>OX637533.1:116615978-121415978 GCA_951800035.1 Linnaemya tessellans
GTTGAAACACAATTTTACCCAATTTTGCCCAAAAGGCGTTTATTTCTAATAACTGAGTATTGAAAGGAGTTTCAAATGCGAAGAAGCTTCCGAAAAAGCTTAAGTCGCATGCATTTAAGCAAAAAAATTTTTGACCAATTTTTTAGGAAAGGCTAAAAATCAAATTTTTGGTTGAAACACAATTTTACCCAATTTTGCCCAAAAGGCGTTTATTTCTAATAACTGAGTATTGAAAGGAGTTTCAAATGCGAAGAAGCTTCGAAAAAGCTTAAGTCGCATGCATTTAAGCAAAAAAAATTTTGACCAATTTTTTAGGAAAGGCTAACCCCTTGCTAAAAATCAAATTTTTGGTTGAAACACAATTTTACCCAATTTTGCCCAAAAGGCGTTTATTTCTAATAACTGAGTATTGAAAGGAGTTTCAAATGCGAAGAAGCTTCCGAAAAAGCTTAAGTCGCATGCATTTAAGCAAAAAAAATTTTTGACCAATTTTTTAGGAAAGGCTAAAAATCAAATTTTTGGTTGAAACACAATTTTACCCAATTTTGCCCAAAAGGCGTTTATTTCTAATAACTGAGTATTGAAAGGAGTTTCAAATGCGAAGAAGCTTCCGAAAAAGCTTAAGTCGCATGCATTTAAGCAAAAAAAATTTTTGACCAATTTTTTAGGAAAGGCTACCCTTTAAAAATCAAATTTTGGTTGAAACACAATTTTACCCAATTTTGCCCAAAAGGCGTTTATTTCTAATAACTGAGTATTGAAAGGAGTTTCAAATGCGAAGAAGCTTCCGAAAAAGCTTAAGTCGCATGCATTTAAGCAAAAAAAATTTTTGACCAATTTTTTAGGAAAGGCTAACCCCTTTGCTAAAAATCAAATTTTTGGTTGAAACACAATTTTACCCAATTTTGCCCAAAAGGCGTTTATTTCTAATAACTGAGTATTGAAAGGAGTTTCAAATGCGAAGAAGCTTCCGAAAAAGCTTAAGTCGCATGCATTTAAGCAAAAAAATTTTTGACCAATTTTTTAGGAAAGGCTAAAAATCAAATTTTTGGTTGAAACACAATTTTACCCAATTTTGCCCAAAAGGCGTTTATTTCTAATAACTGAGTATTGAAAGGAGTTTCAAATGCGAAGAAGCTTCCGAAAAAGCTTAAGTCGCATGCATTTAAGCAAAAAAAATTTTTGACCAATTTTTTAGGAAAGGCTAACCCTTTGCTAAAAATCAAATTTTTGGTTGAAACACAATTTTACCCAATTTTGCCCAAAAGGCGTTTATTTCTAATAACTGAGTATTGAAAGGAGTTTCAAATGCGAAGAAGCTTCCGAAAAAGCTTAAGTCGCATGCATTTAAGCAAAAAAAATTTTTGACCAATTTTTTAGGAAAGGCTAAAAATCAAATTTTTGGTTGAAACACAATTTTACCCAATTTTGCCCAAAAGGCGTTTATTTCTAATAACTGAGTATTGAAAGGAGTTTCAAATGCGAAGAAGCTTCCGAAAAAGCTTAAGTCGCATGCATTTAAGCAAAAAAAATTTTTGACCAATTTTTTAGGAAAGGCTAACCCCTTTGCTAAAAATCAAATTTTTGGTTGAAACACAATTTTACCCAATTTTGCCCAAAAGGCGTTTATTTCTAATACTGAGTATTGAAAGGAGTTTCAAATGCGAAGAAGCTTCCGAAAAAGCTTAAGTCGCATGCATTTAAGCAAAAAAAATTTTTGACCAATTTTTTAGGAAAGGCTCTAAAAATCAAATTTTTGGTTGAAACACAATTTTACCCAATTTTGCCCAAAAGGCGTTTATTTCTAATAACTGAGTATTGAAAGGAGTTTCAAATGCGAAGAAGCTTCCGAAAAAGCTTAAGTCGCATGCATTTAAGCAAAAAAAATTTTTGACCAATTTTTTAGGAAAGGCTAACCCTTTGCTAAAATCAAATTTATTGGTTGAAACACAATTTTACCCAATTTTGCCCAAAAGGCGTTTATTTCTAATAACTGAGTATTGAAAGGAGTTTCAAATGCGAAGAAGCTTCCGAAAAAGCTTAAGTCGCATGCATTTAAGCAAAAAAAATTTTTGACCAATTTTTTAGGAAAGGCTAACCCCTTTGCTAAAAATCAAATTTTTGGTTGAAACACAATTTTACCCAATTTTGCCCAAAAGGCGTTTATTTCTAATAACTGAGTATTGAAAGGAGTTTCAAATGCGAAGAAGCTTCCGAAAAAGCTTAAGTCGCATGCATTTAAGCAAAAAAAATTTTTGACCAATTTTTTAGGAAAGGCTAAAAATCAAATTTTTGGTTGAAACACAATTTTACCCAATTTTGCCCAAAAGGCGTTTATTTCTAATAACTGAGTATTGAAAGGAGTTTCAAATGCGAAGAAGCTTCCGAAAAAAGCTTAAGTCGCATGCATTTAAGCAAAAAAAATTTTGACCAATTTTTTAGGAAAGGCTAACCCCTTTGCTAAAAATCAAATTTTTGGTTGAAACACAATTTTACCCAATTTTGCCCAAAAGGCGTTTATTTCTAATAACTGAGTATTGAAAGGAGTTTCAAATGCGAAGAAGCTTCCGAAAAAGCTTAAGTCGCATGCATTTAAGCAAAAAAAATTTTTGACCAATTTTTTAGGAAAGGCTAAAAATCAAATTTTTGGTTGAAACACAATTTTACCCAATTTTGCCCAAAAGGCGTTTATTTCTAATAACTGAGTATTGAAAGGAGTTTCAAATGCGAAGAAGCTTCCGAAAAAGCTTAAGTCGCATGCATTTAAGCAAAAAAATTTTTGACCAATTTTTTAGGAAAGGCTAACCCCTTTGCTAAAAATCAAATTTTTGGTTGAAACACAATTTTACCCAATTTTGCCCAAAAGGCGTTTATTTCTAATAACTGAGTATTGAAAGGAGTTTCAAATGCGAAGAAGCTTCCGAAAAAGCTTAAGTCGCATGCATTTAAGCAAAAAAATTTTTGACCAATTTTTTAGGAAAGGCTAACCTAAATCAAATTTTTGGTTGAAACACAATTTTACCCAATTTTGCCCAAAAGGCGTTTATTTCTAATAACTGAGTATTGAAAGGAGTTTCAAATGCGAAGAAGCTTCCGAAAAAGCTTAAGTCGCATGCATTTAAGCAAAAAAATTTTTGACCAATTTTTTAGGAAAGGCTACCCTTTGCTAAAATCAAATTTTTGGTTGAAACACAATTTTACCCAATTTTGCCCAAAAGGCGTTTATTTCTAATAACTGAGTATTGAAAGGAGTTTCAAATGCGAAGAAGCTTCCGAAAAAGCTTAAGTCGCATGCATTTAAGCAAAAAAAATTTTTGACCAATTTTTTAGGAAAGGCTAACCCCTTTGCTAAAAATCAAATTTTTGGTTGAAACACAATTTTACCCAATTTTGCCCAAAAGGCGTTTATTTCTAATAACTGAGTATTGAAAGGAGTTTCAAATGCGAAGAAGCTTCCGAAAAAGCTTAAGTCGCATGCATTTAAGCAAAAAAAATTTTTGACCAATTTTTTAGGAAAGGCTCTAAAAATCAAATTTTTGGTTGAAACACAATTTTACCCAATTTTGCCCAAAAGGCGTTTATTTCTAATAACTGAGTATTGAAAGGAGTTTCAAATGCGAAGAAGCTTCCGAAAAAGCTTAAGTCGCATGCATTTAAGCAAAAAAAATTTTTGACCAATTTTTTAGGAAAGGCTACCCCTTTGCTAAAAATCAAATTTTTGGTTGAAACACAATTTTACCCAATTTTGCCCAAAAGGCGTTTATTTCTAATAACTGAGTATTGAAAGGAGTTTCAAATGCGAAGAAGCTTCCGAAAAAGCTTAAGTCGCATGCATTTAAGCAAAAAAAATTTTTGACCAATTTTTTAGGAAAGGCTAACCCTTTGCTAAAATCAAATTTTTGGTTGAAACACAATTTTACCCAATTTTGCCCAAAAGGCGTTTATTTCTAATAACTGAGTATTGAAAGGAGTTTCAAATGCGAAGAAGCTTCCGAAAAGCTTAAGTCGCATGCATTTAAGCAAAAAAAATTTTTGACCAATTTTTTAGGAAAGGCTCAAAAATCAAATTTTGGTTGAAACACAATTTTACCCAATTTTGCCCAAAAGGCGTTTATTTCTAATAACTGAGTATTGAAAGGAGTTTCAAATGCGAAGAAGCTTCCGAAAAAGCTTAAGTCGCATGCATTTAAGCAAAAAAAATTTTTGACCAATTTTTTAGGAAAGGCTAACCCCTTTGCTAAAAATCAATTTTTGGTTGAAACACAATTTTACCCAATTTTGCCCAAAAGGCGTTTATTTCTAATAACTGAGTATTGAAAGGAGTTTCAAATGCGAAGAAGCTTCCGAAAAAGCTTAAGTCGCATGCATTTAAGCAAAAAAAATTTTTGACCAATTTTTTAGGAAAGGCTCTAAAAATCAAATTTTTGGTTGAAACACAATTTTACCCAATTTTGCCCAAAAGGCGTTTATTTCTAATAACTGAGTATTGAAAGGAGTTTCAAATGCGAAGAAGCTTCCGAAAAAGCTTAAGTCGCATGCATTTAAGCAAAAAAAATTTTTGACCAATTTTTTAGGAAGGCAACCCTTGCTAAAAATCAAATTTTTGGTTGAAACACAATTTTACCCAATTTTGCCCAAAAGGCGTTTATTTCTAATAACTGAGTATTGAAAGGAGTTTCAAATGCGAAGAAGCTTCCGAAAAAGCTTAAGTCGCATGCATTTAAGCAAAAAAATTTTTGACCAATTTTTTAGGAAAGGCTAACCCCTTTGCTAAAATCAAATTTTTGGTTGAAACACAATTTTACCCAATTTTGCCCAAAAGGCGTTTATTTCTAATAACTGAGTATTGAAAGGAGTTTCAAATGCGAAGAAGCTTCCGAAAAAGCTTAAGTCGCATGCATTTAAGCAAAAAAAATTTTTGACCAATTTTTTAGGAAAGGCTAAAAATCAAATTTTTGGTTGAAACACAATTTTACCCAATTTTGCCCAAAAGGCGTTTATTTCTAATAACTGAGTATTGAAAGGAGTTTCAAATGCGAAGAAGCTTCCGAAAAAGCTTAAGTCGCATGCATTTAAGCAAAAAAAATTTTTGACCAATTTTTTAGGAAAGGCTAACCCCTTTGCTAAAAATCAAATTTTTGGTTGAAACACAATTTTACCCAATTTTGCCCAAAAGGCGTTTATTTCTAATAACTGAGTATTGAAAGGAGTTTCAAATGCGAAGAAGCTTCCGAAAAAGCTTAAGTCGCATGCATTTAAGCAAAAAAAATTTTTGACCAATTTTTTAGGAAAGGCTAACCCCTTTGCTAAAAATCAAATTTTTGGTTGAAACACAATTTTACCCAATTTTGCCCAAAAGGCGTTTATTTCTAATAACTGAGTATTGAAAGGAGTTTCAAATGCGAAGAAGCTTCCGAAAAAGCTTAAGTCGCATGCATTTAAGCAAAAAAAATTTTTGACCAATTTTTTAGGAAAGGCTAAAAATCAAATTTTTGGTTGAAACACAATTTTACCCAATTTTGCCCAAAAGGCGTTTATTTCTAATAACTGAGTATTGAAAGGAGTTTCAAATGCGAAGAAGCTTCCGAAAAAGCTTAAGTCGCATGCATTTAAGCAAAAAAAATTTTTGACCAATTTTTTAGGAAAGGCTAACCCCTTTGCTAAAAATCAAATTTTTGGTTGAAACACAATTTTACCCAATTTTGCCCAAAAGGCGTTTATTTCTAATAACTGAGTATTGAAAGGAGTTTCAAATGCGAAGAAGCTTCCGAAAAAGCTTAAGTCGCATGCATTTAAGCAAAAAAAATTTTTGACCAATTTTTTAGGAAAGGCTAAAAATCAAATTTTTGGTTGAAACACAATTTTACCCAATTTTGCCCAAAAGGCGTTTATTTCTAATAACTGAGTATTGAAAGGAGTTTCAAATGCGAAGAAGCTTCCGAAAAAGCTTAAGTCGCATGCATTTAAGCAAAAAAAATTTTTGACCAATTTTTTAGGAAAGGCTAACCCCTTTGCTAAAAATCAAATTTTTGGTTGAAACACAATTTTACCCAATTTTGCCCAAAAGGCGTTTATTTCTAATAACTGAGTATTGAAAGGAGTTTCAAATGCGAAGAAGCTTCCGAAAAAGCTTAAGTCGCATGCATTTAAGCAAAAAAAATTTTTGACCAATTTTTTAGGAAAGGCTAAAAATCAAATTTTTGGTTGAAACACAATTTTACCCAATTTTGCCCAAAAGGCGTTTATTTCTAATAACTGAGTATTGAAAGGAGTTTCAAATGCGAAGAAGCTTCCGAAAAAGCTTAAGTCGCATGCATTTAAGCAAAAAAAATTTTTGACCAATTTTTTAGGAAAGGCTAACCCCTTTGCTAAAAATCAAATTTTTGGTTGAAACACAATTTTACCCAATTTTGCCCAAAAGGCGTTTATTTCTAATAACTGAGTATTGAAAGGAGTTTCAAATGCGAAGAAGCTTCCGAAAAAGCTTAAGTCGCATGCATTTAAGCAAAAAAAATTTTTGACCAATTTTTTAGGAAAGGCTAAAAATCAAATTTTTGGTTGAAACACAATTTTACCCAATTTTGCCCAAAAGGCGTTTATTTCTAATAACTGAGTATTGAAAGGAGTTTCAAATGCGAAGAAGCTTCCGAAAAAGCTTAAGTCGCATGCATTTAAGCAAAAAAAATTTTTGACCAATTTTTTAGGAAAGGCTAACCCCTTTGCTAAAAATCAAATTTTTGGTTGAAACACAATTTTACCCAATTTTGCCCAAAAGGCGTTTATTTCTAATAACTGAGTATTGAAAGGAGTTTCAAATGCGAAGAAGCTTCCGAAAAAGCTTAAGTCGCATGCATTTAAGCAAAAAAAATTTTTGACCAATTTTTTAGGAAAGGCTAAAAATCAAATTTTTGGTTGAAACACAATTTTACCCAATTTTGCCCAAAAGGCGTTTATTTCTAATAACTGAGTATTGAAAGGAGTTTCAAATGCGAAGAAGCTTCCGAAAAAGCTTAAGTCGCATGCATTTAAGCAAAAAAAATTTTTGACCAATTTTTTAGGAAAGGCTAACCCCTTTGCTAAAAATCAAATTTTTGGTTGAAACACAATTTTACCCAATTTTGCCCAAAAGGCGTTTATTTCTAATAACTGAGTATTGAAAGGAGTTTCAAATGCGAAGAAGCTTCCGAAAAAGCTTAAGTCGCATGCATTTAAGCAAAAAAAATTTTTGACCAATTTTTTAGGAAAGGCTAAAAATCAAATTTTTGGTTGAAACACAATTTTACCCAATTTTGCCCAAAAGGCGTTTATTTCTAATAACTGAGTATTGAAAGGAGTTTCAAATGCGAAGAAGCTTCCGAAAAAGCTTAAGTCGCATGCATTTAAGCAAAAAAAATTTTTGACCAATTTTTTAGGAAAGGCTAACCCCTTTGCTAAAAATCAAATTTTTGGTTGAAACACAATTTTACCCAATTTTGCCCAAAAGGCGTTTATTTCTAATAACTGAGTATTGAAAGGAGTTTCAAATGCGAAGAAGCTTCCGAAAAAGCTTAAGTCGCATGCATTTAAGCAAAAAAAATTTTTGACCAATTTTTTAGGAAAGGCTAAAAATCAAATTTTTGGTTGAAACACAATTTTACCCAATTTTGCCCAAAAGGCGTTTATTTCTAATAACTGAGTATTGAAAGGAGTTTCAAATGCGAAGAAGCTTCCGAAAAAGCTTAAGTCGCATGCATTTAAGCAAAAAAAATTTTTGACCAATTTTTTAGGAAAGGCTTACCCCTTTGCTAAAAATCAAATTTTTGGTTGAAACACAATTTTACCCAATTTTGCCCAAAAGGCGTTTATTTCTAATAACTGAGTATTGAAAGGAGTTTCAAATGCGAAGAAGCTTCCGAAAAAGCTTAAGTCGCATGCATTTAAGCAAAAAAAATTTTTGACCAATTTTTTAGGAAAGGCTAACCCCTTTGCTAAAAATCAAATTTTTGGTTGAAACACAATTTTACCCAATTTTGCCCAAAAGGCGTTTATTTCTAATAACTGAGTATTGAAAGGAGTTTCAAATGCGAAGAAGCTTCCGAAAAAGCTTAAGTCGCATGCATTTAAGCAAAAAAAATTTTTGACCAATTTTTTAGGAAAGGCTAACCCCTTTGCTAAAAATCAAATTTTTGGTTGAAACACAATTTTACCCAATTTTGCCCAAAAGGCGTTTATTTCTAATAACTGAGTATTGAAAGGAGTTTCAAATGCGAAGAAGCTTCCGAAAAAGCTTAAGTCGCATGCATTTAAGCAAAAAAAATTTTTGACCAATTTTTTAGGAAAGGCTTACCCCTTTGCTAAAAATCAAATTTTTGGTTGAAACACAATTTTACCCAATTTTGCCCAAAAGGCGTTTATTTCTAATAACTGAGTATTGAAAGGAGTTTCAAATGCGAAGAAGCTTCCGAAAAAGCTTAAGTCGCATGCATTTAAGCAAAAAAAATTTTTGACCAATTTTTTAGGAAAGGCTAACCCCTTTGCTAAAAATCAAATTTTTGGTTGAAACACAATTTTACCCAATTTTGCCCAAAAGGCGTTTATTTCTAATAACTGAGTATTGAAAGGAGTTTCAAATGCGAAGAAGCTTCCGAAAAAGCTTAAGTCGCATGCATTTAAGCAAAAAAAATTTTTGACCAATTTTTTAGGAAAGGCTAACTAACCCCTTTGCTAAAAATCAAATTTTTGGTTGAAACACAATTTTACCCAATTTTGCCCAAAAGGCGTTTATTTCTAATAACTGAGTATTGAAAGGAGTTTCAAATGCGAAGAAGCTTCCGAAAAAGCTTAAGTCGCATGCATTTAAGCAAAAAAAATTTTTGACCAATTTTTTAGGAAAGGCTTACCCCTTTGCTAAAAATCAAATTTTTGGTTGAAACACAATTTTACCCAATTTTGCCCAAAAGGCGTTTACTTCTAATAACTGAGTATTGAAAGGAGTTTCAAATGCGAAGAAGCTTCCGAAAAAGCTTAAGTCGCATGCATTTAAGCAAAAAAAATTTTTGACCAATTTTTTAGGAAAGGCTAACCCCTTTGCTAAAAATCAAATTTTTGGTTGAAACACAATTTTACCCAATTTTGCCCAAAAGGCGTTTATTTCTAATAACTGAGTATTGAAAGGAGTTTCAAATGCGAAGAAGCTTCCGAAAAAGCTTAAGTCGCATGCATTTAAGCAAAAAAAATTTTTGACCAATTTTTTAGGAAAGGCTAACCCCTTTGCTAAAAATCAAATTTTTGGTTGAAACACAACTTTACCCAATTTTGCCCAAAAGGCGTTTATTTCTAATAACTGAGTATTGAAAGGAGTTTCAAATGCGAAGAAGCTTCCGAAAAAGCTTAAGTCGCATGCATTTAAGCAAAAAAAATTTTTGACCAATTTTTTAGGAAAGGCTTACCCCTTTGCTAAAAATCAAATTTTTGGTTGAAACACAATTTTACCCAATTTTGCCCAAAAGGCGTTTATTTCTAATAACTGAGTATTGAAAGGAGTTTCAAATGCGAAGAAGCTTCCGAAAAAGCTTAAGTCGCATGCAAAAAATCAAATTTTTGGTTGAAACACAATTTTACCCAATTTTGCCCAAAAGGCGTTTATTTCTAATAACTGAGTATTGAAAGGAGTTTCAAATGCGAAGAAGCTTCCGAAAAAGCTTAAGTCGCATGCAAAAAATCAAATTTTTGGTTGAAACACAATTTTACCCAATTTTGCCCAAAAGGCGTTTATTTCTAATAACTGAGTATTGAAAGGAGTTTCAAATGCGAAGAAGCTTCCGAAAAAGCTTAAGTCGCATGCAAAAAATCAAATTTTTGGTTGAAACACAATTTTACCCAATTTTGCCCAAAAGGCGTTTATTTCTAATAACTGAGTATTGAAAGGAGTTTCAAATGCGAAGAAGCTTCCGAAAAAGCTTAAGTCGCATGCAAAAAATCAAATTTTTGGTTGAAACACAATTTTACCCAATTTTGCCCAAAAGGCGTTTATTTCTAATAACTGAGTATTGAAAGGAGTTTCAAATGCGAAGAAGCTTCCGAAAAAGCTTAAGTCGCATGCAAAAAATCAAATTTTTGGTTGAAACACAATTTTACCCAATTTTGCCCAAAAGGCGTTTATTTCTAATAACTGAGTATTGAAAGGAGTTTCAAATGCGAAGAAGCTTCCGAAAAAGCTTAAGTCGCATGCATTTAAGCAAAAAAAATTTTTGACCAATTTTTTAGGAAAGGCTAACCCCTTTGCTAAAAATCAAATTTTTGGTTGAAACACAATTTTACCCAATTTTGCCCAAAAGGCGTTTATTTCTAATAACTGAGTATTGAAAGGAGTTTCAAATGCGAAGAAGCTTCCGAAAAAGCTTAAGTCGCATGCATTTAAGCAAAAAAAATTTTTGACCAATTTTTTAGGAAAGGCTAACCCCTTTGCTAAAAATCAAATATTTGGTTGAAACACAATTTTACCCAATTTTGCCCAAAAGGCGTTTATTTCTAATAACTGAGTATTGAAAGGAGTTTCAAATGCGAAGAAGCTTCCGAAAAAGCTTAAGTCGCATGCATTTAAGCAAAAAAAATTTTTGACCAACCAAATTTTTGGTTGAAACACAATTTTACGCAATTTTGCCCAAAAGGCGTTTACTTCTAATAACTGAGTATTGAAAGGAGTTTCAAATGCGAAGAAGCTTCCGAAAAAGCTTAAGTCGCATGCATTTAAGCAAAAAAAATTTTTGACCAATTTTTTAGGAAAGGCTAACCCCTTTGCTAAAAATCAAATATTTGGTTGAAACACAATTTTACCCAATTTTGCCCAAAAGGCGTTTATTTCTAATAACTGAGTATTGAAAGGAGTTTCAAATGCGAAGAAGCTTCCGAAAAAGCTTAAGTCGCATGCATTTAAGCAAAAAAAAATTTTGACTAATTTTTTAGGAAAGGCTTACCCCTTTGCTAAAAATCAAATTTTTGGTTGAAACACAATTTTACCCAATTTTGCCCAAAAGGCGTTTATTTCTAATAACTGAGTATTGAAAGGAGTTTCAAATGCGAAGAAGCTTCCGAAAAAGCTTAAGTCGCATGCATTTAAGCAAAAAAAATTTTTGACCAACCAAATTTTTGGTTGAAACACAATTTTACGCAATTTTGCCCAAAAGGCGTTTACCTCTAATAACTGAGTATTGAAAGGAGTTTCAAATGCGAAGAAGCTTCCGAAAAAGCTTAAGTCGCATGCATTTAAGCAAAAAAAATTTTTGACCAATTTTTTAGGAAAGGCTAACCCCTTTGCTAAAAATCAAATTTTTGGTTGAAACACAATTTTACCCAACTTTGCCCAAAAGGCGTTTATTTCTAATAACTGAGTATTGAAAGGAGTTTCAAATGCGAAGAAGCTTCCGAAAAAGCTTAAGTCGCATGCATTTAAGCAAAAAAAATTTTTGACCAATTTTTTAGGAAAGGCTAACCCCTTTGCTAAAAATCAAATTTTTGGTTGAAACACAATTTTACCCAATTTTGCTCAAAAGGCGTTTATTTCTAATAACTGAGTATTGAAAGGAGTTTCAAATGCGAAGAAGCTTCCGAAAAAGCTTAAGTCGCATGCATTTAAGCAAAAAAAATTTTTGACCAATTTTTTAGGAAAGGCTAAAAATCAAATTTTTGGTTGAAACACAATTTTACCCAATTTTGCTCAAAAGGCGTTTATTTCTAATAACTGAGTATTGAAAGGAGTTTCAAATGCGAAGAAGCTTCCGAAAAAGCTTAAGTCGCATGCATTTAAGCAAAAAAAATTTTTGACCAATTTTTTAGGAAAGGCTAACCCCTTTGCTAAAAATCAAATTTTTGGTTGAAACACAATTTTACGCAATTTTGCCCAAAAGGCGTTTACTTCTAATAACTGAGTATTGAAAGGAGTTTCAAATGCGAAGAAGCTTCCGAAAAAGCTTAAGTCGCATGCATTTAAGCAAAAAAATTTTTTGACCAATTTTTTAGGAAAGGCTAACCCCTTTGCTAAAAATCAAATTTTTGGTTGAAACACAATTTTACGCAATTTTGCCCAAAAGGCGTTTACTTCTAATAACTGAGTATTGAAAGGAGTTTCAAATGCGAAGAAGCTTCCGAAAAAGCTTAAGTCGCATGCATTTAAGCAAAAAAATTTTTTGACCAATTTTTTAGGAAAGGCTAACCCCTTTGCTAAAAATCAAATTTTTGGTTGAAACACAATTTTACCCAATTTTGCTCAAAAGGCGTTTATTTCTAATAACTGAGTATTGAAAGGAGTTTCAAATGCGAAGAAGCTTCCGAAAAAGCTTAAGTCGCATGCATTTAAGCAAAAAAAATTTTTGACCAATTTTTTAGGAAAGGCTAACCCCTTTGCTAAAAATCAAATTTTTGGTTGAAACACAATTTTACCCAATTTTGCCCAAAAGGCGTTTATTTCTAATAACTGAGTATTGAAAGGAGTTTCAAATGCGAAGAAGCTTCCGAAAAAGCTTAAGTCGCATGCATTTAAGCAAAAAAAATTTTTTACCAATTTTTTAGGAAAGGCTAACCCCTTTGCTAAAAATCAAATTTTTGGTTGAAACACAATTTTACCCAATTTTGCCCAAAAGGCGTTTATTTCTAATAACTGAGTATTGAAAGGAGTTTCAAATGCGAAGAAGCTTCCGAAAAAGCTTAAGTCGCATGCATTTAAGCAAAAAAAATTTTTGACCAATTTTTTAGGAAAGGCTAACCCCTTTGCTAAAAATCAAATTTTTGGTTGAAACACAATTTTACCCAATTTTGCCCAAAAGGCGTTTATTTCTAATAACTGAGTATTGAAAGGAGTTTCAAATGCGAAGAAGCTTCCGAAAAAGCTTAAGTCGCATGCATTTAAGCAAAAAAAATTTTTGACTAATTTTTTAGGAAAGGCTTACCCCTTTGCTAAAAATCAAATTTTTGGTTGAAACACAATTTTACCCAATTTTGCCCAAAAGGCGTTTACTTCTAATAACTGAGTATTGAAAGGAGTTTCAAATGCGAAGAAGCTTCCGAAAAAGCTTAAGTCGCATGCATTTAAGCAAAAAAATTTTTTTACCAATTTTTTAGGAAAGGCTAACCCCTTTGCTAAAAATCAAATTTTTGGTTGAAACACAATTTTACCCAATTTTGCCCAAAAGGCGTTTATTTCTAATAACTGAGTATTGAAAGGAGTTTCAAATGCGAAGAAGCTTCCGAAAAAGCTTAAGTCGCATGCATTTAAGCAAAAAAAATTTTTGACCAATTTTTTAGGAAAGGCTAACCCCTTTGCTAAAAATCAAATTTTTGGTTGAAACACAATTTTACGCAATTTTGCCCAAAAGGCGTTTACTTCTAATAACTGAGTATTGAAAGGAGTTTCAAATGCGAAGAAGCTTCCGAAAAAGCTTAAGTCGTATGCATTTAAGCAAAAAAAATTTTTGACCAATTTTTTAGGAAAGGCTAACCCCTTTGCTAAAAATCAAATATTTGGTTGAAACACAATTTTACCCAATTTTGCCCAAAAGGCGTTTATTTCTAATAACTGAGTATTGAAAGGAGTTTCAAATGCGAAGAAGCTTCCGAAAAAGCTTAAGTCGCATGCATTTAAGCAAAAAAAATTTTTGACCAACCAAATTTTTGGTTGAAACACAATTTTACGCAATTTTGCCCAAAAGGCGTTTACTTCTAATAACTGAGTATTGAAAGGAGTTTCAAATGCGAAGAAGCTTCCGAAAAAGCTTAAGTCGCATGCATTTAAGCAAAAAAAATTTTTGACCAATTTTTTAGGAAAGGCTAACCCCTTTGCTAAAAATCAAATTTTTGGTTGAAACACAATTTTACCCAATTTTGCCCAAAAGGCGTTTATTTCTAATAACTGAGTATTGAAAGGAGTTTCAAATGCGAAGAAGCTTCCGAAAAAGCTTAAGTCGCATGCATTTAAGCAAAAAAAATTTTTGACCAACCAAATTTTTGGTTGAAACACAATTTTACGCAATTTTGCCCAAAAGGCGTTTACTTCTAATAACTGAGTATTGAAAGGAGTTTCAAATGCGAAGAAGCTTCCGAAAAAGCTTAAGTCGCATGCATTTAAGCAAAAAAAATTTTTGACCAATTTTTTAGGAAAGGCTAACCCCTTTGCTAAAAATCAAATTTTTGGTTGAAACACAATTTTACCCAATTTTGCCCAAAAGGCGTTTATTTCTAATAACTGAGTATTGAAAGGAGTTTCAAATGCGAAGAAGCTTCCGAAAAAGCTTAAGTCGCATGCATTTAAGCAAAAAAAATTTTTGACCAACCAAATTTTTGGTTGAAACACAATTTTACGCAATTTTGCCCAAAAGGCGTTTACTTCTAATAACTGAGTATTGAAAGGAGTTTCAAATGCGAAGAAGCTTCCGAAAAAGCTTAAGTCGCATGCATTTAAGCAAAAAAAATTTTTGACCAATTTTTTAGGAAAGGCTAACCCCTTTGCTAAAAATCAAATATTTGGTTGAAACACAATTTTACCCAATTTTGCCCAAAAGGTTTTTATTTCTAATAACTGAGTATTGAAAGGAGTTTCAAATGCGAAGAAGCTTCCGAAAAAGCTTAAGTCGCATGCATTTAAGCAAAAAAAATTTTTGACTAATTTTTTAGGAAAGGCTTACCCCTTTGCTAAAAATCAAATTTTTGGTTGAAACACAATTTTACCCAATTTTGCCCAAAAGGCGTTTATTTCTAATAACTGAGTATTGAAAGGAGTTTCAAATGCGAAGAAGCTTCCGAAAAAGCTTAAGTCGCATGCATTTAAGCAAAAAAAATTTTTGACCAACCAAATTTTTGGTTGAAACACAATTTTACGCAATTTTGCCCAAAAGGCGTTTACTTCTAATAACTGAGTATTGAAAGGAGTTTCAAATGCGAAGAAGCTTCCGAAAAAGCTTAAGTCGCATGCATTTAAGCAAAAAAAATTTTTGACCAATTTTTTAGGAAAGGCTAACTAACCCCTTTGCTAAAAATCAAATTTTTGGTTGAAACACAATTTTACCCAACTTTGCCCAAAAGGCGTTTATTTCTAATAACTGAGTATTGAAAGGAGTTTCAAATGCGAAGAAGCTTCCGAAAAAGCTTAAGTCGCATGCATTTAAGCAAAAAAAATTTTTGACCAATTTTTTAGGAAAGGCTAACCCCTTTGCTAAAAATCAAATTTTTGGTTGAAACACAATTTTACCCAATTTTGCTCAAAAGGCGTTTATTTCTAATAACTGAGTATTGAAAGGAGTTTCAAATGCGAAGAAGCTTCCGAAAAAGCTTAAGTCGCATGCATTTAAGCAAAAAAAATTTTTGACCAATTTTTTAGGAAAGGCTAACCCCTTTGCTAAAAATCAAATTTTTGGTTGAAACACAATTTTACCCAATTTTGCCCAAAAGGCGTTTATTTCTAATAACTGAGTATTGAAAGGAGTTTCAAATGCGAAGAAGCTTCCGAAAAAGCTTAAGTCGCATGCATTTAAGCAAAAAAAATTTTTGACCAATTTTTTAGGAAAGGCTAACCCCTTTGCTAAAAATCAAATTTTTGGTTGAAACACAATTTTACCCAATTTTGCCCAAAAGGCGTTTATTTCTAATAACTGAGTATTGAAAGGAGTTTCAAATGCGAAGAAGCTTCCGAAAAAGCTTAAGTCGCATGCATTTAAGCAAAAAAAATTTTTGACCAATTTTTTAGGAAAGGCTAACCCCTTTGCTAAAAATCAAATTTTTGGTTGAAACACAATTTTACCCAATTTTGCCCAAAAGGCGTTTATTTCTAATAACTGAGTATTGAAAGGAGTTTCAAATGCGAAGAAGCTTCCGAAAAAGCTTAAGTCGCATGCATTTAAGCAAAAAAAATTTTTAACCAATTTTTTAGGAAAGGCTAACCCCTTTGCTAAAAATCAAATTTTTGGTTGAAACACAATTTTACGCAATTTTGCCCAAAAGGCGTTTACTTCTAATAACTGAGTATTGAAAGGAGTTTCAAATGCGAAGAAGCTTCCGAAAAAGCTTAAGTCGCATGCATTTAAGCAAAAAAAATTTTTGACCAATTTTTTAGGAAAGGCTAAAAATCAAATTTTTGGTTGAAACACAATTTTACCCAATTTTGCTCAAAAGGCGTTTATTTCTAATAACTGAGTATTGAAAGGAGTTTCAAATGCGAAGAAGCTTCCGAAAAAGCTTAAGTCGCATGCATTTAAGCAAAAAAAATTTTTGACCAATTTTTTAGGAAAGGCTAAAAATCAAATTTTTGGTTGAAACACAATTTTACCCAATTTTGCTCAAAAGGCGTTTATTTCTAATAACTGAGTATTGAAAGGAGTTTCAAATGCGAAGAAGCTTCCGAAAAAGCTTAAGTCGCATGCATTTAAGCAAAAAAAATTTTTGACCAATTTTTTAGGAAAGGCTAAAAATCAAATTTTTGGTTGAAACACAATTTTACCCAATTTTGCTCAAAAGGCGTTTATTTCTAATAACTGAGTATTGAAAGGAGTTTCAAATGCGAAGAAGCTTCCGAAAAAGCTTAAGTCGCATGCATTTAAGCAAAAAAAATTTTTGACCAATTTTTTAGGAAAGGCTAAAAATCAAATTTTTGGTTGAAACACAATTTTACCCAATTTTGCTCAAAAGGCGTTTATTTCTAATAACTGAGTATTGAAAGGAGTTTCAAATGCGAAGAAGCTTCCGAAAAAGCTTAAGTCGCATGCATTTAAGCAAAAAAAATTTTTGACCAATTTTTTAGGAAAGGCTAAAAATCAAATTTTTGGTTGAAACACAATTTTACCCAATTTTGCTCAAAAGGCGTTTATTTCTAATAACTGAGTATTGAAAGGAGTTTCAAATGCGAAGAAGCTTCCGAAAAAGCTTAAGTCGCATGCATTTAAGCAAAAAAAATTTTTGACCAATTTTTTAGGAAAGGCTAACCCCTTTGCTAAAAATCAAATTTTTGGTTGAAACACAATTTTACGCAATTTTGCCCAAAAGGCGTTTACTTCTAATAACTGAGTATTGAAAGGAGTTTCAAATGCGAAGAAGCTTCCGAAAAAGCTTAAGTCGCATGCATTTAAGCAAAAAAATTTTTTGACCAATTTTTTAGGAAAGGCTAACCCCTTTGCTAAAAATCAAATTTTTGGTTGAAACACAATTTTACGCAATTTTGCCCAAAAGGCGTTTACTTCTAATAACTGAGTATTGAAAGGAGTTTCAAATGCGAAGAAGCTTCCGAAAAAGCTTAAGTCGCATGCATTTAAGCAAAAAAATTTTTTGACCAATTTTTTAGGAAAGGCTAACCCCTTTGCTAAAAATCAAATTTTTGGTTGAAACACAATTTTACCCAATTTTGCTCAAAAGGCGTTTATTTCTAATAACTGAGTATTGAAAGGAGTTTCAAATGCGAAGAAGCTTCCGAAAAAGCTTAAGTCGCATGCATTTAAGCAAAAAAAATTTTTGACCAATTTTTTAGGAAAGGCTAACCCCTTTGCTAAAAATCAAATTTTTGGTTGAAAAACAATTTCACCCAATTTTGCCCAAAAGGCGTTTATTTCTAATAACTGAGTATTGAAAGGAGTTTCAAATGCGAAGAAGCTTCCGAAAAAGCTTAAGTCGCATGCATTTAAGCAAAAAAAATTTTTTACCAATTTTTTAGGAAAGGCTAACCCCTTTGCTAAAAATCAAATTTTTGGTTGAAACACAATTTTACCCAATTTTGCCCAAAAGGCGTTTATTTCTAATAACTGAGTATTGAAAGGAGTTTCAAATGCGAAGAAGCTTCCGAAAAAGCTTAAGTCGCATGCATTTAAGCAAAAAAAATTTTTGACCAATTTTTTAGGAAAGGCTAACCCCTTTGCTAAAAATCAAATTTTTGGTTGAAACACAATTTTACCCAATTTTGCCCAAAAGGCGTTTACTTCTAATAACTGAGTATTGAAAGGAGTTTCAAATGCGAAGAAGCTTCCGAAAAAGCTTAAGTCGCATGCATTTAAGCAAAAAAAATTTTTGACCAATTTTTTAGGAAAGGCTAACCCCTTTGCTAAAAATCAAATTTTTGGTTGAAACACAATTTTACGCAATTTTGCCCAAAAGGCGTTTACTTCTAATAACTGAGTATTGAAAGGAGTTTCAAATGCGAAGAAGCTTCCGAAAAAGCTTAAGTCGCATGCATTTAAGCAAAAAAAATTTTTGACCAATTTTTTAGGAAAGGCTAACCCCTTTGCTAAAAATCAAATTTTTGGTTGAAACACAATTTTACGCAATTTTGCCCAAAAGGCGTTTACTTCTAATAACTGAGTATTGAAAGGAGTTTCAAATTCGAAGAAGCTTCCGAAAAAGCTTAAGTCGCATGCATTTAAGCAAAAAAAATTTTTGACCAATTTTTTAGGAAAGGCTAACCCCTTTGCTAAAAATCAAATTTTTGGTTGAAACACAATTTTACGCAATTTTGCCCAAAAGGCGTTTACTTCTAATAACTGAGTATTGAAAGGAGTTTCAAATGCGAAGAAGCTTCCGAAAAAGCTTAAGTCGCATGCATTTAAGCAAAAAAAATTTTTGACCAATTTTTTAGGAAAGGCTAACCCCTTTGCTAAAAATCAAATTTTTGGTTGAAACACAATTTTACGCAATTTTGCCCAAAAGGCGTTTACTTCTAATAACTGAGTATTGAAAGGAGTTTCAAATGCGAAGAAGCTTCCGAAAAAGCTTAAGTCGCATGCATTTAAGCAAAAAAATTTTTTTACCAATTTTTTAGGAAAGGCTAACCCCTTTGCTAAAAATCAAATTTTTGGTTGAAACACAATTTTACCCAATTTTGCTCAAAAGGCGTTTATTTCTAATAACTGAGTATTGAAAGGAGTTTCAAATGCGAAGAAGCTTCCGAAAAAGCTTAAGTCGCATGCATTTAAGCAAAAAAAATTTTTGACCAATTTTTTAGGAAAGGCTAACCCCTTTGCTAAAAATAAAATTTTTGGTTGAAACACAATTTTACGCAATTTTGCCCAAAAGGCGTTTATTTCTAATAACTGAGTATTGAAAGGAGTTTCAAATGCGAAGAAGCTTCCGAAAAAGCTTAAGTCGCATGCATTTAAGCAAAAAAAATTTTTGCCCAATTTTTTAGGAAAGGGGTACCTCTTTGCAAAAAATAGATTTTTTGGCTGAAACACAATTTTACCCAATTTTGCCCAAAAGGCGTTTATTTCTAATAACTAAGTATTGAAAGGAGTTTCAAATGCGAAGAAGCTTCCGAAAAACCTTAAGTCGCATGCATTTTAGCAAAAAAATTTTTTGACCAATTTTTATGGAAAGAGGTACCCCTTTGCAAAAAATCAATTTTTGGTTGAAACACAATTTTAACCAAAACGTGTTAATTTGTAATAAATAAGTATTGAAAGGAGTTTCGAATGCGAAGAAGCTTTCGAAAAAGCTTACGTCGCATGCATTTAAGCAAATAAATTTTTTGACCAATTTTTTTGGAAAGAGGTACCCCTGTGCAAAAAATCAATTTTTGGTTGAAACACAATTTTACCCAAAACGTGTTTATTTGTAATAATTAAGTACTGAAAGGAGTTTCGAATGCGAAAAAGCTTAAATAGCATGCATTTAAGCAAAAAAAAATTTTTTAACAACTTTTTTGGATAAATATCAAAAAATCAATTTTTGGTTGAAACACAGGTTTACCCAAAACATGTTTATTTCTAACAAATAAGTATTGAAAGGAGTTTCGAATGCGAAAAAGCTTTCGAAAAAGTTTATACCGTATGCATTTAAGCAAAAAAAGTTTTCGACCAATATTTTTGGAGAGAGGTATCCCTTTGCAAAAAAATCAATTTCATAACAATACGCAATTTATTAGTTTATTTTATTTACTTCGCTTTTCAATTCTAATTAAATTGCAATTCCTTTCGCATGGCGGAAGGACAGTTTCCGATTGGCGGGATGCCGTGCGAATGCTTTCTCAAATTTAGTCTTACTTACATGTGTATATGTTATTTTTTTCGACAAAAATAATAACATACTCGTTTATAGTATATATAAGTAAATATTTATATTAAGATTTCGATTTGTACAATTTCTGTTATTTGAATAGCTCAATAAACATTATTATACAAGCTATTTAGTCGCCTCCTTCCTTCTTTTCCTTGACCGCCTCCTAATATTATAAAAAGGAATTTTCTTATATTATACATATTTTTTGCTAACAAATTCTGTGAACTCCTTAACGTTTGTTACATGTGTACATACTTTCGTATGTCCATACATATTAATAACCCTTCAATACCATGTAACCACACGTTAAGGAATCCAGCTGATGTTCGACATTACCCTAAATCTCTCATCAAAAAGTGAAAGCTCCGACATAAGATCTGTGATTGCATTCATAAATGCTTCATGAGGTGAGCATTCGGCAACAGTTTGAATACGTATTACAAACTTGTGTTCCAAGGGATGAGGAACTTTGTAACCAGCAAACAACACATTTGGATCCTTCAACAACTGGCTAGAAAAAAATGGATGCCAATATATACATTCGCTGAATTTCACAATCTTTAACACGCAATCAAATCTTACTTTCTAATCAAGTTTCCCAAAGTGTGATCCTCTTTGTTCACTGTGAAAATGGCGGCGTTTGTGACTTTCGTGTCCAATTCTTTGATTATCCTGTAAACAAAAGTCAAATATTATCTTAACATATGAACATACTGTTTTGCAACGTTTACTTTTTTTCACCATCATATAGTAAAAATGACTCAAATGTTGGAGGAGCATTCATTTTTGCTACTTTTTCTTATTTGCAATCAAACTTTAGTATTAAAAACAGAATACAAAACAATGACAGTCGCGATATTTATTAAAACACAGTGCCGAATAAACAAAAAGACCGGCGCCTGCAAACCCAAGACAGAACAAACGGCCGACATTTAGCAGCAGCCGGTGTTGATCGGCATACTTGTAAGCTCGAAATATAAGTATGCAACGATATGCAGGATGAATACTAGTGTGTTGTACAATCGAAGATGATCCGGAGGTTATGTTATAGTACATAATGTCAATCCTTGCTGTTACGCCTTGCTCATATTGTAAATTTGAATGAGTAAAACTGTCATGTAATATATGTATGATAATTTCCGAGAAGACAGGTGAACTCTTACATGAATTATACATATCTACATAACCAGAGGGTAGTTTTAGTGCTGAGTATTGGAACTTTCATTGTTGGCGGCTGTTAATACGTCGGTGAGCCTGGTAGCTTCAGGCGCTGTTATCTGCATTTGTTATAATCATAGCAGATAAAACATGTAGCTACCCTGTGTTTGAAACATATAAATCAGCCTTGGCCATGAATGGAAACAATAGTAGAACAATATTTTGTGTGGTACATATTCGCCCTTGGATGTAGTTGGTATTACCGTGATTTTTAGATACAATTAGGGTATTCACAATTTGTGCTATTTAGTCATATTGTCATAATATTTTAGACCAGTTGAAAAAAGTTATTGTTGTGCTGCACACAAAACAGTCATAAAATAATAGCATTCTTTCGGGTATGTGTTTGTTTTGTCAGAAAATAGCTCTAGATATCTGAGACGAACGCCTGAAAATCTTTAGGCGAGACGGCCATTACTTATTCTCGTATATGATCCACGACTAAAAAATGGCTAAAATATTATTCATGCCTATATGTCTGTACATTAAATCACTTTTTATAACATAAAAAATATTATTATTTTATATGTGAAAAATTTTTCCCGTTTAACTTACTTAGCTGGCAGCCACTGTATTCAGCTCATAACAAGGCAGCTGATCGATGTTTGATATAGCATACTAAGTTAAGACAGGTTGTTCACACTAGTCATATATTTCGTGCTATTATTTTAAAAATAGTGACATTATGAAAAGAGTGTGAATCCCCCAAATATAAATATCTAAAACAAAGATTAGATCAAGGCGAATTCATACTTGGATTAGATTCGATGAATTCGCCTTGGATTAGATATTTCATATTCGCGTATAACTCGAATACCGTACGTTAAAAACATGTAATGCGGCTCAAATGTATATTATTTTTTCTCCATATAACAACATATATATTTAAATCATTTAATGCACATTACTGTGCTTTGATAAATATATATTGATTCCATTCCACTTAATTATATCTATGTTATGTCATCAAAATAAATTTTGAATTAGATTTTGAATCACTCTCGTTTATTGTGTTTTTGCGCCACAGTACCATCTTGTTTTACTGTTGGTATGTAGGTAAACACATCTGTACGTAATTATTTTGTTGGCTTGGAAAATTGTTCTTCGCTGAAAACTAGTGATAAATTACACAAAAATTCTAATAAGTATAGAAACTAATTTTGCTTTTACGTGCTGTTTCTGTTGACGGGAGAGAAAAGTAAAAAATGGAAGATGATAAGAGCTTGGGCTTGGTAAGCGGAGGAGATGAATTAAGTACGAAACCTGCAGAAGAATGTAGCGTTACTATGTTGGATGTTCTGGAAGAAGAAAAAGAACTGGAGGAGGAATATGCTGCTGTTCTTGGTGCCTCTGACGAAAAAAGCTGCACGTATGTCTTGGGACCAATAAAACGGCAGGCATTGTATTCCTGCCTGACATGCTGTCCTGAAGGTCGCAACAATTTGGAAAAATGCGCAGGAATTTGCTTAGCTTGTTCTTACCAATGTCATGAAAACCATGAATTGGTTGAGTTGTACACTAAAAGAAATTTCCGATGCGATTGCCCAACAGAGCGGACAGGAGGAAACCGATGCACTTTAAATGCTAGTCTCCAACAACCTGAAAAAGAAAACGGGGGTAATTTGTACAACCAAAATTTCCAGGGCTTGTATTGTGTATGCCACCGTCCATATCCGGATCCGGAACAGCCGTCAGATGATCTGATGTTGCAGTGTATTATATGTGAGGACTGGTATCATTTGCATCACTTAAATGCTCCTGCAAATGTGGAAAAGCTGGTCGATGCATGCAGCGAAATGATATGCGGTTCTTGTATGGATCAACATGAGAGTTTGGCATGTTACACCGGATTGGCATTGAAAACAGTGGAAAGCGTAGAAGTAACTGATGTTGGTAATGCAGGTGTTACTGTTAACGAGGACAATGATGACAATAAACTAAGAAGTGATTTGGATAAGAGTATTTTGGAAATAATGAATATGAACGAAGCAAATGGTTCGGGTAATGAACCACCTGCTAAACGGCAAAAACTGGGTGAGACCGATGTAGAGGAACAGCAGAAATGTCGTAAGCCGAGTCAGAAAAGTGATTACGCAAAAGGTAAATAAATTGCTCTCTGTAGTTTTTGACAAAACATTTAATTTAATAACTAGAATAATCACAAAATAGATATCGAAAACTTATTCAAAACATGAACAATAGGTCATAGTTTTTCTTTCCATCTCCTATATACAGAAAACCATGTTTCGTTGAGTTAATTTTGTGAAAGAAAGTCATACCCAGCCAAATGCAGGATTTTATTATTACTAAACGTTCATTGCGCTGCAAATTCAATAAAAATGCTTGTCCTTTAGGTATGACACAGTCAATGGAATCCAAAAAGTCCGTAGGATAATTATAATTAGTGCATTTGGAAAGATTCATTTTGGGATCATTTCTTGGCAAGCGATAAATTTGATAATTAGAAAATTCTTTGCATTGCAGATCATTTAAGCCGCGGAACATTTGATTCGGTACGACACAACCATCTGTTAATTTGTACAATGAACCCCGTGGACAAATGGCACATTCTTCAGTTATGATGAAAACAATTGCGGCCAGTCGTTCTTCCTCTTTGAGATTGACTTTTTCCGGTTCGCTATTCGATATTATTTGCTTGGCATCGCTATAGAAAATCTTGTCCTAAATTGAAATTATATGAAATTATTTATGTTTGTGCAGTTGCAATACAATTTTTTACCAGTTTCACAACTGTAATAAGGCTGGGATCACCGAAAAATTGTTCCTGGCACAACATTGTTGCTTGAAAAGTTTTTGGATTTTGAACAAATGGCAACGTAAGCCATTGGTAACCATCAATACTAAAGAAATACTTGCGTTCCCTTAGACAATCTCTTTTGTAACCAAACGCTATGTAGTAATCTTTTGCAATGCCATTTATACGTCCCCAAAAATATATGCCGGAAAAACGATATTCATTTTGCAAAACTATAAGTGAATTTTCAATTAAAGTTTTTTGCTCTGGACTTAACTTAATGCCGCAGTACATAAGACAGTCGAGTCCTTCTTGAAAATGATCAATATTCATTTGTTCTCTATTCGGGTAAACGATTGAATAAAATTATTTAAATAAATTTACAAATATATGTCATATTTTGCATAATAAGCATGCTTAACCGAAAGTTTTTTTAAATAATAACATATTGTTATTTTAGGACCTACTTTTTGGGGGCCAGACTGGAGAATGTCTTTGTGTAAATGCTCTTCTTGCATGGCTGTATATGAGGGCGAAAATATACAATATCTTTTGGATTCTGAAGATTCTGCTAAAAGTTATGAGGAACGTGGCATAAAAAAGCACGGAAATGAGTCATCATATGAACAAGGTATTCGGGCCTTAGCTTCCATTGATAGAGTTCAGCAAATTGATGTTATTACCGAATACAACCGGATGAAAGATAAACTCAAGGAATTCTTGCAAACATTTGCAGAAAGCAAAAAGGTGGTCACTGAAGAAGACATTAATCGGTTTTTCGCTGAAATGCGTAATGAAAAAAACGTTGAAATTGGTTTGCCCTACATGTGCCGTTAGGATTCTACAGTTGATTTGCAAATTACATTAACATGGATTATATTTAAATTTCTATATACTTAAATTATAAATATCTACTCAATAATATATACTTACTACATGGGAAGCAGATTAGTGAATCCTTCTTTGTATGTATACATTCCTATTTTGTCATTATTTTTACTCTGAATAATTATTATCACTTTTGCATATTATTTTTATTACAAATTATTATAAAATCAATAAATTTGCAAGTATTAATATTCTAAAATAAAAAATTTGTTTTATTTAAAACTAGTTTACAAATGTGTAGAGAAGCGAATTTAAGTTCGACATATCGGCGAAACGTATTTTTTTCTTTTTTCTCTTTGTTCACAATTCTCTATACTTTCCAGAAATCTACCACAAAAATTTTGACAATAATTTAGCTAGTGTTGGCTTCAAGATAATTAGGCAACGTAGATGAGTCAAGTCCATTAACGACTAACTCACTAGCTCTTAGTAATGGGGCATAATTATGACGACATTTTTTCGATGTTTCGAATCTGTAGACTTCAATAAAAATTATTCACTATGTTAACAAATCTTTGAATTAAAATTAAATTTTTGGCACTTTCCTTTCTACACTAGTTTGATTCCACAGCCAACATTTTTCGATATAATCTTAGGTCAATTTTATTGATGACTATTTCTTTGTTCTAATTAAATCCACAAAATGTTTACGCTTATAAAATAATGTGTAGTAGTTCGTTCTTGCCTTGAAAATGCTTTAATCAGCCACATGTACCAATTTTACTATTCAATTTGTAAGAGATTTTTAAAAATCAATATGCCTTTTCTTCACAGCTAAATATGGTTGAATCTTATATTTTTGCGTTTGGAAGTGTAAGGCTTTATTTAGTTGCTCTTTTAATGTTGGATTCTTCTTTTATTACGGTTTCGTAATTGAAATGCAAACTTTTAAACTCAAAATTTGTGCTTGAGTCTGATTATCCAATTGAAGGTATTAAACATTTTAATTATTTCATATAAAATATTTATTTTTAACAATATGTACAAATATATTTGAAAAGCAATTACATTAATGTTGAAATCAGTTTGCGCTTTTAGAAATATGCAACTTTTTTTATACATTTTAAAAGTTAGTCGTTTAATTTTAAAGTTTTGTATCAATAACACTATAAAATAATTTTTTTTTTGACTACGTGCTAAGTGGTGTTTAAATTTATTAAATTTAATATCAGCATGATTTGGTTTTTTTTTTCTAAATATATAAATAAAGTATCAAAAATTGAGATTTTTTCTTTAAAAATGTTCGTTCATTTACACATTTGAACCCCTGATTGTTATTGTATATGTATGTAGCGTGTCTATCACCTTGTCTGACCCACTGTCACTGTCCAATAGCATGCATTCTACTAACGCTGCACAATGGGCTTGAGACTTCGCCACTGTGATTTTTGTAAGTAGCAATTTTATATATTTTGAATTCTTATCGAAATATCTAAGTTGATATTGAAAGATTGGATATTCTTAACTCGTCAGAGTTCTGTAGTGGCACCAGATCGTCCAATTGCGAGAGATTAAAGAGTGAAGAGTCGGGTGTCATGTTTGAATCTTGGCATTGATTATATATAATATCCTTAGGCGTTCCAAAAACTGCTTGCACCTGCTGCATGTTGTTCGTTGTGTCCATAAATGGAAGTTGATTGTTGGTGTTATTGTTCATATTAATGTTGTTGCTGCTGGTGTTGTCATTGGCATAGAGGGGAGTGAAGCTGCCACCACTCGTTCGATTAACGAAAATATTGGAGGCGGTAAATTGTGTTTGTTGTTGTTGTTGTTGATGATGTTCTTGTTGTGAATTTATCACATTGAAATTGCTGTTGTTGTTATTTTCAAAAAACGTATTTGTTGTATTTAAAATGTTGTTGTACTCATTAGTTGCTGCATTAGCTTGAGGTTGATTGCAAGAGATTGTTGTTGCCAAATTAAAATTATTTGATAAATTTTGATACTGTTCCTGATTCAATTGATTTTGATTATAAAGATTTGCCATTTGCGTTTGACTCTCGCCACTGGAGTTTCTCATTAAATTAGGCGACGGTGTGGTAATATTTCGATTCATCATTGGTGATGTTGGCTGCGGTGACGGTGATGTTAGATATGTATTTCTGTACGAACCACCATAATAATTAGGCGATAAGACTGTAAAAAGATTAAGAAGTTTTTCATCAGCACTATGATCTAAGGAGATGCTCGGTTATTCGCTTACATGGTTCTGCCTTTACTTCATTTATGTTTGAAGCATTCGATGATGGTGACTGCATTGCCGGTTGTATATTCCACATTGAAGAACTGTCCATATTTGTTACTTAAAAAGAAAACATAAGTTGTAATACATTTTTAAAAAATATAATTGCTAGTCGAAGCCGGCCAGTGCAACTGATCGCAAATGTTAGTTTATATGTAAACTTTAAAATACTGGGCTGACATCTTTCTCTAGAATAAATGGGCCAAAACTCACTATCTCGGGTAAAGCATAATTTTAAATGGTTTCACATAAAATGTTGAAGTGTAATATAAATACATGTTCACAATATGAAGTGATATATAAAGACACATTGAAAAAGCCTCAATTGCATTCATTTAAAAAAATATATACTATTAACTTTTTTTGCCAAGAACTTTTTTTTTGCAAAAAATCAATTTTTGGTTGAAACACAATTTTACCCAAAACATGTTTATTTCTAATAAATAAGTATTGAAAGGAGTTTCGAGTGCGAAGAAGCTTTCGAAAAAGCCTAAATCGCATGCATTTAAGCAAAAAAATAAATTTTATCAATTTTTTTGGAAATGGGTACCTTTTTGTAAAAAAACAATTTCTAAGATATTTTCACAGTGAATTTTATTCAAGTCCTTCCCTCAACTTCAAGTAATTTTTTACTATGTATTTTGCGATCAGCCTCTGTGCTCTGTAGTATTTAAAAAACATTAAAGCAAATAATAATTATACTATTCAATGAATTTAGCATACATACACATACATACAAAAACTTGTAAATAGCGTCTAATTAATTAAATAAAATAAGTATTAAAGATAGTGGAAGAATGTCTAATATTTAAATAGGGTTGTCTTTAATTTCTAGAACTAATAGATGTTGTTATTAAAATTCATTTTACTTTTTATATAAATATATTAGCTTTTCCTCAATTTTTTTTAGCTATTAATAAAATTTCAATATGAGTTTATATGTCTACGCAGAATATTTTAATTAAGTTCAAATGTGTTTTTTACTCAAGTTAGTAAACAAGCATTATGTTTATAACTCTACGTCTTGAGCTTGGTTAAACTTCATTTAAACCTAAAGTTAAAAATAAAAAATAAAATAATATAAAAATATTTAATATATCAGCAGTTTGCCATATGGATTTTCAAAACATTTTTATCGATTAAAATACGCAAACAGAGTGTTAAGTAAAAAAGCGAAAGATTAAGTAATTGAAATATAAAGTTTAAATTTAAGTTGCAAAATCATATTAATTTTTCTATAGCTAAGCATAAAACTTTAATGAAGAGCAGTAACTTAATTGTTAAAATCAGTAATTCCATATAAACGACATGCAAAATTATGACAGACGCCGATTAAAAAATAAACACAATGAAAAAAAAAAAATAATAATAATAAAGGAGCAAACTATAAAACAAGCTACCAGGACATCTAAATAGATTCATAAATTAACTTACAAATGCGGCAAAATGTCCAATCACCTTTGGTATTTCCAATGAGTTTATGTTTCCTAAGAATTTTTCTCAGATTCGAAAGATCAAAGACCTTAAATCTTTCATAATGGCGAAATTTTTAAACCCAATAGAACTTACAAAAGTGGTTAAGTGTCAAACGAACTGTCTTCTGAGCTCACTTTTTGATACTTATGATCAGTATGCGCTAGCTAATAAATATGAATAACGTCGTGCTTGAACAGCGCTACCAAATTATTTAGATTAATTTTGTAACCCAGTCATCAGATGTTGGAAACTGATCTGGCACTTTATCACAAAATTATGTTGCTGAGGCTTAATTTTTGGCTTAACCTCTTGTTAATGAGCAAAATTGCTAATTATGAAGTGAAGCTAAACCACAACATAAAAAATAAGTCCTCCATTTGGTGCGACATCCATGTGGGTGGCATCATTGAATCTTAATTCTTTGAAAATGAAACCGCAGCTTAATATTTAATCATTGGAGATCGTTAATATAATCTTAGTATCTTTTGTTTGCTGATGATCTATAATCTTTTGTTTGAAAATATGGTTGGCATTGATCCGGGGCCAACCATCGAATTATTGAAATTACAATTTAGCAATAAGTTGAATTCGAGATATGGACATGCCACTTGGCCGCCAAGATCGTGAGATTTAACCATTCTGGAGTATTTACTGAGGGGTCACGTGAAGTCGCTGCTGATATACCAGCAACAATTGACGCCCTAGAAGCCATAATGAGCTTCTGAGCTGAAGAACTGTCTTAACGTTCATATGCTCGAAATTATTTTCAAATTTTAATGTTTTTTGATGTTTTGTTTTCTAAAAAAGAATGCTACAGTTTTTACACTTTTTACCATCTCTTATGAAGATGTGTTTTATTTTAAAGTTGCTCCTAATTGTGGTTTTTTAGAATAAAAAGTGACAAAATATTACATATTTTCCCGAAAAGAGATCGCCATTAGATTCAAATTTATTTTTATACCCCCCAAAAAATAGTTCAACGGTCTGTTCACTTTATCATACCGTGTCGTGTGTAAGGCAGTGAAATATCCCTCTAAGGCCCTATAAAATATATATATTCTTGATCAGTGATGAAATCAAAGGCGATCCATCCGTCTGTGGAAATCACAATACAGTTCAAACAAAATACTCAGTCTAATGAAATTTGTAAATGGCTGAATCGGGCAAGAGGGAAGTTCGTAAATGGGCTGAATCGGACCAGAGGGAAAAAAGTTCCTCTAAAAATAACTAAACCAACCCTTTAAAAAACAACATAAATTTTAAAGTTTTTTTTTGTAATTTACTTAAGAAAATGTTAAAATTTTATGTCAAAGAATATACATTGTACAATTCTTGATCAGAAAAATTTAGTTTTGGATCCCGCCCTCTATAGTGGGTATTGAAGTAATATATTACATACAAAAATAGTGTAAATAAATATTTAACAAATTGTATTTCTTAAGCCTACAGCCTTAAAATTTTAAAGTTTTTATGACGAAACTGGGATGTTCTCTGATCTTCCTCAAATATAAATAATCATAATAAAAATTGCGCTTACGCTGCTGGAACGGTGTCTCAGCCATTTTGCTTCTATTAGGAGGGCATTTAAGATTCGACCTGGTCGAATATAAACGTTTTCACTTGTTTTTTTAATTCAACTTTTTTACCACTTAAAATTAGTTCTATTGGGCTTAAAATCCGCTATATGTAAATGCGAATTAAAACTAACAACAGGTTCGATTTGATTTTTCAATATTACATAATGTTAAACATTTATTTACATATATGTAGGTGTATATGTATATATAAATATTTGCATATATGGAGGATTTCATAACAATTTGCATCTTACTTAACAAGTTTTTTTTTTTTTATATTGGTCCTTTGTGTTATTTAATCTACGGGTATTAATATAATTTCATTGATATTGTAAATATATTATAAAAAAAATAATTAGTGATCTACACCATTTTGCAAATAAATTCAATATGAAATTATAAGAAGCCGTCAAAAAGATTATTAGTTGGTTTAAATTTGTAAGATGGTCTCCTAAATATTTTAGTTTAATTTTAAATCTTTCAACTAATTTTATAATAATTAATTATTATTAAGCTATTAAATAAATAAAAAAAATTTCTTTTCTTTACAGTAAAAAAACGTAAACGGTTTTGTTGAAATTACAAATATTCGAACTGTTTGAGAACCGGGTATATGATCGTGTAAAGTAATTGCACATAATTTTATTTATTATTCTACAGATCACTAGCATTTTTACAGGTCTGACTTTATACAACTTATCGGCGTGGTTGTTAATTTAATGGATTATTTAATTATAGTGTATTTAAATGTGGATAAATTGTTGTATGTGGTTGTAAATAGTTTATCTTAATGTAGTAAACATATATCATATGCATGTGTGTGTAATTATATTAAATTACATTAACCACCATGATTACCCAATGAATTTTGAACTTTTTATAAATTAAGAAATGTATATAAAAATATAAATGAATGTAAATATTTAAGAATACAGAATAACGAAATAAATCGTGTGTGTGTGTGTGTGTGTGTAAAAAATAATGAAAACTTACAATTTGAAATATTACATTGAACTTGATTCTGTTCAAGTTGTTGTATTTCTCGTAACAAATTCATTGGATTACCACCTGTTTTAATACGTTTTCGTTTGATATTATCTAAAATAAATATGAGCATTAAAACAGATACAATTTTATTTTAATTAAATATCTATACACATGTACGGGTCTGTATATATGTATTTAAATGTTGTGAGTTAATTTGGTCGCTAGACCAGTCCGTGTTTTGTTTCAACTGTACACAGTTATTACAGTGCCTGCATAATACTGGGCTTCTGATCCTCAACAAAATAGTTTCTATACTAATTTTCGATCGCTATTAAAATAAAAATGTAAATAAAGATACTTCAATTCCTTATAGGAATTAAACAAAATATTGATTAGAAAAAAAATTTTTTTGAAAAATTTTGCAAACCAAAATAATACTGGAACTGAGCATTAATACTGAAAATGATCACATAGTGGGGGTGACTTGCAAATCATATGCATGCAAATTATGTGTAAACTTTTGTAGCGGTCTTGTACATAAATGCGGAAAAATTTGAGAAACATTGTCTAAAGCTTGCCGCATTTCTAGAGCTAGATTTGTTTAGAGAGTTGCCAGATTTAGCTATCCTGTCAGGGTTTCCGTTATGTTTATGTAATTTTGTGTTCGAGTTTTCGAAATCAATTTGACATTTGTATTGTTTGTTTATTTTTTAACATAAGAAACAATAAAAAAATTTTTTCAATGTTAACTTGAAATGGTAAAATAAAAATAAATACAATTGAATTTTTAGTAAATTATATTCAACAAATAAAATCAGCGCCATTTTATTCGTAATTAAATGTAACTCATCAATAATGGATGCCCCAAAGGCTGCACATGTAAGAAGAACTGCCGTGCAGTGTTGCATAGACAAATTTCGAACTAATTTGGAGCAAATTAAGTAATTTGGGATAATTTGCTCTTATGAAAAATATATGTGAAATCATGCCGTAAATCAATTAATTTGAGCAAATAAAATAATTTAGCCGAAATCACGTAGATGGAAACGTACTCTAAGAAGATTTTATAGATGGGGAAAGCAATAGGTCCATTATGTTGCATTCTTTATTTATTTATTTAATTTAATTATTCAACAGAAAAGTAATTGAATTTCATATCCATATTTTCCTAAAGAAATCAAAATGAACGAACTAGCAGAAAAAAGGGAAATAAAATTTTTGAAAAGGCCGTTTACAGTAAAGCGAATTTTTAAAAAAGGAATATTTTAGTGCTTGCTAAACCCTAGTGAATTACTTTTTACAAAAAGCAAACACATTTCAAAGGGATTATAATTCATTATTAGCAGTTTTTTGAATAAGGGAAAGATTTCGATGAAACCCTTATTTTTCTCAGTGCAATTGCTCCTATTAGAATACGTACGAGTTTTATTCCATTTTCGACTCTAAGTGGGCAATAGAATGTACTAGAGACATTGTTCTCTGGGAGAATCTGGCAACCGTGTGAACTGATAACATTTATTGGCAGATACATTTTTTATCTAAACTGAATTGCTCGAAATGAATCTTTTGGTGGGAGTTTTCGATGGTCAATACGTTGCCAGATCTTAAAATATTGTAAGATCTAATAAGAAGCGCATTTGAGGTTTCGCAAGTCAGCTTTTATGAACATGGAGAAAAGCTGAATTTCAATGTCTCGTGAAGGTTTTTGAAAAAAAGAGCTCAATGCAGACCATTAGCTGCTGCTAAACGCATGGCCACTTCTTCGGGAGTCAAGACTGGTTGATTACAATAGACATTTTCGTCATTGGCATCGCCAGATTGTTCAGGTAAACTTGTATAAAGCGCAAAATGTTCGGCTTCCGATAGATCTACACTTGGATCAAGTACCACGCCATATGCTCCTTCGCACAAATTTTTAATACTTTGACGATCGGCAATGGCTACAAGTTCCATGTTACCATCCGAAATAGGAATATCAGCCAATTGTAAAGCGCTTAATGTTCGGCGATCTAATAGACCACCATCATATCTCAAAGTGCAGGAACTTGAGAAAGATCTGTTTTGTTTATTTAACGTTTCCGAACTGTCAACCTTGAGAGGTATATGAATGACATCAGCATTCTTGTGATCGGGACGTTTTCCTGAAGCACTGCTGGCACTACGGCCGACAACCTTACCATTTCTATCATTGCTTTTGGATTCAACACCCAACGAATTTGGCTGTAAAGATTTCAGAGATCGTAGAGAAGAACGATTGTCATTCATTGAGAAGTTTCCAATACTTGGCTCACGACTATGATTTGGTGTAGTCCCTTTTGAATTGGATTCATCCCCGGAAACTGTGGTATCCGGTTTGCTCTTTTTGCGTGAAAATAAACGGGAGAAAAAATGTTGTTTTTTCTTGGGTGAAGGTGTCGAGGCGGCAGATCGTTTGGTGGGACTTTGTTCGGGAGAGCGCATGATAATTATTTGCGAGGGTGGACGTGAGGAAATGCTACCATTTTGGCCACTATTAGCCATAGACGATGACAGCTCATGAGAAAGCTTGCGCTTAGGAGGCAAAGGGGGTAGAATTTGTTCTCCAATAGGTGAAGGAGTCCTAGGAGGCAAAGGTATTGGGGGAGATGGCGGTGTTGCAGCCATATTTACTTTAATTTTTGGTGCGGGTGGATTTGTTAAAATAACTAAATTAGAGTCTCTATTATCATGAGATTTATCCTTTTTTCGCCCTTGAGCTTCTGCTATAACTGACTTGGCGCTGGGAATCTGAATTGGGTTCTCTAGTGCGATCTGAAGACTAGCGTAAGTAGAAGTTTCATCGAAATGATCATCAATATCAAACGACACTTGCGCACTAGCAGAACAATTTAAGTTATCATCGTCCTCGGCCAAGTCGTGTACGTAGTGATCTTGCAACTGAAGAGGTCTATTTTGCTCGGCCAAAAGGTCTAAGCAGCAACTGTCAACTAGTTCTATGTCCTGTTCAATAAAATCAGTGTTCATGCAATTGTCTTCAGTTATGGAAATATTGTGTGGAATTGTTTCTCTGACGTCATTAACTTGATCAGTTACAGCAGACAGAGATAAAATGTCGCCGTTCTCAACAATTAGGCTGTCCGTTCGTTCGAATTCGTTAGAGGCTATCCATTCAGTTATTTTTTCTACGTTTGTTAATTCGTTTGAATAGATTTCGCTGTCTCCAAATATCTCTTCGACTGGTGTCGAAGTTTGTGTGGAGTCATTGGTGGTGTGGAAAGTAATTTGTGGCACTGGAAACTCAATTTCCATGCCGTCGTAATTTTTTGGCTTCATGTTGTCGCAATTGTCAGTGTCGTCGTTAGCGTCATCGTCTTGATTGTCACCGTTGCAGTTTTCTGTTTGCTGTTTCCTTGCGTGACCATTTAAAGTGTCAGAGCTAAGAGGTTTGCTAGCTGAACTGTCGCTCGTTACGGTATCATCGTTTTCATTGTCATTATCACCAGCGACAGGTACTGAATATTTGGTGGCAGCAGTTTCACTGTCCACCGACAAAACTTGCTGGAATATTTCCATATCTTGTATGCGTTTTAACTTGCGCTGTATATACGGAAATGATCTCATACCTGGATCCGGATAAAATTCAAACTGTAATGCTTCGCTTGTTTCTCCATCAGATGGTCGATACAGTTGTATGTATACCTGGGAAGAGAACAGCATGTTTTTGTTTTATTTTTATTATGGTTTCTTGCGGAGTAGTTCGTTTGAATTAGGAATGCTTTGCCATCATTCCGTGTCAAATTTGGTTTGTTAACATACCGGTTTCGGCAATGTGCCATATTCAGTGTTCTATTTGTCCTCAAAGATGGCACAGCGTAGGAAGTAGTTAATACGTAGACTACGAAGTCGAAGATTCCGAGTTCCATCCCTCACTCAGTCATGAATATGGGATCAAATTTTTCTGATCTGCCTTAGCGCAAGTTTGTGTTTATTGTCGTCGGCCTGGTTCAATACCGAAGGCATATGTGAGCATCATCAACAGCAATTGACGCTACACTGAACACTGAACTTCATCGGCACTGTAGACTGGGAAGTGAAAATTCCAATTCTATCTCTTCCCATAATTCTCCATCTATTCTACCAAGACTGTAACCTTATCTTCATAGTTACGGCATAATGCACTGCATGGGTAGGGTTCTTCCCCTGAGTGCCACCCTAGTAAATAAAACGGTGTGTTTCCAAGCCAAATTTGACAGCGTATGACGGAAAATAGTTCCCAGCTACTGTTTTATATTCGAATTCGATTAGCTTCAACGTACCTGTACTTTATGATTTACATCGGGATTAATATAGCGGGGAGTCTTGAAGGAAATGGCGGCTTGCTTGTGGACATCGGTCTGTTGGAATTCACCAAAATCTTCCCAATAGACCTCATTGTTTCTCAATTCAAAAAATCGAATTTTTATATCATCTTTGGGTACTTTTTCACACAATAAAATTATTTTATCACCTCCCGTTACTTTGGCGGCACAGCTACACAAACGGCAAATGACCAAGTCATTTATGGACTTTTTATCATAGACCGGTTCAGATACTACTGGCGGTAGGGGAAATGGTTTTTTTACTCCCGGTATGGGTACAAAGGCTTGAAAGCATAGCCGTACAACATTGAGATCTATGGACGAGGGTTGATCTTTGTGGGCAAAACTTGCTGAATGTGCGAAAAAAGAAAAGTATTATTATGTACGAGTAGTGGGAAATACCAAAATAAAAACTTACTTTTGAAAGGGTCGATGCGTTTCCTTTCCCGCTCTTCAAGAGCGGCTTTTATATCTTTCTTTTTAACACACTGTATACCCAAGTTGCTGAAGACTGCTCTCATCGGAGGACCATTTATGGTTGCCAGACAAACGCCATGTTCAAAACCTTCTTTGCCAACTAGATTATGCGGGTGTGGTCGATAAGGTAAATCTTTGGTAACACATGAAACAACAATTTTAACTTTTCCCTCGTAACCTTCTATTTCAATTGTAGGAAATGTTTTATTCTCAGGTGTGGAGTGAACTCCTGGTATGGAGCCAGCGGAACGGCCTTCGCATATATAGCGAAAGCGAAGTCCTTTCATGGCTGGTTGTTCCACAACTTTAATGCGTACCCCTTCCATATTCGGAATGTTGGGCTGTGATAAATTTGTAAAAGTAGGTGATGAAGATGCTGATGAGACGGGTGAGACAGATGGTGGATTATACATGGCGTCTGTTAAGGCATTAAGAATGTCATCTACTGCAAAGAAAAAAAAACAATTTAGTAAATGATGTTGGTAATGAAACTATTTCTGAATATTAAAAAATATGGAAAAACGGTGGACCTTAAAGGCCATCCCTTTAAGGAATTTTAAGCGCAAAGCAATCGTAACGTGGTTTATTGTGCTGGTCCCTGCTTCTAAGCCCTTCGAGTTCAAAAGTCTAATAGTTCGATAAAACACTAATATTTTAATTTTCCAACTGCTATAACTTTTGAATGACTCAACCGATTCCCAAGTAATAAGTGTTGATTGTGGACTTTTTCGAGTCCTGTGAAAGAGTAGAGAACATAAATTTGGGGACCTTTTTTTCATCACTTTTTTCGTTCATGAACGCCCGGGCGAATGTAGCATATTACAGGCGGAAATATCTGCCATCAAAAGAGCAGCGCTGTGGCTAAGATTTTATTGGATATCAAATCGTGACATCCAATTCGTTACCGATAGTCAAGCTGCAATAAGGTCCCTGACGGGGGTGTATAGCACATCCCAACTTGTCCAAGAATGCCGCAGAGCCCTTGACGGATTTTCACATCATACACGCATCATCTTTTAAACTGGGTGCGAGGGTATGGGACCACCATAGGCAACATAAAAGCGTATGAACTAACTAAGAGTGGAACCGCACATCAGGAGGCCGACATTGACCAACTAAGTGGGACTCCACTATCATCCTACTGGAGACGCTTTGATGCTGCACTATTTGAATTAGCTCAGGACAGCTGGTTCAGATAATCCACTTGAGCGATATCGAGGGTTTATAGCCCCGCCTATTCTCTAAGAGGAGAAAAAGTATCTTCTGAACTTCGCAAAAGGTCATGTACGCAGTATAGTGGCCACACTCACTGGACACTGCACCTTTGGAGTCCATGCCAGGCGCATGGGTCTCTCCTATAATGACTACTTCTCAAGTTGCAACGACGAAGAGGAGGAGGAGGAAAGCATTGCACACTTCCTCTGCCTATGTCCTGCTCTGGAGGAGCAGCAACATTTCGGAGATATCAGGTATAGGACTGGAAATCCTGAGTCTCTTTATGAGGAGCAGCGGATGGTTCAGCAGCTGACTCCCATGAATACTTCTCCTTTTTTCTTACTCTCCTTCCTTAAACTAAATTCTGACTAGTCTCTCCTTCTTCCCCTCACACATCTTGCTTTCCTATACAGGTAGCACAAAGAGATCAAATTAATTGAATCCAAGTGGGATGGATTCTATTTTTCCTCTTACCAGCAACCTGTTAACGTAACCTAACCTTCGATCACGATATCTTATGAACGCACCAACCGCTTTGACCCGCTTATTGGCGATCAGCGTGAATTTTCAATGTCAATTGATCGGTAGATAAAGCCGCTTCAAACTGATTAAAAAACACATTTGAAAAATAACGTTTCAAATCATATTAGCCAAACGGAGTAGTTCTGATTTCTTTCTTCAGTGTTTTGCACTTTTCAAGGTGGTACCAGTCAGTGAAAGAACTGTACAAAGAACGCTGGAAGTTTTAAATAATTTCTAAAATAATGCCAATTGGGTGTATTGTTCATGTAAGCGGGTGAGTTTGTACATTTTGTGAGTATGTGTGTGTGTGTGAGACTGCGTGAGTGCAGATTTAAATGAAAATTATTTTTCAATTGTTGTTTTTTAAATATGTTTCTACCAGATGGATAAGATAGCTGACGTCAATAATAAACAAATCGATTTTTGATCGAACTAAACGTTCACGGCTACAAATATGAACGCGTTTCTGTGCTTTTGTTTGTTTATTCAATCGGTTGGTTCACTAACGCTCAAATAAATAAATATTAAGAACAGAAATTTAATTGTGTACATTTCGATTGTTTATTTCGAAATTACATTTGAAATTTTAAAATGTTCATCTGCTGTTTTATTTCTTTTACTTGCATGCAAATACAAGTTCTGCCATAAATTAATTCATGAACTTTTTAAATCCATATTTTCCTTTTATTTTGGAAATGTTTTAATAACATTGATTTAGGATATTATGCCGAAGTTTATAATGTTAAGCCAAAAATTTATAGCAACAACTCGTGTGGTATTATTTATTCGTTAAGAAACGAAGAATCGTCGCATTTTGGCAAATAAAAATCCTCGAGTGATTGTTTGTAAGCCAATGCATGCCCAAAAGTGATTGTTAGGGGCGGTTTATGGGCTGGCGGCATCATCGGCCCGTACTTCTTCGACAATGAGGTCGGCCAGGCGGCTACCGTGAATGCTAATGATAACGGACTGCTTGCGGCCAGAAGTTCAGAATATAGACATGGACTATGTGTGGTTCCAACGGCCCACTTGCTATACAGCCAACGAAACAAAGGCTCTTTTAAGCGAGAAATTCACTGACCGTGTTATCTCACGGCGTCATGATCATGTGATTTAGCATCACTAGACTTCTTCCTTTAGAGATATTTAAAAGAAAAATTGTACGTCAATAAACCAAGAACGATGCAAGAGCAAAAAGAACAAGATAATTCGGGATATTAATTGAAACTCAATTATTAGGTTGAAAATATAGATCATCAGAGAGAGTTATGCCACCGAAGCCGTGGCGATCATTTGGCCGAAATTTTGTTTTAAACACAATTGTCATCATAATAAAAAATAATAATTGGGGGATTCACACTGTAGTCATAAAGTCATAAGTCATAAAATAATAACGCGACAAATATTACGTGTGAACAACCCGTCATAACTTAGTATGCTTTTTCAAATATCGATCAGCTGATAAGATAACAACAAATTTGTAATTAGCTGTTATCAAAGCAAAATAAAATTAAGGCAATTGTAATAAAATTGTTTGAAAATGAGAAAAACTCCATGTCTATTCAAAATTATGAAATTTGTCTTCTGGTGCACAAGAATATATAAATGAATTTGTATGTATGTATAAACTAAAACAGCTGCCTTGATATGAGCTGAATAAATTTTTTTTGCGGCGGCATACGAAAAAACGTCCAGTGGCTGCCAGCTACGTAAGTTAAACCAGAATAAATTTTTATATAATTAGTTTTTGCGTTTTAGTTCTCTTTTAATTTTTTTATGTTATAAAAATGTGATTTAATGTACAGATATATAGGTATGAATGATTTTTTAGCCGTTTTTTAGCCGTGAATCATATATAAGTAACGGCGGCTAACATATACTATCACCGTCTTGGCTAAAGATTTTCAGCCGTTCGACTCAGATCTCTAGAGCTATTTTATGATAAAACAAAAAAAAAAAATACTGAAAGAGTGCTATTATTTTATGGTCTTTTTGCATGCAGCACAACAACAACTTTTTAAAACTTGTCTCAATTATTATGACTTTATGACAATATGACTAAATAGTACACAGTGTGAATACCCCAAATATAATTCTCTGAAAACTTGTAGTTTTATTTACACTTAACATTAATTTCTCTATCTTCATATTTTTCTTCATCTGCCCTCTCAGTACTATTCCCTCCTATCCACTTCCGACACAATGCAGTGCATGTGTAGGGATCATCCCCTGGGTGCTGGTCCGTATTAAAAAAAAAAAACAATTAAAAAATTTTTGCATAATAGATTTGAAGTGATCAACCAAAAGTCTTTCAGGGAAAAAATTAAAATAAAAGCTTTATATTATTAATTGTACAGCTACAGATTGCGTTCCATATTTATCCATTTCCTGCTAAAATTATCATGTAGGTATTAAATTTAATATGAGTATTTTAAACTACTTTTAATAGAAAAAAAAATGCATTTCTGTTCACCTCAACTCGTTCATAACTGGTTCATTGGCTGATCCAATGCTGTTTTCAGATCTGTTTTATTAATTTTACTTTTATAAATAACTCATTTTGTTAATAAGGCTCGTATAAACATTTATCACATACTCGTATATGAATTTTCCTAAATGCAATCTGTTTCATGTGTGCATGCACTCGTATATGTAAATCTTTTTTGCGGTATGCCCACGTACATGTTTTAGCCATTAATTTATCGGTTGTTAAAGTAGTTTTGCAAACAAGCTGTAGGGAGAATTTTATTTAATATACTTGTTTAGTAAATATAAATAAATGCCAGAGCTGTAAAAGAATGAATCATAATTGCTTTTTGATTTTCCATTATTTAGTAAATAAAGTTTCTTAATCATATGCATTCATTGAGTTCAATTAAACGCATATAAATTGAATAGAACTTTGAAAAATATAATTGGAATTGATAGAAAAGAATTGAAGTAAAAGTGGAATGAACTGTTTTAAAAATTCATGAAATTATGGATTAAACACATTCACGCAAGGCAGATTTACCAGGTACTCTCAGTACCGCAGCTGTATATTGAAATTTGTTGAGCTACTGTCAAAAGTTTATATACAAGCCACATAAAATGTTTTTTTTTTCTTAAATCTTCCTTGTTAATGATGCTTCTTCTTCCTTGATTTTGACATTAGCTCTTCATTTTCTACCAACAAAATACGTGTGGTTTTTGGTGTTGTTTCATTGTTGTACTAGTAAGAGTACCTGGTAAATCTGCCTTGCATTCACGACAGCATGCTACCGACTACACGACTACAGAAATAAAATAGAAGTTTGTTAGAACTCTTTTAAACGTGATTAGTTTGGTTTGATTCTGTCCACCCGTGCAAAAGTTATAAGCGGCTCACATACTACTTACCCATACGCACACACACAAATATATATTTATAGATACAGAGATGGTGACACCCTCTCGGGAGTAGCCAGAAAAACTACCTAGGAACTCAAAACGTCGAGATCTGTGAAAACTCGTTTTTTTGAAACGTGGTAAAAATCATTTTTTGAAAATTTTAATTTTCCTTAGCAGGAAGTTAAATTATGCAAAGAAGTGTTAAGGACTGGAGAGAACACTAACATACGCACCAGTAGTCGGCAGTTTTTCGTTTTATCGTTTTCTCAATGGGAGCTGTCAAAAGTGCTGTCATAGTATTGCTTTTTCAAAGGGATATTATTGTTCAGCAATTATTACAAGGTAAGAAAGTATCGCTCGATCGAATGAATAACATTTAAAGATAATAATAATAATTTCAAATATTTCTTGTTAAAAAATTAGGAAATGCTTTATTTGTCTGCAAATAATTTAAAATAAATTCCCCAATAAATAACGATTCTTGCACAGCTCTGTTAAATACCCATGTAACAAACGTCTTTACTAAATAAAACAAAATAAAATGTGGATAATTGCTTTTGCAACTAAATTAGATTTAATTTAATTAAATCAAATAAAAAATGGCACTGAATAAAATTATTTATACCTAGACTGTGGATAGAATCTGGTTATATAAACAATTTCATTACATTATCAATCAATCAAATCGATTGCATTTTCCAAAGCATATCATAATCTAAATTTAGTTCACAGCTCTGCTAGTAATCTGGAAATCAAAACTGGTTCATGTATATTTAACCAGGGATGGAAGGAGAAACGTTTTATCAACTTTTTGTTTGAAAAGTGTTATGGTTGGGGAATATGTGTCCTGTCCTATCCACTTTTTTTCGCGGATGATAGCAGAATATCGGATTCATATTTAACTGTAGGCCGTCAGTGTCTGAAATTGATACGAAAAGGCAAAGTATGAATGACGTTTAGATAATGACCTCATAAAAATATCTGAATGGGATCAAATAAACAGGGTCGATTTTAATACTCCAGGGTTGTATGTTTACGTAACGACTTACGTACGGCCATGCTGCTTCATGTTCTAGGCATGAAACTGCAGTATGATGCCAGATGGACGGATCATATCTTGCAAGTCGCAGACGGTGCATTCAAGTGACTTCAAGGCTTCTTAAGACAAGGCAAGAGATATTTTACCCTATGTGATATCCTTACTATTTATACCACTTACATGCGGCCGGAAATGGAATACAACTCTCATTTGTGGTCCGGTGCTTCAAAATCTATTTTGAAGGTTCTCGACCGCGTACAGGAGAGGACGATGAAACTCATCGAAGACAGTAGGGTAGACAACTCTATTGACACTCTTGAGAGTCGTCGCAATGTGGAGTGCATTTCGTTGTTTTATCGTTACTATAATAGGATGTGCTCTGGTGAAATCAGAGAAGTTGTTCCCGAAACCCATTCTTTTGTATGCTCAAAGCGTTTTCCATCAAGATCTCATGCAGTTGTGGTCGATATTAAAACTAATCCCACTACACTTTACAGAGAGAATTCGTTTTTTGGCCGAACAGTCCGCATGTGGAACAAACTACCTGCAGATGTCTTCCCCGCCACTTACAATTTGAGATGCTTCAAATCGAATACTCACACACACTACTCCGTTTATCCTCCTTCCTAAAACCTATATTCCTAGTTTCAGCTCAATGTATTGCATTTGTGTGCTAGTCCAACTCCCAAACAAGTGGTATTTTTAAACCACGAACATGTCTACGGATTCGCGGTTGTACAGCGTGTTTTTAGAGTGTCACAACACTAGACCAGCGCATGTAAATTGCTAAAATCTTTAATCAAAATAATTGTTCTATTCGTCAAACTTAGCGTGCACTTGTCTTTCAGAGCGGCCAATTCGAAGAACAATAGATCGTTTTCGGACCACATTTACTGTTACTGATCATGTGCATCCCATGGGACGCCAAATAGTACCCACTGAAGAAGCTGTAGCCGCTGTACAGGAAAGCATTAAAGATGATCCTAATCAATGGATTCATCGCTGTTCTCAGCAACTGGAGTTGTGTCCTTGCACTTTATGGAATATTTTTTTAGTTGTTGAAAATTGCGCCTACATGGCAGAAATCATATTTAAACATTCACCCCTATCATGAATAATTTTTGCCCTCGAAATTTTTCCCTTTTCCCTAAAATTGCAATCATGAAAAAATTCACCGTGAATGATTTCACGCTAAAATTAAATTCCCCTGATCGTGAATGATTTTTTTCCCGCGAGTTTTTTCACTTCTCCCTTTAATTTATGCACTTAGTTTTTGGTGGCGAATAGAGTAGGAAATTTAAGTATTTTCTATTATAATTCGAATATTAGAGTTTGCAAATTTTATTTTAGGGGCAAGATCCGTTAATAGGACACAAACTGATATTTTTTGCAACAAATCAATTCCCTGCGTCTTTGTAAAACTTGTTGCTCCAATTTTAAACATTAAGGATATTTTTAATTTGTTTTGTCTGGTTTTCAAAATGTATCAAAATTATTTGACTATTAAATAATTAGCCATACTTTTTTTAAATTTTTTTTAAATTATTGCATAAACATAAATTTTTTAACCCAAATTCTTAGATTTTTCATGTTGTTTTCGGCTTCTTCTCTTTTTTTGCATTCACTGAGAACTGATAGCGGGAATAATTTCTCACGGGAGATTCACGATACCATTTTTCACTTCGAGTGAAATAAAAATTTCATGTGAACAAAAATTCCCCTTGTTATTCACGATAGGGGTGATTAATTTCATAAAATTTTTTTTCCAATAAAGCCCGTTTAATTGATATTAAAAATATTGTTCTTTGTTTTATTATGATTTAAACTTGCCACACTATATAAAAAACACCCTTTACTTGCACATTTATTTATGTATCGTACATCACATAATATCCAAAATGCCGAAACGGACAAAAAAATCAATATATTCTTTTTTATTGAGTATGACTTGTTTAGTCAATCAAAATAATTTTAATATTTTATCAGTTTAATTTTTTGTCAGTTTTAGTTTTTCATACTGCAAAAAACTCACTCTTATTGAACCAATTAATTAGAAATGCACATGATATTTATGAGATATAGTCCGTTTTAAAAAAGAGAGTAGCAATAGGGCTGACAAGGTCGTTGTAAACTTCCAATTTTAGTCCTAAAAACAGAGAAGCAATTGTTGGAACTAAAGAAAAACTCTTTACATATTCGTACCCATTGTGTAAATATGTTTAAAAATTTGCAAAATATTTTGAATTTTCTTTTTCTTTAAGAAAACAAATGATACGAGTATTATAAACATTTAAATACACAAATCAAATGATGTTACGCAACAGTATTTGCAAACAAACTGATTTATTCTTCCGTCCAATACAACCACTTCCATACATTCTTTATGAATTTAATTCACACCTTAGGAAATCTGTTTCATTTTATTTTCCCCAGAGTGCGATTAGTGAAAATAGTCGACTGCGGTGGGCGAAACCAAATCTGTTTAATGTGAAAATAATAAGGTATAAATTAAATTTTAGTGTTTTGCACGAAAGAGATAAATTCTTTAAATATTTTATATTTATAAGAACAATAGACAATTCCTTAAGAAGCAAGTGTAAAAATATTATTCCGTCATCAACTCACTGAATTCCGCGTGTAATATTTTGATCCAATCAAAAGCATATGAAATTGACACGATTTTTATTTTTTGCAAAAGAATTGCGTTTTTGTCACTCCTACATATGCAGCGTATTGCGCTGGAACCGGAAAGCGGGTTATAGTATTGGGAGGACATCTGAAGAGGGATGAGAAGATAGAGAATTTTTTTAGAATTTTTGCTAACAGCACCCACTCTGATCTTTAGTACATGATAGTGACAAAGTCTGCCAGCAATTGTTCAGTGAGCAGCGCTATGACTTCGTCACTGAAACAGACCGACAACAACTGACACATCAATAAAACTCGACAGCGTATTCATGACTGACCACGGCTTCGAACTCGGGGCTCTTGGCTTCTTAGATTCGTATTAACTAATTTAGCCAACAGTTAGCGGGAAGTAGCAGGGATGGCCTTTAGGGTCAACCTATTTTAAATCTGTTTCTTCTGCGCTAAGAGTGGCGATAATTTATATCCACCGATTCTTGTACACGAATTCTGATAAATTGTGATAGAAACTTAGTTTATAGAAGAATTTTGAAGTTATTTATAATTCCCCAATTATAAATTCTTTCGTGTAAATTGAGGGAATACTGCAGTTCAATATGCTTGGAAAAGTTTCCTGCAGCATTTTACTTTTGAGGTCATAGTGGACTTTTTTTCTTGCAAATTGGTTACAGCCTCCGCTCTTATCGCCTGGTTAACTTGTGTTGTGCATTTGTTGTTGGTTCAATAACGCGATTTTCCAATCGATTGCACACGTGACAAGCTGTTGAAGTAGCAATTTATGAGCATCAAAATAAGTCCATATGAATGAGTTTATTATGCAAAACTTGTTATAACAACTTTTTTTCCTTTACGGATATTTTGTATGGTAGTTTTCATTATTACCAGCATTATATAAAAATAATAACAATAGAGGTTTTCATTACATGTGCATGTCCGTACACTTGCATGCGCAGATATGTTTGTTTGCATGTGCATATTTATGTTGTTCAATGTAACAATTGAAGTTGAAAATGTTACAAAGTTTATTATGTAATTAAAATTATAAAAATATACTTTATTTGTTGCAGGTTAAGTGTGTTTGTATGCTTGCATTTCATTGACTTTTGCAATAAATTACCAGGAGATTTCAGCCTAATAGTAAAATTTCATATCTTATGCACCAACTTTCACAAACCAATTGAGAATTACATCAAAACAAACATAGTAGTCTCTACAAAACTTGGCATATATTTAATAACTTAATTAAGATATTACCTCAAATAAATTACATTAAAAGCAAAAAAATATAAAAATTATAAATAAATAAAAAGATGGAATGACAAACGAAAATCTCCAATTATTTTTTGGAGTGTATTTATTAATCACGCCTATTCTGCGTTTCGGTTCGAATTGATTTTTTTTTCCCTTTTGCAATTTTGATATATTGCGTTCCTTTCTCCGTATCATTTAAATTTTTGTGTTATTTTCTTGGGCCATAATTTCTATACACTGATTTTTGAGTGGAACTGGCTCCAGCCCCTAGATTTTAGTTTCCAAATTTATTTAATAAAATTTTACTCCAACTGTTAAGTGGTTACCAGAGCTCTGTTAACAGCAGAATAGTTTTGGTACAACTTTAGGTTTGCGTCTTCGCTAATATGAATTTCACATACATGTTGCTTTGCTATACTCGTAAGTAAAGGGTGTTTTTTTTTAGTGTCACCAAAGTAACACGTGCAAATTGTTGAAATTATTAATCAAAATAATTTTTCGTTCTCTTCGTCAATCTCATCGTGCACTTCTTCTATTTTATGGTGTACATAATCGTCCCGCATCCCGAGAGACGCCGAACGCTGAAGAAGCTGTAGCCGCTGTTCAGGAGAGTATTGAAGATGGTCCTAATGAATTAATTCGTAGCCGTTCTCAGTAACAGGGATTGTGTCCTTCCACTTTATGGAAGATTTTTTTAGTTGTTGAAAATATGTATGTAGATGTGGCGGCCACATGGAAGAAATCGTATTTAAAAATTAATTTCGTAAAATTTTCTTTCCAATAAAACCATTTTCATTGATATTAAAAATATATTTTCTTGTTTTATTATGACTTAAGCTTGAGTCACTCTATAAAAATTACCCTATATATCTGATATACTTTTAATTTGGTTTTAGGAACTATTTCAAATTCACCATGAACTTATCATTATTTAAATACATAATGATAAGTTATTCATCCCATTCATGAAATTTGGTGCAATTTTACGTATTATAAAAATCATGTAATTATTTATAACGTTTTCTCCGTTCATAAAAGTAAAGCATAGCAGAAATGAAATGTTACAATGGGAAAAACTTTACTGCATTATAAACAATTATTACATGCATAAAGATTTTTCTTTCAGTGTATATACATATGTGGATAACATTTATAATAAATTAATTGATTAAAACAAAACCTAATTTTATGGTATATTTTAAATAAACTTACCAATAGCATCATTTGGCTCCATTTTTCATTTAATTTTAATCAAATATGAGATATTTAAGAGTATTTTTGTTGTTAAATTTTAATGTTTAATGCCACAAGAAATGTTTTTTTTTCAAGTGTTGTTTATAGGATTTTATAGTTTTCAAAGCTAAAAACATTAGCAACAAAAATGCTTAAAGATTTTAAACAAATACCACACAAGCATAGTTTTTAATTATATATTTATATTACGAACGAACGAATACATGAACGAATAATGAAAGCAACGGGCATATCGGTCACGACATCAACATCGTATCGATCAGAACCAGAGGTTTTAATAAGTTTCTTCGTTATGAATTGTTATTTTTTCATATTGAGATTTAGTTCATATGGTATGCATGTATGTGTGAATGTGTGTACGTTTGCACGGGCTTTTGAGTTCGAGCGGGAAATCATTAGAATATTTTATCAGATAACAGGAAAAATTCTAAGGGAATAAAATAAAGAATTGACTCCTTGCAATTCTGCCTGTTAATATTTTCTATGAAACATTAAATATTTGTATAATTAAAAATTAACTACGTATTTATTATCAGTTCAAACTCGGTTGACACAAACAATTAAATGTTGTGTACGAGTATGTGTGCATTCCAGCATTTAAATTGTATTCTATTTGTTTCTGTTTAGTCCGTACGTGCATACTCGTACATACATATGCATGCATTTACATATATAAATATGTGTCTGTCCAGTCGTAAGCCCAATAACGCCAGGTTAACAATATAAGACTTTAATTTCATTGACTTTCAAACTAATAGATTAGTTTTATAGGCCACAATTGTAATAAAATGTGACACTAATAATGGCTGTGGTCAACAAACTCTACAAATTTCATATCTATGCCAGTCAGTAGCTTTGGAGGATAAGCATTAATCGATAAGGAAAAAGTTCAGGAAGTTCATTCCTTAGAAGAACGAATTAAAATTTAATTATTACCTACACAAGACATTTCATCTTTCTTAAAAGAAACTAAAATTAAAATAAAGAATTTGAATTAGAATCTGTAGGCTATAAGATAACCAAAGTATTTTTCAAGGTCGAACCACACAATTTCGCGTGATTGAAACATTTTGAAAACTGCTGAGCTGTCTCAGAATGTACACATTTGGCCATGAATTTTTTCTTTATAGAGATAGTGTTGACATCAAACTCCAGTAACGAGATGTGTAAGAAAAATGCCTAAAGTAAATTATGTGGTCCAGAATCAGAAGCTTTACATTGGATACTTTTTCATAACCTCCAAAAAAGAATTGGAGGGTATTATTCACTTGGTCATTCCGTTTGTAACGCACCGAAATATCCATCTGAGACCCCATAAAGTATATACATGCTTGATCCGTGATGAAATCTAAGACGATCTGAGCATGTCCGTGCGCCCATCCGTCCTAGCAAATCACGTTCCAGTCCAAACAAAAAGAGCCAGACTCTTGAAATTTGATATAAATATATCTTAAAGAATAGGACAGGTCAAGTTCGGAAATGGGCTGAATCGCGCCAGAGGGAAAAAAGTTCCCCTAAGAAGAACTAAATTAACCTCTACAAAACAACATAATTTTTAAAGTTTTTTTTTGTAATTTTGTTAAGCTAATGATATATTTTTATGCTAAAGAAGCTCCAACACGTTAAACTTGGACCCATAAACTCCAAAAAAAAAAAAATAATTTTTGTACCTCGCCCTCTTTAGTGGGTGTTATTATATGCCAAAATAGTGTAACAATTGACAAATTGTTTTACTTAAACCTGCATTCCTTAAAAATTACATTTTTAAGCTTTAATGACGATGCTGAGACCTTCTCCTCACCTTTTGCCCCGTGAATTACCTCATCAAATGGCCAACGCCTTATTTGGCCACTGGGGGCAAAATCCCTCCAAGATCACGCAGACCTGTAAATTGACCTTTCATGGCCTGTAAATATTTTCACAAAATGCTCCAAAAACTTATTAAATATGGATTTTCATAAAAAAAAAACTTCACTGTTTGCCATTTCGTTATGTCATATCATATTTATTTTCATAGCTAAATACGTTATTTCGTAACTGCTTACGACAAAACATGTTTAACTCGGCATATTTATCTTCACTCACATAACAAATTTTACATTTAATTATCCCAAATATTTATTTTTAGAGTCTTATGGCAAAGATGAAATGTCTCCCCACGGCCCTTTCCAGAGAGACCCCGACAATATACAGTTTTAATGCCATCCAAAAAGAATTGGACCCCATAAAGTATATATATTCTTGATCAGGGATGAAGACTAAAACGCTCTAGCAATGCCCATATGTTCATCCGGGGAAAATATGATATAGTCTATTTTTGGACCCCGCCCTTTTAGTGGGCGTTGACGTACGATATTATATGCAAAAAATAGTGTAAACTTGAACAATTTTTATTCCTTAAGCCTATAAGAAGCTGAGATGTTCTCTGACCTTGTGGAGGTGAAACATCTACCCCAAGGCCCTTCCCGGAATGACTCTGTCAAAATAGGTATTTAAAATTGGGTACAGAAATGTTTTAAATGAACTCTATCCCGCCCAGTTGAACATTTTAAATTTACTTACTACATATTTGGAGGGTTTTTAATATTCGACCCGGTCGAATATAATGTTTTTACTTGTTTGTATATCAAATAGTATCAAACAAAGTACGATCGTATCAACTGTTTTGTATTTCAAACGTGCTGAATTACTTATTTGTTGATAAACATAATAGTCGTTTTTTATTGTTATAGATAAATGCCGAATTTTTTTTATTGACTTTTTCAAATTCTTTCGTTTCAAACACATTCCCACATACAATTTGACATAAGTAATTTCCATAACAAGTACTTCTGGGAAATTGCTGTATTCTTAAGATCGTATATCTAATCATTGTTTGAGCACACACACATGTGACTCTTAAGGTACGTTCACACTTGTCAAATATTTGCCTAAAAAGGAGTAACCACCGAATACTTATTGACCTTTTTTCAGACAATTCAGTTTTTCTTTTGTGCAAGTGAATTTTGTTAGCAATTAATTTTGTAATATCAATTGCATATATACATACATACATACATTAATACACATACATTCTTCCATAATTTTTATTTTCCTTCTTTATAAATATTTGTGCACTTTTGGCGACTAAATTTATTTATTCTTTAATTTTATTAATTGTGCTTCTAGGAGACCGTAAACAACAACCCATTCATTTTAAAACTGGTTTTAAGTTTTTATGTTACGAATATTTTATATGTGCAGGCAGGCACAAACACAGTGTCTATAGTTTTTAATGAGCTTTTTTGTTTGTAACGTTTTTGTAGTTGTTTTTGAATTATTTTCAATAAACAGACAACGGATACTTTAATATATTATACACATACATACATACATGCATATATAAGTATATAATATTTTTGCACTCATACATAATAAGATTTGAATAAACGATTAATTGAATATTTAAATTTATTATGGATTATTATGATATTTCACAATGTACGATCAGGCAACCGAACTAGCAAACGACCCAGCCAGCCAGTCCGTCCCGTCATCCAGCTATCAGAGCAGAATCACATACAGGTGCCTTTAAAAATCCAATCATAATTTGTGTGTGTGTGTCAGTGTGTTATTTGTTTAATCAAATATGTATGAAATCAATGTTTTAATACTTTTTTCATTAACAATCGCAACAACATTTTATGCGATAATATATTGAATGTATGTATGTGCCCACATCCGTACTGCGTTCACAGACCTGCATACACACTCAAAATTTAGTAGCTGGTACGAATAAATACACGCGTATACATATGTATCGGGTGCATTTTTAGCTGCATGAGAACTATCGATATCGATAAATATGGTTTGACAGCTGAGAATGTCAGACTGTGTTGACATTTCTATTCAGTAAAGTTTGTCAATTCATTATGAATTGTTTAACGCCAGAACAATGAATACAAATTGTGGAAATTCATCTTCAAAACAATATATCGCTCCCTTACGGCAACATAGTCATATCTCAAAAAATTTAAATTTTTAATTATTTAAACAGAAGGGATTCTTCATCTGCTGATGTAAAAATATTTCAGCATTACATCTCAATCTGAGCGGAAGTGTTGTGTAAGCATATCTAAAAGTGTACATTTAAAATCTGTAAGCGTATTTTTCTAAGATTGATCTTTTTTGAGATATGACTTTGTTGCATGAAAGGAGTGATATGTGTTTACGAACTTCAAGAAAGCTTTGTTCATTTTAGGATCAACATCATCGGCCAGTTGTTGATGGTCTTCGACAATTATATGGACGTACCGAAGCAATTATTGCTGCTATAGAGCGAAGTATTAAAGAAGACGCCTAAATGTCTATTCGCCTTCGCTCTATACACGTTCATCTGTTGTTGTTCGACAATATCCTAAACTTTGCGTAAGGATCTTGGCTTATAAAAAACACCTACTGCAAGAATAGAAACCGGCCCACTATTTATTGGAAAATTAATTTGATGACAACTTTATTTCCAGAAGTGGTTCTGTTCACTGGCTCTTTCATTTGAGCAATTTAGGGGGTGTATGTAAGTATTTCGAACTTTTTGTTTTTGCTATATTGAATACAATTATTATTGATAATTTATCGTAGATGTGTTTTAAATTCAGAAGGACATGATATATTTTATAACGCACAAGGAAAAGTCATCATCAATTGTAATTATGTAATTTTTAGTACGTTTCCATATACGTGATTTGTGTCAAATCATGTCATTTGCCCTAATTAAGTAATATGCGACATGATTTCCCACACATTTTTCATATGACCAAATTATCTCAAATGAATTAATTTGTTTCACATTAAGTCGAAATTTGAGTGCAGCACCGTGCGGCTGTTATTCTTACATATGTGACAGCGCATTGAGAAAGGGACCTAAGGGTAAAAAAAAAAATCAATTTTCACTTTTTTTTTTGATGTGGACATCTGAGCATCGAATGAGACTGATCCCATGCCCCAAAAGTGTTCCCTCCCAGAGATATGCGCATTATATGAAATTGAAGTAAACCAAAGATACACGTATTTAAATCTTTAAAATGGCTCTCCTGAACAAAACCGGTTTTTACCCTTAGGTCCCTTTCTATTTTACGCGTCACATATGCAACCTTGAGGCATCCGTTATTGGTGACTTACAAATGCGAAAAAGTGACATTTAAGTACGAATAAAATGGCGCTGATTTTATTTGTTTAACATAATTTACTATAACCTCAATTTTATTTTGCGTTTTTATGGCTGTGCTTTTTATTTTGCTAAAAAACAAACACACTATGCAAATGTCAAATTGACTTCGAAGATGCGAACATAAAATTACCTACAACATAATGGAAACACTTCTGCATAATTTCCTCAAATCAACTTAATTTGCTCATAGTGGAAACGTACTATTAAACAGCTGTTTTCGAAAGCCGAGAGTGTAGCGGCTCATTTATATATTTTTGTTTTTCACCACTTGTTAGGTGGTTCAGTTTAATATGATAACAATTCTTATTTATTAAAATTTTATTAGAAAATTACATACGAGAATTGTATCATATCGGTAACACACTTTTAATCCCTGTGTGAAACTGTGTTCAGTCATTGGTTTACGCCGACAAACCATAAATTCTTCAAGCAATTTTCAATTAAATTTTCAAATTAAAAAATTAATAAAAAATTTTCATTCCAACAATATTGTAGTCATGTATGACCATTTTAAGTTTGCATGCAGCTAAAAAAAATCCCCCCGTTATATTTATGTACGAATATTAATAACACTTGTTGTACACATATACATACATGCATATGTATGTGTGTGCATATGATTGGCAATACTATTATTATTATAAGTATGAGAACTTTTGTTATTTTTTATTTTTATTATTCTCTGGTTTAATAATTTTAATATGTACTTCGTAAAGCAAATATCCACACGCTTTTCAGTTTAATAATCCATATCGACATGAAATTTGATTTTATTATTAACAATTGTAGATATATTGCTTAAATAATATGATTAAGATTGATAAGCAACTGCTTTAATTGCCACTAGTAGGGCATCTGGTTATAGCACGAATTCATTCAAACTAAGATTATATTGTTATAAGTATATACTTGTGTTATTTATTATTTATTATTGATGTACTAAGATTTTATCGCTGATTTTGCTAATTAAGACACGTGCAGAGTCTCGAATTTTATATACATTTGAATATTACATATTTATTATTTATTTATTGTTTTTTTTTTATTTTTATATAGTGGTCAAAGTCTTCGCGCTAAAACAAAAAATGTGCGTTAGTTTTCAATTAGTATCTTTTTTTTTAATAAAAATCAACCGAACTCTGAGTTGTCGTACGATCTTTAGCTTGCGGTTTCAAAATAATAACTAACTCTCGTTTGATTAGTGAGCGAGTAGCGTCAACGCCAAAAAAGTGTTAAACAAAACTTACATACATGCACCCATACACAGGCAAACATAGACTGTATCTCGTACGCTTTTGTTATTTAAAGCATTCGTTAAATACGTCATGCAGTTTACTCTGTCTGCGATTCACTTTATACGATACACTCAAAAACTTAAGTTAGTATATCATATTGAGATATAAAGCTTTATAGTACGTTTGATTTGAAGAAATTATATCGAAATGTTTCCATTTATCTTGTAGGGAATTTTGTGTTTGAATTTTCGTACTCAATTTGACATTTATATTGTTTGTTTATGTTTTAATATAAGAAAGAGCAAACAAAAATTTTATTCAATATTAACTTGAAATGGCAAAATAGAAAGAAAATCTATAAAGATGTGAAATAAAATTGTTTATATAATATGAGTGTTTAGTAAATTATATTCAACAAATAAAATCACCGCCGCTTTATTCGTACTTAAATGTCACTTTTTTGCATTTGCAACTCACCAATAATGGATACCCCAAGGTTACATTTGTAAGCAGAGCAGCAATGCAGTGTTGCACAGACAAATTAAGTTATTTGAGATAATTTAGTCATATGAAAAAGTTATGGGAAATCATTTGGGCAAATGAAATGATTTGGCACAAATCACCTATACTTACTGTTACGTAATTTTTCTCTTTATGTCTGTTAGGTTTTCCATATACATAGAAAAATATGCGTCTTGTTGCTCTTGCATGAAATAAGAGTAGTATTTATTGTCAGCCAGATGTTTATGCATTATTGTTGTGTAATAGTGTGTCACCTAGAGCGCCTTTTGAATTGATGTTTTAAAGTCGACCAGACAGTCAGTCACGGTCTTTATTGAGTGCAAGTGAGCACTTCCTAACCACTAGGTTTTGTATAGCCATACCTCTTCTAGGTAAAGTCTAAAAAGCTTTGGACATTTCACAAGTTATAGTTTGCCATAAACTGACTGCCACTTTCCTTAGAGCCCAATTCCTCTGCACAATTGGAAGATTTTCCCAAGTTTATAATACAAAAAAAAAATCAAAGATGAGGTTCTTATCTATACACACTTCGCTGGGGCTAATGCATATCATCACCATCATTGTACCCAAATTATCTTAGGAAAGCTAGAGATATATCAAATATATCGGCTCATTTCGTGCAGAAGAAATAATGAACAAAGTTTTTATCTCGAGTTTAAATCAACTTTTCTATACTCATACATTCTCCTTCATGTTACTTCAACTCACAGTCATTTATACACAGATACAAACATTCGTATCAACAGTGAATGTTTGATGATGGACGATTCCAATTATTTTAGTTGCAAGCACATTAGGGAGCATTAAAAAATTATTATAAAAATTTTATTGAAAATTTAGGCCAAATTTAAAGCTGTTTTTCTTTTCCGGAAAACATGGCACCCTTTTTTACTATTTTTCTAAGAACTTGCAGTTAAGAGGAGTTTTAAAACAGAAAATTAATTTTCGCGAGGGATGGTAGACTAATTTTTAATAAATTCATTATTTCGAAATGGTATAATATGGGCTTTTTCCATTAAAAGTGTAAAAAATACAGCACAATTTTCTAGAAAAGAACAACAGGAGGCATAATTGAAGCACAATCAATTAATACAACCATGCCAAAATCGGCACTTATAGATCATAGTTAATTTTTATAGCAAAAAAAAATCAATGAGTGTTCGAACTCACGGGCGATGTGTTAACACCTTTTTGTTTATTTATTTTATATTAAACCCACAAAAAACAAAGAGAATGCAAAGCGACAGACAAATGTACATATATACATTGTTATGTTTGTACATAAGCTACATACGTTGCTGTCTTGCTATCTCATTTTTATATATGTACGTATAACCACGTCACTATTCTCTTTGCTATGCATAAGACAAAACCGAAGATCAACATAGAACACTTTTTTAATATTACTCCAAATTAATACTCCGAATTAAAACACTTAAATCTCCGCTCGCCGATATCGGATCGCCTTAATTTTTGGCCTAAACTCTTCGTCGAAACCCGCACTAGCGTTTTAATCCAAAAATTAATAAAATCGGCTATGAATTTCCGGAGAAAATCGAGTGGGAAAATTATATAAAAATCGCCCAATAATCACTTTCAATACCGACAGCCAAGCAACAACAACAAACAAACAAACTCTTACACTTACACTTGCGTATGTATTGAAACTGATAGTTTACTGCCCTAGAGGCGCGCGTATAGATGTTAACACATCAAAAAAAAACTAAACATATACTGCCTGGCCCACGATGCCACTCGATATCGTTCTGTCGTGTAAATACATGTCAAACAGAAACAAATTCTAAAATTTAGTTTTTGTTTTAAATATATTTATTAGACAGCACGATATCGACAGTGATATCGTGGGCCAGGCAGTTAATTTTTTTAGTAATTTTTTATAATTAAAATAAGAATTTTTAATTAGACTCAAGTTTACATCTGCAATTTGCACATAATTTTTTTTTATTAAATTCAAGTTATTTTTATTAGTAGTGGAATGTTAGAATATTTTATATAACGGATTATTACGCCCTAATGTAATCCAGTATCGTAATACACATGTATTAAGTATGAATGTTTGTATGTGTGTAATGAATATCATGAGAGTTTTTAGTTATTTTAATTCCATTGTGTGTTTGTATAGGTGATTTTTATTATTGAGTTTTAGGCTTTTGCACTCTTGGTCAATATTATTGTTTTCACACAATCTCTTAACGATATTTGTTTTACAATTTAAATGTAATTTTACTCTCATTTCGAATCATAAAAAAAATATGCACATCCAATAACAATGCATACTTCCAGACATACATACTTACATACATATGTATATGGGTATATGTCATATACTATATGATATCTAAAATATTTCTCTGTTTTTTTATTTTTAAATCTCTGTCTGGTTTGTATTGTAAATAAAATACATATTTTAAAATGTAAGAAAAACAAGTTGCGTTTCATGTACATCGAATCTTGTTTTCTAGACGGGGAACTTTACTTTGGCACAAAAGTTTTTTGTTGTTTGGACTGCATGGCTATTTCGATGCTAATTTAGTTGGTAAGTGGATCAGTTACCATATTTCCCTATTTGTATGTATCTAAGTTTATATTAATATATTATACAGGGTCTTTTTTGAGCCCGATAGATCTCACAAAAATTTAATTTTAATTTATTTGAAAGATAATTTGAAACTGACTTTTGGTCACCATGACTGTTCTTAATGAAAGGCATTCCGTCTCTAAAAACCATTAGATATACATATTTGTACTTATGTGTGTAGCGGGTGATTTTTTTTTACAGCAACATCCTATTTGGCAACACCATTTTTGGCAGCTCAGAGGTTTTTGTGTAACATGTTACCGTTTTGTGTAACATGTTACCGTTAAGGTGGTCACACACTTTGTTCTCTTTAACAGTTTAAACGGAACGGGTAAAACTGTACGGTTTAACACGTACAACGACCATGCACACACACTATACGTTCTTTTCTTCTTCGCAATAATCAAAACAAAACAAAAATATGTATGCAAATGTATATAAACACGCGAATCAGCAATTTTTACATTTTCAGTATTTTACACTGGCAAAAGTTGTCCTTCTTTAGTGTTTGGCCCACACACAAGCTGTTTTGAACGAACACGTGTGAAAATCTGTAGCAACAGATTTTTGGCACGTTCCAAAAGAACGTCGGTTTTTGCCCACATACTAGCAGTTTTAACCGTACAGTTTGAACTGTACTGTTAAGACTGTGCAAAAAGAACGATGTCTGTGGGGCCCTTTAAACATGCCCAGTTTGGTCTATAATTTAGCTACAAACGAACAATGTTTGCACTTTATTGAATTTTATTATTAAAATTCATTCTCAGTCGCAAAGCAGCTCTCAGTCAGTCAACATCAAGCCTCGTTGGAAATTACTTTTTTAAGTGCAGCCAGACCACTGATCGTTTAATATCTTTCGAGAGTTTTGCGTCTCACTCGCACTAGTTAATTTCAACGCCTCAGATAACTGTATAAATTTACAGTTCTTCTGAGGAATATTCCGTGGTTAACTACGTTGCTACTTCCTATGTGAAGGCATACGTCGTGTACAGTCAGTTACAGTAACGGAAAAAATACGGGTTAATAACATCGCCGGCATATGGCCTAAGTCACCGTATTTAGTGTGAAAAGTAGCCAGAAGCATTGCAAAAACTATCCATGCATCCCGAAAAATTCCCTGTTTGGTGTGGATTATGGGCTGGTGGCATCATTGTTCCGTACTTTTTCAAAGCCGACAAAGGCAGGCATATTCCTGTGAATGCCGAGTGCTCAAAATGGAAGACCTGAACTTGGCTTTCAAGTAGTTTCAACAAAACGGTGCCACTTGGCCTAATTAACAGGCGAGCTTTGTGAACTGTTTATTTGAGGTTTGGAGCCGTCCAATTGGCCGCCAGATCGTGTCATTCGACTATTTTTTGTTCACGTCCTGAAAGCCAATATTGAAGAGTTTATTCGTGGGATACCGAGCAATATGTTGGAGAGGGTAGCCATACATTTCTCTAAATTTTAAGTATATTTCTTTTAAATCAAATTCGAAAGCTCTTAAAAAATCATCCATTAGTTTATGCGTAAGTGTGCATAAGTGTACATGTATATGAGTATGTATACACACACATATGCGAATATGATGCAATAAGTTCAATACATAATGCAACAGCATCTGCAGTAAAGTTCGTACAACTGGATCTGTAAACTTTTGTCGGAGTTGCTCAGTAACTCAGTTTCAGTTGATCGTGTTAGGTAAAACCATCTAAAATTCCATTGATTTTACAAGTTTTCTTTATTTTTATTTATTTATTTATTTTTTTTTTGATGAGGAACTGAACGAGTGTAGTTTCTGCATGTCTGTAAATCATTAACAACTGTAACATTCAAATTGAAATATGTAAATGTTCACACATGGGATTTTTGCTCCCATTTTACAAATATTGTTAATGTATGTATGTGTATGTGTGTGTACATAAACCAAGTGAGTTGCTGGAGCTAGATCCTTGAAACATGATATTGAAAGTAATTGCACAAAATAAGAATATCAATAAAGTTCGCATTCAAATACAGGGTGTCCGCCGGGAAGGTATACTACTATGTTTAATTTTTGATTAAATGAAAGAGAATGGATCTTATATTGATAAATGTTTTATTTAATTTCGACAATTATGTAGAAGTGATGTTGACAATCAGAGTCAGAATAAGGGAAATATATTTTATTATAAAATAAGGCAATTATTCGACATGTTTACAATAATATTTAAGACATCTATTCGGCAAGTATTTTTTATTTTAACGCTTTTTGCGCACAGGATGTTAATTTTTCAACGGGCTTAAGTTCAAATCTACTAAACTGCAGTTTATATTTTTATTTAATAAATGAATTTGTTCAAATTTTATTTATTTATATTAAGAGTGGAATATTAAGAATATTTCTTATAATCATCAAACCAGCAGAACGGATCAGTACTGATTTCGAGGCCGCTACTCCATCTCATCAGGGTTCTTTGTTCAATTTTTCCACTTTCGCAAGTGGTGCTAGTTAGTAGGAATATCAACTAATTAACCAATGTTTTTAACGAAAATTGATTATGAGAAGTTCCCACATTCATTTTTTAACTTATTACTTCTTTTTGGTTAGTACGAAATTCCCCAACCCTGACGACTAATAGAATATAAATTCATACATAATTTAACGCTTTTTGTCTAAACTGGACTTTCCTATATTCCTTGCTATATATAGCTTCCAATAGAAATACTATATTATTAGATAATAATTTGGGTTAAAGGAAAAAAACGTTATGAGAACTGGGAATAATACCAGTTGCGCTCAGCAATTTAATAATAGAAATTTACAAATTGGAAAAAATCATTTAAGAGCTTTAAAAACCTTTAAATATCGAAAATTATTTTATTTCTTATTTATATTTTTTTTAGTAGAAATTGGAAAAACCCATAAAAATTCATAATAAATACGTATTGATAGATTTAATAACGAATAATATTCGTGGGGAAGCCCAATAATATTCATTAAGTTGAGTTTAGTTCATTTCAAGCACATCGATTTTTTTTTTAAATACAATACGAGTACATACGTGTGTATATGTGTATGTGTAAGTAAATATATGTATAGTCGTATGTACTCGTATATAGCGTTTAATTACAACTTGATTTAGAATAATTAATGTATTATATTGTAGTTACTAGCCAGCCAATTGGAATATTAATTTATACCATAAACCACAGGTTAGTGTTAATTGAAATGCTAATGTTATTATCTGGAAAAAGCCTTAAAGATTTCAAAGATTTCATAATTAGATGTGATTTCACAATTAGATGTGAATGTTCAGAAGTTTATTGTAGAAATCGGTAAAATTAAAGCTTTGAGCTTTTCATAATGCGCCTGGTATATGGATCTAATTCTTTTTTTGGAGGCTATAAAAAAATATGTTAGAAAATTGGACATGAAGAAATCAAACGGCAACACAGGGCTTGAAAGTGCGTTACCATCAGTTTGATACAGTTCTCGTATGCGATTTCCTAATAAATTTTTTATAAATAAAAACTGTTATCAATCGCATTCAACTAAATCGCCTAATAAGTGATGCCAAAAAAATAAAATAAAAATACTCCTGAGTACTGATGATGTAAGTGTAGCGGCTTTCGAAAACAGCTGTTCTGCTCTGCTGTGTAAATCGGATAACTAAAAATTATGCTGCCTTTCCTTTGTGCCTGGCAATATCTAACATGTGTTTTTGAATTTAAAAATACATTCTCAAATCCAAAATATAAAGGATATATGCAATCCTTTATAACGGACAAAGTTGCCACGTATCGTGTTTACGAATGGCCATTCACGTTTAACAACCCATTTCTATGGATTATTTCTAAAATATATTGTGGCATACAAACAATACAAGTCAAAACTTTGACATCAAGTGCACTGTACCAGAAATAAGTTGAATTTCAATTATCCTGCTGTTTACTTTAGCGTAAAATTATTATCTCCTCATTTTGTAAATCCTTTGTAAGGATTTTGGTATCTTATAGAAAAAAGCACATAAATTAAAATTACATGCGCACAAAAGACTTTTACTCTTTTTTTATTTTCAACTGAGAAGATAAACTTTTGGTTTTTTTGTCTTATATTTTGTTTAAGTGATTTAAAGAAGTCGTATATGCACGAGGACATTCATTAGCCTGTCGTTGCCTTGTTAATAGCCCAATATGCCATAGAAGCCATAAAGAAAAGTTTTTTTTTAGCTGTTAGCTATTCTTGTATAAGTTAAAGCGGCAACAGCAATAAAAAGTTCTGATTTTGTGTACGCACACACACTCTTGTATAAATTATGGATACTGACTGATATTCTTCAAATGAACTTGGGATGACAAAAATGTTCCAACAAGATGACACATTTATTGCAAACCAGCAACAACAACAACAACATGGAGAGTGGCATGATGATGATGGAATGTAACTTCGAAAACAAATATTAAGTATTTATTGTTTTTTAAATCCATTTCAGCAGTTAGCAAATGCCACAGTGATGGCCTTCACCAAAAGTGGTGGAAAGATGTTATAGGTTTGCCATTCTGTATATAATTTGAACAATATTAATAGGCGACCGATATATGTACATTCTGAATTCTTATGAATAGGGAAGTCCAATAAGCGATGTCGGTCTGTCTGTCCCTTAGAAATATTAGATACTTCCGTTTTGGATTGATGTATTGAAAATAGTCCCAAATAGATTGCTATTGAAAATCAGCAAAATCCAAAATAGGCTGCATGAAAAATGTATCAAAAAGGAATGATTTATAGCCGAAAAATTCAAAATGAAATATTGTCCAGAAGTTATGATGAAGGATAAAAACTGAATAAAAAATTACCAAAAGCCGGTCACGCAGAACCAATAATTTTTGGCATATCCATGCTTAAGGGTTTTCTCCCCTTTTGGATTTCCTAAAACGGTGCTTGAGATTTTCTGAATAGTCGATATTTGGCCGTACTTAAGGATTTTTCCACTAGATAAGTCCAAAAGTAGCTTCGCCGAGTAAAGTTTTTTAGGCGTAGGCGGCCTTTGGCCGGTCTTACAATTTTTCTCCTCTAAGAATGCCGAAAACTGGCTTCGCTGGGTGGAGTGGAAGACGTATCCCGCAATGGCAACGTGTGTAATAAAGGTATGAGTATTTAATGGAGCGAGCAGGCCTTCAAGTAACAAGTAAGGGAGTACAGAGGCCTTCTAGAATGAATCCGAACTCCATCTTTTTCCCACTGGACATATCCGCCCATACATGCACTCATATGTATGACTCGTATATCTAAACAAAATCAAAAAGTAAATTGTGTGTCCTTTTGTTGGGTTGAATGTCTCATATTTATTTAATATTAACATTCGAACGGGAGGAGGAACTATTTCTTTGCTGTCATGGTCTCCTTTTTATTTAATATTTAATGGAAACTTAAATATTTCAATAAATGATATTTACTTATTGGTTTTATTTTTGTTGTTGTTGTTATTTTTCTGTTCCCTTGCGGTAAACTTTATTGGATTTCGATTTACCAAACCCACCAAAGAAATCTATTTATAAAAGAAAAACATTTTGAAAGTCAATAATAATATCAGCGTCTATTCGATTTAAGTTTATTTTTAAACAAAAATACTCACTCGTATATTGGCCTTTTCCTTTCCTTAAATTCATATACAAACTTTCCCAAATATATATTTAAGTACGTAAGTTTGTTTGTATATAAAAGTACACATACAAACGCGAATAAAAATATTGGAGAATTGTTGTACGCACTTCCGTAAGAGAGCATAAAAATTGAATTAGTTCGTTCAACTGTTTGCAGGTTTTCAGAGTTTGCGGATTAAACTGATATTTAGTAAAAAAAAAAACTTAAAGTCTAGGGGTACGGAAGTACGTCAGGTCAAGTTTAGCCCTATGCCTAAGTTGCGTATATACACGAAATCTTTCGTTTTGTGTTTAGCCTCCCAAAACGCCGACTCCCCTCATAAGTAAATTATGAAGTTACCAAATCTAGACCTATCAAATTTTACCTTTCGATCATTAAAACTTTCCGAGATGAGAAGGTGTAACAATACTTTTTACGGCACATAATCATTGACTCACTGACCTTTCAGTGTTTTTTATGGGAGCTTTCACTATAGCGGAGAGAGAAACTGGTGGGTGGGGGGGAGGGGGGTCTACATTGTGAAATTCAGAATTAACATTTCCTCCCGATTCTCGAACGAACGTCGAATGCTCCAGGCGGAAATATTTGTCATTAAATGAGCAACAAAATGGGCAAGATTTTATCGAATATCAATCCAAGATATCCCAATTATAACTGACAGTCAATCTGCAATTAGGCCTCTCACAGAGGTCTACAAGAATGTCGCAAAGCAATTGATTGACTTGCAGGATATTCATGCATTAAATGAAATCCGGTATGGGGACTTTTTAGGTAACCTAAAGGCGGATGAACTAGTAGAGACGGGAATTCTACTTCAGTAGCCCGATATCGACCAATTCAATGGATTTCAATTGTCATCTTGCAGGAGACGCTTTAAATTATTTCAGATTAAGCCGAAATTTGTCTATGCAACACTGCGCAACTGTTATGCTTACGAATGCAACCTTGGGGCATTCATTATTGGTGAGTTACAAATTCGAAAAAGTCGCATTTATGTAGGAATAAAAATAGCGCTGGCATTATTTGTTGCATATAATTTACTAAAAACTCAATGTTATTTTGTATTTTTTAAGTTTTTCAATTTTGCTATTTCAAGTTATTATTACACAAATATTTTTTTTATATTAAAAAATATAGAAATAATACAAACATCAAATTCATTTCGAAAATTCGAACATAAAATTACTTACAACAGAATGCAAACATATCGACATAATTGCCTCAATTAATTAATTTGCTCATAATGGAATCATACTGTTAAGAAGTTATTCAGTACTTTAGAAGCGGTATAATTATTAGTACTTCTATTTAATTTTACACTACTGTATAACGTCGAGGTATGCTTTGAAATTATTAGGGATGTATCTAACCATATCCCGATACCGATATATTGGCGTTACTTTGGGTATGCATATCGGAGATATTTTTATGTCGATACAGAAATATTTTTTATTAAATTTTTTTTAAAGATTTTTATTTTTAAAAATAACATGAATTTGATAAAAACTCTTAAAAAAAGTAATTTGCAGATTGCACTCCGTATTATTCACTGTAGACTTGAACCAAATTCCAAAAATGTACACCTCTTAGCTTATGTACAAACTATCACAAACCAATTGAGAATTACATAACAAAAAATTTGAAATTTTTATTAGAAAAAAAAATGTTTTTTTGTAGGACTGACGCACAAATTCTCGTCTTTATATTGGCATAGAAGCGCATCGTTACCTCCCTATGACTTATAGAATTTTGTTAGAAGCAAATATATTCTAAAACAAGTAAAACTTGTAGTACAAGTGTGCATGTTAAAGCAATTGTTCTAGCCAAATGTTTATTTCATTTACATTTTCTGGTTATGAGTTTATAGAAAAACTACATTATATAAATCGCTCCTTTAAAGCAACATCATCATATCTCGAAAAATATCAAAATTGGAAAAATTCATTAAAACTTTTTAACTTTTTACTCTGTCAGACACGATTGCACAGAATATATTTTGCTATAATTTCGTTGTAGTTTGAGATATAGCGCTGGAATATTTTTTACATAAGCAGATGCCATGAAAGGGTACTTTTTTTAAAATAGCTAAATATTTAAATTTTTTGAGATATGACTATGTTGCATTAAAGCAGCGATATGTTTATAAATATGTAGTTATATATTTCCACATGTAATATTAATTGTACATTATATTAGCTAGAATATACTGCAGTCTTAGCAATATAGATTTTATATTTAGATACTATAATTTACCTAAACACGAACATCTATCTATTTATTTATGTGTCAGAAATCGCATTCTGGCCAATCGAATATAAACACAAGTTTATTTTTTTTGAAATACAGATTTTTAAAGTTAAAAAGTAGCCAAGTTTGCAACGGCTGCATACAGTTGTACAGTGTACGAAGGAGCACACATGCACACAAACATGTACATACAAGTAAATTTGCACATGGCTTTAAAAAACTCACTTTGTTCCATCAATATTTTATACTGCAGCGATTTTATAAACAATTGTTTATTTAATCGGAATATTTATTAAAAATTCATAAATTTTTTTTACGCCTACAGGTGATCCACAAAGAGCTGCAGCGAAATGAGTAGTTTATGTTTTAATTGAACGGTGCGTCAGAAGAGTATTTAAAATGCTGTTTAATAATTGAGTCGTAAATATTTATGGCATATTCTTTTTTAAACTATGAATTCTAAAGGTTTCTTACTTGTCTGTATTGTTCCCATAATATTCGTTATTGTGTCACACACCTAAACTCTTTAATTAGTCAACTATTATTTTTTGCATCCTTGTTTTTAAATTGTTATTAAAAGAAGAACCTCTTCTATAATTACTTTTCAACTTTCGTTTGACTGCCATCGGCCCCAGAATGTTATTTATTACAGGCGTCTCATTAAACATCATTGTGTTTCAAAAAGCCGTGTCCTTGTGGCACAATGTTTCTTTGTGTTCTTTTTTTTGGATTCCTGGTACAACTACTATACACTGCTAATTTAATTTCCAACGTCTCATGGTTAGTGATTTTAATTGTTTAATTTATATTAAACACAACGTGTTCTACATTTGATAATTTATAGTCCATAAGTGACGTTTTGCAGTTCAATGTGCGTGTAAAGTAGGGAACCATTTAATTAAAGTATTTATCTCTTCTAATTTTCTTTTACACGAGCTAATTCCTGGCCAAACAATTTTCACGTAATCAAGTCATTTTAATTTCCGGCAATAGCTTCCATTTCTGCTTAAGAGAATCAACACCACGCTGCTCCGTTTATTGATTGATCTACAGCAGGGGTCATCACACGCATACATTCATATTTTATGGTTCGTTTCTTGACCGTAATTAATTTTCGCTTTTGGCACCAAAGTGACCCCAGAATATGATAGAAGTTTAAATTTTACTAAATATTTTTTTATCTTGGACCAGCACTCAGGGGATAACCCCTATATATGCATTGCGCCGGAACTGAAAGCGAGGGGATAGTATTGAGGGGACAGATTAGGAAAGATGAGAAATAGACAGTTTTTTTGTAGCTATTTCAACCTTTACTTCGCCGGCTAATTCTCTCTCACTCTTTCTTACTAGGAAATTAAAATTTCTGAAAGAAAACTTTCATAATGTGATCTGAGATTTACCGAGTTACGCCTTGCAAAATTGCAAGTTCCGTTATCAACATCGTCCTCGTGGATTCCGACAATTATCTTAGACACAGCCCTTTATCAATATGTTATATCTTTGTATTCAGTTGATTGATTACGAGGTTTCATGTCAATGCTTAGCTATTTCCGGTATCTAGCACATCAATTAACCCTAAATTAACGGACTCTCAATATATTAAACTAAGAACGCGATTTGCTGGTTTAAAAGTTTAGGTAAACGCAGGTTTGCGTTTACACACGTTTTGGACGAAACCCTTTGATTAAATCAATGTATTTTAAATACTTTTTATCATAGGTTTTTTTTTTTAGGAGTAGGACCAGCACTCAGGGGATGACCCCCTGAGTGCAATGCATTGCACCGAAACTGAAAACGAGGGGATAATATTGAGGGGACAGATTAGGAAAGATGAGAAGATAGTTTTTTTTGTTTTTTTTTGTAGTCCGCATGGACGAGTTGGATCCAAAACTAGTTATTATTTAGGCCTATGAGGCTTAAGTGTAATCCTGAATGAATTGGGACAGCTCTTGCTTATGCCCCTCTTTTCAACCTAACCTAAGTTATTATACTCCTCACAAAAATATTGCAAGGGTATACATATTTAGGCTTGAGATTCCGTGTATAATTTCCACCATATTAATAGCAGATCCCATAAAGCCCATATTCTGGATCATTATGAACAAGGAAGTCAAATAGGCGGTGTCCGTCTGTGTGCACGTGAAATCGGATTTTTGAAGCCCTTAGGAGAGCAAAAGATTTCATTCTTGGACTGATGTTTTTGGAACTAGTCCTTAGTAGATTGCTGTTGAAAATCAGCAAAGTTCAAAATACAATTCCAGAGCTGGAAAATTTATATTTACTTTTGTCACAAAAAAATAACAAGCTAAAACTGTGTTTTTTGTCAATTAAACTTATTATATGTATATTTTAGGAAGTATTAAAAGGCTACTAAAAATTAAACAAAATGAAATACACAATTCCAGGGATGGATAATTGAAACATAAAATTTTCCAACTTCAGCAAATTAAGTTTTTCTATATACTATATTAAACATATTTGATGTTCTTGAAATAAATTATTTGTTATTACAAATCATAAAAGCCAAGAAGGCAGCCCCAGAGTTGGAAAATTTTGTTTTTTCTAAATATTAATGTAAGCCAATAGAAAAAATTTTTTTCTGCGGTAATCAAACATATTTCATATTCTAAAAATAAATAACTTATTATTGAAAATTAGACAGATCGAAGAAATAATTCCAGACTTACGCAGGTGCAAGGGTATATAAGATTCGGCACATCCGAGTATAGCACTTTTACTTGTTATATTATTGTATGTAAACCTTAAATGTAAAATACTGCGGGACACATGCTAACTCTTGACTGCATTAGAATAAAACGCACGAATACCTCCTGGTGTCATCGATAAATTAAATACAGGGACCGTAAAAATTACATTTTAAACCTGGGGCCAAATTACCGCATTCGATATCGAACGAAATTTCCATACAATTTAAATACAAATTTCGGTCGATATCGAATGCCGTAATTTGGCCCCTGGATTTTTCTGGATTCTATTTTCCACTTAGAAAATTAAAGTTATTTGCTGAGTTTTATTTATTCCTGAAAATATAACTTATTTCCTGATTTTTATTCATTCCTCACAAAATAAAAGTAAGTGATTAATCAGCCACCTGTAGATAATTTTGGGGAACTATATAATGTTATATACATACAGACTACATCCACATACATATCTATATACATACATATACTTATGATGATTTTTTTCAATAGGTATTTTTCTGTTCTTCTATTTTAAATAAAAAATTGGCATAAATTTCTGCATATTAAAAATTTTTAGTCTTCATTATTTGTTTGTTTCTGGCCATATTAAATTTGTTTCTCCTTATTTGCAGACTCATTCAGCAGTTGTGGAATATTTTCAGAAGTAGTTCACCGGCAGCAGTATTTTAGTGCTGATGATAGATACTTGTTTATATACTCGTATGTAAACGTGCGGTTGTAGTTGGTACCAGTAGCCGACCATTTCAAGGTCGTTTCATACATTTGCGATATTACACACATGCACGAGCGCAAGCTTATGGCAAATAGTCGTCACTCAGTCAACTCCATGAAAATCAACAAAGTCAAGCAAGAAGACAGTCAGAGTATTAATACAAAAGAAACAGACAGACGAATCAACCAACAAAACTATCAATGCCATGCCTAAACCAACTAAAGAAGAGTATAAAGAAAAAACTGTCATCAACAAGAAGAGTATGCAACAACAAAATCAAAGTTGTTAAAGTTATAGTAGTTTATTTTAGAGTGATGAGCCAATCATATAGATATAACAGGAGGGTAGGGTGCACGGTACTTGACAGTTGCTGTCAATAACACATCTTAACTAGTTTTTTCCAAAAGTTTGCCCATATTTACACGGAACGTTGTTATAATACCAGTGAAGCTAACATTTGACGGAATGCTGTGTTATCAATTATCCTGCTTTTGTGGAAATCATAAGTTGAAATTCTCCATTATTCCTAATAAAATATTTGCTCCCATTGATATTATTCCATAAGGAACTCTTTTTAGTAATAAAGACATATAAAAATATATATGTATGTATATCTAAATACAGGGTGTTCGCCGGGAAGGTATACTACTTTAGTCTTGACAGTTCATATTTGGCAGTCGTGAAGTAGACACGTGGCAAATTTATTATTGAAAAATATTCGATGCCACATCGCATACAACTAGGATTACAATAGAATCACTGCGAGACCTCTTTCCAATTCAAGAAATGGTGATGTTGATTGGCCTCCACGGTCGCCTGATTTGACTGCTCCGGACATCTTTTTGTGGGGATATCGGAAAAGCAAGGTTTATGCAAAGAAATGCTTGAGCAACTCAAACAAAATATTCGTGATGAAATTAGTGAAATACCGGCGTGGAATGTGTGAGAATGTAATGAAAAATGTGCTCAAAAGGCCTCACATTTGAGAGGCGGACATTTATCTGATATTGTATTCCATACGTAATTGCCGACATTAAATAAAACATTTATCAATATGAGATAATAATATATTCTCTTTCATTCAATCATTATAAAGAACAAAGTTGTGGGTGCTGTTGGCTGAAGTAGTAGAACACGAAACTATGAAGCAGAGGGTTCTGAGTTCGAGCCCGCGCTGAGTCATGAAATATTGTGTTGAATTCTTCTGATCAGCTTTAGTGCGTGGTTGCGTTAGTTGTTGCCAGCCTGTTTCAATGATGAAGGCATAGTCACTGGTCACTGAACATAATTGGCAGCGACTGACACTATCATGTACTAAAAGCAGAGTAACAGCACCCACTCTCGTCGGCCCTGTTGCAAAAATTAGCCGGCAAAGAAAAGGTTGAAATAGCTACAAAAAAAACTGTCTACTTCTCATCTTTCCTAATCTGTCCCCTCAATACTATCCCCTTGTTTTCAGTTCGGGCGCAATGCATTGCATATATAGGGGTCATCCCCCGAGTGCAGGTCCGGCGGACATCCTGTATATAAAACCAGATGTAATGGAACAAAGAATATAGAGAATTTTTGCAATGGCCTATTACTTTCTCGGGTAGATTCTGCAGAGAGCAAAAAAACATTTTCAGCAACTGATTTTTATTTTTTACTAAATCATGAAACCGATTGTCAGATAAAAAAATTAACGCATTAAATGTTTCAAAATTCATTTGCAGTGGATGAAATTCTCATAATTGTGAAAATAGTTTTAAAATTAAATAAAATGTATTTGAAATAAATTTTTTATCGAAAACTTTGACTAAAGCACATTTCAAACTCGTTTTAAATTTCATGATGTGGGGAAAAGTTTTCGAAACTTCATACTTGTATACGTTATTTTGTGTGCCTGTTTCAGTACGTCTTTTTCTTAATTTTTTCCTGTGTTGTCATAGTTAAGAACCAGCAATAAAAACTTTAAATTTCGTAATAAAATTAAATGCGTCAGGTGCGCTATTTTTGTAAATTTTTACCAAAATCTAACTTTTAATAGTCTGCATATTTATTGTTCTGCTAATTAAGGCACTTCCGCATACTGTCCGACTTTATAGTTCTTATTAACTCTCATTTTTAAAATATATTAAAATTAATGACTCAAAACGACAAACGCGTATTTTTAATTGTGTACAACATTTCTGACCAGTTTCTCTTATTTGATTCAGCTTTTTTTTATTCGATATTAATACGATAAGATGTGAGAAGTTTTTAAAAAAGGTTAAAATTTACTTCGCAAACATTTCGAAAATCCCTTTAAAATTTTCCTAAGAATTTTTTCAAGTTGTCTCTTTAAAAGATGCACGTTCTTATCAACCAGTTAATGTGATTTCACGCACATACATATACTGACCAATCTCGGATCGAATTCGAAAAAAATCTGGGTTGTGCACACATATTAGATTGTTTAATGACGACAAAATTAAAACATCGATGCATTAGTTAGTTGCTCCAATATTCCAATAAAAATTTTAATTTTCCAACTCTGGAGTTGCCTCTTTAGCTTTTCTGATTTCTAAAACCATTGATTTTTTTTTACAATATCATTAAAAATGTTTAATTTATAAGGAAAAAGAAAACAATTTGTTGTAGTTGTTTACTTTTATGTACAAAAAAATTCAATTACCCAACCCTGGAAACTTTTCTTGAGTTTTGTTTGATTTTTAATAATAATTTAATTCTTCCTGATGTATAAAATAGGTTCAATTAACAAACACTTAAAATTAGTTTTAGCTAGTTATTTTTTATATACCAATAATACGTTTTAATATTCCAGCTCTGGAGCCTGTGAGTTTATTGCTGCCACCTTTTTAAAACTATAATTAAAGGTCACACTGATATCTTGACGTGATGACACACTTTCAAAGATAAATTCAGAAAAAATAACTGTTTCAAAACCACAAAACTTGCATGTGGTCTAACTGCCGTAAGAATGTGTTATATGTATATAAGACTATAGCATCACTGACTAAAACGTAAACAATGTTTAGGAAATACGTGCTTGTGCATGCATACGAGTGCATGTATAAAATGTACGTACACGCATTGTAAGAATATCTAGCAGAGGCAACTTGTGCGCACGAAGTGTTTAAACTTTACTGAATTTCTTCATATTCCTTAAGCGATTAACACATGCATACACATACATACGAATACATAATATGCCTATATAATACTAAACAGAACAGGTAGTCTTTCTGCATTCAAAGAGCTTTTTAAACCTCTAGCTTGTTTTTAATGGATTCCCCGAATCGTCGAATGAATGAATCACCACTCCAATAATAACAATTTGGTTATTATAATTGGAAACTTATTGTGCAAAATATAAACATTAACTAGCTCAGCATACATAATTTTGTGCGTATGTGTGCGTGTGTATATTGCACATATTTGTGTGCATATAATAAACTCGTTATATTTTCAAATTTAAATATCACATGTGCTTGTATGTAAAATTGCTATATTCGATTAACAATTCGATTCTATCAACACTACAAGTGCCGCCGTTCCATTTTTGTCCCGCATTTAAATTTTAAAGGCTATAACATCGTTATATTTTATTTATATTATGCTAGAAACACAATTGGGACGAACGACGAAAATCGTTGGGAAAAACTCAATAAGGATGAACAAATAACATCTGATACATTTCTTTACCAATTGTGATATAAGTTGAAATTGTTAACAAAAAAATTTTAAATTTTGTAAAAAGTTTACATTCATTTTTTATAAAAAGTTTTAAAATTTCCGTAATATTTTGATGTGAAATTTCGCCAGCATCCATTTTGTTTAACATTTTCAATAATTACTTCAGTAGTATTACAACAAATTGCTTTTTGTAAATATTTTCTGAACAAACTTGTATATGTAAATAAAATACATACATATACGTTTCATTGAACAACTGATAAGGTGACCATAGGAAAAAGTAAAATATAGGAAGAAATACTATATTATAGAAAATTAAAAAAAAACTAGATTTTTGTGAGTTGGTATGCTCTGAAAATTTTCTTGCTACCTGCAACATTAAAATATCCACACAAAAAAGCGATTTTGAGTGTATGAAACCTGGTCACCTGATACTGATTTGTTTGCCGGCGTAAGAACTAGAAATATATCTATTGCATATTTATTAAATTTTCTAATACGCAGATGTAATTAACAAAAATGGAGTTTTCTTCGAACTGCTGCTAGGACATTTTTTGTTCCAGCAGTATTCCAATTAAAGGAAAATTGGAAATCCCGGAATACATACCAAAAAGATAAAAAACTGTATAAGCAATAAATCATATGTCGAGTGCGTTTGGTGCATAAAATCTTTCTGCAAACAAATTTTATGAGGAAATAGTATACGAGAAGTGTAACCAAATGTTTCCCATAAATGGACAGAAGAGTTGAAACACAAACAAGAACTTGCTATTTATTATGAGGACGTCGTTTGTGTAGCTCGTGTCACAAAATGTGAAATTGTGTAGAAGATATTGTTCCAGAAATCCTTCGTCCCAACTGGCGATCTGGAATAAATGTTGAATCAAAAGCGAATCAGAGTGAGAGCAGATAACAATGAAGCAGGCAAAACGTGCTATGATTGTACCAATAGAAATTGAAGTTATTTTTTCCATTGCTTTGAACGATATGTGATGGCCTCGTGGGATACACAGAGACTTTAAAAGGCAACTGAGGAAATTTTTTCAAAAGAAACGTTGTCTGTGCAAATTGTCTTTTACTGTTTGCTTTTACTTCTGTGATAACTGCGAAAGTAATAAGGAGAAAATAAAGGTTTTTTTTCATCAGAGAATTGGTTTCAGTGCATTTGGGAAATTTGAAAATAATTCTTGTATTTAATTAATTTTCCATTATCTTCATCAAATTTATACGCTGCGTTTTGTTGGAAAATACATAAAATGAATCAAAACGGTTTTTATGGCTTCAAATAATTTATTATCACAATAAAAAAGTAAAATATGGTATAAAATAAATGCTAACCTTTGAAATAGCTTGAAGTGATATTTTTGATAAAAAATAATTGAAGCAGTAAAGCAACCGCCTAAAAAGCTCATGCAATAAACTGCTGTTTGTGATTTCTTTGTTATCGGGTTTGTAAAATAAAAATCGAATATGAAAGCGAATGCAAATAATAATTTGGATATATTTATAGTTAATTTTATATGTAAATAAAATTACTTTTAAGTTACGTACACATCTAGCAAATATTTGACAAAATAAGCATAACCACTATTTTTTGACAAACGATAAATGAATTGGTAATCTACAATATATATTACTTTGCTATAACTTTTTTAAACTTACTCGATTGTTCCGCTTGGGCAATTTGATCCATTTTTGCAGAAATATTGAAATATTAATTTATATATACTTCAGCTCTTTTGAGTTATTATTATTATGCACCACTTTTAAATATTTGCTTTAATAGAACTAAAATATCATATTTTGATGTTTTCAAATATGATTCGATTCATAAAACTTTTCACACAAACTTTGCAGGTTTAATCATGCACAAATGAATAATATTTAAATAGAGTTTAACAGTATTCCGCGTAATTCACATCTCATGTAATCGTTTGTTTTTTGTAATAATTCTTTACGTACGTCTTTTTAAATAAAAATAATTAATCAAGCCAAAGCATAGAACGTAACAGCAGGAATGAACATGTACCGATTGCCATAAAAGCCAAATGGACAATGTGAACCCAGTTGACTCTTTGAAGTTGCTACATGCCATATTTAATTTACTCCAGAAGGCAAATATTAATATCTGCGCAAACTCAATCAAATGGGAGATTTTACCGTTTATTTGTTGGAGCATTTTTAATACACAAACAGCTAGTAGCGAAAAAAACATCCGCTGTTAAATTGTTGCTGTTGCTCTATCTTTTACAGATTTTTATTTTGTATTTATAAATATGAACTTTTAAGCATTTGAATGTTTTTTACTGTGCCAGCTATGTGATGGACACACCATATAAATATTTATATATCTCACAGCGTCTTACTAATATTGGCATCGATTTGTTACTGCATATTTTAAAATTAATCGAATCTTTTTGCATATTTAAATATTAATTCATGGCTCTTCCTTATATATACATATATATTTTGGCTTTTGAAAATATTTTTATAAATATATGCTCCTGCATTTGAGTAACAAAATGTTTATGAAAATAGAATTTTCAAGCCATTTTTAATTTGCTGCAATATTTTTCACAGAAGTGATATTCTTCCAAGTTAATCACTAGGATACATTTTTGTTGACTTTTGATGCTTTTGCACTACAGTTCAAAGAAAAATAAATAATGATAGAGTGTCAAAACACCAAAGCAACGCATGCAAATTGTTGACATTTTTAATCAAAATAATTGTTCTATTCGTCAAACTGATTTGCACTTCTTCCTTCGTTTTCGGGCCACATTTACTGTTACTAATAATGTGCACTCCGTGAGACGCCGAACAGCTGAGCACCATGAAGGAACTGTAGCCGCTGTACAGGAAAGCAATGAAGATGATCCTAATGAATTAATTCGTCGCCGTTCTCAGCAACTGGAGTTGTGTCCTTCCACTTTATGGACGATTTTTTTACTTGTTGAATGAATAGGTGTTCCAGATTGTGCCCGCCGGGCTGGCCACATGGCAGAAAACATATTTAAACATTAATTTCTTAAAATTTTCTTTCCAATTCATTGATATTAAAAATTTATTTCCTTATTTCATTGATATTAAAAATATATTTCCTTGTTTCATTATGATTTAAAATTGTGTCACTCTATAAAAAAACACCCTATATAACAGAATATTAGAGTTTTGAGAATGTCGAAGATTTTTATGGCTTGATTTTGCTTTCTAAACTGTTGGTGATATACAAATTGGATCGCGTCTGCTAACATTTTATCCTTGGTCAGACAAGAGGTAGCTCCCACACATCTACGCGTTACGATTCGAATCGAAATTTTTTCAGCTTTGGTATTTTGTCAACTTTGGTATTCTGTGTTCCCGGTATCTATCATTTCAATGTTTTTGTTCAATTATATGTGTGTATGTATGTTTTCTGCACTACGATCGTTGTTTTTTGTTTATTTACTGGCAGAAAGTTTTTCCATTCGTTTTTTTTTAGTTAAAACAGCGTCTAATTATATAAATTGTTAGTATAAAATACTATAAATTTATTTTGTAACATCTTTTTTATTGTTTTTAAATATTAGAACTTTATTTAATTACAACCGTGTCTCAATTACCGTCTTTCAATTTTTCACTCTGCAGCACGTTGTTCTCCTCTTCCAACAACAAATGAAAATATCAGCCCCGACGCTATGGGATTCTTGACACTGAAATATTTCTACCGCAATTACTTCTTAATTTAATATTCTGGCTTTTTTGCCGTTCCGTAATTAAGTTATATATTCGTTATATATTTCTTTAACAACCGTTTTCACAGTATTTATGCTTTTATTTACTTTATTTATTACCACCGCCGCGGCAGAATTCTTCACCTGGCATAGTTTGTGCACAAATACCGCTTACTTATTATATTGTGGCTTTTTTCTTGGTTCCGGCACTTAACTGAAGAGTTTATGTATTTATACTTATCACAATATTTAGTTTTTATATATTTTTTACTATTTTTTCCACCAAATTTACTTCTTTACAATTTCACAATTACAATGTTTACAAATTGTTTTATTTTTTTCTGTTTTGATTTCATACGTTTCATAGCAAAAGCAGCTGTTTTGAACATACTCTTCTCTTCTTCTTGTTCTCTCGCTAAATAACTATCGCGCTTATTTACATCTTGATTTTGGCAAATGCATGCGACTTAAGATTTTTCAAAAGTTTCTTTACTTTTGAAATTGCTTTGAAAACATATTTAATAGAAATAAATAGGTTTTAGCTAAAATTGCGCTAAAAACGAAAAAATAATTTTTGCAAAAAAAAATGTTTGTTTTTTTGTAAATGCATGAGATTTAAGGTTCTTCGAAAGCTTCTTTGCACCTTTTAATACATATTCATTAGAAATAAAAACGTTTTGGGTAAAATTGTATTACAACCAAAAAACTGATTTTTGCTGAGTTTCCAAAAAAAATTAGTAGAAATTTGTTTTTAACTTTTTAACCTTTATTTTGGTAATTTATTTTATTATTTATTAAGCTGGAGGTAATAGTTTTTATGTAAAACTATTTCAGTTTTATTATTCAATATTTCGTCAACAATTTGTTAACATCATCAGAAATAAGTATGTAATAGGAAATTGAGTTTTTAATATATCAATTATTAATTACATTAATTACACCAGAAAAAAACGGATAAAAGTCCTATATCCGACTGTGCCGAATCTTTTATTATATAGTATACTTTTCACTGAAGTACATCTGCATTATAAACATACACTCACTCCAACCCTGGAACTATATTTCTAATCTTTCTGATTTATTACCAAATATAGACAATTTAGTGGAGCTGATGTATCCATTGAGCATACAAAGACACAAACTGCCCCATTTTTGGCACTAAATTAAAACTAATAACTTGTAGATTTTTATAATACAATATATTAAATAAAAATATTTAGAAAAACTGTTTATAATAAATAGAATAGACCAACACAACCACATAGATGCGCATAAATACAAACAATTTCACAATTATTAAAAACTAAAACAAGTTACAAGACATTTTCATTCAGTGCCTCTGTATTTAACGCTTTACAATGCTCAAGACCTTATCCAGGGAGAACGCAAAAGGAAAAGTTTTAATTTTTGGAGGTGGTGTCGCCGGTATGGTATAATATATCAGCCAGTGTAGCATTTGCAAGGTTGTTTTCTGATAAGACACGGAGTGGTTCCAACAATTCCTGAGACGATTGCCGATCGTTTCCTCCAAACATTTGTGCACGTCTTTCAATTCGCTTTCCATCGATTCTACTTCTTGTCTCATACACTCTTCTCTGATCTTGCACTCGCTTAACAGTTGTTCTGTCGACCTGATCATAAATGAATAAAATATATGTTTTATTGAATTTGTTTTGAACTCTAAAAAAAAAATTAAATATGCAGCTGGCTCACATTTTGTGTAGGTGTAAATATTAGATAATGCTAAATATTGATTATAATTTGTTTCACTAAATACCGGAAGGTTGAACGTGGCATTAGCATCAGAGTACGTATTTCAAAAAGTTTAAATTATATTAAAAAAATGGAATTATTTCATTAAAAAATATATATATATGTGAAAACGGTTAACCCTAAGGGCTATCCCTGCAAGCTCCCGCTAGTTTTAACCCTGTCGTAACGTGATTCATTAGCTTCGGGCTCAAAACAAAAATAAAAGTAAAATTTGACAAAACACAAGTTTTAATTTTGACATAGATATTAGAGGTGATCTATCTAGCTTCTCGATTCTTGTAAAAAGAGCCGAAAACAATAATTGATCAGATGTATAATTTCAGAATTAAAAAAAAATCACTTTTCCAAATTTCTTTCAGTTACGATATCTCACAAACGCATCAAGCGATTGACATTGTTTCTCAATGTCCAAAGCTGATACACACACATATTGACGGGGAACTCAAAACGTCGGGATCTGGTGAATTTTGCAAGACCAATAAGTTAGCGAACACTGCCGGGTTTATACGACACTCACACATATGCAGTGATTGACGTATTTTTTAATAGTTTCCCTAACCCTCGGGGGGGTTACTCTGTAATTCGATTCGAAAAGACAACTGTTCGAAATTGTATGTGATTAACATTGAAAGCCGGAAGTATTTTCTTTCGAATCCAATTACACAGTACTCCCCTAGGGTTCTTTAGAAAATTTCCAGTTCGAAGCCTGAAATTCCCTAACTATGTAAATCACGTCATGTCAGTGATATGTAATTACATTAATAGCAAAAAAATATGAAAAATTTACAAAACATGTAAAAATTTGTTTCTGTTTTTCATACAAACTAACACAAAGTCATATATTGAATGTTTTTTTACGTTTCCTATATAAAAATTCACTGTGGTGAAGTGATTTACACAATTAGATTCTTTCCACAAATTTTTAACTGAATAATTTTAAATATAGTAAAAGTCTTCGAGGGACAATAAAAATTTAAAGAATCTGTTACTTACTGCTTCAGCGCTATCATTTGCTCTTCGGTAGCGCCGAGTTTCAACTTTAAACTGAAAAACTCATCACATTTCTCCTGGATTTCCTTACGTAATTCGTCTTCTTTTTGAAACGCTTCAGTGTTCAACTCACAAATCTACATAAAACGATATTATTTTATTTTTAAAAATCGTTTATTTAATAAAATTTTACCTCATTGATTAATTCGTTTTTTTGATTTTCCAACGCTTGAACTTTACGCTGCTCCATAGAGAGGGCAGCTTGCAGCTCTCTTTGTACTGTCATGCTCTTGAAGAGATCCGATTGTGTTTGGGCCAGCAAAGCATTGATGCTTTCAAGTTCATGGTCCTTGCTTTGTAGCTGTTGTTCGAGCAAAGCTTTATCGGCCTTTAGACTGATCAGGGATGTGGTTAAATTTTCACATGAAGTCTTTGTTAGATTGACATTGTCCAGGGATCTCTTTAAGTGGTAGTTCAGTTCATCGTTACGTTTTTGTTCAACACGGAACAGGGAATTGAAAACATGCAGTTGATTTTTTGCTTTTGTGGCCTGTAAAAATAAAAACAAAAAGCTTTATGAGGGAAGTACCTAGAGTTTATGGTCTAAATTATAACTCACCGTACGTTTAAGATCGACTACCTCGTCCCGTAAACGTCTTACTTCATCACGTCGCTTTCGCCAGGCGTTCAACATAATTGTTGCGAAAATTCTCATACCAGCCATTTGAGGATCACGGCCAGGTGTCGAGAAATAATAGTCTTGATTGTACATTTTGTGCATAAGTGCATTTTTAGAATTCGCCACCATTATATTCTCACCGCAATGGCTGGGCATCAAGGCTTTCTTATTTTCACAATTATCTCTGGCGTGATGATGATGATGATTCAGGCGTCGTGCTTGACAGAAATCCATTTGAGAAAATGATTTTCTTTGATGAAATGCCAAAATAACAGCAGACTTTTGACGCACTAAACAGGAGAGACTACTGTTAGTAATTTCCAATCGCTTTGTTTCAGTTGCTGTCTTGACGGCGGATTTTAAGGGTGATGGCAGGGAGCCGTTAGTTGATACTGAAGTAGTAGACGAAGAACGTGCTAAATCCCGAGCCCTGGGTATATGCGATTTGTGTTTTGTTAAGCTGGCCACCTTTTTCTCAGCACTTTTAACAATGCGGAAATTTAGAAATTAGAATTTTGCATGCATTTACACACACACGCGTATGTATGTACAAATATGTATGTAATAGTTTTCTGTTTTTTCTTTTTCCAATATTATTATAAATTCGCGTTTTTATTATCGTTTTACTAAAATTTTTTCTTGCTAATAACAAAATTAAGAATACTTGGCAAAATTTTCCAAAGGACGGAATAATTTAAAAAGAAATAACATCAAAAATTGAAATAATATTCGTGTTAAAATAATATTGTGTGACTTTTGAAAAAATTCTTCGTATGTCAAATTATTTATTAATTTTTTTTTGTCATTGACTTTTATGTCAACATTTTTTACTCACGTTAATGGCTTCAATTGGCTTTTCTTCAGAGATCGTCTTGCGTAAGATTTTCGCAATTTATTTTTGCCATAAAATTTCATGGCGAATTTTTTCTCACCAACACTGTCACGGCGACTACTGACACGACTGTCCGTGGATCGATCTGTTATCTCTGCTGTCGTGGACGAGTCTCCAATTTCGCTTGAATTCTCTAAAGGCATTTTAAGGAGTGGTACAGCGGCAAGTGCTTCCGGCATTTTTGCTTATTTATTTGTTCAATAAATTTACAAATAAATAAAAATCCTTTGAAATGCTATAAGAGATTATTGTTAATCGTATTGCTCCTTTGAATTGTTTGCTTTTGAAAAAGTTTTTTGATTAAAAAAGTAGTCAAAACAATCGAATCGAATTTGAGTATTAATACAGTACAAAGAAAGGAATTTAAATTCATAAATGCAAACACTAACAACAACGACTGAAAGCTCCAAAGCGCAAGCTTTGTAACAACCGAATGAGAGGAGATTTTCGATTTCACTTTACATTCCCTTGTGTTAGAAGTTGTAAAAAATTTTCTCTAAAACAGAAGACGCTGTTCAATGCGTAAGCCAACTACAGAGCATTTCTCAGTTTCTTCCTGGATAAAAAATAAATAAAGAGATCGTGTGTATTCAACTCATTTAAATTGTCTTCTCTTTTTAAGATATTATTTTAAAATATATATATAAATAGCTATTTATGTTACATAAAAGTGTGCACATATATTGTATTAACACATTTCCTTTGATTTAAATACATATCGCTCCTTTAATGCAACATAGTCATAACTCAAATTATTAAAATTTTTAATTATTTAAGCAAAACTGCTCTGTCACACCATCTGCATATGTAAAAAAAAGTTTTGCATTATATCTCAAGCTGAACAGAAATATATTTCAAAAACTTTAAACACATTTTTCCAAGTTTGACTTTTCGAGAGATCTATGTTGCATTAGGAGAGCGATATGTAAATTTAAATTATTTTATGAACCGATTCAAATTTTAAATAACTAATTGTTAACGTCACGTCGAGACAATAATAGACCCTATTATGAATGTCGACGTCACTTGTCTACAAGTTATCGATAATAATTAATTACTCTTGCCAATTTCTTAGTGTTCTCTAGGACATATAATATTGATGGAAAATGTCAATAGCAGACAATTGCTGTCGAAAGAGATTGGACAAGCTACCATTTGTTTGCTGTCGTCTTTATACTGCGTCGTTGTCGCCACTCATAATAGGGGCGAATATCAACAAACTGGACACTTATCTAAACCTTGTGGACAAGAATTAATTACTTCTGGCAGCTCGTGAATACTCTGTAATTCTTTACCGACATGTAGTTCAAAATTGTCAATTGCTGAAGGAAATGAGTACACAAGTGTTCTGCTTTTAATATTGTCTTGACATGACGTTGACAAATAGATACAGAATAAGGGGGAATAATTTATCTTATATCTAATTTCATTAAAAAAATCGGTTTTTCGAACCGGATTTTAATAAAAAGAACCGAAAGCCGGCTTTTTAAAATTAGCACTTTTTGTATTATTCCATAACCGGATTTTCTTATATACCAAATATTTACTAACTCTAGTTGCATTATTGAGATTGTTTAAATTATTATTTCCAGCAGCAGTTGCTGGATTAAATTTTATATCCCAGTGGGTTGCGCCTGCGCCCCCACAATTATTGTCATGATAAGGTTGAGTCTAGGCTGTGCCCCAAAGCCATTATCCTCTTTGCCATCATTAAAGTGATATTGAGAGATTTGAAATCTGAAGATCTTCGGGACTCAGTTGCAATATTTTTTGGTCCTGTGAATTGATGTTGTCAAACGTTAGAATGTTGCTGCCACTATTAGCGTTTGTGACTGCTGTATTGGTAATACCATTAATATTATTTGCTGTGCCATTATTTTTTGTTTGCTGCTGGATTTGAAGATGATGCGGATGCTGTTGAAGCAATTAAAATTTAAATTAGCAAGTCGGTTTTAGTTTTCATATACGCCATGGGCTACTTACAAAGTGACCGGCAGTTAGATTCCAACTGGTGCCATTTGCACTACTACCTGGGCCCCCAGTTATATTGGCGGCTGTTGAAATGTTGTTCCCAGTGAAATTGCTTGGAGTATTGAGATTGTTTAAATTATTAATTCTACCACCAGTGGCTGGATTATATTTCATGTCCCAGTGGGAGGCGCCAGCGCCTCCAAAATTATTGTTATGGTAAGGCTGAGCCTGTTGGCCAAAGCCATAGTAGTCTCTATCATATGGCTGCGTCTGTAGGCCAAAGCCGTTATAGTCTCCAACATCCATCAGTGGTAACGCATTACTGCCGCCCACTGCATTGTTGTTGTTAATATTGTAATGCTGATTAGGCACAGTTGCATGTGGATTACACTGTGCATCTGCTGGTACTGGCGTTGACTTGTTGGAAGGCGACGGTGTATTGTGGGTATACGCGTTGGATGGTGACAGTGGCTGGGGTGATGGTGTTAGGTTCGGTGGAATCGGATACATGCCACATGCTTGTGGTGATACATCTGAAAATTAGGGGAAAATCATGAAAATCAGAAAATAGTAAATACTTTGTTTTTAATTCATTTAGTTTTTACCTCTTGGTTCCGTTTTGATTTCAGCGGGTGTGTTCGTTCCATTCCAGCAATTTATGTTTGTTTGACCTAGAAGAATAGACAAAATGATGTTATATTTTTAGTAAAACTGAAAATAAAATATGTTCCAATACATGGAAAAATATAAAAAATTATATTCCCCCTATTCTATAACTATTTGCTAACGTCACATCAACACAATATCAACTAGTAGGCAACTAGTGACTGATGTTGACAGTCTCTGATTATTCTCTTAGCCCTAGTTACTAATAGCAGGCTGTTTAAAGTAATGCTGAGGTAAAAGAGTATGCAGATGTCTTAGTTCCAATATTGTCTTGACGTGACATTGACAAATAGTTACAGAATAAGGCGAATTATTATTTCTTTTATTTTGGTGCTCTGAAATAAAATCTGTTATAAGTATATTTTGAATGGTTCCATTTTTTAAGACAGAACGTTATGTGCGATATCATCGCTAAAGGAAACTTGGAGACAAGTGTAACCAAATCATCACTCTGGTGTACTATTTTGGTGACTGTTTGGCGACATTGTCAATAAAGTGTCTACATTTTCATATTTGCCTTTGATGAGAAATAAAATTTGCGCTTTATGATGTAATATTAAAAAAACAGATCTATTAAAAACTTCTAAAAGGCATTAATGTTAGTGTTTTTAAATTCTTTTTAATAAAACTGCAAGAGTTAACAAACTATGCATTTTCATTATCGACCTCTATTTCAGAAGAGTATCAAGTTTTGTAGGCTAGAATCAAAATATCAAAATCAATAGGATAGACCAAAATATTTAAAATGTACTAGTGCATCACTGGTTCCAATGTATACATATGGTTCCAAAGGAACTAGCTGGTCAATAGTAGCAATGCCAGTGGCACAATTTTAATGACAAGCACATATTAAAGGTCTTTAAGTAAATAGGATTGTTTGGGCCACTAGTACTGGTGACTGTGTCAATAGTAAGTCACTACAGTTTCACCATTGACATATTCTGCAGGTATGGGACTGACACTTCGTTATATTTTTCACCAATACCTTGATTTATTTCACAGTCCCAGTTGGAAAATACGTCGTAGACGACATTATCTTCGACAATGAACGCACGACATGTCGCCTGACGATTGACTTATCTAATCGGCAATTTAAAGAAATTCGTCATTGATAACCACGGCGTACATTCTGTCTTTAATATAGTTTTTTTGAATGACAATGGGCCTTATTACGGTTCTCGAATCAATTCGAAAGAATGTAATACATTAAAGAAAAATACCCGATTTTTCTGTAATCTATTACAAACTCTCGAGTCGATTCGAGAACAGTAATAAGGCAGAATATCTCTCATTTGGGCTAGAAAAGTCATTAACGATCGGTTATATCATCCTCACAGATAAGATGCTGACCATTGACAATATCAAGATAGTGTCTATTACATAGATGTTGATGAAACTGTTAAGGGATCACCATCAACATATGAATACAAGAGAAGACATTTCTCATCTAATCTAATATTATATAAATACTACAGATATATAATTGATTATAACTCAAAATGTAAACTTACCACCACCTTGGCGATCATTTCCGTGTTGATTATTCTGTTGTTGTAGTACCAAATGTAGGGGATCTCCGTTAGCTTTTTTACGTTTACGTTTCAAATGTGCGGGATCTAAAAAAAATTAATATTATTATTTTTTCAATAAAAAAACAACTAATAAATGCCATGAAATCATCTAAATTTTTGACTTCAACAATATTTCTACACTGTGATAGTTCCTGTTCAGACACTTCCAATGTTGTTCTTCAAGCATATTGAAACAGAAAGCAAGGGAAACATATAAAGTTCATAGACTCACAGAAAAATCAAAAGTTGAGCAGCGAAGGTTCAAGTGTGTGAACAGGGTCTTAATATTTTAAGTTTTAATGCAGCTAGAAAACAGTCGGAAGCAGATCAGTAAATTGTTTGTAGTCCTTTTTTAATTGGTCATTGTTTTTCCTCGAAGAATTATTTTATTTTACAAGCGATTTTTTTTAATATAAAATGTTACAATTCTATAAATTTTGCAAGTAGAGACAAGCAATTTTTTTTTCTTATTGTTTATTTAATTACTAGGCATATAAACAATAGTCATACACATGACAGATCGTTTGAAGCTGAATAAAATATTTTTTTTTAGGTTTTTATCTTTTACTTAAAAAAAAAACATGTTTATCTAAAAATATAATCAATATTTTTCGGGTTTGTGTCTTAAGTCTTTTGTTTTATACCCAACGCACACTGTTAAGTGAAAAGAATCCGAAATCTGGGAAAAAATTATTTCCAAGAAAACTGGGTGCAATAAAAATTTAATGGTGTTCTTCATGTTTCAAAAATCCTTTCAATTTCATTGAGAAAAAATATATGGCAATATAATTTTTTGCAATTTTCTTCCGTGGTAGCGTAATTCGGATTTCCACCATCCATGCAATTGACTTTTACAAGTTTAATTAAAGTCGGATTACTCGTATTGACATTCAATATGATCGATACGAGTATTCTTTATTCTTGTGATGGTGTTTATGAATTCAACGAGTTTTTCCAAGTTGTTTTATTTTTGTTACAAAAATTAAAACGATTTTTTCGAGTTCTGGTATTTTTTAGAGGTTAGGAAACAGATAAAAAGCTTTTTAGAGATTAAGCAATTTTATAGAAATGATCCTTGTATTCCCATGCACTTTAAAGTAGGACCAGCACTGAGGAGATGGCCTTTACATATGGAAGGGAGCTATTTTTAACATTCACTTCGCTGACTATGTTTTGCTACAGGGGGGACGAAGGGGGGCGAAGTTACTCATGTACATGATAGTGTCAATCTCTGCTAGAAATTGTTCAGTGACCAGTACTATTCCTTCGACACTGAAACAGGTCGATAACCTCGCACTAAAGCTGATCAGAAGAATTCCACCTCACATTCATGACTGAGCCCGGAGTCGAACCTAGGTCTTTCCTCTTCATAGTCTCGAGTTAACTTCTTCAGTCAGCAGCTGAAGTAGGTGAAAGCTGTAAAATCTACAAATATCTTATTGGGATGCACATAAAGCGCATAATAAATATATTCAAATGCGGATTTGGGGCTTCCCCTATTCCTGGTAAACTACTATAATTTAAACTGTATCTAATTCAAACCCTCCAAATCATCATGACAGAAATATTCCAAAACCATTTTCCTACCTGAATCCAAGGGTAGATATTCGAATTGCAGTGCTTCACTCGTAATGCCATCCGATGGTCGTTTCAGTTGTACAAACACCTGAAAATAATTCAAATTATTTTTCAAAGAGATAAAGCAGCAGAAATATTTACACTTAAGCTTACCTTCGCAGGTTCAGTTATATCGATCTTGCGATATCGTGGCGTTTTAAACGCTATGGCAGTCTGTTTGTGTACATCGGTGTGTTGGAATTCTCCAAATGCCTCCCATATTGTTTGGCCATTGTTTTCTTCATAAAAACGCACGGAAATATCGTCTTTGGCTACTTTTTCGCACAACAAAATTATTTGTGTGTTACCCAGCACCGTTGCCGAACAGCTACATAAACGACAAATGACCAGATCGCACATGGCCTTTTTGTCGTATATGGGTTCGGAAACCACCGGTGCTAAGGGCTGTGTAAAAGAGCCCTTTTGATCGCTTTCCATGAACACTTGGAAACACAATCTTACCGAATTTAAATCAATACTAGAGGGTTGAAATCGATGCGTAAATCCAGCTAAAAAAGAGATACTAAGATTTTAAGCATAACCATGGAAAGGAGTGTTAAAGTAATTCATCTTACTTTTGAAAGGATCTACACGAATTTCTTCTCGGGCTTTAAGTGCCGCCTCTATGTCCTTCTTCTTGACGCACTGTATGCCCAGGTTGCTAAATACAGCCCTCATGGTTTCCGAGTTGATTTCCAGGGTACAGACACCTTTCTTGCAACCCTCTTTTCCGACTAGATTATGAGGATGAGGTCTGAAATGAAGGAAAATTTGCTTTATTATTCCCAGCAGAAGCAAAATATTTATGTGTGAGTATCAGAGGATCATCACCTACCTGTAGGGCTGATCTTTGGTGACACACGAAACAACAACTACGGCACGTCCTTTAAAGCCTACGATCTCTATGGTGGGATATGTTTTAGTTTCTGGTGTCGAATTAACACCCGGTATAGAACCCGCTGAACGACCTTCGCATTCGTAACGAAATCTTAAAGCTTTACCGGCCGGCTGCTCAATTATTTTCACGTAGGCTTTTTTGCGTACATTTTTACTGTTATTCGTTGGCTGCTGCTGCCGCTGTTGTTGTGTTTGCATGCCATTATAATTTATATTTTGTTGCTGTCGTTGTTGCTGCTGCTGTTGTTGTATTGGATCCATAATTTGTACGCTGGTATTATTGGTGGGCTATAACTTTCAAATGCAATAGAAAGCATTGAATTATGCTAACAAATAGTTTTAATTATATTCTTTAATAATCAGCTTCAGGTCACTTTTTTATTAGAAATAACTTTATAAACTTTTTTACTGTCAATATTTCGATATCCTCTGGATATCTTCTTCAGCATATCAATTTTATATAAAAATAAATAACCAACACATACTTATTGCATTAGCATTAGCAGTATGTGTCTGTGGTCAACTTTAGGATTAGGAAGGTAAAAAAATATTTCCAAGAACACAACGAAATCCTCATGAAATCTAGCCAAAATTAAAATTATCATTTAGATTTTTTTTTAAATTAGTAACTTTAAAAAAATACAGTACAATTAAATATGATATTCGAATAACATTTTAAAATAAAAGGACCCCAATATTCGTAAATCGCTTTGTACAAAATTTCAAATATTTTTACTCTCTTCACTCTCTTTTACTCTATTTGCATTTATTTTTCACACGAATTTGAAATATTTTAAAAAGCAAAGTAACGCTTAAAATTCTGTACGTTTGTTCAGTAAAAAATTTTTTAAAAACCTAGTTTTATTTTCCTATAAAATTCTTTGACGCAAAGTGATTTACAAAATTAAGGCCGAACTTGTATTTAAAAAAATTAATTATTGTGCGTCCGAACGTTGGAGTTCGCCATTCAGCCATATTTCGGTATTCGGAACTATTATCGAAATTTAAGGAATACAAAATCTTTTTTGATAAAATAAATTTAGTTAAAATTAATGAAAAAAATTTATATATTTTTATAAAAAATTAGAATTTCTTAAATATATTGCAAGTGTTTTTTATGAACTAATTGAATTTTATTTCCTTTTATATAAATACATTTCAAAAATTAGAATTGCCCAAAATTTTGTGTTCAACCGAACTTTACAAAATTGGTTGATAGTCGGCTTTGTTGTGAAAAAGTACGTTCGGTCGGACACTATTATTAATTCTATGAGAAACAAAAACAAAATCCACAGTTACAGGTGGGTTAATAACAGCTGATATTGACACAATTTTCTGTTTATTTACCTGCTTGTAATTTTCGCTGTAAAAGTTTGCTTAAATTCGTATGCATTCGTCTTCTTCTTAATTCAAAATATTGTTTATTTAGTTAATATATTTAAAATTTAAATTATTTCCAAATACTTTTTTTTTAATATTTGTAAATACACTTTTCATTTAACAATAATTTCAAATTTACGGCTATTAGATTTATTTTGCTTAAAGGCATTTTATCCGTAAAACCATTTCACTTTTCCTTAGACCGATTTATTTTTGTAATTAAAATGTGCCTATATTTTTTTATTATTTTTGAAAATTTTTAGTTTTACCATGAGCACGACGAAACGTTCTTTAGTTGAGAATTTGAAGTGACAACACGAAAGACGATTTATTACTGAATGATAATTTTATAATATGCCCACTCTTGAAGGTGCGCTTCCTACATCTTAGGGTTTTGTAATGATTAAGGCGCCTGTGTTGTTAGCAGGTAACGAAATGCAGGAAAAGCAAGGGTGTGAAAAAATGTTTGTAACATCTTTATAATTTCGTAGGACAGATTTATTGCACTTTGCATATTATGTTTGCATGTATGAAATAAAAGACTGGCACCATAAAATGGAAATACTTATGTACGCACTTACATACATGTGCATTGATGCTCAAGTATGTAAAATATTGTCTTCGCAGGTGCAATTATTGGGTATTTCATTTCAAAGACAGAAAAACTACCATAATTTTGAGAAAAACTTATACTTACAACAAAACTAATTGTTGCTGCAAATGGTCATCAATAGGTATTTTACTTTGCAGAGCCTTATGCTGAATATAGACGTTACCACAAATAGTACTAGTACTAGTAACGTGTATCACGCTGTCGTACTAATGAAGCATACGCTGTAGCAAGAAAATCATAAAATCTTTTTTATGAAACGGAAAAATTAATAAAAAAATTTACAAGAAAGGTAAAAAGTTTTAATTTAAAAATTTTATAATAATTATTTTATATCGAACTTTTATTTTTAATTTCAAATATCTTAAATTATTAAGCATTGAGGTAAATTTTTATACAAAATTATAAAATGATTGTTTTATTTTCCAATATTTCGTCACACTTCTAACTTCTTCAGGGAAATAATATAAATAAATTAATTGATAAAATTTTTAACAAAACTTTTATAAAAAGAAAAATTCTTTTGCAATCTGTAGAATTACAGACATTTCATTTCAAAACATTTTAATAATAGTATATAAGTTATTTTTTAAAATATTGTTTTTATAAAAAATACTGTTTTTAATATTAAGCGTATTAAGTGTTGAAAAATGATTTTGTTTAAAATATGTTCAAATTACTTTTTCTTTTCATGACAGTTTTGTTAAAAAATACATTTATACTAATACATTTATATTATTTCCCTGAAAAAGTTACACAAAGTGTGACGAAATATTGGAAAATAAAACAATAATTCAATAATATTGTATAAAACTGACCTCATTGCTTAGTAATTTAAGATATTTAAAAAAAATGATTAAAAATTAATGTACTGATTCGTTCTGCTAGTTTGTCCCCGTTTACACTTGCAATTTTTGTTGCAGCAATTTTTGGGTATTTAGTGAGGAAGAGGGAAAAAGTAGTACAAATGGTATATATATACCTATTTCAGCACTCTCACACAAAATAAGAATTTCTGCAACAAAAGTTGCATAGTGTAAACTGGAAATTTGATAATTAATATAACAAAAATTTATGTAAATTTTTATATGTCGAATTTATTAATTTTATTATTAAGATGAGAATTTTTATTTGGGCTCAAGTTCAAATCTACAAATTTTTTTTACGAATTTTTATTATATTCAAGTTATTTTTGGGTTGGGGAGATTCGTGCTAACTAAAAGTGATTTAGCTTAAAAAATTAACATAAAAACAGTGGTTAAATAGCTGATATTCCTAACGACTAGTACCACCGTGGAAAGTGGAATAAGTTGAACAAAGAACACTGATGAGATGGCGTAGCGGCCTCGAAATCAGCTCTGATTCGTTCTGTTAGTTTGATGATTATAAAAATATTTTATATGAAATTTGACAATGACATTGCTTGACCACCAACAAATAAAAAAATAAAAAACAAATAAATAAATTTCATTTAAAATAGTATTGTGACAACAATATTTCAAATAAAAATTTCATAAAAATATTTTATATATTCCACTCTTTATAGAAAAATAAATACTAAATATTCCACTATTAATAATATAATGTAAATTTAATACAAATACTTAAAGAATAATTTGCAGATTGCAGATTTGAACTTCAGTCTGAATAACGAATTCTTATCTTAATAATAATAAAATTAATGAGGTCGAATAATAATAATTTATATTCATATTGAAGTTAAATTTAAATAAAAGTTTTTTTTCATATAATTATTATTTGGAAAAAATGAGAAATGAGAAATGACCAGCATATAGTCATGTACTACATACACCCAAAGTATATCTATATCAAGTATATTTATCAAGTATATCTATATCAAGTATACATATATTGCATATATATGCAAGAGCCCAGCTGACTAAAATTTTTTTTAGTTTTTACCTGAACGTATGTCAAAATTTGTTTACTTTTGTAGCGAGCCATATTTGTTTCTCTGTTGAAAAAAAATAATTTTGTAATATTGTGAAAAACATTATTAATTCAACAAAAGTAGCAAAAAAACGAATTGTTGTGGAAAAGATTTTTGTGAAAAAGTGTGCTATTTGAATTGTTTAAGAAAACTAACAAAAAGATATTGTTTTAAAAAAGTTCTATGCGAAAAGTATTTAAATTTTTGGAAATAATATTATAAACGAAAATTTCTGACACACGATTAGAATTTTACACAAACAAAATGTACGGTGGTTTTTGTTATTTTATGTTTTTGTACTCTTGCGACTACTTGATATAGATATACTTTGCATACACCTCTCCATCAAACGTCGTCTGTCTGTTTCGCGTTCGTAAAAGGGGCATAGGCAGCACAGTTTAAGGGACGAACAATTATTATTTTTATAATGCTGCAGACTATTTATTTACTTTATATTTGATTCACTACATTTTTCTATTGTCTTTTTTTAGTTTTATTATTATTAGTGAAATGCTTTCCAAAGTAAATTTGCACAGACGCCGACGAGGTGACAGAGATCATATACCGGTGATGTTTTTAACCCGTATTTTATCCGTTGCAGTGACTGCAGACGGCATAATTCCTCAGAATAGTCGTAAATCTATACACTTGCCTGAGGTTTTGAAATTAACTAGTGCTCCTGAGGGGCAAGACTCTAGAAAGAGAGTAAACGATTAGTGGCGAGGCTGCACTTAAAACAATAATTGAGGCTTGATGTTGACTGGCTCCGAACTGCTTTGCGACTGATTTAATTATCAATTTCTCTGTACGCGTAGAGAGCAGACGATAGCAATTTAACTCCTTTTTTCAGTTTTTTATTATCCATTTTGTTGTTTAATTTTTAATACCAATTAAAAAAAATGTTAACATTAACGATATTATTCATACGTGTGCAAATGCCATTGCCTTAACAAAAAATCTATAAATACTTAAATGCAAAGAAAGAATTCGGAAGGATACAAGTTTGATACAAATAAAGAGAAGTGGACATAACCGTAGAGATATGAGGATATAACAATCATTATGTTGATATTGAAAGATTTGATATCTGGAGATCTTCGGAGTTCAGTTGTAACATTTCTTGGTCCGCTGAGTTTATGCGCACCAATTGTTCACTGTCAAATGTTAGAAGATTACTTAGACCGAGTTCGTTATTGCTGACGTTATTGCCGTTATTGGGGTTTGTGTTAGAGGCTGCTGTGTTGCTCAGACGATTATTATTAGTTGCTGCACCATTACTTTGGGTTTGATGCTGCTGATATTGCTGCTGCTGCTGCGCCTGCTGCTGCTGGATTTGATGATGATGATGATGCGGATGCTGTTGATGCAAGTAAAAGTTAAATTAGCAAATCGGTTTTATTTTTCATATATGCCATTGTCCACTTACAAAGTGATTGGCAGTCAGATTCCAACTGGTGCCATTTGCACCACTACCTGGGCCCCCAGCTATATTGGCAGCTGTTGAAATGTTGTTCACAGCGAACGTGTTTGCATTATTGAGATTGCTCACATTGTTATTTACACCAGCAGTTGCTGGATTGAATTTTATATCCCAGTGGGTGGCGCCAGCGCCTCCGAAATTGTTGTCATGATATGGCTGCGTCTGTTGGCCAAAGCCATTGTAGTCTCTAACATCTATCAGTGGTGACACGTTATTGCCGCCCACTGCGTTGTTGTTGTTGTAATGCTGGTTAGCCACTATTACATGTTGATTACCCTGTGCACCTGCTGTTACTGTCGTCGACATGTTGTAGGGCGATGGTGTGTTGTGGTTATACACGTTGGAGGGTGACAGCGGCTGTGGTGATGGCGTTAGATCCGGTGGCACTCGATACACGCCATATGCTTGCGGTGATGCATCTGTAAATTAGAGGAAAATAAAAATTTATTAATGAAAACCGGAAAAGAGCGAATAATTTATTTAGTTTCTACCTATTGGCTCCGTTTTGATCTCAGCTAGTAGGTTCGTTCCGTTCCAACAATTTATGTTGGTTTGACCTAAAAGAATGATGAAGACAATAATGTTAGATTTTTTTTGTAGCACTAAAAACAATAAAATAATATATTGTTACATGCAAAAATATAAAAAGCAATGAGGGTATAATTTACAATTGTAGCGGGCACCAATCACTGGTTTAGAACAACAAAGGCATAACTCAAAAAATTAAAATTTTCAGTTATATTAAAAAAAAGTTCAGCATTATAGTATCTCAAGATGATTAGAAGCTATAGCAAAATATATTCTTTTGCAGTACATTTTGAAAATTTAAGTAGCATTTTCAATTTAAAGAGCAAATAATATTAATAGGTTACAATAATGGTTTTTGCTACAACAGATCACATGTCATAAAAATTGCATGCCATAAATACCGTGTAACTGGACTTGACTGGAACTCCTTCATTCGCTCATTTTAAACCAAAATCTAGAATCAGATCCTTTTAAATAGCATTTGAAGCGATCGTAAGTTTTGTGTAAAATGGGCAAATGATTGGGTTGGACCTAGGCTTGCCAGATCCAGATTATCAAAAAGCTGGACATGTGAATTAAAAATGCTGGATATTTAAAAAAAAGCTGGACATTTTGAAATAAAATTTTCACGAAAAGTTACTTGTTTATTGTACAAACAATTTTATTAATTATATCTACATATCTTTCATTTGCTGCAACAACGTCACAACTCAAAAAATTACTTTCTTATTTTAATGTAGAATTAATTATCGCTTCTATATTTATCTTAAGTAAAAAATTTATGTAAAAATCTTTTCGTTTTCTCATTGACTTCTTTGCAAATTGAAAACTTTAATTATGACTTTTTCCAGCATATGAGCGGTATGTATTTAAGAATTAAAATTAAATAACGAAAACAAAAAATCATACCAAAAAGACGCAAACAAAACAAAAAAAGCTACTAGATATTTTTGTACTTTGAAGTAAAAAAGTTATAGCAAATTTATAAAAACTATTTTAAAGCAGCAAATAAATATTAAGAGCATTTTGTGGAAAATTGTTTTAGCTGGACAAATTTCTTTTTAGCTTGAAACTGGACAGGCCATTAAAAAGCTGGACAAATGCCGTAATTTACCCCCTGACAACAATTGGTCAATAACAAAATTGACATTCATTACATCACATTTTAATAAAGCAAAATTTTCATACAAAAATTTATTTTAAGCCTCCTATGAATACATTTTTTTTTATAAATTATGCGTTAAAAATTTACCAAAATCTGTAAATTTTTTAATACATAATTCACACTTATTCCGTAGTCTTTTTTCTTTGTATTCAACTATTTTCAACAGCCTGTTGTTATTTTCTAGGCCTTAAGGAATAGTCAGAGACTGTCAGCAGTAATTAGTTGTTGCCCACAACCAGAATGTAACTGCGCTATTTTTGATATTCACACTAATTGTGTAAGGCGTTCACTTTTACGCCTCCGTTGTTTTTTCGTACTAGATTAAAGAAAACTTCTGATGTTTCTTTAATCTTGTACAAAAAACGCCTTGGGGGGAATAATTAAAAGGAAAACATTAAAGCATACATACAACACAGTTAAACGAATCAAAGGAATAAAAAAGCAGATTCAAAAATGAATAGCTTGCAAATTAGTTTTAAAGAAAATAATTATCAAAATTTTTTAAAATTACCGTATTTGTTGGGCCAAAATTATATGATCCTTGTCTAGAATATTTTTTTAAGTGTTGAACAATTAAATTTCATTTGAGGGAAACTAATGCCTCAGCTAACAATTAAACATTGCCGTGTTGTCAGCTATTAATAATTTTAATAGCCGATATTTGTTTATAACAACTACATACATATATTATTGAGGCAGAACTACATTGAAAATGTAGTTAGATACCCTCACCCTCTCTTGAATAAATTGGCAGGAAACTATAGCTTTTGAAATTCTCTTGATAATTGACAAACAGCAAAGATTTGAATTATATCTGGGCTGTGAAATATTCGTCAAGGGAGCTACCACAACTTCTATGTTTATACAGCAAACTCAGTAATTCGTTTCGGAAAGAAAACTGTGTGAAGTTGCATGCTATTAATATTGAAAGCCGAAAGCATTTTCTTTCGAATCGAATTGTTTTTGTTTCAGAATGTTTGTGTATGCAGTTGTGTTTATTGTTTTGAGGAAATCAGTTGTGTGAGCTTTCTAAAGTGCCAAGAGCTTTTTTATAAAATTTTTCTAAAAATAATATTATATTTTGCGAGTAAAATATGTTCAGTTGTCACATAAAGCTTAATTAGATTGGATTGAGTTCCGGTATTTAGAAAAAATCTGCATTATCAATAAAACGGTTTTTTGAATAAATTAATGTATGAATTTCTATTTTAATAGTGAACCTTTTGTTTATGTAAATTGTATTACAGGATGTTAATTTCCCAACAGGCTATAGGTTCAAATCTGCGAAACTGCAAATTATTTTTTATTTATTTTTATTTTTAATAAATGAACGTGATTGCATTCTATTTATTAATTTTTTTATTTTTTTTTTTGAGAGTGGAATATTAAGAATATTTTTTATAGTCATTAAACCAGCAGAACGGATCAGTACTGATTTCGAGCCCGCTACGCCATCTCATCAGCGTTCTTTGTTCAATTTTTCCACTTTTGCAAGTGGTGCTAGTTAGTAGGAATATCAACTATTTAACCAATATTTTAACGAAAATTGAATATGAGAAGTTATCACATTCATATTATTAAGTTATTACATTTTTGGTTAGTACGAAATTCCCCAACCCTGACAATTAATATTCCCAATATTCCATGTATTTCTTTTTTGAATAGTTTTATTAAAAAACACAAGCTGGTACTTCGAAGGCTTGCAAACATTTTGGAATACAAAATCATTATTATTAGAATCATTATTATTAGAATATTTTTCGCAACAATTTAATTCGAAACTATTGGACATGCCATCATATTCAAGATATGAAATGAAAAATTAATGTTAATTTCAAAAATTAAACGGTGGAAAAAATAGTTAAACAAACATTTATGCTACATTTTAAATTCACAACGCTGTTTTCGGAATATGCTATACTCCCATTATCAGTACTTACGTTGCTGTTTATCACCATTTGTTATATGACCTCGTTAAATACAACATCAGTTTTTATTTAAAGGAATTTTATCAGCATATAGTATACGAGAACTGTATCTATAATAAATTAATATTTGCTCATATTAAATTCCATTAGCTTATGCCAGTGCAGTAAACGATCGGGGGTATTTAATCGATTAGCCGATAAATAATTATCTGATTAGCTGTTCGGTTTTTTAGAATACATCACAAATACACAAAGTAAAAAATTTGGAATTAAAGTTTTTTTTGTAGAATGTGAACTAATGAACCTTCCCCATTGTGACTCTGATGATGGTGTGATAATGCAGAAAAATATCGATATATTTCTTGCAATTTTTATAATAACTTGCACTTTTTACAATGACTTGCATCTTTTATAATGATTTCCTCTTTTTATAATGACTTGCACTTTTTATAATGCCTTGCACTTTTTACAATGACTTGCACTTTTTACAATGACTTGCACTTTTTACAATGACGTGCACTTTTTGTAATGACTTGCACTTTTTATAACGACTTGCACTTCTGATAATGACTTGCACTTTTTACAATGACATGCACTTATTACAATGACTTGCACTTTTTACGACTTGCATTTTTTATGATGACTTGCACTTTTTTTCATGACTTCCAAGTTTTACAATGACTTGCACTTTTTACAAGGACTTGCACTTTTTACAATGACTTTCACTTTTTATAATAGCTTGCACTTTTTACAATGACTTGCACTTTTTGTAATGACTTGCACTTTTTATAATGACTAGCAATGTTTCTAATGACTTGCACTTTTTCTATATTTCGCGATTTATTGATTGAAAACGCTTGATTTGAATTTTTACATTTTGTGTTTTACTTTAACACTTAATTTCAATTCACTATTTTTTTTTTTTTTTTTTTTTGCTACATCCATCAACAATCTTTATCTGTGCGAATGCTGAATAACAACAAAAACCCTATTGATTAACTATCATAATACCTATTGTATTCTTTTGTCTAAAATTTGATGTAACTAAAAATTCCGTGTATAGTTACTTCTTTTTTAAGGGCATCAGATATTTACAATATAGTAAAATATGACAACTAGAGAATTGAATTATTCAACATCTAAATGGTTGGTAACTTTTCGTTTTATTTTTTTATTTTACAAAAAGGCATTTAAGGAGTTTCGGTTTTTTAATTTTTGCATTCAGTACAAATTTTTTCTAAATATTTATTATTTTAATTATTATTACCACAATGATTGTTATTATAAAACATATATTTAGCATAATATTGCGTAATACATATTGGCGTAAATTTTTTTATTACTTTACGTAATTGATTTCAAGGTTTTGTGTATTTGTATTTTTATTTAGCTGAATCGAGTAATATTTGAGTCTGTTGCGTATAATAAAATATTAATCAATAAAATTTATTTTATTTCATTGCGATCATAAAGTGATCATGTATGTATATGAAAAAACGTCTCATTTTAAAAAAAAAAAATTAATTTCGAGCAAATTCAGACACTTGTTAAGTTTTATGCCCTTTATTTCACAAATTTATTTCCTGCTGATTTGGAAACAACTTATTTCTTACGAATAACAATTATTTACCAAGTAATCGGCTTTTTTTTAAATTCAATTTTATTTTTACTTTATTCTTTATTTATTTTAATATTGAATTTGTTTTTTTTTTTAATTTTAGTAGTGTAAAATATCGGTAGCTGATATATAAAGACCAAGTATCCTAAATAATTAATATGTATGTATGTATATTTATATACGTACGAGGTCTGTTCAAAAATTTGGGGTGATAATTCGGTTTCTGTTTTGCCAATCGTCGCAAAACATCGTTCTATCATGGCTCTCTTTATTCTGGTTAATGCGGTGGATAGACATGATTATGGTGTTCAGTAGTTCGCTGCTTCATGCCCAAAATTTCTAATCAGGCAAACGATATGACGACATTAGCAGCAACTACTCTAATAATGATTCAACAATTCTTCATAATAATTTTTCTAACAGATTTATAGGTCGTTAATGTGATGGGGCGTGAAGGGCCACCGTCGTCGCTTACACTTGTATTTATGTATTTTTCTGATCAAGAGTACAACCACTATTTGAAGCTTTTTTCAGAACATAATTCCATTTATTAATCAGGTTCTAATAACTTTAAAAAACCCCTAATCGAATGTACGCAGCCGTATAAATTTGAAAATTCATCCTATTTTTTGAACTCCATTTGCCAAACAGCAATTCAGTCAATAAATTGAGCAGTTAGAACTTAATTGCTTCATAAATTCAGACAAATTCTATGTGCGACCCTTGTGAAGTACGTTCAGTGCGAAGGGTACCAAATAATTATAAATGACAAAATTAGAAAAATTTAAAGATTAAATCTCGACAAAAACTAACAATCAGAAAATTTAAGCACTAGTTTTAGAAATCATCTTGCGTTTATAGGAAAGCTGGAGCAAAAGATTAATTTACTCAATTAGGGTCTTTAATAACGCGAATAGTAGAGTACAAAGACAGTGAAGTATCCTTCCTTCTAATTGACATCATTATTTTGAATTTAATTGTCTCAATTAGCACGCATATATGAACGTAATATTATATACAAGAGATTTTTTTTTATTGAAAGCAAAACACAAATTATTAAAAAAAACAGAATACGTATCAGATTTCCTGAAGAAATTAAGTACATATATATATAGAAAAGAAAAGTGAATACAATAAATATATAAAATAAAGACTTAAAGCATTGACAAATAGTTTAAGCAAATATCCCAAAGTTAAATTTTTATATATTCACATAAATGGAAGCTATAGAAATAAATTATTTGGTAGCCTTTTAAATTGACTTTTCACCATGTCGAACTCGAATAATAAAAGAAATCAATTTAGCTTAACGATATTTTTTTAAAGCGAGTTTCGCTAAATCAGTATTGCATGAGGTTAAAACGAGAAAAATTCTCTTGAATTGTTTTTTTTTTAATTGGGACCTGCACTCAGGGGATGACTTCTACTCATGATTGCATTGTGCTAAAACTAGGAAAATTGATTGTGGGAAGGAGGATAACATTGCGTCATGCTGTATACGACGATGCTTTGCCTAAAAATTAATTCGAGCTTATAAAAGATGTATGGCCCAATGATGATGATTACCTTGATGTATTTGAAAACTAAATAGTTTTTCATAAAACGTTAAACCCCTTTTAGAGTGGAAATTGAATACTTTATAAACTTTTCTAAAATGTTATTTGCACATTAGCTATAGTCTTGGCGCTTTTCTTCGATTCCCAAATGGCAACTCTGGTCTCACCAGCAGTCTGGGAATTGCATTTTAAATTCCCTAGTGAATTAGTTCACCAGTACAAAAAGTGATACATTAATTATTACCTAATTCGGTAAATAACCGTAAGTGCATGTAATTTGTATGATTTTGAATAGTAAATATTTATATAGTGTGTGTGTATATCTTAATACTAATGCCAAATACAACCAACCACCACCAAAATATGAATAGTACAAGAGAATAGAAAAATGTTACTCATGTGAGCCAATATTTTGTATACAAATACTACAGATATATAATTGATTGTAACTGAAAATGGAAACTTACGACCATCTGGGTGATCATTTTGGTGCTGATTTTGCTGTTGTTGTAGTAATAAATGTACGGGATCGCCATTAGTTTTTTGACGTTTACGTTTCAAATGCGCGGGATCTAAAAAAAGAGTACAATTTTTTTATTTTTCGTCATTATTAAAAACAAATATTTATAAAACAAATACTTTGGAACAGTTACTCAGCGTAACAATTGTCCCTTTTTTCATAATTAATAAATATACACATGTACATACGCAAGTATATGTATGTATGTACATATGTATGCACATTTATACTTAAAAACTAGTACATATTTAATAATTCTTCTACAATGAACTATTTGATGGATTATTTCACTATATGCATGCATGTGAGCACACATGCATGCATTCATATGTATGTATGTATTTATGTACAAACATATTTTTAAAATTTTTTATTAATAAAATTACAAGTCATTATTTGTCCTTAATTCATTTAAATTTTTTTATAAAAAATTTTCAAATTTTAGAACTACCAAACAAATAAGTAGTTTCACTGTCGATTCGTTGGACTCGTTTTCAATTTAATTGATGCTTGAGCTTTGCAGGTAAAATTAATAACGGATTATATTTCAGTACAAACATGATTTTAATATTGGAAATGTTTCTTTATACATCGTACAAATATTTCCACGCAGACACTTAAGTCTTTCCTAAGTGACCAAATAAAATCTTATATAATATAAAAACGTTGTAGATCACGTTTTTTGACACAAAAAAATTAACAAAAACAATTCATAGTGACGTGTTTATACGTCCAACAGTACAGTTGCATACAAACACACATACACATGGAAAATCGTGTTAAAACGTGTATGTGCATGTTCGCAGAGCTAGAGAAGGAGAGATCGCTAATACACGGAAGAGATGAGAGGAGTGCTTGTCAATTTAATCATCTCTCGCATAAGAGCCATTTTAATACAATGGACGGATAGATCTCATTCTCTGTAAACAATAATAAATTGTCGCTGACTGGACAATAACAACAAATACAAATGGCGGCATTTAATAAGGAGGCAACCGATCTAATTTAGACTATTCGCCGCTACTAAGCGTTGTGCCACCTCTTCTGGCGTTAAAATCTCGCCAGCATCAACAGGTGCATAATATGCCGAGGTTTCATCAAATTCACTGACCGTCGCCTGTGGCGGTATGCTGGTGTATAAGGCAAAATGTTCGGCCTCGGTTAGATCCACATTGGGATCGAGTTGGACATTGAATTCACCCTCGCACAGGTTTCGCAAGCTTTGCCGATCTGCTATGGCCACCAATTCCATATTGCCCTCACAAATTGGTATGTCGGCCAATTGCAGAGCTGATACCGTTTTACGATCTAACGTATTGCTTAGGGTTAGAGTACTGGCATGTGAATATTCCTCGTTGGGCGGCAAGCTGTTGCAACTTTCGCCCTTAAGGGGAATATGTATGACATTGCCACTTAAGTGAGCAGGCCGTTTACCCGAAACGCTGCTAACACTCCTTCCCACTGGCTTTCCAATTTTTTGAACTTTTTTCTCTGGGGAATTTGGCAAAGATATTGGCTGAAGAGATTTGACCGAACGCATAGATGCACGATTAGAATCGTTTGTATTGAAATGGCCAATACTGGGTGTTCGGCTAACAGTGGGAGTAGATGATTTGGATGTAGCAGTTTTATCTCCGGCTTGGCTGAGATCGGATTTACTTTTGCGGCGAGAGAATAGTTTGGAAAAGAAACCAGGTTTCTTTTGCTTGGGCAAAGTGCTAGAGCTACCAGGCTTTTGGGGCAGACGTTTATTAGGAGGCGATTGATCTGGAGTTTTCATAATAATAATTGGCGCCTGTTGGCGTGAATTACGATCTAAAGTGCCACCAGTATTCGCTTCAATTGAACGGTTTTCAGCATTGCTATCTTGCTTTCGTAGACGTTTTGGTGGCAGCGGCGGCACCTTTTCCTCTTGCGCGGCCGTAACATGCATGTGAGGTGAGTTCGGTTGTGGTTGTGGTGGCGCTGGTCGAGGTGGCGCTTGCAATTGCGGTTGTGATTGAGACATAATTTCGGGCTTATGCATGCTGACTGCGGCTGCCGATGGTGAAGATGTCGCCGGGAAGTTATTAAGCTGAACTTCAATCGGATCGTAATGATCAGTTTCAAAGTCAGTTTCCAAATTTGAAGCTGGCGGTGTTAAGGGCATAAGGTCACACATTGGTATGGAAATGGGATTCTTAAAAGCTATTTGTAAACTACTATAAGTTGCAGCATCATCGAAATTCTCCTCTACCTCCATTGCCGTTTGGCCGCCGTCTACCAGTTTACCATCGGTGGCAGGGACACAAGACTCAATACCATTTAGTTCATTTAGCAGGATGCTGTTATAGGTATCACGACGCACAACACGATTTGAATATATTCCATCCAATTCGGCAACCTGTTCCAGCAGGTCGTTTAAAGCTTTATCGTCCGAGTCGTTGGCGGCTACCTGAGTATTCACTGTAGTGGTAGACGAGTTTGTTTCAATAGATTCATTGAACGTGGGATTTTTCATATCTAATAATTTATTCGAATTCATCCATTCATTGATTTTGTCATTCGTAGTCATTGCTAGTAGTTGATTTTCTTGATCAGTTTGATTTTGTTGACCCGCATTGAGTAGTTCAACGACCTCTTGCAAGGAAGCGTTTTGGTCTTGTGCCGTTTCTTGATTCTGCTGTTGCTCCAGCTCACGCATTTTTTCATCGATAATTAAATCAATTTCTTCTTGACTGCGTCGTTTGGCTTCTTCGTCGTCGGTGTTCGTTGTGTCTTTGGTCGCTGTCAGTACAGTTTCGTCTTGAGTTTGAAGAGCTTGAGGATTTGGTGTTTCATCAACAATTGATGTGTCTAAATTAATAACTTCCGTTGTTTCATTACAAGCCTGTTCTTTTGTGTCGATAGATAGAATTTCTTGGAAAATATCTAAGTCGGGTTTCCTCTTGAGGTTCCGACGAAGATCCAAAAACCGTTTCCTACCTGAATCCAAGGGTACATATTCGAATTGCAGTGCTTCACTCGTAATGCCATCCGATGGTCGTTTCAGTTGTACAAACACCTGAAAATAATTCAAATTATTTTTCAAAGAGATAAAGCAGCAGAAATATTTGCACTTAAGCTTACCTTCGCAGGTTCAGTTATATCGATCTTGCGATATCGTGGCGTTTTAAACGCTATGGCAGTCTGTTTGTGTACATCGGTGTGTTGGAATTCTCCAAATGCCTCCCATATTGTTTGGCCATTGTTTTCTTCATAAAAACGCACGGAAATATCGTCTTTGGCTACTTTTTCGCACAACAAAATTATTTGTGTATTACCCAGCACCGTTGCCGAACAGCTACATAAACGACAAATGACCAGATCGCACATGGCCTTTTTGTCGTATATGGGTTCGGAAACTACCGGTGCTAAGGGCTGTGTAAAACGGCCCTTCTGATCGCTTTCCATGAACACTTGGAAACACAATCTTACCGAATTTAAATCAATACTAGAGGGTTGAAATCGATGCGTAAATCCAGCTAAAAAGGAGATACTAAGATTTTAGGCATAACCATGGAAAGGAGTGTTAAAGCAATTCATCTTACTTTTGAAAGGATCTACACGAATTTCTTCTCGGGCTTTAAGTGCCGCCTCTATGTCCTTCTTCTTGACGCACTGTATGCCCAGGTTGCTAAATACAGCCCTCATGGTTTCCGAATTGATTTCCAGGGTACAGACACCTTTCTTGCAACCCTCTTTTCCGACTAGATTATGAGGATGAGGTCTGAAATGAAGGAAAATGCTTTATTATTCCCAGCAGAAGCAAAATATTTATGTGTGAGTATCAGAGGATCATCACCTACCTGTAGGGCTGATCTTTGGTGACACACGAAACAACAACTACGGCACGTCCTTTAAAGCCTACGATTTCTATGGTGGGATATGTTTTAGTTTCTGGTGTCGAATTAACACCCGGTATAGAACCCGCTGAACGACCTTCGCATTCGTAACGAAATCTTAAAGCTTTACCGGCCGGTTGCTCAATTATTTTCACGTAGGCTTTTTTGCGTACATTTTTACTGTTATTTGTCGGCTGCTGCTGTTGTTGCGGTTGTATGCCATTATAATTTATACTTTGTTGCTGTTGTTGTTGTTGCTGTTGCTGCTGTTGTTGTATTGGATCCATAATTTGTGCGTTTGTATTATTGGTTAATGCACCACAATCACCACCAGCGGGTTCCGCTTCACCACCCAGTACGTTATTGTTATTGGCTGGATTTTGATACATCAGTCGCAGATTAATAAGTCTGAGCTGCAAGTGCAATAAATAGGATTATGATAATAAATATTTTTTACCTTGTTAATATGTACACATAACTTATACATAAAGATATGCATGTACACAATTATTTATATAAATTTATGTCTTGAGACAGAACAATGACGGCTATTGGCTATTAATAGTCCAGGCAAACTTAGAGCCAAAAAAACATTAAAACAAATTTCCCTTGAGAATGAGTGAAACAGAGAACAGACAGAATTCACGCACTTACACAATATAGAAGATGTTGGATGAACAGAAAACTTTTTCTCCTCTAATTCGTTCTATTTTCCTTTTTAAACAGAGATACGGTACGGTGTCTCTGGTGATCGCTGTGGTAAGTGTCGGAAGATACTAAAACTTTTAAATCAAATTGAAAAATTTTACACTGCCAAATTTAACAAAAAAAAAAAGATGCGAGAATATAGAACAGACTTATGCTCTTTACGATGCTCATTGAAATCCATCGGTGGCATATGGACCACAACAATACAGCCGACAGTAAAAATTATTTATGGACTCTATTCCAACACGTTGCCTGCTCTCATCTTTAACAGAAGACTTCATTAGACTGATACATCGATGCTTTTAGTTTTCGGTTTTTAAGGTTGTAAAAGAAAAACAAAATCTTAATAGAAATTATGCACAAATTTACAAAAATAAAGATGTTTTCTTTTTAAAATTTTGTAAAATTTTCATACATTTATTTGGGTGAAAATAAGCGAAAAACTCTTCTCCTATACAGCCATACATACACAAGTGTGTGTGCACAAATACTTAAGTGAATAACCCAGGTAGCATTTGCATAATTATTTGTTGTCAACCGATTAAGAAAAATTCGATTAATCGAGCAAGCATAGTTGAACCCACCCCTGTGCGAATAATTTTAAAATGACTATTTTCCCATAACGAATAAATCGATTAATTAATAAGATTAATCGAAAATTTTGTTATATTTGTTATATTTTGTTAAATATTTATATTTAAGAACTTAGAATTAGATTCATTCCCATACAAGTTATATTTAAGCAGGTGGCAATATAACGACAACAATTACAACAACACAAGAACAACAGGCATTTTTGGATAATATAAGTATAGGGTCTAACAATTCTCGTTTTCCAAATACAGGAAATGATTCCTTTGCTGTGTTTCAAATCATAATCCTTTGTAATAAATTAATTATAGATATAATAAATATTTTAAGTTCTAAAAATAGAAAACTATAAAAAAAGTATAAACAAATAAATCTATTAGTGGTTTTAAATTTTCTAAATAAAATGCTTTCAAAACGACTCAGAACAGGAAGGATTATAAAAGTTTAATTTTAAAATTTTTTTTTATTTTTTTGTGAGCGACCTTTTTGAATTTATGTTGTTTAGTTATATAGTAATCTGTAATGGGCTTTCAATGCCTGGAATCTGATTTAATGTTAATAAAAACTGTTATTTCATTTTTTTTTCATCTGAAGTTTCGCTGGTATTTTCCAACTTCTTCTGGGATAATTTTTATTGAATCTGGCAACGACATGAGCATAAAAAACGTTTAGTGCAAAGTATATCTATATCAAGTATATGCAAGAGCCCAGCTGACTAAAATTTTTTTCAGTTTTTGCATGAACGTATGTCAAAATTTGTTTACTTTTGTAGCGAGCCATATTTGTTTATTCGTTGAAAAAATAATTTTGTAAAATTGTGAAAAACATTATTAATTCAACAAAAGTAGCAAAAAAGAATTGTTGTGGAAAAGATTTTTGTGAAAAAGTGTATTGTTTAAGAAAAGTAACAAAAAGAAATTGTTTTAAAAAAGTTCTATGCGAAAAGTATTTAAATTTTTGAAAATAATTGTGAACAAAACAAAACAAGTGCAAAATGTACCCAAATTTGCTGGAACGCAAAAAACCATAATTACATCTTTTGAAAAACTAGTGCTGCTTACTTTTTAAATTAATTTTTATTTTAGTGGTTTTATACACTGAATAAGGCTCAACATCATGAAATGAAAGATTAGCATCATTGTAAATGTAACATGTCGTCTTCATCAGACTCACTTGATGTGTCCATAAGTTGTTTACTAATCTGAAAAATCATTTTTGTATACTAAACAAAGGGGCAAATATGCGCAAATGTACTAACAACTTCAAGTTTTTTTGAAAAATATTCCATTTTACTTTTAACCAATTTTCAATTAACAACTTCTTTCCTTTATTTGTAAATTTTCTTTTTCTTTTTTATTTTCAAATGTAAACAAAAAACAGCTGATAATATAATTCTTGGCCAAACTTACCCAAAAAAATAGTTCGGGCGACTTTGTACAGGAAATGAAAAAAATTACTCTCTCATTTTCTCTCAAAATTGCACAAAAATTTTTATCTGGGTAACTTTGGGCGAGTTCGGGCTGTTTCGGGCTGCATCTGGATCACAGCTAATTTGTATTGTTTAATTTTCTGTTTTAAATAAATGCATAAATAAGTTTCTAAAGGTACGTTCACACTTATCAAATATTTGCCCCGAAAAGCGTAACCACTAAATACTAAAGAAAAATATTTTTGTTCAGATACGTGTTTATTAATTAAAACAGTTTCATACAAGACTAATAGACAGTATCAGGAATCCAATATTATTCGAAACTATTTAACTCAATAAATACTTTTTTGTATTAAAAAGTTTTTTATTAGTGTTTAGTGGTTACGCTTTTTTGGTCAAATATTTGATAAGTGTGAACGTAGCTTAAAAAGACTCACAAGTACACAGAATATGATTGAAAAGTAATTTAAAAAGCATCGGAGGCAATTAGAAAATGATTTGAAATATAATAAAAAAGTACATATTTTACGATTACAGAATGACATTAAAAAGACAACCAAATGATTAAAATTTGCTACCAGCAAATTGATCGCAAATGAACCAGAAAATCGCTTCATACATATATGAGAGGTTAAAGCACAAGGGATATACTAGTAGAACGTTTCCATGTACATACGTGATTTCGCCATAATCATTTCATTTGCCCAAATTAAGTAATTTGCGTCATGATTGCCCATATTTTTTTTTCATATGAGCAACTTATTTCAAATGACTTAATTTGCTAGAAATTATTTCGAAATTTGTCTGTGCAACACTGCGCGGCTGAAATTAATACCAATGTAACCTAGGGACATCCATTATTGGTGAGTTACACTTCCGAAAAAGTGATATTTAAGTACGAATAAAATGACGCTGATTTTATTTCTTGAAAATAATTTACTAAAAACTCAATGTTATTTCGCATTTTTATAGGTTTTTCTTTATTTTGTCATTTCAAGTTAACATTGAACAAAAGTTTTTCTCTTTTTTTTCTCATGTTAAAAAATAAACAAACATTACAAATGCCAAATTGATTTCGAAAATTCGAACACAAAATTACTTACAACATAATTTGCTCATAGTGGAAACGTTCTATAAGCGATCAAAGTGAAACTATCGGTAGCGCGATATGGCGAGCAGTTCTGAATTAAAATTCATCTAATATTTTTTATAACAAAACAACTTTAAGCTGCTTGTTTGTTTTCAATATTATAAAAATATGATTCTTTGAAAGGACTGACACGTACATTACCGTTTTCTACAACGACAGTATCGTTTAGATAAAAAAAAAAATTATGCCACTATTGAAGCAATGAAGCTGATTTTCAACAGATTCGAATATGATACAAAATGCTTGCTGGGATATATAAACTTATATACACATACACACCAACTCAAAAGAGTTGCGAGAAATTTGTCTCTATCAGTTCCGGAAAATTGGGTAAAAATAAAATTTTGCGTAACATATTGCCAAGACAAAAATAATTATAAAAGAGAAACTGTACTGCAAATGGATGATGATTATTATTCACTGGCCTCCATACGATAAAAAATTTAATTTTAAATAATTCTCTTTAATCTTTGTATAAACAAACAGATATTTCAACTGCTGCTGCTGTTGATATTTCAACTTTTAACTTGGAATTATCGTTAGCACCGAGTTTTTGTACCCTCCAAAAAGGAATTGGAGGGTATATTCACTTTGTCATTGTAACGCACCGAAATATCCCTCTAACATCCCATAAATTATATATATTCTTGATCAGTGATAAAATATAAGATGATCTAGCCATGTCCGTCCGCCCGTCTGTGAAAATCACGATACAGTCCAAACGAAAAGAGCCAGGCACCTGGAATTTGGTATAGATTAGTTTTAAAGGAAAGCACTGGTCAAGTTCAGAAATGTGCTGAAAAAAGTTCTCCTAAGAAGAACCAAACAAACTTATATGGTAAATTAAATTGAATTAAGATTCATAGGCTAATTGTTCGAAATTTGTTTTTAAATCTCAGAAAGACATGATAAATATTATAACAATAACATGTCAACATCAGGTTGATACAGTTCTCGGATTCTTTTTCACAATAAAATTTGTGTAAATAGGAACTGTTATCACATTCAAGTAAGCCACCTAATAAGTGGTGACAAACACAATACCATGAGCACTGATGATGAAAGGGTTGCGTCTTTCGAAAACAGCTGTTCTGCTCTGCTGTGTAAGTTGAATAAAACTGATGTTGACTTTCCTTTGTGCCTTGGAATATTTATCATGTCTTTCTGAGATTTAAAAACAAATTTCGAACAATTAGCCCATGAATCTTAATTCAATTTAATATAGCACTTATATGGTTTTCTTTTCTGTAAAAGAGTGCAACATTTTGTGCACATTTTATGGATAAATGGCACTATTATATAATTTCCAAATATAAATACTAGAAATTAAACTGCCATCCCTTAGGAACATTAATTTGTGTCTTAAAGAAATAAAGTGAAAGAATGTTACATGTTTTCCAGAAAAGAAAACACCATTAATTTTAAATTTTGTTAAGCAAATGATATATTTTTTGTGGCAAAAAAAGTCCAAAGCGTAGAACGTGGAGAAATCCATTTTCTTCATAACGGCCGAAGGAAGTAGGCCGGCAGAAGATCTTTAGCTAGCGAGGACCACAAAAAAATTAAGGACCTGTTCGGTAATGTCGCTACCTATCGTTGTGTGGAAGAAACAAAAGCAAAAACAGATTTTTAAAAATTGTTTTCGTGTTAAAAGTGATTTGTGCGATATCGCCGATCAGGCAGACAACAATTTCGTCAGCAATTGAAAATTAATGAAACTGATGATCATCTGATCCCACACAAAATAAATTAAATTGCAATATGAAAATGCATACTCGTGACTTGCACTACAAAAGTATTCTTCCTCCATTTCCGGATTCAAGGCTTCATTCAGTGAGTGCATTTTTTGTGAAAAAGTTTAATATTTCTAAATTTTTTTAAACTAACATTTTAAAATCAATTTCTACTTGCTGCCAGCAAGTGAACGGGAAGAATGACAAAAGCACAACTGCTTACAAAAGGCATTTTTAAAAAAATTACCTTAATGTGTGGCTGTCTTTCATAAATTACGTTCAATAGTTTTGTTAAATATTTGTCTGAAATAATGATAAATTTGAAAAGTTTATAAATTGAGAATTTAAAAGGGAAAAAATTCGAGAACAAAGCACCACAAGATGTTTGTTGTAAGAAAGTGGCGTCATTGAATTATGCCAATTGACCATTAAGTGATTGTCAAAGATTTCAAGATCGCATATCGTTTGAGTTTTTAATGTGGGAAATCGCTACTCTCGTATATAAATAACATTTATTTTAAAAAATTTGGAGATATTCTATCAATCGCGAATGATAAGATTGGTGGACAATTTTATGGAATGATTTCCGGTGTACATTCATCGCGGGTTACATGGTCTATTCCCTCAGTTCGATTTTTGATTACGTTTCCCTATAAATCTGACCATAATCTGACGTCAATGGTAACTTGAATATTGGCTTGCAATGCTTCAAGAGTTGCTGGTTTATTTGCAAAATCAATCCAGAGGCGCTGAATAGTGCGAAAGAGGCGGTCAGTGAATCGGACTACTGCTGAAAATAAATTCGGCACCAAATTGATTTTACATTAAATAGATGCTGCTGGCTAGAGGATGCTGTTGCCTAAAGTAATTAACACTAGTCCCGAGTTCGACTCCGCACTCTGTCATGAAGGCCTTGACTTCTGTTCTTCTGATCAGCAGTGGTGCATGGTTGTCGACCTGTTTCAGTGACGAACAATTACTATCACCCATTGACACTATCATGTACTAAAGAGCAGAGTAATAGCAGCTTCCTTCGTCGACCTTGAAGCACAAATTAGCCGACGAAATAAAAAGGTTCAAATAGCTACAAAAAATTCTCTATCTTCTCATCATTTTTTATTCATCCTCTTCACAATATCCCCGCTGATTTCTGATCCTAAAAAAATTGTTTTTGGCAGCTCAGCTGTTTTCGTGTAACATGTTCAGTTTGGTCTATTTAACCATGAATCGATTTACAAACGAACAAATATTGCAGGTTATTAAATTTTATTACCAAAAATTCACGATCGGTTAAGAAAGTGCATCTTTTATTTATTTTTTTTTATTTCAGCGACGAAGCTCATTTTTTATTGAACGTGAACAATCAAAATTGCCGCATTAGGTGTGAAGAGCGGCCAGAAGTAATTCAAGAATTGCCAATGCCTTCCGAAAAATGCTCTGTTTGCTGTGGATTATGGGCCGGTGGCATTAATTTTTCAAAAACGACAAAGGCACAATGATTACAATTAACCTCTCCTTAAAGAGAAGAGCTGCACTTAGCTGACATGTGGTTTCAACAAGGCGGCGCCATATCTCATACAGCAAGCGTAACAATGGCCCAATTGAGAGGTGAGTTCGGTGAATAGTTTATATCACCTTTTGTGGCCGATTATTTAGACGCCTAGATCGGTTTATTTCTTTTAGATTATTTTTTGTTAGGCTATTTTAAGGTTCATCTCTATAGGGACAAGCCTGCAACGGTTGACGCACTGAAGAATTTGTTCCTGAGATACCGGCCGATATGTTGGAGCCTGTGTATAAACCATTTGAGGCGTAGTCGCGGTCAACATTTACATGAAATCATCTTTAAACATTCAATTATTTGATATATTTAAAGATTTCAATTTTATGCGCTGTTTTTATATTTAAGTCACAGTCGAAAGTTCTTAAAAAATCAGCCATTACTTAAAATACTTTTTTCGGAATGTATGTAACTTATATGCAATTGAAATTGTTATTGCCTTTTAAGGCTGAAGGCTCAATTAGACGACTGGAATGGAAAGTAACCGTAACGGAATGAATCAGCTGTTATTTTTAAATAAGTAAAAACTCTTATTATGTTATTTTACATTTCAATGAAACTTCTGTATAGTTTACACATAACAAAGAAGAGCGGTATTTTCCTATCGTTACGGTTACCTTTCGTTCCAGCAGACTAACGGAATCTTCACATTTATGAAAGAAAAAAATTAAATTTTTTTTTTTATAAATTGGAAATTTCTTTACAGATACTAGAAATTAAATTTGTTCTATTTGCATTTCTTTAATTTTTCAGTTTTCATATTTGAAAATTCTGGCAACACTGTTGTGTACATTTACATACATTTCACTAACGCAAAGTGATTTACACAATTAGAGCCTAACAAACTGTTTGCCAACAGCTGTGAATGTACATACGTAATTTGCTCAAAATACTTTTTACGTATTTTCATTATTTTGATGTCATGCTATTCTATTAATAAATTTATATACAACTAATTTCGTAGAAACTTTCTTTTAGACAATCTTTACAAGCCCAATTGGTCAATTGGATTAGAGCCAACAACAACATTTCGATTGTGTTGAATTGATCGTGTAATTAAATGATTTTAATTTTGTTTGCTGTGCTCCCACTTGATGATAACATTTTAAAATATTGTTTGTTTCACGTAAAACAATATGTATTTGGAATCACTTTCATTTCATTAAAGTTCTACCTTCTCGTATTTATTTATTTATTTTCAACACAATAAATTCTTATGCTTAATAATAAAGAGATTAATTGATAAAATATGTATGCAATGGATTTCGTAATCACCTTGATTTTTTTTGTAATATTTTTGTGGGCTTATATTATTTTGTAAAGTCACTATCTCTCGATTAAATAATACAAAAAATAAAATTAGTTCATCGATGGCAAGTATTTTCCTGGCCAAATGCTGCTGAGACTTTAATAATTATCATAAAGTGCGATCAGTCTCATAAATTGTTTAACTACTGATGCAAAATATTTTTCATAAAAAAGCGAATGGGTGCATTTAATTTTGTTTTCTATTCCTAATTAGTTTTTATTTTGCTCTTTTTTTTTCTTTAACATCAATTTCAAATTTATGAGTTAATTTTGTTTTGCTTCGACGCATTTAATCAGCAAAACCATTTGACTTTTTCTCACTTCGACTGATTTATTTTTGCAATTAAAGTATGTATTCATTTGTATTTGTTATTTTTGAATCCAGTTCTGAAAATCGTTAATTTAACCGTGAGCACGACCAACCATTCTTTATTTGAGAATTTGAACTGACAACACGAAAGACGAATTCTTTCTGAAAGATAATTTTTTTTAATTGTTCCGATCGTGAAGGTGTGTGATTGTATTTTTTCACTGAATTCTATTTATATACACTCAAAGAAAATTATAGTTTTGTCAAGTAAAGGGTGCTGCGTTAAGCGCTTTCTACTTTTCGAATTTAAATAAAACAATGTGTGTAGGAGAGCTCATCAAAAATTTTTTTTATATCCATTAGAATATCGTGCAAATGCCCACCGTAATTTCGTTAAGTAGCGGGTAACCTAAATATATAATTTTCCATGATTGTGGCCCATAACTAGGCCGAAGATGGGTTACGTTGTCAGAAAAAAATATCAGAAAAATATTCAAAACAAATCCAACTGGTCAAATCAGAGGACTTCGGTAGCCAGTTCACATTAGCTACAATCGAGGTGACCAGCTCCTCAAATTACTCATGCAGAATATCCAAAGTGGCATGTAGCGCTGTCCTGCTGAAACCACATGCAACTACAATTATTTCTGACATAATATCTGAGCGGACGTCGGCATTATGAAAGAACGGATTTCTGCGTCTTATGCATTAAACACATTCACGACAGCAGGCTACCGACTACACTACTACAGAAATATATATGGGAAAATTCTTTTTCAGGGCTACACGGCAGGTTGTTGTCCGTGCTACTTCTCCCATATAAACACATGTAATCTATTTCTGAAGTCGTGTAGTCGGTAGCCTGTTGTCGTGAATGTGTTTAATGCATTAATCTTTTTAATGTTTGCCAAGGGGTAGAAGCATTTCTATTAATCTTACAAGAATTCATAATTAATGTGCCATTAATGAAATCGTTTGCTGAAATATTTAGTGTTTGTTTAATTGTTAGAAGATTGAATTAATTTGCACGGTGAATTAAATTATAAAATAATTGTTTGCAGTTAATGTAGAGGTGAACACAGTATGTAATTAAATCTATGCATGGATTCCCTTTTAGATGTTTCCGCTTAGAGATGGAACTTTTTACGTCCCAAACGTATAAATTGATGACTTTGAAAATATCTACGCAGTTTCATTCCATTTGACAAATTCTTTTAAAAATTTATAATATTATATTGCATATTGATTATAAAATAGTTCTTTATACAGAAATACAAATGCATGTGTTTATTTCACAATTCATCTCATACTCGTAAGATTGCTGTTATAGAATTTCTTATGAAAATTATTATAAGACTGAGATAACACTAATTTCGAGTCTACACGTAACATAAATCTCTCTGCAATTGAATTTGACGTTCTCATGCTACATGTTATGCTAGGAACACAACTGGGACGAACGACGAATTTCGCTTAGTACGACGAATTCGTTGATAAAAAATCGCTCTATAAATTCGTCGTATGAAACACAATAACGACGAATAAATTAAAATAATAAGCAAACAAAATTTTAATATTTGTTTTTTAAATCATTGTAATCCTCTGATGCCAGTCAGATTGTTTAGACACTCAATAATTATCCCGGTGTTGTCCATTTTTTTCAGAACAAATTCCTTTTTGTAAATATTTTCTGAAAAATTTTTTGTCTATAAATAAATTATTATTTTCATTTAACAGCTGATGGGGTGACCATATGAAAAAGTGAGAAATAGAAAGAAACTATATTATAAAAAGTGTTCAAAATTAATAAAAAGTCGTCCGAATGATACATTTTTGTGAATTAGTGAATGCATTTTTAGTATGTATTGAAAATTTTAGTGCTACATGCAACAATACAGTAGTGAACTATGTTTTTCCACAAAAAACCAGTTTGAGTATATGAAACCTGGTCACTTTATATTGATTTGTTCGTCGTTCGTTGACGAAACAATTAGAAATAAATGTATTTCAACTTTCGCTGAGTATGACGAACTTCGACCAACGCCACGATTGTGTGCATTTTCATATACACCAATGTGTTTTAGTTTTGGCGACGAATATTCGCGACCAAAAAGTCGTCGTTCGTCGCAGTTGTGTTCCTAGCATTACGTCAAATGTAGACCCTATTTAAGAAAACTGGTAATCGGCGAATTGTAGAACACGACGTTAAAAGCAATGAAACATTAATGCGGAGGAAAGACATAAAGTATTTTTTTTAAGTAGGACCTGTGCTCAGGGGATGACCCCTGCACATGCAGTGCATTGCGCTGGAACTTGAAAGGAGGGGATACTATTGAGAAGACAAATAAAGAGGTAGAGCATTTTTTGTGGCTATTTTAACTTTTTACCTTGCCGGCTAATTTTTTGCTACAGGGCCGACGAAGGTGGGTGCTGTTACTCTGCTTTTAGTACATTTAAAAAAATATGGTTTTATTTTACTGGATTTTATATTCAAAAATTTTTGCCCAGTAACGATTTTCATTTACTCAGCCAATAATTCGTTTTGCTCTCTCAATCCGATCGCCCATCTAGTGAATTACATTTAATGCAGTTAGATTCAGGAAAAATTAGTAAAACTTTTTAAAAACCTTTCAGTTGTCATATTCCAAAATTGATATAAGAATATCTATCTTTAAAGTTGTGGTAAATTATGTATGTACTTACATTGTCTGTTTGGATATTTTGAAGCAGTTACTTTCACATAATGCTTTTATGGATCTGAAATAAGAATAAATTGAAAATGATTAATTAGATTAAAATCAATCTCTTACTTTACAGTTATAGAATTCAAACTGTAGTCATAAAGTCATATGACATAAAATATTAGCACGGAGATATATGACTGAACATATGTAATGAATCTGCCATAATTTAATGTGCTATTTAAAGCTTTGGTCAGCTGATAAAAAAATAACGCATTTCTAATTATTTGCTATCGAAAAAATATACGGAACTTTTGTAAAATCTTCTAAAAATTCTACTTTTATTTAAAACTATAAAATTTATCTTTTGCCGCACAAGATTCTTGAAATAAATTTAGAAAATATAAACAAAAACAGCTGCTGCCAGTGCATGTGAGCCGACTAAATTTTTTGTCGGCGGCAAGTGGAAAAACGTTTGGCGCCTGGCAGTTCATAAGTTTAAGAAACGAATAGTTTTCACGTGTTTATTTTTATAATTTGCAGTTTAATGCTGTTTTAATTATTTTTATCTTATAAAAATGTTAGTTAATGAATAGATCTAAAGGTGCGAATAAGTTTTAAACTGTTTTCTATTATTGTGTCGTGTACAAGTAACGGCAGCTAATATAAACTATCGTCGTCACTACTAAAGAGTTTCAGACGTTTGACTTAGACTTCTAAAGGTATATTATGGCAAAACAATAAATATACCTTAAGGTATGGTCACACTTATCAAATATTTGGCCAAAAAAGTGTAACCACTAACTACCAATGAAAGATATTTTGGTTCAGATACGTGTTTATTAACTAAAATACTTTCAGCCTAAACTAAAACACAATATCATAGAATTCAATATTATTGGAAACTGTTTAACACAATAAACACTTGTCTGAATTAAAAGCATTTCATTAGTATTTAGTGGTTACGCTTTTTTGGGCAAATATTTGACAAGTTTGACCGCACTTTTAGAAAGTATTATTTTATAACTGGTTCGTATGCAGCACCACAACAAAATTTGTTTAAGTGTTCCAAAATCATATGATTAAATATCACACTGTGTGAATACCCCAAATATGGCTTTATTTGTTGCTGGTTAAATATGTTTACCAGCCGGCATTTTGACAGTTTTTACGTCATCTCATCGATAGAACTAAAACGTATTTTAAAAAAGTCTCAAAACCTCTTTACTGTTATGAAATTTTTATTTGACATATTGCTGTCACAATACTATTTTAAATGAAATTTATTTGTTGGTAGACTTTAAGCGTAGTTCTTTATACCAACTTTCACAAACCATTTAAGAATTATTTAACAAAATGCATAGCAGATAGAGAAATATAACATAGTACAACAAATAAATTTTGTTTGACATGAATCTATTCCATTTTTTTAAGGTCTAGTTCATAAAAAAATATTTTATTATAAACTGCTTATTTGACAAATTTAGAAATTAGTGAAACGTGAAGGTTACATACATAAAATATTTTTTTATGAATTAGGCCTTTAAAATATTATTATATTATTATACAATTTCACTCGCAACAAATTAAACAAAATAAAATAATACCTATAGAGACTAAGAGAATATCTCGAATATATTTTATTAAATCCATTTAACTATATTAAGGTTTATGGTCCTTATTGGAAAAATACGTGCTCAAACGTCTGTTATTTTACGAGAGATCAGTAAAATTAACTGATATTCATATTATGATTATTATACATCAATTCTAGTGATTGCCAACACAAATATTGAAGTAAATGCTATTGTTGAATATTATAAATTTGCTGCCATGATAATTTTGAAAATAAAAAATTAATGTCCACGCTTTAGCGGAATGAACTTTTCGTGCTCTTGCTCCAAAGAATATCTTTAAGGCAAGAAGAATATTTATCACATGAATCACAGGAATTCATTGAGAAATTGTATTCATTAATATTAAGAATATATTCAAAAATGTACTTGTTTGCACAAACATACACACACGCATACAAACATACATCCATCCATATTTATTATAGAAATTTATATGAATTTAATGAAAACATTTTGTAGCGTAGATAGTAGCTACTAGATATATATTAGGGTATTCAATTAATTAGCCGGTTAATTTCTAACCGATTAAATGTTCAGTAAAATTATCTATTTTCGATTAACAAATAAATCAGTTAATCCATAAGCATTTTTTTGAAGCGTGTTTTTAGAGTGCCACAACACCAGAGCAACGCGTACAAATTATTGAAATTTTTAATCCATTTTATGGAGTACACAAACGTACTTCAGAGCTTTTATTAAAATATACTTTATGAATTTCGCTTCTGCTTAATTTGGATGAAGAAGGGTTATTTTGCGTTTTACTAATGAAATTTTTAAATAATGCACAATTTTGATTAGTAGTATTTATTTATTAAAATTTACTATATTATGGAAAATTGCTATTTAACGGTTAATTGTTTAATACAAAACTAACCGATCAAACCAAAAGCTAGATTAATTAATTGCAGCAATTAACCGATTAAAGCAAAACCCCGATTGATTTAATACCCTAAAACATTAATATGTATGTATGTATGTACATATATACACATATAAAAACATGTTTGTATGTATGCAACACGAGGATCTCTATACTATACAAAATCCATATAAATATTTATTATAGATATTTTCATATTTCGAGCGAAAAAGAATATTCAAAACTTTTAAAATTATAAACAAGTTGCTAAAATATTTGCAACTTACAATTTATTATGTATGAATGCTTGTATGTGTGCATATACAGTATTTATTTGTACATATGTGTTTGTATTAAGATTTTTATGAATGTACAAAAATTAAACATATTGGACATTAACAATAATTTTGGAATGAGGCCAAAAGAAATGGGAATTTTCAGAAAATTTTTAAAATTTGTCGTACAATACGTGCTCAATTATTATCTATAATTTTCACGTAGGATAACACTAGGTAACACAATGGATTTTTTGTTAAAGCTGCTTTCACACGGCCAGTATTTTACAACTGACATTTCAGACTGCAAAATGCATGCATTAATATTTTGCATATTTTGGTGAAATTCCATTATATGATAATAATGATAATAATTACACATTAGTGCAAATAAAATGTGCATTATAAAGAAAATGCGCATTATTAAGAAAATTCACATTTTATTTGCACTATAAGCGGTTACTCCTACTTCTGCGTCTATGTATTAGTTTTTACACGGAAAGTTAAAACCTGCTATTGACATTAACACCATAAAATTGTGCTTTTGCGTTCACACTGTAATTTTAATAAATTCTGGTTTTAACATTCATGCTGCTCAATAACTTCCATCAGAATAAATTAAATCTCTCATAGAAATAGGAATATTTGTAGTTGCACTTTCCTCTACCTTTTGTAACACTTACATGACAAACTGTACGACAACAGTTATAAAACGGACTCTAAAGTTGAAACAACTTTATATTTTGTAAATAAATACTTTAAAATTATATTATTAAGTGCTAGGAAATTGCACTACTTCATTTAAAAAGCATGCGAATTCACAAAGAAATAGTACGATTGTGATGGAATTTCTGATGCATTATCAGCTGTTTATTTAACATAGGCAATATGTACAATAAACAAAAACAGGGTTGCATTTCATAAAACCTACTTAAAATCAATTCAGAAATGTTTTTAAGTTGCTTTTAACAAAATAAACAATAAAAAAAGCGAAAAAATATCTGCATGACCATCATATGATTTTCAGAACATGTCTGTGTTATTATTTAGAACATGCCTGTATTATTTTTATTTTATTTTTTTTACGCACTTGAAATCAATTTGTAGAAGAATAAAGATTTCTCACGAAAATTTTTTATTTAAAAAGCGATTAATACTTTTTCTATGCAATTTTCTTTTATTATTATATTAGGTAAATCAATTTAAAAATATTTAAATTTTGTTCTTAAGCTCATCTATCAAATATTTTTTTTGATAAAATCTTTTTTTAATATTTCCTTATATTGCATTTTTTTATCAAATAAAAACATTCCCATTTTAAAAGATTTTCCTAAAATTACAAAAACATTAAATCTGACATTTTTAGTTGCGCTTATTTCGTCAAATATTTGTGAATAGATGTGAAAGAACATGATTTGAAACGAAATCTCAGTGTTTTCGTACCAACAATTAAGAAACAGTCCTTAAATTAACTTCCTAGACGTACGTTGGCAGTATGTACAAGCATTCATTACAACCCTGGAACCAGCCTTTTGATCTTTCTTTGATTTTCAATAGTAATTCATTTATTTCTAAACTATAAAATATCTTTCATTACCAAAGAAAACAATTTGTTTTATTTAGTTACTTTAATATTTAAAAAAGAGGTTTATATTTTTCCAGCTATGGAGCTGTCTTTTTGGCTTTTCTGAATCACTAAATTTCTTTGAAAAATATCAAATATGTTGAATATATAAAGAAACAAATTGTTTTGTTGATTACTTTTATATAAGAAAAAAAGTTTCAATTGTCCAACCCTAGAATCGTCAATTTGCCTCTGTTTGATTTTTAATACCTATTTAATTTTTTCTGATATATTTATTAACATAAACTAATTTTAGTTAGTCACTTTTACATATCATAAATAAATTTAAATTTTCCAGCCCTGGAAGCATATTTAGAATTTTGCTGATTTTCGATAGTCATCTATTCAGAACTATTTCCAATAATTCAAACCGAAAAACCGATTTCATATACAGACAGACAGATGGAAATCGCTATTCGACTTCCATACTCCTAAGGATCCAGAATATTCATATTGTGGATATTACACATGAAATGACAAAGCTTTCTTCCATTTTGTTGAAGATTTAATTGCGTGAAAATAGTTAATATTTTACAAGTGAATAATTACTTACCCACTCAGTTTCAAGCCTGCAATTAGTTATTATTCATAAACAAAATTGCTTAAACTTCAAGGTACTTATTCATTATGAATTATTTAATTTGTTATATAAAATACTCGGACGAAAAATTATTCCTTTTTAATCAAGCAATATTTAAACAATTAACTTGTGTGTGCATTTATTAAAATAGAAAAAATTTCAACAGTTTTGCAATTGAATGCAAAACTCATAAGAATCACTTGTGCAGTTTGTTTGGACACATATTTTTTATGTAAAATTCTTGGAAACTGAATATTTTTCACAAATATTATTTTTTAAATTTTTTTATGTTATTTATTTTATATTTTTTATTATAAAATTCCACTTTTTTCCAAAATAGAAAATTTAAATAATAATAATAATGATAAATCGAAATAAATAAAGCAAACGTGTCCGTTGTTTGCCGCGCCAACTGTTATTGAGTGAGAACTTTGTTGGCTAACAGATTTTTAACAAGTTATTAAGGAAAACTTGCTGCTGCAATGGAAAAGCTTTTTAGTTTCAATTTGCAGACAGGCCGCATGCGATTTCCTTTTGCGTGTGTGTACAATGTGAATGTGTTTGTGCGTGTCTGTAAATGAGCAGGAATATTTTTGTATAGAGTTTTTTTTTCAATGTTTGTTGATTTTATAGATCGCCCGACTGTGATAAGAAATAATACAAAACAGTGTTACCATTGTTGGTGAAATTTTCTAGGAACTTGAGAGTATGCAAGTAATATACAATTCTTAAGCTGAGAAGACACTATGGGATTTTGGTAACACAAATTTTTGCTGTCATTCTGATATCTTCAAGTTGGAAGCCGATTTTACACAATGAAACACAGAAGTACATATATGCAAATCACAAATGCTGCTACTATTGCACACACTACTGTGCTTGCAATAGTGGCACAAAATGCTATAGTGTCAAGTACATTATTGCCGTAATATTGATTTTTAGGTTGTTGTTATTTTGTTTAATGCTTTTTCATGCTAAAATACTGCTCTTTCATTAATATATGCAACTCTGGTGCAATTGAATACAAAAGAAAATCAGGTTCGGTTAAGCAAAAATAAAAATTTAAAGAAATTTATGCGAGATTTTCAATAAACGAAAGTGAAGCCTGTTTCGTTTAAAGTAATTCCGTGCTTTTGAAATTGTTCTATAAAATCACGATTTGTCAATAGAAATAAAGCAGATATCAGCTGATTCTGATTTTAGATTCATTTAAAATATAATCAATACTTCATAGTATTTAAATAAAAACAATGAAATATATTCAGAATTATTTCCAAAATATATGTTTTTAAAATATGAACCGATTAAATGCCTCCTTCATAGGAGTCTTTGCAAAATTTATTATATGCCTCATTTCCTGTACCGGCGTAAATTGCGAGAAGTTTGCGTCTTGGCAAAATAGAAGCTCTTCCAACAGGGACTTTCAAACTTTGACAGTTGATAACGGTCATATTGTTAAAGCTACAGCTGTCAAATTGACTGTAATTTTTATACCCTCCAAAAAAGTAACGCAGTGAAATATACCCCTAAAATCCCATAAAGTATACATATATATTCTTGATCAGTGATGATATCGAAGACGATCTAGCCACGTCCGTCCGTCCGTCTCCTGTGGAAATCGCGATACAGCCCAAGCGAAAAAAGTCAGGCACTTGAAATTCGGTATACAAACATATGTATATAAATTTTGATGGATAACACAAGTCAACTTAGTAAATGGGCTGAATCGGGAAAAAAGTTCCCCTAAGAAGTAGTAAACAAATCTTTAAAACACGACATAATTTTTAAACTTTTTTTTTGTAATTTTGTTAAGCAAATTATATATTTTTATACCAAAGAAGGTCCAAAGTGTTGAACTTGCAGCCAGAAATATCCATTTTGGGTCTACGCCCCCCCCCCCCCCTTTAGTGGGCTTTGAAGTAACATATTATATGGCAAAATAGTGTAAATATTTAACAAATGGTATTCCCTAAGCCTGCATTCCTTAAAAATCAAATTTTAAAGTTTTTATGACGAAGCTGAGATGTTCTCTGAAGTTCCCCTGCCCTACGCCTCTACCCACCTTTGCCGCCCAAAATGATCCTATCGCAATGGATGCTCTGTTCTGACACTAATTTTCATGGAAAAACCATCTTCAGTGATGAGCCCTATATCTGTATGAATGGGAATGTGAAGAAACAAATTTGTCCAATTTAGAACGATACCAGTTCAAATGAGATCCGAATGCTTCCAAAAACATGCCGCAAGGGTCACTGTTTGGTGTGGTTTTTTCGGCTGGCGACATCATCGGCCCATATTTCTTTGAGAATGAGGTTGGCCAGGCCAGGCCGTCATGTGGCGAGCGCGTTTGCCTCGATTTGTATGATCTGTAAGTCAGTTAAACGTGGTTCCAACAGCACGCCTCATGGCACACTCGATATTTTCCGCGCCACCGATTTGAGGGCATGGTCACCTCATGTGAAGTTATGTATGTATCTTCAATGCACTTGTATGTGTAGTAAAACAAGTTATTTTTTATTTATAATAAAACATTATTTTGTGATATACACAAGAGCGTCTACGTTTTTTGCTTACGCACTTTTCGTAGCAGAGACAATTGAAATTGTTATATAAAAATCGCAAAAATGGGTGAAAACCTGTGCTCTTCATTCATAAGAACAGTTTTGCTTTGTAGAACAAGTTTTTCGAATCAATTAAAAAAGGCAGTTAGTTAATGCCTGTTTTTGTAAATAAAATAAAAATGTTCGTGTGGGAATTTATATTGCAACAACAATAAGAAAAAAACACAAAACTTATTTTTGTTTCAATATAAAAATCGCAATCCCTAAATTAAAATTTCCGGTATCCCGGGAATCAAATCAAGTAATTATATATTTAGGAAAATTTTTTGATTTTTCTGGAATTCATTAATTGTTAAAGAAACTGCCAGCCAAATAAATTCTTAAATATAAAAGTATTTCACAAACAAAACAATTTCTAAGTAAATGAGATAAAAAGAATTGTTAACATTAAGAAAAACAGCAAGATTCTAAGTAAATTAGTTTAAGAAAACATTAAAAATTATTCACTGTCACATTATGTCTATGATAAGACATTTTTAAAATGGTTTCATTGAAAAAACAATTAAAATAAATATGTGCGTACCTACTAAGCGAATGGAAAGCAGGATTGAACCTCAGTTATTTCATTGAAAATATGGGCCATCGGATGGAGGTATGCCAACGAAGCCGTGGCAAGCACTTGGCCAATATTTTGTCTCACACATAATTTTCATAGATCCTTCTATCATAATAAAAAAGTATTTACAATTAACATCGTGGGTTTTGGCTGGCCCACCCTTTATGTAAATTAATTATACAAATTCCCCAAGCTGGCATTCCCTACACCTCGATTGCATATTCAAAAACTCTTCAAAACAAATTGTTCACTTGCTTTTCTTCAGTTATTGACTTGGAGTACATTTTGTTATTATAATAGAGATAATAAGTACGTATGTATGTATATTGTACTCACCATTATTTTTACCGGAATAGTACGAGTAGTTGCCACTAAACCGTCAAACGCTTTATTATTTTTATTTTGTTTTTTTATATTTAAAATTATAATTGGGTTTTTACAGAGAATATTTTCTTGGAAAACAATTTTATTTGTTCAATTGAGCGAAGATATTCGATACGAAAACGATACACGATGTTTCTTTTTCAAATGATACGCGAATAACGAATAAAGAACAATAAGAATCAAACAAAAAACAAACATCAGCTTGAGCAACAATTAAATGACAGAAAAAAAACTTTAAACCGGTTTAACACTTCAATTAATTATATATTTTTATTTTCATTTAATTTTTTTATAGATTTAAATATGGGTGGAAGATGTACTGGTATTTGTTAAAATGTCTGTATTGTTTATTGTGCTGAATATTTCCTTTTGAATGGCTAAACCAAATTAAAGAAAAAAGTATTTGCTGGTTTTAAAATAAATAAAATAACCAGTGTGACCATTTTATAATTCTTGCAGCTTAATATTAGATTTCTACACGTGCAAATATTTATATAAATTTGTGTTTTTGCGTTGACACAAATCTAAAGTACCGACTCGATTAATCGTTGTTTGTTTAATAAAGGAATTTCTGCAGTCATTTAATTGAATAATCATAATTGATAATTTCGATTAATATTTAACTGGAACAGCTTATATCAATTAATTAATTCACCGAGTAAAATTAATTTCTTAGTAAATTTTTTTTATTATTTTTTATTTATGTATATATTTTTTTATATAATGGTTTTTCGAGAACTGTTTGGGAATTATATGAGCCCCATTTGCACCAATTTCGTTTGCTTACATGACCGTCTAATTGAAAATGGAGCTCATCACTAAAGAGGATTTTGTTGAAAAATGCTTCGAGTTCGTTCAGTTTATCGAACAGCCAATTTAAAAACGTTCGACGCAAACAATGGGCGACCGGCTGGCTTTAATTCTTGAACGAGTTGAACGTTAGAAAATGAACTTTAACAAAATGTTGCGAAAGTCCCTCTGGTGAAGCCTAATTGTAGCGTAAGTCGGCGAGTTGATGTTCCAGACTTATTCTCAACACTTTGGTTGCACAGCGGCTAAATTTGCATCACTACGGCCACTGCGACCGTATTGTTTTAATCTGTTGAAAGCAACAGTACCGTGAGCCTTGAATTTAGCGATTATATTACGCACAGAGGTCTCAGAAGGAGCCTGATTACGCAGTGATATAGTAACATTTTCACCATATTAAAAATAAATTTCAACAATTAAAATGCGTTGTTCAAGAATGTAGCATTCTATGGTTAAAATTTCCCAACTTTTTATTAAATAAATGTTAAAGAATGACAACTGAATTCTTGACATTTCATCATTTGACAGCCAATTTACTTCCTAACCTCAAAAAATAAAGGCATTTTATGAAACGCATAAAAGTTTGATACTATAACGGTGGTATCTGCAATATGTCGATAGTTTTTCTAAACTTTATATCGATATCTTTTTCCCAACTATCGAAATATTTCGATAGTAACACTATTGACAGTTTTCCATCTCTACTTGGCGAAATATCATTTAATAGCAAGAAGTTTTTTTTTCTATTTCTAATGTGAAAATGGTTTTTATACCCTCCAAAAAAGAATTTGGAGGGTATATTCACTTTGTCACTCCGTTTGTAACGCATCGAAATATCCATCTCAGACCCCATAAAGTATATATATTCTTGATTAGTGATGAAATCTAAGACGATCTCAGCATGTCCGTCCGTCCGTCTGTGGAAATCACGATTCAGCCCAAACGAAAAGAGCTAGATTCTTGAAATTGGGTATAAATATATTTTGAAGCTTAGAGCAGGTTAAGTTCGGAGATGAACTAAATCGGGCAACAGGGAAAAAAGTTCCCCTAAGAAGAACTAAACCAACCCAGAAAAAACAACATAATTTTTAAAGTGTTTTGGTTATTTTGTTAAGCAAATTATTTATTTTTATTTCAAATAGGGTCCAACGCCTTAAACTTGGAGCCATAAAATAAAATTATTTTTGGACCCGCCCACTTTAGTGGGCGTTATTATATCCAAAAATATCATACAAATTTAACAATTGGTTTTACTTAAGCCTACATTCCTTAAAAATAACATTTTTAAGCTTTAATGACGAAGCTGAGACGAAACCTGGTACTACTCCGCCCCTACCCCCTCCTGCCCCTTCACCCCCTAAATGACCCTACCAAAAAAAAAATAATAACTTTGTATACAATTATCCCAAGCATTTATTTGAAGAGTTTTATGACTGCCTGTTTATTGGGCGTCGACGTACGATATTATATAAAGGAACTCTGTCCCACCAAGTTAAACATTTTAAATTCACTTACTAAATATTTGGAGGGTATTTAAGATTCGACTCGGTCGAACATAACGTTTTTACTTGTTTTATTTCGTTTATAAAACAAATGCTGGAAATTATATTAATACTACAAAATAAAAACTACTGTTTACAAACATTTTTATAACCTGGTCACACTAACAACAACGCAGCGGACGGCGATCGAAACAAATTGAAGAAGCAAAATAATTTATAGCAACGTTTATTAAAAGAATTTCCATTTTTAAGAGAAATGAATTGAAGAGAGAAAAAGTAAAATGATATTTCAACAGTGACGTTTTTTGGGAATTCCCACAACGTTCCGCCACTCGAAATTAGATTTTCAATTAATTGTTCAATCAATGCTGCAAATTGAGTACCACGAAGAAGAAGAAGAAGACAAAATCCAAAAGTACATACATAATTGTATATTATATACACATACACACATATACTTATTATAAAAACATACTACGGAGTTAACGAATCGCGACACGTCAATAATATTATTACTTTTTTGTTACCGATAAAACGGGCACATAAAGAAAATGAATGATGTACGGACTTAGTTCATACGTATGAATGTCTGTCTGTACACGGATTAATCACTTTTTTCGACTCAATTATTTGATGTCTATTTTTACTTTCTTGAGCTTTCAACGAAGAATATCAGTCAGTAACTTTTGTTACTTTTAGACATTTTAATACAATAGAACGCCAGCGATTTGTTAAAGGAAAATAACATTTGGATTAGTTATTTGTATTTGTTATTAACAAAAATTTCACTTTGTTTCATACGCAAGTATTAATTTATTAAAACAATTGTATTGATCACTTTGTTACGGAGCCACTTACAATGTAAAGCACTAATTCATTTATATGTATATTTATTTAGGCAGTAACGCACATATGTTTGTGTATATGTATGTATGTATTTAAAAAGCAACAAGTATGTACATAATTATATACAAATATGTATTTATGATAATTTCATGTAAACGCACTATTTAAACCCGTTTAAAATCCGCTTTTTACCACGATTTATCACGAACGCTAAACACTGACTAACAGCATTTTTCGAACTGAAGTGTGATGCAGATAAGAAAAAATAACTCAACATTCACTCAAGTAAAATACACACACTCACATACAGCCAGCAACAATTTCATATTAACTGATAATGTTAAATGTACATCACTGATGCTAGAAAAAGGGTTGCATATTGACGTGCGTTTGTGATTAGTTGGATCATAATATGATCGCTCCATGATTGGTTAGAGATGAACCAAAAACTACATATTAGACAAGTTTACATTTATGCATATACACATTTATATGCTTAAGTAAAGGGTGTTTTTTATGGAGTGCCACAACTTTGAGTTGGCATCAGTGCTTTATTTGAGCAGCCATTTAACAGCTGATAGTTGCTTTTCGTTTAGTTTGCTTTGATATTTAATTTTTAATCAAAATAATTGTCCTCTTCGTCAAACTCAACAAACAATTGATTTACTCAAAGAAGCTTTTGATGAAAAACAAGTACAAAAATTATATTCGACCGGATCGAATCTTAAATTCCCTCCAAATATTTAGTAAGTAAATTTAAAATGTTTAACTTGGTGGGAAAAAGTTCCTTTAAAACCCAATTTAAATCTCTATTTTGACAGTCATTCCAGGAAGGGCCGTGTAGGCAACGTTTCACCTCTGCAAGATCAGAGAACATCTCAGCTTCTTATAGTTTTAAGGAATACAAATTGTTAAATTTTTACACAATTTTTGCCCACTAAAGGGGGTGGGGTCCAAAAATAGACAATATCATGTTTTCCACAGATGAGCGTATGGGCATTGCCAGATCGTCTTAGACTTCATGACTGATCAAGAATATATATACTTTACGGGGTCCTATTCTTTTTGGGGGGTATTAAAACTATATTTGGCGGGGTCTCTCTGGCAAGGGCCGTGGGGGAGATATTTTACCTTTGCCATAAGACTTCAAAAATAAATATTTGAGATAATTAAATGTAAAATTTATTTTTAATTTTATTTATTTATTTATTAATTTTTTTTTTTTGATAGGGTCATTTAGGGCCCAAATGGTTTGCATGGGGTAGGGCAGAGGAGTACCAGGTTACGCCTCAGCTTTGTCATTAAAGCTTCAAAGTGTTATTTCTAAGGAATGTAGGCTTCAGTAAAATAGTTTGTTAAATTCTTAAACAATTTTTGCATATAACAACGCCCGGGAAAACGGGCGGGGTGTCCAAAAATTATTATTTTTTATTTTATGCCTCCATGTTTAACGCGTTGGACCTTTGACATAAAAACATAGCATTTGCTTAAGAAAATTATAAATAAATAAATTTAAAAATTATGTTGTTTTTTAGAGGTTGGTTTAGTTCTTCTTAGGGGAATCTTTTTTCCATTTCCGAACTTGACCTGTGCTATTCTTCAAAATTTAGTTATACCAAATTTCAAGGGTGTGGCTCCTTTCGTTTTGGAGTGAATGATGATATCCAAAGATGGACGGACGGAGATGGGAAAATCGCATTAGATTTCCTTTCGTTTGAAATGAATCATGATATCCAAAGATGGACGGACGGAGATGGGAAAATCGCCTAAGATTTCATCACTGATCAACAATATATATGGCGTCCTAGAGGGACATTTCACTGCATTACACACTGATTGACAAAATGAATATATGCTCCAATTCTTTTTTTGGAGGGTATAACACTGCGGGACTAATTATATTGATCTAAAAGAAGATCATGTTGAAAAATAAATCTCTTATTTTCCGTAAAAAAAACTGTTTATTAGGAAGCGTCAGAGGAATAAGACGAATAGGTTGAATATTGTTTTTTTTTTTTTTGCATTCCCCTTCATATAACGAGTGACTTGGGCCACCATTTTCATTTACGATACACATTTTTAAAGAGTCGATACAGATTATAAGCGTAGACGACTGCGTACAGTCAGAACTGATTGCGAGGCCACTTTTTCACTTCACCAGCATTCTCGCCATTTTCTCTACTCGTGAAGATGAGACTAGTCAGTGGGAACCATTTAAAGAATATATTCACCACAATAGAATCTGAGAATTTTTTTTTGTTTCTTATATTCATTTAAAGTTAAGTCACTTTTTGTTAGTTGAAAATTCCCCATCCCTGATAATTATTATTCTAAATATTCCATATTTTCTTTACTTCTTTAGCGACAAAAAAATGGAGTTGCCTCATTTTCTAATTGAAGGGCTTTTATATTCTAGGAAATAATAAATCAAACTGATTGTAAACGGCAGACAATTTGTATTTCACAAAGAACTTTTAATTGTCCCTAAAAAAAATTTGGAAGGAGAAGTTGTGGCGTGGCGCTCTTTGCTTATATGTAGTGAATTGTATAGGTGCTCTCTTAAGTACACAAATAATTGTTTGATTTTTCACATTGATTCGTCCTGTTGGACAATGAGTCATGGCAATGGCAATGAAAAGTTGCTGGCACTTACAAATTTCATCAGCAACAATTCCTAGAAATAATCACTGAATCACAATTCAAAGTTTGTTTTGTCCACGATTACACGAAGAGGAGGCAGTTGCTTTTATATATTGTGTAGTAAATACAACTATTGTAAATGCACAAGACAATAAGGCTCCTTTTATTTGCGTTTCATAGAGCTTTTCATTGACAAAAGCTTTAGAGTCCTTTGCAGACAAAAGTTTACTATTGTAAAAAAATATACATATTATATGAATTTGTTATTCATTCATTATTTTTGTGTCTGACTCATGGCCACTTCTCATTCGAAGAATTGGGTGGGAGTAGTCAACAGATTCAGCCTGATTACGTTTGGCCATATGCAATAGATTAAAGGCAAAAAAAAAAGAAATTTTCTGTTACAAATTGTCGGGTTTGAAGGCGAAAAACACAAACTGTTATCACACTGATTATTACCCCCTTATTCATAAAAATTATGAGAGGCTTATAAGAGTGTAATAGAGCAAACTTCATATGAAATTTTGTTTTATTACGCTGTTATTAGACTCTCATAATTGTTATGAATAAGAGGTTTAGTATCCGACGATTCGGGTCTTTGAATGAGTTTTGTACGGTTTTATTCAATTACATATACCTTAATTTTTATAACCTCCAAAGAATAATTGGAAGGAATATTCATTTTGTCATTCCGTTTGTTACGCCGGCGAGATATCCTTCTGACACTCCATAAGGCACATATATTCTTGATCAGTGATGAACTCTTAGACGATCTGGTCATGTCCGAGCCAAACCCTTGAAATTTGATATATGTAAATACCTTTCGAAGGACAGTACAGGTCAAATTGGAGAGGGGGAAACATAAAGGAGGACTTCGACTGCAGGATGTATACTGATGGATCAAGAATGATCTGTGGTGTCGGTTCAGGGGTCTTCTCAAGGGACCTTGGAACAAAACTTTCGCTCCGACTCCCTGATGAAGCTAGTGTATTTCAGGCGGAAATATTGGCTATAAGGGAGGCGGCTAGGTTACTGTTTGACAGGGGTGTTCAGGGTAGAGTCGGCATCTTTGTGGACAGCCAGGCGGCACTCCTGTCTCTACCTTAGTAGCTCAATACAGGGAGCTTCTATCCAGATTGGGATATCAGACGGACACTACCCTCATCTGGGTTCCCGCACATAGTAACTTCCCTGGAATCGAACAGGCGGACGAGCTAGGGCTGGATCTGCTATGGACGTCTCCCTCGTTGGCTATGCCGTATGGCGCTATAAGAAGCGGCATTCAGGGCCACCACCGACAGAAGGCTGCAGGCAGGTGGCGCAAGCTGGACACGTGTAGGGTGGCTAGGAGTATGTGGCCCTGCTACAACGACAGAAGAACAGCACAGCTGATCAACAGGAACCGTAGAGACATCTCAAGACTCGTCGCAGTAGTGACACTGAGCACTGGGTAATAGGCAGACATGCTGGTAGGATAGGTCTCTCCTATAATGCATTCTGACGCAGCTGCCGGAATCAATTTGTGAATGCCCGGCATTGCACCATACGAGACACAAAATCTTAGGCAACAGTATAATATCCGACCTTTCGGAGCTATCAGGTATAGGTCTAGGTGGCCTTATTAGATTCCTCGATGCGACGGCTTGGACTTAGCATCCATCACCGTATCCGAGATCTGGACTCGGTTCTACACAGGTTGACACTGACGAGAGGAATGGTCTTTCAAAACGAGATCTCAGAGATCCTACTTGAATGCTTGTGGGTTACAGGCAGCCACGTATACCAACCAACCAACAGGTCAAATTCGTAAATATGTTGAATCGGGCCAGAGGAAAAAAAGTTCCCCTAAAAAGAACAACATAATTTTTTTTTTTTTTTTTTTAATTTTGTTAAGCAAATGATATATTTTTATGTCAGAGAAGATCCAACGCGTTAAACTTGGAGCCATAAAATAAAATAAAAAATTTTGGGGCCCCGACCTCTTTAGTGGGCGTTATTATATGCAAAAATAGTGCAAAAATTTTATAAATTGTTTTAATTAAGCCAACATTTCTTAAAAATAACATTTTTAAGCTTTTATAGCGAAGCTGGGACATAATCTGATCCTCCTCTGCCCTATCCCCTCCTCCCCTTTTGCCACCCAAATGACCCTATAAAAAATTATTTTTACACTTAATAACCGCAAAAATTTACTTTTTAGTATTTCATGGCAAAGGTGAAATATCTCCCCACGGCGTTTACCAGAGTTTTAATACCCTCTAAAAAGAATTGGACCCCATAAAGAATATATATTCTTGACCAGAATTTTTAATTCGACTACATAATTACCAATAGACCCGCTGCGTAGTATAGAAATGGAATTGCGAAAGTAATGAAAAAGATTGCAGTTTTTTGAGTTCAAATGCTTAAACCAATCATGCATGTGCATGCCTGTATGAATGAATGTAAACAAATAAATATTTAACCTTCACCTTAATTATACAAAATGGTTTTAGTCTGAAGTATACAAACGAAAATTATATTTCTTATAATTGTAAAATCAGTAAATTTGTTTGAAATTATTTAAGCATTTATATGGTACAATTGTGTGTATGTCAAAACTAGTACCGCAGTACTTAGAGCCAGAGCTGCCAGATAGATGTTATTTGTCCTGCTCATGTTTAAAATATATTCCAACAAAAAGTCCAAAAAAATATATATTTTTTTGCGGTTACGGTACTCACAGCGTGAACTGTAAGAAATCGTCGAATTTGTTAAATCGAAAATTTGTTTAAATGCAGAAAGACCTGATAAATATTCCACAGCACAAAAGAAAGTCAACGTCAGTTTTTAATTATTCAACTTACACAGCAGAGCAGAGCAGCTGTTTTCGAAAGCCGCTACACTTTCATCATTAGTACTCATGTGTATTTTGTTTGTCACCACAATTCCGGAACTGGCACCGTTTGCTAGTCCTTGGGAACCGATCACGTGACGTATCCTGTGGCAGGTTCCTTGATAGGATTTAGCAGCCTACTTGATAGGATTTAGCTAGAATTTAAACAAAACAAGTTTGAAATAAAAACTTGTATCCTTTATTACGATTCAAATTCCTTAAATTTGCGTTCAGAACGCCAAATCTGGCAGCCGAGCTTTCAGCTACTGAACTTTTCATGCAAATCCATATCAATATTTGTGTGTGGGTGTGTGTGTGTAGTCCACTGCACGTGCCAAACACACAAAACACTTTTTGTTATTTTTTTTCTATTGATTTCCTTGCGATGTTATGGCAACGAACTCAGCAAACTTGTCTTGTATTCATTTCATATTATTAAAGCGCCCATCGATTTGCAACACTTTCTGTCGCGCTCGCCTGTCGTAGTCGTAAAGACTTAATAGTTTGAGCGAAAGTTGTGCGGAAGTCAGCCTTGACTTGCACGTAATGTAATATGCAGTACGAAACCTTGTTTGAGTTTATTCCACCTTGCAAATTATTGACAAGGACACAGATACATTGTACACATACACACATTAGTTCAAGAAAAATTGGGATCTTTATAATTCAAATAAATCAAATGCAATAAAGTACCCATCAATTTTGGGAATTTTTCAATGAAGTGTTTATTTCACTACTTCTGGTATCGAAGAAGTGAAATATATGCATTTATGTAATTACCCGATGTATTTATTTGGCTTCACTTATTCTGTCTATATATAAGATGCTTTTTAGAGGACTTAAAATGATAAGAAAGTACAGAAATATTGTTTTAATAAAATTGTTTAATTATAAACTAGTGTATAATTTCAGTAGTTTTAGTTTTTAAATTAATGTGTGTTTACTAGTGTATTTTAATCGAGTAATCGCTCGATTAATTAACAGAGGTTTTGGTTTAATCGGTCCATAGTCGATCAATAAATAAAAACGTATAAATTCACCTCTATCATGAAAAGTTTTTCCCTCGAAATTTTTCCCTTAAATCGGTTTAGCGGTTTGAGCATCAGAAAGTAACAGACAGACAGAAAAACAGAGTTATTTTCATATTTATTATATTAGTAAAGAAAAAAGTTGAACTCATTATAAAAAGTGCATCATATGAAGTGCAAGTCATTATAAAAAATGCAAGTCATCATAAAAAGTGCAAGTCATCATAAAAAATTCAAGTCAGTGCAAGTCAGCATAAAAAGTGCAAGTCATCATAAAAAATTCCAGTCATTATGAAAAGTGCAAGTCATCAATAAAAGTGCAAATCATCACAAATAATGCAAGTCATCATAAAAAGTGCAAGTAATTATGAAAACTGCAAGTCATGACAAAAAGTGCAAGTCATTATAAAAAGTGCAAGTCATTATGAAAAGTGCAAGTCATCATAAAAAGTGCAAGTCATTTTGAATAGTGCAAGTCATTATGAAAAGTGCAAGTCATCATAAAAAGTGCAAGTCATTATGAAAAGTGCAAGTCATAATAAGAAGTGCAAGTCATCATAAAAAGTGCAAATCATCATAAAAAATGCCAGTCATTATGAAAAGTGCAAGTCATCAATAAAAGTGCAAGTCATCATAAAAAGTGCAAGTCATCATAAAAAGTGCAAGTCATTATGAAAAGTGCAAGTCATAATAAGAAGTGCAAGTCATCATAAAAAGTGCAAATCATCTAAAAAAATGCCAGTCATTATGAAAAGTGCAAGTCATCAATAAAAGTGCAAGTCATCATAAAAAGTGCAAGTCATCATAAAAAGTGCAAGTCATTAAAAAAAGTGCAAGTCATCATAAAAAGTGCAAGTCATTAAAAAAAGTGCAAGTCATTATGAAAAGTGCAAGTCATCATAGAAAGTGCAAGTAAATATGAAAAGTGTAAGTCATTATAAAAAGTGCAATAAAAATGCAAGTCATCATAAAACAAAATTACAGAAAACAAATTTTTTAAAATTATGTTGTTTTTTAGTATTTCTTAGGGGAACTTTTTCCCTTTAGCCCTATTCAGCCTTGACCTGTGCTATCCTTCAAAATGCATTTTTTCCAAAATTCAAGGGTCTGGCTCTTTCGTTTGTACTGATGTCCGCAGACGGACGGACGGACGGACGGACATGGCTAGATCGTCTTAGATTTCATCACTATACACTAATAACGTTGCTCTGCCGGCTTCATGTGCACCTCGATGGCGTAGGATCGTACTGAATTTCGAAAGTAATTTCTTTCGAAACGAGTTACACAGTAACCCCCTACCCTCCTGTTTGTATAAATTTGTCAAATTTTTTTTAGAGAAAAAAGTTAAAATTATATTTGTAAAAATTTATTTATATAATTGAAATAGAAAATAGAAATTCTATAGCAAAATTATTTTGAAAGATGAATTTCAATCGTTCGAATCAACATAAAAATTCTACAAGATCTGACAACCAAATCGGATTGGAAGTGCAAAACTGCGGCCACAGCTTGTCCCAGAGTGCGAGACATGAAAATCGACAGGACAATCGCATTATGGCGGGTTTAACAATTTTTGCTTTTATACTGCTGCAGTCGTGGCGTAAGTCGAGGAAGGAAATTAAACAGCTAAAGCAATTTAAACAAGATCTAAAACAGGCGGTAAGTCGGCTTAAGTAGAATCATAAAAGTGAGTTCTCAATATAAATTTATTTGCGCAGAACACGCGAACGGAGATGCAGCTGCGTGTGTACGGCACTTTGATAAGGGTTGAGCAACGTCGAACTGACGAGCTGACGTCTCAACTGAAAAGAACGCTGGACAATTTGAAACGCAAAACAGCCTGCTGCAAAGCCTTTGCCACAACATTGTCCAATTTAAGAAATAGTCAAATTCTCTTGGAACAGGAACTCAAAAGGGGCTACGAAGAATACGATGATCTGAATGAAATGTTATCGCAAACCAAAAAGCAGCTTTTCCGTTCCATGGTCGAGCAGAGAAATTTAAATATGCAGCTTTGCCGCGAACAGCGAGCGGTACAAGTTTTGGAAAATGAAAAGAAAATCCTTATAACAGAAGTGAAGAACATTTTTTTTTTATACAGTCGAGCTGGCGTGTAATTCAAATCGAATGAATGAGTCCCCCTTATTCTCTAACTCTCTGGCAATGTGACGTCAAGACAATAACAAAAAGGCTACAGTTGTTACCTACTCCTTGTGGGCAACAATTAACATGTGAACTTCCGCCAGCCTGTGGCCACTATCCAAGGCCAAGGGAAATAGCAAGAGACTGCTAGAAATTGTCAATTGGCGAAGAAACTGAGTACAGAAGTATCCTACTTGTGATATTCTCCTCTATTCTGTAACTATTTGTCAACGTCACATCAAGACAATATCAAAAATAGGACACAACAACAATTAACTACTTCGTATAGCGAGAGGCTATTAAAAATTATCAATTGCTGAAGAAAAGTAGTTCAGAAGTGCATTGTTTTCGATATCGTCTTGACGTGACGTTGACGAATAGTTACAGAATAAGGGCGATTATCCTGACGTGCATAGACAAATAGTTATAGAATAAGGGAGAACATGTTTTCAAATTGCACGAAAATTTTGACCAAGACTCGAATTATGACATTCACTCATTCTCGTTCGAAATTTGAAATCAAATTGTATTCGAATTCCTTTCGGTATCGAATGTGGTAATTTGGAGCCAGTATTATCTTCGAGTCGAATTACAAATTACGAATAATCTGTAGAGATTTCTTGTCTATAACTCCAGATATATAATCGTTCATATAATTTTCCAGATTCATGATCTCAATAACGAGCACCGCAATATAGAGACCAACTACATTAAGCAATTGGATGATAAAAATTTTGAAATTTTGGAAGGCAATCGGTTACTAAGAAAATGCGAAGCCGCTTTGAGTGATGTCCAGAAGTAAGTAGTATTCGAAAATTGTTGGCCCTAATTTTGTAAATCACTTGGCGTTAGTGAAGTTTATATTTACTTTAAACATTTTTTATACCCTCGAATTAAAGCAGCGAAATGTTCCTCTAAGATCCCACATAGGAGTGATGAAATCTAAGACTATGGGCCTTACTACGGTTCTCGATTCGACTCGAAATTAAAGAAAAATTCAAAATTATTATTTAATCTATTACAAACACTCGAGTCGCTTCGAGAACGGTAATAAGGCAGCATCTAGTCATGTGCGTCTGTCACTCTGTCGGTTCGTGTGTGGAAATCACGATACAGTACAAAAGAAAAGAGCCAGGCCCTAAAATTTGGGATAGATAAATTTTGAAGGATCCCACAGGTCAGGTTCAGGGCTGAATCGGGCCAGAGGGAAAAAAGTTCCCCTAAGAAGAACTAAACCAACTTCTAAAAAGCAACATAGTTTTTAATTTTTTTTTTTTTAAATTGTTAATTTTTTCAACGGGCTTAAGTTCGAATCTGCATGACTGCAAATAATTTTTTATTATTTTATTAATAAATGAATTTGTTCAAATTCTATTTATTATTTTTTTATAATAAGATTGGAATATTAAGAATATTTTCAAAAATCATCAAACCAGCAGAACGGATCAGTACTGATTTCGAGGCCGCTATGCCATCTTATCAGCGTTCTTTTTTTTTTTTTTTTGTAATTTTGTTAAGGAAATTATTTATTTTTATGTCAAAGAAGTTGAATTTTCAGCCAAAAAATCAGAAAAATCCATTTTTGGACCCCGCTCCTTTAGTATCCCTTGAAAAATAGTGTAAATATCTAACTAATTGTATAATTTGAGCCTAGATTCCTCAAAAACTTCATTTTAAAAGCTCTTAAGATGCAACTGAGATGTTCTGTGGTCTTTCTTTGTCCACCCCCATCGGGTTTTTTTGCTCTTATCCTATAAAATTTTTTTGACACTTAACACCAAAAATTTACTTTTTAGTGTTTTATGGCAAAGATGAGAAATCACCTCCCCTCCGCGGGCCCCTCCCGGAGCGACCACGACAAAATAGTTTTTATTTATTAAATATTTGCAGGGTATTTAAGATTCGACCCGGACGAACATAAAATTCTTACAAAATTATACTGCCGATTTCACAATGTCGAAAGAGTTCCGTTCCTTCGCATAAATACATTTGAAACAAAAACAATTTATAAAATTAAATTCTTCTGGGGGGTTACTCTATAATGCGATGCGAAAGGAATTGCTTTCGCATTTCATTGTAAATATCATACAAATGCGTTCAGATTTCCATTCGCATCCCATTACAGAGTAACATCCCTGGTTTCTAGACCTCTTTTTAATTATTATTCACCCTTATTCTGCAACTATATGTCGACGTCAACGTCAAGACAATATCAAAAATGGGATGCACAGATAGCTGTTGTGGTGAACAATTAAATTCTGCTGATGTCTTCAGACTCTTCCCTAAGGCCTACAAAATAGCAAGAGGTTGTTAAAAGCAGACAATTGCTTAAGAAAAAGTGTCAATAATTGTATTATTTTTGATATTGTCTTGACGTTGTCGTCGGCAAATAGTTAGAGAATAAATACAATTGTATTCTGATATTTTTAAGTTTAAGGTCTCTTTATTTTAATTTAATTTTCAATTTCAATATTTTGTCACTCCTTTGTGTGACTTCTTCAAGAAATTAATTATAAAATTTTGAATTTATAAAATTTTGTTTTTGTTTTAAATATATTCGTACGAAAGAAAGAATTCATTCGACATTGTGAAATAGGCAGTTAAACATTTTGCAAAAGGCAAAGAAAGTAACGCATGAATTTCTGTACTTTCAATCGGTGAACAAATTGTGTGCGAAACAAAATCAAATTTTTATATACTATTTTTAAAAAAATTTGTTTTCCCTTGAATTTTACAAAGTGATTTACAAAATTAGCTCCTTATAGTTATTTATTAAACGCAATTTAAATGAATGCAAATGAATTCTAGGGATTGCGACTTCTCCGATAATAAGACGCAAAAATGTTTAATAAAAATGGAGAACGAGTTACAATTGTCGCGGTTGTCTATTGCTGGTCTACAAAAGAGTATACTTTCTTCGATATTCCAGCGCTTTGGAGTGCTTTGGACCCGATTGACTGCATATTCAAAGCATACTTTAAACTTCTTGCATGTGCTGGCCTATAACATGTTGCCCGCCACGCCGTTGCCAGCAATAAAATACAAGTGCCATGAGAAAAAAATTTAGTTGATACTGGTCGACTTGTAATATAGGTACATATGTATTATATATTACATATGTATGTATGCACATATACATACATGTTTATGTATGCATATGTTTCTACAAATACGTATGTATATATGTGTGTATGTATAACTGTCTAAAACCGATTAACAGGGCCCTTCGACGAATTCGAGTATCTGCCCACGGCTCTAGTCGTTAAACATCAATTAGATATGTGGAATTTGATATTACAAACTAAGTCGATTTGTGGAACTCTGAGGGCAAATTACAGCATTCGATATAGAATTTAAATATAAATTTCGATCGATATCGGATGTGATAATTTGTCCTCGGTTTTTCACTTTCAGTCTTTAGCCGAATTTGTTACACTCTCATTTAATAATTTTTACCAATAAAATATGTGAAAACAGTTGCATGGCCATACATATGTATGTGTTTGTGTACGAGTATGTCTTGGGAGTTTTTCAAAAAGGTATTAAGAATTTGAAAATATTCTAAGGGAGCTGGAGGCGATCAGTCAATCACTGCCTCTGTGTGCGTAATAATTGTAACCACGTGTTCGTTTGTAGGGTCCGCAATATAAAGTTTTTTTTTTTAATAATGTTGACCATCCAATGCGTTTTCGCTTCGCCAAGTGGGCCTGCGATCGACTTACAAAAGATGCCGATTTTGTCAAAAATCAGATGAAACTCATTTTATCTTGGCGGGCATGTAAACAAGCAAAATTGTCGCATTTGGGGCACAGAAAACCCGACGCACCCAAAACGAGTCACTGTTTGGTGCGGATTTTGGTCCAGAGGCATAATTGGGCCATTTTTCTTCGCAAATGAGCAAGGAGTGGCCGTTACAGTCAATGGCGATCGTCATCGGGCCATGCAGCTATTCGAATGAAATTATTTTCCATTATTAACCGGAAGGATTTTACTTTCAAATAAAAAAATAAATTTGAGAAAATATTCAGCAGTTTTCAAAAAAAAACCTTATTTGGCGGACCCTATATTTGAGGCGGGATTAAGAATTTAAATATTATATCAAGAACCTTAAAAAAAATATTTGGATAATTGCACCATTTGTGCCCCCTCTCCTTTTTTTACTGCCTATTTCTAATTAACAAATGAATTCTTTCTATCGTATAAAAACAGTTGAAACAAAAACAATTTATAAAATTGTGTTTTTGTTCTAAATATATTTCTACGAAAGAAAGAATTTTTACGACAATGAGAAATAGGGAGTTAATATATTTACGGAAAGACACTTTGGGCTGTGTATAACAGGGGACTAAGAGACTCATAAGAGACAGGTAGGGTATTGACTCATTTAAGCATCGTCTCAACTTTTTAAAGTTCGTTGTTTTATCGTTAATAAATAATGGGATATGCTCTAATGAAATCAGGGATTTCTTTCTTCATTCAAATCACACATTCCAAAGAAATCTCTTTTTTGGTCAAACTGCCCGTATGTGCAATAAACTCCCACAGGAAATCTTTTCTGTCATATTCAATATGAACATTTTCAAATCAAATATCTATAATCACTACTCTCTTTATGCCCCTTCCCACAACCAATTTTTCTAAGCTGCAGCATACACCGCATGAATAGGGATCCTTCACTAACTACCGGTCCTAATTTAAAAAAAATCTAAAAAGTTTACTTTCTTACTTACATATTATTATGTGCGTTATTTTTGTTCAAAATACCACAAAAAGTTATATTTAATATCCCTCTTATTCTATAACTATCTACATATTTGTCAACGACACATCAAGAAAAATATACTAAAAAAATACTATGAAATTAATTGTCGCAACTGCATGAGCATGCATTTGCACGTGATAAATTTAAAACAGTCTTGATATCGATTTGTTATACTAAAAGGAAATTAGCAGCGTAGTGTAAGCACGCTATTAGTATAAATCCCACATGTATGCCACTGCTAAGAAGCGGTTTTTGTCTCTGACTACTATAATGCCGTAGACATCTGCCGGAGAGTAGGATAACAATTTATTCTACATACATATTGTGTTTTCATAACAACATTTATCTAAGCCAGTGTGACCACTTTAGCTCTTCGCAGCTAAGATTTTGGTTTTTTTTTAATTTTAATCTCTACTCCAACATCAATGCAGCGTTACCATATTTTTTTTTTCAAAAAACTTGTCATTCCAGAAAAAAAAAACTTTTTTTTAATAAAAAAACTTTTTCTTTAAATATGCGAAAATAATAAACGAAGATACAAAATTAGATTTCATTTTAATTAAAAATATTTTATTAACAAAAAACGTGTTTTTCTAACTAATACAAAACATAACCTAACAAACAACATTACATATATAATATGTACCTATACATACATATGTATATTAAACGTTATACATATACATAAATAATAATAAAAAATAAAATTATATTCAATGATGATAAAAGCGTTGCGGCTTTCGAAAACAGCTGTTCTGCTCTGCTGTGTAAGTTGAATAACTAAAAACTGATGTTTTTAGTGCCTTGATGTTTGCTTTGTGCCTTGGAATATTTATCATGTCTTTCTGAATTTAAAACAAAATTCACCACGAAATAAGTTGCAAACTTTCAATTTAAAATAATTACAGCGTCATTGTTTTTGGTGGGAGTAAAAGCAAATCAACATTGTTGTATAAAAAGGGAGTGAAAAATATAAGGTCGTTTCATTGTATAATGTGCATTATATCGTCAATCCATATATTCATAAAATTAATTCCAAACTAGTGCTTTTTGTTTGTTATGTGGCCAAGTATGTCTGTATGCCTGCATTTCATTGGTTCTTACACCAAATCATCAGTAGACTTTAACCTAATTCCAAAATAACAAACATATTTTTTATTTTGGACTTAGGTTAAAGTCTACTGATGATTTGGTGTAAGAACCAATGAAATGCAGGCATATAGACATACTTGGCCACATAACAAACAAAAAGCACTAATTTAATTGAGACCATATGGCGAATAGACGATTTTAAAAAATTAATTCCAAACTTTAAGTTATTAAAAGTAAACTTGAAAAAACTGCATATAATTTAAAAACTTTTTTGCATCTCAAAAAACTTGCAAAAAAAGGAAAAACTTGGCAAATGGCAACGCTGCATCAATGGTATGGTAAATCTCCCATGAGAAATTATTCCCACTATCAGTTCTCAGTGAATGTAAACATTAGAAGAAGCTAAAAACAACATGCAAAATCAAAGATATTTGTGTTGAAAAATTTACATTTATGTAATAATTAAAATATTGTTACGTTTTTAGACCTTTTCGTAAAAACGCTTTTTATCTATCCTTCAAGGATTCGTTTAATTGCACCAAATTAAAAACACAGACAATTCCTTTTAGAAATATAATGCGGCAACACTTTATTTACTATTTAATTAACACGAGTATTTGTACTACTAAACACTTAGCGATGTTCACACGTCTAGATTTAAAATCTCACTGATCCCGCTGTTCACTGGCAGCGTCTTTATATAGCAAAATGACGTCGTCTGGTAACTTCGCGAAGCATCTGGTCATGGTTGTTGTTGGTTGTGCTTTACTTAACATGTAGCTATATACGTGTGTTTGTATATATGACAATGCTGTCTTGTGTTTTGTTTATTGTAACTATGTGTGGTTGTATGTATGAGTGTTTTGTGTGTTGTGTAGTTTTGTTTCTTATTGTGCTATGTGGGCATGTTGCTGTGTATATTTGTGTGTATGTTGCTGTGTATATTGATGTACATGTTTAGTTTTTATTAGCAGCGAATACTTGCGTACAAGATCATTAAGAATAACATCATCATCTCTTAGCATTGATGTTGCTAGGTTTTTCGTTATTGTTATTTACACTTATTATTGCACAGCCTCGAATGATCTTGTATATTCTCAACGATGTATCCGGAATATTCCATTTCCGTTAATTCAAATATTATCTGCATGGTGTTGACCAGGGTTGTAACATTTTGACAACTAGAGATGGTTTGACAGTGCTGCCAAGTACATATAGCCACATTGTCGTTATATTTAAATCTACTTTTGAACTTTGTAACACTGCCGCCCACTTAAGCCTGTTCGACCCGAATAGGCATACAATCACCTTTTCCATAGTGCGCCAATCGTTCGAAATGTACCATCTTCATTTTCGACCTTGGGTTATAGCATTTCTGTTTCCGGTACACGACGTCATTCCCTCTCTTAATCACTTTATACGGGCCATCCCAGTGAGTCTGTATTTTTGGGGACAATCCTTTCTTCCGTTGGGTTTTATAAAGTAGAACCAATTGTCTAGCCTTCATGTTGTCACTGACCATCTGGATTCCGTTATGCATCTTACTCCGATTGTTGCTGCGATTACGATAATTATTGCCATAATAACCACGATTGTTGTAACTGTCACTACTGTAATGGCTTATATTACGATTATTGTAGTTGCCGCGTCCTCTATAAACTCCGCGCCTTGTAGATGACACACCAAATGTTTCACCATTCAATATCCGTTCCTGGCGCCAATCATAATTCTTATTCTTTGTACGAACTCGTGGAGTTCTACCGGAAATATTATCAAAGAATGTTTTGGTCTTATCGTAGCCTACAGTAATTTCTTTTTCTCTTGGTTCATGTTCACCAGCTCCAGTTTCATTGCCGGACTCATCCTTTTTATCAGTTTCGCCACTCATCTGTTCTGATTTTGGTTTATCGCTCACCTTATGTTTTGGTAGTCGTGACCGAAGTTCTTCGAACTTGGTATTTGCTTGTTCACAATCGAAATCTTGCTCAAACTTAATGGGATTACCTAACGGCTTCTGACTCACACTGGGACCATTAGCTGATCTATAGGTCATTATGTTACGCATATTAGAACGTGGTCCCATTCCATAATTGCTCATATTGTTGCCACGACTTGTATTCCAATTGCGCCGATTAGGGTTACCGCCCTGATAATTGCGTTGGTTGTAATGATTCATGGTATAATTTTCCATCATACGACTGGAACAATAATTACCGCTGTTGCGTTGCTGATTGTCTCCACGTTGATTTGGATGGTTCTGCCGCTTACGACCAGCATCGCACGATTGACCACCACCGCCATGGTTAGACTTATTCTGATGATTCTTATGATGTTGCTGCTGTGGTTCTAAGTTCACTCGTTTGCTGTTTCTTGGTGGCGAAACAGATCTACCTCTTTTTCTTCGTGCTTTGCAGCTGCGCTGAAAATGACCGATTTTTCCGCAGTTAAAGCACTTAGGCTTTTCTTTGGTAGCACTTTCCGCCAACAGTTGTCGCATTGCCTCCTTAAAACTAGCAACTAGGCTGTTATCTTCCTCAGACAAAACCTCCATATTCTGCACCTTACATATCTGTGGATTACAAACCATCCTTGCAGTCTCCTGAGCCAGAGCAAATGAAACTGTCTCAGCGAAAGTGGATTTCTGCGTTGCGAACACAGCCAGTTTAACATCAGAGTCGCGAATGCCATTAACGAACGCCTCAGTTTTAAAGTGGTCCAGGAACGGGTGACTCTCGCCTGGATATGTGAGCTGCACTAAACGCTCGATTTCCATTGCGAAATCTTGTAGAGACTCGTTAGGCTTCTGAACTCTACATCGCAATTCCATTCTGTATAAATCGCGCTTGTGCTCACCACCATACTTGCGCTGCAATGCTGCCATTATTTCATTATAGTTGCTTCTGCTGCTTACTGGCACGGTCTCAAGAACCTCTGCGGCTGTACCCTTTAAGGACAAAATCAACTCTATGGCCTTTTCTTCAGCATCCCATCCATTTCTACTAGCGACCGTCTCGAACTGGAATCTAAAGATGCTCAATGGTACGCTGCCGTCAAAGCATGGCGCTTTTATTCGCGCAGAAACCTCCGCAACTGCTCGTACTGGCCCGCCACTACACTCAAGGTTATGCACTTTGTCCTCTAGAGCATGCAATTTTTCTTCGAACTCTTTTGCATGCTGTTCCAGGCCACCGCTTTCTAAATGTTGGACTCTATCTGCCAGCTCTGAGAATTTATTCTCAATAGAATCCACCCTCCTATTAATGGCCTCAGAAACCTCTACCAGAGTCTCGTTCGTGGCTCTATTTGACTCCTGTATTTCTGCTACAAGTTTTTCAGTGCTAATTTCCGAGTTCTGTTTTATTTGAGTTATTTCGGCTACAAGTTTGTCAGTGCTGATCCTTGATGCTTCATGCATCTGCTGAGAGTTCTGTTTAATTTCAGTTATTTCGGCTACAAGCTTTTCACTGCTGATTCCTGAGTTCTGTTTTATTTCAGCTATTTCGGCTACAAGTTTGTCACTGCTGATTTTTGATGCAGTCTGTGCATCATTGATTCCTTTTATCTGAATCATCATAGCAGCGAACATTGAATTTATGTCCATGCTGCTGCTCGTAGCAGGAGGACATACCTCTACATCGTCTTTGTCCTCAAACTCGTATGTCCCGATGTCCATGCCGCGATTCTTAAACTCATCTATCAGCCTCTTCTGCAGTTCAGCCTTGTTACCTGCTGTTGGCAATTCCCGCTTACTAAGCTCCTTTTTTAGCTGTTCAACTTTTAGCTCATCAAATTTCATAATTATTTTTTTTTAATGTCCTTTTTTCCTTAAATTGCAATGTCCTTTTTAATTATTTTTGCAATCCCACTTCTGACACCAATTGTTACGTTTTTAGACCTTTTCGTAAAAACGCTTTTTATCTATCCTTCAAGGATTCGTTTAATTGCACCAAATTAAAAACACAGACAATTCCTTTTAGAAATATAATGCGGCAACACTTTATTTACTATTTAATTAACACGAGTATTTGTACTACTAAACACTTAGCGATGTTCACACGTCTAGATTTAAAATCTCACTGATCCCGCTGTTCACTGGCAGCGTCTTTATATAGCAAAATGACGTCGTCTGGTAACTTCGCGAAGCATCTGGTCATGGTTGTTGTTGGTTGTGCTTTACTTAACATGTAGCTATATACGTGTGTTTGTATATATGACAATGCTGTCTTGTGTTTTGTTTATTGTAACTATGTGTGGTTGTATGTATGAGTGTTTTGTGTGTTGTGTAGTTTTGTTTCTTATTGTGCTATGTGGGCATGTTGCTGTGTATATTTGTGTGTATGTTGCTGTGTATATTGATGTACATGTTTAGTTTTTATTAGCAGCGAATACTTGCGTACAAGATCATTAAGAATAACATCATCATCTCTTAGCATTGATGTTGCTAGGTTTTTCGTTATTGTTATTTACACTTATTATTGCACAGCCTCGAATGATCTTGTATATTCTCAACGATGTATCCGGAATATTCCATTTCCGTTAATTCAAATATTATCTGCATGGTGTTGACCAGGGTTGTAACATTTTGACAACTAGAGATGGTTTGACAGTGCTGCCAAGTACATATAGCCGCATTGTCGTTATATTTAAATCTACTTTTGAACTTTGTAACAATATATTTAAAAAAAGAGTATGGCTTAATATTAATTAGTAAAATAATTTGGATACATTTTGGAAACCGAAGAAAACAAATTAAAAATATTCTTACCCCCATATTCATAAAAAAAAAATAAAGAGTATTTGAAATCTGTTTTAAGAAAATTTTGTATGAAAAAATTTGATTAAAATACATTTCAAACTCATTTTAAATTTTATGAATACCGGGGTTAATGTTTAGAATTGGAGCAACAAGTTTTACAAAGCCGCAAGCAATTGATTTGTTACAAAAAATAGGTGCTTAAGTCTTATTAACGGATCTTGCACCTAAAATAAAATTTATGAATATTCCAATTATAATAGAAAATACTTAGATTTTCTAATCTATGCCCCACCAAAAACTAATGGTGTTTTCTTTTCCGGAAAACATATAACATTGTTTCACTTTATTTCTTAAAATTTTTAATTAGTGGGAGTTTTAAGACACAAATTAATATTCCTATGGGATGACAGTTTATTTACTAATAAATTCACTATTTTGAAATTATATAATAGTGCCCTTTTTCCATAAAAGGTGCACAAAATGTTGCACTCTTTTACAGAAAAGAAAACAACATAAGTGAATAAATAAAAGAGAAAAGAGAAAAACTCGAAGGAAAAAATCATTCACGATAAGAGGAATTTAATTTTAGCATGAAATCATTCACGGAGAATTTTTTTGGGGAAGTTTTAGGGAAAAGGGAAAAATTTCGTATGATCCATTTGAGGCGTAGCTGCGTGCAACCTTTACATGAAATCATCTTTAAACATTGACTCAAATAAAGATTGCAGACATTTTTCAAAATTGTATGTTTATTTTTTAATCGGCCTTACATGGATTTAGTGGACTTTGTGTTTGTTTATATATATATTTTCTTTATTATTCAAATTTTCAAATTGCCTAATCTAACGAGCCTATTAAACATTCAATTCAAGTACTATTTATTCAAGACAATAAAACAAAACAAAAACTTCGACTCAGTGCGACAATATGCGCCTTCAACTTGAATTTTAATTTTCAGCAAACATTTATCTATTCAAAGTGTTGTTTTAACAGCCAATAAGTTAAACAATGCAACAAATAATATATATACATACATATAAAGTTCAGATATATATGTATATACATATACTTAGCTAATCGGAAAATGTGGTGATTTTAAATAAGTCAATAGTATTTTCTTTACAATATTTGGATAAGTGAATTCAATTGTCTCCCTCCTGCATAGACCATCCGGGTAAAGCAACCAAACCTAAACATTTTTAATTAAGGTCATTTTTGAAAAATAGGACGGACAACAAGTAAGACGAACATCTCGTCCCGAAATAATTTTTTTAAAGCTTTGGCTTTCATCTGCTGTAGGATGCTCCGATTGGGGCTTAAAACTCCACTTAGTTCTATGAAAGCTAAGTTAAGCAGAGTTTTTTAATTAAAATTTTAATTCTATTGTTCCATGAGACGTTACCGCACTCCAAATAATAACAATCTCATATCTGCTGTGATGAAAGAAAACACTATTATTTTCGGAAATCATAGACCACAGAACATTATGGAATAATAATGCACTGATTAACACAAACAGGATTCTATTAAGGGATCCGGGAGAAGAAACTATAGTTTCAACAGCCCATTTGCTTTATCTTATAAGCGAAGTCGAACTATTAATGTTGATCGATGTCTGAAACGGGCCAGTTTTACTTAGAACATTTGCTCCCGATTGGGGCCACAGATGACAAGGAATGTGGAATATGCGGGGAAAAAATAACTGGAAAAAACACTGAGGAACTACTGTTACTGGGGCTCCTATAATATATAGTATATGTATATCCTAGACAAGGGCGTAGCACTGTGTTCTTTGATGTTGAGTTAATTTCTAGCTGGAGTGGACAGATTAACGCCAATGCACCAAATTAACCCAAAAAATTAGTCGGCGAAGTAAAAAGGTTGAAAAAATTCTCTATCTTCTTATCTTTCCTCATCTGTCCCCTAAATACTATCCCCTCGTTTTCAGTTCTGGCGCAATGCAATGTAGGGCTCATACCCTGAGTGCTGGTCCAAGATAAAAATAAATAAATTTAATTGGGCACAATAATAAAATGAATACTATGATTGCTGCAAGCTGGAGAAGAATGATTGATACCACCCCGATCATACGGTTGTTCAAACTTGCGGCAACACTAACAATCAGCTGTTGTGGTTACGCTTGGTTGGTCAAATATTTGACAGCTACGTTCACGTACCGTAACAAAACTGTACTTATTTAACCACTTGCATTCATTTAGGTTAGATTAGGTTAAAAGGGCTGCCCTGCCCGCAAAGGTAGCGAGAAAACAGTCGGAGGCCAAAAAAGTCCACTGTGATGCTCAGAGGACTACACCCTACACAATCCTTACAAATGAGCCACTGTTTCCTGAGGGCCACCACTTCTCACAAAGCCTGCCAGGGCTGCCAGTAGTGCATCCCTGAAACAGTCTATATCCCACAGGACACGAGAGCCTAGATGTGTAAGCCTACTCTCCTACAGGGTTGGACATTCACAAAGAAGATGCTATACTGATTCCACTTCTTCTTCGTAAAAGCGGCTACTACAGCGACCGTTGTGGGGAAAGCTCAAAGGCTCTGACACATGCCCGATTGCACAGTGCCCCATCATGGCTCCAATTAGGAGTGCCAGCGACTTTTTCCCAAAAGTTAGAAGCTGTCTAGTCCTAAAAATGCTAAGTGAGGGCCATAGAGCTTGCAATACCCTACAGGTGGTAATTGTTTAACACCTGATTGTTGCCTTCCTCTCAACTGAGGGATGCATTTCTTCTAAGAGTTTTTATTTTGTTTTTTAATTTATAGACAAAAAATATAATGAAGCATCTTGGGTGCGGCTAATGTGCATATAATATATTTTTTACTTGCTCTTATCCAGTTTTAAAATGAATTATTTAAAAAAACTATTATTTTCCACACAGAATAACTTCCGAACGATTCGCAAACACTTACGCATACATACGCATGGACACCTACACAAACAGTCTGTAATACTAAAAGCTGTAAGATCGAATGGTCGTAAAATTTATTTGCTTGTTAAATATTTCTCAATTTGTACGCTTCGCCTTTAAATAGGAATTTAGCTTCAAACGAATTGCTGTTGATGAATAACAAAAGTTTTGTTATGCTCAAAGAAAGCTGCTGATTCACGTCCACGGCAACGCACTCGAATATTTGTAAAGCAAACAAAAACTACAATTTCAATTGTTTTCTTGCTAAATGGGAATATAAATGAAAAAAAAATACCAGCGTCTGAACTGTGCTAAAGGTTTTGCCTCGAAAACTCATGACGCTTTTAGAAAGGTGTAAACAAAAGTATGCACAAGGTTATCCATTTTTGGGTTTTATAAAAGACACAAACAACTATGATTTCAAGGAAACTTTTTTATTTCATTACAACTCTTAGATCTTGACATTATGTACGAAATACCATGTCATTTAAATGGCCGCTTCCAGGTTTGTTGCAGCAGTCGGTAATAACTTGCGCGATCATCTCCGTAGACCTGATCCCAGACATAGCAACTTCCTTCCAATAAAAAGTAAACATAACCTCAATATGCAAATAATTTCTTTTATATCCTCCAAAAAATAATTGGAGAGCGAAATATCCCTCATTGATCATTGATGAAATCTATGACGATCTGGTCATGCCCGTCCATAGTTCAAACAAAAAGAGCCAGACTCTTGAAATTTGGTATAGATAAATTTTGAACAGGTCAAGTGCGTAAATGGGCAAAATCGGACCAGAAGGAAAAAAGTTCCCCTAAGAAGAACTAAATCAATTTCTAAAAAAACACCGTAATTTTTATTCATTTTTTTTATATCGTTAAGCAAATGATATATTTTTCTGTCAAAGAAGGTCCAAAGCGTTGAACTTGGAGCCAGAAAATCAGAAAAATCCATTTTTGAACCCTGCCCCAAAATTGTATTCCTTAAGTCTCCTCCAAGGGTGAGATTTCTCTTCCAAGGCTCAGATGCCTCCTGCACGGGTGAGATGTCTTCTCCACGGATGAGATGTCTCCTACACGAGTGAGAGGTATCCTCCGCGGGTGAGATGTCTCCTTCATGGGAGGTCTCTTCCACAGGTGAGATGTCTCCTCGGCGCGTGAGATGTGCCCTCCACGGGTGAGATGTCTCCCCCACGGATGAGATGTCTCCTCCACGGATGAGATGTCTCCTCCACGGATGAGAGGTCTCACCCGCGGGTGAGATGTCTCCTTAATGTCTGAGAGGTCTCCTGCACAGGTGAGATGTCTCCCCCGCGGGTGTGATGCCTCCTTAATGTCTGAGAGGTCTCCTCCACAGGTGAGATGTCTCCTCCACGGGTGAGATGTCTTCTCCAAGGGTGAGACGTCTCCTTCACGTATGAGATGTCTCCTCCAATGGTCAGATGTCTCCTCGACGGGTGAGATGTTTCCTCCACGGGTGAGATGTCTCCTCCACGAGTGAGGTGTCTCCTCCACGAGTGAGATGTCACTTCCACGGATGAGAGGTCTCCTCCGCGGGTGAGATGTCTCCTTCGTGGGTGTCTCTTCCACAGGTGAGATGTCTCCTCAAAGTGTGAGATGTCTCCTCCACGGATGAGAGGTCTCCTCCGCGGATGAGATGTCTCCTTCACGGATAAGATGTCTCCTCCAAGCGTGGGACGTCTCCTCTACGAGTCAGATGTCTCTTCCAAGGGTGAGATGTCTTCTTCTGCATGGGTGAAATACGTGATATTTCAGATAAAAAATATTTATTAGCTGACAGCCGGCAGTTTTGCAACCACAAATGGATAACCCGTTATGCATGCATGTGCATACATAATAATATGCATATAAATCGTATTTTTAAAATTTTTTAATGCAACACTAATTTGTGCCAAAAACGTTTTAGTAAAGACAATGGGAAATAATATTTAAATAATTAATAAACAATGGCAGCCTAAACTAATTTTAATCACCGATTACTATTCAGAGTAATAAAAGTTTTTCTATTATTCAATACGTTTCATTGATCATTTTAAAAGATTTTATATCTGAAAACAATCAAACCCACAAAATTATATGTTTGTAATATAATTTACATCTGATGTTAGAAATATATCGACCATAAGTATGTGATATAATTAAGATTTTACAACAGAAAAAAATTAAAGTTTTTCTCGTTAAGAACGCCTACGACATGTCGCGACACACCAGAGTATCCACTTGTTTAGTTTTTTAAATTCCAGTAAATTTAATGGATATTTTACGAATTTATTAGGGAGGTAACGATACGCCTTTTTTCCGACACGATACAGATACTTAAAAAGGAATATCGGTGATACCGAGAGTACTTTTTGTACCCTCCAAAAAAAAAATATTGGAGGGTATACTCACTTTGTCAATTCGTTTGTTACGCAGCGAAATATCTGTCTAAGACCCCATAAAGTATATATATTCTTGATCAGTGATGAAATCTAAGACGATCTGGGCATGTCCGTCCGTCTCTGGAAATTTCGATTCAGTCCAAACGAAAAGAGCCAGACTGCTGAAATTTGGTATAAATATATCTTGAAGGATAGCACAAGTCAAGTCCGTAAATGGGCTAAATCGGGCAAGAGGGAAAAATGTTCCCGTAAGAAGAACTAAACCAACCTCTAAAAAACAATATAATTTATTAAAATTTTTTTTGTAATTTTATTAAGCAAATGATATATTTTTATGTCAGAGAAAGTCCAACGCTTTAAACTTGGAGCCATAAAATCCAAAAAAAAAATATTTTTGGACCCTGCCCCCTTTAGTGGGCGTTATTATAAGCAAAAATAATGTAAAAATTTAACAAATTGTATTATTTAAGCCTAGATCCCTTAAAAATAAAATTTTTTGGTACCACTCTGCCCTATCCCCTTTTCCCCCTTTGCACCCTAAATGACCCTATAAAAAAAAAAAACTAATTTTTTATTTAATTATGCCAAACATTTATTTTTAGAGTTTTATGACAAAGGTGAAATGTCTCCCCCACAGCCCTTGCCAGAGCAACCCTGACAGTTTTAGTGCCCTCCAAAAAGAATTGAGCCCCATAAAGTATATATATATTCTTGATCAGTAATGATCGTCTGTGGAAAACATGATATTGTCTATTTTTTAACCCCGCCCCTTTTAGTGGGCGTTGACGTACGATATTATATAAACGAACTCTCTCCCACCAAGTTAAACATTTTAAATTTACTTACTATATATTTGGAGGGTATTTAAGATTCGACCCGGTCGAATGTAACGTTTTTACTTGTTTTAATTAAAATTAAAATGATACCTCAATTTTGGATACCCTGTATAATTACTCGTATCGTGTAATTTCCTAGCTGAATTAAATTGAATCTGAAATAGCAACGAGATATCTACTGTTATTTGTGAGAAATATTTCAATTGCAAAACATTTTTATGCATTCATTATATATCGTATGTTGTATGTTGTCTACAAGTGATCGACAGTACGCACATGTATGTGTGCATATTAAGGAGATTAGAGGACAGACGAATTAATCCGTGGTCGTGCATAGTTTCAGATGTACATTCACTCAGACACTCTGTTTATTTTTAAAGATTGACATTAAAAACTTGTGCTGGCACAAAATAAAAGCTTAAATAAAACCATATTTGAATTTTGCATAAATTTGTTTATATGTAAATATTTTTTACTGAATTATATTTTAATATATTTCGCATAATTAATAGACAAATTTTTGCAAAACACGCATTTATCACAAATGTGGCCTTTGTGCGGTGAGGAAAGTTAGTTTTTGCGAAAAATTCAAATTCATAAAAATAGAAACACAAATAAAACAACAATTATGTGTCTGCAGATACAATACACACACATACACATATATAGATTTATATCGCATGTGGATGTGTGCATTAGGGTGATAACCGATTGTACATGTTTTGCTTTTAATGCAAAAATTCATATACAAGAAATAGTTCATTGTTTTAAATGATTTATATTGTTAAAGTATTAAATTAATTATAATAGGAAATTACAAAAAAAAAATATAGGGGAAACGGTTGACCCTAAAGGCCATCACTGCAACTTCCAGCCAATTTTAAAAAATATATACTAGTATTAGACCCTCCAAAAACGAATCGGTGGGTACATTCACTTTGTCATTCCGTGTGTAACGCAGCGCAATATCCCTCTAAGACCCTATAAAGTATATATATTCTTGACAGTGGTGAAATCAAAGACGATCTGCCCATGTCCATCCGTCTGCAGAAATCACTATACAATTCAAACCAAAAGAGCCAGACCCTTGATAAGTTTTTGAAGCATAGCACAGGTCAAGTTCGTAAATAGGTTTAATCGAACCAGGAGTAAAAATGTTCCCCTAAGAAGAATTGTTCGAAAAAACAACATCATTTTTAAATTTTTTTTTTTTGTATGAATTTTTATTAGTCGACCTTTCTTATATAAATTGTTAATTTTTTCAACAGGCTTAAGTTCGAATCTGCATGACTGCAAATGATTTTTTATTATTTTATTAATAAATGAATTTGTTCAAATTCTATTTTTATTATTTTATATTAAGATTGGAATATTAAGAATATATTTTGATTTTTTATTAGTCGAACTTTCTTATGTAAATTGTACTGATCCGTTCTGCTTCGAAATCAGTACTGATCCGTTCTGCTGGTTTGATGATTATTAAAAATATTCTTAATATTCCAATATTAATATAAAATAATAAATAGAATTTGAACAAATTCATTTATTAATAAAATAATAAAAAATCATTTGCAGTCATGCAGATTCGAACTTAAGCCCGTTGAAAAAATTAACAATTTTTTTTGTAATTTTGTTAAGCAAATTATATTTTTTTTTATGTCAAAGAAGGTAAAAAAAATAAATTTTTAGACCCCGCCTCCTTTAGTAGGCGCTCAAGTAACATATTGCATGTAAAAATAGTGTAAATATTTAGCAGATTGTGTTCCTTAAGCCTACATTTTTTAAAAACTTCCCTGATATTCCGCTGCCCTAGTCCTCCACCCACCTTCGTCCCCTAAATGACCCTAAAAAAACAAATTTTCTACACTTAATTACCCCAAAATTTTACTTATTAAGTTTTCAAATGACTAACGTGAGATGTCTGCCTCACGGCTCTTCCCGAAGTGACCCGGTCAAAATAGGGTTTTAAAATTGGGCACAGAAACATCTTAAACTCTGACTCAGCAGGTTAAACATTTTTAATTTATTTACCCAATATTTGGACCCGGTCGAATATAACATTCCTACTTATTTTTTTTTTATCTTGGACCAGCACTCAGGGGATGGCCCCTATATATGCAATGCATTGCGCCGGAACTGAAAACGAGGGGATAGTAGTATTGAGGGGACAGATTAGGAAAGATGAGAAGATAGACAGTTGTTTTTGTAGCTATTTCAACCTTTTTTTTACTTCGCCGGCTAATTTTTGCTACAGGGCCGACGAACTTTTAAATTGCTACTAACTTTCGAAACGGGATCTCAGAGATCCTACTTGAATGCTTGCGAGTAGCGCTCAGCCACGTATACCAACTTTCGAAAGAATCAACCGATTCGAGTTCTACTGAAGAATGCAGAACACTAATTGATCAGAAATATAATTACGAAGTTTAAAAAAACAAACTCTTGTTTCGAATTTTTTTTCACGATATTTCACGAACGCAACAACAAATTTTGTGGATATGGGCGATCGACAAGGGGTTTTAATGTTTTGAATGATTAGTCTATGGAATCGATCGGTAAAGCCGCTTAAAATTTTTAAGAAAATAGCAAATTGAAAAAAATATTTTTTTATTTATTTTTTTTTTTTTTTTGGATTTCTCGAAAACTTTTGTTGGGATCAGCTTCAATTACAGTTTGAAAAAACTCTTTGAAACGCCACAAGTTTGGTTGCATTGGGTCAAGCCGTTCTGAAGTTATAAGCGGTTCACATACTTACACACACACGGACACATACATATATACATGGAGACATAATAAGACCCTTTCAGGAGAGGTCAGGAAAAGCTTCTCAGGAACTCAAAACGTCGAGATCTGGTAAAAATTCGACTTTTTTCAAAACGTTGTAAAACCAATAACTTCCCGATTTTTTTAAAAATTTGTTAATTTTCTTAAAGAAAAGTTAAATAAACGATTTTCATAGTGGAATTACTTCAATGGTTAATATATTATAGAAATAACTTTGCCAAATTTTTTATTGTGTGTTTTTGTTAATTAGCAGTCACTTGGTGAAATGAAGATCAGTAACCGTTGGCTAGATGCTTGCAGTTAAATTCACCGAGAATTAGCGAATATTCTGGAAAGTATAAAATAGCCATGGAAACCATAAGTAAAAAAAAAGAGTTGCTTAGCTATAATTTATAATGCCTGCAGCATAATTTCATTATTTTTGTTAATAATTATTTTCGAAGGCACTTCTAATTTTATGTTCAAACACATAAAACCATTTGCCAGTTTTGTTTTTATAGCGCAGCTAATAAAAGTTGACATTTTAATGAAATCACATCAAGTAGATTTTTAAAATATATTTCACCATCTCTTTTTAAAATGCAACAAACGACAATGTTCCATTTTTTATTTTCCTGTTATTTTTTTATGTGAATACATTAGGGCCGTAACAAATATTAGACATTGTGAACTATTCGTTTATTTTTTATTGCACATGCATACATACACACTTTTATGAATCCAGTCACTTTTCGAAAAGTTGGAAAACATGATAGAACATGTTTGAAATATAGTCATATTGTGCATGTTTTAGTTGTTAACGGGGGGGCATTCAATTAATCGGGCTGCTGTGTAAATCGGTAATCGTTTGATTAATTAGTCGATGTTTTAATAAAAAAAAATCTTGAAATTAATTATTTGTAATATATAAAAATTCATATATTATTCTTTACTTTGAGACTTGATTGGTAACACCAGGAAGCCAAAGTTAAATTTAAAAAAAAAATCAAACTAAATGAGAACTGCTATGTGCACAATGGATGACTACCTTGACATGCTTTAAGTTAAATCAAAAAACCCCTCAACATTATCGAATATTTTCTGAGTTTTATTTCCTCCTCAGAAAATAAAGATATTTTTTGATTTTTATTTATTTCGAAGAAAATGAAGTTAATTTTTATACCCTCCAAAAAAGAATTGGAGGTTATATTCACTTTACCATTCCGTTTGTAAAGCAGCGAAATATCCATCTGAGACCCCATAAAGTATGTATGTATATATATATATATATATATATATATATATATATATATTCTTGGTCCGTGATGAAATCTAAGACGATCTAAGCAAGTCCGTCCGTCTGTGGAAATCACGATTCAGTCCAAACGAAAAGAACCAAACTCCTGAAATTTGGTATTAATATATCTTGAAGGATAGCACAGGTCAAGTTCGTAAACGGGCTGAATCGGGCCAGAGGGAAAATAGTTCCCCTAAGAAGAACTAAACCAACTTCTAAAGAAACAACATAATTTTAAATTTTTTTTTGTAATTTTGTTAAGCAAATGATATATTTTTATGTCAGAAAAGGTCCAACGCCATAAAATCAAAAAAAAAAATAATTTTTGGACCCGCCCCATTTTGTGGGGATTATTATTTATATGCAAAAATAGTGTAAAAATTTAACAAAAATTCCTTACATTCCTTAAAAATAACATTTTTAAGCTTTAATGATGAAGCTGAGACGTAGCCTGGTACTTCACATAAGAAGAAGCAACGTAGTTAACCACGGAAAATTTCCCAGAAGAACTGTAAATCTATACAGTTATTTAAGGTTTTGAAATTAACTGGTGCGAGTGCCACGGAAAACGATTAGTGGTCAGACGGCACATAAAAAATAATTGACAACTAGGCCAATTGGAAAATATATTGAGGAAACTAGGTTCTCATCCTAATATGGTGTTCAGAGATGAATTTTTAATTGAGTCAATAATAAGTTAATTGAAAAGTGTTTCTCAATAAAGCTAACTCAATTAGCGTTTGACAGCAGCTGACAAAAGGTGTTGTGTTACATTGCTGCTTCACTGGCGTCGTTCCATAAAATGCGCTTACTTTTTGCCTTTGGAGCTGTTGTTGTACGAAATAAATTTTTTTAATTAAAAAATTTTATTTTAAAAACTCACCCTTAACTTGACTCGCCATTTTTTTCTGTGAATTTGTTTACATATGAGTTGTCAAATTTCATAAAGTTTGTTCAGTAGGCATTATGGTGCTCACTCAACAAACTTTTACAATTAAGCGTTAATTGATCAATTAGCTAATTAAAATTTTGTATGGGTAATGGAGCTCAATAATACTGTTAATTGCGATAAATTCAATTAAGGCGTATGTCTGAACACCATATAAACTTGTTTAGAACAGACTGGAACAACTTAATTGCCCCTCCTTTCAACATAACCTAACATTTTATATGATTGCAACTTAGTTTTGGAATTTTAATTGCATGTGATTGCAGCGCCATTACACGCATTCGGAATCATGGAAATTTATTATGCGCTTTCTTCAGACGTTTTTTTTATTTTTCTAAATATTTCACACAAAGGAGTGACGAAATATTGAAATTAAGAAATAAAATTAAACTAAAGAGACCTTAAGCTTAAAAATATCAGAATATAATATTTACTGAATCTTCAATTATTCTTTAAACTGAAATTCATAGCGCCTCCAATATAAACGCAAATATATGCTTTACAAGGTGATTGTTATTATACTCGAATGTACATACATATATACAAATGTACATACATATAGATATACATATGTACATGCATACATACATATGTACATACATATATGTATGTTTGTACATATGGATTTATTTGCTCTTTTAATTTTTACAAAGTTTGTAGTCTTCACTTGAAAATTACGTGAAAACGGTTTGATAAAATATTTATTTAAGACACAAATATTTTCATTTATCTATTTGTAAAACAAACTGGAGTAAAATACATATTGCATATGATATTTAAATATATAGGGTGTTTTTTATAGAGTGTTGCATATTTAAATCATAATAAAACAAGGAAATATATTTTTAATATCAATGAAACGGGCTTTAGGGGAAGGAAAATGTTATGAAATTAATGTTTAAATATGACTTCTGCCACGGCTGGGGCGTAGCAGACGCAGTCTGGAACAACAACTTTCAACAACTAACAAAGATCTTCCATAAAGTGGAAGGACACGCCCCCAGTAGCTGAGAACGGCGATGAATTGCTGGATTAGGAACATCTTCAATGCTTTCCTGTACAGCGTCTACAGCTTCTACAGTGCACAACTGTTCGGCGTCTCACGGGATGCACATTATCAGTAACAGTAAATGTGGTCCGAAAACGATCTATTGTTCTTCGAATTAGCCGCTCTCAAGGACTCTTATGTACGCCATAAAATGGAAGACGAGCACGATGAGTTTGACGAATAGAACAATTATTTTGATTAAAAATTTCAACAATTTGCACGCGTTGCTCTGGCCTTGTGACACTCTAAAACAGACGTAGGCATTGTGAGTGAGCGCGCTTCACATGTATATAAATTCGCTCTTAAGAGCGGTTGTTTGGCCGCTTGTTGAAATAAGTTATTTAAGGGTGGGGAGAATGCTCGTTTGTTTGCAAAATTTCTCTCACACACACAAACTCAAAATGTTGATGTGTTTGTGCCTATGTCTGCTCTAAAATAACACGTTTTTTTTTAATATTTTGTTTTCCTTAAGAAATTAACCAAATTTCAACGAAATATTAAAAATAAAAATGAATACAATTTCTATATAAAACGAAAGACCTGAAAATGGGCTATAGAATTGCATACAAGAGATTGGCAGCACTCTACCGTACGTAGGGTGACTAGAATTCTATGGGGGGACCCAGATGGTAACAGGACGAAGGAGATCCTAACATTGAGTAGGCCAGCACTACGGAGATTGGTTTATTTGATAACAGGACATACAGAGTTAAGGAATCACCTGGCACGGATGGGTATCGCTGACGATATAACATGCAGGGCCTGCCAGGAAGAGGACGAGACACTGGAGCACTACTTGTTCTACTGTCCAGCTTTTAGCCAAGTCAGAAGACAAACATTTAATCAGGAGATTATACAGGAGATGGAATTTCTTAGGGGCTCTAATTGGAGAGACTTAAGGAAGTACATTGAGAAAATTAGGTTCCTAACGTAATCAAACTCAGAGGTTTCCATGGTGCAGTGGAATGGAAACTCCTTATTATTATGAGCGCACAACAGGCCTATGAGGCCTAAGTGTAATCCTGGACGGATTGGGATAGCTTATGCACCTCTCTTCAACCTAACCTAACCTAAAGAGCTGAAGAAGTAGTTTAATTATTTTCAGACTACTTTAAACTAAGTTTAAACTTAATTCGCGCATCAAAAACACGGCGTCAATATTAAAAGAACAAAAAATAGTTTAAATTTTCCAGCTGTGGAGCTGAACTTTGTGGGTTTTCCTATTTCTAACGCCGCATCTCAAAAACACGGCCTAAGAGTGTTTCATTTAAATTTATTTTTGATACCGAAAAATAGGTAACACACGGTACTAATAATTGGTAAGCTCTTGTTTTCTGTTGGTTATCTACCGGCTTAAATACCATAAGCCATGGTATTCGTTCGAACAATGTTTGCTCTGTTAATCAAAAAATTTAGGTCAAATAATTTGTTGAACTAAATTATAACACAAAGAGAAAGTAAAGTGCGAATGTATGTGTGTATGTCGATCAAGAGAATAACTCGACGAAACCAATTATTTGATCTTCATGTTTTAATAATTTTCCAGCTGTTCAAAAAAACTGATTTAACTTGTGCATCAATTTTATTTTAGCATAATCAACTCTATTTTATCGTAAATATTTACCAAAACTTAAGTTACTCTGTGATCTTAATTTGTGTACGCAATATTTAGTACTCACAATTAACTCAAGCTATTATTATTTATTATTATTATTATTATTATACACACACATATATACAAATACTACCACATAACTGGGTCGAATAATATCTTATTTCCGCAAACGCCAAATGTAAAATAAATAGTAATATTTGTTTTTTTAACTTGGACCATCACTCACGGGATGACCCCTACATATGCAGTGCATTGCGCCGGAACTAGAAAGGAGGGAATAGTATTGAGGGGACAGATGAAGAAAGATAAGAAGATAGAGAATTTTTTGTAGCTATTTCAATCTTTTTACTTCGCCGGCTAATTTTTGCTACAGGGATGACGATGGTTGGGTGCTGTTACTTTGCTTTTAGTACATGATAGTGTCAGTCGCTGCCAATTATGTTCAGAGACCAGTGACTATGCCTTCATCATTGAAACAGGTTGGCAACAACTAACACCAGCATGCACTAATGCTGATCAGAAGAATTCAACACAATATCTTATGACTCAGTGCGGGCTCGAACTCAGGACCCTCCGCTTCATAGTCTCGTGTTCTACTACTTCAGCCAACAACACCCATATGCATCCAGACGTAATGGACACCTTCTGAGGAGTATTCAGAGAAGCTTCCTAGGATCTCAAAAAGTCTACATCTGGTAAAAACTCGATTTCTTAACCCTGGAACGTCATCCTTATTTTAAATACAATAGGTCTGTCTGCGTACTTTTCCAATAGCAAATACTCAGTAACTTTTTTTTGGGAGAGTAAGACCAATTTTACTCTGTCGGTTGAAAATATCTCAAAAAGTACGCAGACAGCATCCAGTGAAATCTTGCAAGAAAACAGCTGATCGGTTAGTAAACAATTGAAATATCAAAGCAAACGAATTTTAGCATATGTGTACGCAAAGTTTGTCTCACAAAGTTCTGCTGCTTCTATCGGTTCTGCCATCTCCAATCCACTTACATCACGGTCGCACTGTATATTTGAACGTTTCTGGCATAAAGTAAAATGTTTTGTTAATTATAATTTATTATCAACGTTAAAAGTCAACACAATTCTAACTACTTGCCTCTGCCATTGTTAAATTTCAGTTTTTATTTTTATTTCACAAAAATTATTTCATTCAAACAGTAAATAAAAACAGCTGTTCAAACTAGTTGCAAAATTTTGCAAGCAGAAATTTCTCCAGCAACATTTTGCAAGTTCTCTAAATTCCAACTGTCAAAAAATTCTCTTTTTGGCTCTCTCGCTGCAAGAGATTTGGAGGACGCAGACAACATTTTGGAAGATTTTGCAACATTTTGCACAAAATAATGCAAAATATGTGTACGCAGACAGACCTAATAACGTTATCCTTCGTCATTTTGACTACGTCAAACTTCAAGAGACTATAAAATACTTCGTGAGCAAAAATGGATACCAAAATAGATTTCTTCTGCATTAATAGACACTTTTCAATGAATATTTAAAGAAATTAATTTATTTATTTTTTAGTCTTTAATAAAAACTTAGCATTTCATAGCCTTCCTTTTCGGTTTTAATTTGAAAATAAAATTTTCCGTCATCATTTTTTTTTTATCTTGGACCAGCACTCAGGGGATGACCCCTATATATGCAATGCATTGCGCCGGAACTGAATACGAGGGGATAGTATTGAGGGAACAGATTAGGAAAGATGAGAAGATAGACAGTTTTATTTTTTGTAGGTATTTCAACATTTTTTTTTACTTCGCCGGGTAATTTTTTGCTACAGGGCCGACGAAGGTGGGTGCTGTTACTCTGCTTTTAGTACATGATAGTGTCAGTCGCTGCGAAGGATGGCGTTCTAGGGTTAAAAAACGGTGTAAAACCTGAAACTCAAAATTTTTTTTTTAATTTTGAGATCTGGCAAAACCTTGATTTTTTCGAAATCATGTAAAACCAATAACTTAAAATTTTTTTTTAAATTTTTAATTTTCTTAGCGGGAGGTTAAATTTTAGCCAGATATCCTGAATGCGTCATTAACAAAATAGGGAAAAGCTTTCAAGACACCTACTGTGCATAATTTCATGCAGCCAACCTGTTTGTTGCATAGACAAAATTTGCGATTGTACAAAACACTGAATCCTATTGTTACACATTTTCTTTTACTGTTTTTTATAATGAAAATACAAAATACTTTTACTCGCAACGTAGTTATTGCTGTGGTAAACCCAGTGCAGGCAGGCAGGCAGGCAGGCAAGCGGACGGACACGGATGAGCTAACGTTTTTAATGTCTTTTTGTAATAGACCGTCTAACAAGCAGCACTTGTTGTTGCTGTTGCCGTTGTTAGACCCTTTGTACGTTTTTTACTTTGTTGACTGAAATTTATGCGGCAATAATTGTCTTGAAACACTTAATATGTATTTGCTTTTGGAGCCGCGTTAGTCTTCAAGCACGACTCAAATCTCGCAGACGTGATCGCGCAGCAACAAATAAATAAAACGAAACGAAAAAAAAAACAAAAAAAAAATAGTCGGTGGTGTATGTAAATTTAACATCAAAACAAAAACTATCCAAAAATGTTTTGTTAAACTTCATAAAATAAAAGTGTCTAATGAAAGTTATGTATGCTTATGTGTGTATGTATGCATGTGTGTAATAAAAAAAACAAGAAACAAATAATTAAATATTAAAAAAACGTTTTCTTTCGCAAACACAACTTGAGTATTTGTGTAGTCGTATGTAAACAACTAATGCAATTAAATATAAACTGATTTCCCTTTTCACTGCGATTGTTAAATATATTGTAACAGCATAATTGCGACATTATAATTAAATAAATTAAATATCATGGCCAAGAGGAAAGCACAACTTTTACACATGGAAAACCCCGCCAGAGCTCTGTCGCTCTTTCTCCTCGATTTATTAATATTTTTATTCAAATCAATTTATTTCATATCGGAATCATTGTATTACACCATTCTGCCGGATCGTTTTCGTAAACTGAAGGTATGTGAATTTAGAACTTTAAGTGAAATGTTCTTAAATAAAAAAGTAGAAAAATTATATTGGAAAATAATGGCAGGCGATTTTAAATACTATTCACATATTGTATTATGTATGTGTGTGTGTGTATATAAATGCCTTCGAATGTCTTTTCGACTCCCTTAGCTGCGTCAATATTAAAACTATTCACCCCTGCTGTAAATTAAATGGGAATTTCTCGTTGCTATGAAATTTTCATTCTGCATGATGGGAAATTTCTGTTGAATTTCAAAGAAACGTTTGTTTCCGCTATTAAGGCTCAGTGAATGTAAAATAAAAAATAATAATTTTCAACGCTTATAAACGAAATAAAAATCAAACAAATTAAATTTTTACATTAAATAAATAATACAGGGTCCGCCAAATAACTTCTCTTTTTTTGAAAATGCTATAAAAAAAAACCACTGAATATTTTCTGAAATTTTTTTTTTTCTATTTGAAAGTACAATCCTTCCGGTTAATAATGGAAAATAATTTCATTCAAATGGCTGCCTCGGCTGGCCATGCAGTAGCCTACACGATCGGTCCAATTTTTAAGCACATTATCGATTGTGTGCAGCTGTATTTCTCCAATGGCTTCACGAATATTGTCCTTTAAAGCGTCAATTGTCTCTGGCGTGTCGGCGTAACACTTATCTTTGACGGCACCCCACAAATAAAAGTCAACGGAGTCAAATCGCAGCTTCGAGGTGGCCAAACGACATCAGCCCTGCGGCTGATAATACGATCTTCAAAAACAGGGCGCAAAACATCGAGTGCAGCTTCGGCTGTGTGGCACGTAGCGCCGTCCTGTTGAAACCAAATGTTGTCAATATCCTCCTCTTCAATTTTTGTGAACAAAAATTCGTTCAACATGGCCCGATAACGATCGCCATTGACTGTAACGGCCACTCCTTGCTCATTTTCGAAGAAAAATGGACCAATTATGCCTCTGGACCAAAATCCGCACCAAAGAGTGACTCGTTTTGGGTGCGTCGGTTTTTCAATGAATGCGATCGGGTTTTCTGTGCCCCAAATGCGACAAGATTGCTTGTTTACATACCCGCCAAGATCAAAATGAGTTTCATCTGAAAAGATGATTTTTTGCAGTCGATCACAGGCCCATATTTCGTTCAGCGGAAGGATAAAACTAATTATCTGTCAAATCAGACATGAGCCAAGTGTTACCATTCACGAAATAAGCACTAGTTGAAAAAAAACGTTAGATGGCGGACCCTTTAGTAATAGCACTATAAAAAATTTTTCCTTTTTCTACGATACGAACTTTTTATATAATTCTTACATAAAATTTTGTCTGAAAATTATTTTATTTTATTTTTTTTTTTCTAGTTGGCATTAGTTTTCGAGACATAATTTTTTCGAAAAAGTGGTTTTATACGACTAATATTAGTAAATTTAAAAAACGGCTTGTCTTATTCTATCCGCCAAATTATTCAAAATTCAACGTCAGTTTTGCCTTTAAGCTGAACTAACAATATTTTTTAAGTCACTCAGCAATTACAGGGATATGAAGCAATTTTTTTATTAAAAATTTTTTTTTCTTCAAAAAGCCATAAAACTTCCATTCTCTTTCTATTATTGCATAGATTGATATTTTCTAAGCAAAGCGAGCTACATGTTGCTAAAATCAATCAAGAACTTTTAATTTTGTTAAAAATTTACCATAATTTTTCTTCACTATATAAATTTAAAAAAATATATAAATTTTTTTTAGCGGAAGTAGCTTTTCATTAGAAAGGCAGCAATGTGAATGACTGTTTGTAGACAACCTGAGTTATGTGTGAGACACATTCGGCCAATTTGCTAAAACGATTTCCAAATTTTCCTTTTCAAAAATTCTCTACAATTTAAATTCAAAAACTCGTTAAAAACACATTTCTTAACGGATTTTAATGATTTATATATTACTGTACAGTGCAACAAAAGTTCTATAAAAATGCGTTTAAAACTATTTAAAATTTTAATTTTTAACAGAGATATTGACTATGAAATATTAACAGTAAAATTCTTAGTGAATTTTGAAAATTAGAAAAAAACACGTTTCTATTCTGTCAAATTGTACAAAATCATACCACATACTACTTATACACAACTTTCAAATATCTCAGTGTTTAAAAAGTAACACGCTAATAAATGTTGAACGGCACGCCCGAATCGAACCATGGCCTATATGGTCAAAAATTTTCAAATTTTTTTTTTATTTCATCTTTGGGAAATCCTCTCATCCCATTTTATTTCTTTGCCATTTTTTAATTTGCTTTATTTTTTCCCCCACTTTTCTTTATTTCAATGAAACTTTTTTAAAGTTTTTAGCGTTCATATATTTTTAAGCAAGTTAACAACATGTTGCACAGCATAAATATCACTTTTGTGGTAACACTTACTTTTATAAATATGTATGTATACGGAATAAAAAACGTTTAACAAAATAAAACTTTACAAAAGTATGAAACAGCTTTTTGTAGATTGTAACAAAAAGTTTCTCTAATATATTACAAAACAATAGTAACATTAAATTTTATTAGTTGCTACTCTAAATTGCTTTGAAAAAAATATTTTAGAGTACAACAGAAAATGCATGTGATAATTTTATAAAAAACAGTAAATATACATGCAACCATGCAAATTGTTTGAAAATGTTAAATATTTTTAAACAAACTGTTTTATAAACTGCAGATAAGACTTGTTTTATTGAAATAATTTGATTGAACATGTTGTTCAATTGCAATAAAAGTTGTAGTCAATAGCACACAACATTTTTGAAAGAGGATTTAATGAAATAATTTTTTCTGTTAGCTTTATACATAGATAACCATGTGCGTATGTATTTATGTATGTATATATTCCACATACACAATTAAAATTAATGGCTTAAAGACTACGCAAAAGCCTAGGAAAGAATGTAGGAAAATTGTCAACAGATGGCGCTTTGGGCATCCCGACTTATTATAGACGCTAAAAATGAATTGGGTATTAAACCGCTGAAAGTATCTAAAGAAAGTTATCCATTTCTGGCTCTCAGCAGTTTTTTGAGGAAAATTTCTGCGCTTCTATACTTTTTCAGGAACATTCGATAAGTAATATTAGGTCCGTCCGAGTATTTTTAAAATTACTGAGTAACTATAGGGTCCGCAATCTAACGTTTTTTTTCAACTAGTGCTTATTTCGTGAATGGTAACACTTAGCTCATGCCTGATTTGAAAGATAATTAGTTCTATCCTTACGCTGAACGAAAATGGTTGGCCATCCAATGCGTTTTCGCTTCGCTATGTGGGCCTGCGATCGACTTACAGAAGATGCCGATTTTGCCAAAAAAAATCATCTTTTCAGATGAAGCTCATTTTGATCTTGGCGGGTATATAAACAAGCAAAATTGTCGCATTTGGGGCACAGAAAACCCGACGCACACAAAAGGAGTCAGTTTGGTGCGGATTTTGGTCCAGAGGCATAATTGGGCCATTTTTCTTCGAAAATGAGCAAGGAGTGGCCGTTACAGTCAATGGCTATCGTTATCGGGCCATGCAGCCATTTGAATGAAATTATTTTCCATTATTAACCGGAAGGATTGTACTTTCAAATAAAAAAAGAAATTTTAGAAAATATTCAGTAGTTTTTTTTATAGCATTTTATAAAAAAAAAAGTTATTTGGCGGACCCTTTACTATTGTAAATCCAAGTGAAATATATGAAACAATTGATTGCAAACAATTGTAGTACAGCAAAATTATGTATAAAACTAATTGAAAGTAATAGGAAAGTATTATTTTGCAATATTCATTAAAAATTATGTAAATTCAATGACAATGATTTATTAACTTTGTAACATATATTTGAATTTTTTTGCAGGATGTTTCGGGTCAAGTTGTTTTAATAACTGGAGGCGGAGGAGGCGTAGGACGTTTAATAGCCCTAAATTTTGCTAAACTTAATGCTCGTATTGTGATATGGGATGTAAATCAAGAAGGTAAACTTTAAAAAAACTCTATGAATATTTAATATCCGGTTTCAGATTATAATGAGAATATGAGGGTATAATAACTTTATAAATATATAATATGTACAAATGTATGTAGCTTTAACACATAATTGCGCCTAAAACAGTACTTTACTTTAAGGAATATTTTCAAACTCTCATATAATTAATTCGAAATTATAACGACAAAAAAATTAATATATTTCTAAAATTACATCATTTCTCTCATCACAGATCACTGATCGTTTACTCTATTTCGAAAGTTTTGCGTCTCACTCACAATAGTTAATTTCAACACCTCAAATAACTGTATAGATTTACATTTCTTCTGAGGAATTTTTCGTGGTTAGCTACGTTGCTACTTCCTATGTGAAGGCATAGTTCGCGTACAGTCAGTCACAGTAACAGAAGAAAATACGGGTTAATAACATCGCCGACATATGAGGTGTGTTCAATTACTTTACTAGTAAAAATTAGTAACGAGAGAGTAACAAGAAATTTTCCACAATTACTCTCAAAAATGTGAAAAAGTAAATGAACACTTTACTAGCTAAAATTTGCAAGTTAAAGTAGTGTTGTAATATATAGGTATATATGAGTACTCAATAGCTACCCCTATATATTTTGGACAAATTATACATATATACATATTATTATAAAAATAATGTGATTATGGTCATTTATATTCAGCATTCTCGTGACTGGCGTTTTTCGAGTACGGCTTGTAATAGAATAATGAAAAGGTTTGCAATTTTATTTAATCTAGTACTAGGCGTAGTCGAAATACGCTAAACACGATTAGGGTTATTAGCTACTTTTGAATTAAATTAATTAATAAAATATCTTTTTTTAAATTAGTTTATACGTCATAACAGTCTGCGCAAGCAAATGTGAGTTAAAAAGGAGAATTTTTGTTAGTTGTTGTCTAACATCAATACCTTGCCTTTGCAATCGTTTCCAAACATTTGAACACAAAAACGTATAGGCTATAATAATAAACAGCCGGCGAGAAACGGGTAAAATATATATTTTAAAGGAAACAAATTTAAGCAATATAAATTTTTATTGTAATAAAAAGCTTTATCCAAAATAAAATATCATGTTGCTGCCACGATTAAAACCCCAAAAGCAGTACACAAAAATAAATTTGTTATCTTTTTAATACTTTTTATTGTTTTAAAAGTTTACATTTACTTACAATTTCAGAAATTTTCCAAAATATTTTTATTTTCAACAAACACAAAACAGCTGTTTGAATAATTATTACAAGTAAAAATTTTACTTGTAAAAACTTGCAATAATTTTTCTTTATCTCAATTTTTTACGCTCTTTCGCCGCTCTCTCGTTGCAAATTTTTTGGGTTAATGAACGCTTTCTAGTAACAATTGTTACAAATTTGTAAAAATTTTTAGTAAATGAACACAGCTATGGTCTCAGTCACCTGTCAGCATCTATACACCGATACTTTGTAAATTTACTTTGCAAAGTATTTTTTATACCAATATATTCGCGTATACTGCGTTGCAACTAATTCCAAAAATTGTCAAGAGAATTGAATCTTTAGATTAGGATGGCTTTTAAACATAACAAATCACTCTACATCTTAGATACGATTTGACATACTATACTTTAATCTGGATCATATGCTATTGGTCTATCAAATTCCATCCAAATTCATTAAGCGGTTTCCATGGGATAGTGGAACAAACATACAAACTCACACACAAGTTTGCCATACATACATACGTGTATGTATTTTTACGAAATTAATTTTTTTCATTGATTCCAATGCATTTCAATCAAATGCACCTCGTCACAAAAATTTAGTGCAGTAGTACAAAAACTAAAGATTTTACCAACAATTATTGTATTTGCAAAATACTTTGCCAAATAAATTGCAGTTTCTATTATGATCAATACCGTTTCTGTTATATTTTTGCCTTCTGTAAAGTTAAAAATACTCGTTATAGGGCCTTTTTACGTATTTTTTGAATACTTAATGCATATTTCTTATTTAACGCTAAAGATTTTTTGTAGCGCTAAAGACTGCCATCAACCTGTTGGCGCAGCATGGTCATCATAACTGCAAAGGATACGTTGTTGACATTTCAAATCGTGATGAAGTGTATGAAAGGGCAGCACAGACAATTAACGAAGTGGGTCATGTCGACATTTTGATTAATAACGCCGGTATTGTGTGCTGTAAACCATTTTGGGATCTTCCCGATCGTGTCATTCAAAGTACATACAACATTAATATAATATCGCACTATTGGACAGTGAAAGCATTTCTGCCACACATGATGCGGCACAATCGAGGCCACATAGTTACCATGGGTTCAGTTACTGGAATGTTGGGCACCTATGGCTGTTCTGACTACAGTGCAACTAAATATGCATGTATAGGTTTCCACGAAAGTCTATTGACCGATCTCAAGGCCCATGGTTACGATAATATTCATATGACATTAATTTGCCCCTATTACATAAACACGGGTATGTTTGCTGGTGTGCAACCTCGCATTTTCCCCATGTTGCAGCCCCAATATGTGGCTGACCAACTAACGGCAGCCGTGCGCAAGAGCGAAACATGGTGTGTATTACCAAATTCTATACGCACATTTACTCCCCTGAAATGGTAATTGTTTTTAATTTTGTAGAAACCGATATTTAAATACATATTAATTTTGTTACTTTACAGCTTATTGCCTGCTAAAATGTGCTGGGAGCTAATGTCTAGAGTTATTCGTGGCCCTGAATCTATGATGAAATTTCAAGGTCGGGGTCGTGTTGCAGCTGGTTAAATTATTTCCTAAATCTACGAGCACACAAGCAACTTGTGTAACACAAAACACAAAAATTTATTCCTAATTTAAGAATTTAGATATTTAACTAGTAAATAATCTAGAACTAAGGTGCTGTTTATAGAAACCAAAAAGTCTATTTTATGTATACACTGAGTTTTCCATAAAAATGTGTTTCCTTTAAGCCGAACTTCTGCAAATATTACATGGATGTTATGTTTAAAATTTAAGCCATGATGTAATAACACATTTCAGAAAAATCTGTTTAAAAGTACCAAATGTTTAAAAACACAACACATTGGAGTGTTGCGCGCAAGATAATTGCTAAATTACTTACATTGTATATTTATGTTAATTATTTTGTTGAAACACACACTTATGAACCTCCATTTTTTTAAGTAATTTTAAAACACTAACACGGAATAAAATACATGTTCATGATGTAATTGAAAAACTTTTAAACTGTTCTGTTTTAGTTATAACTAATTTTAAAAGGTTTTTAATCACACATTTTTATACTGTTGTATTTATTTTTCTAATACTTATAAACGCGTCGGTCTTATTTCTTAAACAATCTTCAAAATGTTATCTATACACTTTTAAACAATAAGCAATTCAAGAAAAAGTTTCACACAAATGCACACAATGACCCAACTTTTGGGTTTTATTGCTTTACTACAGCAATGTCAAAAACCGCGGCTTTTTTTTACTTCTATGTTGTCAAATCCAGGAAACAACGTTTTATACAACTTTTAAAATTTTCATTTAACTACATTACAAATCCTACCAAAGATTTATAAAATTAATAAAAGTTTTATATGGCAGCTTTCAATCTCAAAATGAAAGTGGAACAGCTGGCAGCTTCCTAGATATTTGGTGTTATCGGGCAATGCTCTTTATATTATTCATAACTTGATTACGGTAACAACTATGTACAAAATTTGCAATTACATTTTTTATTAAAACTTTAAAAATAAGCCGAGATCGAGGATAAACCTTGATGGATATCTGAGGATTGATTATAAAGCACTTTCAAGAAGGGAACATGATTCGAAGAAATTGATAACTCATTGATAGAAGTTACTCTACAGTACATAATAGGTATAAAGGGTTTTGATTTACGTAGAATCTATACCGCGGCAACAATAGATTATTTTCAAATGAGCAGTGGATTATGCGGCAAATAAGCATACCTCAATACATAGGTCACGGAACTGATTTCCCAGTGCCTCAAAATGGAGGATAGGATGGGTTTAGCAAAAGAAGTCTTTCGCCAGCAAAGTAGGTTAAAATCGATAAGACGTTTTGAGACCATTTTTTTCGTTTTTGTTGATTAAAGCAAATTTAACTTTCTTCGGCATTACCTTTCTTTAATAAAGCTCTTTATTTTATTTATTAAATACATGCACCATATGACCTCGTGGCCCATAAGCAATTTGGGCTGTATCGATGATCATAAGTAGAAAGGCCCTAACTCAAATAATTGTAACTTAACATTTTGCATATTCTAAGCAATAGTAGTAAAAATCAATATATTTGTAATTATTTGAATTTATTCATCTACTTTTTTTTAATTCGTTTATAGATGTTTTTTAAATCAATATCCCAGAAGCAGCATTGCTTTATTGTAGTTCGATTCTGTAAAGAAAAAATTTACAAAATGTAAATACGTACGTATGGTTTTAAAATAGGTAAAAAAGAAGAATAAATTGAAATCAGTTTGAAAAGTTCGATAAATCTTCATTACAATTCTGTTGTCCCTATCATATTTGTCATCATATTCAGTAAATGCTAACATTGTCTACTTGTATCTATGAAAATCTACTTGCCTATTTACGCTGTGGATATAGAAAAATGTTTGAAGCTGTGACAATACAATGAGCTTACTCCAGGTGACGTCAGCACACCAATATATATAAACCAGCATGTATTTTACACAAAATTCTGAAAGAAACAAAATCAAATTATAAAATTAATTAAATATTTCTACCGAATGAGATATTTTTTAAGCAATTGGTGGACCTTATTACATACTATTCTTATTGCATATTAAATATAACCTAACTTTCTAGAATATTGGAAGATTTGCAGATAACTGCTGGATTATCATTAATTTATGTATGTGAAATATATTAAAAACTTGATAAAATTTCGGAATCAATTTTTTTATGCTTAGCCACCCATGTAAAATATATATACTTATGTACTTACTTTTTCCAATTATTCACATTCCACCTTGCTTAATGTAGAACGAAGAAGCCCATGTAATGATTTGGCTGTATGAAGCGCAATTACAAACGCATGGAATCTGAAAATATTAAAAGCATTTGTGTTAGCAAAGGTGGTCCAAAATTATTTAATGTTACAAGCATAATTAATACTCAGTAAAATTGATAAATCGGCAATAAAATTAAGTTGTCCCTATCATGACTATCATCAACAAAGATACCATGGCCCAACGATTGGGGCAAGGAATATATTTAACGACTACATAATTTCATAAGTATAACAATTACCTTATTGGTCATATTTTTAAATCTCCAGAACGACCATATGGAGTGTATTTGGCTAGTTCGAAGAACAATTTCCGTCTTATCAAGTGAGATCATCCATGATCATACAAACATTACATATGCCAACATAATCTTTTATTTAAAAATTCATGTGCCTTATCAAGTTAATGGAAAATCCAAGGCAGATTAAATCTGCCTTGGGAAAATCACACAAGTGGACAAAATTATACCTCCGCGAATAATCTCATGGCAAATGCACGTGCTTTTCAACGAAAATACCGAGGCGAAGAGAGATTATGAGTTGACGGCGTATTATACTTATACCATCTGAACCAGAGTTGCACATACACTAAAGATAAATTTTTTTGTAAATATCGACTGACGGGGAAAATTATACATATTTTACTTAATAATACAATATAAGTGGAAAATTCGACCTACATCGCACGCGTAGGTCTATCTCTATTAATTTTTTATATATATTATTATCAATCACTTTGCATATTGTAGGGCGAAAAACTTTCGATGAATAATATAGCTGGATTTAAGTATCATACAAAGTCATCTTATATAAGAAATCAGTCGATAAAAAAAAATTTGAAACCGTACAGAATAAAATAGAAATAACGCATGGCTGTATTACAGATAATCTTATAAGTATTTTGGATAAGTATTGTTCTCAAGCTCAAGTAAATTATTGGGCACATATGAATGAAGGTTTGTTTTTTTATAATAAGGCAAGCAATGCACCCGAACTTGAAAAGAGATGACAGTACTTCGTAGCTTTTTCAACATATACTTCGTTAACGAATTTTCGCTACAGAACCGACGATACTGCCAATAGTGAACACCACCTATGGCTACTAAAGCTGTCCTTGGTATGGCAAATGCCGAAGTAAACGCTTCAATATATGGTATATGCAACTACCTAATGATAACTTGCGGCTAATATAATTTCATGTTATAAAAGAATATTTTTATATATACATTGTACATTCGTTTATCTTAATCGCCTTAATTTTGGAAAACGTTGAAAAAGTTGAGGCGAAGAATAAAATAACTGAATCTACTTACCTTTACACTAAATAATATAATTTTTTTTTGCATTACAGATATTATTAGTTACTTTAAATCACATTTTTGCTAAAAAGTTTTAATATTGTAACATTTTTCTTGTTAATTATTTAAATCAAGTAGCTGTCATCAAGTTCTTGTTTACTATATCTTGACAGCGCAAATTTTTATCACCTGTGCTTTAGGGGCCACCTGTTATTAATTCGTCTTGCGTTAAATGAACACGTCACATTTGTAATATGGGAAAAATTTATGCAGAATTTATTTTCTTCAAATCACGGTGTAAATTCTGCTTTTTAGTTTTTAAGGAGTTTTGTTAAACAATTCGGTATAATTATTTGAAAAGTAGATGACAATAGAAAATCATCGAAGGTGTGCTTAAAATGAGTCGTATAAAAGAAGAAAAAGATGATAAAAATGAATTGTTTCTGCAAAAACAAATCCATTTAATAAGTTCAAAAAACAAAACTGCGGTCTTTAATGCCGCTAGCTGTGGTATTGATGAATTAGTTCAATATGTAACTCTGTATGTAAAGAATCCAGTTGTTCTTTGTGGAGTTGTGTGGCCATTTATTCCTTTGTATTTGGGAGTATTTTATTTGTGGATTGCGGTTTACGGCATTGACGAATATTATGAAGCCGGTCTCGTGGCAATTGTAGCAATTGCATTTATTCATGTATTGACGCTGTTGTGTTGCTATTGGAGCGTTCATGTACTGGCGTTTTTGAATTGTCGCAAGGTCAAGGTACCTAAAATGGGTGTACTTGCCAAAGTAGTTCCAACAGCGAATAATGGTTCATCTGAAATAGTAATGATAAAAAAAACTGTGTTGGAGGATGATCGCGAATTGTATTACTTTATGTTTCAAAAAACTAAATATGTATGGGATGATGAAAAGTCGACATTTAGAGGCATTGAGTTCCCGGTAAATGAACTTTTGGATCGATATTCGAAATCACGTGGCCTTGAAACCGAAGCTGCCATAACATGGGCGGAAAAAACTTACGGCAGTAATCAAATGGAGATGGTGGTGCCGGAATTTTTCGAGTTATTTATTGAGAGAGCTACTGCACCGTTTTTTGTATTTCAAATATTTTCGGTTGGCCTTTGGTGTTTGGATGAATACTGGTATTATTCCCTCTTTACACTGTGCATGTTGATTGTTTTTGAATGCACATTGGTACAGCAGCAATTGCGCAATATGTCCGAAATTCGTAAAATGGGAAACAAGCCGTACTTAATAAATGTTTTTCGCCAAAACAAGTGGAGACAAATGTTTTCAGATCAGTTGTTACCAGGCGATTTGGTGTCAATAACAAGATCTCAAAATGATAATATTGTTCCTTGCGACTTGGTTCTATTGCGTGGGAGTTGTATTGTCGACGAAAGTATGTTAACAGGTAAGACCAATAGGAGAATAAAATAATTAGTTAGCGTATTTATCATAAGACTTACATTTATCATTGCAATTTTAAGTAATAAAAATTATTTGGTAATTTTAAGCTTAATTTCTATAATTTTTAGTTATTCAATCGCCGGGGTGATATATCTGGAGCAATTCTTCAAGTTAAAGGTTCTTTCATGTCTGATTGAGACGGTTTAATTACTCATTTATTAAAGAAATCTTCAGGAGTGTGAATTTGCTAATAGATAGAGGGTTGTAATATATTTTCTTATTGTAAGAGTTAAGATGTCGCTTCTTACAGTTCCATTCCAAAATTATCTTTATTTCTAAATATATCGCACTTAAGCAATTATTTTTTTTTAATGAATGCAATGAATACGTCTTTATCGGCATGGCTCTTCATCTAATAGTGGAGGTAATTTACACTGAATCGATGTTGAAAACTATATTCTTAATAGCAACTGAGATGTATGTATATGGGAGTGGGACTTGCTTTTAAAGAAGAAAGTTTATAATTAAAATAGAAAATTTTTATTCAGACCCCAGTTCAAATCTGCAATTAATTTTTTTAAGAATTTTGGTTAAATTCAAGTTATTTTATTAAGAATGGAATATATAGAATATATTTATAATCATGAGTAGAAAGTTTTTTATTATATTTTATTTCGGGTGGTGATAATTGGGGCAAATCGTTATTGGTAATGATGTTGATAGCTTCGTTATAATGTTATTCGGCTGTCTTGATGGTTAAAGTTGGCAATAAAATATTGTACAGGTATTTTTTTTACAATGAAACATATTTTCTTAGAAAAGTATTTTCGCTGAATTAGTTCAGTTTCTGTTCAAAGGTGTTTCTATAGTCTTCCATAATTTGCTTCAGTACTTGATTGGGTTTTCTTTGATTTTTGACCGTTTAAGGCTATATTTGTGGCTAATCGTATTTGATACAAATATATATGTATGTATTTTAGGTGAATCTGTGCCACAGATGAAAGAATCTTTAGAATCATTGGATAATCTTAACAGTGAACTTGATGTAGAAGGCGAAGGTAAACTTTTTGTTTTGTTTGGCGGCACTAAAGTTGTGCAACACACGCCACCTACGAAAGATGCTATGCGGGCACCAGATAGTGGTTGTATTGGTTATGTAATTCGGAATGGCTTTAATACATCCCAAGGAAAGTTACTGCGAACAATTTTGTTTGGTGTTAAACGTGTAACGGAAAACAATTTGGAAACATTTGCCTTTATTGTATTCCTCATGGTTTTTGCTGTTGCGGCAGCTTCCTATGTTTGGATTAAAGGAAGCGAAGATCCAGAACGTAATCGCTACAAACTATTTTTGGAATGTACATTGATTCTTACATCCATAATACCGCCCGATCTACCAATTGAGCTAACATTGGCCGTGAATACTTCTCTGATGCAACTTTCAAAGTTATTTGTATTTTGTACAGAACCATTTCGTATTCCTTTTGCTGGAAAAGTCCAAATATGTTGTTTCGACAAAACTGGTACATTGACATCGGATAATTTGATGGTGGAAGGTGTGGCAGGACTAACGGATACTGGCGGCATTATACCAATGGAGAAAGCAGAAGACGGTACCATACAAGTTTTAGCAACTTGTCACTCGCTGGTAATGCTTGAAGACGGCCTTGTGGGAGATCCTCTGGAAAAAGCCACCCTTACCGCTGTCGATTGGAGTCTTACGAGACAGGAGAATGTTATACCCAAACGGGGAAAACTGAAACCAATGCGTATCTACCATCGTTTCTATTTCTCTTCTGCTCTTAAACGCATGTCCGTTTTAGCCGGCTATTTGTCTCCATTCGGTAATGAGGTAAATTACATCGGAACAGTTAAGGGGGCACCAGAAGTTTTAATGAAAATGATAAAGGAAGTTCCCAAAAATTATGAAAAGGTGAGTTCTTATTTTATCTTCATACATTTTACTAAACTAATAACCATTCAATTATAACATAGACATTCTTAGAATATTCCCGCCGTGGAGCCCGGGTATTAGCTCTTGGCATTAAAGAATTTGGTACTTTGAGCAATCAGCAAGTGCGTGAGATCAAACGGGAAGACGTTGAATGTGATCTTACATTTGCTGGATTTGTTATCATTTCTTGTCCCATGAAACCAGATTCGAAAAGTGTTATCAAAGAACTTATACAAGCATCTCATAAAGTTGTAATGATAACGGGTGATAATCCTTTAACAGCGTGTCATGTTGCCAAAGAACTGCGTTTTACTAGAAAAAAGTTACTCGTTCTTACACCTTCTTCAAATATTGTGAACGATTGGCAATGGGTTTCTATTGATGGTGGAACATCTTTCGCTTTGGGACCTGAATTAAAGATGCTACTGGCTGATTACGATCTTTGCATTACTGGCGATGGCCTGCAATATCTGAAAGAATATCAGCATAAATACATGTTACAGATATTACCCTGCATCACTGTCTGTGCTCGTTTTGCACCCAAACAAAAGGAATATGTTATAACAACGCTGATGCATCTTGGCTATTGTACTCTTATGTGCGGTGATGGCACCAACGATGTAGGTGCTTTAAAGCATGCAAATGTAGGAGTTTCTTTGCTCTCTCATGTCCCTTTGAAAAGGAATACCAACACTGCCCTTGTGGCTACTGGCACCGTTGAAAATGCTGCTAGCCCAATTACTGTGAGTGCTGCAACTGCCAATCAACGTGCGGGTGCTCGCAATGCACAGTCCGTTGCTGGAAATCGTACTCAAAATCAAGCATTAACTCCGCGTGAACGTGCTATTCAACAGAGACGTGAACATCTTTCACAAACCCAGGCACGTTTGCAAACTGTTTTACGAGAAATAGATGAAGAACAAGTGTCTGTTGTAAAATTGGGCGATGCTAGTATTGCGGCGCCATTCACAAGCAAATCATCATCGATTATGTGTGGTACGTTTAATATATATATGTATATATATATATATATATATATATATATATATATATATATATACATATGGATATATATATATATGTATATATATATATATATATATATATATATATATTTTTTTTTTTTTTTGCGAAATCAATTCTTGACATCCTTTGCCTTTGCAGTTAATCATATCATAAAACAAGGACGTTGCACGTTAGTTACCACCTTGCAAATGTTCAAAATTTTGGCATTAAACGCTCTCATCTCTGCCTATTGTCAATCTGTACTTTATATTGATGGTGTCAAATTCAGCGACACTCAAGCCACATTACAGGGTCTTTTTATTGCAGCATGTTTTCTATTCATAACACGTTCTAAAGTAAGTACCCAAGAACGCAAATTGCCAAATCAAACATTTAATTTTTCGTTTTTGCAGCCTTTAAAAACTTTATCGAAGACTGCACCCCTTCCAAATATTTTCAATTTTTATACAGTTGCCACGATACTGTGCCAATTCGCTGTACACTTTACAGCATTATTTTACTTAACCCTGGAGGCAACCGCCAGAGCACCACCCAGGTAAATTAATAACCTAAATATATGTTCTATTGACTGACCAAGTTCATCTTTTATATTCTGAACAGAGAAGGAAAAGTCAAGTTATACATTGACATGGATGCTGAAGAAAAACAAAAGTTCGAACCGAACATAATAAATAGTACAGTGTATATAATTTGTTTGGCATTACAAGTATCAACCTTTGCAGTGAACTACAAGGTAATCTCTTTTAATTGGTAATGTCTCTGTTGGCTCTGTTCAAAAATTGGAAAATTTGGAGCACACATATTGTATATACACGTTTGTCTTGGCGTTTTGCATCACGTGATACCAGCGGGGAAAAACTTAACTTTAATTTTTAATATCCCTTTACCTAACCTTTGTGTAAATCATCCAAATTATAACCGACAGTTTAACAACAATTAGGTCCCTTACGGAGGTGTACGGCTCATCGCACCTTGTCCAAGAATGGCGTAAAGCCCACGACGGACTTTCAAGGCATTCACGCAACACCTTAAACTGCGTACGGGGACATGGGACTACACTAGGCAACGTTAAAGGGGATGAACTATCAAAGACCAGTGTGTGGTTCGGCTCAACTATCACAATCACACTATCCCCCTTTTACTTCTCTCCTATACAGGTAACACAAGGGGATCATATTGGACCCAAATGAGCTGGACCCTAACCTAACCTAGTTTTGTGTTTTCAGTATGTCATTTTGATCTGGGGGGTTCTTCTATAATGCGATGCGAATGGAAAACGATAATGCGATGCGAATGGATATTTACATTGAAATGCGAAAGCAGTTCTTTTCGCATCGCATTACAGAGTAACCCACCTGATTACAGCAGAAAGTAGATATATTTAATATGTGAAAAATTTGGTAGAGACTGTCTATTTGTTTAAATTTTTTTGACAGTTCTTAAACCTTTTCAAAATTTAATGGTGCAATAATTTGCAAAATTGCTTTAATGAAATTTGACAAATTGTTATAAAATTTGAAAATGTTTATAAACATTTTAAGGAAACTTCTACTACACACACACATAACTTCTTCATATTCGTAGATCAAACGTTGTCTATCTGCATCCCAAAGAGTGAAAATGGGACCATATTTGCACTGCCCTGGAAGTCTCATATTGTTTATGAGATTTTCGGGGAGCCTTTGCATCGCCAAGATAAATGAATTTCAGCTTCTTAATTCAAATACCGAATGAATCAAAAGTTTAATTTCTATGATTTTCATTGACAGGGACACCCGTTTATGGAAAGTTTGCGTGAGAATCGTTTGCTATTGTATTCAATTCTTGTATCGACTGGCTTAGTAATTATGTTGTCATTAGGTCTATCTCCCGATTTGACGAATACATTTGAAATTGTCGATTTTCCTAGTGATGTAAGTGTGGATATGCATGCCGATGATAATATCAATAATTGAACAATTTTATTCTTTTGCATTTATTTAGTTCCGTCAAATACTTATATGTGTTTTGATAGCCGATACTATAGCTGCATATGTAGCGGATAGACTCTGTTCATTCCTCTTTGGTGAAACCAGACGAAAATCAAAAGTCCTAAGTTGCTAAAATCATTCGATTGTATATGTTTTATATCTATTTCATTCAATACATTTGTTTTTGAATTATTTATTTTAATAATGGAATTTCTTTTTGTTTAAGACTATAGAATAATTTTCTTATGCTTTTGCAAATAAGTAATCATTTACAGAGTTTTTTTCCGGAACACTATTTAGAGGAGTATAAATATTTCTTTATTATTAAATTGCTTTTTAATTTTACTTTTTTAATTCAGTGTTTTTTTTTGTATATTATAGTTAACAAATAATATTAAAATAATACACAAGTGTGTGCGAACTATTGTATCAATTGTTTGGGATAATCTTGTTGTATGTCGTATTATTTTGAAAACGTCGAATACATAAATCAAATTTTTAGAAATCTAAAATCTCATATAGTTATCCAAACGTAAACGTATGAGGTCTATTAAAAGAATAAGGAGAATTTTCAAACATCGCGGCCTATATACATTCAACTATCTTTTTTTTGCACAGTTCCAGTTAATTATCGTCTTCAGTTTGTCGTTTTGGACGATTTTCTCCTATGCAGAAAATGTATTACATGCACTTGAAATGTTGACAATTGCATGTCGTAATTATACTCTGAGCCAGAAAATATTTCCAAGTGGTAGACGCTATTCACAGAAAACCGAAAAGTTGGGAATGACGACACTTGTCCATTGTTTCAGGAGCTAAATACTACGTCATAATTAATATTACATAAACATAAAATTTGTACCGAAGATATTTTTAAAATTTGACAATGACGTGTGTTCGCCAAATGGACCCTGGAGATTTATTTATGGATGAATGATCTGTAACATAGATCAATAATTTTTAAACGGCTTCCAATAACAAGGTATACATATTTAAAAGAAAAAAAAATCATAATATAAAATCATCTTAGGTCAACAATCAACTGCATAGTTGATTTTGTTGTATCGAGTACTTGTTCAGCTGCAAGAGAGCTGTCGTTAAATAGCTGAAAATAAATCTGTTCGCGAAATCGATGTTCGATGCATCTCATTTCTGGTTAAAAAAGTTGCTGTATTTGGATCGAAGATATATTGGGAAAAGTCGTGGAAAAAGGAGACTGACTGATCGAATGAACCAGGTGACTTCATAGGTGTGGCGGACATGTGCCGGAAATCATATTTATGAAAGAAAAGCAATGCAATTATCCACCATATTAAGGTATGTAATAAAAAACAATTTATATGTAGTAAGAATTTTTAACGAACATTTTATATTGCTATATTAAATTGAATTAAGATTCTATAGGCTAATTGTTCGAAATTTTAATTTAAATCTCAGAAAGACATGATAAATATTCCAAGGCACAAAGGCAAGTCAACATCAGTTTTTGTTATTCAACTTACACAGCAGAGCAGAACAGCTGTTTTCGAAAGACGCAACCCTTTCATCATCAGTGCTCATGTGTATTGTGTTTGTCACCACTTATTAGGTGACTTACTTGAATGTGATAACTGTTCCTATTTACACAAATTTGATTGTGAAAAAGGATACGAGAACTATATCAACCTGATGTTAATATGTTATTGTTATAATACCCGTGTTACCGTTTGATTATTATTATTTGTTTTTAAATTAAATTTCGAACAATTAGCCTATAGAATCTTAATTCAATTTAATATAAAAACAATTTAGTTACGAAAGCAAGTTAAAAACAATAAAAGATGTGATGTATTTGCTATTTGAATTGTTGGGGTCAAACATAAACGTCATTGTTGGGCCATGGCTTTAAATAATTGCACAATTCAAGTAATGAAAGTAAAGATGGCATCTCCGTTTTATTTAGACATACATAAAAATTTACAAATATAAATATTATATAAAGATATACGATATTGATTTATATATGCAAGTGCATGTGTATGTGATTGCAAAAATATTAAGTATATATTTTAAAGCTGACACATAAAATAAAAAACATTAACAAATACATAGTACATACATATGTATGTAAATAACTTAATATTTTTGTTATGAAATTTTTTTATTTGACATATTGTCATAATTCCGTTTTAAATGAAATTTATTTCTTGATGGTTAAGCAATGTCTATATGCATTTTATTGGTGTTTTACGAAATCATCAAATCACCAAATGAAATGCATATAGACATTGCCTGACCATCAACAAATAAATTTCATTTAAAATATATTTTTATTTTAATATGTGTATAAAATATTATTTATGATTGAACAAATTATATCTTCATTGAAGCTTCAAATTCTAATTTTTTGGATTCTTCCAATTGCTTGAATTGTATTAGAATTATCAGATATATCGATGCAGATATAAATATCTAAAAAACAGAAAGCAAAAACAAAACAATGACATTAGAAATAGGTACACATGCCTATTATACTTTCCTAAATACAGTACTGCGCTGCAGAAGAAGTCAAAACAATACCGACGGCCATAAAGCGATTGCATTTTCTTGCTTAGATTTGCTTTTATGCCCTCCAAAGAAAAAAATTGTATAACGCAGCGAAATAACCATCTAAGACTCCATAAACTATATATATTCTTTATCCGTACGTCTGTGGAAGTCACGATGCAGTCCAAACGAAAAGAGCTATGAAATTTGGTATAGATAAATTTTTAAGGATAGCACAGGCCAAATTCGTTAATGGGCTAAATCGGACCAGGAATGAGAAAGTTCCCCTAAGAAAAACTAAACCAACCTTTAAAAACTAAATAATTTTTTAAATTATGTATGAATTTTTATTAGTCGAATTTTTTAATGTAAATTGTTAATTTTTTCAACGGGCTTAAGTTCTGCAGTCATGCAGATTCGAACTTAAGCCCGTTGAAAAAATTAACAATATAAATAATTTTTGTAATTTTGTTAATCAAATGATATATATTTATGTTAAAGGGCATCCAAAGCTTTGAACTTGGAGCCAGAAAATCAGAGAAATCTGTTTTAGAATAATGCTGCCTTTACTGGGCGTTGTGTAAATATTTAAGAAATTGTATTCCTTAAGCCTACATTCGTTAAAAATTAAATTTTTAAGCTTTCACGACGAAGGTAAGATGGTCTGTGACTTCCCCTGCCCTACCCCTCCACCCGCCCTTGGCCACTAAATGACCCTATAAAAAAATCTACACTGAATTACCCAAAAAATCTGTTTCAACCAGGTCGATGTGAAATTCACCGATATATTTCTATTCACAGTCACAAACCAGTTCTAACTCAGTCAACATCTAGCCTCGTTTGGCAATTATTTTTTAACTCTTGAGAGTTATGCGTCACTCAGTCACAGTAACGGATAAAATAGGAGTAATTTCAGTCACCCCGTCGACATTGGTGCATCGATATTTTGCAAAGTATTTCACTAATAATAATATTTTAAATTTACTGTTGCAAGGCAGTACTGCATTTACGACGATATGATGGATAATTACCTTGAACGTTGTTGTGTCGTTTATGGTGTAAAATCCACAGACGGAGAAATTTACTTGTTGCCTAATACTTTTTATTAAAAATTTATTAATCTGCAAGTAAAAAAGTAAGAAGACTATATTTCAAAAAACCTCTTTCTGGCTTTTGCATGTTTGACTCAAAGAAAAAATATTTCATTCAAGAAAAAAAAAATATTTTTTTTTCTAGTCAAGAAAACATGGAAGAAAAGAAATTTGGATGCGCTTTGTTAAAGAATGTCTGAGGCTAGTTGAATTTTCTACTAATTGTCCTTAATTCTATTTAAAATATGAGTACATATGTAAATATTAAAATGCGGGATCACAATTTGCAACAAAAGCATTTCCGTATTCGAGTATTGGATAAATGAGAGCAATTTTGAGAGAACAGTATGCTTTCTCATCTTGCATGAAACAGCACGCACCCAGCGGGAAAATAAGAAATTGATTACATATGAATAGGTCTGTCTGCGTACACATATTTTGCATTATTTTGTGCAAAATGTTGCAAAATCTTGCAAAATGCTGTCTGCGTACTCCAAATCTCTTGCAGCGAGAGAGCCAAAAAGAGAATTTTTTGACAGTTGGAATTTAGAGAACTTGCAAAATGTTGCTGGAGAAATTTCTGCTTGCAAGATTTTGCAACTAGTTTGAACAGCTGTTTTTATTTACTGTTTGAATGAAATAATTTTTGTGAAATAAAAATAAAAATTGAAATTTAACAATGCAGAGGCAAGTAGTTAGAATTGTGTTGATTTTTAACATTTATAATAAATTATAATTAACAAAACATGTTACTTCGTGCTAGAAACGTCCAAATATACAGTGCGACCGTGATGTAAGTGGATTGGAGATATATGCTAAAATTCTTTTGCTTTGTTTTCTCAATTGTTTACTAACCGATCAGCTGTTTTCTTGCAAGATTTTACTGGATGCTGTCTGCGTACTTTTTCAGATATTTTCAGCCGACAGAGTAAAATTGGTCTTACTCTCCCAAAAAAAGTTACTGAGTATTTGCTACTGGAAAAGTACGCAGACAGACCTAATGTAAATAACTCAAAAGATAATGTATTTCCGAAAGAATAATAATAATAATAGAATATGTTAGAATCGAGAATGTCTATTACAGCATTGATTACCACGTATATTCTCACTGTTGCGGAATAAGGAATGTGATGTTTATGATCATGATAGTTACTTTGTTTTTTGCTTTTACATACACAGGTACATATCGCACCCTAAATACAAAAGGGGCACAACTCAAAATTTTCCAAAACTGACTTTTTTCCATAAATTAATTCAGAATACACATCTCTAACTGCTGCAAAAATTTCTTTCACATCACTATCTTCTTTAACTGGAAAAATACAGTTATGTCTATTTTGTTAAGCTTCTGTATGATGAATAATTGTTTGTCTCTCCTGAAAATTTTAGTATTTTGATTTGTGCCCCTTTTGTATTTAGGGTGCGATATGTATATTATTCACTTGCAGAACACAATAAAATAATTTATTAGAATCCTAGGACATGTTCTGTGTTAAGAGTAATGAATTCTGGAATCAAAAATTATATTCTCCCTTATTCTGTAACTATTTGTCAGTGTCACAAGACAATATCGAAGAACACTTCTATACTAATTTTTTTCAGCAATTGGCAATTTCAAAAAAACCTCTTACTATATATATATATATATATATATATATATATATATATATATATATATATATATATATATATATATATATATATATATATAAAAGGCCCTAGATGATAGTCACAGGCTATCAGAAGTAGTTAATACTTGTCCACCAGGAGTAGGCAAGTTTTCTATTTTTTTATATTATCTTAACGTGACAATTAGTTACAGAATAAGAAGGGCTGATTACATTTTCCCGCAGAGGTCCGCTAAAATGAGAGTAAACTATAAGTTGCTTTCATATTGATGTTCGATATGCGACCGAGAATAAAAAGGCTGTATGACTAAAGAAATGAAAGCTGCTGGTCGGTTTGGTCAAGAAAATTGGCCAGGGAAACTAAAGTATGTAAATTTTTGTTTTCAATGTGTTAAACTTGTATACGTACAATATTTTTATGTTGACTGTTAGTTCCATACACCTTTGCCAGTCGATTTGCTGTTTCATTAGCCTGAAATATAAAATGAAAGAATATATAAAATTTATTTATTATAAACTTTAAAAACTTCGGTTGTTTACGTCAGAAAATGGGAAGTAACTGTAAAGGAATGAATCAGCTGTTATGTGTAAACTTTTATTGTGTTACATTAAATTTCAATAGTAGTCCTAATTAATTTACATATAACAAAATTGATCAGCACTTTCTTCCCATCGCAGTTACATTCCGTTCCAGTCGGCTAACTTACATCTACAGCAATGGAAAGCTAAACATTCTTCCACGGCCCGTAACTCGTTATTTGTGGATACATTCAGAAAAATATCGCTGATATAAAAGACCCCATTTGTTTAAATAATTAAAAATGTTAATATTTTGAGTTATAACTGAGTTGCAATAAAGGAGCGATATAATAAATTTTTACTGTTGCGGCTTTTCCTGTAATGTCAGAGAACATCTTACCTTCACGTAAAAGCTTAAAAATTTAATTTTTAAGGATTTTTTTAAATATTTCAACGCCCATTAAAGAAAGCGGGGCTCAAAATGGATTTTTCCTGGCTTCAGGTTCAACGTTTTGGACCTTCTTTAAGCCTGTGTTCATACGAGTCATGTTTTACTGACATGATTGCTACTTTATAGGCGAGAGGGGAGAAGGGAAAAGTAACGAGTACTCATGCGCATGTACTGTCAGTACGCTTTCTTTCTCATTCGTAAAGCACACAACTATATGTACATGAATACAAATATACGTACATGTCGTCAACAAGACATGAATTGTGTGAACACGAATGAAAGTTCAAAGAAGAAAAAGGAAGAATCTTGCAAATAAGACATGACTCGTATGAACACAGACTAACATAAAAATATATCATTTGCTTAACAAAATTAAAAAAAAAAAAAATTTAAATTATGTTGCTTTTTCGAGGTTGGCTTAGTTCTTTTTAGGGTAACTTTTTTCCCCTCTAGCCTGATTCAGCCCATTTACGAACTTACCATCATTCAAAATTTATCTATACCAAATTTCAAAAGTGTGGACTGTATTGTGTTTTCCGCAGACGGACATAACGTGGCGTTGACAAATATGTAATAGTTACAGAATAAGTGGATTATTTACCTGATTCGTTGCTTGTCCACAACACGTTGATAATAACACCATTAATGAGGTTTGCAGAATGAGGAAAGCAAAACATAGTTGCATAGCATATCGTGATATTCCTTCGCGTGTTGTAATCTCTACGAATAGATTATATGTAGCTGTGGTAGCCGAATAGAAGGCATATCCCATATAAATGAATATTATGAAACTGTAACTGTCATTTATGGCATTGTAAATACGCAATATTTTGTGATACATACGAAAAGTAAATATAGAATCATCGGGAAAGTTTTGCATTAGCAGTGGATTTCGTTGCACGCTGCCTAGTGCTTGGATATCCTGTCTCATTGTGGCCGCCTGATTACGATAGTCGTAAAGACTTATAATTGAATTCAAATATATAAGACGGGCATTCAAAATACGAAAAAGCACAGATATATAAACGATAATTAAAAACGAAAAGCCACTATTCAAAGAATAAATCATTATCACAATGTACGCATTAATGGTCAGGGGGTAATCCGTAGCCAATATTTTTATAATGGTTATGTACACTAGACAGGCAAATATTAATATAAAGTAGATGACGGCAAATCCACATTTATTGACAATATTTGCACAGCATCGCTGATTTATTTCCTTATCCAGTTTGATTATGTCATTTAAAATTTTTACAGAAGATTTCACTTTTCGAGAACATTTGTAGAGTGTCACTATATAATTTAAGCCCCAACATACGATTTCGGTCCAATAGTTTAAATTCTTAGTGGGAGTATACGAATACAAAATCTGATTAAAGCCGTCCCTGGACATGTTATATATCAAATAACCGGTCGCCGAATAAGACAAAACATGAACAAGAGCCATATACATGAGTCGTACTATAGTCGGTGGAGCCAGTTCACAATTCGAAAGTTTTTGATACATGGGTAGCAATCCAGCTAACTTCATGAAGAAAAGTGTAATTCTTATATCGTTTAAAAATGTTTTTGATTCATCAACACTCGATTTGACCACGAGTGTCGTAGCATTTCTACGTCTTTGTCGTACAGGTGATACTTTTGCTTTTCCATCCGACATTTTTACCGTCCAGGGTTCGGGAGACATTTTAAATAAATTTGTAGTTTTTTAAAAAACAATTCTTTAATTTAAGTACTTGTATAGGTATATGAATCAACTTGTTTGTTATAATGTTGAGCAGTTTGTGAAAAAACGTATTTAGTATTTGTTGCAAGAGTGAGTCCTTGTTATTAGAAGGCGTAAATGTTTCAACTCCAATGAAATTTGTATGTACATACATACATATATGTGTCTTTTAGTGATGTGCAAATATTCGCATTCGATAGTGTATATTTTGTATAGCCTTATATTTTCCATTAATCGAGTATAAAATATTCGAGTGAATATCCTACAACTTTTCATATGTATAACAAAAATGTATATCTCAAGTACCTACCCTGCAGGAAACTGTACTGACTTGCTATTGACAAACGCACCACTACTAGTGACTTATAATACCCCAGACAATGCTATTGGCTATAGACATGTAACATGTTCCTGTCATGCTGGAATTGATACAGTTGACTAGCTATTGCTTTTGGGACCATATGTAGACATTGGAACCAGTGATTCACTAGTACATGTTTGGACTTCTAGTCACCACTTTTGGTCTTTTTCTGAAATAGATGTCAATAATAAACATTTTTAATTTTTTAACTTTTGGTGTGTTATTAAAAACGAAGTAAAAGGCACAAAATTCGTAAAAGGAGTTTTTTTAAGTGTTTGTGAAAAATAAGATACGAATTAATTTCAGTCACCTACCGCCGCCACAAATTATTTTTCTCATAAAAATGTAAACGCCTTATGGACAATGTCTCCAAACAGTCACCAAAATAGTAGACAAAACTGGTGACTTGGGGTCAACAGGTTTCCTTTAGGGTATGTATGTATACAAATGGATATGTGTATGTACCACATGTAACTACTTATTGTTGCTTTTACGCTAAATTGATTCTTTATCTCTAAATACCATCTTTTAAATAAATAAAGTTATTATAAATACAGACCACCCTAAGTTTTGGAAAATGTTAATGTCCATCTAATATTACAGTTTTTTCAATAAGAAAAGTGCATGTTAGTAAAAATTACACATTTTTATGTATATATATATATATATATATATATATATATATATATATATATATATACATACATATATATACATATATATATATATATATATATATATATATATATACATACATATATATACATATATATATATATATATATATATATATATATATATATATATATATATATACATATATATACATTTTACATGCATACACACTTACTTATATTTACAGGCTTATTCATTATGAGATACAATATTTTAGTTGATCGATCGGCTTATACCACAGTGCATTGGGATTCCTGTTTCTGATTTTTTTTGTTTTACTAGAACGCAAACGAAGCCATAACCGCCAAAAAAGCTTAAGCCACAAAAAGTAAATTTTACAGAAGAAGTATGTTTTAATTATCCTTAATTTATATCCAAACCAAAGACGAAAAATGCGATATTTTACTTTATTATGATGTGTTCACATTATGAATACGATTATGTAATGGTAAATTTTGTACCTACATGAATAGATAGCAGAAACACTTTCTTTTAGAGCGTGTTCCAGCGACAAGTCATCTTACATCAGCTTTTATACATACATATACACAAATTGCTTCCTACCCTGAAACCATCTGTTTGATGATTTTCTGATTTTCAATAATTTAATTCTATATGAAATATAAAATATGCTTGATTACCAAAGAAACAATTATTTTCATTTAGTTACTTTTCTATTCCAAATAAAATTTCTAAATTTTCCAGCTCTGGAGCTGTTTTTTCAGTTTTTTTGATTTCTAATTTAATTAAAATTCTTTACAAAGTATCGATTATGTTTAGTTTATTTATTTTTTTTTTTAGTTGGTTACATTTATGTATAAAAGAAGTTTCAATTCTCCAACTCTGGAATCGTATTTTTTTATTTAACTTTTTCTGAAGTATAAAATAGTAAAAAAATTGTTTTAGTTTTCTATTCTAAAAATAAGTTGAAATATTCCAGTTTTGGATTTTTTTTTTTTTTGGGTTTTCTGTTTTTTAATGGCCATCTATTTGGGACTATTTACAATACATCAAACCATAACCGAAGTCTCTAGTTTTTCATAAAAATAGTATTAGTTTGAAATATATTAAAAAAAAATTTTACATTAAACTTTTTGAATAAAATAGTTTTCAAACCCATTTTAAATTTTATGTATATGGGGAATAAAGTTTAAATTTTCCAGCTCTATACCTGTCCTTTTGGCTTTTTATACAACATTTGCACAAGGCTGTAAATAGTGGTAATATGTCATAAATTCACATCCTTGTATATTTCCAAGGCCTTGTAACTCAAATATATAGTACCTCATAATGAATAACTCTTTACTTGTATGTACAAAACATTGTCTGTAGTTGTTTGTCATCATGCATTTATCATTTTGTATAGCAAAACAAAAAAATTGTCATATTTCAAACTTAAAGAGGACTTTATGGTAATCGTAGCATTATTTATTTATACATATAATGATATTTGAAGATAAAAAAATTAATTAACGTAAAAGCAACAATAAGCATATTTGCCGCATTCGATTTATGTTTCATTTGTGGGCTAAAACTCTTTGAGGGGAACTTTAAAGGGATGAGAATTTAAATCTAGGGAATTCATAATTTGATTGCTAAAATTATATACGACGGTTGTTACATACACACTATAGCATATGCTGGTGATTTACCACTGATGGTTGGTGGAAGGTGCACGAGCTAGGCAAATCTATTACGATTTTAATCTGAAATCAACTATTGGACATTTTAAATCGATTTTTATTTATTATTAAAAAAAATGCAATTTGTACTGATAATTTTTATAAAAAATACACTATTATTATATTCATACTGACCCTTTACAGCTTAACGTGACATATCTGTAACAATCCAAAAAAAAATCTCTCTACATTAGCTGCTTTTTAGAGCGCAGGTAACTTTTTTTGAGGCTAAAATTTTAGCGTATTTCTGAAATTTATTTGTATTTACATACAAATTTTTTATTCCTTAAAACCGAAAACATTTGTACTTTTGAATGTAAAAATATTTGCCTGGTTATTGCAAGTTATGGAAAATGTAATACCTTCAGCAGCATAATATTTTTCATTAAATAAACTAGTTTATTATACAACAAATATTTTACATCAATTTTTTTATTAAAAGTATCATTATTTTCCTATTTAAATTAGATCTTCCCTACTGTATGTACAGTGTATCAGCAGCTGACTCTTATTATTGCTAGATCACGCACACGATCGTACACATTAATTAATAACGGAGTAAATAAATTCATAAAATTGAAAACAATGATCAAATCATTGATAATTTTGATCGGAGCACTTAGTTCATCATCACTGCAGGGCGACAACCACATCTGTGATACTCAATATTATAGATTTCCAAAATTTTGGACTAACACCGGTTTATGTCCCGCCGGCAGAATTATTCACGATGACATTAAAAGCTCGATGTTATCAGACGCTATGCAAATGAATCTGCTATATATATCGGCTCTACCAGAAGGAGCCATAACACACGTTCGCATACACTGGCTATTGGAACTCTTACAGTTTCAACAATTTACACAGTCCGGAGTACCTATTTATGACTTTGGTGTTTTGGATAAATTCCTCGTCGATTTAGATGAAATCCATCTAAGTCCTGTTATTGAGTTTATGGCAAATCTATCAGATTTATTTATTAAAAATCCAAATCGAAATGCTTTCTTTTGGGAAAATTTAAGTTATCAAATCACCAAACACTATTTAAGTAAGTAAATGAAATAAAGTATAAGTGTACATTGCACATATATGCGTATGCTTATAGATATGCTTATAGATACAAATATGTATGTACATACTTTGTATGTATGTACACATTTAAAGTTTTTTTCCTTTACATTTCAATTGTTATTAATCAGAGATGTGCAAAGCTCTTAATCTTTTTCGTGTCGCGAGTGAATCACGTCATTACTGCTTAAAAGTTTTTTAAATTAAGGGTGCGTCCGAGATTCAAGTAAAAATATCGTGCCAGATTTGTTAATTTAATAAAAATTACTATATAACAAACAAAAACGTTATATTCGACCGGGTCGAATCTTAAATACTCTTCAAATATTTAGTAGCTAAATTTAAAATGGTGGGACAGAGTTCCTTTATATAATATCGTACGTCAACGCCCACTAAAGGGGGGCGGGGTCGGAGAATAGACTATATCATGTTTTCCACAGATGAACGTATGGGCATTGCTAGACCGTCTTAGACTTCATCACTGATCAAGAATATTATATATACTTTATGGGGTCCAATTCTGTTTGGAGGGTATTAAAACTGTATTTTGTCGGGGTAGCTCTGGCAAGGGCTGTGGGGAGACATTTCCCCTTTGCCATTAAACTCTAAAAATAAATAAGATGTGAATTTATATAAAAAATTTAATTTTTTTTTTGATAGGGGCAAGGGGGAGGAGGGGGTAGGGCAGAGTAGTACCAGATTACGTCTCAACTTCGTCATTAAAGCTTAAAAATGTAATTTTCAAGGAATGTAGGCTTAAGTAAAACAATTTGTTAAATTCTTACACTATTTTTGAATATAATAACGCCCGCTAAAGGGGTCGTCCAAAAAAATTTTTTTTTTTATTTTATTGCTCCAAGTTTAACGCGTTGAACGTTCTTTAATATAAAAATATATCATTTGCTTAACAAAATTACAAAAAAAAAACTTTAAAAATTATTTTGGTTTTTTAGAGGTTGGTTTAGTTCTTCTTAGGTTAACTTTTTTCCCTCTTGCCCGATTTAGCCCATCTCCGAACTTAATCTGTGCTATCCTTCAACACATATTTATAGCAAATTTCAAGAGTCTAGCTCTTTTCGTTTGAACTGAATCGTGATTTCCACGGACGGACGGACAGACATGCTCAAGAATATATATATTTTATGGGGTCTCAGATGGATATTTCGCTGCATTACAAACGGAATGACAAAGCGAATATACGCTCCATATTGTTTTTTGGAGGGTATAAAAATTATTCATTATATGACAGCCACTGTAAATATTTTTACACTTGCACATATTTTGAATTTTCAAAATTACAGTTTTTTTAGATTTTAGTATGAATTATTTGATTGCAGATTCTTCGACCTTTAAATGTTTAGTTATCTGTTTTTTTTTATAAAAGAAATTGCCATTTTTAATTATCCGATATTTCGCTATCATCTGGATATCTTCTTCTGGGCAATAATTATAATTAATAAAAAATAGTATTTTTAAAAATTTTTATCAAAAAAATTTTTTTTTTTATTTTTATATAAAAATTTAATCAAATGTATATATTTACATAATTTCATTTCCATATTTGCAGATATGTTCGGAACAAAAAAAGTCTCAACATGGCGATTTGAAACATGGAATGAACCAGACCTGCATACTTACAATAAATTGAACTTTACAGTTGAAGGTGTGTACATTCATATCCATACATATTTATTGATACGTAAATAACTAAGACAATATACTCACATACATACATACATGCTACTGCCTATTTCACGATGTCGAAAGACTTTTTTCTTGCCTAGAGGTGCATTTGAAACAAACAATTTATAACATTTTGTTTTTGTTTGGAATATAATTGTACGAAGGAAAGAACTCTTGTGATATTGTGAAATAGGCAGTCAATCGACCGTAAATTCTATGCCAAGCAACGCAACTTTGTGTATACACATGTTTATAAACTTTGTATTGATACGTTTTGGTAGTCGGCCTTTGTATTTGTATTTAATAAAGTTTATTATCTCTTCGCTAAAATTCTGAAAAATTATATTGGAACATAATGCAAATGTTAGTAAATTTAGGATTGTTAACACTATATTATTTTTAATATTTTCCAAAAAGCACTGTGCCAAAAAAATGTACTAAAATGCATATTCTTTTTTTCGCAGATTATCTAACTTACATTCAATCGTTAAAAGTTGGTCTCGAAATTGCTGGTGCTGGACCTGAGGACCATTTGCCATTGGCTTTAAGAGGGCCGGCAGGATTATTTAAGAATTTATCTCATCACCCGCTGTGTTGGAGCATATTGGAGTATTGCAATGAAAATTTTGAAAAGTGTCCAATAAATATTCTGACCTACCATCGCAAGGGATCGGGTGAAAATGCATCTGTAGTATTGAACAATTCGAACTTGTTATTGAACAGTATTTACGAAAAGTATCCAAATATAAAAAATTTACCAATATCCAATGAGTAAGTCTGCAAAATATATGTATGTATGTAGTTTAAGAAAAGATTTAGATAAAAATCTGACAAGGTTTAGATCAATAGCGCCCAAGCCCTATGCGCTTAATGCTCATTTGTTTTTGTAAAAGCGCTTAGCTATAAGCTGTGTGTTTTAATACTAGCATACAGCACCGAGCACTAGCAATACGAAATACACAAACAACTTCGTCTTATTTTTATTTTATTGTTGTTCTTCATTGTATAAAAAAAGTGGAAAGCAATAACACTTTCATAAGGTTTGCTGGTAAACATTGACGAAAGCGATAATCAGTGAAGATTTTGTTTTAGTTTAGCGTATGATATCGCTTTGTATGAATATGTTTTTACAACAAGAAATATGGAATAAAAATTAGTTTCTTTCATGTATTAGTGTTTACTCTTCCATAAGGATCTTTTGGGCACACTTGGTTTAGATAAAAATGATGATCGAAATTCGTATTTAAAGTACATTGAAATTTCGATCAATATCGAATACGGTAATTTGGCCCCTAGAGTCTATGAGCACTATAAGTAAAGATATTTTGGCAAGTCTAAAAATTAATAAAAAATAAAATTATGAAATAAACGAAAAATAAGCATTCTACAGGAAATTGTAATTCAGAATAGAAGAAATGGGAAAAGGAAAACATTTCTTAAGTAATTTGTATTCATAATTTTGCGTTTGTCTTTCATAATTTACTTGGTGGGTGCTGTTGGCTGAAGTAGTAGAACACGAGACTATGAAACGGAGGGTCTGATCAGCATTAGTGCGTGGCTGTGTTAGTTGTTGCCAGCCTGTTTCAATGATGAAGGCATAGTCACTGGTCACTGAACATAATTGGCAGTGACTGACACCATCATGTACTAAAAAGCAGAGTAACAGCACCCACCTTCGTCGGCCCTGTAGCAAAAATTAGCCGGCGAAGTAAAAGGTTGAAATAGCTACAAAAAAAAAAAAAAAAAAAAAAACTCTATCTTCTCATCTTTCCTAATCTGTCTCCTCAATACTATCCCCTCGTTTTCAGTTCCGGCGCAATGCATTGCATATATAGGGGTCATCCCCTGAGTGCTGGTCCTACTCCTAAAAAAAAAAAAAAAAATAATTTGTTTTTTATTATTCCCTTCCCCCACTATTTAGAATAGGAGGATTTTGTTCCCAGGAAAAATTAAATCCCGGGGAATATTTAGATTCGATCTGACATCAAATAAATATGGGAGTTCTACAACATTTTTCGGGATCATTAACAAACTATACAATTTAATTGATAAAGAAAAATAAATTTGCCACTATGTTTTCCATAATAACGAATGCGTTTCTTTTTCAGTGAGTCTGATCCCATTTCCGGTTGGTCAATACCGCGAGACTTTCAAGCGGATGTGCGTTACGCTGTCACTTTAGTTACTATCATTTTAGAGCACTGGAGAGCCAAAATTACGAATAGAAATTTTATCAATTTGGAAACAATTAGCCACGATAATGCTTTTCTTAGTTATCATCCATATGAATTTTCTCAGCGAACGCTCTTGGCTCACTTTCGCATGAATAAAACAGTGCCTCCGCATTCTCAATTTATACAGAAGCCCGTTTATGCTGCTTTGGGTTTTATGTCACGACTGGCTGAAATGGCTTCAGACATCTTGACAACAGAAACTGCAAGTGCTAAACGATTATATCTTTTAAAAACTATTGCGACTGGCAAATATCCACTTTATTACGGATGGTTAATTATGCCGGCTTTAGACATGTGGCAACTTCAAATGGATTATTTCACTTTACCACGAATCGAAATGTGCACTAACGAGAATTATGCTTTTATTGCAGAAGCTATTGATCAAGTTCATACAAATCCAGCGAATGTTTGGTTTAATTTCAACAGTCCATCATATCCCAACGCTACAGTACGTGAGGCGATGCGTCGACAACAAGTTCCTCGAATACTTTCTACTGGAGTTTTCTATAATACAATGTTTTCTATTGGCTTGGGCCATTTAAAGGCTCCCTGGATCTTGCTGATAAGAATATGCTCAATCTTAAAGCCTCCGCTTAAAACACCACTTAATCTCACAATAACTCCTGTGACACACAACGAAGTTTTCTTAACGTGGCAGGAATTCGACTCCACATCAGTACAATGTCTAAAAACATTCCAAGTTTTTTTTAGGGTCAACAATACTCAACCATGGATAAATATTTCTTCTGGTTGGCATCTTCCATTTCCATCCTTTCACTTTGCGCCTTCTAATGGATTAAATGTTAACGGTAAGATACAATTTTTCTATACATTTTAAGAAATATTTTTTTTATAAATTCGTGTACTCCTACACACCCTTCCCTAAAAATGAATGAAAGGGTATATCGCCACAGAAAAAGCGAAATCGAAATTTCCATTTAAATGATATTGACATTTCGATCGATCTGAATGAGCGTAACCAAGATATTTCCAAATTAAAAATATATTAAGTACCCAATTTTGTAAATCTTTTTTGCGTTAATCAAAATTTGTAGGAAACCAAAAACAAATTTGAAAAAAGTAAAAATTTGTTTTTGTTTTATACACAATTTGTTCATTCATCCAACGTATAGAAAAAAATTGATGCTTTGCAAAGCCCAGAAATTTTGTTTAATACATTAGAGGCCTAATTCATAAAAAATATTTCATGCTTATAACATCGTTATTTGACATATTTCTATGGGATAATTGTCAAATAAGACGGTTATAAGCATGAAATATTTTTTATGAATTAGGCCTTTAGTATTTAAAATTGAAGAGAGTAATAAATTTTAAATTTTGTTTTTGTGTACAAATAAATTTGCTTAATGAAAAATTAATTACCTAATTAGGGCCTAAATCACTTTTTGGGGTGTGTGACATTAAAGCAGATCTCTTCAATTAATTAATATAAGCATATAGTTGAAATTAAATAATTTTATTAGTTATATTTCTTTCATATTATTGCAGCTACTATTTCATTACTTTAATTAAAAACATTTTCCGATATATTTCAGGTTTTTACAAGGTAAGAGGGATTGATATTTTTAATAACACCAGTCCGTTTTCAAAGCCAATGCAGTACATAGAAATTATCTAAAGTAATCAGATTTTGACTTCAAATCGACTCATATGTTCGTAACGAATATTGTTGTTTATTTTTAATAAATTTAAAAAAAGAAACAGCCTAAAAACATGAAAGAAATACTTAACAATATTGTTAATTAGCTTAAAAATTGTATAAAATAAATAAAATTCTGCTTAAATTAAAATGAAAAAAAAAATAACCAACACATACAAGTTCATTTATTTGTTGTTCAATTCAGCTCACGTATCTATGACTAGCCATTTTTCGTCTATGTGTTCCATTTGCTTAGTCAATATGGGATTACGAACCCGTAGTTTGATTTCCAATTTACCGCCCACCTTCTTGCGTCCTTCCACGAGCTGCAAATTGATAAAATTATACAAATGAAAATTTTTCGAACACATTTTTTCCCCCAAAAACTTACATCAAATGTATCGTGTATGTCGCACTTTGTTTCCAACGGCTGTAGTTTAATATTTATTGTCCCAATAAGAGTGTCGGATCGCAGAAATCCTCTGAAACAACATATGGGCAGTATTCGACTTAGTCCACAACAATTTAAACAGCATCTAATATATAGCATATTAGTTTTATGCATACAAATATTACAAATCCAGCCCAATTTTTTCCGAGTATGATAAAAAAAGATCAATATGTACATACATTTAAAGCAATAAATTGTAAATTTTATTGTAAAAGTTAGACGATAGAAATAACTTACTTTTAACTTTTACATTATACTTTTCCGACTAAATCGGTTTAACTAATTGAAAGTTACTAAATAATGATAGAATAAGTTGATTCGTATAGTGAATGGATCAAGTGAAAAATGCTGTTGCATTAATAAAATCTCTCTTTGTATATATTCCGCTACACAATTCATTTATAAGAAATCAGACACAAGTAACAAAATACACTGCAAATTAGTTTTTCAAATATGTTTAAGTAGGACAAAGATTATGTTAGGTTGCACATGGGCATTCATTCTAAGTTGTACTTCGTTGGTAACTACCATCGTCCTTAGGAACTTCAAAAATGTTCACTTTGATTTTTTAAATTTATTCCCTTTCGAAGAACTTTAATTTTAAATTAAATTAATATTTTTTTTTTTTTTAATTTTACCACGGATTCAAATTTAATTGTATTTTTTTTAATTGTTATTTAATATTAATAAAAAAAATATTCTCTTTGATCCTTGTTAATTTTTACTTATTGTAATTAAACTATTTTTTAAGTTTTGGATATAGATTTTATATATTTATTGTATTCACTTTTCAATATTTCGTTAACCTTTGGTTAACTTTCTCAGAAAGTCTTATATTTTGTGTTGGTAACCCCAAATAAATTATTTTAGTTCTTTTATTTCGTACTAAAATATGTATCTATTGAAAATTCTTGTTTCTGTTTGTCAAGTCATTTGTTAAACATCGGTACAACATATACGCGGTAACTGTTTTATATTTTACGTATTTGATTTAATGTTAATTGTTATTGTTCTATTTTAATAAAGGTTAATTTATGGTTAATTTTAGGTTATAATTAAAAGCATAATTGTTTATATCAACCACTTCCCTATAACCATAACATTTTGTTTTTTAATATTTTAGTTTTTTGCCTTAAAACAAAATTGTTTTTTGTTGCTATTTTACAGAAGATCTTGTTCTTCTTTCACAAGGCTTGCATGAGGATTTGCTTTAATATATGGAACAGTTAAGTGTTAATATAAGGAGTCTGTTCAAAAAGGCAAAAAACCTTGTTTGCGTATTTTTTAATGTTGGTACGAACTTCCCGAACATATTTTCACAGTTTAACCTATTTAAAAGAAGCGTAGGCTTAGACATCTAGGCTCTCGTTTCCTGTGGGATCTAGAGTCTCTTAGGTATACAATACTGGATGCCCTTGCGGGCTTTGTGAGAAGTCCTGGGTGGTAGGGTGCATTCCTCTGAGCATCACAATGGGCCTTTTATGGCCTCCGGGTGTTTTGTCGTTGCCTTGCCGCCAGCCCTTTTCACCTAACCTAACCTATTTAGTATATTTAATTTCTTTTCGGCGATTTTCTGCTGTCGAAAATAATGGATCAAAGAATTTTCATAAAATTTTGTGTAACAAATAGAATTAAGTGCTCAAAAGAACTTAAAATACTGGCTAGATGATTTTACTCTGAATTCGAAAAATTTAAGAAGTGGTACAAGCTTTTCAAAGCAAGTGAAAAAGATATGAAGGACGACGCTCGTTCGAAAATTGCTGAATTTAAAAAAAAATAAAATTTAATTTTTTTGCCAAAAAGAAAATACGCTAGAACAACTGTGTTATATCTGAGAGGGGCAAACTAAAAATCGATAAATAAATAATCGATAAATTTTAAGAACAATTCAAATTCATATTATTGTTTAAACAAACCTCGTACACGTATGTAAACTAAATCTTAACTTAATAACTTTCAACTGTATGTATGTATGAACATAGTTCTTCATACCCGCCATTAGCTAAAATATTCTGATTGTCAGGATGAGTTCCACAACGCTGAAAATCATTGGAATTTAAAAAAATTTTTCATTTTCATTTCCATTTGTTATTTTTTTTAAGATTGTAGTAACTTTTGTTATCGAATTTTATGGTATGAATCACTTTTCTTTAGTGAAACAAAATTTTAAGGAATTTTACAATTTTATTGGTCTCTTTTACTCAAGGAATTTTACAATTTGACTGCTCTCTTTTACTGTCATTTCATTGGTATCTTAGTCTATTTGCTTTTGATTTTCATAAAAATTTCAATTATTTTGAAAGGCAATGCATGTTAGGTGAAAAAGTTTTTTTAAAATTATTTTTTACTTTGTTTTAGTTTTTAAAAAATTCTAGCAACCTTTAATTGTTTTCGATCATTTTTGCGATATAAATGCTTTTCATACGCTCATTCGAAATCGCTAAACATTTTAATGCAAGCTTTTAACAAATAAAACAACAAAAGAAAAAAATTTAAAGTAAAATTTCAATGAAATAATATCCCAAAAGGCGGGGCATGAAAGTTATAAAACAGTAGATGTGTGGCATTAAAATTGTTAAATTGTTTGGTAACAAACGCTTTGGAACTCAACCTTTTCAATGGCATGTAATATATGTATGTAAGCGTTTATGTATTTCAAACTTACCCGCGTGAATAAACTTCAAACTTAACTCCGTGTCTTTTGAAAATACGTTGAAATTGTCGATTTCCTCGCATAATTTCGACTTTAAAATGTTGATCATAGTCGGGACTATCGGTATCTTTCACAATATTTGTCTTCGTTTTGAAAGTCTCGTCCTGAAATAGAAATAATTTAATTTAATTTGAATAAAAACATAATTTTTATATAGAAATAATTTATTTTATTTATTTATTTGAAAAACACTTTGCAAAGTTAGAAATTATCGATGCACAAATGCCGACGGTAACTAAACCATTGCCAGCGATGTAGAAATTAATGTTTAATTTTTTCATAAATATTTCCATTAATACTGAAAATGGTCGTTTATAATTTTGTAAGTACGGTTAAACAAAAGTCCACAAAAAAATAAGTTATTTGGAGTAAAATATGAGGTTTTTTTTTCTCTAAAAAATATCTTCCAATGCGTTTGGCACTTGAACTGCGAAATGTGATATCTTTATTCTTAAATTTGTTCGATTTCCTACACGATATTCGAGCTAGAAATGACGCTAAAAAATCTTGTACTTAAATTGTCTTTTCAATATAGTATGGATCTAGTTCATATATCCTCATATAATTTACGAAAAGGACTAATTTTTTATGAAAATATATTACAGAAGAAGAAAAAACTTGCTAATATGAAACATATTGACAATTTTCGCTTTAAAAATTTTTTCACTTTGACCCTGTTGTTAAAATTAATTAATTTCATTTTATTTTTTATTTTATTTTGATACGGTGCAGCATCTATATGTATATATAAAAATGAATGTTTGTATGTCCTTTACAGAATAGTAAACTATGCATTTGATCATGTTATGATCTTTAGCAAAGTTGTTGCGCATGAGCCGTCGGAGGTTTCTAAGTTGGTACGATTAATTTCCGATAGATGGCGCCACTGAAAATTAATTAAAATGTATTGAATCGTAAAATATGCATTTGATCATGTTATGATCTTTAGCAAAGTTGTTACGCATGACCCGTCGGAGGTTTCTAAGTTGGTATGACCAATTTCCGACAGGTGGCGCCACTGAAAATTAATCAAAATTAATTAAATCGTAAACAGCGCATTTGATCATGCTATGATCTTTAGCAAAGTTGTTGCGCATGAGCCGACGGAGGTTTCTAAGTTGGGGCGATTAATTTCCGATAGATGGCGTCACTGAAAATTAATCGAAATGAATTGAATCTTAAACTAGGCATTTAATCGTGTTGATCGGACAAATACCAGATATTTTAGGATTCATCATTCCATTAATAACACTTGGTATAACTCACTCCAAAAAAAAAATTAATTGCATATTTATGTAATGTCTTTCCTTCAAATTTAGTTTAGTTGGTGCCGCAGCAACGCGCGCTGGTTACAGCAACAAAAAATTAAATTTTTAACTCCGATGTAAGTTTGGTTTTTTCTGAAATCATACGACATATGTATATTATAATAACTTACATTAAGAAGGGGAAATTCTATTTTCACATAAGTATCAACTTCTTTTGGATTGGCAACGTTATAATTTATACCACGTACGACAATTATCTCCAACTCATTGTCGGTTAAGTCTGTATTACAGTGGACAATATTAAAGCTGCGTTTTTCATAATGGAATTTTGGCAGTGGAAAGTTTTTACGTTTTGAATAACGTACAAGATCCAAATCTTTTTGTACGGTTAAAGCCAAATTTTCAAAGCGATTCATGCCAGCAATATCACCCATAGCTTTATGATGATCTCTAGGAAAAAAACAATTGTTATATGTAATAAATAAACGAAAATGTCATAACAACCTTGTGTTTTTACACATCATCAACTGTTTGGCCAACTGCTCCTCAATACGAACTCCAATATCAGATATATCATCATTTGGATCACATTCTTCAGTAGTAATTATGGCAAATGTAGCCTCCAGATTATCCCTCTGTGATGGCGGCACTGGTAACTAGAAAAATTGTATGCGTTTGTGATTATTAACACTAAGGGCCATTATTACAGCTTAAAGTTAGTTAAAAGTAGGATTTTATCGGACGTATAAAAACTTTATCATTTGCAAAATTTTACTTTAACTCAAAGTGAGCGATAAATTACAGGTAAGTTTATCCTATCTGGTAAGTTAAATCCAATTTGCAATAATGGAAAGCTTTTTATACGTCTGATAAAATCTTACTTTTAACTAACTTTAAGTTGTAATAATGGCCCTAAGAGTACTAATTTTATATTTCATATTTTTGTAAGAGCACATTATTTATTTTTAAATGAGAAACGATCATATTTTTCTGAAAGCAAGCAAAGTTAAGACAAAAGTAGTATTTTGTAGGGTAATGTAACAATCATTATAACCAACAGCGTGTAGTGAGCATTCAGAGTATCTAACGCAAATTTGTTTTCCAGTCTACAGTACTCTACATTCGACACTTTGTATTTGAGTTCGTGGACGCTGTACAATTCAGTTGTATAAAAACATTACAATTTCGCAAAAGAGGAGAGAATTATTTTTTAAAGAAATCATGATAGTACTAAAAGTGATAGATTTACGAAAAATAATGAAAATATTATAAACACATTCATGTAAATTAATTATTAATTTTATACTTAAAAAAAAATAAAATTTATTATAAGGCCTTTCGACAAGCATTCTCTGGAGGCCTTCTAAGAGTAATTGATTTGAAAATTTTCGTCGCAATGAAAACGTGTTTAAAAAAAGGGGGTACAGCGGCTTTTCATTTAATGAGGGCGTACGAAAATACTTTTTTGATAAGCTAAAAAGGATATGAAATTATATTTTGTTTATTTGGTACGTGAATCTGCTAACAGTTTTATTTTGTTCTAAAACCACTAACACTGGCCGCTTTTGAAGCTGCATTCGTGTCCACACGGTTGAAACATTTGTTTTGCAGCATACATATATTATATTACATGCAGAAGCGGAGAATGGCGTGCTCAACAAATGTTTCATGTACATGAAACACCGTACCCTTTTCCACTCGTCTTTCCCCTCTCATCAACAAACACAATGTTTCTGCAGCAAATGTTTCACCGTGTGGACATAGTCTTAAGCTCTCTAATCTCAATGATAAAAACTCGCACCAAATAAACTTACGGTACTTAAATCGACTGGTAGTCCGCTACTAGCAGCATTTAATAAAGCATCAAACCCCTTGTAGATTTTTAAATATTCTTTGGCCTGGTCTATTTCTCCCGCCTTTTTAGCTTCGATTGCAGCTACTTTAAATTCCTTTTGACGATCAAGTAAAGTTTTCATTTGTTGTTCGGCTAAATTGTTTTTCTGTTGATTTCCAGATGTTCTTGTTGTTAAGTCCACATGGTGCGGTACAGTAGAAGGTTTTTTTGTTGACAAAGTTGGTGATGGATCTGGTGTGGATGCGGCAGTGGAAACAGTTGGAGGACTTGATGGAATATCCTCAACTTTTGACGATGTAGGAGTACTTGTATTTGTAACAGGTAATGGATCAAAGCCAGGTGGAACTGGTAACTCATCATAGGCTACGGGACGGCCAGCTTTACATGCCTTAATAGCATCTTCGTATTGTTTAACTATACGTCCAAATCTTCGAGCTTTACTGGCATTTCCCTCAACTTTTGCTGATTCCTCGACTGATTTATATTTGCTAAGACGCTGCTGTAAAGCATCTAAAATGTTCGTAGGCTTCGTCACGTCAGACGTTTCATTTTCTTGATGCGTTGGTGCTACTGGTCCCGTTGTAACATCTGCAGTTTGCTGCTCACTTGAAGCTAACATATTTTCCATAAATTGTTTAAACTGATCCGGAGGCGGTGGCATATCACTGAGATCAACATTCTGCCCTTCTTCACACATTTTTATAACGACATCAAATTGTTTGACTACTTTTAAAAATTGCAACGCCATTGCAGTATCGCCAGCTTTCTTGGATTGTAAAGCTGCAGCCTTATATTCCCGTTGCCGTGAACGCATATTTTCAACTAAAGTATTAACTTCTGAAGGTGTTGTTGTTACGTTGTCTTCATCATGTTTTACTTCATTTTTTACTGGTGGACTTGGGGCTTGACGTACAGGTACTTTTGGGGAGCAATTATTATCTGCCGCGCTATTATCTTGTTGCGTTGAGGTATCTAGACCTGGCCGTTTGGCACTAACCTCTGGTGGAATGTCATCCATATTGACGACTTTGCCTGAATTAGCTTGCTTTAAAAGATCGTTTAAAGTTTTAAGGCCACGATTAAAACGGCGCACCTTAGCGCTTTCATTGGCAGTTTTTGCATTAGCTTCCGCAATTTTATACATTTCTATGCGTTGTTTTAATATATCCACCGTGCTTAAATCAGTTGTAGGTAAAAATAGTTCCACCTTGGCTTCTGGTTCCGCAGATTTTGGATCTGACTGACCATCTTCATCATTCTCTGCATTTTCATTTTTTCCAATAATACCTTGCAATTCACCTAAAAGTTCAGAATCATCTTCATCATCTTCTTCATCATCAGTACCAATATCTTTTAAACTTTTCGCTATCATTTGGTCCAATTCATGTGTTGGTACAAGAGTAGCTTTAGGTTTGGATTTCGTTTTCTTAACTCCAATAGCAATGGCAGCTAATTCTGCTTCCAAATCACTATCAGCATCCTCTCCATCATAACCTAGACTAGGATCAAAGTCATCTGGTATATCAGTAAGCCCAAACTATAATAATAAAAAAAGAAAACAATGAGTCACAGTCTTGTTTTCGCTTGATATCGTCATTGCTGTTTTTATATCTCATAGACATGTGCTTACAACACAAATTCTTACCTGGGATAAGTCGTGAGTTCTTTTTTTTGGAGGATCTTGCCTTTTTTGTGAAAACATTTTGTTAGGCAAAAAATCGCAATTTAAAAATTGTAAATACAAAATTAATAATATTAGAAATCCTTTCTTCAGCTGTTGAGAAAAACAATAATAAATAAGTGCTGCTAATGCATGGAAAACAAAATCATTACATGTATTACGGTTGTTATTCTAGCGTTTTTAACAGGAGTTATATGGGGTTTCATAAGTCTTTAGCAATTGTATGTTTTTTAATGGACATATATCTAATTCTGTTTTGTTCTTGCCGAAATCTTTTGCATATTGAAAATAAATAGACGCATTTGTCTATGAAAGGGAAACATATATATGTCCAGAACAGAAGATCGTGTACTACGCTGTGCATCTTCGTCCCTTCTCCATTAAACTTCGCCTGTTTGACAGCATGCTGCCAACTTGTGGATTAAGCTCTCCTTGATATATTGCTAGATAGTACTAATTATTTTATTATATATAACATGTATTTATTTATTTATAATATATATAATATATAATTATTTATTAGACTGCACGAATTTCATATGAATGTTGTTGTATAACGCCACCTCGCAAAAACGACGTATGTGTATATAATAAGAATAAGTTAGTAAAACAAGTGTCAAAATAGCTCTTGCGAAATATTGTCATTTTTGACAACTGCGTTTTCCTCTTTATGCAAAAAGTGAAAAAAAATTGAGAGGATAAAAAAGGAGCAATATAATTGACTACTATAATTTTAAATTTGTGAATAATCGAATTTAAGAAAATTGTGTGAGTAGCAAAAAGAAAGATAATTCTAAAAAAATTGTTTGGAAAAGAATAAGGTGAAAACTTAAAATTGGTTTAAACAAAAAATATTGTTGAAAAAAGTATAATAGAAAGCATTGCAAAAAGTGTTTGTATAGTAGAATTTAAAGAAAAAAAAATCCAGTTGGCTCATTGAAAAAGATTTTGCTGGCCAACAGCAAAGGCGCTTGTCTATAGGAGGCTATTTACGTGTTGCAATTATATATAGAAATTACTTTGCCTACTCAAACAGGTAATTAAGATAAACTATATTTTTCAGAATATCATTCATGTGATATGTATCGAATATTCATTCATATTCGTAAGTACGTACGTATTTATATCTATCTATAAATGTACATAGATACATATATATATATATATATATATATATATATATATATATATATATATGTATAAGTATATATATATATATATATATATATATATATATATATATATATATATACATATATATATATGTATATATATAAATATATATATATATATATATATATATATATATATATATATATATATATATATATATATATATATATATATATATAAGTACATAGACATATACATATATGTATAAACATATATATATATATATATATATATATATATATTTCGAACATGTAAGTTGTATAGGGATGCTGATATACATACATACATTAAAAATATGTTGGTTCAATATATAAAACTGCTTAAGTCACAAACAAAAAAATCAGAAATGAGTGACTTACATCTATTGTATATATCGTCACAGAAAATCCAAAAACCGTCACCAAAAAAAAATTTAAAATATCGAAAAGGACAATAAACAACGAATTTATTATGGTAACTCAGTTACGTTAATTCATTAAATTCAAAAATCCCTAACAAATACTGTGCTGGCAACAATGGGTTGTATACCTAGGACAATTTGTTTCAAACGTTAAATGTGTGTCGCATAAGTCTTTTGCGGTTTTGATGCGATATGGAGACTCTTGTAATATTGAAAATAACTATTTTATTTCAGCATAAATAAATTTGGTGCCTCTTTTTTTTACTTATATTGCAGAATTTGGTAGTAATTGGGAACATATGAATGTATAGCATAGCTTTTTGCTTCCTGTAATATCTAAAATGTAATAAATAATCAAACTTGGTTAATTGGTATAATATCTACTTATGTATGCAACTTTCGGTTACAGATTCCCGACTATACTACTTTGTTTTAAAACAACGTCATCATCATAGCTCAAATAAAATTCAACGTTGTCCTCTATATTAGTCACCAGCATGGAGGAGGTCTCATTGACCGAAACAGAAACCCGTTACTATGGTGACTTGTTTTTATTGTGTGATGAGGAGAAAACGGGTAAGATTCCGATGCTTAAAGCTTCTGAATTATACCTCTCTGCAAACATTTCCAAGGAAAAGATACTAGAGGTAAAATATGTAATAACAGTTTAAAGTAAAGGGTGTCAAAAATTAAATATATATATTTTTTTTATAATTTATTGCATTTTTGAAGATAACATCTTTAGCCGGTATTCCAGATACTGCACTGCATGTGTCACGTGTGCAGTTCTATTCTTGTCTTAAATTAATTGCAGCCCATCAAGCGTCGCTGCCGTTAAGGCAAGAATTGATTGCAGCTTCGGTCCAATTGCCTCTGCCAAGGTTCAGTTGGACAGAGCTATCAAATAAAATGGAACTAGCGAGCAACTATCAGCAGCAGCACCACGCCATACCTGCACATCCACTGACTGACCGAAAAAATTCATTGAACCGTTTGTACGAATGGTCCGAGTCGAATGCCTCAATGTCTCGTCGAAATTCGTTGGCTACTCATCAGTCGGAAACAACAGCAATAAATTCGGATGTACCCAGTACTGATTCGGAAGTGGAACATGGAGAATCTAGTTGTGGAGCTGACGGAGGGATACCTGGAATTAGTGGCCATAACAAGGTATGCATTTGTTTTTTACGGATAGCAAAGTAATTGTTTAAAGGAAGAAAAATATAGAATAGTATTTTTTTGTTGTGTCCATTAAAACTGCAAAGCTTTTTCTTATGTAATGTTTAATTGACTTTTGAAAGTGTGCATAAGCTATAGGTTCCCGCTTTTTTTAGCTCAACATTGTTTTCATAATTAAGTTATTTAACCAACATATTAGTTGCGAGTACAATAAATGTGTATAATGAATATTGCAGCATCATCGGCGAGGCGTGTCACCGGAGGCGTGGAGTACCAACAGTGACAGTCCAACACCTACGAACAGTGTAGCTGAGCGCCCGTGGGCAAAAGAAACCCTTTGGCATGGATTACTGGGCGACGAACATAGACAATTACTGGGCACTGAAGAAGAATCATCAGATCGCCACAGCAGCGATGAAGAAAATGAAACAGATTTAGAGACCGTTTATCAAATAACACCAGAACAGAGAGAATATTACTTTAAACAATTCAAGGCTGTTCAGCATGACCCAAATGGCCTTTTGTCTGGACAAGTTGCAAGGTTAATTGATTTATATGCATTCAATTTTAATTTTCGTATCATTAACAATTTGTGGTGCATGCTGTTTATTCTTTTAGAGTATTTTTTGAAAAGTCCCGAATACCAGTTGAAGAGCTGCGTCACATTTGGCAGCTGTGTGATGTTACACGTGACGGAGCTTTAAGTCTGGCAGAATTTACTGCTGCAATGCATTTGGTAGTATTGCGTCGTAACAACATACCTTTACCGGCTACCCTGCCAGTGTGCTTGCATCCAAATGTGTTGCAACATAATACAATGAGTACCTCACAAATAACATCTCAAGCTAATCCGCCGGAAGCTGATCTTTTGCATTTAGACGACGACGATGAGGAAGACAACACAGATAATACGATTATTGTCGCTAAAGGTACGATAAATGCAGCAGTTGGAGCCAGTGCAGTTGCAAAGGTTGGAAACAGTGGTGCCCGTACGTTGAATGAAAAAAATGTTATGGATATAAGCACTCTGTCGGCATCATCTCAGGTTTGTGTGTTTGACTTTATACTCTTCACAACATTTTTAAAATATAGCATTTTAAAAATCAACAAACAAACATCCTTTTCTGATATTTTTCACATAATTTTTTTTTATTTAAAAAGAACTAAAATTTCACAAATATTCGAAAACTGTAATAAAAATTAGTGGCTATCCACATCGTTTGCCGAAAATGATTGGAACTAGACAATGAAACATTTTAATAATAATAAATTCGGGTAGCACTCTTATTTACTCTTATTTTTGTGTTTGAAATAATTTTTATAGGTTAGTGTAGGTTCTCGTCAGGGAAATAATGCCATTGGATCAAATCAAAAGTCATTGACACCACCAACAATTCCACCACCGCCACCACTGAAACATCATAGTTCGTCGAACAAGTCAATGACTCCACCAACAGTACCACCAATACCACCCTTGCAACATCATGGAATTTCAAACTCTCCCAAAGCGGTAGAAACTTCTACATTACCTTCCTCTCCTCCTTTAAAAATTTGGACAAAGGTAACGCATTTGTTTTTTAAATATTATTAGTTCAGAACTGATTTCTTTCTCTAAGGATGTACAACCATACCAATGGACAAAATTCAATGAATCTCCAACATCGAATGTTTCTAGTCCTGGTCCCAAACCAGTTAACTTTGATATGCAACGTACGGCACAAGCCGTAGTCTCTGATCCTCAAATTTTACATCCAGTGCCATTAAGAGTAACGCCAGTTGGTAACTTCTTTTTAACTTGAAAATTTAAGAAATGCCACTAAATTAATTTTATTGCTAAGTAGGTGGTGTTATGACTTCAGCTGCAAACGCTGCTGAAAAGCAAACTATTGAAGTCTCAGATGTGGCTGTCACTGTACGGGAATCAAGTCCGAAATCATCTTCAGTATCGTCCACTAATATCCATGGTAGCGCCGTTGGCGGGCCATCTCAACCACATCGTGATTCCTTACAAAACAATGATCTTAGGGCCATACAAAGGCCGCAAGCTAAAAAATTGCCCATAAAAAATATAGGTGCTATTCCACCTCCACCACAGCGTGAGTCTAGTGCTGGCGGTAATAACTCGAATACCATCTCTGATCAGGAAATGTTGGGAGTTGGTGGAGGTATTATTAATAATTTGTCGGTGTCAATGGTGGTGAACAAAAAAGATCCCCCTCCACTTCCACCACCCCGTCCGCACCGCCATGGACGTAGCAGCAGCTTAGATTTGAATAAATTCAAAATTGTCAATCCTAGTGGACCACAGCCTGAAGTAAAATATTCTCATATATTATATTATTAAACTATATTAAACTAATTTTTTCTTCTAATACAAATTAGATTATGGCCCAAGCAAGCTTTGATTTGCAAACATCAACTGGCTTTGCTGATTTCACCCATTTTCCAGATGGAAACAATGCAACTGCCGCTGTAAGTATTTCTATTCATTTTTTTTTTTATTTACTTATTTAGTTACAATGTGGAACACAATTTGAAGACACCAGTGAGCATATTTTTGTGCTAGAATTGTGCAAAACATGCGGGGAAACAAGTAACAAAACAATTGCTTTTGGGCAAAACTAGTTTTGTTAATCAAAACACGTATGTGGATTTCCATGCGTTTGTTGGATGAAAATACTGTGTAGCAAACAAAAACAAAATTTGTAAATTTTTTAGAAATTTGTTTTTGTTTTCCTATAAATTTTATCAATGATTCACCAAATCAGGGCTTTAAACACAAATTTCCTATTTTTCTTCTTACTTGATATTTAATTCTTTGAAAATTTTGCAGTAACATAAGCTTGGCAAAACATTGTCACCTTGTAAAGTTTATTGTGTAAAATTAATGAACTAATGCAACATTTTTAATTCCTTGTTGGATGTAAAAATGTATAATTTGTTGGACAATGTTTTTTTTTTCATAAATATAGTGCACTCATAATTATGTATTTACGTAGAAGATTGTCATCAATAGGCTTTGTAATGTTATATCAATTCGCAGTTATACATTATGAAATTATTTTTCCAAAAATTTAGAATGATCAGCACTCACAACAAATGCATTCCTTGCCACCACAGAACATTGTTGGACGCAATAATCAAACATCTGTTGCACTGCCATTAACACGTCTCTCATTGCAATCAAATCAAAGGGTTTCGGCCTTCGAAGTATATCGCAAACCTACCACTCCACACAACTCGCAATCGCCAACCCTATTGTCTGGCCATACGACTATCAGTGGAGCTCTACCAACAGACCAGGTACCGACACCCTTTGGCTCAGTAGCTGCCACAGCCATGACGACGGCAGCTGCATTACCAAGCACCGAATTCTATGAGAAGCGAGTGAATGCGATAAGCGAAACACTGCGACATGTTTCGTTTAAGCACGAAACCAATAACAATAATATGACTGAAGTGTTACGTCATTTACGTGAACAAAACAATCTCTTATTACGTCTATGCAATGATCTCAGCGACGAATTACTTACCGTGCAAACTCGTAAAGAAGAATTAAGGCTAAAATTAGAAGCAGCAAACTCAGTATCAAATACAAACAATGATGTTGCCAATATATCGAATAATGCAACAACTGCATTAGCTGCTGTTGGCCTTTCTGGAAATGTTGTTCGTACAGGCTCATCAATTTCGGCACCAGTTACAGCTAATGTAACTGGTGGCTCCGGCAGTTCGGGCGTCCATTCTAATGTTTAGAGGCAGCTTTTTTAATTTATTCCTTTTTTTTTGTTTTGTTTGATAGATATGTACATATATGATGTTGGTTGTTGAACAGTACATACATACATGTACTTATGTATACATGTATGTATGTATATATATCCATATATACATCATACATATGCCAAGAACGATTCCTTTATTCAATTCATAGGACTACTTTTAGGCTACTAAAAAATTAAAAACATTTATTACATTTACTACACTGTTACAAAAAAGAATGAAACTGAAATACCTGCCAAGTGATACTATTTAATCTTGTTGGTATCACCTAGATCTGGGAAGCTACTGCGTAATTCTATTCGGAAGAAAATGCTTTCGACTTTCAGTGCTAATAACATACAATTTCGAACAATTTTCTTTTCGAATCGAATTACAAAACAGGTCTAGATTCCGAAAAAAATGAACTAAAACCTTTTGAATGATATAGAGCTTATGTAAGAAATATATATTTCCTATAATGGCCAATAATTTTATTTATATTCTAAATTTTTGTTCATGGCGAATTCAAAAGTTTATAATTTTATAATTTTAATTTATAATTTTTAAATTTTAATAACTTCGATTTCTAAGGAATTTTTATTTACCACAACAACAGTGTTTTTTTATTACCCACAACTTTAGTTTTTGGAGGATTTTCGAAAATTAAAAAAAATATATATATATATATATGTATATTTCTGTTGTAGTCGAAATGAAGCCTACAGGAAAAATAATATCATTTCCCAGTCATATTTGTTTTTTGTCGCAGTGTGTTATTAGCGATCCTCATTTACACTTTTATTAAAAATGAAGTCTGCAACCTTGCATTAAGCCTCCAGAAGTACTTCATTTCAAACAAACCAGAATCATTGACCAGTTAAAAATGTATGTACACTTCCTAAATTGAAAGCGGTGTACTATTGCAGATGTTGGCAAAAAGTGTGAAAGCAATTCTAGGCTGATTATTGCATCCATTATGTCCTCTCCACACCAATGAACTTCCACTTATTTTCATTTACGATCTCCTAAAGCTTATTAAGTACTTACATGTTCGGTCAGATAAGATGCTGCTTCATGCCACTTAAAAAAAATTGAGGTTTGTAAAGTCCTAGATGTTATCAATTTTTAGATGAGCAATCCGAATACTCTTTATGAAATTAAATGTATTCTACTAAGATAAAATTTCATAGAAATAGTTTCTGATGCGTGAGCTTAGTTAGGAGTAGTAACCGTTTATTTCTATATACGTGCTAGCAGCTCATCACGCATTCTTTTCTGTATACACCAGAATTACATATAAAATGTATTATTGAAATCCTACTAATTTTAAGAAATAAACTACATTTGCTAATATACATATAAGTCGATTTATCAATAAGATGAAAATGAATACAGAATTTACAAACAATTTGTATCTAGTATTAAAAACAGTTTTTATTTACGATCACTAACTGCCTGTTCCACTTGGTGTGGAATCTTACTTATTTGAAATAGTATCCTAAGCACCAGACCTAAATGAAACATTATGACAATATTGAATATTTGTTCCTAACAAAATTTTATACAAAATATCTAATATTAGTTTTGGGTTATTTGCACGTGGCACGCTGGGACCGATGGCAAATAAATATATTTCAAAATACTCAAAAATTTTTTTATAAAGTCGTATTTTTTTAATTTTAGTCCCTTTTACAGTGATTTCCTCGGTATAATTTGCTACTTCCGTAATATCTGGTGCACCCAAGCCGCCAAACCGATTTTGATTTAGAGTATAACTCTAACCATAAATTTCCCAAGGCGAAATTTATATGAAAAACGACAACAACAAATTCAAAATTAAAGCGATGTCTGAGTTTCTATGCCTTTAATTAGACAGTTATTGCTTCCACACGAATTATTATTTATATTGTTTTACGAAAACCAGTCTAGTCGTATGAAAGTTGCCAGATACATAGACGAATTTCGGAGATTTGTAAAACTCCAAATTTATTTAGCCTTAAAATCTCTCATCTTGAAAATAGTCCGCTTTCAGTTTAGAAAGTATTTGAAAAACTATAATTTTGACAAAGTTACCTAGATGTGATGGGTCTGGGATCTTACTCTGATACCTTATAGGTAGCCGAGAGAGGGAAGAAAAAATTTCAAGAACTGTTTCTAGTTTGCCAGCTCCATCGTACATACATACATACATATAACATATATTTGTAAAAATTGTTATTTATTCATAATTATTTATTTTAATAATACATACATATACATACTAATAAAATGTTTCTCATAGCAAAAAAGAAAAACCACAAAAACTAAATGTAAAAGCAAGAAAAATATCTCTGAAATCAACTCAACTCAATTAAAACAAATGAAGAAAAGAAGTAAAAACTAAAAAAATGTTTTTAATTAAATAGATACATAATATGTATTATGCGTGTGTATTAAGTGGATATTAAAATCTCTTATAATTTACAATTTTTATTTTACTAGAAAAGAAAATTAAAAAAAAATATATATATATTGTATTTTTCTATAAAGAAACAAAAGTTCTCTTAAATTTTTGTTTCAAATGCTAAAATTTTTAAATATTTAGCAAATATTAGATAAAGTACATACATCAAAAATGTTATCTTTGCAGTTACAGATTTTTTTCATTCCGGAAATGAAGATTTTCAAATAGATAGATCTTTGATTTTTAACTTTTTTTACTTTTAATGTATACATAAATACATATATTTTTTTATAATTTGCTTATTACTTTATTATTATTTACAAATAAATAGAATTACAAACCTACATATGTAAAAACATACATAAATACATATGTATGTATATGCAAAACCTAATTCGTATTTCGACTATATTTTTAAAATTAAAGCTAATACTGTTATTGCATAATTATTTTTTGTTTAATTAATTATAAAGTAAAAATATATAAAGAAAATATAACGTTCGTGTCTTCTTTGTGAACCTGTTACATATGTAATTATGAAATGTATTTGTGTGAAATGCATTGAATTGGCAGCGGCTGACACTATCATGTACTAAAAAAAGCTGAGTAACAGCACCCACCTTCGTCGGCCCTGTAGCAAAAATTAGTTGAAATAGCTACAAAAAAAAACAACTGTCTATCTTCTCATCTTTCCTAATCTGTCCCCTCAATACTATCCCCTCGTTTTCAGTTCCGGCGCAATGCATTGCATATATAGGGGTCATCCCCTGAGCGCTGGTCCAAGATAAAAAAAAACTCAATTTCGTAAAAAGACTAGTTAGTTACTAGTTCTACTTGAGACCATCAATTATTGTCCACATATATGAGTTAATAATGATATTGAAACAACAACATATGCCAAAAGGATATGATAATACTCTTCGTAATCTATAAACAATGATAATCAGCCTGATTGTGTAAGGCGTCTTGTATACAAGCAGTTTTCTTTAATCTACTACGAAAAACGCCTAAGGAGTAAACGCCAATACCGTACACAATCAGACGGAAAAGCAGTTTGTGTAAAAAAATTGCATAACTAATAGCGTGGGCGACAACCAGTTCAGACAGCAACCATCAAGAAAGCTATTGTGATGGTATAAAAAACTGGCTCTATCTGTTTGTAAAAAGTTGTAATTACATAATTGCTAACGTTGAAATAAAGGTGGCCTTAACAAGCAGTTTTTTTGATGATGTGGTATTTTACCCATAAAGAACTTGATTTTATTAAATTGAATTAAGATTCATAGGCTACTTGTTCGAAAATTTATTTACAAATTCAATTTAATATAGCAATATAAATGTTCGTTAAAATTCTTACTACATACGAACTTGATTTTAGTTTAGATCAGAATACTTTCAATGCCAGACATATGTATATGTTTTCATGCTGGTGCAATAACGTCTAGCAAAGTTTTCATTGTTTCAAGTTCTTAAAAGACAAAGATATGTCATATCTGCATTGTTTTCGATAATTTGACTTGATGTATATTAAGACGAGTTATCTCGTGATTATATATAATATGTAATTTCACATAATAATTGCAGAAACGAAATAGGCTAAAAGTTAAAGCAGCAAAATATAGGCAAATCAGACGTCAATGGCACCTGTTTTTAATTGAATTGAACGTGCTTTAAAAGAATTCCTTAAACCAATATATTTTATGTTATAATCGCTGACAAGCGTGGCATTTAGTTTAAGTGCATTGGGAACATTGCTAAATGTCAAATTGTATGCGGCATAATTTCTTCTTATATGTGCAAAAAGCAGTAAAAAACTGCTGAAGTGAAAATAAAATTTTTGTGTCCATTTTATTAAGGAATATTGATTATAAAGATAAAAAATAATTAATTTCTTGGCAAGCAGACATCACCAACTGAAGTGTCACTAATGTGTAGTGTGTAGAAAGAAGAAAGTTTCGACCAAAACGCATATACTATTTACTATGCCAGTTCTTAAACGTTTGGACAATTTGGAACAAAAAACTTAAAAGGCTGTATTTCATATTCACATTGTAAATGTTAATTGCACTGTTAGCAGTTGACGCTTTTTTAAAGAAATCGCTACTCAGTTTTCAAAGGCGTGGCAATTTATCCGAAAGTTTACCGGTTTCTATTTCCAACCCACCAACAATTTCAGCAGATCACAAAAATCATCTGCAACTGTCATCTGCAACGAAACTCAAGGTCAAAGTGTTTTCTCGATTTATTGGTGATAAAGGAATGAGTTCGAGCGGTCAGCAGAGCCCTGCAGCTCCATTGCAATCAAAGGCTGTATCGGAGAATAGTGATAAAATAAATAGCAATACAATGATATTGTAAGTTTTCATTAAGAATAGTATGATATATCTCATTGGCTTTATCCCTAGATCTTTCAAAACTGGAGATAAACAGTGTTGTCAGGAAATTAAGAGTAAAAATGTCAAAGTTATTGCTAACTCCGGCTCACATGATCATGGATCTTCAAAGGTTAAATTAAAAAATATTGTTGATTATATATGGGAAGTAAAAAACTATCCCGGCCATTTGATTGCAGTACATATAGATGAGAAGCATATTGCATATGCCATAAATGGTAAGTAGTCTTAAATACTTTTAACTACTTTCAATAGTTTTATTTTTTGTATGTAGCAGTAAATGAGAATAGAGCATTTCAAAGAAACTGAAAAAAACACAAAACTCCAGATGCTGCACGGTCATTGAATTTTCGTTCGGTCATTTCTGTTCTGATTGAGTTTCTTTTTAAATATCCAATTTATTCTAATTAAACTGCAGAAATAAAAGACTTATTGAATATTTATATGCCTGCATTGCAATGATTCCTACAGTAAATCATCAGTAAATTGCAATATAATTCCAATTTTCGGAATGAGGTCAATAGGTTTTATCAAACATTACACAGTTTATTTTATATTAACAAATAACAAGAAATGTTAGTTAGAGAATTATTTATTATACAATTTTATTTACAATCTACTATTCTTACAATATTAAGCAAGTGGTGGAATATAAAATGGAACATGACATTAAAATTTAACATGTGTTAATAATAAATAGTTACTTTTTGTTTAAAGATATTAAAAGAAATGATGCTAAGAACTTTAGAATACATTTACCGATTAAAAAAAAATATATGTAAGGGATTCATTTAAGAGGGACACTTCGCTTAAAATTGGGAAATCTAGAACTTTGTTGGAAATCCGTTGTCCTTAATACCTTATCATCATGTCTGCTATTCTAAAAGATGCCTACATACAGAGAAGACAATTTTCGCCAATTCCTCCTTAATCACTATCACTTTACTTTATTGTTATACAAAGTGTATAAAAAGTTTTACACAAAGTGTATAAAAATAAATGCCCAATTAAATGCATGTCCGTAGGCTGTTTGCTTTGTGATTTTTATCATTATCCCTATAGATATGAAATGTCGTTTATGGCACGTACAATAGATTAAAGCTTTTATGTTGGCGCACTCGTACCGAAGTTATGCCTATGGTTTCAGCCGTTTATCATGTTTACTTTGACTCATGAAACTTAGAAGTATTTTGTGTGTTCTGCATCTTTCTCAGAAAGTAAAGAAAATTGTTATGGATAATCTTCGAATCAGTCAAACTGCATACGAAATGAATCGAGGATAGCAGTGCGCAATAATTGTTTTTGAAATTTCGGAAACACCTCCAAATTCTTGGCTTAATGTTAAAACATCGAGTGTCGTTATGCTCTTTTAGCTCAATAGCTTCGTTGAATATCACCCGAATTGAAGTTTAAGAGATCTAGAAAGTAAAGCGGTGAGATTTCGAATGTTATATGGATAGTATATCTTAAGCACTTTCCACAAATTTTTATAGTGTCTCACAGCTTTATTTTTATTATTAATATTTGATTTCTTCACAGTCAACAATAAAGTGTCACGCATGGAAGGCATGGTTCGCGTTGTCAATACAACAAAGAGTTTACGTGCATTAATTAAGGGTATGTCGGGCGAAGTGTTAGATTTACAATTTGCACACATTGAAAAGCAGCATATATTGGCATCAATTGATGCCAATTCATTGTATGTGCATAAAATAATTTTACGCGATGGTATTCTTTTGTGCAATTTAATTCTGAAGATCGAAGATCCATTGACAAATTATACCCCCAAATTTGACAAGATTTCATGGTGCCCATTTATCGAAATACCGGGCGAAGACGACGAAGATAGTCAATTGATTGTGTGGGCTCGTGGTTCACTGTTCCAGTGCTTTAATATTAATATAGTTGTGGCTGATCAAGGGGTTTGTATTGCTTTTTTACGAATGTTGCTTCATTTTGCTATATAAAAAGCATACATTGTAAATCACATTTGCAGGTTGGTAAATTCCAAGCAAGTGAAATTAAATCCGGCTATATAAAACATTATGATGAGACGAAAACTATTACTTGGGTAGCTTTATCACCGGATGGGTCTACTTTAGGTGTCGGTAGTACTGACGGCGTTATATGTTTCTATCAAGTTTATATTCACGACAAAGATCCCCGTTGCCTGCACGAATGGAAACCGTATAATAAAAAACCGGTATCATCGTTTTTCTTCCTCGACAATTTGACGAAAAATAATTCAGAGTAAGCCGTTTCTTAAATGGATGTATATGTAAATACAATTAAAGTTACTTCATTTTTGTTTATCTTATTTCGCGCCCAAAGTACTTATTGGAAATTTGCCATTACCGGAGCCGATAATAACACAGAATTTAAAGTTTGGGATTGTGGAACTTGGAATTGCTTGCAAACTATCAGTTTTACTTGTAGCTTCGACAAGCCGTTGCGTTTTATTGCAGAGTTGGATAGAACTTCATCGTATTTGGTTGTGTCCAGTTTGGAAACACGAACCTGTTATGTAATGCAAATAGTTAATACTAGCGGTTGCAATAAAACTGTCAAAGAAGAGGTGTCCGACAGCGAAGAAGTAATTAGTAAGGATGCTAGCAGTGATAGTAGTATTGCTTCTTGCAGCTCTCAAAGTTCTTTCCCGGTTGCCGTTTACATTAAGAGCATTTCCGAGTTTCCACTTAGTTCCGGCATACTTTCCTTTTCCATTGTTGATGCAGCTGTAAGACGATACAAATGCTCAAACGACAACTACATGTGCGAAGAGCTTGATGATTATGATGAAGAGACCTCCTCAATTTACTGTGTGGTAGTACACATGTATGTCATCCAGTCCAAAAGTATGCAGGAATGTCATATACTGTATCAACCTACAGTGCCGGACTCTGCTGATGTCAAGAGTACCATATCAAGCAGCAGTGCCAGTAGTGCAAGCAAAAACAGCGCTATCAACAAAAGTTTGCCATCTAATACAAGTGAAACTAATGAACGCACGGACGAGGAAGTGTTAGATGTGGACGTTATGCGAAAAAAGAAGGACGCAGAAGAACTTAAATGCAATATTCCTCTTATGAATGAAGACTTCTCGGCGAACAAACTAAATGATTTGGAATTACTGTTGGATATTGGAACAGTTTCCGGCGTACCCTCCACATCTAATATAACATCAAGTTCTGGCGGATCGGCTGTGGTGGCGGTAGCAGCGGCAGCTGCTGCTGCACCAAGTGCTATCGCTGCAGAAAATAAAGTCGAATCTCGGAATACATCACCCAAAGTCTCCACCGTAAATAAGAGTTATCCCCAGTTAAATTTGATGACGCCCGATGCCTTTACTTCCACTTCATCGGCCAATACCGGTATAGAGAATATAATTTCTAAAATTTAATATTTTATTCTATATTCTACATGCAATATGTATAATTTAATATGTAAAAAAAAAATTTTCAGAACGTAAAACTCCAGAAAATGTTAGTAGTGAAGTTCTTAATACAATATTGATGCTGGCCAGTGTTGCGGGACAGAATGCCACCACAGTGAAATCAGAAAATATAAATCTCTTGAATCTGGTAAATAATAAAATGATTGAAGACAAAGAACAGCAAAAGATGCAATTGAAACATCATAATCTCGAAACACAAAAGAATTTTATGGGTAAGAATTGGTTATAAGAAATATTTTGAGGAAAAATAATACAAAAATATAAATAGCGATTGACAGAAATCCAGGCCGAATTATTGGCGAGAATTTGGCCAGCGGAGGTTCAAGTCCCAGTCGAGAAGTACAAGAAATCATGTCATTACAGGAATATGATAAAAATTCTTATAGTGGCGATGAGTTGTTAGAAGAAAATAATGATAATGTTACCGAAACCGATGCGGCAGGAAGAGAAGACAATAATGTATTAGGTTGTTGGCCTATTTCGATCGTTAGAAATTTTTGAAAATAAATATATAAATGATTTAAATATTCTCTTTTAGCCTGTGAACCGAATACGAGTCTATCTCAAACAAGTGTGCCAACCACCACAAGTTGGCCAAAAGTGCCCGATATTTCGAAAGTAACGCATAGTAAACATTCTGCTGAACTTCAAAATGCAGCAAATTTAATATCGCAAGCAGTAAATGTTTCATCAATGTCGAACCTAAGCAATACCCATTTAGCACCAACACTCGGAAATTCTAATAATAATAGCAACAACAACAGTAATAACAACATTGTGCCAAATAATATGACTAATGTTGCCAACGATTTGAGTGATATAAATGGGAAAATAAGTGAATTAATAGGTAAGTTTATTTTCTTTATCAACCGATAAATTTCTCGTATAAAATTCATGTCATACTCGCATTTAAAGTTTGTAGAACTATTCAAATTATTTATATTGGGGCTCGAATAGAAAAATGTTGTTTATTTCTTTAATCTATTACAATGTCCCTCGACTCGGAAATGGAAATAAATTTTAATAATTCTGAATAAAAACTTTTATTTAGTACCGGAATATAAAATAAATTGTCACAAACATTACATGAGTGCTGATGATGAAAGTGTAGCGACTTTCGGAAACAGCTCTTCTGTTCTGCTGGTTAACTTGAATAGTTAAATTGATATTGGCTTTCTCTTGTCACTTGTAATATCGGTGATTTCTTTCTGAACTAAACACGTTACCAACCAGAGCCTATCAATTTGAATTCATCTTAATATAGCAAAAAATAGTTCGGATCAAAATACTTACATTCTGCCTTATTACCGTTCTCGAATCGACTCGAGTGTTTGTAATAGATTAAAGAAATATCTTGAATGTTTCTTTAATTTATTACATTTTTTTTTTCGGTCGAATCGGGAACCGTAATAAGGTCCATTGTATTGCAATATTGTTAAATTTTTAGCGCCTTGACTTTTGGTCTAGTAGGTAAAGGGTCTTCTAACAGGGACTTCCGTATGTTGACAGTTGATAACGACCATATTGCTCAGGCTACATCTGTCAAATTACTTGACATTTATTCAGTCTGTTTTTCCAAATCACCAGGGATAGATATAGCATTCAACAGCAAAGAATAAAATTGTTTTATCTAAATGGGTGTTCTTCGAAAAATCGTCTTCAGCAATGAGGTCCATTTCTGAATGAATTGGTATGTGAGCAAACAAAATTGTCAAGTTTGCGATGATACCAATGCAACATAAAAACCGAGAGCACCTGATACATCCCTAAAAAATCACTGTTTTGTATGGATTTTGGGCTGGCGGCGTAATTGACAAATCTTTCTAAGGGGAGCACGTTGGTCAGACCATCATTACCTACCTCGAGCGCTATAGGTTGATAATTACCTGAATTGGATGATCTGGACACCCACAACATGCGGTTACAACAGGACGGCACTGCGTGCTACACAGCTCATGGAGGACATGGTCATCCCACGTGGGTCCTGCGATTTTATCCCGTTAGCCTTTTCCTCGTGAAGTTCTCTTCTTAAGTCGCAGGTGTTTGCCAACAAGGCACAAACTACAGCGGTCTCCAAAGCCAACATAATCCATGTTATCGGTTAAATTTAGCCTGATTTGTGTCAGAATCGTGGAAAATTTCGGATTCGCTTCACCCACTCATAATTGCATCAATAGGTCTTTCACACGAATAAAAAATGTTGGTGTTAGCTCACACATAATTTTCTTTTATTTAAATTCAGAAACATTAAGCATTTAATGAAAACCCCCTTATGTACTTCTCTACAAAAATAATTTAATTACATACAGTACAGATATCGCCAACATTTATATTAAATTATTTATTTTTACCAAATAAACAAATAAATAAATAAAGGAGTGACGAAATATTGAAATTAAAAATTAAACTAAAATAAAGAGACCTTAAGCTTAAAAATATCAGAATACAATAATTATTTTTATTTTATTTTTTATATTGAGCTTGAGGCTTATTTTTATAAAAACTGTTTATTTTATAATTAAATCAGAATCCTTAAGTAGCTGGTGTCTCTCCTTAATTGTAAAATTTAAAATTCTATTTTGAACAACTTCCAAATATTTTGAAATGGGAAGAAGAAAAAAATGGAAGAAGAAAATAACTCTGAATTCATAGGCAAGAAGAATTATATTAATCAAAATACCTTGAAGAAAAGAGTTTAATTTTTCAAACAAAATGAACTACTCTTGGTTTAAGAAAAATGCGGAAGTAAGAAGAGTTATTAATAGGTACAAGAAAGTGAGAGACAAAATTATTAAGTTTAAAGCGAATATAACATTTCTTATTCGTTGCCGTAATGCACGTATCGTTCCAAATTTTGTAAGGAATTCTACTAATAATAGTTATAATCTTTTTCATGTAAATGGACAACGGATGATACAAAATCCCATTTCAAAATATTTGGAAGTTGTTCAAAATAGAATTTTAAATTTTACAATTAAGGAGAGACACCAGCTACTTAAGGATTCTGATTTAATTATAAAATAAACAGTTTTTATAAAAATAAGCCTCAAGCTCAATATAAATTAAAATAAAATAATCAAAAGCTGAAAAAATAGAACAATAATAGTTTTTATTTATTTTTTTATTTATTTGTTCGTTTATTTAATCGAGCCCGAAGGGCCATATATGATTAAAAATATGTTTTACAAATGTAATGTATACATAACAGGGGGCAAATTACGGCATTCGATATCGATCGAAATTTCCATTTAAATTGTATTGAAATTTCGATCGATATCGAATGTGGTAATTTGGCCCCAGAAAAATATTATTAGATAATAATTCGATAACAATTCAATATTATAAAGTTAAATAAATGTAAAATTTAAAAAATGTTTATACAGTTGATTGTAATTAAGGTTCCATGCGTTAATTAGTTAACAATGAAGACAACGTTTGATATAATTATTAAATAGCAAATTTGTTATTATTTTCAGATTTAGTAAAAATGCAATCAATCCAGATAAATAGTTTACAAAATGAAGTTTCTGAACTGAAGAAAGCAAATGGAAATTTCAAGCCAAAAAATATGACTGAATTTGGCTATAAACTAGAAATGCAGTTATCCAAATTAATGGAGAAGTATTTGTTACGCTACGAGACTGAACATAGTAGAAAGTTATCCTCATTTTTAGCTGGAAAGTGAGTTGAATAAAAGTGAATTCCTTTGAAAATTAAAAATTTGAAATATACAAATTAATTGTCTATTTTAGAGATGTACAAAATCGCGAACTGCGCGATAGTATAATGCAAATAATGAATCAATATGTACTGAATCAATTTGGGGAAATGGTGGCTAAGGTAATGAGTCTGGAAATTCAGCGTCAGCTGGCGCCAATGTTGGCAGCTAAACTCGATAATATGCAACAGCAAATACAATTGATTGTTGGCCAGAAACTGTCAGCCTTTGATTTAATGATTAAAGAGAACATTGCGCAGGCATGCAAGAGTAAAGTAGGTGTTAAATATAGCAGACGTTCTATATGATGATGATGATGATGACGATGATGTTTGAATATCTTTGCATTTATCTTTACAATTTTAGGCTATTATCGATACCTTTGGCAAATCGGTATTGGTGGGCGTGCAAGGCAGTTTGCAAGCTGCTTTCATTGAATCCATGTCCAGCACATTAATTCCCGCCTACGAAAAATCCTCTCAAAATATGTTTAAACAATTGCACGAAGCCTTCTCTGTTGGCATAAAGGAATGTGAGTATTATTGTGATTTTTACTAAAGGAGATTGGCAATAGCATTTACTTCCCTTTAGTCATGGAACAATTTGACAATTATTTGCAACAACTGCAGCCCATGCAAGATTCTACTGAAGAAATTCTGAATAAATTCTCTGGATTTCGACAACATCTGGATTCAATTTTGACCAAGCATCGCAATGGTGTGCAGGAAGTGATGCTTGAAACACGCAAAGATGTCAAAGGCCTAGAGCTTTTACTTTCGCGACAAATTCAAGAAACCATACGATCAGAGGTAAACTAGAAAAGAAATTTGGTAAACTTATTTGGCATAATTAGTAAACATGAAACATTTAGGTACGAAAATCATTTGAAAACCAAGTGGCAGCTATACGTTCCCAGACAAATACGCCTGCTCCGATATACGGTGCTAAAGACACAATTAGACATCTTTTGTTACAAGGCCAAATAAATAAAGCATTTCATCAGGCCTTATTGGCCAATGACTTAACTTTGGTCGAGTTTACCCTTAAGAGTGCCGATCATAGTGCTGTCTTCACGCCCGACTGCTGCTTGGAGCAAAAAGTTTTGCTTTCCTTGATACAGCAAATCTCAGCCGACATGAGCGATCACAATGAGCTGAAGCAGAAGTAGGGTTTTCTAAAATAAAAGCTTTTCCCCTTGTATAAAACTTTTTCTCTTTTATTTTTTCTAGTTATTTAGCAGAAGCTTTACTGGCAATAGACCCAATGGATGCCATTACACGAGAACATGCTCCCAAGGTTTTGCAAGAGCTTTTCCGAAATTGCCAAATGTTTCTTCTCAACTATCCCAAGAGTTCACAATGCAGCAATGTCCGTATGCTAATGAAAGCTGTGCAGGCATATAAAGATCAATTCTAATACGAGGTTTTTTCAGTTGCCCATTTAACCTCTCACAAGTTTAATTTTAAATAAGTTTAAATAAAAAATAGCAAAGTATTTTGTTACGATGATCCCTTTAGAGAATTTAATTCTAGTAAAGTTCTTCTGTGGCGTCTAATGAGTCTCTTTTTTTCTTGCAATTGCACTAGTAATTGCACTGGTGGTTCTTATTTTCCTTATTTAAGTTAAGAAGTACCGTGAACATTTCTGATTTATATATGTATATGTTAAGCTGATACTTTTCTTATCGCCTTCCCACAAACGTTAAATGTACTTTCTTCCACCTTTGAAGACTTTTAATATTGATTTTACCTTAAGAAGAGTTTATTTTTATATTTTCTTTTATGTGCAAGATTTTTTAATTAAATGAATTTAATGAACATTGTATTATCCGGTTCTTCAAATCATTTACATAATATATCCGTGGAGTAAATAATTATTAGTAGAGCAATACACCCTACATGTGCATTTGACCCTTACTGACTTAAAGTATGATTGACTGATTGACTATCTTCATTTTAGAAATATTCTTTTTTTTTATTTTAACTAGAAACTAAATTGTGCAACATTTATAAAGCTCGTCGAGTTAAAGTATTTTTTGTAACAAATTAATGTCTTTATTAATTAATATAAATATATACAAATACATATTAACTTGAAAAATAAAATGCAAAATATAAAATTATGCAAAACAATTGTGTAAGACAATATTTATTGAATATAAATGGTAACTGATTTATTAATATACTAGTTATTTAATACGATCCAACAATGACGCAGTTTGCTCTAAGCATTGGCAACCACATCCAGAGGCACAAACATTATGTTTCTTGAAACGTAAAGAAAAGGAAATATATAATTATTAAACAACAGTGTGATATTCGGTTGCGCACAATTTTCTATGCCCTTCACCAACTTATAGAGTAAATAATTTATTAGTGCTACGAAGAAGTCTGTTGCGCGACATCGCAAGCGACATAAAAAACAATCAAACATTTTTTTTTGACAAATGGTTTTTGTTTTAAATGTTACTAGTTCGGTCGAAAGATAGCTTGCAACATTCACGAACAGGCAGAAAGTATTTTTGGTGCTTTAATAAATACTTTTTAAAACAAAAATAATTATAATATGATTTTGTTCTAAATGTTATTCACTATATCGAAAGAGATCGCCGTTATTTCGTTATTACTTACCCCGGTATTCATAAAAAAATAAAACGTATTTGAAATCTGTTTTAAGAAAATGTTGTATGAAAAAATTTGATTAAAATACATTTCAAACTCATTTTAAATTTTATGAATACCGGGGTTAGTGTTTACACAAGTAGAGAAAACATTTAAAAAAAGGGAATTCCCCTTATTCTCTAACTATTTGTCAAAACAATATCGAAACTAGTAAGAAAAAATAATAGAAAATAAAAATAATTAAATGCCGATAAAAAGCGGTATGCAAAAGAGTAGTTTTGATATTGTCGTGAAGTGACGTTGACAAATAGTTACAGAATAAGGGAGATAAATTTTTGCTTATTGCTTATTTCGCATTTAGTATGCCCTATCTAAAATCACTCATTGAAACTCAAGTCCCAATGTTGATTATCAGATCGCATCTATTTATATAGAAAAATTTTGATTTTATCAAATCGTTAAAAATTACTGAATCGCTTCACAAGAATTGTTTGCGATATTGCAAATTTAATATCCACGATAAACGAGTTTTTATTTCAGTTTTAACACACTTTACGGATTCAGTCCGCTCCTTTACAAGAAATTTCGAAGTTATACACCTTTTTTCTTGTAATATTCGCAAAGAAAATATTTTTTACAGAAATTCTGCTTATGTCTAACTTTCGACTATTTTTACAAACTTTCTCTTCTCCTAAAATGTAATTTTCTAAAGCTACATATATCAAATATTTGACGAAATTAACGATTAAGCAAATTTTCTTTTCTCGTGCGTATGGCCATGTATTGATTTTTTCGCCAAATAGACACATTCATGCTCATTTTAAAAATATTTACCTAAAATGATGAAAAAAATAAAGCAGACGCTTATTGCGTCAAATATTTGATAGATGTGAATATACTACCTTAAGACTTAAATTAATAAACATGCAAACTAACTGTGTAAGCCGTTGTTGTATTAAGTCTACAGCATATTGTAATAGATTATAATAATACGACAACGCTTTACAGAATTAGGGCGATTAATATTTTACCTCAAACCATTGCATCATATGATTCAGGTGACCACCATGTCCACATGCTAAACAAGCATTTGCAACACCTTTAACTGGCAAGCAACACAAAGAACAGAAAAGAACTGACCCTTTACAGGAACTACAAGCTAATGATCGTTTTGCTTTATTGCATACAGAACATTCTGTTACAAAGTCAACTCCCACTGGTGGATTCATGTCAACAATTGTATGTTTTAAAATCTAGAATAAAAAATGTTTTAAAAGAGTTAACAAACTTGTTTTTGTTAAAACCTTTGAAATTTACCAAAGATCGAATAGTCAACAGCTGCCAGCCAAACAAAATTTCTGAATAAAATCTTTTGAAATGGTCGAACAGTGGCATGCGACAGCGGCGTATTAAAGAACCTGCAAATAGCTCATGGTTGAAATGCTTGCTATCCACACAGTCCAGGGAATCGGACCATGAATTACTACGTAACTGCTTAAGATAAAGACAGGTATTGGAGCTGGTGCGATGTCTTGTGGAAGGCGAGGCATGTGTGTCCACTGGCAAGACAGTGTGATATGGCGAGGCATTTGGGGTAAGATTTGGTATTTTACTGTGATAACTGGCTGTGGATGGTGACACTAAAGCATTGCTGACAGCCATAACAGCTGAGTCACAGCATCCGGTAACAGTCGTAACAATAGGATGAAAAACACACGATAAGACAACAGCAGTCTGCAAATCGCCCACAGTCGCAAAATGCATTATTAAAGCATCCAAGAGGAACTTTTTAAATGGATCTTCATTGGGTATCATTTTATACTTCTTGCTTTTCGTCTGCGGTATATTCGGTGTTGCTACCATTTCTGCTATTGTCCAAATGGGTAATAGGTCATAACGGCCATGATTCTCGCATATTTGACGATTCTTACGGCATGTAGCAATAATATCTTTCTTCTCCAAGGAATATTCTTGGGCCATGATGCGGCTCATATAAAGAAGTTTGCTGCATTCGTATATGTGCACAATGGGCGTAGAGTGAGCTGTTTTTTGAATCGAACGATTCTTCGAATGCTTCGAGCTCATGCGATCATGCAGATAAAATGAAGCGTTGGAATCTCTATGGGTGTAAAGGACTGGCTGAGGTCCCATTACATTTCCTAACAGACCTCCACCATTGATAGCAGACAGTGTGCGCGGAGTCATATTTTGGTGTCTTAAAGTCAACCGTTTTGTACTGAGAATTTGCGCAAAACTGCACAATATACCAATTGGATTAAACGAAGCGGCTGATGTTCTCGGGAAGGGAATGCATGCATCATGCAAAGCACCACTTAAAGCTCCCTCTAAACGAGGAGATTGCAAGCGTAACTGTGTAACGACACGTTTCCGCTCTTAGCTGGGGTAAGGCTCAGCGGCGTCCAGGGTCGTACTATAATTTATTGTTTTGCAGGACCAGAGGCAAAAAAAAACACTTCACTCTAATTTTCGCTGACTTATTTATTTAACCCAAAATATGGTGGTGGTTCCAGCGGTGGTCGGCAGCGGCGTGGAATTTACCGAGCGTCGAAATGTCGACGTAAAGGGGCCCGGCTGGCTTGCGAGTGTTGAGAGCGAACCTGACAAAACTTTCACCTTTCTGTCGGCTCGGTTCTCCACAATCGTCAACGGTGACTCAGCTAGGGGCGACGGGCTACTTACAAACGGACAGGCGAGTAACGAGAGCACCCAGGCAAAACTTTCACCTTTCTGTCTGAGCGGTTCTTGCCAATCGTCGTCTACGCGGCGGTCTTGCTTCTGAACGGCACTTCCCGTCACAATACGCGTACGGTGTGTGCGGAACGAACGTACCACCCGACAAAACTTTCACCTTTCTGTCGATAGTAGTTCACCCCGTACTCACGTTTAAGGTTTCAGCGTACCACTGTACTGGAGTTGGTATCCCAGGTCGAACTTTCACTTTTCAGATGGGACACAAACTCCGATGTGGTTTTCTCCTTACTGAAACCCACCGAGTTAATTTATAAGAAGCAAAGACTAAATAATTAAATCGACTTACCTTCACGCCGGCTGCACAGGAACTCCTCGTTCTTTGCAAAATGTTCTGCCTTTTATAGTCGAGCTCAGTAGGTACACATGAATATTTTCATGCATGTATGTGAGCTTTACAATATGAAAATATTCTTAACAACTACAACAATGTTCATAAGGAACCGTTGTTATATATACAATTATCAACTTAAACATACAGACAAATTCTTCCTCTGTTACTATACCATATTACTGTTACTATACCATATTACGTACATATGTAGGCTGGCTGTCCACAAATTTACGCGAGTAGGTATGTTTGCATGTGCTTTTGCACAGGCCGCAGTTTAGCATTGATTTTGGTTTTCTTTTACACTAGTCAGTTATACATGGTTTGTGTATACTGAAGAAAACCAAAAACAATAACAATTGAGACACTTGTAAGCAAGTCACATTGAGACGATGCGATCGTAGATATATGTACGCATATATGTTTATATGCGCGTAGGTATGTTTGCATGTGCTTTTGCACAGGCAGCAGCTTAGCATTGAGTTTGGTTTTCTTGGACACTAGTCAGTTATACATGGTTTGTGTATACTGAAGAAAACCAAAAACAATAACAATTGAGATGACGCGATCGTAAATATACAGCCATATGTACGCATATATGTTTATATGCGTGTAGGTATGTTTGCATGTGCTTTTGCACACGCAGTAGCTTAGCATTGAGTTTGGTTTTCTTTTACACTAGTCAGTTATACATGGTTTGTGTATACTGAAGAAAACCAAAAACAATAACCAGCAGAACTTGTCATTAGCAAAAACCTATGTGCTACTCAGCGATGCGCTGTTAAAATGTATTATGTCCATAAACAACTAAGGTGCGATTTGACAAGCGAAAATAATACTAAGTCAATATACGAAATAATTTACAAACATAAAATTCACAATGCGTTAAGATAAACTATTATTAAGTGCTGCTGATGGGCGCAAAAACAAGCCATGCGACTTTTGCTGGTCACATTATTCCTCCTCCTGGGGGGATGAAGCGTCAGGGTGTAGTTGCCATAAAAGAGAGGAGGGAGACCTTGTTAGTTTTGAGGGGCGACGTATGGCTTCAAGTCGCTTAAGTGTGCGGTGCGTGTCTTCTGGGTGGCTATATCGGAAACTTCGACGATGACGGGCGACACGAAACCCCGAATAATGAATGGTCCCCCATATTTTGGGGCTAGCTTCGCTGTGAAGTTTTCTACTGCTCGCGAAAGAGGGTGCTGTCGCACGAGGACTTGTTCGCCCACTTGCGGCTGCCACTGGCGGCGTCGTAAATTGTAATAATGTTGTTGTCGCTGGGATGCTTTATTTAAATTTGAGCGCACGATGTGAAATATTTCTTGAAGCTTCTTTGCACGATCATCGGGTTGGAGGACCTTGACTCCCGTTCCGATTGTTACGTGGTCGTACACGGCATTCGGTAGTCTGGGTTCCCTACCTTGAGTTAGGTAGGCGGGCGAGTAGCCAGACGATTCCGATATGGCGGTGTTCATGGCCAACATGATTTCCGGAAGGAATTCATCCCAGCGGTTGTGATTGGAGCCGGAGAATTTAGCAATCATCTGTTTGATGGTGCGGTTTGCTCGTTCCGTGGGATTCTCCTGTGGCGTGTATGGAGCGGTGAACTGCTGTTTTACACCTATGTCAGCCAGATATTTCTTGAGTGAGGATGACGTAAACTGGCTTCCATTGTCAGTACGAAATATTTTGGGCACCCCATACCGGGCCACGATGCGTTCGCGGAACGCTTTGATGACTCCTTCTGCTGTGGCTCGACGTGCAGGTACTAGCTCGCACCATTTCGAAAAGTTATCAAAGAATACTAGGAGTACCGTATTCCCATGACGTGTTCGGGGCAACGGCCCGACGTAATCGGCACAAACCGTGGCCCAAGGCTCGTCGGGAATTCTCGTCAGCATTTGCCCTGCTGGTTTTCTCTGCTCGATCTTGTATCGTTGACATGTGTCACACTGTTGGACATAGCGGGTTACGTCTCGTGACATTTTAGGCCAGTAATACCTACTCGCGATTCGTTGGATCGTTTTGCGGATGCCAAAATGACCGCCAGTTGGCTGGTCATGTGCTTCCTTGAAAATCTGGAGTCTTAACGGGGTGCCAATACACAACTTCCAGGGTGTACTTTCCTCGGAATCTCCCTTGGTGAAGTGTCGGTAGAGTTGGCCGTGGACGATGGTGTAGTCGCTAAATTTCGCAGGGTCTGTTTTTACGCCGTTTGTGAGTTTTTCCAACCATGGACACGAATCGGCGGCGTTTGCATGTGATATGTGGGCCAGTTCTACTGGCTGGCGAGATAAAGCATCTGCCACGGTGTTGTTTTTCTTTTTCACAAGCGTAATCGGGAAACTGTAGGGGCTGTGAGAGGGTTCTATGAAACCCTGTTGGATCAACTTATCAACTTCTTGGTCAATGATGGCCTGCATGGCTGGGTTCCGGGGGCTGTACCTAATCTTAATAGGGCGGTCATCCTTCATGACAATTTTGTGGCTGGTGACATTGGATAACCCCTTAATATCGCTGAATTTTGCCAATTCCTTTTGCAAAAATTTGCTGACTCTCTGGCTCTCACTGTCAGTATGATGGCTGGGTCGCCATTTATCTGAAAATGGAGTATGGGGTTCATTATTTCTTACCTGAGCGAAGTGGTTGCCTGGGCACGATGTATCGGGCCTGTCAGCGCTGCTACGGGCCGTTAATCCGGCACAGCTGATGGTAGTATCAAAGATCTGGAGGAAATCGAGCCCTAGGATGATGTCTTCAGTGGCCTTTTCCATTACTAAGAACTCGCAGTTGGCTGTCTTCCTGCCCAGGGTCACTTCGATGCTCAGGGCTCGGTAGATGCTTGACTTGGAGCCGTCGGCCAATGTCACGTCCACCTGAGTGTGCTGATACATTGGTCGGGGGATAAGTTTGCGGACGAGTTGTGGATGGATGAAACTTCTCGTTGCCCCGGTGTCCAGTGTCGTAGCGACTAGTTGGTTTCCGATCCGTACCATCGCTCGCACTTTGTTGTCTTCCCACACAATTTCCGTCTGGTTTGCGTGTTTCTTCTCGCTCACTGGTTCTCTGGGTTTCCGACGGGCACGCACTCGAGAGGTAGGCTTTTCTACCATCAATCGGTGGTGCTCTCCTCTACCGTGGTTGGAGGTGGTAGGGATACTTTCCAGATCGTCGGCCAAATCGATGAGGGCTTCCAATGAAGTGAAATCCCGGCGGCGAATATACCACTGGTAATCGGGTAGCGCATTTCGGAAAATACGCTCTAGCTTTTGTTCCTCGGACATGGTGGCGTGACGCATGAGGGTCTGTAGCGCCAAAACATAATCCTTGAACGGTTCGCGGGCACGTTGCGTGCGCTTACGGATTTCATCGTCCAATTTCTCGAAATAGCGGGATGGCAGGAAAAACTTTAGAAAATCGGCTTTAAAGGCTGGCCACTGCTGCCAATCTTTATTGTTGTTGCGGTACCACACCAGGGCCTTATCCCGGAAACATTCGGCCAGAACCCTCATGACATCGACTAAATTCACCCCGTACATACCTGCTAGTTCTTCCGCTCTTTCGATAAAACCCAACGGGTCTTTACCGCCATCGTATTTGAGGTTCCACTTTCTCACTATTTCGATCACCAGAATACGGGTGTTTGCTTCCGATTCCGGGGCTGGTGCCGTCTTCTCACCCGGGGGCGCTGGTGTCGCCCAAACTGAGGTTGGTGGCTGGAGCGGCTCCTTCGTGCTGGGATTGGAGGGCCAGTAATTTTTCGGTGATTACCCCGTCGTGATCGGCACCGATGAAATTGCTGAAACGCTTCCGCAGCTCTTCGACACTTCCGGTGTTGGTTTGCTGAAAATGGGCCAGGTACGTGGAAAGCTCATCCTTCTTGAGCGTATATACCCACGACGTTTTCAGCATTTTCACTTTCATTTATTTTTATCAAATTTTTTATTTCTTTTTTTTTTCGTTTGATTTTAAAAAAAAAGTTCACAATTTTTCTTTTCAGGTCGTTCTTCACCACAGAAATTTTATATATATTTTTTTTCTTATTTATTTACTTGTAATGTTTGTGTTTTAGTTTATTTCTCTTTTTGTCTTTATTTATTTCAAAAAAAAGTTCGCACAGTTTCATGTATTTAGCAAAATTGTTTTTGTAATTTAATTTAACAAGTTTTTTAGTTATTTCGGCACCAAAAATTTGGTTTTATTATTTTCTCTCAAAAAAAAATCCTCAAGTCCCTGCTCGGGCGCCATTGTAACGACACGTTTCCGCTCTTAGCTGGGGTAAGGCTCAGCGGCGTCCAGGGTCGTACTATAATTTATTGTTTTGCAGGACCAGAGGCAAAAAAAAACACTTCACTCTAATTTTCGCTGACTTATTTATTTAACCCAAAATATGGTGGTGGTTCCAGCGGTGGTCGGCAGCGGCGTGGAATTTACCGAGCGTCGAAATGTCGACGTAAAGGGGCCCGGCTGGCTTGCGAGTGTTGAGAGCGAACCTGACAAAACTTTCACCTTTCTGTCGGCTCGGTTCTCCACAATCGTCAACGGTGACTCAGCTAGGGGCGACGGGCTACTTACAAACGGACAGGCGAGTAACGAGAGCACCCAGGCAAAACTTTCACCTTTCTGTCTGAGCGGTTCTTGCCAATCGTCGTCTACGCGGCGGTCTTGCTTCTGAACGGCACTTCCCGTCACAATACGCGTACGGTGTGTGCGGAACGAACGTACCACCCGACAAAACTTTCACCTTTCTGTCGATAGTAGTTCACCCCGTACTCACGTTTAAGGTTTCAGCGTACCACTGTACTGGAGTTGGTATCCCAGGTCGAACTTTCACTTTTCAGATGGGACACAAACTCCGATGTGGTTTTCTCCTTACTGAAACCCACCGAGTTAATTTATAAGAAGCAAAGACTAAATAATTAAATCGACTTACCTTCACGCCGGCTGCACAGGAACTCCTCGTTCTTTGCAAAATGTTCTGCCTTTTATAGTCGAGCTCAGTAGGTACACATGAATATTTTCATGCATGTATGTGAGCTTTACAATATGAAAATATTCTTAACAACTACAACAATGTTCATAAGGAACCGTTGTTATATATACAATTATCAACTTAAACATACAGACAAATTCTTCCTCTGTTACTATACCATATTACTGTTACTATACCATATTACGTACATATGTAGGCTGGCTGTCCACAAATTTACGCGAGTAGGTATGTTTGCATGTGCTTTTGCACAGGCCGCAGTTTAGCATTGATTTTGGTTTTCTTTTACACTAGTCAGTTATACATGGTTTGTGTATACTGAAGAAAACCAAAAACAATAACAATTGAGACACTTGTAAGCAAGTCACATTGAGACGATGCGATCGTAGATATATGTACGCATATATGTTTATATGCGCGTAGGTATGTTTGCATGTGCTTTTGCACAGGCAGCAGCTTAGCATTGAGTTTGGTTTTCTTGGACACTAGTCAGTTATACATGGTTTGTGTATACTGAAGAAAACCAAAAACAATAACAATTGAGATGACGCGATCGTAAATATACAGCCATATGTACGCATATATGTTTATATGCGTGTAGGTATGTTTGCATGTGCTTTTGCACACGCAGTAGCTTAGCATTGAGTTTGGTTTTCTTTTACACTAGTCAGTTATACATGGTTTGTGTATACTGAAGAAAACCAAAAACAATAACCAGCAGAACTTGTCATTAGCAAAAACCTATGTGCTACTCAGCGATGCGCTGTTAAAATGTATTATGTCCATAAACAACTAAGGTGCGATTTGACAAGCGAAAATAATACTAAGTCAATATACGAAATAATTTACAAACATAAAATTCACAATGCGTTAAGATAAACTATTATTAAGTGCTGCTGATGGGCGCAAAAACAAGCCATGCGACTTTTGCTGGTCACAACTGCGATCTGTCGGAACCTCCACCTGACTGTATGAGAAAACGATGGGTGTAGATACACTTACATCTCCATAAAAGACATTCTCCCTTATCAAGTTCGACGACAATTTGTAATGGATTAAAGACAAAAAGCTACAATTTTCTTTCATCTATTACAAAATGTTGGACTTGAAAGCGAAAAACGCCAAACGCAATAAGGATGACTGTTTCGTTTACTTACCTTCTTCATGGCAGTTACCAGCGCTCTTAAGCACTGTTCCAGACAGGTGCGGGACTTTTTTACGCGTGTCAAGGCATTTGTCTTTAACACTTTCATCATAAGCCTGTTGAGATTTTCGTGAATTGTTGTTCCGGGACAAAATGAAAATTCAGGACACACATGTGGACTGGGGTACTCGGTGGGAAACGTGACCTGCAGAACAATGACATGGCCACCAGCCGAAATATTGAAGACAGCATATCGTTTAATAGCATCCAACACATCGACTTCAATGTGCGGCATGTTGGTATTTAGCAGCGAGAACTCATGATGCAGGGAACATGTAGGTTGATCAGTGAGGGACCGAGCTACGGCATTTTCTTCCTTGCACTTGTGTGCTGAAGTACGCAATGATGTTGAAGGTATTGGGGATCTGGAATGGACCATGTTTGATATATGCGTGGCATCAATTGTTTCAACGGGCAATGATGCTGTTGCTGGTTGGATGCGCAGTGTAGAGGGTTTTTGAAATGACGACGAATGAATTGGCTGAAATCTGGTTGGCGTTTCAATTCGCACTTCAAGCGATGTGTCGTAATTTTCATTTGCATCGTTGTCCGGTTCACAGTGTTTTAGCATTTTATCGTCAATTTTCCATACCCTTAAAGTACGATCGCGTGACCAGGTGACTAGTTCCTTAAAGCGAATAAACGATGTTTGATTTAAGCTCTTTTTTTTATAACCCCATAAATATTTCTTACAATTTCTGTTTGATTTGCACGATTCGGCCGCCAAGCGAAGTCCAGTATAACATCGGTGTGGCCAACAAACGAACATACTGGATCACTTTGCTTGCTATTACTCCATAGTAATAAACTATTTTCGCCACGTCCTAAATGCGGTACCACTATGCTAACTAACCCATTACCTATTGGCTGTTATTTAAAAGTTCTCTTAAAGGGATAATTTAACTTTCGATATTTTGTATGTTTTTAATACCGTATATCTTGCTCTCCATACTGGCGATGTTGTTGTTATTATTTTCTCAGCTCTCCTTGGACTGTTTATATCAAAGTATTTAACTGTTCCATCTTGACTGGCTGTAGCAAGGCACGTTTCTCTGCGATGGCTCCAATTTATTCCGTGAACCCTAAAAGATTTATTGTGGTATTAATTCACAAATATTACAGAGTTCAATTGCGTAGGTTCTAGCCATGATAAACCTTGGCTCGGACTGCTTAGATGCTATGATGTCCTGTATGTATCTCACAGTAGTAGACAGATGACTCTGTCTTTTTCTCATTTCCTATAATGAGAAGCTCAAACCGCATGCATTTGCGGTTTGATTTTTACCGACTTATAGGAAATTGATTATTAACAATATCCAGACAACTGTTTGATAATTTATTTTACTTACACAAAATTGTAAATTGTTAGTAGTTTCGTAAGTATTATATTTTTATTTATAAAAAAATATAATTCAGTTAAAAAATTTTGGACCAATAAGGTTTATATAACATTAATTGATACATAAAAATTATTATTAACAGTTTGCATCGCATTAAGTGATCTTTCCCAAGTCCATAAAAGTAATGAAAAAATTAGTTCCTTAGCTGTTATTAAAACTGACATAAAAAAGTCACGATTTATTTAACATGAGGAACATCGGGTTTAGTGAAAATGTACAAAAAAAAAAATAGAACTTCTTTCAATGAGAATTCAATGTAAAAATCATTAGAAATGATCCAGATTTTTCGTACTTGCAGATCACAAGTTCAGGATAACATCATTAAGCTCTCCTTGAAAGCTGTTTTTTCTACTCACCGATTTAAATGTGCTGTAATATAGTGTATAGGACATGAGCCTTTACGTATATCCCAAATTCTTAAATCACCATCATGTGCTGCTGCCAAAAGATTGCCAGAGACACGATTGAATCCAACCTGAGTTGCTCCGGCTACGAAAAATAAATATTTTTGTTAGCACAAAATCAATACATTCATTTTATTTATAATATTATATTAAATGGAAGTTATTTATCGTACAGCACTGAATTCGTTATTTCAAAATCACTATAATGCCATACAGTAACATGAAATTTTTAAAAATTGTTATATTAAGACTTACACATGCAAACTGCACTAAAAGATAAAGTAGGTTTACGTGAATCTCTTAGATCCCATATATGGGAATATGTATCAATAGAACAACTAGCAAGGAGATTTGGATTTTTGCCGTGCCAGTCGATGTCAGTCACCATACGTGTATGACCACAAAGTGAATGAATATAACGTGGTTCAGCGGCTCCCCAAGTGACTATATCAATATGTTGACTTGTCTAACAAAAGAATAAAATAAAATTGACACAACTTAAGTGTTCTTTTATGCAAAAATACTCATCTTACTGCAATTGCACACAGTTCCTTACTCTCCGGACAGATGGCAAATTCAGCAGCTGAGACTTCATATTTTGAGTTGGTATTATATTTTCGATAGCCAAGATTATTTATACCTAAACACTGCAATGCAAGATGTCGGCGACCGGCCAATAGAACTAACTGCCCAGTGTAATCAATGGTCATTGCCGTGGCTTGCGATTCACGGTGGTCATAAACTTCATCGCTTTGTCGTATGTAGCTTGATAGTTCTTTTTCGCCTCCTCTATCACTATTTCGTAATGTATCCGTGGACGGCATGTTTCTTTGAAATCTATTCGATGTTTCATATATTTCACGAATATTGTTTGTAGATCGTACAGAAAGGCACAAATTAAAAATTTGAGATTTTTTGAACAATGAACGTAAACAAAAACACAGGAGGGATACTTAAAAGGGATAAGAGTATCAGAACAGCTGGGTAAATTATTTCCACTGTCATGCAATGTTATTGATGATTGGTAATCGAGACCAAAAGTTATAATAATAGTTATGTGTATTGTATTTAAGGTTTTATATTATGTATTTACATATTGCTTTTAAGTTAAAAGCCCAAGGGGGATGTCGTTTTGGATGTACTTGATATATACAAAATTATAAACGATTTTTCCCTATTATATTGTTAAAACAGATTTTTATAACTCGAAGTTACATCCCTGATGCAATATTTACAACTTCTCTAATAGATGGCAGCTGAGGTTCATGTATGGAATATTTGTTTAATACAGTGGCTCGAGTATCTGCAATATTGCCATGCACTAGTTTTATTAGACATTGCCATCAACATTATTTTAGTAATTGTAAATGAACAGCATTACCACCAATTAGATTAAATTGTGCCGTTGTTATCTCATATTGCGATGCATTAATTATATGCAGGTAATGAAAAATATGCGATAACTGTAGTTATATGCCTAAGGGCAAATCTTTAGGATTGAGATTGGAGATTTAGTCATCCTTAGTCTCTCTTTTGAGTTTTTAACTGCATAATAAACCACTTTCATTTGAGAGCTTAAGCGGCTAAAGTTTGTGGTTTAATCCTGTCAGGATATTCATATAAACAATTGACAGCTGTTGAACCAAGTAAACAAAACATAATTGCATAGGTATTTTTAGTTTATAAATAATAGCAAATTCACACACCTCATTTTGTGTTCTAAGAGGCTTATGCATTAAATACATTTGCTACAGCAGACTACCGACTACACGGCTATTGATATAATATACATAAGTTTGTGTGGGAAAAGTTGCACGGACATCAACCTAACGCGTAACCGTGAATATAATCATTTCCATATGAATACATTTATTCCATTTCCGTAGTCGTGTAGTCGGTAGCCTGTTGTCGTGAATACGTTTAAAGCATTAAGCTTCAACTTAAAATCAGCAAACAGATTAGTAAATTAAAAAAAAATCTCAATTCTAAAAACTTGCTCTAATAATATTTTACCTCCCCAGCAATTTGGAGAGAGCACAATAAAAATCGTAATAAAAACATTGTGAAGTTAAACTTCAACCAGCAGCTCTTATCTAACGAACGCTAAAGCATCGTAGCATTTCGACGAAGATGACCCGTTGGATCTCGCATTTCAGTTTAGGAATTGCAAGAAAGGGTTGATTTAAAATTCGACAATTCAGCTAGAACTGGGCTTAATCGCAGAAGATTACTTTTTGCGAAAAATTGGCATTGACTTCACTTTATTCCATTACCCATTGAACGAATTGCTGGCGCTTTCCATGGTCTGCTGGTTTCTTTTGTAAAGCGCTTAATAATCGGAATAAACAGCTGTCAAATAATAATCGGAATGAACCGCTATCGCATCTCAGAGTTGCCACTTGCGTAAGAAATAAATAAATAATAATACTTATTTTAAAGAGTGATCCCTGCAAATATTTCAAACAACGTTTTCGCTACAATTTTAATTTATTCGCATGTAATTACTTTTACACGCGCCGGAGATAAATAAAGATTAAACTAATTTAACAATATATAGTATATATGGATGTAGGTGTGTACGTACGTATTGTATGCGCATATATTTGAATACATGTTTGTAAATAGTCGTAGAGTATCAATAATAATAATATTAATCTAAAGTGTAGTTACGAGTGTTATTTTCAATTGTATATGTATTCCTATGAACGTGGAGCACGCGTCATAGTGTTTCCTAATTATTGTTTTAATTAACTTAGTTTAAAGCTTTAGTACAATTAAATGTTTTCATAATAAGTCTTGATTTATGTATGTAATTTGGTTTCATCTTCATCTTCTAGTTAGAGAAGGATGCGCTTAAAATAAATTGTTGTTGTTGTTGTTGTGCTTGTATCAATATAACCCAATTTGGGTCAAGTGGTGAATAACAAAGTGAAAATTGTAATCGCAGCATTTATCTGTGGCAGTAGCAAAACATTTTTAAGGCATAATCATCGATACAATAACTCTGGCTACTGTAGAGATTTATACGACTTATTGTGCCTGTCAGTGCAGTGGTATAGCTTGACATGCGCACCGTCGACTCGAACAGTCCCAGGCCGGGTTTCGTCTGCAGACGTAAAGTTATATCTATGGAATAATCGCTAACACCCAACTCTTTGACGATTTTGTGATGAGGAGCTGCCACTGTAGCATCTGTTATGGAGTTCAAGTACAAAACACGACACTGAGGATGATCTTTTAGGCGATCGTTGATTAATTTGACAATGTAACGGGCAGCTCGTTGCACGCGGCCATCATTGGTGGGCAAATCCTGATGTTGGTGGCAACTGCACCAATGTGAAGCGATGTAGGCATTTTCACAGGTGCGACTTTTGGGGAATGGCAAAAAAAGGCTGATGCTACGCGGCATACTAGCATCGGGATCGTTTAGTTCAGCCATTCGCTTTAGAAGCTGTTTTCCACTTAAATTATTCAAGTCCAGCAGATCCAGCAATGTGGCGTGCAGGTCGTAGGGTGTCGATAAACGTTTTGCATTAGTTTCCAAATTGGCCACAGCCTGTGGATACTTCTGTTTCAACCACGGCGGATACAAGGCTATAAGTAGCGGCAGGCGTTCTTCCATCATGCCCTGATATGTTTTACGAAACGATCCCCATCTTATGCCATGATCACTCATAAGAAATATGATGGTGCGGCTGAGAATGCCATTCTTGTTGAACTTTTCCAATAAATGTTTTATATCTTCATCGAAGAGCATGGGCATATTGAAGAGGTCATGGGTCATTGTGACCGTCCAAAAGAAGGCAAAAAAGTGATCTTTTTTCATGATCGGTATCAGTTTGCGTATATACTCCAGCAAGACATCGGCTGTTCGGCGTCCTCCCATGCAGAGGGCGACATTTAAGCGCTTCTCATAACTAATGTGTCGTTCCATTTCTAAGAGTACTGGACGAAGATAGTAGTCGGTGGGGGAATTTTTGAATCCCGAGTGGCGCCAATTGAAAAGACTCAAAGCACCCACATCTTCGGCATAGATGGTCTTAAAGCCAGCCTCCTGATATCGCTTCCATACAAGCGAACAGTTGTCGTAAACGCTATTAAATAATTTCGTGGTCGGTCCTAAGCACGATATCGCTACCTCGTCCTCATCCAAGCCGGTTAAAACTGGCATGAGATTCGGGTAAGTGTTATCGCCTACTTTATTGTAGCCCCAAAATTCAATGTAATTCAGATTGTTGTGTATGTACGAGGCACTTGAACGCATTTGCCTTAAGAAGTTTAAATGCGAAACACTATCCATTCCCAATATCATGACCGAGAGACGATTTTCATTCGGCTGCGTAGTATGATTATCGGCAGTGGTTCGTGTTGGATTCGGGCCATCAGCTGATGATACTCTTGCCGATCTGGCAGTGCCATTAGCAACGTGAAGCCATTCTTCGCTTTTAAAAGACTCTGCTAAACTGTTTGCGGCAACATTTTCATTAACAAAGAAATGAACATCTTTATAAATTACATTTTCCTCACTATTCTTGGGCCAGCATTCCACCATTAGGAATTCGATGCCCGCCTTAATGGCAACATTTTTGCCATAGTCCAGCTGAAATGGCACCGGATCTAAATATTCATTATGCTGGTCATTTATGCGGCGTATTTCTGTGTAGTTGCAAAATACATCCCTTACGTTTTGTATGTTATACGTGTCGTAGATCTCTTGCTTGTCCATATTTAATATGAGAACTGATCCGTGATCGTAACTGCTGCGTAGCAAAGCCTTTTTGCAGGAGAAATTTCTCGGCTTGTACATGAATTGAATTATATTGTCATCGGTTACGGGAAAGTAAGGCATACGACAGCCGGGCAGATCAATAAAATAAGCCTGGCTGATATTGTAGTCAGCATCGATGCGGGCAATGAACTCAAAGCGATCTCTTAAATTGATCAGTTTCGTTTTCAAATTAAAATCTATGAAAATGTAGGAGAAGAAACAAATGCTTAGGACCACAATGATTATCTTTTTAAAATGTTTTCGCTTTTTCGTCATGTTGTAGTAGCGATAATAGAACTGCAAATCACGTTTTGTCATATAACGGGGATCCAACAGGTATTTTCCCCTGGAATAATGGAAACAGATAAAACGTTATATATTGAAAATATCCCCTTAAACGTCAAAAGTGTATTTTGAGGTGTCATGCAAAACACGCAGCCACTCTAAGCAGGTGAATAGGAATAGTTTCTACTGCTGTAAATGGAATTGTTGAAACAAAAACTATCTGTCGCTCCATGCGACATGCGAATTTTACAAAAAATTTTAATGTCTTTCATAAAAAGGTGACATTAAACTTGAAAAAAAAACAGATAAATAAAAGTTTAATTTTTCCAACTCTGGAGCTGTCCTTTTACCTCGTCTGATTTCTAATACCAATAAATTTCTTTCAAAAACATTAAATATATTTCATTTATGCAGAAACTGTTTATTTTTATGTGTATAAAAAACTTCCATTATCCAACTCTGCAATATTATTCTCTTGAATTTTATTCGATTTTTAATACCAATTATGTTCTTCTTAAAGTTTTAAAAAGCCCCTGTTTAAAAAAAACCATATTCATAAAAAATATGTCTGTTTTATAAAGGGTTTATAAAAGAAATTTTGTATGGCAATCTGTTTTAGAGACCTTTTATAAATCAAAAATAATTTTTATGAATAAGGCCTTAAAAATTTTACCAAAAGTAAAAATAAGTTGTAATTATTTCAATCTAGCAATCAATCCAGTACATATCTCTTTACATAGTATGTATGTATGTATGTATGTATGTATGTATGTATGTATGTATGTATGTATGTATGTATGTGTATACTTTGTAAATGTACTCAAGCAATTGATGTTGAAAAAATACTTCCTATTTTTCCCACAGTTGTCGGCTAAATTTTTTTAAAAAACAATTTTCACAGTAAATAATTTATAAAGATAATATTACTGTTCAATGAAAATCCAATTTTTATTTTTTAAGTTTGTCGCTTTTATCCCTTTTCATGACCAAACATAGATAATCCATAGAATAAACACAGGAAACTCAGTCATACACACACGCACACACACACACACACTCACACAACAGAAATTCAGAAATTGCAATGGAACGTACTCATAGCTCAGGTTAAGTTCATCATTTCCACTTTTACGTTTTACATACATACGCATTTTTTAAACTTTGAAACAAATTTTACTTGGATAAATTTTCAATAGTTTGTAATGGCACCGTAAATTACTGTAGTTGTTGTTCGTTGATAATTATTTAATTGAAATATATTTAATTTAAATAGAAAATATTCATATATTTTCTTGTGACTTTCAGTTGGTGAAAATTTTGTGTGCTTTATAGTTTTGCTTTTTTGACAGATGCTGAGAATATTTGACGCATGCGTTTGAAGGTGTTTTATAGGGATGCTGGCCACAGAGCATTAAATATGTAAATTCGTAACTAAGAAGCAATTGAAGATTTTTTAAGAGCTTTAAAATTTAGAAACATGTCTGAAATCTTTATTTGAGTAAAACGATTTATGTTTAAAGTATAGACCAAACTGATCCTGTTAAACGAAAACAGCTGACCTGTCAAAAGCAGTGTTGCCAACAAGAAAGCTGCTAAAAAATCAACTTTGTTACGAATAACGGAAAATAGTTTTGGGTAAAATTTAGTTGTTTCAGATGTTTTTCTTTTTAACTCGGACCAGCACTCAGGGGATGACCCCTATGTATGTAGCGCATTGCGCTGGAACTAGAAAGTAGGGGATAGTATTGAAGGGACAGATGAAGAAAGATAAGGAGCTAGAGAATTTTTTGTAGCTATTTTCAACCTTTTACTTCGACGGCCGGCGAAGGAGAGTGCTGTTCCTCTGCTGCTTAGTACACGACTGTGTCAGCCGCTCCCAATTATGTTCACTGACCAGTGCTATACCTTCATCATTGAAAACAGGCTGACGAAAACTAACACAACCATGCTGATCAGAAGAATTCAACACAATATTCATGACTGAGAGCGGGATTGAACTCAAGACCCTCTGCTGCATCTACTTCAGCCAACATATGATACATGATATATTTTTTATAAATTAGGACTTTTTTGTATAATTTTGTACTAATTGTCAACATATTTTTTCATTTAGACAAGTTTTCTGCTTCACCAGTTAAACAAAAACAACGTGTTATCAATTAAACACATTCACGACAGCAGCCTACTGACCACACGACTACAGAAATTTAAAACATGTGTTGATATGGCAATGATTAGTTTCAAAGCTACTGGGCAGGTTGTTGTCCGTGCTACTCTTCCCATATAAACACATGTCTTCTATTTCTGTTGTCGGTAGCCTGCTGTCGTGAATGTGATTAATGCATTAAGGAGCCCATATCAAAATTGTTTTCTTAATATCTTTTCAACTGTTTTTTTCTTTTTTCTTTATCTTGAACCAGCACTCAGGGGATGACCCCTACATATGCAGTGCATTGCGCCGGAATTAGAAAGTAGGGGATAGTATTGAGGGGACAGATGAAAGATGAGAAGAATTTTTTGTAGCTTTCTCAACTTTTTTACTTGGCCGGCTAACTTTTTGCAACACGACCGACGAAAATACTTAAAAAATATTTTCTTTCTTTTTATATATATTAATTTGAATGACAAATTAAAATGTTCAAAAATGAAGAAAAAATTAATAAATTAATATAAATGTTCAACGACAGTATGAGTTCATTTTCGTATCAAAACTATTTTGACTTTTCATACTGCAGTCATTGGCTGTGTGGCGCAAACATACATACAGAAATATTTTCAAACTTACCAACACATACTCATTGCTTGCGCGTGAGCGGCATGGGTCTATGGGCCTCTTTTATACACCATTTTAAGTTATTGTATTTTTATTTTTTGCTTTAAAATATTGAATAGTTAAACTATTTCTTTGTATTGCCTTCCCAATACTTGTCGGAATTATTCCCAAACATTTCCGAGACTATTCCAGGAAAGATTTTATTTTGAATAGGGGAACAGGGAAAAGGAAAATAAAGTACCAGGAAATTGTTGTTTAGAATTTTGCCTTATTCACGAGTTTTAGTGAACGAATCTTTAAAAAAAAGTATAAGAAATTTAATGCTTTACATTTTTGTTATAAAAAATAATTATTATTGAATAAATATTATAGTTTCTAGAGAAATTAAAAATCATGGATTGCATACTTTAGAAAGATTAACTGATTGTCAAGCGATGATGTCACAAAAAGAAGGTGCTGGAATTTATTTCTATTCTAAAAGAAATGTGTGAGAGAACGATATCTAGTGACATCGTGACACGGGCAATAATTATTTCAATTAGTAAATTTAATTGACAGTAACTTACAGTTGATACATTGAAATAATTAAGCGAACTCACTCATCTCTCCAGGAAATGCTGGGAATGAGATCGTGTAATCCTACAACTTAATGTAACTGCACACATATACACATCAAAAAACATACATGTATGTACATACATACATACATATAAATATGCACTTGTACTTGCAAATGTACTACACAATTTTGGCAAATCTACATTTTATATATTATACACTTCCATTTCGTCTGTATTATTATGACAAACAGTTGAGCTTAACAAACTTTTAATGTTCCCAATACTCAGCGGTATAACAAAATGATGATTAACAAACAATCACATGAATATTTAATGAATAAATTATGTAATGGAAATAGCAATAATAAGTAAGAGTTTTCTTTTTTGATGGCCAATGAACTTTGAACTCGTGTTAATCACAGCAATTAAGAAAAATATTTGGTGTTACTAATAAATGTACAACTTGTAATAAATTCTTTTAATATTAAATTTGCACTTGTCAGGCAATGCCTCAATTTTAGAAATGATTCGGAATGCATATCGGGAAAAAAACTTAGCATTTTGCAATTAAAATTAAAAGAAATTAATTAAATTATTAAGATAAGAATTTTTTATTCAGACTCAGGTTCAAATCTGCAATTAGCAAATTATTTTCTTACGAATTTTTATTAAATTCAAGTTATTTTATTAGAGTGGAAATAGAATATGAAAACTTTTTATAATAATTTTTTAAAATCAGTACAGGGCCCAAATTACCGCATTCGATATCGAACGAAATTTCTATACAATTTAAATACAAATTTCGATCGATATCGAATGCCGTAATTTGGCCCCTGATTCGTTCTGCTAGTTTAGTGATTATAAAAATATTTTAAATATTCCACTCTAAGCCCTAGATTGTCATCCTTCGTCAAACGAACGGAAGATTTTATTTTCAGATTAAAACCAATTGAAGGGAGGCTATGATATGTTAAGTTTTTATTAAAGATTAAAAAATAAATAAATGAATTTCTTTAAATATTCATTAAAAAGTGTCTATTAATACATAAAAAAATCTATTTTGGTGTCCATTTTTGCTCACAAAAAATTTTTTATAGTCTCTTGAAGTATGCCGTAGTCAAAGGTTGACGTTAGTGTATGTAAAATAAGAATGACCTTCCAGGGTTAATGAAATAACTTGAATTTACTAAATATTCGTAAGAAAATATTTTGCTGATTGCAGATTTGAACTCTGATCTAAATAAAAATTTCTTGTCTTAATAATAAAATTAATAAGTACGAAAAATAAAACATTTAGTCATCATAATTAATTAAATTCTTAAATTAAATATCAAGAGCTTCTGATTTCCCCCAATACCTATAACCCCCCTCCCAACAAACGATTAACCTTGAGCGCTCAGTATTTTATAAATTCATCCTGTTCAAGAGACCACATTCGAAAATTTCTATGAGATCACTGGTACGTGATTCGTTCATTCGTTGCCTTTCGCCATCAATATTCAACAAAATTGAATGGTTGGTGCATTAAAATCAATGATAAATGCTGCTGTTTCTTAATATTTAAAAGTTCACTTAGAGTAAAACTATAAAATTAAAAATATCATATCAGGAAGCACAAAGCCACGCACAAAAAAATATTTTTAATCATACGGCACCACGAAATTTAAAAGTTGTTTACCATGGGTTTGATACAATTCTCGTATGGAATTTTCTAATAAAATTTGTATCCCATTCAACTAAATCACTTAATAAGTGAAGACAAATAAAAATGCACATGACCACTGATGATGAGGGTGTAGCGGCTTTTAAAAACAGCTGCTTTGCTCTGCAAATTGGATAGTTAAAACTGATGTTGAATTTCCTTTATGACTTGGAATATTCATCATGTCTTTCCGAATTTATCAATCTTAATCGAATTTAATATAAAATATTTTCAATTTGTATAATAAAAATGTTATATATATTATTAAAAAAATAATTTTTTATTTACACTCGAGTTCAAATCTGCAATCTGCAAATCATTTTTAATGATTTTTTATTAAATTCAAGTTATTTTATTACGACTAGAATATTCTAAATATATTCTAATTATTCCATTTTTAATGAAATAACTTGAATTTAATTAAAATTTGTAAAAAAAAAAAATAAATTGCAGATTGCAGATTTGAACTGGAGTCTGAATAAAAAAATTCTTATCTTAATAATAAAATTAATAGCTTCGAAAAATAAAAATTTACAATCATTTTTTTAATAAAATTATTTGAATTATTTAAACTAATTATATACTTATAAAAATTAATGAAAACATAATATTAAATTATATATTAATTTAATAAAAATTCGTATTAAAATTTTCTTGCAGATTTGAACTTGAGTCTGAATAACTCTTAACTCATTAATATTAAATTAAAATATTTACTGCCTATTTCTCATTGTCGAACGAATTCTTTCTTTCGTACAAATATACTTAAAACAAAAACAAAATTTTATAAACTGTTTTTGTTTCAAATGTATTTATACGAAAGAAAGAATTCATTCGACAATGAGAAATAGGCAGTTACATTCATATTTATAAAAAATTTTAAACTAAAGCCCGTAGAAAAAAACGGTGCGATCCTCTTCTAATCGTTATACTTAATTTGGGTAAAAGCGTTTAACAAAAGTCCTGACTAACATGTTTGCGCATTGGCCTGCTTTAGCGGAAAGTGTTAATGATTTTAAAAAATAAGGATTCCGTTTACGTGCAGGCCATCAACTAGAATCTGCACAGATTTATGGTGGGTGGTTGGTTGCTGGTCTTATTAGCTGACAATTTAAAATTGAATTCTATTTGCGCCATAAATGCCTTTTATTTTTCTTTTCCTTATTCATTTGGCTTTTCCGATTTCCAGTACAAAAAAATGAGACAACATTTTTACTGCAGGCAGACGTCTTGATTTATAAAGACGAATTGAATACAAACGTAAGACTTGTTGTGCGGGTATTGTTTTTATTGGCTGTGCGATGGGTGTAAGTGCTTGTGTTGTTTGTACAGAATATTGTGTCCTCCATATTTAATCCTTGCTATAATTACAACAACATCATTAATGTAGGATTTCACGTATGCTTGTGCAACAAACAACATTCCCTTTCTCTATATATCGGAAATAAGAAGTCGAATGGATACAAAACTACCGAAACAAAATCACCAAGAACATCAAATGAGAAAGCATTTCTTTGTAAGAAAATAAATAAATAAAGGCCATCATAGCGGGGATTTGCAATGTAAAAAAAAAATCATATTGAATTAAAACAAAAAAAGAAGTTTCTTGAAAATGGAACATTAAAAAAACATCGTTATACATTTACTGGCCCAGAAGCACCACCTCCATGAATAACCAATATTTGGTCAAGTTATTCATGCTCTCGAAGTATAAAAGCAGCCTGCAATGACTGCAGTCCGTTCAGTACAAATCCATCACAATATAGTTAAGCTTAACTGTAAATAAAAATAATTAAATAAATATATATTTTATTAAAAAGAAGCAGCACCCAGTAAAAAAGTAACAACAAATGCCGTCAAGAATGTACCAAACGACACGATCAGCTTGCGCATCCTTGTCAGGAGTTTTATTGCTTTTATTAATTTTTCAAGCCATACAGCCACTGTTTGCTCTTCACAAATCCCATCAGTATAGCAAACGTTTATCGCGAGTTGCCCCGACCGCCCAGCAGTCGCCCGATAAACGTACTATTACATCGAATAATGGCGTTGGAGGATCCATTGGCCAGCCAGAGGAAATTTTTAGTGCAAGTGATCAACTTGAATCAAACTACGATGAATATCCTGTAAGTATGGGCTAGAAATCACTACAGAAAAGCGCTTAATTCATTGTTATTAAAAAAAAGGGTGAGATAAGCGAATTGTAACAATTGAGAACTGCCAGTGATGACCGAATATTCTTATACCCTTCACCAAATAAGTTGAATGATTATAATAAATAGGTTTGTCATGCCGTGTGTAATTTCCGCAATATTAATATGCGACTACCAAAAAGTAAATACATATATTTTACGTCCTTATGAAAAGGGTAGTTTAATATCCCATGTCCGTTTGGCTGTGCGTGAAACTCTCGTATGAAATTTTCTAATAAAATTTTTGTAAATAAAAATTGTTATCACATTCAACTAAACCGTTTAATAAGTGGTGAGAAATAAAAATACTTGTTTTTTAATTATCCAACTTTCACAAAAGAGCGGAACAGCTGTTTTCGAAGGCCACTACACTTTCATCATCACTACTCATGTGTATTTTTGTTTGTCTCCACTTTTTTCAAAGCAAAATGATCAAGTAGTTTTAAGAAGACTGCTTGACTCCTTCCAGGCACTGAATCAAACTTGAGCGCGTCATCCTGGTACGAACATTGCCACAAAATGCGGCTACCGCCTGCTTCTCCCAAGAAAATATCCAAATATAATAACTTCCTTATTGATTGATTACAATATAAAAATTTTTTATTACAATTTATAAATTATTTAAAGTTTATTTCTTTAGCACAGATGAAATCGAAACATAAAATTTAATTTGGAATAATGTTTCCTTTAAGCAAGAAGTGATCTAGACCACTTTGTCCAAAAGCATGAAATAGCTGTTGATTTAAAATTGAATTTTATGTCCCACCTTCTTTTTGAATATCAATTGCATCAATTTTGTAATGAAATACAAATATTTTGCTGTATGGTGGTAGCCCGGGGTCAAGAGTTCATATTACACTATTGTGTATTTTTAGGAAATAGCAAAAACAAAAAAAATAATAATAATAAAACCTGATAAAATATAATGAACTGATGGATATAAAAATGAAACAAAAGAAGAAATAATTTTTAAAACTGACATTAAAGTTACGATGAAGAAGGTGGACAAGAGGGGGAGTACCTTTTCGACAAACATTCAATCAGTTGTTTGTTCGCCATTTTATTTATTTAAATCTATTGTAAATTATGGACCAAACCAGGGTGAAACAGTTACAAGGTGACAGTAATACGACAACAAATGCAACATTACAACAACCAATTGGATTTTTGTTTTTGTAAAGGCATAGTCTACGTCAAAATTTATAGCAACAAAATACGTTAGCCCTATTCACAATCTTGGGCAAATGGTCGTGCATCATTGCATTTGCAAAATAATTGTACTCTACACCAACAAAATACATTGAAAATGCTCTCACATACTCTCTCAATTTGCAAAATCCTATAATGCAAGACCATTTGCACAGGATTGTGAATTGGACTATTGTATTGCAGCACACATGCACAATTACTAAGGACGCTCACATATACAAACACAACGAATACTTATTGTACACAAAAGCTTGACATCAGTGTAGCCAAGTAATGGTTGAGCAAAAAACTGTCATCTGCCGTAGCGCTGCCACCTTATATTTATTTCGCCATGGACCAAACTGAACATGTTTGACAGCAACAGGTTAAAAAGTAAATTTTTGTGTTAATTAAATGTAGAAAAGAAAAAATATTTTTGATATGCACATTTGGGGGGCAAAACTGGGTGGAGAGACCAGGCAGGGAAAGATCAGGGAATATTTTACCTACATCGTAAAAGTCCTAAAATTTGAGTTTCAAGAAATTATAGGCTTAAGGGATACAATTTGTTAAATATTTACATTATTTTTCCATGTAATAACTACTTCAACGCCCACTAAAGGGGGCGGGGCTATAAAATGGATTTTCTGACTCCAAGTTCTGTGCTTTGGATCTTCTTTGAAATACAAATTTATGACTTGCTGAACAAAATTACAAAAAGAAATTTAAAAATTATGTGTTTTTTTTTAGAGGTTGGTTTAGTTCTCCTTAGGCGAACTTTTTTCCTTTTCTGGGCCGATTCAGTGCATTTAGGAACCTGTGCTATTCTTCAAAATTTATCTGTGCCAAATTTGAAGGGTCTGGCTCTTTTCGTTTGGACTGTATCGTAGTTTCCACAGACGGATAGACGAACGGACGGGCATGGCTAGATCGTGTTGGATTATATATATATATATATATATATATATATATATGTATATATATATATATATATATATATGTATATATATATATACTTTAAAGGTTCTTAGAGGGATATTTCGATACGTTACACACGTAAGGACGAAGTGAATACTCCCTCCTCCAATTCTTTTTGTGTAGGGTATAAAAAATGCAATAAAACTTAGAAAATTTCCTATCGAACATTTGCCTTAATGCTTGTGTGTCATGTTTGTTTGGAATATTGTCACTTTTACAAGTACAATTATTGTCATAATGTTGTGATGATAATCGTTGTAAACGGATATACGACTATCATCACTATTGTTATTGCTGCTCCATAATTGTTGTTGTTACAACTACTTTTTATTGTTATTGTTTTATTATCATCATTAATATATTTTTATCTAGTAACTTATTAAAGTTTCATAAAATTTATTTGTCTATATGGAAACAATTTTATAAACCAAGAGTATTTGTTGCATTACAAATACGATCGTCATAATTTCTGTGGAAATACTTAGAATGCAATAAGCGTTTAAGTCTACTTAAGGAAATAATATTTTTCTAAAGTTTTTATGCTGCTGCAAAGACGTTTAAAGGCCTATTTGGTCTATTTTTTGTGACCTCTTCTCGGTTTACGTCTGATTCTGACCACTCAAAACTTCAACTGAATGCAATAACATGTATATTGTGGGCAAATTTGAGGTTAGGAAGTAAATTGAATGAAAAGCACATACTTTTTCTTAATTCCAGTTTTATTATTTATTTATTTATTAATATAATTATCCATTTCCTATACAACAAGATCACTCTTATAATTAAAGTACAGGAAAGCAATACAAAGTAAAAATATGGGAATTAATAATGAAATATAATATCGTACAAATATCTATTTCTAATACGTCCGCAGACGTCCACTATTTTTCAAAATGTTTAACCACATTTTGCAGCAGAGATTTAATTATCTCGTCAAGGCAGCGCCGAATTTCAATTTTCAGGGGAGTTACTCTGTAATGCGATGCGAATGGAAAACTGAACGGATTTGTATGCTAGTCCCCTTTCACACACATCAGGTTTTTCTTCAATTTTCTTTTGAACCTGCATTTACGTTGACACACGAAACGTCATGTCAAGTTTTTCTTCATTGCTGAACATTCATTTAATATGTTACGGATGATAAAACAAAAGCAAATATAAAAACTGACTAGTACCGTCAAGACTGTACCCCTTTTCACACTTTTCATCGCTCTCTCCTAAAAGATCAAGACTTGGCGAGTCAAACCTGATGTGTGTAAAAGGGGTCCTATTAACATTGAAATGCGAAAGCAATTCCTTTCGCATCGCGTTACAAAGTAACCCCCCAGATCGTCAGATATTTGTCGTTTTTTCACTTAAGCCTCTTCTTTCAAATGGCCCCAGAGAAAATAATCCAACGGCGTAAAAGCACAGGAGCAAGGCAGCCAATTTGCAACGCCAAATCTAGAAATTACGTGACTTGGAAATTTCTCATGCAACAACTGAATTGTTCGGCCGGCTGTGTGGCAACCAAAGGTCAACTGATGTCAACATTAGCCAATTGCGGAGACAAAAAGTCGTTTAGCAGAGAATTCACGGTGTCTGTCTTTCTCTTGCTCAATTTCGAAAAAATACGGGCCATCTGACCACAAACAGCACCATATGGTCACTTTATTTGGCTGTAAAGGTTTTTCGAAAACTGTTTGACGATTTCCTGAGCCCCATATGCATCAAGTTTGTTTGTTTATATGACCGCCTAATTGAAAATGGGCCTTATCACTAAAGATGTTTTGGCTAAAATATGCGTTGTTTTTTCAGTCTTCAAACAGTAAATATTTACTATTAAAAATTATTTGTTGAAGAGAGTAAGGTTTAATGGTTAAAATTTCCCAACTCTGTACTAAATAAACAACAAAGAATGACATCTCAATTTTTGACATTTCATCATTTGCCAGCCTATTTACTTCCTAACCTCAAATTTGCCCACCCTTTATTTAAGTAATAAAATAATGATTAATAACATTTTTCTTAACTCGACTTAAGCGGTTATAACATATTGCCACAGATTTGATAGGTTACCAAGTTTTCTGTAAAATTAAGCAGTGATTTCGAGGAAAATATGATTTTATTATTACTCTTGGGTCCTGACTTTGTGCTCGAAATACAATGTCATTTAAGTAACCGACTCGAGATTGATTGCAACAGTTAGTCCTTTTGCCCACTTTTTGGCTCATGAATAATTTGCTCGGCCTTGAATTGAGTTGACAATACTTTTATATTGATGTTGAAAATAACATTGAAATAACATTTTAGTTTGAAGAAATAATTAATATTTTCCAGATGGTTGTACCGAAAAGAGCAGCACTTCTGTTAGATCGTCTGATGGTGGCGCTGCATCATGCCCTAGAAAAGGAACAAAGTGGCAGCACGAGATTAAGTGAGTTTTATAACAACAAAAACAGCAACAACAATAATAAAAATATTGTAGCTGCAGCAAACGAACGCAACAAAGAGGAGGACGGCATTGGCAACAATCCGGATACCAGAGGTAACGAATGAGACGGGGCGAAATAAAATTTCCCTTTTCTTTTTTCGCTTGTAAATATTTTCACATATTAATGGTAAACGTTTGTACTTATGTGTGTGTGTGCGTGTGTATTTTTGCATAGAATCTCCATATCTTGCCATGTACAGCGATGACGATCCCACTGTCATGATGGACTATGATTTCAAAGATCTCAATTCGATAAATCGTGCCACAGGCGAAACTGTAAGTTGGATTATTAAAGCTTAAGTTGATTTGAGAGATTTTTGGGCATGAGTAAGAAAATTTCAGTTAATGGCACAGAGCTTTCAGAGAAGAGCGAATGTGGGCTTGGATTTGGGCGGCGATATGGGTGTGGAGGGAGTTTCATCGTTGTTAGATACATCAGCGGCATCGGCTCTTAGCAGGGGCTTATTGAATGGCTATAATGGCGGTGATATTGGTGTGGGTAGCGTTGTTGGCGGCGTAGTTGGTGTGGGGGGAGGACGATCAGCCAGTTCATACTGGCGTTGCTATTTTAATGCTGTGAGTTGTTTTTAAGTTTGCAATGATTTTAATTTGAGAAAAAAACGAGAAAGAATTAAATTAATTATGAACTTTTAGTACTTTTCATTGCAACTAATTGTTGAAAGATTAAAATATATTTCACTTACAAAAAAAAAAAAAAAATAAAATTTAAAACAATTGGCCACACTGAACGAAACTAATCACATCGTTTAGCCATACGCCTTGTGGTATTATTTCGTTTTTAATTACGCCGTATCTGTGAATATTTTTGTATTTGTAACCATCAGCTAAATAATTAAATTTGTCTAATAAAAAATAAAAGTTTCTATATGTGTTTGTATGTATGTGAGAGCTACTTGTATTTAATTATCTAACATATTTATGTATTTAATATTAAATGATTTATGAAACATTATCACTTAATTTATAACCCTACAGTTGTATTTTTCTGCATATTGTTTACTTTTTACCGTCAAATAAACCCTATTAACAAAGTTTTATATGTTGTCTTTTTACATAAAATGAGATAAAAATCCAAATAAAGTCAAGTTCATTAGAGTGCGATAATACGAGTGTATTTTTTATTCCCCATTAAAAAGGAAAAGCTTTAGATTAGACTGCACCAGTGCGTTTCTTTGTTGTGTTGTAGAATGTCCTTGGAATTCATCTATATTTTCAGTTAATTATTATTTTTCAATGCTTTTATGTATGAACCGTTTGTTCGCTTTGCTATTTTGAAATAATTAAAATTTTGTTGGAAAAGGCTTACAAATAAAAATGTGCAGTGAAACTTTATTGGGCAGGCGATTAAATAATGTCCCGTCCAATAACTCATTATCTTCATAGCGATTTTTATTGGTCTGGATTTAAAATCAAATTTTAATTGTATGAAAATTCCAGCTCTGCTGATAATCTATATTATTAATAAGCAAACACATTTTTGGGAGTTACTTTTATTCCCTTACTACTATAGCAATTTTAAAAAGATATATGTGACTTTAAAGATTTTTCAGTACAGAAGTGTACAATTTTAATTTTATGCAGATCGGTTTAGTATTTTAAAAGTAATATGACTTTAAAGCTATTACTCACATCAATAAACAAGACACTTTTCTCGTTATTACATAAAAAAGATACCCTTTGCTTCATGTATTTTTTGCGCAAATAAAAGTAAAAGAAGAAGAAAATACAAGTAAAAATTGAGTCGATTAAATAAAGTGTGGCCAAATTTGAGGTTAGAAAGTGAATTGTTTCGAAAACACACTTATTTTTGACAAATTCAGTTTTATTGATTCGAATGTAAAGTTGAAATATGAGAATTAATAATAGAATATGATATCAGACAAATTTCCACCTGTAGCCGATTAACCGATTAATCGATTAACCAATTAATCGATTAACCGATTAATCGATTAACCAATTAATCGAATAACCGATTAATCGATTAGCCGATTGTCCGATTAATCAATTAACCGATTAATCGATTAACCGATGTAATAAGAATTTTAATCGATTAACCGATATTATCAAATATAATATTTTTTTGTAATATTAATTATTAACCGATTAACTGATTAATTAATTTAAAATTGGTTATTTTCGTTTTATGAATAAGCCGGCTAATTTCAGTCGATTAATCGATTAACCGATGTAACGAAATTTTTAATTTTTAAGAGTAATTAGTACATGATTAACTGATTGGTTGATTTAAAATTGGCTATTTTCGTTGAACGACGATTAATTTAATGACGGTTAATTTCAGTCGATTGACCTATTAATTCGTGTAAAAAAAAACTATTTAATTTTTTGTGGTAGTATAACATATACCAGTATATATTGTTTTTAAATTATTTGTTTGTTAATGGACACAAAAAAATATTAGAAAATATTTTTTCATACACACAAAGAAGGTATTCATTTATTAGGTCAACCTTTAAAGCTTTTAGACAGACGAAGCCTGACAACAGACGAAACTGTCTTTTGTAACAGAACTAATCCAAACAATTAGATGTTTTAAAATAAAAAGAAAAAAATATAGAACAGGACTCTAATGGCGTAATGAAAGATTTTGGAGAAATTTAGAAAAAGGACTGAGAAATTCGATATTCCGTATTATGAGTTGCTTTCGATTTCTCCAACCTTCACGATAAGGGAAAGAATTTTTCCCAATTCAAGTTTTATAGAAACTAAAGAAAAAAGTTGTTTATTCCGCAAAGGTTTTAGGCTTTATTCATAAAAAATATTTTTGGTATATAAAAGGTTTATAACAGAGATTTCCATAAAAAATTTCCTTTATAAACCTTTCAGAAAAGAAAAATATTTTTTATGAATAAGGCGGTTAGTTTATAAAAAATGTCTGATTTATAATAGATTAATAGGACAAATTTCCATAAAAAATTTTTATAAGCCTTTTATTAATCAATTTTTTTTTATAAATTAGGCTATAAACATTTAAGTCAAATAATTTTTCCAAACGATTATTTTATAAGAACTACTTAAACTTTTAAAATAACTAATAAAATGATGTCACAGTTTATTTGAAACTTACAAATAAAATATGTTAACTGGACAGATCTATGCATTTATGGCTCTTTTAATGAAATAAATTACCAATATTCAACCAACAGATATTTAATTATTGTAATTATACAAAACTAAATATCCTTATGAATTGTCTATAATTTTCCTAATTCCTGTAACGAACTACTTACTCTAAACGCTGCCTTGGCTCAAATGAAAAAAACTAATTGGCCAACAGAGTGTCTTGCGGTTTTATAGTCGTCAAGCATTGAATAAAACCATAAAAGTCACTAAAGAAGAGAATATTGCTTTGCAACTTTCAATCATGAATTTAAACGTCAGCGTACATTGTCCACTTTAATTGTAAAATGTACTTTATGTATGTGTATATGTGTGTGAGTGCGTGTAGTATATGTGTGCGGCTTTGTGGCCATGCATTATTGTTAAGTTTCTGTAGGAAAGTATTTCTTTTAATAACAAAATTAAAATGCAATAAATGTCGAACAAACTTTAGCGAACAATTCTATTAAAAGTTAAGAACGCGTGTCCTGCATTTCTTTGAAGCAACTTGAAAAGTGCATTTAATACGAGTACAAAAACTCAGTCTTTTCCAATCAATGCATTTCAATAAAATTGCAAATCAATAAATTTGCATATATGTAGGTACTTACATACACATGGACGTACTTATATATTTCTCCTATTACGTTAGATTAATATACTTCTTTTGTATACTGATTTTCAGTAGATTATTGTAAATTTAAAAGATATCCTTTAATGTGTCCTTAGCATTATAATTCACTAAAAGCAAGTAAAAGTGTTACACGTGTTAAATCTTATGTATCCTTCACCGACGTACGTCTGCAGTACATACACACACTCATTCCAATCCTGCAACCATCTTTTGGATCTTTCTCATTTTAACTAATAATTTCTTTCTTTCTAAGATATAAAATCTGTTTGCTTTCCAAAGAAAAAATTCCGTTTTATTTAGTTTCTTTAATATTGCAAAAAAAGAACTTTTAAGCTTTCCAGCTCTGGAGCTGTCTTTTTGGCTTTTCTCAAAATATTTCAAATATATTTCATTTTGGTCATTGTCACGAATAACACGAACAGGGACGATAAACTTAAAACTTCTTCCTCACTTCCGCCTACTTCTGCAATATTTTCTTTAGTACAGACATTCATCCTATACCACTTTGGAGCTATTTAGGATGCATGTGGTGTGAAATGTATCCACAATTTAAAGGATGGCGTATAAGCCTCACAATCCAATGGACGTTTATATGTCTTCATTTACCCAGTAAATCGGAATAATTTCGTAGGGTTCCTCAAATCATTACAATTTTCCAGAGTAATAATTATCATAGAAACTCAAAAATGAGCACAGTTCACAGTTAACCCTGTCATAACTTCTATTGGATTTATAGTAACACCCTGTAAATAAGTTCATTTGTATGTGTGTCTGTCTTTCTGGTACATTTCCACTGTACGAGATTACGTAGATAAGAGCGGTGAGTAATTTGATTTGGTATTTTATGGCAGTGACGCAACATGTTCATTACGATATGAAAATCCAATCATCAAGCAAATAAAAATTTAACTAATATCTCTTAATACCTCTATTATGAACCAGTGTTGCCAGCTCAGTATGTGGAAATGCTTCTTAAAATATTTACTTATTTAATTTATTTAAAATGAATTTCCTTTTTAAAAAATATAATACAAAGATAAAAAAGTTTTTTTGATAAGGTCATTTAGAGGAGGGGTGGAGCTAGGGCAGAGCAGGTTAAGGTTAAGTCTCAGTTTCGTCATACAAGCTTAAAAATTTTATTTTTTTAAGGAATGTAGGCCTAAGGAATACAATTTGCTAAATATTTACAATATTTTTGCACATAATAATGCCCACTAAACGGGGGCGGGGTCCAAAAATGAATTTTTAACGCGCTGGACCTTAAATACCCTCCAAATATTTAGTAAGTGAATTTAAAATGTTTAACTTGGTGGGACAGAGTTCCTTTATATAATATCGTACGTCAACACCCACCAAAAGGGAGCGGGGTTCAAAAATAGACAATATCATGTTTTCCACAGACGAACGTATGGGCATGGCTAGACCGTCTTAAACTTCATCACTAATTAAGAATATACGTATTTACTTTATAGGGTCCAATTCTCTTTGGAGGGTATAAAAACTGTATTTTGGCGGGGTCGCTCTGGCAAAGGCTGTGGGGTAAACATTTCAGCTTTGTCATAAAACTATAAAAATAAATGCTTGGAATGATTATATACAAAATTAAAAAAATTTAGTTTTTCTTGGTAGGGTCATTTAGGTGGTGAAGGGGGAGGAGAGGGTAGGGCAGAAACAGGCAGTCATAAAACTCTAAAAATTAATGCTTGGAATGATTACATACAAAATTAAAAAAAAATTTTTTTTTGGTAGGGTCATTTTTAGGGTGAAGGGGGCGGAGGGGGTAGGGCAGAGTAGTACTAGGTATCGTCTCAGCTTCGTCATTAAAGCTTAAAAATTTTATTTTTAAGAAATGTAGGCTTAAGTAAAACAATTTGTTAAATTTTTACGCCATTTTTGCATATAATAACGCCCACTGAAGTGGGCGGGGTCCACAAATAATTTTTTTTTTATGGCTCCAAGTTTAACGCGTTGGACCTTCTTTAGTATGAAAATATATCATTTGCTTAACAAAATAACCAAAAAACTTTAAAAATTATGTTGTTTTTTCAGGTTTGGTTTAGTTCTTCTTAGGGGAACTTTTTTCCCCCTTGCCCGATTTAGCTCATCTCCGAACTTAATCTGCTCTAAGTTTTAAAATATTTTTATACCAAATTTCAAGAGTCTAGCTATTTTCGTTTGGACTGAATCGTGATTTCCACAGACGGACGGACGGACATGCTCAGATCGTCTTAGATTTCATCACTGATCAAGAATATATATACTTTATGGGGTCTGAGATGGATATTTCGATGCGTTACAAACGGAATGACAAAGTGAATATACCCTCCAAATTCTTTTTTGGAGGGTATAAAAAAAACTTAAAAAATTCCGTTGTATTTTAGGGGTTAGTGTAGTTCTTCTACGGGGAACTTTTTCCCCTCTTGTCCGATTCAGCCCATTTACAAACTTAATCTGTGGTATCCTTCAAGATATATTTGAAGCAAGTTTCAACGGTCTTATCGTTTGGACTGAAACGTGATTTTCACACACGGGTGGGCGGACGGACATGACTACATTGTCTTAGATTTCATTACAGATCAAATATATGTATGTATATATATATATATATATATATATATATATATATTTGTATATATATATAAATATATATATATATATATATATATATATATATACATATATATATATATATATATATATATATATATATATACATATATATATTTGTATATACTTTATGGGGTCTCAGCGGGATATTTTGCTGTGTTACACACTAAATGACAAAGTGAATATTTTGGGCGGCATAAAAACAAACAAAAAAAGTCCTTCTACCTTAAAGTCTTCCCAGGTGAAGATCTCCCCGCTGTGAAGGGTTTGTAAAACCTCATGGCAGGAGCCCTAAAGTCAGTCGCTCGAAAAGGCTATTCTTCCTCCATTTCGTGGAATGATGTGATTTCCAAAACGATCAAGACAGTTATAAAGTCAAGAAAATCAGGATATGGAAATGTGTGTTTCTCCTCCATTTTACTGCTCTCTGAAATTCAAAATTGGCAACACTGCTTTCAACTTGCTGAATATTAATAATTTTACTTGCAAATTTATGTACGAGTATTTAATCGAATGCTTATAAGTAAATTGTGTTATTCCCTGTACCTAAATAATTCTGTTTATAATTTATGATGTCCATTGATTAAATTCTAATTCGTACGTGCAAATACGATACAATAATTTCATAAAAAAACACCGCATTGGCAACTGGAAAAACTCAATGTCAAAGCACTGACTACATGCATTTCCTAATAAAAAACACAAACTCCTACGTACTGGCAAACATACGTGCGTATAAACTATGATATAATCATAAATTTCTTCTACGTATTTGGGAACAACTAAAGTTTAATCTTCTTTTCAATTTAATTCAAGTAATCAGTAACTTTTAATATCACAAAAATTGCAAAATAAAATTTCAATTCAACATTAATTCGTTTGATGTTATTTTGTATGCAAAACCGGCTGGATTCGTTCATGGAACATGTTTATGCATGATTTTGTAAAAATTTTATGCACAAGCCAATTAGACTTTAGGAAGTCTTCAACTACAACTTTTATCAAGTGGACTGGACTAATACGTTGCCATGGTCGAATCGGTAAATACTTAACTTTGCAATACAACAACACTTTTAATATTAAATAAAACAGAAAATTCGATACATTTTCATGATGTCATTGAAATTCCGTTTCGTCTAAAACTGTACTATTCCCTTCCAGATATTTCTTGTCCATACAAAGCGAGTCGTGGCAGCCGTTTTGTAGACCTCAACTCGATAAATGATGCGTGCCAATGCTTTAGTTTTAAAAACATTCTAAAATCAAGAATATTAAAATAAGAATTTCTTTTTTGGTCTCCAGTTCAAATCTGCAAGCTGCAATTTATTTTTTATGAACTTTTATTAAGTTTTGATGATTATAAAATATTTTAATATTCCACTCTTTATAAAAATAACTTGAATTTAATTAAAATTCATAAACAAAAAATAAAATTAAAAAATTATTTGCAGATTGCAGATTTGAACTTGAGTCCAAATAAATAATTCTGGTTTGATGATTATTGAAAATATTCTTAATATTCGAATCTTAATATAAAAAATAGTAAATAGAATTTGAACAAATTCATTTATTAATAAAATAATAAAGAAACATGCAGATTCGAACTTAAGCCCGTTGAAAAAATTAACAATTTACATAAGAAAGTTCGACTAATAAAAATTCATACATAATTTAAAATTCATACATATTAATTCTTATCTTAATAATAAAATTAATAAGTTCGAAAAATAGAATTTACATGCATGTCAACCATATTTTTATGATATTGAAATTATGTTTAATTTTCTTTTTTATAAAAATTAAAAAAAAAATTTTTTTTATAAAAACTATTTTTCACAATATCAAATGCTACAGTTTTATTGTAAACTCTTTTCTATATATTAAATAGTTATAGTTGGGGTATTCACACTTCGTGCTATTTAGTCATATTGCCATAAAGTCATAATATTTTAGAAAAGTTTAAATAAGTTGTTGTTGTGCTGCATACAAAAACGTCATAAAATAATAGCACTCTTTCAAGTATGTTTTTGTTTTGTCATAAAATAGCTCTAGAGATCTGAGTCGAACGGCTGAAAATCTTTAGGCGAGACGGCGATAGTATATGTTTGCCGCCGTTACTTATATATGATTCACGACTAAAAAACGGCTAAAAAATTATTCATACTTATATGTCTGCACATTAAATCGCATTTTTATAACATAAAAAAATATTAAAACAGAACTGAATCGCAAAAACTAAATATAAACAAGTGAAAAATCTTTTTCGTTTAACTTACGTAGCTGGCAGCCACTGAACCTTTTTCCGTATGACGCCGCAAAAAAAATGTATTCAGGTCATATCAAGACAGCAGCTGTTTTAGTTTATACGTACAAATTCATTTCGATATTCTTGTGCACCAGAAGACAAACTTAATAATTTTAAATAGAAATGGAGTTTTTAGACGATTCATCTTTAATTGTATTAATTTTTTTCTGCTTTGATAACAACTAATTACAAATGTTTTGTTTTCTTATCTGCGGATCGACGTTTGAAATAGCATACCAAGTTATGACGGGTTGTTCACACTAGTCATATATTTCGTGCTATTATTTTATGACCTATGACTTTATGACAACAGTGTGAATTCCCCAAGTGTGTGTAAACGTGTTTAACGAAGATCCTACAACTGTAATTGAGGCGAAGCGAACCATTAAAATTTTGATTGATAATTAAAAAAGAAAACCAGTGATATGTATTTAAATAAAAATCTAGTTTATAGCGATGGACGAATTCAGGGGCCAAATTACGGCATTCGCAATCGATCGAAATTTGTATATAAATTGTATTGAAATTTCGTTTCGAATCGAATGCCGTAATTTGGCCCCAGGCTTTAAATATACTTATATTAATCCTCAACTCAAAAATATTTCCTTCATGTAGTAGGTTTTTAAAATACGACACAAGAATCGATGCTAAGGATTTACGTTTTAGGATAAAGATAATCCATTTAGTCCTTTGAACTGTTAAACATATTAACAATTTGGAAAACCCAAAACAGGAATGTCATGGCTTGAAAGACGATTTTATATGCTTGGAGAAATTGAATATTCTTTTTTTTACTAATAAACTCTCAAAATACGAAAATAATTTCGAAATTATATATTAATTCAAATTATTGATTTATTTTTATTGACCTTATCGGTTTATTGTAATATTAATCAAGCTTGTGGTCGTTTTTTATAATATATTATTTCTTATAATTTTTATTCGATATTTCCTTACCAAGCTGTTAACGAAATATCGAATAAAAATTATAAGAAATAATATATTATAAAAAACGACCACAAGCTTGATTAATATTACAATTAATTCAAATTAATTAATCTCTTAAACAAATATCTTCTTATTTGCTTTGTTTTGTAAATGCATCTACTAAAAGCGGAAGTAACAGGTTGATGCTTTTGTTAATCACCATTTTAAAGCAACAAATGTATACAGTCAGTTTAGCAACATGTTGCTTGCTTATTGTTAGTTTTATACTTCATGTATTAGATTATTTTATCACTCATACGCTCGTAGCGACATACATGAATGTGTGTAAGTGTTTCCACCTACAAACACTAATGCGTTCTAAATGTTTTGTTTGAAGCATTTGTTTTTTGTGTCTCCATGCATTAACGTCTCCATGCTATTTTAACAAACACGGAGCTGGAAACACTTCGGTTTCTGTTGTATTAGTAATACATTAATTTATGTTATTTCTATGATACTGCTGATTATGTGAAATCGAATCTTTGGGAAAAATTGATTAAGGAAAATATCAAGAAATACTAATAGTAATATTTTAAAATTGATTTTTATTAAATCGTATTTTTTTTTGTGTACGAAACTTTTAATTATGATAATTATTGCTTTATTTGTTTTTTTAATATTATTGCTAAGAAATGGAAATTTTATTTGTTTTAAAATTAAAAATTGTCAATTGTCAATGAATTTTCTTCATAAATTAATAACATTTGTCGTCTTTAATTACAAGATATATGAATGTACTTGAACCCGACGTTGCCCAGCTTCCCTTACTATTCGACTTTGTATAAAAGATTTTCATTTAGTGCTTTGCAACCACCTTCTAGAAAATTTAAAAACTGTTTTGATGTATTTTCAGTATAAATATTTTGATTTTTATTTCTTTACTTAAATATTTTCGGATTATATGGACGCGGTGGGATGGACATGGCCTATTTATATGATACTTTCCTGATATGTTAACTTCATAATACTGATAACTTGTGCCAAGTTTCGTAACTTTTGGTGAAGAAACAAACATTTGGGGTGGAAAAATATTTTCAGGTTATATGGGCGGGATGCCGTGGGCGTAGTTATCTCTGATAAAACTTAAAATATTTCTTGACTGAATTGATCGAAGGATCTGTGCAAAATTTCAGTGTTCTACAAACTCTCGTTATACTTTTTGCCATGAAATGCCATGGGATGCATGAAGAAATCCCACTATGTGCCACACCCACTTGAGATATCAAAAATAAAACTAGCCTATTTTACCCCCAAGATATCCCGTAATGTACTGTCAAAATTATATATGTATGTGTAACTTCAAAGATATTTGCGGCGCACGCCAAAACATGTCGCCGATTGTAGAATTTTTTCCTACTTACTTGACACTTACCGTTATATTTTGGGCAATTTACTCAATATCTTTATAAATTATAGCCGATGTATTATTCTGATGTATAAGCTAAATTATTGTAAAGTTTCATTAAAATCCATTCAGTAGTTTTTGCGTGAAAGATGAACAAATATCCACACATCTGCACATCCACACTCACAAGCATTCGGCTTTATAATATTATAGTAGGAAAGATGTGGCTTTAAAAATTAAAAATTAAACTACAATCAGGGGCCGAATTACGGCATTCGATATCGATCGAAATTTGTATTTAAATTGTATGGAAATTTCGATCGATATCGCATGCGGTAATTTGGACCCAGCTCTCGTTTTATGCGGACTCAAATTTATGCGATTTTTAAATTAAAAAAATTGTGAACTAAAGTTTGATAAAAAACCGGATAATTGAAAATCGAAAGGGTCGCAGAATCAGCAATTAAATAATAATATAAATGCGTTCATATAAAACTACTACAGCAGAATATAAGAATACACACCTCCACCCCATCTCTGATGGTAAGTGGTGAGATTCTTGTGCTACTTTGTTTTGGTAAAAGTTTTTTGTTCTTTTTTTTTTGTCTTTGCTTTTGCCATTGCTTTGAAAAGGTTTGGTTGTAGAAGTTTTACTATTTCCCTAAAAAGAAAAAAAAAAGAAAAAAGAAAAACAAAACAGCAACATTTTTATATTCTGTGTACTACGCGATTGTTGGCTGCTGTTTTGTTGCTCCTGCTGCCGCAAGTCTGTATAAAAAGCATTTACAATTCATATCCGATACGAAGTTAACCATTCAATATCCAAGTGTTGACATCAATCCTGCGGTGCAGCCAGCTTCAAGAAATTGTTAAAAAATAAAATAAACTCAAGTGAAAAATATTAAATAAAACTAAAAACATATTTACCTGCTTAAAACTCTAGCAAGTCAATAATATTTGTGCTAAAATATATTTTTACCAATTTTAAATACCGGGTGAGTTGATAAAATATTTATAATACATGTGCGAGTATGTTAGTGATGTGCAAATAATCGAATTGTCAAATATTCGGCCAGTCGCATGCACAATTCAGGCAAATATTTCTTGAATATTTAAGAAAAAAAATTATAATAATAAATGCTTGAAAACTAAAGAAAATTTTAAATAAAGCGATAAAAAAATTAGTTGTTATAAGAAAAAAAAATTTTTTTTAAATTCATAGAATAAATTTTATAAAATTATTGAATTACTGATGTCTGCTACTTTCCTTAAATATATTTAGAAATTTCTTACCATAAATATTAGACTAGGATCGAACTCGTTCGATCAGATATATAATTTCGGAGTTTTTTAAAACAAATCCCTTTTTTCGAATTTTTTCGTTCTTGTTTCGATCGCTGAAGTTTTTCAATGAGTCGATCATTTGTCATACCAAAAAACCACATTTGAAAACATATTTTTATGTTTTTTTCTTGAGATTTTTCAAGTCGGTTCCAACTCGTTGGAAATCTAAGTTTGGTAGAATTCTTTGAAATACCACTAGCTTAGTGCGATTCGGTCAAGCCGTTTGAAAGTCATAAGCAGTTTAAGTAATTACAGAGACACACACACACACCCATAAATACAGACATCCTTTCAGGAGCAGTCAGGAAAGTTAGCGAAATTTCGATTTTGCAATACCAATAATTTTTCGATTTTTTTTCGATTTTTTTTGATATTGATTTATTTAAATATTTATTTATTTAAATATATAGTCAATGGATATAATCCTTACAGACTATTAGTATAATATTCGAACAAAATAAAAATAAAGTACAAAATTTATGAATTAAGATAAACAATAATTTTATGTTTCACAACATTGGAAATTAAAGAATAATTAACGAATTCAGACAAATAATTATATTCACGACATAACCTCAAAAATATCAATACTCAATATTGTTAGCAGCAATTTAAAAATCAAAGCATTTCGTGAAGGCTTTCTTTTCCTTCCCTGCTTGTGTTTTCAAATGGTAATACAAGATAAAATTTATCATGAATCTGCATGACTGCAAATGATTTTTTATTATTTTATTAATAAATGAATTTGTTCAAAATTGTAATATACGACAGAAATATTGTTGTAACACAATTTTTTTGCATCATCATCTGGTGGATAATTGCAAGGCGTTTATGTTTTAAATATTCCGCGGTGGCACATACGATCGGTCAAATTTTTTACTACTTTTTCTCATAAATCTGGCCCTGTAGCGTCAATATTGGCTTCCAAGATTTGCCAGCTTGTCGATATAAAAAAAAATTACCTAATATGGTAAATTATATAAAAATTAGTGCAGAGGCGTTAACTACTACGAAAGGGGGCCAATGCACGCAACCGCTTCGATTTATTGGAAACTCAACTGCTTGATTTTACAAGAAATCGATTTTTACTCGTAAGCATGTTTAATAGCAAAACGCATCATCTTTTGAAATCCAATGTCGTTGATATTTAGCCGATTGATTGTCGGAAACAAAAATTCAGTCAGCGTGACTCGATAGCGGTCAATATTCTCATAAAATCATAAAATCGATTACTAGGCGAAGGAGTCCACCAGATTTATTTAACGTTGTTTTTGCAATAAATTGATTGTTAAGCACCCTGTATAGAAATATTTTTGATTTTTAGATCTTCAATATTCGATTAGCATAAAATGAAAGCGCTCGTCATTTGCCGTAACAATATCTCCTTGGTAATTTGGAAGGAAATAAGGACAGACGACGCCATGAGTTTGTAAAGTTCACTATTTTTTGCCTTATTGATGGTTTTCAATCGAGAAGAGTAAAATTAGGCCGATGATGTTGACAGTAAAACATGCGAAGTGCTCTATAAACTTGCGAACATTCTTAAAAAAAAAAAAAAATAATAATAAATTTTTCTGGTTTCTTGACCTCTTTTTTTTGGTAGAATAAATAAAAAAAAGGAAAAAAAATAATTAATTTCCTGAAGAAGTCACACAAAGGAGTGACTAAATATTGAAATTAAGAAATAAAACTAAAATAAAGAGACCTTAAGCTTAAAAAATATCAGAATATAATAACAATAATAATTATAATAATAATAATAACAATAATAATAATAATAATAATAATAATAATAATAATAATAATAATAATAATAAAAAATTCCATACTTTGCAACCGTTTTACTGGCGTCAAACGATTCAGGAAGACTTGCCAAGCTTTATGGAATAGAAATGTCAACACGGTATTGCCAGTTGTCAAATGCTAGTTACCTATTTCGATAGTTTTCGTGCAGCTAAAATAACACCCGATGTATGAAAAATTCAATATCCTGGTGCATATTTGGTGCATATCAGAATTGAAGAGAACAATTTTTCGAAATCCTTTATGGAATTAATTAATGATTTTGCTAATCCAATAACGGTGCGATTGTTATTTTTGTGTACTAAAGAGCAGAGTAACAGCTGTTGCCTGTTTGTCGTTAGAAGTAGCGAAAATTCGCCTGCAATTTCTTCTGCAGTGCGATTCACTAAATTTTAACGATTATGTTAGAGCTCAAATTTGCCACTTCTACAGTATTTAGCACTAACAATTGTGTGATTCACTAATTTCTGCTTAACGGCGCTGCTTATCAATTGTTTATCAATTGTTTATTAATTTTAGTTAAAAAAGGGGAAAACCTAAAGAAGTATAAAAAGGAAGTTTGTTAAATATTTTAGTCCACAAATATAAAGTTATTTAATTGGAGTTCTCATATATTATTTATCTCTATTATATAATACTTAGCAACTGACTGCGTTTCGGGAAAACCAGCTGCAGCTGTACGTATTTCATATTTGCAAATTTATTATATAAGATTTGGACATAAAAGAATTATTTATTTTTTGCATATATGGTTTTAGAAAATAAAAATATTAAATTCGATATATTGTTTAAATAGCGTTATTCAAATACGTAAACATTTTTAATCTTATTGAACTAGTTATTAAGGTTAAGTAAACAATAAAATCAAAACAGCTGTTTTCAAACGACAAACACATTAGGGGCTACGCAAACTAAATCATAAAATGATATGTTAGACAAAACCAGCATAAAAAAATATGACTGATGAGAACAGCAGGTCACAATTTAGTGGGCCATTTCAAAATTCGATCAGCTGATATTAGAACAATACATTTGCATTTATTTGCTATCAAAGAAAAAAGAAATTATTTTTTAAATTAATCAATAACGTAATAATAATTAATTAGTTGATAGAGCACTAGCAGTCATTTAAAAATTCCAGTTTTATTTAAAACTATAAAATTTACTTTTTGCCGCATAAGATTCTCAAAATGAATTTGCATGCAGGAACAGAAACAACTGCTGTCGGCTATATGAACTAAATACATATTTTCTATAAATTTCAAAGCTTTTATTCTTTTGCTGGTATATATATAAATTCGTTTGTGTGAGTTTATATATAAGCAGAGAATTTTTGTTATATGGGAATTAGGTTTAATATCCGTCTCGGATTATTTCCATATATATTTTTAATAACAAACACAACCCGCGAAGCGATTTACTTGTCTGCCGAAAATACCCAGAGTCTCCGGCGGAAATCGAATCCACGATCATTGGACTGACAGGCTAGCATTGTTACCCATTAGCCACAAAGGCACCCCCATAGACAAGTTGACACTGGCATTGGATTAGTTATAAGAATTTTCTTCCAATTCTTATAGCAAATAGAATTATATGCACCGGGATATTGAATTTTTTATATATCGGGTGTTTTTTTAACTGCACGAAAACTATCGATATCGATAACTATCAATTGACAGATGGCAATACCGTGTTGACATTTCTGTTCCATAACATTTGGCAAGTCATGATGAATCGTTTAACGCCAGCAAAACTTTTTCATATTGTAAAAATTTACTTTAAAAAATCTACTAGCGAAGTTTATACAACGAATTGGTAACACTGTTCACGCAGCATTTCCCACTTTTGCTGCTCTCCGAAATCATGGAATATACTATTTCTTTTATTAAATCTATAAAAATGAAAATAATTTAAAAATCTGTGTTTGGCTACGTTTGCAATAGCAGCAAATGATTTCTTTAAAATACTCTCAGTTTCATAAGCGAAATTCTTTCAAAAGCTATTGAGCTTAATCTAAGAACTTTAACTTCATTTTTTATTGACTCTTAATATTTGCAAACTTTTTGCGACCGTTCATTCAATATTCACAATTGATATTCGCATTCGTAAATATTTGCCTTCCAACTGTTCCAAGGAAAAATGTTGTCGCTGTTGTTACAAAACATAAACAAAAACCCCCCAAGTGTAACCGTGCAACAAGTGTACGCGGATGTCGTGTTAACAACATGAGTGTTAGAATGTGTGTGCGTGTGAGTGTTGCACTCTGAAGGCATTTGGACTTTTACAATCGTACATACAATATTATTTTTAAACGTTCATTGATTTCCATTTACCAGCAACAAGCGCCCAGCAGAAGGGAAAAAGTTCAAAATTGTAATGATGTACGTGTGAGCACATGTGCTGGGGGACTAGTATTTATTATTTGTAATAAATTTCTCTTAACTGAATCAAATTCAGTTAAAGATTTCTGAAAGTTTTTGTTTTCACTTTGAAAACTTTTGGTCTTTTCATGCAACAAATCCTGAAATGAATTGCACTTTGGCAACTACTTGTTGCTGGCTTAGCTTTTTATTACAATCGCTTTGTGTGCACAAAATCGAATATAATCGTACTAGTAGATTGTATGTTTAGTAGGGTATCCAGTGAAGTTATTCTCTGTTATTCGGTAGATATTTTAATCGAGTCGTTTATATCAAATTCAATTAAAACTGCTTAGCCAGTGCTCGTGAGTTGGTTAATTCAGAAAGAAATGGTAAATATTCCAAGAGAATGTCAGCACCAACTTATTTATAAAACTTACGCAGCAGATCACAACACCTGTTTTCGAAACCCGCCACACTATCTTCGTCAGCAGTCATGTGTATTTTTTTTTTTGGTTTTGTGAGGATTAGTTGAGTGTGATAAGAGTTTTTCTTTATAAAAATTTTATTATGAAATAGAATACGAGAATTGCAATGCACACACAAATAGTCCCTAAGTTATATTTTATTTTATGTAAATTTTTTTTAATTTATCTAAATCTAGTTTATGAAACGAGTAAAATTAATTTCGTAGTAAATTCTTTGTCGTTATGTTAAATTAATTAAGTTTTTAAATTTGTAAAATTGTTTTTTTTACTAAAAGTGAAAACCTTGATTTAGCAGTAAAACCACAACAAAATTTTTCCAAATAATATATAAATTTCTTAAAAATAAGTGAATTTATTGTACAGCTTTTTCTACTAATTATTATTACACTTTTTTGACAGACTGTAAACAGCTGTTTTTTTTTTGTATAGCGAACATTTTGTTAATGCGATCTCAGACGGGTATCGTTTTGTAAATGAACATTTTGAAATATGGAGTTATTACATATAATGGGCGTTTTTTGGACGGAAATATTGTTGGAATAGATTTTAATTTCATGGCATTTATTCTCTAAATATGATTTCCTAACTATTTTGGACTAGATCAGTGAGTTTTTGAAAAATTTTTAAAATAAATTTCACTTGAATGTCGGCTTCTATTGCTTCAAGCGTTGCTGGTTTGTTGGCATAAGCCAATGACTTAATAAGGCCCCATAAAAGTAGTTCTGACCACTTTTCAAAATAAAATTGTCAACAAATTGATTTTGCATTAAATCGATTATTAAGTTCGCCAGAAATAAGGACCGATGATGCCGCCGGCAAATTTAAACACTACACCGTTAAGAATAAAATGAGCGAAGTACTCGGAGGACTGCGCGACCGAATTTATTTAAACGTTAAATGAATCATGATGTTTTGTCATACCATATGGTGCAGAAATGTCAAATACAGTTTGACATTCTCAGCTGTCAAGGCTTATAACTATTACGACGACTTTTTACTGGAGATTGAGTAAAAAAGATACTTTAACTTTCATTATTTTCCTGAATGAGCTATTTATTGAAGACAATAATGAAAGCGATAAATAACAACAATCGCCAGGCCGATTATGTGGACTGGCGATTGTTGTTATTTATCTGGCTCACTAGGCCGATTGTGTTGGAAGTAAAATGGACGAAGTGTTCTATGAACTTTGCAAACAGATTTTTTTTCCAAAAATTTTTTATAATTTGGAACCTATATGCTGGCGTTAAACGATTCATAATGATTTGCCAAACCTTAGGGAACAGAAATGTCAACACAGTTTTGACATTCTCAGCTGATGCACCTCATTTATCAAAGAGTTAAAAAAAACAAACGATACAAAATGAACAAGAAATTTATTTCCATCATATACAAAAAACAATCAAATGCGAGCAGTATTTTAAACCTAAAATCGATTATTTGCTTACTCGAACAAAATCAAAAGTCGATTAATTGGATACCCTACTATTTGGATGTTTAGATAGAGATGGATTATGTTCTTGTAGGACAATTAAAAAAATATGTGTGCGCTGGTGTGAGCGTGTTTTAGTACGTTTACGATAAATCTTACTACTAATCAGTACATTTTTATTACTACAATAAATAATATTTTCCGTGTTAATTAGAAATTTGATAGTGAACAACAATGAGATTAACAGAGAGGCAGAGACACACAAATCATAAAAACAAACAACAGCCGTCTCGAATGCACTTTTTGCAAACACGCAACAGCTGCATCAGAATGTTAGACAGACGAAAACACAAGAAAATATATTTAAGAAAAGAAATAAAGTTGGCAGTTCCACTGCAATTTATTTTGAGGTAAAAATATTTCCTTCCGCCGGTTGTACATTTTTTCAGGATTTTAAAACTTTTTAGATCAGGAGTAGAATTCTTTTAATATATTTCGTTGGGATCAAAAACATTTCATAAAGCTCGCTATCCTACAGGATCGTAGGAAAATTTTTTCACAAGTCTGACAGGTTTAAAAAAAAATAGCTTCAAAAACACGCTATAAGCGACACACTGTTATTAAAAAAAATGATGCAAAAACATCTGGCTGACAATAGATGCTGCTGCACTGATTGCCGGGAATATATCATTTTATGAAGGACATTTTATTCCATTTAATTAATTGGCACATGTATTTTTTATAATCCCATAAAATCAGCTACATATTTTGAAAATTACCTGTCTTTATTTTAAAATGAAAAAGTGTATTCTCTCCCATGGCACTTAGCAAACGTTTTTATCGATCTGATATTTTGTAGGTTAGGTTTAGTTACCTGGTGGCTGCTGAGGAAAGAAAATTAAAATTTATTCCAATTGAAATTTTGGTGTAGCCGTGCCATGTTTTATTAAAAATCCATTTAGTTTTAAAAAGTGCTATTTATTATTGCCATTTACACGAATACAAGATGGCAAGTGCTGTCTGGCCAGAAATCTCAATCTATTAACTGAAATTGCACGTATTTAACGCAAACAATTGCCGAAAGTACAACACATGCTGTCCTGCAACAGCACAGTGGTGGCAATGATTTTGATTAATTGCTTAAAATATTTTAGACTAGCAGACAGTTGCGCGTAGTTGTTGTACTTTACAAATTTTTTAACAGTTTTATGCACACGTACGGGTGCATGTCAGGCAAATATGCAAGTAGATATTAATAAGTAATATAATAATAAAGTAAAATATATATAAAGTATTTGTTCATAAAGTATTTGTTCATAAAAAATAAATATAAATTGTAATTTATTAAATGGAGACAATAAGCATTAGATCAAACCTTAAAGTCAACAAAAATTTTATAATAAATTTCATGTACATTCACGTAAGAGTACTTTAACTCTGGAATATCATTCTTCGTCGTTTGGACGACTCATGTGTACGTTTTATATATTTCACAAAAATATGAATCATATTTTAGGGTTAAAGTAGATTAATTTTGATCAATTAACTAAAACTTTCTTTAGTAAATAATTTTTAAAATTAATGTACCATGTCAGTTTAGTTTAGATTGCAAGAAGGGCAAGTTTCAAACCTGTTACAGAGTTCAGTTCCGTTCGGAAACGGAATTGATTCCATTTTTTTGATATCTAAGAAAACGGTACACGGAACAATGAAATTAAATCATTTATAATACAGGGTGTCCGCCGAAAAGGTATACTGCTTTCAGTGATGTTAACTTTTTTATTTCGATTTCCGTACAGCCCTAAAAAAGTTACCGTTTTTTAGGTCAAACTACCGTACGCAAAGTCTGGTACAGAATTAATAATAAGAAACATATAGAATTTAACTACAATTGGCATTATTTTGCATAGTTGTAATGAAACCGTACTTTTTTGCTGTTTTTACTGAGAAATATGTACTCGCAAGAGAATTTGCAGTGAAGAATTTATATTTTGGCTGTCACAAAACTGATCTATTAACACAGTTATGAATTCGCCCTGGTAGACACATTATGAAAAAAAATGTTTGGGGTCTAACAATTAAAAATTAAAACATTTTAAAATTACCGTACAAATATAGAAATTACCTGCTTACCGTTCGGAGGGCTAAATTACCCTACAATACGGTAATTACTGTACGCTTAACATCACTGACTACTTTGTTTTGCCGCCATTTTGGTAAACATTACTCTTGACAGTGACATATTCCACAGTCGTGTGATTTGACTGCTCTGGACTTGTTTTTGTGGGATTACATAATATTTACAACATACGAGTATTAATTCCATTTAAAATTTCTATTTATGTCAATATAAATATCGATAATATTTAAAGATTGTCTATCTCTACAGTTTTCGTAATATTTTGTTGATGTTACCGTTCTGGGATTTAGGGATTAAAATGTAATAATCGACTTCAAACACACACAGACACACACACATGCATACAAAGAATTTCCTATTTGTTATGCAACAACTTTCTTTTTATGACGCACATTAACAGCATCCACAAGCAGTGGCATGAAAATGCAGTTGGAACAAAAACTCATTTATTTGTGCAATCGTATGCAAATTATCCTGTTAAGTTTGGTTTGAGCAACATTAAGACTCGTAGTAAAGAAGGATGTATTTAAGCAACCAGGATTAGGACAAGAACATTCAAAAGACAGTTAGAAAGATAAAGTTGTTGTTTTTATTTTCTCACAGGAGTTAAAAATAATTCAAATGCTTAATGAAGTTTAGGTGACTGGATAAAGGACGTGTTGAATATCAATTAGTTTGGGTTAGTTGACCTTTCATGACCTGTAAATCTTTGCACAAACTCAATTCAGTTAATTCCATAATCAATTTTTATTTACCTGGCAATGCATGCCAACTCCTTATTTGCCCACTGGGGTTCAAAATCCCTTCAAGATCACACACACTCTCTCATGGCCTGTAAATTGACCTTTCATGGCCTGTAAATATTTTGACAAAATGCTCAAAAAATTTATTACATATGGATTTTGATAAAAAAAAACTTTGCCACTTTGTTACGTCATAACGTATTTAACTTTACAGTTAAATACGTTGTTTCGTAACTGCTTATGTCAAAACATGTTTAACTCGGCATGTTTATCTTCTTTCATATAAAAAATTTTACATTTAATTACAATTGAATGGGAGAATGCAAGTACGATGGGCCCCATAACGAACCTATACATGGACGGGTCGAGGATTAATGACCGATCGGTTGGAGGTTTCTGTGACATGGGTCGTAACTTTCAGGTCGCAAAAGAAGCATTCAAGTGCCTTGGCTTCTTAAGACGGTGCAAGAGATACTTCACCCCCTCTGATCTTCTTAATATTTACACCACTTACATCCGACCGAAGATGGAATACAACTTTCATGTTTGGGCCGGTGCTTCAAAGTCTATTTTGAAGTTACTCGACCGCGTACAGGAGAGGGCGATGAAACTCATCGGAGACAGTAGGGTAGCCAACTCTATTGACTCTCTTGAGCATTTTCGCAATGTGGGGTGCGTATCGTTGTTCTATCGTTACTATAATGGCAGGTGCTCTGGTGAAATTAGGGAACTTGTTCCTGAAACCCATTCTTTCTTACGCTCAACGCGTTTTTCATCAAGAGCGCATGCGTTTGTGGTCGATATTCCAACGAATCGCACTACGCATTACAGAGAAAATTCGTTTTTTGGTCGAACACTCCTTATGTGGAAGAAACTACCTGCAGATGTCTTCCCCGCCACTTACAATTTGAGGGGGTTCAAGTCGAATATCCACACACACTACTCCCTTTATCCGCCTTCCCAAAACCTATTTTCCTAGTTCCAGCGCAATGCACTGCATATGTAGGGGTTATCCCCTGAGTGCTGGTCCTACTCATAAAAAAAAAATACTTCCCCCTGCCGGATCATAGCACAGTATTTCAGGGTGAGATCATGGCTGTTACGGAAGGGATAAGATGGTTAAAGGAAATCGATAACAGACTATCGATTCGTATATTCACGGATAGTAGGAAAGTCATCGAGGCCCTAAGGATTCATGTGGTTCAATCTCGGTGTGTACTACAATGCAAGGAGGAGATTAACTCATACACGCACTGTGGGGGCATAGAGATAATATGGATTCCAGGACATCAGGGAATACCTGGAAATATCGGAGCAGATAGGCTAGCAAAGATGGGAGCATTAATGGCAAACATCACACTAGATAATCCAAAGCCATTTCAGGTTTTTAAGAACGAACTAAAGCAATGGGATGTAGAATTGCATACAAGAGATTGGCAGCACTCTACCGTAAGTAGGGTGACTAGAATTCTATGGGGAAACCCAGATGGTAACAGGACAAAGGCCATCCTAACATTGAGTAGGCCAGCACTACGGAGATTGGTTTATTTGATAACAGGACATACAGAGTTAAGGAATCACCTGGCACGCATGGGTATCGTTGACGATATAATATGCAGGGCCTGTCAGGAAGAGGACGAAACACTGGAGCACAACTTTTTTTTTTTTAATCTTGGACCAGCACTCAGGGGATGACCCCTATATATGCAATGCATTGCTCCGGAACTGAAAACGAGGGGATAGTATTGAGGGGACAGCCTTTCTTTTTCAATATAAATTTGCTTTGAAATAAAAAAAAGGATGCTTAACCCAACAAAATGGCAAACAGGTTAAATCCTTGACTTTACTTTTGAAGTGAAAATAGCATAAGAGAGCAGTTCCAGCAACGACCTTAAAATTTGTTAAAAATGTGGAAAGACTTTTAAGAGATGAAATGATTTTCGTCAAAATAATTTTTTTTTTGAAATTCTTCTGGTTTAAATACTTATATCAGAATACAATAATTTTTTTTTATAAAAAATTGTGTGAAAACTTGTGGAATTTGACTTGCCTTAATTGTATCGTTTTTCTTTTTCATTTATAACAGTTTCAATAATAACCAAATCTTGGAAGATGTTCAACATGTGGAAGGCCGTAGTTTTATTTGCCATCATCACGATCAGCGGCATAATTGGTAGCGATGCTCATCCACCACAAAACTCTTTTGACTCTAATCAGGTGGAATTTATTTTTATGAACTTCTTTTGTAAGGATTTGTGAAACAAATTTTTAATTTTAATTGACAGGCATTAGATGTCATGGAGACGGAAGGAGATAAATTGCAAAATTCATATGTGGAATCTGCCCTACAGCAAGAATATCAACGTCTCTATCCCAACGTACCGCTGGAGCATTTGCAAATGCTTATTGCACGTTACGGCCTACCCATGTAAGTGACGAATTGCGAGTATTTTTTACGACTTGAATATAGAAGTGACTTGAAATTAAACTTTTTTTTATTAATTGCAGAGCCGATTTGCCCGCACCATCTTTTGCCGGCGTAAACCAGGTGTACCGTGTACCCGAATCAAAACGTCAAGTCAGATATCGGCAGTGTTATTTCAATCCAATTTCATGTTTCAGAAAGTAAATTTGCCTACAATAGAAATGCATAAAATATTCCTTTTTTTTTAAATGAAAACATAAATAGGAAAATAGCTTATGTCTGATGTAGTCTTTGAGTTGAATTATAATTTCTATTGCAATTCTGAAATAGTCTTTAATTGTTTGTGCACAATTTTATGAATTATTTGGGCAATTCACAAGCCTTGTTTTATCGTTTATTGTGGCATGATGTATTTCAAATAAAGTCTTTGAAAACAAAATTATTTTTTTTTGTTGCGAGAAATTTTGTTTGAAATTTTGTTTTCAAAATACAACAATAAACGATACAACAAGTCTTGTAAATTGAGCAATTGTTTGTGTTATTATTGATTTCGATATATTTCTTGTTAAAAATACCTGCTTTTATATAACAAAATATTTCTTATGTTTATGTTGCGTTGTAATCGTTTACTACTTTAGCACTCCAATCAGTTCAGTTTATTTTGTAATAAAATTATATCCACTACAATATTATATCTGATACAATGTGCCCCCCGCATTCTTTAATCTTGAAAACTCTATTTATTTATCGAAATCGTATATGTATTGAAAGTATAATAATAATATTATATGTATTAAAAATGTATGCATATGGTATGGTACAGCCCTAAAATATTTAAGTCAAAATATGTACAAAATATTCACTTTTACAACTTTATTATGTCCACCTTGTATACTCGTAATAGGAGTACTTACACTGCACATATATTGCACTATGGGTCTGCAGAATATCCATCATTGTCAATATTCATACACCAACAAAAAAAAAAGCTTATATTTTTCAAACTCTGTAATAATAATTAATTGAAAAGAACTATAAAATATTTGTACAAAACTCATCAAACTCTAATAATTGTATCGATTGTAAATTAATAAATAATAATGTAAAATTTAATAGACAACAATAATAATAATAATAACAAATTTAAACAATTTGTTAGTCTTAATAAAGCAGCTAAACAAAATATCAATATAAAATCGAATTATTATTTCCGATGACAGAAATCAGTTCTTGCTTAATTTAAAAATATTTTCAAATAATAACGCCCTGCAGCAGGGCACGTGAAAAGGAAATGGATGTGCAGTGAACCAGCGGAAACGTGAATATTTTAGTAACATGAACATGAAAATTGTTAAATTGAATTAAGATTCGAAATTTGTTTTTAAATCTCAGAAAGACATGATAAATATTCCAAGGCACAAAGGAAAGTCAACATCAGTTTTATTCAACTTACACAGCAGAGCAGAACAGCTGTTTTCGAAAGACGCAACCCTTTCATCATCAGTGCTCATGTGTATTGTGTTTGTCACCACTTATTAGATGGCTTAGTTGAATGTGATAACAGTTCCTATTTACACAAATTTTATTGTGAAAAAGAATACGAGAACTGTATCAAGCTGATGTTAACATGTTTTTGTTATAATACCCGTGTTACCGTTTGATTATTTTTCTTCATGTCCCATTTTTCTGAATTTTTTTGTTCCATCATATCTAAGTCAAACATTTTTGGTTTGAATTTTATACTTAAGTACATGTGAACGTTTTCCAATTTTGTGCCTTGGAATATTTATCATGTCTTTCTGAGATTTAAATTAAAATTTCGAACAATTAGCCTATGAATCTTAATTCAATTTAATATAGCAATATAAAATGTTCGTTAAAAATTCTTACTACATGAAAATTGTTATTTTTAAATTAACTACTGCAAAACGGGGGTAAATTACGAAGGCTCTTATGTGATATTTACTTTTTTCTTTTATTAATTTTGGGAATTCCCGTTTGACACAACTCGATGACAGTGAACTTCATTTAAACACAAACACTTTCATTTTATTAGTCGAACTTTCTTATGTAAATTGTTAATATTTTCAACGGGCTCAAGTTCAAATCTGCAAGACTGCAAGTAATTTTTTTTTATTATTTTATTAATAAATGAATTTGTTCAAATTCTATTTAGCATTTGCAGTCATGCAGATTCGAACTTAAGCCCGTTGAAAAAATTAACAATTTTAGAAAATTCGTAAAAACATTTGAATTATTTTTTACACTCAAAATATTCTGTACGTAAAATTAACTGAAATTGTCATATAAAATAAATGAATATTCGATTAAAAACCGGTCAACTTATTATTCATTTAACTTTAACAAAAATATCATTTAATTTTAAATGTTAAAAAATTAACAGACTTAAATCTGTAAAAAATATTGCTTTTCTCTTTTATTTTGTTAGCTCAAAGAGAAATAGTATTGTTTGAATCAGTTAAAATTAAAATTGCTTAAAATTTTAAATGTTTGTTCATTTAAGAATTATTATACGGAATACTTCTTGAATAAAGTACATTCCGTTTCTTTAATAATATTGTGAATATACTTACAAATAAACAACGGACAATATTGAAAGCAACAGAAAATCCGTATTAATGTGTAGTTAGTTTTTTGAATGACTGTTAGAATCAGTTAAAAATAAATTTGCTTACATTTTTAAATTCTTATGCATTTAAAAATGACTGAACGGAAAACTTCTTGAACAAAATACATTCCGTTACTGTCATAATTTTGTCAGTGAACCTGATGTTAACATATTTTTGTTATAATACCCGTGTTACCGTTTGATTATTTTTCTTCATGTCCCATTTTTCTGAATTTTTTGTTCCATCATACCTAAGTCAAACTTCTTTGGTTTGCATTTTATACTTAAGTACATGTGAACGTTTTCCAATTTTGTGCCTTGGAATATTTATCATGTCTTTCTGAGATTTAAATTAAAATTTCGAACAATTAGCCTATGAATCTTAATTCAATTTAATATAGCAATATAAAATGTTCGTTAAAAATTCTTACTACATGAAAATTGTTATTTTTAAATTAACTACTGCAAAACGAGGGTAACTTCCGAAGGCTCTTATGTGATATTTACTTTATTTTTATTTTTATTAATTTTGGGAATTCCCGTTTGACACAACTCGATGACAGGGAACTTCATTTAAACACAAACAATTTCATTTTATTAGTCGAACTTTCTTATGTAAATTGTTAATATTTTCAACGGGCTCAAGTTCAAATCTGCAAGACTGCAAGTGATATTTTTTTTATTATTTTATTAATAAATGAATTTGTTCAAATTCTATTTAGCATTTGCAGTCATGCAGAAGCCCGTTGAAAAAATTAACAATTTTAGAAAATTCGTAAAAATATTTGAATTATTTTTTATATAAAATTAAAATGATTTTGTTATATACATATTTTTTTAACACTTTGCCACTTAACTTTAGCACTTCCAGGCAATTAGAAAATACATGCAAAGCAACATATCGAAAGATGTATGAGTAAGTGTATGATGCATGTGGCAGCTAAACGCTCCATTTACAAAAGAATTTCAATTTTCTGGTGCTGATCAATTTTCTATTCATTACAAAAAACTGATGTTATACAAGATGTTAGATCAATTTTCTCTCTCTTTTTTTTTGTCCATTACAATATTACGAACCCGCGTTCTTTAATGCAATAAATCGATCATTGGACAGATCAACTGTAAGATAGTCGTACACAACCAAGTAAAAGCTTGTGTAGTTATAAATGTATGTGTGTGTGTGTGTCTGTGTGTATGAAGTTCATGATATCGGTGCAATTTAAGTACGAGTTTGTTTTCGTTAACAAATTCCTTGGCACTCATTTTCATTATTTAACAAGAAGCAACTTTGACTACTTTTCCGCACACTTTGCAAAATTCAGTAGATTCGAGCATGTCATGCATGAGAAAAAAAAAGGAAGAAGGGAAGTCATAAAACCGGACAAAGATTTGTTTTTGTACAGCCAGCGACAATAAAATTGCCAATTGATTTGTGAAGTATTTGTTGCACTTTATTCTCAGTAAAAATGCAGGCATACTCTGATGACTATTTTCGAAATATGGGCCCTGACTTCACTTTCATGGCTTGGCCGGGAATATCATAGAGCACTTACTTTTTATTTTTTATTTCTTAACTCGGACCAGCAATGAGGGAATGGCGCCTGCATATGCAGGGCAATGCGCCGGAGCTAGAAAGAAGGCGATAGTGTTGAGGTGACAGATCAAGAAAAAATGAGAAGATGGAGAATTTTTGTTAGCTATTTAAAGCAGGGGTCCTCAATGGGAGAAAATATTTAAGTATAATGTATTTGTGCATTTTTCATGTGTTAGTGACTGTTTTTTCAAACAACTGCGTACAAATAATGTTGCCAGACATGACGTAATTTTGACGACTTTTTATGCCATAAATAAAATGACATGAAATATTTAAATAAAGTTTTCGATAATATGTATTTCTTACATTTAATTAATACAGACGAAATTCCTTATAGTGAACAAATTATACACTCCACGCAAAAAAAATATTTTTAATTTTTTTCCGAATTTATTAATGTACATAATGTTGGAATATTTTGACTGATATATTGCCATTTTATCTGACTTAAAAATATTGTGTTCCGTTATTTCTGTTTAAAAATAACGTGATTTAAATGTTAAATTTGAGCGAAAAAGAAAGTAAAAAAATCTAATTATGTAAGTGGAATCAAAACATTTTGGTTCTTACTTTTAATTAAGAGAAAAGACATATATTATAAAAAAGACTTACAAATCAAAAAATTTACTTTCAAGTGCATTCATCTACTAAAATGTTTGTAATTTTGAAAAAATTCTATATAAGGACTCTACTAGACGTTGAAACTCGTACTTCTAGCGATATAATTCGTAAAATATTAGTAATAGGTGATAGCTACATTAAAGAAGCTAATTAAAAAATCTAAATAATAATAATCGGCAAAGTAACTTCTGAGATATAGAGCCTCGGAAAAAAGAAAATAAAAAGAAACAAATAAAAATATTTATAGGAATAAAAATATTTCTTATTTTACGTATACTTGTGGTATTTCTCATAAAACTACCGTAATAATTTCACATTAACGATTTGAAAAAGTAATATGAAGATTTTGATGTTTTTTCTCCAAAATTTGACGATTTTGCATCTATTTTGTCTGGCAACTATGTGAACAAGAAAGAACATTTAAAGGTGTTGCCGTTGATCACAAAATCAAATTGATAATAATATAAGAAGGCAAACTTAGTTTTCACTTTTATACAATGTTTGAAATTGATTTTTGTTTCTATAGCCAATATTCTATTCAAAATTCAATTCTGTGCCCAATTTCAAAGCTCTATTTGGACAGGGTCACTACGGGAAGGGTCGTAGGGGAGACATCTCATCTCTGGCGTAAAAACTTAATAAGTAAATTTTTGGGGGAATTCTGCGCAAAAAAAGAAAATATATTTTGATAGGCTCATTAAGGGGACAAAAGGGTGGGCGGAGGGGTAGGACAGGAGAACATGTTACCTTCGTCGTAAAGGCTTAAAAATTTAATTTTTAAAGAATACAATTAAATAAATATTTATACTATTTTTCCATGTAATACTCGTATGTTACTTTAACGCCCACTAAAGGAGGCGGGATCCGAAAATGGGTTCTTCTGATTATCTGGCTCCTAGCTCAATGCCTTGGAACTTCCTTGACGTAAAAATATATAATTTCCTTAACAAAAATTACAAAAAATATTTTAAAAATTATATTGTTTTTTAGAGGTTGCTTTAGTTCTTTTTGGGGGAACTTTTTCCCAGCTGGCCCGATTCAGGCCATTTACGAATTTGACCCCAAAATAAATTATTTACGTTTCCGAACGGAATTAAGTTCTGTACAGTAGCTAACACTTTAGAAATACTGTTTCTAATTAATTTAGATGTGGGTGCTGTTGGCTGAAGTAGTAGAACACGAGACTATAAAGCGGAGGGTCCTGAGTTCAACCCCGTGCTGAGTCATGCAATATTGTGTTGAACTCTTCTGATCAGCATTAGTTTTGTGGTCACCAATTTGGTGGAAGGTTTGTCAGATAAGGATTGATGTTCAATCCCTGTGGTTGGACTTCGGTCCGGCTGATAGTAGCAGAACCTATATGTTGTTTTGAATCAACAAATAAAAGATCATCTAGATAGGATCGGCACTTTGGCAAGGTGTTAGATCATGGGGCTTACTAAATCATGTTCTAGCAATTGCCACCTGGGCGACCCGAGGTCGCCTTCGTGTGGTTCGTGGATGCTAAGAGGGGTGCTGGTAACACTTAATTTTCACCCGGTGTTAAGACCACCGTCAGTTTGGGCCGCATGGCAGGTACTGACGTAAATCAATGACATATATATATATGATCAGCATTAGTGCGTGGTTGTGTTAATTGTTGCCAGCCTGTTTCAGTGATGAAGGCATAGTCACTGGTCACTGAACATAATTGGCAGCGACTGACACGATCATGTTCTAAGAAGTAGAGTAACAGCAGCACCCCCCTTCGTCGGTCCTGTAGCAGAAATTAGCCGGCGAAGTAAAAAGGTTGAAAATAGCTACAAAAAATTCTCTATCTCCTCATCTTTCTTCATCTGTCCCTTCAGTACTATCCCCTCCTTTCTACTTCGGGCGCAGTGCACTGCATATGTAGGGGCTATCCTCTGAGTGCTGGTTCAAGATTAAAATAAAATATATATATATATATATATATATATATATATATATATATATATATATATATATATATATATATATCTTTGATATTGTAAGTAAACCATCTTGTCAAGCTGGTGTTATAATCTGCAGAGGTTTGTTTTTGTCGTCAACTGTATGATCGCTCAATAAATAGTATGTGTTCGTATGTGTGTGTGTGTGTAGCTTCTGAAGCTCTATTTCCAGCTTCAGTTTTAAAAAAGCAAGTGAATAAGTTTTTTGTTCTTCATATCTTTCATTTTAAATTATAGCTTTTGCAAAATTAACTGCAATATGGCAATAAATGGAAGTTGCACCATAAGTAAATAATATGGCTACGAAAAAGTAAGAACAATTCTAAAGCGAGCCAACAACAACAAGAACAAGAACTAGTAGAACCTAACGAATGCGAGTATCATCGATGTTCATTTTGCGCAACAGCAGGAGTTAACATCACTGGCGTACTGTGGCATTCGCTTATTGCTACCTGCTACCTGCTAGTAGCTAAACTCCATTATCTGAAAATAGCCCACCACAACTCATTCGCCAGTTTATTACGTTGTTGTTGTTGTTATTGTTGTTGCTGTTACCATCTTCATGATAATTTTTTTGTTACGGCAGTTTAGTTGTCTGTCGAATTTGTAACAATAGTTATTAGAGCATTTCTTTTTAAAAGGATTGCAAATCACTTGTTTTCAAATCACATGTGATTTTAAAATTACAAGTGAGATTTTTATACCCTTCACAAAAAAGTGAAAGGGTAATTTCTTCGATATCAATATAGTATATATATTCTGGATCCTTATGAATAAAGTATATATGTTCTGGATCCTTATGAATAGCGATGACGATTGAGCGATGTCCGTCTGTCTGTACGTGAAATCGGGTTTCCCAAGCCCCCAGAAGAGCTAGAGTCTTCGTTCTTGGACCGTTGGATTGGAAATAAAGTTAAATAGAGTGAGAGAAAGATCCGAAGTAAGGTTGCAGAGCTGGGAAGCTTACACCTAACGACGCAAAATTTATACCAAAAATCAATTATTATTTTTAATGTTTCTAAATTAAACCTATTTCTTGCTTTGGGAAGCCTCAATGGCCTATTAAAAACTAAAAAAGAAAAAAAATTTCCATGGATGGAAAACTAAAAATTTTTTTCGTCGGCCCATTCCGTATTTTGTAGTGCATGTAGTAACTAAAATTGTTAAAAATTTCAAGTTTTTCTTTAACAAAACCTCTTAATACGTCATGCAGATTTGCATTGGCAAAACAAAAACATTTTTAAATTCAAATTTTGCTTCCAGGGCTGGGAAATTGCATATTTTTTTATACGTGAAGGTAATCAAACAGGCAACTGATGTTGTTTTTTTTTTGCTAACTAAACCTGTCTTATAATTTAGGCAGAACAAAATTGGTATCAAAACTTCCAAAATAAAAAACAGAATTTCGAATCCAGGAATGGACAAGTGCAATATTTTATGGTACATGAAAGTTACCAAAATGGTAAAAAATTTGCAATTTTTCTTAAATAAAACTACTTTATACCTCAAGAAGCGTTGCACTGATACAAAAAAATTAAAATTTCGTTTCCAGGATTGGAAAATTAAAATTTTTTTGGTACATGTAATATTTTGTAATACATGTAATAACCAAAATGGTTTCAAAATTCGAGTTTTTCTTAAACAAAACTACTTTATACCTCATGAAGATTTGCATTGATAAAGAAAAGTTTAAAAAATTTAAATTTCGCTTCCAGGGTTGGGATATTGAAATATTTTTTTATACATAAAAGTAACCAAAAAGCCAATTGAAGTTGTGTTTTTACTAATTAAAACTATTTTTTAGTTCAGGAAAAACAAAATTGGTATCAAAAATTAAAAAAAATTAAAATTTTCATTCCAGAGTTGGATAACTGCAATATTTTTGGTACATAAAAATGACCTAAATGGTTACAAAAAATATTAAGTTTTTCTTAAATAAAACTATTTCATGCCTCATTAAAGGTTGCGTTGGTTAAAAAAATTTAAATTTCGTTTCCAGGGTTGGTAAATTGAAGTATTTATTCTGCATAAAAGTAACCGAAAAGGCAATTGACTTTGTTTCTTTTTGCTAATTAAAGCTGTTTTATAATTCAGGAAAAACAAAATTGCTATTAAAATCATACAAGTATCAAAATTTCAACTCCAGGGTTGGACAAATGAAATATTTTATGGTACATGAAAGTGACCAAAAAGTTAAAAAATTGTAATTTTTTTGACAAGTAAAACTATGTTACATCTTTTAATTAAACCTACTTCCTGTTTTAGCAAGAAAGAAAGAAGAATTACATCTGTGAAGGGTATTTAAGATTCGGCACAGCCGAATATAGCACTTTTACTTATTTTTATTCCCCTGTAGCTCAAAATTTTAATAATTCAGTGATTTGAAAAAAATTCTGCATTCTACTGGAATTGGGTTTATGAATCATATTAAAAGCAAACGAGTGTAGTATTCGTGAGATGTGTCCGGTGACATTTCAAGAAACTCGATTTTATTTTTCTAAAGTCTCTGCCATTTTCTTAGATAATTTATAATTGTTTGCAGAAAATTTTGTTCAATTGAATTTTGAACTAAAACTATGAAGTAAGAAACTAAGGCGAATACAGTGCGCCTGTTAACTCTTGTTAAGGTTCAATTTAAATTCATATGCAAGTCATGTCATGGCCTTAAACCGGATCACAAGAGATGACGTTCAACGCGGTGCAGCGTAGCACAGCTGAACGCAAGACTTTGTTGGCTTACACGGGCAACAGCGTGTGCATGCAATTGGGGTTTTGTGGCCGAGAGCTTATCGAAGAGATGGATGAATGAATGTTTGGCTGGATGGATGGACTGTAAGTTATTCGTTTACGTAGGAAGGATCGTTGGTAGGTTCTTTGGCTGGCAGGCAGTCAGTAAAATTTGCAGCACTTTTGTAAAGCACCCATTTGCGTTAAGGTGGAAAGGTGTTTGTTGCTGTTTTTTTTGCCTCTTTTCTTTTTTAATAAACTTGTCGTTGTACATTTGAACCAGAAAATCGTACAAACAATTATTTTAATGTGCATACACTCGCATGCAGTAGGGGTATTCCTGTTTGGATTTGTTTTTGCTCGTAATACAGATCGCCCTATAAAACAATAGTTTAAGTGATTAATTTTTTTTTTAATTTTCAAGCGCTAAAGTCAGTTTTGCCACAAAAATTTGTATTGCAATATTTTACATTCACTTTCTGCCAATCACAGACTATCGTTAGTTTAACACAAAAGAAGTCAAAATATTTTCAAAAATTCAATTAACTGCCGATTTCACAATATCGAAAGAGTTCTTTCTTCTGTATAAATACATTTGCAACAAACAACAACTTATAAAATTTTGTTTTCAATATATTCGTACGAAAGAAAGAATTCATTCGACATTGTGAAATAGGCAATAAGATTATTACCCTGTTCTTCGTAACGTGTTTTAATTCAGACAGACGTGATTCATATTCCAAGGTACAAGGGAAAGTCAATATCAATTGTAATTATCCATTATGCACGGCAGAGCAGAACCGCTGTTTTCGAAAGCCACTACACTCTCATCATGAGTACTGATGTGAATTTTCCTTTATCACCCACTTCATTGAATAAGGGTTTTATTCCCTCCAAAAAAGAATTCGAGGGTATATTCACTTTGGACACCGCCCTCTTTAGTGGGCGTTGAAGTAACATATTACATGAAAAAATGATGTACATAAATATTTGACTTAAGCCTAAATTGCTTAAAAATTAAATTTTTAAGCTTTTATGGCGAAGCTGAGATGTTCTCAGATCTTCCTCTGCCCAACACTCCCATCCTCTAAATGATCCTGTCAAAAAATGTTTTTTTCTGAACTTAATTACTTCAAAAATTTATTTTTAAGTTTTTACGAAATAGATGAGATGTCTCCCCCACGGCCCCTCCCGGCGTAACCACTACAAAATAGCATTTTCATTACATATTTGTAGGGTATTTCATAATGAATTGCACTTTTTATGATAACTTGCACTTTTCATGATAACTTGCACTTTTTATGATGACTTGCATTTTTCATAGTGACTTGCACTTTTTATTTTCATAATGACTTGCACTTTTCATAATGACTTGCATTTTTTATAATGACTTGCACTTTTTATGATGACTTTCACATTTTATAATCACTTGCAATTTTTATGATGACTTGAACTTTTTATGATGACTTGCACTTTTTATAATGACTTGCATTTTCTATAATGATTTGCACTATTTATGATGACTTGCATTTTTCATAGTGACTTGCACTTTTTATAATGATTTGCAATTTTCATAATGACTTGCACTTTTTATAATGATTTGCACTTTTCATAATGACTTGCACTTTTTATGTTAATTTGCACTTTTTATGACTTACACTATTTATAATGACTTGCACTTTTTATGATGACTTGCACTTTTTATAATGACTTGCATTTTTCATAATGACTTGACTTTTTATAATGACTTGCACTTTTTATGATGACTTGCACTTTTCATAGTGACTTGCACTTTTTATAATGATTTGCACTTTTCATAATGACTTGCATTTTTTATAATGACTTGCACTTTTTATGATGACTTGCACTTTTTATAATGACTTGCACTTTTTATGATGACTTACACTTTTTATGATGACTTGCACTTTTTATAATGACCTGCACTTTGTAGTTCTTCAGATTTGGAAAATGAAAATAGTGAAAGGGGGCTAAAGCTGGAGAATTTGCTGGAGGGGCTCGTAGCCCAATTTAAGGAGTTTTGTCATAATGCCTTCACAGGTATACCACCGTCCCTTGTCTTGAACGTGGTAGAGTTTTCCTGTCCAAATATTCATATAAGCTGAAATGTACTCGCGCAGTTGAGATGCCTACAGTCTCAGCGAACTTACGTATTTTCATTCTACTATCATATTATATTATTCCATGTATACAGCAATAAATAGAAATATTTCCAAAAAGAGATTCAAATTTATCTAATGAATTTCGCGCTGCATATGAACTATCGATATCGATAATAGCACATTAACAGCTGAGATTGTCAAACTGGGTTGGCATTACTGTTCAAAAATTATCATGAATCGCTTAAGGTGAAAACTTTACTGGGGAGCCTCCCTACTGCGTTCGCATTAGAAATATTAAAGAAATATTTTACTGGCAGTCAGTCAGTCACTGTGCCCTCATCACTGTACAGATGCCAAACAAAGTTGCCGGTCAACTGCAAGTGTCTTTAAGTAACTGGATGTTTATGACTTTTTTCCTTCTCGCTGTAGATTATTTTTCGACAGGAAGTTTATGAAAATAATGATTTAATGAAACGTTATCGTGCGATATTTGATTTCGATTAAGTTGAACGATATTTTTGATACAGTGCGCTAAGTTTTTTTTTTTGTCATATTTTTGATTTTTAAGTGCGAAATGGCTGTTTGATTTTTCCCTGGAATTAAGGAATTTGGAAATTGCAATATGTGGAATTGACTCTCTTGGGAGGAAGAAGTGCGTTATGTAGAAAGAAGCAACTTGACGACTGTTATCATCATTGTGGAGGCGCCTTAAAATTTATGTTGATTAACATTCCAAGGCTTACGTCTGTGCTAAGCATGTTAAATAGTTTGCATTTAATACATACAAGTATGTTTTATTGTAGTTGCCCACTGTGCAGTGTTACAAAACACCCCGACGTAGTCCAACCAACAGCTCCCTTTCTATCTACTTCTAATTTTTTATAATGCCAAAGGTCAAATTGTCCAGAAATATGAAAGTTTCAGGCCAAGAAAATAATGCAACAGTTGCTGATGTTGTGCATTTTTAAACTTCTTAATTTATTTTTATTTTTAAAGTGGCTCTGATTTCCTCAGTAGCAATTGGATGAGCATTTATTAAATAAAATGGCAGTTGACTTTGTCGCCGACATGAGATGTTCAAATACTTGTACTCCTTTCTAACTGCTCGGCTGAAATTATCTAGAAGTCTCTTTAAAACTTTAAAAATATGATCAACAGCAACAGAATTAGTAAGCAACTCTACTACTGTGTTGCTACTGCCACGGCATTCGTCTGTGCAACACAAAGAGCAATTTAACAGAAGCACTTGCTGCCTCATGCTTCCTCATGCTTAAGATTGAGTGTGTTAAGACAAGAACATGGAATGTTGTGGACGAGTACAGAAGATTTTTAATGAAAATTGTTGCTTTATAAATGAATGGACTGGTTGATTGTTGTAGTTTTGAAATATTTTAAAAATTGATACATAAATTATGGATATTTTTTTTTTGTTATTTTATAAAAAACAGGTTAACTTAACAGTCTGAATTATTGCTAAACTCTAACTGAAGCTATTGTATAATTTGGCATAAACAAGTAAGAACGTTGTATTCGATCGAGTCGACTCTTAAATACCCTACAAATATTTAGTAAATTAAAACTGCATTTTTATCCTTCTTAAAATTTATTCTTATTAAAATTTAAATTTTTATGGTATTTGACTTAAGTAAACAAAGAAAAAAAAAATTATTTTAATACGGTCGTTTCCAGTGAATTAGGAGCAGCATGACTGAGGCACCTTCCCATTAGCATAAAATAAATTCTGGTTATTTTTGCAGTTAATTTTGATATCAACGTGTACAAAAAGGGACGGAGGTAAATTAAAAATATTTAATCTGCTCGGTCAGAGTTCCTTTAAGACATTTCTGTGCCCAATTTTAAAACTCTGATTTCACAAGGTCACTCCTGGGGGCAGACATTTCATCTTTTGTCGTAAGAACTTAAAAAGTAAACTATTGAAGTAATTAAGTGTAAACAAAATTTTTATTTTGAAATTCACATTAGGCAAAGGTGGGTGGAGGGAGAGGGCAGCTGAAGATAAACTAAATTTTTATGAACTCTAGGCTTAAGGAATAGAATTTGTTAAATATTTACAGCATTTTTCCACGTAATATGTTACTTCAACGCCCACTCAAGCAGGCGGGGTTAAAAAATTGATATTTCTGATTTTTTTGGATCCAAGTTTAACGCTTTGGACTTTCTTTGACATAAAAATATATCATTTGCTTAACAAAATTACAAGAAAAAAGAACAGAAAAAACTTTAAAAATTATGTTGTTTCTAATGATGATTTCTTTTCTGAAAATATGTAACATTTTATCACTGTTTTCCTAAGAAACTACAACTGGGCGCATTTTTAAAATAAAACTAATTTTTCGCAAGAGATGGTCGATTAATTTCTAATAAATTCACGATTTCCAATTGCCAAAATATTGCCATTTTTTATTGAAAAGTGCAAAATATGTAGCATTATTTTTTATATAATTTATATATTTTCCCTCTAGCCCGATTCAGATTATTTACGAACTTGTCGTTAAAAATGTATCTATACCAAATCGCTAAGGGGTGGCTGTATAGTGATCTCCACAGACAGCCAGACGGTCGGACGGCGATGACTAGATCGCCTTAGATTTTAGCACTGATCAGGAATATATATACTTTATGGAGTCTTAGAAGGATATTTCGCTGCGCTACACACGGAATGACAAAGTGAATATACATTCCAATATTTTCTTTTAAGGTTATAAAAATATAAAAGGTTTCTTTGAAATTATTGGAATAACATGAGCTGCAGGTAGGGTTGCCATCCGTCCTCTTTTCCCCGGACACCGTCCTCTTTTTTAGGTCGTCGGAGTCCGTCCTCCTACTTTTTTAACAAGTGCCAGGGGTTGTCCTACTTATTGCTGCTTTTACATTTTCAAAATATCAAAACTGCTACATTTTCGCTCATAAGTAGCCAAGCTAAATTTTTAAAAACAAAACGCCCAAAATAATTTACAAATAACACAGATTTCGTACGAATCAATTTTCATTCGAAATTGTAAATCAGCCAGTAAAAATCTTTATTTTGAACAAAAAAGGGCTATATGTGAAGCGTTAGGGACTGCGTTGGCATCACTGTATGAATTGTCACGCACTTTATGAATATTTGAAAAAACGTGGTAGACATGTATTGCAATGAATATAAATTTTTTAAATAATAATAAGTAATTTTGTATATTTTATTGAGTTTTATGATTTTTATATTTGAATTTTTGGCAAAAAAAAGAGTGCTCTTTTTTGAGTCAAATGTCCTCCTTTTTTAAGGTTGTTGTCCTCCTTTGCTAAAATTGGAAATGGCAACCCTAGCTGCAGGTCACCTTTTTATAAAAAACTTGATAACATTTTTATTACTAATATTTCCATACTCCCTGGTGTAAATAAACAATTTATTAATTTTATATATTTTACACGAGTACTGATGATAAAATTGTAACGGCTTTCGAAAACAGCTGTTCTGCTCTGCTGTATAAATTATGTAATTAAAATTGATAGTGACTTTCTTTGGAATATTTATAAATGTTTTCTTAATTTAAATCACATATTATCGATTAATTGAATTTATCACTATTTTAAGTTTTGGCACTTTATATGCGCAAGTGTAGAAATTAACTTGCTTCAAACTTTCATTGCAAGCCCAGTTGCAAGTGGCAAAAGTCTAGGTATGTTAGTAAAAAATGTGAGTGTATTGCATTCTTTTCAGTAGACTTTTTAAATTGTGATATATCACTGATATAAATAATAATTAAAAAATAAATTAATCCGTTGTTGTTCTAATGGTTCATACATAAATATTTAAATATTGTTCACGTTTATTAAATTGTAATTGCACGATTCAAAGTATTTTAAAGATTTCCAGTGCAGTCGATCTACTTCTAAAAAAAAAAAATTGAAAAACCCAACCAGAGTTAAAAGCTGGTGTTGGAAAAAAAAAAGAAATAAAGAACTTGTAGTTCACCTGCTATTAGAAGTGATCGATCGAACGTACGGTTGAGCGACCGGTCACTTGAATCTCTAACCCGTTTTGCACTCATTGTAAATTAAATTTTCTAAATATTTCTTCCTTGTACGAGCACGATAGAACATGTTCATAAATGCATTCCTTCTTATAGAAAATTAAAAAGTTGATATCTTGTCAGCAAACAGTCACAAACAAGCATAACAATTCCACTACTAACACAAGCACCAGGCGGCCGGCTATCGGACCAGTGTACACAAAAAGGTTTGTGTGTGTGTGTGTGTGTGCGAGCACCAGCAGTAACTGCTTTAAGTGTGTTCACACAACGTGTATTTGGGAAGTGCCTGGATTTGTAGCATTCACTTCGGAGCTGATGATAAGAAGTTTTTATTCAGTCTCAAGTTCAAATCTGTCACCTGAAACTTATATTTTTTATAGAATTTTTATTAAATTCAAACTCTAAAGCCCACCATACACGACATGTTTTTTACATCTGACTTGTCAACTTTTCAACTCATATGTCATTGTGCATGTCTGCCAAAAACAACAATTTTACAGAAGTTTAATAATATTTGGTCACAGACGTACATGTTAATTGCTTCTGACATAGTTTTTGGGGTTTTCCAACAGCTGGTCTACGCATGTTGTATAGTCGTTGCAGACACCAAAGTAGGTCGTAGGTTTAAAAATGGTATCCTGCCGTCACACACATGTTTGTTTGCGGCGTTGAAGAATTCAACAATTTTAAAAATTTTTTCTTTTAATTTGAAGATATCAGGTCAGGACATAACACTAAAGTTTTATTTATTTATGTATTTATGCGTATAATTTATATTAAATGGCTAAAAGAACATGCATACAGCGATATTGTGAAATATCAAGTTTGGCCGGCTAATGCTTTCATTAACTGTGGCCCGCCGCTGCTGTTTTCGTCACGGTATAGAGTTCTTGGAACGTATTTTTCGTAATAAAAACAGCTGATGTCAGAAGAAAATAGAACACGCTCTAACAGCCATACCTAAATACGGGCGCAAAGCGGAAAGTTTTTTTCCGCTGAACTTTAACGCTGAAATGCCATACCTAAACAAAAGCGGCAACGTTATGTCAAAAAACAATACAAACAGGGTTATCCCACAAACAAATTAAACAACCCTGATTATTTTAACAGCTGGACGGACGACATTTGTGATTTTGTTATTGAAATTTTGTACAAATTACAAACGTGCATACATATGTAAGTATATAATCATATTGCAAATATTTGCTTATCTCCATTTTCTAATACGAAGTGCACAAATTTTTTCTTTTATTATTCATATCACTTTTGTAAATTTTTGCTTTTTTTCTCTGGTTACAATTGTTTTCTTTTGCAACTAACTTCATTAGAAAACGCTCTGTCAAAATCGGATTTTACAATAGCGGAGGAGGATTACTTTTGCGTCACCCTGTAGTTGGCATCTGTCATATAAACGCAAGTTTCGCCATTCAACAGCATCATGTGTATAATTTACTCGGATATAATAGCCCAATTCACAATCTTGTGCAAATAGTCTTGCATCATTGCATTTGCAAAATATTTGTACTCTACACCAACAAAATACATTGAAAATGTTCTCAAATACTCTCTCAATTTGCAAATACAATAAATAGTGCAAGAGCATTTGCACAAGATTGTGAATAGGGCTATTGAGTTTCATGTACGTGTGGTGCATGTGCAAAACATTCCATTTCATGGAAAACCAACTTATTCATGTCGTCTAAACGAGTGCAGGAAAGCGATGGCTCTGACATGCTCTGCTTTTCTAGTTTAATTATTTGGTAGAAGAACACGTAGCATACGAACGAGTACGAGCTCGTTCCATATGCTGTGCATAAATGCAGCCAACTGCTCATGGATACCACTCGTACTTGCTTCAACTAAATCAAACTCACCTAAACATAGGGAACTAAGCAAAAAATGAAAAAAAAATTAAAAACAAATAATAATAAGAAACAAAATTAAGCAAACTGGCACCGCACTAAATAAAGTATAATCGAGTGCATGCGTAGGTTTTTAAGAAGACATTTATTCGATTACATTGATTTGTCCTGCGCTCTGTCCATGCCGTGTTATCTGTTGGTTGGACTAAAAAGCAATTTCTTCGTTCATCCAGTTGAGCAAAAAATCCAAAATACGGTTACAGAGCTGGAAAGTTTAAACTTATGTCTAGCAAATACAAAATTTTGTTTGTTTCTTATTTCATATATGTTTCAGAAAAAATTTACTTGATATTAAAAATCAAACAAAATCTACAAGATTTTACGTCTTCAGAAAAGCAAAAAAGACAGCCCCAGAGGTGGAAAATGTAAACTTTATTTTTGGAATATTAAAGCAACTAGTAAAACAAGTTTTATTTTCTGGTAATCAAATATATTTTATATTTTAGAAGGAAATAAATTTTACATTTTAGAAGAAAATAAATTAATATTGAAAGTCAAAAAATCAAAGAGATGATGGATTGATGTAGCGGGAATAGTCTTCAATAAATTGCTATTAAAAGTCATAAAACTCTTAAATACGTTTCCAGAGCTGGAAAATTTTAAATTATTTTTGCTATACAAATTTATTTTATTTTTGTTAATTTTGTTTTATACTTCAGCCGGAATTAAATTTGTACTAAAAGTTAAACAAAATTAATATGTCAATTCCAGAGTTGGATAATGGAATTTTATTATTGGTACAAAAAATTAACCTATTTTTTGTTAGTTAAACCTATTTTATACATCAGGAAAAATTATATATGTATGTCGTAAATATCAAACAAAATCTGAAAGATGCTTCCAGGGTTGGACAAGTGAAACTTTTTTAGTACATTAAGTTAACCAACTAAAACATATTTTTTTTATTTGTCTTCTCTATATATTAAACAAGTTAGATAGTTTTGAGAATAGCCTTAATTATTGAAAACCAGGAAAACCCAAAATAAGGTTTCAGAGCTGGACAATTTAAACTAATTTTTGGTTTAGAAAATTCACTTACTTTTTGTTAATTAAACCTATTTTATACTTCAGCAAAACTTAAGTTTGTAGTAAAAAATAAACAAACTAAAAAATAAGATTCCAGGGTTGGACAATTGAAAGTATTTTAGTACATAAAAGTAAAGGACCAAAAGAATTTTTTTCTTTTTCTTTATAAATTATATATTCTGATATTTTTGAACGAAATTAATCAATAGATATTAGAAATTAAAAAAAGACAGGTCCAGAGCTGGAAAATGTACACTTATTTTGGAATATTAAAGTAACTAAAAGAAATTAGTTTTATTCATATGCAATGGAATGTATTTTACATTTTAGGAGGAAATAGATTAGTATTGAACACTAGGACCATTAAAAATATGATTCCAGGGTTGGAATGAATGTATTTATATAATAAATTAAGATTTATAGGCTAATTGTTCGAAATTTTTTGTTTTAAATTCAAACAGGCATGAAGGAAAGTCAACATCAGCTTTTAGTTATTCAACTTACACATCAGAGCATAGCAGCTGTTTTCGAAAACCGCAACACTTTCATCAGCAGTGCTCATGTGTATTGGGTTTGTCACCACTTATTATGTATTCTCCAGACATGCATCAGCCAAGGGTGGAATTATCCACACTATCGATAGTGTCCTGTATGAACAACAACCGAAATCACTTCTACCCCAATTTTAGAATTATTTCCACACATCTAAACCTAAAGGAATAAGTCGAAGATACTTTAATTGTGAATGTGTGTGTATGCGGATGTGTGCATACCTGGACATGATGTACTTGCAAACATTTCATTCTATTTGAATGTTTGTAAAAAGTTTATTTGATATTTTTATGTAATCGGGCCTTCAAAGTACGAGTACGTACAACATCCGTACAAATGATGATGCATGGATTTTGAATTAGTTGCCATCCTCAGGGGTTTTATATTTATACATACGAGTATGTTGAAGTAATATTAAGTATCTTGTATCTTATGCATGTGCGGATGTATATGCAAGTTGGTCTGCAATTTGCCAGATAATCGACTCACTTCAACAACGTCGCTTGTATCGTATACATCAATAATTTTAATTGTTTTATTAATTTGAAAATACTGTCATGAATTCTTAATATCGACATTTGCATTAGAAACTATTTTAATGTAATAGAGAGAGAGAGAGAGATAATTGAAAGCCTCCTTAACACAGTCTATTTTTCAGGTTGGGAAATCGAAGTGCATAACCGATCCGAAATCGGTTTCCATTAGCTAAAAGATATTTATTGCAAAATATTTGGCGGATATATTACAATATATTTTGTGGGGCTCAAATAATTCAAGTTTTGATCAAATTATTTTGCATAACAACTAAGAGAAGCAACACAATAGAAATGAGAGCATGAAATCAAAACCGTTATTACAACCCAAGAATGATAAAATAAAGATTACGCCTTGCGCATGATTTACCGTTTGATGACGTGTTTGTTCCCTCGAAGAGATTGCCAAATGTTTATTATATGCAACACTAATACTTCCTCGTACAAAATTAATATTTTATGCTATATTTGGCAACTCTTCGCTCAGTTTACTCAGAGAGATTTCCAATTTACTCAGAGAGTTTTCCAACAAGCAAATTAAATCGGATTTATGAAAGTGCAAGTTTTGTGTTATATTTTATAATAAATTGTGTTACATTTTAAAATAAATATATTAAAATAATTATTAAATAACTTAAAGTGTAAAAAACTTATTAAAACTTGATTTTTAAAGCTCATAAACTGTAAAGAAAAAACCTAAATTAAAGAGAAAAGGGAACAAAAAGAGCAATCATGAAATGTGCAGTGGGCAATTGCAAACAAAGTGACAGCAAACAAACAAGTGCGAAATAATTGTGTTAAAATGTAAGATTGTTACCAAATTTTTTTTTGTTTTCAAAAAGCTGTGTCATTTTATAGTTTTCCAAGAGATGAAGCTCAAAGGAAGTTATGGCTGATATATTGCAAGCAAAAAAATTTGTTTTGAATGGGGAAAAAAGAAAAATAATTAGCACTTGGCTTCAATATTTATATGAAATAACTATAAATTAACAATTTCAAATAAAAAAAGTGGAAAATAAAATAATTTCTTAAAATTGTTTATTATCAAACAAATTTAATTTGAAAAATCGCAATTTGCCCCTCTATCCAGTTTTTATAATAACATAATTGTTCTCCAGTTGAATTTGATTAGCCAATCAGAACACATGTAGAGTGACGTCAGAGTTCCATCATGCGCAGAAAAGTATTTTTATTTCAGTTTGTTGGCGTAATCTTAATTTTATCATTCTTGATTACAACCGAAGGAGCTGAGGTAGGGAACTTTTACCCGAAAGGCGCCCTTTGTAGTTGAGTTGCCAGTGAATTGCGCCATTCATTCATTACAGAGAGAAATCAGGAAATTAAATAAAATAATTAATTTCCTGAAGAAGCCACACAAAGGAGTGACGAAATATTGAAAATTATTGTTATCCAATGGATTTCTAATTGTATGAAGGTGTAGAAAAATAAAATAGATTCATATAGAATATAATTTATTTGTTGGGCTATTTTTTTTATGAGTTTCAAGGCCTATTATGCTTATACTGATGTGATTTTTGAAAATAATTTATAATTTGCAAATGATGAATTCTCAAATGGTTTTCGAAAGTATGTGCAAATTTTCAAAACTCTGGTTAAAGTCTACTTATGATTTGGTAAAGCACCAATGAAATGCATATAGACATTGCTTGACCACCAACAAATAAATTTCACTGAAAATTAATATATTTTAAATAAAAATAAAGAGACCTTAAGCTTAAAAATATTAGAGTATAATAAAGCATATTTTAATAAAAACAAAATTTATTTCAAATATTTTTAAACTCAACGCCAGTGTTATAATGCCCAACTAGAAAAAAAATCTTTTTCATGATGAAAATTTCACGAAATATTTCATTACATTTTGCGTAGGTTTCATTTAATTAAATCTATTTGAATTCCATTTATTTCAAGAGTTATTGTTTCGAAGCCCACATTTAAACAACAGTTTCAGTGACGGCAAATCAATATCATCAGTTGGATGTAATGCCAGTCAAATGTAACGATAATCAAACATCAAATTCATCATTCATCAACGGACGACATCACACTACTCGTATCAAGAGAACAACTTAGACGACACTCACGTCGCATTAACAATTGTCTGCAGCTGAAGATTACACGCTAATGTCAGGCTATAAAATCAAAACAAGGAACACAAGGCAAAACAGCAACAAATAAACCCGGTGACATGTACAATAGACGACGACAACGACGACGATAACGACGACGAATGCTTATCAGCGATAATGATGATGTTTCTTCTTTTTTATGCCATTCGATTCTTGTGACAGATGATTGTAGTGCAAAACCGAACAACTTCATTCACAGATCTCAAAAACAACTAAAAATACTCATTCAAATAATGCTCGTATACGAAGACCTCCCTCCTTCCTTAAGCATAAAACGAGAAGAGGTAAACAAGTGCCTGCTGCCTGCTGCCTGCTTGGGTTGCACGACTCCGCCACAGCCAGATCAGGGGGAAAACAAAAACAAAAGTTGTTTAACAAAAAATGCCGCCATTATGAACGAAAAAGAACAACAATAATAAACAAATACAAAAGAAACGAAATCATTGAATTGCAACATTTGCAACATTATTTGTTTGCACACAGAAGCGATCGGCTACTGCAGCACGATCCCCAGCACACACACATACACACACACATACACAGCCTTGCTGCAGTGTGAGCACTTCAATTGGGAAAACTGTAAGAATGTCCATACTTGGATGGCATCATGCCACAAATGTAACTATAACGAATATTCAATTTTGCTTCTGTTTTTAAAATACCAGTACAAGCCTGCACACTCTGTAAGACCACTTTTTACACTTGAAAAAATAATCAACTGATTTTTCAGAATATTTAATTAATTTGAAGCGAATTAATTATCATATGACGCCTAAGCCGCGATATGGGAAAACACATTAAAGTTGGGATTTTGAATTCCAGGGTTGAAATAAAAGATTCGGCACAGTCGAATGTAGTACTTTTACCTGCTTTTTTTTTGTTTTAAGTGGCCTCAAGCTTTTTATTAACAAATATTTATTTTTTTTACTTACATGCACTGGTACTCAGGGTATCAAGCCTACTCATTCAATGCATTTTGTCGAAACTAGAAAAGGAGGGGAAAATGTTGTGAGGAGAAATGAAAATATAGATAATACTTTGCAGCCATTTTAATTTTTTATTCGTTGGTAAATTTTTCTGCTACAGCAACGGCGAATTTAGTACATCACAGTGCCAATCGCTGCCGGCAATGTTAAGCTACTAGTGCTTAAAAGAAAAGATTTGTCGTATGGTACTAAATATTTTCACAATATGTCAGAGTATAATTTTTTCAGTGTACCGCCACCACCTTTATCCTCAACCACTTCTGGATTTTTATAAACATTCACGGACGCAGGTTAGAGTGGCTTTTCTTTTCTGCTCGTATACCATTATGCTCTGCGCAACAATTGTTTCTTGTCTTGATCAGTGCAAGAGAATGGAATAGAATGTCGTTGTACAAGAAAATTTTCTTTTCACTGGCATAAATGTGTGGAGATATCAGAGAACTGCGAACATGACTTTTTTACACAAAACTTTTCATTATATTTTATTTATGCTACTAAAACTCAACGTTGAATTAAAACATTGAAGTGGAAGTTGGAAATAATATATTTAATTATTGTAAGAAATTTGGGGTAAATGATCTGTGATCTATGCCCAGTGCATAGGAACTAGCTAAAGACCCCTGCGACATCACCTTGTATTTTTCTTAAATATTAAGAAAAAAAAAAAAGTGAAGTCCCCTTTATTTCGTAACGTCACGTCAAGACAATATCAAAAATACATCATTTAAATACTCCTTGGGGCAACATACACATACGTTTTTTTGACAAGCTGTGACTAGTCCTTCCGGTCTGAGATATAACAAAGAATTTTCATTGCTAAAGAAGCCCAGTGCAGATGTGTTTTATTTCTGATATTGTATCGACGTGACGTTGATAAATATTTACGCAATACGGAGGAATAGTTCCTAAAGAGACAAGTTTAACTATATATTTGAGTCACAGCTTTGACAGATCAGTTTTGGGCGGAAATAAAAATCACCACCGTATATGATCGCTTAAAATGACTATCCCACACAATCGTGTGCCCGGCCAAATATGACATGTTCTCTAAAAATTTAACAGTGTGACAGATTTTTATTTAACACTTCGAGCGGTTTGGACGGATTAATGAAAATTCCCCTAAAATAATAGATTCCAAGTGATCAGAGTATCATTTATTGTCAGTTAGCGGTGAATTTTGTTGGTGGCCAGAAAATTATGATAATATTTTTAGCATTTTATGTTCACTTCTGTTTTTTAAACAAAGAAATAGAGATCATTTTCTTATAATAAATGATAGCATGAGTACGAAAAAGAAACAGATGATTTATGCAGGGTTGCGTTTTGACCGTTAACATTTTTCCATATTGTCAAATCTTGTTTACATTTTGTTGGTTCACTATGCTGTTTTTTGTCATTGTCAAAATCTTTACCCAAAACTACAATTCCATTATATTTAACGTTTAATGTTTAATTATTTACCCCGGTATTCATAAAATATAAAATGAGTTTGAAATGTATTTTAATCAAATTTTTTCATACAAAATTTTCTTAAAACAGATTTCAAATACGTTTTATTTTTTATGAATATGGGGGTTAATGTTTAATTGTTTAATGTTTAATTGTTTATTTAATGTTTCAGTCAACTGTCTTTCACAAAATTAAAGTATTTTTACTCAAATAAAAGACCCATTTTTTTGTATTCTTGTAATAGTGAAATTACCAGTGGGCTCACGATTAGTGGCACCTATAATATCGTTTTGAGCGATTTTCTAAGCCCCGTATGAATTTCGTAAGATTTCCTTGTGAATTAATCGAACTATTGTGAATCATAAGTTTTTTCTTTACTTCGATAACAGCACATGCGTTGACACTGGAAGCTGGAAGTGTGATGATTAAAAGTTACTCATTGTTTGCTTGATTTAAAATTAACATTAAATATGTGTGGCTAAGCGGCTTGATTGTATTACAGCAAAATAATGTATATATGATGTTGCTTAATTGTGAATAAATTACCCAATGCCGTCCTCTGATTTATAGCAATACATCGATGCACGGCAATAGCAAACAGCAATTTCCTAAGAAATGAAAGCCGTCCTAGCGTATGTTGCATTGTAGAGTCCAGTAGTTCAAGTGACCTCTATTGATTGCTGTTTGACCTGCAGCATAACAAGCACTGCACCCAAAAAAAAACACAAACTAACTTTTCATTCTATGTTCGTTTTAGAGGAACATCCAGTGATCATTGCATTGTGCTGGCTATTGATCTATTTTTTTTTTTTATTTTTACTTGAACAACAAAAAAGCATTGTAAAGCCACTTAAGTCCATACGAGGTAAGCGATGCTGAGTTTGATATTTCCATGTTGTGTTAGAACTAAATTAAAAATACTCGTAGTTGTCACAGACTTTTTTTTAAAAGTTGGGATAAAGCGCCATATTTTTATATGAAGCTTTATTGAAGATTATTTTATTTAAATAGCCATTTAGTCAATTTTGTAAAATGGAAGAGGTAGTGTAAATGATCCATTTATCAGAAATTACTGTGATGTGGTTTTTTTGTGAGCATTCGAAATTTAAATAAAAATTGGCAAACTGTTCATCAGAATCCGTACCTATTCACAGGAAATCTAATTTTGAGAGAACTCTTTAAAACTAGTTTGATCCGATACCTTCAAGCCTTTTTAAGGGGTTCATATACTTACACACACACACATACAAACCCACACATACATACAGACATACTCATACCCTCTTAGAAATAGTCTGGGAAGCTTCCTGGGAACTCAAAACGTTTAGATCTTGTGAAAACACGATTTTCGCCATATTAATAACTTTCCGATTTTTAAAAATTTTCAATTTTCTCAGGAAGGAAGTTAATCAAAGTAATTATAAAAACATGGAAAAAATCATGGTGTGAATGTATAAACAACTTTTATAAAAACTTGGAAATAAATTCTGATTTTTAAATCGTCATGTGAATTTAGAGTTAAAATTCAGATGAAAAATTTATTTTTGAACATTAAAAACGTTATTATTTGATTTTTTTTTAGAAGGATCTAGAAAATAAGGGAAGACAAATGAGAAGATAGAGGATCGCTGGCATGTTTTTGCTACAGTGCCAACGAATTGTTAATTGTTAACCCTTTAGTTTTACACATCTTTTTTATTATTGTTTTAATTGTCATTTAATTTCATATAAAAATAACTGAAGTTCAGTGTTTATTATTATATAGCATAATAGGTGTGATCCCGTACTTAAGCGGTTTCTTATTCAGGGGTAAAATATTTGGATTTTTATGGGCATTTTGTCTGTTGCTGACAAAAACCTGTTAACCTGAAAAAGATATAAATGAAATATTTATAAAAACTTCATGTTTTGATTAGTTTTTTATTTTATTTGTTTAAATGATTTTTAACATTTTCAATTAATTTGAGTGAGTTTAATTTTTTATTAAAAATAACTATAAATTTGTCATTGTCAATATTTTGATATCCTCTGGATATCTTTTTGAAGACATCAGTTAGAAAGAAAAGTTATTATTTAAGACATTTTTATATATATGAAACTATAAAATTTTTAAAAAGAATATTGTTTTAAAAAAATTGTATATAAATTCTTCTGGCTTCTTGACCTCTTTTTAATTATTATTATATTCTGATATTTTTAAGCTTAAAGTCTCTTTATTTTAATTTCATTTCTTAATTTCAATATTTCGTCACTCCTTTGCGTGACTTCTTCAGGAAATTAATTATTTCCTGAAATTTTTAGTTAAATAATTAATTTTTTTTTAAGAAGTCACACAAAGGAGTGACGAAATATTGAAATTAAGAAATGAAATTAAAATAAAGAGACCTTAAGGGCACTGCTACACGTTCAATATATATTGAACGCGATCCAGTATCGCGATATTTATTGAACGTGTAGCATGCAGTATTGATGGATCGCGATCCATATCGCAAAATGACCTAAAATATGAAATCCAGATCATGGATCGCGGATTGCGTGACAAATATTGAACGTGTAGCATTCTCATGATATTATATCGCGATACGTTAACCCTTAATAGCCTATTGGTACCGCTAGGAACCAACCAGGTATTTGTTAAATTTTGAAATTGCGAAGAATCCAGATTTTATGATATTAGATTAGCATTTTTATATTAGATCGCGATACGTTAATAAGAAGTGAAATAAAACAAATAAAATAAAATACGCAGTGCAAAAAATTTAACAAATAACAAGTAAAAAATGAAATTTATTTGTTGGTGGGCAAGAAAAAATAAAATGAAATATAATTGTGACAATATGTCAAATTTCATAAAAAGTAAAAAAGTTTATTACATTTGTGGAAAGTTTGATTTAAAAGGGTAATGGCAGAGACAGCGAAAGCGAGTGGGTTCTGCCGGTGGACTCGGAACTAACGACCGAAGAAATGAGTTTGAAAGACTTCATTTTTAATTAGGAGGCATTGCCGGAATTGCTCCTCTCATCACCGAGTCTTTCTTCAATAAAAATGGGGTAATTAATTACAAAATGCTTTTAAAATTATCATTAGACATGCGGAAATAATTTTCAAAGTCGTCTATTTCTTTATAAAGAAGAATTGTGTCAATTAAACTTAAGTGTGTGTATTGTTTTTTTTTTGATCCTGCAACCACTTTTTGCTCCAACATTTTCTTTCCACTTTTCTCTGCAATGAAAAAGCAAGCAAAATAGCTAAACAGGCATTTTTTTGGTTTTCTCGCGACATATTTTTAATAAATGATCAGCACAGCACAAAAATAACGTAAATACTGACGCGATAAATATTGAACATGTAGCTCACGCTCGTGATCCATCAACCCATTAAAATGGATCGCGATCCAAATATCACAATATTTATTGAACGTGTAACAGTGCCTTAAGCTTAAAAATATCGGAATATAATAAAATTGTATTTATTTGTTTTTTTGATTTTTATACGAAATTTGTTAAATTAATTTAATTTAAAAAATTTTTTAATTAACAAAATGTTAAATTAATTTTATTTATAAATGCTGCCATAAAGAAGATATCTAGAGGTTATCGAAATATTTATATTAAAAAATTTATAGTTATTTATTTTTATAAAAAAATCAAGCCTCAAACTCATTAGTAAAGGACATAATTGAAAATGTAAATGACGAAAAATTGCATACAAACCATTTTAACATTTTGATTGCCCAAACTTTTTGATTAAAATCAAGTTTTTTAAAAATTTTTGAAACATGTTTTTATATTAAACTCGTTAACAATGAATGAATCCTCGACGTTAAATAATTCCTCTATTCTAATAACGTGTAGTGTATGGATACATGCTTAGGACTGTGTCAGTGTGTGCGTATGGTGTTCGTGTGTTGCATATTATTTCGTGTGTATGCACTTTAATTCATTAACATCTATAACAGAAAACATAATTTTCTTTTAAATGTGAAACCTTTGACGTTCTTGCGAGAAATAAAATGCTGAGTGTGACATTTTTGTCACATGAACTATTTCCTCTGGCAGGTTTTGCATATTCGCAAAAATGCTCTGGCGGCCGCATACGAGTATTTACGTACATGGAGGAACTCACAGATTTAAATTCAAATATTTAACATAAAAAATAAAAATAATAACGGATTAACGGAACTAACACTCACATAGAATGTAAGTAGTGTTTTCGATTTGTTGACATTTTTCGAATACAACAATTAAATAATTGTTCAGCAGTTGCCTGATAATATAATAGGTATTAAATAAAATGTTTATGCATATATTACAAACAATTTTCTTTTTCTACGAAATTATAAGTAAAGGATCACTGATGATCCTTATCAGATCCAGTAAAATGCGAATAGACACCAACTTTGAATTTTTTAATATTTTAAGGAAAAAGAATCACAACATTTCAAACCAAAAATTATAAAAGCTAAATTTGAAAGTTAAACAAAGAACGTTGATGAGAAGGCGTAGCGGTCTCGAAATCAGTACTGATCCGTTCTGCTTGTTTGATGATTATAAAAATATTTTAAACACATATTCCACTCTTAATATAATAACTCGAATTTAATATAAATTCGTAAAATATAATTTACAGATGGTTGGTTTGAACTTGAGCCCGAATAAAAAATTCTTATCTTAATAATAAAATTATAAAAGTTTTTAAACGTCAGTGTGCCATACGATTTTCACCAACGAATTCGTTGCTCAGGCGAAATTAATCATTCGTCCCCGTTGTGCTCCCAGCATTAAGTGATTAAGACCGCAACTTTATGAATTGAATACCCTTGAGCTCTTGTCAATATTTACATAAACGAATACATATATATTTATATACATATTTACGTACATAAAATGAGTATTTTTAAGAACTTTGATGCAGCACAACGATCAAATATCAACAAATTAATGAATGTGACATTTATTTGTTATTATTTTTCATTTAGAGACGAACGCAGCTGAATGGAGTCAATGAAGGCATGAAGAACGTACGGTTTTGGTAGTGATTTTTGCTACAATTTTTATACCCTCCACAAAAGGAATCGGACGGTATATTTAGTTTCTCATTCCGTGTGCAATGCAACGAAATATCCCTCTAAGACCCCATAAAATATACATATTCTGGATCAGTGATTAAATCTAAGATGATCTAGGCATGACGGTCTGTCCGTCCGTCTGTGGAAATCCCGACACAGTCCAGACTAAAAGAGCCAGGCCCTTGAATTTTCATATACATAAATTTTGAAAGATAGCACGTGTCAACTTCGTTAATGGGCTGAATAGGGCCAGAGGGGAAAAAGTTCCTTTAAGAAGAGGAACAACCTCTAGAAAAACAATATAAAGGGTCCGCCATTTAATTTTTTTTTCAGCTAGTGCTTATTTCGTGAATGGTAACACTTAAGGTACGTTCACACTTATCAAATATTTGACCAAAAAAGCGTAACCACTAAACACTAATAAAAAACTTTTTAATTCAAAAAAGTATTTATTGAGTTAAATAGTTTCGAATAATATTGGATTCCTGATAATGTCTATTAGTCTTGTATGAAACTGTTTTAATTAATAAAAACGTATTAATGAGCAAACATATTTTTCATTAGTATTTAGTGGTTACGCTTTTCGGGGCAAATATTTGATAACTGTGAACGTACCTTTAGCTCATGTCTGATCTGACAGATAATTAGTTTTATCCTTCCGCTGAACGAATATGGTTGTGTATACGCTTGAACAACGCTGGAAAATATGGGCCTGCGATCGACTTACAGAAGATGATGATTTTGCCAAAAAAAATTCATCTTTTCAGATGAAACTCATTTTGATCTTGGCGGGTATTTAAACAAGCAAAATTGAAGCATTTGGGGCACAGAAAACCCGACGCACCCAAAACGAGTGACTGTTTGGTGCGGATTTTGGTCCAGAGGCATAATTGGGCCATTTTTCTTTTCGAAAATGAGCAAGGAGTGGCCGTTACAGTCAATGGCGATCGTTATCGGGCCATGTTGAACGAATTTTTGTTCACAAAAATTGAAGAGGAGGATATTGGCAACATTTGGTTTCAACAGGACGGCGCTACGTGCCACACAGCCGAAGCTACACTCGATGTTTTGCGCCCTGTTTTTGAAGATCGCATTATCAGCCGCAGAGCTGATGTCGGTTGGCCACCTCGAAGCTGCGATTTGACTCCGTTGGACTATTATTTGTGGGGTGGCGTCAAAGATAAGTGTTACGCCGACACGCCAGAGACAATTGACGCTTTAAAGGACAATATTTGTGAAGCCATTGGTGAAATACAGCTGCACACAATCGATAATGTGCTTAAAAATTGGACCGATCGTGTAGGCTACTGCATGGCCAGCCGAGGCAGCCATTTGAATGAAATTATTTTCCATTATTAACCGGAAGGATTGTACTTTCAGATAAAAAAAGAAATTTGAGAAAATATTCAGTAGTTTTTTTATAGCATATTCAAAAAAAAAGTTATTTGGCGGACCCTGTACAATTTGCAGATATTTTTTTTTTGTAATTTTGTTAAGCAAATGTATTTCATTTTTATGTCAAGAAGAAAATAAACTTTTTAGCCACTCCCATTTTAGTGGGCGTTGAAGTAACACATTATATGCAAAATTAGTGTAAATATTTAACAACTTGTATTCCTTAACTCTACATTCCTTAAAAATTTAATTTTTAAACTTTTCCGTCCAAGAAAAGACGTTCTCTGATCTTCCTCTGCCCTACCACCCCTTGCCCTCTAAATGACCCTATCAAAAAAAATTTTTCTTTCAAAAACTTACTTTTTAAGTTTTGACGACTAAGCTGAGATGTCTTCCCCGCGGCCCTTCCCGTAATGACCCTGTCAAATCAGAGCTTTCAAATTAGGCAAAGAAATGTCTTAAAGGAACTCTGACCCAACTGATTAACAATTTTTATTATTACATGTACTAAATATTTGGAGGGTACTTAAGATTCGACCCGGTCGAATATAACGTTTTTACTTGTTTATTTTGTCTTATTAGAAATGAACAAGGAACTGAAAAAAAACTCATGGTGACATTTATAACGTACGGATACAAATAACGATATTCGAATATTGTTTGTTTGTTTTGCTATGATTTCGTTTCGTCAGCATTTTTACCGGTTCGTATTCATTTTGAGTGAATTCTCTTGTGATAAAAAATAATGTAAATAAAATTTTTGTCCTCGGTCGCATAGCTGTCATGTATTTCAAAAGAATTTACTTACACACTCTCAACAAAAAAAATAAAATATTAAATAATGGTAACAAAACAAATAAATAAATTGATAAGATTTGGTAAAGAGTTCTATAGGTACTCCTAGGAAAGATAATATTTGGTATATGTAATCAAAAGATTATGAATTGAGAAAAAGGGTTCATGGACATACATATTTACATTTACATATACATATGTATTCTACTGAAGAACGCTTTTTTAACAAATTTACAAAAATTTAAATCAAAAATACTGTCAATATCGTTTTCAAATATATTGTATGTTACAACTAAAAATAATGACGACATGCGCAGAAAAATATTAGGGCGGCTTTTTAGAAGTTTACTGAAACAGCAAGGAATAGATATTGAGATATTGAACAAATTCCAAATCTGGCTTTAAGTTAAACTGGAAATTGTTGATATCAAATAAGAGAAGCACACTTTGCATTGTGTATTTTACGTTATTTTCAATTGTGGTTTCCTGAAAGAGAATTACGTGTCATCGATCTAAATTTGTACTCGTATGAACAAATAAATATGTAGAAATAATATATTTTTATATTAATTACAAACATTTATAGTATTTCTTTGGGTTTTTATTTACTTCAATTACCAGCCAATAAACTGTTTCGTTTAATGGCACAAAATATCATTTAGATGTCACAGTGTTTGCTCTTTGGACTCTTGCCACTCACGTTATGGAACTCCCCCCAACCGCAGTTATAGAAATAAATACATTTTTATATAAGAGGAAATAACATTTAAATAACGCAGATATATTTTCTTAAGCTGCTACTACTTTTTCAAAAGCATGCTCAATCATGCTCGCTACCAAATTTCTAAATCATATACAAACACGCACTGATAATAATTTTTAAATTTAATCTCAATTTTACTTCTTCACTTCCTGATAATTTTATTTCACTATAAGACGGTAGTATTTTGTCGGGATTGCAAATACATTAGGTCTGTTCTAGTTGCATAACGAAACATTCGTAACTGGCACTAAATTAGCAATAATCGTTTTAGATAACAATACAACCATTCCATTTATAATGATATATGCTGAAATAGCACAAGTTCGCCCAAAATCGTTGCAGAAAACAATAGGTCTGTTCCGGATGTAGGACGAAATAAGTGTAAATAGCCCTAATCGTTGCAGATAACAATAGGTCTGTTCCTGATGTAGGACGAAATAGGCATAAATAGCAAAAGTTTAGCCATAATCGTTGCAATGATTAATAGGTTTGTTCCAGCTGCATAATTAAACAGTAGAAACCCGCACTAAAAATCACCCAAAATCTTTTTAAATAAAAATATGTTCGTTCCATATGTATAAAAATAACACAAGCCGTAATATCAGAAATTCACTCAAAATCGTTCAAAATAACAATAGGTCTGTTCCAGATATATAACGAAACTATCCAAACTCTCACAAATTCACCCAGAAGGGGTGAAATAGTAATTTTCATGCAGTTTCATCAGCAATAAGAGAGTAATATATATGTTTTTGTTGTAAGAATTTGTACAAATCTTTTTTGACAAGAGTTGTAAGAATTTGTACAAATCTTTTTTGACAAGAATTGAATTATCAGCTGTTTTTCTTCATAATTGAAAATAAGAAAGTTCGAATATTTGTAAGGAAAGGAAAAAGGTTTTTTTATTTAAAAATTGTATTAAAATGAAAAATGTTTTTCAAACAAAAATTTTTAAGTTGTAGGTATGTACTTGTGTATATAGGGTCCGCCAAATCTTTTTTTGTTTTTGAAAATGCTTTAAAAAACACTACTGAATATTTTCTCAAATTTCCTTTTTTTATTTGAAAGTACAATCCTTCCGGTTAATAATGGAAAATAATTTCATTCAAATGGCTGCGTGGCCCGATAACGATCGCCACTCCTTCCTCATTTTCGAAGAAAAATGGCCCAATTATGCCTCTGGACCAAAATCCGCACCAAACAGTGACTCGTTTTGGGTGCGTCGAATTTTCAATGTTTGCGTGCGGGTTTCCTGTGCCCCAAATGCGACAATTTTGCTTGTTTACATGCCCGCCAAGATCAAAATGAGCTTCATCTGAAAAGATGATTTTTTTTTTGGCAAAATCGGCATCTTCCGTAAGTCGATCGCAGGCCCACTTAGCGAAGCGAAAACGCATTGGATGCTCAACCATATTCGTTCAGCGGAAGGATAAAACTAATTATCTGTCAAATCAGACATGAGCTAAGTGTTACCATTTACGAAATAAGCACTAGCTTAAAAAAACCTTAGATTGCGGACCCTATATTTTTCCTTTTCATTAATATTTGCTATTTCCTTACTTTTAGTTGCTATTACTTTATTTCATCATGTGGAAAATTAGCCAATTTTTTTATGATATTTAGAGAGTAATTTTCTTTTTACTATCATCAGTCCGGAATGTTTCATTGTTCAACTGGAACAGGCCTATTATATATCAACTTATTGGTAAAAAAAAATGTAGGTTCGTAAAATAACAAAAAATTTTTTTTGTTAAAAAAGTGACCCACAAAACCAAATGCATAGCAAATATTGTTAGTCTTAATCTGTTCCTTCAATTCAATATTTCTCATGCCCAGTTGATATTTTTAAATATTTTTTTTTTACATTTGCATTACATTATTTATTTCTGGAGCAAAAATTTCAGTTAAATAATACATACTCTTTGCTAAACAGTGGAAGGACAGTGGCCATATATTTCCTTCAAGATCAGCAAATAATACTGTGGCTAGATCTGGATGGAATGCAGTGTACTTATCTGTATATATGTATGTACATATGTATGTATGTAGTACATACATATGTAAAAATATTTTGTAGATATGTATGTGTGCCACCCAATCTAGAGTCTAGCTAAACTTTTTGTTCTTCGCGTACGATTTAAAATTCTTGATCTTTTGACACTCCTGGAATCAAAGATCACAGTCGTAATCACTTAAAAGCGATTGAATGTTTAAAAATCATACAATTTCTTAATTGGAAGCAAAATGAAATGCTTTAGGTACTGACGATTAGATAACCTTTTGCAGTGTAATAGTGAACCACTAGATTTGTATGTGTGAGTGCTATAATGTGTAACATAATTTTTTCGATTTACAATTACTTACTATATAGTACATACACACATACATATATAACATGTGTATATAATGCATAACACTTAATGGACAAACTGTACAATAGATATTTTTGTTTTGTACGAAAAACAAAGAAATTTTACAATTCCCTTTAAAATAGAAACTAGTTTGTAAATAAATATTTTAAAATTATGAAATTAACTAGAAGAGTACTAAACTAACAACTATAGTACTAAAAGTACTATATGCGGCTGGGCCGAGTCTTATGTAGCCTTCACCGACGAACCGTGAAGGTGTATTTAAAAACAAAACAACTATTAAATGTAAGTATTTTTATTGAACATTCATATTGTTCACATGTAGTTGAGTACAACAGAATTTAAAATTCCAAAAAATCGAACATAAAAAATAAAATGAAAAAGAAAATAAATGAAGCGGCAACACGGATATTAAATAAAAGTGTGTTACCCCGTCGGTTCGATATAGTTCTCGTATGCAATTTGCTAATAAAATTTGTATTAATGAAAAGTGTTATAAATTTCAATTAAGAAGTCACCTAATAAGTGGTGACAAACCAAATACACCTGAGTAGTGATGATGAAAGTGTAGCGGCTTTCGAAAACAGCTGTTCTGTTCTGCTACATAAGTCCCCTTTTTCAATTGTATGTTCCCCATTTCATTTATTTATGTTAAATTTATCTATTTTATAAAATTTTTTTTGTATATCATTTAATTTTTCCTGAACACACAATACAAAAAATTTATTAAAACAATTTGAAAAGCTCATCGATTTCTGTCAAAGTATTCAACGTACGTCAAAAGTTAAAAGTTCGCCAACTTTCGTACTTTGCTTTGACGCAGAAGTACTGAATGTGACAACTCACATAAGAAAGCATGTATTTCAACTCAGCTGTCAGTTGAAAAAGGCGACGTATAACGTATAACGTATGTGGGTCGTCCTTTATGTCGACGTATAACGTATGTGGGTCGTCCTTTATGTTGACTTTCCTTTGTGCCTTAGAATATTTATCATGTTTCTGCATTTAAAAAACACATTTCCGAACAATGGGCCTATCCGTTGTATTATCTACAATAGCACTATTCCATAGTCTTATGTGGGTCAATTTAATAATTTGGTCTGCGATGTCTTTACCGATGCTCATAAAAGTTACTTCCTGTAACATATAATCATACTCATGTAATTCAAAATGGTGCTAGAGATTTCCCTCTCGTTCCTGAATGCAGTAATTGCCGATTGGTTGCCCGTTAACATGGTGACACCTGTAGCCCTAATATTTACACTGACCCACTTTAATGCCATCGTTAACTTCCAACTGAAGGGCAGTATAATGGGCAGGCCAGCAGCAGTGTAAATTTTAAACAAACTGAATGAATTTTAATTAAAATAAATTTATTCTTTCGTTCTGAGTGACTTTTATATACATAAATTCAAAGGGTCTGGTGTAGTTTTGGTTGCAAACATCAAATACACACATATTCACATAAATATCAAATTTCACTCTGTTACAAAGATGTTAGCAACACTTTTTTTTTAACTGCAGGGTATTTTCATGTTATCTATTATCTATTTGATTTCTTGTTAGTCTCGGTCTTATTGTATTAGAAATGTTTGCGATCGCACTCGCATGAAACCCCAACAGAATTCAGAAAAGAAAAGTCAACTTTGCTCCACAATGCAAAACTACAAAATAAAAAACAGAAAAAAAAATTCCGATAACAAGCACTCGTAGACGTTCAGCAAAAATTAAATAAAAATAAGAAAAGAAGAAGAAGAAGAAGAAAAAGCAAATAACGACATCAACAAGGGCCAACACTACAAAATAAATAAATGTCGACCGCAAAACAGGCCGCGACCGACCAACGACCGTTCGACCGGCCGGCCTTTTAAAGGCGAAGAATGTCGTTTCGAATGTATTGGAGGGAGTGCGAGTAGAAATGTGCAGATACATTTTTTAAAATAAATAAATATTTGCTGATTTTTTTTACACACGCACGCACACACATGCATGCTTGTATTACAATATACACACACGCACACACATCACTACTATTTCTATGTTTGCATGCATATATCATACACTCAATACGATATACGAGAGCAGTTTGACAATTCCGTGAGTTTTCAAGCGTCATCAAGCACTGTCAAGCACCATGTATTAAGGTCATCATGATTCACTATCCCACACAATAGCACGATTTACTCACAGGCAAATTTTGAGCAGGTCTGACAGATTTTAAAAATCGCTTAAAAGAGGCGCTGCAGGTGACACACTGTTATACAACAATGATGCCAAAACATCTGCCTGACAATAAATGCTACTGTGATGGCATGGAAATTAAAATTTTTTAAAAATTTCCATAAATTATTAAGAATTCCTTTATTGGACCCAAGTTCAAATCTGCAAACTATTTTTTTTAATGCAATTCAAGTTATTTTTATTAAGAGTGGAATATTACCATTAATTTTTTTCAAATCGCAAGATTTTTCAATCAAATCTTAAATTTCAGTCCAAAATATCATACTTTTTTAGAACATATGTCACATTTGGCTGATCGTGCGATTGCGTATGATAGAGAATCACGGCCTTTAATATACTAGTGTCAGGTTATGAGCAATTTGCGTCATTTGGTTTGTGTTTGACTGCCATTAATATCAGAAAACCTTGTGAATTTTAATAAAAATGGATGAGTGAATTGGATTGATCACTATTTTTTTTTTTTTTGTAAAAAACCAATCACTGACACTAACGAAAGACCTGATAAATACTATGGAAACTCTGGCCAATCAATTTCAATGGCATAGTAATGTTTTACTGAATTTCATGGTGGTCGTACTACCCACAAGTGATGCTGTCCGTTCAGGGGCCAAATTACGGCATTCGATATCGATCGAAATTTGTATTTAAATTGTATGAAAATTTCGTTCGATATCGAATGCGGTAATTTAGCCCCAGGTCGCTCAAAACCGGTGAACATGCAAGAAATCGTCGATAAAATTAATATTATAATATTGGACGATCGGATATTGAAAATGCGATAGGTGGCTGCATTTGAACTGAGCCAGTACCACACATTCTGCACGATCAAGACAATGCGCGATTGTGCACGTGTGTAGTCCGAATGGCAAATATCCATAAATTGAGCTACGAACTGCTGCCCCATTCAGCATATTCTCCCCGATTTAGCCCCTTGCTACTATTTTCTTTTTCCTAACCAGAAAAAATTAATGGATGCTAAAAGTTTTGGGCCGAATGACCTGACGTCATAACCTAAACAAAGGCCTATATTGAAGGCCATGAGAATACCTTTTATGTATTTGGATGAATGAAAATATTAGAAAAATGCTGTATTGATCTAAAAATATAAAACCTTTATTTGCCGAAAAAAATTTATCAAACAGCCCTCGTATATACATACATACAAACATACAATGAACTGTGTGTGAATGTGTGCCTTCAAATGGATGGGACGACTGCATTAGTAGATTTGTTTTGATTTTATTTTTAGACGTGGATATGGTTTTTTTTCGGTGTCGATCGTTTTGGGACTTGAGTTGTTGACTTGACTGCCTGAACTGTATGGCACTTCGGTGACTGACTGTTTGCCTCAAAATTAAGTGACTAATGTGATGTCGTGGTAATATGGTGACAAAGAATATACTACTACATACATCTGATAACAACAACAACAACACCAGCTAAACATTTATGTACAATTATTAAAGCAACAACGATCGAGGACTGATTGACTTACAAATACATAAGCAGAGTTCAATAAGTTATAAAATTTGAAACAATTTGTTGTATATTTTCTTAGCCAGATAAAAAACTGTTGGGTCATAGGTATTTATTATTAACTTATTATGTTTTGACCAGCCGAAGAAAGAGATTTTATTAAAAAAAATTTTTTTTCTTTATTTTAAAGTAGTAGAAGTAGTAGAACACGAGACTATGAAACAGAGGGTCGTGAGTTCGAGCCCGCTCTGAGTCATGAAATATTGTGTTGAATTCTTCTGATCAGCATTAGTGCGTGCTTGTGTTAGTTGTTGCCAGCCTGTTTCAATGATGAAGGCATAGTCACTGATCATTGAACATAATTGGTAGAGACTGACACTATCATGTACTAAAAAGCAGAGTAACAGCACCCGCCTTCGTCGGCCCTGTAGCAAAAATTAGCCGGCGAAGTAAAAAGGTTGAAATAGCTACAAAAAAAAAAAAAAAAAAAAAAAAAAAACTGTCTATCTTCTCATCTTTCCTAATCTGTCTCCTCAATACTATCCCCTCGTTTTCAGTTCCGGCGCAATGCATTGCATATATAGGGTTCATCCCCTGAGCGCTGGTCCTACTCCTAAAAAAAAAAAAAAAAAAAAAAAATTTCTCTTCTATGGGCAGATGTAAAAATTGTTTAGTGGATGTAAATGAAAATATTAACAGATTTAGCTTTTTTTATCCGGTGCTGTAAAGCCTATTTCGAAGTTATTCGGGGGCGAAAAAAGTAATAGGAGATAATAGAGTGTGCTCCTGAGGACCTTTCTTTTCTTCGCTCAATACGTTCTGGGTTAAGAACTTCTCCATTTGCAGTTGGTACAAATTGTATTACGCAATGCAGAGAAGATCTTTCCTTGATCGAGCAGATCATGTGTGGAATAAAATACCTGCCGCTTAATCTATTACACAGACTCATCGAATATCTTCAGGAACTACACCCACCATTTCACTACTCATCTTCCTGGCAAAGCAATGCTTGTGTCTGGGAGTCATTCTAGATTAAGCAGGTAAGATCGTTATATTCGACCGGGTCGAATCTGAAGTACCCTTCAAATATTTAATAAATAAAAACTGTATTTTTATTCGTATTAAAATTTATTTTTATTAAAATTTATGTTTATGGCATTTAACTTAAGTAAACAAGGGAAAAATATTATTTTAATACGTTCGTTTCCAAGGAATTGGGAGCAGCACGGCTGAGACACTTTTCCATCAGCATAAAAGCAATTTACAACAAGGGCCGAAGCTAAATTGACATTTATGGACCCAATTTGTAGGGCAGGGGACGATCAAAGAACATCTTATCTTCGTTGCAAAGCTTAAAAATTTAATTTTTAAGGAATGTGGGCTTAATTAATACAAATTATTAAATATTTACACTATTTTTGCATGTTAAATTAATCTTAAATTAATTTTTCTAATTTTTTGGCTCCAAGTTCAACATTGTAAATCTTCTTTGACATAAAAATATCTCATTTGCTTAACAAAATTACAAAAAACTTTAAAAATTATATTGGGTTTTTAGAGGTTGGTTTAGTTCTTCTAAGGGGAACTTTTTTCCCTCTGGCCCGATTCAGCCCATTTATGAACTTGGCCTATGCCATCCTTAAAAATTTTTTTATATAAAATTTCTAGGGTCTGGCTCTTTACGTTTGGACTGAATCGTGATTTCCACAGACGGTCGTCACTGATCAAGAATATATACACTTTATGGATTCTTAGAGGGATATTACGCTGCGTTACGCACGGAATGACAAAGTGAATATATATTCCAATTCGTTTTTGGGGGTATAAAAAGAATTAAATTTAAAAAAAAATAAATTAATTATATTATTTTAAACTTGCTTCTCTCGATATTATTTTAATAATAATTTTTAAAGCTTGAACTTTTTTTATATAAAAAATTCTAATATATTTTATATGTAAGCCAGTATTTTTTTCGTTTTATTTATTTATGTTAAATTTATTTTATTTACCTTAAGCAGAGAACGCAAAAAATATTAAGAACAACAATGAAAGATCATGCTGATATTTGTCAAAGAGATCAACGCACGTTAAGGGTTGCGTTGACGCAAAACTATGCAATATAGCAGAAGAAATCAAGTATTCCAAATTAATAGTCATTTGAAAACGATAATTTTCCCTGAACACTCATCATAAAATTTAAGGAATAAAATTACCTCGTATTGATGTAAACATGTACTGAGACTTTTTTAAATTCTTACGGCGGATTCTCTGAGCCTCTGGCCTGAAGCAATAGATCTTTTTTTGTGTGAAGTAAATTTGCCTATTCTATAGGACATCACATCTTTGTTTAACTGATTATTTCCTGTATCGATGTTTCACTTTACATATTTTCGAACAAAATATACCTACAATATATTTACGCTGTTCTTGTGAACATACATAGATACAAACATACATACGTTTGTACTCGTGTGTATGTTTGTGTCACATGTTCTACATACAACAATATTATCAAGTCCTATTATCTTATCTATAGTTTTATATGGATCCAAGCATTCACAATTCCAAAAATGCTCTCAAAGCCAGCGATCGTTATAAAGTCGATGTTGTTGTTGTTTGCCTTCTATTTGTGGCACCCCAAAAAGCACAACGTACACATATCTGTGTGCCCCTCAGCAGATAACATTACTAACATGCAGTCAGACAGACAGTTGGGCAAACAGACAGACGAAACGAAACGAAACAAAGCAAATATTCATTTAGTGTTGCTGTTGTTATTGTTGTTGTTTTATGAATGTGTGTATGTTTACATTACTTTGCGTACTTCATTGTCAGTTTTCTTGAACTCTGACCACCTGACCTCGCTTGAACTTTGCATGAAAACGCTGCGCCAGCCGTAGCAGCTACAAAACAAATGCCTCAACCACACAGCCCGTAATCCCACACACAAATATACCAATAAATAGAAAAGAAAAAAACTGAGAGCATTTCGCAAAATATTTTATTTAAAATCGTTGCTAATATCTATTTTATTTTTGTAAAATGTTGCATTTTTAACCCAGCACTCATTCATGCCATTACATGCTCGTTCAAGCTCTAGCTCACCTACACAGCAATACTTAAGAGCGAGAGAGAGTAAGACTCACAATCGTATCCACATGCATGCAAGTGTACTTCTGTAAAGTGCGATAATGTGAACTATCTGACCGATGTTACATTGTTGGGAAGGGGGGGGTGTCAGTTGGGACACACGGCAAACAAAACAATACAAATAACAACAAGTAAGTAAAATAGAGCGGTTTTTAGAAGTGAATGCAAGATTGCTGGGCCATGGAAAACACAAGCGAACACCAACTAAAATAATAAAATAAAATATATAAAAAAATGCAAGGTGCCAAGACGTCAATGTCGAGAGAGTATTAAAATTCACTTGTGCTCCTCTTTGGTCTTGCAGATTCCTAATAAATTCTAGAAATATTCTCTCACGTGTTGCCATTTCTCCTCACGATGTAAACAAAACCAGTGTTTGAGGCAATGATGACAACTGATTGCATTTTCATATTAAACGCTGCAATTTACACAGCATGTGGAGGTGCATATATAAGAGAATAGATGTAAATTTGTCACTCCATTAACAATTGCAATGCTACAACGCACATGCGTATATGAATAAATAGTCTGTTTGTCCGTGAAGTACTGCAAATTTACTTCCGAAGTTTATATATACACTTTAAAGCGCTTCCAGCCTCCATATAAATAAGTTGTGGCGGTAATTTCCAAGTCCAAGGGCTAGGGCAATAAAATTTCAATGAAATGAAATCATATATTTTCCATTCCCAAAATACAGCATATTCTTGTAAACAGCGCCTCCATTTAAAATCCATTCTCTTAATGTCACATGCCTTATATATGACTTTATTTTCGCCTTTGAAAATATTTTAATCGTTTCGAATCTTTCCCCCTAGTGTCCGCTTTTTTCACTTGCTAAAAGTTTTCAAAACCAAACCGCCCGGTATTTCTTAACAGGCTAATCAAATTTCAAAATATTTAAAAAGACACTCGCCCAGCTCGGAAAATTCGCTATTTATAGCAAAATAAGGTGTAATTCTCAAATTATTAGCAAAAGAAATCCATAATTAAAACGCTGCAGTAACGACACTCTTTTATTGTACCAGCCACACGTCGTATAGAATTTATGCTAATCGTACCCGACTATTGGCGACTGAACTGGGGAGAACTGTATGCATGTGTGTATGTTGTGTTGTTCGTACTCTCCAATATCAGTTTTTCTCACTTGAAACAAATAAATGCGTGTGTGTTTGGCATGTAGTTGTATGTTTTCTTTTATTGTATTTTATCTCCATTTACTAAATACTGCACTTTGTTTTATTATCGTTGAAAACATACAGAGTATTTGTTCTCAACGATGAGTTAGTTGTTGTGTCTGTGTTGGTGAGTTGAAGTGTCAGCAACGTACTAACCATGCATACATACATACATACATACAAACAAAGCAATCGCTGTCGTCTCAGACTATGATTATGACAGTTTTTACACATTGTTGATTCAGTTGAGGTTGGGGTTTATTTTTGGCCGCTGTTTAGCGTCTTCTCTAGTTGGCCTGAGTATGCGGGACTGAGAGCGTTGATATCGCGGTGGAGTACACACGGACACAGTGAAAACAGAAGAAGAAAAATAAAAATAAATAACTTAAATCCAAAAACAAACACACAAAAGATCTTGTTTAATATTATTACTATATTTCATATTACTTATTTCTCTCCACCGATCAATCTTATCAAGTGTCTGGTTGCTTTTTAAGAATAAATACGAATTCGGTGATTGAAATGAAAAAAATAAAATAAATAAATTTGTGGCAATTATAAGTGATATATGTAAAGTGATTTTGTTCTTTAAATAATACAATATTAAATCTAAGAAAAGCGAGAAATTTATGTATGTACGCATTAATACATGGATACAATCATCCATTCATATCTAATCAATTCAAAGTGAAATGAGGAAAAACTAAAACGAGCACGTGACTAAAATAATCTAAAGATTACGCAAAACAGACATCGAAAACCTCAAACTTCCATGTTCAAAAAAAAAAAAAAAAACAGGAAAAATAATAATAATAAACAAGAGTTATTGAGGTAATTTTTAGTTAATTTAACAAGTTCATAAATTTTGGTTAAAAAAAAGATCACATTTACAAAAATATAATTTTAAACATACTCACCTACACAGAGATACATATACATAAACATACACATCTAAAACATCTATTGGCGATTGAGACTGAGAATTTTGTTTTTGTAGGTAATAGAATGACAGACAACGAGTGAGACAAACTACAATACATTTCAATTCAATAAATAATTTCAATGCTTTTTTAATATATTATTCTCTAAACAAATACCAACATACGCACATATATATATTTAGCCATATAAAAACGTATGTATTTACATAAATACATACTTCTGAACTGTCAAAGTGGCAGCCACACTGAAACCCACAATTATTAATGCAAAATGATCCATCTATTCGCCATAAAGCGACAACAACTAAATAAATAGAGTAAAATATGAAAATAAAAACAGAAATAGCAACGACGAACTAGAAAAGTAAAATGCAATATAAAGAAGAAAAAAGTTTAAAAGTCAACCGCAAATAACACGGCTGCAGAGGCGACCGACAGAAGAACGAAATAAAATAAAAATGGAAATAAAAAGTATTCAGACATTCATGTACACATACAAACAAACATACAGACAATACATACATACATACATCTATAAATTCCGTACTTTACGGTACGAGTTAATAATGCGCTTTAAAGGTTAAAGATACAAAAGCCGTAACACCTCGATACATTGCGACGATAAATACTTAATAAATACAAATTGTATGTATGACAGACAATATACCTACATACATGTACTATTTCTACATGCCCATGCAAATGTACATGGCCATGTGTATGTGTATGGACGGATTTAGAAGTGCTGACGCCCTAGGCCCTGTCTAATTCGCCGCCTTTTTGATATATAAAATTCTATTAACTTTGATTCAATATTATTATTTACAATGTCTGTTGGAAAAATGTGAGAAATTTTCATTTCTCATAAATTAAAATTTTGTCACTTTGAAAATAGTCAGCCTCAGATAAAACAAGCAAGAACGTTATAGTCGACCGGGTCGAATCCTAAAAATCGTCAAAAATTTTGTAAACAGAAACTTTCTTTTTATTTTAATTTTTTAATACTTTTCCTGCATCTCTCAAAGAAAACTAGTGTTTCTATGAAGTCCAATACATACATACATACATATATAGGGTGTTTTTGTAGAGTGTCACAAATTTAAATCATAATAAAACAAGGAAATATATTTTTAATATCAATGCAACGGGCTTTATTGCAAAGAAAATTTTATGAAATTAATGTTTAAATATGATTTCTGCCATGTGGCTCACCACAACTGCAGCGTAGAAGGCGCAATCTGGAACATCAATTTTCAACAACTAAAAAAATTGTCCATAAAGTGAAAGGACACAATCAAAGTTACTGAGAACGGTGACGAATTGTTGGATTAGGATTATCTTCAATGCTTTCCTGTACCGCGGCTACAGCTTCTTCAGTGCGCCTTGTTCGTCGTCTCACGGGATGCACATTATCAGTAACAGTAAATGTGGTCCGAAAGCGATCTATTGTTCTTCGAATTAGCCGCTCTGAAGAACGATTATGTAACCCATAAAATGGAAGAAGTGCACGATGGGTTTGACAAGTAGAACTATTATTTTTATTAAAAATTTCAACAATTTGCACGCGTTGCTTTGGTATTATGACACTCTAAAAGAACACACTTTACATATCAAACACTCCACAAAAGGGGCTGGGGTCCAAAAATGGATTTTTCTGATTTTCTGGCTCCAAGTTCAACGCTTTGGATCTTCTTTGATATAAAAATACATCATTTCCTAAACAAAACTACAGAAGAACTTTAAAAATGACGTTATTTTTCAAGCTTTTTTCCTTCCGGATCTAGATTGTCTTAGATTTCATCAAGAATATGTATATATATATATATATATATATATATATATATATATATGTATATATATATATACATATATATATATATATATATATATATATATATATATATATATATATATATATATATATACTTTATGAACTTTTAAAAGGATTAAGTGATTATACCCTGCAATACTTTTTTGGAGGATGTAAAAACACTTATGCCATAAGGTTTTCCAATCCCCGAAGCAGTTCCGATTACAACTTTTTGTTCTGTCCTCCAGCTCTGTCAGTGAAATTGGCTTTTATATACCCTAATCCTCGCAAAACGCCGTTCTCTCATGGCTTTCTTCAATCGTGGGAGCAGAAAGAAGTCGTAGGGATCAAATTCGGTAAAAATAGTGACTGAGGCATGAGTACAGTGTCGCTTTTTGGTAAAAAAATTATGAAGATTTGACAATTTTTTTTTATAAAAATATTATAACAAATTCGATATCACGTCCAGTAAGAAATTTACTTCCATAATGGGGCATCTTTAATTTATTTTAAATGTCTTCCAAGCGGTAGCCTCTTCTTCTGAGTGATTTTCATTATGTCATTTTTTACGTTGTCTTCTTCTCAAACTTTGATATTCCGAAAAGATTGCCGCCCTGCAAATCGTTCCGTATTAGGCCCGCAACTCTTGTGCCTAGATGTAAATCCGTCACTGTGTATAGAGATATAAAATCTACTATATGTATCTACTACTGACACATATGATTGTGCAAAAGTGTTTGGACTATGCCAACAAATACAGAAAACATAATTTCTTCCCTCGACAAATTAAGAATAATTTTAATTTTAATTTTTGCAAAGTTCACAAACAAAATGCAACGTTTAAAGTTCTGAGGTGACTGAGTGACTGACTGTTCGTTCAAACAAATTTAATTATGCAAAGAGCAAAACTATTATTCATCTGTGATATGCACGTCTATGTAAATATATTAATCACTTTGTTATATTATTCACCGGCAGGCACTGCAACTAAAAGCAACGAAAAATTATCCGAGATTCCCAGGCATCGTCGGATGTTCTCGATGACACACAGGGCCATCAATTGAAAATATTTTTACAAGTTCATAAAATGTTTATTTTTAAATTACTCGGATCAAAAACGTTCAATTACTGTCGTATGAAAATGTAAGATGTAAATGGCAGTAATTTTAAAACTGTTTTCGATTTATAGCCAGCGATGCAAGATCGTTTTTAAAGACATCGATAATTATCGTACAATAATTATCGATGTTAATAAACAAACGATACATCAGTGTTTTAATTATCCATCATGAATTTATTTTAATGATAATATTTTTTCCCATCCGAGGTCAGTCAGAAAATGTTCATGATATGCTGAAAATGAATGTGAGTGTCTAACAAGGATTTGCACTTTTTTGTTTGAGGAAATTTTAAAATCTCTGAGCAAATTCTATATGAACTCTAAAGGATTCTTAGGAAAACTCTAAAAGAATTTTGGACACTTACTTGAAAACTTTTTTTCATATTCTTATTATTCAAAAAAAATTTTGGCAGGACAGCTTGATTGTGCTTAAAATGCTGGTCTTTAATGAAATTAAAGGGCTGTATATTACGTTAAACGAGGTTTAAACTTCATCCACATCTCAAAAACGCGGCCTAAGCTAAGTTAGGCTAAAACCTATTTTATACTTCAGGAAGAATTTAATTGGTATTGAATATCAGCAAAATCCAAAATACGGTGCCAGAGCTGGAGAATTGAAATTTTCCTGGGTGCATAAATGTACGAATGGCTTTTGAGGCAGCTTGACATGTCTCCGAAGCAATAAAAATGGTTTTGTCTGTATATCTCAAGTGTGAAAAATCTATTTCTCTCTGGCATACAAGTAGTGCCAGCCAGACGACGAAGGAGCCTTCCTTTTATTTTATGATGGAGTCAATGGTTGTTATTGCTGTTCAGTAAGCAAACCGGCAGCAATTAACTTAATTAAGATCAGTAGAAATCCTTTACCCTATTTTAAGCGATCGAGCTCGTGGCCTTCATCTACGTTCATCGGCGCTTTAACTACACACTTCAGGCAACAGCAGTCACAAATTCTTTTCTCATAAACTCATACATGTAAATATGTTTTGCTGACTTTGACATTTTCTCCAAGCAAAGGAAATACTTGATTGTACTTGTTGCTGAATTAACACCATCTGTACAGTCAATTCAACGACTTCGTTCTTTTGTTTACATTTTTGGAGTCAAAGTACAGAAAAGTGATACTTTGGCGTAATCACAAGAACACAAATTTAATATATGAAAATATTTGTAAATAAAAGTGTTAATGTCGCAGAATTATGGATATAGCAATTGTGATCAAAATAATAGCACCAAATAATATTTTCTATTATATTAAATTGAATTAAGATTCATAGGCTAATTGTTCGAAATCTGTTTTTAAATCTCAGAAAGACATGATAAATATTCCAAGGCACAAAGGAAAGTCAACATCAGTTTTATTCAACTTACACAGCAGAGCAGAACAGCTGTTTTCGAAAGACGCAACCCTTTCATCATCAGTGCTCATGTGTATTGTGTTTGTCACCACTTATTAGGTGGCTTAGGTGAATGTGATAACAGTTCCTATTTACACAAATTTTATTGTGAAAAAGAATACGAGAACTGTATCAACCTGATGTTAACATGTTAGTGTTATAATACCCGTGTTACCGTTTGATTATATTTTTTCATGCCCCATTTTTCTGCATTTTTTCTATTATTTTTAAAGTAGAATTAGTAAAAACGTATCATAATGTTGAGTATCAGTTGCCGTCCCATAAGCAATTCATGTTGCTAATTATAAACGAAGGTTGTGGTAATACTTGTCACGGAGAAATGTACAGATAACAGATTTATGCGTTGAAAATGTGACAAAAGATGTAAAAGAAAATTAAACAAAAACAAGTAGGAACTTTACATACATTCTGCCGGCTCGAATCTTAAATACCCTCCAAATAGGAGCCGAATGGCTGAGACATCTTTCCATCAGCATCAAAGCAATTTACGTAATTTTTGCAGATACAATTTTATATCAACGAGTACAAAATGGGACGGAGATAAATTTAAATTGTTCAAACTGTTGGGTCAGAGTTCCTTTAGGAAATTTCTGTGCCTAATTGTAAAATTCTATTTGGACGGGATCGCTCTGGTATGAGGGAGGTATATCACCTTTGTGGTAAAAACTTAAGAAATAACTTTTTAAGTGTAGAAAAAAAAAAATAGTTTTTTATGGGGTCATTTAGGGGAGAATTGGGGGTGGAGCGGTGGGTCAGGGTTAAGGTCAGAGTACATCTTACCTTCCTCGTAAAAGTTTAAAAATGTATTTTTTAAAGAATGTAAATTCAGGCAATACAATTTGTTAAATACTATTTTTGAATATAATACGTCAACGCCCACTAAAAAGGGCAGGGCTCAAGAATTTAATTTTTTGATTTTCTGGCTTCAAGTTCAACGCTTTGGATCTTCTTTGGCATAAAAATATGTCATTTGCTTAACAAAATTACGAAATAAAAATTTTAAAATTATGTTGTTTCTTAGAGGTTAGTTTAGTTCTTCTTAGGGGAACTTTTTCCCTCTAGCTCGATAGAGCCCATTTGCGGTTTTGACCTGTGCTATCCTTAAAAATTTATCTATACCAAATTTCTAGGGTCAGGATCTTTTCATTTGGACTGTGTCGTGATTTCTACGGACGCGCGGACGGACATGCTCAAATCATCTTAGATTACATCACTGATCAAAAATATATATTCTTTATAGGGACTTAAGGTACGTTCACACTTATCAAATATTTGCCCCGAAAAGCGTAGCCACTAAATACTAATGAAAAATATTTTTGTTCAGATACGTGTTTATTAAACAAAACAATTTCATACAAATCTAATAGACAGTGTCATGAATCCAATATTACTGGAGACTATTTAATTTAATGAATAGCTTTTTGAATTAAAAAGTTTTTTATTAATGTTTAGTGGTTACGCATTTTTGGGCAAATATTTGATACGTGTGAACGTACCTTTAGAGGGATATTTCACTGCGTACAGCACAGAATGGCAAAGTGAATACATTCAATATAAAAAGCTATAAGTTTTGAACTCTATTTTATTGTTTTTCGCATAAATTACACGTGGTGCTCTAATTTTTTATAAATTTTTACTATGTTACTTTAATTCTAGGAAATTCTAAACATTTTCTAATGATATAAAATTTTTTTATAAAATATTTTCCTGAAAAAGTAGCGAATTATTGGGGAAATAAATAATATTTTTATATAAAATGAAAAGACTTTAAGCTTAAAATTATTCAAGATTATAATATTCTAAAATTATAAGAATTCTACATTTACTTCCCGCGAATAATCTCTCAGTTTCCAGTTCAATTCGTAGTGCGTGTGTTAAATAACGATCAAATTCTTTAGTTAGATAATACATGTTTTGTCAAAGATTTTAAGAATATATCTAGTGTTAAATAATAAATAATTATGTATAAAATATATGTATGTGTGTATTTATATAAATAAATACAAATGAACACATATACGTATACACATACATATGCACATACGAGTATTATAGAAGTCGGAACGAAAATTTAACATCATTTAAGATTAGCATATAGATACAATCTGGTTTTCCGCCTGTTATTGGGTCTCCATAAACCCTAGAGATTTAACAACAACTGAGAAATAAAACAAATCAAAATATTAAATTAATTTGAAACATTCTTTCAGTTATAACAAACTTTTAAATTGATACTTGTTCTATTTAGTTTCATTTATACTTTAATCGTTGTACAAAGAAAAGAAAAACACGCTGAATTAGTCACATTGAAAACAGCAATTGAGATAAATGTCAAAACAACTTGTTGAACAAACAACAACAATTTCTGTCAAAACTAAATAAATAACAATGTGTGCAAATAAAAATCGAAAATGTAAACAGAATAGTAATTCAAAAATCTATACAGTCTAATTCGTTTAAGCGAAAATACAGAATTGCAGAAACTTTTTACGCTTATGCAAGATTTTCAATATATTATTGTTAAATTTAGTAGACGTGCATGTATTAATTTTAAGTTTAATTTAAAGTTTAAACCTAGAAATTTTATTTAGGCTTAAGTTCAAATCTGCAAACTATTTTTTAGAATTCTGTTTTATTTCAAAAGTGGGTAATGGAACAAAAGAACCTGATGAGTTGTCGCAGGGGCCTCGCAATCAGTGATAATCCTTGGATCAAAAATTATATAAAAATATTTTAAATAATCACCCTTGTCATGAATACCAGGAAATTTTTTCCTTTTCCCTAAAACTGCAATCGTGAAAAAATTCCCCATGAAGGATTTCATGCTAAAATTAAATTCCCCTTATCGCGAATGATTTTTCTCCAGCGAGTTATTTCACTTTTCCCTTTAATTTATTCACTTTGTTTTTGGTGGGGAATAGAGCAGAAAATGTAAGTATTTTCTATTATAATTCGAATATTAGAGTTTACAAATTTTATTTTAGGGACAAGATCCGTTAATAAGACACAAAGTGATATTTTTTGCAACAAATGATTAGCCTGCGTCTAAAGATTAAGAATTTTTTTTAATTTGTTTTGTTCAGTTTCCAAAATGTATTCAAATTATTTTACTATTAAATATTTAAACATATTTTTTTAAAAATATTACATAAACGTAAATTTTTCAACACAAATTCTTTTGATTTTTCATAATGTTTTCTGCTTCTTCTCTTTTTTACAATCACTGAGAACTGATAGCGGGAATAATTTAGCACGGGACATTCACGATATCATTTTTCCCTTTGAGTGGAACAAAAATTCCACTTGCTATTCACAATAGGGGTGAATATGAATTTAATAAAAATTCTTAGAAACATAATTTGCCTATTCGCTGATTTGACCACATAATTTTTTTTTTTTATTTCTTCAAGCAAACACATTAAAGTCCTAGCTGACAATTTCTTGTCAGTTAATTTTTATAAAATTTGTTTAATTGCTAAATCACAATTTCAAAGTACAAAGTAATATCAAAGGTCGTCCAACTTTTGTGGCTTTTGTGTACGCCATTCTTATCAAAACAAAAATAAGAAAAGAATTATAAGAATAATCTTATCATGTCAGTTCATTTGGGGTTAAGCTAATGTAATCACGCACACACACACACACACACAGACATTTCACAAGCGAATATGCCTTAAGTAAGGTCAGATGAGGCAAAGATTTGACGAAATACTTAACATTTTTCCCACTTGACAGCACTTGAATTTTTAAAATGTTACTATACAAAAGAAAAGACATCGTTGAAAAATATCTTGAGAGTGCGGTTGATTAAAGAAGTTAGCACGAGACTAAGAAGCCGAAAATCTCGGGATCGGTTCCAGCAGGGATCAGCATTAGTGCATGGTTGTGTTAGTTGTTGTCGGCCTGTTGCAGTGATGAACATAACTGGCAGCGATTGACGATAAAGAATAGAGCAACAGCGCCCTGCTTCTCTGTCTTGTAGCAAAACTTTGCGGACGAAGTAAGAAAATTTAAAATTGCTACAAAAAACTCTCTATCCTTCATCTTTCTGCATCGATTTTCTCAATATTATCCTTTGCATTGCATATGTAGGGGTCACACCCTGTGTACTGTCCCCATTAACTTTTTAACAACAAAAAACGTAATACGTAATAGCCAGCAATTTTGGTAAACATTAAGGTTTTTAAAATTAATTTCTCCTAAAAATACAACAAACAGTACATCACATTTAAATACGAAAATGCACATGGATTACTTCTCTGAATCGCATCTATTTTGTAATCAAGAAAATATTTTGCTCTTTAGTAATACTGACGTAGCAACGGCGCTACATTGAATCACTACTGATAAGCAGGTATTACAGTAATTGAATGATTTCCAATATTAAATAATATTTTCGCACAGTGTACGTACTTGCTAATTGAAGATACACGTATAAAGGAGTCGTATATATTCAATGCGCGTATTTAATATATTATTATATGCCCAGTTATTTATTTATTTTTATAATTCGTTGCCAATTACGAGTACAAAGTGATTCTGTGGTTGTCTCCAAAAATAAAATGGGAAACATTTAAATGCAAATCATGTATTTAGAAGTTTTATATGAAAATCTTGGCGAAATATTTTACTTTATTTTATGTTATCACAGGAAGCGAAATGAGAGGTGTGGGCGTTCAACTGAACCTTGTAGACTTTAAAAAACAATAATTTGATATGAAGAAAATAAAGATACGTTTGTAAGTGTGTAGAGGTGTGTAATAAAAACGGATGATTGAAAAATAAAAACTAGGAAAAGATAAAAAGACTTATTTACGCACATCAGAAATTCCATTTAAGAGAAATATCGCCATTATTATTGATAATATTGTACTAATGCACGTAAGCAAGCACCTGGAGGCAAATGCTGGCCCTCTAGGAAGAAAGTGTTGCAAAAAATCACATATAAATACGTTTTACAACACTAAAACCATAAACAATAAATGTAAAAAAAACCCTCTAGAAAGAAATTGTTCTCCAATGAGATATAATTTTTGAATATTCTCTATTTTCCAATTCTGTTGTTCGTTTCTAAGCGCATCGATTTGTTTCCTTAGTGTTGCACAAAAACTCGCATAAATATGTTTTGCAACACTGAAAGAACATAAATAAAAAAATTTAGAAAGACAAATACTGACCCTTAGAATGAAATTCTTCTCAAATGAAATATAATTTCGAATCGTTTCCATATTCCAATTCTATTGTTCGTTTTTAACCACTCCATTTGTTGCTTTAGTGTTGCACAAAAAACATATATAAATACGTTTTACAACACTAAAAAAACATAAACGTAAACAAACGATATTGTTTGGACAAAAAAATATCAAAAGAAATAAAAAGTTGTTAAAATAATTTTAATTATTCATTATCTACCAAAAATCATAATAATGAGAAAGTGCAAAACATCACTTATCCCTTCAGTGACCTATATTTTTCAACCCAAAAAAGAGGACATTTCTAAAAAGAAAAATTGTTTTTACTATTTATAGTCAATTGCATGCATACATATATTCTAGGCATGGTCGACTCACTTACATATATTAATGTTTTTTAAACAAAATATGCTCAGAACTTGAAATATTTCCAGAAATATTACAGTCATTTGAGAAAAGGATTTTAATCTCTGCACAATCCATTTGATGATAATAATTTCTATTGTATGGGTGATTTTGATTTTTATTGTATTGAGAAAATAAAACCTTTAATTTTGGAGTTTAAACAAAAAAGTATTAATAATCAAAAAAAAAAGGACAATAAAGGAGATTTCAATTAAAAGAAGGACACTTTAATTTTTGTTTATCTAGGAGGACATCATGTAAAAAAAGAGGACTGTCGTCTTAAAAAAACCACGAATGGTCACCGTACTTATCCCCCCAATTTGTTAACGAGTAAAAACTTGTACGTGTGCTTCCGAATCGTCGTTCATAAGAGTCAAAAGGAACTTCATAAAAGTATCAAATAATTTTCCGAACTATTTCCAAGCCACGTTTTTAATATACAGATAAATATGTAAAGGGTGGGCAAGTTTATTTACTTCCGAACCTGAAATTTTCCCTGTCTGTAATGCAAGTCGATTGATTATGCTTCCTAACGTTTCCCTCACAGAAGACTTAATAAAACTTATTTCGACATCATCGTCAGTATAAGTATTTGACATTTTGATGTTGTACGAGAAGTCTACAAAATATTGATAATAATTATAACTTTTTTATTTTGATCGTTTTATGAGTAATTATTCTTTAATTTAACAAACACTGAGGTCAGTTTTTTACAAAAAATATTTGCAGTTCAAAACAAACAAATACGCACACATAAAGAGATGGTGACAACCTCTCAGAAGTAGACGGGGAAGCTTCCCAGGAATTTAGAAAGTGGAGATCTGGTGAAAACTCGATTTTTTCAAAACTAATAATTTACTTTCAGATATTTATTCGACGCTTTTTATTATTATTTTTTATTATTTATTTATTTATTTTTATCTTGGACCAGCACTCAGGGGATGACCCCTATATATGCAATGCATTGCGCCGGAACTGAAAACGAGGGGATAGTATTGAGGGGACAGATTAGGAAAGATGAGAAGTTAGACATTTTATTGTAGCTATTTCAACCTTTTTAATTCGCCGGCTAATTTTTGCTACTGGGCCGTCGAAGGTGGGTGCTGTTACTCTGCTTTTAGTACATGATAGTGTCAGTCACTTGCCAATTATGTTCAGAGACCAGTGACTATGCCTTCATCATTGAAACAGCCTGGCAACAACTAACACAACCACGCACTAATGCTGATCAGCAGAATTCAACACAATATTGCATGACTCAGCACGGGCTCGTACTCAGGACCCTCCGCTTCATAGTCTCGTGTTCTACTACTTCAGCCAAGAGCACCCACCCTTTTTATTATTAATAAATTTTGATTATTTAAGCGAGAAGTCAATTATTTTTTTATAATTAGCTTTTTGCCATTTACCTATTTTTTGAACATTTTCAACTTTCTTAACGGGAAGATTAAAAAAAAGCTCAGAGGGCAAAAAATGTGCTTCTTTCTTACTCCTCTTACAAATACCAAATGATGAAGGCATAGTCACTGGTCACTGAACATAATTGGCAGCGACTGACACTATCATGTACTAAAAAGCAGAGTAACAGCACCCAGCTTCGTCGGCCCTGTAGCAAAAAATTAGCCGGCGAAGTAAAAGGTTTAAAAAAAGCTACAAAAAAATGTCTATTTTCTCATCTTTCCTAATCTGTCCCCTCAATACTATCCCCTCGTTTTCAGTTCCAGCGCAATGCATTGCATATATAGGGGTCATCCCGTGATTGCTGGTCCAAGATAAAAAAAGTCTTGATTTAAAAACATCGGAAAATCATTGTGTGAATTGGGTGTTACACTTCTTTTAGGTTGTTCTGGCCTGCTTTGCCCGGCGTATATACTAAAAAATACAATCTATGCTGTGAATAAAAATTGCATTATTCTTTTTATATGTATATTTTCTAATTAAAAATATGTGATTGTTTTTTTGTAGAAAAAAATTGATCTATTTGCTCAAGAAATCAAAAGATGTATACAAAATTTATATACATACTATATATTAAACAAGCTTTTGGTTGAAATTTTTTTTCCAATCATAATTTTTTGTTTTGCGACTTCAAAACGATTTTATAGCAATAAATTCAAAAACATTAAATTCTGAAAGTCCTTGCAAGGCATTCCTCCAGCAAATATCTACTGACATAATAGTTAAAAAAATTTTTTTTTTGTAATTAGGCAAAACGCCTGCTTCTAAGTGGCGTATCTTGAGGAAAAATCAAATCTGATATATTTCATATTTACACAGGCTTTAATAATTTCTAGGAAAATCATTTAAGGTGCTTTGAATCATAAAAAAAATAATAATAATAAATCTCTTGCTGCAATAAACATTAAGGCGGTCACACTCTAACACTCACGCTTGCGTATTAACAAACAGATAAAAATACTCGTACATTGTCATGAATAAATTGAGACGTTTACAAAACTGATGAAATTGCCATCAAATAACAGCCGGCAACTACTGCAGCACAGACAACAGCAACAACAACAATAACAACAACAGCAACAAAAAGTAATAAAACAACACCGAATTGCTTAAGTATTAAGAAAAAATTCAAAAGCAAAGAAAAGAATTTGGCAAATGATCTTGCAAAACTCTCATTTCAGTTCAGATCATCTTAACAAGATACTTTAGGTATTGTGGCCATTTAATGTACATTTTAATGCATGTCTCCAGCCGACAACGGCAGCACCACCACCACCATTTGCTACAGCAACAACAAAACTATTAAGGAAAAAATTAAGAAAAGTTTTAAAAAATCAGTCTCGAATTGTATTGCGGCCAGCAAGAAAATAAATAAATAAATAAAAAACCAACGAACGAACGAAGGAATAATTTCAATGCCGGTGCACGAGTATTTATGTTGCACTGACTGTTCTGTTCTGTTCCGTTGTATGTGTTGCATTTGCTCATGATCAGTTTGTCATTTGCAAGGTGCAGGATTTTATTTAGTTGTTTTTATGTGCCGCATAAAAAGTGCATGGATTTATACACCATTCGTGTGTGTGTGTGTGTGTGTGAGCGAGAAAAGAATCTGTTAAACTTGTTTGCTGGCTGCAAGAAAAGCAAATCCAGTATTAAACATGAACATAAACGAAATTACCCAGCCGAACGTCATGGTGAAAAGGTAGCAGAGTTCAACGGGCGGAAGAATGGACAGACATCGTTGCCATTTGCCGGGTTCTTGCTCGTACACTAAGTGATTGAATAAATGTATGAATGGACTGTGGATGGTCGGTCACAAGCCATTCAATATCACCACAGTTGGCCGCCGCAACTCGGCTAAGTCTTGTAGCCATGGCTATAGCAGAGGCCGGTGATGATGTTGCTGATGAGACGATCTTGTTTGTGGTGGTAATAATTTGAAAGAACAACTTCGCCCATGTGGAAGTGAGTGTTTTTACAAACGCAGGGGCTGGCATAATATTCGTATTATGCAGCAGATATTTATTTCATTATTATTTTCCACACACACACACACCATCTCAAAATTGAATGCCATTGGAATACATGTGGACGAGTATTCCTACCGCAAACACACTCTCGCAGCCCATGCAGGCACGAATGCCATCATAAGTAACCAGAAGTTGTCAAACGTATGATTATTGATATTCTTGTTAACGCTTGAACATTTAGCAGCTAATGAAGTTTTTTAATCCGATTTGTATGTTGGGCTATTAAAACTTTATTTCATACCCATTTCGTATTTGTTTATTTATACGATTTTCCGTAATTATTTCACGTTAATTATTTCATTTGTACTCGCAGCAACTTTTAAAGCTGGAATTTATGTGTTCACATGATTAAGAACCAGTCATAGTTTCTAAATTGTACGTCTTGCTTTAAAAAGGTGTTCACTTTTGCCTCTAATTGTGTTAACAAGCTATAAATATTTCTATATTAAATTCTAATTAAAAAAAATGTATTTTAAATATCCAATTGGTTTGATGAACAAGTGTAATGTTTTCAAATTCCTTGTGTTATACTCCTTAATCACACAGATTTTAAAGGTCCTGGCGCAAATCTCTCTTTACTTTTTTAATGTTTGCAAAACAGGATTTTCTCACCTTTCGACATCTCACGCGATTCAAGATCATTCGATAAGAAAATTTCAAAATACGAGTATAATAATATTTGACGGACATGATAAAGTTTAGTTGTATTTGTATAAAAAATGCCTTGCAAAATTTATTTTGAAAAGCACAGATGCCGGCGGAGTGACAGAGATCATATGGCGGTGATGTTATTAACCCGTAGTTTACTTCGACAAATCCTTCTTAGTCGCATTTCTGGAGAGGAAGGACTGGATGGAGGACTCCGCGACTCGCAGCAATGCAACCTTGGTTTTTACGGACGGCTCGAAGATGGACTCTGGCACTGGTCCGGGGGTTTATTCCGAGGATCTCGACCTTTCGGTATCGCTCAGGCTACCCGATACCTCGACAGTTTTCCATGCGGAGATTTATGCCATTACCGAGGCGGCATTGAGGATTGATGGGTTCAGTTTGGAGGTATGGACTATTGACATTTGTGTGGATAGTCTGGCAGCAATTAGGGCCCTGCACTCGGGGACAGCGAGGTCGAAATGTGTACTGGCATTCATTCAATCTCTGGCTCGACTTGAAGAACATGAAGTCAGGATAGTTTGGGTTCCAAGGCATGAAGGCGTTCAGGGGAATGAGATGGCGGACGAATGCACTAGAGTGGGTTCGGCCTTGGATGGGCCAGCGTCATGTAGGGATATTGACATTCCCTCAGTTGAGCTGCTGAACAAGATTCAGGTGTGGGCAGAGAGGGAGGTGACAGGCAGGTGGCCAAGTATTACCACCTGTAGGGTCTCCAAAACTCTATGGCCCTCGCTTGACAGAGTTAGGACTAGACAGCTTCTGACTTTTGGGAAGAAGTCGTTGGCACTCCTGGTGGGGGTCTTGATGGGGCACTGTGCAATTGGGCACATGTCGGGGCGTTTTGGCTTTTTCCATGATGGCCGCTACAGGAGCTGTTTCGATGAGGAGGAGTCAGTACAGCATTTCCTTTGTGAATGTCCGGCCCTGCAAGAGCGTAGAGTTAGACATCTAGGCTCACGTTTCCTGCGGGATCTGGGCTGCCTCAGGGATGCACAGCTGGCTGCCCTGGCGGGCTTTGTGAGAAGTTCTGGGTGGTTCTCCGGAACCACTACTTCGTTTTGAAAGGATTGTGTGGGGTGTAGTCTTCTGGGCATCATAATGGGCCTTTATGGCTTCCGAGTGTTTTTTCTCGCTTATGGCGGGCAGCCCTTCTAACCTAACTTAACCCGTAGTTTTATCCGTTCCCGTGACTGACTGTACACTATCTATGCCTTCATATAAGAAGTAGTAACGCAGTTAACCACGGAAAATTCCTCAGAATAACTGTGCTGTTCACGGAACTGGCCTTTTAATTGAGCCATTGTTTCGCGGGCTGCCTGGCATGCGGCATCGTTTTTCTCGAAACCACATGTCAGCCAAGTTTAGCTCTTCCATTTTGGGTAAAGAAAATTGTAATCATTGCACGGTGACGCTCGCCATTCACAGTAACGTTGCTGCTTTCATAGTCTATGAAAAATTTTGGTCCAACGATGCCACTGGCCCATAATCCACACCAAGCGGTGTATTTTTCGGGATACATTGAGGTATCCATTCAATGAACTTTCTTTCTTTCTTTCGATAGTGAAATTCAATAACCCGCAAGCGTTGCTCGTTTGTAAGTCGAATGAATTTTAGACAAAACTGAACATGTTCAACATGTTACGCGAAAACAGCTGAGATGCCACAAACAGTGTTGCCAAAAAGAAAGTTGCTAAAAAAAAGTTGCTGTTTTAATGGCAACACATACAAGGTGGACCAAAAGAAGTCATACGATGACTCCTCCAGCGTGAACAGCGCACCATGCATTCACTTTGAGCGGCTGTAATGTCTCCTCATGCATCACTCGTGGATTTTCGGTGCCCCAGAAGCGATAGTTTTGCTTGCTCACGTACCCGCTGAGCTGGAAATGAGCCTTATCGCTTAAATATGATTTTGGTCGAAATGTCCTCCACTTCATACTCAAGATTGAGGATGGGGTGTGTATCGCTCCATAGCTTGTTCACTTGTATTCTACAAGTGGCTAGTTCACAAATGTCAAAACAGATTTGACATTGGCCGCCATTTGCAAAAATAGGAGCATCTTCCAATAGGGTGGTTTTTTATTTTTTTTTCCTACCTTTTATTAATTTAAATTCCTGTGTCGCCATTTCGATTATTTTTGCCATGTCCTACTCTCTGAATAACATTTTGAAGCCATTTTGTTGTTGTTGTTTTTATAGAATTTGGTGCACAACGAATTAGGGGGAAATATAAAAACCCATTTGGCATTTTTCTTAAAATATAGTGGGAAAGAATCCCATATTAGTGATTTACTTTAAATGAAAATTTCAAATGAGCAAATTTTTGATCAGCGAGCGATCCCAGTTGCAATTAATTTCATCAAGAAATACTGACGAAATCTTTAATTGACGCGAATCAAACTTCTTAGCTGGCTGTTATAAGTATAAAATACAATTATAATTGAAGTATAATTTGAAAAATAATATAACAGGATTTTTGCTGATCTTTTAATTTTCAGATTTAGCCCAGTGTATGCACAAGTTCATTCCATATCGGCAAAGAGAGTATGTGTCTTTACATAAATACTAGTACATAACACGTCTTTCAGTATAACTTTTATCTAAATACCTTAAAGTTCAATGCGTACATTGAATTATTCATCGATCATTTACCTCAGCACAAAAATATTAAGTAGTAAGTAGCAGGCAGGGAAAAAAAGCGAAGAAAAAAAAAACAAATAAAATTACTTAAAAAATCTGACGAGGCGTCTTGTACGTGATCAAATAAAAATTTTGTATATAAATTGTATGCGTCGTCTATGGATGTGTGAATATAAGAATATGTTCATACGCTTTTTAATAAAACATCTCCATACACACACACACACACACAACACAGCACATGAACAATTAAGCTCAAATTGTAAAAGTCAACAAAGCATTAATGTCCATATACGAGAGCTTAAGCATTCTTATATACTCGTATCATGTACATAAACTGTATATACGAGGAATACATACATGAATAATACATACCGTATATACAATGGATCTCAAACATCATATTCTGATTTTTAAGTTTCTACTCTATTGTACGATTACAAGTAACTTGCGAGTGTGTAAGTAAGTGTAAGCTTGTGTGTGTAGTTGTTCACGTGCACGTGCATGTGTATATGTAATATGCATTTCATGCATTGCATTCCATGTATGACTCCATTAAAGACAGACAGCATTTGAATATATGCAACTGATCGAGAATGCTTAATGATAAGAAGGGTCAAACAGCCATTCCCAGTGTCAAACAGAAACGACAGCCCTGTTTTCATGACATCAAGAAGTGTCAGTGGATTGCAATCATATAAATTGTAACACACACATACTCACTCAGAATCAAAATGTCTAACTAAACGCACATTCCCCGTTTATGAAATTGTGATAAACTGAATCAGTTCTTAAAAGAATATATTGTTTTCTATGTATAGGGTGTTTTTTTTATAGAGTGACACCAGTTTAAATCATAATAAAAAAAGGAAATATATTTTTAATATCAATGCAACGGGATTTATTGGAAAGAAAATTTTGTGAATTTAATGTTTAAATATGATTTCTGCCACGGCTGGGGCGTAGAAGGCAGATTTTCAACAACTAAAAATATCTTCCATAAAGTGGAAGGACACAATCGCAGTTGCTGAGAATGGCGACGAATTGCTGGATTAGGATCATCTTCAATGCTTTCCTTTACAGCGGCTACAGTTTCTCCAATGTGTACTGTTCGGCGTCTCACGGGATGCACATTATCAATAACAGTAAATGTGGTCCGAAAATGATCTATTGTTCTTAGAATTAGCCGCTCTGAAGGAAATGGAAGAAGTGTACGCACGCCATCAAATGGAAGAAGTGTACGTACGCCATCGAATGGGTTTGACAAATAGAACAATTATTTTGATTAAAAATTTCAACAATTTGCACGCGTTGCTCTGGTGTTGTGGCACTCTAAAAAATAATTGCTACATTGAATATAAATAAATTATTGATATACGAGGTTTGTTCAAAAAATAAAGTGAAGAATTTTCATATGTCTAAAAAATATTTATTTATTCAACAATTTCTATTATTTTCCCTTCAAAGTAGTCTCTCTCAGATATACGAGGGTTGTTTGACTATTTAAAAAAGAAAATTATTTCGGCAATTAAACGTTTTATTTTTCAACATCAACTCCTTCTAAATCTGTAATTCTGTTAGTCCAGCGCTTTTTCAATTTATTTTTGTTATTTTCAAATTATAGACTTTCTCAAGGTCCTTGAAATAGACGATTAATTCTGTTATGATCTGTTCATTCGATCCACATGTTTTACTATCCAGACATCTCTTCAGGTTTGGAAATACATATAAAATTGTGTTACAGCATCATCATTCAACCTTCTTCGACAGCTTCTACCACTTATAAATATTTTATTGATTCAGTACGATAATCATCGTATGCCACTGACAGTATTTCCAGTGCTTTTGAGCACTTAATTTAATTTTTCTTACACAAAAATTCCTACAAATTCTTTGATTTTTTTTCTTCAGGATCAAATCTCCGATTACGTAAAACACTTTTAATTTTTATGCCTCTCACAACAACAAAAAAAAACAAAAGATGCTGACTAATTGTCACCAAAATAAAAATAGGAAAAAAATTGGAAAAAACTGTAGACCCTAAAGACCATCTCTACAACTTTCCGCTAATTTTAATTGCAAAGTCCTCGTAACATGATTTGCTCTGTTGTTCTATACTTTTAAGCTCTGCGAGCTCAAAAATTTAATAGAAGCTTAATAGAACACTATTATTTTAATTTTCAAACTGCTATAATTTTTGGCTGAATCAACTGATTCGAATTATTTCGCTCACAATATTTCACGAATCCATCAACCGATTTTGCGCCGGCTATTAGTGACCCACGTGGTTTTTAAATGTCAAGAGCTGATTAGTCCATCGGTAAAGCCGTTTACAAGTCCAACCAAGTAAAAAAAGAAAGTAAAAAAATGTTTTACCGGTTCGAATCGGCTGCAATGAACAGGAGATCCAAATTTTATAGAACTATTTGAAAGCTTTGTTTCGATTCGGTCAAGCGATTTCCAAGTTGTTCCTAGAAAACCGTTTAAAAAAAATAAAAAATTTTTTTTTTTTTAAATATCTCGAAATTGACTGTTCCCGAATCCGTTCCAATTTACAGGAAATCTACGTTTGATAGACCTCTTTGAAACAATTGGTTTGGTCAAGCAGCTTAAAAGTTATAAGTGGTTCACGCACTTACACACACACATACACACATATATACCCATACATACAGACAGAGTGACGCCCCCTCAGGAGTAGTCGGGGAAGATTCCTAAGAACTCAGAACTTCGAGATCTGGTGAAAACGGGGTAAAAGTAATAACTTTCCTATTTTTATTTTTAATTTTCAATTTTCTTAGTCAAAAGTTAATAATAATTTTTTGCTCTCTACGGAAATTTATTTATCTCGTTTGGCAATTCGATTAAAATTAACGATTATAATATGGGCCGTTGTAAATACTTTCTTTATGTCATTGTTCTGTTGAAGTATGGCTACTGATTCCTTTATTTTCTTTTTTTCTTTTCAGGTACGTTGAATGTGAAATTTTGATGCTTAAGTGCAACCGTAAGTCTATATTACAATTAATTTAAAACGAATAAGTATACCATCGTAATCTGATACAGCAAAACTGTCTGTCTTTATTGGACAGGGCTGTCCAATAATTTGACCGTTTAATAAATAATATATCGCACTGTTTCCTCTAAAAAGCGTCAACTCAAAATTCACAAATTTTCGGTAGAGGCAAAACACTGAAAATACTTTATACCACTTTTTATCACAAACAGGGATACAATTGTATATTTTTTTGGTGGAAGAATGCAAATATTGATGTAAGATTTTTACAGTGATTTCTGACAAAAAGTGAAAATTGAAAAATTTCGTGTTGCCCCTCTTTAGAGGAAGCAGTGCGATATGTAAAATAACTAAAAAATATTTGTTCGGTATTTTCGAGAACCCTGGAATTTTTCCATACTTTGTAACAGATTAACGAATTCTTTCAAGTTTCTGATGCTATCGAAGTTAAAACAAGTATGTATTCAGTAGGTGTAGCAAACGACATCCATCAATAGGATCGTTAAAAATAAACAAAAAGTAAAAAAATAAAATAAATAAATAAATAAAAAATAAAACAAATATAAAGAAGTAGGTATTCAAAGTGTAAAAATAAATAAACTGGAGAATAAGAATATAAAAAAAGGTTAAAAAGCCTCACCTTAATTTTTGCACCACCAAGAAGGTTTTTTAAATAACAGCAACAACAAACAAAAAATATCGAATACAAACAACACACACACACACTCGTACGAAGTGTTAATTTTTGACCGAAATTGTTGTTGTTTTTTGTTATTATTCAAACTTCACATATTTCGCCATGTCCATCTCTTTATAGAAATAAGATTCTCAACGACTGCATTTTTGACCCGAATAACATCTCATGACTTCTCAAGTCAGCGGTAGAAAAGAAAAAGTCCATACTTTTAGTCTCCTGGCTTTAAAACTTACAAACATCTTATACGAGGGTTGACAGGAACACGTAAGTTTTGTGGGTAACTAGCAAAAGTTGTGTGTGGGAAAAGTGTGTAACCCTGTACCCCGCTTGTACAAGGTGTGGGTAAATCACCAAGATCCCTATGGCCTATGAAATTTGTATGCGGTCTGGAGACAGATTTGAAAGTCAAGACTCAAAGAAATTGTTGGCACTAACAACAACTAATATCGTAATTTTGGAAAACTTCTAAAAACAATAAGTGAAACAAGAAGTTTTGAAAAGTCCCAGAAAACGCAAAGTGGAAGAAAAACCCATAGGCAGAAGGTATTGCAAATATGTGAATAAAAAATTAAAATTAAAAAAAACAATTAAACAATGTTTTGGCTTCAACAATATGCTTTCTACGTAATTTTACACACAAACACACACATACACACACACACACAGGTGTGTGCTCATACACGATCGCACACATGCAAATTTAAGCATATAATATTTATTTATAGTAGACATATATTTACAACATACTTTAACCTGTGCCTGTTAAGTTTTCACATTCGATTGCCTGTCTGTTGGTCTCTTTAACCTCAATGGCAAGCACGAGTATATATGTACATGGATACATACATATTTATGTACATAAATGTATATAAATACACAAAGATATTACATACATAAAATTTTTTTTATTTCGCTAACTCATCAATGATTTTGAACACGTTGCGACATTTTGTCAATATCACCAGTTGATCATCAATTCGTTCGTTATTCACTTATGTTGTATATCGTTCTATGAATATTTATTGAATTTTGTTCATTCTTCTCTTGTTTTGTTCATTCTGGTCATTTAATAAAATTAAAGTACAACAGAGCATACGAAATATTTTTTTCTGCAAGTTTTGAAAATATATATTTTTTCTTAAGCACACACACACACACAATCATATCAAGACATAATACCCCAGTCAGCATTTTATGAAATTAATGATCATATTCGAGTCTTTTTCGACTCCTGCGCACGATTAAAATAAGCATTTATGCGCTCGTTTTCGAGTCGAAAATTACTGTTCATTCGGGAGAAAATGGTACCCGAGCCGCGACTCTTCTTCAGGGAGTCTTTTATGATTCGCGCTTCTGATTAATTTCGACTCATTTTCGAGACAGTTTGTGGTAGTTCTTTATACAGTAGCCGCTCGGTTATATGAACATCTAGAATAGTGAACATCCAGAATAGTGAACAACAATATTTAAAAACATGGGGTTCTAAAGAGTGAACACAGCCTATCTCTATCATTTGAACAGCTTTCAACCGTAAATTTTTTTTTAATGTTTGTCTTATTGGAAATATGTTCTTCCCCGAAATAAGTGAAAAAACTCAAACTGTATTTTGTTAATGTTTTCAGTGTTGAGTGATTATCTTACATATTAAAAATCGGTTCTTCCCCGAGATTAGCAAGCGTGTGCATACGAATACAAAAAAGAAAAATTAAAAGGAAAACATTGAGAGAAGCTGAAATGCCGTTGGTGGAGGCGAAGCTACATATATCATTGGTTCAATCAACAAAGACTTAGAATTTACCCATTACAAGTGAATTAATTAAAGTAAAAGCAAAATATTTAAACGACCAATTGAAAGAAAAAATTTATTTTACTGCAAGTGATGGGTGGCTGCAGAAATTTAAGCGACAATTTGGTATACGGTTTTTAAATATATCCGGTAAAAAATTATCGTCCAATCCGGAGTTTGTAGAACCTTTTAAAAGAGGACCCCATTCTTTAATAGTAGAACCCAATTTAATACATCATCAAATTTACAATACGAACGAAACTGGCCTATTTTGGAAACTGCTTTCAGACAAAACTTACGTTTTAAGAAGGGAAAAAAGTGCACATGGAAGAAAAACCGAAAAAGCACGTCTTACATTCCTGGCCTGTACAAATGCTTCTGGTGCTAGGGAAAGCAAAAAATCCAAGATGTTTCAACAATTTTACTCCACCCGTTGATTATGGCCATTCTAAAAACGCATGGATGACGGCAGCAATTTTCCAAAAGTGGTTCAAAGATTCATTTGTTGTGCAGGACTTCTTTCATTTTCATTAATTATTAAAAAAACGTATTAAAAATAAAAAATTAGTTTAATAAAAGTCATATGAATTACTTATTTGATGTTCTCTCGATTTAGTGAACTTCTCCATTTAGTGAACAGGCTATGTTTGAATTAGTTCATATAACCGAGCGACTACTGTATATTTTTTTGATTTTACTGTTTGTGTTTTTTTTTTTGTAAATCACTTTCTAACTATTTTTGGGAATCATTTTCGAGACTTATTTTAAGCGCAGAACTGATTAATCAGTTTTTGATCATCTAAGGTACTCGAAAAAGACTCTGTTTTGCTGATTTTTCCAAGTCAGTCAAAACACGAAATCCGTATCCTTAGTTGGCTCAATATCGTATGAAAATCGAAGAGAGATGAACTTCCTAAAGAATTCCCCCAGATGGGTGCGTGAAGCATGTACGATCTGTGAACGATTTCCCTGGATAATATCAAGAACAATTTTAGAAATGTTTTTTCTTTAATTATAGAGGAAGATAAGAAAATGCAGTAGAAACTGTTGTATACGTGCTTATTTTTTTTTATCTTGGACCAGCACTCAGGGGATATCCCTGAACTGAAAACGAGTGGATAGTATTAAGGCGACAGATGAGGAAGGATGAGAAGATAGGCAATGTTTTTGTAGCTACCTCTTTACTTAGCCGGCTAATTTTTGCTACTGGACCGACGAAAGTGGGTGCTGTTACTTTGCTGTTTAGAACATGATCGTGTCAGTCGCTGCCAATTATGAGAAGAATTCAACACAATATTTCATGACTCAGAGCGGGTTTTGAACTCAGGAACCTCCGCTTCATAGTCTTGTGTTCTACTACTTCAGCCAACAGCTGAATATATTTTCTAACCGCTCCTATAACAGCTGTTCTGTTAATGAAACGAAATAAGTTGTTGACAAGGTGCAGAGTAAAGAGCGACGCAGAGCTATTTTTATTACACGGCATTTTTATTTATGTTTTTTTCCTAACTAGGACCGGCACTCAAAGGATGACCCTTGCTCGTGCCATGCATTGTGCTTAAAGAAAAAGTTTGGGATAGTATTGAGGGGACAGATGGGGAAAATTAATAGAGACAGCATTTATTGTCTCCATCTTGTCTACATCTTCCAAATATTTGACGAAATAAGCGTCAAAAATTTCTTTAAAATTTTTTATGTTTATGCGCGAAAGGTAAAACGATAAAAAACAACATTGACTGTGTATTGAGTCTGTTAACATTTAAAATATTCTCCTAAAATTATAAAAATTTAAAATTATATAAAATTGAAATTATTGGTTACGCTTATTTCGCCAAATATTTGATAGATGTGAACATAGCTTTAGAGTACAAAAATTTATACTGATATGTTTTAGAAGGCAGGCGTCATTAGTTCTTAAAAATGATTAGTACATAGAAATGACCGTATGTATATCACAAACAATGTCTGTCTATAAGACATTTACTGCTGCTTTTTATCGGAAAATATCAATTACTTCAGGTGGGACCACAGCAGATATTGAGGGAAATTAAAAATGCTCAACCTTGGAGACTAGTTAATATGTTAAAAGATATCTTTCCCGGATCAGATGCGACCAAAGTTTATCGTCACTACTTGCGATTATGGCCCCATCTAGCGGTGGCCTTAATACTGCGTAGTGTCAAGTGTCCACTAAAATCCCAAGAATATTTAGAAGGCACGCGTAAACGAAGATTTACTCGTAGAGCAATCGTCTGGTCGATTAAAGCAGAAGTCCAATAATCAAATTGCCGTGACGAAATCGATAAAATGTGGCAACGCTTCACATGTGTTTAACGCTGCAGTTGATTTATTTCGACTACGATTACGACAAACGTAATAAGTGTCAACCTCTCAAATGCTACCAGGGCACTATTATTACAAATTTTCCATAGGTGCTCAACTATCTGTCCACCACATCCCAGTGGTTTATCAAAGTACTCTGGTAAATAACGAAGAGAATTTCGAGCAACTTGACGTGACTTTCTTAATGTTTCCGCAAATGTTCGCTGGGTGTTTATTAAGCCCAGCCAAGTATTTTGGAGTGTGTGTTTGTGTGCATCTGTATGTGTGTTTGTTTAAAGTTCGTCTGTTTGTTGGTCGTTGGTTCACTAATAATCGCAACCTTGTGGTTGGAGGAATGCGATTTCTGTTGGTCTTGGACTTGACAATTTAGTTGTTTGCTTGTCGGTTGTTTGTCAGTTCAATGGATTTACTGTTCAATGACGTTCAACGTCTATTTTTGCGCGCAAGCAACAGTTTAAATCCGCCAACTACTTCTTTTAGCAAGACCAGCAATAACAACGGAAAACAACTACAAAATGCAAACAGCCGTATTAGTTTTACAAAAATGTACGTAATCATTTATTAAAAAAAAAATACAATTAAATAAACAAAAGTTTAAATATTTCTACAAAAATACATTCACATATTCGGAATGGGCAATATTTAATGCATTTTCGAATCTTTGTTTTAATTAACTTTAAACTTTAAGCAAGAGTTATGAATTAAAATCTAATATTTTTCCACTTGTCTAATAATTATAATCGAACACAAACTCAAGAGCGGAAGTAGAAAAATCTAGTTCTCTCTGTTTTAATATATTCTCATATAGTGCACATATTTTTGTACACATCCATTGCCCTTTATTCTGTAACTATTCGACGTCTTCTACGTCGAGACAATATCGAAACTAAAGCATGTATCCTTTTTCTTTTTGTTATTTTCTGGACATGATCATAGAATAGTTAGAGGCCTGTTGTCGCCAACGAATACTTATTATATTACCCCTTATTCCATGACTAATTGTCAACGTCACGTCCAGACAACAATAATATGCCACTTATCTACTCCTTGTGGACAACAATTCATTACTTCTGACATCCTGTGACTACTCTCTAAAGCCTTGAACATAGCAAAAGGTGTGCTAGGCAATTTGTCAATTGCAGAAGAAAAGGAATACGAAAGTGTCCTATTTTTGAGATTGTCTTGACGAGACGTTGCCAATTAGTTACAGAATAAGGAGAATTATCTCGACATCGAGGTTGACAAATAGTTGCCTGGGATTTGAAGGCAGTTAGAAAACTCCTAGAATTTTTGAATTTCCCATGCAATAACTTAAAATGCAATACTGCAATACTGGTTCCAGATTTTGTACTTTTCTTTATGAATAAAACATATTTAAAATTTTTGAAAGGAACTCGTGTGTATTGAAAATCAGAATAGCCAAAAAGACAACTCCAGAGCTGGAAAATTAAATCTTTTTTTTTTTGGTATATTACAGTAGCCAAGAATGATAAAATAAAGATTACGCCTTGCGCATGATTTACCGTTCGATGACGTATTTGTTCCCTCGAAGAGATTGCCAAATGTTTCATATATGCAAAACTAATACTTCCTCTTACAAAATTAATATTTTATGCTAAATTTGGCAACTCTTCTCACAATTTACTCAGAGAGGTTTCCAATTTACTCAGAGAGATTTCCAACAAACAAATTAAATCGGATTTATGAAAGTGCAAGTTTTGTGTTATATTTTATAATAAATTGTGTTACATTTTAAAATAAATATATTAAAATAATTATTAAATAACTTAAATTGTAAAAAACTTATTAAAACTTGATTTTTAAAGCTCATAAACTGTAAACAAAAAACCTTAATTAAAGAGGAAAGAGAACAAAAAAAGAGCAAGCATGAAATGTGCAGTGGGCAATTGCAAACAAAGTGACAGCAAACAAACAAGTGCGAAATAATCGTGTTAAAATGTAAGATTGTTACCAAATTTTTTTTTGTTTTCAAACAGCTGTGTCATTTTATAGTTTTCCAAGAGATGAAGCTCAAAGGAAGTTATGGCTGATATATTGCAAGCAAAAAAATTTGTTTTGAATGGGGAAAAAAGAAATATAATTAGCACTTGGGTTCAATATTTATATGAAATAACTATAAATTAACAATTTCAAATAAAAAAAGTGGAAAATAAAATATTTTTTTAAAATTGTTTATTATCAAACAAATTTAATTTGAAAAATCGCAATTTGCCCCACTGTCCTGTTTTTACAATAACATAATAGTTCTCCAGCTGAATTTTATTAGCCAATCAGAACACATGTAGAGTGACGTCAGAGTTCCATCATGCGCAGAAAAATATTTTTATTTCAGCTTGTTGGCGTAATCTTTATTTTATCCTTCTTGACAGTAGCTAAATAGAAAAAATGTTTTTCTTTGGTATTCCAACATATTTCATATTTTAGAAAGAAAGAAATTAATATTAAAAATCAGAAAGATAAAAAAGATCGTTCCAGGGTTGGAATGAATGTGTGTATAAACTGTAGATGTACGTCGGTGAAGGGTATATAAGATTCGCCACAGCCGAATATAACACTTTTATTTGTTTAATTCTTTCTCAATGAATTTTAGTCGGTTGAGCTTGACAACATATTAATAGTTGACAATTTTACAATTCTCTTATTGACTCAACTCCTCGGTCACGTTAATGAATTTTTTTTCAGTGTATTGTGCTATAAAAAGTTATATATGTATATACACACATTCATCAATGAGATTTTTCTCAGTGTCAGAATTTTGGACAATGCGTGTTTTGTTACATAACTCTGGTTATATGTATTAAACACTTATTATTAAGATATTATTTTTATTGATAACTGTGAAAACTGTGGCAAACGAATTGATTAAATACGATAAAAAATATAAAAAATGTACTAAAGAAATACTCTTTTAAAAATGGTTGGTGCTAACGGAGACAAAAAGGCGATAAATATAGAACCCATTGTGCTAAATTTGCTCTCATTTCCTTAGATGTGTATAGAACACTGTATTTGCTAGCAGACCCCGCACTATGGGGCATGTGCCACAAGTACGAGTGCACATAAGTTCAATAAATACCTAAAAATTTTCTATTTTCGTGTTTATGAACGCTTTGCTTGTGAGGAAAACAAAATTAAAAACCATCGAAAATAATTTTACATAAAAAACTCTTAACAATAATTCTATATAAAAATAGATTTTATTAAAAAGAAAAAAAAAATTCTTACAACTCGTATATCTACCAATTATGGCCCACTCTTATTGTCGTCGACTTCAGACGATGTTCATGTTACATTGTGTGTGCGTGTTTTTGCTGGCACTTGAGTTCAAATGTGTGGGTCTTCGATAAGTGAATTACATTAGGCGGATAACCAAAATTAGCATCCATCACTGGGAGTTGACCACCAATGACGCCATAAAGAAAACCATTTACTTGAATCGATTTGGACACAATTTTCCTCTCTGCAAGTCATTTATTCCAAACACTTTCAACAAGTTGTTTTTCCATATAAATATTCGAAACGAATTATGGATTGATGTAATTTTTATGGTAATTCCGTGTATCTAAAATAGCTTAAGTTGAAAATTTATTTATTTCTCTTATCATAAGTGAATACAATTATTCAAGTAAGATTAATATGAAGAGAGTCGATAAATTAAAAATAAACCAAAAAGTTATCTGCCTAATGTACAGTCTAGTTAAAGTTTAAAATATTTGTAGCCGTAACCATTTTTAAAAAATGTAAAAAAATAAACTTTGTTGTACTTGTACCCATACTGTGGTTATAAGTGGAGATGTGCTCGTGAGTGAAGAAAATAATATTTTTTTTCCTTAATCACGCTCTCGCAACAGAACATTTTAATACTCATTACTGAATTCTAATAGAAAGCTCACACTCCTCGAAGCAGTTCTGGTATGGAATTATTGCTATAGCCTTGACCTCTCTCAACGATTTTCCTCTGTCCTGGCAAAAGGCCTGGAAAAATTCGCAAGAGGACAATTCTGCTGGGTGCGGTGGCTGAGGCTTGATTATAGTGTTAGTTTTGGCTGCCAAGCGACGGGTTTTTTGGGAAAAGAATTTCAGCAATTTTCTAACGAACTTCACTGCGTCACGCTGCTTGCCCAAAATTTCCGAAAAACTTGTATGGCATGAGCCAGCAAAAGTGTCGACGTACTCAGCCAGTTCTCCATTAGCGATTCAACTATTCTCCATAGAAATTTTCTGCACTTGTTCAAAATTTTTATTAGTTGTTGGTGTGCTGGGTCGTCCAACGCGAGCATCGTCATTCACATCTTCTCCACCTTCCAGGAAAATCTTGTACATTTTGTAAATTTTTTTCTTGATCAGCACTATAACCACTCTACGCCACTGTCAATATTTCAAATACATTTCAGCACTTAATTTAATTTTTTGTACAGGGTGGCTCAAAAAGAAGTGGTTTGAATTCCGTATAACTTTTTAATTAAGACATATTTTTTTTAATTTTTTGTTTTTTAAATACAGTAAATTTATAGGGAATATTTTTCGATTAGTTATTAAAAATGATATACCGCAAGTGGTGCCCGTTTCTGCTTCGCACAAATGTGCTCTTTCCAACACATTTTCCATGACCTTTCGCAAAACTTCCGGTGTTATGTTGTTAATTTCGTCTCAAATATTGGTTTTTAATTCCTCAATAGTCCTAGGCTTATTAACATAAACTTTCCCTTTTAAATAACCCCAAAGGAAACAGTCTGGAACGGTTAAATCCGGGGAACGTGGAGGCCAATTAAAATTGCTTCTACTCGAAACGACGGTATGCACGCTGAGTCAACACAATGGACCGTTGATTTGAAAAGTAAATTTCAACGACTCGGGCACGTTGTTCAGTTGTGTATTGCTCCATTATAAATTGTCCAAGTCTTCTTTACAAAATACTGAAAAGAAAAAAAAATTATAATAAAAAAGTTATAAAGAATTCACACCACTTCGGTCTTTCTGGGCCACCCTGTACAAACTTTAAAGCCAATTCTTTGTTAATTTTTTTTTGACCGCAGAAAATCGCTGATCATGGAAAAAACTTCCAACCTTCGACTCACACAAACCAACTAGACAAGTGCACCAACATAAAAAAACACTAATCAAAATCTCATCGTACATGTATATACGAGGCCTGTTATAATATTTTTTTTTCTAACTCGAACAAGCACTCAAGGGATGACACTCACATATGCAGTGAAAACAGATGGGAAGATACAGATTTTTTTGTAGCTTTTTCAAACTTTTACTTCACCGGCTAATTTTTTTTTGCTACAGGCCCGACGAAGGAGGGTGCTGCTCCTCTGCTGTTTAGTACATGATTGTGTCAATCGCTGTCAATTATGTTCAGTGACCAGTGCTATGCCTTCATCGCTGAAACAGGCTGACAACAACGAACACAGCCATACATTTATGCTGATCAGAAGAATTGCGCATAATTTTCATGAGTAATCGCGGAGTCGAACTCAAGACTCTCCTCTTCATAAGCTCGTGTTAACTACTTCAGCCAACAGCACCGTCAATTTGAAATTTGACACTTTATCGCGAGTACTGGAAATTTTTGTTATTATTATTACTCATGATCATACATGATCACACAGGATACGTAATCACACTCACGCCTATTTTTTCTTCTCTATATATTCATCATCACGCGTGAGACGAAAGAAAGAAAGACAAAGAATTACAACAGTTGCACATCTCTAGTGATATCTAACAGATACATATGAGTATTAGATCGTGTGAGCGTTGTGATCGAAACAGCAAATCAATTTTCAAGTACTCCATTCTTATTGACTGTCGTCGTCGTTCTCATTTCTTGGCCGATTCTATAAAAGCGCAAATAGCAACAACAAAAATCGAAATCATTATAAAATAAATATACAAAATCAACGCTTATGATGACAAAAACCAACAAAACAGAAAATAAAGCGGAGCAAGAAGTCAAATCGTTGAACAAATCAAAATGTTTACGGCTCTTCAAGTTTCAAAAGAAACACAAACAAACAGAAACAAGAAGAAGAAGAAGAAGAACAACAACAACAACGGCAAGAGAGAAATAACTTTAACTGCAGCGTCGTAGTGTTCGTTAAGACCCAGAAAATATTAAAAATACGGCCCCAGCCGATGAGTTGAGGGATTGCTGATGATGTTTGACTGTTGGCTGGGCTGCAACAGCAAAATGTTGTTGACACTGATATGGCTGCCGGCGTCAGCAGAGGCTTTAAGGCGATCAAAATTTAGCATTCTTGATCGTTAGCCGATCAAAACACTGACGTCGCTGTGAAAAAGCAACTACTTGCGGCAGCAACGCCTTAACGGCTTTTCGACGACTTGTTTAACTATTTCAACATTTTTTGTTGCCTCAAACTCAAGCAGAATTAAAACCACAAACTGAGATGAAGCGATTTGTTTATGTACAAATATTATATTTATTATGTGGATGTGTGTGTGTGTGTGTGTGTGTGTAGGGATTTATACAAAACGTTTGATCCGTTTTAAAAGACATCTCGTTGCAATTTTAAATGCAAAATTCAGGCGGTCAACTTAATTGATTTATAATTTATTGATTCATAATCCCAAAAATGTAAGTTTAAATAATTCGAAATTTAACAATTGGCGCATATTTCTGATTTTCGTACACCCTATGAAAATACAGGGTGTCCGCCGGGAAGGTATACTACTTTCTTTTGCCGCCATTTTGGTAAAAATTAGTCTTGACAATTCATATTTGACAGTCGTGAAGTAGACACGTGGCAAATTTATTATGGAAAAATATTCGACAAACCAACGTGTTTTAATCGTTAAAACATTTATTTTTATCTTGGACCAGCATTCAGGGGATGACCCCTATATATGCAATGCATTGCGCCGGAACTAAAAACGAGGGGATAGTATTGAGGGGACAGATTAGGAACGATGAGAAGATAGACAGTTTTTTTTGTAGCTATTTCATCCTTTTTTACTTCGGCGGCTAATTTTTGCTACAGGGCCGACGAAGGTGGGTGCTGTTACTCTGCCTTTAGTACATCATAGTGTCAGTCGCTGAAAATTATGTTCAGTGACCAGTAACTATGCCTTCATCCGTGAAAGAGGCTGGCAACAACTAACACAACCACGCACTAATGCTGATCAGAAGAATTCAGCACAATATTTCATGACTCAGCGCGAGCTCGAACTCAGGACCCTCCGCTTCATAGTCTCGTGTTCTACTACTTCAGCCAACAGCATCAGCGATTGCTATGACAATGAGAAAGTTACGTGAAATTTCTGGCAGAAACAACGTGCCAACAAACCGCACTATTTATCGTGTAGCGAATGATTTCGAAGAAAGAGCGTCTGTAGGTGATAGGCCCAAGCATGATAAACGTGGTAGGCCTTTGCATCCATTATAAGCGATAGTCTGGTGTGCAATTTGTTCAGTTACTCTTACAAATAATCGGACAATATTTTAAAAATTGTTTAAAAAAATATACAGACAATATATTTCAACATTTCATAATCATCCAATATTCTGTTAATCGTCGGTGCACATGGTCCTTCAACTTTAAAAAATTCTTGTTACGAGTACCCAGAGACTGACGGCTCAATAACAAAAGAGCACGAAAATTATAATAATAAAAATGTTGTATGAACGACCATTAAAACTAAGAAATAAATTAAGGAAATAGCTTAAGTACGAGTTCAGCTTGAACATGAGCATAAGAATACTCTTACAAAAAGAAAAAAATTAAAAAAAAAAAATGATGTAAAATAAACCAGAAGTCAAGAATTCGTGTAGATCATCGAATAAAATAAAATTAAATGATTTTATTGACTGCGATAAAATGCAAATTAGTTTTAAGCTTTTGTAACGAATACATATTTAATTAATTTCTTACGAACTAAAGAACTACATCCATCTCCAATACATCAAAACAGCACCGTAAAGGTTATTTTTAACATTTATTTAAATTAAAGCACATACTTCGAATATGGAGTTGAGGTCAGACCAGTTAAATGCTTGACGGGTTTTGCCTTTCAATTTATTAGCGATTCTCTCTGGCATTCGAAGTTCTCCAAGAACAAATGAGAATTACCAAAATAGACTTAGAATAAATTGAGAATGTAAGACAGACAATAAATCAAGTCACCTATAGTATTCTATATGAATCTTTTATGTATTTGATAAATAGATAATTTTGTACAAAACAAAAACTGTGCTACACAATTTTACATAAAATTTTGAACAAATTCTTTTCAAATTGTGGACAATTATACATAAAAACAAGTAAAAACGTTGTATTCGGCCGGGTCGAATCTTAAATAGCCTCCAAATATTTAGTAAGTGAATTTAAAATGTTTAACTTGGTGGGACAGAGTTCCTTTATATAATATCGTACGTCAACGCCCACTAAAGGGGGGGGGGGGGGGGGGGGGGGCTTCAAAAATAGACAATATCATGTTTTCCACAGACGAACGTATGGGCATTGCTAGATCGTCTCAGACTTCATCACTAATCAAGAATATACATATTTACTTTATAGGGTCCAATTCTCTTTGGAGGGTATACAAACTGTATTTTGGCGGGGTCGCTCTGGCAAGGGCTGTGGGGAAACATTTCACCTTTGTTATAAAACTTTAAAAATAAATGCTTGGGATGATTATATACAAAATTAAAATACCTTTTTTTTATAGGGTCATTTAAGGAGCAAAGGGAGAGGAGGGGTAGGGCAGAAACAGGCAATCATAAAATTCTAAAAATAAATGCTTGGGATGATTACATACAAAATTAAAATTTTTTTTTTGTATGGTCATTTGGGGGTTGAAGGGGGAGGGGGGGGGGGTAGGGCAAAGGAGTACCAGGTATCGTCTCAGCTTCGTCATTAAAGCTTAAAAATTTTATTTTTAAGGAATGTAGGCTTTAGCAAAACAATTTGTTAAATGTTTATGCTATTTTCGCATATAATAACGCCCACTAAAGGGCGTTACGGGGTCCAAAAATAATTTTTTTTTATTTTATGGCTCCAGTTTAAGGCGTTGGACCGTATTGGACATAAAAATATATCATTTGCTTAACAAAATAACCAAAAAACTTTAAAAATTATGTTGTTTTTTCAGGGTTGGTTTAGTTCTTCTTAGGGGAACTTATTTCCCCCTTGCCCGATTTAGCCCATCTCCGAGCTTAACCTGCTCTAAGCTTTAAAATATATTTAAAGCAAATTTCAAGAGTCTAGCTTTTTTCGTTTGGACTGACTCGTGATTTCCACAGACGGACGGACGGACGGACATGCTCAGATCGTCTTAGATTTCATCACTGATCAAGAATATATATACTTTATCTGGTCTGAGATGGATATTTCGATGCGTTACAAACGGAATGACAAAGTGAATATACCCTCCAAATTCTTTTTTGGAGGGTACAATAACATGACAGCATGACACGACTCACACGTGATCTGTCAAAAAAAAATGCTATTGAAAAAATTATCTCTACTTGACTCACCCTTTATAATAAATCTTAGCTTATAACTCTTAATTATAAATCAAATATAGAAGTTGAAAAAATGTCTGCATGGAAAATATTTGTTTTGAGAAATGTTTTTACTTTCATACTCGTATATGACCTCAAAAATACAATAATCAAATATTATTTCTTATTCATGAGAGTGCCAGTGTATGATTACTCATGCATCACTTTTAGAAATAGACACTAGTGTATGTTTCAGTCCAAACACATCCCGGCCAACGATGGAAGAAATTAAGTATTTGCTTAGGAGTGAAACCTCCAATCACTATTGCAAACATGGGAGTACAGTGACACACAAGAAGTCAAGAAATTTAGCTCCCTGATCACTAGTATTAAATAAATATTCTGCAAGTGTTTCTTTATATTTGCCCGCAAAACCACTGTGCACATATTTACATTGGTCTTTCGTCTAAACTTGACGACAAAATACATCCACTCCCGTCAATTTTGTGGCGACATGCATCAATCAATAGATGGATGAATGTTTTCTTGATTGTGATCCGACTTGATTTGCATTTCAAATCCAAATTGATTTCATTGCAAAGCGCCATTTTAACGATTTAGCAAAAAACAAAAACAAACAAAAAAACTAAATGCACGTAAATGTATTAAAGTGCTAAATTATGTAAAACCAAAATTATTAAATGCTAATAATCTTAAATTGCTGTTCTGTGCTTTTACAATTGGCAAAGGTACGGCATAGATCCCGGCAGACGTTAACGTGCACAGAAAATATGTCAAACTCTAGCGACCTTTTAACATAAAATCTACTTGTACCTGGAAGACATTGTGGAAATTATAATAAAAAAAAGCAATCATTTAAATTTGCCGGCGTGTGTTTGTGCCGAAGTTTTGCAGAATAACACACAGAAAAATTATTCGTAAAAGTCACTGAACGCGGGCCAAGAATTTGCAAATTGAGAAAAAACTGAAATTGTTTTTTTTTAGTAAAAATATCTATTCCATAGTAAAATAAGGAATTTAAAGGGTAAAAGTCAAAGAGTGCTTAAATAGAAATTAAAGAAATCAATGCGATTTAGTAAAGGATTTGTGTTGCGATCTCAAACTGCTGCTGCAGCAGTGCTTCTAGGTTACAATGGCAATATTCAGTGTTCGATGCAAAAGGGTCTTGCAAATGCAAAATATTTCCACTCTACACCAACAAAATAAATGAGCCCTATTCACAATCTTGCTCAAATGGTCTTTCATCATTGCATTTGCAAAATACTTCTAATCTCCACCAACAAAATACGTTAAAAATGCTTTCAAATAATCAATCAATTTGCAAATGCAATAATGCAAGACCCTTTCCACAAGATTGAGAACAGGGCTGTTGAAGATGTTCAGAAATACTCTCCCAATTTGCAAATGGAATGCTGCAAGATCATTTGCTCAAGATTTTGAATACCGCCAAAGTTTGTTTACCATTTTAGCCGGAGAGTGTTTCTTTCTAAACTCGGACCAGCACTAGTCAGTGGATGACTCCAACATATGCAGTACATTGCGCCGGAACCTAAAAGGAGGATAGGATTGAAGGATGGTATTGAGGGGAGATGAAGAAAGATGAGAAGATAGAGAATTTTTGTAGCTATACAGGCCCGACGAAGGGGGATGCTGTTCCTCTGCTGTTTAGTACATGATTGTGTCAATTATGTTCAGTGACCAGTGCCACGCCTTCATCACTGGAATAGGCTGACAACAACTAACACAACCAGCCACTTGTGCTGATCAGAAGAATTCCGCACAATTTTCATGAGTGAGCGCGGGATTGAACTCAGGACCCTCCGCTTCATAGTCTCGTGTTAACAACTTCAGCCAACAAGTTGTTTCCCTTATTCCCTCGTTGCGGAATAAGGGAAATATTAATGCGCCAAGTGTTAACGATCACTACTATTCGAACAGATGTCAAATTTCAGTTTGACAGATATTGTGAATGGGCGAAACCAAAGTTGCCAGACTAATTATTGTGAATGGGCGAAACCAAAGTTGCCAGACTAATTATAATGTGTACCGTATGGTAAATATTTATGTACTCGTACGTAAAGATGAACTTTCCATGGCGGTAGCTCTTTTTGAAGATAAAGCAACACTTAGCATTATCTGTGCTCTCTCCGCGAAGTAAAAAAAGAAAAAACACGTGTGTGTGCACCTGAAGAATATTTAAATAACGAAATGTTTTTTCAAATTGCATTTAAAGAAAACCAAAGAGTTGATCTGAAAAAAAACAACAACAACAACTGATTTCCCTTAGCACTAGCAAAATTGTGCGCATGTGTGATCGTAAATACTTACACGCTGCTCTGATGGTGAATGACCAGTAGATAGATGTGAACCCATGCGCTAATTAATATTTAGTTCAACGTTGCATTTTATGCTGGCAAACCACAAGAAATGCTTCAAGTTTAAGCAGAAGCACTTTTGTAAACTGCAATATGGGCAGAAGACATGGGCAGAGGCCATGTCCATAAGAAGAAACAACACGGACCAGCAACACTTTAATGGATTGCATGTGATTTGCAATGATGGCGCGATACCAGCGCACAAACAAACTTTAATATTCCAACTAAATTTAAATCATACACACCTGTTCTCAAAAAAGAATAAATTAATAACATTAACAACAATAACAATAACAACAAGCACAACAGCAACAGCAGAGAAAACTAAAAACCAATGCAGTGCAATGAACGCTTAACATCTACCACGCTCCACACTCTTCTGATAACGAACTATTGTGCATTTAAAGCTAATAGTTGTTTGCATGGACGGACACACGAGTATGCAGGGGCACAACAACACACACACCCATAGGACTTCAACCATGGACACATGCAATTCGCCTTCTTAACAACGAACCAACGAAACAACAACCAAACAAGCACTCGACCAAAAGAACAAATAGCCCAACATGAAGAAGCGAAATAATAAACAAAAACTATTCCGTCCACTCATGACTCGTTAATAGATTCACATTTCGAGGAGCAATTGTTGCACTATTATGCCATAATAGCCAATAGAGTTTTTTTTCCTTCTGCCACACAAACTGCATGCAAAAGTGTTCTACTGGCCACTGCATTTTGTCAGCAAGAAATAAATTGCACAGTAAAATATTTCCAATTTGATTGTAACCTTGAAAGATCAATTCCTCACAACAAACAATCGTTTGAAAACTATTGAGTTGATTACATTTCAAAAATCTGGTTTGCAATAACAATAATTATTTAACGATTTCCATAGAAGCAAAGAATGTCTCAGTAAGAATGCGCTTTTTATATCCTCATTCCGCATGTAACACAGCGACGTGTAGCTCTAAGACCCCATAAAGCATCTTAGGGTAGGTTAGAAGGGCTGCCGCCATAAGCGAGAACACTCGGAGGCCATAAAGGCCCATATTGTGATGCCCAGAGGATTACACCCTACACAATCCTTTCAAAACGAAGTAGTGGTTCCTGAGAACCACCTAGAACTTCTCACGAAGCCCGCCAGGGCAGCCTGCTGTGCATCCCTGAGGCAGCCCAGATCCCGCAGGAAACGTGAGCCTAGATGTCTAAGCCTACGCTCCTGCAGGGCCGGACATTCACAAAGGAAATGCTGTACTGACTCCTCCTCCTCCTCATCTAAACAGCTCCTGCAGTGACCATCACGGGGAAAGCCCAAACCCCAGTGCCCCGTCAAGACCCCCACAAGGAGTGCCAAAGACTTCTTCCCAAAAGTCAGATGCTGTCTAGTCCTACTCCTGTCAAGCGAGAGCCATAGAGTGCTGGAGACCCTACAGGTGGTAATACTTGAGAACCTGCCTGTCACCTCCCTCTCTGCCCACACCTGAATCTTGTTCAGCAGCTCAACTGAGGGAATGTCAATATCCCTACATGACGCTGGCCCATCCAAGGCCGAACCCACTCTAGTGCATTCGTCCGCCATCTGATTCCCCTGAATGCCTTCATGCCTTGGAACCCAAACTATCCTGACGTCATGTCCTTCAAGTCGAGCCAGAGATTGAATGCATGCCAGTACACATTTCGACCTCACTGTCCCCGAGTGCAGGGCCCTAATTGCTGCCAGACTATCCACACAAATGTCCATAATTCTTGCCTCCAAACTGAGCCCATCAATCCTCAATGCTGCCTCGGTAATGGCATAAATCTCCGCCTGGAAAACTGTCGAAGTATCAGGTAGCCTGAGCGATAAGCGAAAGGTCGAGATCCTCGGAATACACCCCCGAGCCAGTGCCAGTGTCCATCTTCGAGCCGTCCGTAAAAACCAAGATCGCGTTGCTGCGAGTCGCGGAGTCCTCCATCCAGTCCTTCCTCTCCGGAAATGCGAGTGAGAAGGACTTGTCGAAGTTCATGACCGGAGTCATATAATCAGTCCGTCTCCCCAGGATCTGCCCTCCTACCCTTTGTAGGATAATGCCATGTCCCGTACGGTCATGCCTGAAGCTGCCAGGCTCGATGAGTCTGAGGGCTCTTGATCAGTAATAAAATCTAAGACGATCTAGCCACTCCGTCCGTTACTCTGTGGAAATCACTATACAGTCCAAACGAAAAGAGCTAGACCCTTGAAATTTGGCCAAGTTCGTAAATGGGCTAAATCGGACCACAGGTAAAAAAGTTCCCTCAGAGAGGAATAAAACAATTTCTAAAAATACATAATTTTAAAGTTTTTATGCAATTTTGACCTGCAAATAATGGGTCAAAGAAGGTTCAATGCCTTTGGAGCATGAATACCATTCTTTTATATTTATTAAAAATAGAAATTCAAAAACTTGGTTAAACATATTCACAAGAATACAATAAAAATATATTAAAAATCTAGAAATCAGTTAATTAATAATTTAAGATAATAAATGTTCTGTAAGTTTAAAATTGAAGCAACGGGACATTGATTGAAAACTTTTTCGGTATTTGGAAATCAATTACATATACCCTATCATATCAGAAATGCCAGTCATAAGACACCATCTTGGAAGATTCGTGAATAGAGACCCTTTTTCTCTCCAAAGAACATTCATTTTCAAAAAGAAAGGACGAAATAAATATATTGAACGAGAAGAGGAGTAAGAACCGACCCGAAAATTTTATGAAGTTCTGACTGGGATGGTGCATATAATGAAAAGTTGACACAAAATCAATATTTTATCTGATTATCTAAGAAATTTACAAAAAAATTTAAGTATAAAACGTTTTTAAGAACTAGGCGTAAATTATAGTCTTCGGTTGAGATATTTAAATTGTACCAAATTAGTCGTAGTAGTACCACGATACCAACAAAGTCGTAATTGTACCAAAAAAAGTACGATTGTATAATTTTTTTTCTTTGATCTTGAACCAGCACTCAGGGGATGACCCCTATAAATATATGCAATGCATTGCGCTGGAACTAAAAACGAGGGGATAATATTGAGGAGACAAATTAGAAGATATATAATTTTTTTTGTAGCTATTTCAACATTTTTACTTCGCCGGCTAATATAAGTTTTAAGGAGAGCTAGCTGCAAAAGTAATGTCTGAAAAGCAGAGTAACCTGTTGCTAATATGCTGATCAGAAGAGTTCAACACAATATTCATGACTCAGCGTGGGATTGAACTCAGGACCCTCCGGTTCATAGTCTAGTGTTCTGCTGCTTCAGCCAACAGCATCCACTTCAGCTGCAGTACCCCCAACATGCATTTTTCTTCTCGCCTTTATTGGGTGAGGAGAAAACGTGTAAATGTGCCTTTTTTAACCTTTTTCAGTTTAAACAAGTAAAAACGTTATATTCGACCGGGTCGAAGCTTAAATACCCTCCAAATATTTAGCAAGTAAATTTATTTATATATTTTTATTTTAATAATATTAATTTTAATTCATTTAGTTTATTTTTTTTATTTTTTCTTTTCTCAATTTCCCATTTTCTTTTGTATTGACTTGTCTGATTCTAATACTGTAATTTATAAGATCACGTGTCTTGTTGTATTAGAAAATCATTAATAAATAAATAAATAAATGAAATGTTTCACTTGGTGGGACAGAGCTCCTTTATATAATATCGTACATCAACGACCACTAAAAGAGGCGGGGTAGGGCAGAGTAGTACTAGGTTACGTCTCAGCTTCGCCATTAAAGCTTAAAAATTTTATTTTTAAGGAATGTCGGCTTAAGTAAAACAATTTGTTACATTTTTACACTATTTTTGCATATAATAACGCCCACTAAAAGGCGGGGTCGAAAAATTATTTTATTTTTTTATGGCTCCAAATTTAATGCGTTGGACCTTCTTTAATATAAAAATATATCATTTGCTTAACAAAATGAAAAAAAAAACTTAAAAAATTATGTTGTTTTTTAGAGGTTGGTTTAGTTCTTCTTAGGGGAACTTTTTCCCTCTTGCCCGATTTAGCCCATCTCCGAAATTAACCTGTGCTCTCCTTCAAGATATATTTATACCAAATTTCAAGAGTCTAGCTCTTTTCGTTTGGACTGAATCGTGATTTCCACAGACTGAGGGACGGACGTGCTCCGTTCGTCTTAGATTTCATCACTGATCAAGACTATATTTTATGGCATCTTAGAGGAATACTTCACTGCGTTACACACGGAATGACAAAAAGAATATACCATCCATATTCTTTTTTGGAGGGTATAAAAAGATTCTTTGTTTACTATGATTTATCGTAAGTACTATTCAAATGATTTCTAAAAGTTGGAGGAATTTCGCAAAAAAATATGTTTGAAGTCCAGCGCTGATTTAGTGTAAAAGCCCACGAAATGCAGGCAGGCAGGCACATAAAAATGTTTAACCCGCCAAAAATAAATCAAAAGTTTAAAAATGTTTACTTTAATAAAATTTAGTGTGTGCGATTGTATGTAATTGATCTTCAGCACTTTGCTATTAAAACTTTTCCACTTCAACTCACTATTATTTGCAACTTTCTATTGAATCAATTGCGTGCCACCGAGTTTCGCTGTTGAAAAACACAGAGAACAGCCATCAGCATAAGAAATACTTAATCCAGTTTGTATTTAATAAATAATCAGTGAATTGTAACGATATTTATTTTATTTTTGTTTTTGTTTTTTGTTCAAATGCCACCGCAATGTAACGGTAGATGCACCTTAATTGAAATTTCATCGAATCGCCAAGAAGAAGGCAGCGTAAAACGACATCAGATCATGTCTTGTTTGTTGATGCTGCTGTTGCAAATTGGAATTTATTGAGTGGAGTTTTCATTGTGATGGAGAGAAGATGTGATAGAGACATTCCAGTCTTCTTCTTATTACATATTCCAAATAATAGCTCTAGAGTCACTTTAGAACTTATATTCTGGCCGTAAAAATTTAATTTTTAAGTTTGTACAACAAAGGTGAGATGCCTCCCCCACGGCCCGGGGTGACCTTGACACATACAGAGTTTTAAAATTGGGCCCAGAAATGTCCTAAAGAAACTCTGATCCAGCAAATTAAACATTTTTATATATATGTATTTACCAAATATTTGGAGGGTATTTAAGATTCGGCCCGATCGAATATCACGCTCTCACTTGTTAAATTTATAATCGCATTTTTCTACAGATATTTCTGCATGGCATTTCCATAATTCTGAAATTAGAAGAAAATTATAGCGTCCGCCAAATAACTTTTTTTTGAAAATGCTGTAAAAAAACTGCTGAATATTTTCTCAAATTTCTTTTTTTATTTGAAAGTACAATCCTTCCGGTTAATAATGGAAAATAATTCCATTCAAATGGCTGCATGGCCCGATAACGATCGCCATTGACTGTAACGGCCACTCCTTGCTCATTTTCGAAAAAAAAAATGGCCCAATTATGCCTCTGGACCAAAATCCGCACCAAACACTGACTCGTTTTGGGTGTGTCGGCTTTTCAATGTATGCGTGCGGGTTTTCTGTGCCCCAAATGCGACAATTTTGCTTGTGTACATACCCGCCAAGATCAAAATGGGCTTCATCTGAAAAGATGATTTTTTTGGCAAAATCGGCATCTTCTGTAAGACGATCGCAGGCCCACTTAGCGAAGCTAAAACGCATTGTATGCTTAACCATATTCGTTCAGCGGAAGGATAAAACTAATTATCTGTCAAATCAGACACGAGCTAAGTGTTAGCATTCACGAAATAAGCACTAGTTGAAAAAACACACGTTAGATTGCGGGCCCTATAGAAGATAAATCTGCCTTAAATATTTCTATTCCTCTCGATCTCATTTTCCAGAACAAAAAACACATTTTTTCCAATCATATAAATTTCATGTACTGAAATACTTTTCACATACAAACATTCTTAGAAGTCAATTGCAATAGATACGAATACACACGAGTTTTTTTGGTTCGATATGATTTCTTGGACAGCTGATCGTTTGCTAATAATTTCAAACCAGCAATTAAGCAAAAACAAAACGTAACTACGCGGATACAAATGCTTTAATATCGTGCATTTTATCGCCGTTTGTGTGTGTGCGTGCGTAGAGGATTGTACTCGTATTTTGTTGATACATTTACCCCGTATTTGACTGTGTGATGGGCGGCAACATTCATGCGTCGTCTTGCCGCAGCTCTTCACACTTTTATTTAGTGCTAATAACAATAAACATTGAAGCTACTACAACAACAACAACAAATATGGAAGAAAAAAAATACGTTCCGAGAGTGTAGAGTTCATTGCCACTTGTCACTTAATCGGTATAAATGTGACATGTGACTTTCTAATCGTGTTTGTTGCGTTTATGTGCGAATATAATATGGCCGATATGCATACATACATACACACATACATACATACATAAGAGTATGTATGTACATAAATTAGGGTGTTCGTTTGGAATAATAGTTGCCCCCCGTTAATCGATGTCATATAATTGTTTCTGCAAATTTATGCACACAATTGCCAAAAGTGAACTATTCTTTTTTTTTAATAAAAATTCGAAATATTTCAAATTGTTTGAAATTGGCAATTCAATTCCACACACAATCCTTGATATTTTTCCAAAGTCTGTAACAGAAGATTATCCGTAAAACAATCAAGAGTAGAAATAATACGAAATACTTAAAAGTCTTCTTTTGCCGATGTGTTCTTCAATTCTTTGCGTTCTCTTGAATTTTAAGTGAATTTAATTTTTATTAAAATATCATCTCATTAAAATATTTAAAATAGGGATGTAGCGATACACCTTTTCTCCGGTACGATATCGTTAATAAAAAAGAAATATTGGCATTACTGACCAGTTGCGAATTTAGTCTTTCTGCCGCCATAGGCCCCCTTCTGATGCGCTGGCCTCTTTGATTCTCGAAATTCTATTCATTTTGAGTCAATATTACCATTTTGGATTTTTATGATTTACAAAAACAATTTACTTAGCGCTATTTCCAATACATCAACCCAACACTGACATCTCTGGCTTTTACCGAGTCTTCAGAAACCCGATTTCACGTACATGTACACGGACGGACGGATATCCCATATTCGAACTCCCTATTCATAATACATAAACTTTATGGGGTCATCATGGTGGTCATAATTTTTGGTTAGGAAGGGAAGGGGGGAAATAAAAAGATATGCAAACTATTTTCATGCTTCTAAAATAGAAAAAATAATATAGAGAAAAAAAGTTAACAGGGTGGGATATTTTTAAAGTTGGGCCCGTTCATCCTCCCAATACTTTTAATGGCCGAAATTTGTTGATAAGAAGTTTGCCTTGTTTCACATCTATTTTATTTCATTATATTCCATTTTTTGCTGTCGTGCTCGTGTGGCGTCGATGTCGTCATTCATAATAAAGGGGACCATCTTTCGCTTAATATTTTCCCAAAATTAATTTAATATGAAATTTATAGCGTTAATTATAAAGTTTTAATAAAATCGTGAAACTCAATTATTAATTAAAATGTTTTTATATTTTAGATAGACCTCAGTTCAATACGAGAAAAAAATACTGTGAAACTGAAAACTGACTTTGAAGGAGTTCAACTTATACGTCGTATATTGAAAAAAAAACAGAATTGAGCCACACTTGGTCGTTGCACAGCTTTCACTGCCAACGATCAAAATCGTTGAGGAGAAAATGCTTAGCGAACGCTCTTTGCTATTGAGTGGATACATTAACGGCAACATAATCGACAGTGGCAAAACGAATTGCGACATAAGCGGCACACCAGAATTGGCCGGGGTTCCATTGTCGGTGCAAGCAACCGGTCTCACAATTACACCCACGACAACAGCAGCGGCAGCGGCTGCTTATCTGTATTTGGAAAAGGTAAAAAATGAACGGATGTCACCACGTGTGACAGCTGCACAAATTGATTCCTTAAAGGATGCTATTATGGAATCATCAGCTGCGGCAGCAGTTGCTGCTGCGATGGTAAACAACAACAATAATAATAATAATAATAATAATAATTCTATAAACAATAATAATAATAATAATAACAACAGCAGTAGCAGCACCAACAATTGCAGCAACAGTTGCAACAGTATAAGCAATAATTTAGTCAATAGTCAGGCTCAACATCCAATTGCCAACAACAATGCGATCAGCAATACCAGTGACGAGTTACTTAGTCATTCCCTGACACCAGCCTGCAATCAACCTCAGCAACAACAGCATCAACTCCAAAAACAATCCCATAATTTTCATCATCATCATCAGCAACAACAACAACAGCAACAGCAACTGTCATTACACATGAACAGCAATCATGTGAAGAAAGAAAGACTTAGCCCTGGCACAAACGGAGATCTCCAAACATCATTATCCAGGTAAGAGAAGGTTGCCAAAAACCGATATTCGAAATCTAAACAAACAAAAAATCATGTTCTTAGTTTTATAACAAAAAAAAGAATTAACAAAAAAATAAATTATAATAAAAATGCAGAAGTTCACTTTCCGTCCTTCGTCTTATCCAGACATCAACCGGATCAAAGGGAATCGTGATCGGAAGAAACTTCATGATCAAACAAAGTAAATCATGATTTCCTCTAATATTTAAAGAAAAGATAAATTATTCAGTAGTCAGTTTATGAACAAATTCATTCACTCATTAATTGCAACATTAAAAAGCAACAAACATTATAAATTAATCACAACACCAAAAGTCCATTTGACCACAATCTGAGAAAACTCTTTGGGTATTCTTTCATTTGACTACCAAAAATAAAAACTATAAAAGCTTCAGCAAAACAACATAAAATAATAATAATAATTATTATTAATATGTATTCATTAAAAACATTTGCCAATTTTTAACGTTTTAAAGTTGTTTGGTCACCAGGGGCAGTCGGTTCATTCATTCATTTGGCAAATTGTGGTTACACGGCGGCACACGTTCCCTGTCAAATATCGCTACAACTGCCATCACGTAAAACCACCAACAACGAAATTTTAGCCTAAGCGTTAATTAATTATTTAAAAAGAAAATGAATAAAACGGAAACTAGTTGTGAATAAATCTCCAATTGCTTGAAAATACACTCACAAAAATAGTTCTGTGCAAAATTACAATTAAAATCATGTTTGCCGAATTTTTACGAATAGATTTTGGTTACACGCTAGAAAACTTGTGAAATGAAATACCGTCGAATACGATTCGAAGTGAAATTGAAAATTTACGCGTATTTTGTTCCGCTTATGGGATAGTTTCATTGAAAAGAATATCGGATAAGTCAAAGGTGTTTCCGTTAAACGAAGACGTAAAGCAGATATCAGCTGATATTGATTTCAGATTCATTTTACATACTAAATTATAATGAACAGTCATTTGTATTTAATTAAAAATAATAAAATATATTCAGAACTATTTTCAAAATGTTTTGGGAAATATACGAGCGCTGCTTGTTAACTGCTTGACTTTAAATCTCTTTTTAGATCAATAAATTTTCTTTTAAAGAAAAAATAAATTTTTTAAGCTAAATTAAAAAAGCTTCTTCGCATTTGAAACTCCTTTCAATACTTAGTTATTAGAAATAAACGAATTTTGGACAAAATTGGGTAAAATTGTGTTTCAAGCAAAAAATTGATTTTTTCCTAAAAAATTGGCCTAAAATTTGTTTTGCTTAAATGCGTGCGTTTTCAGCTTTTTTGGAAGCTTCTTCGCATTTGAAACTCCTTTCAATACTTAGATATTAGAAATAAACGAATTTTGGACAAAATTGGGTAAAAGTTTGTTTCAACCAAAAAATTGATTTTTTGCAAAGGGGTACCCCTTTCCTAAAAAATTGGCCTAAAATTTGTTTTGCTTAAATGCGTGCGTTTTCAGCTTTTTCGGAAGCTTCTTCGCATTTGAAACTCCTTTCAATACTTAGTTATTAGAAATAAACGAATTTTGGACAAAATTGGGTAAAATTGTGTTTCAACAAAAAAATTGATTTTTTGTAAAGGGGTAACCCTTTCCTAAAAAAACTTATAAAAAATATTTAAATTAAAAAATATATTTCTCTCAATGAACTATTTTGATTTTCATAAAATTCTTAAAGAAATTATATGCAGATTGCAGATTGCAGATTTGAACTTGAGTCTCAATAAAAAATCTCATCTTAAAATAATAGAATTAATAAGTTCGTATAATGAAATTTTCACACAACTTAAAAATGTTTAATTTTAATTAAAAACTAATTAACTGAGAACTATTTTCTATAAATCTGCAAAACTGCATAAATGTTTTTTCAAAGTTCCTCGAAAACTAAATTTAAAAATTTTTTTTATTCAAAAACGGTTGAACCTCATGGATATCAGCGCAAGTTTCCACTAAGTTTAAACGCAGAACTATTTTAATTTGGTTTGCTGTTCTATGCTTTTAAGATCTTCGAACTCAAAAGTCTATAAAGAGATCGATAAAACGCTATTATTTTAGTTTTCAAACCGCTATAATTATTGGATAAACCAACGATTTCTCACGTGATAATAATACTAATTGATCAGCGGGCAAATTACCGCACTCGATATCAAACGAAATTTGTATTTAAATTGTGTGGAAATTTCACTCGATATCGAATGCGGTAATTTGGCCCCTGGTATATAATTTCAGAGTTTAAAAAAATATATATTTTTTTCTTATGTATGAATTTCTATTTTAATAGTGAACTTTTATTTATGTAAATTGTATTACAGGATGTTAATTTTCTCAACAGGCTATAGGTTCAAATCTGCGAAACTGCAAATTATTTTTTATTGTTATTTTAATAAATGAATGTGATGACATTCTATTTATTTCTCAGAGTAGAATATTAAGAATATTTTTTCATAGTCATTAAACCAGCAGAACGGATCAGTACTGATTTTTTTCGTTTACGAAGGCATTAAACGATTCTGGCGCGGTTCTTCCGTATCAAAAACAGATTAGTCGGTGCAATCGATCGGTAAAGCCGTTTAAGAAATATTTTTGAAAAAAAATTTTTATATAAATTGTATTGAAATTTCGATCGATATTAAATGCGGTAGTTTGGCTGCAGATATGAAAATTTTTTTGAAACGTCAATAGTTTGATTCGTTTCGATCCCGCTCTTTTCACAAAATTTTGAACCACATTTTTCAACAAAACTTTGCTTAAAACGCAAGGACGAGGCGGCCAATTAGCATCGGCAAAACGAAAAATTACGCGATCGGGAAATTTCGAATGCAATAACTAAATTGTCTTGTTTTAATCAAAGAGCACTGATGTCGTCCACATTAAGTGCTAGAAGGAGCCTGATTACGAGGAAAAGCTGCTTGAAATTTACGAACTGATACAGTAAAATTGTCAGCATTTTAATAGTAAATTTTCAAAAATAAAATTCTTTGGTCAAGAGTGTAGCGTTTCATGTTTAAAATTTCCTAGCTTTTTTTGCTAAATAAATGTCAAAGGATGACAGTTTAATTCTTGACATTTCATCATTTGACAGCCAATTTAATTCTTAACCTCAAATTTGCCCATCCATTACATACAGATATAATTACTGCCTCTCGGGAGTAGTCAGAGTAATTTCCCAGGAACTCAAAACGTCCAGATCTGATAAAACTCAGATTTTTTTAAAACGTTGTAAAATCAATAACTTCCTAACTTATATTTTTAAATTTTCAATTTCTTTGACGGAAGTTTAAAAAATGCATCTAAGGCCGATGGAAAATAAGAGAAATAAAGAGAAAATTATTTATCGGCGTCTGACGAAAAATGAGTCAAATTCAGCGGAAATACTAAAAATCCCCAGCTTAGAATATTAGGAAATTTCCTTGGGCATTGCGGGGGGTTTTTTGACTAATTAAATCTAGGCTTGAATCTCGTATTATACTAAGCTTTATTCTTTGAGTGTAAGCATTAGCAGATAATTTTAATGTATGAATATGGAAAGAATTGGATTTATTTGGACACTGACTGTTCTCTATGGCCAGTGTGATACTATTTAACGCACAACATGCGTCAAGATGTTTTATTATTATTTCAACTTCTTATTAATAGAAGAGAAGCTGAATAAAATTTCAGGAAATTTGATATTAACAGCACACACAACAACAACAACAACAGGATACATATGTAAATGATTGTGGTTCAAATACTTTTGAACATTCAGCAAAATTTACAGTGATATTTTGAATAATTTTAAAAGCCAAAAACGCTAAGCAACAAGATCAGTTAGAAACTTACAACGTTTGCGATATATTCTTATATGTAGTTGTGTGTGATCAAATAATTTACAGATTGCAGATTTGAACTTGAGCCCAAATAAAAAATTCTTATCTTAATATAGGGTCCGCAATCTAACGTTTTTTTCCAACTAGTGCTTATTTCGTGAATGTTTGAAATTCAGTGCTCATGTTTGATTTGACAGATAATTAGTTTTATCCTTCCGTTGAACGAATATGGTTGACCATCCAATGCGTTTTCGCTTCGCTAAGTGGGCCTGCGATCGACTTACAGAAGATGCCGATTTTGCCAAAAAAAATCATCTTTTCAGATGAAGCTCATTTTGATCTTGGCGGGAATGTAAACAAGCAAAATAGGCGCATTTGGGGCACAGAAAACCCGCACGCATACATTGAAAAGCCGACGCACCCAAAACGAGTCACTGTTTGGTGCGGATTTTGGTCCAGAGGCATAATTGGGCCATTTTTCTTCGAAAATGAGCAGGTAGTGGCCGTTACAGTCAATGGCGATCGTTATCGGGCCATGCAACCATTTAAATGAAATTATCTTCCCTTAATAACCGGAAGGATTGTACTTTCAAATAAAAAAAGAAATTTGAGAAAATATTCAGTAGTTTTTTTTTATAGCATTTTCAAAAAAAAAAGTTATTTGACGGACCCTATAATAAAATTAATAAGTTCGCAAAATAAAAATTTTATAAATGAAAATTATAATTCGACTGGGGGTTTTTTTTACATGCCAATTTGAAATGTATTTTTAGATCGCGCAGTACTACACCGTCATCATTTCGTGGCACGTCGCCGCAAAATTCTGTTCACAGCAGTCCGTCCGACACTTTAGTTCCGATGCATAATCTCTCTACGAATTTGTTGAATAGCATCCATCAAGCAGCCGCATCAAGTCGCCATGGAAATTTAAGTGCTTCATCGCCCGGCATAAATACTGCAGGTTCAGGGCTGCCAACTGACTTTTCCACCCGTAATTATTCGGATTTCATGCGAAGTTTAGCGGCCAAGTACAATAATACAAATCCCAATGAGTGAGTAGAACTATTGCAATTTTAATACATATTTTCTGATAACTTTTATTGTCCTTTATTTTATTTATTTTATTATAATTATTAAACTTGAGGTATTTTCTTTATTAAATTATTCAAATTATTCTATTTACTACAATTCAATTCTGCTTATTCTGTAACTGTTTGTCAATATCATGTCAAGACAATAGCAAATCTAGTTTACTTACCTATTCCATGTGAACACGACTACTCTTTAAGTCCTGGAATATAACAAGAGACTGTTAGAAATAGTCAATTGCTGAAGAAGAGGAATACGGAAGCGTCCTATTTTTTATATTGTCTTGACGTGCCAAATAGTTACACAATAAGGGGTATTATTTCGTGAACAGTTTGTTAATATCATCAGGAATAAGTAATAGAAAATTTAACTTATTCTAAGCCACCTAATAAGTGGTGGCAAACACAAGAGTACTGATGATGAAAGTGTAGCGGCTTTCGAAAACAGCTGTTTTGCTCTGTTGTGTAAGTTGAGTAATTAAAATTGATGTTGTTGTTCTGAATTTAATTTTTGGAAACACGAAAAATCGCTGGCAATTTGAAAAACATGAAAATAAAACGAAAAGAATTATCAGGAGGCAAATTACGGCATTCGATATCGATCGAAATTTCCATTTAAATTGCATTGAAATTTCGATCGATATCGAGTGCGGTAATTCGGCCCCAGTATTTTTAAACTATTGACCAAAGCAAAAGCCGTAATCATTAAAATCATGGACTGAATGTATAAAATAAAAAAACATCTAGCCAAAAGTCTTCGGTAAAGATAAAGTCATGATATTTTACAATTACAGCCTGAAAAAAATCTTCTGTTTGTTCTTGTTTTTTGTTTTTTTATAAATATTGTAAACATTCTTTGTTTTGCTTCAGCAACTTAAAGCGGAACACTCTGTTTGAGACGACATCAAACAACACAACTGCCCCGAAGAAGACATCAGCATCATCGCAAAAAACCACTTACGCAACCTCACCCTCCACACCGCTTAATAAAGAAGTATCAATAACGACTACCTCTTCGCTACCTCCCCCCGCACCGCTGACATCTGCTGCCATTTCACCCGGCGAATCGACGATTAAATTGTCGCAGCAGAATAAACTCGTGGCCGCAGTTGCAAATGCTGCTGCCGCCTGCAGCACTAATGTGTCGCCATACATGACATCCTTTCTATCCAGCCTTCCATTTTCGCCAGGAATTTTTCCGCCGCTCATTGACATGAGCAGCACCCAGGCATTAATCACTTTGGTATGTGGCGCGTCGTTGGCAAACTCACGTCACATTTCTTTTCTCATTTAATTTTTTTCTCATTTACAGGCTCGTGCTGCCAAAGAAAATGAGATCCACAATATTTTGAGTGCGCCGGCGCAACATCCCAAGAGATGTGCAACAAACGCATCGCCCACTCCTAGTCCCAGTTTAAATATGGCTCTCCAGCAGGCAGCACAATTTATTTCACCAGCTCTTATCTATTCTGCTCAACTTCAGAAGCAACAACTGCAGCAGCAGCAGCAACAACAACAACATCAGCAACAGCATCACCAGCAACAGCAGCAGCAGCAGCCCTCATTTGCAAGACAATCTAGTCCACGTTTAGCCAACATTTCAAATTCCGCCACGTCCAGCACCACGTCCGCCAAAAGCTCCCGAAATCAAGGTGAAAAGGTGAACGTTTCGCCTCTAGATTTGAGCTCACAGCCTCCAGCTGTAAAACGTTTTAAGGCTGAATCCACATCAAGCCAAAGTAGTATAGATGGTTTAATGCACACCGCCATAACGAGGAGAGCGTCGTCTTCAACTGCCACAACCTCACCATCACCCCCGCCTCACAATGAAAAGTCTTTGAATGCTTCTGCTGCCCCAGCTGTTATACCGTCTCCCCTCGCTGGCTCTAGTTCGCAGTCAGAAGCCACTTTGACAGCATTTACGCCAATCAAAATCGCCAGCTCAACATCTGTCCCATCAGCCATTCCACCTGCGGTTACTGTACGTCAATGTCAAGCCCAGAGTGAAGAGTTGAACTCTTGGACGGTGGATGATGTGTGTGCATTTGTGGGCAGCATAGATATTTGTGCCGAATACGTTAAGGTGAGTCTGCCCGCAACTCTAATAATTTCTTAATACTTTAAATCTTTTCAATCATTATGACAAGGATCTAGATGGAAAAGTTTCAAATATTTTCACTCTGTCTACGGACTGGTGTAAGTATCTGTATGTGTGTGTGTGTGTGATCAATTTATAATTGGCTGGTTTAAGCTTTCGCTCTTTATGCACTGAACGAATGCTTGCACTGATGCAGATGATATGCTTCTGGATCGAACATGGCCATAATTTCCAACTGAACTGGTTCACAGCGAAGTACACACAAGACCAAACAAACCAATAAATGCACGAGCACATTAATGCAACAGCTAATATGTATGTGTGTGTGCGTGTGTGTCCATATTTTGTTGAATGCTCTAAATCATGGTGTGGATAGGACAAGTTCAAGTTTTTATGTCTTTACATTTTATTTTCTAAGTTTTTTTCTCCTTTTTTTTTTTTTTTTGCTTCATTAAAACAAGTACAAGATGCCAACTAAGGATGGTGACTGATGTGTGGTTTACAAGTGACCTAAACGGACATGAAAGCAACATTTTTGGGACAGCATAAACTTTTAGCACCGTACCACGCTGTACGAGACTCATCAAACCCATTAATGATGAAATGACAAAAACGACCATTTGAAATGGAGACAGGCTTTTGCAACAAAATAACTTCTGGAATGAATGAATTTTTGAAACCAAAAAAATCTTTTGGTTTTAATTTAAATTTTGCTTAAAACGTAAACATAAACGGTTCGCTTAAAATTTGGATGTACTGTATTGAATTGTAGCAATTCGATTTCATAAAACATTTTCAAATTCAAAACAATTTTGCCAAAATGCAAAATGCACAAATGCCTAAGTCGTAATTGTATCTGTTCCTGTGACTGACTGTACACGGCTTAGGTCTTCACTTAAGAAGTAACAGCAGAGTTAACCACGAAAAATGCCTCAGACGAACTGTAAAGTTATGCGAAACTCTTAAAAGGGAGTAAATAATCAGTGATTGACAAAAAAAAATTGCCAACGGGGCATGATGTTGACTGACTCCGAGCTGCTTTGAAACTGCAACAGAGATATTTTCGAAGTTTTATATATAAAAAGTGAAAACCCACAATATCAAAAATAATATTTTGAAATAAATTTCTAAATTAAAAATGAAGCCTGAGCTACTCATAAAAAATGCTCACAAATACTGAAGGGTGAAAATCGAACCGAAAAAGTTTGACTTGAATAAAATGGAACAAGAAGTAAGAAAATTAGGACATGAAGAATATAAGCAAACGATAACACATGGATTAAAGTTGTGCTCATATGTAAAAGAGAGGTGCGTTAGAAAGGCTGAAAGAAATACATTGGCCAGAAAGACTTCGAGCTCATAAGGTGTTAAATCGTACCCGTATTTCGCACTTCCTTCTTAATAATAAAATGCATATGCAGTTGTATGTAAAACTTCTTTTGACTTCCAATCGCTCACTACAAGCTGAAATAATAAAATATGTGTTTTCTCGAAGGGGACAAAAAAGTACCAAAAACAGTTAATACGGAAAAAATGTGTTAAAAATTTAAAATTTCAGAGAGTTCATATAATTGAAACATTTTAAATCTAAGTTTAACATTATTAACCTGATATAGTGTATTCTTCAATATTGTCATTAAAGGCGGACTTTGAATATTAATTTGGTACCTTTTGGAATAATAATTTTCGGAGAAATCACTTTCCGAAAAATGTATTAAAACACATTTGTTTTAATATTGTTTTTGGAAAAGAAATTTTTCGAATGGATGGTTTTGGGAAATGGTATTTTTTGTAACTCCACTTTTTTTTAATGTAATACATATATGAATATATTTTTGAAAACGTACTTTAGTGAAATGAAATCTTTTGGGAAAGGTAGATATCGTTTGAAGGATGTACTTTTTGAACAATGTACTTAGTGAGAACGATATTTTTGGAAATGGTGTCTTATGAGAATAGTACTTTTTCACAAAAACTACTTCTTAAAAAGGATATTTTCTAAAAAAAGGTACTTCTTTTAAAGTAAATCTTTGAAAAAATTGGTTTTTTTCAAAAAGTACCAAAAAAAAATTTTTAAAAAGTATATTTCAGAAAAAGTACTTTTTTGAAAGGTACATTTTTGAAAAGGTAGTTTTTTGAAAAGGTACTTTTTTAAAAGGGTACTTTTTAAAAAGATAGTTTTTTGAAAAGGTACTTTTTTGAAAAGGACTTTTTTAAAAGGGTATTTTTTCAAAAAAGTACCTTTTTAAAAAAGTACCTTTTCAAAAAAGTACCTTTTTAAAAAATACCCTTTTAAAAAAGTACCTTTTTAAAAAAGTATCTTTTTAAAAAAGTAACTTTTTAAAAAAGTACTTTTTTAAAAAGGTATTTTTTTAAAAAGGTACATTTTTTAAAAAGGTACTTTTTTAAAATGGTACTTTTTTAAAAAGGTACTTTTTTTAAAAAGGTACTTTTTTACCTTTTGGAATAATAAAAAGGTACTTTTTTGAAAAGGTACTTTTTTAAAAAGGTACTTTTTGAAAACGTACTTTTTTTAAAACGCGTACTTATGTTAAAAAGGTACTTTTTGGAAAATGTGCTTTTATGAAAGGGTGCTTTATTAAAAAAGGTACCTTTTTGAAAAGATAATTTATTGTAAAGGGTACTTTTTGAAAGAGTACTCTTCCCATAAAGTACCATTCTCAAAAAGTTCATCGCTCAAAAAGTATCCTTTCCAAACATTTCCATATTCCCAAATTTCATTTTCAAATACAGTCAAAGCTCTGTATAGCAAATATTCACTTTACGAAAAAGTACTTTTTCCATCAGTTAGTGTTGATTCAGTTCCAATAAAATTTATTTAGATACGAGTATAAAACCTTTTATCGCACTAATTAAGCCAACTAAGTGGCGATAAACTGCAAAGCACATGAGCATTAATAATGGAAGTGTAGTGGCTGCCGAAACATTTCTTGTGTTCTGCTGTCTAAATTCGATAAATCGATTCTTTGAATGTTTATCATGTCGTTCTGAATTAAAACACGTTAACAATCTTCGCTTATTATATGAAGTGGAGTTTCATAAAATGTGGAATTGAAGTAAATTAGTATTTACATCTAATAAGAAGCAAGAGAAATTTCGAAAAATGCCTTCATACAGGTATTCTTGAATTATGAAACGAAACGTTTAACGAAAGAAGTTGTAATCGAAAACTATTAAGAGCCTATTGTCTCCAAATTTTAAACGAACAGTTATTTTAAAAATGTTTGTACGAATTGATCAAGGAAGTTTATTAATTAGTTTTGATTAAACTCACTAATCACTAAAACGTAACCAAACAACAGCAATCGGGTCTTGTTTAACCCGGCACATTAAAACTGAACTCGTCGTCGATATATTTTTTTCCGCTTTTAGCAAATTTGGCTAGTTTTATGTTTTGCTTTACAAAGTGAGATTATTTTCTTCGAAATATGGATGGAGATAACAGAGATGTATTTACATGAAAGTGTGTTTAAATGAATCTGTAGATGCTGTAAATTAGTTTAGGCCCGTATGAACGGAGACGGGCCAATAAACTATTTAACCTAGACGATGCAAATTTAACTGAACATAACAAAAAACAGAAAGAAAAAAATAAAATTTACTGAGCTGAACTCAAACCTGAAAATCAGCTCACAATGTTACTAGATTTGAAAGCATTAGACGCTGTTATAAATAACTTGCATGCACATTTAGTTGCTAACATCCGTGCATCCATATGGATATTAATACACAGAGTACATGGCCTCAGTTCGGTCGTTTATTCGTTCGCTCGTATGTGTGCGTGTGCAGCTACAAAAGTACGAGTATTAAATTTATGGCCGCAATGGCATTTGAGCCGCTACAAACAACATTGGCGGAGCAGCATTGACAACTAATGGCCTTTAGTTTGTTTGTCTTATTCGTACTGCTCGTTCGTACTTGTACGCGGAGCTTCACGTTAAGCCTATGAACGATTGAATGCTCTGCTATAGTGCACACAAAATGTTACACCTTTGCAAAGTTGCTCCAATTTCATGATCTTGTTCCGCATGCGCACATTAGCAATGCACAATGTCATTGCAATAACAACAACAACAATAGTTGCACCAACAACAACAGCCAGACAAGTACAACAGCGTAATAACAAATCAAATTGTAGCTCCACTCGTGCACACAATTCGAGTTGCGGCCGTCGAAAAGAGAAACTTTGCGCTACGCCAACGGCTTGTGCGTTTTGCTAAACACAATGTCTCAAAGTTTCTGCAAGAATTTCAAAAACTATTTTAATTTCTGAACAGTTTAGCTTAAAAATTATGATATTTTTTTAAGAGACACTTTCTTGCTGTCATCCATTCCACATCATAATTCTGTATTGATCGCTTTGAATTTGTACAGGAAATGGGTTGTATATTTTTTGGCTGGGCCGAATGTTTTATATCCTTCTGAACTTATGAATGGCTTGAGGTAAATATTTTCCATCTGCATGCAGTACAGAAAAAATTCTTTATAATAGTTTAATTTTGAATTATTGATTTACTAAAATCCCTACAACAAATTATTCACTACAGCAAGAGTCGTTAATTAATTTTTTTCTATAGAATGTGTTCAGCTAAAAAATTTATTTTTTCCCGGGACCGCAAATAACGATTATTTTCGAAATTTAAACTAAAAAATCAGAATTCAAAGTGAAGTGCTACGTGGGCAAGCAACATATATTTTACCAAAATAAGCCTTTGGACTATCTTTAGATGCATTAATTTTTAGCTGCTTAAGTTTTATTAAGAAACCCAAAATTACCGAGTACACTGTGCAACAGTGAAAAAAGTGCAAAGTCGTGATTATATGGGTTCGACTCTATTATCAAATTGTAGTAAAACCCTATACTCAGTTTGGCCAATTTGGTGACCTTTTTTTATGGCCCTCCAAAGTTGCCCAATATTAGCATGATGCTAATGTCATCAGCTTTTGTCAAATAGCTAATCAGCACTTAAAAATATGGCTTTACAATTTTCGGCAAAAATGTAGCCACGAGTGGCTTGAATTTTGCTAAAATTTTATGACAAAAATGTATTTAATCTAAGTTTTTTTTTTAAAGTTAAAAAAAATTTTTTTTTTTATATTTTTATCATAACTTTTAGAAAATCCTGATTTTTCGTACACTATATTTGGGAAAATTGTAGCCACGGTAAAGCTGAACATACCAATATAATCTGAACGTGTCTAGATACCAAAAGTAGGCCATAAAGACTCTCTTGTGCCTATAAATTTGAATTTTTAACTCAAATTTTATAGTTTAAAAAAAAAAATTTATTTTTTATAATTTGTTAAGCAAAATTCTTAAAAATAAAATATAACAAATAAATACCAAAACAAATACTTACACCACTTACATGCGACCGAAGATGGAGTACAACTCTCATGTTTGGGCCGGTGCTTCAAAGTCTATTTTGAAGTTACTCGACCGCGTACAGGAGAGGGCGATGAAACTCATCGGAGACAGTAGGGTAGCCAACTCTATTGACTCTCTTGAGCATCGTCGCAATGTGGGGTGCGTATCGTTGTTCTATCGTTACTATAATGGCAGGTGCTCTGGTGAAATTAGGGAACTTGTTCCTGAAACCCATTCTTTCTTACGCTCTACGCGTTTTTCATCAAGAGCGCATGCGTTTGTGGTCGATATTCCAACGAATCGCACTACGCATTACAGAGAAAATTCGTTTTTTGGCCGAACAGTTCGTATGTGGAAGAAACTACCTGCAGATGTCTTCCCCGCCACTTACAATTTGAGGGGGGTTCAAGTCGAATATCCACACACACTACTCCCTTTATCCTCCTTCCCAAAATCTATTTTCCTAGTTCCAGCGCAATGCACTGCATATGTAGCGGTTATGCCCTGAGTGCTGGTCCCACTCCTAAAAAAAAAAAAAAAAAAAATACTTTATTAAATAATTCCCCAAAAAATTTAGTTTTATTATAAAATTATAAAATTTGAGTTAAAAATATAAATTTGTAGGCACAAGGGAGTCTTTATGACTCTAAACTCTAAGATAAAATACATTTTTGTCATAAAATTCTAGCAAGAAATATTCAACCCACTCTTGGCTACAATTTTGCCGAAAATTGTAAAGCGATATTTTTAAGTGCAAAATTGTAAAGCGATATTTTTTGGCAAAAAACTTCTACATTTTTATTTTCTCCTCAGAAATAAAAATTTTTATTTCTATCAAAAAAATACCCATGACTTAAGAATCAGAATTTTTGATTGATTCATGAAAAGGTCACAACGGGTGAAAAATCATGTGCGTAAGGTTATGACATCGAAACCAAAGCAAACGCGTTCTTATGGCAGAGCCCAGGAGAGCCATGACCAAAAAAAGCATCCCAAATAATTTAATTTTGCAATTATCGTTGGAAAAAACAAACTGTTCGCGCTGTAAAAGTGAAATGTAGCAGCCGTCAGCGTAGAGTAAGAGCGACTTGTAAAATGCATGCTCTTGCATAAATAAAAATATGTTAAATGGATTCCTGCAGAGATCTTATCGTAAATAAGCAGATATATTTCTTTATTTGTCGATGGCGATGTCTTGTAAAATAAAAATTACAACACAGAAAATGTCATTTGATCACATTTGAAATCAGTCACTTGATCTGTGAAATGGGTGAAAAAAGGTTAAGAAAAGTCTTACATGTGTGCAAGCGCGCACACTCACACACATGTGAGCCTATGCACACATACATACATGCACGTCCATGTGTACACCCATTAATATTTTGCAGAATTACGAGCAGCATGGAGAACTGGTTCTGTGACAGTTCAGTTGAGTTAAGTTCAAATCTCCGGTTGCATAAATTTAGGTCTAGATAAAGATTCTTTTGAACCCAAGATGCTTGATGCTGCTTTAAGCCAAAAACAGCTACAAGTGCTATTTATGTCTTTAATGGGCTTCTCTGAATGTAGAGCGAAACGCATGGGTGGGTTTTTTTGTTTGCAAAGACGCGTCATTGTTGTCGTTGTTGTTGCTGTAGTTCGTAAAATTGATGTGGTCGTGGGGATGTTGTCGTTGTAATCGTAATCATAGTCGGTCGGTCGCCTGAATGCCAATGCATCTTGTTGCCTCGCTGACTTATGTCGTTTGCTGTTGCCTCTTTTTTTTTCTTTTTTTTGTTTTTTGTTTAAACATGATACGATCAATTATTTAAAATAAAGTTATAAACATTAATTCTAAGGCAATTGTCGTCTATTCCAGAATCAGCAGGATGCAATAATTTCAAATGTTGCCATTTCAAATGGGATGCTTTCGTACATGCGGAGTAATAAACTCTTGTAGATGTAGATGAAGATTCGTATAGATGTGGAAAAAATTGCGTTGATTTTTTAAATTCTATTCTGTTGTTTCTGTTCTGTTCTTTTTATTTTTGTTGTTAATAACAACCGGCTTTTGGCCAAAGTAGATGTGTACGTCAGCCGTTGCTGGAAGTCAAACCTCTCGCAATAATATGATTTTAAAATGCTAAAAGTCACATCTAGATTGTCATTGCTGTACGTATTTTGCACTTTAACTCGCATAAGTCTACACAGACGGAGCACTGTGGGGCCAATTTCAAAATTAATGCTTATATACGAGGTCAGTTCAAAAATAAGTGCTATATTAATTTCTCTAAAAAAAATATTTGCTCATCAATTTGCATTTTGGCCCCTGCTAATTTGTTGGCCCCCTCAGATATTATAGAATTGTGCTAGCGTTTTTTCTAATCCTTAAAGCAGCTCTGCAGTTATTTTTTTAACCTTCGCAAAAGGGATGACTTCTACGTATGCACTGCATTGTTCCGCAAATAAAAAGACAGATGAAGCCTGATAAGAAAATAGTGAATTGCGCTGTCATTTATGTTTAATGTCATGCCCTCGTCAATAGCTATAGCCCGACAACAATTAACACAACCGTGCCCTAACGCATGTAAAAAAATCGATCCCTTATTTACGACTGAGTGCGGTATCGAGCCCTGGAATTTCAGCATCATGCGTTAACTACTAAAGCACTTTTGATGCAACTGGTTTTGCAGAAGTGCAAATAAAAGTACCACTTGTTACACTTTAACAATTACGCAATGCCAAAGCAGAGGAAGATCAGAGAACATCTCAGCTTCTCCATAAAAGCTTAAAAATTTAGTTTTTGAGGAATGTAGACTTAAGGAATACAATTTGCTAAATATTTACACAATTTTTGCATGTAATATGTGACTTTAACGCCCGTTAAAGAGGGTCCGGTCCAAAAATGGATTTTTATGTTTTCTTTGGCTTCAAGTTCAATGCTTTGGACCTTCTTGGACATAAAAATATATCATTTGCTTAACAAAATTACAAAAAAAAAGAACTTTAAAAATTATGTTGTTTTTTAGAGGTTGGTTTGGTTTTTCTTGAGGGAACTTTTATCCCTCTGGACCGATACGAACTTGACCTGTGCTATCCTTCAAAATTTATTTTAAGGCTTTCGCTCTTTTCGTTAGAGGAATATTAGGGGAATATTTCGCTGCGTTACACGCGGAATGACAAAATGAAAAAAACTCCAATTCTATTTTGGAGGGTATAAAAATTAAAAAAGTGTAAACCGAACAAAAAGTGATCGTTGCATGCATTTGTAATTGTGCTGGATTATTGGGAGGAGGTACAAAATATAGAAGTAATAGGGAAGAGAAATATCTAAATTTTCTAAATTTGCGCAAAAAACCCCACTGTGCAATGTTCAACTAAAGCTGAAGCATTGAACAAATCAAGAGAACAAAAAACTACATACAAATCAGTTCAGGTTTTCTGTTTTTAGTACGATCAGCTACACACACACACACACACACACACAGGCAGACATGCATAGAAATATGTTTATTTGTAGCTGCTTTTATTTGCCTACAGATTTTATTTTGTGTTTGTGTCCCCGCATTTGACAGGCCAAATGCCAAACGCTCATGTGGGCGTTTAATGTTTCTGCTGGCATTAAGTTCATAAGACGATGTTTGATTATGAATCAAAAGCACAATCTAGCGAAATGTTCGCAAATATGTTTTCCTAAGAAATTTATAGTTTTTTATTATTAACCCTGGAATACACATGCACAAAGCTATAGCCACATTTGGGAAAGAATATGTAGACAAGAAATGTTTCTCAAATCGCCTAATTATTTCCTTCTTATCCTCGAAATTTTTGTTATATTTTTAATGAAGCTAAAATTTATATTTATTTTTTTTAATTTTTTATACTAAATTTTAAATTGCTTAGATAATTTCTTGATAAATTTTTTGTGAAGTTCGCATTTTCACAGGCCTTCAAGTATTTTTATTTTGGGCAATATTCTAAATATTTTAAATATTCATTACATATTTATTCAATTTTTGTAAATTCAAGCAGAGTTTTACAAAAATTCGGATTAATAATTATTTTTTTTTAAATAAGGTAAATAGTTGTTTGTTTTGAATAAATATTTTATTATCACATAATGGAAAGAAATAATTGACATTTCTCGCGAATGTGACTGTGCTATTATAGTTCAGGCAACATTTTGGTTTCTCCGGAAATAGAATAGGCAATGGAATCAAGGCGTGTAAAATATCTGTACGGTAACAATTAATTTAAAAATTCAAACGATTTTAAGTTTCAAACGTAACGAAATTGATGCCCCTATTATGGTTTACAACTCAACCCTATTTCAGTTGTAATTTTTATATTTAGTATTATGAAATACAACTCAACCTGTCAAATATTCTAAGGTTGTAATTTTAGCGTTTTACAACTTTTTGTAGCGATTACCGATTACAACTCTATGTTGGTGTAGTTGACAAAAACGCAAAAAAATTACAACTGATAATTAGCAGTTGTTTTGAATTGACTATTAGAACAAAAAATGGAAAGCGGGTAAGTATTTTTTTTATTGTCTTACAATAATTTATTAAATAGCGACTTTTAACAAATTTATAGAAAAAATAAACTTACTACGAAACAACAATTTGAAAAACTAGTTGAGTTGATGGAAAAGCACCCCGAAACTGGAAGAGGTAAGCCGCAATTTGGATGCAGCAAAAATAAAAGCAAGGAATTGTGGGAGCAATTTGCAGTAGAACTGAATAGTTTAGGGCCGCCTTCAAGAACTGCGCACGACTGGGGACGGGTAAGAAGTTATGATGAAATAAAACAATGAAAATACAATTAATATTTATTTATCATCTAGGTTTGGATACATTATAAGGCAAATTTAAAGCGAAAACTTGCCAACAACCGAAGCAATTGTCTTGCTACTGGTGGGGGTCCCTCTCAGGAAGTATCATTAAGCGCATTGGAGGAAAGCGTTGCACAATTAATTCAAATAAAAGAACAAGTAGCACCAGGTGGTCATTCATTTGGGGTCGAGAATATTGAACTGGTGATGAATGACGATGAAATGGGAGACAATTTTGCTTGTACTTCGCCTGATGTGTGTGAACCCCAAAATGCAAACGTTGAACGTCCCACTTCATCAGCGTCACAAATAATAAAAGGTCGCCGCAAAATTCAAAACTTGGAAACCGAACGCTTAGAATTGCTGAAAACTCAAGTAGAAACTCAAAAGAAATTATTGAGAAAAATTGAACAGATGGAAAAAACTGTTTATAAAAATTTTGAGGTCAATAAAAAAATCCTGCAGATTAAGCAACAAAAATTAGATATATACAAAAAGCAAGCAAAGGAAGCTCATGAACTACATACACTAAAAGTGGAAGTTGAAAAATTAAAAATTGCCAAAATGGGAGGCATTTTGCAAGACAAAGGTCAATAATTCTTTTTCCCACCGGATGTTTTTATTAAGATAATTATGTTAATTTATAATACACAAGAAGTGATATATTTTTTTAAGTTAACGGAGTGATATTTTTATTTTTTATAAAATCATGAAGTGATATTTATGTTACAACCAACAAATTTCAGTTTGGTATAACCAAATAAATTTAAGACTGAATTAAATGAAGTACAAATAAAAAATGTTAATAATTTTTTTGGTGAAAGAGTTTGTCGATATTAGAGGGATAGCATTATATTATTACGAATTCTTCTGGCTGCATCATCGTCATCTCTTGCAACGTTTATATTTTCATTGCTTGGTTGCGTATTTGAAGCGGGTAGTATATCTTCAGGAAGATCCACACGAAAATTTTGGCAAATATTGTGCAAAGCACAACAAACATTGACAATTTGTGTTGCTTTTTCCGGCGAATAGTGTAAGGCACGCGCAGATAAAAGGCAACGAAATCTGCTTTTTAATATTCCAATTGTCCGCTCTACAATATTACGAGCTTTCGTGTGTGCGGTATTGTAACGACTTTGTGGTGATCCAGCTTCTGCCATGCGGAATGGAGTCATCAGAAAAGTTTGAAGAGGATAGCCAGAGTCGCCTTGAAAATGTAAACAAATTTTGTGAACACTGTATAATATACCTATAAAGACCAATGTTACCTAAAATCCAGGAATTGCTCTGAGTATTTCTCTGCAAGTGCAGTTTCAAACTACTCATATTAAATATAAACGAATCGTGGTTAGCGCCAGCGTACCTTGCGTCTACGTACCGGATAGCCATTTTGTAATCACAAAGCTAAAAGCAAAGAGATGGACGTTACCATAATGTAATTATGCGTTATACCTTATTTTGTTTTCTCTTTATTAACTTACGATCATGACGTTTAAACTGTAGTAGCCCTTTCTATTTAAATATAGATGTTGCAAATCTTTTTTTGGTGAAATAATGCGGACGTGAGTCCCATCGATACAACCCAATACTCCAGGAAATCCGAATTTAGAATAAAAATGCATTTTCGATGCGTTCTGCTCCTCTTCAGTCATTTGAGTTTTAATCCATTGAGGACAAACGCGTTGTTCGATTATATTTAAAACTTCCTTAACAACAACAGATATTGTAGGTTGTGCCAATCCTAAATTAAAATCATTTCCGCAGCATTTCTGATAACTGCCGTCTGCTAGGAACCTAAGAGTTGCGGCCAATTTAAGTATATGAGGTATAGCCGTACTTTTAACCGGTTGATGGAAATGTTCCTTAATTTCGTTTAACAAAAAGCTAAATGCTTCCTTATTTAGACGAAAGAAACTCTCAAATCTGTAAAAAATATTTAAAATCCTCTCTACTATTTATCATAAAAACTTTTCCTACTTGCTGTTTGGAAGTTCCAATGGATTCGAGTGATCCCGAAGATTTTTTCGTATGCGAAGCACATCAATTGTTGCATCATCATTTTCACCATTATAAAATAAATCAACACTAATATCCATTTTACTATATTTTTAAATAAAACACACAATTTTGCAAAATTTAGTTAAAAATTATTGTTTGAAAATTTTCCCGCACTAGAATCAGCTGTTTAATTATCTGTCAATTAGTTATTTTTTATGCTGGCAACAAAATAACAACTTCAACCAGATTTAGTTGTAAATCGTAATACCAAAAAAAAGTTAAGTTGTTTAAAAGTTGAGTTGTTTCAATTGCAACTCAACTGAGTTGAGTTGTAAACCATAATAGGGGCATGAGTTCTTGTTAAATATTATTCTTCAGTGCTTCTTGTTTCTGTTGCTCACACAACTAAAATAGAAATCAAACTAGTTCCGCCTTCTTTTCTAAAGAAACGGTTTTTTTTTTTTTTTTTTTTTGTAGAAATTGATTTGGCCTTATAGAAAGTCTTCTTTGCGAGACAGACAAAAAGGGACCAATATAAAAACATAGCAGGTCTTTAAAAAGAAGCACAATTGTAAACCTCGTTTTGGTTTCTATGCCATTTATCAATGTATTGTTTTAACAAAATTCGTATGTTTTATAATATTTGAGCGCTGAGAAAAAAATGTGCTAAAGGTTAACTCTTCTCTTTTGCATTAGTTGTTGCTGTTGTTTTTATTTCCAGTTAACTGGGGGTATGATGGCATGACATGACTTTAAATATCACAATTTACCTGCGTGTATTAATTTTTTATTTCACTTATTACTTTTTCGACAACAGAGAACATTTTGTTTTTGGCAAACTGAAATAAAAAACTTGTTCATTTATGGATTAAAATCACAAAAGCAACAATGAGAAATGCTACCATCGAACTCCAGCAGGGCCAGTCATTTTAATGAACTTCTACAGAATAAAAATAAGCGAAAATTTGCAAAAGGCAAAAAAAAAAAAAATTGATCTGAGCCCCGAAGCTAAAAGTCAACCGAAAGTCAAATGCCAAGCTGAACTTTGTGTTTGAGCCGTATAATGTTGGTATGAGTGTATGTGTGTATGTGTGTGTGTGTAGTTGTATGTGTGTTTGCGCTTTGCTCGGGTACATGAACATTTTTATTTATTCATGTGTGATTGTACGTGGAACCAAAAAACACCCAATAGAAATCAAATTGATTTTCGCCTAAAAATTCATTGAACGATATGAATTCGACTTCGAGGAATTTGATAAAAATCGGCAAATAAATACAATAAAACATATTTTTATTAACAAAAAAAAAAACACAGACACACAAAAACAAAAATGAATTCCTCAAATGTTTGTTGAAAATAAAATAAATAAAATAAAGTCAATAAAAATAAACTCTAAAGTGATCGTCATGCATAATGCCGTGGCGTATGTATAGAAATTAGAAAATAGTATTAAGAATTTGGATGATGAAACTTAAGAAGATAGAATTTGTAGTAGACATTTTATCTATTATTTTGCATGGCCGTCAAATTTGCAACTATAAAGAGGAAATTGCTTTTAGTACATGATCGTGTCAAGTGTTGTCAGGACTGTTCAGCTACCACACCCACTGGGTCTTTGACATTGAAAGAGCCCGTCAATAATTAATTAATTGAAAAAAGTGTATTCCATATTCATGGCTAAGTGCGGGATCGAAATCACGACCTCCTGCTTCCAAGCCAACGCATTGGCACTTAAACCGAGAACCAATTTTTATAAATTAGGCCTTTAAATTTAAACACAAATTTTAAATGAGTTTGAAAAGTATTTTATTCGAAATTTTTCATACAAAATTTTTTTAAAATAGATTTTATATTTTTTTTATGAATCTGAAGGTTAGTTTTCAGAAGAATGAGTTCCTTGCAAAGCTTAATTTTACCGGGAACTTTGAACCCTTGTGTTGTTGACTTGACTAAAAGCTCTTTCCACCATGATGCATTAAACACATTCACGGCAGCAGGCTACCGAGTACGCGACTACGAAATAAAATACATTTGTGTATGTGGGAAAAGTAGCACGGACAGCAACCTGTCCTGTAGCCTTGCAAATAATCATTTTTATATAACACATGTATTCTATTTCTGTAGTCGTGTAGTCGGTAGCCTGCTGTCGTGAATGTGTTTAATGCATGAATGCATATTATGAATGTTTGACCGCACGGACCCGCATCTGCAGAATCCTGAAGAAAATTTCGATTTCTGCATAAGTTTTGAAAGCTGCCGTTTTGCTTTTCAATTCTTCTGACTGATCTCTCTTTTCCGCTCAGCTTACTTTGTTGTGTTGCCATTTTATTTCCTATTTCGCCGGTGAATTTCTGCCGCAGTACCGACGAAGGTGGTGAATAACTGGTTATTCATTTAGTCGTTTCAAAAGCTCCAGTCTGGCAAATCTGTCAGCTGTTAAGTATTTGTCATCTGAAGTGTCACTTATTTAGTGAATGTTTTCGCCATATACAAACAAGAATCGTTAACAATGCAAGTACGGGGTGAAAATATTTCAAACTTCCGATCTCAACAATTGAGATTATCTTACGGCTCATTATGACGTATTTAGCATATGAATTTTTATCTAGCCAATTTGAAAACCAAACTTCTAATCACATTAACGATATAGAAACTGTTGCTAACGGCGATGACTTGAGCGAACATTTCCCACTGGGTCCTTAGGATGCACTCGCAGTCGTAGTGGTGTAATGTGAGGTCGTTGGAGCATAATAATAGTCTGGTACAAGGACCGGTTGAAGTTGAGTTCGTTTAGGTCGTTGATTGTGAACTGGCTGCTGGGCTGCTCTGCGCCAACTTTTTCACTGTTGCAACTTTTTTTCTCCTTTAGCGAGAACAACATTCCATGTTTCTTATTTATTTGCAGTGTTATTTTTGTTATAATTTTTTAGTTTTTGTTGTTATTTGTGGTATATTATCAAAAAGCAATTCTGATGATGATTATACTCGTAGCCGGGCATATACACCACAACCAACCTGTATGTACGGCCAGCGTCTTTGTGGCTGTAGTTATTTGCCACCAGCTTCTGATGGCTCAAATAAAGATCATTCAACAAGCACAACCAACATCCGCAGCATCGGCAACAGAAATAACAAGAACTGAATCAACATCAGCATCGGTAGCAGTTACAAGAACAATACCATTAAGTGGCACACGGCAATAGGAGTCAAATGAGTCTGTCTGTTCGTTGGTTCGCTGGTTCGTTTGGTAGCGTTAGTGCTTATTTAGCCGTTTGGTAGCGCTGCAACTTTTGTAACTATTTTGCTCTTTCTTTTGTGTTGCAACTAACAAAATGTTACCTTTTATGCGGCAGCATTCAACTTTAGTTGATGTTAAATGTTGTATGTAATGTGGCAACATAACCGCCCACCGTTGATATAATCGTAGCTGGAATGAAAATAACAAAGTAGTCTGTCTGCTGGCTGCAATTGTTTTTGCCAGCAAAACACCGGGAGTACTTTACTGTACATGTTTTACTCATAAGTTAGTTGCTGTTATGCGCATGTGCAACGCAGTGGGCACACAATCTAAAATTGTATCTTTGGCGTCTAACCTGGGGCCGTTTATTCTTAATAGTTTGCTTTATGAAAGATGTGTGTGTGTGTGTGTGTGTGTGTTTGTGCGCACTTTTGCAGTGTCAATAGAGCACTACACTAAACCCAGTGAACTGTTTTCCGATTCACAACAAGTGAAAAACATGAGTGACGCTATAACAATGGTTTATGCAAAACTACTCTATAATTATTTAAATTCAAAAAGAATGTGTGAGTGTTCGTAGAGATTTTATATCGAGAAAATCGTAAAATTTTATCTTCGGATTGCGTACAGTATAACCCATTTAATTAACCCACTTATTTACTACGAGTTTAAAGTCCCATTTTTTCAAACAAAGGGGCTAGTTTAATTGCTCAACTTGGGTATTGTCGGCTGTAAGTAGTTAACACTAAAACTATGAAGTCTAAGATCTTGGGTTCGATTCCTCACTTAGTCGTTAATATGGTTTCGAGTTCTGCTGATCTGCCTTAAGAAAATTTCACGACAGGCTTTTATGTCGTATAAACTGTATTATTTCATAAATTTGTAGGTTAGATTTAATTCGCAATTTATCTTCTTCTTTTCAGACTATTTGAATATTAGCTTTTTTTAAATATGTTTTTTATTCCTTTAAAAAAGTCTGATATCAAATTAACACCTTCAGGTTCCCCTCTTATTGCCATTTCCACTTTCTGTGCATTTATTGCATGAAATAATTTTCAGGAACAAATATTGACGATGCCATCCATGTCTCATCTTCCTTCTCTGTGCCTTATTTTCTAGTTCCGGCACAATGCACTGCATTAGTAAGTAGGTCATCCCTTAAATGCCGGCCCTAAGAAATATAACTGAGTTAGGAATCGAACCCCGAAATTTTAGAATTCGCAATCTAAGTGTTAACGAATTCAGCCAACATCACTTATTGAGACTCTTCGTTTTTGCAAATAGTTTCAGTTATAAAGACTGTAATTTAAAAAAAATCAATAATCGGAAGTTGTCACAATCAAAATTTTAACTATTAAAGACCTACTGCCTTTTATTTATAAAAAAAATATTTCTGTTTTATAAAGGGTTTATAAAACAAATTTTGTATGAAAATCTGTTTTATAAATCAAAAATATTTTTTATGAATAAGGCTACTAATTTATAAAAAAGAAAGTTTCTGATTAATAGGAGAAACGTTCTTACAAAAATGCGTTTTATAAGCCACTTATTAATCAAAATAATTTTTTTTTAAATTAGACTGTGTAATTAACAGCCTACTGCCTTATTCGTAAAAAAATATTTCTGCTTTATAAATGGTTTATAAAACTAATTTTTATGGAAATCTGTTTTATAAACTTTTTATAAGTCAAATATATTTTTTATGAATAAGGTCCCTAATTTTAAAAAATTTTTTTTTGTTAATAACAGGCTTATAAAATTTTCTTAATAAAATTTGTCCTATTAACCTGTTATAAATCAGAACTAATTTTTTATAAATTATGCCTTAAAAGTTTAATAAGTATCCAGCATTAAAAAATAAATAAAGAAGTTAAAACTTAGTGATAAAAAGTAGGTAAAATCTGTACAAAAAAAAATGAAATAAACTGTGACATCATATCACCTATTATCTGGGAATGAACTAAATCTGCTGTTTTTTCTAAGTCGCGCATGCTGAAGAAAACAATTTATACCCACAATTGGCAACATCCAAACACGATGCTTTAAATATATTTATTTGTTGTGGGTTATGTTAATCTCTATGGAACACCTATTATTCGATTTCACATTGACTTCGAAATTACTCCCAGCTCTGAAGAAATTAGCACATTCTGCAGCATTTCCTAATTATGCTACTTCAACATTTTGCACATCTTTTGGCCTGATGAAAAACGTTGGTCTCCCCCTTCCCCCTTTTTAAAAGAATTGAGTGTAATTAATTTCCAAATATATCTCTCTATCACTTCTATATCTAGTTCAATATACATATTTTCTTCAGAAGTGCACTGTAACAGGATTTGTAAATTTATATTTGCACAATTTTTTATTTATTTTTTTTATATTTTGTTTATTTAAAAAAAAAACGTTGCTGCTCTTCCAACAGTACGAGCATAATACCAATAAACTTTAAACGTAATTAAGGGTTTCTATACAAAAGAGCAAACATTATGGAAGTACAATTGAATGCCAGCGGCCATACGCTGCACTGTCTTCTGTTTAAAATTTTTTACTTTGGACACAAGGAACAAAAAATGTGAGAAAAACAGAAAGAAAGAAATAAGTGTTCATTGTTAGTGCATTTTAGCGGGCGGTAACTTTAGGCAGACGTTGGTTGCTTTCTGCTTGCTGGCTGGCTGGCTGACTGGCTGACTTGCTGGTCGGCTGTCTGCTTGGTAATGGTCGCTATACTAGTTGCTATGAAAATGTACTCTGGCAGAGTCAAGACAACCAATTGTTGTCAGTAAAGTTGCTCGATTCGATCAATTTGTTTGGCATGTTGTTCATTGTAAGGAAGCTGTTTGCCACACTGATCACTAATTTGATGCCCACATTATTTAATATTTTGAAACAAGGAGTAGAAGTAGTCATTATTGTTGTTTCATGTTAGTCTACTGCATACAAACACACGTACTCGTACAGCGGCAGTGGCAAACAGTAACAACAGAAATCAGAAAAATAAGCACAAATTTGAAAAAGGTTGCAAATGAAATCACCTCTCAAATTGCCGTTTAATTCATACAATATGCGAACTTAATTTAAAGATCAATGAATTGGGAAATATAATAAAACTTGTTACACGGTTGTTTCCATTTTTAGCCACAAGTTGCAAGTAGATATATTCATAATCTTTCGTTATTTCCTATTTTCATAAACATATTTGTAGGTATGTGAGTATTTACAACTCTCCGCTGATTACTTTACTTTCTTAAGTGACCGGAAAACTCCCTACTTTTACAAGGGACTATTGTTTTTGGATTCCCTTTATATTTACATCAAAGCTAGATTTTACTGTTTATTTATTTATTAATTTTGTAACTGTTTCAATTACAATTACAAATTAATATTATAATTATAACAACTTAATTAAATGAGAATTGTAACAAAAATCTTCAAACTAGAGTTAAAGGATCGCTACACTGATAGGCTAGCATTCTACTCAGTAGTTTAACGAGGCACTTCTGTTGTTTATGTTATTAGACCTTTTTCACACAAATTCGTGGCCAAGAAATCGCCAAAATCACCTAATGAAAATGCATAACAATTTTCTTAACACTTTCGGATGTATTCATAAAAATTAATTTAGTTTTTATATGTATTTTAAATTTCCATAAAAGATGTTTCTAAAATAAATTTCAAATTTAAATTAAATATTTATGAATACGACAGTTTATGTTTAAAGGTCTTATTCATAAAAAATATTTTAGATTTATAAGAGGCTTATAAAACAAATTTCCCATATAAAATTTCTTTTATAAAACCGAAATATGTTTTATGAATAATTCAGAATATACTTATTTATTTATTTAAAAAATTAAATTCTATTTCCTGTTGAAACACAATTTCACCCAATTTTGCCCAAAAGGCGTTTATTTCTAATAAGCAAGTATTAAAATGGAGTTTCAAATGCGAAGAAGCTTCCTAAAAATCTCAAATCGCATGCATTTAAGAAAAAAATGTTTTGCCAATTTTTTAGGAAAGGGGTACCCCTTTGCTAAAAATCAATTTTTTTATTGAAACACAATTTTACCCAACTTTGCCCAAAAGGCGTTTATTTCTAATAAGCACGTATTGAAAGGAGTTTCAAATGCGAAGAAGCTTCCTAAAAATCTCAAATCGCATGCATTTAAGAAAAAAATTTTTTTTTTGCTAAAAATCAATTTTTTGGTTGAAACACAATTTTACCCAATTTTGCCCAAAAGGCGTTTATTTCTAATAAGCAAGTATTGAAAGTAGTTTCAAATGTTAAAAAACTATTAACAATATATTAACGGACTAATTAATAAAAAAGAATATTTGACATTTTTTAACTGCTTATTTGACAAATCTCTATGGAAAATTTGCTTAATAAATATAAAATATTTTTTATGAATTAACTATAAATAAAATATAATTATTAAAATTGATTATTAAAATTGTTAATTTTTTCAACGGGCTTAAGTTCGAATCTGCATGACTGCAAATGATTTTTTTATTATTTTATTAATAAAATTGTTTAATAAATTATTATCAAAAAAGGCCTCGAGTTTAATGAATATAAGAAAACAAAAATTAAAACAAGTTTCAATATTTTGCTTTGTCTTGCGGTATCTTCGATCAGGCCGTTGTGTTCCTTTAGAAAATAGTAAAAAAAAATAAATAAAATGTAATCCGTTTAATTACCCCACGTGTAAATAACTTCCCAGTTTATTTAACACGAGGTTTAATTTCCCATTTTTTCCCTCCACCTTTTAAATAAAACTGCACGTCTAACTGTCATTTTGTTAATTATCCCATTCAGATAATTGCATTAAAAATTAAATTTCTCTATCTAATTCATTTAATCTCCTTAGTAATATTTGGCAACACTGCAACTGAAGCCTATGTACGTTCACATCTATCAAATATTTGACAAAATAAGCGTAAACAAGCGTAGGAAAATATTTTTAAAATGAACATGTGCCTATTTGGTAAAAAAAATTCAATTCAAACCTACATCTATCTTGATATTTATCCCAAAATTCCATAGCATATTCACGAAACAGTTAGGTTAGGCCATAAAGGCCCATTGTGATGCCCAGAGGACTACACCCTACACAAGCCTTTCAAAACGAAGTACTCGTTCCTGAGAACCACCTAGAACTTCTCGCAGAACCCGCCAGGGCAGCCAGCTGTGCATCCCTGAGACCATCATAAGGAAAGCCCAAACGCTCTGGCATGTGTCCAATTGCACAGTATCCCGTCGAGAGCCCTACCATGAGTGCCAACGACTTCTTCCAAAAAGTTGAAAGCTCTAGTGAGGGCCCTGGAGTATTGGAGACCCTACAGGTGTTAATTGTTGGCCACTTGCTTGTCACCTTCCTCTCTGCCCACTTCTCAATTATGTTCAGCAGCTCAACTGAGGGAATTTTAATATCTCTACGTGAGACTGCTTCATCTAAGGACGAACCTGCTCTTACCCATTCGTCCACCATGGCATTTCCCTGAATGCCTTCATGCCCTGTAAGCCAAACTATCTTGACGTCATGTCTTTTAAGTCGAGCCAGAGATTGAATGCTTTTCGACTTTATCATCCTGGAATCCAGGTCCTTAATTGCTGCCAGACTATCTAAAAAAATGTCAATAGTTCTGGCCTCTAAACTTAGCCCATCACGAAACAGTTACTTGGCTTAATTTTATTTATTTCATTTTTTTCTCAAATAAAAAGACTACATACTCTACACTCTGACGTTTTGCTTATATGCTGCCATTAAAAATAATAACCACAATATTACAATACAATTTTCATGGCATGAAGGAAATACCATTTGACTGGATTAGACAATATTTCCAATGCAAATATCGCCACGATTACTCGTATTTGGAGCATCAGATATTTTTATTACGAGTGTTACATTCTTTTTAACTGTTTTATTTAACTATCATCCATATTTGGTCAGGAATGTGGAATATTAAATGTTAGCATGTATGTGTTTATTCTAAATACATGGGATTAACGTTAGAAATGTTGAGCAGATAAAAAGCATACAATAATTGCAATGATTTTTTATTTTGCCATTTCATTCTATATGTTTAATAATTTTTTTTTTATTAGTATGTACGAGTACAACGACGCTTGACCGGAGGAAAATCGTAACCAACATGACTTCAAATCAAGCTTCTAAATAAAAATTGTTAAGAGGATCTTACCCACTTTTTTTTATTAATTTTTAATTTAATTTATGAATTTCTCTTTTGTGTGACTTAGTTCAAGAATTATTATTTATTTTTTTCATCAACAAAATCCTACTATACATTTCACGATATTAAAAGAGCTTTTTCTTTCGTAAATTACATTAATTGTAAAATTTCGTTTTTATTTTAAATAAAATTATGCGCAATTAAGAACTCTTTTGATATCGTGAAATATTCAGTTAATATGTTTTTATTAAAAATAAATAATATATCGAACATTCATATTAATCGATTAATTCAAAATTAATCGACTAATAATCGCTTAAACTAAAAACCTGGATTAACTAATCGTGCGATTAATCTTAATATCCTAGAATTCATCTGTTGTTTTACTAACAAGTTTGTTTATCTTAAAGGTATTTTACTTTTGAAGTTAGCATATTTTCGTTACGACCAGTGTTGCCACAACCAAAAAAAAAAATTATGAACAAAATATAAAAAAAAATAAAAACTTATCAAATAAAATTTAAAATAAATAAAATAAAAGTAATTAAGTTTAAGTAAAAATAAAGTAAATTAATAAAAAAGAAATATGCAATTATTGCTAAAAAGGGTGGTAAAAATCTATTTTGTGCTCAAATTTCAATTAAACAACAGATGCAGGAGAATTCCGAAATATCTCGTGAATTAGTCAAGAATTCTGAAATTTCAGGCAAAACGCTAAAGAAGAATTCCGGCTACTAAAAACACTAAAAACATGACCTAGAGAAACCAGGTCTAAAAAAATAACCAACGAACATATATTTTCCGCTACCACCTCGAAAGCTGAGTTTTATTTAAAAAACATACTGCCTATTTCTCATTGCCGAATGAATTCTTTCTTTCGTATAAATACATTTGAAACAAAAACAATTTATAAAATTTTGTTCCTGTTTTAAATGTATTTGTACGGAAGAAAGAATTCATTCGACAATGAGAAATAGGCTTATAATTTTATAAACATAAAGTTTACAAATTTATGCAAATTACTTGCACAAATTAAATGAGAATTACAAATTTATTTATCAAAAACCGAACAATTGTTTCTGATTTTCCTTTTCCCTACTTTAATTATTCCCCAGTTTATTAGAATAGGAGGATTTTTTTTCTCGGGAAAAATAAAATGGGCAAAGAGAAAAATTCCCTGCGGATATTAATAATTGGGCTGATATTATTTGTCCTTAAAAAATAATTATTTTCTTTTCCACTGGTATTACCTTGGGAAATAATTAATCGAATTGAGCAGATATTTTAACCCCCTTATTCATAGGAAATTATGAGAGGCTTACAAGAGTGTAATGGAGCAAATTTCATAGGAAATTTTGTTTTATTACGCTGTTATTAGACTCTCCTAATTTTTATGAATAAGGTGGAACTCTTGTTAAGTAATTATAACGAAAGAAGACAAAAAAAAGATTTTTAAAGCAAATAAAAAAATTTCAGTTTCCCATGGAATTTGGAATTGGCCTCAAGTTTAAATCTGTTGACAATTTTTTTTCAAATGTGTCTCTATGTTTAGCTACTTTTATAGAAAAACTAAATTTCGAAATTTTTTTTCAGTGTATTTATTATTGTGTATATTCTATTACTTCTTATAAATAATTTTAAATAAAAAAAAAAGCAAACATTTCTTCTTTTCATTGCAGCATTTTCGTGATCAATGCATTGATGGATCTGGTCTGCCGCTGCTCACAGAAGATCATTTGGTAAATTCATTGGGCATGAAATTGGGACCAGCGCTAAAATTACGTTCAGTGTTAGCGAAGAAATTGGGCGGACCTTGTCCGTGTGTAACGTGTGTTGCACAAGTTCAACAGGTGTTGGCTTTGCAAACAAGTGGAATGACAGCAACGGCAGTAGCAACAACCGATCACAAAACAAATAGCAACAACAACAGCAACACTACAAATGTTTCAGGAATCGGTGGAAGCACCAACAGCAGCAGTGGCAGTTGTAATATTCATATACCAAAAAATCCAACATTTAGCAATAGCAGTAGCATTAGCCCTGCTAATAAGAATGAAAGTACGTCAACAATAACAACAACAACAACAACAGCATGTTCCAACGTATCCGCAAATAGTGTAGCAGCTAATGTGTGCAACAACGATGCAAACACATGCAACGCAACCAGAAGCAATAATAACTCTAATACGAATGTTGGTAATTTTTCATCGCCGCCACCACCGGCAGCAACAATAGCACAACAGCAACAACAACAACAACAGCATATTCAGCAACAGCAACAACAGCAATCATCTCCTCCTTCTACCAATCGTCACGACAACGCTGACTGCGCCAGTTAGTTGATTATTTTGTAGCTGCAATTAACAAATACAATTCATTACGAAATTCAACGACTTAAATCAAACAGAATATTGAAATGGGACGCCAACAGCATCATATGCAGCACTTTATTTTTAACAGTCCTCCAGCGCAAGAGGAAGGCAACAAGATAAGCAAAGTGTACAAAAAAATAGTTTTTGCTTTTTTCAATCCTTTTCAATAACTCAGATTATATGGCTTTTTGAAAATGTGTTTGCAACACTTTTCGGAATTGTAGATGGAGTTCTTGAGATCTTCTTCGAAACACAATCTCCGAGTGACCGGCTTCCCATCACCACAAATTACAAATCTGCAAGTAAAAATAGCACGTGGTTAGCGATTATAAATGCAGTTGTTTGAGTCCTATAAAAGAATCGAGAACACTAATTGATCAGATATATAATTTGAGAGTTTTTTAAAAAACAAATTTTTTCTGATTTTTTTTCGATCGCAATATATTACCGCTTTTGACCCGATTAAGCGGCTTTCACACTATAAGACTGAGTATCAACATTTGTCAAAAATTCGAAATAATATGAAAAGTCTTATAGTGTGAAAGCGATCTTAAGTAAAATCTCATAAATTGAGAAGTAAAATTCGACATACCGATGGCTCTCTCCATTTTTTGAAATTTTTCTAAAACCTGACACATTTCATATTATCAGGGTTGTTTTTAGCTGTTTTCTTACTACAGAGATTTCATGAATTGTTTTAAGTGTGATAGTGTGAAAGCGTTTTGTATTGATACGTTAGATTTTTCTGCATCTCAGGCATTCTCAAAAGAGAAATTCGAATGAAAACCATACGAATCAGTCTTATAGTGTGAAAGCGGCTTTAGTGGCGACCAAAGTTGAAATCTACCAGTTCGAATCGGTTGAAATAAACAGGAAATCTAAGTTTAAGAGAACTCTGCAATCCCACTAGATTTTTTCCATTCGGTCAAGTCGTGCAAAAGTTATAAGCGCATCACATTCTCACACACACACACATACACATACATACATACACACATAACACAGTGATACGCTCTCAGGAGTAGTCAGAGAAGTTTCTGGGCAACTCAAAACATCGAAATCCGATGAAAAATCTTTTTTTTTTAACAGGATAAAATCAGTAACTTCCCAATTTTTTTTTTTAAATTTTCAATTTTATTAACAGAAAGTTAAAAAATTATTAGCTCTTGATATATAACACATCCTTAAGTTTTTAGAAACTTAGAAAAGTGTATCATCTACATTTTTTAAAATTCTTATTAAAACACTTTGTCACAGTTAGGAAAAACACAAAGAAAAAATTTGCTAAATTTAAGGGATTTGGAACGAGAAAGACCATCATATTTTAATTATTATTTTTTTTTTATTAAAGGCATCGATCTTGCAATTTTTACAAATATTAGATGAGCTTAAAATCAAAAAAAGAAATTTAAGAAACAAAAATATTTGTTGGTCTGCATTTACACAAATAGACACGTCCGTACCACTCACATATTTAATAAAAGGAGTCTGAGTAAGAATGATTTTTTTTTCTTTTTTAAATGAAAACACGTACTTTTTGATATTTTAGCGATAGTTTTTATTCGATTGTAGGGAAGACACGTTCCATTTAAAGTATGAAATAAAATATTCGTCAAATGGACCCGACAGTTCTGATGGCATTACTCGTTTCTTGAAGTTTTCCATGACTTTTTCACAGAGATGGGGCTGTAAACGATTTGAGATAAGGAATTGTTTCTTGTTCTTTCGCCTGAAATCTGAAATTTCACAATATCGCAAAAAGACAAAACGCATGGCGTTAAATTGCGTGATCTGGCAGGGGCAGTTGCTATCATAATTTCTTGAGGTAATTTGTTATAGAAATCGTTGCTGCATTAAATCGATTGTTTTGTGGGCGATGTGGCAGGTGGCACCATCTTGCTGAAATCACATGGTGTCCAGTTTAGGCCATAAGAACTCCGTTATTCGCCCCTATCATGAATAATTTTTCCCTCGAAATTTTTCCCTTTTCCTTAAAATTGCAATCATGAAAAATTCCCCGTGAATGATTTCACGCTAAAATTAAATTCTCCTGATCGTGAATGATTTTTTCCCCCGGGTTTTTTCACTTTTCCCTTTAATTTATTCACTTTGTTTTTGGTGGGGAATAGATTTGAAAATATAAGTAAGTATTTTCTATTATAATCCGAATATTGGAGTTTGCAAATTTTATTTTAGTGGCAAGACCCTTTAATAAGACACAAACTTATATTTTTTGCCACAAATCAATTCCATGCGTCTTTGTAAAACTTCTTGCTCCAACTCTAAAGATTATTTGACTATTATATATTTAGCCATACTTTTTTTAAATTTTTTTAAATTATTGCATGTTTATGTTTAAATTTTTCAACACAAATTGTTTGATTTTTCATGTTGTTTTCGGCTTCTTGTCTTTTTTTTTTGCATTCACTGAGAACTGATAGCGGGAATAATTTCTCACGAGAGATTTGCGATACCATTTTTTCCCTTCGAGTGGAATAAAAATTTCATGTGAACACAAATTCCCCTTGTTTTTCACGATAGGGGCGGGTGATTGTGTTTCTGTAACTGATGCCGTTCACAGCCACTGCAACTTTGCAATCATATCATATTTATCGTTGTGTGTGCATTTGCATTCTTATAGATTGCAGAGCGTTTTCCGACTCATCCTCTTATGACATTCAACCGACAGGCTGGCAAGCCAAACAGCCTTGCCAGACTGGCGGTTTCGAAACCACTAAATGCATAACCTGTTACTATTGTTGCTGGTGATATTTTTAGTTTTTACAAAATTGTTTTTACTTTTTATAAAAATGTGTTTGCATTTCGCAACATTTTTTACAAAAATTTTAGCTGGCGATAAAAAATAGTCTCAAATATTGCGGAAACTATCAATCAAACATTAAAAACGATGTTTATTCAAATCTGACGAAACATTTTCCAATTGTTCTCGTGTACTACAGTGCGGTCACCTCCCTCATATTTGTTGTAATAATTTACTCAGATATTTCTGTCAAAAGTAAGATAGAGTCAAATAGACATGAAGTGGCACTGTCTTCATTGGATCATGCATTCATTATTCGGCTAACAGATGCGCTACTCTTAAAAATAGAGCACAGAGTAAAAGCTATTTTTCCAGAATGACTAGATATAAAATTTTAAAATGATTTTGTTTAAATTCAGACTATGAAATGTAAACACCTCTGACAGAGTTTGTTATGTAATAAAAGCATATATCAATTGTAAAATATTCAATGACATATTCAAAAGACTTTAGTTGTACATATATTTAATTTTTAAAAACAATCTTAATTCAAACGTTTCCTCTGAAGAGAAATAATAAATTCAGTTTTCAATGTGTTTAAGAAAAATACTTAATAACTTAAAGCACAAGGATGCAAAGACACTGCGAATTGCCAACGTTGATAAGCAGAGGTGTACAATAATAGGCGCTGTTTAGTGCACTAACACACTTACTAATTACTTTTTAAATTACTTTAAATAATATGTAAATATATGTATCTTTTATTTTTAATTATTAGTTTTTAAGAAAACAAAAATCCTTAAATACCAAAATGCCTTAAATTATTTTTATTGTTTTTTAGTTAGTTTATAATTAAAATCGCAACAGCAACAATCGCAAAGTCTTCCAATAATAAAATTTAAAAAAATAATAATAAATAACAAACAATGAAATAAATTTATTTTAAACAAAATAATATAAAAACTAAATCATACATCAAATGTATAAATTAAATTATATATAAAATATTTAGCTGTAACCCATACTTATGAATTTAAGTGAATTAAAAATAACATTTTAATTATAACAAATACAAATTTTATAGTCAATTTTGTTAAATTAAGTTAAATTTTATTTGACGTTATTTGAATAACTTTAATTTTATAAAAGCCTAACAACCTTATTTACTTATGTTTAATAATAATTATTTATAATAAAACCAACCCAAGTGTACTTAAGATATACAAAACATAGATTCTTTTTTTATACCCACATACTTACACACACACACATATACACATACGTATCAATTGAAACGGTGTGTTAACAATTGTAAAAAGTAGAAACACATACATACATACTTGCAGACATATATTGCACTACTCGTAATTAAATTTTAATTAATTAAAGAAGAGCGTTTACACTTTTTCTGTACATCAAACTGCATTAAAATGTATGTGTTCTTACACGTATTCATGTGAAGTACGTGCTGTATGCGTGTTAGTTTAGAATTAAACAAATAAATAAATAAAAATGCATTCATGCATCAATTAGAGATATAAAATATGAATAATTATTATATTTTCTTATTAATCAAATGAATTAAAATACAATCTTTTATCTAACAACTAGTCAATAAAAATTAAAATTTGTTTATAAAATAAAATTTAAAAAAAATATATAATACATAGGAAACTTTAAAAGTTTATTTAATAATATATCAACTTTAATTCGATTAAAATTCAATAAAAATACTTTTTAAAATAAACCAAACATGAAAATATTGTTTTTCAAAATATGTATTAGCGATCAGAAATCGGCTGACTGGCTGACTTTTGTTTTGTTTAAAAGAAAAGCAAGGGCACTTGTTAAATGGCGTCCTTTAATTTTGAATGTTATTTTATTTGGAAAGGATATGGGAAAATGGGAAATGTGGACCTGTCTGTCACAATGTTTTTCTGTAACACAACCGTTACTCATTGTTACAGAAAGTGTCTTTACAACTAAAGGGTGGTCCAGCCAAAACGCACCATGATAATTGTAAATAAAACAAAATGTTTTCAGAGATTTTTCTTAATATGTTTTATTATGATAGAAGGATCGATGAAAATTATGTGTGAATCAAAATATCGACCACACGTCCGCACACGGATGAGTTAATGTGCATGAAGTATCTCATCCTTTAGCTCTTGAATACTTTTTTGGCTTATTGACGTACACTTTTTCTTTTAAATATCGCCAAAGAAATATGTAAATCCAACGGTATCAAATCAAATTATCATGATGATTAATATCATGGCCATCGAATTTGTCCCGCAAAAGAGCCGCTGTACCGTTAGCTGTGTGGCAAGTGTTACCATTTTGTGGCAACCACACATCGTTCAGGTCCATATCGTCAATGTCAGGCTACAAGCAATCAATTACCATCTCACGATAGCGAATACCATTCACAGTAACTGCTTGGCCGACCTCATTTTGGAAGAAGTACGGACCGATAACGCCACCAGCCCATAAATCGATGATTATCTTTAGACCCTTCACCAAAAATATATTTTTATTCCCTGTATAGTTCCCACAATATTAATATGCGACCCCATTAACTATACATATTCTGGGTTCTTATGAATAGGCAAGTGGAATAAGCGATGACCGTCTGTGTGGGGTTTTATAAGACCTATTGAGAAACTTGAGACTTGAGACTTGGATTGATGCATTAAAAATAGTCCACATATATATTGCTATTGAAAAACAATTCGAATCGAATGTACAGTTCCAGAGCTGGAAAATTTAAGCTTACTTTTAAGAATTTTTTTTGTTTTTTTTTTTTCTTAATTAAACTTATTTTATACTTCAAGGAGATTTAAACTGGTACCAAAAATCAAACAAAATCAAAAAGACCATTCCAGGGTTGGGACTGGAAAGGAATTTTTTGATACATAAAATTAACAATAAAAAACTTGTTTTCTTTTTCTTCATAAATGAAACATATTTAATAGTTTTGCAGGAATCTCGTTGTAATGAGGAATCAGAAAACTCAAAAACAAAACTCCAGAGCTGGAACGTTTAATTTTTTTTTATTATTAAAGTAACTAAATAAAACAATCTTGTTTTTCTTAGGTAATCAAACTTATTTCATATATTAGAAAGAAAGAAATTAGTATTGAAAATCATGAAAATCCAAAAAATCTTTCCAGCTTTGGAATGAATGTACATATGTATGTATATATCTATTCCAGACATAGTACGTCGGTGAAGGGTATATAATATATAGCCATTTTACTTGTTGTGTACTAATTCGTAACTTAAAATCCAGCTAGATATGGCTTTAAAATGTTTTCGTTTTGAAAATCATTTGTTTAGTTTTTTGTTCTTGTATTAAAAATGTTAAACGGTCCATTATTTATCGAGTTATACATTGTTGTCTAAACAAAAATCAACTATGATTATATTGTTTCTTTGGGAACTTTCTTACTCGATAGATCTACAGTTCCTCTTTTATTAAATATCAATTTTATGCTAAACGGTCCATTAGTTTTCCAGTTCTACGCTGTTTGCCAAAAATTTCATAATAGTGAAATTTCGGTTTGTTTTCACAATTCATATTTTTCGGGTTTGTGTCTTAAGTCCTTTGTTTGTTTCCCACCACCCACTGTTAGAAAGAAAATAACGGAAGTATTGACCTACAAAAACGAAAAAAACTGATACTGAAAATAACTGAGTCCAATAAAAATTTGGACTTAAAATACAGGCGTTCTAATAATTTACTCAGGCAAAACAAACCTAAATACACTCTTTGTATGTGTGTGTGTGTAAATATCAACAAATAATTTTATTGTATAACAGCACTTCATTTTGATATTCTTGAATCCTTATAATTGTTTAATAAAAAAAAGAAATTTTATTGCAATATCAGTTTTTTCTACCTCTTAAAAATGTGAATAACATAAAAGTTAAATGTTATGCACATACGATTGCATACAAACAAACACATCTACATATTTACAACATGCATATGCATACACACTTACTTATATTTTGAAAGCCTCATTGATTTCTGGACCATATCGGTATGTAATACTCATTAAGCTATTTATTTGAGTTTGTTCAGTTTTACGTGCACAATTTAACAACTTGAAATCTGTATTACACCTATTTAATTTAAAAACAGATGTAAGCAGTGGAAAAGGAAGATTTAAGTTTAAGAGTGATTTCATATGCTCGATTATGCACAGTATATTTGTGCAGCTTAATTATGATCGTCAGTACAGACCAAAAATACATACATGCATATACATATGTATGTACATAGTATTTAGATTAGGGACATAACTTAAAAAGAAAATTAAAAAAAACTATTGCGTGGAAAAATTCTTGCTTGAAAACAGTTTCTCTTCAATTCAATCATATTTCTAACGGAATTTATAAGGATCTAGCTTTTGGGATAACTATTAAATACACTTAAACTTAACAATTAAACATATTTTTGCTCAAACAAAACATATAAATAGGTTACAGTTTTAATCGGACATGCTACAGGCTCCGATTCTATTTGGAAACGGAATTGATTCTGTATTTTGATTCCTCAGGAAATTAAAGAAAACATTTTTGAGAATAAAATTATTTTTAATTTCACCAGGTAATTCCGTTCCTTATATTAAAAATGCGTTTATTCCGAAAAATTGTTTCGTTTATGGGTTTCTAAGGAAAAAAGAAAAAAAAAACGGAATAATTTCCGATAAGCTTACGAAATTGTGACGGATATTTCTAAAGGCAACCAGGAACAATTTTGTGAAATGCAGTACTCACAATCTCTAAATTTCAGGCCTAATTTATATAAATCTTTTCTGATTTATAACAAGTTAATGAAACAACAGATTTTTTACATATTATGCTTTTTTATTTATACAAATAGCATTTGAAAATAATAACAAATTACTTATTAAGACATAAAGTAAAAAGGAAAATAGATATAAATATTATAAAATCTAAACTTATTAAGTCTACAAAACGATTTACATAGTTTTTATATGTATTTTGTTATGAACACATCAGTGGCCATAAGCAGGTGAAAGATGCTAATTCTAGATCCTACCCTAATGTACGAAGTTATGTATGGGCATATGAATGTCTGCATTTGCTCTGCAGCAATAGATGCCTAATTAAAACAATAATTAAATGCGCAACATGACCTCTGAATGTGGACGTGTCAAGCGGAACCGTTGCGCCAAAATGCAACCAAGGATGTGCAACTATTACGAACACGCGAGGTGGTGGCTGAGTAAATAGCAGCAAACAGCTAACCTTCCAAACTTAAATACAACGAAACCAACCAATTGCTTACCGTAGTCACGACATCTAAAGAAACAGAAAAACAAAACGTACCTACTTATGGTTTTAGATGAAACAAAAATATTCTTCGAGATCATATACACTAATTGCTTTAAATGCAATGTTTGTGCTTTTTCCATTTCTTTTAGTACTTCCTGAATGAGCATTGAGGGCAAGTGCTCCAAAATGAAGACGCAAACAGTTTAACAATAAAATGAAAAAAGAAATACGTTTTTATTTAGATACAAAAGCACTTTATAATTAATTTTATTGAAAAAGAAAACATAAAATTCATAAAAAAGACGAAACCAATACTGACAGCAATTCGAATAGCATCCAATTTAAATATTTATTTCCCATTGGCTTTTTCCGATTCACCGTTTCCTGCAAGCGTTGGCAAATCCTTTACTCCAGTCGACCCGAAACCTCCATCACCCCGTTGTGTATCTTCTAACTTATCGACTTGTTCGAGCTCTGGATAGAAAATACGTTCGCATATTAATTGAGCAATCCGATCTCCACGTTTTACTTCAAACTCTTGTTCGGAATGATTGAATAGGACAACACCTAGATTACCACGATAATCTTCGTCGACTACGCCAGCGCCAACATCTATAAAGTTTTTAACAGCCAGACCAGAACGAGGTGCTACTCTCCCGTACGAGCCATTGGGAACTTCAATTTGCAAGTCAGTTTTTACAAGTGCTTTGCCTCTAGCTGGTACAGTTATATCGTAAGCACTACGCAAATCAAATCCAGCAGCACGTTCCGATCCTCGAACAGGTTCAAAAGCTTTTTCACTAAGTTTTGCCCAGCGCATTACACACTTGCCATCCATTTTCATTTTCTTAGCAACTGGTTGTTCAATTTTGAGTGAATCTTCTGCAAGTTGCATCTAAGGAAGCAATTATGTACTTATGTTTAATACACTGTATATCAAATTAATGTTTCTCAAAACAAATTCTGTGGTTGCCGGTATCACGCTGAATATTTGTTTGTATTATAGAATTTTTGGCGGTAGAAGCCTAACTGAAGTATTCTAGAAGGTGGTATTACTGTCAAAAACATGTGTGATGACCAGCACGGTGATAGTTTTTCGTTCAATCATAGGCTGGCTACATGGATGTCAAGTTATTGTGTACAATAACTCATCATTGTGTTTATATGTATATATATATACCTTGTGAGTAAATAATATTTCTATATTTGAATTAAATAAAAATCGCGGGCTATTGATTAACGATTGGTAACTAAAGTTCCTAGTGGCAGCCTTGGCTTCATTCAAATAACATTTCTGTGTTTAAGCTATTGTGAATTGCCTCCTAAATTTGACACTTCAAGGTCTTTTAAAACAAAAAAAAAAACCTGTGATAAAAGAAACAAATTTAGTTTGAATAAAAGCTTATTGTTTATATTCCGGTATGGTTGTTTGTACATAAATTATATTAAATTAGAAGTTGTATAAAGTAATTCAAATTTTAAAGCTCAAACATGGATTTCAGTGATTTCCTAGTGCGAAAGGTACGTGAGTGTATAATTTATTTTACATTGTTGATTAATATGAAAACTCATTATATGTATGATTAGTGCCCTCCGACGGTTATGTATATTCCAAACTTTATAACATCTGAAGAAGAACAGCGTATCCTTTCTCATATTGAGAGAACTCCTAAGCCAAAATGGACACAGTTGCTAAATCGTAGACTTATTAACTATGGTGGTATACCACACCCAAACGGCATGCTTGCTGAAGAAATACCACAATGGTTGCAGACATACGTCGACAAAATCAATAACCTTAGCATTTTCGAAACAGAAAAGGCTAATCATGTTTTGGTTAATGAATATGGACCAGGTCAAGGCATAATGCCTCATACAGACGGTCCGCTATTTTATCCCACCATATCTACTATTTCTTGTGGATCTCATACAGTTCTTGAATTTACAAAAAGAGAAACATCGGAAGACTCCGAATTTACATCTGGAGCAAATAACGAAGTAACAAAGGAAAAGGAGGTGTTGTTTAAACTCTTACTGGAACCACGTAGTCTATTAATATTGAAGGACTCTCTTTATAAAAACTACTTGCATTCTATAAGCGAACTGGATCAAGATATTCTTTGTGATCGCATTTTGAACTATGAAAACTGTGAAAATGCTTATAAAATGGGTGACTGCTTAAAAAGAGGCACTCGCATCTCTCTTACTATACGAAACGTTCCTAAGACAACAAAAATGAAATTAAAGTTTTGTTAATATGCAGTTATCTCAATTACCAATGTCAATGAAATGTTATACAATTGTAATTGTGTACATACATATCTGTGTTATCAGGAAATCTTAATATTTCGCCGCATGTGCTTGCTCAATTGCAAATAATTTTATATATCACTTTATATTTGATGCAACTTCGTTTTAGGTGAATATTGTATTTATTGTATCGTTAATTCATTACACGTATACCTGCTTGTGCAAATACACACATGCATATTTATATATGAATAATTGTGAGCAAGTAACCACCGTAATGTAGATATTTTCATACGTTTTACATAAAAAGCGTTATTGTTGTTGTACAAATTAATTTTTGAATTTATTTTTTATTATAAATATTATGCTAACTGTAACTTCTTGGCGATTTACTAAATGCATAAAAATATGTATATTTTTAAAAACATTAATGCAATGAAAAATTCTAATAAATATTTCGCCACGAAAAAAAACTAGAAGCATGTATGTATAATTTTATACTAATATTTCTATACGAAAGCTAAAGAGTAATGAAAAATTAGTTCGTAGGTGTTACTCTGTAATGCTATGCGAATTTAAAGCTGAATGCATTTGTATGCTACGAGTATTAACATTGAAATGCGAAAGCAATTCCTTTTGCATCGCATTACAGAGTAACCCCCTTACCTTTATGTCCACCGTTACTATCATATTTGAGGTATACATACATATTAAGGAAACTACGTGGCATAACCGATAGAAAGCATAAGCGACGCAAATTTTGAACTTGAAAATTACGTCATTTAAGCTGGACGGTTATGAATCTACCAATTTAATTCTATCGACTTTTGGTAGTTAAAACATTTATATTTTGCGTTATGATTGTTCTGGAATAATTTATTATAAAAGACAAATATGATGTTTTGTCACAAGGCTCATAAAAAAATGTCTCTAGGAAACCCATATAATTAAGGGCCGAAAGAATAAAAATTGCAATTCCCAATTATTTAAAAAAAAATTTTAAGAATTGTTGATAGAAAGTGTTCATTAACTCTAAAAATGTTAATTGTTGTCACGAACGACAAAAGAGAGCAAAAAACTTTTTGCAAATACTTGATAGTAAAATGTTTACTTTCAATAATTGTTTGCTGCACCTGAAACCTAAATATAAATAACGAGTGTAAATAAAAATAACGAGTTTATCTATTTTTTCTGCAGATTTTTTTATTTTATTTTTGTCTTTATAAAAGTACAGAAAAAATTAAAGAAAAAAAATTCGAAACATTTCATTTGTCTATTTGTATGCGTATGAAATACTTTATTCTAAAGTATCTTGCCACCTTAAATGAAATTCCTTTTCAAATACCTCGCGATCGTACAGTCGAACTTCTGTTATGCGTGCCGATACATCGAGATGCAATTCTCTTATGGTTATGTGAAAATTTTGTTTTGCCATATTTTGCTTGTCCGTCGACAGTTTATTTAATGGTCGGCGAAATATGGATAGTATACGCTGTAAATGATATTCGATACTTGGACAGCGGCCGATACATACCAATAAATTTCCATCGTTACGAATATTTCCTGGGAAGCGTTGACGCACATCAAATGGCGCTTTCCCATTAAGTAATGCCTTGACTTCACTAACGATATTGGCATGTGTTTGCACATCGGACACACTAATGGCCTTGAATTCGTACTTATCACAAAAGCCCATTAAATCTCCTATGCAACACCAGGGCTGTGAGGCCAGCAAGGCATGATGACTATTCCAATTAAAATATCGGCCAATAGGCTCCGATAGAAACTTGCTTTCCCTTGCAGAATTCGGCACAAGTTCTGTTTGTGGCTGTGGAGATGGTGATTCTGAAAGATATCTTGGCGTAGTGCTTCTGCTATCAACAATCGGTGCTTTCGTTTGCAGTGTTAAATGTTGGTGATGTTGCTGATAGTGCGATGTCTGAAGAGGCGGCTGTGCAGAATGAAGCTGATTATTATCTTCATCTATATGAAAGGTTGAGTCTTTAAATGCCACTGTTTTAACGGTAGTGGCCTTAATGGATTTTCTGTATTCCATTAATTTTTTCTTATAATCCAATCTTGAAGACATTTTTACTTGAGTTTTTATTAAATTGTTTGTCTCTATTTATTTTCAAAATGCAGTGAACGACCGACCTCAAATATTTTCTACGCGAATATAGAATAGAATAATAAAAATCTTACGGTTTGATGCCGATCTTGTGGTTGGATGTTGATTTTAATGATGTAGAATGAGACTGATGCACATAAAAATAAATCGATCGGAAACTAATTACTTTGTACGAGTGTTTACTTGTACTTACTTTTTTATTTTTTTATTTTGTTTTTATTTTTACCAAAATATCACTGAATTTATTTTGCCCCTAATACAATTCTAATCATGCGAATCTATAGGCCGTAAGAAAGTAAGAACTGTAAATAAACGGGTCGCTGTTCATGTTAAATATATACATACAAACGAATGTGTATGTGCATAGATACAAATATGTACATACAAGTATATCCACATCTTGTCAATAAAAGCTTTGGAAAAAGAGAAAAATTGAAATCAGAATTTTGTAAGCATTTAACATTGTTTTAGAATTTATCGACACTCCTTACCCTGTTATAGAAAATATAGTTCTAAGAAAAAAGTTTTAAATACAAAACCCACGGCCACGCCAATTTTTCAAAAAAAAAATTGTTCAAAATCTCTTTTGGCTTCGCATTCGAAACTCCTTTCAATACATATTTATTAGAAATAAACACGTTTTGGGTAAAATTGTGTTTCATCCAAAAAATTGTTATTTTACAAAGAGGTACCCCTTTCCAAAAATATTGGTCAACAATTTTTTTGGCTTAAATTCATGCGATTAAAGCTTTTTCGAAAGCTTCTTCGCATTCGAAACTCCTTTCAATACATATTTATTAGAAATAAACACGTTTTGGGTGAAATTGTGTTTCATACAAAAAATTGATATTTTGCAAAGAGGTACCCCTTTCCAAAAAAATTGGTCAAAAATTTTTTTGGCTTAAATTCATGCGATTTAAGCTTTTTCGAAAGCTTCTTCGCATTTGAAACACCTTTCAATACATATTTATTAGAAATAAACACGTTTTGGATAAAATTGTGTTTCATCCAAAAAATTTATGTATTGCATAGAGGTACCCCTTTCCAAAAAATTGGTGAAAAATTTTTTTGGCTTAAATTCATGCGATTTAAGCTTTTTCGAAAGCTTCTTCGCATTCGAAACTCCTTTCAATACATATTTATTAGAAATAAACACGTTTTGGATAAAATTGTGTTTCATCCAAAAAATTGATATTTTGCATAGAGGTACCCCTTTCCAAAAAATTGGTCAAAATTTTTTTTGGCTTAAATTCATGCGATTTAAGCTTTTTCGAAAGCTTCTTCGCATTCGAAACTCCTTTCAATACATATTTATTAGAAATAAACACGTTTTGGGTGAAATTGTGTTTCATACAAAAAATTGATGTTTTGCAAAGAGGTACCCCTTTCCAAAAAAATTGGTCAAAATTTTTTTTGGCTTAAATTCATGCGATTTAAGCTTTTTCGAAAGCTTCTTCGCATTCGAAACTCCTTTCAATACATATTTATTAGAAATAAACACGTTTTGGGTGAAATTGTGTTTCATACAAAAAATTGATATTTTGCAAAGAGGTACCCCTTTCCAAAAAAATTGGTAAAAATTTTTTTTTGCTTAAATTCATGCGATTTAAGCTTTTTCGAAAGCTTCTTTGCATTTGAAACACCTTTCAATACATATTTATTAGAAATAAACACGTTTTGGATAAAATTGTGTTTCATCCAAAAAATTTATATTTTGCATAGAGGTACCCCTTTCCAAAAAATTGGTCAAATATTTTTTTGGCTTAAATTCATGCGATTTAATCTTTTTCGAAAGCTTCTTCGCATTCGAAACTCCTTTCAATACATATTTATTAGAAATAAACACGTTTTGGATAAAATTGTGTTTCATCCAAAAAATTGATATTTTACAAAGAGGTACCCCTTTCCAAAAAAATTGGTCAAAAATTTTTTTGGCTTAAATTCATGCGATTTAAGCTTTTTCGAAAGCTTCTTCGCATTTGAAGCTCCTTTCAATACATATTTCTTAGAAATAAACACGTTTTGGATAAAATTGTGTTTCATCCAAAAAATTGATATTTTACAAAGAGGTACCCCTTTCCAAAAAAATTGGCCAACAATTTTTTTGGCTTAAATTCATGCGATTTAAGCTTTTTCGAAAGCTTCTTCGCATTTGAACCTCCTTTCAATACATATTTATTAGAAATAAACACGTTTTGGATAAAATTGTGTTTCATCCAAAAAATTGATATTTTACAAAGAGGTACCCCTTTCCAAAAAAATTGGTCAAAAATTTTTTTGGTTAAAATTCATGCGATTTAAACTTTTTCGAAAGCTTCTTTGCATTTGAAACTCCTTTCAATACATATTTATTAGAAATAAACACGTTTTGGATAAAATTGTGTTTCATCCAAAAAATTAATATTTTACAAAGAGGTACCCCTTTCCAAAAAAATTGGTCAAAAATTTTTTTGGCTTAAATTCATGCGATTTAAGCTTTTTCGAAAGCTTCTTCGCATTTGAACCTCCTTTCAATACATATTTATTAGAAATAAACACGTTTTGGATAAAATTGTGTTTCATCCAAAAAATTGATATTTTACAAAGAGGTACCCCTTTCCAAAAAAATTGGTCAAAAATTTTTTTGGCTTAAATTCATGCGATTTAAGCTTTTTCGAAAGCTTCTTCGCATTTGAACCTCCTTTCAATACATATTTATTAGAAATAAACACGTTTTGGATAAAATTGTGTTTCATCCAAAAAATTGATATTTTACAAAGAGGTACCCCTTTCCAAAAAAATTGGTCAAAAATTTTTTTGGTTAAAATTCATGCGATTTAAACTTTTTCGAAAGCTTCTTTGCATTTGAAACTCCTTTCAATACATATTTATTAGAAATAAACACGTTTTGGATAAAATTGTGTTTCATCCAAAAAATTAATATTTTACAAAGAGGTACCCCTTTCCAAAAAAATTGGTCAAACATTTTTTTGGCTTAAATTCATGCGATTTAAGCTTTTTCGAAAGCTTCTTCGCATTTGAAACTCCTTTCAATACATATTTATTAGAAATAAACACGTTTTGGATAAAATTGTGTTTCATCCAAAAAATTAATATTTTACAAAGAGGTACCCCTTTCCAAAAAAATTGGTCAAAAATTTTTTTTGGCTTAAATTCATGCGATTTAAGCTTTTTCGAAAGCTTCTTCGCATTTGAAACTCCTTTCAATTCTTAAAAATAAACACGTTTTGGATAAAATTGTGTTCATCCAAAAAATTGATATTTTACAAAGAGGTACCCCTTTCCAAAAAAATTGGTCAAAAATTTTTTTGGCTTAAATTCATGCGATTTAAGCTTTTTCGAAAGCTTCTTCGCATTTGAAACTCCTTTCAATACATATTTATTAGAAATAAACACGTTTTGGATAAAATTGTGTTTCATCCAAAAAATTGATATTTTACAAAGAGGTACCCCTTTCCAAAAAAATTGGTCAAAAACTTTTGTTGGCTTAAATTCATGCGATTTAAGCTTTTTCGAAAGCTTCTTCGCATTTGAAACTCCTTTCAATACATATTTATTAGAAATAAACACGTTTTGGATGAAATTGTGTTTCATCCAAAAAATTTATATTTTACAAAGAGGTACCCCTTTCCAAAAAAATTGGTCAAAAATTTTTTTAACTTAAATTCATGCGATTTAAGCTTTTTCGAAAGCTTCTTCGCATTTGAAACTCCTTTCAATAGATATTTATTAGAAATAAACGCCTTTTGGCCCAAAATGGGTTAAATTGTGTTTCAGCCAAAAAATCGATTTTTAGCAAAGAGGTACCCCTTTCCAAAAAAATTGGCCAAAAAATTTTTTTGCTTAAATGCATGCGATTTAAGTTTTTTCGGAAGCTTCTGCGCATTTGAAACTCCTTTCAATACTTATTTATTAGAAATAAACGCCTTTTGGCCCAAAATGGGTTAAATTGTGTTTCAGCCAAAAAATCGATTTTTAGCAAAGAGGTACCCCTTTCCAAAAAAATTGGTCAAAAATTTTTTTAACTTAAATTCATGCGATTTAAGCTTTTTCGAAAGCTTCTTCGCATTTGAAACTCCTTTCAATAGATATTTATTAGAAATAAACGCCTTTCGGCCCAAAATGGGTTAAATTGTGTTTCAGCCAAAAAATCGATTTTTAGCAAAGAGGTACCCCTTTCCAAAAAACTTGGCCAAAAAATTTTTTTGCTTAAATGCATGCGATTTAAGTTTTTTCGGAAGCTTCTGCGCATTTGAAACTCCTTTCAATACTTATTTATTAGAAATAAACGCCTTTTGGCCCAAAATGGGTTAAATTGTGTTTCAGCCAAAAAATCGATTTTTAGCAAAGAGGTACCCCTTTCCAAAAAAATTGGCCAAAAAAATTTTTTGCTTAAATGCATGCGATTTAAGTTTTTTCGGAAGCTTCTGCGCATTTGAAACTCCTTTCAATACTTATTTATTAGAAATAAACGCCTTTTGGCCCAAAATGGGTTAAATTGTGTTTCAGCCAAAAAATCGATTTTTAGCAAAGAGGTACCCCTTTCCAAAAAAATTGGCCAAAAAATTTTTTTGCTTAAATGCATGCGATTTAAGTTTTTTCGGAAGCTTCTGCGCATTTGAAACTCCTTTCAATACTTATTTATTAGAAATAAACGCCTTTTGGCCCAAAATGGGTTAAATTGTGTTTCAGCCAAAAAATCGATTTTTAGCAAAGAGGTACCCCTTTCCAAAAAAATTGGCCAAAAAATTTTTTTGCTTAAATGCATGCGATTTAAGTTTTTTCGGAAGCTTCTGCGCATTTGAAACTCCTTTCAATACTTATTTATTAGAAATAAACGCCTTTTGGCCCAAAATGGGTTAAATTGTGTTTCAGCCAAAAAATCGATTTTTAGCAAAGAGGTACCCCTTTCCAAAAAACTTGGCCAAAAAATTTTTTTGCTTAAATGCATGCGATTTAAGTTTTTTCGGAAGCTTCTGCGCATTTGAAACTCCTTTCAATACTTATTTATTAGAAATAAACGCCTTTTGGCCCAAAATGGGTTAAATTGTGTTTCAGCCAAAAAATCGATTTTTAGCAAAGAGGTACCCCTTTCCAAAAAAATTGGCCAAAAAATTTTTTTGCTTAAATGCATGCGATTTAAGTTTTTTCGGAAGCTTCTGCGCATTTGAAACTCCTTTCAATACTTATTTATTAGAAATAAACGCCTTTTGGCCCAAAATGGGTTAAATTGTGTTTCAGCCAAAAAATCAATTTTTAGCAAAGAGGTACCCCTTTCCAAAAAAATTGGCCAAAAAATTTTTTTGCTTAAGTGCATGCGATTTAAGTTTTTTCGGAAGCTTCTGCGCATTTGAAACTCCTTTCAATACTTATTTATTAGAAATAAACGCCTTTTGGCCCAAAATGGGTTAAATTGTGTTTCAGCCAAAAAATCGATTTTTAGCACAGAGGTACCCCTTTCCAAAAAAATTGGCCAAAAAATTTTTTTGCTTAAGTGCATGCGATTTAAGTTTTTTCGGAAGCTTCTGCGCATTTGAAACTCCTTTCAATACTTATTTATTAGAAATAAACGCCTTTTGGCCCAAAATGGGTTAAATTGTGTTTCAGCCAAAAAATCGATTTTTAGCAAAGAGGTACCCCTTTCCAAAAAAATTGGCCAAAAAATTTTTTTGCTTAAATGCATGCGATTTAAGTTTTTTCGGAAGCTTCTGCGCATTTGAAACTCCTTTCAATACTTATTTATTAGAAATAAACGCCTTTTGGCCCAAAATGGGTTAAATTGTGTTTCAGCCAAAAAATCGATTTTTAGCAAAGAGGTACCCCTTTCAAAAAAAATTGGCCAACAAATTTTTTTGCTTAAATGCATGCGATTTAAGTTTTTTCGGAAGCTTCTGCGCATTTGAAACTCCTTTCAATACTTATTTATTAGAAATAAACGCCTTTTGGCCCAAAATGGGTTAAATTGTGTTTCAGCCAAAAAATCGATTTTTAGCAAAGAGGTACCCCTTTCCAAAAAAATTGGCCAAACAATTTTTTTGCTTAAATGCATGCGATTTAAGTTTTTTCGGAAGCTTCTGCGCATTTGAAACTCCTTTCAATACTTATTTATTAGAAATAAACGCCTTTTGGCCCAAAATGGGTTAAATTGTGTTTCAGCCAAAAAATCAATTTTTAGCAAAGAGGTACCCCTTTCCAAAAAAATTGGCCAAAAAATTTTTTTGCTTAAGTGCATGCGATTTAAGTTTTTTCGGAAGCTTCTGCGCATTTGAAACTCCTTTCAATACTTATTTATTAGAAATAAACGCCTTTTGGCCCAAAATGGGTTAAATTGTGTTTCAGCCAAAAAATCGATTTTTAGCAAAGAGGTACCCCTTTCCAAAAAAATTGGCCAAAAAATTTTTTTGCTTAAGTGCATGCGATTTAAGTTTTTTCGGAAGCTTCTGCGCATTTGAAACTCCTTTCAATACTTATTTATTAGAAATAAACGCCTTTTGGCCCAAAATGGGTTAAATTGTGTTTCAGCCAAAAAATCGATTTTTGGCAAAGTGGTACCCCTTTCCAAAAAACTTGGCCAAAAAATTTTTTTGCTTAAATGCATGCGATTTAAGTTTTTTCGGAAGCTTTTGCGCATTTGAAACTCCTTTCAATACTTATTTATTAGAAATAAACGCCTTTTGGCCCAAAATGGGTTAAATTGTGTTTCAGCCAAAAAATCGATTTTTAGCAAAGAGGTACCCCTTTCAAAAAAAATTGGCCAAAAAATTTTTTTGCTTAAATGCATGCGATTTAAGTTTTTTCGGAAGCTTCTGCGCATTTGAAACTCCTTTCAATACTTATTTATTAGAAATAAACGCCTTTTGGCCCAAAATGGGTTAAATTGTGTTTCAGCCAAAAAATCGATTTTTAGCAAAGAGGTACCCCTTTCCAAAAAAATTGGCCAAAAAATTTTTTTGCTTAAATGCATGCGATTTAAGTTTTTTCGGAAGCTTTTGCGCATTTGAAACTCCTTTCAATACTTATTTATTAGAAATAAACGCCTTTTGGCCCAAAATGGGTTAAATTGTGTTTCAGCCAAAAAATCGATTTTTAGCAAAGAGGTACCCCTTTCCAAAAAAATTGGCCAAAAAATTTTTTTGCTTAAATGCATGCGATTTAAGTTTTTTCGGAAGCTTCTGCGCATTTGAAACTCCTTTCAATACTTATTTATTAGAAATAAACGCCTTTTGGCCCAAAATGGGTTAAATTGTGTTTCAGCCAAAAAATCGATTTTTAGCAAAGAGGTACCCCTTTCCAAAAAAATTGGCCAAAAAATTTTTTTGCTTAAATGCATGCGATTTAAGTTTTTTCGGAAGCTTTTGCGCATTTGAAACTCCTTTCAATACTTATTTATTAGAAATAAACGCCTTTTGGCCCAAAATGGGTTAAATTGTGTTTCAGCCAAAAAATCGATTTTTAGCAAAGAGGTACCCCTTTCCAAAAAAATTGGCCAAAAAATTTTTTTGCTTAAATGCATGCGATTTAAGTTTTTTCGGAAGCTTCTGCGCATTTGAAACTCCTTTCAATACTTATTTATTAGAAATAAACGCCTTTTGGCCCAAAATGGGTTAAATTGTGTTTCAGCCAAAAAATCGATTTTTAGCAAAGAGGTACCCCTTTCCAAAAAAATTGGCCAAAAAATTTTTTTGCTTAAATGCATGCGATTTAAGTTTTTTCGGAAGCTTCTGCGCATTTGAAACTCCTTTCAATACTTATTTATTAGAAATAAACGCCTTTTGGCCCAAAATGGGTTAAATTGTGTTTCAGCCAAAAAATCGATTTTTAGCAAAGAGGTACCCCTTTCCAAAAAAATTGGCCAACAAATTTTTTTGCTTAAATGCATGCGATTTAAGTTTTTTCGGAAGCTTCTGCGCATTTGAAACTCCTTTCAATACTTATTTATTAGAAATAAACGCCTTTTGGCCCAAAATGGGTTAAATTGTGTTTCAGCCAAAAAATCGATTTTTAGCAAAGAGGTACCCCTTTCCAAAAAAATTGGCCAACAAATTTTTTTGCTTAAATGCATGCGATTTAAGTTTTTTCGGAAGCTTCTGCGCATTTGAAACTCCTTTCAATACTTATTTATTAGAAATAAACGCCTTTTGGCCCAAAATGGGTTAAATTGTGTTTCAGCCAAAAAATCGATTTTTAGCAAAGAGGTACCACTTTCCAAAAAAATTGGCCAAAAAATTTTTTTGCTTAAATGCATGCGATTTAAGTTTTTTCGGAAGCTTCTGCGCATTTGAAACTCCTTTCAATACTTATTTATTAGAAATAAACGCCTTTTGGCCCAAAATGGGTTAAATTGTGTTTCAGCCAAAAAATCGATTTTTAGCAAAGAGGTACCCCTTTCCAAAAAAATTGGCCAAAAAATTTTTTTGCTTAAGTGCATGCGATTTAAGTTTTTTCGGAAGCTTCTGCGCATTTGAAACTCCTTTCAATACTTATTTATTAGAAATAAACGCCTTTTGGCCCAAAATGGGTTAAATTGTGTTTCAGCCAAAAAATCGATTTTTAGCAAAGAGGTACCCCTTTCCAAAAAAATTGGCCAAAAAATGTTTTTGCTTAAGTGCATGCGATTTAAGTTTTTTCGGAAGCTTCTGCGCATTTGAAACTCCTTTCAATACTTATTTATTAGAAATAAACGCCTTTTGGCCCAAAATGGGTTAAATTGTGTTTCAGCCAAAAAATCGATTTTTAGCAAAGAGGTACCCCTTTCCAAAAAAATTGGCCAAAAAATTTTTTTGCTTAAATGCATGCGATTTAAGTTTTTTCGGAAGCTTCTGCGCATTTGAAACTCCTTTCAATACTTATTTATTAGAAATAAACGCCTTTTGGCCCAAAATGGGTTAAATTGTGTTTCAGCCAAAAAATCGATTTTTAGCAAAGAGGTACCCCTTTCCAAAAAAATTGGCCAACAAATTTTTTTGCTTAAATGCATGCGATTTAAGTTTTTTCGGAAGCTTCTGCGCATTTGAAACTCCTTTCAATACTTATTTATTAGAAATAAACGCCTTTTGGCCCAAAATGGGTTAAATTGTGTTTCAGCCAAAAAATCGATTTTTAGCAAAGAGGTAACCCTTTCCAAAAAAATTGGCCAAAAATTTTTTTGCTTAAATGCATGCGATTTAAGTTTTTTCGGAAGCTTCTGCGCATTTGAAACTCCTTTCAATACTTATTTATTAGAAATAAACGCCTTTTGGCCCAAAATGGGATAAATTGTGTTTCAGCCAAAAAATCGATTTTTAGCAAAGAGGTACCCCTTTCCAAAAAAATTGGCCAACAAATTTTTTTGCTTAAATGCATGCGATTTAAGTTTTTTCGGAAGCTTCTGCGCATTTGAAACTCCTTTCAATACTTATTTATTAGAAATAAACGCCTTTTGGCCCAAAATGGGTTAAATTGTGTTTCAGCCAAAAAATCGATTTTTAGCAAAGAGGTACCCCTTTCCAAAAAAATTGGCCAAAAAATTTTTTTGCTTAAATGCATGCGATTTAAGTTTTTTCGGAAGCTTCTGCGCATTTGAAACTCCTTTCAATACTTATTTATTAGAAATAAACGCCTTTTGGCCCAAAATGGGTTAAATTGTGTTTCAGCCAAAAAATCGATTTTTAGCAAAGAGGTACCCCTTTCCAAAAAAATTGGCCAAAAAATTTTTTTGCTTAAATGCATGCGATTTAAGTTTTTTCGGAAGCTTCTGCGCATTTGAAACTCCTTTCAATACTTATTTATTAGAAATAAACGCCTTTTGGCCCAAAATGGGTTAAATTGTGTTTCAGCCAAAAAATCGATTTTTAGCAAAGAGGTACCCCTTTCCAAAAAAATTGGCCAACAAATTTTTTTGCTTAAATGCATGCGATTTAAGTTTTTTCGGAAGCTTCTGCGCATTTGAAACTCCTTTCAATACTTATTTATTAGAAATAAACGCCTTTTGGCCCAAAATGGGTTAAATTGTGTTTCAGCCAAAAAATCGATTTTTAGCAAAGAGGTACCCCTTTCCAAAAAAATTGGCCAAAAATTTTTTTTGCTTAAATGCATGCGATTTAAGTTTTTTCGGAAGGTTTTGCGCATTTGAAACTCCTTTCAATACTTATTTATTAGAAATAAACGCCTTTTGGCCCAAAATGGGTTAAATTGTGTTTCAGCCAAAAAATCGATTTTTAGCAAAGAGGTACCCCTTTCCAAAAAAATTGGCCAACAAATTTTTTTGCTTAAATGCAGGCGATTTAAGTTTTTTCGGAAGCTTCTGCGCATTTGAAACTCCTTTCAATACTTATTTATTAGAAATAAACGCCTTTTGGCCCAAAATGGGTTAAATTGTGTTTCAGCCAAAAAATCGATTTTTAGCAAAGAGGTACCCCTTTCCAAAAAAATTGGCCAACAAATTTTTTTGCTTAAATGCATGCGATTTAAGTTTTTTCGGAAGCTTCTGCGCATTTGAAACTCCTTTCAATACTTAAGCAAAAAAATTTTTTGGCCAATTTTTTTGGAAAGGGGTACCTCTTTGCTAAAAATCGATTTTTTGGCTGAAACACAATTTAACCCATTTTGGGCCAAAAGGCGTTTATTTCTAATAAATAAGTATTGAAAGGAGTTTCAAATGCGCAGAAGCTTCCGAAAAAACTTAAATCGCATGCATTTAAGCAAAAAAATTTGTTGGCCAATTTTTTTGGAAAGGGGTACCTCTTTGCTAAAAATCGATTTTTTGGCTGAAACACAATTTAACCCATTTTGGGCCAAAAGGCGTTTATTTCTAATAAATAAGTATTGAAAGGAGTTTCAAATGCGCAAAAGCTTCCGAAAAAACTTAAATCGCATGCATTTAAGCAAAAAAATTTTTTGGCCAATTTTTTTGGAAAGGGGTACCTCTTTGCTAAAAATCGATTTTTTGGCTGAAACACAATTTAACCCATTTTGGGCCAAAAGGCGTTTATTTCTAATAAATAAGTATTGAAAGGAGTTTCAAATGCGCAGAAGCTTCCGAAAAAACTTAAATCGCATGCACTTAAGCAAAAAAATTTTTTGGCCAATTTTTTTGGAAAGGGGTACCTCTTTGCTAAAAATCGATTTTTTGGCTGAAACACAATTTAACCCATTTTGGGCCAAAAGGCGTTTATTTCTAATAAATAAGTATTGAAAGGAGTTTCAAATGCGCAAAAGCTTCCGAAAAAACTTAAATCGCATGCATTTAAGCAAAAAAATTTTTTGGCCAATTTTTTTGGAAAGGGGTACCTCTTTGCTAAAAATCGATTTTTTGGCTGAAACACAATTTAACCCATTTTGGGCCAAAAGGCGTTTATTTCTAATAAATAAGTATTGAAAGGAGTTTCAAATGCGCAAAAGCTTCCGAAAAAACTTAAATCGCATGCATTTAAGCAAAAAAATTTTTTGGCCAATTTTTTTGGAAAGGGGTACCTCTTTGCTAAAAATCGATTTTTTGGCTGAAACACAATTTAACCCATTTTGGGCCAAAAGGCGTTTATTTCTAATAAATAAGTATTGAAAGGAGTTTCAAATGCGCAAAAGCTTCCGAAAAAACTTAAATCGCATGCATTTAAGCAAAAAAATTTGTTGGCCAATTTTTTTGGAAAGGGGTACCTCTTTGCTAAAAATCGATTTTTTGGCTGAAACACAATTTAACCCATTTTGGGCCAAAAGGCGTTTATTTCTAATAAATAAGTATTGAAAGGAGTTTCAAATGCGCAGAAGCTTCCGAAAAAACTTAAATCGCATGCATTTAAGCAAAAAAATTTTTTGGCCAATTTTTTTGGAAAGGGGTACCTCTTTGCTAAAAATCGATTTTTTGGCTGAAACACAATTTAACCCATTTTGGGCCAAAAGGCGTTTATTTCTAATAAATAAGTATTGAAAGGAGTTTCAAATGCGCAAAAGCTTCCGAAAAAACTTAAATCGCATGCATTTAAGCAAAAAAATTTTTTGGCCAATTTTTTTGGAAAGGGGTACCTCTTTGCTAAAAATCGATTTTTTGGCTGAAACACAATTTAACCCATTTTGGGCCAAAAGGCGTTTATTTCTAATAAATAAGTATTGAAAGGAGTTTCAAATGCGCAAAAGCTTCCGAAAAAACTTAAATCGCATGCACTTAAGCAAAAAAATTTTTTGGCCAATTTTTTTGGAAAGGGGTACCTCTTTGCTAAAAATCGATTTTTTGGCTGAAACACAATTTAACCCATTTTGGGCCAAAAGGCGTTTATTTCTAATAAATAAGTATTGAAAGGAGTTTCAAATGCGCAAAAGCTTCCGAAAAAACTTAAATCGCATGCACTTAACCAAAAAAATTTTCTCCAATTTTTTTGGAAAGGGGTACCTCTTTGCTAAAAATCGATTTTTTGGCTGAAACACAATTTAACCCATTTTGGGCCAAAAGGCGTTTATATCTAATAAATAAGTATTGAAAGGAGTTTCAAATGCGCAGAAGCTTCCGAAAAAACTTAAATCGCATGCATTTAAGCAAAAAAATTTTTTGGCCAATTTTTTTGCTAAAAATCGATTTTTTGGCTGAAACACAATTTAACCCATTTTGGGCCAAAAGGCGTTTATTTCTAATAAATAAGTATTGAAAGGAGTTTCAAATGCGCAGAAGCTTCCGAAAAAACTTAAATCGCATGCACTTAAGCAAAAAAATTTTTTGGCCAATTTTTTTGGAAAGGGGTACCTCTTTGCTAAAAATCGATTTTTTGGCTGAAACACAATTTAACCCATTTTGGGCCAAAAGGCGTTTATTTCTAATAAATAAGTATTGAAAGGAGTTTCAAATGCGCAAAAGCTTCCGAAAAAACTTAAATCGCATGCATTTAAGCAAAAAAATTTTTTGGCCAATTTTTTTGGAAAGGGGTACCTCTTTGCTAAAAATCGATTTTTTGGCTGAAACACAATTTAACCCATTTTGGGCCAAAAGGCGTTTATTTCTAATAAATAAGTATTGAAATGAGTTTCAAATGCGCAGAAGCTTCCGAAAAAACTTAAATCGCATGCATTTAAGCAAAAAAATTTGTTGGCCAATTTTTTTGGAAAGGGGTACCTCTTTGCTAAAAATCGATTTTTTGGCTGAAACACAATTTAACCCATTTTGGGCCAAAAGGCGTTTATTTCTAATAAATAAGTATTGAAAGGAGTTTCAAATGCGCAGAAGCTTCCGAAAAAACTTAAATCGCATGCATTTAAGCAAAAAAATTTTTTGGCCAATTTTTTTGGAAAGGGGTACCTCTTTGCTAAAAATCGATTTTTTGGCTGAAACACAATTTAACCCATTTTGGGCCAAAAGGCGTTTATTTCTAATAAATAAGTATTGAAAGGAGTTTCAAATGCGCAAAAGCTTCCGAAAAAACTTAAATCGCATGCATTTAAGCAAAAAAATTTTTTGGCCAATTTTTTTGGAAAGGGGTACCTCTTTGCTAAAAATCGATTTTTTGGCTGAAACACAATTTAACCCATTTTGGGCCAAAAGGCGTTTATTTCTAATAAATAAGTATTGAAAGGAGTTTCAAATGCGCAAAAGCTTCCGAAAAAACTTAAATCGCATGCACTTAAGCAAAAAAATTTTTTGGCCAATTTTTTTGGAAAGGGGTACCTCTTTGCTAAAAATCGATTTTTTGGCTGAAACACAATTTAACCCATTTTGGGCCAAAAGGCGTTTATTTCTAATAAATAAGTATTGAAAGGAGTTTCAAATGCGCAAAAGCTTCCGAAAAAACTTAAATCGCATGCACTTAACCAAAAAAATTTTCTCCAATTTTTTTGGAAAGGGGTACCTCTTTGCTAAAAATCGATTTTTTGGCTGAAACACAATTTAACCCATTTTGGGCCAAAAGGCGTTTATATCTAATAAATAAGTATTGAAAGGAGTTTCAAATGCGCAGAAGCTTCCGAAAAAACTTAAATCGCATGCATTTAAGCAAAAAAATTTTTTGGCCAATTTTTTTGCTAAAAATCGATTTTTTGGCTGAAACACAATTTAACCCATTTTGGGCCAAAAGGCGTTTATTTCTAATAAATAAGTATTGAAAGGAGTTTCAAATGCGCAGAAGCTTCCGAAAAAACTTAAATCGCATGCACTTAAGCAAAAAAATTTTTTGGCCAATTTTTTTGGAAAGGGGTACCTCTTTGCTAAAAATCGATTTTTTGGCTGAAACACAATTTAACCCATTTTGGGCCAAAAGGCGTTTATTTCTAATAAATAAGTATTGAAAGGAGTTTCAAATGCGCAAAAGCTTCCGAAAAAACTTAAATCGCATGCATTTAAGCAAAAAAATTTTTTGGCCAATTTTTTTGGAAAGGGGTACCTCTTTGCTAAAAATCGATTTTTTGGCTGAAACACAATTTAACCCATTTTGGGCCAAAAGGCGTTTATTTCTAATAAATAAGTATTGAAATGAGTTTCAAATGCGCAGAAGCTTCCGAAAAAACTTAAATCGCATGCATTTAAGCAAAAAAATTTTTTGGCCAATTTTTTTGGAAAGGGGTACCTCTTTGCTAAAAATCGATTTTTTGGCTGAAACACAATTTAACCCATTTTGGGCCAAAAGGCGTTTATTTCTAATAAATAAGTATTGAAAGGAGTTTCAAATGCGCAGAAGCTTCCGAAAAAACTTAAATCGCATGCATTTAAGCAAAAAAATTTTTTGGCCAATTTTTTTGGAAAGGGGTACCTCTTTGCTAAAAATCGATTTTTTGGCTGAAACACAATTTAACCCATTTTGGGCCAAAAGGCGTTTATTTCTAATAAATAAGTATTGAAAGGAGTTTCAAATGCGCAGAAGCTTCCGAAAAAACTTAAATCGCATGCATTTAAGCAAAAAAATTTTTTGGCCAATTTTTTTTGGAAAGGGGTACCTCTTTGCTAAAAATCGATTTTTTGGCTGAAACACAATTTAACCCATTTTGGGCCAAAAGGCGTTTATTTCTAATAAATAAGTATTGAAATGAGTTTCAAATGCGCAGAAGCTTCCGAAAAAACTTAAATCGCATGCATTTAAGCAAAAAAATTTTTTGGCCAATTTTTTTGGAAAGGGGTACCTCTTTGCTAAAAATCGATTTTTTGGCTAAAACACAATTTAACCCATTTTGGGTTAAAAGGCGTTTATTTCTAATAAATAAGTATTGAAAGGAGTTTCAAATGCGCAAAAGCTTCCGAAAAAACTTAAATCGCATGCATTTAAGCAAAAAAATTTTTTGGCCAATTTTTTTGGAAAGGGGTACCTCTTTGCTAAAAATCGATTTTTTGGCTGAAACACAATTTAACCCATTTTGGGCCAAAAGGCGTTTATTTCTAATAAATAAGTATTGAAAGGAGTTTCAAATGCGCAAAAGCTTCCGAAAAAACTTAAATCGCATGCATTTAAGCAAAAAAATTTTTTGGCCAATTTTTTTGGAAAGGGGTACCTCTTTGCTAAAAATCGATTTTTTGGCTGAAACACAATTTAACCCATTTTGGGCCAAAAGGCGTTTATTTCTAATAAATAAGTATTGAAATGAGTTTCAAATGCGCAGAAGCTTCCGAAAAAACTTAAATCGCATGCATTTAAGCAAAAAAATTTTTTGGCCAATTTTTTTGGAAAGGGGTACCTCTTTGCTAAAAATCGATTTTTTGGCTGAAACACAATTTAACCCATTTTGGGCCAAAAGGCGTTTATTTCTAATAAATAAGTATTGAAATGAGTTTCAAATGCGCAGAAGCTTCCGAAAAAACTTAAATCGCATGCATTTAAGCAAAAAAATTTTTTGGCCAATTTTTTTGGAAAGGGGTACCTCTTTGCTAAAAATCGATTTTTTGGCTGAAACACAATTTAACCCATTTTGGGTTAAAAGGCGTTTATTTCTAATAAATAAGTATTGAAAGGAGTTTCAAATGCGCAAAAGCTTCCGAAAAAACTTAAATCGCATGCATTTAAGCAAAAAAATTTTTTGGCCAATTTTTTTGGAAAGGGGTACCTCTTTGCTAAAAATCGATTTTTTGGCTGAAACACAATTTAACCCATTTTGGGCCAAAAGGCGTTTATATCTAATAAATAAGTATTGAAAGGAGTTTCAAATGCGCAGAAGCTTCCGAAAAAACTTAAATCGCATGCATTTAAGCAAAAAAATTTTTTGGCCAATTTTTTTGCTAAAAATCGATTTTTTGGCTGAAACACAATTTAACCCATTTTGGGCCAAAAGGCGTTTATTTCTAATAAATAAGTATTGAAAGGAGTTTCAAATGCGCAGAAGCTTCCGAAAAAACTTAAATCGCATGCACTTAAGCAAAAAAATTTTTTGGCCAATTTTTTTGGAAAGGGGTACCTCTTTGCTAAAAATCGATTTTTTGGCTGAAACACAATTTAACCCATTTTGGGCCAAAAGGCGTTTATTTCTAATAAATAAGTATTGAAAGGAGTTTCAAATGCGCAAAAGCTTCCGAAAAAACTTAAATCGCATGCATTTAAGCAAAAAAATTTTTTGGCCAATTTTTTTGGAAAGGGGTACCTCTTTGCTAAAAATCGATTTTTTGGCTGAAACACAATTTAACCCATTTTGGGCCAAAAGGCGTTTATTTCTAATAAATAAGTATTGAAATGAGTTTCAAATGCGCAGAAGCTTCCGAAAAAACTTAAATCGCATGCATTTAAGCAAAAAAATTTTTTGGCCAATTTTTTTGGAAAGGGGTACCTCTTTGCTAAAAATCGATTTTTTGGCTGAAACACAATTTAACCCATTTTGGGCCAAAAGGCGTTTATTTCTAATAAATAAGTATTGAAAGGAGTTTCAAATGCGCAGAAGCTTCCGAAAAAACTTAAATCGCATGCATTTAAGCAAAAAAATTTTTTGGCCAATTTTTTTTGGAAAGGGGTACCTCTTTGCTAAAAATCGATTTTTTGGCTGAAACACAATTTAACCCATTTTGGGCCAAAAGGCGTTTATTTCTAATAAATAAGTATTGAAATGAGTTTCAAATGCGCAGAAGCTTCCGAAAAAACTTAAATCGCATGCATTTAAGCAAAAAAATTTTTTGGCCAATTTTTTTGGAAAGGGGTACCTCTTTGCTAAAAATCGATTTTTTGGCTAAAACACAATTTAACCCATTTTGGGTTAAAAGGCGTTTATTTCTAATAAATAAGTATTGAAAGGAGTTTCAAATGCGCAAAAGCTTCCGAAAAAACTTAAATCGCATGCATTTAAGCAAAAAAATTTTTTGGCCAATTTTTTTGGAAAGGGGTACCTCTTTGCTAAAAATCGATTTTTTGGCTGAAACACAATTTAACCCATTTTGGGCCAAAAGGCGTTTATTTCTAATAAATAAGTATTGAAAGGAGTTTCAAATGCGCAAAAGCTTCCGAAAAAACTTAAATCGCATGCATTTAAGCAAAAAAATTTTTTGGCCAATTTTTTTGGAAAGGGGTACCTCTTTGCTAAAAATCGATTTTTTGGCTGAAACACAATTTAACCCATTTTGGGCCAAAAGGCGTTTATTTCTAATAAATAAGTATTGAAATGAGTTTCAAATGCGCAGAAGCTTCCGAAAAAACTTAAATCGCATGCATTTAAGCAAAAAAATTTTTTGGCCAATTTTTTTGGAAAGGGGTACCTCTTTGCTAAAAATCGATTTTTTGGCTGAAACACAATTTAACCCATTTTGGGTTAAAAGGCGTTTATTTCTAATAAATAAGTATTGAAAGGAGTTTCAAATGCGCAAAAGCTTCCGAAAAAACTTAAATCGCATGCATTTAAGCAAAAAAATTTTTTGGCCAATTTTTTTGGAAAGGGGTACCTCTTTGCTAAAAATCGATTTTTTGGCTGAAACACAATTTAACCCATTTTGGGCCAAAAGGCGTTTATTTCTAATAAATAAGTATTGAAAGGAGTTTCAAATGCGCAGAAGCTTCCGAAAAAACTTAAATCGCATGCATTTAAGCAAAAAAATTTTTTGGCCAATTTTTTTGGAAAGGGGTACCTCTTTGCTAAAAATCGATTTTTTGGCTGAAACACAATTTAACCCATTTTGGGCCAAAAGGCTTTTATTTGTAATAAATAAGTATTGAAAGGAGTTTCAAATGCGCAGAAGCTTCCGAAAAAACTTAAATCGCATGCATTTAAGCAAAAAAATTTTTTGGCCAATTTTTTTGGAAAGGGGTACCTCTTTGCTAAAAATCGATTTTTTGGCTGAAACACAATTTAACCCATTTTGGGCCAAAAGGCGTTTATTTCTAATAAATAAGTATTGAAAGGAGTTTCAAATGCGCAGAAGCTTCCGAAAAAACTTAAATCGCATGCATTTAAGCAAAAAAATTTTTTGGCCAATTTTTTTGGAAAGGGGTACCTCTTTGCTAAAAATCGATTTTTTGGCTGAAACACAATTTAACCCATTTTGGGCCAAAAGGCGTTTATTTCTAATAAATAAGTATTGAAAGGAGTTTCAAATGCGCAGAAGCTTCCGAAAAAACTTAAATCGCATGCATTTAAGCAAAAAAATTTTTTGGCCAATTTTTTTGGAAAGGGGTACCTCTTTGCTAAAAATCGATTTTTTGGCTGAAACACAATTTAACCCATTTTGGGCCAAAAGGCGTTTATTTCTAATAAATAAGTATTGAAAGGAGTTTCAAATGCGCAAAAGCTTCCGAATAAACTTAAATCGCATGCATTTAAGCAAAAAAATTTTTTGGCCAATTTTTTTGGAAAGGGGTACCTCTTTGCTAAAAATCGATTTTTTGGCTGAAACACAATTTAACCCATTTTGGGCCAAAAGGCGTTTATTTCTAATAAATAAGTATTGAAAGGAGTTTCAAATGCGCAAAAGCTTCCGAAAAAACTTAAATCGCATGCATTTAAGCAAAAAAATTTTTTGGCCAATTTTTTTGGAAAGGGGTACCTCTTTGCTAAAAATCGATTTTTTGGCTGAAACACAATTTAACCCATTTTGGGCCAAAAGGCGTTTATTTCTAATAAATAAGTATTGAAAGGAGTTTCAAATGCGCAGAAGCTTCCGAAAAAACTTAAATCGCATGCATTTAAGCAAAAAAATTTTTTGGCCAATTTTTTTGGAAAGGGGTACCTCTTTGCTAAAAATCGATTTTTTGGCTGAAACAAAATTTAACCCATTTTGGGCCAAAAGGCGTTTATTTCTAATAAATAAGTATTGAAAGGAGTTTCAAATGCGCAGAAGCTTCCGAAAAAACTTAAATCGCATGCATTTAAGCAAAAAAATTTTTTGGCCAATTTTTTTGGAAAGGGGTACCTCTTTGCTAAAAATCGATTTTTTGGCTGAAACACAATTTAACCCATTTTGGGCCAAAAGGCGTTTATTTCTAATAAATAAGTATTGAAAGGAGTTTCAAATGCGCAAAAGCTTCCGAAAAAACTTAAATCGCATGCATTTAAGCAAAAAAATTTTTTGGCCAATTTTTTTGGAAAGGGGTACCTCTTTGCTAAAAATCGATTTTTTGGCTGAAACACAATTTAACCCATTTTGGGCCAAAAGGCGTTTATTTCTAATAAATAAGTATTGAAAGGAGTTTCAAATGCGCAGAAGCTTCCGAAAAAACTTAAATCGCATGCATTTAAGCAAAAAAATTTTTTGGCCAATTTTTTTGGAAAGGGGTACCTCTTTGCTAAAAATCGATTTTTTGGCTGAAACACAATTTAACCCATTTTGGGCCAAAAGGCGTTTATTTCTAATAAATAAGTATTGAAAGGAGTTTCAAATGCGCAGAAGCTTCCGAAAAAACTTAAATCGCATGCATTTAAGCAAAAAAATTTTTTGGCCAATTTTTTTGGAAAGGGGTACCTCTTTGCTAAAAATCGATTTTTTGGCTGAAACACAATTTAACCCATTTTGGGCCAAAAGGCGTTTATTTCTAATAAATAAGTATTGAAAGGAGTTTCAAATGCGCAGAAGCTTCCGAAAAAACTTAAATCGCATGCATTTAAGCAAAAAAATTGTTTGGCCAATTTTTTTGGAAAGGGGTACCTCTTTGCTAAAAATCGATTTTTTGGCTGAAACACAATTTAACCCATTTTGGGCCAAAAGGCGTTTATTTCTAATAAATAAGTATTGAAAGGAGTTTCAAATGCGCAAAAGCTTCCGAAAAAACTTAAATCGCATGCATTTAAGCAAAAAAAATTGTTGGCCAATTTTTTTGGAAAGGGGTACCTCTTTGCTAAAAATCGATCTTTTGGCTGAAACACAATTTAACCCATTTTGGGCCAAAAGGCGTTTATTTCTAATAAATAAGTATTGAAAGGAGTTTCAAATGCGCAAAAGCTTCCGAAAAAACTTAAATCGCATGCATTTAAGCAAAAAAATTTTTTGGCCAATTTTTTTGGAAAGGGGTACCTCTTTGCTAAAAATCGATTTTTTGGCTGAAACACAATTTAACCCATTTTGGGCCAAAAGGCGTTTATTTCTAATAAATAAGTATTGAAAGGAGTTTCAAATGCGCAGAAGCTTCCGAAAAAACTTAAATCGCATGCATTTAAGCAAAAAAATTTTTTGGCCAATTTTTTTGGAAAGGGGTACCTCTTTGCTAAAAATCGATTTTTTGGCTGAAACACAATTTAACCCATTTTGGGCCAAAAGGCGTTTATTTCTAATAAATAAGTATTGAAAGGAGTTTCAAATGCGCAGAAGCTTCCGAAAAAACTTAAATCGCATGCATTTAAGCAAAAAAATTTGTTGGCCAATTTTTTTGGAAAGGGGTACCTCTTTGCTAAAAATCGATTTTTTGGCTGAAACACAATTTAACCCATTTTGGGCCAAAAGGCGTTTATTTCTAATAAATAAGTATTGAAAGGAGTTTCAAATGCGCAGAAGCTTCCGAAAAAACTTAAATCGCATGCATTTAAGCAAAAAAATTTTTTGGCCAATTTTTTTGGAAAGGGGTACCTCTTTGCTAAAAATCGATTTTTTGGCTGAAACACAATTTAACCCATTTTGGGCCAAAAGGCGTTTATTTCTAATAAATAAGTATTGAAAGGAGTTTCAAATGCGCAGAAGCTTCCGAAAAAACTTAAATCGCATGCATTTAAGCAATAAAATTTTTTGGCCAATTTTTTTGGAAAGGGGTACCTCTTTGCTAAAAATCGATTTTTTGGCTGAAACACAATTTAACCCATTTTGGGCCAAAAGGCGTTTATTTCTAATAAATAAGTATTGAAAGGAGTTTCAAATTCGCAGAAGCTTCCGAAAAAACTTAAATCGCATGCGTTTAAGCAAAAAAATTTTTTGGCCAATTTTTTTGGAAAGGGGTACCTCTTTGCTAAAAATCGATTTTTTGGCTGAAACACAATTTAACCCATTTTGGGCCAAAAGGCGTTTATTTTTAATAAATAAGTATTGAAAGGAGTTTCAAATGCGCAGAAGCTTCCGAAAAAACTTAAATCGCATGCACTTAAGCAAAAAAATTTTTTGGCCAATTTTTTTGGAAAGGGGTACCTCTTTGCTAAAAATCGATTTTTTGGCTGAAACACAATTTAACCCATTTTGGGCCAAAAGGCGTTTATTTCTAATAAATAAGTATTGAAAGGAGTTTCAAATGCGCAGAAGCTTCCGAAAAAACTTAAATCGCATGCATTTAAGCAAAAAAATTTTTTGGCCAATTTTTTTGGAAAGGGGTACCTCTTTGCTAAAAATCGATTTTTTGGCTGAAACACAATTTAACCCATTTTGGGCCAAAAGGCGTTTATTTCTAATAAATAAGTATTGAAAGGAGTTTCAAATGCGCAGAAGCTTCCGAAAAAACTTAAATCGCATGCATTTAAGCAAAAAAATTTTTTGGCCAATTTTTTTGGAAAGGGGTACCTCTTTGCTAAAAATCGATTTTTTGGCTGAAACACAATTTAACCCATTTTGGGCCAAAAGGCGTTTATTTCTAATAAATAAGTATTGAAAGGAGTTTCAAATGCGCACAAGCTTCCGAAAAAAATTAAATCGCATGCACTTAAGCAAAAAAATTTTTTGGCCAATTTTTTTGGAAAGGGGTACCTCTTTGCTAAAAATCGATTTTTTGGCTGAAACACAATTTAACCCATTTTGGGCCAAAAGGCGTTTATTTCTAATAAATAAGTATTGAAAGGAGTTTCAAATGCGCAAAAGCTTCCGAAAAAACTTAAATCGCATGCACTTAAGCAAAAAAATTTTTTGGCCAATTTTTTTGGAAAGGGGTACCTCTTTGCTAAAAATCGATTTTTTGGCTGAAACACAATTTAACCCATTTTGGGCCAAAAGGCGTTTATTTCTAATAAATAAGTATTGAAAGGAGTTTCAAATGCGCAGAAGCTTCCGAAAAAACTTAAATCGCATGCATTTAAGCAAAAAAATTTTTTGGCCAATTTTTTTGGAAAGGGGTACCTCTTTGCTAAAAATCGATTTTTTGGCTGAAACACAATTTAACCCATTTTGGGCCAAAAGGCGTTTATTTCTAATAAATAAGTATTGAAAGGAGTTTCAAATGCGCAGAAGCTTCCGAAAAAACTTAAATCGCATGCATTTAAGCAAAAAAATTTTTTGGCCAATTTTTTTGGAAAGGGGTACCTCTTTGCTAAAAATCGATTATTTGGCTGAAACACAATTTAACCCATTTTGGGCCAAAAGGCGTTTATTTCTAATAAATAAGTATTGAAAGGAGTTTCAAATGCGCAGAAGCTTCCGAAAAAACTTAAATCGCATGCACTTAAGCAAAAAAATTTTTTGGCCAATTTTTTTGGAAAGGGGTACCTCTTTGCTAAAAATCGATTTTTTGGCTGAAACACAATTTAACCCATTTTGGGCCAAAAGGCGTTTATTTCTAATAAATAAGTATTGAAAGGAGTTTCAAATGCGCAGAAGCTTCCGAAAAAACTTAAATCGCATGCATTTAAGCAAAAAAATTTTTTGGCCAATTTTTTTGGAAAGGGGTACCTCTTTGCTAAAAATCGATTTTTTGGCTGAAACACAATTTAACCCATTTTGGGCCAAAAGGCGTTTATTTCTAATAAATAAGTATTGAAAGGAGTTTCAAATGCGCAGAAGCTTCCGAAAAAACTTAAATCGCATGCATTTAAGCAAAAAAATTTTTTGGCCAATTTTTTTGGAAAGGGGTACCTCTTTGCTAAAAATCGATTTTTTGGCTGAAACACAATTTAACCCATTTTGGGCCAAAAGGCGTTTATTTCTAATAAATAAGTATTGAAAGGAGTTTCAAATGCGCAGAAGCTTCCGAAAAAACTTAAATCGCATGCACTTAAGCAAAAAAATTTTTTGGCCAATTTTTTTGGAAAGGGGTACCTCTTTGCTAAAAATCGATTTTTTGGCTGAAACACAATTTAACACATTTTGGGCCAAAAGGCGTTTATTTCTAATAAATAAGTATTGAAAGGAGTTTCAAATGCGCAGAAGCTTCCGCAAAAACTTAAATCGCATGCATTTAAGCAAAAAAAAATTTTGGCCAATTTTTTGTGGAAAGGGGTACCTCTTTGCTAAAAATCGATTTTATGGCTGAAACACAATTTAACCCATTTTGGGCCAAAAGGCGTTTATTTCTAATAAATAAGTATTGAAAGGAGTTTCAAATGCGCAGAAGCTTCCGAAAAAACTTAAATCGCATGCATTTAAGCAAAAAAATTTGTTGGCCAATTTTTTTGGAAAGGGGTACCTCTTTGCTAAAAATCGATTTTTTGGCTGAAACACAATTTAACCCATTTTGGGCCAAAAGGCGTTTATTTCTAATAAATAAGTATTGAAAGGAGTTTCAAATGCGCAGAAGCTTCCGAAAAAACTTAAATCGCATGCATTTAAGCAAAAAAATTTTTTGGCCAATTTTTTTGGAAAGGGGTACCTCTTTGCTAAAAATCGATTTTTTGGCTGAAACACAATTTAACCCATTTTGGGCCAAAAGGCGTTTATTTCTAATAAATAAGTATTGAAAGGAGTTTCAAATGCGCAGAAGCTTCCGAAAAAACTTAAATCGCATGCATTTAAGCAAAAAAATTTTTTGGCCAATTTTTTTGGAAAGGGGTACCTCTTTGCTAAAAATCGATTTTTTGGCTGAAACACAATTCAACCCATTTTGGGCCAAAAGGCGTTTATTTCTAATAAATAAGTATTGAAAGGAGTTTCAAATGCGCAGAAGCTTCCGAAAAAACTTAAATCGCATGCATTTAAGCAAAAAAATTTTTTGGCCAATTTTTTTGGAAAGGGGTACCTCTTTGCTAAAAATCGATTTTTTGGCTGAAACACAATTTAACCCATTTTGGGCCAAAAGGCGTTTATTTCTAATAAATAAGTATTGAAAGGAGTTTCAAATGCGCAGAAGCTTCCGAAAAAACTTAAATCGCATGCACTTAAGCAAAAAAATTTTTTGGCCAATTTTTTTGGAAAGGGGTACCTCTTTGCTAAAAATCGATTTTTTGGCTGAAACACAATTTAACCCATTTTGGGCCAAAAGGCGTTTATTTCTAATAAATAAGTATTGAAAGGAGTTTCAAATGCGCAGAAGCTTCCGAAAAAACTTAAATCGCATGCATTTAAGCAAAACAATTTTTTGCCCAATTTTCTTGGAAAGGGGTACCTCTTTGCTAAAAATCGATTTTTTGGCTGAAACACAATTTAACCCATTTTGGGCCAAAAGGCGTTTATTTCTAATAAATAAGTATTGAAAGGAGTTTCAAATGCGCAGAAGCTTCCGAAAAAACTTAAATCGCATGCATTTAAGCAAAAAAATTTTTTGGCCAATTTTTTTGGAAAGGGGTACCTCTTTGCTAAAAATCGATTTTTTGGCTGAAACACAATTTAACCCATTTTGGGCCAAAAGGCGTTTATTTCTAATAAATAAGTATTGAAAGGAGTTTCAAATGCGCAAAAGCTTCCGAAAAAACTTAAATCGCATGCATTTAAGCAAAAAGATTTTTTGGCCAATTTTTTTGGAAAGGGGTACCTCTTTGCTAAAAATCGATTTTTTGGCTGAAACACAATTTAATCCATTTTGGGCCAAAAGGCGTTTATTTCTAATAAATAAGTATTGAAAGGAGTTTCAAATGCGCAGAAGCTTCCGAAGAAACTTAAATCGGATGCATTTAAGCAAAAAAATTTTTTGGCCAATTTTTTTGGAAGGGGTACCTCTTTGCTAAAAATCGATTTTTTGGCTGAAACACAATTTAACCCATTTTGGGCCAAAAGGCGTTTATTTCTAATAAATAAGTATTGAAAGGAGTTTCAAATGCGCAGAAGCTTCCGAAAAAACTTAAATCGCATGCATTTAAGCAAAAAAATTTTTTGGCCAATTTTTTTGGAAAGGGGTACCTCTTTGCTAAAAATCGATTTTTTGGCTGAAACACAATTTAACCCATTTTGGGCCAAAAGGCGTTTATTTCTAATAAATAAGTATTGAAAGGAGTTTCAAATGCGCAGAAGCTTCCGAAAAAACTTAAATCGCATGCACTTAAGCAAAAAAATTTTTTGGCCAATTTTTTTGCTAAAAATCGATTTTTTGGCTGAAACACAATTTAACCCATTTTGGGCCAAAAGGCGTTTATTTCTAATAAATAAGTATTGAAAGGAGTTTCAAATGCGCAGAAGCTTCCGAAAAAACTTAAATCGCATGCACTTAAGCAAAAAAATTTTTTGGCCAATTTTTTTGGAAAGGGGTACCTCTTTGCTAAAAATCGATTTTTTGGCTGAAACACAATTTAACCCATTTTGGGCCAAAAGGCGTTTATTTCTAATAAATAAGTATTGAAAGGAGTTTCAAATGCGCAGAAGCTTCCGAAAAAACTTAAATCGCATGCACTTAAGCAAAAAAATTTTTTGGCCAATTTTTTTGGAAAGGGGTACCTCTTTGCTAAAAATCGATTTTTTGGCTGAAACACAATTTAACCCATTTTGGGCCAAAAGGCGTTTATTTCTAATAAATAAGTATTGAAAGGAGTTTCAAATGCGCAGAAGCTTCCGAAAAAACTTAAATCGCATGCATTTAAGCAAAACAATTTTTTGCCCAATTTTCTTGGAAAGGGGTACCTCTTTGCTAAAAATCGATTTTTTGGCTGAAACACAATTTAACCCATTTTGGGCCAAAAGGCGTTTATTTCTAATAAATAAGTATTGAAAGGAGTTTCAAATGCGCAGAAGCTTCCGAAAAAACTTAAATCGCATGCATTTAAGCAAAAAAATTTTTTGGCCAATTTTTTTGGAAAGGGGTACCTCTTTGCTAAAAATCGATTTTTTGGCTGAAACACAATTTAACCCATTTTGGGCCAAAAGGCGTTTATTTCTAATAAATAAGTATTGAAAGGAGTTTCAAATGCGCAAAAGCTTCCGAAAAAACTTAAATCGCATGCATTTAAGCAAAAAGATTTTTTGGCCAATTTTTTTGGAAAGGGGTACCTCTTTGCTAAAAATCGATTTTTTGGCTGAAACACAATTTAATCCATTTTGGGCCAAAAGGCGTTTATTTCTAATAAATAAGTATTGAAAGGAGTTTCAAATGCGCAGAAGCTTCCGAAGAAACTTAAATCGGATGCATTTAAGCAAAAAAATTTTTTGGCCAATTTTTTTGGAAGGGGTACCTCTTTGCTAAAAATCGATTTTTTGGCTGAAACACAATTTAACCCATTTTGGGCCAAAAGGCGTTTATTTCTAATAAATAAGTATTGAAAGGAGTTTCAAATGCGCAGAAGCTTCCGAAAAAACTTAAATCGCATGCATTTAAGCAAAAAAATTTTTTGGCCAATTTTTTTGGAAAGGGGTACCTCTTTGCTAAAAATCGATTTTTTGGCTGAAACACAATTTAACCCATTTTGGGCCAAAAGGCGTTTATTTCTAATAAATAAGTATTGAAAGGAGTTTCAAATGCGCAGAAGCTTCCGAAAAAACTTAAATCGCATGCACTTAAGCAAAAAAATTTTTTGGCCAATTTTTTTTGCTAAAAATCGATTTTTTGGCTGAAACACAATTTAACCCATTTTGGGCCAAAAGGCGTTTATTTCTAATAAATAAGTATTGAAAGGAGTTTCAAATGCGCAGAAGCTTCCGAAAAAACTTAAATCGCATGCACTTAAGCAAAAAAATTTTTTGGCCAATTTTTTTGGAAAGGGGTACCTCTTTGCTAAAAATCGATTTTTTGGCTGAAACACAATTTAAGACATTTTGGGCCAAAAGGCGTTTATTTCTAATAAATAAGTATTGAAAGGAGTTTCAAATGCGCAGAAGCTTCCGAAAAAACTTAAATCGCATGCACTTAAGCAAAAAAAATTTTTGGCCAATTTTTTTGGAAAGGGGTACCTCTTTGCTAAAAATCGATTTTTTGGCTGAAACACAATTTAACACATTTTGGGCCAAAAGGCGTTTATTTCTAATAAATAAGTATTGAAAGGAGTTTCAAATGCGCAGAAGCTTCCGAAAAAACTTAAATCGCATGCATTTAAGCAAAAAAATTTTTTGGCCAATTTTTTTGGAAAGGGGTACCTCTTTGCTAAAAATCGATTTTTTGGCTGAAACACAATTTAACCCATTTTGGGCCAAAAGGCGTTTATTTCTAATAAATATGTATTGAAAGGAGTTTCAAATGCGCAGAAGCTTCCGAAAAAACTTAAATCGCATGCACTTAAGCAAAAAAATTTTTTGGCCAATTTTTTTGGAAAGGGGTACCTCTTTGCTAAAAATCGATTTTTTGGCTGAAACACAATTTAACCCATTTTGGGCCAAAAGGCGTTTATTTCTAATAAATAAGTATTGAAAGGAGTTTCAAATGCGCAGAAGCTTCCGAAAAAACTTAAATCGCATGCATTTAAGCAAAAAAATTTTTTGGCCAATTTTTTTGGAAAGGGGTACCTCTTTGCTAAAAATCGATTTTTTGGCTGAAACACAATTTAACCCATTTTGGGCCAAAAGGCGTTTATTTCTAATAAATAAGTATTGAAAGGAGTTTCAAATGCGCAGAAGCTTCCGAAAAAACTTAAATCGCATGCATTTAAGCAAAAAAATTGTTTGGCCAATTTTTTTGGAAAGGGGTACCTCTTTGCTAAAAATCGATTTTTTGGCTGAAACACAATTTAACCCATTTTGGGCCAAAAGGGGTTTATTTCTAATAAATAAGTATTGAAAGGAGTTTCAAATGCGCAAAAGCTTCCGAAAAAACTTAAATCGCATGCATTTAAGCAAAAAAATTTTTTGGCCAATTTTTTTGGAAAGGGGTACCTCTTTGCTAAAAATCGATTTTTTGGCTGAAACACAATTTAACCCATTTTGGGCCAAAAGGCGTTTATTTCTAATAAATAAGTATTGAAAGGAGTTTCAAATGCGCAGAAGCTTCCGAAGAAACTTAAATCGGATGCATTTAAGCAAAAAAATTTTTTGGCCAATTTTTTTGGAAGGGGTACCTCTTTGCTAAAAATCGATTTTTTGGCTGAAACACAATTTAACCCATTTTGGGCCAAAAGGCGTTTATTTCTAATAACTAAGTATTGAAAGGACTTTCAAATGCGCAGAAGCTTCCGAAAAAACTTAAATCGCATGCATTTAAGCAAAAAAATTTTTTGGCCAATTTTTTTGGAAAGGGGTACCTCTTTGCTAAAAATCGATTTTTTGGCTGAAACACAATTTAACCCATTTTGGGCCAAAAGGCGTTTATTTCTAATAAATAAGTATTGAAAGGAGTTTCAAATGCGCAAAAGCTTCCGAAAAAACTTAAATCGCATGCACTTAAGCAAAAACATTTTTTGGCCAATTTTTTTGGAAAGGGGTACCTCTTTGCTAAAAATCGATTTTTTGGCTGAAACACAATTTAACCCATTTTGGGCCAAAAGGCGTTTATTTCTAATAAATAAGTATTGAAAGGAGTTTCAAATGCGCAGAAGCTTCCGAAAAAACTTAAATCGCATGCATTTAAGCAATAAAATTTTTTGGCCAATTTTTTTGGAAAGGGGTACCTCTTTGCTAAAAATCGATTTTTTGGCTGAAACACCAAAGGGTTACCCCTTTCCAAAAAAATTGGTCAAAAAATTTTTTTGCTTAAATGCATGCGATTTAAGTTTTTTCGGAAGCTTCTGCGCATTTGAAACTCCTTTCAATACATATTTATTAGAAATAAACACGTTTTGGATAAAATTGTGTTTCATCCAAAAAATTTATATTTTACAAAGAGGTACCCCTTTCCAAAAATATTGGTCAAAAATTTTTTTGGCTTAAATTCATGCGATTTAAGCTTTTTCGAAAGCTTCTTCGCATTTGAAACTCCTTTCAATACATATTTATTAGAAATAAACACGTTTTGGATAAAATTGTGTTTCATCCAAAAAATTGATATTTTACAAAGAGGTACCCCTTTCCAAAAAAATTGGTCAAAAATTTTTTTGGCTTAAATTCATGCGATTTAAACTTTTTCGAAAGCTTCTTCGCATTTGAAACTCTTTTCAATACATATTTATTAGAAATAAACACGTTTTGGATAAAATTGTGTTTCATCCAAAAAATTGATATTTTACAAAGAGGTACCCCTTTCCAAAAAAATTGGTCAAAAATTTTTTTGGCTTAAATTCATGCGATTTAAGCTTTTTCGAAAGCTTCTTCGCATTTGAAACTCCTTTCAATACATATTTATTAGAAATAAACACGTTTTGGATAAAATTGTGTTTCATCCAAAAAATTGATATTTTACAAAGAGGTACCCCTTTCCAAAATAATTGGTCAAAAATTTTTTTGGCTTAAATTCATGCAATTTAAGCTTTTTCGAAAGCTTCTTCGCATTTGAAACTCCTTTCAATACATATTTATTAGAAATAAACACGTTTTGGGTAAAATTGTGTTTCATCCAAAAAATTTATATTTTACAAAGAGGTAACACTTTCCAAAAAAAATTGGTCAAAAATTTTTTTGGCTAAAATTCATGCGATTTAAGCTTTTTCGAAAGCTTCTTTGCATTCGAAACTCCTTTCAATACCTATTTATTAGAAATAAACACGTTTTGGGTAAAATTGAGTTTCATCCAAAAAATTGATATTTTACAAAGAGGTACCCCTTTCCAAAAAAATTGGTCAAAAAAATTTTTTTTGGTTAACTTTATGCGATTTAAACTTTTTCGAAAGCTTCTTCACATACGAAACTCCTTCCAATACTTATTTATTAGAAATAAACACGTTTTGGCTAAAATTGTGTGTCAACCATACAATTGTTTCCACAAAAAAATTGATTTTCTTCAAACAAAATTTATTAACAAATTTTTTTCTTAAATTCATGCGAAAAGGTTATGCATTTAAACAAAAACAATTACTAATTTTTTTGGAAAGGCATAAATATTATTTATATGTTAAGATGTAAAATCAAATATAAATGCGGTGGTACAATTAAAAAGAAAAACTATGCTGTTAGTTTTGCAATAATAACTCACCAAATAACTCGAAAAATAGCTCTAACAGCAAAATAGTTTCCGACTTTTTTAAGGTTTGTTTATCAAGCACGTAAGTATTCGCATCTTTCTAAATATCTTTCTAAATGTGATATATTTGTTAGATGAAAAATTTAGACATAATGCTAAATATATAATTATTTTTATTTTATACATAAATGTTCCAAGATAAAATTACAAAATTAATAATAGAATAAAAATGTAAATACAATATTATATTTAAGAATATGTGTATCTATATAAGTAAACTAAAAATACATAAACTTAATTCAATTACATGGATACACATATGTAATTAAGTATGTGTATAAGTTTACTTTCATTTAATTTTATATGCGATTATGTACTTAAACAAAATAATTGCGATTACATTGTCGAAGCACTCTATTAAAAAAGGCACACGTTGCTTTAAAGGTCTCTACGTATAACATATAATTAAAATTGTTAAAATTTCGGTAATTGTAAATTTAAATGTAAAATACTTGCAATTAGATTTGGATTTTTTCACATATAAAGCAAAAGGATAAATATTTATGCAAAGGCATGAGTACATGTATTATATGTGTATGTAAGTACAAGTATGTGGATGGCACCATTTCTTTTTATCCAATTTTTAATTAGACGTGTATAAAATTGTTTTTTTAATAATCATTATTCAGTACCATTAATTAAAATGATAGTGAATGGATTATTAGTTTAAAATATTTCTTAGTTCTCTAGCTCTTCTATTATTTAAGTACTTCTTAAAGTATAATAGTGTGCATAACATGCTGATTAGAGTGACAGATGTTCTAATAAATTTGAAATAATGTTGTTTATATAAAAAATAAAAATTAAGACCGTAGTTGTGTAAATCACTTTGAGTTGCTTTAATTTATATATAAAGTAAGATCTTTTATTTTATTTGCTTTCTGATTTCATACAAATATTAAGTACTTAAGAAATGCAATGCAAGAGTTACAGTATGTTTCTTTGGGGAACGAATTGTGTGCAAAACAAAAAGAAACAATAACAAAATAAAATTTAAATAATTTTATATAAAAAATTACCTCGAGCTTAATAAATAAAAAAATTAGTGCTTTTTGTTTGTTATGTGGTCAAGTATGTCTATATGCCTACATTTCATTGGTTCTTACACCAAATCATCAGTAGACCATTTTTATTCGATATAAATCTATTTTGTTTTTCCACCTTCATACAATTAGTCTGCCGTTGGCAAACAATAAAAGTATATAAAAAAAATAGATTTATATTGAATAAAATTTGTTTGTTGTGTTTTCTTGAATTTCAAATCCTATGGTTTTGCTTGTGTAATTCTCAATTCATTTTTGGGAGTTTATGTATAAGCTAAGAGGTTTTGTTATTTTGGAATTAGGTTAAAGTCAACTGATGATTTGGTGTAAGAACCAATGAAATGCAGGCATATAGACATACTTGACCACATAACAAACAAAAAGCACTAATTTAATTGAGACAATATGTCGAATAAACGATTTTAAAAACTTTTTATAAATTACCAAAATAAAGCTAAAAAAACTAATAACAATAAAGTGATTTATAAATTTAAGGCCTTGATTTCATTTAACTATAGATATTTTGTTAGTTTATATAGATATACAATGTTTACTTATCGAATCCATCTTTTGATTGAAGCAAGTAAAACTGTCAGTAATAAGTCTGAAAGCAAGAAAATAATTTAAGCTTAACCCACATTTACTTTAGTTTGAACGACTGCCACTCTAAACCACATATTCATACATACATATAAACATATAGAGATAGTAAACTATTTTTTACATAACATAAATATTATATAAAAGAATTAGTGCATCTCTCGATATGTAAATATATATGCCATACTGTGCTAAATAAAATGCTTTCGATTTCGTTGTTTAATATTTTTTATATCAACAAATGCACTGTTTTCTTTTTTTAATTTTTCTTATAATAAAAAAGTATTTTAAAAAAATAGTAATGCACGTTCACTTAATGCATTTAATACTTTAAATCATGATTCCGACTCTTAGAAACTAAACTCACTGGTTGATTGAAGATAATCTTAAGAATTAAAACATACAATAATTAACAAACAATTAAATACATACAAATATAAATTAGTCTTAATTAATTTAAAAAAAAGCAGAATTGATGAAAATTGCATTTAGAAGACGTTTACCAATGAAATATTAGCAAACCATTGTTGTTGCCAAATATTATAGACGAAATTAACAAGGAAAGTCCAGCTTTACATAGATGAAAAGACAGCTTTAGCGAATAAATTAAAATGTTTAATATAAATTTCAAACACAGTAGTGGGCTGGTACTTCAAAAATAATATTTCCAGCAGCATGGCGGAAATTTGGATTCTCTACGCCGGCCGCTGCCTCAATAACAATTGTGCGCGGTTTGCCGCCCAAGCGACAAGCTATATTTGGTGATACGTCGACTCTCAGTTCTCGATCACAAATGCTAAGAAATAAACAAGATATTAATAGTCACACAAAAATAAGTAAATGAATTAACAGAAGTGTGCAACTAACTCATTGTATTTCTTGCACACCACACCAACAACTTCTCCAATATGATCATCCTTAAGGGGTCCATGTTCTCCTTGTAATGCAAATACTAAATCATTGTTGGCGGCTGAATGAAATACAATCAACTGATCACGTCCAGTACTGATACTTATAGAAGTCAACTAGAAAGTAAACAAGAACATGCAGACACTTACATATGTTTTATATCGTTTATTTTGAATATGATTTTATATGATTTATTTAAAAAATAATAAAAATTTAATGGATAATTTTTAAAAATTATAGCCTACATACATATGTATATATCAGAGTTGTAAATGAATCATTATTTCTTCATTTCAATTCATTACGAATTAGCTAAATTTTGAATTAATTCTTTTCACAGAAAAAAGAATTGAATGAAATTTGAATTAATTCATTTGAATTTAACAAGCATGAATTGCAATTCATTTCCAATTCAAATGAATTAAGCAAAATGACTTGCAATTAATTTTTAATTCAAATGAATTGGAAAAATGAATTGCAATTCATTTCCAATTCATTTGAATTGAATTGACTTTGAATTAATTCAAATGATTTAGAAGAAATGAATTGCAATTCATTTCCAATTCTTTTGAATTAGTTTTGATTTAATTCAAATGAGTTAGAAAAAGAATTGCAATTCATTTCCAATTCATTTAAATTAATTGAAATGAAGTCGAAACATGAATTTGTTATTGATTTCCAATTTATTTGAATTGAAATGATTTTGAAAAAAAAACTACTATAAGTAAATGTAAAGAAGCATCACTCCCGTTTTGTTATCGAATACATTTTATTATATCAGACAACATTACTCTCATCTCGGATATCACCTAGTAAGAGATAATCGTCGAAAAGCATAGAAAATAATAAGAATACAAATTTTTTATTTTCCAATATTCGAAAATAGATCAATATTATTCGAATAGCTGTAAGCCCACATAATTGCACAATTTCTTGTTTAATGTTCAAAATATTAAAAAAAAATTTCTCAAATACTTACATCATGTATATATATAGATCGATTCATATTTTTGAATTTATTTTTAGCCCCATCCAATTTGTAAATAGCAGCTTCCGTAATAACAAACGCACGATCAGCTTGCTTGTTGTGCTTGTTAAATTTCTTGACAAACGAAGAGAAAAGGACTGTCTTGAATCCATCGTGATTCTTTATATTTTTTATATTTGTACTGTAGGCCAAATAAGCAGAGTTATCTTGAGAATTGGCCAAGTAGTCGCCCACCCACTTGCGCTGCTGTCCCCAATGAAGACGTCTGCCTTTAATAGCGGTCGCTGCAACAATTTGAAGACGTAGTTCCGGCCATTCCGAGCGGGGATATTTCCGAAGTATCATATACGCGCGCCAGTTGTCATAAATACGACGAAGACCGGGTTCGGCACGTCTGCCAGCCAAAGGAGGAGTAGGCCACTGAATGCTGCGACCATAGTCTTTCATGTTCTTTGCAGGACGGAAACGACTAGCTAAGTTTTGAACATATGAACGCAACTTGTATGTCTTGTAGGCACGCATTATCAATATGGCTGCCTTCATTTTCTTGTATTTCTGTCGTGCAATCCAGCCACGAACTTGTTTCTGCAGCAAAATCACAATGTGCGGAATCATTTCGTTACGCTGCTTTTCCAGAGAGAACAGTGTTCGTGGCGATCTTATAAAGATTTTGGTGTGACCATATTTTACATCTTGACCGAAACCTTTTTCTTCGATTAATACGCGTACGCCATCACGATCACTTCCGGCACGGAAGTTTGGCCACGTGTATTGCGAGATCATTTTATAGCGGAGTAAGAACTTATCATAACGCTGGCGATGTACAAAGCCAGCACGCCTCACGCGAACATTTTCCAATAAACCCAAATAGCGTACCTGATGTTCAACGCGTTCCTCATCGAATACCGTGGAACTTTTAATGTCGTTTGGTTTAATGCAGCGCACATAAAATGGCTCCTTCTTCAACAGTGTATTCACTAAATCGATCATTGACTTTTGGAAGAGTGTACCGGCTGTTAGAGGACGCTTGGTGGTCTTTTTAATATCTTGGGCACCCTCGGGCCACATTTCACTTATGTGCGCATTGGAAGAATGGTGCAATAGACGTTTAAAATCTTGATACAACGTATCCTTGTTCTTTTCAATAAAGCCATTGACGTTGTAAATCACATCGCCCGCATAATGAGTTATACGAAAATCTTCACGATGCTTTAGTTCCTTATCCATTGGTTTCAATTGACGACTACTGTAGTGCGGATGACTGCTAAGATTTTTGTCCATTGCGCAGAGCAACGTTTCATCGGTAACTTTACCCACACTTAGGCAAGCTTCATCCATAATAGCCATAATACCTTTATGAGGCTGTTCTACCAGATCGCAAATTATCTAATAGAAAGAAATAATAAAATTCTAATAAATAAAATAAACTAGAACAAAGAAAATGGAAAGAAAGTTCGTTTCCACATATGCATGTACGTTTTTCGGCACATAAAGGCAGTTTTGCGGAAAATTTGAAAACCAAAACTATTATAATATATTTGAAAAGCTTTTTGGTCGAAATGGAAACGAAAGTGTGAAATCATTCGACACATTAACGACATTGAACTTCAATTATTTGCCAGAGTGAGTGAAAATATTGATCATCGGATAGATATGCCACCAAAGCCGTGGCGAGCATTTGGCCGATATTTTGTTTCACACATAATTGTCATAGATCCTTTAATCAATCCTTTTGTTTTATTTACAATTAGCATCGTGCATTTTGGTTCGATCACCCTTTATATCATAAATTGATGGGTTTATTAAATTTCCCTTTATTTCTTATCTTTAGCTCGTTTAAATAAAAATTTGTTTTAAATATATTGTTTTACTCCATACATAAAATAAAATTGTAATTCAATATAACTTACATGTTCCCTTCTCCTTCCCATTCACATTTGTTGGGAATAATACGAGGGAATAAACATTGGCGATGTACTTGTATTCACAATAGCAAATACAGAAATACTTGCATTCACAATAGCAAATGAGAAACTTTGGGAGTTTTTTCATGGGAATAGTTATTCACAATGGGAGTAAACACTACGATACAAAAATTTAATTTTATTTTATTTTCTAAATCAATGTAAAAACTTCAAAATACGAGTATCTCAATAGTGAATAGAATTGTACTACGATAGAGCATTTTATAAAGATTTGGGTGGTATAGCAATAACATATTTTCTTTAGCAAATATTACTCCAATTTTAACTAACCTTGTTATTAAAATACTCAACATTTTGCCAAGCAATGCCCTCTCGCTGATACTCCTCTTGTTCCTGTTTAAGAACCAATTCTGAAATTTAATTTTTTTAGTGTTGAAAGATCAATCATTTTGCTGCTTTCACATACCGATGAATAACTGTTGCAGCTTCTCGTTGCAATAGTTGATGCAAAATTGTTCAAAACTATTGGAATCGAAAATTTCAAAGCCGTAGATATCAAGAACACCAATGACGGAATTAAAGCGTGCTTGTATTTTAGAGCCGCGGAATAAAATGGCGCGATTGATGCGTGTTATGATCCACGTAAAGAGCCGATCATAAATAGCTTTTGCAAAAGCATCCTTGCCATACTCTGCCTGACTGGCATTATGATCTTTCTGCATTACATTACCACCGGCCGCAATAACGCGTGTTGTCAGAGATGTGGACAGTTCATTCTCAGTTACTTGTAGCAATTGTGCTGCTGCCTGAAGATGTGATTTATTACTAATTACCAATTCGTCCTCAATCACTGTGCGAAATAAGGAAAAGCAAATTATTTTTCGAAAAAATTCAATTTATTTCAATTCTACTTACTTTGAAATTCAATATTCCCCAAGTGTAAAATTGCCGCAACAATACGCCAAATTGTTGAAATTTCCTCGGAAGTGAAGCCCAATGTTTTAAATGCATTGTTTGTGCCCTTATAATCAGACTTTTCATTTAATATGTCCATGCTGCCCTGATTCATATAATGATATTTGGACGGATCTTTGATAAGGTGATATTGACGCAGATCATTTTCAGTCGCACCTCGCAGAAGCTGTAATAAGAAAAAGAAATAATTTGTTAATCATTATTGATTGATTGTTTGTTGTATACGAATATTGCCTGCGAAACAAGCCAATTCTTTTAAAACCAATTTTTTTAAATTAATATAATTCAAGTTCGAAAATTATTTTATACATATGCATTTTTTTTCTACTATACAAGGAGCTCCCCAGAACAAGTTTTCTTAGATTTAGCGGTTTTATTTCATTTAAAAAACATCTCTTTCCCAGTACTAGATAATTTAGTGTCTTAGTATGAGGAGGAGTTCCCTGCAACTAGTCAATTTTGCATTTGTAATAAATAAATTAAAATCCACATACATTTTTATCTATTGATTGAAATGCAAGAGAAAAGGATTTTGAACAGCCTTTGATTTTCTATTCTATGCTCAAAACTTTTTAATTATGATAACAAGGACATAATTGGTATATCTTAATGTTTTTAAATAAATTTGATTCTAATCTGAGAACTTCTCGCATCGTAAAAGTTTTTGTCGTTTTGTAAAACACAGGATAAGTCAGAATGTATTTCTTAACTTTTTGTATTTTTATTACATTTATATAATGCTAAATATGTTATTCCATTCATTTTTTTCTTTCGAAAAGTTACAGGAACGAACTACCTAAAATGTGTTCTAAAATTCAACTTATATACATACGTGATAATATTTTATTAAAATTTAATTTGTTTAAAGTTTTCCTTTTTTAAATTAAAAAAGTATTTTATTAGTGGAGCTTATTAATAAAAATTAGAATTTGAACAAATTCATAACAATAATTTGCAGAACGAACATAGAGCCTTTTAAATAATTTTCAACATAGTTTTTATTAAATAAAAATATTTAAAAAAGCTAAAAATTTTTTTATAGAAATTTCTGAAATAAGCTTTTTATTAAAAATTAGAATTTGAACAAAATCGTACAAATAATTTGCAGATCGAACTTAGAGCCTTTTAAATAATTTAACAACTTAGTTTTTATTAAATAAAAATATGTAAGAAACCTAAAAAAAATTTAGGGGATTTCAGAAAAAATTTTAATATTTAATTTTTAAATTTAAATTTTAATATTCTCAAAATAGGTCACATCAAGGTCTAGATCTTTAGCGCATTAAGGTGTCAGTTACTGTTAGTGCTGTTCAGTAGCCAATGCTGTATCTAAGTCATTGAAACAGGCCCATACAAATACGGGCCATCCTAATGTACATAAGCACATTTGTATGTGCACACGCATATATCCATCATTCGGATACGTTAGCTTAATTTTTATTTTAATAATCGAAAGAATTAATACTCGTATGTTGTTAGAAATAAACATATCAAATACGGCTTAATATTTCCGTTCTATATGATTAATAATAAAAGTAAATAGTAAAATAAATACACAAAAGTATGTTTTATGTCCGACGAGTTGGCATAAATTTAATTTACAAGACATTTGCTGTCATTACCAAAAATGATTAATAGTGCAAATTCAATAAATAAACTAATAAAGTTAAAAAACATTGAGTATGGAATAATTATAATGTTACCACAAATGGTAACAGTGGTAAATGGTTAATGGCTTTTATAAATTTTTTTAATAGAAGTGTAAGGTGTAGTTAATCAACTGGAATGGAATGTAGCTGTAACGGAAGGAAACAGCTGATCGATTTTGTTATATATAAACTAGTTAAAACTTTATTAATTATTGATAATAATTGTTTCATTCCGTTACTTTTACTTAATTATTGAAGGAAAAACAGATTGTTGCCACGATTTTAAGCTATTCGACAATCTGTTCTAGGCATTTATGTCAACTAAAATGTTAACTTGGAGATCTATATTAAACGTTTACACTGCTTTGAATTTGTAAATATGTAAAAAATAATCTGTTGTAAATTCATTTAATTTTTTGTATGTAAATAAATTTAATTATCATCCATTATTGTGGCTCAAGTGTACGACATCAATTAATTATGTGTGTATTATTTCAGAACAATTTATTTTTTTAACAAACTCTTGATTGACTAATTTGCTTTCAGTTTAAAATAAATAAAAATATAATGAAAACTAAGTTCATTCTCATTTCAGCACTTCAATAGAACAATTATTAGTTCATTCTGTATAAATTATCTTTAGTCAACGCTTCAACACTTTAACAGAACAATAATTAAACAAACGAGCAAACAAAAAACTTTACTAACAACCATATTAATTAGGAAGTGTCAATTTTCAAATACTTTAGCGATGATCAAATGTTAACAAAAGAATGTGATCATGTGTGTAATGACAAGAGTGAAAATAATTACTTGTTTTTCTACATAGAAAAATAAACATTTTTTTCGAATACACGGCACAAATTTTCATTTAAAAAAAGCGTACAATTGATCAAATCAGACAGTCAAAAGGTTTTGGAAAATAATTTCTACAGTTTGCTGGCAAAGTAACCATATGATGTAAAAAAATGTCAACTTCAATGCTTGTGATTATATCATATTTCAGTTTCCTATTTAAGCTTGGGAGAATATATAAAAATTGGAACCCTATACAATTGTGCAAAGAACTAAGATTGTTCATCTATTACTTGAAAATAATCTTTCGATAATCAAAATAACATAAAAAGAACTATATTATCAAATTTTTTGTTTTTGTTTTTTATTCAACAGTTATTTAAAAAACAACAACAACCGTAGTAGATCTTATTTTTCTTAATTTGTTAGCTAAATGTTGGATAATCACAAAATGTGAAAAAATAAAAACCTCGAAATCAGTTCTGCTGGTTTGATGATTATTGAAAATATTCTTAATATCACAACCTTAATATAAATAATAAATAGAACAAATTCATTTATTAATAAAATAATAAAAAATCATTTGCAGTCATGCAATAACAATAAAAACTTTTGTCTTATTCAACTAAGTGGTGACAAACAAAAATACAGTTTAGTAGTGATGATGAAAGTGTAGCGGAATTCGAAAACAACTGTCCTGCTCTGCTGTTTAAGTTGGATAATTAAAACTAATCTTGGCTTTCCCTTCTTCCTAGAAATATTTGTCGTGTCTTTCTGAATTTAAAATATTGTAGATTTTCGAACAACTAAGTTACGTTTACATCTATCATATATTTGAAGGAATAATGGTAACCAATAATTGCTAGTTTAATTTTTCATAATTTTAGGAAAATATTTTTAAAATCAGCATGTGTCTATTTGACTAAAAATTCAATACACAATCAGTATTGCTTTTTATCGTTTAATTTGTCGATCATATACACGAAATAAACGTTTGTCGAAAAATATTGGTTCCGCTTATTTCGTCAAATATTTGATAGATGTGAACGTAGCTTTATCCTATCAATCTTAATAGTATAGGGACATTCTAATTTTTCTCAAAAAATATCTATTTATTCATGAATTTCTTTTTGGTCCCCCACAGGTTTCTTATTGCAAATTCTTTGACCCATTTTTTCGACAGTGTAAAATCGTAAGATATTCGGAACAGTCCTAACTTTCATGGCTCTCTTATATATAAAAGGACTTGCTAGTTATTTCCTTCTATTGTACAATAAAATCAACTATTTTATACAGAAGAAAAACTTTAAATTTATAAATTTGAGAAAAATCTGCATAATTTAACACCGTTTTTGCACTTTATTTACAGAAATGACTGAGTGATTGTTCCCTTTTTTCCTAAAATTTTATACTCTTAATTGCATACTTGCCTGATAGAAACTGTGGAAAGTCCGTTCGCCTGGCTGTTGCTGCACCACACGCGATTTCTCCAACAAATAATTTGTAATAATGCCACCCACTGGATCGGCTTTATAATCAAATTCAATATCCATATATTTACCGAAGCGACTTGAATTGTCATTTCGATTCGTCTTGGCATTGCCGAATGTCTCCAATATGGAATTACTTTGAATGAGAACATTTTTCACTCTGCAAGAAAAACAGATATTATTTTTAATTTCATTTTAAATTAATCTTTTATTAATTGTCTTTTAAATGAAACGAGACTAGCAAAGCGCATGTGCGATATGCTTAACTTTTGCTATTTAATGGTGTTTTTGTGCTTATAAAACTTTTAACTTGGCTAATGTAAAAAAAACCTTCTGTAGACACAAATAAATTTTTATTTAATGTTTAAAGTTTTTACGACACAAGTTTTAATTTTTATTGCATTTTTATGAACGCTATTTAAATATTCTCTTAATAATAATTTTCCCTTCCAAATTCGCCGACACAAATACACAAAAGAATTAAATTTATTATTTGGCAACGATTTAGAAAACCTTTAAGAAATTACTTACACACGCGTAACTGGAGAAGAAAACACATCATTTTGTATGTGTGCATGTGTATATCTTTTAAATATATTTCAAGCCACGTCGGGATGGATAAGCACGTTAGTTTAATTGCTGATGCACTTTTCTTAGGGCTGAAAAAATCAACAACCAAATTGTTTTATTTTTATTGTCACTATGATGTCATCTGTAGTATTTTGGCATTGCTGGGGTGTGATTATGTGAGCAAACATACACACCTACATACATACTACATGTGTTTGTACTCACCACTTACATGCGAGCAATCAAAGTGGTGCGTGGCAGTTAACCGGCATTTTATGAGGGGGAAAACAGCAAGAGTTATTGGATAAACAGCAAGGAGCGGTTTTTCTGTTGCCACAAAGCAACTTTAATGGGCAGGATTAAAATGAAAATCGTTTATGTTCGAGTACTTAAGCGACATTAACACTATTTTGAGAGTATTTAACTGATTAAATAATAGGGACCATAATTATTAAGTTTAGACTATTCCCCGCATCACATTGATCACATAAAAAAGTGCACACAGACTTATGTATATGTATGCAACGGGTGATTTTTACCTACTTTATTTTTGGCAACAGTGTTTTTGGCAGCTCAGCTGTTTTCGTATAACATGTTACTGTTAAACATGTTCAGCTTTGTCTGCAATTTAACTATGAATGGACATACAAACGAACAACGTTGCCAGATTATTAAATTTTATTATCAAACTTCATGCTCGGTAAAGAAACTCAATCGTGCTCATTTCTGGTTGGATACGTGAACAGGCAAAGCTTCGGCAGCCATAAGCATTGCCAGACAGACCTGTCAATACAGGCAACTAAGTGGGATTCCACTCTCTTCGTGCTGGAGATGAATTGACGCTGCTCTTCTTGACTTGGCTTAGGGCAGGTGGTTCAGAGAATCCACTTGCGATATAGCGGGGGCTTTATGAGCCTGCCTAGACTCTAATAGGACCAAAGATGTTTTGGATTTTACTAAAGGTCCTCTACGCAGTATAGTGGCCACACTTACTGGACATTACACTTTTGGGTTCTATGCCAAGCACATGGGTCTCCCCTACAACGATTACAGTTCCAGTTGCAACGACGAGGAGGATAAGTGCATTGCACACTTACTCTCCATCTGCCCTGGTCTGGAGGAGCAACGTCTACAATGCCCGGGGTAGTATATTCTAGTGGCATACCGGAGATATCGGGAAGTGGATTGAAAAAACTGAGTCTCTTTATCAGGAGTAGCGGCTGGTTCGGCTGCCGGCGCTTAAGGCATGCGTACACGACCAAAATTTGTTCACTGCTTCTTTCTCTCTATCCTCTTCTAACAAATTTCAGACCTATTCATTCCTTCTTCACTCACACTATCCCCCTCTTTCTATACAGGTAACACAAAGGGATCTTGCTGGATGCAAGTGGGCTGGACTCTTTCTTTTTCTACTGGCAACCTGCTAACCTAACCTAATCCATCCCGAAACATGCACTGTTTGGTGTGGTGGCATCATTTTCCAAAGACGATGAAGGCAGGAACGTTACTGTGAATGATGAGCACTACCGCACGATGTTTAAAATTTCTTTATATATTCCCCCAGAATGGAAGAGTTGGACTCGGCTGATATATGGCTTCAACAAAATGGTGCCAATTGCTAAGCAGCACGCGAAGCAATGGCCCAATTGAGAGGCGGGGTCGGTTCGGTCTTTAAACTATAGTATTTGGTTAAGGCTTATGTCTGTAGAGACAAGAATACAACGGTTAACGTACTGGAAGCCAATATGTAAGAATTTATTGATGAGATACAGGCCGATAGGAGAGAGATGCCAAAAGTGTATCCATATTTACGTGAAATCATTTGTCAACACTGAATTATATAGACCGTTCTATCGACTCAAATAAAGATTCCATACATTTCTCAAAATTGTATGTTTATTTTTTACATCAAATTCGAAAGCTTCTAAAAAATTGCCCATTAAATGCTCATGTATGTAACATCCCCTCCTTGATGGCGTGTCAGTTGTTCGCTTCAGATAATAAAAATTAAGCTCTTAAGAGATACACGTTAACTTTCGTTTAATTGCTAATAAAAAACATTTTAATGGAACAATAAATTCCTCTATTAACGCGTAAGAGAAAAAAAATTTATTTTAAGCTTTTTGGGGTTAAATGTCCCTTACCTCATTCTTAATTTATCGGCATACAATCTATTCTTAGTATGTGTATTGCCATTATAAAAATAATAATTGCAGTGGTAAGTGAAGCCACATAATGTGAATATTGATTGCAAGCCAGAAGTATGCAATATTTTGCACCGAACTTTTCGGCCACATGGTTCATGCCCAAAACTGCCGAAAAAATTTCAAGGCATGAGCCAACCGATATGTCGACATCCTCAGCATCTTCTCTAAATCTGTTTGGACAATTTTTTTTTAATAAAGTCACATTTATTTCTCCGATTCTTTCTTTTTAAAGGATCTCATGAATATAATTTTTATACCCTCCAAAAAAGAATTTGGAGGGTATATTCACTTTGTCATTCCGTTTGTTACGCATCGAAATATCCATCTCAGACCCCATAAAGTATATATATTCTTGATCCGTGATGAAATCTAAGACGATCTGAGCATGTCCGTCCGTCCGTCTGTGGAAATCACGATTCAGTCCAAACGAAAAGCGCTGGACTCTTGAAATTTGGTATAAATATATTTTAAAGCTTAGAGCAGGTTAAGTTCGGAGATGGGCTAAATCGGGCAAGGGGGAAAAAAGTTCCCCGAAGAAGAACTAAACCAACCCAGAAAAAACAACATAATTTTTAAAGTTTTCTGGTTATTTTGTTAAGCAAATGATATATTTTTATGTCAAATACGGTCCAACGTCTTAAACTGGAGCCATAAAATAAAATTATTTGTGGACCCCGCCCCACTTTAGTGGGCGTTATTATATGCAAAAATAGCATAAAAATTTAACAAATTGTTTGCTTAAGCCTACATTCCTTAAAAATAAAATTTTTAAGCTTTAATGACGAAGCTGAGACGATACCTGGTACTCCTCTACCCTACCCCCTCCGCCCCTTTCACCACCTAAATGACCCTACCAAAAAAAACATTTTTTTAAATTTTGTATGTAATCATCCCAAGCATTTATTTTTAGAGTTTTATGACTGCCTGTTTCTGCCCTACCCCCTTTTCCCCGTAGATGACCCTATAAAATAAAATAAAAAATTTTATTTTGTTATGAAATTTTTTTATTTGACACATTGTTGTCACAATTTGTGAATTCTCAGATGGTTTTCGGAAGTATATGCACAAGATAAGAGGTTTTTAACTTTTCAAAACTGTGGTTAAAGTCTACTGACGATTTGGTAAAGCACCAATGAAATGCATATAGACATTGCTTAACCACCAACAAATAAATCTCATTTATATATAAATTTTATTTTGTATATAATTATCCCAAGCATTTATTTTTGGAGTTTTATGACATTTCACGATTCCCCCACAGCCCTTGCCAGAGAGACCCCGCCAAAATACAGTTTTTATACCCTCCAAAGAGAATTGGACCCTATAAAGTAAATATGTATATTCTTGATCAGTGATGAAGTCTAAGACGGTCTAGCCATGCCCATACGTTCGTCTGTGGAAAACATGATATTGTCTATTTTTGAACCCCGCACCCTTTAGTGGGCGTTGACGTACGATATTAGGTATATAAAGGAACTCTGTCCCACCAAGTTAAACATTTTAAATTCACTTACTAAATATTTGGAGGGTATTTAACATTCGACCCGGTCGAATATAACGTTTTTACTTGTTTTATAATCAAATCAACACACTAACGTAGAAAAAAAATATATTTCCCTATATCAGCCTTATTTTAAATGAGTGCCAAGTAACAGCTCATTCCAAGGATTCCAAAAAAAATTTCAAAATATTTCCCAATTTCCTGTAACCTTAATGAAGCCCGAAAAAAGAAAGCAACACTCCACAATTACCTCACCTTTCGATTTCATTCTGGCCATGAACATTTGTAACAGCTGCAATATATTTCATAATTATTTTAGATGCTTCGGTTTTGCCAGCCCCCGATTCGCCCGATATCATAATACAGGTGTCCTGATGACGTTGCTTTAATATTCTGTATGCAGCATCAGCAATTGCGTATATATGCGGCTGATTCTCGAATAATTCTCGTCCTTTGTAGTTTTTTATTGTTTCCGGCCCGTAAATGTTCAATTGTCTGTAGGGATTCATCGAAACGCATACTTCGCCAATGTATGTGTATATAGAGCCGGCTTGAAATCTGTAATAATAAAATATTTATTTAAATAATTTAGTTGTTTGGAAATCTTATTAAAGTAAATTGAAACTAAATAAAAGATTTTTAAAAAGTGGGTAAAAATGAATTTATTTTTACTCCATATTTATATTTTTCATCTATAATTTCTCAAGACTTCTTTGTTTTCGTTTAACTTACTCGTATCTCAATTCACATATGAAGTCAATGAATACATACGCTTTGACTAGTTTTTAATTTCTTCATCCAAATCTTGTTAGCATCTGAAGTAGAGTATTTCTTCCTTAGCATTGAGTGATGGGCCATAAAATTGAGAAACAAATTCATTATGAACAAAATATTTTTTTTTTTTTGCAACAGTGTCGCCTTAAGGGAGTGTACTCAACACTAAAATACAATGTTAAAGTTGTAAAAGCTCTTCTTTTAAACATTTAACTAAATCTGATATGAAAATTTCCATCATTTTCAAACAAATTTCTTGTAGTTCGTGATAATTGATTTACGGCGATTTTTTAAGGGCTTAAGAGAATTATTACGCTGAACAAAAAAATGTTTATTTCGCCTTCGACAAATAATGTAAAAACCAGTAAATGATTTAAACATTTACACATAAATCTTATGGTAAAAACGAACGCATGTTACCCATACCATGTCAGTATCTTGCTTTTCTACATGCGCCTACAATTTATTACCAAAATATTTTTATGTATATCGGACGACACAAGCGAGTACTCACTAAAAGAAGTGCAAGTAAATATTTTGAAAAAAGAAAAAATAGGTAATATTTTTCAACATTTTCTTCAAGAAGTTCAGTGGAGTGTCAACAAATTAAAAATATAAATCAATATATTAAAAATATTTTGATATAAAATGACCTCAAGCTTAAAAACTTATTAGGGGAATTCAGACTATAGTCATAAGGTCCTATGTTATGGAACAATGCCCCGAAAAAATATGACTGGTGTAAACAACCCGCCATAGTTTAATGTGCTATTTCACAATTAGGTCAGCTGATAACTATTTGCAATCAAAGAAACTAAAACAATTGTAAAATTTGTCTTTTGCCACACAATATTCTCGAAGTAAACTTGAACAAGTGATAAAACGTTCAATGACTGTCAGTTGCATAAATCCAACACGCAAAATTTTTCACTTTGCGGTTTAATTATTTATATGTATGTTATAAATATGCCATTTAATGTACAGATATAAAAGTATGAATAATTTTTAAACGATTTTTTTATTCTTGTACTAGCATTTACCCTCGACTTTGTCCCCTACGAATATGTGAAGCTTCAGCTAATGACTATGCTATGCCAATGATGTGTTGCAGTTTTACTGTATCAAAGTTTAAAACGTTCTTAGTTATCACTTTAATAATTTCATATATCTATAAACATTTTCGACCACCCTTGACCACTCAATAGGATCATTTCCAAATTATTCCTCGGATCTTAAAATATAGCTATGCCAAATTTCATCTAAATCGGTGCAGCTTCTTGAGCATGAAAAGGTAACCGACAGACAGAGAGACAGAGTTACTTTCATATATATTATATCAGTAAGGAAAAAAGTGCAATTCATTATAAAAAGTGCAAGTCATTATAAAGAGTTCAAGTCATTATAAAAAGTGCAAGTAATCATAAAAAGTGCAAGTTATCATAAAAAGTGCAAGTCATTATGAAAAGTACAAGTCATCATAAAAATGCACGTCATAATAAAAAGTGCAATTCATCATAAAAGCTGCAAGCTATTAAGAAAAGTGCAAGTTATCATAAGAAGTGCAAGTCATTATGAGAAGTGCAAGTCATCATAAAAAATGCAAGTCATAATAAAAAGTGCGAGTCATCATAAAAAGTGCAAGTCATCATAAAAAGTGCAAGTTAGAATAAAAAATGCAAGTCATAATAAAAAAGTGCAAGTCATCATAAAAAGTGCAAGTCATCATAAAAAGTGCAAGTCATAATAAAAAGTGCAAGTTAACATAAAAAGTGCAAGTCATCATAAAAAGTGCAAGTCATCATAAAAAGTGCAAGTCAACATAAAAAGTGCAAGTCATAATAAAAAGTGCAAGTCATCATAAAAATTGCAAGTCATCACATAAAGTGCAAGTCATAATAAAAAGTGCAAGTCATCATAAAAAGTGCAAGTCATAATAAAAAGTGCAAGTCATCATAAAAAGTGCAAGTCATCATAAAAAATGCACGTCATCATAAAAAGTACAAGTCATTATAAAAAAATGCAAGTCATCGGTTTTTATGTAGGTTTTCTGTCGATTTCACTGTATTACATTTTGAATTGTATTTAAGTTTTCTATTTAATTCACTATTCTTGACAAAAAATTCACTTGCTACTTGCACTTGTTTTCCTAAGAAAAACAAAATATTTTATCTAAATAAACGTTTGACAGTAGTTCGATATGTACGTGACACATTAGACAGCTGTGCAACTGAAAGTACCTGTTAAATCTAAATCTGCCTTGTGTTCAACATCATGTGCAAACTATAAAATAGATTTTTTAATAAAATATGTGTTTTGTTCAGACAGTAAAAATCCTCTTCAGCGCTGAGGCACGTTTCTGTCTGAACGCGTACATGAACAAACAAAATAGTAAAGTTTGTGGACAATACTAATTTACATGACATCCGAGAGCACCCAATTCACCTCCAAAAAGTCATAAGAAAGAGATAACAGATCATTTTTTTTTAATTTTAAAACAAAATCAACACAATTAAAATTAAATATCGACGTGTTAAAAAGTATTTGATTCACGTTGTTTCGTGTCTGTGTTGTAAAATTTATGTTTTCTATGAAAGACAAATCGGGGCATATGTAAATAAAATTATTGTAAATACTATTAATTAGTTTAGTTATTTATTATTAGTGTAAATTATTTATTTGGAATTGGTGGCAGGATTTAGTGTGTTATATCATGATGATACTCGTATTGACACCTTTTGTATATGAAAGGTTTGTGCTCTTAGTCACGATGAGAAGTCTAGCACGAAATGTATAGTTTTCTTGCTGGGATCTAATGCATTAAAAAAAATAAAAAAAAATAAACATTGAAAATCTATAACAACAAATACGAAAAATTAAATATTTTCAAAGCAATTATCAACACGAGTCACGCATCCTCTGAGATGTTTGTTCAGGTAAAAGAGATGATGATCATTGTTTGTTTTGAAATGAGTTCGATTTCTGTTTACGATACTCGTATTTAATTTACGTATCATAATCTCGGCGACCTGCTGGGGACTATTATGTTTACATAACTCAATCGCGTCAGGTGGTCTTTCTCCACACCTGATCATTTTATTCACATTTTGCCAAAACACATATTTCAAATTATTGATACAGACGCCAATTACCAAAATTGAGAAGCATGCAGTACCAATGAATTTACCCTCCAAATGTATCGATCACACAACGTATTAATTGGAAGGTATTAAGAGTTATCAATGCATTCGAGTTAAAAGTTATTCGAATAAGTTTAAACTATTTTATTTATTTATGTTACAGCAAGTTATGCATGTGCTCAATTGCATTTGAATAATTGTAAAATACATTGAATCTTTCATTGCCCTTTGGCGCCTTGTTTATTTGTTCATTTGTTTTCAATTTGAAAAGCAACAATTAAACATTTGAATTATTGGTGAAGTGAGACAAGAACAAATTAGAAAAAACATTGTAACATTACAACGTGTGTATTTTAAAATAATTTCATTTGTTTACACGGAATTGTTAAATCAATCATTATTTGTAGTACGAACCTACTTTTCCTGTCATGATATTTATGGCCACTTGAACTCCATATGTGTTCCAAGTTTAATGATATCGTATTTTTCTGATGCGTGTGAAGTTAAATTTAAATTCATATTAGCGAAGACGCAAACCTAAAGTTGTACCAACTAGACTTGTGTCCAACTAGCTCATTCGCTCATTTTTGACAAGAACCTCTGATCAAATCCATTTAAATTACATAGGTTTGATTAAAGGTTCTTGTCAAAACTGAACGAATGAACGAGTTGGACACAAGTCTAGTACCAACCCTAATCTACAGTTAAAAGAGCTCTGTTAACCACTTAACATTTGGAGTAAAATTTGATTAAGTTCATTTGGAAGCCAATATCTAGGAACTGGAGCCAGTTCTGCCTAAACTAGTGCATAGAAATTATGGACCAAGAAACACTCAAGAAAACCTGTATGTGAAGATAAATATGCCGAGTTAAATATTTTTTGACGTAAGCAGTTACGAAACAACATATTTAGCTGTGAAGTTAAATATGTTATGACGTAACGAAATGGTGATCAGTGAAGTTTTTTGTATTAAAATCCATATTTAATAAATCTTTTGAGCATTTATAATAAAATTATATTACAATATGATCATAGTTCATAAGCTAAAGTTCCAAAACACTGTATGTTAAAATGTTTACAGGCCATGAAAATTCAATTTATAGGTCTGAAAGTGTGTGTGATCTTGCAGGGGTTTTGACCACAGTGACCAAATAAGGAGTTGGCATGCATTGCCAGTATATATAAAATCACTATGGGAGTGTTTCCTATCACACACACAACATGAATTGAGTTCGTGAAAATATTTACAAGCCATGAAACTTGCCATTTACAGGCCTGAAAGTGAGTGTGATCTTGGAGGGTTTTTTTTCCAAGTGCCCAAATAAGGAGTTGGCATGCATTGCCAGTATATAAAAAGTGATCATGAGAGTGTCTTATATCACATACAACAATTGGAATAGCTGAATTGAGTTTATAAAAACAGTTACAGGCCATGAAAATTCAATTTACAGGCCTCCTTATTTGACCACTTGGTCCAAAATCTCTACAAGATCGTACACATTTTCAGGCCTGTAAATTGAACTTTGATGGCCTTATTAGTTAATAGCACAAAATAAAACAAATTAATACAAAAAAGGATTTAAAAATAAGGGGCACAATTAGCGGCGGCAGAACGGTAACGCTGTTCATAATCGTATATATTCGCATAAATATGTGCGCTGATTTTATTTTCAATTTCACTTGCCACAGCACAAAAGTGGAACAAACAAAGAAGAAACAGAAAATATAGAAACTGATGTGTACGGAGCTAAATGAAAACAATATAGAACGAAATAAAAAAGCAAAGATGTGCTATAACAAGTAAGATTAAAAGTGAAATTTACTAGCAACAGATTGGCCAGATTGTAAAATAAACGCAGAAATAACTGGCCTAAGAATACAAATGGAATTATTAAAGTTCCATAATTATTTGAGATGCCTTTTTCTGCCCATTTCACAATTTTAAAGTTTATATTACCATCCCTGGCATCCACATTAAAATACAAGTGTTATTGGGACTATACCATGTTGAAAGAAATATAAGGTGGCAGCACTAAGCAATATAGCAATTTTTTGCTAGTCAGTGGTGCTTCCCTACATTGATGTCAAGTTTTTTGTGCATGTGTGCAGTAATGCATCAAACACATTCTTTACAGCAGGTTACAGACTATTAGCAGTCAAAAATACAGTGCATTTGTTTATGTGGCTACAGGTTGTTGGCCGTGCTACTTTTGTGGTTGTAGTCAAATAAGCGTTTTTATTTTTATATATATGAAAGTGGCACCACTCAAATAATTAGGTAGCTGACAGCACTGATACAATTATTGGTAGCGGCATTTGTAGTCATGTAGTCGGTAGCCTGCTGTCTTGAATGTGTTTAATGCATAAGTTCTCGTTGTGTGCTGTAATTCCCTTGGTTGTTATAATTTTGTAAATATTTGTTGTCGTAGCACTGCCACCTTATATTTATTTCACCATGGACTAAATTATGGATGCTGGTGCGCCTTTGCAGGTTTAATGTTTACACTTCACACACACACACACGAAAGTTAATAAGATGCCAGGCCGTGAAAGGTAGTGGACGAATGAGTTGTATTCCAAAAACATTTAGCATCTGTTTATTTTACCTTAAATGCTTCATTAGATTTTATTAAGCTCAAGGTGTGAACTGCAATATAAATATGTACTTGCAAGTATTTGCTTTTGATGATTAATGTAAACAATTCGCATGGCCGTCAAAAGTACTTCTCTAAACTATAGTTTACACAAACAATATCTAGAATATTTTACCTAAAAGATAGATGCTGTCAATTTACCCTGTGTTTTTTATTTACGTATTCCCTGTATAAACTTTTTAATTTTTATAATTTTAACTGTACATTTTGAATTTCTAACCGAATTCATAAGATTTTTATGTTCCAACTAACAGGTCATCGCACTAATACAACAATAAAATAAAGAACAGGCATTTTGTTTGTATACAAATTTTCCTTCTGTCATATACAAAACGTGCAGAATGCTTTTTACAATAACAAAAAGCAGCATAGTAAATAAACATCGGTACAATATAAACAAAATATATATGGCGGCCAAATGGTAAACAACTTTTGAAACCATCTAATATTTTTAACGGTCAAAACGCAACCCTCCAAAAAAATCAGCAGAGGTGAGATGACCTGCTTATTCGGCCATGGGTCAAAGGATAAAAATATTTTAATTATTTATGGCTGCATGCAGAATCGAATCCGCTATTTTCGGCTTAGTAGTCTACTAAATACCTACTTCTGACTTAGTTCTGTCCTAATTTCCATGAGAAAAGGTGGGGAATGACAGTTCTCCCCTTTCTTAGCAAGAGTCGAGGCTCTGCATCATTCGAGACACAAGTTTTTAGACAATCCTGTACTAAATGACCTTTCTGAGTTTTCACAACCAGTTGGGGTGAGCGGATACGAAAACATGTACCGGTTCTGTATAGTTTGACACCGACCGATCATTTCAAAAAGGAATAATTCAAATTCCACACGTGCCCTTGCCATGATTGGTAATTATGAAATTTGTTCCATCTGTTTTCAACAAACTTTCCACTCAGTGTGTAGATACCAGCATCCTTATTGACCGATCTCTTAGGGACAGTGAGTTGAGCCTCAGCCGTGTCTTGCGTTTAGGGAAGTACGTGTACATTTATTAGATAGAAGTGGTTGAGCTGATTCATGCATTGGATTACCTGATTGAGAGTCAGCTGGGGGGAAAGAAGATTGTCATCAAGTCAGATAATCACGTGGTGATCAGGGGCCAAATTACCGCATTCGATATCGAACGAAATTTCCATACATTTTAAATACAAATTTCGATCGATATCGAATGCCGTAATTTGGCGCCAGATCTGCATGCAGCAAGTCAACTTGTATTACAAACTATTGCTAGAAAAGTATATGTTTCTTTGTTAATGACCTAACAGTGATGTGATTAAGGGGCATAACGGTAAATGAAGCATCAGATGATTTGTTGTGATTTTTTTGCGGATCAGATCACAGGATCGCACTGGATTATGGTACGATTAGAGCTATAATTCTACAGTGGTTGAATTCCCAACACGATGACATGACGATGACATTTCCCTCTGTATACAGAGCACAAAGCGTCATGTTCATGGACGAGAATAACAACAATTTAAAAAAACAAAATTTGTCACAGACACAAAGCTTCTTTAAAAGCAATAAAGCCAATAAAATAATATTATTACAATTATTATCAATATTAAAAGCAAAATGCTTTCAATAAAAAATAAATGTAAAAATAAAAATGTTTAGCTAGAAAAAAAAAACGATTAAATCATGACAAATCAATTTGACAAAAAAAGCTGTGTTATAAAAAACCAAACATTTCTGACGCTATTCAACTACATTTTTAGGTCAATATCAATTAATCAAAAAACCTTCCTTTTAAAAATTGCTCTGATATATTGAGCCAAAAATTATTAAGCGGCATAATTTTCAAACTTATTTTAATTTCAAAAATTTATTACTGATTGTAAATAACCGTTTTTCCCCGAAACAGCGAAATTTTAAAAATATGTCACTTAAGTGTTTTTGGCTGTTGTGGTTTCATGTAGCAGCTCTAGCAAATAATAATTTCAAATTACGAAATCAGGCAACTACTATTATCAATTATTCTAGTGCTGATTTTGGCAATTCTAATTTCAATTGCAATTGAATAATTGAAACTCAGCTGCCTATAATACAAGGCTTTTCCAAATGAAATTGTAATTCAAACGATGCAGCCAACAGCATTAATCGCTTTCTTAGTCATTATTTTTATTTATTTTGCATAAACAAAAATAATAAAATAATTATTTTATTTCGCAATGACTCACGACAGATGACAAACGTTTCTGCGTTGAACTTGTGTATGTGTATATATATGTGCGTGTGTATGTGTATGTATTTTGTTTTGTTTTAATACAACAACAATAACTCAATTTATGAATCTATAAAATATGTAGATAAAAAAATATTTTAGATTTATCAATTGCGAATTTAATTTTCCATTAATTTACATAAATTTAAATATTTGCTGGCCATATTTATGTATCTTTATAGATTTGGTATTCCATTTTTGATACACATACACATGAACTATGTATATGGGCGTACGAGTACATTCCGGATTGCTATGTCTTACACAGTACAAGATTTAAATTATTTTTTTTTTCAAAAGTGTGAACTTTTTACAACTGCCACGCCCACCTGTATTATTCTCTGTAATTAAAACACTGAAAATGTCGTGTATCATAAATATGAAATGAAAACATCAGTTTAAATCAGGGACCGTAACTGTTATGACTTTTATCAAAAAAATCCAGAAATAAGAGTTATTTTTGATTTTTATATTTTTGGATAGAAAATAAGAGTTATTTTTGATATTTATTATTTTAAATGAAAAATAAAAGTTAATTTTGATTGATTTTTATATTTTTAAATGAAAAAGTTATTTTCGATTTTTATATTTTTATATCAATAATAAAAATCAATTCAAAATTCCTGACATAGGTAATATGTTTGTGTTTCCATGGCTTCGAAAATTAGCTTTAATTGTTCATTCTGTACCTGCCACTCAAGTCAGTGTAGAAAGGTCATTTTCAGCACTCAGATTAATATTGGAAGATTTGAGATATAATTTATCTGAGGAACATTCAAAAGCAATGATGATGGTAACATTGAACACCTGAAAACGACCTCTTAACACTGACTTGAATGGCAGCCAAAACTTATAAGCTATTTCTATGCATTCATGTTTTTATAGCTGATAATGGATAAGTCACATAATATATTATATTCATATAGAAATTTGAATGAAGCAGCATATTATAATACATACGGCATCAACAAATAAATAAGAGTTTTGAATTGATTTTTATTATTGATATAAAAATATAAAAATCAAAAATAACTTTTATTTTTCATTTAAAAATATAAAAATCAAAAATAACTTTTATTTTTCATTTAAAAAAATAAAAATCAAAAATAACTCTTATTTTTCATTTAAAAAAAATAAATATCAAAAATAACTCTTATTTTTCATTTAAAAAAATTAATATCAAAAATAACTCTTACTTTTGATTGTTAAAATAAAAATCAAAAATTTAAAAATCATGCAATATGTTGGATGCATTTCGCCTAAAAATCATGATGGTGTAATTAAAAGTTTTCTACGATGTTCATTTATGTATGATTTATTTCTTCAAAAATTGAAAAATAACTCTTATTTCCGGTGCCTGGTTTAAATATTTTATTTAACAACTAAATATATTCGAGAGATTTCTAATACTAAATCGGTGTTATTCATAAACAAATAAATACTCTCAAAATATTTAGTAAATAGAAACTCTATTTTGCCGGGGTCACTCCGGGAGGGTTCGTGGGGGAGACATCTTAGCTTTGACATAAAACACTAAGACACAATTTTAGGGGTTATTTAGTGTAAAAAAATTTATTTTTTTATAAGGTGATTTAGGGGACTATGGTGTCGGAAGGGTAGGCCAGAGGAAGCACAGAGAAGATACTAGTTTTAAAATTTAATGTTTAAGGAATATAGTCTTAATTTATACACTTTGTTAAATATTTACACGATTTATCCATATAATGTGCTACTTCAACGCCCACTAAAGGGGTGGAGTCCGAAAATGGATTTTTCTGATTTTCTGGCTTCAAGTTTGGACTTTCGTTGACATAAAAATTTAAAAGACGCAAAATGAATTATGATTTTCTATAGCAAAGAATAAAATGACATAAGTATTGCCAGATTCAAAATAACCGATAGTTCAAATTTAAACCGATAGATGGCTCACCCATTAATAATTAATAATTCAAGTATCATTTAAAGGTTCTCATGCAACTAGAAAAACGTCTAATGATGTATCAGATGTAGCTTATTTTGTTTTTATTGTAGCTAAAGAGCCCAAATTAAACTATTTTTAAACAAATTATTTTCAAAAAATTAATTCTCAATAAATAATTATTATGCAATTCTTTTCAATTGGTATCAGTAATAAAGAAATACTTAATAAAAATGCATTTAAACAAAACAATCAATAAATAATTATATTAGCCCAATTCACAATCCTGTGCAAATGGTCTTGTATTATAGCATTTGCAAATTGAGAGAGTATTTGAGAGCATTTTCAATGTATTTTGTTGGTGTAGAGTACAATTATTTTGCTCATGCTACGATGCTAGACTACTTGCTCGAGATTGTGAACTGGGCTATTATAAAACATAATAGCCCTATTCACAATCTTGTGCAAATGGTCGTGCACCATTGCATTTGCAAAATAATTGTACTCTACACCAACAAAATACATTGAAAATGTTCTCAAATACTCTCTCAATTTGCAAATGCTATAATGCAAGACCATTTGCACAGGACTGTGAATTGGGCTATAGTTTTGTTTTTGGGTTTGTTCTTAAAACAGATCATCAGACTTCAACATAATTCGAAAATAGAATATAGAAGTATTATGTTTAATAAATATTAAGTTGAATAATTAAATAATATTTGGAAAAATTTAATTCAAAAGCATTGGATGTTTTCATTGTTTAAAGCAGATGTGAGTGTCCTTCTTGAAGGCATTACCTGTAATCAGTCAGGCATTTGCCATATGGAATGTTTAAGCAGAATAAAAACACTGCAACAACATAAAGTACAGGAACAACGTACACACACACATTTTCATACACATGTATTTACGTATGAATGTGTATTAACAAGAAAATAACATTTACCCAGAGTTTTTCCACTTCGCAAACTTTAAAGCTTTAACACACGGATAGCCGCATAGTTGCATGTGCAGTCCTCCTATTTTTCAAGTTTTATTGGCCATAATTAACTTATTGTTTATAACTTTATTTTGTATATCTATGGATCTGCATTTTCGTCTTCAACGCCAACTAAAAGAACTGTTAATTTGAATTTCCTTTGTTAGTTTTCGTTGTGGCAAAAACAATAAACGACGTAAACAACTTCAATGTTTGCTTCCAAACGTTGGAACATTTAGCCATCCATCTAGACCATAAAATATACTCAAGCAAGAAAATATAATTATTTACAAGTGAAGATCAGTGTTTCACTCTGAATCGATTAAACTCGTTATTTTCCCGCATAAACAAATGCATACTCGTGTAAAGCAAAACAAATGAAAGTATTTAAATTTTAATGCTACGCCCCTATTATCGTCAACGAAATTCACGGTATGATCGTAAAATTCATTAAATTTGAAATTTGAAGCAAACATTTTGATATTTTCTATTAAACTGCGATTTTCACAAATGGAATTGTATGTCAATATTCTTTTCTCTTAACTATTTAATGCTAATGTCGGATGTGTGCAGGTTGTTGTTGTATGGAAATTTTTGTCAATTGATTCCCCCATCAAATTATTAATAAAATCGAAATTTGTGCCTGAATTTCATTGGATATTTAATTTCTTTTTTTTAATATATTTAGTTGAATATAAAAATAGAGTCTTCGTTGTATTTTTAAATTTTATGTTTATCGCTTTCGCGCTATACGAGGTCTGTTCAAAAAATAAACGGAATTTTTAAAATTTTACGAGTCGCATGTCTGAAATCCATCCCCATTTTCCCACAATGACCACTAGTCCTCTCGAGAAACCAAATTGTAAAATTCATATTATTCGAATTCCAAAATTATTTCAGACATAAAGGGCTCCCTGGGATACCATTTGTATATAGTGGCATCTCCATTTTTTTATAATGGCCACTAATCCTCTCAAAACAATTTTTTTAAACAATTTTTTTTTAAATTGATATTATTCGAATTCCAAAATTATTCCAGATAGACGACTCTGCTGGCCCAGGGAGCCCTTTATATTGCTGAAAAAGTCTTACATATATCCGGAATCAGACGCAGAATCTCAGTAATTTTCAATTGCGCCATGTGAATTGAATTTAGGGTTGCCATCCGTCCTATTTTCCCCGGACACCGTCCACTTTTTTAGGTCGTTGGGGTCCGTCCTCCTACTTTTTTAACAAGTGCCAGGGGTTGTCCTACTTATTGCTGCTTTTACATTTTGAAAATATCAAAACTGCTACATTTTCGCTCATAAGTAGCCAAGCTAAATTTTTAAAAACAAAACAATATAATAAAATAATTTACAAATAACACAGATTTCGTACGAATCAATTTTCGTTCGAAATTGTGAAACAGCCAGCAAAAATCACTATTTTGAACAAAAAAGGACTATATGTGATGCGTTAGGGACTGCGTTGGCATCATTGTATGAATTGTCAAGCACTTTATGAATATTTGAAAAAAATGTGATAGACATGTATTGAAATGAATATAAATTTTTTAAATAAAAATAAGTAATTTTGTATGTTTTATTGAGTTTTTTGATTTTTATTTTGTATTTTAGGCAAAAAAAAGTCCTCTTTTTTGAGTCAAATGTCCTCCTTTTTTAAGGTCGTTGTCCTCCTTTTCTAAAATTGGAAATGGCAACCTAAATGAATTGGCAATTAAGTGCATCTTTGAGCAGAGCCCTGGCGTCTTAGATTCAGTGCGACTGTATTTTACACAAATACATGCACTCATACACACAAACTTCTACTATTCTACATATATTTCTGAACATTATAAATATTTTCTAATCTTATCGTAAATTTTTATCAACAATTTCTTTTAATCAATTTCATTTATTATAAGTTCTGAGTCAGGAATTATAGGGAACTTTATTTACTGTCGAGGTCGCTATCATTTTTCTTAGCAATAAAATTTCGATAAGAAAACTTCAAAAGCAACATTTTCCACTTATAACAATCGTTTTGTAAAATTAACTGAATAATCCACTGTCGCCACTGCCTTTTTGTTTTAAGTGTCATTTGCACGACAGAATTATTGCTTGGGAGGTTGTTGATATAAAAAATTTTCCATAATAAATTGTTAAAACTGGAATTGCCATGTATTTCGATTATATGGAAAATGGATTACTGAGAATTTACTATTACCCGATCGTTTATAAGCCGATCCATTTTTAAATTATAAACCAAACTGAACATGTTTATCAGTAAAATGTTTTACGAAATCAGCTGAGCTGCCAAAAACAATGTTGCCAAAAAGACAGTTGCTAAAACATAACTTTTAGTAGTCATTAGGAATTTTAGCTGTTTAACCAATATTTTTACAGAAATATTCAGCCCTACCATAAAATTGCAATCATGATAAAATTGGAATCACGAAAAAATTCAACGTGAATGATTTCATGCTAAAATTTAATTCCCCTTATCGTGAATGATTTTCCCTCGATTTTTTTCACTTTTCCCTTTAATTTATTCACTTAGTTTTTGGTTGGGAATAAAATAGAAAATTTAAGTATTTTCTATTATAATTCGAATATTAGAGTTTACAAATTTTATTTTAGGGGCAAGATCCGTTAATAAAACAAAGAATGAATTTTTTGCAACAAATCAATTGCCTGTGGCTTTGTAAAATGTGTTGCTCCAGTTCTAAACATTAAGAATATTTCTTATTTGTTTTGTTCGTTTTCTAAAATGTAACCAACTTATTTTACTACTAAATATTTAGCCATACTTTCTTTTTAAATATTTTAAATTATTATATAAATGTAAATTTTTCAAAACAAATTTCTTTAATTTTTCATGTTGTTTCCAGCTTCTTCTCTTTTTTGCATTCACTGAGAACTGATAGCGGGAATAATATCTCACGGGAGATTCACGATACCATTTTTCCCTTAAAATAAAAATTTCTCGTGAACAAAAATTCCACTTGTTATTCTCCATATTGGTGATTTTGAAAATTAACTTCTTTTTGGTTAGTACTACATTCTCCAACTCTGGTTACTATAATTCTTAATATTCCATATTATGTTTTACTTCTTTCTGCCTGCTGAGATTATAAATAAGCCTTTATTATTTTTATATCTTTACAATTGAATTTCTGTTTTAGAGTTTCAATCAACAATGAACATCATGAATTCTCATAACATCTTAAAATAACAAGCTCAGCTTATCCACAAATTTAATTGCTGTATTTTAGAGTAAAATTAAATATACGAACGAAATCAATTAAATTTATCTAAATAGACTCATAAATTCTGTTGTAAAATATGATTTGAAATCAAATCTTCCGGTTATTGTTCGATTTCAAGTGGCGTTTGCTTGGCAAACAAACATTTGCTTTGTACTGGTAGTTAATTTGTTGTTGTTATAAAGAGAAATGAAAATGAAAAATTATTTTGTAAATGTGCGTGATGAATTCAGTTTCTTCCACATCTAAAATCAATTAAAATGATATTATGCAATTTCTTACACTTTACGTTGCACGTGTTATGCGAACATTTTTTTTTAGATTTAATTTCTAAAGATTGATTTGCTTATTAATATATCGAAAACAGGTCATTTTCTCTGGATCCAAGTGGACTGGGTTATTTTTTCCCATTCTTAATAATAACGCTATTATAAAAACTTCATGAACAACTTTATGAGAAATTCCAGTGCAATTCTTAATTCTAATTAAAGAGAAACTATTTATTTGTTGTAGGCTAAACTAATCAATCGATATTACGAATGCATTTTGCTGTTGCTGAAGTCAACTCATACAAAATAGTTGCTTGTTGCATTGTTTTAAAAAATTATTTTTTTATCATTATTATTTTTATTTTATTATTATTAATTTATTTGGCTTAACTCCCAACAAACAAGTATTTTCGAAACGAAAATTCCACTGAATATTTCTATTTTATATATTCTGTGGAATTTGCTTAGTAAAATTTTCCAATTGTTTGGTACTTTTAGAGGTTAAAAGTACCAAAATCTTTATGTTTTTAAAATCTTTATCGGCGCATTCTACTATTCTGAAAACACTCTATTTTTGAAAATTCACTCTAATTAGGGGATAAATCTTACCCGTTTACGGTACATTTTTGTTAATGTTAGGGTGCATATACACATAAATACATGTAAAAAAAATTTTACGTTCCTACCACTCAGTTAAAGAGATAATAAACTATATATGTTGTCAAAGAGAGCGAAAAAGATCATCAAAAAGAAAAGTACATGAAAAAAAATTTTAAATTCGAAAAAATTCATATAATTGAAGCATTTTTAATCTGAATTAAATATTATTAACTGATGCGTTTTTGAGTATTAATTTGGTACTTTTCGAAAAAAGTACTTAAAAAAATTTCATTCTTTTTAGAAAGAGTACTTTTCTGAAATTGTATTTTTGTTATTAGTAGTTTTTTGCAACTGTAATTTTTGGAATTATTGGTTATGAAAAGTATTTTTTGAAAGCTATACTTTTTGATAACGGTACTTTACAAAATAGTTCTATTTCTAAAAAGGTACTTTTAAGAAAAGTTATTTACTAAAGCAGGTACTTTTGAAAAATATACTTCTTTCAGAGACTACTTTTTCAAGAAAAACACCTCAACACAAATAAAGTATTAAGAAAAAATAAAAAATCTTATTTTTTGGAAAATGTAATTTCGTAAAAAGGTACTTGTGTAAAAGTACTTTATGAAAAAGTACTTTTCGGAAGGAGTGCAACAAACTACTTTAAAAAAAATTATTTTCGGAAAAAAACACCTTGCTGTAAAAATAAGTTATTAAAAATACGTTTTTTTTAATTTTTTATGGAAAAAATCATTTTTAAAAAGTACTTTTCGGAAATAGTAAAAATTTAGACTTTGAATTTTTGGTAGCATCCGTCGTTTTTATATGTTTCTCGCGCTTTTGTAATTTCATCAAATAAGGATTAGGTATGATTCAAGCCAGAGACCAATATTATGCATGAATCTAATAAAGTACATAATTTAAAATATGGTTAAAGACATTTTTACTTACCGTTTTTTCAAGTTGTCCATGAATTTTTCCAGTGTTATTTGGTCTAACAGAACAAAATCTGGAACACCAACTTCCCGTTGTAACATGGCCATGATGATGAGTTGCTGTATTAATCTAAGTTATCTGTTTCTTTTTTCTTTTTGTTTTTGCACTAGCACTTCCTTGTTATCACTGTATGTTTTATACAACTTATGTTTTATTTAATTTATGTTTTATTTAATTTTTATTTTATTTATTTATGTTTTATTTAATTTCTCAAAACGCTTGTTATTTTATACATCTGTTTTTATTTGCTTTTATTATTGTATTCTGGTTTATCGTAAAACTAAAGCCTTGAAATATAATAAAAACTTTTGCTTTTAAGGGGGAAAAAGTAAACATCGTGACAGCATAAAAGCCATAAACGAATAACAACAAAAAATTGGTCAAAATAAATTAAATACCAAGTACGACAGCAAGCAATAAATAGCTAAGAGAAATTGATATGAAAAAGAAATACCAACGACTGAAAAATTAATCAAATTTATATTAAAATCGCACACCAAATTAAATTTCACTATGTCTCAGTTTAAGTTGTTTGTTCTTTTTTGTATATTGTATTATATATTTTTATTTTCATTTTGTTTTAATACATATTTGTATAAATGTACATAAAAGTATGTAAACCTATTGACTAAAACAATGCCTGTAATGAAATGCAGCAAAATTGTTTAAAAAAAGGGCAAAATATATCTAAAATTACATATATAAAAATGTAGGTAACTATTTAGAAAATTCTATTAACAATGAAGTCGCCTATGATGACACTATGTATAATTAGTACACACTTAGATATGGATGTATGTATCTATGAAGGTGCATATTTCTTAAGGTTGATTCTATTTTTTTTTTCTTATAATATGTAAATATTGTATATTGACGGTAAATTTTCGGCAAACTTTATTAGTTTGACTAAAGTCTTTACAAGCAATGTAAAATATATATCTACATATGTATGTATATGTATGCATGTACGTGCATGCACACATGCTTATGTATGAGTGCACCTAAACGATATGTGTGCATTTACCAATATTAAACAATTACCTATCAGATACCTCTGTACATACACACATACATACAGATATATGATCATGTTATAAGGGGCTGTTTCTTAACAATTTGTTAAAGGTTTGTGAAAGACAACATACGCACATATCTATGCCGTTTACTTAATACAATTCTTATAAACCTTTGAACGTATTCAGTAAAGCCAATAATAACGATGATGACTACTGCAATACTAATGTGACCATTTTAGCTATTTAGAGGCCATATCGAGTCACCGTCATGGCTTTAGCTTGATAAATATTTCCCATTTACCTCTTAGCTTCTTTATTAGCTTTTTTGTTTTACAACTCATTTAATGTTTTTTAGTGTTTTTTTTTCTAAAGTCTATAGCTCATAAATTAAAAGTACCTCTAGAAAATAATTTTTATTTATCAACCACTTATAAAAAATGTTTTTGATAGTGATTGTTCACGTTGAGAAATGAAAAATTATTTTCCTTAGAAAAAAGCTCAAAACTCAAAAGTGTGAATTCTACAAATATTTTAAAGAAGATTGGTAAATTTAAAAATGTATATCATAATTGTACATTTAACCATGACATTTCGGTTGCAAGCTTTTGAATACGCTTTGATTCTAAGTAATGGAAAAATTTAACGTCTACTTAGCGTTGTGTAAATATTTGTTGGGAACGAAGGCATAAATCCACTAATGTACTTCAGATTCAGTTCGAAAAAAAAATTAAAATATACAGTTAGGATAATCAGTCACGGCCTTAAAGGCACATGTGTATGTAGCTTTTGTTTACTTTTACGTATATTGTACGAAAAATAGTGCCACATATTATTTTAATATTGTGCAATATATTGAATAGTGTGCAGTAAAATAGCAATATTAATAGCAATATATTGCATAGTGTATGGATACCTTAAGTAGCAATAAAAAAAATGCAGTATAAACATTTAAGACCTAATTCATGAAAAACATTTTCTAAACATCTCTATACAATGCTTTTCATATAATCCGTTTGTAAACATACAAGTTTTTTTATGAATTAGGAATTTAAAATGTAATTATAGTAGTCAAAACATTATTTTAAATATTTTTCTTTTAAAGTTTTAAAATGTTTTTATCCTGAGACTATGTGATAGATTATGCCAATCGGATATTATGCTTTTTGTTTTTTTATATGCCCATATTTGTTTTAATATATGTACATAGTTTGAAATGTACTTTATTAAAAAATTTTCGTACGAAATTTTCTTATACTAGATTTCAAATACATTTTATAATTTTATGAATATGTAGGTATGGGTTTTTAAGATTTATAATTTATAAGATTTTTCTAGTTCATTTATTGTTCTCATTAAAGGAATTTTAATGAGTTTTGTTAACAATGTTTTGTTATTGATTAAACATTTTTAATTAGATGTTATATATATATATTTAGTTCTTTTAGATAAAAATATTCCGAATTGACTAAACCAGGGTTGACTTCGAAAACGTACCAAAGCTTGTATACAGTTTTGCTTCAATATTATGATCGGGCCCATATACAAAGTTGCGAAACATTGTCTCAACTTCGAAACCGACTTTTTGAAATTAAATGCATTGCCAGTGTTTTCTATTGCGACATTATGATACACCATACTTTATCCGAATACAAAACAACTGACGTTTCGGGAGTCAGCCAAGGAGTCTAAAATCTTTTAAAACGAACCGATTTAGCTTCATATTATTTTGAAATCTGGTCACACTGCACAACACACTATCTGATATACCCATCTACCCATTAATGTATATATACTTTTGTACATATGAATATGAGTACCCTGCAAACACATTGAAGTGCAAATTTTATATCTGGATATAGATTAGATATTTTGCATAAACAAAGTCATAAGGAAATTGGAATCGAATTTGAAATACTTGTATTATTTTTAATAAAAATCAAATCTTCGTATTCACTAATTTCCAATAAGATTTAAAATTTTAGATCTAATAAATAAAAGTATGTATTCATAACAGTTTATTATGGCTTTATGAAATAAAATTGTAGTTTTCTGAAAATAATAAGAACATTAATGATGCAACAGACACCTTACGTCTCTGACGCTGTCAAACTGTGTGATTATACATATGCAAAAACTTGGTGCTTTCTAGGCCTCGGTTTAGCCACCGTCTATCAGAAAGAATAAATAACGCAAGATATAATTAGCTGCCGCAGCACAGCCACCTGCTTCAATACGCCTTAGCTATTAACCTTCTAAATAAAAATAATTCGTCACACAGAACCGCAACATTCAGAATTAATTCCGATAGAAAATGTTTGCAGGGCAAGCATGCATATATACATAATAATTAATCATTATCGGAATGTTTGCAATATACAAGCATGTACACATCCAAGAATATGAGATCACAGAAAGGATTTTTATGGAATCAGCATCAAATAAAGTCACATCATAATATATATTCACTGACAACACTATTATTATGATTTGAGGAATACCTTCTTAAAGTATTAAAACAACAACAAAAAAATGTAGAAGATATTAAAAGAAAACAATCCCGCGCGTTAAATAACAACAACCACTCGATGTTAAAAACAAAATTCAACTGGAAAAATTAGCGAATGACGAATTATTTGTTTCGCTTAGTGCTGCCATACTACTGTATTTTGAAGTTGCATAATATCGTAACACGGCGAATTCGTATCTAATTCGCCTGCCACCATAAAAACAACGAGAATACGCCATAATTCACCACTATTCGATTTAGTCATACGATTTGTCACGAAAATTGCTAAAAATGATAGTGCATTAAAAATTCTTTAACAGATCTGTACAATTTGATGGTTTATTAATCGTTTAAGGTTACACACCAGTAGTGACATGTGTTTGAGCAGATGTCTGTTAAATGCCGGTGTGGTAAAGAAAATCTCTAGATATTATTTTACAAGAGGTGGCGCCTTTACTAAATATCAAGTAAAGTAGATGTAGAACTTTATTAAAAAAATTTCAGTTGTTATAAAGAGTTGCCTGAAAGTAGGCTTCCATAATATTTTTATTTTCTGCATATGTAAACAATCACCCCTATCGTGAACAACAAGGGGAATTTTTGTTAACATGAAATTTTTATTCCACTCGAAGGGAAAAATGGTATCGCGAATCTCCCGTGAGAAATTATTCCCGCTACCAGTTCTCAGTGAATGCAAAAAAAAAGAAGCCGAAAACAACATGGAAAATCGAAGAATTTTTGTTGAAAAATTTAAGTTTATGCAATAATTTAAAAAAAATTAAAAGTAGTATGACTAAATATTTAGTAGTGAAATAATTTGGATACATTTCAAAAACCAGACCAAACAAATTAAATATATTCTTAACGTTTAGAATTGGAGCAACAAGTTTTACAAAAACGCAGGCAATCGATTTGTTGCAAAAAATATAAGTTTTTATTTTATTAAATGGTCTTACCACTAAAATAAAATTTGCAAACTCTAATATTCAAATTATAATAGAAAATACTAACATTTTCTACTCTTTACCCCACCAAAAATATAAGTGAATATATTAAAGGGAAAAGTGAAAAAACTCCCGGGAAAAAAGTCATTCACGATCAGGGGAATTTAATTTTAGCGTGAAATCATTCACGAAGAATTTTTTCATGATTGCAATTTTAGGGAAAAATTATTCATGATAGGGGTGAATGACTTGTATTGTACCATAAATGGCTGGCATATTTCCTTATATATATTTAAATTTTAAATTATAACGTTTATTACTTCCTCAATGACATGATTAAGGTATTAGTTAGGTCGCTTGGGGTTTTAGTTAACGATATGTAAAAATCATTTTCAATATAAAATAAATATATTTATTAAAATATACGATTATAAAAGAAACTTTCAAAACGAGAGTTGTAGGAAATTTCCATGCGGTTATTTTCTATTTGTCATCTTCTGAATGCGTTCTTTAGCAGTATGCGTAGTGTGCAGGCCGCCAGCATGCCGCGGCATGCACTGCTTTAGATTAGTTAAGACATGCGACTGTTGGGCCAACCATGCGCTTGGTGAATGAGGAAATTCATCTTTACGATAGTAACCCATTAGTCCGGATTTTCTTATGGAGCCCAGTTCGTAAGTTACCAGCGGGCTGATAATATTTGAGGCATGGGCACTGGGTAATTTGGCCACCTTTGGTCTTTCCACTTGACGCATTACGCAATTGGTGTCACACGACAAGCACGCCAGACCCTCAAGCACTTTAAAACGGGCTGCCCCAGCAGGGGCATCATCACATGTTGATGCTGTTAAACTTTCTACTAGTTCTTTGAGACTCTGAATATCTTTGACAATATTTTCCTTAAATTTGCCTAGAACTTTGTCGATGGCCTCAGTCCCTAGAGCGTGTTTCAAAACGTCAATACTATCCGTAGATTTTTTCTCATTTTCTTCGATTTGACGCATCATATCGCTAAATTTCTTATCACTACGGCACTGCAATTCCAAGATTTGATCCAGGGACACCTTCCTTTGCAATTGATTGTGGTCGACCTTTTGGGCCAGCAGCGTTTCAAAATAACTCTTGTCCACCTTTTCTTCAAAGATCTGTTCAATGCTTTTTCTGGTATTTTCTATGCCGCCCTGAATGTTGTTGGCTTTCAATTCCAATCGGCTTTGGCTTTCACTCAAGTTCGTAGTTTTCAGCTTAAGATCTTGCACTTCATTTTGTATTTGCTGGATAAGGGACAAGGAACGTTGGCTGCCGTGTTCCAGAGAACTTGAGACGACCTCATTTACTTTGTTTGTCAGACTTGCCAATTCTCTCTTTACATCCGCCAATTGATCGAGTAGTTTGGCCGATGAATAGCACAGGTGATCATCGAGCTCATTTGGTGGAGCCGGTTCAAATTCCTTTGGGCCATGTATTGAGTCATAATTATGAACTTCCAATACATCATTCTCCAATAGATCTTCATTCAATTGCAGGCCAGAAGAGTTCCAATCAAGAGATAAGGAGTACGGCCGCAGCTGCATCTGCATCTGTTTGAAGTTTTCAATAAAAACGTTCTCTGTTTTTAACTCAAGCATTGTCTGAGTCATGGAATAAAGCTGCTGGATATGCTTGGCATCGGGCTTTTTGCTCAATGTAAGGAACGTAAGAAGCAACATTTGTTCCATGACAAATTCAAGTTGATCCTTCATGACTGATATTCCTGATAGAACAGCTTTTGGCACTGCAATATTCTGCATAGTCATTTCAAGTTCAGTAACACGTTCCTTGAGGGTGTCTAACGATGTTTGGAGTGAAGGCGAATTATTTGGATTGGCAACCTCAACAACGGGTTCTTGGTTAGAAGTGGGAGTTTCCTCTTCCGGTTCTGGTTCATTGCCATCGTTTTCATCAGTATCGTAACCGCCAAGCAGACGTGATGATTTAAGTAGTAGCTCGTCTAACAAACGCACAATTTAACATATTGAATTTATTTATGAAATTGAATTGAAGCTTACAATTTCCCTTGCCGCTGCCACATCGCACGTTGTCTGTATCCATATTTGGAAAGTCAACCATTTCATCTGTGATTGCTAACTTTTCAGCAACACAAACCAGTAAATAGTGAAGGGCAGAAAAATTAACATGTCCCGGCTCGGGAAATCCAATAGCAACGTCAATAAGTTGACGGATTTTCATGGCGGCTATTTTTTTCTTTAATAATTAAAAAAATATGTCTACAGGAAAATAAAAATAAAATCAAGCCAATTTCAAAAAGCGGAATTAATAAATATTTTATTTTTTAAATTGACGTCTGCAATTTCAGCTCACAAAAAATTTATAAATAAATAAATTTGTTGCTACTTCTTTTCAAAATGAAACCAGAGCTGTTTAACTGTATTTGTGAATTTGATAATTATCATTAATTTTTACCAGATCGGGTCCATTTATTTCTAAATGTAGTTTTGCATTAACGGACTATCCGCCGTTGGTTCCGCAAAGCTGTCAGTTGTTATATATTCTGCCATCTGAACTGTCATTTGTTTAGCAAAAAGTTTGCCATTTACGAATAAGGATCGTTTAACAGCCGAAGAATGCGTCAAAATAGTTAAAACTTAAAAACTATAGAAAACGGTTGATCCTAAAGGCCATCCATCAATGCAACTTCCCACAAACTTTAACCCATAAAAAAACCCTATTATTTTAATTTTTAAACTGGCGTAACTTTTGTATAACCTATTGCCACGATATCTTACGAAGGCATCAACCGATTTTTATCATTTGTGTCAATTGTAATTATAAAATAATTTAACATTTTTCAAGATGAGACTACGAAATTCCAACTGCCTATTTCACAATCTCGAAAGACTTCTTTTTTTCGTATCATTTTTGATACAAACAAAAAATTGTATAAATTGTTTTTGTTTCAAATATACATAAATAATTATGACAAAGGAAGATGTCTTACGGCATTGTGAAATATAAATATAAATAACAGAAATCACAGTAGCGCTCACTCTAACACATTCTAGGATTGATATATAGCCAAAATTATTATCGCTTGTATCTTCTCTTACATCAGCCCAGGCGGTCTTTTACGATCTTTGATCAGAGTTTCATTAAACAGAAATACAGAAAATGTCAAATAAATGGAAGTACACACACACATACTTATAAGGAGCAAACACTGTTAGACAATTTTCTTTTCACGCCCCCTATACACTTTTTCATGACTAATATCGGGTATTTTTTTTAGCTAGAGAAGAATTAAAAATGATAATACTAGACCGAAATTTGGTGGGAATAAATATTTTTAGCTTCCCGCTAAGAAAATTTAAAATAAAAATAAAAAATAGCGAAGTTAGTGGTTTTACACTTTTTTACAAAAATCTAGTTTTTACCAGATCTCAACATTTTGAGTTCCTAGGAAGATTTCCTGACTACTCCTGTGAAAGGGTCACTATGTCCGCATGTATGTATGTGTGTGAGACTATTTATAACTTTTGGGCGGCTTGACCGCATCGAATCAACCTAGTGGCGTTTTAAAGAGGTCTATATAACTTAGATTTGCTTTGAATTAGAATCGATTTTCAAAAAAAAAAAAAAAACTAAAACAAATTTGCTTAAATGTAGTTTTTTCTTAACCGAGTCAAAATCGGTTGATGTGTACGTGAGATATGGTGAAAATTCTGAAAAAAGGTATATGTTCGAAATTATATGTCTGATCAATTAGTGTTCTCGATTCTCTTATAGGACTCGAAAAACTGGGAATCACGTGGGAATCGGTTGATTCATCCAAAAGTTATAGTAGTTGGAGAGTTAAAATAATAGCATTTTATCAAACTATTATTAGACTTTTTACCTCGAGAAGCTGAAAAGCTATTTCTTTTCAATAAAACTGATGGATAAGGGCTTAACAAAACCCCATAAAAATCCAAATGATTAAAATCGCACGAACAAGGGGTCCACTAAAAAGGACCACTTCTGGAAATAAAGCTGGAGCTATAATAAGTTTTGGTATCAAATCGATTGTTAAGCGCACTGTCTGGTACTGTCCTGTTAGAACCAAATGCCGAATACATTTGGAAGCAAAAATTGTCAGCATGATGATAGTGTTCGCCATGATCCGATAGTGCCATTCTCCATAATAGCAGCTCCTTCCACATTTTGAAAGAAATAAGGACCGACTAGACGCCAGCGTTTAAAATCCATGAAACAGTCAATTCTAATGGCTGTAAGTACCGGTTCACACACTCAACTTTTGCTACCCAAGTCCATGCAACTTAGAAAGAAATTGAAACATATAGTACAACTGGAAGACTATCTTATTTGTTCTTACAAAAGAATCAAAAGTTTTCCTTTTAATGGCAATTTTACTTATTGATTCTTCGATTATGATGACTGTAAAATGGTTTTAATTTTTTATCCCTCTCGAAAAAAAGCAGCGCGATATTGACTCCATATCCCTCTAAGACACAAAAAAGTATATATGTATATTCTTGATCAGTGAAAAGTCTAAGACGATCTAAGCACTTCCGTCCGTCCGTATGTGGAAATCGCGATACAGTCCAAACGAAAAGATCAATTTCCGTGAAATATGGTATAGATAAATTCTGAAGGATAGTACAGGTCAAGTTCGTAAATGGGCTAAATCGAACCTTTAGAAAGCAAAAATTGTTTTTTTTATTTTGTTAAGGAAATGATATATTTTTATGTCAAAGAAGGTCTTGGACCCAAAAAAAAAAATATATATAAAAATCCATTTATGGAGCCCGCCCAATTTAGTGGGCGTTGAAACAACATATTACTTGTAAAAATAGTGTAAGTATTTAACAAATTGTTTTCCTGAACCCCACATTCCTTAAAAACTAAATTTTTAAACTTTTTCGATGAAGGTAATATGTTCTTTGATCTTCCTCTGCCCTACCCCTTCAGCCATTTTTGACCCCAAAATGACCCTGACAAAAAAATGCACACTTAATTACGCCGAAAATTTGATTTATAAGTTTTTACGACAAATCTGAGATGTCTCAAACACGGCCCTTCCCGGAGTGACCCTTTAAAACTACAAGAAAAAAAGAGTTTTTATTCACTAAATATTTCGACCCGGTCGAATATATTATTCGTACTTGTTTCAAATCAAATTTCCACTATTGGCCGTTAACAAATTCATTGCTGACTTCCGCAAACCTTTATGAATAGAAACGTCAGCACAGTTTGACATTCTCAGAAGTAAAACAACAGTTATCGATATCGATAGTTCGCATGAAGCTCAAAAATACACCCGATTGTATGTAATTGCATATATTAAAATGTCTAATTATATTATTAACAATTATAAATGTACACATACTCGTATATATGTATGTATGTATGTATGTATATAAATTTGAACTTACGTATGCATGCACGTATACATATGCGTCACAAGTATATGGATATTTATAATCAAATTGTCTTTCAAGTGAAGAAGTAAGATTGTTATAATTCTACACATTCACATAATACGCAAATAAATGGGTAAATATTTGTTTCATCTGTTTATCTGTGTTTTTATTTAGATATTTTTTAAACGGTATACAGTTTAATATAACAGTAGAAATGATACGGGGGCCTTTAGAAAAATATGTCTTATAGTTTTAACATATTTTTCAGAAAAGAACATTAAGTAAATGTAAAAGGCAGAATAATATACATATCAGCATCGATAATATTTTTTGGTCGATACAAGGATACTTTTTTTAAGATGTTCATTTTTAATTTAACTTTAGCATTTAGAAATAATTGTTATTAAGATAAGAATTTTTTATTCGGACTCCAGTTCAAATCTGCAATCTGTAAATTACGTTTATACGAATTTTTATTAAATTCCGAATATTTTATGAATATTTCTGTAATCATCAAACTAATTGTCAGGGTTGGGGAATTTCGTGCTAACAAAAAGTTAAAAACTGCATATAAGAAGTCCTCACATTCTATATCGTTAAAGACATCGAATAAATAGTTGATATTCCAAATGACTAATACCACCGTGGAAAGCGGAAAAAGACCGCTGATGAGATGTCGCTCACTCTTAAGAAAATAACTTGAATTTAATAAAAATTCGTTAAAAAAAATAATTTGCTGATTTGCACTTGAGTCCAAAAATTATATATTCTTATCTTTATAATATTTTTATTTATTCATTAATTTTTTATGAAAATATACTTGTAATACATTTGTTTGCAGTTGTCGACAAAAAAAAAGGAATTCTTCTAACATTTTCTCCTGGAAGACAAAAGTCCTTTGGTAATAACAAATAATTTATAAGATAATCACCCTTATCGTGAATAAAAAGGGGAATTTTTGTTCACATGAAATTGTTATTCCCACTCGAAGGTAAAAATGGTATCGTGAATCTCCCGTGAGAAATTATTACCGCTATCAGTTCTCAGTGAATGTAAAAAAGAGAAGAAGCCGAAAACAACATGAAAAATCAAAGAATTTGTGTGGAAAAATTTGTGTTTATGCAATAATTTAAAAAAATTTAAAAAAAGTATGGCTAAATATTTACAGTGAAACTTCGATATAACGAATTTCAAGGGAATATGAAAATACTTCGTTATTGCCATTGCTTCGCTATAAATATAGTCAGCAAAGCCTTGATATAACGAAATATGAAGAAATACGAAAAAAATTCGTTATAACAATAGTTTTCTTTATTAAATTTTTCATTATTCAATTTCATGAGATAAATAAAAAATAAAACATGTTGCTATAATTTTATTCTTACTTCTTTGTATACAGGCTTTTGTACGAGTACTTCGTTGTATAGAGGCTTTAGAAATGCGCTTGTCAATACATATAGACTTCGCTGTTTTATAACGGGACTTTACCATTTAGGATTTATTCTGATTTCGTTACATTGAGACATTTGAAGGAATATTTCGTTATAGAGAGGCTTTTTTGCTCAGATTTTGTTCGTTATAGCCGTAGTGTATTTTTGTATGAAAAACTTCGCAATAAAGAGGTTTTCTCAAGGGACTCAATATAACATACGTTATATTAAGTTTTTCGTTATAACGAAGTTCGTTATATCGAAGTTCATCTGTAATAGTCAAATAATTTGGATACATTTTGAAAACCAGACAGAACAAATTAAAGATATTCTTAATCTTTAGAATTGGAGCAACAAGTTTTACAAAGACGCAGGGAATTGATTTGTTGCAAAAAATATAAGTTTGTGTCTTATTAACGGATCTTGCCCCTAAAATAAAATTTATAAGCTCTAATATTCGAATTATAATGGAAAATACTTGAAATTTTCTACTTTATGCCCCACCAAAAACAAAGTGAATAAATTAAAGGGAAAAGTGAAAAACCTCGGGGGAAAAAATCATTTACGATCAGGGGAATTTAATTTTAACGTGAAATCATTCACGGGAAATTTTTTCATGATTTTAGGGAAAAGGGAAAAATTTCGAGGGAAAAATTATTCATGATAGCGGTGAATAATTAATTTTTAATAATTATATTTGATACCAACAGATTTTTAGAAAGCCTTTCAGGTTGAGGGCCTTGTACACTTATCGACTTACGAGGACTGTTTGATAACTGTGTGACTTTTTTGCAATTCCCTCGCCGTCCACCAATTTTGAGTACGCTGTCATTTTGACAGCTCAAATAAAAACAGATGAATGTCGCGTATTGATTAAGAATTATTTTTGTATTGATTAAGGAGACTTGATAAATAATTTGGGAATTCTGCCCCACCACTTTCAGTGATAGAGAAGTGGCTTACTGGGTTCCATCCTGGCCGTACGATCACTGGTGATGCTGTACGTTGAGGCCACCCAAATGAGATCATCACGTCTGAAATCGAAGAATGAACATAGGTGAGATGGCTGAGGCTCTCAACTGAGCTAGTGCATCACACTTTTACTTGAATATTTGGACATGAAAAAGCTATCCGCAAGTTGGATGCCACGATTGCTGCCACACGATCATAAGTGCAACCGTGTGACAACTTCAAGAATCCATAAATTGGACTACGAACCAGCATATTCCGCATACTATACATATTCTTTTCCCAAACCTGAAAAAATGCCTGCGTTGTAAGAGATTTAAGGCGAATGAAGAGGTCAGGAGCCTATTTTGAGGGCCTAAATATTCTGATCTAAAACGAGATTATGTATAAAAATAAAAAGTTTTGTACGCAAGAAAATTCATGTTTGTTCCAATATTCAGGAAGTTATCAAACAGCCCTCGTATCATACTGCTTCTCAGAGTGTGTGTGTGTGGGTGTGTGCGTGTAAATATAAATTCTGGCAAAGTATTCGAATTTTGTGTAAACTCATGCATGCAAAGTAAATAATTGAAGACTCGTATTTGTATTCCAAACACGAATTATCATAATAATACGAGTGAGTATCTCCAGTTAAAATAATATATGACAATTATACAAATAGAATAATGATAACAATTGCGAGTTCCAACCGACTTTTTAGAAAATTTTCTATAAAGAATATATCTAGTTTTTTATGTTGTGCCAACATGATTGAAAGTCGAAATTGAAGAATATTGAATCACTGAAATGCCGCTCAAAAGGATGCAAATGATCGCCAAATATATTTTCTAAGGAAAGGATATATGTACATAAATATATTCCATAGCAAACAAAAACAAAAGCAACAACAAATTGTGTTTGGCCAGTGTAACTGCAAATAAAAAATAATAATAATTACAAAAGAGGAAAAAAAGCAAGAATCATGTTTTTAAATTCTTTTAAGAATGATGGCATTTTCAACGTTGCCTATCGCCATCAGTTATTGGCTGCCATAAGCGGTTCGTTTACAATAATAATAATAATTTAATTAAAAACTTTTATTCATTTGCGAAATATAAATCCACAGTGACCATTTTATCAATGTTGCATGGAGTTGGTCTGGGATGGCTATCGCCCATGTTGCCAAAACTACAGTCTGCCGCAGAAACCCCTTTTGAGTTTGTCATTGATGTGCATGAGTCCTCCTGGATCGGCGCCACCATATCCATAGGAGGACTCATAGGCAATCTATTTTTTCTCTTGATGCTGGATCGTCTTGGGCGTAAAACTGCAATTTATGGTTTAGCTTTTCCGCACATGGTAAGAGAATTTCACAATATTTCGCAAATACATTTCAAAGAGATAATGTGCCTTATTACCGTTCTTGAATCGACTTGAGTGCTTGTAATAGATTAAAAAAAAATCGTGTATATTTCTCTCGAGTCGAATCGAGAATCGGAATAAGGCCCATTATGAAGAAGTGACTACTTGGCTGCGGATTAATTTTGAATGAAACAAAATACTTTAGAGAAGAAGAAGTGAATAATGATCAAATAACAATCTCTAGGAAACATTTTATTAAAGACAATTTTTACCTGAACAGAGAATATTGCCTCTCAAAGATCAAAATTTGTGCCTTAAAAGATCAAGCAAAAGGTTTTCATTAGTCTGACATTTTTCAAAACCAATCAATTGCTATTGATTAATGCTTTTACGACAAAAAAAAATTTTTTTTTTTTTTGGTTTGAAAAACTTTTGAAATTTCTTGAGAAAAGCGGTTTTAATAAATTTTGTAAATTTATACAAAATTTTACAATGCAAACAGATCTTCAAAATACATATTTTTGTTGACTGCGGGCGGGTCTATGAAATTTTTTTTATATAAACAAATAATGACTTGAATAATTCTAGAAATTGAATGCTGAACAAAGAAAACTCCAATTGTTTTATTTTTGTGCAGAACAAGAGTTTATATCGGGTGTTTTTTATAGAGTGATACAAGTTTAAATGATAATAAAACATAGTATGTAATATATTTTTGATGTCAATGAAACGGTCTTTGTTGGATAGAAAATTTTATGTCATTAATGTTTAAATATGATCTCGGCCATGTGGCCGCCACCGCTGTCGCGTACAAGGCGCAATCTGAAACACCAATTTTGAACAACTAAAAAGATCTTCCATAAACTGAAAGGAAGGACACAATACCATTGACTGTAACGGCCTCTCCTTGCTCATTTTCGAAGCAAAATGGCCCAATTATGCCTCTGGACCAAAATCCGCACCAAACAGTGACTCGTTTTGGGTGCGTCGGCTTTTCAATGTATGCGTGCGGGTTTTCTGTGCCCCAAATGCGACAATTTTGCTTGATTACATACCCGCCAAGATCAAAATGAGCTTTATCTGAAAAGATGATGGCATCTTCTGTAAGTCGATCGTACGCCCACTTAGCGAAGCGAAAACGCATTGGATGGTGCCATATTCGTTCAGCGGAGGGATAAAACTAATTATCTGTCAAATCAGACATGAGCTAAGTGTTACCATTCTTAGATGGCGGACCCTTTAGTAAAAATGTATTCAAATAAATAAAATTTCAGTCATACAACGTAATCACATAGGCAATCAAAAATTTTATCTACATACACTAAGCAACTGCGCTGTATGCAGTGATGTTAACCGTACGGTAATTACCATATTGTACGGTAATTTAGCCCTCCGTTCGGAGAATTTCTATATTTGTACGGTAATTTTAAAAAGTTTTAATTGTTAGACCCCAAAAATTTTTTCATAATGAGTCTACCAGGGCGAATTCATAACTGTGTTAATAGAACAGTTTTGTGACAATCCAAATATAAATTCTTCACTGCAAATTCTCTTGCGAGCAAGAATGATAAAATAAAGATTACGCCTTGCGCATGATTTACCGTTCGATGACGTATTTGTTCCCTCGAAGAGATTGCCAAATGTTTCATATATGCAAAACTAATACTTTCTCGTACAAAATTAATATTTTATGCTATATTTGGCAACTCTTCACACAATTTACTCAGAGAGAGTTTCAATTTACTCAGAGAGATTTCCAATTTACTCAGAGAGATTTCCAACAAGCAAGTTAAGTAGGATTTATGAAAGTGCCAGTTTTGTGTTATATTTTATATTATAAAATTTATAATAAATTGTGTTACATTTTAAAATAAATATATTAAAATAATTATTAAATAACTTAAAGTGTAAAAAACTTATTAAAACTTGATTTTTAAAGCTCATAAACTGTAAACAAAAAACCTAAATTAAAGAGAAAAGAGAACAAAAAGAGCAAGCATGAAATGTGCAGTGGGCAATTGCAAACAAAGTGACAGCAAACAAACAAGTGCGAAATAATTGTGTTAAAATGTAATATTGTTATCAAAATTGTTTTTGTTTTCAAAAGGCTGTGTCATTTTATAGTTTTCCAAGAGATGAAGCTCAAAGGAAGTTATGGCTGATATATTGCAAGCAAAAAAATTTGTTTTGAATAGGGAAAAGAGAAAAATAATTAGCAATTGGGTTCAATATTTATATGAAATAACTATAAATTAACAATTTAAGATAAAAAGAAGTGGAAAATAAAATAATTTCTTTTAAATTGTTTATTATCAAACAAATTTAATTTGAAAAATCGCAATTTGCCCCACTGTCCTGTTTTTACAATAACATAATAGTTCTCCAGCTGAATTTTATTAGCCAATCAGAACACATGTTGAGTGACGTCAGAGTTCCATCATGCGCAGAAAAGTATTTTTATTTCAGGTTGCTGACGTAATCCTTATTTTATCATTCTTGCTTGCGACTACATATTTCTCAGTAAAAACATCAAAAAAGTACGGTTTCATTACAACTATGCAAAATAATGCCAATTGTAGTTAAATTCTATACGTTTCTTATTATTAATTTTGTACCAGACTTTGCGTACGGTAGTTTTAACTAAAAAACGGTAACTTTTTTAGGGCTATACGAAAATCGAAATAAAAAAAGTTAACATCACTGGCTGTATGGATCTTTGATTACGCGTGTATTGAATAAAAGGCGAGTAAAAGTGCCTACACACACATTCGCATAAAATTGTTTATTTACAGCGGGCCATATAACATATAAAATTGTATGACTACAATAGCAATTTTCCTACAAGTAGCGTATTTAATTGAGCACAAAAGCGTACATATAAAAAATATTTGTTAAGTGCGACGTTATTTTTAGCATCATTTTTTAGGAAAAATTAAGCCAAAAAGCTTTGCTTGTTTGTTCATTTGATTATATGAATTCATTAAACGTTAGATCTATAAAAGTCAAATTAAGCACAATTTTAATCCTTCCTGTTTTATTTTGAAGTCATATACATTCACCAAAAATTAAAAAAGACGTGCAAATGATGTTTATTGCACGAAAACAAAGGATTTTTGGTAGCAACATCAACACAGATTTAAACAAAATAAACATTTTGCAATTCATCAAGCGAATTGGCTGCAATTCATCGAGCTGTTGCTTGAATTTCATAATACGACCCTATTATGAAATCCAATATTTTTACTGGAAAAATGTGAAAACTTCAGAAAATGTCATATTTGTTTCACTTTGTTTTTTTTCCATTTTTATTTTTTTTTTATAAACTCTGCAAACACAATGAGAAAATGTACAAACCAAATAGCGGAACTGGTATTAAATGTTCTCATTTTGTCAACGGATTGTTCTTAATTTGACCACGAATCGTTCTTGATTTTGGAGATGACAACAGTTGTTCTTATTTTGACAACGGGTCGTTCATAATTTGACAACATGTCGTTCATAATTTGACAACGAGTGTTCTTGATTCGACACCATCTGGTATTTTTGTACTTTTCATTCTGGATTTGACAACGAAACATTCTTGAATTGTCAACGTTGGTTGTCAAAATATTGTGCACATTTCGTTGTCAAATTGATGACGGCCGTGGACAATTTTAGAACGTTATTTTTCCCTCTGTGTACACAAACTCGCATTTCTTTAGTGATGGCAATATATTGTAAACAAATACACACCGTCGTAAAAATTTAATATGTACAATATCATAAAAAATAACGACTTTACAAACAATTATAAATTATTTTTCTGTTATAAATTTGTATACCCTATACATATGTATAATTCACTTCATATCTCTCTAAGACACAATAAAGTATAAATATATCTTCTTGATCAGTGATAGAATCTAAGACGATTTACCCACGTCTGTTCGTCTGTGTGGGGAAATTACGGTAGAGTCCAATCGAAAAGATCCAGACCCTTGAAATTTGTTTGAGATAAATTTTAAAGGATAGCACAGTTCACGTTCATAAATGGACTGAATCGGGCCAAATTTAAAAAAAAGTTCGTCTAAGAAGACCTAAGCCAACCTCTTAAAAACAACATAATTTCCAAAAAGGTTTTTTCTTAAGCAAATCATATATTTCTATGTCGAAGAAGGTACAAAGTGTTGAAATTAGAGCCAGTAAATCAGAAAATCAATTTTTTGGAAATATTTTGGATTAAGTGGGCATTGTTGTAAGATATTATATGAAAAAATAGTGTAAATATATAACAAATTGTATTCCTTAAGCCTACATTTCCTAAAAATTAAATTTTTTTAAGCTTTTATGACGAAGCTTCGATGTTGTCTGATCTCCCTCAATCGTAATCGATTAATATAAAAATCGATTATTTATTTCCCTACTAAAAATATGTGATAATAATAAAATATGACTCGATTAATTAATTTTTTTTTTATTTTCGATTAAAGTGGTTAATTTCGATAATAAGAAAAAAATAATAATCGATTAAAATAAAAATCGATTATTTTGAACGATTAACCGATTAATTATCATCACAAAATTGAATGTTTAAATTTAATTAAGATTGATAGACTAATTATTCGAAAATTTTGTTGTTTTTTAATTAAGAAAAACGAGATCAATAGTCCAAGGCACAATGGAAAGTCAACAGCAATTTTACTTATCCAGCTTACATAGAAGAGCATAATAGCTGTTTTCAAAAGCCGCTACACTTCCATAACTCATACTCATGTTTTTTTTTTCTAACCATTTATTAGGTGTCTTAGTTGAATATAATAACAGTTTTTATTTATACAAATTTTATTAGGAAATTGCAGGCTAGACCTTTATCAGACCGATGGTAACACACTTTTAACCCCATCCTGTTCTCTCAATACATATTTACCACTTCCACTTCTGGTTATCGTTTATTTTGGCAGCTAAACTTCAAAATAATGTATAATATATATTTATATATTTTAAAGTTTATTAACTTATGAAAGACATATTAATCGGTTAATCGACTAATCAAAAATTAATCGATTAATAACCGATTACACCAAAACTTCGATCAACACAAGAGCCCGATTAATTGAATACCCTAACTATAAGCCAGTTCATATAAAAAATCAAAATAAATAAATATCCTGGGAGGATAATTTTTTTAACGATAGAGTTTCCCAAAACAATCATTCAGTTAAAAAATCTTTACTTAAGTATTAAACTCAGAAAGTGCCCATTTATAAATAACAAAATATTTTAATTCTATATTATTCTACTTTTTAATTTAATTATATAAAATTTGTTTAAATCTTTATTTCCCCAAAATTCCAATAACTACGCACAATGGATGATAGTGTCTTTGGGTTTTGATATACTTTGCCGATCGTGTGGAGTATTTATACGCAGCCCGTATATGTGGAGGCATAACTGGAGGCGGTATTTTCATTGTAATACCAATTTTCATCAGCGAAATATCAGATCCTTTGTAAGTATTAATTAAAAATAAATTATTAAAAAAAATCTCTTACTTCAACAAAAATAATTATTAAGAATTAAAAATTAGAATCTCATCTGGTTCTGTAGTGCTTCTCTTTTTGAAAAAGGATCATTAAAATAAAGATGCATTGAACGTTAATGATTATTGTTGAGGTTACTTTTGAAATCCTACGAAAATGCTCTTTTCCATGTTATACAAATTTTGTCCGTCGACAAAAAACTAATTAGTTTTAGTTTTTGGCCTTTTAAAAGCAGAAAAATAAATCTTTTTTAATCCACCCACGGCGAATGATATATGACTAGAACGTTGCATAATTTCCTTTAAACCCAGTAACATTTTGATGCTTTCAAATAATAGACGTCATAATACGATACAATAAAAATTAAATATTAGTATTCCTATGAAAAGATTACTCGCATTATCACAATCATCCACATCAATTGTTTATACAACACCAACCGGTACAGATAAAAACATATATGAAGATGTTAAAGTCATAAGCTGTTACTATAAAAAAAACAGTTTTTGGCGATATTTTATATAAGAGACTTTTTATACTTAAACGGGAGATTTACGATATTGCCGAGTAATAATTGTGAATAAGTAGGCAAATAATTCTACTGAATTTAGTTTCACCTCTGAATTCCGCCATACACGATTAAGCTACTCTTTGCCGCCGCAAAAAATATGTATTCAGCTCATATCAAGACAGCTAATCGATGTTTGAAATAGCATTCTAAGTTATGACGGGTTGTTCACACTGGTCATATTTTTCGTGCTATTATTTTATGACTTATGATCTTATGAGTACAGTGTGAATCCCCCAATTGATTTTGATTTGAAAATCCTAAATTTTATTTAGAAATTCATATACAAATACGGCACTTATATTTTTGTGGTACACTTTCCAGTATGTTATCGCCCAGCAATAGTGACGAAACAATTATGATTTGAAAGGTATTTTTGTGTATATATGAACAATATAAATGACTTATATAAAATTTTGGGCTAAAAGTTACATCAAACTGGTTTAATGGCTGGTTAGGAAGAGAACAAGTGCTATTGGTTGTTTTCTTAAAATTTATTTACACGAGTATATGCAGATAAAAAAATCCATTTTGAAATTAAATGACAGTGATCGACGATCGTCACAAACTGTAAATATAAATATACACAATGTTCATGCATTTAATATTTTAAGAGTAGTAGAAGAAAATATTCACCTAAAAATTATCTCTAACTGATCTTTTCCTATTTATACAGAATACGAGGACGTCTTACGTCGCTGTTCATATTGACCCTCAACTGTGGAGTACTGATCGGTTATATATTTTCATCGTACGTTCCGTATCACATCATCCCATTGATTGTCCTACCATTCCCAGTCTTGTATATAATTCTGGCAACATATTTTCCCGAAACTCCACAATTTCTTTTACGTTCTGGACGAGAAGATGATGCAAAGAAATCATTTTTATTTTACAAAAATCAAATTCATGAGAAACACTCGACGGCAAAGATTGAAGTGCAAAATAAATTTGAAGAACTTAAAACTGCGATAACGCTGCAGGAGAACAAGAGTGAAAGAGTCACCCATAAAGATTTTTGTAAATTCGTGCACTATTTTAATTAAATTTTTATTTTATTAATTTCCCAATTTTTCTTATACAAAATTAGTCAATCGGCAATCATTGAAGGCCCTCTGCACTGGCTTCGTACTCATGATCCTCAACATTTACAGTGGAGCATTTGCGCTCATCAATTACATGTCGAACATATTCATCTCCATAAAGTCTGAGCTGCATCCGGATGTCAGCACCATAATAGTTGGTATTGTGCAAGTAGTTGGATCATACACGGCCACCATTTTAGTTGATCGTTTTGGCCGCAAGTTCCTGCTGCTGATATCAACAGCGGGCATGGGTGTGAGCATGGCCGCACTTGGAATGTATGCATTTTTCGCCGAAGAGGAAATCTTTGATTTGACAGCTCTCAGCAGCTGGATGCCATTATTGTTGATGTGCTTAACCATATTTATGGCGAATGTTGGCATCATTTCGCTGACGTTCGTTGTGCTGGTGGAGATATTGCCGACCAAGGTAAGGCCAATATGTTAACAATATTTCAAAATTTCATTATTCAAATACCCGTTTAACAAAATGCAGATACGCTCCATTGGATCTTCCATCTGTATGGCTTCGCTCAGTTTACTATCTCTTGGTCTGCTCCGTTTCTTCCCAGTGACGATGTATTCCTTTGGACTTTCGACCAACATGTGGTTCTGTGCAACAGTATGTGCCTTTGGATTATTTTATATCTCGGTGTTTTTAGAAGAAACCAAAGGCAAATCATTAAACAGTCAAACATGAATTTCAGTTGTCTGCAATTTCACGTAATTATTTATTTCAAATATATGTGCCTGCATACATACACACACACATGGATGTATGTGTGTATGTGTTCAAATACCTCACACACATTTGTTTCATTTCGTGTTTTATTAAATTAAAATCACACTACCGATGCCGATCTTTTTTAAATTTTATTAACCGACAATATGAACGCACGTAATTTTTTAATATATGACGATATCGTGCAATCAAAAATAACCCTGTTAACACTTTTGTGAGCATTTTTTAAGAATTTTTTTCAGAACGGTAATTAACTCTGTGTCATGGATATACTATGTGACAATGACCAGTTTCGTATGAAAACCGACTTTCAAAATGAAACAAAATGAAGTCAAAATCTTATATTCGACCGGGTCGAATCTTAAATACTCTCCAAAAATATAATAAATAAGTTTAAAATGCTTAACCTGTTGTGGTCTTTTAAGACATTTCTGTGCCCAATTTTAAAACTCCATTCTGACAGAGTCACTCCGGGAAGCGACATGGGGACAAATCTCTTCTTTGTGGTAAAAACGTAAAAACTAAATTTTTTAAGTAATTAAATGTAGAAACAAATTTTTATTGAGCATCCCCTTATTATCGGGTGCCTCTGTGGCTGATGGGTAGCTAGCCAGTCAGTCCAATGGTCGTGGGTTCGATTCCCGCCGGAGACTCTGGGTGTTTTCCACAGACAAGCAAATCGCTTCGCGGGTTGTGTTCGTTATACAAAAATATAAAAAAAATTACATCCCTAAGCAGGCCCTTAAAATAACATCTGGGCCCAAATTACCGCATTCGATATCGATCGAAATTTCAATACAATTTATGTACAAATTTCGATCGATATCGAATGCCGTAATTTGCCCCCTGAAGTAAAGAGCTCTTCCGAGTTTTCCCGCCGTTTATATTCACAGTGAAGGGCAAAATTATTTCGACGTGCATTTATGTTAACGCGTAATTATGCGTAATTCACGTCAATCATGTGACCACTGGATGCTCAGAACTTTTCTATTTTTCGCGCCAGACTAAAATTGGGCAATCAGTATCGTTGATGAAAAAAACTTAATCTAAATCCTTTATAAAACATCGTAAAAGTTTGATAGCAAGAGATAAAACGGTAAGTTTGCCATTGTGTGCATTCAGTTGTTGTATCTCTGCGTCTGTGTATGTGCATTGAGGTGTGTGTGTGTGTATACATCGTGATACGTCTTAGACAGGTCCCATAGATGATAACAAATGCTATCATTTGCTGGTATTTGATATGAAGTGTTGGGTAGCACTCACGATATTTTTGCGAATCACGCATGATCATGTATAAACTTTATGAATAGTATGAAAAGAATTATAACTTTCAGAAGAATTCCGAATATGTACTGGACAAATATTTATGATATATAGCTTTTTGGAAACAATAAATCGCCGTACAGACTTGTAATTTTTGTTAATTTTTGAAAATCGCATACATGTCCACATTGTGAAACTTTAGTTTGGCAAAACTGAAGCGATGAAATAAAATAAAGCATGAAATATATACAGCCACCAGTGTTGTCAACTTTTAAATTTCAGAAAGCACTAAAACTAAGAAAAATTCGCCTTGTTTCTCAAAATGAATTTAAAATGTTTCTGTTTATTTCTTAAAAAGCTTTTATGCAGCGAAATATTTTATTAAAAAAAAACAACGCACACATTTTTTTTTTAATATTTCTTGTTTTTAAATTCAGGCATATTTTTGAAATTGGTGAATTCCCTCCCAACAACTTTTATAAAAAATAAGATAAGATTGCAACTTGGAAACTAGTATTATGAAGCAAAAATTAGCCGACGAAGTAAAAAAAGGTTGAAATAGCTACAAAAAAAAACTGTCTATCTTCTCATCTTTCCTAATCTGTCCCCTCAATACTATCCCCTCGTTTTCAGTTCCAGCGCAATGCATTGCATATATAGGGGTCATCCCCTGAGTGCTGGTCCAAAAATTAAAAAAAATAAATAAATAAAAAAATAAATGAAAAATGTTTAACCTGCTCGGTCAGACTTCCTTTTAGACATTTCTGTGCCCAATTTTAAAACTCTAATTTGATAAGGTCACTCCGGGAAGGGCCGTGGGGAGATGGTTGGTATACGTGGCTGCCTGTAACCCACAAGCATTCAAGTAGGATCTCTGAGATCCCGTTTTGAAAGACCACTCCACTCGTCTGTGTCAACCTGTGTAGAACCGAGTCCAGATCTCGGCTACGGTAATGGATGCTAGGTCCAACCTGTCGCATCGAGGAATCTAATAAGGTCACCTAGGCTTATACCTGATAGCTCCGAAAGATCGGATATTATACTTTTGCCTAAGATCTTGTGTATCGTATTGTGCAATGCCGGGCATTCCCAAAGGAAGTGATAAACTGTCTCTTCTTTACTCTGATCCCGGCAGCTGCGACAGAATGCATTATAGGAGAGACCTATCCTACCAGCATGTCTGCCTATTACCCAGTGCCCCGTCACTACTGCGATGAGTCTTGAGATGTCCCTACGGTTCCTGTTTTTTTTTTATCTTGGACCAGCACTCAGGGGATGACCCCTATATATGCAATGCATTGCGCCGGAACTGAAAACGAGGGGATAGTATTGAGGGGACAGCTTAGGAAAGATGAGAAGATAGACAGTTGTTTTTGTAGCTATTTCAACCTTTTTACTTCGCCGGCTAATTTTTGCTACAGGGCAAAAGGTGGGTGCTGTTACTCTCCTTTTAATACATGATAGTGTCAGTCGCTGCCAATTATGCTCAGTGATCAGTGACTATGCCTTCATCATTGAAACAGGCTGGCAACAACGAACTAATGCTGATCAGAAGAATTCAACACAATATTTCATGACTCAGCGCGGGCTCGAACTCACGACCCTCCGCTTCATAGTCTCGTGTTCTACTACTTCAGCCAACAGCACCCTGTTGATCAGCTGTGCTGTTCTTCTGTCGTCTGTTGCGGATGATGTACCCGTTGTCGTGATCATGGGGGTGTGGAGTGCCTGTGCTGTTTTGTTGTTGTGCTTTAGTGTGTTGCATGTCGTTTTTAGGTTGTATTTGTGGCTCAATATGGGTGTTGGTGTTGCAATGTCCCCGCGTTCATAGTTTTATCATTGTTCCAATTTCCGTTCCTCTTTGGTGGGGGTAGTGATACGGTTTGTAGTAATCCTCTGTGGTTGCTGGTGTGTTGTTAATTTGCAATCCTAAAATTGATGTTGCCTGTCATGTGTGCTGGGCGAAAAGGAAATATCCCTCACGCGCCACCTGGCGGTAGGTAGGTGACAGATTATCAGAGCTGCAAGAAACAGAGCTGCATTAATGGCATGAATAGTGATGGTAGACAAATCCAATGGATCCTGTCCAATGGAAAGGCGTGAGTGAGATGAGATGAAATGGAAATTCATTTCATTGGCGGGAAAAGTTTTAATAAAGATGGGGGTGGAATTTCAGTATACGTCGATCTAAAGTAGCCATTATAAAACTACAGTCGGAGGAGTTCAGACGCAAAGCCAGGCGAAGAAAATTTTTTTGAAATAAATATCCTAATTTGTTAAATAAAAATTTGAAAGTGACAAAATTTTGAAATAATTTACTTGTGTATCCGTTGGAAAGAAAAGTGCCAGGAAAAAGGGGATAGCGACCAGGTAATAGTGATCATGTTTTTTTTATTATGAAGAAGTGTATGTACTTACCAAGTGAATCCTAGACAGGTCAAAGTACAAAGAGACACAGTGGTCACCGGGGATCCCGAAGCAGTGGATTTTCAAGCATCCAGCAGCAAGACCTACACGTAGAGTAGTGGTTCGGTGCTTCTGGCGCGTTCCTGCAAAACAGAGAAAAATTATATATATACAAAAATTTCAACAGATAAGTAAAAAGAAAAATACCTAATTATTTATATAGAAAAAATACTTGCCATTAGTGAAACTTAAGAAAAAAACAAAGGGGATATTGATAAACAATAAGAACTAAAAAAATATTTTTTGGGGATTGAGTGAAAGCAGTCTTCTGTATACCTTGCCATTAGGGAATAGAAAATAAGTGTTAGTGTAAGTGTTTGTATAATTTAGCATTGTCAGTGCCATAATATAAAAATACCCAGTGTTAGTGTCGCGTGAATACCAGTTTCCTGAGCAGGAAAGGATTTGTAGATTTAAGCAGTTATTGTTCCTTTTTGTGTGTTGTGTGTTAACCAACTATCTGGGAGAGCTCTTTTAGGTAGGTAAGGGGTGGTAAATTGTAGGAACTACAAGTTTTTTTTTGTTTAACGCAGGAAAAGGAAAATTTTGTGGTATCCGTGTTTCCGGAAAAGAAGTTTTTTTTTGTTGTTGTTGTCATAGTGTTAGGGGAGATTTTATATTAGGGCACCCGTAAAGTAGTACGTAATATTATAAAATAAGGAGAGAAAATATCAGCGGGATACGTTTTTTTTTGGTAATATAATATTATAATTTCCGTTTTTTTTTGAACTTAGTATATTTTTATTCTATTAGTTGATTCAATTACATAAAGATTTTAGCCTTAAGAAACCATATATAGTTCTAAGTTTTCACTTTATAATTAGGTTCCAATAAATATGTAAATTTGTTAATTGTATTGTGAACAAAAATGTTTGTGTGCTAAATTTATTTCTTTCGGGATAAGTGGAATGTGACGTGAGGACAGCTGAAGCGTGTGTGGGAAGTGGGGACACCATAAAAATTAAAAATGTTTGAGGTCAGGTTAATCGGTGTCCTAGGTTGGGTGGGCGAAGTGGGGAACGGAACCAGCTAATTCTCCCTCTGAACACCTCCATAAGCCAGTCTATATAGTTTTTTTTTATTGTCGTTTTTTTTTGTCGTGAAGTAAGTTACCGTGTTGTGTAATTTATTGTTAGTGTCCATAGTCTGTAGCCAAGGGTTGGAACCTGCCCTGATCGGTAAGTGCTAGAGCTAGTTGGCATGAGCAGCTACAGCATCCATATGTCGATACCTAACAATATGGCGCCCAAACAAATGAAGTTTTAGAGTATGCACAATAGCTAAGTATACGAAAACAACACTACAATTTTCCTTTTTAATAGTAAATCAATAGCCCAAAAAGGGGGATGATGGGAAGGTTTTACGAACGCCAATTTTGTATTTTGTTACCCCAGAGACACTAAGTCGACGGGCCACCCTCACTAAGTTAGAGACATTAGTGCGTGTTGTGCAATGTATAAGGTTCGTATTTCGGAGAAGCCTCGGTCACCCTTATGAGAAAAGTAATTGAGTAGCTATAGCGGGGGGAGCGTTATTAAGACAGATTCCTCATAGGTAGTGAAAGAATATTTTAGATCACATGTGTAGAGTAGATTCTGGTAGTAGTTTAAGGTACATGCATTACGTCTGGCGAGTACATAAAATTTGGATAGCCGCTCAGATACAAGATATCTGAGGACTGATGTGTCGGAATAATATGTATTCAGTCAGCACGAGTATGCACATTGAGTTAGCGAACCCTAAATTAGTTATGGAAGATATCCGCTCTGCGTAACGACGCGGAGGCCCGCAGTATCCTTTGGGGTGAGCCATGCATTTGTAGACCGGAGTGTAGGAGAATATCCTGAACTCCAGATAAAGCTAGGAAACATGGCTAGGAAATTGATCTAGATTTAAATATATGCAAATGAGTAAAACGACTTATGGAGATAGGAAGAGGCTCTTAAGGAGCACTGTAGTCAAGAAATGTAATAAATAAACCACGCGCGGGTAGGTTAGTCCATCACATTCCAACCAAACCCGAAAATAGTGAGATATTGTAACAATAAATAAGTTGTGATTTGTTTTTTTTTATTATACTGTATTTGTCTAATTGTGTAATTGTTCTTATATAATAAACGTGTAGTTAGATTAATTCTGTCTGGTATTGATACTTAATATTTGGTGATAAACAAATTTCTCAATTATCTGTTATATTAACTAAAGGCAATAACTCTCAGATTGTAACAGCGCAGACGAGATTTAGGAAATTAGGTTGACGTAATAGATAGGGGTTAAATAAGTGTTCTGGGATCCATCTGGACTCCATTGAATAATTAAATATCAAGGGTAAATAGAGTAGCTTAGTAGAGTCGAGAAATTGTGTTATTGGGGTACTGTCCGCAGAGAAAAAAATAAAAATAAAAAAGATAATTAGGGAAAGACCTAACGTTGATGGCCGATTCTCCCCTTCAGAAGAAGCAAGAAACGGTGAGACAGGTTAATAAGTTGAAGAGACTGAGAGAGCGAAACGCGTCATTCGATTTGAATAGATCTTCACCACAGGTTAAAGAAAAATATTACAGGGGCGAAGAATCCGCAAAGATGGCCACCGGCATCCCGCGAATCGAGGACCTTTCCGGAACCATAATAAATCAGGCACAAAGTCAGGGTGCAATTCCGAAAACGAGCAAGACAGCCAAAAATAGTGTTGAGTCTACCCAGGAGGAAGTGTCCCCGACCATAAAAAGCATGGTGAAGGAAAGTGTCGACGAAATTAAAGTGGATTTGGATAGGGCAATAAATAATTTTGTGGGCGAGCGGATAAAATATGAAATGCGAAAAGTCCATGAAAGTATCGCACAATTGTCAGCAGCCGTGAGAACTATTTCGGAAAGGGAGCAGGGGCGTGCATTAAGACCGGAAAACAATCAGCCAGCACCTAACATACAGCCTCTGAGGTACAACATGCCACCACCGCCGGTACAGAACCAGGATAATTGGAGGATAAGAGTGGATAAATTTGGGTTGGAATTTAAAGGGGGTCACGATGCATTGTCGGTAGAAGAGTTTATTTTCAGACTGGAACATATGCAGCGCCAATACCAAATCCCATGGCAGGAGATACTAAGAGACTTCCACTTGTTAGTAGCTGGCACGGTAAAACAATGGTATTGGGCTCTTTTACAAACGACGGTCATTACAGACTGGGGATCGCTCAGATTAGCTCTTATAAACCGCTACAAAAGGGTCCGATCAAATTGGGAGCTGATGCAGGAGTTGGTGGAGAGAAAACAGATGCCCGGAGAATCCATTGATGATTATTTCCACAGCCTCAATTTGTTAAGGGCAAAGCTAGAAGTCCCAGTGGCTGAGGGAGAAATGATAAAAATTGCGAAAAGAAATCTTCGTGAAGGGATAGCCAGAATAGTCTACCCCATGGCAATATCATCGGTGGAGAACTTGCGCATGGAATGCCTGGAAGCGGAAAGGACATTTTCACGCCGCGACGCCAGAAGTGTACCACAGCAGTCTGGGCGGACCCATAGATTTGTCAGCGAGGTGGGAGTAAACATCGATGAAGAAATCGACAGAGGACTGGAAGAGGTCGCAGCCCTCAACTATCAACCAGTGTGCTGGAACTGCCAACAACAGGGGCACACATTTAAAGAGTGCATGTCCAAGCAGAGAGCTCTGTTTTGCTACCGATGCGGAAGGCCTAACACTGTAACACCGAAATGCCCAAAATGTCTTCAAGACCGGGAAAACTCCAAGAGGAGCATGACTTCGAAGGGAGAGTCATGTTCCGACGACGTAGTCCCGAAACAAACGTAAAGCCCGCCGAGGCTAGTTTTGCAAAAATCCGACACAGGATACCAATAGAAGTTAGGCAACTAAATTATACAGAAACAAGAAACCGTATATTTAATAAGGATGATAATAGTTTGGATTGTACACAGTCAGCAACAAAAGAGAAAAATGAAATACCCCACAAACACCCTAAAAAGCTGGAGTACATACACAAATTGAGAAGTGACTTTATTGCCAGAAAAAAACAACGCCAATTAGTAGTGGAGGCGGTAAACCGATGTCACGGAATAGTGGATCCTAGGCCCTATGCTCAGGTGAACATTGAGGGAAAAACATTGAATGGACTGCTTGATTCAGGAGCGTCGGTGAGTCTGCTGGGAAAGAATTGCAGGGAATTAGCTGAGGACATAAACGCAGATGTTCGCTTTAGTTATAACGCGATCCGTACAGCTACTGGTAAAGAGCACCGGATAGTAGGTAAATGTGAACTAAACGTTGAATACAACGGCAGCAAGAAGAAGCTCACATTTTACTTATGCCCTGAATTAGACCAGGAGTTGTATTTAGGAGTGAATTTTTGGCAAGCGTTTGATTTAGCCCCACATTTACTGTCGGCCGCAGCAATCACAGCCGAACAAGTCCAAGACTTCCAGAGTGATGAGGACAATAAACACAAATTAAAAAAACACGAATTAAACAGGGAACAACAACAACAATTGGAAGAAGTAATTAGTAGATTTCCCGCGTTTGAAAAGCTAGGCTTAGGTTGTACACAGCTGGAAAGGCACGAAATAAAACTAGTAGAAGGGACAAATCCGGTGAAAGAGCGACATTACCCTATATCGCCGGCAGTGCAAACGATGGTGTATGAAGAACTGGACAATATGTTGAAGTTAAAGGTGATAGAGGAGAGCAACAGCCCATGGTCTAACAGGACAACAATGGTACGCAAACCCGGGAAAAACCGATTTTGTCTAGACGCACGTAAGCTAAATGCAGTCACCATAAAAGATGCATATCCATTACAGAACATAGATGGAATCCTAAGCCGCCTAGACCAGACGCACTATATAAGCAGCGTCGATTTAAAATATGCGTTCTGGCAGATTGAATTGGAGGAGGAAGCGAGGCCATACACGGCGTTTACGGTGCCAGGGCGCCCGCTTTATCAATTCCGCGTCATGCCGTTCGGTCTGTGCAATGCGGCTCAGCGTCTATGTCGTCTGATGGACAAAGTAATACCAGCTAGACTAAAACCAAATGTGTTCATTTATTTAGATGATCTTCTGATTATCTCCGATGATTTTCCGAATCATTTGAAGCTGTTAGGACAGGTTGCAGATTGTTTAAAAAAAGCTAACTTAACAATAGGCCTAAAAAAATCCATGTTTTGTTTTCAGGAGCTGAAGTACTTAGGATTTGTTATAGGCGGGGGATTATTGAAAACAGACAAAGAGAAAGTGGCAGCGATCGCGAAAATTCCTGTGCCAAAGTCACCCAGAGAGGTTAGAAGCTTTTTAGGTACCGCTGGATGGTATAGAAGGTTTATAAAAGACTTCTCTAACATCTCAGCCGCCCTCACGGACACCCTAAGAAAGGGAAAAAGGTTTGATATGACACCTGAGGCGATAGAAGCATTTGAAGAGTTAAAAATATCACTCACAACGGCCCCAGTACTACGCCACCCAGAATTTAACAGGCAATTTTATATCCAATGCGATGCTTCAGAATGTGGAGTAGGCGCAGTCCTATTTCAAAAAACCGATCAAGGGGAGGAGAATCCCATAGCTTTCTATTCCCAAAAACTGAACAAATGCCAAAAGAATTATTCCGTGACCGAGAAAGAATGCTTGGCAGCAGTATTAGCTGTAAAACGATTCAGGCCATATGTAGAAATGATGAAATTCACCGTAATCACCGATCACTGCAGCCTGAAGTGGCTGATGTCGGTGAAAGATTTAAGTGGACGCCTGGCAAGGTGGTCGCTTCAACTGCAAGCGTACGACTTTAATATTGAACACCGTCGAGGGTCAGAAAACGTGGTAGCTGACATGTTGTCGCGGATGCCAATTGCAGTGAGCGAAATAGATTGCGAAGAATTTTTTGATTTCGAAACAACAGCGTTTGAGGATGAGGAATATAGAGGGTTATGCAGAAATATAGAGGAGAACCAAGAGAAATTGCCAGATTTACGAATAGAAAATGGAAGAATTTATAAGCGAACCAAATCCTATGAAGACTTAGGTGAGCCGGTGTGGAAATTATGGATTCCACAGGAAATCACCCATGTACTGATTGAAAAGGCACATGAGTCACCCACAGCCGCTCATGGAGGGATGAAAAAGACGCTAGAAAGGCTGAAGAGGCTATATTATTGGCCTCGGATGGCTGGGCAGGTACAACAGTTCGTGCGGAATTGTCAAACGTGCAAAGAAACCAAGTCAGTAAATCAAGTTACAATGCCACCTATTGGGAATGAGGTGGTAACTGAGAGACCTTTCCAAAAATTATACATAGATTTTTTAGGCAAATACCCTAGATCTAAAAAAGGAAACACATTCATTTTTATCGTCGTTGACCATTTCTCGAAGTTCGTCTTTTTAAAGTCAATGAAAGAAGCCACGTCACGAAATGCCATACAATTCCTGGTACAGGAAGTGTTCCAAAAATTTGGAGTGCCTGAGGTATTGCACAGCGACAATGGACAACAATTTGTGTCAAAAGCTTTTGAGGACATGATCAAAGCCTATAACATAACACATATGAGAACCGCGTTTTACTCTCCACAGTCCAACGCCGCCGAAAGGGTGAATCAATCAGTGCTATCAGCGATTAGGGCATACTTAAAAACCGACCATAGAGAATGGGATCTATATTTACCGGAAATAGAGTGTGCGTTGCGCACATCTGTCCACGCTGCCACAGGGGTGACGCCGTTCTTCGCACTATTCGGGTACCATTTATTTTCCAATGGTGCCGACTATAAATTAGCCCATAAACTGCAATCAATGTCCGACCATTGTATAGTAAATTTGGAAAAAAACGATAGGGTAGAAATAGTAAGGGAAAATATCATGAAAAATCTCCATGAGGCGTACGTTAAAAGTGCAGACAGGTATAACAAGAGAGCTAGAGTCATGAAGTTCAATCCCGGCCAAGAAGTTTTTAGGAGGAATTTCGCCGTGTCGGATTTTAAGAAGAACCAAAACGCTAAATTTTGTCCAAAATTCATTAAATGTCGCATAAGGAAACCAATAGGGAATAACATGTTTGAGCTAGAAACGCTCCAGGGTAAACCGGTTGGAGTATTTCACGGTAAGGACATTAAAGTGTAAGAACTGGTGCAATATTTTAGATCTGTGATATGTAGTGTTAGGAAAATATAGTTAGGTAGGAAACAATAGGGATAAGGTGCAATAGAAAATTAATATCTGTACGTGTCTGTCCCGTTTTCACCAATTTTGGTATACCTGACGAAAGTTTTTACAACCTAATTTATTGCGGAAATACATCGTTGTTTCGGCCCTGCTCAGCATGCATGAGGAGTAGAAAAATATTGCACTCACCCGTGAATAGATAATCGGTGTAACGTCTATGCCCGAGAATGGAAAATAAATATGGTATATTGAGCCTTCACCATGGTCCTTAACGGAAAATTGTATCACGATTACGCAAAGGAATGAATAGGATTAGAGCGGAGCACCATGGTAAAATAAAAAAATACTTACCATACCGTAATAGCCCGGCCTGAAACTCTTCAGGGTGTGGGAGTTCCCCACGTTGTCTGTTCTATCATCCAGTAAAAGGTGATAAGAAATTACGTCTCCATATACGTGTCTGTATATTAGACTATACAGGCATTTATACGTATGTATGTGTGTGTATTCGTATTATATGTGTTAACACAGGAAACTCGACTCTTTCGGATGCCATCTGTCCGCACACCAGTCCTACTGCCGCTAGCGTGGTAGCACCGGAGTTTTGTTGCGGATGATGTACCCGTTGTCGTGATCATGGGGGTGTGGAGTGCCTGTGCTGTTTTGTTGTTGTGCTTTAGTGTGTTGCATGTCGTTTTTAGGTTGTATTTGTGGCTCAATATGGGTGTTGGTGTTGCAATGTCCCCGCGTTCATAGTTTTATCATTGTTCCAATTTCCGTTCCTCTTTGGTGGGGGTAGTGATACGGTTTGTAGTAATCCTCTGTGGTTGCTGGTGTGTTGTTAATTTGCAATCCTAAAATTGATGTTGCCTGTCATGTGTGCTGGGCGAAAAGGAAATATCCCTCACGCGCCACCTGGCGGTAGGTAGGTGACAGATTATCAGAGCTGCAAGAAACAGAGCTGCATTAATGGCATGAATAGTGATGGTAGACAAATCCAATGGATCCTGTCCAATGGAAAGGCGTGAGTGAGATGAGATGAAATGGAAATTCATTTCATTGGCGGGAAAAGTTTTAATAAAGATGGGGGTGGAATTTCAGTATACGTCGATCTAAAGTAGCCATTATAAAACTACAGTCGGAGGAGTTCAGACGCAAAGCCAGGCGAAGAAAATTTTTTTGAAATAAATATCCTAATTTGTTAAATAAAAATTTGAAAGTGACAAAATTTTGAAATAATTTACTTGTGTATCCGTTGGAAAGAAAAGTGCCAGGAAAAAGGGGATAGCGACCAGGTAATAGTGATCATGTTTTTTTTATTATGAAGAAGTGTATGTACTTACCAAGTGAATCCTAGACAGGTCAAAGTACAAAGAGACACAGTGGTCACCGGGGATCCCGAAGCAGTGGATTTTCAAGCATCCAGCAGCAAGACCTACACGTAGAGTAGTGGTTCGGTGCTTCTGGCGCGTTCCTGCAAAACAGAGAAAAATTATATATATACAAAAATTTCAACAGATAAGTAAAAAGAAAAATACCTAATTATTTATATAGAAAAAATACTTGCCATTAGTGAAACTTAAGAAAAAAACAAAGGGGATATTGATAAACAATAAGAACTAAAAAAATATTTTTTGGGGATTGAGTGAAAGCAGTCTTCTGTATACCTTGCCATTAGGGAATAGAAAATAAGTGTTAGTGTAAGTGTTTGTATAATTTAGCATTGTCAGTGCCATAATATAAAAATACCCAGTGTTAGTGTCGCGTGAATACCAGTTTCCTGAGCAGGAAAGGATTTGTAGATTTAAGCAGTTATTGTTCCTTTTTGTGTGTTGTGTGTTAACCAACTATCTGGGAGAGCTCTTTTAGGTAGGTAAGGGGTGGTAAATTGTAGGAACTACAAGTTTTTTTTTGTTTAACGCAGGAAAAGGAAAATTTTGTGGTATCCGTGTTTCCGGAAAAGAAGTTTTTTTTTGTTGTTGTTGTCATAGTGTTAGGGGAGATTTTATATTAGGGCACCCGTAAAGTAGTACGTAATATTATAAAATAAGGAGAGAAAATATCAGCGGGATACGTTTTTTTTTGGTAATATAATATTATAATTTCCGTTTTTTTTTGAACTTAGTATATTTTTATTCTATTAGTTGATTCAATTACATAAAGATTTTAGCCTTAAGAAACCATATATAGTTCTAAGTTTTCACTTTATAATTAGGTTCCAATAAATATGTAAATTTGTTAATTGTATTGTGAACAAAAATGTTTGTGTGCTAAATTTATTTCTTTCGGGATAAGTGGAATGTGACGTGAGGACAGCTGAAGCGTGTGTGGGAAGTGGGGACACCATAAAAATTAAAAATGTTTGAGGTCAGGTTAATCGGTGTCCTAGGTTGGGTGGGCGAAGTGGGGAACGGAACCAGCTAATTCTCCCTCTGAACACCTCCATAAGCCAGTCTATATAGTTTTTTTTTATTGTCGTTTTTTTTTGTCGTGAAGTAAGTTACCGTGTTGTGTAATTTATTGTTAGTGTCCATAGTCTGTAGCCAAGGGTTGGAACCTGCCCTGATCGGTAAGTGCTAGAGCTAGTTGGCATGAGCAGCTACAGCATCCATATGTCGATACATAACACGTCGTAGCAGGGCCACATACTTCTAGCCACCCTACACGTGCCCAGCTTGCGCCAACTGTCTGCAGCCTTCTGCCGGTAGTGGCTCTGAATGCCGCATCTCATAGTGCCATACGGAATGGCCACCGATACTGCGCTGGAGACGTCCATAGCAGATCCAGCCCTAGCTAGCTCGTCCGCCTGTTCGATTCCAGGGAAGTTACTATGTGCGGGAACCCAGATGAGGGTAGTGTCAGTCTGATATCCCAATCTGGATAGAAGCTCCCTGCATTGAGGTACTAAGGCAGAAGAAGTAGTGAATGACTTCAGAGACATGGTTGCCGCCTGGCTGTCCACAAAGATGCCCACTCTACCCTGAACACCCCTGTCAATCAGTAACCTAGCCGCCTCCCTTATAGCCCATATTTCCGCCTGAAATACACCAGCTTCATCAGGGAGTCGGAGCGAAAGTCTTGTTCCAAGGTCCCTTGAGTAGACCCCTGAACCTACACCACAGATCATTCTTGATCCATCAGTATACATTCTGCCGTGGGGAGAACTTAAAAAGTAAATTTTTGGCGTAATTAAGTGTAGGAAATGGTGGGTGGAGGGGTAGGGCAAGGGTAACAAACAGAGTAACAGCATCCACCTTCGTCGGCCCTGTAGCAAAAATTAGCCGGCGAAGTATAAGGTTGAAATAGCTACAAAAAAACTGTCTATCTTCTCATCTTTCCTAATCTGTCGCCTCAATACTATCCCCTCGTTTTCAGTTCCGGCGCAATGCATATGTAGAGGTCATCCCCTGAGTGCTGGTCCTAGATAAAAAAAAAGCTTAAAAACTTAATTTTTAAGGAATGTAGGCTTAAGGAATACAATTTGTTAAATATTTACACTATTTTCCCGCCCCAACGCCCACTAAAGAGGGCGGGGTTCAAAAATGGATTTTTATGGTTGTCTGGGGTGCAACTTCAACGCTTTGGACCTACTTTGACTTAAATAAACATAAAAAAAATAATTAAAAATTATATTGTTTTTTAGAGGTTGATTTAGTTCCTCTTAGAGGAACTTTTTTCCGTCTGGCCCAATTCAGCCCATTTACAAACTTGACCTGTGTTATCCTTTAAAACTTATCTATACCACATTTCAAGGGTCTGGCGCTTAGCGTTTGGACTGCATCGTGATTTTCAAAGGCTAGCGGACGGATGTGGCTAGATCGTCTTAAATTTCATCACTGATCAAGAATATAAATGGAGGGTGGAAAAAAGCACTGAGCACTAACTTAATAACTTTTTAGACAGGAACAAATAAATTCATTTATTTTATCGTGACTAGAAAATAAATGCTGTTGAAAAAACATCCAAATCATTGGGAGGGTTCATAATCTCACACACTTATTGCACACGTTATCGCCTCCAATCTTATTGTTTGTGTATATGTGAGAATTTGTGTTAATGGGTGAATTAAGAGATGCTAACAAAAATTTTAATCTTAACTTTTGGTATTTCATTGAAGATAAAACATGTTATCAGTGCCCATCTAAATATTGAGGAAAGGCAGTAGTGGCCGTGAAAAAGAATATGTTACTCGAACTCATCAAAACGTACTTATAAACAGAACAAAAGAAAAAAATAAATGCAAATATAAGTTTTGCAATGGAGAGTCATACAAAAAATCAATATTTGGCAGGAATATGTGGTGAGTATTAGTTTTTAGATTAAACTGCAGATGCAATTTCTCGGGAAATTAGCAAAAATTGTAAAATTACAGGCAAAAATTATTTTTTTGTGTGATATTTTGCTACGATCAAACTAATTTTTGAAGTGCATATGTGATTGTTGAGTGCAGAAATATTTTTAAAATGTTTTCTTATAAAACCTCTGTGAATGAGAAGCGTTACTGTAATTTTAAAGAAGTGGTTGACGAAATCGGTCAAAAGCGGTGGTGATAATAAAATTATTCAAATTGGAAAATATTAACCCAATTTTTTTAAAGACAATAACTGTTTTCTCATGATATTCTAACACTGCGTTTACATTAGACAGTGCTGTTAAGACAATAGGAACACGCACACACTTTTTCACTAACACTTGCACACTTTTTCAATTGTCTGGAGTACTGTCTTGAATTTTTTGAAGACAGTAAAATAGGACAGTGATTTGACATATGCTGACAATAATTGACATTTGTCGAAAAAAAGAACGCACAGAACACAGTTTTTATAGTAAAAAGCACAGTACAAAGTTTTTTCTTTATCACTTTTAGTTTTTAACTTATATAGCTCGCGTAATACGCTTATTGCCGCAATTTCCAATTCCACTTTCTTGTTTGACATTTTTAACGGAATGAATTGTCTTAACTATTGTCTGGACGCCTCTACTACTGGTATAATTGTCAGTATTTTTGACAACTAATACGTATTCTTTTATTGTCTTGACAGCACTGTCTAATGTAAACGCAGTGTAAAGAAATTTCAAGAGCCTGCTGCAATATGTGTTTCCTGAATTTATTTGGAAAAAAGTATATACAGTACAGTACTTTTCGCTTATAGTCCATTCCGCTTAAAAGGCAAAAACGGATATGTAATAAAACTGTCGTATTCAGTTGCAGGTTTTTTTGAATTTCATACAAATTATTTGTTCTAAAGTCCACTTCGCATGTAGTCCATTTTCGCTTGAAGTCCACGTTTTGTTGGCATGCGTAACTAATATTGTCTGGAGAAAACCCGCGTATAGTCCCCTCTGTTTTTTTAATTGTATATTTTATGGCTCCAAGTATAACGCGTTCGACCTTCTTTGACATAAAAATATATTATTTGCTTAACAAAGTTACGAAAAAAAAAACTTTAAAAATTATGTTGTTTTTTAGAGTTTGGTTTAGTTCTTCTTAGGGGAACATTTTTCCCTCTTGGCCGATTTAACCCATTTCCGAACTTATCCTGTGCTATCCTTCAGGATATATGTATTTATACCAAATTTCAGTCTGGCTCTTTTCGTTTGGACTGAATCGTGATTTCCACACGGACGGACGGACGGGCATGCTCCGATCGTCTTAGATTTCATCACTGATCAAGAATATATATACTTTATGGGGTCTCAGATGGATATTTCGCTGCGTTACAAACGGAATGACAAAGTGAATATACCCTCTATATCCTTTTTTGGAGGGTATAATAATAAATATTTTTGTTTTAACAATTGATTTAAATTAAATCAATATTTGATTGTTTTAAATAAACTTTTCTTTTGTTTTAAAAAAGTGGAAGAAAATAATTTTATATAGTCCAAAATGTGGGTTAAACCAGGATTCATTTATAATCCATTAAGTGTCTTATAAAGAAAATCGGTTATAGTCCAAATTCGCTTATAGTCCACAAAAGTTGGGCAACTACAGTTGTGGACTATAAGCAAAAAGTACTGTAGTGCTCTTTAGCACAGCGTATTGACAATTCGCAGTCGTTATGCTAGGAACACAACTGCGACGAACGACGAATTTTTGGTCGCGAATATTCGTCACCAAAAATAAAACACATTGGTGTATATGAAAATGCATACACTCGTGGCGTTGGTCGAAGTCCGTCATACTCAGCGAAAGTTGAAATACATTTATTTCTAATTGTTTCGTCAACGAACGACGAACAAATCAATATAAAGTGACCAGGTTTCATGTACTCAAACTGGTTTTTTGTAGAAAAACATAGTTCACTAATGTATTGTTGCATGTAGCACTAAAATTTTCAGTACATACTAAAAATGCATTCACAAATTCACAAAAATGTATCATTCGGACGACTTTTTATTAATTTTGAACACTTTTTATAATATAGTTTTTCTTTCTATTTCCCACTTTTTCATATGGTCACCCCATCAGCTGTTAAATGAAAATAATAATTTATTTACAGACAAAAAAAATTTTCAGAAAATAATTACAAAAAGGAATTTCAATAATTATCCCGGAGTGTGTAAACAATCTGGCTGGCAACCAACGAATTCGTCGTACTAAGCGAAATTCGTCGTTCGTCCCAGTTGTGTTCCTAGCATTACTGTTCAGTTGCCCTGCTGCAATGCCCTTATCATTTGAACAACCACGCATAAAGTCAGATCACAAAAATTCCATCAAAATGAGATCGATCTCACGAAATTCGGCTTCTTACAGCCATACCTAAATACGGGCGGAAAGCGGAACGTTTTTTTTTCGCTGAGCTTTAACGCTGAAATGCCATACCTAAACAAAAGCGGCAGCGTTATGTAAAAAAACAATAAAAACAGGGTTATCAAACAAACAAATTAAACAACCCTGATTATTTTAACAGCTGGACGGACGACATTGGTGATTCTTTTATTGAAATTTTGTACAAATTACAAACGTGCATACATATGTATGTATATAATCATATTGTAAATATTTTCTTGCCACCATTTTCTAATACGAAGTGCACAAATTTTTTCTTTTATTATATATTTCACTTTTGTAAATCTTTGCTCTTTTTCTCTGGTTACAATTCTCTTCTTTTGCAACCAACTTCATTAGAAAACGCTCTGTCAAAATCGGATTTTCCAATAGCAAAGCGTTGCCGCCGCGTTATTTCGGTATGCTCCATACAAAATGTATGGACATGAGAACTTTTGACAGCTAAAACACGCTTGCCGCCCGTATTTAGGTATAGCTGTTAGTAAAAACGTTCTGTGGTGTATATAAGTATTTTCTCACCTTGGGTTATTCAATATGCTACAATCATAACATAAAAAACTCTTAATCGTAACATAAAAAACTCTTAACTTTCCTAAATACGCACTCATAAAAGACAAAGAATGATGTGATTTGATTACCTATTTTATTAAAATTTATGTTTTCTTATTTTTTTTTTAGTCAACATCATATCGATATCGTATGGTGCCTTTAATGGTTGGCCATCAGCGAGTTATGTAGAGCTGCAATCACCTGACAGTCCTTTGCAATCTGGACCTATAACAAGTTTGGAGGCTGGCTGGATTGCATCCATGTTGTGTATTGGCGGATTTCTGGGTACACTGACATTTTCTTGGTCAGCAGATAAAATTGGTAGAAAGATCTCATTGATTTTAGTTGCTTTGCCTGCATTAGTGAGTACATAAATAATTATATATAATAGGTGTGTAATATGATTCAATAAATTAAGTACACAAAAAATGAGTTCCGGTATTTTCGATGCAATGAATTTATCGGTTGAATCATTATCTAAAAGCGAAGGTGAACTGGAAATAATTATTCTTGAAAGGTAAAGAAATGAAAAGAGCATGCAATATCGAGTTTTTTTGGCACCCATGGCGAAATTTGTCTTTGTTTTATTTACACTAATGTTTTAGAGATGTAAAGTCAATACATTATATTCGAATACTTCTTACTGCATATTATTCTGGGCACCGATTATCAAACATGAAATATTGATATATTTTATTAACAAGAAACAAAATAAGTTTTAAATAAAATTTTGTACAGCAGTTCATTTAATAAATAGATTTATAAATTTCATATTTTAGAAAGAACTACATTAACAATCAGAGAGATAAAAAAAAATGATTCCGAAGTTAGAATAAATGTACCAAAAATAATGGACAGACCTTTTTCCTTTGTAATGATAATTTAACTTGGAATTATTCTTAACAAAAGTAAACAAAGTTTTAAAATTTTATTTAAAATATATGTTACAGCTGGGATGGTGGATTATACCATTGGCTGAAAACCCTCTTCATTTAGCCATCTCACGATTTTTGGGTGGATTTTCGGGTGGCGGCACATTTTCACTCATTCCGGTCTATACAACTGAAATATCGGAAGTGAGGTACTCCATATATTAAAATGAAAAAAAAAAGAAACTTTCACAAATAATTTTTTATAAATATTTTTCTCTTCCCAAGGGTCCGTGGTAAATTGGGTACACTTTTGGTTTTGTGTTGTAATATTGGAATGCTGTTTGCATTTCTTCTGGGCAACTATTTTTCATACGGCTTCTCCGCTTGGATTCTTTCATCGTTGCCGTTAACATTTTTAATAACATTCATTTTCTTCCCCGAAAGTCCCCAACATTTGATAAACAAAGACAAAGTGCAGGTATTTGGTAATTCTTTCCAGCGAATGCAGCTCAATTATTATATTTTTGTATGTCACATTTTAGGCAGCTGAAGAGTCCATGTGTTATTTTCGCGGCTGCAAATATTTCGGTAATAAAATAACGGAAACTGTCAAAGTGGAACTTCAGAAACTTATGGATGGAAGTACAGAAGAAAAGCCAAATACTCAAGATGTCAGCGTAGGACTTGCAGATTTTGGTGAGTTTTTTTCAATGTTTCTCCTATTTTTTCTTTTGTCGTGATTTGGACTTCAATTTTCATAAATTTTTTTCAGTGCAACCAAAAGCCCGTAAAGCTTTTGCTATTGGAATCGCTTTAATGGCACTGAATCAATTTTGTGGCTGTTTTGCTATGCTCAACTACACGGCAACGATCTTTAAAGAATCTGGTTCAAATTTGACGCCTAATATGTCAGCCATAATTGTTGGCGCTATACAATTGATCGGCTCATATATATCAACTATATTGGTTGAACGTGCTGGACGGAAGGTAACTAGTAATTTATCTTTTCTAAAAATTCAGACGTAACCAAAACCGCTTTGATATATACGGCAATAAATAAATATACGGTTATGTTTTTGTAGTAATCTGGCCACCCCAACGGTGGGACTTTTGGCAATTTTAGGTGGTGAAAAAAATAACTCCCCTTCTGGAAGAGATATCGGAATTAAATTTAGTATGGATGTCCATGCACATGCCTTTTAGAAAAAAATGGGCATGGCCAGCCCACTTCTATTAACAGCTCCATGCAACTGGAACAAAAAATGTCTTTAAATTTGTATTTTAACGCGCTGAATCTATTGTTCTTTTGGCTATTTAACACGCAAGCTTTTAAGTAAATAGCGCAGAACAGTTAAAAATTAAGAAAAACTGCTTTTTTCAAATAACAAGTATAATTCAGATGGTTGTAGCCTCTACCACCATCCTGTTGAAACCACATCTTGTCCTAAACAATTTAATCTATATTCATATCTTCAGGAATATATACAATTATGTAATTTGATGTAAAATTTTTGTCTTTTTTTCAATTAAAAAATAAATCTTAAAAAAAGAAAACATTTTATATCAATTTATACAATTTTATATAATATATTAATATTGCCAAAATTAATGTCATATTAAAAGATGGCATATTAAGAATGCACTTTTTATATCCTCCAAAAAAAAAGAATTGGAGGTTGTATTCACTTTGCCATTCCGTGCGCAACGCAGACAAATATGTCTCTAAGACCCCATAAAGTATTTACATTCTTGATCAGTGATAAAATCTAAGACGATCTAGCCACGTCCGTCCGTCTGTGGAAATCACGATACAGTCCAAATGAAATGAGCCAGAACCTTGAAATAAATAAATTGGTATAGATAAGTTTTGAAGGATAACAGGTGAAGTTTGTAAATGGGCTGAAGTGGGCCAGAGGGAAAAAAGTTGCCCTGCCCTAAGAAGAACTAAATCAACCTCTAAAAAACAACATAATTTTGAAAGTTTTTTTTTTTGAAATTTTCCAATAATATTTTCCATAAAAATTAACCCCCTTATTCATAAAAATTATGAGAGGCTTATAAGAATGTAATAGAGCAAATTTCATATGACATTTTGATTTATTACGCTGTTATTAGACTCTCATAATTTGTATGAATAACTGCCATACCTAAATACGGGCGGCAAGCGTTTTTTAACTGTCAAAAGTTCTCATGTCCATACATTTTGTATGGACCATACCGAAATAACGCGGTGGCAACGCTTTGCTATTGGAAAATCCGATTTTGACAGAGCGTTTTCTAATGAAGTTGGTTGCAAAAGAAGAGAATTGTAACCAGAGAAAAAGAGCAAAGATTTACAAAAGTGAAATATATAATAAAAGAAAAAATTTTTGCACTTCGTATGAGAAAATGGTGGTAAGAAAATATTTACAATATGATTATATACATACATATGTATGCACGTTTGTAATTTGTATAAAATTTCAATAACAAAATCACAAATGTCGTCCGTCCAGCTGTTAAAATAATCAGGGTGGTTTAATTTGTTTGTTTGATAACCCTGTTTTTATTGTTTTTTTACATAACGCTGCCGCTTTTGTTTAGGTATGGCATTTCAGCGTTAACGCTCAACGGAAGAAATCGTTCCGCTTTCCGCCCGTATTTAGGTATGGGTGTAAGGGGGTAAATGTTTAAGCTCTTATGACGAAGGTGAGATGTCCTCTGATGTTCCTCTGCCTTTCCCTCCTCTCACCTTGGCCACCTACATGACCCTATGAAAAAAATTTACTTTTTACTGTTCTATGGCAAAGGTGAGATGTACCAACTACTGCCCTTCCTGAAGTGAGCCTGTCAAGATAGAGTTTTGAAATCGGGCTCAGAAATGTCTTAAAGGAACTCTAAGCTAGCAGCTCAAACATTTTTAATTCATTTACTAAATATTTGCAGGGTATTTAAGATTGGACCCGGTCGAATAGAATACAACGATATTACTTCTTAAATTTGCGGTTAATTTTTTTTCGTGCAAATAGCAGCTGTGACATTTCACTGTTTATTTCGATTTTTAAAAATGGAGCACTTTACGAAAGAACAACAACAATTTTATATATCCCTGAAGAAGCGACACAAAGTAGTGGCGAAATATTGGAATATACTAAACCCCTTATTCATAAAAATTATGAGAGTCTAATAACAGCGTAATAAAACAAAATTTCATATGAAATTTGCTCTATTACACACTTATAAGCCTCTCATAATTTTTATGAATAAGGGGGTAAGTTTTTTATAAAACATAATAGACCTTTTGCTTAAATAAATAGAATTTATTAATAATAAAAACGATCGAATAAATTTGTAAACTGTTATCATATTCCATCAAGCCAGCCAGGTGACAAACAGATACTACATAGAGAACTGACGATAAAAGTGTAGCGACTTTCGAAAACAGCTGCTCTGCTGTGTAAGTAGAATAACTAAAAACTTGGAATATTTATCGTGTCTTTCTAAATTTAAACAAATTTTCAAACAATTAGCCTATCAATCTTAAATGAATTTAATCTGATGATGAATAGCTTTCAAGTAATTTTATTAAATTGACTGATTTTACAGGACATCAAAAATAGCATAAAATATCTTAAACGCCACAAACATGCGTTGTCTTATCAGAAACTTATTAACACTTCCTATTCCAGTCCACTACAATTCTATGTTCTACAATTTCAACCACGGATAATTAAGAAATAATTCTCCCGGAAATTTTACTTTTTATGCCAAAAACTGTTTTGGCGGTTAAGGGACGATATGTTTCATGAATATATTTTGTAAAATGATCTTTAATCTACGGTCATTTAAAAAACCCTCGTTGTGTCAAAAGCATTGATTACTTTCTGGTTTTCACTTTTCTTTATTTCCAGATTCTTTTGACAGTATCCGCAGTTGGAACTGGTATTGGTCTCGTGTGTCTGGGCTCGTTTATGTATCTCAATACGATGCAAGTTAATCTTTCAGCTTTATCATGGATACCAGTAGCAAGTTTTTCATTTACAATATTCATTGCATGTGTGGGAGTCCTAACACTACCATTTGTGGTGGTTGCTGAAATAATGCCGCCAAAAATAAGAAATGTCGGCTCCATGATTTGCATGCTCTCACTCTGGATTTTCGCATACTTTTTACTCAAAGTAAGTCCTACTGCTGATTATGATTCCCATGCTAGAAGGGAATGTCTTTCTGTACATATAAAATCATACGGAAAACGGTTGACCCATCCCTGCAACTCTCCACTAATGTTAACCACAAGACTTTCGTAACGTGGTCTGTTCTATGCTTTTAAGCTCTTCGAGTTCAAAAGTCTGACAAGAGTTTGATAAAACACTATGTTAAGTTTCAAACTACTTTTGGATAAATTAACTGATTTTCAAAAGATTAGCGGTGATTGATGTGGTTTTTCTAATCCTATAAAAGAATCGAGGTATATAATTTCGAATTTTTTTTAAATTAATTATCTAGCTATTTTTATACACCAAATATAAGTTTCAATTGTCCAACCCTGGATTCATCTTTCTGATTTTGATTAAGTTTTAATACCAATTAAATTCTTCCTGAAGTATGAAATAGATTTAATTAGCAAAAAAAAATTGTTTTTGTTGCATACTTTTACTCTTATATGCCAAAAATAAGTTTAAATTTTCCAGCTCTGGAACCGTATTTTGGATTTTCAACAGCATTCTACTTAGGAGTATTTCCCATACATCAATCCAAGACCGCAGTCTTCAAGCTTTCTAAGGGCTTCGGAAACCCGCTTTTCACGTACAGACAATGTTGCCATATTTTTTTTTAAATCTTCAAAATAGGGATGAAAAATCTTATTTTTTTATAAAAAATCTTCATTAAATTGAAATTTAATTTATTAAGAGCAAGACACGACAAACATATTAATTTTAATAAAAATAACGTCAAACGTTGAAAAACAACCGTGTCCCACAATTCGATGCGAGTAAAATACTATCACCATTTGGAATTCAAGATGAATAGCAAATTGTTTAATGAATTTATAAACCGTGGGGTATGACGTAGCATTTTCATATATTAAAATATTTTATTCCATTTCATCTTTTGGGCTCCCTAAAAAACTTCAAAAATAATATAAATCTTCACATATGGCAACACTGCGTACAGACAAAATGGATATCGCGTATTAATATTGTGGAAATTACACACGGTATGACACCCCGTTTTCAAACTCTTTCAAAAATTTTTTGGTGAAAGAAAACACTAACAATTATTGGCTATAATTTTTTTTGTTAAGATAAACTTGAAACGTCCTGGTGTTAATTATCTTAATGTATTTTATTTTCAGTACATGACTGTATTGGCAGAGCTGCTTGGAATGCATGGACTCATGTTTGCTTTCGCCATTTGTTGTTTTATTGGAGCCGTCTTCATTGTTTTATATGTGCCTGAAACCAAGGGCAAAAGTATTGAAACCATCTTAGCCAATTTGTAATTGAAATAAGTAGTATACGATCAATTAACTTAGTTTGAAGTATCCAATACATGTACATACAAATCTTATTACTAGCTATTAAGGAAGTGAAAAAACCACAAATTATTTTATAAAAAGTTTGTGCGGGTGCATACTTTACGTATGTGTACCTCTATAAAATAAAATATCTTAATAAGAAATTTTAATTTTCTGTTTACATCAACAGGGAATGTTACACAAACCGTGGTGAAATAAATATGGGGTGGTAGCAATTTCCTTGGTTGTCGTAATGTTGTATTTGTTGCCACAGTATTGCCACCTTATATTTACTTCACCATCGGCTTTTGTCGGATATTTATATGGACGGTACCTCAGGTGACGAAATTACGAATCGGCAATTTAAAGAAATTCATCGGTCGTGACTATATGACAACAATGTCGTACGTTTTGTCTTCAATCTCCAAGTTATGTGGACATTGTGCAAATTCTTATTGGGGACAATGACCCTCATGTTTTTAGATGAGTTCTCAACGTCAAGCTCATATCGTGTGACTATGGCGCCATTTATATGAAAATGTCTGTCTTCAAATTATCTTCTACGACATATTATTCAAAGTTTACTGGCGGTGCTACACTGCAAGAAATTATCCAATCTGACAGATCTTTCAAATCCACCTCAATTTCTAGCTATACCATCATCTGTATATATTTTTTACGTAAATTTAACGTAAAAATTTTATTGTTATGAAATTTTTTTATTTGACATATTGTTGTCACAATACTATTTTAAATGAAATTTATTTGTTGGTGGTCAAGCAATGTCTATATGCATTTCATTGGTGCTTTACCAAATCATCAGTAGACTTTAACCACAGTTTTGAAAAGCACCAATGAAATGCATATAGACATTGCTTGACCACCAACAAATAAATTTCATGTAAAAATTTTATTTGAAAAAAAATTATTCATAGAATTATGAATTATTATATTATGTTGTTGAAAATTTTCACGAATTCCTCGAAAATGTCTAGCCACTTGCATTGACAATATAATAGAATAATACAAATAAAGTACGTAAAAGCGAAAAAGTACAAAACATGCAAAATGTTTTCAGCCTTAAGTTATGCAATCGATTTCTAATAAATAAATTTGTCATTGTTTATTTTTTCACTAAAGCGAAGTAAGTTTCAAACAAAACGTAGTTGTGGGCTTGCTTTTGGTTTTCAGTTACACGATATTTTCAGTAAAGCAATGTTTCGCTGAAGCGAAGTGAATAAGACTAGCTGCATTTAAAATCAGTGCGAGGATGTGTATCGCTTTCAGTAATCCGATTTTTTTTGCAGTAAAGCGTGTTGCGCTAAAGCGGATTCGACTGTAATCAAAAACCAACCAAAATACTATTTAAAATTAGCCCTATTTTAAAAAATAGGAATATAAATGATGCCTACAACAATAATAAAAAAAGCAACAAAATTGGTAATTGCAAAAGTCGGTTTTAGAGTTTCTCTTGATGCTGAATATTTGACAACCCTTTTCATCGTCTTATGAACATCTTTTCGTTTCACCTGTACTCCTATCTATAATATATAAAAAAATCTACAATATCGTTGAACAAAAACTCACAGTGTGAGCCATGCAATTTGAATATAATTTCGTATTAAATATGTTTAGCCTGAAAGTGTTTAATAGCCTCAGCGAGCTGTAAAGCAAAAAATAAGATATTTGATTAAAATGGTGGCTAGTTAATTCATGTGCAGTGTCATTCTTGGCAGTGTCCTCCAAATATATGATCACCCCGGTATTTTTAGAACACAATATTTAGTTTTTTTATAGCAGCAGTTACCTATTTTTGCCATAATTTCTACACCGTGATGCTAGTAAATATCTCTACAAATGCAGTCTTGTTATAAACAGAGATCATCTAAGATACAGCCAAGTGTATACAACAATGATAAAAGCAAATAGATAACAAAATTACTGCAATATCGCACAAACAGAGGTCAATGCTATCGCACAGAGCACACCTTCGTGCAAAATGCCTTCTTTATTTAACTAAAACAAATTGATAACAGATAAACTGGTAACAAGCAAACTAAATAAGTACTAAACCTTAAACAAAGATCGTCAAAGCCAAAGCAACAATAGATGGGGGTAATGCTCTAGATTTTTATTGAAACCAGCACTACACACACTCCCACTAAATAAAATTGTAAAGAAAAATTTTATTGCACTAGTTTTTGCCAGCTTACTGATAAAAATACTAAAAAAATTAATGGTACTGCAAATTCTTTCAAATTTAGTGCACTAATTCTTCACTCACTCAATTAGTGCAAAATTTTTTACGTGCACTAAATCAAAAGCTGCATTTTTTTTTTCTTACCCTCACTAACCGTCTGTTCGGTGATATCGCCAGCCATCGTTCAATCGAATGAATAACATTGAAAACTAAAACCAATTTTAAAAATTCTTGTTTTCCTAAATGTTTTTGTACTCGTAGTTATCTTTTCTGCAAACATGTAACACATTTTTTCTTTTTTTTTTTATAAAAAACTCCAGGTAAACTCAGTTTTAAACGAAACTATTATTTTCTTAAGGAGTGGAAGATAAATTTCTTATAAATTCAGTGTTATATAATATGGTAATTTGTCTTTGAAATGTACAAAAAATATTGCACTTTTTTTTTGTAGAAAAGAACACACCATTAATCATTCGACAAAAAATATATGAGCGCGTATATTTTTTTAACTTGCGCCTAAGAAAATTGAAAATTTCCATCAAATCGAGCAATTATTGGTTTTAATCCGTTTTGAAAAAAAATTGGGGTTTCACCAGATCTCAAAGTTTTAAGTTCCTAGGAAGCTTCCTGACTACTCCCGAGAGGGTGTAAGTGTGTCTGAATTTGTATGTAAGCTGTAGGAAGTCAAACACATTTTTAAGTTACTTAAAACTGGTTTTTAAATAAGCACAACTAGTGCATAAAGTGACTTTTTTCCTTGTCGTCGACTCATTATATTAACATATGCATATTATAGGCGATAGTCAATTGGCCATCTCTGCATGACTTTTTAATTGATTACTTATTTTTCAACCAATTTTTAGTCAGTTTAATTTAAAGTATTTAAAACACTTTTTTATTAATTCATTTATAAATAGTTAAGTTTCAATAAATTTTTTATTAAAAAATAATAAAAAAGATATCTTTTTACAACGTTGATACTGATTTTAAATAAAAATTCAAGCACATTTCATGACTTTAAAATAAAAGTTAAATTCAAAATATTAAGTTTTTTTTTGTTTGGCTGATATCTGCATTAGATTTAAACCAATTTGTAGTCAGTTCCAAAATAGTTAATTTATAATTAGTGTTTTTATAAACCGATTATTTTATTTCCTAATGGGTATTTGTGTGTATGTGTGTAAGTATGAGAACCGCTTATAACTTTTTTTGAATCAACCTAGAAGCGTTTTAAGGATTTAGAGTTCTTCTAAACTGGAACCGCTTCGAACTGGCAAATTTTAGGATATCTCAAAAAACAAATTCGAAAAATTTTTTTTCAGATGTGGTTTTTTCGATTCACCTTTAAACGGTTTCATCGATCGCTATTAACATTGAAAAACCACGTCGATCTCTATAAACCGATTCGGTTGAATGAAAATCGGTTGATGCGTTCGTGAGTAATCGTGAACGAAAAGAATTCGAAAAAAGCGATTTTTATTTTAAACTCCGAACTAATATATCTGATCAATAAGTGTTGTCAATTCATTCAAACGTGTTTTTTGCGGTTAAGACTACCGGGAAGTTGCAGGGATGACCTTTAGGGTCTACCGTTTTTCCATATTTTTTATTTTATTTCACAGTGCGTATGTCATATGTGTTAATTAAAAATTTCAAAGTATTCAAAATTATGAAGTTTTAAAAATTTAAAATTTTTGTCAACACTTTTCACGTATTTTATTATTATTATTCTGTTGTTTTTCAAGTCATTTCGATCTTACACACACACATGCATTTATATTTGATAAGAGTATTTTTTTTTTAATTTAACACGGAGGATGAGTTGCAATTCTTTATAATGACTGGCGACATCTGTGTATCATCAACAGAGTTTTTCTGTTCGGCATTTCCCGGGAAAGTAATCCGGAATAATTACAGCGGATTATTTATAAACTGTTTAATAATTTTCTGTGCTTTACATTAAGGTCCTAGTTTCACGACCCTCTAATGCATCAGTTGTTCGAGGTCGCGGCACTCGTATAACACATTATTTCCCTATAAATTGGTGAGTATATCAAAAACTTCTTTATTCTTGACAAGAAAAATCCGAAATTTTCTTTCAAAGCTGCAAATTTCAAAATGACCGCAAAACGTGATGTCATAGTGTGTGTTCGGCTTTATAGTACAATTAGGGGCTTTCTTCTCGATATTCCTGGCTAAAATCCCTAATATTCCTTTTTCTTTTCCGCCTTCTCGGGAATCATACTCCCATTAATCTGATGCCATAGTGATTGTCTTTCAAAACGATACGTCAATAAAAGAAAAACTTATTAAATGGATTCAAACCGCCAGATATATAAATTTATATATATACATACGACGTCTGTTCCAAAAATATAGTTAATTTTGAAATTTCACCTGCATTTCATTAGTTATTTTTTACGTTGGTACACTTTCGTGTAAAAAATGGAATTAGTTGTCCAATAGCACTGGAAATTTCGACAACATCATACCGTGATTGTATTCGGACTAAGAAAATTGTTTACAAGTGGTACAAACCAGAGTTCGAAATAGTGTACATATTTTATCCTCTGTACACACAAGTTTACATCAACGACTTTAAAAAACATGACATTGAAAAATGTATGCATGCCTCACTTTATACACAAATAAATCTTGCGTGTACAGGACTGTGCATGGAACCTCAAGTGTATACATTGAGGACATTGAAAACATTGAATTCACTTTATGTATGTATGCATGCGCATTTGCGGAGATGATAACATTGTATTTGTTTTGTAACTTCATAAAATTAATGTGTATGTGCGCAGTAAAAGCAATCACTGACCCCGGTATTCATAAAATTTAAAATGAGTTTGAAATGTATTTTAATAAAATTTTTCCATACAAAATTTTCTTAAAACAGATTTCAAATACGTTTTATTTTTTTATGAATATAGGGGTGAAAATATACCACCAGTTTCAAATTAAAAAAACATATACACGAGATGTACACGAGTACACTAATAGTTATACACAAGTAGAAGGTGTACACGATGACGGAAAGACAATGTCTATAGTGTATTCAAGGTGTACACTGTACACTGTACATTGTATAGGGTCCGCCAAAAAACTTTTTTTTTTGAAAATGCTATAAAAAAACTACTGCTTTCTACTAATTTCTTTTTTTATTTGAAAGTACAATATTTACCGGTTAATAATGGAAAATAATTTCATTCAAATGGCTGCATGGCTCGATAACGATCGTCATTGACTGTAACGGCCACTCCTTGCTCATTTTCGAAGAAAAATGGCCCAATTATGCCTCTGGTAAAAAACCCGCACCAAGCAGTGACTCGTTTTGGGTGCGTCGGCTTTTGAATGTATGCGTGCGGGTTTTTGTTTACATACCCGCCAAGATCAAAATGAGCTTCATCTGAAAAGATGATTTTTTTTTTTTGCAAAATCGGCATCTTCTGTAAGTCGATCGCAGGTCCACTTAGCGAAGCGAAAACGCATTGGATGGTCAACCATATTCGTTCAGCGGAAGGATAAAAAAAAATTCAGAAAAATGGGACATGAAGAAAAATAATCAAACGGTAACACAGGTATTAAAACAATAACATGTTAACATCAGGTTGATACAGTTCTCGGATTCTTTTTCACAATAAAATTTGTGTAAATAGGAACTGTTATCAAATTCAAATAAGCCACCTAATAAGTGGTGACAAACACAATACACATGAGCACTGATGATGAAAGGGTTGCGTCTTTCGAAAACAGCTGTTCTGCTCTGCTGTGTAAGTTGAATAAAACTGATGTTGACTTTCCTTTGTGCCTTGGAATATTTATCATGTCTTTCTGAGATTTAAAAACAAATTTCGAACAATTAGCCTATGAATCTTAATTCAATTTAATAAAACTAATTATCTGTCAAATCAGACATGAGCTAAATGTTACCATTCACGAAATAAGCACTAGTTTGAAAAAAAAAACGTTAGATTGCAGACCCTTTATTAAAGATGTACATTAAATTGTGTTGTACATTTCTGAGATCTCTGGTACAAACACCACCCACACACAATGTGAAGAAAATTGTTAAGGAGAATTATCAAATCTCTATTAGAAAAGTTGCTAAGGATATGGGAATATCGGTTGGCCCATGGCATGCACAAAAAGTGACAAATAATTATTAAAATTCTTCCATTTTGAACAGACGTCGTATGTACAACTCTATATAGAAACTAATAAAGGTAAACTCTAAACATTATTCCGCTTACGGTGAGAAATGAAACAAGTCCCTCAAGTGAAAAACTCTAATCGTTGTATAAAAATGTTTGAAATAATCAGAAGAACCTAATCGTCAGTTGCTATTTAGTACTTAAGAAATATACATACACATACATATATCTATAAAATGTATCTTTTGCAAATACATATGCACTCATACACTTGCACACGTACATGTACACATGCATACTTATCAAGATTACTGTTCAGTTTTCAGTATTGCACAACCATCTTCATGAATTTATCTGTTGAAGATGTTACAGCGACTAGAATTTAATAGAATATGTCAGCTTCAGATATAACGAACAAATGAACAAAAGGCGGAAGTAGATAGAAACAAATACATATTTAGACAAAAATTTGTGGAATGACCAAGATCAATATAAATTTAGGAGGAATTTCGAAACGTTCCAATAGTATTTTAAATAGTACGTTTCGCCATCAACTGCTAGCAACATTGACAGGTAAGGATCAAGTGCGCTAATAGCATTTATTACAAATTATGTAGAAGTTAATTATATTTTACAATTTCACTTAATTATTACTATCCGGAGGGAGGCGATAAAAAACCATGCTATTGAGTGCATATGTGTGAGTGTCATGTTTTTGCCGTTAGAAAGGAGACACACAAATAAGCTTGTCAATCATAATTTTTATTTTGACTTTGTGCCATCACACCGGTTGTTTGTAAACATGTCATCATTGAATGATGAATTGTTTACCCTTATCGTGTTTGGCGTTTTTCGCCTTCAGATTTGACATTTTGTAATAGATTAAAGAAAATTTTAGCCTTTTGTCTTTAAGCTATTACAATTTGTCGAATTTTAAGACGTAAAACGCCACACACAATAATGGTGATTATTATTAACGTTTCGCGCAATTTTGTTAAAAAAGGTAAAAATATGAAAATTTAAAATTTTTATTTAAAGTTATTTATTCGTTTTTGCTTCTTCTTTTATTTTATTATTATTATTATATTTTTTTTATCCGCGCACATCTCCATGACTAAAAATACATACAAACTGCCGTTTATTTATCAATGTTTTGGAGACTATCCAAATATTTAATTGTCGAATAAAAATTTTTTTTTTTAATTCTTATCAATAATTATAAATTTCATATAAAAAAAATACGGTGGACCTTAAGGGGCCTAGACACGGTCAAAATGCCTGGACAAGCATTCTTATAGTATGAGATAAAATTTGTTAGTATGTGTGACACCGACGATGCTTGAAGAAAAATCAAAAAATTTTGATCTTTAGCATGCTTGCTGTCACATGCTTGTGCATGTACTGTAGTATTATCTCAAGCACGAACAAATTTTCATTTCCATGTAATTTTTCATGACGAGTTAACAAGCCTGAGTGCTTCAAGCCAGTAAGCACACATACACGAAAATGACAGCAAGCATTTTGACCGTGTCTCGGCCCCTTTAAAGGCAATCCCTGCAACTTCCCTATAATTTTCAGCGCAAAATTATCGTAACGTGATGCATTTACGCTCTTGGAGTTCAAAAGTCTAATGAAAGTTCGATAAAAAAAAAAAGTATCATTTTAATTTTCCATCTGCTATAATCCTTGGGTGAATCAACCGATTCCCCCAAAACGATAAAAACACGACACTCACACATATACAGTGCTTGGCCTATATTTTGCCCGCTTGCGGTGCCCTTACAAGTGCTTTTCCCATATATATTTTTCAGTAAGTATTTTGACATTTTCGCATGGCGTAGGCTTAGGTTGGCTATCACCAACATTGTCGAAATTGCAATCGGAGTTTTCGCCTTTGTACTTTTCCGTTTCGATTACTGAAGCATCATGGATTGGCTCTTTACTGGGACTCGGCAGTATGTGTGGCAACATTGTTATTGGCACATTGCAAAATGTTGTTGGACGTAAAATAGCAATTTATTTCTTAGCACTGCCTCATATTGTAAGAAACTATTGTATTGTTTTTTTTTTCAAAATATTTCATAATTTTTTATTTCTATATGCAATTCATTCATTTTATCTTACACATAGTGTTTGTGGATTCTTATCTATTGTGCCCAAAATGTTGAGTTCCTAATGATCGGTCGATTTCTGGGTGGTTTCACAGGAGGAGGATGTTATGTTGTCTTGCCGCTTTTTATTAGTGAAATTGCAGATCCAAAGTGAGTATCATTTACATAATTCTGCCTCCGGTTTCATATCTGTATCAACAACCAAAGCGAATTTATTATTAAATTATTTTAAATAGGCAGCTAAATGACCACTCACTAACGAGAGAGTAACTGCTCGTTCAACGATCGTACAAATAATCACCCTTATCGTATTTAGCGTTTTACGCCTTCAAGTTCGACAAATTGGAATAGCTTAAAGACAAAAAGCTAAAATGTTCTTTAATCTATTACAAAATGCCGAATCTGAAGGCGAAAAACGCCAAACACGATAAGGGTGAATATTCAAATTAGACAAAATCGTTCCTGTTGTGTGGCTCGGGACAACGTCTTGTTGAAACTAGGGATGAAACGACACGCCGTTTTGCCGATCCGATACCGATACTAAAAAAGAAATATCGCCGATACCGATTCCGATACCGATACGCATATTGAAATTTAACTCAAGTTAAAATTAACAAAACTCAAGTAGAGTAATTCTTTTAATATACAAAATTACAGTGTAAGAGATTATTAATATTTAAAATTGATATTTGAATTCATTCTGAAATTAACAAAAACAAATTATTTTTTTTAACAAAATAATAGTGTAAACGATTTTTAATGAGTCCATTCAAACTGAATGTCATACTGTTTATTTTCTAAAATCATCCAAATTTTCAATACAACGGTTTGTAAAAAAATGTAATTGTTTGCTCAAAACAGCTCTAAAAAAATTTAAGAAGTATCGTCGTGTCGACTTTAAAATATCGCCGATATCGATATATCGGCAAATCAGAAGTATCGCCGATATATCGGAATCGGTATCGGTTACATCCCTAGTTGAAACCATATATTCTTCAGTTCATTACCTTCAATTGCATGGCAAAAAAGTCGCCACAATGAATTTTAAGATATGTGCGATTGCAGAGATCACCATGAGATCGATCTGTTTGAATTATCCGATACACAGACCACATCACAACTATTACGCTTCCAGTCTCTTGAACTTCCTTTATCATCTTGTCAATTCCCATCACAATACATTGACTATGATGATCAGAATCACCGCGCACTGCACTAATTCAGATATTTTTATCCAAGAAGGCATATTGAGTTAGAATTATTATAACTGGAATTTTTTTCCATTTCAGTATACGAGGTACTCTCTCAGCGATGCTTATGTTATCGGTTAACTTTGGAATACTCTTTGGATTTATACTGTCTTCTCATTTGGATTATCATCTGGTGCCAATTTTAACATTGTGTTTGCCAATCATTTATTTAACAGGTTCATTTTTCTGCCCAGAGACGCCCCAACATCTCTTGCACAAGAAAAAATATGATGATGCGAAAAAATCGTATAAATTTTATAAAAATTGCATCAAAGAAAATGAGTCACAATGCAATGATAATTTTGATAATTTCAAAAGCACAATAGAGAAAAATAATCAACAGGAGTCTCTAACATTTAAAGATTTTGGTAAGTATTTGCTTAAATGTAGGTTTTTTTTCAAAACATCTCATACTGAGATTTGGCTCTCCTTCAGAAGTCATTTCGAAACTATTCCTGGTCGTTAGCCTTATCAGCCATCAGGTGAAGCAAAACTATAGCTGGGCCGAAACTGTCTTGAGTTTTTTTTCATTTATTAATTTTGTTGCATCCTGAAAAATATTTGAAAAAAATTTTGTTTATTTTTCAATATTCCGCCACTCCTTTGTGTGGCTTCTTCAGGAAAATATTTGAATGAAAAACTAATTTGTTATTATTTATTTCTTTATTGCAAAATGCAGCTACAAAAGCGGCCATTAAATCTATAATTACTGCCTTCGTTTTACTATTTGTGAATCAATTTAGTGGAACTTTTGCCTTTGTGAATTACATGTCACATATATTCGCCAACTCTGGATCCGTAATGGATCCCAATACGAGCACAATTATTATGGGAGTTGTACAAATTGCCGGCACATGTACTGCTACAGTTTTGGTGGATACATTTGGTCGGAAAATTTTAATGCTCTATTCCACGGGGGGCTCGGCAGTGGGACTAGCCCTATTTGGCCTATTCACTTATTGCTCAACTATGTTCGATCTAACCAATTATTCAGTTGTACCAATAATTCTGATGGGCTTTGTGGTCTTTGTTGGCAATATGGGTATGATTGCCTTAACATTCGTGATCCTCATTGAGATATTTCCCGCCAAGGTACGTTTGCAACAACATACATATATAATAATAATTGTTAGTTTATTTTAAACGGAGAATTTTTTGCAGATACGACCGATTGCGGCATCCGTCTCAATGACCACATTAAGCCTTTTCGTGTTTGCGATGCTGAAGATCTTTCCACTATATATGGATTCTTTTGGTGTGCCAATCACAATGTGGTCCTGTTCCATAGTTTGTGCTATCAGTTTTATTTACCTGCTCATATATTTAGTTGAAACTAAAGGAAAATCAATCGACTGCGATTAGTAGAGCGGAACAATTTATTTAAATTCGCATTAGTGAAATTATAATTGAGTGCAAATGGATACGTATGTAGTATATATTTATTTATGTATGTATGTATGAATGTAAGCCAAAAACAAAACAATAAAAACTAACCTCAAAATTAATTAACAAAATACGATTTTTAAGAAGCTGTTTACTCATGTAGTAAGTATTTTCACGAACATTTATATTGCTATATTAAATTGAAATAAGATTCATAAGATAATTGTTCGAAATTTGTTTTTAAATCTCAGAAAGACATGATAAATATTCCCAGGCACAAAGGAAAGTCACTGCTAATCCCTCTTAATCTGTAACTCTTTGCTCACGACACGTCAAAACAATATTAAAAATAGGGCAATTCCGTACTAATTTTCTTCAGAAATTAATCATTTCTTTGTTAATTTTATCAACGGGCTTAAGTTCGAATCTGCAAGACTGCAAACCATTTTTTTATTATTTTATTAATAAATGAATTTGTTCAAATTCTATTTTATTAATTTATATTAAGATTGGAATATTAAGAATATTTTTCAATAATCATCAAACCAGCAGAACGGATCAGTTCTGATTTCGAGGCCGCTACGCCATCTCATCAGCGTTCTTTGTTCAATTTTTCCACTTTTGCAAGTGGTGCTAGTTAGTAGGAATATCAACTATTTAACCAATATTTTAACGAAAATTGTCAAAATTCATTCTGCTAAGAACGTGAATCGTGCTCATTTCTGTTCAATGAATACGTGAACAAGCAAAATTGCCGTATTTGGTTTGAGGTACAGGCAGAAGCATGGGAATAAATGCAAATGCATCCCGAAAAATGCCCTCGTTGCTGTGGATTATGGGCCGATGACATCATTGGCGCATTCTTTTTCAAAGACGACGAAGCCAGCAACGTTACTATGAATGGCACGAGCGATGATGACAATTTTTTATTTTATATTTTTGCCCGTAATCGAAGAGATGAATTTGGCTGACATGTGCTTGTAACAAGATGGTTAAAAGTAGCCCAAATGAGAGGAGTGTTCGATGAATAATTTAATCCACATTTGGGGCCGGCCTTTAGACTATTTTTTGTAAGGCTATGTGAAGGCTCATGCTTATAGAGCCAAGCCCGCAACGGTTGATGTGCTAGAAGCCAATATTGAAATTCGTGAAATACCGATCGATATGCTGGAGGAAGTATGCCAAAATTGGACTCAGCGTCAGGTGTAGCCGCGGACAACATTTACATGAACTCAAATAAAAACTTCATACATATCTCTAAACTTTGTTATTATTTTTTTAATCAAATCCGAAAGCTCTTAAAAAATCACCCATTATTATATTAACACAAATTCCATTTCAAAAATATTTAGTTTATTTGAAGCTAAAAAACACGCACTATAATAAGTGAATAATTTCTTAAGGGAGGGAGACTCTTAGGCGCGGTTAAAATTGCAAGGCTATTGCAAAAATATTTAAATTTTGCTTAAGGAAAAAAATAAACAAAATTCGTGATATAAAAATGTGCTTACCTGTTTTATTGTAATTGTTGAAATTCAGAAATTGTACACTTATAAAGTATATAGAAGTGTTGGCTTTTTAATCGTTATAAGGTTGAGTTTGTATATTTCAGTATCCTTAAAAGGAATAACACACAATTTTTGTCTTTTCAATGTTCTTTATTTTAGTTCACTTGAAACTGCAATGCTTTTTAAAACTATTCTTCTCTTTTTATTATTATTATTATTATTATTATTAATATTTTTATTATTAGCATTATTATTATCAAATAAAAGTGTAAGCCATACAAATATTTAAATGCTTTGACTGAATTTACACGCTAACCATTTTCATGAAATTATTTGCATTACATTTCTTTTGCTGGCAAGAATTGCGGCAAAGCAATAGAGATAGGAAAATAACATGAATTGAAAAATAAAAAAGTTTTCATGAAAAATTTGTATCGTGTAAATTTGGCCTTTAGTATTGATTTTTTATACATAACTATTTTAGGAAACACAATAATGAAAATTCCTTAGGTGTACTAAATGCAGCATCGGTTAAACGTTTGCTATTGCATATTTACGTGTAAAAACAGGCTTAAAACAAATATCAATTGTAGCACATGCAACCGATATAACAGTTAGTAAACCATTGTAAACTTCTATAATATTCTTAAATTACTGTATATTTCTACTTGTACGATAAATACTATTGTTGAGAGACATACAACACACCGGCACTACCTTAATTCTGTTAATAATCACTGTTGTCTGCGATAAAATTCGAATCAGGATCAAGAGAATGTACATATGTATGTCCCTATAGTGTTTATTTATTTATGTAACGACCCTCCACAATATGAACTTTAACCTGTCTTTCAAAATGTATGATTGACTTTTAACCGACACCATTTAGGAAAAAAATTGCCTAATGTTGACACTATAAATCAAACGGCTAGACCGATATTCTGCAAACGTTCACAATTAGAGCACAGAAGGCTCTGTGCAATTAATTGGCCGATTTTCTTCACAAACAGAACTGCAGACACATATTTCAAACGCGTAAACTGTGTATTTAATAAAACACTTTTCACCTGATCTTATATTTTCAATATAAACTTAAAAACTTCACAATTCTTTTTTTTATTTTAGAACAAACTCATATTTTAATTTCGCACTACATACTTTAATTTTTGTAAACAAATGAATGTATGCAAACAATGCTGCCATATTTTCTACCGTTTGTTTTTGTTAAGTAACGGAGGAATGGTGCAACTTAAATCGTTAACCGTTGGACAAATGGTGATTGTTTAACACTTGGTTAGATATGCCATAAATAAACATTGTGTAAAGGGGCGTAAGTGTTATGCCCTTTATTAGAGCAAACACCTACGTAAATCACTCTAATATTAAGCATATGGCAAACGTTGCCACATTTCAGCCACTTCGGCAGGACTACAGCAACCATAAATAGGCTTTAGATCAAATTGACATAACCATTAATGGCAATGCAGTTCGAAGCAATCTAACAATGGTAACACTGTATTCGATTATGCTTGACATGACCATAACAATAAAAAAAATACATATTGGTTTAAGTCATGGTTATGATGCTATGCTAATGTCGCAACTCTACTGCGCCACACCATTTTCTTTTCGCCGAAAGAGCAAAAGGTAAATAAGTGTTTTATACTTAACCCAATATATTAGGACTCATATTTTCCGATGCTCATGCATGGTTCTCTCTGTTTAAGTCCGTAATTAATAGTAGATATTATTAAATATTTTGAAAGCTTTAGTAATACAGTTAAAACAATAATACTGAGATGTCCAAAGTTCTGTCATTTTGTTAATGACATTGTATACCATTCCACAAATGCAGCACATGTGCGAAATTTGTAATGAATAAGAATTACTTGATAATAAATAGTAATATCCAAAGAAAACGGTAATATAATCGTACTGCTTGAGATAAGTTCCAAAAACGATAGATCACCCATGTTTGTCAAAATCCATTAATTAGACTATAAACAAATTCACCCTATTTTCTACTGTTAGCATCTAGGGACATTTCTTGATTTCAAACCTAAAGTAATGGTTCGGCGGAGAGATATTTCACTCCAACGAAGAATGCAATCCACAAATAAAGAAATACCGATCTTAATAACCTCGACAAATCTTATTTTTTGGAAAAGATAAAAAATAGGATAAAAAAATTGTTTTGTCCAAAAAGCTGTAGTTTTAAAAAAAAAATTACGGATTTATTAACCCTGTATGTGCAATACAAGTGGAGATGACACATTAAAAAATTATAAAAGTCGAAGTGCATGAAAATGAGAAATTAGTGTGTATATGTCCATACATGCATATGTATATACATATGTATGTATGCATATTAAGTTGACTAACTATTTATAGATTTTAATTAATAGTTGTCAAAAATTATTCGCTTGTCTCCTCAACTAATTACATTAAAATCTATGTCATACAAAAATATTATTTTGTTTTCTTATACGACGATTATTCGTGTGCTGATCATGACAGACAAAAATTAGTTTCAAAATAAAACAATGTTTATTTACAAATCTAACATACACCATGTATGCATGTAGGTATCTAATATTACTTAACATACACATTTAATTTTATATTGACAAGAAGCTTCTTAATTTGTAGACATTTTTCTATTAATTTATAATGGAGTTATTAGCATAAAACCAACATATAGGAATTGTAAGAATTACATACATACATACAAATAATATGACTAGCCCACATTCATAATCAAAATAAAGTATACTTTAAGTGTTAGAAACCAGTATTTTGTATGGAAAAACTGGTTTGAGAGTAATCCTCATATTCATAAAATTTAAAACGTGTTTGGAATATATTTTATTCAAAATTTTTCATACAAAATTTTCTTGAAATCGATTTCAAATGCATTTTTTTTAAATATAAGGAATAAAATATATTTTTTTATGAATATGAATACGGGCAAACTTGTCGTGTCGCATTCTTCAGGTGTTCGTTGTAGATAAAGTCCTTACGCACGATTACAAACATAAATAATTTAACAACTTTTTGCATAAAACGAACAACTGATCGAGTTTGACACAAGTCGAAGTATATTTAGCGCTTATTTTAAAACTAAATTCTATTTGTTGCTAAATACAAATATTAAACAGTAAATCACATAATTGTTAAGCACTAATGGTATGTGAAGGATATTTTTTACAATTGATGGAAAATTAATTATGCAAAATTGTATATATTCTAATAAATAATAACATATTTTTACTTACTTTTGATTACATTATATTTATTTATAATAAATTGATTTTACATAAAAAAAAATTTATATTAAAATCTTTAATCAAAGTGTTATAGTAATCAATTCGAGTTAAATCGCCCATAAGTAATCTTTAGCATTACAATTTCTTCTGTAAATATTTTTTTATTATGACACTATTTATACAGGAAATTTTAAGTAAAAAAGCTAAGATTTTTACATTTCTTTTTTATAAATAACCACTTTGATCACAACGAATTTCAAATGAATTTAAACATTTGTCATTTTTATTATATAAAAATCATGCACTTAATTATTATACATCTACCAGGTTTTACCACAAACTACATTCTCATCAAATTGAAGATAAAAAGCAAATAAACGGTAAAACGCTATGTATGTATTTGTGTGTCAATTTATCTCTGGAACCGAATACTCAATAATTTATAGATATATCCACTGTTTTTTTTTTTTTGCTGTTTAAAGCCTATTGATTATAATAAAAAAAACTTCCTTGTACATATTATAAATTTAAAGTTCTCATGCAGGTAAAAAATACACCCGATATAAAATCTTAGTTTAAGAAATAGCACCTAACAAAATAAAATGGGAAATGTTTTGCTAAGAAAATTGTGTTTCCAAGTTTTCTTAGGCATCCTTGCTTTGAATTGACTAACTGATAAAATAACCACTCATGTTTTGCTTACTGATTACAATTCACTTAAATTTTAGCTTTGCGTGATTATTACATATATATATTTTTACGATTAATATCACTAAAATGAAATGCAAACAAATATAAATTAGTAAACAAACCAATAATCAATTATATTAAATAAAATATACAAAAAAAAACTTATTTTATATAGGATGGAAACATATTAACGAAACATAAGTTCGGCCAAAGTTCTTTCAGTCTGAAATGATAAAAAGATTTGAATAAAAATAATAAAATAATAAAAACTAAGTTTAATCAAAACTTAAAATTGCGAGTATGTACATATTATTAAAAAGAACACAAGAATAATTTTGTCTGTCATCACAACACACTTACAAATGTAAAGTATTTTTTTTTATATTTTACAATATACATAAATATTCATACCAACATATACATACATTCATACTTTTTGCCCTTTAATATACATAGTTTGCAAAATGAAAAAGTTTCAATCACATCAAATCTGCAAAGGACTTTCCGCTTGATAAACCTATTGAGTTCAACAATGTAAAAACCCACAATTGCCACACTCCATTTTATGCAGACATACATTTGAGTCCTATTCAAAATCTTGAGTAAACGGTCTTCCATAATTGCATTTGCCAATTGAGGAAGTATTTGAGAACATATTAAATGAATATTTTTGGCGTAGAGTAGAATTATTTTGCAAATGCAATGATGCAACCCCATTTGCAGAAGACTGTGAATAGGTTTATCCTATAAATCATTATCAGAAATATTTGCCGCCAATATTTTGCTGTCTTCTTAATTTCTTTCCACAAATAACACAATTTTCGATGTTAATTTTTTGCAGAACAATTAAAAATAGTAATTTGGTATTTTAACTTTACCGTGGGTTCAAATTCAATATTTTGTCTTATTAATATCAATTTTGAATATCAGTATATTTTTCTGCTAATTTGTAAAATAATTTCTTATTTATTAATTTTGGATTCAAATTTATTGCATTGTTTTTCCCAATGTCGAATGAATTCTTTTTTGCGCACAAAAATATATTTGCAACAGAAATAAAGTTTTATAAAATGTTTTTATTTTGAATGTATTTATACGAAAGAAAGAACTCTTATATGCGTATCGGCATGGTTACTTCCCTAAAGCGTGATTCATAAAAAATTTTTTATGTTAATATAAATTTGCGAAAAGCAAGATAATTTTTTTCACTGTCATCAACAACAGCAATGAAAATTTAAATTCGCCTTTCTTGCTTTATTTTAACCACAAAACGTCAATAGTATTACTTCATTTTAATTTTACAGGAAATAATAGAATATCATTAAAAATTTTGAAATTTTTTTTTATATAAATATTAAAAAATTGGTTTTTTATTTTGATATAAAAAGAGCTTATTTCATCCCTAAAAGAACATTGTTGCCAAGGCATTTCCTGACATACACTTTCGATACTTTTTTGTTTGTAATTTTGAACGAATGGCAATTTAGGTCAACCTTATAAATATTTTATTTAAAAATAAAATTAAAAACACACCAAATTTGTGTAATACATCGGATATTTTAGAAATAAAAGGTCAGCTGATTTAAATAGTCTAACACACATCAGACAACGTTTTATTTATTGTCCTTAAAAAATTTGGCGATGACACTTGCATAGGTTTAATTTGCTCCTGGACAATTTTGAGCGCCCTAGTCCTAATCGTCACTTGCTTTAATTCGTGATAACAGTTCTTATTTATAAAAGCTTTATATTATTGTTGCACAATTTTCTCTTCATTCTTGAAATATTGATCATGTCATATATTCTTTCTGAATATGACGTTACCAAACTTAGTCTAATAATCACTATGGATATAAGTAAATACATAACATTTATAATTAAGTGAATCTAAAGCTGGAATAATTTACATTAAACAATAATAACAATAAAAATACTATTAATGACTACAGATGATGAGGGAGAAATGGACTAGTTTTCAAATTCATTGCTTTTTAAATTTTTAAGTTATAGTAAAAAGAATATATTCTCTTCCTGTTTTATGATTGTGTTGCAATTGGACTAGTATTTCAGTTAAATTTGTTTTGTTAATTTCTATCCTTTCAATTTCTTTTAAGTTTATGTTCATTAAATTAAAGTTCTTCACTAATTTGATGGACTTTTTGGGTGACTTTATCATTTTGAAATATATTTTCACATACAACGCTCACCTTTTTTAACAACTCAATTGCAGTTTGCAACACTGTGTGCCACTTCTTCAATTCGGTTTCATGCAAAATTTCTTGCTGACGCAATAATTCAATCCAATCTTCATGATTGTTCGGCAATTGGCTGTAATTAGATAAACTTTAGGGTTAAAATGGATATATTAAAAGTGCTGTTTATGTAAACCAGTCGGTCGGCTTGAGTGAAAAATGTGTGTGAAAAGTGGTTTCCATACACATTTTCTATTCAGGTCGACTGTTTGGATTGTAGAAACAGCACTTAAATAAAATTAAGGTGCTGATTAAATAAAATTAACAACAGATGAGTACATACTTTAAGGCCGATAAATTTGGCATACGTGCTCTAGCGGTCATGTCTCCCTCAATTCGTTCTTCTAATTTCCATAATTTAAGCAATAGGATGACATTAACAATTATGAGGAAACATAATAGAACAAGAACAAACAGTGACAGCCACCTGAATTTTATGGATGATTCAGCTACAATAACAGGATTTTCCGTTGCCAGACGAGTAGAAATAGTTTGAGCAATACTGCAAAGTTCCGCTGGCTCGGGTTTTGTCTGCAAAATAGGTATATCCTCCGGTGGACGTATTTGTGCAGCAGTGCCTGAAATAATAGTAATTGAATTATACATGAATAGCTGCACAAAATAATATATTAAAAATTTTTTAGGGCCTTATATTCTACACGAAAATATTTAAAACTCTGCGCCTCCTACCAATTCGCCAAAATTCCGGTTATTATTGATGTGATTGAAATTTTTAACAATAGGTGCAGACTTTCATGAACATTATTAAATGAAAGAATTTAATATATAAAAGAAAATAATCATAGTAAAAGGTTTGTATTGAATATTTAAGAGGATACGAATAGTTTAATGACTCCGTGACTATTTTAATAAAATCATTTCTTTTTTTTGCCAAATAAGAATCTCGTTTTAGATCAATACATTTAATCTACCGTTTTTCCAGTTTTATATTCCTTTCAAGTAATAGGTTTTCCTAAAGATCTCAAAATAGGGGTTTCTTTCTGTTATGACGTCTTCATTCGACCCTAATCTCTTGCCACACAGCCATTTCTTCAGGTTTCGAAAAATATAACAGTTGCAGGGGGCTAAATCTAGAGAATATGCTAGATAGCAATTTGTAGTTCAATTTATTGATTTTTGCCATTCTGGCTAATCATGTGTGCACTTGTGAATTGTGTTGATAGCTGCATCCATCGCGCCGATAGTCCAACAATTGGCTTGCCTACAGCCTAAGCCACAAATGTTATCCTATCATATTTGATAATTGCCATCTTATTGAAGCTACACCTGTCAAATTAATTGTCAACCGAAATTGCCGAATTTGAAACGATCCACATGAGATCAAAGAGTATCCCAAAAAGTCACTGTTTGGTGTGGATTTTAGGCTGGCGGCGTCATTTGTTATTTGATATTCTGCACGAGTGATTTTAGGGCATGATGATTTTACGTGGGGGTGATATGAATTGACCACCGAGATCATTAGCCTTTTTTGTGGTGTATGAATAAGCCACAAACCTCACAGTCCTCAAAGTCAAAGCCATGAGTCAAATCCAGTGCGTTAGAGTCACGGAAAGTTGAACATTTCGGATAGGCTTTATCAAGGGAAGAAATTTCAGGCATTTGAACGAAGTTATATTTCACTCATAATGTTTTATTTATATTTAAAGATAGAAAGCGCTTAATGAAAGACCCTTTAGAAGATGGTTAACGGAAACCATTTAAAGTTACTGCCAGAGAAATTCAAAAACTTGGGGAATAATAATAATTTCTACGTATATATAGATAAATACGTGTCCCGCCCGATTTGATTGAGATCTTTCCACAAATTCAGAAATGTAAGCTTTAGTAAAATCTTAAAACCGTGGGACGTGGCTATAAAATAGCCAATTTCATTAAAGACTAACAATTTAAGCACAAATACGCTGTTCGATACAAATTTTGTATACAAACTTGGTAATGGCGGCATAAATCTGTTTTCAAATTAACTAAACCTTGTTTAACTGAGATCTCTAAAACCCAGCCTAATTGAACAATTCAATGAAAGCCAACAATAAAAATGATTCAAATAAATTTCTAAAGAATAAGGATACAAATTCAAATTTTAAGTTCATAACGGGTATTTTTTTAGCTGCAGGGAAACTATCAATAACTAAACTTTGACAATGTCTAATTGTATTATCAACATTCAAACTAATGTTCGGCAGGTCATCATAAATCGTGTAACTTCAGAAAAATGATGCAAATTGTTGCAATTTTCTTTGAAAAAAAGAAATAAATTTATTCGTAAAGCATTTTTATCAAAGGATTATGTTTAACGGTGAAAATTGCCGTATTTTTAGTGAAGACAATCCCCAACGCGTTATCGAATCACTGTTAACCAAAACTTAATTGTTTGGTGGGATTTACATGCTGTCGATGTCCCAGCCTTATTTCTTTCGAATTGAGCAAGACAATGTTTGCTTCCAAGAATTAATCAGTTGGTTTTATAACGAGACAACACAACTTGTCGTACAGAGCACTTAATAATCAATTTACTACAAAATCAATTTTGTGGCACCTTCCAAAAAGAATTTGAAAACAAAAATTTTTGCGATATGTGCAGTGCCAAAGTTTGCCAGGATGCATCCTGATGATGACGTCACAATAGACGAAACTGTCGACATAAATGCAAGCGGTCGTTTATTAGAATTCACCAAAACTATTAGAATTATGAAGAATCTGGATACAAGTCAAAATTGTAATCTAATGCCATACTGGACGATTTTATATGTTTAGAGAAAATCAAGCAGAGGACTGTGGATTTTTTGTTTCAATTTTTTCAACATCTACGATAAAAAAATAATCTTTTTCCGAGTCCAAAACATTTCTAAAATCAATTGTTATTGTTTTTTATTAAAAATTTCACAATTTAAGTTAATTCGAGTTATTCCCCCTTATTATGTAACTATTTGTCAACGTCACGTCAAGACAATACCAAAAATAGGGCAGTAGCATTATGGTTGAGAACACTAATTGATTACTGCTGGCAGCCTCTGACTATTCTCGAAGGCCTATGCAATAATAACAGGCTGTTAAAAGAAGTTAAATACGTATGAAAAAGAGTATGCAGATGTTTTAGTTTTGACATTGCCTTGACGTGAGATTGGCAAATTGTTACAGAATAAGGGAGATTAGATTGTGTTTGTCGTTTTTCGCCTTCAAATTCGACATTTTATAATAGATTAAAGACAAAAAACTATATTTTTCTGTGGTCTATTACAAAATATCGAACTTGAAGTCAAAATATGTCAAACACAATAAGGCTGAATATTTACTGCCTATTTCTCATTGTCGAATGAATTCTTTTTTTCGTACAATTATATTTAAAGCAAAAACAAAATTTTATAAATTGTTTTTGTTTCAAATGTATTGAATGAGAAATAGACAGTTAGTTTGAGAAATTCCGTGGAATTACTTTACATTTAATTTCGTAATATGTAATTGTATCTACACACTTAAATATTAAACTATTATGGTAATAAAGATGAGAGAAAAATATATGTTCAGGAAAATACTATTGACGGTGGTGGTGGTGAGGATGTTTGTGACAGACTACATATTTTATGGCCGATGACGACGGTGAAGTGTGATATCATATAAACTATTGCCAATGCTTTTACAACAACCTGTGAGATATTCATGATTTTCAACTCTTGTTACAGGCGAGATGACGGTTTGATTACCATCTTCACTCAATAGTGCAATTAAATGTTAGCTATTGAACTTACCCCTGCGTGGACGTCTTCCCTTGCCCTTTGCCGGTGGAATGCATGTTTCACTTTGTAATGAATGCAGTAAAGAGGTGTAGAAATCATCTAAGCCAGCCCAGGTATTTTTTTCTATGAAACCTTTGACCACGCCCCAAATTGATTTCTTATATTTGATTTGCGCATGAACAGAAAGCATTGTATGATCATCTACAGTCCTTTATTGATTGGAATGCAAAAATAAATTAATTAATTTTAATCCCTAAATTAATTTATCAATTGAAAAGTTTAGTGCAGCAGTGCCTGTTTAATACACATGAAAGATTCCGTATTTTATTTTGTGGCTTCGTTAGTGCACCAGACGTTTCAATTGCAAAAATATTTTATAACTTACTTAACTAGACAATAATGTACTAAAACACTAAAACTATCTGCGTAGGGAATGCCAGCATTAACATTATTTATATCAATTGAATATAATTCACCAGGTTTGCTACAATCCCTCATAAGTTGAAATTCGGTTACCTAAAGGCAAATTTATTATATTATTAATAAATATTTTAGGTCAAGTTAACGAGTTAATAAGTTGTATGAATGCACACACACCTTGGAAGTTTTCGGACCCACAGAAGCTGCCAATTGCACGGTCACATTAAAAGTACGCGTTCTTTGTCCATCTTCGTTCGTAGTCCATTCACTAAATACCAAATCGGTTGATTTGCGCATTGCATGAAAATCTAGTAAAAATTTTGACTTGGAAAAAAGCAAATTAAACAAAGTTTCTATGTTGATCGGTAGAATAGTGTGAACCAGTTGGCGTCCCTCATGAGGTGAATTGCATTCAGCTGTAGCAACAAATCTTAAAAGATAAATAAATAAAAAAATGCATATAAATATGTTTGTTGTAGGCTATACATACACTTTATCGTTTTTAATTATACAACTTACACCGCAGAACAGAGCAGTTGTTTTCGAAAGCAGCTACACTTTCATTCTCAGTACTCTGGCGAATTTTTATTTCACTTCACTTATTAGATGACCTGCTTGAATATGATAACAGTTATAACAATTTTATTAGGAAATTGCATGCGAGAACTATATCAAGCCCTTTTTCAGCTTTTTCTGTTCTATTGCGCTTAAGTCAAACCTTTTTTTGTTTGAAATCTTTTATACTCGTTTTGGTATAGTTCTCGTATGCAATTTCCTAATACATAAATAAAAACTGTTATCACATTCAACGAAGACTCCAAATAAAAGATGAAAAACAAAAATAGACATGTGTACTGTTGTAGAAAGCGTAGCGGCTTTCGAAAACAGCTGTTCTGCTCTGCTGTATTGGAGAATTAACTAATTTTGACTTTCCCTGCTGTGCTGGAATATTTACCATGTCTTTCTCAATTCTGAGAACTCATTTTCGAACAGTGAGCCTATCAATTTTATTTGAATTTAATATAGAAAGGGGAAGTTTTTTTTAAGCAAATGGAAAGTGCTGTTTACGGCGAAGAATTTATACAAAAGATTTGTATTGTGCATATCAACACAAAAATACCATTTGAACGATATAAGTTTTATCTATACCAGTGGACGATAAAATAGTTAAAAGTGTACCACAATATATTCGTATATAAAAGTAGTAAGTGAATTTTTTTATGATCTCTCATAACTTTGATTGACTTATAAAAAATTTAATATACATATGAAAGTGGGGTGCAACGCATAGCCATATATCGTATATATATATATATATATATATATATATATATATATATATATATATATATATATATATATATATAATAAGAACTTACGGAATATTGTTTTCCTCAGAATCGGTAGAATCCGATATATCTGTTGGTAGAGTCTCTGAGTTCTTATTTGTATTTTCTTCTCTCTGCCGATTGATTTTCGATACCTTACGTTTTGAGTCGATTGCTGATGTATTATGTTTTGTTTCCTTTGACGGAGCATTATTACTAGAATTTACAGCATTGGAACTGCCACTGCCAGCAATAGCAGCTGAAGTTTGCTGTGTTTGGGAGCCCGATGAGTGTCCTTCTTCTGGTTTTGCTGAGATCAATGTTAATTCTTTAGCATTTGTCTTCATTGCTTCTAAATTTAAACACTCGCCAATAAGTTCACTTTTATTACCACTACTGTTATCAGATGTACTACAACCACTACTGTTGTCAGCAGTTTCATATATATTTGTATTATAGAGTTCAATGGTTTCTTCGAAGACTCCTAAAGAGTTTGTATCATCTATGGCTGACACAAAGTCCAAGTTTGAAGCACTGTCGTCGCGATCCTCTGCTGTTGGATCTATATAGTCTTCGTCGTCTGTTGTCAGACCTAATTCATCTCCATAATAATTGTGGACTAACTGCCATATCTCCTGCGCTGGCATCGGCTTATTCATTAAAGTATTTTGCCATACTCGGAAGAGTATTAAAAAAGTTTTGTCCCGAGCTGTGAACGACGAAAAGAAGAAATTTTCTTTCGGTGTACAAATCGAAATAGCGTTTGGTATAACCAGGGCTGTTTTCTCTTTAGTTATTGCCGTTACGTCCTTCCATTTAATAATGAAACAGGTTTCCCAGCCCAAAATGTTTGCATGGAAGCCGACGTAGTTCTGGGATATATACAAACGTCCCTGTATAAGAAGATCTCTATAGAATGCGCAGGAGTAGTCTTGAAAATAGGAACCAAATTCATATATCATAAATTTTAACCGAAATATAAATAAATAACTGATTTAAAATTACCCCAGAGGGGTTTCAATCGAAGGACTTTCTATTATATTTTATAATTTTATTTAATGAATTACTTAAATAAAAATTAACTCGTTTTTTAAATAAAATATTTCACTTACCAACAATTAAACGCTCATCATTTGGCACTTCCTTAAATAATTTCTTGAAATCCTGTGCTCTTGACTTATAGTTGGGATATAAAACGTTGTACCACGATTTCTTTTTAGCACGTTCTGACAGACGTGAAACGTTTTTTATTTTATCAATACAATCGGTTGAATATATAGATTTTATTACATCTCCAGAGTTTTCACTAGATTTACTTACATTATCCTAAAGAAGAAAGACAAATGGCAAAGAACTATAAAAAAAACTTAATTCAAGTTTAATATTTAATGTGTTTGTAATTTATTCTCACAAACTCATAAATACTGTTTGATTTCTTTTATCAGTTTTTCGTTTTTATCAAAGATAATAATAGGTTATATTTGTATTTCATATTCTAGATTATTGTTACGATAAGTAAAAGAGAATAATAACACAAATATTACTGGTGATGTTTGTTTCGATTATAGGCTGTTTGAACAGGAATACATGTATTTACGGTACCAAGCACTGACTCACTGTGAGTGATCCGCATATTATTTAAACTTATCTCCAAATATTGTTTTTAATTATAACAACCATAAATAGTTTATTTACAATCTTACTAATATTTAGATATCATGTTTAATTGGGTTCTTTCATGGTTTTCTTTCGTACGTTTAATTTTTTAACGAAAAATAACTTCTTAACTTAAAATTAACTAAAAGGAGATAAATTAAAAAAAAAATATGGTTAATAAGTAAATTATTTATTCTGGAACAGAATGAAAAAGGGCTAAATTTAACCACGAGTTGGCAAAACAGATACATAGAAATTATTATCTAAATAATAAAATTAATTTATTGCTTGATATTTAATACATAACATGTGCATACATACACATGTAAAAGGGGTCTAAATGAAGTTCTCATTCAAATTAGTATTACTTAATTCGAATCAAATGATATATGTATACATATAATTATCATTTCTAATAATACTAATAAGCCAGATATTATGAGCTTTTATTTTAAGAATTTTAATTTCCAATAATTAGACACCTCTAATACACTCACCTGTTCACAGCGTAATATATTTGCCGAATCAATTGATAATTTGCTATCACTGAGACTTAAATCATTTATATTGCTCGTATCATGAAATTCATTGTTATCTACGATTTTGCAACAACTATTCTGATCTGTTTGTTCTTGCGAGGATTTTCTAGATTGATTCAAGTCAGCTTCAATTGCCAAATTATCACTTTTAAAAGAGCTTACAGTTTCGGAAAGAGTATTTGATAACGATGATAATGACGATTTTATTGTAGTTTCAATATTTGAACAGCTTTCTGATATCGGCAAGTTATTTTGGTTTATTAGTTCATCTGGCAAGATAAGTTTCCTAAAAAAAATACATAAATATATTAAAGCTTCGTATTGTATTTATTTTATTTTATTTTTTTGTTTGAATATCAGCTAAGACTCATAATATACATACATATGTGAGTTACATCGAGATACACCAATTGGCATAATATATTTACTCCTGAGGAGCATAGGGCTACAGAGGTAATAATAGTATACAATCCTAGTTTAATAAGTTATGAAGTATTTAGTTCTGCAAAGTTTGTTTCTAAGGTTTTAATTTAGTAAATCATTTTGCTTTAATAAATCTTATATGGAAAGCCAAAATTTGTTTTTGTTTTCGACACAATTTGTTAACAGAAATTGCTTCTTCAGAACTCTTTAACATTTTGAAGAATTTTATGGAGGTTATTTAAAAAACAAACCAGATTATAGCAGGACATCAATAAAAATTATTTTGACCAACTGTAGTGCGACGACAGCATTAAATTGCCCAACAACCAAAACACTTGTAGATTTTACGACACTCACAAACAAACTAAGCATGCTGATAAGTAACTGAAACTTCGGACACATGTTAGATACATACATGCATGGCCCAACTATACGGTCATCTCAATAACACAGCAATACAAAAAACCAGAGGTATTTTGTTTGTATAAAATTATTTGATTCTGTCAAAGACATCTGACATTAACAAAAAAAAAAACATTGATAAAACGGGAACTAAATATATGGCTGAGACTGAAAATTTATAAAAATTTTAACTCTATCGAAAAATTTTAATTCATTTCATACAATTCTCAATTGTTTTTTAATTAAATTGATGTTTACTGATGGTTTGGTTTAAGAGCCAATGAATTACCTGCATCTAGCCATTCTTAACCCGCAATAAACAAAGAAAACGTTTAATAAATATACATATTTAAAAACAAAATAAAATTCATCCATAAAAAATATTTAAAAAAGTGGACATAATAGTATTTTGCGAAATTATTGGCTATTTAGGCTTTCATATAGCAGATTAAGTAAAATCTTCGAAATAATTCTAGAACTTAAATAACAATTCCAAATAAAGATTTTAAATAATAATAATAATTTATTTTATATGGAATAATCCATAGACAAATTAAATAAAAACAATAAAATAATCGCCTTCAAAGGATAAGGGGATGTGAAAATACATATATCCAACTGTACAGAAATGTTGAAATCAGCCCTTTATATATCTGATCATGTACATAGCACGCATCTATACTTTTTAACTAGTCTCTAAAAAAAGTGGTCGGTAAATGGGCACATGTAAAAAGAGTATGAAACATGGACTGTTCTACGTTATATGCTCATTAGATTGCTCGGCTTGCTTTTTTGTGGCAATAAAAAATTTACAATCATTAGTTTCCTACTATGTAGTATACTCTACTATAATTCGAAATACATGCGATCAAGGAATAACTTCAAATAACGGGGAGTTCAGCTAATTTCAAAGTCGTTGATTTGAAAATTTATAATCCGACTTGTTTTCAAGATTCCTTGCAAAAAATTTAATATATTGAAAAACGTGATCTGGTCCTTTTCAAATAATTACAAGTAGACTGTATGTAAAAGTTAAAATCAAATATATTATCATTAAGTGAACAAGTTTAACAGGTATGTGTACTTACATGGACTGGACGCTAGCAAGGGCTTCCTCGAATGGCTCTATTTTTGTGTTAGATGTTAATGATGGTAATGACGAAGCAGGCGCACTGTCACTAGGAATTGTAGAATTTTGTATTGAAGTTAGTATTTCTAAGCAGTTTTGTGGAGTTGTAAATGGTTTTGCAGAATTGAAGGATGAGACACTAGTGTTTTTTATTTCTGTTCTAGTCAATATAATAGTAGACTCCTTGTTTGTGTTATCGGAGGCAGTAGTGTTACTCACTGACGTTGTTAGTGGCGCTGAAGCTACAGTTTTATTGCTAATATTAGTAGTGGTTTCTGTTTGATTTATACCAAAATTCATGACAAAACTTGATATTGGCTAATAATTGATGATACTCCTCCAGATCGATAGAGGCTTTAACCAATCTATACTTAGTACATCAAAAGCAGATGACAACTTCATTGATTTTTTTATTACATGGTCATCGTGCGTTTTGCAAATTCAAAACTTCAGTATTGGTTTTCTTATCCTTTTATATATGCATGTACATATATTTTATTGAACACTTATTTTTGATATCTCAATGAAATATGTTTAATATTTTTACATTTCAATTACGGGTTATTCCTCGGTGATATTAATGAGACTCAAAAATAAAAATAAATGCAGGATACCACAAAGACTTTTTTCGTAATGAGAGAAATTATCTATTCAATCAGATGTTTATTTGAATACATACACATAAATAAACCCAGCGATGCTTATATATAAGTTCAGTTGTATATAATAGTATATTGTACAAAAGCACCAAAAATAAGTAGTATACCGTTTGGCGGGTTATTTATTGTGTATTATTCTTTTTGGTACAGTGTATTTTGAAGGAAATGCAATCGAGAAAGAACGAGATAGACATATTTTCAATACCTTTAGAAAATCAAAATTTTTCTTAAGAAAATTGACAACAGCTGTTTTTCACATCCCAGCTGATTAGTTTTTGCTGCTTTAGCTTTTAGCAAGTTTCGTTATATGTCCGAAGTTTGGTTATATTTTCTATGACTTCGATTCATAGAGGACTAAAACTTGCAGGGATCAACCTGTTAACAAATTTTTCTCCATAATCGTATATAGAAATAAGAGTTCATCTATTGCCCCATCTCCGATTTTGATATTATTTTTTGGCATCACTAAAGAACTGATATTAAAATTTAGAACGCATAATATCAGAGAAATTGTGAATTAAACAAGTCAGCTTACAATTTTTTATTTAAATACATTAATAATAAAAACCAAAAAGAAAAAAAAAACAATTACAAATCTCAAATGAAGTAATTACATATTATGTTATTTTACATATCTATTACGATAATATTCACAACAATATTTGATTATATGTATATAATTAAATACATATACTATATTTGATTTGTTGTAGATATTTTATTAAATTGTCGATGCTATCCACAAGAGCACATTGTGCAATATCTATTAATGTAGTTTTGAATCACTGAAGACGCTGAAAGTGAAACAAAAATAATTGATTGATCTTTGACCCCCACTGGAAATTCAATTAAGCAGAATGGTTTAAGGGGATGAAAGAATAAGATTAGTGATCGTGAAAAATTGTAGTGGCCTAGGAAGAATAGAACAGAAATCTAGACAATGATATTAAGGAAAAAAACCATTTGGTGTAAGTACAAGACTAGAATTTCCGCTTTTTAGAAGTCCCCGTATAAGAGCGAGATCATCGGGTGTTAGAGACCATCCACTTAGCTGGCCGACGGATTGTAATTCAGGACATCTTTCCATTAATATCTACAAAAGAAATTATTATTATTTTTCATCTTAATGAAAGTTTATTTGTTGTTTCTTAAACTCATAGGCAACTGTTTTTAAATCTATTTTATATAAAAACCATTTCCATTATATTTTAAATAAACATACTTATTAAACAAGTAGGTATAAATTTATCCAATTATACTTATGTTCTTAGTAAAATTTATATCATATTTGTAAGCCATACAAAATTTATGCACGCAAAATTTGTAATATCCTGCCTTTAACAATTTTTTCATACTAAGAATTAATTTTTCAATTCCCTAACGTTTATATATTTGTTCAATTTTATTGTTTATTTGCAATTTGATATTCTTATTCTTTTCCTTTTTTGCTTATTTTCCAATTTTTTCAATTGAATTTTTGTCTTATGTTTCTTTTTTATTCCAATTACGTAGACTGCCTTTTAATTCTGTAAAGAACTCGTTAACGCCTTCAACCATGCCCTAAAGGAGCACTCCAAAGATATTTATTTTTACACTTAGGAAAATGTTATTAAATGATCACAAATAGTAAATTTGATTTTATTTCCTGTGGAACTAATGTTGTATTCAACGTGGGACGTATTTATCTTTACCACGAACCATGGTCGTATATTTTGACCTTTAACAGTCGTCAAACATAAATTTTGCTAAAAGTTGTTTACATATTGGGACGCCATTATAGAATACGTTATGTTTTTTATTGATGTAAGAACCAATGAAATGTGGGCTCACTTAACTCCATTAACACCAAACAAAGCATTTGTTTAGTTAATTTGTTTGTATGTAGATAGTTTGTTTACGTTTTATCGGTATTTGTTCTTTATATTCTTTGTTATTGTGAAAAGCTTTATTGCAAAACCAAACACGTTTTTCTTGATGTCATAGTGAGCTAGCCGTCTTTATGGTATTTATATACCAACAAAACGCCCGCTGTTGTTTGTATAGTTATAGTAATACAATGACCTAATAGTTGAGGCATGCTATAAACAGCAATCGCCTAGAAATACATACTGCCCAATTTATGGAACTGAATTTTTTAGTTGTTAATGGCCAAGCAAACTATACAAACATCTGCACATCTGTAAGTATACAATAAAAATGCATCTGTGTTTATATGTTTGTTTGCATTTGTGTTCCTTACACAACTGAAACGGTAAGACCGATCGTTTTTTATTTAAATTCAAATTGCCTAACATAGCGTCTATACCTGATATTAATTCTGATATAATATGAGAGAGAACGTCTGGAGAATAAAGAGAAAAATATATTTGTATAAATATTAATATCTATGGAGTGGAAAACGTACTATTGTAAATATCATAATATTTCATAATTATCATGCAGCCGTGCAGTAAACATCTTCGTTTACTTTAATAATATAGCGTGTTTTATATTATTTATATTTAGTTTTTTATTATTTATATATATTTGTTTAATGCGATTGTTTAAGAATTACTTTTGGCGTCTATTTTAATTATTTTAATACATAAAGTTCTTCTCTTGTGTCTAAATGTGTGTATGTGTACGTTCTCTGACAGTTCATATCATGATATTGTTTTCTAAATATATATTATGAAAACAATATTATAATATTTGAATAATATTAATATAATACTAATATTGCAGTCCACACGTAATATGATTCTCTCTGCTATGAAATTTGACGTTTGCTGATAGAAATATATTTGATATTATATCAGGTATAGACGCTATGTAATATTACAAAACAATTATTAATATTGCCATATCTCCACAACTATAAGAGTGACCTTCTCAAAATTTCATGTGGGTGCCTCCTACAATAAAATTAAATTGTCAGCAAAATATTCGTGGTATAGGATGTGAAAAACGGATACCACCCACAAAAAGCAATTATTAATTTTTGTACATCAGCTCAACTAGAACACTAGATACATTAGTGAAGCTCTCAAAATTTGATATGGCCCTAAAGGAAATTAGCAGGCAAGTGTCCCCAAGTCACCACTTTTAACTACTCTTTTAGTGTCTATCCAGCAATTTTGAATAATTGTTAATGAAACAACTGTATTTCTTCTAAAATTCAAAATGAATGTAACGTGAAGTTCTTAGCTAATTTTCTTACCTCAATTGACTGTACTGTTAAATTTGGCGCTAATGTAAACCACACATCCTCAAGTTTATTGAAGTCGTGTTCAATGAAAATGCTGAAAGTATAAAATAAAAATACGTTTTAAATTTGAGAAATTTTAGAATATTTGAGTATGCAAAAAGTTTTAAAGCAAAACGATTATAAAATATATAAAAAAATATTGTGAATAACTCAAACTTCTCTTTTCCACTTCAAGAGCTCTTACTCCGTCTAGAAAAAATAATATGTACAACTCTGTAAAGGTGCAGCAAAGTGTTTAACAGTGTCTCTTCTACTATTTTTTTATCAGATTTCCTACGAATTCAAAATAAATATATAAAACTTATAGAAATATATCTTGATCTATAAGAATCCTTGAAATATTATTTATCCCAAGAATAACAATAGGAAACTCCCCTTATTCTTTTATTCACACACCACAGTTAAATCACAATAAGCTTAAACGTACAGAAGTCAACATGAACGCTGTATGAAAAATCCCAAAACAAAAATGGCCCAAAAATTCATGAAATATGACTCAAAAATATTTCCATACAGCTCTGCGTTATCTTGCATATGCAAAACAACTCAAAATGTTTGGACAAAGCTTTAAAAAAGTTTTGCACAATTTTTCATAAATTTTGGATTCATTTTAATTTTTAAAGACTTTTTTGTATAGCCAGCCGGACTCAAGGATTTTCTCCTCTAGGTACGTCGAAAAGTGGCTTAAAGATTTTTCAGCATACCCTGTCTTCAGCCGGGCTTAACAATTTCTTTATCTAAAATTGGAACTTGAGTAAAAGTATGTGTGCACTGCCGTGTTCTGGCAGAGCTTAAGGATTGATAAGTCTTCAGCCGTCAATGCAGAAAATCTATTAGTCAGCGAAGCCACTTTTCGACATACTTAGAAGAGAACACCCAAAAAAGTTTCATGTGGAAGCATCTTTACCCTTAAGTACGCCCAAAGATCGCCTACATTTTCTTATTATACATCATCAAATATTAATTTAAAAATGGATCACTGTTTAATTTACATAAACTGGGTATTTTTTCATCATATTTTGCTATGTTCCTTTATTTTTGGGTCATTTTAAACTTAGACCATATATCATAAATTTTTTTTTTTGCCCAACTCTCTAAGTTTAATGTTAAATTCTCTTAAAATCAAGTGCATTTTCAAATCAAATCCTAATGGCACTGGATGGTTTAGTTGATTATATTCAGCCACCTAATAAGTGGTGACTAGCAAATATACACGTGAGTACTGATGACGTAAGTGTAGCGGCTTTCGAAAACATCAGTTCTGCTTTGCTGTGTATCTAAGTTGAATAATTAAAACTGATGTTGACTTTTCTTTGTGCCTTGGACTATATTCATCATGTCTTTCTGAATTAAAAAAAAAACTCATTTTCGAACAATTAGCCTATTAATAATCTTAATTGAATTTAATACAGCAATAAAAAAGTTCGAAACAAAATACTTAGGTCGATACAAAAATAATTTACCTTACAATATCTTCATCACTAAATGAAACATTATCGACCGCCAAACGCTTGAGTTGTGTGTTATTGCATATTAGCGTTTTCAGGCCTACATTCGACAGGGGACTGCTTAACATTTCCAAACCCTCTAAGCAATGAAAATGACAATGAGGAGAATTCGAATAAGTTAAACCATCCATCATATAACAATCCAAATCAATTAGACCGGGACACATTCGAAATAAAATATTCAAGTCCAAGTCCCCGTTGCTCTTAATCATTGTCAGATGCAATAAATGTTGGCCAATATTTTCCAGTAATTTAACTAATTCAATTGAAGAAAATTTATAAATTTTAAGCTTTCGCAAAAAAGTATTCGAGAGTGCACGCAAACATCCCAATTTAGGCGTATCCAGATAAAGTGACTCTAGGTTAGGACACATCTTTACTATTATTTTTACTGTATCCTCGTCTGATCCTGTGTCATGGATATATTTTAGTTTCGAAGTAAAGTTTTTATCCACATTATCGTAAATGAACTTAAGCACAAGTCCAACGAACGAGTACGTTGACAGGGTCTCAACATTCGGACAGTGTTCCAAAATAAGTGAAATATCTGAATAACATATATTTTCTTCGCCAGGCATGCCAACATCAATTACCGTTAAACGTTGCGCACTTAAGCCCTTACTGAGATAGTCAATTCCGATTTCTGTTATATCCGTTTCACCGGATATATCCAACACTTGCAGGCGCTCGCAATGTTTGCCAATCACTTTCAGCAGATCATCGTTGGCTATATAGGGCACATAGAGTTTCGTAAGATATTGACATTTTTTAACAATTTCAAACATATAGTGCATATGATCGTCCTTAACCCATATGCCTTTCAAGTTGAGAACACGCAAGCCTGCTCCCTGTGCAGCAATCACCTGCAAGATCTTTTCATAATACGAAAATGGAAAGACCTCGGTCACTAGAAATGAGACGCCACAATTTAATAGCATTTGCAAGCACGTAAAGCGCATACTCGCATCCAAGTAATCCGAACTCAGAATGACACGTAACAAATCCTGATATATGTTTGACGTTGCACCAGCCACCTCTAGATATTGATTTATTTCAACCATAACGATATTGATATCGAGATCAAGATCCGGAGTAAATTTTGCATATCCCAATGTTGAAACAATCAAGTTTGCCAATTCCCCCAAAGAGCTATCACTCAATGAGCGCACACTACATTTTTTCGCCATTTTGTAAGCCACTGCTTTTTGAGTTAAGCGATTACTAGTATGAGTATGCAAAGTTTTTCTTAAACAGTTTTTCACTCCGTACCACTAAAGCCTTCTTCTTCTTCTTCGTTCATTCCATTACCTCTTTGTCCGCGTTCATCATAAGTTCTTGCCGATCATTATAATTATTGCGTTTAAAAATTTGTTTTTTTCCTAGTAAACAAATTTGTTTTATTTTTTTGTGTGAATGTATTTATAGTATTAAAAATTTTTCTTTTACATTTTTATTATATATGTATGTATATGCACATGTATATTGGTTGGTTGTCTACCTTTAGCTAAAAGACAAAAAGCTTTTGTGCCAAAACACATTCAAGTTCAATGGATCATAACAAATTTTATTAAAAACATTTATTACATCATTATCAAACAAGCAATATTATAGGATTTTTCCGTCAGCATTTTCATTAATAAACAATAAAATTATTTAATTTACTTTTAAATAAGTAAATATGTATATGTATTAAATTTTAATATTATAACTTTTTCACTTTCATTCGTTTAGGTATTTTTAATATTTGCTTTGAAACTGTTTTGAAATACTTTCGATAAGTATATATGAACCGGGCAGGCACGACATTTGAACGAAACAAATCTTGGGGAGGTACTAAAAAAGCTTTCATCTATTTTCATCTGGTAAAGTAGATATGCTCGTGCATAAATGTAGAACGAAATCATTTTGCTACACTGAAGAAAATTCATTTCAGATAAATGTTGTAGCGGTTATTAGAAAAAGTTCTGAGAAACTTATTTAGCCCAGATCTAGTATTTATTTTTTATTTGAAGCATATATGTACACATAAAAATTAAATAAACCAGAGAATTGTTTAATCATAGAACTGAAAAAGAGTTATTTTAATTTAAAATAACTCTGAGTCAGTCCACATCAAGCCGCGTCCGTTACTCTCTTTCGAGAGCTTTGCGTTTGACGCACACTACTTGTTTTCAACACCACAGGTAACTGTTTAGTTGTACTGTTATTCTAAGGAATTTTCCGTGATTAATAATATAATAAAATCTAATTACAGCGTCATGAATGAAAAATTTGCTTATATTAAAATTAAATGAAACTAAACTTAGTGAAGCCTTATTTTAAACAAATTATACCCAAACTTATGTAGCTAAATTTAGATATTTTTTAAAGGAAATTAAAAAGCGGGTTTGTATACAAAAATAAAAAATACGAAAACAGATAAATCTGACGATATGGCAACACTGGTCGCATTAGAGAAAAGTGAAAAGGATTGTGTTTTAAGATATTTTTTTCTATCTCTTGGAAAAACTACTTTTTGGGAAATGCACATTTTCGCAAAAGCACTTCTTCGAAAAGGTACTTTTTGGAAACTAAACTTCTTCGAAAAGGTACTTTTTGCTTAAGGTACTTATTGGAAAAAGTACTTTTTGGAAAAGATACTTTTTCGAAAAGGTACTTATTCGAAAAGGTACTTGTTAGAAAAGGTACTTTTGGGAAAGGGTACATTGTGGAATCCAATACGTTTTAAAAAAACAAACTTTTTTCTAAACGACTATTAGGAATAATTAGGCGAATATAAAGGACTTTTAACAAAATTGGCATCTTTTTAAAACATTTAATTTTTTTCCTAAAATTTGCTCAAATATAAATCCGGAAAGGATGTGGGACACAAACGCCAGATACAAAACAACAACCTACAATGAGCTTATAAAATTTAATAAACATCAAGGGCTTAAAGCAAAAACAAAACCACTCCTTTAAATATCATTATTAAAAAAATTAAAAGCCAAAATGTTTAATCGGTGAAAGTTTCACCTCTGTTCCATATGCAAAACGAAACACTTCGCTCAATTTTAACCAAAAGCGTTCCAGCTAACAAATTTTGTGCATTTTTGGAAGCGAATTTTTTTTAATTTGAAAATGAAAAATTCGTCAGAAGACCTTCAAAAATAAATATTTTTATTTAAAAATGTATTAAAAACATGAAGTTATAAGTACTTTCTCCCTTCCTCGAGTAAAAAATGCTAACGTTGCTTTTACTTTTTCTCATGCCAATATGTGTTATCATAATAATTTAAATTAAATTTACTGCTTGTGCCATCGTGTCAAAAACAAATTATAAAATTTTTATTTAATTTAAACATTAAGTGAAATTAGTAGTTCAAAATCTGCAAATATGGTTTTTGCATATCTGAAATTTTGGATAACTTTGTCACATTCAGAGATTTACTCTTTTTCCAACTATTATTATATTTTATGGACCCAATATAATTTTTATCTGCCAAGATGTACATACATACATATGTATGTACATATTACTCGAATATAATTATTATATAAAAAATCCTTTAATAAAAATTCTTTATCTGAGCTCCGCTGCTATCAATTATTTTATTTCCTGTGGAACTAAATTCTCTTTGTGCACAAACCCCTAACGGATTTTAACGTAATTCACGTATCTGAGTCAGGAACCAAACAGAATTTCCTGTCTACTTTACGGCAATAACTCTAATTACATTTTGTTACAATACAGTAGAGTCTCGATAATTTGATAAAATGCAAATTATCTGGTTCCCTTGGCAATTTTAAATCATTTGAATTGCATTTTGCACCACGACTCTTTCTAATTTGAAGTTTTCCTGTTCTATGATTGAAACTTTCCGATGAACCGCTTTGACCAATTTCATGTTGCAAGCAATTTCAAGATGGAATGGGAGGAACGAGCACTTTTTAATCAGTCTAAAATTTTTTGGAAATAAATATGTAATTAAATATGTAATTATTTACCAATATTTGCAACGAACCCTACAATTCTTATTACGCAAACTAACATTTCAATTATTTTTACTCTTTGCTCTCTTGTTGAAGTTCCATGACCTCTTTTAATCCCTCTTTATGTTCTGTGTAAAGCGGCACCGTTATCACTTTTCCATAACAAAATGCAATCCATTTTACATTTAATTTGTATTTATAACTCCTTTTGCGGAAATATTGAAAATAGAAATACATATATAATTAAAGATTAACACCCATATTCATAAAAAAATAAAACGTATTTGAAATCTGTTTTAAGAAAATTTTGTATGAAAATATTTGATTAAAATACATTTCAAACTCATTTTAAATTTTATGAATACCGGGGTATATATTTGATTTAAAAAAAAAAACATTCTTCTTCCTCCATACTTTGCCGCTGAAAACCATTTCTAAAAATTTCTTAGACAAAAGTTTGTATACATAATCTATAGTTTGAATTCATCATAAAAGTTCTTAATTAAACTCAAATCGTAATCTGAGCCTAAATATTGAAAATTAATTTCAATTTGATGTGTACATATCTCAAGAAAAAAATATTGCAACTTTGCATTATTTATTAACAAAAATTAAACAAAATATTTCAAATAACTCTTGGTTTGTTACTCATAATATGTAACAATTAAATAAATACACAATTTAACCATAGACTTGCGTCACGTTATATTATTAGAAGAATATGTGGTACAAAATGTATTTATTAAGCGCTTTTTTTGGCTGACTGACTGGAATCAACATTGATCATGTCATTTTGTTTGTTTTGTGATGAATCTGAAACGGTAGAATTTGTCGTTGGAATTACTTCCTCAACACTTTTTACGTTACTTTCTTTTTCTTCCGTTTTGGTTTCTTTTACAGGTGCAGGCTGTAAAAATCCTAACCGCGCCACTGGTATGGTTGTACCGGATGCAACACTTTCAAATGACATTAACTTTCCGAAGTAAACGTGTTGAATAATTGGAAACTTCGATAAAATCTAATTGAAATAAAAAATTAATATGCATTAAAATATACGATACAATATACAATAGTTTAATTTGCTCGGCCTGTCCTTCGGTGTTACTACATATCGTTCTGTCGAAAAAATTTTAGAATTTTTTCTGGTTTTAAATAAAATTGTGATAGAATGGCATCTAGTGACATCGTGGGACTGGCAGTTACAAGGAATGTATGAAGGTATCAAATTCAATTTTTTTACATTAAATTCAAACAAGATTCGTGGAGTGTTATATTAATAATAAAGATATGATTTAGAAAATGGAAAATCTGCATCAATTTAATTGTTCAACTTAGATGAATAGCTGTTGGAGGAAGCGGCAACATTTCCACCATCAGTACTCATGTGTATTTTTGTTTATCAACAGTTATTAAGCGACTTTAAACTAAATTAATTTAATCTGTAAAGTTCAAATTATAATACACATTCAAAATTGTATTTCGAAATTACCCTAAGCTATATATGTACATATTTACGAAATGTTGTTTTCAAAAATGCTTTTTCTTACCTCTTTTTGGTACATCTTTACCAGACCACTATTTATTTTAGACCACGAAGGAACAGCAGATACACTCCATAACTGGTATGAATGCTCCGAAAAGTGTCCAGTCTTAACCTTAAATGTAAATACATGTAAATATACGTAATTAATCATTCGGGACTACAGCCCGGGACTACTTCAGCATACCTGCTGTATAAAATCAATGCAGCCAATAAACATATATTCATTTTTATATGAATCGATAACATCGGCATCCAGAAACTTTGCTGGAGGAAAGGGACTCCCAACTTATTAAAAATATTAAAGTATATGTTAAGTGCGTGCATAAAGCATACGATATACATAGGCACTTACATGAAAGTTGTGCACTTCCCCAAATGAACGGTATAAACTGATAATCATCTAGTGACCATACTCCTTGGCTTCCAGCCGGTTCTAAACGATAAGTTTTCTGAAGACGTCGCACAAATGTAAGGTATGTATTAAACAAGCTTAAAGCACAGGATATATTATCCTCTTCTTTCAAAATTTCCGCTTTGAAAAGCGCACATAAGAAAAACAAAAACGAGAGCTCGTGGCCGGTACCGTAGTCAATACGCACGGCATTGCCAAACGATTCCGATAAGTAGAAACCCAATTCAGTAACCACATGACACTTATCAGACGGAATACTTTTTTGCAAAATTTTAAAAATATCCTACGGACAAATATTTTCATTAAACTTGGTTGGATAGATACACAACACTAATCAAATTACATGATTCATTTTCCGTGACCAAAAACGAAATGCTTTATTTCCAAAACGTTGCGGTTGATCAATTGGTGGCGTTTCATCAATAAGCTCATTTAGTTTGACAAATATATCTGTTAATCCTTTCATTGTGGGCGATATGTGAAATTTATCGCTTAGCTTTTTTCCTTGAATTGCACTACTTATCCCATTGATAAAACCAATTAAATCGTAAAATGCCTTCGAACGTTCCCATATCTGTATATCGGGCAACTGTTTTACACGCTTCTCAGGTTGTGCCGCTCCAGCTAATTCCACTATGAGGTATACGTAAATACATGCAATTAAGCAGAACAAAAAACTTTATTTGCGTATGTATCATTGCCGTAACTTACGTGGAATATTTTTCTCTTCTTGTACAATATTATCCATTTTTAATTGGAAAATTCTTTATTGAGATAAAAAACTTTATTTCTGTTCAATTTTACGCAAACAAAATAAATCACAGAATACAAAATAAACCTAAAAAATAAACAGGCAAATATTGTAATAAACAAGGTCGCCTTTTGACAAAATGTGGGTGGTAGCAAGGCGAAATGCAAATGGATATTTACTGTCAAATTCCGTACATAAAAACCGCCACATAAATTTCCTATCGTGCGCCGGTCAAAACAATGATGCCATGATACAGCGCTGCCAGATTTTCACTAAAAATATATAATTATTTGCACGGGAATTTCTTAGGTGGGCTTTTTAGGGATATCTCGAAGGAAATGACCACATATATTATGCCCGACTAATTAAATCGAATAATTTTGATATTGCGAGTTAAATACTGGGAATGATTAAAATATTTAGTTTATATTAGATATGGTTGACGTTTAACAATGATGCAGAGAAACGAATACATTATAGATATTCGTGTAGTCAAGTGTTTTTATTTATATGCAAGTTATTTTGAAAAATGATTTACTTCCAACATGGTTTTTAAGCCTATAAATATTTTTACATATTATCTAAAAACAATGAAAATGTAATATAGAAAAATGTACATAAATCTTTTTTTTATACGATTCAGAGTATTCGAATAAGGGACTTCGTTTGTTTTGATTGAATGTGCATCACTAACTTATTTTTATTGTTCTTTAAACATAGTTTATTGGGAATCTTCATTCTATGGAACGAACCAATGCTTTATAAGAATTCAATATCCAACATGATCCTGTTTGTGGTATATCTATTAACAGATTTTCGTGGAAAATCACATATAAAAAATAATCACTTATATAGTTATATTTAAAAACATTCGATAAATTAGCGTTTTTGTACACAAATATTTTTAGATGCGATTGTCAAAAGCCGTTATTTTTTTAGTCTCGGACCAACTTGTAAAGTTTGTGAAGAAACTATTAAATGGTTACTTTTACAACAAAAAGTCCCTTATGGATACAACTTCTTGAAATTTTGCAAGTAGGCTATATTAAGAATTCGTTCTATAATCATCACACTAGGAGAACAGACAGTTCCTAGATACTCCACTATTATTCCAAATTTGAATAGAAATTCTTAGCATATTTCAATACTGATGGTCATATCTACGATTAAATGTACAAACTAAAATCGCCACCATCTATTAGTATAAAAATTAAAGCAAAACGTGTATATTTAAGCCTTTCTATATAACTTAAAAACAGCATATTATTTTCAATAAGGTGTGCGCTAAGTTCAAATTAATGACATTTATGCAATTGCTTAAACAAATTCACAAAAACGTGTCATTGTATACAATTCCAGATAAGCGATTTATGCACAGATTATACTAAAGAAATTGTATTTTGCATTGAAGAAATATAAATATTTGTTGTTTAATTTATTTATCCAACAAGATTTTATTAGGCTTCTTGCTTAACTACAGTAGTCTTCTCAGAAACGTATAATCCATCCAAGAACTTACGAATATCCTTGTTTTTAACAGTGGTAGATTGCTGAATAAGAGCAGCTGAGCCTGAAACGGCTTCAATGTCATTACCTTCCACAATCAATTCATCCTTTTGTGCAGTTGAATTAACAACTGTTACACCGGGAGCCATCTCGACACGACGAATGTATTTTTCTCCTAAGAAATTACGAATTTCAATTACTGTATTGTTTTCAGAAGTAACACAGTTGATGGGGAAATGGGCATATACGGCACGCATTTTGTATTGGAATCCAACGGTTACACCTATGTGAAAAATATGTTAAAATTACTATATTAACAACTGAAAAACTCAACAGGCTTCAAAACAGATCATAAAATGGACATTTCTGGTTTTGCTTCTCCCAACTGTACTTGTACAAGTGTTATTGCCAAATTTTAACTGCTTAGAGCCTATTTTTTACGAATTTTATTTACATACCTTTGATCATATTTTCAATATGACTGCAGACAGTGCGAACAGCAGCCAGTTCTTTCTTCGCTCCAAACCATTTCTCGACTTTCAATGTACGTTTGTTTACCATGTACATGTCCAAAGCCAAGTGTTTAAAACTGCGTTTTAATACACCTCTTGGCCCAGTGATTGTAACCACTCGTGCCCGAACAGAGGCTTTAATATTCCTAGGAATTTTAACACACTGATTTGAGTTAATAGTCCTCATGTTTAAAAAAACACTGCAAGTATATATAGAACATAGCATTAAATACATTGTCATAAATTTTTGTAAATCTACATCTTCAGACTTTAAATTACATAAAAAATATCACCATTAACCAAATATTTAATGAAATTACAAGATTTCCTTATACAATTTAATTTACTAAATATTCACACATTGGAGATGATTTTGAATTATTTTATCTATACGAAAAAAAAACACAAACTTACACGCTTCGGACCGACCGGAAAAAGGTTGATATGAAAAAAAAATTTTTTGACGTTTCCACCGGACAACAAGGCTGAACATTTTAAACGGCTACAGTAGGTCAACAATAAAATTACCGGCGGCTAAGACCACGTTCAGACGATGGGTTTAACACGGTGGCCACATTTTCAATATATGTTTACAATACTCTATATATCGCAAGTTCTCAACATAGCGTCTATACCTGATATAATATCAAATTTATTTCTATCAGCAATTGTCAAATTTCATAGCAGAGAGAATCATATTACGTGTGGACGTGTGGATTCTGCCGACATTAGAAAATATAGCTCACCTGCTTACTCTAGTGCTTTTTTGTATCAGTATGTCAAGCACATATGTCTCATCAATTGATTGCTCAGTACTGAAGAATCAAATGGCTGCTCAAACCTGACAACTCTTTTGTTTTGTTTATATTCTTCAGTGCAAATAAAAAAAAAACAATTATTAATATTAAATATATACAATAAAAAGATATTTACAAATAAAAGATTTTAAAAAGTAAGAACAACACTTAACAGCTACTTCTTGATTTAATGGCATTGTGAAAATGAATGAAACAAATAAATATTAATAGAATATACATATATTATCTAAATTTACCTTCATTTCTGGGGTTTCGGTGTAATAACTCCTCAATTTCCCATAGTTATTACGTGATGAAAGTTTCCACTGCCCGGAAAATATCTTCCGAATCACAATTGCCTATAAAAACATGCAAACAATTTTATTATAATTAATTAGTAATAAATATATTTATTTTAAATCAAACCTAAACTTTTAATAAATGCAACTTCGCAATTTACTAGTCCATGTGCTTTTGTTTTGTTTATAGGTTATGTTCACTTGTTATTGTGCCATATATTATTTGAAAATATTGTGGCACTTATTGCATAATATAGGGCAAAATGAAAATAATATCACGATGAATACCTATATACAATTTTATTGAATAATGAATAGGCCGCTTTATATATTAATAATATGAAAGAGATTATATAAAATTATTTTGTTTAAAAATGCCGCATTTTAAAACTAAAAGATTTATATTTTGGTTCAGTGTACAGCTTTAAAATTCTCAATGCCATCCCTGATATCTAACTTATTTTATCAGGTGTAAACGCAGTATAAAACGCTGTATTTGACAGAAGAAACAAACTTAATTACCATTATTGTTATAGTAAGCGTCGGGCAGAAGTATTGCGTTGTTAAGTGAATATCATATTTCAGATTTTCTATATGCTTAACGGTTGTTCAATTCTTTGGTTTTTATACATTATAAATTAATTTTTGTTATAACTTATTTCGACAAATAACTCGTAAAGTGGCACTGAAGTTTTTTCAACCATGGATAAGGGACAGGGAACTGGTCGAGCTCGTGGAAGAGCAAGTAATAATCCTCCTGGAAGCAGTGGAGGAAGAGGTAGACGCACTGGTCAAGCGGTGAGTGTCCGTGCATAGGTAATATGCGGAAATATAGAACATTCATATATATTACATTGATACATATGCATATACTTATGTGTGTTCGCACAATTATGTTGTATGTATATAGGAATGTATGTACATACTTACATACGAATCAGTCCTTTATTGATATGTAGTATATAAAAAAAATCAAAATGTTTGATACCCTAGCAAAATGACTCCATACTTTGTGCACATTATTGTACTTCTGTATATTTAGGCTACGTTGCAATAAATCAGTGTGTTGTTGTAGTTCTCTGAGCTTGGCATTTGAAATATATTGCATATGCTTATCTACATAACTATACATTAATCTACAAAACTATCTACGTATATGTGCATGTACATATACATATAATGTACTCCCATGCATAACCATTTGTAAGTAATACACGATACAACATAAATTCAATCTCACAACTTTGAGCAAACGCTGCAGATAACATTGCCTTTCTGCGTGTGATATGGAATATCTTGCGGTCTAAAACAAAAGGTGCGATATCGTTCATGGGGATTTTCGATATTTCTCTTTAGCCTTTTTCGTACTTCTATTTATAAGATGTATATAGAAAGAGATTTATGGAAGTTATAATGTAAATGTGCGTCACTTCGTGGCGCTTTATAATATTGAAATTGCACTAAGGGCCATTATTACAATTTAAAGTTAGTTAAAAGTAGGATTTTATCGGATGTATAAAAACTTTATCATTTGCAAAATTTTATTTTAACCTAAAGTGAGCGATAAATTACAGGTAACTGTATCCTACCTGGTAAGTTAAATTTGCAATAATGGAGAGCTTTTTATGCGTCTGATAAAATCTTACTTTAAACTAACATTAAGTTGTAATAATGGCCCTAAATGAACACAAGTGATATTTTTGGAAGATAAGTATTTTAACACAAAATATGAGCAAACTCTCATAAAATGAGAAGGCTGAATCGGATAAGCACAATTTTGTCATAAAAATTTATTAAAAAGCTACTACTTGTTCGAAAATATTATACGTAATAAATATAAGTAACATACTGACAACCAGCATCGTAAATTATATCGCTTGTTTTTAAAGAAGAAAGTATAACAAAAGTTATTATTAAAATTATTATTGTTAACATGATTATTATTAACATTATAATTGTTAACATTATTATATAAATTTCAGGGTCAAAATCAACCAGGAGGACAATTGGGGCCGGAAACTGTACGCTCAGCACCAGCACCTTTTAAAGTAAAAAAAAATAAACAAAAGTTATTATTAAAATTATTATTGTTAACATGATTATTATTATTAACATTATAATTATTATTATTATTAACATTATTATATAAATTTCAGGCTCAAAATCCACCAGTAGGACAATTGGGGGCGGAAACTATTCGCTCAGCACCTTTTGCTTGGGGCAATCCAAATGTTGGCGGAGCACGCGGTACAAGTCGCGGAGGAGCTGTTGTGACTGCAGCGCAGCCAACGTCTGTTCCACAGCAACGACCACCAGCACCAGTGACATTAGGCCGTGCGACTACACATCGTGATGTACCCGTTGCTGAATCTCAGGGAGGTGAGTATCTAATATACACATGTTAAATACTAGGAAAGTACATCGATTTCGATTGCAGTCTAACATAGGTTATTCGCTAAAATGAATAACTGTTATGAAATTTATTATTTGACATATTGTCACAATTCTATTTTAAATGAAATTTATTTGTTGGTGGTCAATGTGCATTTCATTGGTGCTTTATCAGTAGATGAATACCTTTTTTTAATAGAATTCACAATTGTTATTTTATTTTACACATTGCAAACCGGTAATTTTTTATATTATTTTTCTAAGTTAAATACTATATGCTATGTACATGAGCAATACAATTCTAATAATTTTTATTTGAGTGTGAAAAAACACGCTAATCACATTTCATATAAATAATGTAAAAAACCTAATGTCTTAACATCTCTGACTTTAGTAATAAATAAGGATTTAAAGATTAACACCCATATTCTTAAAAAAATAAAACGTATTTAAAATCTGGGGCCAAATTACCGCACTCGATATCGATCGAAATTTCAATACATTTTAAATACGAATTTCGATCGATATCGAATGCCGTAATTTGCCCCCTGTTTCAAGAAAATTTTGTATGTAAAAATTTTATTAAAATACATATCAAACTCATTTTAAATTTTATTAATACCGGGGTAAATATTGATTATATTTATGTTTAAAAGATTTCTTATACGCTTAAGAACTACAATTATCTATCATGCATATTCATATATACACATATATAAAATACAATAAATAAACCACACATTAATTATAAAGAGCCAAAGCTGCATAGATTGCAAAAAACAATTAAATATGTTATTAGAGACGGAAGATTTCGTCGGCTGGCTGTCGACACTTAGATATTTATCAGCTCCCTTTTATATTCAATTTTATAAAAGCTTAAATTGTATGTTTTATCCCGCATATAATTAACAATAAATTTACTTTGTTCTTACAGCTGTTGGAAAAGATGATAATCGAGGTGTTGTTCGTGGCAAACGCGTAATTGCCGAACTAGTTCACTCACGTCCAAGAGATCTTGGAACAAAATGTGGCGTAACCGGTGATAAATTGTCGGTTCAGACAAATTACTTTCGTATACTGAAAAAACCGAAATGGTCAATACATCAGTATCGCATTGACTTTAGTCCAGACGTTGATATGATTCGTCTACGTCGAGCTTATTTGGCACATCATAAAGATCTATTTGGTGGTTTTATATTTGACGGAACCATACTATTCTGTACAAACTATTTCTTGGATCAAGCGGAGAATGGGCAAAGAGAAGTTTTAACTAAGAACAGAGAAGGCGAAACGATACAGATTAAAATTAAACACGTCGGTATTGTTGATGTTACGGATGCACAACTAATTCAAGTATTGAATTTGATTTTACGTCGTTCTATAGAAGGTCTTCAGTTGCAATTAGTTGGAAGAAACTATTTTGATCCAGCTGCTAAAGTAAGTCTGATAAACATTACCATAAACAAATTTCTTTTCTACGAATTGGTCCATAATACATTGTTTCATTAGCACAAAAGTGATAAAATCATAATATTTTTATTGTCAATTCTCTTTTAAACAAATTTTATTTTCTAAACAACAAATTAATTTACATGGGTGGTGAATATGTAAAAATTTTTTCTTCTTATGGAGAACATTATTAGAAAAGAACATTTTACATTCTTCTTAAGGGAAATATTAATAGAAAAGAAGGGTTTACATTCTTAAAATAATACATATATTGCAGAAAAGAACATAAGACATGTAAAAAGCAGAATAAATGCAGGATATTACTCAAAAAAGAAGGAGGCTATAAAATAATCCATCCCTCTCATTCTTGTAAATATTTGTCAATATTCGGTGAAGACAACATAAAAAATTGAACAAGTCATTTCGAAGAGTCCCTTGCTATAGAGATAATCGTAAAAACAATACACTGTTTTGCAATCGATCCAATCTCAAAACATACCATTTATGCGATCGTTATGTTGAAGCTAAAATAATAAGCCACGTTTATACTTTTTATTTATAATAGATAAATATGGACAGTTATAGAATGGAACTTTGGCCTGGCTATCAAACTTCAATCCGGCAGCATGAACGAGATATTTTATTATGTGCTGAAATTACTCACAAAGTCATGCGTACCCAGACTCTGTATCAAATCTTGTCCGATTGTTCCCGAGAATTTTCAGACTTTCAAACTGGTTTTAAGCAACAGGTTGTGGGTACGTTTAACAGATGTTTAAATAAAACATTATATTTATTTTATTATTTTTTTATTTATTTATTATTTATTTTATTATATATATTTTTTTTATAGGAACCGTTGTGCTTACTGACTATAATAATAAAACTTATCGCGTGGACGATGTTGATTTTAAAGCATCCCCACTGTCAAAATTCGATACCAAAGATGGGCAAATTTCGTACGTCGATTACTATAAGAAGGTAAGCTAAAAAATTTGTTTTTGTTTTAAATGTCATACATTCTATCGAACGATAACTTGCGAGATCGCCGAACAGGCAGTTAGACTTTGAAGTTAAATTGTGTCACTGTCAAAACTGCATGTAAATTGACGTCAAATAATAGAACATTAATTTAAGCTAAACAAAGATTATCGAAAACATTAAAAATATGTATATCGATAGTAATACGATAATTCTAAAAATATTTATAGTACCTGTTCACAGCAGAGACGAGCGATCCCGTGATTTTTAAGGAACGTGATGCATATACATATTTATTATACTGTTTTGAAATTTATGCCGGATGCAGTCAATATAATTTAGATAGGTGCAAATTACTCTTTAACAGAATAATACGTTTTATATACCAGTTAAAACTGCGTGATCATGTTTCCGAACATGTTTTAGATTTTCTTGGATGCAATTTTAGGAGTTTTGTTAACATAAGTCTCTCATTCTTTTACAAAGTTATACTTCACGATTGTTTAGAGTACGTTCGGGAAATTTTCATATTTTTGCAGACCGACAGGAATCCGCAACTTTTATATCCTATGAGATATCACGTAATTAATGAAAGATCTTTTAATATGCGAGTCGCTAAATGTTGGAATCTTTTACCACGACCTCTTCGAGATTTTACGTTTATCCCACAAACATTTAAAATAAAACTTATGGAACGCGCATCCATCAACAATATTTAGGTACTATTTTTTCGTAGGTAATTCAATAACCGTTACATTTCATTTAAATATTTTGCGCATTACATGTCATTATACATATGTAAACTATCTCTATATTTGCATGAAGAAAATTTATTTGATAATTGTTATATGAAATTTTTACATAGTAGTTGTTAATACAAATCTATTTTTGTTAGACCACCAACTATATATTGTTTCAGTTGGTTCCTTTATGATAAATAAATAAATAAAAAAAGTGTGTGTGTGCGCAAGACACACACGGTAGAAGTGAAACTTCTGAAAAGTCCCTGATTAAAAAACTTTTGAAAAGTATTGAAAAAATTAACAGTCGCTTCATGTAAACTGAATATTTTATAAGTACAAAAAAAAAAAATAATAAAAATTCATCAACAATCAACACACTAAACTAAAACTTTCTAATACGCAGGCGCAACGCATGCATTAAACACATACTAACATAACACGTAGAACGCTCGAACCTGGAGCAAGATTTTACTTAAGTTGATGTTTTACATTCTGTATTAGATCAAATTTAAATATTAAATTTTGTTTAATCGCATAATCAAAATAGCCATATTTAGTTTAATCAAACAGATAATCGTACAGCAATTAATCGGTTTGTAGGCGATATGTTGTGAAAGGTTTCTTCTACCTATTAACAAAAATGAATATATGTGCACGTGTACATATTGGAATATGACTTGTTGCAAAAAATTAATTCGAAGGTTTAATTTTTTTATATACAGCGCTATAATATCCAAATTCGGGACCAGAAACAGCCAATGTTGGTTTCTCGTCCCACTGAGAGAAATATCCGTGGCGGCCAGAATGAATTTATTGTGCTTATACCAGAATTGTGCCGTGCTACGGGTATAACTGATGCTATGAAAAATAATTTCAAGTAAGTATTCGTGTAGGATAGAAAGAATATGATGCCAGAAGTATATTATTGCAAAGTACTGCTTCTAATAAGTATCTGAAATAGTTAAGTATTTAATAATTAATAGCATTTTTCTAAAATCAGCTGACGGTGTTTATAAAATATTTTTTATAGAATGTTCAAAGCATAACTGCAAACAGATAATAAATTGCAATAAAAATATTTCTGGCTTAAGGGAATAGCCACCTATGCCGACTTTTGCTTTTTAGTTTTAATAATGTGCTGTGTCATAAACCAAGTTCGGCATTTTGACATATGAATGTATGCTATTTGAATTATTTTATGTATGTATATGTATATTTCTTTCGGTTTACAGACTTATGCGAGCAATGAGTGATTATACACGCTTGAATCCTGATCGTCGTATTGAACGTTTGAAAACATTCAATAATCGTCTTCACAATTCAAAATCTAGTATGGAAGTTTTCTCGTCATGGAATATGAAACTTGACACAAATTTGGTGGAAGTTCCTGGTCGTAAATTGCCAAATGAAAAAATTGTTTTTGGTAATCAGAACAAAGTTCTATGTGATAGAAACGCTGATTGGACACGAGAATTTCGGAACAATTCCATGTATTCTCATGTTGATATAAAACGCTGGTACGTCATTGTTCCCCGCCGTAATGTACGAGAAGTTCAAGATTTTGTCAGAATGTGTATTAAAGCCGCAGGTTCTATGAGAATGCATATATCTGAACCAAGATAGTAAGCGGATGTTTATTTATATATCTAGAATAAGAATTACATTGACTTGATGTATTGTTTTGATTTCAGCGAGGAAATGCCTGATGATCGTAATGGTTCCTATTCTCAAGCTATTGATAAAACAACGGCTCAAGATCCCCAAATTCTAATGTTGGTACTTGTAAACAATAATGAAGAAAAGTAAGTTTAATTACACATATGTGGTATTTATATAAAATTGCCCATTGCAAGATCGAATTTCAGATATTTTATAACAATGAACTAGTAGTACAGGGTTAATTTTATGAAAGTTTTAAAAATATTATTACCTTCTGTAAATTTTTAACCATGTGAGATGTAGGGTAATTAATAATATATTTAAACTCCGTTTTTTTTTTCTCCAGATACTCCTGTATAAAGAAAAAATGCTGTGTAGATAGGCCGGTGCCTTCTCAGGTTTGTACACTACGAACAATAGCGCCAAGAGGTGATAAAGCTGCTGGCCTTATGTCAATTGCTACGAAAATTGTTATTCAAATGAATGCCAAGTTAATGGGCGCTCCTTGGATGATTGATATGCCATTAGGCGGATTAATGACGGTTGGCTTTGACGTTTGCCATTCAGCTAAGGAGAAAAATAAGTCATATGGTGCTCTTGTTGCAACAATGGATATAAAACAGTCTTCCAAATATTTCTCGTCCGTAACGCAACACCTGAAAGGACAAGAGCTTTCCAATGAAATAAGTTTAAAAATGACGTGTGCTCTTAAAGCATATCGTGCTACGCACGGTACTTTACCTGAACGCATCTTATTTTACCGCGATGGTGTTGGCGATAGCCAGCTGCACCAAGTTTTTGGAACAGAAGTAAAATTCCTCAAAAATAAATTGGATGAAATATATAAATCTGCCGGCTTTGAGAAAGGTTGCCGTCTTGCATTTATTGTTGTGTCAAAGCGTATTAATACTCGCTATTTTGTGAAGAGTCAAAATCCTCCACCCGGAACAGTCGTCGATGACATAATTACGCTGCCGGAACGCTATGATTTCTTTTTGGTATCTCAGTCGGTGCGACAAGGTACCGTTTCACCTACAAGCTACAATGTTATCTACGACAATATGGGCCTTAACCCGGATAAATTACAAATTTTAACTTACAAAATGACTCATTTATATTACAATTGGTCCGGAACTTTACGTGTACCATCTGTATGTCAATATGCTCATAAGCTTGCCTTTTTAGTGGCTGAGAGTATTCATCGTGCTCCAAGCAATGTCTTGGAAAATCAATTGTACTTCCTTTAAAACAGTTACCAATAACTATCTCAAAAGTATGTTTCAAACGTATCAAAATCAGTTATCAGAGTTCTAAACTTTCTGTTCAAGCCTGGCCATTTTTAATGTAAAAATTTTATAATGCTTGATAATTCTGCCACGTTGTTAATTAACGTGATAAATTAAGACAATTTCTCTATTACATTAAAGATTTCATTATTTTTATGGAATGTTATTCTTTTTTTCTATTTTATATGAACAGTTATTAATTTTTTTACTTGAAACACTTTATGCATTCATTTGAATTTTTTATTTACACTTTTTTTAATAAATACATACATTGAAATTTTTAAAAATATTGTTTTATTATCTTATGGAATTTTCAGGGTAAGAAATAGCAGAGCGGAACCAATTTATAAACGCTGCGCTTTCTAGAACATTAACTCGTTGGAGTTGAATTGCCCAAGAAGTTGAATGATTGCAGATATTATTAGAGATAATTTCAGTTATAAGCTTCACTGAGTAGTAAAGATGCAAACTTGACAAGCATTGTTGGCACTCAGCAGTTGGAGTAAAATTTTATTGAATTCATTTAGAAGACGAACTCTAGGAATTGGGCTCATTTGAACACAAAAAAATAAGAAAATGTGGCTCAAGAAATATTTTATGAGGCCATATCAATGGGACGCTCTGAAGACATGCACAAGAAATTTAAAAATTTTTATTCTTTTTGTGTTGGTGTTTGCCAAAGGCTAGTAAAAATATTTCCTTTTAAAATAATTTAATTGAGGGGTTTCCCATTATAGATCAAACCGTCAAGCTTATGTAATTGTTTATTCGTCCAACACACATATCCTAATCCGTATTTCATAAAACGCGTGAAGCAGAACTAATGCCAACTAGAGGGTAAATGATTTTGATAACGAATGCATATCCAAAATCATGCCACATATCGGTACATCTTTAGAAATGTGTTTATATCCAGCAGCATAACTTCCGAATAGCAATTTTATTTTTTAATTAAAATTTTGAAATGAAAGATATTGGCTATTATATTGCACAAATGCTTAGATTACAAATGTGGTGGTGTTAGAATGTATTATTGAGTCACAGACATAATTTGTGATTGAGTTATGTACATATACATATCTGTTTGGACATATGTAGTGATATTTTCAAAACTATATGCAACCATCTGATATGACACATATTTTATATATTAATGTACCACATGTAAAATTGCAGTTATGTTACATGTTATGCGAATAAGTGTTATTATTGAGTGAAAAGCGCTCTTATCATATTAATATTTTGACATCACTTTCGATACTCAACAAAAATTAAGACAGAGTGGGTTTGTCATAACACACTATATACACTTGCACGTTTTTTCTGTTTTACCATAGCATTAATTTATTATTTATTTATATATACATATTTATATGAAAAGTATTATTTCATATATACATACGTATTATAATAGTTTGAAAACATATTCCAATCTAGTTAATATCATATAAAAATTGGCTTAAACATGCATAAATTTTTGTGATCTGCTTGTGTTGAATCAGTGTTTGTGCCTCGTAGTGTTTTTGGAATTCAATATTCCTGTAGAGAATTCTTTGAAAAACTTTCAATTAAAGTGTGTTTGAAATTTTGTTGCTATTAATTTCCTTGTATGTGTTTTAATTATTGATGTATCGATTGTGTGCAAAAATTTACTGCAAGCTGTTTTAATAAGGTCAGTTAATCTTAGGTACATAATCATATTCGCACCAAAGTCAATCAATTTAACTTAAATCAAAATGCTTAAATTGGAACATCCTCATTTGCTACGAAAACATTACAGGTACATACATATGCATGTATGTATAAACATAAGGATTTTATTAGTAAATTAGATATGCATATGCATAGGAATATGCAAATGTATTTATGTGTACATATGTAGGTATATGAATTAACCCTTTCAGGGTCAAAAATAATTTAGGTTTAGATAAAAATCTGAAAATTTGTATTCAAAGTGAAATGATGGTGCTGAAACCGGGAAAAATAAAATTTTTTGTCTTAGGCCACGCCCCTGGATTTTGGGGAATGTCGAATATATTCGACACTGACCTTCAATGGCACCTAATGATATCCTGATATTTTTACTTGAAATTACAAAAAAACAACTGTTTTTTAAGGTTTCTTCGCATATTTTGGTTCTAATAAGGCCATTATTTCCTCATCAATTAATTTTGCCATTATCTATCATAAAACAACCCCAAATGCACTGATTCATCAACAAATATGTTATGGGCAGTAACGTAAAAAAAGTATACTCTGAAGGTCAATGTCGATTATATTCGACATTCGAAAAAAAGTCACGCAAAAAGTACACGCTTCAGATTTATGTATATTATATGTTATATAACATCAACTTACACATGCATCAATACTTAAAAATTTTTTCAATATACTCCGGTCACTAAAATTATATATCTTGAGCTTCCAAAAATTCTTTTTTTTTACAAAGTTTTCAACCACTCTTTAAATCTTGCTTTCAAGCAACAAACCAATCTCAAATGCCAAACATAACAACACTTATTCAAAGCTTATGTATGTTTCTTAAAGTTAAAACAAAAACAACATAAATAACTGTAAATTCTTATACAGTAAAATGGCATAGAAACCAAGTGAAACGTAATGTCGAATATATTCGACAAAAACACTGAAAGGGTTAATGTAAATAAATTTGCGGAACTATTTCAATGTCATTGCACCAGCTAAAGTTCCCATTCATTATTTATGCCCATATTTTTAGAGTAGCGCATAAAAAAATCATTTATTTGGAAATAAATATGCAACATCTATAATTCACCGCTTTTTTCTAATTTATTGTTTTAAATGCGGAAACCTTAACATGGGTCTTACAGAGTTTTAAAATTTGAACATATTTATACACAACTTGCATAATTATATGGTCGCAATGGACACCATTGATAAAGGCTTCTAAATACCTTTTGAAATATGATTTAATATACTACAGTTTTTGTATATGTTTGCATATCTAAAAGAATAAATGCAAACCAGATATATACGCTTATCGCAGCGTGCTTGTACAAATTTATACATGTGCAGATATGTACATATATGCACATATTGTTGGGGATTCCAAATAACTTTCAAATTATGTATAATAATGTACTGTTTTGTATATAAATTTACCTATGTATGTAGGTATGAATACAATTAAGGCCCATAAATCCAAAAGGAAAAAATATACATATTAATATTTTAAAATCGTTTATTCAACTTATTGTCTCAATTAAATTTGTGCTTTTGTTTGTTATGCTGAGAGGTTTTGGTATTTTGGAATTAGGTTAAAGTCTACTGATGATTTGGTGTAAGAACCAATGAAATACAGAAAAAGCATATTAATTTTTGTTAAAAATAATTTTTTTTAATATGTAGGTAGGTGATTTTAAGAATACTTATGCACATCCACTTATTATGTTTAAGTTTTATGTCTGATTCGGGAAGTGCTACCGCCGAACCTCGCATGCAAAAGAAATGTTTTTAATGTAATATTGACCTTTATTACTATTATTGCAATCGTAAGCGAAATAAAATTACTACAATGTCAAATATTTATCCCAGAGTATTCCTAAATTTGTATATTTTGATATTCTGATATTTTTAAGCTTAGTGTCTTTTTTTTAATTTTAGTTCTTAATTTCAATATTTCGTCACACTTTTATGTGACTTCTTCAGGAAATTAATTATTTTATTTGATATGAACAATTTTGTCATTTATTTCCTGAAGAAGTCACACAAAGAAGTGACGAAATATTGAAATTAACAAAAGTAAAATAAAAGAGACCCTAAGCTTAAAAATATCAGAATATTATAATAATTAAAAAGAGGTCAAGAAAACAGAAGAATTTATATATTTTGTATAATTCAATACAAATTAGTTTAATAATACAATTACTAAATTTTTATTCTTTGAACACGACTTAAAATTGTCATGAGATAACGAAAAGTCAATATTAACAATATTTTTTTAAAGGTAATAAATGCTCTTAACTTAGGCTCATTCGTATAATAATTACTGTTGTGCGTAGTTACAAATCCTAATTCATTGGTTCTGAGAGGTCTAGAAGTTATACGAAAGTAAATTAAATTAGAAAAGTATTCAGGATCAGTGTTACCAATAATTAAGTTGAAAAAAACATGGGGGAGTGAAAATTACTATCTGTTACCGAAATTCAAAAAATGTTTACTGGGATATTAATCGCATCCTTGTTCGAGCGACTGGTTCCCGGTTCCAAGGCGTTCTTCTCACATAAAATAGTATAAATGTGTAGTATGTATCCTCCAAAGTTAAAAGAAACTCTTAATTGAAATTTTTTTTCTGTACTTAGATTTGGATTTTAGCTGCGATTAAAAAGGTCAGGAAGATAGTGGTAATCAAAAGTTTGTTTAAGTTATATACATATGCATATTGCAATGTTTATATACATATGCATGTGTTTGTTTGTAAAAGTTTATTGTAAATAATATTGCGTACAACCTATGCCAAGTAATTCCCGGGATCTAATAGATTTTTCTTTTTGCTCACGGGAATGGGTAGATACAGGAATGATTTCCATTATGTACTTCAATAGTTCTAACGTATTTATTGTATATTTCATGTAGAATAAGCTGCTTAAAATAGAAAAAGTCTCCTTTTTTAAACGTACCATACATCAGATTGTTTAAAAATTTAACTAAATGAGCAACATAAAAAGCTGATATGTATTCGAAATACAACACAGATTGTGGGAAACATCACAATCGAAGTTCGCAAGTGATCGAAAGTGGATATTATAAATTTGCGGATGTAAAAAACTATCCGACATTTCCCCAAGCATTCAATTTGAATTTAGAAGATGATGAAAATATGGTTAAAATGCCAAGGCGTTTTCAAGAAGAGTTTAATTACGAAAATTATAAGTCATGTGACGATATTGATTTCGTTCCAAAAGCTAAATTTGCACCGTACGGCCATCATAATCATAGTTATCAATATCATGATCATTTTCAAGGTAATGAATATCAACACCAGACGCAGGATCATCAACACTGCCAAGGTCATCAACGTGATCAACTTCATAATCATACAGATCATAGACATCAGTACTACTACTCTAACAAAAATGATTGCGACCACGTATACGGTAACCTTGGTAGCCCACCATGCTGTGTTCATCAGATTTCTGTAAAAAAAAATGCTTCTAATAATAATAAAGATAATAATTGTTATAAAAAATCCTGCGAGCGTTTTAATGGAGAATATCATCACAATCATCAATCACTGCCAACAGCAGACTGTCTGCAAACGAAATCGTAATATTTTAAATCAAATAATTCAATAGCTTTCGTTTTTTTTATTTTTTAAATGCATTTATTTTGTTTTTGCATTATTTGAACACAATATATATTGCAACAGTTATTACTTAAGCTTTGAATACACATTTCCTTTTATATTATTTTTTTATGTTATTATAATTATCTACTTAGCAAAATAAGACGATTATATGTTTTTACATTGATCTTTTTGTTTAATGTTTATAAATAATTCGTAGTTTGGATCAAACAACTCCCGATTTCGTTACTGAACAACATTATCAGCACTATTGTTCTTACTTCTACAATTCAAATACTTGCAAAATAGCGAGTGGTTCAAGGAGAGGCAGAAAATTACCTACTACATCCAGAATGCCATTTCCAAAGAAAAGTGTGCGTTCCAGCGATATCGAATTAAATGCCAAATATGAATTGATATCTATCGAAACGGACAATTTGTTGCCAACTGACATAACTGAAAATGGTAACGATATTGAAAACAATTCTAAAGCGAATTATAATTATGTGCTAAAAGAAAAATCCTCAAACAACAATAATTGTGGGTTAGCTGCGTTTGAAAATGGTAACTGTCATTATGATTCGAAAAATGCAGGTGAATCTATAACCGTAGCTGACGATTATTTAGACCTTAAAAAGATTGAATTTCATGCGGGCAAGAAGAATCAAAATTTTGCTGAAGAGGATTCCGATGCGGCACTGCTTTTTCTAGAAAAGCACAAGAACAAACGCAAACTACGTACTAGCTCTGCGGAGGATGGATTATCTTACTACAATAATCAAATGACAGAATTCGAAGTGGATAATGTAGGAGAAAATATAAATGCTTTAAATATTTACGAACAAAAGAAGCGAGAGCAAATCTCAAACAAGAATGAAGGCACTTCCTCTCGAAATATAAAACTGCCCGCTACCCCAACAAATATCAAAGGTAAATTTCATCTGTCAAAAAGTGGATGCCGTTTCGAGTACCGTTAAGGAAATACGTTGAACTAATTTAATTTACATTAAATTCAATTAGAATTTATAGGCTAATTATTCGATTTTTTTTATGTTCAGAAAGACATGATAAATATTCCAAGGTACAAATTAAAGTCGATATCAGTTTTTAGTTATTCAACTTACACAGCAAAATGGGTATTAAAACACAAATGTGTTTACCATCAGGTTGATACAGTTCTCGTATGCAATTTCCTAATAAAATTTTTATAAATAAGAACACAATACACATGAGCACTGATGCTGAAAGCGTTGCGACTTTCGAAAACAGCTGTTCTGCTCTGCTTACCTTTGTGCCTTGGAATATTTATCATGCCTTTCTGAATTTAAAAAACGAAAAATTTCGAACAATTAACCTATAAATCTTAATTGAATTTTATACAGCAATATTAATGTGTGTTAAAAAAATACTTATATATAAATTTAATTTACATTTTATGTAGGGGCTTCTGCTAAAAAGTTTTCACCTCCTCCAAAAAATCGACGGGTATTGATTTACAATATCCAAAGTCCTAGACTGTCTCGTTTATCAACATCTAATATCCGTGTACAAAGATCAAAATTTAAACATCATAACGAGGCGAAAGACCATAGTGATAATCCGGCTGTTGATGTGACACCATGTGTTGACAAATATTGTGTGGAGTATGGACAAGTAATAGATTCCACAAGTAATATTAAAGATATAAAAAAGTTAATCTGTGATAACATCAAAAAGGATAGAAATACGAATGATGGTAATAGAAATAATAGTGACTATAAAAGCGATGCTGATGATGATGATGACGATGATGATGACGATTTCGATAATGGTAGGTGCAACAATTTGCTCTCTATATTATATTTGTCAACTAATTACTTTTTCATATTTAGTTTCAGATTTTGATAGCAGTAGTGATTCCGACATTTCATCCGATTCCGAAGAAGGCTATAGATCGTATGCTTATAAATTAACTCACTCTTTAGATGTCATCTCAACTTCTTTATCGTTAGAATCTTCAATTAATTCTGAAAATAATGGTCTAGAAAATCCTGATTCTCTTTTAGTACCAAGTTTATTTCCAAATGTACCACCGTATTTAGCATTTTCATCAAATACCAAAAAAGGTCCCGATGTACCGAGTGATCTCTATCGCATTCTCAAGTGGAGAGTAACAAATGTTATGCCACGAGTAGTGCGATCAATTTTAGCTAATAGTGGGATGCGTTTACTAAAAAGTATTTTCTTATTTTATATTGTCTAAGAATAAGTAATATTTACTTTATTATATTTTAGAAACAAACGAATGGATGGGCGTCTGGGGAAAGCATATGAAATCGCCTTGTTTTAAAACAATACGACCATATCAAAAAATTAACCACTTGCCAGGTTCATTTAAAATTGGTCGAAAGGATTCTTGTTGGAAAAATTTAGTTAAACTAATGGCAAAACATGGAAAAAAGGATTTTGGATTTATGCCCAAGTAAGAAATGATAATAAAATATATTTATATAAATGAATTACAGCCATAAATTATGTCTCGTTATAATAGAACTTATATAATACCAAATGATTTAAAACAACTGCGCAAAAATTGGCCAAAATATGCACAAAAAAATGTTAAATGGATCATAAAACCACCAGCAAGCGCCCGAGGTACTGGAATTCGTGTAGTCGATAGATGGGCACAAATACCGAAAAGAAAACCACTTATTGTTCAAAAGTACATTGAACGTCCATTGCTAATAAATGGAAGTAAATTCGATTTACGTTTGTATGTATTGGTAACTTCCATTAATCCATTGCGAGTTTATATGTATCACAATGGACTAGCCCGATTTGCATCAGGTATGTTTAATTTCTGTTCTTGTCTCAACTGTATTTCAACTGTATTTTTATTTATTTTCGTTCATTGATTATTATTTTGAGACAAAAAAACTTATCATTAATACTGAAGGAAGTTTTTCGTTATTACTACAAGATTACTTAAAACTTACATACATACATATGTATGTACATCTTTTAATGTATATACATATGTACGTGATATAATTTTCTTTTAATAAACACTATTTTTTTTAATGAAATAAGCTTATTATAGCTCTCGAGTTCAGAAAATTATTATATATGTATGTCTGACGATATTTTACGATTTTGACGTTTTTTACAGTACGTTCGCCGAACAAAGGGATAGAAATATTTAACATATATGTATGTATGTATGTACATAAGTATAAAAACAGCATATTCGAATTTTGACTGTTTGACATTTTGATTTCGTACTTCATATATGTAAATTTTAGTCTGGTGAAAGATTTACAGAATTAGGCTTTTACAAAGTGAGCTAGACAAACAATGATTAAGTGTTGCCAATGCTTTGCTTGGAAACTATAGTGTTTTGAGCATGCTAATAATAGGTGTGTTTCTTTACTTTTTGGGTAAAGTTCGGTAAAATGAGAGCTAACTATAAATTCTCTCAATAAAAGACAAAAATGTGCAAAAGTACGGGAACGCGAAAAACCAAAACTATTGTATGTCAAAATTATTATATAAAAACTTGCATGTAGTATATACATACATACTTACTTACGTATGTTTTACTTACATGTTGCAGCGTATCTATAATATTTTCTTTCTTAATTTTATGTAAAAACTTATAAAACTTTGTTCGCCAGAAGTTTTTAAATCTTTTTTGCAACAACTTTCCAATTTTTTTATGTTTTTTTGTCAATTTAATTTTTCTTTGATGTTGTTTATTTTTCAAACAGCTGTTTGTTTATTTACTTGCCCAAACTAGCCCGAAGAAAAAGTACGGGCTGTTTCGTGCAAGAAGAAGAAGAAAATTACTCTCTCAAAATGTCTCTCATTTGCCCAATTTTCGAGTACGGGAACGCTTTTCGGTAAGATTGGGATCCCGCGGGCGCCCAATTTAGAGTAAAGAAACACACATAATCACATTAATCCCAGAAACCAAAGTATAACACACTTGTAATACTTGAAATATTTTGAAAAAAATTACATATTTTAATTTCTTTTATTTATTGAATTATCTCTTAATGCATTTTTTTTTTTTAAATAAATAAATAAAAAATTCTTTCCTTTTCTAGTTAAATATAGTGATAAATCAGATACACTTAACGATCGATGTATGCATTTAACAAATTATAGCATAAATAAATTTTCTTCAAATTATTCAAAGAATGAAGATGTTAATGCCTGCCACGGTCACAAGTGGACAATTAAATCCTTGTGGACATATTTAAGTAGTCGTGGTGTTCGTACCGATTTGCTATGGGCAGCGCTAAGGACATTAATTTTGCGGACAATTTTAGCTGGCGAAAATTCAATTAATAACATGATAAGAGCAAATGTCGAGTCAAAGTACAGCTGTTTTGAACTATTTGGTTTTGATGTTCTCTTAGATGCCGATTTAGTTCCTTGGCTGTTGGAAGTTAATATATCGCCGTCATTACACTCCGAACTACCGTTAGATTCGCATGTAAAAGCGCCCCTTGTACAGAGTGTGTTGAATACTGCACTTTATAATGTAAGAATTCTCCATTTGTGCATGAAAATATAAAAGACGATGTATTATTATTTTAGATACCACCAAAAATTCCTATAGAGCGACAAAGGGAAATTGCTGTGGAAATGTCATTACCACCTGGACCTATTTGCTACGATAAGCGCATGTATATTAATTATTTATCGCGGAGCGAAAAAATCAAACATAATACATTTACTCGCAAATGTATGGAGGAACGTGAAGAGGTACTTATTTTTCAATTAATATTTATTATGTTAAATATAAGATGAACTGAAGCCAGTATTAATAAATATAAGATAATAATTACAAACTGGCAGACCCAGTTAAAAATAATTAAATAAATAAAGTTCTGCTTGAGAAACATATGATTTCAAATGCTCGTCCGCCATTCATGCCTACTTATTACCAGTTTAAACTCGATGGTTTCAATACCTTTTCTCATTAATGTGTAATTGAAAAACATTTTTATGAACTTTGATACGAGCTCGCATACTTCGGAGTTAAGGCAAGCTCTCTGCAAGCCAGTATCAGCTTCTTTTAATGTACTCTATTTTGAAAAATTGTGCTAAGGTTTGTCAATTTTTATTCTTTCCGTGGTTTGAATATTTTTATTTAGATTCGCTACCGCTCTGAGGGCGCAACATTATGATTATATACAAAATAAATATCTAGAAATATTGTCTAAAATTTGCAAGCTTTTCCTTTGCAAGTTTGTTAAATAAAAAACTGCAGCAGTTAAATCTATATATTCTGCTTCTGTAGTAGATAATAATGATGTTTGTTGTTTTTAGGCTGGTGTTTTGAGATCTCAGTTAAACTAGGTTTAGTTAATCTGAAATCAGATTGTGTTAGCAAGTTTGTATGAAAAATTTTCACTCAACAGCTTAATTTTGCTTAAAATGTTTGTCTTTAATCAAATAGTAAAAAAGATCACATTTTGCCACGAAACTCAGATTTTCAGACTAATTTGAAGTAACTTTAAACTGAATCCACATCTCAAAAACACGGTCTTAGAGTTTCATGGCATAAATTCTGCGTGATTGGCTTTATTTACTTTAATACATATGACTAAAAACTTATTTTAATCTATTGTTTAAAAAAACTAATCATTATAAAAAGTTTTATCGATATACATATAAATACATATATTTTATGTTTTTAAAAGTATGTTAGTGCAATTTTGGAGCACCTAACCCCGGATGACGTTCGTTGCCTCGTTATTGCAGAAGACGAATTTGCTCGATGTTCACCGTTGGAGCGCATTTTTCCTACAGTTGACACTTACAAGTACTTGAAATATACTGAAGCCCCTCGATATTACAATCGTTTGCTAGATGCATGGGAATCACGTTATGGCAATAATCGCATTGAAGGAATTCATCTGTTAAGGCAATACTGTGAAGATCAATATCACCTTCAAGTACCCCAGATACCAACTAAAAAGGTAAATGTAAAAAAGAAATTTACTGATAAGTTTAACAATGTCATATGATTTGTTTCTATTAAAACACTATATTCAAGGATAACATTCATTCTTTACATATACTTAAATCCATTCATACACATCAACAGGAATTTTCATAGACATAAACTTTCAATTATTGTTTTAATTTTATCTATATACACAACAAAATACACATATACACTTATTAGTTGTGACGAGGACAATCAAGAAATCTATACCGAAATTCCTCGCCATAAATATAATTATAGTAGATATGAATGTTTACACAAAAAATTTTTTTACCATGTTTATTTATCGAATAATAGGATGCTAAAGTATTTGAATTTTTGAAATTTTGTTTAGGAAAATAATTTTTCCAGCTAAAAAGAATAAAACAAGTATAAGTACTTCTTATGGAAAATTTTTAGAACTTGAACAAAATAAATTGATAAAAAATTACTTGAATAAATTGAAATTGCAAAAAAAAAAGAAAAAAAAATTATTGTCTCTAAAGATATGGAAAATTCCAACGATATGTCGGATTTAAAAATAAAATTAAAGTATGTTTTATTTATATATAAATTCAAGAAGACTGAATAGAAATAATTTCATAAACACAATATTGAAATTGTGTTCATTTCTAGGAGCAGGCACAAATGCTCATTAGAATTGTAATTTTCGTTGGGAAACTCAAATTTGGCCCAAGATAAATGTGCGTAGAATACTGTAAAAGCTACTTTGGTTTTTAATTATTTTCACTGCAATGAATAGGTATTTTAAGCTTTTTAAAAAGTGGGTACCCTTATACATCCAACATTAGTCGCAAACTAATATTAAAAATCGTTTGAAAGCCCAACTTCTTATGGCCAAAAGAGGTGTCTCTCACAACAAATTATTAGTTGTTCTGTCCAAATTTATGTGTGTTTTGAAACTCATTGGCATGCAAATGAAAAATTTTACTCCCAATGAAAACTGTGCTGCCTTAGGAGAATATATAGTTGCGTTAGTAAGTCCTCTTTCACAAACATCAGGTATACTTGATCAGTTTTTCTTAAATTTTTTTTCGAACTCACACACGAAACGTCATGACAAGTTTTCCTTCATTGCTGAACATTCATTTAATATATTACGGATGATAAAACAAAAGAAAATATAAAACTGACTAGTACCGTCAAGTCTGTACTCCTTTTCACGCTCTTCACCGCTCTCTCCTAAAAGATCATGACTTGACGAGTCAAACCTGATGTGTGTGAAAGGGGTCTAAGCAAGTGTGAGTGTATTGAGATTTTCGAACTTTTAAAGGTATATTTTTTGCTTCGAAAAAATATTTTAAACAAGCAAAATTTTAAATACAGCAAAACTATAGCACCTCATCATAACTCGACAAATAAAAATCGCACAAAAATATTCACATCCACTAGAAGTAATAGTTATGACAAATATCAAGGAATTTTTGGTTAAAAAATATAATGCCTCATACATATATATAAATATACATTTATGTATCATCTGATTGAAATTGTGTCCAATTATTATATTTATTCAATCTTGAGGGGTGTTGGCGAGCTATTCTGTCCTTATTTTGGCGCTGTCGTGCCTTGTACTATCGTAAGTTATTTATTTTGATTAAGATAGAGTTTGTAAAAGCCTATATATGGATAGATGGATGAATACACGCATTTGCGGTATAATATTGTAAAATTTCTCATAAAATATTCATATGGTTATCTTACCGCAAATGATATGAATGTTGCAAATCCATACTTCAAATTTAAAGAGAATTTATTTATAAATGATTTTTAGAAAACGGCGAATATTATTTTAAATTAGGCTAAACAATTTTTAGTAAGACTTTTAAACGTAGACTATGTACACGTTTCATATATGAAATATTTTAATTTATCTCTTTTGTACCTGTAACGTGGTTGTTAAAATTTCTTAAGAAAAATATATATCGAATCGTTAGACTGAGAAATCTTGGATAATTAACAACTAATTGCATTCGATAATACGCATATAACAGTTTTAGAAAAATCTATAGCATGTCTTAATTGTATCGATAATTGTAATAAGCTGTTGCTTTTTGGAATAAGTAGTACATACGGAATAATTTCTGAACAAGAAGTAAATACTATATATAAATGTATAGCCGTGATTAGCCAGTTATAATAATTTAATTACTTAAAAACGTTTCAATAGGTATATGTAATTTAATCGTTCCGTAATAAGTAAGAGCTTTTTTAGATTATATTTGAATAACATATATAACGCGTACACTTTTTTATATGAGTATCTTAATATGACAAGACGAATGCATTTTAATTGATTTTAATTGTGTGTAAAAAGAATTGTCAATATTTTCATTAGAGTAATTCATTCTCGAATTTTTTATGCGTAAATAGATACACTCCAAAAATCAGCACTGTTTATTAATTGATTTTATTTTTGATCAGAATTGACTCCACTCTATAATCAAAAAGCTCTACCAGTTTTATTTCTTATTTTATTAAACAACAAATTAATGCTTTATTAACAAACAAACAAAAAATAAAATCAAATAGTTGTATGTATCGAGAGTTTTGTAGCTGCATTAGATCTGAAAATAATAATATACAACAGAAATATTGTTGAAATGAATTTTGTTCTATTACAATCTGCTAGATAATTTCAAGCCATTTATTTTTTAAAATATGTTCGCTGCGGCTACGCGTTATCAGTTTTTTTTTTGCTTTTACAAATAAATCTGGCTTAAATATTGACTTCCAATGCTTCAAGAGTTGCTTGTTTGCCAACATAAACTAAACATGGCCCCATAAATAGTCATCAAGAGGCGTTAAATGCCACGAGCGAGGGGTTCAGTAAACTTCTGGAAATAAAGTTATTGATTTTGCAATAAATCAAATATTAAGCGCGTTGTATGAGAAATTGCGCCGTCTTGTTGGAACCAAATATCGTTGGTAATTAGCTGAATAATTTTTGGAACCAAAAAAATTCGGTCAGTAAGTCTCGTTATTCAAAAGAAATAAGGACCGAACAGTCAATTTTGATGATTTTCAATTGAGAAGACTATTGCACGAATTGCTTGCACACTAGGCCGCTTATGTTGACCGTAAAATAGGAGAACAGGGGCCAAGTTACGGCATTCGATAGCGATCAAAAACTTCCATTTAAATTGTATTAATTCTAGATCCAAAAAATTGCTACATAAGCTAATTAATTTATAATCTGGTAATTGTTATATGGAAATTAATTAAAATTTGCCAAAAAGGTTGCTTAAAATTTATAAGGCCGCAAAATTTAAAATATAATTTTCCTAAATAGCTTCAGGCTTAAATTTCTAAAAACCACAAAGCTATATACGCAATCATATAGACATTCAAACCACAGTAAGCAGTTTTAAAAGAATTTCTTTGATGTCATACAGTGTTTGAAATAATAGTTACGTACTTCTTTTTAAGAATCGCAGTACATATCATTTCACATACATGCATTTGTGTGTATCATTAATTTTACTTTTACCCAGATGAGTTTTCATTTTATGTATCTGTATCGCACCTGGTCTTAAATTTCTTAAAAATTATGAAAAAACAGTGCACCTTGGAAACACGAAGATATTAAGGTCAGGTCAAACATATCGATTAATATGTAATTACGTAAATAATTAAAAAAATATGAATTCTCATTTAGCATAGGTTGTTGCTAACAATTTCTCTGCTTATTCGAACTAATTATTTATTCTATTGGTTACATTACATAGTATTTCGAAGGCGATGACAATATATATTTCATACCCAGTGAAAGAAAAAGCGTATCAGGTGGGTGTCCTTCCCAGAAAAAGTTTGTAAATGAATACATAAATAGAAAAAAAATTGTTTTTTTTTTATTAAAATACATACATAGCTTTGGCCATTAATATACGCAGTCATGTCATATATGCTTTTAATTAAAAAAAATATTTATATATGTGTATATACACATATATGGACATAATATTAAAATTCCGTTGTAGATACCTAGAAGGGGCGATAGTTCATTACTAGATTGGTATCAAAATCCCATGTCTTTTGGTAGTCTTTTTCAAAATACCATTAAAAAAAGCTATAGTTCATACAATTAAGGATTTAATAGAAATAATGATCAAAATCACACACAAAGTATTTCAAAAAAACTCATAAACGAGTAGTAAAAATATTTTGAGTAATACCAATTATCCAATTCAACTATCCGATGCTTTAATAAGGCAAATTAATACAAGAACAATTGCTGAACTTAAGATCTATAAATCACTGATATATCTATGTTTTAGCCTCTTATATTTAAAAGGTTAAGCTACTCTTACATGCGGTGTATTTTGCAGTGGGCTTTCTAGCTGTATGATCCACCTGTAATTGCGTACGTCTGTTAAAATAGGCAATTCATAGACGTTATATAATTATTGCATTCACACTTACGTTTTTAGATTCATCTGACATAAACCTACAATAGTTTCCATTCAAACACACTAGTGGCACATTATCTTTTGATTGTATTTAAGTTAATTAAAAATGTTTTTCTTATGAATAAGTACAAATAAATTGAATTTAAATATATTTGACAAATCACAAACTCAATGTTCTTGGCGCCACAAAACAATGGACTTGCAAAACAGCTGATGTTGCTTTGTCGGTTTAAAATAGAACTCGCTTAAATTTAAAATTTTTAAGCGTTTCATGCATTATACAATATCGTTGCATTCCCCGAAAGGTACCTACACATTTGCAATATTATTGTGTAATAATTGATGTACATGTTGACTACATTGTACAATAGTTACTCGCGTTAAAAAATTATTTATTATTAATTTGTTTAGTATTTTGTATCTATTACAAAAAATTAATTTTAAAGTTTCTTAAGCGCCCCATACACATTTCAATTCAATTGTCAATTGAGTCTTTCAATTGAATTGATCCTTGGCCACACACTTCATAAACTGAATTGAAAGATTTTCATTCAATTGTCAAATTTATATTTTTATGTAGATATATTAAATTTAATAATTAAAAAGTTATTTGCAAAGCGACGAAAATTTGAAAATTGCAAACATAAATTTTGACAACTGATCAAGGGACACGAACACCACAGCAAAATCGAATTGAAACACTTACTACTCAAATTGAAAAAAAAAAACAAAATCTTTTGATTTTTTTTCAACCAACTCGACGGCTGCCAAAATTATCAAATAACAAAGCCATACACGGCTTGATTTAGGCAACAACCGATTCAGTTGCTAATTGGATTGAAACGTGTATGGGGCGCTTTAAACGCACATGTGTATGTGTAGCTTAGGTATATTCTTACCTATATTTCTTGAGTAATATTAATAATAAATTACTCAATAATATTGCATAGTGTATGGATACTTCAAATGGCATAGTACATAGTTTAAATATAGTGTGTTATCTTCCAGTATGACACACACATTGCCGATTTTATTGTAAAGGGTCCGCCTTCTAACGTTTTTTTTCAACTAGTGCTTATTTCGTGAATGGTAACACTTAGCTCATGTCTGATTTGACAGATAATTAGTTTTATCCTTCCGCTGAACGAATATGGTTGTGTATACGCTTGAACAACGCTGGGAAATATTGCGACATTATCTACTTTGAAAATCATGGTAATGTTTCAGAATGTGTGCGAAAATTGCGTAAGGATTTTGGAAGAAGAGAAACACCGTCAGCTCCGTATTTTCGTTATCTTGTGAAAAAAGTGAAACAAACTGGCATCCTGATCGATAAACCAAAGCGTGAAAAGCCAAAGCCATACAAAGTCCAATTTGAATGAAATTATTTTCCATTATTAACCGGAAGGATTGTACTTTCAAATAAAAAAAGAAATTTGAGAAAATATTCAGTGGTTTTTTTATAGCATTTAAAAAAAAAAGAAAAGTTATTTGGCGGGCCCTGTCCTAGTTTGTGGGCCGATCTACTAAATGCATGCTCGAATATGCATAGTTTTAGATTCCACACATTTATGCAGTTTTCTGTGGGAAGTTTGACAAGAACACTGTAAAATACATAGTTTGTAAAAATAGCTGTAAAAAATATGTAATGGTGCATAGACTATATACATATATATAGTATAACACATGTAGATTATTTAGTAAAGCAAAATATATAATAGACTAATTAGAATATTAAATTGGAATTTTTAAAATTTCTTTAAAATTATTTATGTATACTTAAGGTTTTTAATTTTTTTATTAAAATTTCATAGTCAATTTCATTTAGACAACATACATAGATATACAATAAGTATAACACTATTATACAAAAAAAAAGCAAAGATGGCTGGGTACTCTATTGTGGGTATTCTCAAGTACAATTTCGAAAGTTTTGAAACACCTCTAAAAAATCGGGTTTCGTATGTTCATACGCTTATCGCAAAACAACTTCTTTATATTTCAGTGCCTTAAGAGACTTAGACACATTAAGCTGACACTTTTAAAATGATACCGGGAAGCCGAGGGAAATTTATTTGTATTTCTGCAAACACATTTTGTTTCAATTTAATTTTGTATATTTTCTTTAACGCAGAGATGCTTTTAGGCATATTTTTATGCGAGCCTTGGAATAAAAATTCGCTGCAAATTGAACAAGCTATTAAATTTTTATTCAATCAAATTAAAAAATAAATCTTTTGGCCACTATTCAAAAAAAAAATACTTGCAACAAACATTTTTTGTAAAAGTATCATTTCTCATGTAATAGATTTTCTTTTTGATTAATTTGATTTAACTACAGCGAAGTGTAGGGTCTAATATGGAATTTGGCATAAAAAAAATTTCTAGTTACGCCAATGTTCAGCAATTTCTAAAAACATCTCGGACAAGTGGGTAAACGTGTGAAACCCATTTTTTTAAATTTAAATTATGGAGGTGTTACGAAAATTAAAAAAAGAGATTAAATTATTGTAATATACAATAACTACAAGGAAGATAGTGTTACCACCTTTCGAGTTTTTGTCCCATATTGTAATTTATACATACATTGTACATGCACTTATGAAATTAATGGAGGCAAATTTAAATTTCTTGCTAAATTGAAGATATTTCATTCATATAGGAATAAGATCCAGAGCACCTGTATTATAAATTCGTACTTATCTTATTTAAAAAAGTAAAGATACGTTCATACTTGTCAAATATTTGCCAAAAAAGGCGTAACCACTAAATACGTATTTATGAAGTAAAATAGTTTCATATGTAAGCAATATTATTGGAAATTATTTATGTCAATAAAGAAAGAGGTGTCTGTATTAATGGTTAAGTTTTTTTGGGGCAAATATTTGACAAGTATTAATGTACTTTAACATAATAGGGATTAAAACTGTGTAAAGAAAATAATTGTGTTTGAATGTAGGATAGTAAACACATTCTCCCACATGATGATAAATGGTGCAAAGGATTATTCACCAAAACAGAATGAGTTGGTTGTTATTCTAGAGAAATTATTGTTAACCAACCATCTTATTTATTTTTATTAGTACAAAAAATTTTTTTTGAAAAGGTTAAAAGAAGTCTTTTGATAATATAATTTAAGAAGTAAATATCGTTTTTAAGCATGTATGTTAAGCTCCATTCACATCTATCAAATATTTGACAAAATAACCAATGATTTCTGGTTTAAGTTTTTATAATTTTAAGAAATTATTTGGTAAAATGTTCAATACACAATCGAAATTGTCTTCATCGTTTCATTTGTCGGACATACATGAGAAATATTAAAGAAACTTCTGTCAAAAAATATTGGAAACCTATTTCGTCAAATATTTGATAGATGTGAACGTAGCTTTAAATTGCGTGAAAACGTTTCGTAAAGTTGTTTTTATTGAAATATTATAGAATAAATTTTCCCTTCAAACTTTAAAATGTTCAGTTTTTTTTAAACACAAATCGAACTAAGTAAGTGGCCAGACAAAAAATATATATAGTTAAACATCAGTATGGTTTAGATATATAATTATGTAAATAAATTAATGATTTTTTTATTATATATAATTCTCCTTCATAAGATTTACTTATTAAAGACTACGAATTTCTTACCATTAGGATCGATATTGTAATTCCCACGACAGTATGTAACATTAACCAATTAAATAGATTTTCTTATTAATATTTTTTTTGTTATAGATAGCACACATTTTATTTAAATACATACATATATGCTATTCATGTTTTTCGATTTTCTTTAATGTCAGATCGTATAATAATAAAAAAAAGAAAATATCTTCATTACTAAACACATAACTTTTTCATGCTCTTATGTATGTATATAATAGCATTTCATGAGCTTTTTACTTCCCATGTTCCTTTTTATATTTCCTTCTTCTTGTAAATGTTTTCAGTATCTCTTGAATAATTCTGTGTAATACTTTTGTGTAATACTTTACAGGATTTTTTGGCAAAATTTCTGAGATGGATATTAAAATCATAATAACTGCAATCGCATTTGTGACAATCGCTTCCATAACGTTGTGCGTAATTAGTTATTTTGTCATTAAATATACAGCTACGTAAATAAGCGTTTAATAAATAAAGTTATTTATTTCTTTATTTATTTAATACTCGATACACAACAACAATTATGCTACGCAAATAATATCGTAGTCTTAACTTATTCAATACCTTAATGATAGATAAAGCAGACAAACAATTTCAAATAATTAATATAATTTTTATCTCCAATATTAAATGAAATAACTTCCTTATATGTATGTATGTTTATTAAGATACTTAAAAGTTTTCTACCTTGTTAATATAATGTTCTTCAAATATCAAATCTCTAACAAACCATTTACAAACTCATTATATAGTCTCGGGATTTCATGCAACTACAGACAAAGTTTATTCGTTAAAAAAAATATGCTCAAAAAGTTTAAAAAAATTTTAATTTGCCTACGGAAACTGTCCAAAAATAAAAAACGATTGACCATTTGCTTCCTCTCTCTTTGAATTAGTAAATAAAAAAATTTTTGAAAATTTACGTTTATTATTATTTAATACTTAAATATTCCTTCGCCATATAATTTTTTTGTGTTGTATTGTTTCTCTTATAAGTACATACTACTCCTATTCACAATCTTGGACAAATGGTCTTGCATTATTGCATTTGCAAATTGAGAGCATTTTCAATTTATGGATTTTGATGGTGTAGAGTACAATTATTTTGCAAATTATTTTCAAATGAAACATTGTAAATAGGGCAACTATAATTTCAGCAATAATCAAAGTCAAAATCTTTGCAAATAACAATAATAAGAATGTGCTACGGTTATATTTCTTTAACATCCAATCTTTCTTTTCTTTTTCTATTTAATTATTTATTTTCTCTAATACTTTCAACTACAGGTACGGTCACACTTGGCAAACATTTGCTCAAGAAAGCATAAACACTAAATACTAATGAAAAATCTTTTGATTCAGATGCGTGTTTATTAAGGAAACAGTTTCAGACATAACTGATCGACTGCGTCTTAAACTCAATAAACAGTTGTCTGAATTAAAAGGATTTTCATTTAGTGGTTACGCTTTCTTTTTTTTTGGCAAATATTTGAAAACAAATATTGAACGTGTGACTACAGAGTTAAAACAGAAAAATTGCAAAAGTGCGATTTTTTAATCCTTTCGCAGGCGCAGATAATTTTATTATTATTTTTTTTTGTTTGATGTATGCAAGAACGCATAAACCTGGTATGAAAAATTTGTTGATTGCGACTTTGCGATTTCAGGATAGTGTGGGTTTCCGGCCATGAAGGTATTCAGGCAACTCAACAGGCCATTTGCAAAGTATGTAAGCGTCTCTGTTAGTAGGGCCTTATTACGACTGCCTATTATGTGATGAGAAGTATGTGTTTACTTCTGAGCTGTCCCTATGATGGCTACAGCAGCAGCTGTTTTGGCGAAGAAGAAACGCAATTTCGAATAGTTTTTTTGTGAGTGATCGGACCAGCAGAAACTCACGATTTAGAGGATTGTGTATTGTGCAGTCCTCTGGGTATCACTATGGCCCTCGAGTCCACTCTATAGTTTGCAGCCTGAGCTGCTAACCTCACCTACTCATATAAAATAACGTTCGATTTTAGAACTAAAATAAGATGATATTTCATTTGAACTGAACAGTTCCAAAAGTTTGTTAAACTTCGTTACGAATTATTGTTCAGCTACCGTCGAGTTTTTTCAGTCGACTTCGTTCTAATTTTACTAAATATTTTGAACAAAAAAAATTTGTTTTGAATTAAATGTAATTCATCATTTGTTTGCCCAAATTTGTTTTCTCTTCTCCGAGTATTTTTTTTTTTAATTTTAAAAGAATGGCGAGCAAATTTAAGTAAGAAAATTAGCAACTTTTTTTGTTCATTTTGTATTTTTATCTTTCGAATCATTGCAATGCATTAACTGCCTCTATTTTATAAAATGTAACCAAATTTACGTATGCGAATTTACATAGAAAACAATTATAAATTAGAAAAAAATGTTTGTCTTAGGTTTTCAATATACATATATTTTTAAGTTTAATTTTATAAAAAGGGGAAGCTAATATATACATACATATATGTATGTATTTTTTTAATTTTACAGATGTTTAATATATTTCCAACATATTAAGATTTAATTATGAATCTTTAATTTTTATATTTGCTAGCATTCACATATATAGAACTATAGTATTTCACAAGCTTGCTTAGCTTACAACTGATAATAAATTCTCATACCTTTTCTAAAAAGTCATGGTTCATTTTTGAAAAACAAAACCTCGGAAAGAAGTGCTGAGAAACTGAAAGTGTGTTTAGATACAGTTTAAGTTTATTTGAAAATTAACTCAAACTATATTTAATTATTCACTGATTTATTTAACATTAGTTAAATACTAATCATAATCTCAATTCTAAAAACTGCCCCTTAGAGAATAAAATTAAGTTTAACCTCAAAGTCAAAAAGTCACCCTGAGGATTTTAACGTGTTTTATGTTTTTATTGAGTTATTTTATACAATCGTGTACATTTTGGTAAAAAATATAATCAGGTCGTTATTAAGTGCCAGGAACCTCTTATGATAATTAATAATTGTTTTAAATTGAAAAGAGTATAATAGAATCTTCTGCTTGAGTGTAAAGTTTGCCAACAAACAAGAAATGTATGAAGTAATTATAAAAATGGTAGTAGTAAAGTTGCATGAACAAAAGTTTTCTCAAAAGGACCATCATTCTACTACACGTACATTAATTAAGACTATGGTAGCTAGTAAAATTATTTAATTATATTAATCTTAACTAAATATATTAACAAATATTTATTTGTGTTTGGAAGCTCAAATGCATTCTTTATGATGTGCATCTGTGTAAAGAAAATAATTAATTAATTAATAAATTTTGAATAAAATAAAACGACAAGTATATGAACATACATATTATGTATTAATAACACTTACATACACACACATATTCACATACATCTATCTACAACACTACTATTAAAAATATTGAAACGTATTTTGTATTTAATGACAAAATTAAAAGTAAGTGCTTAAATTGTATAACATTTTGATTTTCTTTGATAACTGTGCTAAGTGCATGTTTCTTTGTTTAGACTTTTATTTATTATTTTATTTGTTGTTGTTATGTTATTGGTCGCATGGATGAACATCAGTTTTTTTCTCTTCCCTAAAACATATTTTTCTCTCATGTCTTCCTGTTAAAATGAAATTTTAGTTGCTGTAGAATTACTTTTAATTTAATTTTACAGTTTTGCACTAAAATGAGCATAAGTGACTACAGCAAATGCTTTTTATTTTCGCAGAAGATTAAAAAAATTTAGAATTGGAAGAGCTTTTCATTCCTCAAAGTGTTTATTGAGGAAATGAATTAAAATTTTCTTAGAATTAAAAATTGGGAATAGGAATTGACAAGGGACTAAAGGATTCAAACATGAGTTCAGCTCTTAATCAGATTCTCTCTATAGTGTGATCGATCAACTACGATCAGCTAGTGACTGAAGTTAAACTTCTGCTTGCTTGTTTGATAGTTTTCACACTCACCAGGTTTACTTGATCAGTTTTTCTTCAATTTTCTTTTGAACCTGTATTTATGTTCATATACAAACATTTTGTATCATTGACGACTAAATGAAAGAGCGTAAGAATGTGTGTGATGCGTGGTCCGTCCATCAATATATTAGAAGATCTTTGTAGATTTATTTACTCTATTTATGTTCAATATTTAATATTAAGCTCTTTTTTATCAGCAGTCAATCCTTTAGCTAGTACTCCCCAAGTTTTCCTTGTTATTCGATTATGATTTGAACCGATTCAGTGTCGTCAACTTCTTTTTTGCACACCTTCTAGCATTAAAATGATCCCCTGTTATTGATTTTTTTAAATAAATCATACAGCGATTAAGAACTATAGGATGCTGACTATAGCAGGGAAGTAAATCGACCGCTTCTGTAGTATAATACACCCGTCAACAATATATCTCGTGAAGAGTTTAAATGGTAATGGGACTTTGAAATATTTCTTTGCCAGATTGGATTTCAAATTTAACATTAAAAGAGCGATATGTATGTATATGTGATTTTTGATATATGATGTATAGGTATCTGTTCTTGAAACATTTTGCATGTAATTTTACTGCTACATGAGAACATAATAAAATAAATTTCTAAATATTCTCTAACTGCTGGAATACTATAGTCGGTATGTCTAAAAAAATTAAATAGATGAAGTGTGTTTATTATGTAGTCGGTTTACAATTTTGGAAAATTTTATATATTTTTATTTGTTGTTTATTTACATAGCAACTTGTAAAAAAAATATTTCTGCCAGTATTTTGAGGCAGGATAGCTACATAAGATGTTAATACATAATTTCATGTTATTCTTATACGATTTAAAAGAAATGCGATATTTCTTCATTTATAGTCATAATATTTTTTATTTGACAAATTTATTTTAGTTAAGATTCTATATTGTAGAATAGATTTATGTATTAATTGTTTTTGAAAATTTTTTTTATTATTATTTCATTCCTATCTAATCACCCATCCCCTACTTTCCTTGACCTACATCCAATTATCCACAAACCTTTATCCATTCATCTCCACATAACTGCTCTACAATTGTCACATAATAATTTAGCCCCTAAACTTCAGGACTCGAGCGATGATGAAACGTCATCACAATAGATCAGCTCTAACAATATCATCGTCTGGGAGTAAATGGAGGGAGCTAAGGCGTAAAATTCAAATTGCCCACATCAACAACTGGATGTCATCAACCATACTTAGTACCAAATGCGATGTCGAACACAATGAACAAATAAATATAGAAGAAGAGGAATATTTGTAGCAAAGTGATATCAGCCAACACGGGCAAACAATCTACATAATTTTCAAGGTCAGTACTACAAATGAAATTAAATACTTCTTGGCACCTGTAACGTATGTATATCTCATGGAAGTCTTTCATTCTTCTCATTCCAACCTCAGCTATGCTTTATTTAATATTATTTTTCTGTGTCAAAAACCAATTTCAAACAAAAAATGCGCGCTCTAAATTATACATAATTCAAAACCTATAAACCCAAACCAATAAATTTATTTTCAATATTTGAAAAGGTAAAAAGATTTTAAGGGACTACATATGACACATCTATTTCGAAGCGTTAACATTTTTTCACGGTCATACCTACTGTTCATGCTCATGCATGCGTCAAACAGACAAAGTATACGTACATAATATGTATGTATGTATATTATATAGTACGAAAAATTAAAATCACAATGATCGTGAATAAAATGTGAAATGTTTATGTAAGTGTTTTGTATCGAAAAATTTATTGCTATATAAAATACAAATATAATTATAGGATAATTGTTCGAAAATGAGTTTTCTTTCAGAAAATAGGACATGATGAAAATAATCAAACTATATTCTTGTGTACAATTTCGTAATAAAATTTTTATAAACAGCAGTTATCACATACAAAGCCACCTAATAAAGGTGGCAAACAAAAATACACATGATTACTGAGGATGAAAATGTAACAGCTTTCGAAAACACTTTCTTGTGTAACACTTGTGTAAGTTGAATTACTAAAAATTGATGCTGACTCTCCCTTTTGCCGTGAAATACTTGTCATGCTTTTCTGAATTTAAAAAATCCAACTGTCGAACAATTAGCCTATCAATCTTAATCGACATTTTTATTTAAAAAATGCACTATGGCTAATTTCATGGCAACGTTTTTCCCACTATCAATATGCTTGTTTGTTTTGTATTATAGTTATTATATATTTAGCATTTTTAAATTGTCGCAACAACTTTTTATGCCATTATTTTTTGTTATTAAAGCTTTAATTTATTTTTCATATCTGAGAGAGCGGTCCTACTTTTAATTGACATTGACTATTAGTTACATATTTATTAATATTTTAATAAAATCATTTTTCTTTTTGCAGCACTAATACTACAACAATTTATGTGTTCTCCATGTTAAGACTGAAAAGAAATCTTCGTAATTCCTTGTATGTCATCTTGTAAAAATATACTATCTGTATATTTTTTTAACGTGTACAAATAATTATACTTAAAGCTTTACTTCCATCCAAAATATTAAGATCTATTAAACTTGACAATATACTCGCCCATACCTTGTATTTATTTTTAAAGTAGTTGTATAAAACGTCAATAAATCTACATACATAAGCATATTAAGTCGGCTTGTACTGCACTAAGCCTGAGTGAAATTTATCAGATTGGATCCTTATCAAAATATGTATTAACTGTTTACAATAACATGTTCCACGTATATGTATATCAATATTTCATTCTAATACTAAATACAGATTGTATTCTGTTGGTACATGAAGGTATTAACCTTCAAAATGCGTCATATATATGCGTATTTTGTATGAAAATGTACCAAAATGTTCCAGTTATTGATTAAACCTCACACGTAGTAGATTTCGCTCAGGTGTGATCGCGTCATTAAAATTATTGTTGTAATATTATTGTAAAAATCAGTTAAAAATCTTAAAATAATGTGTAAATAAACTTTTATTCAAAAAATATACATATGTATATGTATGTACACTCATGTTGAAATTTATCTCAACTGCTAGTGGAGTGTTTATTGGTAAGTGGAAAATAAAAACATACTTTTTATCATCTTATAACGAAAATCGGATTTACGCCAATTCTTAACTTTTTCATACCCTCGGAAGTTTGATGTGTATCCAATACGCTTTAAAGAAAAATACATATGTATGTATATATTTGTTGGCTCGATTTATTAGTGAGATTTCTTCAGTTAGTGTTAATTTAGGGTTGCAAATAGCTAGGCAATTTCATTCGCATAAACAGCCATGTTGTAAAAAATGATACAAATATGAAAATGAAGCCCATAGAAGTAAGCAGTAATCGATTGAGATTCGTTTTTCCTGGTGCATGTGTCTGGTCCATTATAATAAATCCAAGACCTCCAATAGTAAAAAGGAAGCTGCTTGCCAATCCTTCCATTATATACTGTCCATTAACACGATAGGGCATAAAGGCCACAGGTCTCGAATGACCATTTTCATCAACAGTTGCTCCTACACTTGGTGGTTCTACAATTACGTCATATATTATTCCTAGAATAGATACAATATACACATATAATAAGCAGACATACACAATCACTAACCGACTTTCCAAATACATTTATAATGTCTTTGTTTTTGCCTATATATTTTTTTTTCTACTTCATATATTTGATTGGGAACTATATGGATTTTTATGATATTTATGTATTATTATTTATGTATAATATTATTATCTATCAGTTAATCAGGCTTATTATTATCTGTGTAATATAGTTAAATTGGCATATGATGGCTTTTATATTACCTTGAGTAAATAAATAAATAATGTAGTTTATTTGGCCCTTTATTAACCGAAGTGGGTGTTTATACCATAGAGAAAGTTTTTGCTAGCAAAGCCGGTGGTTGCGGAGAAAATCTATGTGTTTAGGAACTGTATTACAAACTTTGGAATTTTAAAATAAATATTGCTTGGGAATATCAAATATTTTCAAAAGAAACCACATTTGGTTAAATACACTTAGATATCTATGTGACAGCGCATAGAGAAAGGGACCAAAGGGTAAACAAAAAATAAATTTTTACTTTTTTTTTGTTTGATGTGGACATCATCTGAGCATCGAATGAGACCGATCCCATGCTCCCAGAGATATGCGCGTTTTATGAAGTGATGGTACACCAAAGATGCACGTATTTAAATCTTTAAAATGGCTCTCCTGAACAAAACCGGTTTTTACCCATAGCTCCCTTTCTATTTTGCGTGTCACAGATAGTAAAAGCCGTTTTAAATGAAAATAACAGTCGTACATTTAACATTTTACTATGCTTCAAACTTCATTTGGTCTCAAGTTGAGAGTCCCAACAGTTAAGTGGTGTTTAAGGCAACGTGAATATGGATATAGTGGACGTATAGTTTCTTACCTCCTGTGACTAAAAAGTATGATACTAATATACAACAGAATATAAAAAAAGGCGACGGTTTTGGAATTTGTAAACGTAGCTTTATATTTGGTGGGACCAAAACGTAAAAGGGAAGTTCACAAATGGTCTGTAACATCTTTTATATAAATCGGGAAGATAATTAAATATTTTCTGCAGCCGGAATCAATTTCACTTATTTTACTCTATATCCCGAAGTTCGTAGTTAATTAGCGGAAAGCCGCCGGTTTTTTATTTAATCCAATCCGCCGACTCGGCATATAATTAGTAAAGTCGCGACGTAATGTGACGTATCACCTAAGACGAATTATAAGTAGGAATGCGGATAATACATTCATGCTGTTATACATGCTCAAATATCATAGAAATGTGTGGAATGTCAAACGTTATTCTTTGTGACACTGAAATGTGTTAAAACAACTAAAAAGATAACCAACTGTTTTTCTCCTGTGTTTATTGTTAATGTTAACAGTGCCCCGGCTCTATTTACTTTTACGCCGGCAGTAGCACTCATACGACTTCGATCGACGACAGCAACAATATGTGTCGCTCTGCTCTCTTTTGTTGTATATTTTGTTTGCTAGAAAACTGCTAATTTAAGTAAAAAGTTAAGTAAAAATTAATTTTAAATTTAAAATAAAAGCTGAATGTAAGTGTATATTTATTTATATATTAAAATATTATGTATGTGCGCATAAATTTATTATGAATTTAGTATGAGCTAGAGAAATCAAAAATTGCTGGTGAAGAAGCAGTCAGTTGTGTCAACAAATAAATGGAAGGCAGGCAGGATGAGGCAAATAATGGCGAATTTTCGACGTTTAGAAATTTATATAAATCTTTTTGAAGATATTTTCAAGATCCCCACAAGTTGTTTTTAAAAATTAAAAAAAGTAGTTTCTCCAAGAAAGTCTTAGAGTTACTGCTGGATATATGACAGGATAATAGCTGAATGCTCCACTTTAGGCTTTACGAGAATTTCTTATAGACCTTTTTCCAAAAATATGATAAGAAAAGGAAATATTAAGTATTCTTTTCGGTTTGGTTATCATTCAACACGCCAATCATTTGTATGTGGCTCTCCAGGACATACATCATCTCATAACTGTAGTAAGACCACAAAAATTGTGCAGCTCCTGAATAAACTTGTTAACATGATGGATAAAAGAGAAAATCATTTTCTTATAAAGTTTTTGTATTTTATTTATGGATATCAGTAATATAAAGTCCTTCAAGGGGTAATACAATATAGATAAAATATAATCGAAAGTATGTCCTAGTAGATATAATAATTAACTTGCAAAAGAAGTAAATGATACCCAATTTCACTTAAAATTTTGTAATATCAATTGTACGCATACCTTTTGATGTAAAGTTTGTTAATATTATGTTGATTTATTTTCTAAAAAAGAATGCTACATATTTTACACTTTTCAATAAAAAACGGCAATATTCCGGCATTTGGAAATAGTGAATTTATTACAAATGAATGTTCCATCTCTTGCGAAAAATTATTTTTATTTTAAAAATGCGCCCAGTTGTAGTTTCTTAGGAAAACAGTGATAATACGTTACATTTTTTCAGAAAAAAATCGCCATTAGTTTTACACAGCTTTCTTCCTCAAAATGTCATCTGAACAATTGGAAGTTTTTAAAGGAGAACAAAACTATATTCCTCAGCCAGGTAATAGATTCTTTGCCATTATGAATTATTAACATTAACTACATTTACGATAATTTTTTCTTATAAGTTGTAAAGTGCCAAGGATGTGGAGTACTATCCAAGAAATTTGATGCTTATAAAGGTATTTTAAAGACCTGATGATATATTTAAAAATTTTATGAGAATATCGCAAATGTACTACCGATTTCACAATGTCGACAGTGTTCTTTCCGTTGTTTCAAATATATTAGTACGAAAGAAAGAATTCATTCCATATTGTGAAGGAGGCAGATAATCTAATGAAGGTTTTTAGCTATTATTTAACCAGAAAGAAAATTACCAAAATATATATCGGCAGTCAAAACAAAACGTATTTTATATTTACTTTGCATAATTCTGCCTTTTTTTTTAGATGCTGCTGAAAAGAGATATAACACCTTAATAGATATTTTAGCCGAACACAAAGTTCTTTTAGGCCGGATTATAAACCAAAATGCAGGTACCACAAATATGTTCGATATTTTTCCTGTTACCACCGAAGACAAACTAAAAGAATTTAACAATGTTCTGCGGACGCACCCTGACCCATTTGTAAGTGCATACATATGTATATATTTATAAAAGTTTTTGAAAGTTTACGACGACATAAAATCGAAAAAAATTTTATATGATTTTATAGATGCATCAAATCAAGGTACTTCTTGGAGGTAATGTTAAAGGCAACTTGCACCAAATTTTTGGTCCCGATATCATCATGAACTTTAACGTTGAGGGGACTTTCGGTAAAAAGCGCTTAAAAGATTACAGCAACGTTTATACGACTATGATAGGTAATATATTTTCTTGACTTTAGTAATACTTTATTTAAACTATTATATATATATATATATATATATATATATATATATATATATATCTCATACGCAGAAGTGATATCAAGTTTTGATGAGTCAGCTGACAGAATCCTCCGAGCAGCTTTTCAGCGCCAGAAAAAAAAAGTTCTTAAACAAGTAAGTCGCAACAAGATGAAAAATGAGAAATATAAGACCTCCACCGAAGTAATCTACTTAGAGTCTTAGAAAAACTCGACTGCTCACATTTTAAATTAAAAGGATTTTAAATTACTTATTAAAATTATAATAATAAAATTTAGTTATAAATGTATACATACATACATATGTATGTTTATATCGCCCATATTTTAATGTCGCTAACATTTGGAATTGTGACTTCAACTCGCGAAAAAGATGATAAATAACAAACCTTGAATGTATGCTGAAGTTTTGTTAAACTGGATCTTGAATATAAAATAGTATGCAACACAATTAACTTTAATTTAATATAGCTATCCATTGATTTATAAAAAATATTAACATTTTTACTCAATTTCATTTAAAAAACGGCTATCTTTTTCAAAAAATTGCTTGCACTTTGTTAATTGTGCATGTGAATTTTACTATATACAGTAGGTGTTTCAACACACGGCTACTAAATATACCAAAAAGCAAAACGACTGACTTTGAGAACATGACGATTTACGATTTTAAATTCGCTTGTGCCATTTCAATCGTGCGACTTTCAAAATATACCTGTATGTACATATGTATTTATATAAAAACAAAAAACAATAAAACGATGTACATATTTTCGTTCATATATTTAATTATCAAGCATGTTTTATGTAAAATCAGGTAAACAAGTTTAAGGTTCCGTTTATTAATATATCTTACTATTTATTAAAACGAAATACTCTTAAAAAAAATTATGCTTTTTCTGCTAAATGCCTTTTAGTCTTTTAAAGTAAGTTATTAAAGAGAAACTCTTAAACGAGGAAATTTTAAACAGTTTTTCTAATTACAATAAGACTCAAAATGATTATGTAGTTGCAAAAATTTTGATCATTAAAGCGGGGAACTGCTAATTAGTTAATTTGATTAACACTAGGTTTAGCCAGCTTTGAAGAAATTATTCTTTTTGCACAAGGTATAAAATTTAATTAAACTAATGTATTTGTCCTTTATTTACTTAAGTACTTGTATTGAACCTTTATTTAAAATTTTTTAGTGAAGTCCGAATATTCGAATATATTCCCTAATATTAAGTAATAAGTACCATCCACAAAGTCCTTATTTGGTAATAAGAATAAACCTTTTTTTTGAATTATGTCTTAAATGTATAAGGCCGTGCAAAATTTTTCGAATAAAAAGTATAAGGCCTTAAAAAAATTTTAAATAAAAATGCTGGTTATATACTTTTTTCCAATTTTATATATTGATCTATTTTACTGACATCAAATTATATAATCTTAAAAAAAGTAATTAACTTTAAAGTCAAATTTTTACATGGCAAAAAAATGTTACCAAAGAAATTATATACATATAAATAAATATACATATATATATATATATATATATATATATATATATATATATATATATATGTATATATATATATATATATATATATATATATATATATATGTATATATATATATATATATATATATATATGTAATATATATAAATTTTGTGTTTACATTTTATATAATACATCTTATTTTCTGAAAAGAAAATCAAGTACGTTTAAATAAAAAGTACATATATATCAAGGCGCATGTTGATCTGTCAGTTTAGGAACTTTCGTTTCTTCTCCGTGGCAATATCAGTAAGAGTTATGGTACTATACATGCAACCTTGTCACAAGCAAATTAGGTTTTCTACGCATCAAATGTTCTGGTGGAAGCTGTACGAGTCATGCAAACTGTTATTCTGATTTATATATCTTCCAACTCAAACAGCAGCTGATGTCATCAGGTGGTACGTGTAAGTGCGGGGTCAATATGCATTGTGTTGTTTTAATTGTTTCCACTGTATGGCATATTGAATTTACCACTTCTTTGATACACCCTGTGTGTTTTTAGTTTACCTATATGTATTCGTGATAACAGAAGGAAATAGTTTTATTACTTTCATCCAATTATGTGTTAAAAATACTATTTAATTTTTTATATAACGTTGATTGGAATATAACTTGCGCTGCAGAATACGATCCTTTTTATACGAAACTCAAAGTTTTTTATTGAAGCACGATTATTTCTTCTGATTCGCGGATTTTCATTATAAAAAAATGGAAAGAGAATATTCAGAAAAAAAGGTACAACGTAATACTTCAATAATGAACTACTCTGAAGAACAAGTTAATGAACCTCACAGTGAGATGGATTCTCCTGCACATTCGAGCTTAGAACTAAAAGAAAGTGAAAAAGAAATTCGAAGCGATGATGAATACATATTTGATGATGTAAAAATGATATTACGAAAACGCCGCGTTTGGGGATATGAAGACTCTTTATGTGCTAATGATTTAGACTTGCTTGAGGATGATGACGTTTTAGCTGAAGAAGATGACGCTGGTTGCCCTCTACCATCTACCCCTGAGGATACGCGTCTCATTGAAGCAGAAATGACTGAGGTATTAAAAGCTGGGGTTTTGTCAGATGAAATTGATTTAGGAGCTCTGGCTCATAATGCTGCAGAGCAGGCAGAAGAATTTGTCCGAAAGGTATGGGAGGCAAGTTGGAAAGTCTGTCACTATAAAAATTTGCCCAAATGGCTTCAAGATAATGACTTTTTGCACCGTGGCCATCGGCCACCATTGCCATCATTCGGCGCTTGCTTCAAATCTATATTTCGTTTGCACACCGAAACTGGCAATATATGGACTCATTTATTAGGTTGTGTTGCATTCATCGGAGTTGCCTGTTACTTTTTATCACGTCCTTCGGTTGAAATTCAAGTGCAAGAAAAGTTAATATTCGGAGCATTCTTTGCTGGCGCCATAATATGTTTGGGATTTTCGTTTGCTTTCCATACTCTCAGTTGTCATTCTGTAGAAATTGGAAGGCTGTTTTCCAAGTTGGATTATTGCGGTATAGCGTTACTTATAATGGGATCATTCGTACCTTGGCTTTACTATGGATTCTATTGTCACTATCAACCAAAAGTCATTTACCTGTCAGTGGTTTGCGTCCTGGGAAGTTTATCGATAATTGTTTCATTGTGGGATAAGTTTTCGGAACCAGCTCTACGGCCACTAAGAGCTGGCGTTTTTATGAGCTTCGGACTTTCTGGTGTTATACCAGCTGTTCACTATGGTGTCATGGAGGGATGGTTCACGCAGATTAGTAAGTCTAGTTTGGGCTGGCTAATTCTAATGGGCTTTCTTTATATCTTAGGAGCCCTCTTATATGCTTTGCGAGTTCCAGAAAGATGGTTTCCCGGTAAATTCGACTTATGGTTTCAATCTCATCAACTTTTTCATATTTTAGTTATTGCTGCTGCCTTTGTTCATTACCATGGAATATCAGAGATGGCTATGTACCGAGTTACGGTAGGAGAATGTACAGTTCCACATGAACCAATTTCATTCTAGGCGCCATGTCAATGTGAAGAAAATATAGCGTATAGCCCAAAGCTACGTAGAATACAAAAATATAAATATATTTAGTTCTTCACAATGTGGGAAAGAGTACATATGTATATTGTTAAATTTTATCATCATTATTCGGTCAAATTAGAAAAAATATATATGTTTATCGAAAATTTTAAGTGCTATATTTCTTTTATAACTGTGAAAGTCATTCGTAATAACTATAAAGTTTTTAAGCTTTTTTGTTTTTCGCCGAATTTAAAATTTTGGAAACGAAAAAGAAAAGGTTTGCTGAATAGTTATTGCTTTAAATGTTATTTTATTGACAGAAAGATTTCTTGGTATATCGGAGATTAGGTGTTTGACTTAGAAGTTTCAATTAATGTTATTTCAGATATAACCTCTGATTTCAGAGTTGAAAATAAGCTTAATTATTCACAGTAAACAAGAATTGGATGACAGGTACTTAGAGGTATAATCAATTCGAATAATGGTATGAGGACATTGATTTAATTACAATGCTCAGTATAGTTTCTTTCCGATAAATATATTGAAAAAAAATTTAATTTGTTTTTGTTTTCAATAAAAAATAATGTAATGATAACACTATTCCGTTATGAGCCTTACTCCGCCGGATGTCCGACGTTGATAATAAAAAACAAGGAAATTTATCGAGTAAAGTGTAGATGTTCATATATTAATTAAAAGTTGTACAATAACATCTAAATACTGTAAAATCCCACAAAAACTCTGGAATGGAGTCCGATAGACCCGGTTTACACTATGTAACTTTTGTTGCAGCAATTCTTATTTTGTGTGAGAGTGCTGAAATAAGAATTTATACCTTTTGTATAGCTTTCTCGCTCTTCCTCACTAAAAATTCAAAAATTGCAAGTGTAAACGGGTACATATTAATCTATCGTATTTTATATGTCCTTACTACCCGTCCACACGAGCAATAAGTTTGGCAATTATTGCCGTGGCAACCGTCAAATTTGATTGCCGACACAAGATATTAACGTGTGGACCGCATGAATATATGTTAGAACACATATTCGGCAACAAATGTTATAATACATTGCCGAGCAATAATCTTTTAACACATGCTGTCAAATTGAATTGTCATTTGATTGTCTTAGAAGAAAACAACACTGTTTATAATGTTTTAAGATTTGTACGTGTTCGCTACCAAGATATGCAAGCAAGAACATTGGCAATTGACGTCGCGTTTCTGCCGGCGTTATTGCTTGTATCAAGACACGAAATGTTGCTCGTGTGGTCGCAGTGTTATGTACAGCATAAATATTTTAGACTATGTACAAGTAACGCAATTATTTTTTTATTATTTGGTCGACGTATTTTGACGAAGTAATGGAAAAAGACTGGCATCCTTGGCTCTACGCCGTAGCTTAATAATGAATACAATTGGCGGCTGCTAGCAGATTGATGACAATCGGCTTCGTGCTCTGTAGTATCGAAATTGATTTATTGGCGCCGTATTCTATTTCTTGTAGATGTAAATATTTTGATAATGATACATGACATTATTTTATCCTGTCTTAATTTGCACTCGAATCACTTGCCGATCGAGGACTTTTTGGTATGTTTTAAAGTGAAATCTGCTTAAAGACTTCTATTTTATATATGGAATATTACTTCATGTACGTATCTAGGTGTCCGATGCTGTGGGTAAATTTTTTCACACTTGCGAGAGACAGCTCCTGGAAGACATTATAAAGATTATAAGATTATTGCGTGAAATAGCAAAGTTTGCAAAAATTTATGGATCAAATCAAAATATACATCTTAATTCAGACATTTTTGATACAGATGGTAAGTTCACAATCGCAATGCGTATATGTAGATATGTTCAATACTACTTTAGTATGGACTTGAGTTCGTTTGGGATGCTAATGTAACCAACCTAAACGGTTTAATTTTGAGGCCGCTCTGTAAGAGATTCTAAAATTGTTTTGCCTCGAAAACTACTAGAATGTCTAGAATCTGTCAATAGTATTTTTTTAATTATTACATATGTATGATTCTTGCAAGCCGTGGAGCTATTGTTATAGTAATGTACATACGTATTTGTTCATATTTAAATATTTACGACGCAAACGAGATAGGAGTTTATTTATTTTACTATTACTATTTATTTTATTATTCCTAACAATTTATAATAATTTTTCGCACTTCTAGGCTTTGTTATTACTGCATTCATCAAATAAATAAATAATATATAGTGCAGCAAACCACAACTTCCTTTTATTATTGTAATTGTTCAAATTACAACATAATTGAATTATTCTACCGATTTCCACTAGTTGGTATGAAATTTAAGACGCTAGTTGGAAATAAGACTTCTTTATAAAGAGCTCCCTGTTAACGAAATTTCCCTTCTTAGATAGTCGAAATTATCCCGCATTCATTACTTGTTCACCAAGAACTAACTGTGAAACAAAGGTCTTTAGCTATAGTGCGAGTGTGTTATAAATAGTAGAGAACTTTAGTTCTTTAAGGTGAAAATGTTCCGCTTATTGTAATGCTTCCATTATTTTAATGCTTTCACTAGGATTTGCATGAATAGTTTAATATTTATATTGATAAGATTGTTTAATTCTTTACGCAGAACCCTTACAAAGTGGTCTTTATTTAAAAGCCTTTGCGAATGGAATTGAAAATGTACTGGTTGATTATATAAATAATATAACGGAACTAGAAAGCAGATATTTACATAATCCTTGCCAATCGGTTATGTTCATTTATCAAAAACTGCAGGAATATGAACCACTATCATTATATCTGATTAAATTAATACGAGGAATACGGACACAAAAGCTACACGGTTGCGCTATTTTACAATATTTGCAACAGAATTCGCTCCATGGAGATGCCCGTATTAATAAAGCTGTTAAAACGTAAGTAACGCTCTAACATACATATAGTTTTAATAAATTAATTGAAGGTAACATCATACGGGTTAAGGGTATGAAATAAGTGTAGTTTCTATTAAAGCAGACTAATCGAAAGCAATGTTTTATGTGAAATCATACCAAAAGCTAATTGATCTGAACGAAATATAGGCAGCCAATTTTACATATGAATACTCACGAAATTATTATTTATGTATTTAAAATTAGACCTTTTACTTGCTGTTTTGTATCTCTTGCAACTGAAATTAAATTTGGAAGCATGAGCAAATATACTCTTATGTACAAATTAAGTACTAAGTCCTAACTTTGTTCATGTAATTTTTAACATCATTTTGACTGGGATTACCTTTTACATCACCTTAACATATACAGTATAATCGTAATATGTATGAATGTACATATATATCCTAATTATTTTTGTTATATATGTACATACATGTTTAATAATAAAATACAATACATATTTTAAAATTAAAAAAAGTCAATACATATAATACACGGAATAGTTGAGAATTCCGAAGATTTAAGTACCCCCAAAACAAACTACTTAACTTTTTCGAGCTACTACTGTTATATTTTAATGTTTCTTATATTATTAACAATTTCAGAATTCAGGCATCCGTAAATGTTGTGTTTCTCAAACAACTAACTCATTGGATCCTGTACGCTAAAATTACTGACTCATATGGGGAATTTTTCATTCAATGTGCTGAAAATAATTTCAACAACACCCTTGAAAGCGAAAGAGGAACCAGTGCTGGATGCGGAAGAAATACAGGCACATCCATGTCGGTATGTTTAAATTAATAAATACTTATTTTCATTTTATTCGAATAAGAAATTAACCGATTTTGGAACTCTAATTTTCCTCGAAGAACTCGAACAATTTAAATAATTTGAAAAATATTATGAAATAAATGAAATTTATTTGTCGGTGGTTAAGCAATGTCTATATGCATTTCATTGGTGCTTTACCAAATCATCAGTAGACTTTAACCACAGTTTTGAAAAGTTAAAAACCTCTTATCTTATGCATATACTTCTGAAAACCATCTGAGAATTCACAATTTGTAAATTACAAACTATTTTAAAAAATCACAACAGAAGCATACCACAAATTATATTCGATATGAAGCTTAATATTGAAATAATATTATGAAATAATATTGCTGATCAGATAATAATCACAATTTTCAAAATATCCCATTTTTTTAACTTAATACTGAAAGGAGACTTTCAAATAAGGCTAAACTCTGCATGTTTGAGAGTCTTTAATTAAAATTTGAAAAATAGTACAGATGTAAAAAATTGGTAAGAGTAAAATAATTATTCCAATAATAAATAATCTGAATATTACTCAATACCAAATATTTGTATGTTTTTTAATTTTAGGAGGTAGCCAGCAACTATACTGATATTTGGCGATATGAAATATGCTATGAATTTTTACCACATTATCTGCCGTCTAGTTGGGCTGAAAAAGTTTTGTTCATTGGCCAAACAGTTCTTATATTTAAAGTAGATGCCAATAAACTAAATAAAAATGCACAAATTTGGAATAAAAGTGAATGCAATGGCGTTGGTCGCGAGCAATCATTGTGGAATGAAAAGGAACACATTTATTTTGCTAAAATTCAAGCTCTCCAAAATGATTCGGAAATAAATGTTTCACACTATAATCGTGTTGTAGACGAAATAAAATGTTACGTTACGTCTAGGCTATCCGAAATTGCCGTTAACCAAGCTGATCTAGTGCAACAGTTAAAGTAAGTATATGTGAAGCGCAAAATAGAAAGTGACCTAAGAGTAAAAACCGGTTTTGTTCAGGAGAGCCATTTTAAAGATTTAAATACGTGTATCTTTGGTGTACCATCACTTCATAAAACGCGCATATCTCTGGGAGGGAACACTTTTGGGGCATGGGATCGGTCTCATTCGATGCTCAGATGTTGTCCACATCAAACAAAAAATAGTGAAAATTGATTTTTTTTTTACCCTTAGGTCCCTTTCTCTATACGCTGTCACATATAGAGGTTTCAGAAATTTTTTTAATAAAAAAGATCTATTATGACACTGCGCACGTTGAGAGTTGATTTGTACAAAGTTGTAAAAGTATTGCCCAAAAGCACAACATTCACTAAGAATTTATGTTTTGTAGTAAAATAGATCAGCACGTCGTCTGTTCAAATTTTAAAGTCAAGAATCAGCAAATTGATCCATCTTGCCAGATTTTTATAAACTCCTAAATTGCTCTTCCTCTACTTATGATATAATTATACATACGAGTATATCAGTTCACATTCCTGCGCTTAGAGGTATGTATACTGGTATCACACCACGTACAAGAAACTAATAATTTTCCAATACCAAGGTACAAGCCTCCTCTGGCTGCCAATCTGTAGACTTAGTTCTATTAATCGCTCTAGGACCTGAGTAGCGTTGATCGCGTAACCGTTACTGCTAATATCAATCGACTAATATATTTGAGATACTATTATATGTTGGATTATTTCAGCTTATGCCTCCTTTATAATAATAATTTTTTTTAGTACACTTTTTAGTATCTTATCTTCCAGTAATATTGGTGAAATAAATATGGCTTAAAAGGTTATTTTGCGTAGACATGCATAATATAATTATTTTTTCTAAATTCTAAAAATAGCATCTTAAATTTGTTAGAAAATGTGTTCTCTCAATTTTAAATATAAATGTCAAGTGATCAATTTTGTATGGTCCTTTGAACCAAACTGATGAAATCCAAATCTTAAGAATTCTAGATTTATTAAATAAGAGTATATTTGATTTATATAACAATTTTTATTTCATATATATATTTTTATTTTCAGACTAATAAAAGACTTTTATTTGCTTGGCAGAGGGGAACTGTTTTTGGAATTTATTCGGCAAACTTATATTATAAACAAAGATGTTGAAAATGAGAACAAGCTTAGAGACTTTGTTAATGCTTTCGAGGTAAAAATAACTTTTGTACATCTGTATGAATAAATTCGATAATAGTGTACATAGATTTATATATTCTGGTTACGTCTTATCCATTCATTTGATATATGTAGATTTAATTTTTTGCAAGGTCAGCTAAAAAATGACTTCTTATTTGACGCTTTATTATATCGCTTTCCAAATGAGTGTGAGCACCGTTTTTGGCTGACCTGTCAGTACTCAAAACTTGTTGTGGGTTTATTAAACATATACTTCGCTGTTCTAAGCTGTTCTGCCAACATTTTGTATACAAAATTGGTGATGACGCCTCAAATTTATTTTCAGATTAACTAAACCTAGTTTAAGTGAAATCTCATAAACACAGCCTTATTGTTTACGAAACTACAGGAAACTAATTGCATAAAGGTTGAAAATTAAAATAGATTCACATCAAATAAAATTTATTTGTTCTCTACTATGATTTTTCTTTTGTAATTCTTAATTGGGGTTTGAAAGCTTGTGAATTTATTTAAGATATATTGTTAAAATTTTGTTCTATTTTTTAATTAATTTCTTTAAATTGTTTACTTATGAAGTGACAATTTAAAACTGCTTATAAAATTCATCTTCGAAAACCAATGTAATACTATTGATGTTAATTTTAACATAAATTAGGTTTTGCGTTTTTCCACCAACAAGTGATTTGAAAAGTATCCCTTTTCTGGAGCATGGCCTAAAATTAATAGCCACAACTTGAGAGTATCTTAATACATCAATACCAAAGAATCATTGCGAGATTCACAATCGGTGGTGTTGAGAACAAAGTTGATCGCTGCAGGTATTACTGATATATTTCCCATAGCGAGTTGGCCAAGTGCATCTGGCATACCAATGGATCACAAATGTTTTATAACTTGTATTTAAAGAAATTACGTATGTTAGATGATATTTGTATAATAAAAATAGAAATAATATTCGTGTAGATAATCATCCTTATCGTGAAATTCACATGTGAAAATTTCCGAATAAAATTTATAACATTTTGCATGCTATTATATCAACTGTTCACACGATCAGAAATTTCCGTGTAAAATTCTTAGTTATGATAAGGCTAAATATTTCTAATTCATGCTTAAATTATAGTCTGCAGCGCATGGAGTGGGCGTATCTGAGGATCTGGAACAATTTTCTATTTGCATACCGAAATCTTCTTACGATACTGATGAACCACTTGAATTTGGTTATCTGCAATTAGTACAATTACAATACAAAATTAACTGGCCTTTACACTTACTATTCTCGCCAAAAGTACTCGAACGATACAATATACTTTTTAGATATCTGCTGCATATTAAAAAGCTGCAATATCAATTACATATACTGTGGTGCCAACATACAAGAGATACTAAACTGAATGGGATTCAGAATATCAAAGTTATGCATTTGAGAAATGAATTGATGTTCTTTGTCGATAACTTACAGTATTATATACAAGTTGACGTACTTGAAAGTAAGTTAACAACATACATACGAGTACATACATACAATCATAAGCGTATGAAATAATCAATGACACATCTTTTATTTACAGGCCAATTTAGTATATTATTAAACACTGTACTTAACAAGGCAGACTTTGAACAAATTCAAAGATCTCACAGTATATTCCAAGCTAATATATTGTCATTGTGCTTCCTTTTAACTGATGTAAGTATCTTTAAATTCACTATATAAATATAATAATTTCAAGTGTTGAGTTTGGAAATGTGTTCTGATAAGAAGATGGAGAATTTTTTGTAGTCATACTAATAGCCAAGATGAAGCCCAGGTTATCTGGGTGAGGAAGCTTTTTGCTAGACATACTTATGCCGTTTCGAACATGACAGTGCACCAATTTGTCAGATTTGTAGTGGTAATATTGTGGAAGATGTTCAAAATGTTATCTTTGTTTGTAAACGATTTCACAACTGGAGGGCGTATAACAGATGTACATATATATAATTTTGTAAAATTAGTTATATCGACATACATAGTGGGCTAGAATATATTTCTAAGCAATATTTTACAGCAAAATTTATACAACAGTATGTACATATATTATCCTTTTCATAAATTTTTTTTCAGGAAGATGTAACGAAAATTAGCATGCTACAGTCTACATCTCTAAATTCCAATAATCCTGTTTATTTAATAATAAATGAAATATTTCATATATGTGAAGATTTTTGCACCTTAGTAGATACGGACCGGATAGATGATGATGTATGCAATACTAAAATTGGTCAACTGGATGAAAGGTAAGTTTCCAAATATTTATATACATAGTTTAAAAAAAAACTTTCTTAGTAAAAATTAAATTACATGTACGAGGTCTCACGAAAAAGAAGGTGAATTTTTAAATTTTGCACGGCTGCTCAAAACCAATTAAAATGTTGATAGTGGCACACGATCATTGAACTATGATCCAGAAACATGTTTACAAGTGGTACGACCTTTTCGAAAAAGATCGGGAAGGATTGAATGACGACGCTTTTCCTGAAAAGCTCAGAACTTCAATAACCGACAAAAATATTGAGAATGTGAAGGAAATTGTTATTTAAAAATGAAAAACAGTCCCAGTAAAGTAGATTTTTGGCCTGAAAACGAACACCATAACAATGACTCAGCTACCAAATTTGCCAAATTGGCCTATCTACGACTTTGTGATCCTAGTACTTTAATATTTCCAAGATTGAAAAAACCCGTGAAAAGGATGACGTTTTGCAGCGATTGCAGAGATAAAAACCTGCAACTGATTATTTTGAAGAGTATAAAATAGAAATTAAATTGATTGAGCGGACCTCGTATATGTACATGTTTATATTATTTAAATTCATTTTCGTGCTATTAATGCTAAAATTATAATATTTTGTTGTAAGAGCCCACAAAGTTGTTCTCTTGGAATAAGTATTATAAAGTTTACCCCAAAAAATATATTGATTGCTTACTTCTTTTCTGCATAACTAGACCTTTCATCATACATGACTATTTGTTTAGGAATCACTATTCAGACATATGCAGTAAAAAAAATCCGTTCATTTCAAAGTGGACCTACGATATTCTGTCATTGTTCGTCAATCGGTTATCTTACAGCACATTTTACTTGCCCTTATGCTATGAATTTTCTACCTATCCCATAAATTTAAATTTATTAAAAAAGTCTTCATCATTCTCTATCATTCTATATTTGTTTTTGATATCTTTAATATGTATGCCCTTCCTAATATGGATTTTCACTTAGATGAGTTTAATTTTGTATTACTTCCCTTCTTTCGGTGTTAATGGGTGGATCTATTTCAGTGTTAAGCTTTCTGAAGCAATTTCACTTCTCGAAAATTGTCACGATCGAAATCGTCAGCTCCTGCTGTACAACCTTCATTCAGCTGAAACTGATTAAACTTTCAAAATCTGTTTTTGTTTTTAATATATATTTTAATATCCGTTCTATATAAATAACGTTTTATTTCAAGGTTTGGAAACTTAATACAGCAACTTATAAATTTATTAGTGGGTCTAAAAGCGGCACCAAGCACAACACCTCTGTCCCAGCTTCTACTGCGACTGGATTTCAACCACTGGTTTAGCATTAAAAAAAATAATATGAATTCTAAACAAATTGTGTGTTAAAATAAAAACAATTTATGAATTTATTATAATATAGTTTCACATGTCAATTCGCTTTTTCCGATTTACATATTTAAGCTTATGCGCGTCAGTTCACCCCGATTTTTCCATACTTGAGTTTTCCTTTAATTAATCACTATTATTTAGAGATTTAATTCTTAGACATACAGACATTTACGGAACACCGTTCCGATCCGACAGATAAGTTACCAACATAAGTATTTGAGAATATTGAGAGATCATATAGAATAATCAACAGCAAATCGCACCGGAACAACTTTGCTCTTCCGTTTAGCGCTTTACCTCAAAGGCTATCTTTTGTCCTTAGAACATCGATGATCACGAATATGAGAATTATATTTTCGTATGCGTCCTCTGAGGGATCCTACTTAAAAAATTATATTTAAAGAATAATTTGTTTTTAATTTGCTTGAAATCTAACAGCAAATTCCTTCAATTTCGTGTTTCTTTTGTACTTGCAAACACACATGCACATATGTATACAAAAATATAAACGACCCAAACTTTTTGTATAATTTTTTGTTGGTAGAAAGAGAACAAATAATTTATGTTGTTCTCCTAAAATGTTCTGGAAAAATTAAGAGAAAATATGGAAAGCCAATTGTTATATTTCTTCATTTTTGAATATATAAATTAATTTTAATGGTCAATTTTTGACCATCAGGGGATCCTAGTATCATAAATTGCTATTGAGATGATAAATTAATACTCGCAGTAATACACATAAATAAATAAATTTAAAATGTTGTAAATTCAGTTCTCAATCGTTTTAATTTATTCTCATATGTATGCATGTATGTATGAATATATTTAGATAATTATACTAGAATTTTATCCTGTTTATATCTTCCATACGGAAATCGGTTCTGCAAAACAGGAAATTAAACAATTTATATTTATTGTAAAAAGCAAGAAATTCATAATTACCGTAGAGTAAGTATTGCTCGAACTTCATTAGGTGTTATGCGCCACGAAGACAATTCCGAACCGTTCTCTGGATGCCAGTAGTCGTTTAGTTCCGATACTTTTTCAAGGTTTAAGATGGTAGCGATTTGTGTAATTCTGGTCATTTTATCGCGAATTGACCATGATGTTGCATTAGCCAAATACGCTCCTAATACACGTACTTCCTGGTCTAGAACCAAACCTCCCAGCTGAAAAATGCAAATTAATTGCTTTCTTGCGGGTTTATAAAATATAAAATACTCACGCGATTAAATGTACATTTTTTTATGGCCCTTTCTAGACGTAGTGTAAGCTCCGTAGCTATAATACTAATAAGGGCATCTGTGTTACGAGGTGTAAGATTTTGCTTAAATGTATTTAGAAGACCATCAAGCTGTACAATAAAATATTGTACAAACGTTTCGCCAGCTTCATATGATGCTAGTTCTTCCTAAAATAATATATTTACGGCAATGTTCACTTTTTTGAATGTGTTCTACTTACCTCCGTGAAATGATGTTTATAATTAAGAAACTGGTCGACCCAAGGGTGAAGACGAGGCTTGATTGCACTAGAGCGTAACTGTTGCATTCCAAAATCTACACATGCCTTTAGGGTGTCTCTAACCGTTTTCAGTTCGGCAAGGCAACTTTCAATTAATTGTTTTTCCACATTAGTACTCGCTGGAAAAGCTCCTTTTATCTCCTGCTCCATTGTTTGCAGCAAAGTTTCAATATACTCCGTTGACATATCAGCATTATTTATTTGCACTAGGAAATTAATACGAGATTTCTCACTGTCACTCGATTGAATTCTTCCCTGTTGCAGTGTGTTTTGTATAGCATTATATGCCTGAGCTAAATCTATATACCCTGCGGGATACCCTAATTTTAAAGGTGCTCGTAGAGCATTTACGAAATCACTATCCAAACATGTTGCAGCATTGTTTATGACAGCACAAGTTCCATTTACAGACTGAGTGGACAGAGATCGTCTTATTGACTTACGTAATATAAAGAACACATCATCCACCATTGACGAACATAACTGACCATTCTCATAAGCATCCAAAGCAATAGCTTTAATCACACTCTCTTCCATAAAGTAGCTGCAAAGATATATGTTACTTATTCACTTGAGTTTTCTAATATTGTTCTATATTACCGTTCAAATAGAAGATAAGTTCCCAGCAATTCTTGCATTTGCCTACTCATTTCAGATTGATTTAATGTTTTGTACATTTTATCTAATTTTTCCTGCTTCATTGTTCTATCTAGTGAGCTTTCTTCTATATCCGCCTAAAAGAATAAAAATAGGAATGAGCAACAACCACGAATTATTTATATTACCATGTTTTAAAGAGCTCTTTATTGCGAAATTAGTAAATTTACGCAATTACAACCGTAATTGAACTCAGTTTAGTTTACATTAAATGTATTAATAAATTAAGCAATTAATGTTTCAATAATGGAACTAAATTTTCCACTAACCCTTGTGAAGTATGTCCAGTCAGAACAGGCTCTGTATATATTATGATAATGAAAATTTAAAAAGGAATGTCTGTTGAAATTGACAGTTATATTGCTTCGAAGACTGTCGGAATTAATTAGCTGTACAGTAATATACTATAGGTGCCGCTGGTAGCCTATTACTACGGAGGTCGTGGGTTCGATTCCCGCAAAAAGGGTGGGTGTTTCGGTTGACTCAATGGGACCTAGTAGGACGCAAGGGTGCTGAACTTGTTAATCAAAACTGGTAGCCTGTACAACCTAATATGTACAGGTAATATGAATATCGAAATAAAAAATACCGTTATCGAAATTTAAAAAATTAATATACGGTATCAATACCGATACTCTTACTCGTTCCGGTTTCTAACCATGCATTAAATGCTTTAATCAGTGACGGTTGTCGTTTTCGCCTTCAAACTCGACAATTCTTAATTAAAGATTGTACTGATTTCAGCTTTTTCAATTTAATGTCACAAATTGTCGAATTAAGGGTTGTAGGTTTTAGATGGTGATTTATTTGGTATAAGAGGCAATGCATGCATATATTTAGGTAAATCTATATTTTATTCAGAAAAATTATATAATTATTACTTACACGGTAATGATGATGTAAAAGTTAAATAATTTCTATATGCATTTAACTTATACGTACGTATGTATAATAAATAGTTGGCTTACCGTCACCCGCCTTTTCATAAATCGAAAATATAATTCGGCTCGAGAGTGCATGATTGTTATTTCCGCAATTATTGCATCAATGTCTTTCGGATTTAACTTGTCAACAGATCCTCCCGATGGATTTCTATAATGTCCTAATGTAACCACTGAATTTGAGTTAGTAGTTGCGCTACTTCTAGAGCACACTTCTTTAATTTGTTGGGATCTTAGAGTGATCTTCCTATTTTTATTGAACTCAAGTAATAAGTTTCTCACATCTACATCACATTGACATTGCAAGACCTTCAACATCTCTAACATATGACCTGAACCGTAGCAGGCTTCAACAATTGGTTGATTAACTTCAATTACTCGAGCGAAATTTTCCAACAATGATGTCAGCGTATCAGCAAAAGCTAATTGCAATCTTTTGTCTGCTTTAGCTATATCCAATGAATTGCGCAATTCTTTTTGATTTTTAGCACTCAGTTTTAAACAAATATAATTTGAAAATTTATCAATGCCATCTTCATGGCGTCCAATAAGAGGAAATATTTTAAAGAATCTCTCGACTGATGCCAAATCATCTCTTTTGACGGACTCATTAAACTTTCGCACTATCAAGTCGCGCATTTCCAGCGTGGCTTTCTCCAACGTTTTTATAGCTTCGCTAACAGCACTTATAGAACCTTGAACATCATCGGCAGTCTTTTTAAGAAGTTGCAAGTCCATCGCCAAGAAACGATTTATGTGACCAGCGCCAATTTCAAAATCCTCTTCAGAAATGGCTTTCATTACACCTTCACTGCATAGCTGTAAGTCAATTAAATCATGGACCCGTCGTTGACACTCAGACACACGACTTCGTGCCAAATCTAGTCGTCTCACCTTAGCACTTACAGATTCAGCCAGCTGAGCAGTTTGGACAATTTGTGTATCTAATTTACTTGACTCTCTGCTAACGTCATTGAGCATTACGACAGCTCTATTTATTCCTCGCATATTTGACTCTAACTGACATTGTTTGCTTAAGAGATTCTCCAACTCCAATTGGACTTCATCCTGTTGAACGTAAATTTACATTTTAATAGTCGTGTCTCTTCATTACAAACTCTTGTTTACATTAAGTATATCAACCAACCTCTTTATTTTTAATTAGATTTACTACAATGTCAATACCATTGCTACTCCCAATATCAACATCAGGAAAGGCTGTTTTCAAGTCGATTTTATTCATCTTTATCATATATTAAACTTTATCCCGTGTTTAATAACAATCAGAATCAGTGATGCTAACTACCGTTTTCAGATAAAGTTACAGTACGCAGACTTGTGCCAAAAAATTCTTACAGCTTGCGCTTTCAGTAAATTAATGTATGATTGGGTATATATGTATCAAGTAAGGACACATTTCGTTGCATATCGACTGAAACTTTCTATAATTATCTAATAAATGTAGAAATTACCTGTTTACCGTTTGGATGTACAAATTACCGTAAAATAATTGCCAGATGGTTGACACCACTGCTAGTAACGTTAGTAAACAACAAAGTCGGTGGTTGGAGGTTAACTGATAGCCGCCGATAGTCATTTAGTTCGCTATTGCAAGGGAAACGTCTAGTAGCTGAAGCCAGTGATGCCAGACTTTTTGTATCCCAAAGAAGGGTTGAAGATATTTGAATTAACGGGGGAAATTTAAATTGGCTGTTGTACCTTAATCTATATATTTATTTTTAGCAGTCGTCTCCATTCAATATATTGCTTAATATTTTTTTATTAGTAGAATCATTTTATAAAGAATAATCGGCAAGTGTTACGTAGATTGAATATTATCTCGTTTGAAATATTATGTGACGTTGAAAAGTTCTTAGTTCAATATATGAGACATAATTATCTTTATTGAATTTTTGTATAAAACTATATTAAATACCATACGATTTTGTTTTACATAAACTGATTGAAAATCTAATGTGTTCTGGAATAGTAACTTTTAAATGAACTTTCATTGATATTGAAAATTAAAGAACATGAAGTGTAACGTTTTTCAAAAACGATTTTAATAAAATTTTTCTTAATGATTATGTCAAGTTCCTTTGAAGACGACATTGTAGTTCTTTTAAAGACTGTTGCATTCGTTCAGTACCTGGTTTCTGATAGCACATATTTAAACAAACTGAAACCATATCTTGAGCCTTTCCTATTATGCGGCGTCTAATTAAAATAATAAAACAAATTATTTTATAAGATATTTTTTATTAATTAAATTAACTTACTTAGATCTGGACCAAATTGCATGAGCATTGTTCGATAAGAGGGTAATCACTCGTATGGATGATTGAACTAAATGCCATTCATTACCTTCATTAGCCCATACACGTTCATTAATTGAAATCATTCTATAAAAATTAATATTGTAGGAAATTAGAATATGAAATTTAATACAATAGGAGAAATACATATTTCGACGAGGGAAATTAATTCATGCTTATACCAGCAATGTGCTCACAGTTTTATTCTTATAATTTTATCTTCATCGTTTTATTATATTGCTAACTAGGTAACACTTTTTTGGATTTATTTTTTTATTGGAAGTAATTTTTTCGCAAAAACTTTTAACATAAATGAAACTTACCTGGAATAATACTCCATAAGTAATTCTACATCGATGTTCATAGCAACTAACTGATCTGGGACAATGCCTTCTGCTAAATGTAATTGGCAAGCCTTTATTTCCAATTCTCTTATAATAAATGCAAGTGGAAAACAGTGACCAGACTCTCCAAACTCCTTAAACAGATTTTCAATTTTCGAAAACAAGCGTGTACTTTTTTCCTGTATTGAACCAGTACCTTCGATAGATTTGTTAATTATTTGTCCCCATACCGATTCAATAAGTAAAGGGTCGTTATGGTGAGAACAGTTTAAAATGGTTAATTTGCATTCCCACAATTCAAATGGCTCAGCAAAGTTCTCATATAATTGTGTGATATCATATAAAATTTTATTCAAACTTTCTATTGCTTTATTAGCTTCACTATTCGAAGGCGCTAGAGCGGAAACTGCATCCAAGACTGCCTTTTGGACCCGAGCGATTTCTAACTAAAAGTATTAATAAAAAAATATTTAAACTACATCTTTAAACGTAAATGCATATAAATGTTTATCGAACCTTATCTTCCAACTCTTTCAGTAGTACTCCATTCGATATTGAGTAACCAACTCCGTCATTTCGCATGCACATCACTGCTCTGGCCAAATATTCAATACGTTGCGTCAGAGGAATGTCATCACATTGAGTAGATGCCAAATTATCTAAAATTCGTGCGGCTTGCGCATGATGACCATTTTTTTCATAATATTTCCACAACAAATCGATTAAATTTAAGTTATCTGGATTTCGAACAACATTTCTTCGCAAAAATTCACTTAAAGTTTGTTCTTTTAATGACAAAAGCTCCGATAGCATTTCATGCACCATCAACCATTCATAGACACAACCATGTAAGATGGGATCATTTATTTGTATCGCCATGTTTACGACTTTCATAATTTGTTCATTGACGTTCATTTCTTGTTTATTACAAAATTGTTGTGAAAATTCTTGATTTGCATTTGCATTACAAACAGATTGATAGATATGATCAAACATAAGTTTTACTTCCTTGTAACAGTTCAGGCTAGCACATTTACGCACATAATGATAGAATAAATATTGATATTTTAAGTGCTTTATTTACAAACTTACCGAGCAGCATATGCCGCATAACCTTCGCGATCCTCTTCTGGTTCGTCATTTTGGTAGAAATGTATTCCAAACTTTTCAGGATCAATTTTAGTGGCACACGTGGCTGTCAATTCAACAACGCCTTCATAGAAACCGTTCAATGTAAACTAAAATTTGAAATATTTGTTTGCGATTTAGAAAATTAAAAAAATTTATAATTTTACAGTTTGTCAAATATGCAAGCGCAAATGTGCATATGCAAGGCAAATATACCACTAACTCGGTGGCCTTATTGATTTCATATGTTTTAGTGTATGTGTATACATGTATGTTGTCAAAGGGAGACTTTTTCAATTTAATTTTCAATGGAGGATTAAAACTATTCATCTATTTCTCTTTTCATATTTGTTTTTTATTTGCGACTGTGTCAGATATATTAGTAAATTCAGCTACATAAATTTTTAGAATTTTAAAAATATGCAATTTTTAAAAAAAGTATAAAAATTGACATCAAAATTTTAAATATTTTTCCGAAAATAGGCAAAATTTTGCAAACAATTTTTAGAATTGGATACACGTTTCGAAATTCATTAGAAAACGACGATACTATAAATAAGTCCAAACGTTTTGTGAATTTTTTATATTGCGGACGCCATAAGTTCAAGATTTAATAAGTTTGCAAAAATATGAAATTGGGAAAAATGTTCTTTTAACTTATAGAACAAAACAACTTTTCCCCCGATAATTATGAAAAGCAGCAAGAAAAACAGAAACTTACTTAAAAACATTTCTTTGACAGACTGTATGAAAGTAAGTATATGGATTGTTACCTGTTGACAAATACTTTGCAACGGCAAATTCGGAGCTGCGTCTTTACATAGTTGAAGTGCAGTTCGTAATTTTTCCTGTTTTTCTTCAACAACTGTACAGTTTTTAGAATTCATCAAAATTTCTGTAGCTTTAAACGAAACAGCGTCCTCATGGCGATACAGATTGGGACATTCCTCGCGCAATTTCGATGATATTGCGGTAACAGATGCATTATCTTTCAAATAAGAATTTATTAAAGCCACAATCAAAAGTGCACATGATTCAGAGCGGTCTAAAATTAAGTCACGGAAAGTGCATGACAGCAGGACAGATTGTTGTTCCTTCAATAATTGTCTGGCCAAAAGTTGAAATTGATGCTCACATAAAGTCCTCCATAATGCTATGACTTCACATGTATGTTCTAGTATTGAAAAGAAAAATTGTAAGTTAATTATCATATATCACAAGATATCGTTCTATCGCACAATTGCGTTGAAAACAAAAATGAGTTTGAAAACATTGTCCAGTTCCTTAACAATTTTTTAGTTTGGTATAATTCGGTGACAAGCCTTTTTAATTCGCCAGTTAACGTATAGTCAAATTGATTCTTTATTTTTAATTTAGTTTTTCTTATGATCTTATCGAACAATTACATTTAAAATAGAAACAATATTTTAAAATTCGTTCTTGTTTTAAACGCAATTGTGCAACAAAACGATATCTTGCGACATTGTGAGACACGCAGTAGGTTCAACAATTTTTTAAAACATCATCAAGCTGTATATAAAAGATTACACCGATTAAAACCACATTTCACAACTGACAGTTGTGTACTTTATGGTGCAAGAATTTATAGATTAAAATGCAAGAATTTATAGATTAAAATATTATCCTATTGAGGAACATTGTACAGTTCTTTAACTTTTTTTAACTTGGATATAATTCGGTCACCTTGAATGACAAGCCTTTTTAATTCTTTTTTTTTTCAATTTAGTTTTTTTTTTGCGTCGCGCTGGGCATATTGTATTGTAAAAAATAATGGTATAAAACATTTTAAATCAGCATTATTTATAAGTCAATACTAATTAGCCAATATAATTAATTACTCCCATCGATGATTAAAAGGAGTTTCTGCTGAGAACTTCACTATAATTCGTGTTAGACTTGACTAACAAGATCCGCGCACGGAAATTGGTGTCGTGTAGACTTAGTACGTTAAAAATGTTAAATTTTGTGTTAACAATGGTTTATAAATACCACTATAAGGTTCTATACAACTACATACGACTCATGTTTAATATTACTTATAAAATGGTTCAAAGCAGTCAAAGATCTCTTTTCTTCAGTTTGGGCTTGCTCAGCTGCATTCATTTGAGGATCATTTATGTTCATATTTGTTGTACTTTGCATCAAAATTCCATATCCATTAGAGAGATTATTTTGGTTATTAAGAGCTCTTATTGTACCTAGAAATATAAAGTAGGATTTATCAAATGTACATATAGTGCAGCTATTTACGTATAATTTAATGTTTTATTTTCAGATTATATTGAAAATTTTTGCCATAGAATTATTATTATATAAAAATTAATTATTAAACTCTCATGTAATAACAAAACCTCATCAATATTTTATACTATTATAATTAAAAAGTGAAAATTAAAAGTTAGAATATTTGATTTTGTGAACTCTAACATGATACAAAACTTACATGATAAATCATTAACGGAGTTTGCATCCAAAAAATTTTTGAGGGCATACAAGTCTTCCAAAATGAATGTGCAGTCCGCCTGCGTTAATTTGCTATTCAGATTCTCATCTACACAACGAATTTTCCATATAGGTCGCAATAGACGAGCCACATAAATATACAGACCATCGTGTTTTGAAGAATAAATTATTGTGCTCATATCGTTAATGGGCGAAACACCAGACGGTGTGAATGAATTTTTATTGTAAACTGTTGGGATAAAACACGTTATTTATTGATTTAATAAATATTGTTAATTTACTTGGACATAAGGGATATTGCGAATTTTGCAAGGAGCTCTGAGTAGGTGTACTTGGAAGTGATCGGTTTATTAATCCACTATTTCCAGCATTAGACATTGGTGTAGACATAAACATTTGCGGAGAGGAGCGTTGGTCTAAGCCAACAGTATTGCTTAAGTATGGACGTTGGAGCTGTAGATTTCCCATCATTTGCATTTGATTCGATATCACTGGCTCCCCACCGTACAATAAAAATGCCTGAGCTGCCCACATTGCTAAATCTGTACCACGATATTGTTCAGAGCATGTTAAAAGTAAAGCAGTAGCACAAGCTTCGCGGTCGCCTTGAGCCTATATTGTGAGCATAACTTAAAGCAAGTATGTATGAGGTATTGACTTTTTAATTTACCTGAAAAAAAGCTTTAACTGCATCATGATGTGGACCATGACATGCTATTAGCAACTGCTGTAAAATATCAACAGGTTTTAGTAGAGAAATGATGTGAGCTCCTTGATTAGTAAGTAAAACAACTTTTTTAGGTTTTTGTGCTTTTCGTAATATTGATTGAAGTTGTGATTTACATCGATCAGGTATTTCTGCCAAACTCCAGACGATACCATCCAAAGGGATAACAGTGGTCGACTCAGTTAAATATGGTCGATGCGGAAATGGTGCTGAACTAATGGACCACAAAATATCCTGATCTTGTTGCGGTGTGGAAACCATTAGTAACGTGCCTTCATTATAATGTGCGGAATGAACTTGTTTCGGTTTATTGATAGTTGTATTTGGCGTATATCCAGGCGGCAATCTAACATGTAAAAGATATAAACCTTGTTGTTTTTTTGGCTCAATTCCTGAACCATGTGGCGAAATTGGCGTTGTTACTGCAGCAGCTGTGGTGCCTACTGCAGGTGTTTTTATTGGTGAATTTTGGGTCATTGGCATTTGAGGTTGATTGAGAGAAGCTTGGTTCATATTTGGATTTAAAAACACTGCCAGAGGATTGGTTGCAAAAAATAAACGCACACCACATTGTGTTATCGCCAATAAATGAAGATTTTGGCAATCATCAACCGAAAGAGGGCAAATTGACTTGATGTTTTTAAACACAACGGGATCAACAGTTCTTAAATTTTTAAATTTAAATAAAAAATAAAATGGAGTTATACTAAAAATTTTATATATAATAATAATTACATACTTAATGATGTTTGCCGCACTTTGAGAAATTTCGTTTTGTGTGACTCTAGCAATACGATGCATTGCGTTACAATCTTGTCCCATTTCCCAAGCCTCTATTGAACATTTTTCAGTTAAAACATATAGCAATTGACGGGTACTGTCTATTGCCAAACGAACAATCGAATCACTTTCCTGACAATATGAAATGGATATAACATTTGTAAAGCTTTAAAATGCATTTATATTTACCGAGAATACTTTTAAGAAGCTGGGGACAATGTACGAAACGATTCCTTGCGAATGATTAACTTTCTTGCATCGCTTTCCGAACCAACTTGACTCTGCTTGATATGATATTTCGTAGAGACAACCGTCGCGGCCACCTAAAAAAATTCGACCATTTTCGCTTCCCATAACAACATTTATAGCAACATTATCGGTGCTCAATACGAAAATAGGTTTATTCATTAACTGCATCTCCTCAAAAGTTGTAGCGCCCTGAATGTTCCGTGTGGGTGAAGATATAAATTTTGTTGTATCGCCAAAAGTAACACCTACAATATTAAAGTATTAAAGAATTATATTGGGTTTGATATATTTCGGATTTCAGGACTTCCTGCATATTCAATTATCATTTATGAGAAAAATTAAGATACTAGGTATATACCGCTCCAAAAAAGAAGCGATGATTTACAGACGCGGTACACTAAGAATTTTATTATATTTGTGTTTTTTTGTTTTTGAAAATTCTAAATTTTTTGCGTGCAATTAAAAAATGGATGTCATGCTATCGTAAACATATATGTACGTTTACTTAACAGTAAAGGATGTTAGTTTTTCGTAATGGATATTATATTCTGGTTTTTTTTAAAGAAATTATATACGTATATATTACCTAGTACAATTATTTCAATAGGAGTAGTAAGTATTAAGAGATACTTGACATCATTAATAAAAACTCCAGGTTTAGGTTTTACTAGACCCACACTAACAATAAGATGGTTTAACCCGTCATAATATGCAACATCACGAGACTGTTCATACGTCCAAATCTTAAATAAAAATAAAGTATAAATGAAGTATTCTGTATAATCTATTTTTAATTTTTTCCTTACATATATTTCTGAATCAATAGTTAACCACGCCCTTCCTATCTCCGGAAATAGTCCCATCATACAGTGGCATTTGATATCTGCAATATGAATTCAAACTTGTATAAACAAAAGAATTTTTTATTGAAGCAGCAACGTCGAGCGACGAACTAGTATTCATCATTAAAAATAGTTTTGAATTATATATGTGTATTATTAGAGATAGAAATGTTTTATTGGTCATGTACCGACATTAATTAATACATCTTACGTTTGAAATGCTCCAATATTTCCGGAGGAATTGGAATTTTATTCACAGTTTGCAGTTGGTTCAGCTGTTTGTGACCCATGGACAAGCTTGACAATGTTTGGTAGTCATAATCATTAAGTCCACTAGCCGTCGCCATTCCGTGCTGGTTTATGCCGGTCATCTTATATTTTAAAACATAAAAACATTAAATTGCATATGTAATTCTTTGATATTGAACACTACCTCTAATAAGCCGGGTGCACACAGGTCTTTAGAATCGTGCTTCTCTAGCATATTTCCGGCAATATCCAGCAGGTCATGTTGTGCACCCATCTGTGTTACATTCATTTTATTAACTTTAATAGTTTATTTCCCTTAACTAATTCACAAAAACTTTTCAACAATAAATTATAGCAAAAATAAAACTATGAAATGTTGCTTTTTGCTTCTAACGCGCTCTCAATCAGCTCTGCAAAGCATATGGTAACAGGTAAATTGATTTTGAGAGGTGGCAACGTTAGTGGGTATGAAATCAACATAGTGGCTGATACTGTCAAAGCTGAATTCTTGACATTTCTTAATTTGGCAGCCAATTTACTTCCTAACTTCTAATATCAACGTACCATAATTTTCTTTTTGTTTCTAATCATTGGTGGCATATACTTTTATTATTCCCGTGTAATTCCATTGAGCAGCTAAAATCTATGCTATTTGGGATTTGGTAGTTCAGAAAATTTCTGGATTCGGAATTGTGGTTTGTCATCATGACGCCAAATCGTAAACCTAAAAAGATTAAAAATCGTCACATTTAGCATGATATCATCAGATCTGACATCACTGGTATTGTGCACGTGCATGTTTTGTTGATATATTTTATAAATTTATTTAAGCTTTTCTACTGTTTTGAGATTTAAAGTAAAATGCAAGATGATAATTATTTCAAAGATTACGAAAACTTGGAGGTGAGTTTATAATTCGCAGCATTAATCTTATATGAATAAATATACTTGAATTGCATATATTAGGTCCATGAAATAATGCTGCGAGACCGTCCACGTCAAGAAGCATACAAAAAGGCTATCATGTCGAATTCGTCTATATTCAAAGATAAAATTGTAATGGATGTTGGGGCGGGAACTGGAATACTGTCAGCATTTTGTGCTAAGGCTGGTGCAAAGTTAGTATATGCTATAGAGGCTTCAAACCTTGCTAAAATTGCTTTGAAAATAATGGAAGAAAACGGACTAACATCTACTGTAAAGGTTTGTTGATTGCTCCTATTAAAAACTGTTTACAAAACAAGTGAGATTAAATTATGTGCAAAATGTTTTCTTCAACATCTATATTGAAAACTGGAGCAAAATTTAAAACCATCCAAGGTCACTTTTATACAAATGGTATAAAAATGTTGTATATTGGAAGATAATTAGACTTGATTATATACAAATGGCCAAGGAGCTCTTTATATTGCAGAAAAAGTTTTAGATTTGAAATAATTTTGGAATTCGAACATCAATTAAAAAAAGACAAATCTTTTTCTGCAATATAAAAAATCTAAAATCTCCAGGAAAACATTTTTTTTCAAATTAATGTTTTTGCAATATTTTACATATTCAATACATCCCTTAAGTATATGTTTATTAAATATTTCTTGGGCCATAATTTCTATTTAAAAGTTTTGGCAGAACTGGCTCCAGTTCCTAGATTTTGGCTTCGAAATGAGCTAAATCAAATGCTGCTCCCAAAGTTAAGTTGTTAACAGAACTCTGTTAACTGCAGAATAGGTTTGGTACAACTTTCGGTTTGCGTCTTCGCTAACATAAATTAGAATTTATCTTCATACACATCAAAAATTTGCATTGGAAAGTAGGTGAAGGGCAAAGTTGTAAAACTCCATAGCACTACAAAATTATGTACATATATAAAATTCTGTTAAACTGAGTAAAATAGATAAATAAGCAAAATAAAATTGGAACCCAAACGCTTACAAATTCTTTTTACAAAGTATATTTACACATTGCATTTCAATATTTGTCTTTTGCACATCTTTAGTTATTTTGTAATGTTAATTTTATTATAAATACAATCATTATTACATTAGTTATAATTGTTCTTATTGATACGTAATTATAATTATTATTGATATTCTTAAGTTTATATGATTTTGTTGCAATTTTTGTCTTTGCAGGTTATACATTCCCAAGTCGAAGAATTTGTTTTACCGTCATTGACAGAAAAAGTCGATATAATTGTTTCTGAGTGGATGGGTTTCTATTTATTGCACGAGGGAATGCTTGATTCCGTATTATTTGCAAGAGATAATTTTCTAAAGCCAGATGGTTTAATGTTTCCTAGTGAAGCAACAATTTTTGTAGCTCCCTGCTCGGTACCAACTCTTTTTGACGATTGGGATGAATATGATGGAGTACGTTTAACTTATTTTGCGGAAATGCTGAGACAACAAAAGTCGTGCAAACCGGATATTGCTGTATGTTCTTCAAAGGATTTAATGCACGAGGGAGTAGCAATGCACTGGATGAATTTAAAGGACTTAACTCTAAAAGATCTTGATAGTATAGTTTTCGAAGAAGTTCTTCCTGTACGCAAATCTGGTAAACACCAAGGTTTTTGCATTTGGTTTGAGTGTAGATTTCCCGCTGAATCTTATGAAGACTCTATAATTTTATCTACCGGCCCAAAATCGCCAGTCACGCATTGGAAACAATGTATTGTTGTTCTTCCTGAAACGGCATGCGAAGAGTTGGATGAAAATGCGCCAGTAGCATTTAAAATATCTATTCAACGAAATGGTGAACATAATCGTAAATATAATATAGAAGTTGAAATATTAGATCCGAATGTTATCGAACATCCAGTACCTTGTGAATGTCATCTTACAAAATGCATACTTATAAAAACTCATTTACAGAGGATGGACACGTCCTGAATAAAAATTTAGATGTATACGTCCATATGAATGTATACATATGTATGTAACAAAATTATATAAATGTACATACCCAGCAGGGATGCCAACAGTGAAACTACCCTATACAATGCAATGCTCTAGTAAAAGATTGTAACATCTTTTCAGTTATCAGAATACATGCATACACAAATACATGTAATACATACATCCTATTTCTATCTAACTAGATAACTGTTCTTAGTTCTTACGTTATAAGGAAGTGAAGTTTATAGGTTTCATATTGCCCTATTGAAATGTCTACAATACAGATAATCGCTCCATACCCCTCAAATATTTCTTATCGTTTTAACACAGAATTACTAAGGGAAGCGTTTCTAACGTTCTATGCATAAAATACTGAAATTAGTCCTGTCTATTATATAAATTGCATTTTGAAGAGTTAAAATACTCTGCCTAGGGATTGTAGTTTTTGAATTGTAGCCATATTATAAAATTATTTTATTATAAATGTTCCAAGAAGTTTATTAAATATGTTTTAATGCAAAAATTTCGTTACGTCATAACATATATAATTTCACAGCTAAATATGTTGTAACGTAACGTAAATTTATTTTTTTAAACAAAACAAGTTAAACTTACTGTGTGTTTTTGTAAATAAAATTAATTTTTCGTTTTGTGACTTTATTGAGAAAAAATAAAAATTTATACTGAAAAATATAAACAATGAACCGAATAAATAATAATACGTAATATCAAAGTATATCAATATCAAGTAGTCGCAAGAGTACAACAACAAAATCCACCGTACATTTTGTTTGTGTAAAATTAATATCTTATGTCAGAAATTTTCTTTTATTTTATTTTGTTTTGTTCACAATTATTTCCAAAAATTTAAATACTTTTCGCATAGAACTTTTTTAAAACAATTTCTTTTTGTTACTTTTCTTAAACAATACACTTTTTCACAAAAATCTTTTCCACAACAATTCTTTTTTGCTACTTTTGTTGAATTAATAATGTTTTTCACAATTTTACAAAATTATTTTTTCAACGAATAAACAAATATGGCTCGCTACAAAAGTAAACAAATTTTGACATACGTTCATGTAAAAACTGAAAAAAATTTTAGTCAGCTGGGCTCTTGCATATACTTGATATAGATATACTTTGCGTAATATTCTTTAAAAAATTTTAATTTTTTATTATTTGTAATATAAATCAGGGGGCAAATTTCGGCACTCGATATCGAACGAAATTTGTATTGAAATTTCGATCGATATCGAATGCGGTAATTTGGCCCCAGTATAAAACAATATAAATTTAAGAAGTTTTCTTTTAATTTAAATCTACAAAATAACAACAACAGCATTATGACAGATATAAGTTAGAAATAATAGAATGTGTTACAAATTATTTAAGTTTTTTTTTAACATTTCATTTCTTTCTTCATTCTGTTATTATAAATTTTTATAATAATTATTTTAATTCTGGGTTATATGTATTGCAATATAAATAAAATTCATAAATACCAAAGAATAATAATACTAAAAGGAAAATAGAAGTTCTGTTTGAAATATGCATTTACACCTTAAATTTTTGATCGGACAGATATTTCTTAACATTCTAAAGACTTTAGTTCATATTTTTTTAAGAAAAATGTTTAAAATTTTTTCTAAATTTTCAACATTAAGTCAGTGCAAAATTTAATCAAAATACGCCCATTGCTTTTCGAGATATAGCAGGTACAAATACTTTGTTCAAAACATGCAACTTTATGGCCAATTCGTCGTGCTATAGTCTTAAAAATTGGTCCATAGCTCCTTAAACTTTGATCGGAGAGATATATCTTAACATTCTAAAGACTTTAGTTCATATTTTTTCAGGAAAAACATTTTACAATTTTTTCTCAATTTTCAAAGGTTATAATAGTCCATCCTTTTTTTGGTCAAAAAATTAGACATTTTTTTCTTGTTTATGATTATTTATTGAATTTTCAGTTATGGTTTGAGCTAAATTAAACCAGTGCAAAATTTCATTAAAATCCACCCACTGGTTTTCGAGATATAGGAAGTAAAACTTTGCTCACAACAAGCAATATTTTCGCAAATTTCAAAGGCTATAGCCCATCATTTTTTTTTGGTCAAAAAATTTTTTTTCTTGTTTATGATTATTTATTGAATTTTCAGTTATGGTTTGAGCTAAATTAAACCAGTGCAAAATTTCATTAAAATCCACCCACTGGTTTTCGAGATATAGGAAGTAAAACTTTGCTCACAACAAGCAATATTTTCGCAAATTTCAAAGGCTATAGCCCATCATTTTTTTTTTGGTCAAAAAATTTTTTTTCTTGTTTATGATTATTTATTGAATTTTCAGTTATGGTTTGAGCTAAATTAAACCAGTGCAAAATTTCATTAAAATCCACCCACTGGTTTTCGAGATATAGGAAGTAAAACTTTGCTCACAACAAGCAATATTTTCGCAAATTTCATTTTTTTTGGTAAAAAATTTTTTTTTCTTGTTTATGATTATTTATTGAATTTTCAGTTATGGTTTTAGCTAACTTAAACCAGTGCAAAATTTCATTAAAATCCACCCACTGGTTTTCGAGATATAGGAAGTAAAACTTTGCTCACAACAAGCAATATTTTCGCAAATTTCAAAGGCTATAGCCCATCATTTTTTTTTGGTAAAAAAATTTTTTTTCTTGTTTATGATTATTTATTGAATTTTCAGTTATGGTTTGAGCTAAATTAAACCAGTGCAAAATTTCATTAAAATCCACCCACTGGTTTTCGAGATATAGGAAGTAAAACTTTGCTCACAACAAGCAATATTTTTGCAAATTTCAAAGGCTATAGCCCATCATATTTTTTTGGTAAAAAAATTTTTTTTCTTGTTTATGATTATTTATTGAATTTTCAGTTATGGTTTGAGCTAAATTAAACCAGTGCAAAATTTCATTAAAATCCACCCACTGGTTTTCGAGATATAGGAAGTAAAACTTTGCTCACAACAAGCAATATTTTCGCAAATTTCATTTATTTTGGTAAAAAATTTTTTTTTCTTGTTTATGATTATTTATTGAATTTTCAGTTATGGTTTTAGCTAACTTAAACCAGTGCAAAATTTCATTAAAATCCACCCACTGGTTTTCGAGATATAGGAAGTAAAACTTTGCTCACAACAAGCAATATTTTCGCAAATTTCAAAGGCTATAGCCCATCATTTTTTTTTGGTAAAAAAATTTTTTTTCTTGTTTATGATTATATATTGAATTTTCAGTTATGGTTTGAGCTAAATTAAACCAGTGCAAAATTTCATTAAAATCCACCCACTGGTTTTCGAGATATAGGAAGTAAAGCTTTGCTCACAACAAGCAATATTTTCGCAAATTTCAAAGGCTATAGCCCATCATTTTTTTTTGGTCAAAAAATTTTTTTTCTTGTTTATGATTATTTATTGAATTTTCAGTTATGGTTTGAGCTAAATTAAACCAGTGCAAAATTTCATTAAAATCCACCCACTGGTTTTCGAGATATAGGAAGTAAAACTTTGCTCACAACGAGCAATATTTTCGCAAATTTCAAAGGCTATAGCCCATCATTTTTTTTTTGGTCAAAAAATTTTTTTTCTTGTTTATGATTATTTATTGAATTTTCAGTTATGGTTTGAGCTAAATTAAACCAGTGCAAAATTTCATTAAAATCCACCCACTGGTTTTCGAGATATAGGAAGTAAAACTTTGCTCACAACGAGCAATATTTTCGCAAATTTCAAAGGCTATAGCCCATCATTTTTTTTTGGTCAAAAAATTTTTTTTCTTGTTTATGATTATTTATTGAATTTTCAGTTATGGTTTGAGCTAAATTAAACCAGTGCAAAATTTCATTAAAATCCACCCACTGGTTTTCGAGATATAGCAAGTAAAACTGTGCTCACAACAAGCAATATTTTCGCAAATTTCAAAGGCTATAGCCCATCATTTTTTTTGGTAAAAAAATTTTTTTTCTTGTTTATGATTATTTATTGAATTTTCAGTTATGGTTTGAGCTAAATTAAACCAGTGCAAAATTTCATTAAAATCCAAAAAATTTTTTTTATTGTTTATGATTATTTATTGAATTTTCAGTTATGGTTTGAGCTAAATTAAACCAGTGCAAAATTTCATTAAAATCCACCCACTGGTTTTCGAGATATAGGAAGTAAAACTTTGCTCACAACAAGCAATATTTTCGCAAATTTCAAAGGCTATAGCCCATCATTTTTTTTTGGTCAAAAAATTTTTTTTCTTGTTTATGATTATTTATTGAATTTTCAGTTATGGTTTGAGCAAAATTAAACCAGTGCAAAATTTCATTAAAATCCACCCACTGGTTTTCGAGATATAGGAAGTAAAACTTTGCTCACAACAAGCAATATTTTCGCAAATTTCAAAGCCTATAGCCCATCATTTTTTTTTGGTCAAAAAAATTTTTTTTTTGTTTATGATTATTTATTGAATTTTCAGTTATGGTTTGAGCTAAATTAAACCAGTGCAAAATTTCATTAAAATCCACCCACTGGTTTTCGAGATATAGGAAGTAAAACTTTGCTCACAACAAGCAATATTTTCGCAAATTTCAAAGCCTATAGCCCATCATTTTTTTTTGGTCAAAAAAATTTTTTTTTTGTTTATGATTATTTATTGAATTTTCAGTTATGGTTTGAGCTAAATTAAACCAGTGCAAAATTTCATTAAAATCCACCCACTGGTTTTCGAGATATAGGAAGTAAAACTTTGCTCACAACAAGCAATATTTTCGCAAATTTCAAAGCCTATAGCCCATCATTTTTTTTTGGTCAAAAATTTTTTTTTCTTGTTTATGATTATTTATTGAATTTTCAGTTATGGTTTGAGCTAAATTAAACCAGTGCAAAATTTCATTAAAATCCACCCACTGGTTTTCGAGATATAGGAAGTAAAACTTTGCTCACAACAAGCAATATTTTCGCAAATTTCAAAGGCTATAGGTAGCCCATCATTTTTTTTTTTGGTCAAAAAATTTTTTTTCTTGTTTATGATTATTTATTGAATTTTCAGTTATGGTTTGAGCTAAATTAAACCAGTGCAAAATTTCATTAAAATCCACCCACTGGTTTTCGAGATATAGGAAGTAAAACTTTGCTCACAACAAGCAATATTTTCGCAAATTTCAAAGGCTATAGCCCATCATTTTTTTTTTGGTAAAAAAATTTTTTTTCTTGTTTATGATTATTTATTGAATTTTCAGTTATGGTTTGAGCAAAATTAAACCAGTGCAAAATTTCATTAAAATCCACCCACTGGTTTTCGAGATATAGGAAGTAAAACTTTGCTCACAACAAGCAATATTTTCGCAAATTTCAAAGGCTATAGCCCATCATATTTTTTTTGGTCAAAAAATTTTTTTTCTTGTTTATGATTATTTATTGAATTTTCAGTTATGGTTTGAGCTAAATTAAACCAGTGCAAAATTTCATTAAAATCCACCCACTGGTTTTCGAGATATAGGAAGTAAAACTTTGCTCACAACAAGCAATATTTTCGCAAATTTCAAAGGCTATAGCCCATCATATTTTTTTTGGTCAAAAAATTTTTTTTCTTGTTTATGATTATTTATTGAATTTTCAGTTATGGTTTGAGCTAAATTAAACCAGTGCAAAATTTCATTAAAATCCACCCACTGGTTTTCGAGATATAGGAAGTAAAACTTTGCTCACAACAAGCAATATTTTCGCAAATTTCAAAGGCTATAGCCCATCATATTTTTTTTGGTCAAAAAATTTTTTTTCTTGTTTATGATTATTTATTGAATTTTCAGTTATGGTTTGAGCTAAATTAAACCAGTGCAAAATTTCATTAAAATCCACCCACTGGTTTTCGAGATATAGGAAGTAAAACTTTGCTCACAACAAGCAATATTTTCGCAAATTTCAAAGGCTATAGCCCATCATTTTTTTTGGTCAAAAAATTTTTTTTCTTGTTTATGATTATTTATTGAATTTTCAGTTATGGTTTGAGCTAAATTAAACCAGTGCAAAATTTCATTAAAATCCACCCACTGGTTTTCGAGATATAGGAAGTAAAACTTTGCTCACAACAAGCAATATTTTCGCAAATTTCAAAGGCTATAGCCCATCATATTTTTTTTGGTCAAAAAATTTTTTTTCTTGTTTATGATTATTTATTGAATTTTCAGTTATGGTTTGAGCTAAATTAAACCAGTGCAAAATTTCATTAAAATCCACCCACTGGTTTTCGAGATATAGGAAGTAAAACTTTGCTCACAACAAGCAATATTTTCGCAAATTTCAAAGGCTATAGCCCATCATTTTTTTTGGTCAAAAAATTTTTTTTCTTGTTTATGATTATTTATTGAATTTTCAGTTATGGTTTGAGCTAAATTAAACCAGTGGAAAATTTCATTAAAATCCACCCACTGGTTTTCGAGATATAGGAAGTAAAACTTTGCTCACAACAAGCAATATTTTCGCAAATTTCAAAGGCAAATAGCCCATCATTTTTTTTTTGGTCAAAAAATTTTTTTTCTTGTTTATGATTATTTATTGAATTTTCAGTTATGGTTTGAGCTAAATTAAACCAGTGCAAAATTTCATTAAAATCCACCCACTGGTTTTCGAGATATAGGAAGTAAAACTTTGCTCACAACAAGCAATATTTTCGCAAATTTCAAAGGCTATAGCCCATCATATTTTTTTTGGTCAAAAAATTTTTTTTCTTGTTTATGATTATTTATTGAATTTTCAGTTATGGTTTGAGCTAAATTAAACCAGTGCAAAATTTCATTAAAATCCACCCACTGGTTTTCGAGATATAGGAAGTAAAACTTTGCTCACAACAAGCAATATTTTCGCAAATTTCAAAGGCTATAGCCCATCATATTTTTTTTGGTCAAAAAATTTTTTTTCTTGTTTATGATTATTTATTGAATTTTCAGTTATGGTTTGAGCTAAATTAAACCAGTGCAAAATTTCATTAAAATCCACCCACTGGTTTTCGAGATATAGGAAGTAAAACTTTGCTCACAACAAGCAATATTTTCGCAAATTTCAAAGGCTATAGCCCATCATATTTTTTTTGGTCAAAAAATTTTTTTTCTTGTTTATGATTATTTATTGAATTTTCAGTTATGGTTTGAGCTAAATTAAACCAGTGCAAAATTTCATTAAAATCCACCCACTGGTTTTCGAGATATAGGAAGTAAAACTTTGCTCACAACAAGCAATATTTTCGCAAATTTCAAAGGCTATAGCCCATCATTTTTTTTGGTCAAAAAATTTTTTTTCTTGTTTATGATTATTTATTGAATTTTCAGTTATGGTTTGAGCTAAATTAAACCAGTGGAAAATTTCATTAAAATCCACCCACTGGTTTTCGATATTAGAAGTTAAAACGTTTTGTAATATTAAAGTGTCTTTATTGACTATCAAAAGCAGAATGAATTAAAAGGATAAAGCATAAAAGAACAAGTAAACAGTTCATAGTTGTACAAAAGAGGTCTAAATATCAGGGTAACAAATATCATTGTAGAGTTGCTTTGATCTGCTTCGTTGCTCCAACACCTCCCCTCGAAGTAGATAAACTATAGCATCTTTAGTTAATGAGGCAGTAAACCCAAGTTTGCTGAACAGAATTTGTGTTTGCTGGTGCTTAGCGCCTTTGTAAATATGTCGGCTGGCATATTCTCGGTCGATAAATACTCAAGATGAATGTTACGATTTCTGATACAATCACGGACGAAGTGGTGACGGATGTCAATGTGTTTCGTTCGTGAGTTATAAGCGATTCCACTTATTAATTTCTGCGCACTTTGGCTGTCGTTGTATAGCGTTAATTCTTCGTTGGCTATACCGATGTCGTTTACTAAGTCTTTAAAATAGAGAGCCTCCTTCGTGGCTTCAGCGATAGCTAAGTATTCGGCTTCAGTGCTTGATAAAGCCACTGTTCGTTGTTTGCGAGCCTCCCAACTTATGGCTGCGCCACCGAAAATGAACGCGTAGCCCGTGTACGATCGGCGATCACCCAAATTGCCTCCCCAATCTGCATCCACAAGCCCGTAAGGCTGTTTATTAGTTTTGGTAAAACATAATCCATGATTAATTGTTCCCTGAACATACCGCAAAACACGTTTTGCTGCTTTCCAGTGATCTTCGCAATAGTTGGAATTGAATTGGCTCAAAAAGTTAACTGCGTAGGCGATATCAGGGCGTGTTGTTACGGCCATATACATCAGAGCTCCAATAAGCTGTTGATAGGGGTACCTAGTCAACATGTTTTCGTCTTTTTCTAAGGGACTAGTCAATTTACAATTTGCCTCTATTGGTGTTGATGATGGCTTACAGTCTGCCATACCAAAGCGTTCTAAAATTGACTTTGCGTATTTCTGTTGTGACATAAAAACTTGATCAGATTTTAGATCCTGGTAAAATTCGATTCCTAAACAACGCTTAACAGGACCGATATCTTTCATATCAAATGATTGCGATAGAGATGATTTAATTTCACTTATCCATTCAGGCTGGTTTGAAGCCAAAAGCAAATCATCTACATAAATCAATATGAGTAAAACTTTGTCACCTTCTTTTTTCGAGAATAGGCACGGATCCTTTTTAGCTGGCTTAAGCCCTAACTTCTTGAGTTGCATCGTTAATTTATAATACCACATTAGCCCAGATTGACGTAAGCCATATAACGCCTTCCTTAGTAGACATACTGGACTTTTTAAACGATTTGTGGCACTTAGCCACCGTCCACATGTTTTAATGACGTCCTGGCTGTGGTTTTTAATATTATTTGAACCAATTGGCTTACCTGACATGATTTTGTTCAAAATACCTTTTAGCTGATTTGGAACTTCAATATACACGTTTTCTTCAAGATCGCCATTCAAGTAGGCTGTGATGACGTCCATCTGATGAATTTCTAATTTTAACTCTGCTGCTAACGCTGACATAAGCCTTATTGTTGAAGAACGGGCAACTGGGGAGTACGTTTCATGAAAATCTTCTCCTGGAAGTTGTGCGTATCCCCTTGCTACTAGGCGCGCCTTTCTTTTTCCATCGTCTTTCGTCCGAAATACTAATCTGCTATCTATAACTTTTCTCTGATTTGGCCTCTCAACAATTTCCCACGTGTTGTTTCGTATCTGCGCTAAATACTCTTCTTCTACAGCAGCTTTCCAAAAAGTTGCATCTTCTCCCTCCATTGCTTGGGCATAAGTTCTCGGATCGGATTCCGTAGATAAGAACGCCAACTCACACTCTTCAAAGTCGTCCTCTTCGGACGGAGTATATGGATCGCCTTCGGACAAATTTTCACCATCTTTGTGGATTTGAAATAACTTTTTAGGTCGACCACGATTACCTAATCTTTGGAGTTTCGGTCGTCCCCTACAACGTTTCTCGTCTTTTTCTGCAGAAATAGCTTCATTTTCATTGGATCGAATTTCTCTTTCATCAGCGTTTTCCAAATTTTCTTCAAGCTCAACGTCAATAAAGTTATCTTCAGGACTATAAAAATCTTCGTAAGCGTCGGTAAAACCGTTTTCGTCGATAAATTTTACATCTCGACTACAAATGACATCATTTTTCTTTGGGGACCACAAACGATATGCTTTTGATTCTGAAGAATACCCTACGAATATACACAGCTCCGAACGTGCGTCAAATTTGCCCCTGTTACCACTTTTATTCAACACGTAGCCTTTGCAACCAAAAATTTTCATGTGCATTACGGAGGGCTTTTTGTGTGTCCATAGTTTGTACGGAATTTCGCCGTTGGTTTTTGTAACACATCTATTTCGAATATAGCACGCGGTGTTAATGGCTTCAGCCCAAAACGAGGGGGGAGACCCGGCATGTCTCATCAAGCAGCGCGCCATTTCTACGAGAGTCCTATTTTTACGTTCCGCTGTACCATTTTGTTGTGGTGTATAAGTTGCTGTTAAACGACGTTTAATTCCACATTGTTGTAAATATAAATCAAATTCCCGATTACAATATTCGCCACCATTGTCTGATTGAAAAAATTTTATTCTTCGGCCTGTAGAATTTTCTGCTGCGGCCTTATAGCTTTTAAAAGCATTTAAAACGTCGCTTTTCTTCTTTAAGAAGATAACTTCACAAAATCGAGACTTGTCATCAATAAATGTGACGAAATATTTTGCGCCGCCGTTTGAAGCACATTTCATTGGGCCACATACATCACTATACACAATTTCCAGCAAGTCATTTGTTCGATGGTTTGCGGTTTTGGGAAACTTTGCGCGCGTTTGCTTTTGGCTAATACAGATTTCACAAGTAGATAATTTCAGTTCCTGGTTAAATGTTAGTCCATAAATTTCACCACTTTTTGCCATATCTTTAAGTTGTCTTTCGTTTAGATGACCCATTCTAAAGTGCCACAAGTCAAGCTCATTTTTAGCTTCGATTACATTCGCTACGTTTTCACTGTTTTTCATGAAATATAAATTTCCTATCCTTTCCGCACTCAGGCAAACCTTTTTATTTTTATCAACAATTACTGCTTCACCTTTGCGAAAGGTGACTTCAAAACCGCTGTCAGTAATTTTCGATACTGAAAGTAAATTCGTGCGTAAGTCTTTTACATATAAAACGTCTTTTAATTGCAAATTCGTATCACGACCGCGGTCACAGAGAGACAGTTCAACATTTCCAACACCATTTATTGTTGTATTTTTATTGTTAGCTAAATTTAATGTTTTATTTGTTTCGGAAATGTTTTTGAAATATTCAACATTTGCACTCATATGCGATGTGCACCCACTGTCTAAACACCACTTCATAGTTTCGTTTGGGCACAAAAACACTGATTCTACTGTCGTAAAACAAACGTTATGTTTTTTGTTAGCCTCTTCACAATTTTGGACACTTTGTCTGTTTTTCATTTTACAATTTCTTGCAAAATGTCCAATTTTACCACATTTAAAGCAAGCACCGTTCGATCCGTTGTATTTCGATTTCGTTTGTTTCGGTTTTTGTTGTTCACGTTTTAGGTATAACGCATTGTTTTCATTTTTGTCTTCCTTTGATTTTCGCGATTCGAATTCTTCTAGAATTTTTACACGTAGCATTTCGGGCATCGGCAATTCATCACGTGTTTCTAAAGCACACCGAAAAGTTTCATATGAATCGGGTAAACTGTACAAAAGTAAAATGGCTAAAAGTTCGTCACCAATTTCTACACCAATTTCTTTCAACTTTGCGACTGCATCGAAAAATTCATTTAAATGTTCACGCACTTTGTCTGTTTCACGCATCCGCGATAGAGCTACTCTTTTTAATAAGGTTGCTTTTCGAGCAGGGCCTTTTGATTGGTAGGTCATTTCTAACCTCAACCACATTTTTCTTGCTGTGTCACACTCTTTTATTAAGCTTAACTCCGATGGGCTCATTGCAAGCATAATATCGGCAGCAGCTTTTTGATCTTGCTTTTTCCAAGCAGTTGCCGCTACGGCTTCTACAGGACACACGGCACTGTCGTCAACATACGACCACAACTCATTTTTTATCAAAATAGCCCGCATTTGCATTTTCCATGTATCGTAATTTTCCGCGTTCAGCGGTTCTATACGCACGACTCCGGCCATATTTAACTTTTCCGTTCCCGATATACACTACAATATTACGCACTACTCTTTACAGCACTTTACTATATATTTAGCCTTACTGGGCCCATAACCTATTAGAAGTTAAAACGTTTTGTAATATTAAAGTGTCTTTATTGACTATCAAAAGCAGAATGAATTAAAAGGATAAAGCATAAAAGAACAAGTAAACAGTTCATAGTTGTACAAAAGAGGTCTAAATATCAGGGTAACAAATATCATTGTAGAGTTGCTTTGATCTGCTTCGTTGCTCCAACATTCGAGATATAGGAAGTAAAACTTTGCTCACAACAAGCAATATTTTCGCAAATTTCAAAGGCAAATAGCCCATCATTTTTTTTTTGGTCAAAAAATTTTTTTTCTTGTTTATGATTATTTATTGAATTTTCAGTTATGGTTTGAGCTAAATTAAACCAGTGCAAAATTTCATTAAAATCCACCCACTGGTTTTCGAGATATAGGAAGTAAAACTTTGCTCACAACAAGCAATATTTTCGCAAATTTCAAAGGCTATAGCCCATCATATTTTTTTTGGTCAAAAAATTTTTTTTCTTGTTTATGATTATTTATTGAATTTTCAGTTATGGTTTGAGCTAAATTAAACCAGTGCAAAATTTCATTAAAATCCACCCACTGGTTTTCGAGATATAGGAAGTAAAACTTTGCTCACAACAAGCAATATTTTCGCAAATTTCAAAGGCTATAGCCCATCATTTTTTTTTGGTCAAAAAATTTTTTTTCTTGTTTATGATTATTTATTGAATTTTCAGTTATGGTTTGAGCTAAATTAAACCAGTGCAAAATTTCATTAAAATCCACCCACTGGTTTTCGAGATATAGGAAGTAAAACTTTGCTCACAACAAGCAATATTTTCGCAAATTTCAAAGGCTATAGCCCATCATATTTTTTTTGGTCAAAAAATTTTTTTTCTTGTTTATGATTATTTATTGAATTTTCAGTTATGGTTTGAGCTAAATTAAACCAGTGCAAAATTTCATTAAAATCCACCCACTGGTTTTCGAGATATAGGAAGTAAAACTTTGCTCACAACAAGCAATATTTTCGCAAATTTCAGAGGCTATAGCCCATCATATTTTTTTTGGTAAAAAAATTTTTTTTCTTGTTTATGATTATTTATTGAATTTTCAGTTATGGTTTGAGCTAAATTAAACCAGTGCAAAATTTCATTAAAATCCACCCACTGGTTTTCGAGATATAGGAAGTAAAACTTTGCTCACAACAAGCAATATTTTCGCAAATTTCAAAGGCTATAGCCCATCATTTTTTTTTGGTCAAAAAATTTTTTTTCTTGTTTATGATTATTTATTGAATTTTCAGTTATGGTTTGAGCTAAATTAAACCAGTGCAAAATTTCATTAAAATCCACCCACTGGTTTTCGAGATATAGGAAGTAAAACTTTGCTCACAACAAGCAATATTTTCGCAAATTTCAAAGGCTATAGCCCATCATATTTTTTTTGGTCAAAAAATTTTTTTTCTTGTTTATGATTATTTATTGAATTTTCAGTTATGGTTTGAGCTAAATTAAACCAGTGCAAAATTTCATTAAAATCCACCCACTGGTTTTCGAGATATAGGAAGTAAAACTTTGCTCACAACAAGCAATATTTTCGCAAATTTCAAAGGCTATAGCCCATCATATTTTTTTTGGTCAAAAAATTTTTTTTCTTGTTTATGATTATTTATTGAATTTTCAGTTATGGTTTGAGCTAAATTAAACCAGTGCAAAATTTCATTAAAATCCACCCACTGGTTTTCGAGATATAGGAAGTAAAACTTTGCTCACAACAAGCAATATTTTCGCAAATTTCAAAGGCTATAGCCCATCATTTTTTTTTGGTCAAAAAATTTTTTTTCTTGTTTATGATTATTTATTGAATTTTCAGTTATGGTTTGAGCTAAATTAAACCAGTGCAAAATTTCATTAAAATCCACCCACTGGTTTTCGAGATATAGGAAGTAAAACTTTGCTCACAACAAGCAATATTTTCGCAAATTTCAAAGGCTATAGCCCATCATATTTTTTTTGGTCAAAAAATTTTTTTTCTTGTTTATGATTATTTATTGAATTTTCAGTTATGGTTTGAGCTAAATTAAACCAGTGCAAAATTTCATTAAAATCCACCCACTGGTTTTCGAGATATAGGAAGTAAAACTTTGCTCACAACAAGCAATATTTTCGCAAATTTCAAAGGCTATAGCCCATCATTTTTTTTGGTCAAAAATTTTTTTTTCTTGTTTATGATTATTTATTGAATTTTCAGTTATGGTTTGAGCTAAATTAAACCAGTGGAAAATTTCATTAAAATCCACCCACTGGTTTTCGAGATATAGGAAGTAAAACTTTGCTCACAACAAGCAATATTTTCGCAAATTTCAAAGGCAAATAGCCCATCATTTTTTTTTTGGTCAAAAAATTTTTTTTCTTGTTTATGATTATTTATTGAATTTTCAGTTATGGTTTGAGCTAAATTAAACCAGTGCAAAATTTCATTAAAATCCACCCACTGGTTTTCGAGATATAGGAAGTAAAACTTTGCTCACAACAAGCAATATTTTCGCAAATTTCAAAGGCTATAGCCCATCATATTTTTTTTGGTCAAAAAATTTTTTTTCTTGTTTATGATTATTTATTGAATTTTCAGTTATGGTTTGAGCTAAATTAAACCAGTGCAAAATTTCATTAAAATCCACCCACTGGTTTTCGAGATATAGGAAGTAAAACTTTGCTCACAACAAGCAATATTTTCGCAAATTTCAAAGGCTATAGCCCATCATTTTTTTTTGGTCAAAAAATTTTTTTTCTTGTTTATGATTATTTATTGAATTTTCAGTTATGGTTTGAGCTAAATTAAACCAGTGCAGAATTTCATTAAAATCCACCCACTGGTTTTCGAGATATAGGAAGTAAAACTTTGCTCACAACAAGCAATATTTTCGCAAATTTCAAAGGCTATAGCCCATCATATTTTTTTTGGTCAAAAAATTTTTTTTCTTGTTTATGATTATTTATTGAATTTTCAGTTATGGTTTGAGCTAAATTAAACCAGTGCAAAATTTCATTAAAATCCACCCACTGGTTTTCGAGATATAGGAAGTAAAACTTTGCTCACAACAAGCAATATTTTCGCAAATTTCAAAGGCTATAGCCCATCATATTTTTTTTGGTCAAAAAATTTTTTTTCTTGTTTATGATTATTTATTGAATTTTCAGTTATGGTTTGAGCTAAATTAAACCAGTGCAAAATTTCATTAAAATCCACCCACTGGTTTTCGAGATATAGGAAGTAAAACTTTGCTCACAACAAGCAATATTTTCGCAAATTTCAAAGGCTATAGCCCATCATTTTTTTTTGGTCAAAAAATTTTTTTTCTTGTTTATGATTATTTATTGAATTTTCAGTTATGGTTTGAGCTAAATTAAACCAGTGCAAAATTTCATTAAAATCCACCCACTGGTTTTCGAGATATAGGAAGTAAAACTTTGCTCACAACAAGCAATATTTTCGCAAATTTCAAAGGCTATAGCCCATCATATTTTTTTTGGTCAAAAAATTTTTTTTCTTGTTTATGATTATTTATTGAATTTTCAGTTATGGTTTGAGCTAAATTAAACCAGTGCAAAATTTCATTAAAATCCACCCACTGGTTTTCGAGATATAGGAAGTAAAACTTTGCTCACAACAAGCAATATTTTCGCAAATTTCAAAGGCTATAGCCCATCATATTTTTTTTGGTCAAAAAATTTTTTTTCTTGTTTATGATTATTTATTGAATTTTCAGTTATGGTTTGAGCTAAATTAAACCAGTGCAAAATTTCATTAAAATCCACCCACTGGTTTTCGAGATATAGGAAGTAAAACTTTGCTCACAACAAGCAATATTTTCGCAAATTTCAAAGGCTATAGCCCATCATATTTTTTTTGGTCAAAAAATTTTTTTTCTTGTTTATGATTATTTATTGAATTTTCAGTTATGGTTTGAGCTAAATTAAACCAGTGCAAAATTTCATTAAAATCCACCCACTGGTTTTCGAGATATAGGAAGTAAAACTTTGCTCACAACAAGCAATATTTTCGCAAATTTCAAAGGCTATAGCCCATCATTTTTTTTTGGTCAAAAAATTTTTTTTCTTGTTTATGATTATTTATTGAATTTTCAGTTATGGTTTGAGCTAAATTAAACCAGTGCAAAATTTCATTAAAATCCACCCACTGGTTTTCGAGATATAGGAAGTAAAACTTTGCTCACAACAAGCAATATTTTCGCAAATTTCAAAGGCTATAGCCCATCATATTTTTTTTGGTCAAAAAATTTTTTTTCTTGTTTATGATTATTTATTGAATTTTCAGTTATGGTTTGAGCTAAATTAAACCAGTGCAAAATTTCATTAAAATCCACCCACTGGTTTTCGAGATATAGGAAGTAAAACTTTGCTCACAACAAGCAATATTTTCGCAAATTTCAAAGGCTATAGCCCATCATATTTTTTTTGGTCAAAAAATTTTTTTTCTTGTTTATGATTATTTATTGAATTTTCAGTTATGGTTTGAGCTAAATTAAACCAGTGCAAAATTTCATTAAAATCCACCCACTGGTTTTCGAGATATAGGAAGTAAAACTTTGCTCACAACAAGCAATATTTTCGCAAATTTCAAAGGCTATAGCCCATCATTTTTTTTGGTCAAAAAATTTTTTTTCTTGTTTATGATTATTTATTGAATTTTCAGTTATGGTTTGAGCTAAATTAAACCAGTGGAAAATTTCATTAAAATCCACCCACTGGTTTTCGAGATATAGGAAGTAAAACTTTGCTCACAACAAGCAATATTTTCGCAAATTTCAAAGGCAAATAGCCCATCATTTTTTTTTTGGTCAAAAAATTTTTTTTCTTGTTTATGATTATTTATTGAATTTTCAGTTATGGTTTGAGCTAAATTAAACCAGTGCAAAATTTCATTAAAATCCACCCACTGGTTTTCGAGATATAGGAAGTAAAACTTTGCTCACAACAAGCAATATTTTCGCAAATTTCAAAGGCTATAGCCCATCATATTTTTTTTGGTCAAAAAATTTTTTTTCTTGTTTATGATTATTTATTGAATTTTCAGTTATGGTTTGAGCTAAATTAAACCAGTGCAAAATTTCATTAAAATCCACCCACTGGTTTTCGAGATATAGGAAGTAAAACTTTGCTCACAACAAGCAATATTTTCGCAAATTTCAAAGGCTATAGCCCATCATTTTTTTTTGGTCAAAAAATTTTTTTTCTTGTTTATGATTATTTATTGAATTTTCAGTTATGGTTTGAGCTAAATTAAACCAGTGCAAAATTTCATTAAAATCCACCCACTGGTTTTCGAGATATAGGAAGTAAAACTTTGCTCACAACAAGCAATATTTTCGCAAATTTCAAAGGCTATAGCCCATCATATTTTTTTTGGTCAAAAAATTTTTTTTCTTGTTTATGATTATTTATTGAATTTTCAGTTATGGTTTGAGCTAAATTAAACCAGTGCAAAATTTCATTAAAATCCACCCACTGGTTTTCGAGATATAGGAAGTAAAACTTTGCTCACAACAAGCAATATTTTCGCAAATTTCAGAGGCTATAGCCCATCATATTTTTTTTGGTAAAAAAATTTTTTTTCTTGTTTATGATTATTTATTGAATTTTCAGTTATGGTTTGAGCTAAATTAAACCAGTGCAAAATTTCATTAAAATCCACCCACTGGTTTTCGAGATATAGGAAGTAAAACTTTGCTCACAACAAGCAATATTTTCGCAAATTTCAAAGGCTATAGCCCATCATTTTTTTTTGGTCAAAAAATTTTTTTTCTTGTTTATGATTATTTATTGAATTTTCAGTTATGGTTTGAGCTAAATTAAACCAGTGCAAAATTTCATTAAAATCCACCCACTGGTTTTCGAGATATAGGAAGTAAAACTTTGCTCACAACAAGCAATATTTTCGCAAATTTCAAAGGCTATAGCCCATCATATTTTTTTTGGTCAAAAAATTTTTTTTCTTGTTTATGATTATTTATTGAATTTTCAGTTATGGTTTGAGCTAAATTAAACCAGTGCAAAATTTCATTAAAATCCACCCACTGGTTTTCGAGATATAGGAAGTAAAACTTTGCTCACAACAAGCAATATTTTCGCAAATTTCAAAGGCTATAGCCCATCATATTTTTTTTGGTCAAAAAATTTTTTTTCTTGTTTATGATTATTTATTGAATTTTCAGTTATGGTTTGAGCTAAATTAAACCAGTGCAAAATTTCATTAAAATCCACCCACTGGTTTTCGAGATATAGGAAGTAAAACTTTGCTCACAACAAGCAATATTTTCGCAAATTTCAAAGGCTATAGCCCATCATTTTTTTTTGGTCAAAAAATTTTTTTTCTTGTTTATGATTATTTATTGAATTTTCAGTTATGGTTTGAGCTAAATTAAACCAGTGCAAAATTTCATTAAAATCCACCCACTGGTTTTCGAGATATAGGAAGTAAAACTTTGCTCACAACAAGCAATATTTTCGCAAATTTCAAAGGCTATAGCCCATCATATTTTTTTTGGTCAAAAAATTTTTTTTCTTGTTTATGATTATTTATTGAATTTTCAGTTATGGTTTGAGCTAAATTAAACCAGTGCAAAATTTCATTAAAATCCACCCACTGGTTTTCGAGATATAGGAAGTAAAACTTTGCTCACAACAAGCAATATTTTCGCAAATTTCAAAGGCTATAGCCCATCATTTTTTTTTGGTCAAAAATTTTTTTTTCTTGTTTATGATTATTTATTGAATTTTCAGTTATGGTTTGAGCTAAATTAAACCAGTGGAAAATTTCATTAAAATCCACCCACTGGTTTTCGAGATATAGGAAGTAAAACTTTGCTCACAACAAGCAATATTTTCGCAAATTTCAAAGGCAAATAGCCCATCATTTTTTTTTTGGTCAAAAAATTTTTTTTCTTGTTTATGATTATTTATTGAATTTTCAGTTATGGTTTGAGCTAAATTAAACCAGTGCAAAATTTCATTAAAATCCACCCACTGGTTTTCGAGATATAGGAAGTAAAACTTTGCTCACAACAAGCAATATTTTCGCAAATTTCAAAGGCTATAGCCCATCATATTTTTTTTGGTCAAAAAATTTTTTTTCTTGTTTATGATTATTTATTGAATTTTCAGTTATGGTTTGAGCTAAATTAAACCAGTGCAAAATTTCATTAAAATCCACCCACTGGTTTTCGAGATATAGGAAGTAAAACTTTGCTCACAACAAGCAATATTTTCGCAAATTTCAAAGGCTATAGCCCATCATTTTTTTTTGGTCAAAAAATTTTTTTTCTTGTTTATGATTATTTATTGAATTTTCAGTTATGGTTTGAGCTAAATTAAACCAGTGCAGAATTTCATTAAAATCCACCCACTGGTTTTCGAGATATAGGAAGTAAAACTTTGCTCACAACAAGCAATATTTTCGCAAATTTCAAAGGCTATAGCCCATCATATTTTTTTTGGTCAAAAAATTTTTTTTCTTGTTTATGATTATTTATTGAATTTTCAGTTATGGTTTGAGCTAAATTAAACCAGTGCAAAATTTCATTAAAATCCACCCACTGGTTTTCGAGATATAGGAAGTAAAACTTTGCTCACAACAAGCAATATTTTCGCAAATTTCAAAGGCTATAGCCCATCATATTTTTTTTGGTCAAAAAATTTTTTTTCTTGTTTATGATTATTTATTGAATTTTCAGTTATGGTTTGAGCTAAATTAAACCAGTGCAAAATTTCATTAAAATCCACCCACTGGTTTTCGAGATATAGGAAGTAAAACTTTGCTCACAACAAGCAATATTTTCGCAAATTTCAAAGGCTATAGCCCATCATTTTTTTTTGGTCAAAAAATTTTTTTTCTTGTTTATGATTATTTATTGAATTTTCAGTTATGGTTTGAGCTAAATTAAACCAGTGCAAAATTTCATTAAAATCCACCCACTGGTTTTCGAGATATAGGAAGTAAAACTTTGCTCACAACAAGCAATATTTTCGCAAATTTCAAAGGCTATAGCCCATCATATTTTTTTTGGTCAAAAAATTTTTTTTCTTGTTTATGATTATTTATTGAATTTTCAGTTATGGTTTGAGCTAAATTAAACCAGTGCAAAATTTCATTAAAATCCACCCACTGGTTTTCGAGATATAGGAAGTAAAACTTTGCTCACAACAAGCAATATTTTCGCAAATTTCAAAGGCTATAGCCCATCATATTTTTTTTGGTCAAAAAATTTTTTTTCTTGTTTATGATTATTTATTGAATTTTCAGTTATGGTTTGAGCTAAATTAAACCAGTGCAAAATTTCATTAAAATCCACCCACTGGTTTTCGAGATATAGGAAGTAAAACTTTGCTCACAACAAGCAATATTTTCGCAAATTTCAAAGGCTATAGCCCATCATATTTTTTTTGGTCAAAAAATTTTTTTTCTTGTTTATGATTATTTATTGAATTTTCAGTTATGGTTTGAGCTAAATTAAACCAGTGCAAAATTTCATTAAAATCCACCCACTGGTTTTCGAGATATAGGAAGTAAAACTTTGCTCACAACAAGCAATATTTTCGCAAATTTCAAAGGCTATAGCCCATCATTTTTTTTTGGTCAAAAAATTTTTTTTCTTGTTTATGATTATTTATTGAATTTTCAGTTATGGTTTGAGCTAAATTAAACCAGTGCAAAATTTCATTAAAATCCACCCACTGGTTTTCGAGATATAGGAAGTAAAACTTTGCTCACAACAAGCAATATTTTCGCAAATTTCAAAGGCTATAGCCCATCATATTTTTTTTGGTCAAAAAATTTTTTTTCTTGTTTATGATTATTTATTGAATTTTCAGTTATGGTTTGAGCTAAATTAAACCAGTGCAAAATTTCATTAAAATCCACCCACTGGTTTTCGAGATATAGGAAGTAAAACTTTGCTCACAACAAGCAATATTTTCGCAAATTTCAAAGGCTATAGCCCATCATTTTTTTTGGTAAAAAAATTTTTTTTCTTGTTTATGATTATTTATTGAATTTTCAGTTATGGTTTGAGCTAAATTAAACCAGTGGAAAATTTCATTAAAATCCACCCACTGGTTTTCGAGATATAGGAAGTAAAACTTTGCTCACAACAAGCAATATTTTCGCAAATTTCAAAGGCAAATAGCCCATCATTTTTTTTTTGGTCAAAAAATTTTTTTTCTTGTTTATGATTATTTATTGAATTTTCAGTTATGGTTTGAGCTAAATTAAACCAGTGCAAAATTTCATTAAAATCCACCCACTGGTTTTCGAGATATAGGAAGTAAAACTTTGCTCACAACAAGCAATATTTTCGCAAATTTCAAAGGCTATAGCCCATCATATTTTTTTTGGTCAAAAAATTTTTTTTCTTGTTTATGATTATTTATTGAATTTTCAGTTATGGTTTGAGCTAAATTAAACCAGTGCAAAATTTCATTAAAATCCACCCACTGGTTTTCGAGATATAGGAAGTAAAACTTTGCTCACAACAAGCAATATTTTCGCAAATTTCAAAGGCTATAGCCCATCATTTTTTTTTGGTCAAAAAATTTTTTTTCTTGTTTATGATTATTTATTGAATTTTCAGTTATGGTTTGAGCTAAATTAAACCAGTGCAAAATTTCATTAAAATCCACCCACTGGTTTTCGAGATATAGGAAGTAAAACTTTGCTCACAACAAGCAATATTTTCGCAAATTTCAAAGGCTATAGCCCATCATATTTTTTTTGGTCAAAAAATTTTTTTTCTTGTTTATGATTATTTATTGAATTTTCAGTTATGGTTTGAGCTAAATTAAACCAGTGCAAAATTTCATTAAAATCCACCCACTGGTTTTCGAGATATAGGAAGTAAAACTTTGCTCACAACAAGCAATATTTTCGCAAATTTCAAAGGCTATAGCCCATCATATTTTTTTTGGTCAAAAAATTTTTTTTCTTGTTTATGATTATTTATTGAATTTTCAGTTATGGTTTGAGCTAAATTAAACCAGTGCAAAATTTCATTAAAATCCACCCACTGGTTTTCGAGATATAGGAAGTAAAACTTTGCTCACAACAAGCAATATTTTCGCAAATTTCAAAGGCTATAGCCCATCATTTTTTTTTGGTAAAAAAATTTTTTTTCTTGTTTATGATTATTTATTGAATTTTCAGTTATGGTTTGAGCTAAATTAAACCAGTGCAAAATTTCATTAAAATCCACCCACTGGTTTTCGAGATATAGGAAGTAAAACTTTGCTCACAACAAGCAATATTTTCGCAAATTTCAAAGGCTATAGCCCATCATATTTTTTTTGGTCAAAAATTTTTTTTTCTTGTTTATGATTATTTATTGAATTTTCAGTTATGGTTTGAGCTAAATTAAACCAGTGCGAAATTTCATTAAAATCCACCCACTGGTTTTCGAGATATAGGAAGTAAAACTTTGCTCACAACAAGCAATATTTTCGCAAATTTCAAAGGCTATAGCCCATCATTTTTTTTTTGGTCAAAAAATTTTTTTTCTTGTTTATGATTATTTATTGAATTTTCAGTTATGGTTTGAGCTAAATTAAACCAGTGCAAAATTTCATTAAAATCCACCCACTGGTTTTCGAGATATAGGAAGTAAAACTTTGCTCACAACAAGCAATATTTTCGCAAATTTCAAAGGCTATAGCCCATCATATTTTTTTTGGTCAAAAAATTTTTTTTCTTGTTTATGATTATTTATTGAATTTTCAGTTATGGTTTGAGCTAAATTAAACCAGTGCAAAATTTCATTAAAATCCACCCACTGGTTTTCGAGATATAGGAAGTAAAACTTTGCTCACAACAAGCAATATTTTCGCAAATTTCAAAGGCTATAGCCCATCATTTTTTTTTGGTCAAAAAATTTTTTTTCTTGTTTATGATTATTTATTGAATTTTCAGTTATGGTTTGAGCTAAATTAAACCAGTGCAAAATTTCATTAAAATCCACCCACTGGTTTTCGAGATATAGGAAGTAAAACTTTGCTCACAACAAGCAATATTTTCGCAAATTTCAAAGGCTATAGCCCATCATATTTTTTTTGGTCAAAAAATTTTTTTTCTTGTTTATGATTATTTATTGAATTTTCAGTTATGGTTTGAGCTAAATTAAACCAGTGCAAAATTTCATTAAAATCCACCCACTGGTTTTCGAGATATAGGAAGTAAAACTTTGCTCACAACAAGCAATATTTTCGCAAATTTCAAAGGCTATAGCCCATCATATTTTTTTTGGTCAAAAAATTTTTTTTCTTGTTTATGATTATTTATTGAATTTTCAGTTATGGTTTGAGCTAAATTAAACCAGTGCAAAATTTCATTAAAATCCACCCACTGGTTTTCGAGATATAGGAAGTAAAACTTTGCTCACAACAAGCAATATTTTCGCAAATTTCAAAGGCTATAGCCCATCATTTTTTTTTGGTAAAAAAATTTTTTTTCTTGTTTATGATTATTTATTGAATTTTCAGTTATGGTTTGAGCTAAATTAAACCAGTGCAAAATTTCATTAAAATCCACCCACTGGTTTTCGAGATATAGGAAGTAAAACTTTGCTCACAACAAGCAATATTTTCGCAAATTTCAAAGGCTATAGCCCATCATATTTTTTTTGGTCAAAAATTTTTTTTTCTTGTTTATGATTATTTATTGAATTTTCAGTTATGGTTTGAGCTAAATTAAACCAGTGCGAAATTTCATTAAAATCCACCCACTGGTTTTCGAGATATAGGAAGTAAAACTTTGCTCACAACAAGCAATATTTTCGCAAATTTCAAAGGCTATAGCCCATCATTTTTTTTTTGGTCAAAAAATTTTTTTTCTTGTTTATGATTATTTATTGAATTTTCAGTTATGGTTTGAGCTAAATTAAACCAGTGCAAAATTTCATTAAAATCCACCCACTGGTTTTCGAGATATAGGAAGTAAAACTTTGCTCACAACAAGCAATATTTTCGCAAATTTCAAAGGCTATAGCCCATCATATTTTTTTTGGTCAAAAATTTTTTTTTCTTGTTTATGATTATTTATTGAATTTTCAGTTATGGTTTGAGCTAAATTAAACCAGTGCAAAATTTCATTAAAATCCACCCACTGGTTTTCGAGATATAGGAAGTAAAACTTTGCTCACAACAAGCAATATTTTCGCAAATTTCAAAGGCTATAGCCCATCATTTTTTTTGGTCAAAAAATTTTTTTTCTTGTTTATGATTATTTATTGAATTTTCAGTTATGGTTTGAGCTAAATTAAACCAGTGGAAATTTCATTAAAATCCACCCACTGGTTTTCGAGATATAGGAAGTAAAACTTTGCTCACAACAAGCAATATTTTCGCAAATTTCAAAGGCTATAGCCCATCATATTTTTTTTGGTCAAAAAAATTTTTTTCTTGTTTATGATTATTTATTGAATTTTCAGTTATGGTTTGAGCTAAATTAAACCAGTGCAAAATTTCATTAAAATCCACCCACTGGTTTTCGAGATATAGGAAGTAAAACTTTGCTCACAACAAGCAATATTTTCGCAAATTTCAAAGGCTATAGCCCATCATTTTTTTTGGTCAAAAAATTTTTTTTCTTGTTTATGATTATTTATTGAATTTTCAGTTATGGTTTGAGCTAAATTAAACCAGTGGAAAATTTCATTAAAATCCACCCACTGGTTTTCGAGATATAGGAAGTAAAACTTTGCTCACAACAAGCAATATTTTCGCAAATTTCAAAGGCTATAGCCCATCATATTTTTTTTGGTCAAAAAATTTTTTTTCTTGTTTATGATTATTTATTGAATTTTCAGTTATGGTTTGAGCTAAATTAAACCAGTGCAAAATTTCATTAAAATCCACCCACTGGTTTTCGAGATATAGGAAGTAAAACTTTGCTCACAACAAGCAATATTTTCGCAAATTTCAAAGGCTATAGCCCATCATATTTTTTTTGGTCAAAAATTTTTTTTTCTTGTTTATGATTATTTATTGAATTTTCAGTTATGGTTTGAGCTAAATTAAACCAGTGCGAAATTTCATTAAAATCCACCCACTGGTTTTCGAGATATAGGAAGTAAAACTTTGCTCACAACAAGCAATATTTTCGCAAATTTCAAAGGCTATAGCCCATCATATTTTTTTTGGTCAAAAAATTTTTTATCTTGTTTATGATTATTTATTGAATTTTCAGTTATGGTTTGAGTTAAATTAAACCAGTGCAAAATTTCATTAAAATCCACCCACTGGTTTTCGAGATATAGGAAGTAAAACTTTGCTCACAACAAGCAATATTTTCGCAAATTTCAAAGGCTATAGCCCATAATTTTTTTTTGGTCAAAAAATTTTTTTTCTTGTTTATGATTATTTATTGAATTTTCAGTTATGGTTTGAGCTAAATTAAACCAGTGCAAAATTTCATTAAAATCCACCCACTGGTTTTCGAGATATAGGAAGTAAAACTTTGCTCACAACAAGCAATATTTTCGCAAATTTCAAAGGCTATAGCCCATCATATTTTTTTTGGTCAAAAAATTTTTTTTCTTGTTTATGATTATTTATTGAATTTTCAGTTATGGTTTGAGCTAAATTAAACCAGTGCAAAATTTCATTAAAATCCACCCACTGGTTTTCGAGATATAGGAAGTAAAACTTTGCTCACAACAAGCAATATTTTCGCAAATTTCAAAGGCTATAGCCCATCATTTTTTTTTGGTAAAAAAATTTTTTTTCTTGTTTATGATTATTTATTGAATTTTCAGTTATGGTTTGAGCTAAATTAAACCAGTGGAAAATTTCATTAAAATCCACCCACTGGTTTTCGAGATATAGGAAGTAAAACTTTGCTCACAACAAGCAATATTTTCGCAAATTTCAAAGGCTATAGCCCATCATTTTTTTTTGGTCAAACTTTTTTTTTTCTTGTTTATGATTATTTATTGAATATTCAGTTATGGTTTGAGTTAAATTAAACCAGTGCAAAATTTCATTAAAATCCACCCACTGGTTTTCGAGATATAGGAAGTAAAACTTTGCTCACAACAAGCAATATTTTCGCAAATTTCAAAGGCTATAGCCCATCATTTTTTTTTGGTCAAACTTTTTTTTTTCTTGTTTATGATTATTTATTGAATTTTCAGTTATGGTTTGAGCTAAATTAAACCAGTGCAAAATTTCATTAAAATCCACCCACTGGTTTTCGAGATATAGGAAGTAAAACTTTGCTCACAACAAGCAATATTTTCGCAAATTTCAAAGGCTATAGCCCATCATTTTTTTTTTTGGTCAAAAAATTTTTTTTCTTGTTTATGATTATTTATTGAATTTTCAGTTATGGTTTGAGCTAAATTAAACCAGTGCAAAATTTCATTAAAATCCACCCACTGGTTTTCGAGATATAGGAAGTAAAACTTTGCTCACAACAAGCAATATTTTCGCAAATTTCAAAGGCTATTATAGCCCATCATTTTTTTTTGGTCAAAAATTTTTTTTTCTTGTTTATGATTATTTATTGAATTTTCAGTTATGGTTTGAGCTAAATTAAACCAGTGCAAAATTTCATTAAAATCCACCCACTGGTTTTCGAGATATAGGAAGTAAAACTTTGCTCACAACAAGCAATATTTTCGCAAATTTCAAAGGCTATAGCCCATCATTTTTTTTTTGGTCAAAAAATTTTTTTTCTTGTTTATGATTATTTATTGAATTTTCAGTTATGGTTTGAGCTAAATTAAACCAGTGCAAAATTTCATTAAAATCCACCCACTGGTTTTCGAGATATAGGAAGTAAAACTTTGCTCACAACAAGCAATATTTTCGCAAATTTCAAAGGCTATAGCCCATCATTTTTTTTTGGTCAAACTTTTTTTTTTTCTTGTTTATGATTATTTATTGAATTTTCAGTTATGGTTTGAGCTAAATTAAACCAGTGCAAAATTTCATTAAAATCCACCCACTGGTTTTCGAGATATAGGAAGTAAAACTTTGCTCACAACAAGCAATATTTTCGCAAATTTCAAAGGCTATAGCCCATCATTTTTTTTTGGTCAAACTTTTTTTTTTTCTTGTTTATGATTATTTATTGAATTTTCAGTTATGGTTTGAGCTAAATTAAACCAGTGCAAAATTTCATTAAAATCCACCCACTGGTTTTCGAGATATAGGAAGTAAAACTTTGCTCACAACAAGCAATATTTTCGCAAATTTCAAAGGCTATAGCCCATCATTTTTTTTTTGGTCAAAAAATTTTTTTTCTTGTTTATGATTATTTATTGAATTTTCAGTTATGGTTTGAGCTAAATTAAACCAGTGCAAAATTTCATTAAAATCCACCCACTGGTTTTCGAGATATAGGAAGTAAAACTTTGCTCACAACAAGCAATATTTTCGCAAATTTCAAAGGCTATAGCCCATCATTTTTTTTTTGGTCAAAAATTTTTTTTCTTGTTTATGATTATTTATTGAATTTTCAGTTATGGTTTGAGCTAAATTAAACCAGTGCAAAATTTCATTAAAATCCACCTACTGGTTTTCGAGATATAGGAAGTAAAACTTTGCTCACAACAAGCAATATTTTCGCAAATTTCAAAGGCTATAGCCCATCATTTTTTTTTTGGTCAAAAAATTTTTTTTCTTGTTTATGATTATTTATTGAATTTTCAGTTATGGTTTGAGCTAAATTAAACCAGTGCAAAATTTCATTAAAATCCACCCACTGGTTTTCGAGATATAGGAAGTAAAACTTTGCTCACAACAAGCAATATTTTCGCAAATTTCAAAGGCTATAGCCCATCATTTTTTTTTGGTCAAAAAATGTTTTTTCTTGTTTATGATTATTTATTGAATATTCAGTTATGGTTTGAGTTAAATTAAACCAGTGCAAAATTTCATTAAAATCCACCCACTGGTTTTCGAGATATAGGAAGTAAAACTTTGCTCACAACAAGCAATATTTTCGCAAATTTCAAAGGCTATAGCCCATCATTTTTTTTGGTAAAAAAATTTTTTTTCTTGTTTATGATTATTTATTGCATTTTCAGTTATGGTTTGAGCTAACATTAAACCAGTGCAAAATTTCATTAAAATCCACCCACTGGTTTTCGAGATATAGGAAGTAAAACTTTGCTCACAACAAGCAATATTTTCGCAAATTTCAAAGGCTATAGCCCATCATATTTTTTTTGGTCAAAAAATTTTTTTTCTTGTTTATGATTATTTATTGAATTTTCAGTTATGGTTTGAGCTAACATTAAACCAGTGCAAAATTTCATTAAAATCCGCCCAATGGTTTTCGAGATATAGGAAGTAAAACTTTGCTCACAACAAGCAATATTTTCGCAAATTTCAAAGGCTATAGCCCATCATTTTTTTTTGGTCAAACTTTTTTTTTTCTTGTTTATGATTATTTATTGAATTTTCAGTTATGGTTTGAGCTAACATTAAACCAGTGCAAAATTTCATTAAAATCCGCCCAATGGTTTTCGAGATATAGGAAGTAAAACTTTGCTCACAACAAGCAATATTTTCGCAAATTTCAAAGGCTATAGCCCATCATTTTTTTTGGTAAAAAAATTTTTTTTCTTGTTTATGATTATTTATTGAATTTTCAGTTATGGTTTGAGCTAACATTAAACCAGTGCAAAATTTCATTAAAATCCGCCCAATGGTTTTCGAGATATAGGAAGTAAAACTTTGCTCACAACAAGCAATATTTTCGCAAATTTCAAAGGCTATAGCCCATCATTTTTTTTGGTAAAAAAATTTTTTTTCTTGTTTATGATTATTTATTGAATTTTCAGTTATGGTTTGAGCTAACATTAAACCAGTGCAAAATTTCATTAAAATCCGCCCAATGGTTTTCGAGATATAGGAAGTAAAACTTTGCTCACAACAAGCAATATTTTCGCAAATTTCAAAGGCTATAGCCCATCATTTTTTTTGGTCAAACTTTTTTTTTTCTTGTTTATGATTATTTATTGAATTTTCAGTTATGGTTTGAGCTAAATTAAACCAGTGCAAAATTTCATTAAAATCCACCCACTGGTTTTCGAGATATAGGAAGTAAAACTTTGCTCACAACAAGCAATATTTTCGCAAATTTCAAAGGCTATAGCCCATCATTTTTTTTTTGGTCAAAAAAATTTTTTTTTTGTTTATGATTATTTATTGAATATTCAGTTATGGTTTGAGTTAAATTAAACCAGTGCAAAATTTCATTAAAATCCACCCACTGGTTTTCGAGATATAGGAAGTAAAACTTTGCTCACAACAAGCAATATTTTCGCAAATTTCAAAGGCTATAGCCCATAATTTTTTTTTCTTGTTTATGATTATTTATTAAATTTTCAGTTACGGTTTGAGCTAAATTAAACCAGTGCAAAATTTCATTAAAATCCACCCAATGGTTTTCGAGATATAGGAAGTAAAACCCATAATTTTTTTTCGCATTTAGAGATATAGGAAGTACAAATTCTTTGTTCAAAACACGTAACTTTATGGGCATAAAATATTTTCAGAAAAAAATTTTTACCATTTTTTCTCAATTTTCAAAGGTTATAGTTTATATTTTTTTTGCAAAATAATTTTTTTAATACATTTTTAATTTTCTTTGAAAATTGCACGAAAATTGTTAACAGTATCGCTTTTGGAGTAATTTGTGCGAACATTTCTTTTGTTGTGCATGTAACAGACCTATTATAATCGATTATTAAACAGCTGTATCATTATTTGTGCACATAATTACATACATATAGTTGTAAATATTACTTAATACATACACATGTAGTTTCAGATAAATATAAATTCTACCTTCGATCTGTGAAAATATTTCCGTAATGGAATTAGTACAATTGTTACTAAAATTCTGTTTTGTGTTTAATACTGTTTTCAGTATCAACGCGTATAAGCCTGTTGTAATATTTCATGGAATTCTTTCTGGCTCCGAATCGATGTCGGCTTTGCAACGATTCATTGAATCGGTTTGTAAACATTTGCACATATTCGGAAATTTGTTCGAATGTAAGGTGTACATTTTTTCTAGCAACATTCTGGAACAAAGGTATATAATTGTGATTTATTCAGTGGTTGGTATAGCCTTGAGAATGCTTGGAGGCAAGTGTCCCAGTACAGAGAATACTTGGACTCTATTCAAAAGCAGCATCCCGAAGGAATTATTGTCATAGGTAAGATATGAATGAAAATTATATGAGTGATCTAAGTTTTTCGTTACATATGATAATATGAATTTAATTTTAGGTTATTCTCAAGGAGGATTGTTAGCCAGAGCCACAATCCAATCTATGCCAAACCACAACGTTAAAGTATTCATATCTCTATCTTCACCACAAGCTGGGCAATACGGAAGTATTACTTAGAACAACTAAAAGTTGACCAAAGTTAATTTCATTTATTGCAGCCAGTTTTTTGCACTTAATATTTCCTGATTTGGCAGCAAAAACGGCATTTGAGTTGTTCTATTCGAAGGTGGGGCAACACACATCTGTAGGAAACTACTGGAACGATCCGAATAAGGAAGACTTATATCTGAAGTTTAGCGTCTTTTTGCCTTACATTAATAATGAACTGAAGTCATCGAATTCATCACAGTTTAAAAACTCATTACTGCGGCTGGATAAGATGGTGCTTATTGGCGGCCCCAACGATGGAGTGATAACTCCATGGCAATCCAGGTTTGGTTAATTAAGATTGTGTTTTGACAAAAGATAAGTTTTTTTGTTTTTTATTCCAGTCACTTTGGGTTTTTCAACGGTTCTTTCGATGTAATACCCTTTAATAAACGTTTAATTTATACATCAGACGCTATTGGTCTTAAAACATTAGCCGATCAGGGCAAACTTGTAATTGAAGTCAGACCTTTTGTTCATCATCTAACGTGGCATACAAATAAGCATATTATTAAAGAAGTCATTTTACCCCATTTGACGTAGAAGATATTTCTTTTGGTTATTATGTACATCTAGTATGTACTATGCACACCAAAGCGATTCATTCTTGGTATCTTTGGTGTCACATATTTTACTTAGAACAGTACCATGGGAATCAATGAGAATTTTTTATATATATTATATTTAAAATAGAAGCGCTAATCAATAAATTGTAATGGATATGAAAAGTATTAACGCGTTTTTTTATCAGAGGGTGGTTTATTTCTTTAATGAAATTAACTATGCGACATGTCATAAGTTTTTTATTTTAAATGCAATTTATTTGTTGATGGTTGGACAATGTCTATGTGCATTTCATTGGAGCTTTACCAAATCATCAGAACAATGGTCGAAGTCTACTGATGAGTTGGTAAAGCACCAAAGAAATACATTTCATTTATTTCTTTAAGAAATACCATTTTACACACATTTCACATTCTTGTCAAAACTCTTCCATGTTTTAATTACTAAACTGTATAGGTATTCCTTTTTGAATATATAATAATGAGGATTGAGTTCCCTAGGTAATGAAAATGTTTCCTTCATAGGCTAACGTATTCTGTGGTTTCCTTCTTATGATTTTTCTGTAGATCGGAACTAAACAATTGCTTTTTTTTCAAAAATACCAATTATCGTCGGGAACAACACATGTCCTCTAATAATTGCAACAAACTGAACATTTCTGTGCAAGAAAAGTATCATGTTTTATAATAGATGGCGCAAGCTAGCGTGTTTTGAAACATCCAAAGTTTGATTATGTCCACACGATGAAACATTTGCTGCAGAAACATTTATTAATTCCCTTTTTAAGCTGCATTCGTGTCCACACGGTTGAAACATTTGTTTTGCAGCATACATATATTATATTATATGCAGAAGCGGAGAATGGCGTGCTCAACAAATGTTTCATGTACATGAAACACTGTACCCTTTTCCACTCGTCTTTCCCCTCTCATCTACAAACACAATGTTTCTGCAGCAAATGTTTCACTGTGTGGACATAGTCTTTGTGATCCAAAGGTTTATACAATTCATAACAGTACGGTAGCTCTAATACACTGTTTCAAAAGCGCCATCTATTGAAAAACGTGATGTTTTTTGAAAGAACATTTACAATAGCCCGTTTAGCTAAAATATATATTGAATATAAAAACGGAATTGTAGATATACAGATTCAAAGCATTTTCAATTTAAGATCAAATAATGAACAAATGATTTTCTAAACCTAAACATTGTATGGGTACAACAGTAATTTCCAAATTCTGTTGAAATTAGTTTATACATATATAGCTCTGATATGCCGTTGAATACATATGCGGATGACATAGCCTTAATGGCGTGTAGCGATTCCAAAATATAGGACACTTAGTTCAAAGTCATTTTAGCAGGATGTCCAATCGGTTTTCAAATGTATCAATTAAAACAGAAAAGTCTAATAACGTTGAAATAACGTTTGTTTTTTGTATAAAAATTAGTATGGAACAATATGAGTTTGGTTAGATTCTAACAGTATTTTAAAAATCTCGACAAATAGATAAATTTCTTAATGTACATTTCTTTATTTATAATTTTTTTGTGCTATTTTATATAGTTACTTAACTATACAAAATTATTTTGTAATAAAAATATATAGTATGTATATATATAATTTGCTAGTTGAATTTTATATCTTTGTATGTGTAATATGCTTGTGTAAATTTTTTATAATAAAATTTATGTATGATTAATGACATAATTATTAATCCGTTTCAATCCAATCAGCACTACCCCAGTTCGGTAGCGTAGTTTCATACTCCCATCCAGGACCCTAAAAAATAAAAGAGAAAAATTATTAGAATCTTTGTATGCATCACCAAATTAAAGTATATATTTATGGAATTTTAATTATAAGATAAATAACAATATTTCTTCATTTTCTTTCACTTAAAATTGTGCTTCCATAAAAATATAATTAATAACGCAGAGCTACACTGCGGATGTTGAATGTAATTATTAGTCTATTGTAAATGAATGTGTATTTTATTATTTGAATTTTAAAATTGATTTAATTATTAAGTTAGCATGGCGTAGCGGTCTCGAATTCAGTGCCGCTCCGTTCTGCAAGTATGATGTAAATTAAGAGTTTTTATTCAGGCTTAACTTCAAATCTGCAAATTTATTTTTTTTTTAATTTAAGGATTTGTATTAAGAGTGGAATATTTACAATATTTTTTATAACCATCAAACTAGCCGAACGGATCAATACCGATCTCGTGGCCCCTACGCCAGTTTTGCCACTTTGAACTTTTCTTGGCAGTACATGCCTTTATAAAAATGTTAATTTAATACAAATCAGCAGAGTTTTTGAATTTGGTAGTAACCAAAATGTAATACAAGAAGTTATCATATTATATTTCATTAAAAAAAAAACATTCATTAAGTAGTTGATATTTCCTACTGACTTAAATAATAAATTAGATTTGAACTTAAGCCAGAATAAAAATTATTAATTAAAATAATGAATAATTCATATATTTTTATGTACTGCATTTAATTAATTAACAGAAAATTTTTATTGGTTAACTGATTAGTACACACCTAATTGATTCAAACAAAAAATGCGATTATGTGAATAACCTAGTTAATGCTCATTGGTGTAATATTGATATGCAAAATAAAAATATAAATTTGCAATTTTATTATGCTGTTGAAACACGCAACAGATATTTGCGTTGAAATTTTTCATTAAAATGAGGTGATTTCATCAATTCATTCTCTTATGAAAGGAACCACTGTTGAAAATAATATTTGGCAGGACTTCCAATTTCAGAGATTGTAGGCCTTGCATTAAATATAAATTAATGGACACATTTGTGTATTTAATATTCACCTTGTATTTCCAAGCATGCAAATACATAACAAGATCTTTTGGTTTAGGATCTCTGTAGCGGACTTTACATTCGTAACAGTGTTTATCTGAAGTAATTTTTTCAGCATTAAATGCCATGTCTGGAGATTCATGACCAGTTTGAGTAGCCACAGTTACCTTTATAACACAAAAATTATAACAAAGAATATAACAATTAATTTATGGATGCAGTTTTTAAGTCCACAAAGCCACCCACTTCTACCTTGATGTCAGAATATGAATAATTTTTCTCATACACTTCACTAGTATTGTTAGTATCGGCAGTTGTAGGATTGTTAACGTCTGTTGTATATGTATTTTTAACCGGGACCATTTCACCTCCATATTTCTGATGAGGTGTAGCAGTATTCACCACATGGGGGCTGTTGGGACAAGTTGGCGACGTTTCCCGAGATACTATTTCCAAGTCATCATCGCTTAATACATGTCCTGGAAAAAGAAAAATCATTAGACATTTTGTAACACAATCAAGCAAGTAGGATTAATATTTATCTGTTTCGAATAATACTAGTACCTTTGGTTTCACTACTTAAACTTATAGTATCGACATCACAATCTCCTTTAATTGTCTTAAATATTGATATGTCCGAGTCTCCATCGATACCCAACCAGTTTTCAGCATTATGAATATTGATTAAGTCACGTACCAGCTCTTCATCAGTTTTACCTCCAATATCACCGCCACGACCTTTGAGGGGTCCAAACACCTCATGGTTGTATAAAGGATCGTTAACTACAGGAAATCCTAAGATATACATTTATAATTTATATTTTATGTTTAGGACAAAATTGATAGCAGTAGCAGAACTACATTCAAAAATCACCATGCAGCAAAATGGGCCTTTAAAATTTATAACTGTAAAATATAAACCGATCTGCTTTATAAAATTTGAATTCAAAAGGAACGTCAAACACTTGTGTATAACTCACTCACTAACTATAGAGATTTAAAATGATAACACACTGGAATGAGATTTTTTTTTAGTACAACAATCTGGCAGATAATTTCACTTCAACTTTTGAGTTTGTGGTGGAGAGGGGAAAAAGGTGATACAGGGTAGAAAGGTGAAAACCGTAAATTTTCACAATTAAAATCCGTTGTTCAGTAGTATAGCGTTCCATGATTAAAATTGAAATAAATGTCAAAGGATGACAGCTAAATAATTGACATTTCGTCGTTTGACATCCAATTTACTTCCTAACCTCAAATTTGACCACCCTTTATTTGGCATCGAATACAGTAATTTAGTTATTGATGAAATAAGCGTAACCAATAATTTCTGATTTACTTTTGTTATAATTTTAGGAAAATATTTTTAAAATGGGCATGTGTCTATTTGATAAAAGAAAAAATCAATACATAAGCAGAATTATGTTTTATCGTTTCATTTGCCGGGCATACACACGAAACACTAAATAAACTTTAGCCAAAAAATAGTGGTTACGCTTATTTCGTCAAATATTTGATAGATGCTTTCCGATAACCAATTAACAGCCAGATTTTTGTGTAGTTTCAATACTAAAATTATTAAATAATTAAGTTGCCGCATGGCATTCAGATGCAAACAGAAAATTTGTAAAACTTACCTAGATACTGCAAGTGAACACGAATTTGATGCATACGTCCCGTTAGTGGTTTGCATAATACGACACTAGTTTTTCCATTGTATGAAATTTTCTGAAATGTTGTAGTGCAATCTTTGCCCTTTGGTGACACTTTGCATACTCCAATTTTATAGCTTACAACTTCAATTGACTCGTTGCATTCGATAACTCCCCTGGGAACAATTTAATTTTACATTTAATATTTGTAGTCTTGGAAAACAAATGAAAGCAAACACATTTCTTTACACAGCGAACTGGATGAATGCATTTGAGAATAACAGTTTTAATGGAATAATTGAATAGACTTCGTATCTAATGTGTTCATACCACGGATGAGTGTTTATAATTATATAAGTATGTAGGTGTATATGTACATAGGTATATATTTGCATATGTATCATGAAGGAATCCCCAGGGAGGACGAGTGACTCCAACTTACCACTTTTATCTACTGTTTTGGTGACTGTTTGAAGACATTGTGAATAAGGTGTTTACATTTTTTTTATTAAGGTATTGACTTAGTACCTTAATTTTTCCTTATTATTTAAAAAACCGAAGTGTAGACTAGAATTACTGAAATGTGCTAGTGAATCACTGGTTCCAATGTCTATATATGGTCCAAAAAAAAAACTATATAATCAATAGCACCAATATCAGTAGTAGATTTTCAAGGACAGGCTTATATTAAATGTGTATAGTAAATAGCGTTGTACTGGTGACTGTGTCAATAGCAAGTCAGTACAGTTTCACATATTGACACTGCCTGCAGTGTATGTGATAGAATTATGCGCAAACATACTTAAAAATGTGCTATAAAAATTACAGCGCTAGAAAGAATTATGAAGATACTCTGAACACATTCATACACCTTACGGAGTAACAATTGTTTGATGTAGGATGGAAAATTGCACAAACTTTCAAATTTGCTGGTCAAAAAAAAAAAATAAAAAAATGGCAAAACTTTCAATTCTTTTGCGGTACAAAGCAAATAAAATTTAAGTGCATTTTCATTGCTAATTTTACAATAGAGAAACATTAATATATTTTATCAAGTTTTATTACTTCGAAATTTGTAAATTTTTATCAATAACTTAAGCAAAATCTGTGTAAAATAAACTTAACAATTTGCAAGAAATTAGTGAAACAGCATTTAATTGAAAAAAGTTTATGGTTTCATTTTGTTTACACGGAAATGCATACATTTTTATATGGAATATATCTGGGATATTTAAAATACACATACAAGAAGCGCATCCGGAGTGCTCTGCTACACTCTTATATCAAAATTGCTTAGAATCAGACTTGGGCAGTAATTATTATATTTTGTAATTGATTACAATACACACACATACGAGTATATCGAAAAATTGCTTTATATTGCTATCCCGTATTTCTTTTCTGCCAATTTACTGTTTTTAAATAACAATTTTTAAGAGAAATACATCAAACAATTCTTCAAGAGCGTTTGTGCACTATGTGTGTATGTACATATGTATGAATGTGCATATACTTTTTGTAAATATATGTACGAGTATGCATGTCTGCAAGTACTTACTCTGGGAAATCACCCTCGACACGGCATATGTACTCCTTTTGAACTTGCCGGTTGCGAATTTGATGTTCCATTTGTCGTGCCTTTTTGGGACTGCGTCCAAATAATAGAAGACCTGAAGTAAGACGATCTAAGCGATGTATTGTTCTTAAATTTTTTAAATTATACTCCTTGGCCAATATAAAAACTACAGTATTATGACGATATCTTCCGCAAGGGTGAACCTGACAATAAGATGGAAATATTATTTATTTTTTGAGTTTAGACTTAAGATCCAAAATTAATATAATTAATCCCATATCTTAACATGACCCGTACACGTTTCCACATATGTACATACTTTTAAATAATGTCTTTTAATTAAATTTAAATGAGAACATGCCAAATAAAGCAAGTTTAAAAAATGTTAAGCGTTAAGTTTTCATTGTTTTACAATTTTTAAAGAAAATGAGATAATAAATCTTTTCACAATGTTATTAGTTAGAAAACATATAGTTTTGCTATTTAATAAATTTTAAGGAACATATTTTCCATTTCGAATAGCTAAAGAACTACGTACGAGTACATTAGAAATTTAAAAAAAAAACTGGTTTTTCATATAAAATTTTTGTCAGTGTGGTTCACTACTATACTAGTATATGTACACTGTTTTTGGCAACTCAGCTGTTTTCGTATAACATATTATTGTTAAACATGTTTAGTTTGGTCCATAACGCCTACAGATTATTGAATTTTATTATCAAAATTTATACTCGGTTAAGCACTTCCTGTGTTCAGGGACGAAGCTCATTTCTGGTTGCATGAATGCAAGAACAATTTACGTATTTGGTGTGAAGAGCAGCCAGAAATATTGCAAGAACGGTCAATGCCTCCCGAAATATTTACTGTTTGGTGTGGATTGTGGGCCAGTGACATAATTTTTCAAGGACGACGAAAGCAGAAACGTTATTGTGAATGGCGAGGAATACCGTGCGATGATTACGAATATCTTTTTGTCAAAAAATGGAAGAGGTGGACTTGGCTGACACACGGTTTCAAGCTTCATAGCACACGAAATAAAGGCCCAATTAAGAGGCGAGTTCGGTAAACAGTTTACTTCATGTCTCAAGGACGATAACAAGGATTATGTTTATAGGGACAAGCCCGCAATGCTTGACGCACTGGAAGCAAATATTGAAGAATTTATTCGCGGCAGATATGTTGGAGTGAGTATGCCAAAATTCGACCACCGTATGAACCATTTGATGCATAGTCACGGTCAATATTTACATCAAATCATGGTTAAAAACTATAAAGGCCTAAGGGCGGTACGCACGATCAAAATGCTCGTGTGCTTGATATTCACATTATTTTAATTTGATTTTCCATAACATTTTCACCCATACTATGAAAAAAAGCTATTCAAGCATTTTGATTTCTATCTATCAACTGTGAGGTCATCTTGTTAATGCAACAATACAAAAAACCAAAGCCATTTTGGTTGTGCAAACATTTTCAATCTTGGGAAACACAACACGTGATTGCGGTTTTACAAAAATGATATTTATTGTAAACTGAAAATATAAATAACTTTTGACAACATGGAAAATTTTTAACTCTGCTCAAAATCATGATGAAAAGTGAAATGATCTGTCCATTCGGCCTGTTAAAATAAGAGGCCAAGGGTGAACACTGTTCGCTAATATGATATATTATTTACTTTTTTGTCTTCATGCATACAGGAAGGATTTTCACAACCTCCGTTACGCATTTTTATTTTCTTCTCATTTCAAAGGCTATAGTCCATTTTTTTTTTGTAGAAAAATTCTTTTCTTGTTCATTCTTTATTGAATTTTCAGTAATAATTTGCGCTAACATTAAGCCAATGCAAAATTTCATCAGATTACGCCCATTGCTTTTCGAGATGTTCAAAACATGCAACGTTATGGCCAATATTGAAGATTGGCCCACAGCTCCTTAAATTTTGATCGGACAGATATTTCTTAACATTCTAAAGACTTTAGTTCATATTTTTTCAGGAAATTTTTTTTACCATTTTTATTCAATTTTCAAAGGCTATAATAAATAGTCCATAATTTTTTTTGCAAAAATTTTTTTTGCAAAAATTTTTTTTGCAAAAATTTTTTTTCTTGTTTATGATTATTTATTGAATTTTCAGTTATGGTTTGAGCTAACATTAAACCAGTGCAAAATTTCATTAAAATCCGCCCAATGGTTTTCGAGATATAGGAAGTAAAACTTTGCTCACAACAAGCAATATTTTCGCAAATTTCAAAGGCTATAGCCCATCATTTTTTTTTGGTAAAAAATTTTTTTTTCTTGTTTATGATTATTTATTGAATTTTCAGTTATGGTTTGAGCTAACATTAAACCAGTACAAAATTTCATCAAAATACGCCCATTGGTTTTCGAGATATAGGAGCTACAACTTTACTCAAAACATGCAATTTTATGGCCAATTCGTACTGCTAGAATCTTCAAGATTGGACTTGAGCTTCTGAAACTTTGATCGCAGAATTTTTTTTTTTAAATTCTGAAGGTTTTAGTTCATATTTTTTTAATTATTTTTCTCATTTCATGTCCTCTTTAATAAAAAAATGCTTTGTATTTAACTTTAACTTTTGTTAAAGGTGAATGAGTGCAGCACTATATTAACAGCTGATTTTGTTAATGATTGCTATGTTTTTGTTATTGTAAGTGTTCTTTATTGTTAAACCCGTTCTTTTGTGTACGTTATAAATGTAACATTCATAAAATTCTGGTGAACATTTAAAAATTTTGACAAATAATATGCAACAACCTTTGTCTAGGTCATAAGTAAATTTGCACACCCAATATTTATTCAAGGGTTTTTTTCGTGCAAGTCCAGGAAAATTATTAAAATTTCAAATTTCTATATTCGAACATAATAAAAATTTCACATTTTTGTACACATTTGCATCAATTTAAAACCTTTTTTTACACTTTGTGAAAACCTCTAACCTATAACGGTGTTTTGAAGCGATTTTTGTCAAAATTTTATTGTGAATGAATCGTGCGATTATGCGGGCAAGTGAATCATAGTGTTTAGTTGACAAACATGTGAATGCATGTATGTATGTAGTTATGTATGTATGTATAAGCGTTTTAGATACAGTCATGCAGAACTTTAGCTTATTTTATAAAAATGATATATAAAATGGCAGTCTTTAAGCCACTTACTGGAATAGATGCTGGTTTGTTAACAACCACAATATCTTCGTCCATATGTACTATTGTGATTGGTTGACTAGTAACGGGAACTTCATGTCTGCAAATATATATACATTTATACATATTATAAGTTAATGTAAGTTAATAACTGTATAATCCGTTATTCATTTTTCACACATGATAAATTTAATTATTAATTAATTTTTATTTATTGTGTATACAGAAATTGTAATCAATTAATTCCTTAAAAAAACATTTATGTATTTAATTCTAAGCCTCTTGCATTCGTGTATTATATTTTTCTGTATGTACGAGTATCTAGGATGTTTTCATTGCCAGACTTTTCATAAAACTGCATCACTGCTCAAATCATTATGTGAATATTAAAGGAACTAGGGTATTAAAAACTTCAGGGTTGATTGCATTTTCGTCAAAAGGTGTGATTTTTTTTTATAATTTCTTGCAGAAGCGGCAAAAAATATAGTTACGCCCGCATTTTACAATATTACATCTAGGAGTATTTAAAGTTTTGCTTTTTTCTAAATCTTTGTATAGAATGGATACAGAAAATATTGTAAGGCGACAAACCCGAATTTTGGCGAAAATCTGACTTTTGCGCTCTTAAAACCTTTTCCGAAAAATCTCAAAAATAATTTTCTTTATAGACTATCAACTAATACTTGAGCACCCTTAAAAAATTTTAATTAGAAAAATACACCAATTTCAGCATACGATTCTATTGATGGCAAATCATTAATACAATGAATATCATTAATATTGTGAATTCTTTAAAGATTAATGGAATTCCGTTCTCTCTATGTTACAATTATTCCAGTTGATCAGCTGTTAAAACAGCAGTTTCCATAACTTTATGAAACAAGTTGCCATACGTAATACTAATTTCCTCCACAGATGCGTTACAATTAGACGACGGAACTGAACTTTAGTTCCAAATCATAATCGATACATTTCCGTTGGATCTACTTTTCTAACATTTTCGACTTGCAGACTTTCGTTGATTATATATATCAAAATAAAAATTTTGAATACATATCACTGAAGGATATACTGCAAATAAATTAAGGTAGCGGCTCTATAATCGAAGAAATAATTGCTTAAATTATCCCAAGTTATATCAAGATCTCAATTCACAATTACCACCGTGCGTTTTGGTTGGACCACCCTTTACATACGCAAATATCTCAAATAATTGGACTATTATAATTGTCGATTTTCTGATTAATACTCAAATTTGATCGATTAATATATTTTGTACAGTGTTATTTTAGTTAGACAAAATTACGAGCGATTAATATTAGATAAATGATGTATTTGAGTTTGTTAGAAATTTCGAAACAATTTCTCGATATCCTACATTAAATTTGGTTTCTAAAAAAGGGCCGATTCAGGCTATGTTCCATCGTATGTGCTCTCTTACTAAATTAATTACTAACTAATTAACATTTATAGCTAAATACTGTTATTTATACATAAAATACCGTTATTCATGAAGAAGTATGTTGTTAAGAGAACGGCGGAAAAAGAAAATGATATGAAGTAAGGTCCTAACTGTGTAAATCATGCCACATCAATGGCAGGTAGTTCTTTTTCTTCACTTTGGTTTCATGATTTTCACAATTAGAAATTGATTTCATACTGAAAAGCCATGCGTCCTCTACTTCGTCCGATAGTTTTGATGAACGATTTCAAATTCAAAACATTTTAATTACAAGGGGTTTCTACAGGCGATCGAAATAAAAATTTAAAGCTAAAATATTTGCTTGAATTTATACATACCGATGAACGATATTTGCAAGCAAATCGTTGTGTTTAAGTCTGTAATCCACAGGCACTTTTTCATAGTTAACTGTTAATGTTCCGGATTTGATACAACGCTCGTATTCCTCAGCTGGATGTGCTCGAAATTCCCGAGCAAATACATCGAGAATCTTTTCGCCCACCCAACGTCCTTTGGTAAATGTTGTAAAAGTGAAATAATATGGATAGACTTTTCGTAAACCTTAAATAAATAATAAAAAAAATTAAGCGGTAAGCCATTAGGGACGGAATAAATTTTAAATTATTTATGGACATGTGTTAGGCATGCATGCGTGTATATTTTACATTTTCAGTTCGAGGCAAAACTCTTCGATTACTGAAGATAAACGTAAGAAAATCTGAAAAATTGTTACATCACCAAATTATATTCGAACAATTTCCAATTTAAATAATTTAACACACCAATATGCATACTATTTCGGATTTGTGTAAAAGTGTAAGGGCCATTATTACAACTTAAAGTTAGTTAAAAGTAGGATTTCATCGGACGTATAACAACTTTATCATTTGCAAAAATTTACTTTAACATAAAGTGAGCGATACATTACAGGTAAGTTTATCCTACCTGGTAAGTTAAATCCAATTTGCAATAATAGAAAGCTTTTTATACGTCTGATAAAATCTTACTTTTAACTAACTTTAAGTTGTAATAATGGCCCTAAGAATATTAAGCAACTAGTTATACGATCCGATTTAATCTAATCGGAGAGTTCTATAACGTAATATATGTGTGATGCAAATCAATGAATAGATGTATTATATTTCAAACAATTTAGTAAAAATATTTATAAAAAAACAAGCTCACCATTTTCAATGTAATAAGATGTTTCGTAATATCGTTCATCTGTAAAGCCGGGTCTTTTAGCCTTCAAAGCCTTCGTCTCTAGTTTTGCCTGTTAATGAAGAGTATTTTGTTAATAACTTTAAATATAAACATCAAAAAATACATTTGTATTTTGATCATATAACAACTAAAAGCAATTAACTATTAAACATGTGTATTTATACACATAAATGTGAAAATTTTGTTCACAAGAAAAATGTTCGTTACCCAGTATGGCAAATTAGCCATCGTGAATTTCATGGAAACATTTGTCTCGCTATCAATACCTAGTGAATGCGAAATAAGGCAGAAGAACATATAAATACGGAATAAGAATTTTAAAAGATTTAAAAATTTAATAAATATTAATCAGATGTAAGTTTGGCAATAAATAAATATGAATTTATACTGTAATTGAAATATTTTTAAGAGCAAATAAAGTGAGTGGCATTTTAAATATTGTAGCTTAAACAGAAAAACGTTTTAGAATTTCTGCCGTTATTTTGTTGCAAGTCAAAAGTAACATTTACACAATCCCTTGCAAGGGCTCATAAATTTTGCATTCTATCGCTTTGCTTTTTATACACTGATTTTGACAAGAAAATAAAACTTAAAATAACCTAAATATTTAATAAAAAATAAAAATTAATTACATATTCTTATTCAGTTCCATGGAGAAGACAAAGTGAACAAACTAACAAGAAAAAGTGAAAAATAAAAGAGATCGTTGAAAAAGTTGTTCTTTCAATAGGAATATTTTTGTGTGCATATTATTTCCCAATAAATTACATATCGAAGAAAGGGAACAGATCTCAAGGGAACACTTATTCGCAATAGCAGTATCGAGAAAGAGGAAGAAATTTCGAGAGAAGACGATAGAGGTGATGATGTATATATTTGATGTTGGTCATAGTATTCGGAACAATTTTTAAACTTTGAATAGGTAGCCTCTATTGGACTTACTTAGTTAAGGGAAATGGAGTCTTGATCTTTGTTATTTTGGCGTGTTATTTCATTTATTGTTAACCCTATCACCTTTTTAAAGTTCGAGATTTAATTTTCATTTATGGGAATAGGGTAATTGTAGCCGATTTATAATCTTAATTTAAAAAAAAACAGCAGAAAAGTGTTATATAACAACTAATAAAGCATTTCAATGTATAATATATTATTAGATTGAACTATGCGACAGTATGGCGACGACACTATCAGTTCTGGTCTGCTCTGAGGGCAAAATGGTTAAATATTGCACAACTTAGGTCGACTACATGAGGAAACTGCGAGAGTCCAATATTTAAATTGAGTGTCTATGACTTATTAAGAAAAATTCTACGTTGCTGCCACTATAACATAAAGAACGGCAGCAACTGCAAGTATTATAAATCATGGAAAATATAAAGATATTTTTAACGAAAGAATAATAAATTAATATAATCTTCGATCAACGATATATTTTTACACAAGAGAAAACAATAGATCAATGAAACTTTCATTCAACATTTTTATATTATTTGTTGGCATTCTTTAGTATTTTCAAATCTTATAAATTTCACATATACATTAGACGGCACAAATAAACAATTTGCTTCTCACAAACAAATGTGAAGGTAATCATTCTTGTTTTTATTTTTGTATCATTTAAAAATTATAACGGCTCAGTTAGTCGACTGGAATCGTATATATGTAATATAATAGAATGAAACAGCTGTTATATAAAAGATTGTTAGAATCATGGCGAAATATAATGTGGTAGTCCTACGTCAGATGACAGTTTTTTGCCCTACTACTGCGTGGCTACATTGATGTCAAGTTTCTGTGTACAACAAGTTCTGTTTGTGTTTGTATATGTAACCGTTGTCAGTAATTGTGGGTGTGTGCAGCAGTTCAAAGTGTTTTGTTGCTGTCATTTTTGACATATGCCGAGACTTTACACATACAATAATTCTTTTGGTTATTACAATGTTTTCGTAGCACTGCCACCCTATATTTAACTCACCATGATTAGAACTGTTATTACGGTTTTTTGATTGTAAGTTTTAGTTTAATGCTAATTAAATAAAAATTAATTTATATTAAAATTTTAACGTGCTTCTTATACATATGTATATAAATTTTTGAGTGGCAAGTTCACCTTTTTTACCACACTTATTAGAACAAATCAAGGCCTCTTCTGCCTGTTCACAACGTAAGCGAGATTGTATCTAAGCTGTGCCCTACCAATTCACAGTGTATTTCAGGCAATACAGAGCTCTTGTGTTCATTGGATGAACACTTCAGCATCTCGCTCACTTGGTGTAGAAATAGAAGGGGTTTAATCCACACATTTGGGCATGCAATTCAAAATATGTACTAGGTTCATGTATGAGATAGTGTGCATTGCTCTCTTACTCGTGTGCATCGAGTCTGTAATCGAACTTTTCGCCGACGAGATAGTGTTTATTTATAGTAAATTTAAAGTTTTGTGTTTTTTTCAAACATTTTCTCCAATACGCACCTTTTTTAAATCTTTTAACTGATCGGTATCATCCGCTTTTCTTTTCTCTGGGATCGGGGTTGTTAACTTGTCTTTATCGTTAGAAGGAAGCAGCTGAAAAGAACAAAATTTTAAAATGTTTAATTAAATAAAAGGTTATTTCGAAATTAAATTTTTTTTTTGGTAAATATGTTCTAGTGTTCAAGCAAAAATTTTACTTTAGAGCAGAATAAGAATCTTTTATGTCAGTGTACAGACCTCTCCGTAGGTAAGAAATGTTACTTTTCCTCTAAAGTAATTTCAAGAGAAAATACTGAATATGTATATGATTATAGGTGTGAACCTGTACTCAACATTGCAATTTGAATGAAATCTAATTCCCATACTGCAAGGTTGGATAATTGTGAATGATATTGAGAGAATACTATTCTTCTTCTTGCACGAAACAGTTCGCACTTTTTCTTCGGACTATTCTGGGCAATTAGTTAAGTAATCAATTGTGGAGATAAAATCAATAACTAAGAAAAAAATTTAAATGGTTTTTATTAAAATGATTTGAACGCATTATTGGTCATAGACTGTTTATTTAATTCCAATGAACATGTCTAAGCCATATTGTTGTAAGCCTCCTGATATGTTGTAAGCTGCAGATGCCATTTCAAGTTCTTAGGGTGAATTCCCAAACATTAAAAAAGTGATGCCACGTTACATTATTTACGACAACAAAACACATAAAACTTTGCAACACTGCAATGCCTGCATATTGATGTTTCGGAACTCGGCCTTATTTAACTTGAAATAATCGCCGCAGTATTATTATTAATCAGATTCACTCATTAAAAATATAATATGGAAAACACAAGACACATTTTTTATTTAGAGAATAAAATTTGTTACTAACTTGTAAACAACAATTAATATTATTAGTAGAAATGAGTAATTAAATAAACATTAGAATTAAGATATAAACTTAAATTAACATAATAGCATTGCAAGTGTGTTTACTATATATTCTTTTGCTTTAATTTTTCTAATTCCTTAATTTGAATTTGCTGTTCAATTTATTTATTTTCAAACTTAAATTATGTTCGATTTTCTTCATTACTTCTGTGTTTTTAATTCGATTAAATTATCTATTTTATTAAATGATGTCTTGGGAAATACTTATGTGGATTTTAAACTTGTATAATTTGTATAATCAATCATAAGCATTATCGCAAAAAAAGAGTTATATATCTATATTACATAAAATTATTTTTGTATCCTTCACGAAAAATGGCCAAAAGGTATATATGATGTGCCATTCTACGTATGTTTTTCAACATTATCATGCGAACGCATAAAGTACATGTGCTAGGTCAGTCGGTACGTGATCATTCTTAGACTGAACTCTTGTAATAAATGGCATGCTATTGAAAATCAGCAAAATCTGAAATACGGTTCCAGAACTTGAAAACTTAAACCTATTTTTGGTACAAAAGTATCTGCTAAAACTAATTTAGTTTTTTTCATTAAGCCTATTTTATACTTCTGAAGTAATCAAAATTGTATTAAAAGTAAAAAAAAAGATTCCAGGGATGGACAATTGAATTTTTTTACTACATAAAAGTAACCAACTGAAACAAATTTTGTTTGTTTGTTTTTAAATTAAACACATTTGATATTTTTTGAAGAAGTTCATTGATATTAAAAAGCAGAATACCAGACATGTAAAATCGAAAAAAAAATCGAATATTAAAGTAACCAAAGAAATTTAATTTTTTTCTTTAATAACTAAACATATTTTATATATTAAAAAGATATACATTAGTATTGAAAACCAGAAAGATCAAAGGATGTTTCCAGATTTGGAATGAATGTTTGTATAGGGTCCGACAAATAACTTTTTTTTTTTGAAAATGCTATAAAAAAACTACTGAATATTTTCTCAAATTTTTTTTTTTTATTTGAAAATACAATCCTTCCGGTTAATAATGGAAAATAATTTCATTCAAATGGCTGCATGACCCGATAACGATCGCCAGTGACTGTAACGGCCACTTCTTGCTCATTTTCGAAGAAAAATGGCCCAATTATGCCTCTGGACCAAAATCCGCACCAAACAGTGACTCGTTTTGGGTGCGTCGGCTTTTCAATGTATGCATACGGGTTTTCTGTGCCCCAAATGCGACAATTTTGCTTGTTCTTCATCTGAAAAGATGATTTTTTTGGCAAAATCGGCATCTTCTGTAAGTCGATCGCAGGCCCACTTAGCGAAGCGAAAACGCATTGAATGGTCAACCATATTCGTTCAGCGGAAGGATAAAACTAATTATCTGTCAAATCAGATATGAGCTACGTGTTACCATACACGAAATAAGCACTAGTTGAAAAAAACGTTAGATTGCGAACCCTGTATATAGTACAGACGTACATCGGTGAAGGGTATATAAGATTCGGTACACACGAATATAGTATTTTTACTTATTTTATATTCCCCGAGCTGGAGCTTGATTAAAATAAAAAAATAATTTCATAACGGTTCTTAAGATTTTTATTTAAATTTTATTTGGCGCTTCTTGATTAGAGGCATGGCGTTTTCAGATCATAAATAGTTGGCAGGCTTGCAGAAATTATTGAGGAAAATTTATTCTTTGCTGGGCCGATTACAAGGGAATTGCTGATGAGTAAAAATTATGGTGCATTTTATTCTATTTTACTAATACACATATACATACATATTTTTCTTAATGCTCTGATTTTTTACACACTTTTTAGCAAAAATTCTTATTCGCCAATGGGCGCAACTTTTTGTTTTGCAGTTTATATATTTTGATTATATAAGCCAATGAACTTTCGCAGAGTAAATAATTTTTTTTTGTATCCGTTATTTATTTGCATTTAAAAAATATACAGGCAAAATATATATTAAAATATAAATAGTAAATATAGTGTTCAATTGTTGAGTGTTATGTGCACCTAGCAAACAATTTTTTTTTGCCACGACTGTATCTTCCGACAACTTGTTTCTATGTGATTAATGTTTTGTCAACATGTTTATGAATGAATTGATCTGAATTTATTTGATCAATGACTTTTGCAGCAATAAAGTATTTAATATTTGTCACGCAAAAATTATTTAATGAAGAGATTTCGTTGGTCAATACCGGCAAACACTGAACAACCCACGCCGTCCCATTACCCATCATGACGATCATGAAAATGAAATTCTATTAATTTAAAAATTTATCGAACACTTGTTGAATAACTCATAATTATTAAGCACGTGACTGTTAAATAAAATTATGTATATCATTTCGCAAAATTTTATCATTTTTTATAGACTTTTTTTTGGCACAATTATTAAATTAATGAAAGATGAGGTGGTTGAAAGTAGACCGGCGTATAATCAATGACGTAATATGGCATTTTTCTGGGGATGACTAAACGATGCTTTTCATAAAATTATATTTTGGAAATTCCCGACCTTTCAATATCTATGTCAGGGATGTAAACTATTGCAAAACAAGAAATTCTAGCCTTTAGCTATTTTAATTGTAATGTAAACAAATTGGCTAATAATATCAAAATTAGTAAGTAAATCAACAGATAACAATTAAATTTCCGCAACAAATTAAGTAAATTAAATAAATTCATTAGGAGTGTAAAAGTAAATTCATTAGGTGTGTACCAAAAATTGACTTCACTGAAATAGAAAAATTGCCATTATTGATTCACTTTCGCATGCAAGGCTTATTTAAACAGGTGGCGGGTGATTATACATAAATATTAACTGCTTAAGCTATTTTAACATGCTCTGTACTTTACAAATTCATTTGTAATTGCGTACAGAGAATTTATAATTTTTTTTCACCCTAACTAGATTTCATGATAATATTTATATACTGATGCCAATTCCTTTTCCCACCAGTAATTTATATTTCTGGTCACTTTTTAGTGTGCTTAAGTTAGTAAAGAATATTTTTGCCAAGACTCTTATATAAAATTTTTTGTGGTACACTTTTATGTACTCGTATCTTATCGTTTACCAATAATATATTTATACATATATAAAACTTTTTCTGCAATATAAAGGCCTCCCTGGGCCACCATTTGTATATAGTGGCATATGTGTACCCATCCCCATTTTCCTACAATCACCGAAAAACTCTCCAGAAAATTTTTTTTTTTTCAAATGAATGTTTTTACAATTTTTTTTTATTTTCTGTACATCCGTTGAGTATATATTTATTGGAGCATAATTTCTATTCACTAGTTTGGACAAAACTGTCTCCAGTTCCTAGATTTTGGCTTCCAAATGAACTTAATCAAATTTTACGTGCTGTTGGCTGAAGTAGTAGAGTACGAGACTACGAAGCGGAGGGTCCTGAGTTCGAGCCCGCGCTGAGTCATGAAATATTTTGTTGAATTCGTCTGATCAGCATTAGTGCGTGGTTGTGTTAGTTGTTGCCAGTCTGTTTCAATGATGAAGGCATAGCACTGGTCACTGAACATAATTGGCAACGACTGACACTATCATGTACTAAAAAGCTGAGTAACAGCACCCACCTTCGTCGGCCCTGTAGCAAAAATTAGCCGGCGAAGTAAAAGGTTGAAATAGCTACAAAAAACTGTCTATCTTCTCATCTTTCCTAATCTGTCCCCTCAATACTATCCCCTCGTTTTCAGTTCCGGCGCAATGCATTGCATATATAGGGATCATCCCCTGAGTGCTGGTCCAAGATAAAAAAAAATCTTAAGTGGTTAAGAGAGTTCTGTTAACTGCAGAATAGATTTGGTACAGCTTCTGGTTTGCGTCTTCGCTAATATAAATTTAAATTTATCTTCACACACACATTCTTTCATATACATACATACATTTTATAACTACTTTTATTTGGGGGATTCACACTGTAGTCATAAAGTCATACAATAATAGCACGATATATATGACTAGTGTGAACAACCCGTCATAACTTAGTATGCTATTTCAAACATCGATCAGCTGATAAGAAAACATCACATTTGTAGTTAGATGTTATCAAAGCAAAAGATAATTAAGATAATTTTAATGAAGTTGTTTGAAAATGCCAAAAAGTCTAAAAACTCCAATTCTATTTAAAATTATGAAATTTGGCTTCTGGTGCACAAGAATATATAAATGAATTTGTATGTATAAACTAAAACAGCTGCTGCCTTGATATGAGCTGAATAATTTTTTTTTTTTTTTAAACTAATAAATTTCGGGAAAATGCGACCTAGGGCCTTTTTACATGAAATTGACGATATGTATTTGTAAACATAAATATATAGTACCTACATACTTTTACTTGCCCATCTCTAATGGAAAGATATTTGCAACAATATGATAAGAATAAGAAGTAAAATAATATTTGGCATGTTTTCAAATGTTCTCTTATTTTATATAAAAATCAGATGTATGTATGTATGATGTATATAAAATAGTAGAACTATTTGTTACTTGTTGCGCAATATATGTGTACATCAGTATGTAAATTTTTCACGTAGAAACATAGAATAGTACATTAGCTTATATACACACATATGAATACATATATGTGTACAATAGCGGGCAAAATTATTTGATATTGATAACGAATTCGAAGTCCAGTGATATTTCAAATATGACTATAATAAATTTAGCAGCTACAAACGTCGAGCTGTTGTGCGTTGACATACGGTCTAGCAACATGTTTGAGAATTTCTTTTTTACACACTTTTTTCAGTTTCGAAATAGGCAATTAATTATTTGAAGAGTTTACCACTTTTGTTTGCCACTGTATATACATATATGTCTGCAGTGGAACATGAATTGTATGTATATTCATGATGATATTTTGCATAAATAACATTTAGAAAGATATGAAAACTGTGTGTAGACATCGTTTTGCTTTTGTTGCAAGTGCTAAAATTTAAAATTATTTTGATTTACTTTTACGTTTGTTGCCAACTATTTGTCGAGAAGTAACAAGTGTTTTTTTTTTGTACCCTACAGTCGGAGGGAAACGGTGAAGAAAATAAATATAAAAAATTTATTTGTTTTAAATATCATATTGTTGAAAGTCTCATCTAGCTTTTTACATATTTACGAGTATTTATTTTTAGTTTTTAGTTTATGTGTTGGAAAATTGTCATATTAACAATTAGACAATGATGCTTTTAAGACTGTTGCCTTTACAAAATACATATCTATACAACTAAATTCATTTAAAAAGAAGAATAATATAAGCAAAATATTTTTTAGGCCTTGTTAATTGATAAAGAAAAAATATTATCTTGCTTCTGTAATTTGGACACGGAATGTTTTCAGGGCGCTTTTAAAAATCGCCAAGTAAATACACTACTGTGGGTTGAATCTGTGTCTGTGTCCGGAAAGGTAATTTAAAGACGGCAGGCACATTACGGAGAATGAGTGGCTGGTTAAAGCTGTTATGAAAAGAATTTCATATGCAAACATCAGCCACATCATTTTATATTTAAACACCATGGAGGATACTTTGGATAGTCCTGTAATCATAGAGTGGAAAAGGAACAGGATCAAAGGCAGCATAAGAATTTCTAGGCTGTGAATAATATTGCATTGAAATATTGGATTGCATAAAATATTGGATTAATCGAATGGATAGACCATGCAAATAAATGCCATCAGCAGGGGCCTCATTCGATATCGAGCGAAATTTCTATATAATTTAAACACAAATTTCGTACGATATCGAGTGCCGAAATTTGCCCCCATATTGTAATACAACAAAATTTCATTCCTGCTCACACATCCGTGAAATTTCAATTAATGATGTACCTGGTATTCGATAAATACAGACTTAAAAGGATATTATTTCTGACATTTTTCAATTTAGTTTCTCAGTACTAACAATCCAAGCAGGAATTAGTGCAGTCTCCATTATTGCTTTAAAAGAACCGTATTTAAAAAATCAAATGTACAAGGAGAGATGTTTGGAGTTGGGAACTAATTGAAATTGCTTTTTTGAAAAATACATATTCATAAATCCCTGAAGAAGCTACACATTGTTGGCAGCAAATTATTGGAATAAATAAAAAAAAAAATTTGATTTTTCATATAAAAAACAATGCTAATTTTTGCATAAGAAATCAGAGCACATATAATATGAATCGAAGAAATTAGAATAACGAACAGCAATATCGTTAAATTGAAAAGAAAAGAAAATTAAATGTTTGTTTACGATGAGGTTAACCAAATTTTTATTAAAAAAAACCTGTCGTATTAAACTCACTTATAAATAACGACATCCACAAAATATAATAATAATAAAATATACATAAAAATTTTTAAATAAATATGTATATAAAAACGATTTAACTAATAAAAAAAATTTAATCTTTGTCTGTCACCTCCCCGTCGTGACCTTGGAAAAATCCACTACAGACGTCATTATGAAATTTAGCAGAATCATAATGTGGTAACCCATACACACACACACACATATAAATATATTCTAGCTTTTTTCTGTTATCGAGTGTGAGAAACTTCAAAACCCAACACAAGCCATTCAAAACGCTGCATTTCAAACGTACAGATTTCAGTTCCATTTCAAATGATTTGTTACATGATGCAGCAACATTCAACAACTAGTGTAACGCGGTTAAAGGAAAATACTCTACTTTTCTGATGTGTATTTGAACCTGTTGTGCACCTGCCTATTTAATTATTAAAAGAATATTGCATTAAAAAGGTAAATAAAAAATTAAAAAAAAAAGAGAAAAGAAAAGTAAGAATCTATTGCAAGAAGAAACCACCAGACTCAATGTACGAGTACAAACATAAACGTAAATAAACTTGTATTTGGCGTAAGAGAACAAGGAGATAAAACTACAGTTACTTTGTTGTTCTTTTGCCTTCCGTTTGTTGTCTGTTTGTTTGTTTGTTTGTTGGCCATTTGCGGAGACATGTTTCCATTTTAATTGGCCTAAATCAATATAGTAATTGATGCTATAGTTGGATCAAGTAAATTGCAGATACTGATAATGGAATTCAAAAAAGCTTTTGTGCTGGTTACAAGAAACTCTCATGTTTTTAATGCATTTACTTGCCGCCACTGCTGCTAGAACTATTTATGAGACAAATTCAAATATGCGAGGGCCGGCTAACAAGAGTTCTTATAAATAGAGAAACTCATTTATGGAAGTACATGCATATAAAATTATGGGAAATGGTAATCATTTCGGTAAAGTGCTACCAAAAATATTAGAATTATGAATTGTTGGCTATAAAGAATTAATTTCCAATGGCGTACACGTTATTATTGAATTCTAAAATTGCTTTCAGGCCATAGCACAATCTTTTTGCATACCACAAACATTTTACTTTATTATATTTTAAAGTTCATATAACGTAAATTTTCTGTACCGTATTATAACCTCCATAAACTAAATAAACATATTCCCTCTTAACACTATGGGGGTAAAAGCTCTATTGTGAATTGTGTGTGAGTAATATTTTCTACTGTGAACTATTTGTTGCAGATTTATTAATAATTTGTCTATAAAGACAATGGCAATTTTTTTGTAAAAATAAAATAGTATAGGCTTTTTGTAAAAATAAAAAATTCATATTTTGATGACATGAATAGAATTTCGGTGAAGTGATAACTGAAAATATTTGAAATACAGTGCGAGCTCGATGATCGCAACCACCTATTATCGCAACTGCTCGTTGTTTGCAACCACCAAAATTTTTGCATTGAAGTCTCTATAAGCGCAACTATCAGTCTCGGTTATCGCAACTTTAATACAGAAATGTGATTGTTCGATTGTTTGCTTTTCTACGTCGCCTTTGGACATAGAAAAGATGCAAAAACTACAAAGTTTTGTTTACTTTTTTTTTTCGTGTGTACAGCGGCATGGCAAGTTATTCGTTATTTTACAGTTAGTTTTTTATTCTGCTTTGGGTTCTTTTATGCATAGTTAGTATGAACTATTTTTGCGTGCACTACAGATCACTCAATAGTAATGGGTTTAATAAAGAAAGTTGTGAAGTTATCAATAAAACAAATTCGAATATATAAACAATACCAATCTCTACAAAACCCATTGAACCCAATTCATTCCATCTTTCTAAAGCCAGTAATAAACTGTTTCTTTTCATGAATTTTATTTTTAAGTTTTTTTAAGGCGAATTTTTGAAGTTTCTATTTAATTTTCATATCAATAAATAATTACATACATTATGTATTAAAAATTGAAAATTTTGAGCTTTTACTTTATATGTAAAATTGGGGGTCGGTTATCGCAACTTTTGCGATTATCGCAACCGGCTGTGGCAGAATTAGTTGCGATCATCGAGCTCGCACTGTAGTTTTGTGCCTTTAAACATCATTTTGTAATTTAATAGAATTCTCCCATACAAACAATTCCATGTTTTCTTCTCGTTCCAATGAACACTTTTAGTGTGAATTTTCTTTTGTAAAATAATTCGCGGCAATAAAGCTTATCGATGACCTAATTTATATGTTGGCGAGTTCGCTTCCACAGATTTGGTTATGGGGAATATTCACAATAGCAACTCAGCAATTATGGGGATTTCTTACAGGGGAATAGTTCCTTGCAATAGGAGTGATTTACATACATTTGATAAGATATCAAGAACTTTCCTGGAATGATTGCATCAATTAATTTATCAAAGAAAACTTCTGCTATACAAAAAATGTTGAATGTGATGAAAAGTTCTTGTTTGTACAAATTGGAAAAACAGTGTGAAAAGAATGAATTAAGAACTCTGACAATTTAAGTACAATTATATTTAAAAGTAATCAAGTACATGAAATATTACTCCACAAAATACATCTAGTAATCACACCTATTGTGAATAACAAATGGGATTTTTGTGAAATCTTATTCCACTGGTATGGTGAATCTCTCGTAAAATATTATTCCCGCTAACAGTTCTCAGTGAATATAAAAAAGAGAAAAAGTTCAAAACAACTTAAAATATAAAAGATATTTTTGTTGAAAAATAGACACCTATACTACATTTTTAAGAATTTAAAAAAAATATGTATATTTAGTATTGGAACGATAGTTTATTTATTAATTTTTGATTTCTTTTCTGAAAAAAATTTAACATTTACTGTTTTCCTAAGAAACTTAAACTGGGCGCATTTTTAAAATAAAAATAATTTTTCGTAAGAAATTTCACTATTTCCAAGTGCCATAATATTGCCATTTTTTATTAAAAAGTGTTAAATATGTAGCATTCTTTTTTAGAAAAGAAATCAACATAAGTTAATTTTTCGCACTATTTCAATAATTTGGATACATTTTGGAAACCCAAGAAAACAAATAAGTGTGTTCATGATGTTTAGAATCGGGGTAACAGTTGGTTAAATTTTACAAAGCAGTTAGTAATCGGTTTGTTGTTTTGCGTTTTATTGAACAAAACATCAATTTAAGCCTTATTGGCAGATCTTGCCCTTAAAAAAAAAAACTGTGATATTCGGTGCTGTTGGCTGAAGTAGTAGAACACGAGACTATGAAGCGGAGGGTCCTGAGTTCGAGCCCGCGCTGAGTCATGAAATGTTGTGTTGAATTCGTCTGATCAGCATTAGTACGTGGTTGTGTTAGTTGTTACCAGCCTGTTTCAATGATGAAGGCATAGCACTGGTCACTGAACATAATTGGCAACGACTGAGACTATCATGTACCTTCGTCGGCCCTGTACAAAAATTAGCCGGCGAAGTAAAAAGTTGAAATAGCTACAAAAAAACTGTCTATCTTCTCATCTTTCCTAATCTGTCCCCTCAATACTATCCCCTCGTTTTCAGTTCCGGCGCAATGCATTGCATATATAGGGGTCATCCCGAGTGCTGGTCCAAGATAAAAAAAAATAAAAAACTTGCATTTTATACTCTATACCCCACCAAAAATAAAGTCAATAAATTGATGGGAAGAGCGAAAAATATAGCGGAAAAAATCATTCACGATAAGGGGAATTTAATTTTAGTATGAAATAGTTCACGGGTAAATTTTTCGCGGTTGTAAATTTAGGGAAAAGGGCAAAAAGTATTCATTGTAAGGATGAACGCATTACTCCCATATTAAAACAAATCGGGCATTGGAATGACGACCCTAGTACATACATTTCATGCATGTGTTTGTGTGAATCTGTGTGTATGCTGTTTAATTGTATTTAAAAATTAATGTACGTTTGTATCTGGACATTTTCTGGCATCGGTGTATGCATGGCTGTGAATAGAGTCAGTATAAGAATGTCTCTTTTGCACTACGAAAAACAAAAAACAATTCGATTTCTAATGCAATAAAAGAGCTTTATATTGAGGTACTTTCATCAATAAAGAATGAACAGAAGGAAAGTATTGTATCGTATCACATACATACATGGGTGTTGGTATGTGCATGAATAAATAAAAATAACAATAAAGCACAGTGTTGGCCACCAGCTAATGTATGAAGTCTATTCAAATTCAAGTGCATTACAATTCCTTTCTAGATTAAAAGATTAAGCAGGTTTTTTTTCCCGTGTACATTTGTATGTGAACACATGCAGACGTTTGTACATAAACATATGTATATGTACCTACATACATGCATGTGTCCCTAATTATTATTTTTAATTGTTTTGTTTAAGTGCAAACTAATTTTCAATTGGAAACAGCAAAAAAAAATATGTTCACCATAGCATTGGATTGTGTGGTTCGAACAAAAAAAAATTTATTGTGATTTTTATTTTAATTAAGATATTCAGGGGCTTCCGGAAAATTAATTATAAATTGTAAGCTAATGTGAAATTTAATTTAAAAACGGATATAACCAAATAGATCCCATAACAATTTTGCTCTTTAGTTTCCACATGTATCTACGTGCTCACATGGTTTCACTAAAAATAAACTGAGAAAGCCGCATGATCATGCCAACAACCAGTTTTTATTTGTTGCGCACTAAACGAAATGTTTTATTTGTTTTAATTGATTTGTTATTTTTTATTGCTTATAATTTCTTTTCAATTGGTTTTAAAATAAATTTAATTTTTATATTTTCAACTAAAATATTATTTCAGTTGAAATATATTTGCTACGTTCACATGAATAGATATGAAATTAGCTGGATTTGTCCAGTTTCAGTGAAAGAAAATTTTTATTTTAAGAATGTAAAAACAAATTTTAAAAAAATAAAAATTCTAAAATATTTCACAACACGCGTTTGATGGAGAGCACTTATTTCCCAAAGCTCCGAAAATAAACCATGTATATATCATTTGAAAGGTCTCAGTTTACTCCTTCCAAATCATTTAAAACTCTGACAATCGTTTAGTATTCACCGAAGTTATTGAGCTTTAAATTTATAAAGGAACAAAACCCGAATTTTAAATCGCAAGTCAGGATTTGTCAAAAACTATTACAAGTTGTACTCAACAATACATAGAAGAACACAAACTAGTATCATTTCCCTTAGTGTCGGGTTTAGGCTTGCTTCCGCCCTAGGCCCAGTCTGACTGATGTGTCGCCTTTTTTTGTGTACAAAATTCTATTAATTTTGCTTCGATGTTATCATTTAGACGGTCTGTTCAAAAACTAAGATGCATTTTAATTTTTCCCTCAATCATAGAAGCAATTCTGATTTGCACTTTTTGGTTTGCCATTGAGCTCTCAGCGATTTAGCTGTTATCTCCTCAATTGTGGCGAAACGTTGACTTTTCTTGGGTCTCTTCAAGGTAGATTTACCAGGTACTCTCAGTAGCGCAGCTGTCTATTAAATTTTCCTTGGAGCGTATTGAACAACTGTCAAAAGTTTATATACAAGCCATATAAAATTATTTTTTCTTCTTAAATCTGCCTTTTTAATGATGCTTCTTCTTTCTTGATTTTGACATTAGCTCGTAATTTTCTACCAACAAAATACGTGTGGTTTTTGGTGTTGTTATTTGTTGTACTAGTGAGAGTACCTGCTAAATCTGCCTTGGGAAGAGGAAAAAGAGAAAGAAACAAAATTCGGTGAATAGGATTCATGATTACGCTGTTGGGTTTCGTGAAAATATTGCGAAAATGAAGCGGGTTTTTAACCAAAACTTCGATGTAACTTCGTGACCATATCAAATTGAGCAAGAAGTTCCCAAGAAATTTCCATCATGGGAATCTTCAAGTCATTCTAAGTGTTCTGTACATGGCAATCCTCTTATTGTGAGTGATATAATAATCGCAATTATTCGCTGCAAAGATTCTTCCGGTACAAAATTTCTTCGTCGTGCTGTTTTATTAGACGCCATTACATATTTTGAATTCTAAGATTTTGCAGCTCTGAAAAGTTTGCTGCCCTCCAAATCGTGCCCGGGATACACGGACGGGCCTAGGCGTAAATCCGCCACAACGCTTTCTAAGTATTTTTAATTTATAGTAAAAGCTTTGATTCTTTTCGTAAAGCCTCTGAATATCATTCAGGCAAAAAAGTAATTCACAACTTTTTGAATAAATATGTTTCGAACCAATTAATAAATAAAAGCTGAAAATACACAAATTATGATATGAATCTCATCATATGAACAAGAGTGTATAAAATAAAAAAAGCGTATGTTTTTTACATTTATACAGAATTATATTGATAAATAAATATGTACGAGTATGTGTGTATATAAATAATAATATTTGAAACTGAAGGCGTTTGTATACATTTTATGCTTTGCTGGTTCGTTCACATGCATTTTTAAGACTTAATAATTTTGTCAGAATCTTAAAAAATAGCTTCAACGTAGACAATGAAATAATAAATCTAAAATCATCACATCACCTTGGCCTATTGTCTTTGGATATATAGAAAAAAACGCAAATCTTTATAATTATATTACACAGCTTTTCCGTATAATACAGCAGATTTTGGGTTTAATGAACATCGACCTCAACGAACAGACAATAACTCTTTCTATTGTGTGGCCTATGAAGAGAACAAAGATTTGAAAACTTCATCTCATTGTAACTAAAGTTACAAACGATGTTTGTTGAGAGATTACTCAGCTCTATAAAAAATGTTTCAAGTTAATTTTCAATCATGTTTTAAGTTCATTATTATTATTATTATTTTTTGATTGACTGTGTTCATAGATATTAATAGTTACATCCAAATTACATAAAAATTATGATTCGTTTCAAAAGGTTTGAAGGCCAAGAATCATAGAACAACTAATTTGGAAATACAGGTTTTTATTTTCTATCACATTCCGTTCGTCTGCGTCACGCAACGTACGAAAGTTGGAAAACTTTTATTAAGTTTTAACGTACGTTGGGTACTTTTTGATAGCCTTAAGACAATTTTTTGAATTGTTTTGATTAAAATTGTTGTGTTCTCTGTTAGGCAAAACAAAAATAATATACAAAAATAAATTAATTAAATAAACTGAATTTATATAAATAAAAGAGAGAGCAAACAGGGACCATAAACACTATATTTTTTATTTTAAAAATAACATTCTAATCGTTATTTTCAGAGTTTTATTTTTTGCTTAGAATATAAAAGTTATTTCTTGATTTTTATTTAATCCTCTGCAAATAAAACTTATTTTTCAATATTTATTTTTCAAAATAAGATATTTTTTGATTTTTATTTTTCGCGTAAAAAAGAAAAGTTATTTTTTGATTTTTATTTTTCGCTTAGAATATAAAAGTTATTTACTGAACTTTATTTATTTCTCTGAAAGTAAAAGTTACTTCTTGACTTTTACTGAATCATCAGAAAATAAAACATATTTTTCGATTTTTATTTTTCGCCTAAAAAAAGTTATTTTCTCAGTTTTATTGATTTCTCGGAAAATAACAGATACAGTTCTCGTATGCTATTTCCTTAGAAGAAATCTATAAAAAAAATACTATCACATCCAATGAAATCACCTAATAAGTAGTGATAAACCAAAAATGCGCTTGATTATTGCTGATGAGAGTGTAGTGGTTTTCAAAAACAATACTATGCTGTGTAAGATCGAATATTGATCATGTTTTTTTTCGATATTAATATTTACATTTTGGTCAATAAATCTTAATTGAATTTGGAATATTAAATTAGCTAAAAAAACATTTACATATTGCATTTAGTTTTTATATCAATACTTATTGTAAAAAGTACCCAAAAAGTAAATTTTCATTTTCCCCCAACATAAAGTACATATTATGCAAAATTTGAAAAAAAAACATAATAACAAATAAATAAAACAAATAAAAATGCTATATTCGACTGTGCCGAATATTATATACCCTTCACCAGCATAGGACTGAATTATATACACACCTAGAGCCACCATTCCCAACTCTGGAACCATCTTCTAAATCTTTCTGAATTACCATACTAATTTATTCCTTCTACAATATAAACTACGTCTGATTAACAAAGAAAATATTAGTTTTATGTAGTTACTTTAATATTCCATAAATAGTTAAAATTTTCCAGCTCTGTAGCTGCTTTTTTGACTTTTCTGATTTCTAGTACCAATGACTTTCTTTCAAAAACATCAAATATGTTTGAAATTTAAAGACAAACTTTGTTTTAGTTGGTTACTTTTATATACAAAAAAAAATGTTTCAGTTACCCAACCCTGGATTTTTTTGTTCGTTTGATTTTAACAGCAGTTTAAATTAAAGCAAAAATATAAAAGCAAAATATACTTTTAGCTATTTCCTATTATATACCAAAAATAAATTTAAATTTTCCAGCTCTGGAACCGTATTCGAAATTTCAGTGATTTTCAATATTTACAATTATTTTCAATACATCAATAGAAGACCGAACGAAGGACGATTCTACCTTTTTGAGGCCATGGATTTCAGATACAGACAGACGAGTATCGCTTGTTCGACTTCCCTATCCATAAGAACCCAAAATATATTTATATGTACGCTTTAAGGGATCGCGACAAACCTCTACATACCCTTTCATAATTTTTTGTGAAGGGGATAAGGAGAATAGCAAGAAATTACAAACTTTTGTTAGTTTTTGTTCCAGAGAACACACTACAATCAGTCTAAGCTATAAACTACATATATTCAATGCTCTGCATCTCGCGTAATATTCTCTATTGTGATTTAAACTCGCAAAATAGATGTTCTGTAAATCACAATCACAAATCCTTGACCAGTGCAAGTTACAAGAGTGTATTGAAGTGAACTGAAGTATTTTTATAAAACTGAAGGTTAAAAATAAAATTAAAAATAAAGTACAATTAAAATTCGTCTTGAAATAAAAACCAGTAATATTTCAATGCAATTTTAATTAAAAAATTTAATTGAAAAAAATATGTTATTTTTTTATTTAAAACAAACAAAACATAATATTTTATGTAATAGAAACAAAAATAAGTTATAAAATTTTGTTTTTGTTTTATATGTATACGAAGGAGAGTCATTTCTTTACAAAGAAAGAATTCTTTTGATATATTGAAATAGACAGTTAATTTGTAAATTGTTCTTTATACACTGACAGAAAAAAACGTGTAAGTTTCAGAGCATGCAGAAATTAGTTGGTGATTTTCAAATTTAATGCAATTGTTAAAACACACTTGTATATGTAAAAAGTATTTATAAAAAAAAAATAGAAACAAATGCCAAAATTAAAATTTTCCCGTTTTTGTGCCAGAAAGTGTTTGCCATTTTGGAACAAGTTCTCAGCAAAAAAATCATATGGCAACACTGAATGTGCTTCAAATAATTTTACCTACATATTGTATTTGTTTTTTTTTTTTAAATTAATTATGGGAAACAATTAATGATAGATCTTCAAACATTGTAAAAACTTTTAAGTTATTGTAATTACCTTAGCGTTTTCAATTGATTATTTTTATTCTAACATTAAAAATCAAATTTCATAAATAGTATTTATATTTATTAACAAGAAAAAAAAAGAAACGAAAACCTAATTATGCAACTGTGAAAACCAACAATTAACGAATGGAACTTAACAACAACAAGATTTCTTTTGCCTTCAGTTTATTTTTAAATATTATTTTTTTTTATCTAGTAATGTTGTCAGATGACTGGCTGACTGTCTGTCTGTCTGCCTGGCCGTCCGTCTGTCTGTTTGCCCATATGCCTTGGTAAATAACTATTTATGTATGTGTAAATGTTTGGTAATTTTAATATTTGTTCAGAAATTACTCATTTATACGTTCATTAGTGAATATGCACTAACAAAAGGTTTATAACAATAAAATAAAAGTGCAAAAGCGATACTTTAATACAAACAAATGAACAAACAAGCAAACAAACACCTGTAGATACCGCTTGTACAATCATCAGACGATTACTTATTAGGTAATTTATATATTTGTGTGTTTTGTTTTTATTTTTATTTTTCAGTCAAGGTAAGATTAAAACAACAATAAAGGTACTTTTCAAATAAGATTATTAAATAATTAGTTAAATAGATAAACAACAACTCATGCATATCTTCGCATTCACTGTTTCGCAGTTTATTATTATCTATTTCTAATTTTCGACTATGTTTTTGTGTGTAATCCATCCAAAGACTTACTAATACCTATACACATTTAATTTGCGAATGGTTTCCAAATTAATCATGTTTTGTGTAACTTAACATTCACATTTATAAGTCTATGCTTTCTTGTAATGAGCGTTTTGCAAATTAATTACAAGACAAGCCTGTCGATGGTCAACACATTCAATAGAGTTTCACTACGCAACACTCAAATAAGGAATTACATTTTAGGACTTTAGGGCAAAGTTTTGGTGAGAGGAAAATGGTCATGATTTGTGTTATTCTTTTGTATTAATAAACTATTTTTATTAATTTTTTGTTTCGTAAATAAAACATCTTCTATATGCCTCTTATAGATTGTAAACACTTACAATTATGAGAGTCTAAACAGCGTAATAAAACAAAATTTCATATGAAATCTGCTCTATTACACTCTTATACGCCTCTCATAATTTTTATGAATAAGAGGGTTAAGATCTTATTCATAAAAAATATTTTTGTTTTACAAGAGGTTTATAAAACATATTTCCATACAAAATTTGTGTTGTAAGTCCTTCATAAAACAGAACTATTTTTTAAAAATAATACTTAATTATTTTTGAATGCGATAGTTGTATCGTAAACAGCTGATTTTCAGTGCTGCCAATTTCATATATATGTATATATAACCATAAAAACGTTTATTCTAAATTAGGGAAATAACGATACACCTTATTGCCGATGCGATACCGATACTCAAAAAGAAATATCGGCGATACCGATGCCGAATCCATACGCTCATTGAACTTGAGCTCAAGCTGAAATTAAAAAATCTCATGTAGAGTAAACTTTTTTGTGGGTGCTGTTGGCTGAAGTAGTAGAACACGAGACTATGAAGCGGAGAGTCCTGAGTTCGAGCCCCCGCTGAGTCATGAAATATTGTGTTGAATTCTTCTGATCAGCATTAGTGCGTGGTTGTGTTAGTTGTTGCCAGCCTGTTTTCAGTGATAAAGGCATAGTACTGATCACTGGACAATTACTGGCAGCGACTGACCCAATCATGTACTAAAAGCAGAGTAGCAGCACCCACCTTCGTCGGCCCTGTAGCAAAAACTAGCCGGCGAGGTAAAAAAGGTTGAAATAGCTACAACAAAAAAAAAACTGTGTATCTTCTCATCTTTCCCAATCTGTCCCCTCAGTACTATCCCCTCGTTTTCAGTTCCAGCGCAATGCATTGCATATATAGGGGACATCCCCTGAGTGCTGGTCCTACTCCTAAAAAAAAAAAAAAAAAAAAAATACTGACGCGATAAATATTGAACATGTAGCATACGCTCGTGATCCATCAATCCATTAAAATGGATCGCGATCCGAATATCACAATATATGTACATTGAACGTGTAGCAGAGCCCATAGAATATATTTACATACTTTATGGGGTCGCAGATTAATATTGTGGAAATTACGAACGCTATTTTTGGTGAAGAGGGTAAGTAAAAATATTTACATGCGAGTATTGTTTCCGGTGGATAACTCTGTAAGGCGATGCGAAAGGAATTGCTTTCGCATTTCAATGTAAATAGCATACAAAATACGTTCAGTTTTCCATTCGCATCGCATTACTAAGACCGTAGTATGTGAATTACATTTCCCTCAAGCTACTAAACAATTTAAGCTGGATCCGTACCTATACATACACATACTATACTGTATGCATGTAGTGCTACGCTATTTTTTTTATTCCAACTGTAATAGAGAAATACGTGTGGAAAAGATTGGCAGCAGATTTCTTTCAACTTTCAAATGCAAAAGTGTTTCATATTCAAAGATTTTAATAAAAAATATTTCAACAGCAAATAGATTAAATGAAAACGGAAAAGGATATCCCTGTGCTTTTTATGTTTTGCACATACGAATACGATATGTGACTTGTGTATGCATTCGTCTGCCCAGGCAAACTTACCTTTTTCAAAGAGATTGAAATATTATTGGCCGCATTTATATTGTCAACATGATGACGCATTGCTACAACGTCAACATTCAAGTTTATTGCTGCCGGTAAAGTTGGTTGGTGGTGCTGATGCTGGTGACGATGATGCTTGTTGAGATGATTTTGAGGTGATAGAGAAGATGAAACACATGTTAATTCAGGGGTCGTCGTATTGACCTGATTTGATGTTTGCTGAGGTATGAATTGTGTTGCGTTGTGGCTGGCCACGCCGCAAGCTAAAGGATTGTTCAATGCTGCTGCCGACGAAACCAAATATGTACGCAAGGCAAGTGGTGAGAAGATTGAGGCAGCCGATGCTGTAGATGGTAATAAAGTATTTGGATGTTGCGTATGATTGCTTTGCATTTGGGATCCCGGCAGATGGCTAAGACTATGTCCATGGCCATGCCCATGTCCAGTTATCAAATTTGATGGTGGCATAGAAGCTGCGCTATGTTGTGGTGGAGCTGTTGCCACAGCCGAAGATGTAGCATGTTGTAAACTAGCTGGTGTGTTGCTGCATGCAAATGTCCCCACAGCATTCGAATGAAATGTCGGATGAGGATAATTGTGTGCTCCTGCCGTTGTTGATGCAGCTGCAGCTGCGGCTGCTGTTTGCACTTGAATTATTGCAGCAGCATTGTTGCTAAGATGTTGGTTTGGTGGCAAGACTTGACATGTTAGGGTTGCATTGTTTGTGGCTGCAAAGGGACTAATTGTTGCTGCATTTGGAGATCCTGGTTGAGGATACGGCATTGTTAGCATTTTTTGTAGTGGTATTCCCCATGGCAGGTACCATGAACCGGGCTGATACTGCATGTTGTTTAATTTTATTGCTCTTGTTGTATGTTTTTTGTTGGTTGCTTCTTCTTTATTTATTAGCTTTTGCCTTTTTTTTTTGTTTTGTACGAAGAAGATTTTTTTTTTATTCTTGTTCCACTTATTAATTTAATTTCAATTTTATCTAATTTAATAAATGTACTCGTATGTAGTTCACATTGTCTTGATGTTTGTTGTATTTAGGCACATTATTTTATTCTATTTAATTTATAAAATCATTTAAGCAGTTCCTTCTACTATAATCTGCGTATCGATAAAATTGTTAACATAACAATTTGCACTTAAAGTTTATTTGTGGAAATTTTTGCTGAGCACAAAATTTTAATTTAATCGTGCTGGCTTCCACAAGTTAATATTTTTGAAATAATAATTTGTATTTAAAATACATTTAGACAACGCAGATAAATAGGTGATTACGCTTTCATTTTCACAGATTTAAATTAAAACGATTTTCAAATTGAAAATTCTGCCATGTTGCCATGCCACGTTTAATGATTGTATAAAAATATTCACACTTTTTTCAAATTTGTTTGTCTACATAGTGATCGATGGTGTAATTAAATTTATTGAAAAAGCCAATAAAATCCTAAACATTTACGACTTTATTTATAAAAAAAATATGTCTTTTTTATTTGATAAATTTCTGTACAAAATGTGTCAAATGAGCGTTTAATAGACACGAAATATTTTTTATAACTAAAGCAGTTAAAATTTATCATAAATTGCCATTGGAAATAATATATAAATTTTCTTTGCAAATCAATCTCATAAAATAAAACACGGTCCACAAGAAGTGTGAATTTTCAAATGAAACTATTGATAAATGAAAATTTATTAGCTTCCTTTTGTTTATGACTTTTTATGTCTATTATTAAAAAGAAATCAAAATTTTAACGCAGGAAACTTTTGAAAAATCTAAAAAGAAATATGGATCCGCCAAATAACTTTTTTTTTTAAATGCTATAAAAAAAACTACTGAATATTTTCTCAAATTTCTTTTTTTATTTGAAAGTACAATCCTTCCGGTTAATAATGGAAAATAATTTCATTCAAATGGCTGCATGGCCCGATAACGATCGCCAGTGACTGTAACGGCCACTCCTTGCTCATTTTCGAAGAAAAATGGCCCAATTATGCCTCTGAACCAAAATCCGCACCAAACAGTGACTCGTTTTGGGTGCGTCGGCTTTTCAATGTATGAGTGCGGGTTTTCTGTGCCCCAAATGCGACAATTTTGCTTGTTTACTTACCCGCCAAGATCAAAATGAGATTAATCTGAAAAGATGATTTTTTTGGCAAAATCGGCATCTTCTGTAAGTTGATCGCCGGCCAACTTAGCGAAGCGAAAACGCATTGGATGGTCAACCATATTCGTTCAGCGGAAGGATAAAACTAATTATCTGTCAAATCAGACATGAGCTAAGTGTTACCATTCACGAAAAAAAGCACTAGTTGAAAAAAAACGTTAGATTGCGGACCCATAAAACAAAGTTTAAGGAAAATACAGGTACAAAACTTTCACTTATCAATATTTTTGGCTGAATATGCGCTCTAAGCTGGAATATAAACTAAATAAGAATTGTTTGTGAGATCCCCGAAATTCCCAAAGATTTTTTTAAAATCCCAAAATTGGGATTTTCCCATGTTTCCGCTGTATTTTTCTTATTTATTCGAATTAATTATAATTTATGTTTCTTGAAGATCGTGGAATACACTTTTTGAAAAATTTCCAATTTCGTGAAAAATATTTTAATATCAGCGCAATAGAATTTTCTTCAACTTGTTTGTGTATTGAAATTATTTCAAATCGCAGCTAAGAATAGAGTGTCAAAACTTTTTCAAAATAGGAAAAAAATAAATTAAAAGAGGGATATTCCAAGTTAGTTGGCCACATATCTATAATAATATATATTTACAGTTGCAAGCATGGAAATAGCAGTACCACTTGTATATTTCTTTGAAACGGTGTACTGCGTTTTTTTTTAATTAATAAAAAAATTATTAATTTTATTACTAAGACAAGAATTTTTTACTTAAACTCAAGCTCAAATCAGCGATCTGCAAATTATTATTGTTTTTTTAATCCTTATTAAATTATTTTATTAAAAGTGGAATATTTAATGTGATGATTATAAAAATATCCTAAACATTTCACTTTATATAAAACAATTTGTATTTAATAAAAATTCTTCAAAAATAATTTGCAGATTGCAGATTTGAACTTGAGTCTGAATAAAATATTCTTGTCTTTATAGTAAAATTAATAAGTTCCAGAAATATAAATTTACATTCTTATTAATAATTTCAGTGATCTGGCAGGAGGGAAGGTCTTTACTTAAATACTCAAAAGCTTCTCAAAATGTAGCAGTTCTGCTATTTCAGTGACCGGAACTGTAGTTCAGACACATTTGGAGCGGCCATAAATCATCATTTGGCTGCGCGGATATATTACTCGTAAACCGATAAAGCGAAGTTGACAGTAGTCTTTTGTACTAGACAAGAAATACCAACATAAGTGTTAGTAAATTCATATACACACACATACACACATATACACCACATGGTTGTTAGCTGCTTTTGAAATTTCCCCTACATTTAGTACACACCACATGAATCTTGAAACGCTAATGTCGTCCACACGAGTACTTTGGGACAATTTTATTTCATTTATATTTAATCGGCAGCCGCAAAGAGCAGCATTATTTTTTAATTGTTTCAAATGCTTGCAAACTACTTAATTTATTCTGTATTTTAATTTAACACACATAAGTATAAAAGTATTTGTGTATTACAAACACTTTTATATTAAATAATAATAAAATTTACTTTTGTAGTTTTGAGCATTTATTTTTGTTTTAAAGCGATTAAATTTGTATCCTCGAAAATACTGAGACAGCATAAACGACCTAAAATACACAATTAGAAAAAGAAAATATTTAAATTTTCTTAAAAAAAAGACAAATTTATATATTTATTGCACCACGAAACATATGAAATTGAAAATTCTAAGAATTTTACTGAGCTAAAGATAAAAAAATACAAAATAATTAATACAAGACAAAAAAAAAAAAGAAAAAAACGATATGTATATTTTCAAATCTGTTTACATTATAAAGGGTGGTCCAACCAAAACGCACGCTGCTAATTGTGTTACACATTAATGTCAAGTTTTTTGCCGAACTTAATTTGACATTTCTTTGTTTCAGTGTTTGTCAAATGCAACCATGGAGAAGTACACAATTGCGCGCTGCTCAAGCTGGTTGAAGCCGTTTAGGAAAAACATGCATATCGTGCACTTCGTGATTTTTGTGGTCGGCATGCTCGCTCAATTCGAGCTGTTGTTCGCGATAGTGTCAACCAAGGCGAATTCACTACTAGGTGAACTCGATTTGCAACCCTGCAGAAAAATATCACGAGCTGTCAAATAGAAAGATATAAGAAAAATGGCGATTGTGATGGCGATACTGAAGAGTTTGACAGCCCGTGAGTTTTGCCTTGGTATCAGCTGATCGACATTTTCTGAATTAAGGCCACCTAGTAGTGAATTCGCCTTGGTGTCAACCTCAACTCGTCGTCGTGCCCTAAAACTGAACATCTCACGAACATTATTGAAGCAAATTTTCAATACTGATTTGAATTTACACGCTTACCAAGTTCAATTGACTCAAGAAATGAAGCCTACTGATACTTTCAAGCGTCGTCAATACGCCGAATGGTTAGCTGAACAGACATAAATGAATGGTGCACACTTCATCGCAGTGAATTCGTTAACAAGCAGAATTGCCGCATTTGGGCAAATGAGAATCCACAAGTGATTGTTGAAAAGCCGATGCATTCACAAAGAGTGACCGTTTGGTGCGGTTTTGAGCTGGCGGCTTCATCGGGTCGTACTTGATAAAGAACTTGTTGTGGTCAGAAATTGAGGATATGAACCTGGACGACATGTGGTTCCAAACGTATTATCTCACGTCGTGAGATAACCGTTTGACTATTTAAGAGAAAAAGTGTAAGTCAAGAACAATTCAAAAGCTAAAGAATGCGATAATTCGGCTCAGTAACGACATTGAATAGAGCTATTGTGAATTTTATTCAATTGCATTGTTCACAATAGAGCACATATATCAGCTGACATTATAAATATGAGTAAATATGTAGATACAATTTGCTTACAAAATTTGTAAAAGAAGTTTAATTGTATATGTAATTTTTTTTTTTAAATTCATATTCGAATTCCAAAATTATTTCAGATATAAGACATTTTCCGCAATATAAAGGGCTCCATTTTTCCATAATGACCACTAATCCTCTCAAGCCAATTTTTTTTTTAAATTTTTTAAAAATTGATATTATTCGAGTTCCAACATTTTTAAAGATATAAGACTTTTTTTGCAATATAAAAGGGGTTTTCCGTAATGATCACTAATCCTCTCAGGCCAATTTTTAATTTTTTTTTTTAAATAGGTCGATATAATGGAATTCCAAGATATACTAAAATGAATAGAAGACATTCTAACCTTTCATTTCATACGTAGAACATCAACATACGATAAGGAATGAATACAATGCAAGCGGTTTATACGCCCAAGAGTTAAACATACTGTTTATATACAATAGGTGTAACTCACCGATTCTTCCAAATTTTCCTTGCCGTATTAGTGGCGCGAAAAATGTATTCATGTGATGTAAAACTTGAAAGTTGGGCTGCAGCGTTAAGAAAACCTTGCATTTCAACTTAGCAGCCAGTTGGAAAAAAATCGACATAAAAACAACGGATTTTATTCAAAAATTTCAACATTTTATGGCAATTCAAAACGATAGTTTCGACAACACTTCTCAATGTGTGGAAGCTGCCGAAAAAATAAAACAGAAAAAGTTGGAATTTGGAAATGTCCCAAAAGCAGCTGAAAATGTCTGTCTCATGGTGTTATACGAGTAACAAAGTGTCTTGGAAAACTATAAAATTTTTGAAACACAAAAGTTAAATTTAGAAGATTGTGGTGAATGCATGCATGTTCAGGCACTTCAGAAAAAATAAATGAATATATTTGTACGTCGGTATGCATATAAAAATAAAACTTACAATATGTCATTTCATCATAATGCATAATATAAATAGTTTACTATTAAAATGTATTGTTGATGCTTTTAGTATTTACAAAATAAGAATCTGTCAATTACAGACGTACTCACGAATTCGTGTATACATTCCTATTACATAGATACATACTCGTATTTATAAATAATTCTCTCTTAACACCTAAATCGGGAAATTTTAAATTCTTTATTAACGTGACTAGTAATAGCTAAAATGTATATTTTGATCGAAATATATCAATAACAATTAATCACTAAGACATAATCGATTACACACTTGGTTTAGCTAGAATTTAGTGTTTTTAGGTGTGCAACATTAAAAATTATTTAAATCATTTACAACAGAGTTGAAATGAAATATAGTCTTTTGGTTTTGATAATCACTTAGCTGCCAGTTGTCCACTATTTCTGTGGCTAATGGCGTCAGTTTTAGATAAAAAGTGCTGTGATAGACAGACAGGCAAACAGACTCTGTTTAAAAATATTAAAAGAATGGGAGTCTCCTTTCTTGCCACAAAGAAGCTGAAGAAATTAACAGGGTTCTCAGCATAAATGCACTTTTTAAATGTAGCGTTAATTTTTTTTGTGCAAGTGGTAACACTGACATTTGCCAATTGTGAGCAGCGTTGCCAAATGTATGTATCTCTTTTCTGCTATTTTTGAAGTGCAAAACAGACTTTAACAGGCACTTTATATTTCTAATTTTAATTTAATACATTTTTTGTATAATCTGTCTATATATATATATATACTATATATATAATCTGTCTATATATATATATATATATATATATATATATATATATATATATATATATACATATATAAAAATGAATGTTTGTATGTCTGTATGTACTTTATAGATATATATATATATATATATATATATATATATATGTATATATATATATATATATATATATATATATATATAAATGAATGATTGTATGTCTGTATGTACTTTACAGAATAGTAAACTATGCATTTGGTCATGTTATAATCTATAGCAAAGTTGTTGCGCATGAGCCGACGGAGGTTTCTATGTTGGTGCGATTAATTTCAGATAGATGGCGCCATTGAAAATTAATTAAAATGTATTGAATCGTAAACTATGCATTTGATCATGTTATGATCTTTAACAAAGTTGTTGCGCAAAAGCCGACGACAGTTTCTAAGTTGGTATGACCAATTTCCGACAGGTGGCGCCACTGAAAATTACTCAAAATTAATTAAATGGTGAACTGCGCATTTAATCATGCTATGATCTTAAACAAAGTTGTTGTGTATGAGCCGACGGAGGTTTCTAAGTTGGTGCGACTAATTTTCGCCAGGTGGCCCACTGAAAATTAATCTAAATGAATTGAATCGTAAACTATGCATTTGATCATGTGTTGATCGGACATATACCATACATTTTAGGATTCATCATTTTAGATTCATCATTTCATTAATAAAATTTGCTTTAACTCATTCCAAAAAAAATAATAATAATAATTGCATATATATTTGTGTAATGTCTTTCCTTCAAATTTATTTTAGTTGGTTCGCAGGGTACGGCTAGTATCTATATAAAAATTATATTTTTGATTTTTTTTTTAATAAAAATGCATTGAACATATACAAATATGCTTTTATTTACCTATTCTTTAATTTTATTTAAGAAAAATTTTTTTCGAGGTAAAAACCAGGTTTTGGTCGGAATTGTCAGTTTTTGTAAAAAAAATATGGTAACACTGGCTGTGACATAAGTTAATTCCGACTATTAAAAACTGTAGACCATGGAAATCGCTGATAAATCGTTCAATTAGTTATGGAACAGAGTGAAGTGAACGCCAATTCCTTGTGCAATCCAACGAGCAACTATCTGTTGCTGATTTTATGTAGATGAGGCCGAAATTGCAGTGACTAGGAACTCCATTCGTTACAGGAACATGATAACTTAGTTCTCAAGTGGCCCTCAAGTGGAGTGCCATACTGTACATGAAACGATTTTCAGAATAAATTATCTGAAAAAATTCAATGCGATTTAACACCGAGCGATTTTTTTTCTTTGGGGTTTTGTGAAATCTTAACCTTATATGAATAAACCAGAGCTCAAGCTCGAGATTTAACACGTCACCGTCTCCATGAAAAAATCATGGAAAATTTTATGAAAATATAATATTAGAGCCACAGGAGCCATTTTATGAAACATGTCTTGTGTACAATCGAATAAAAACAAATAACAAGCATTTATTGGCGCATATTTTAAATGCATATTTTGCATGCATATCTTAAAATTTTGATATAATGAAATAATTCTACTTACAAATATTACGATCGCAGCAATTCTAATCGAAAAATAAGTGGTTAGCGATCGACCAACTGCCTATTTTATTCATAAATATTATAATTCTTTAAAGTCATAGACTAACAAAAATATAATAATGAGTAACAACATGAAGGAATGACAGAATTAGTAAAATGTAAAATAAGGACAACAGAGTTGCCATCCAACAATATATACTATATGTGATATGTATTTTTACAATTTCCTTTATCATTTATTTAAGCGACAGCAGTAAAAAGTCATATTTTTGCATTTTTACATGAAAATTGTTTCAGTGTTCGTGTTTGTCGCAAAATTAACGCAAACTTCTTATAGTAATTCCGGAACATTCTTTACATGGGAGAATTATGGCTTTTCCGAGCTATTAAAAAAAATCCAAAGCGACCTTTGACAAGATTTTAATTCAACGAGAATATGCAATTTAATATTTACTTTACGTTTAAACAGAAAATGTCTGAATTCAAAGAATTTGCATCACGTATGCAATCTAGAGCACTGCAATTCCTCTAATATGTTTCAAAAGGCAAAATAACTCGTAAAATATATATAAAAGAAAATAATCGCACAGAAAAAATATTTAATTGTTTGACAGATTTAGTGTGCATTTAACATACATAAAATTAAATTTTAAATGCATAAAAATTAGTCAGAATAGTAATAAAATACATATGTTTTTTAATAATTTGTTCGCGAAGCAATTCAGTCAATTAAAATATTAAAACAGTTCACTAAAGTTGTTGTATAATTTCTTCATCTTGTTGCGTACCTACTCGTAGTTATTTAGCGCTAAATAAAATTTTATATTCTTATTTTTTTTTTTGGCAATCAAAGTATAAATTTTTAGTACTTTAACTAAAGCCTCTAGGAGGCAAAGTGAAAAAGTTTACAAAATTTCTGAAAAAAAATATGAAAAGACATTTCCAGTAAATATTTTTAATTTCTTAAAAAGAAAAATAATGCACACATTCTTTATGGATTATGTAAATTTCATTGATGCTGTAGCTTATTAGCTGACTGCCTGACAATCTGTCTGTTTGTCTGGCATGAATGCTGATGGCTGTTGTTCTTGCTCAGATTTAAAAATAGGTAAAAAGACAACGAATTGTTTCTGTGTTACGTATAATAGAGAAATGAATTTATGTATAGAAAAATTTTTTCTAGGCATAAACAAAATATTAGGGCGGTAAGAAAACTTCTTGTTGGCAAAATGACATACAAACAAACATACAACAATAACACCATGCAACAAAATGATTAATTTACTCCATAAGTTCTGTTTGTTCTTCTAATATTTAGTTAAAATCCCTTATTTCTAAATATAGTCGCAGTTGAAAATCGTGTTGCCAAGTTTTCATTACTAAATTCATACAAATATAAAAAAAATTAATACAACTTATTTTTATAAAAAAAAAATAGGATATTAAAGTTATTGGCAAAAACTACGTGCTATAAATAAAACTGCGGAAAGACTAGTGCTGTACCGAATATCAATTTTTGCTATTCGCGAATACGAATATTATCAGCCATATATGAATAAAAATTAAGTGAGAATTTTTTTCCTTTTTCCGATTCCTTCTATTTTGAGTTAAAATTTCCTCATAAGGAAAAAAGTAATCATTCTACAATAGTAAAAAGGGTAAAGTATTTTGAGTATTTCAGTCAAGTTTTTCCTTCAGCAAATTTATAAAGAAGAAATATGTAACTACCCTGCAGGAGATCGAACTAGTGTCAAATTAGTATTGCACTAGTACAAAAATCACTAGTACTAGTGAACTTTCCTATACCATGTTAATGCTCAAATTAACATTGAGTGTGTTTGGAAAATTACTAGTGCCGTTGGTATTAGATGGAAACTAGGGGGATACTAGTACTATTAGTACTAAATGAGTACTAGTATAATTTCTTCTAGTCGGATACTAGTACAATCAGTTCTGCATTAAGAACTGGTTTATATATAAAAAAATTCCTAAATTTATTGGTGTTTTAAACCCAATGAAATTTGTTAAGTCTTTGTCTTCACAAGCAATTTTTGGTTCATCAATTCTTTGTTTATAAGAGTAAATGGAAAGTTCCTTCAGGGCACACTCAATCCACTAGCACCTTGTACACCTTGAGTTACGTTTGGTACTCCACTATATACCAAACACTAATGAACATACAATACATACTTATATCAGTTTTTATTATTTTAAAAAAGATCGCTGATTTTCCATATGAACATAAATATTAACAAAAAAAAACACGTTTAAAAAATTTTAAAATTAGCTATTAATTTTATTTATTTTTTAAAATGTCACTTTTTTAACACACAAGAAAACTGCGGCTTACTTTCATAAATTATCGAATAAATAAACTGATATGCAGGTGGCAAATTCTTCTATTACTATTCTTTGATTCAATTGTAACAATTGTAACAATTAAAAACAAAATAAATGAAAATGCGAATTAGCAATTCCCTTTAAAACATGATCAAAAAGTAATATGAAATTCTACAAGTCAAATCAATCTACAAATGAACTACTTGAAGTACTAGTACTTTTCTGTATATGTTCAATCACCTTTTGAACTAGTGCTTGCTATACTAGTAATCGTGCCAGTAGCTTAAACACAATTAACGCGTATACTCCTGCAGTGTAGTGAGTAAAATATTTATAAAAATGTATTTTAGGTTCAAAAGTTCAATTAAACAACAGCTACAGGAGAATCCTAAAATAGGACGTCAAGAAATTCCAAGTTTCAGGCAAAAAAACGGAAGACGAAAAGTGATTTCGTTTTTAGTTTCCTGCGGAAGAGTTGAACTCTGTGACATGTTTGATTATTTTCAAAATAATTGATGCGATTTTCACAATAATTCTTTAGCTGACTATACGACTACAATTGCATTCGGCCTGCTATTGTGAATGTGCTTAATCATTAGGCCTTAATGCATCAAACTGTGAATGTGTTACGGCATATGGGTATTGGTGATATGAAACAGCCACCCAGCAAACAAAAATAACTCAATTTCAGTGCTTTTATTGCAACTACGGATAGATGAGCATAAAATTGCTCATTTGTGCCATATTGACATTGTTTTGAGCAAACAAATTTAAATTCTGCTTAGATTTAGATAAGTAAAAGAGAGACAAGCATCTATCTCTCGTATAAGAAATTTGTATACCCTACACGAAATTATAGCAAGAGAGTATATATAGATTTGTCATTCCGTGTGTAATTTCCACCACATTAATATGCGACCCCATGAATCCGGAAGTTCAATACCCGTCTGCCCATATATCTGTACATGAAATCGGGTTTCTACCAGAAAAGTTACAGACATTGGTCTTGGATGGATGTATTGGAAATAGTCATATATAATACCAACAAAATACGATTCCAGAGCTGGAAAATTTATTTTTGGTATATAAAAGCAACTAGCTAAAATTAATTTCTGTTTTTTGTTCATTAAGCCTATTTTATACTTCAGGAAGAGCTAAATTGCTATTGAAAATCAAACACAGTGAAAATGAAGATTGCAGGGTTGGACAATTGCAACTTTTTTTTGGTAAACAAAAGCAAACAGCTAAAACAAGATTTTTTCTTTATAAATTAAATATATTTGATGTTTTTGCATGAGATTCTTTGGTGTTAGAAATCTGAAAAGTCAAAAGGAAAGCTCCAGAGCTGGAAAGATTCTATTTTTTTTTTTTTTTTTTTTTAATCAAACATATTTTATAAAGTTGCCAATAAATAAATTAGTATTGGAAAAAAAAACAGAGTTGAAAAAGGTGGTTCCAAGGTTGGCAGGAATGTGTACATATACTCTAGACGTGCGTCGGTGAAGGGTATATAAGATTCGACACAGTCGAATATATCACTTTCCGTTATTTTGTTTGAGTAAATGGGGAATTAACTTCTTATTTATAAAATAATAGGCATGGCGTATTGCCAAAAAATATATAAAATCGTTCCTACTGCTAAATCCGTTTTCTCCTCATAATTTGAAATGGCCATCATCTGTTTGTTTGCTGGATAATAATTCTTGACAAAAAAAAATACATAAACATTTGATCATTGGCGGCAAAATGGAAGAGCATAAGAACGTGTGTGGTGTGTGTGCGTGGTCACGATAGTGGGCATGAGCTGCCCGCCAATGCAATCTGTTTGTACACAAATGCGTATGTATTTATAATTATTTACTTGTTAGTACGTTTGATTTAATATACAAATGAGAAATAAATTAAGAATGGGCAAACAGTAGAGTCCGGAAAAAGTTAACTAGTGTAAGAGTTACCCGTATTTAAACGTCGGTACAGACAACTTTTTGAATTTTTTTAATCCAACCGCTTATTTATTGCGTAAATTGTTAAGCACAGAGGTCAGTTTAAATGTATTGATTAATAAAATAAAATAGTGCTTTGGATGTTTAATTTTTAAGGCATAATTAACTTTTCTTTATTAAATTGCTAAGTTGAAAAGTATTTAACAGTCCCTAAGTTCGAATATGCCATCTACAAATAATTTTTATGAATTTGTTCAAATTCTAAATTTTTTCCGAATTGTTTGTTTTTTGTCAGGCAGAATAGCCGTACTACGAAATAAATCAATTGAAACAGATAATCTAGATAAAGAATGGCTAATAAAAATACCGTACATCAGACAAACGAAACGAAATATAAAAAAAAATTAAGTCGAATCTTAAATACCCTTCAAATATTTATTAAATAAATCAAAAAATTGTTAATTTTTCAACGGGCTTAAGTTCGAATCTGCATGACTGCAAATGATTTTTTTTTATTATTTTATTAATAAATGAATTTGTTCAAATTCTATTTATTATTTTATATTAAGATTGGAACATTAAGAATATTTTCAATAGTTGATATTCCTACTAACTAGCACCACTTGCAAAAGTGGAAAAATTGAACAAAGAACGCTGATGAGATGGCGTAGCGGCCTCGAAATCAGTACTGATCCGTTCTGCTGGTTTGATGATTATTGAAAAATATTCTTAATATTTCAATCTTAATATATAAATTAATGAAATAGAATTTGAACATATTCATTTATTAATAAAATAATAAAAAATGGTTTGCAGTCTTGCAGATTCGAACTTAAGCCCGTTGATAAAATTAACAATTTATCTGTGTTTTATTTAAAATTTAAATCTTGCGTTCTTGTTGGGACACCCTTTAGATATTTGAAATGTAATTTACACCTATTAATAAATATTAAAAAAAAAATTTACAAAAACAGCATTTTTTTCTTAACTGTAGAATATATTTGCACTTTTTTTTTTTTGGCGATTTAGCACTTTGAATCTGTTTTCTTCTGGCAAGCCTGTTCCCCGTTTCTGTAACTAATGTGAGAACTTCTCGCATCGAAAATATATTTGTCATTCTGTAAAACACAGGATAAGTCAGAAAATATTTGTTTCTTTTTTGGACTTTTATTATATTTATATGTATACAAATTATCCTATGCATCGCAGTACGATGTATAGCAGAACCATAATTATAATTCTTTTTTTCGATGTAAAAACTTCTCACAAGTTACAGAAACCAGCCACTGATCTCCTAGTTTCTCTATTCTTATATTAAAACATATTTCATTCCATTCATTTTAAGCATTTGCAATCAATCAATCATTTTCCATAACAGGACAGAAACATTATTACTGCATCGTAATTTATTATTTTTGTAAAAGGTTTTCTTTTAGTGTAAGATTTTTCTGTATTATGTCAGCTAAAAGGCTTTAACTGCCAAAAAATTCAAAATAGACATTTTGATTTATAATAATGTAAATTAAGAGAAATACATATATCATAATCTATCGAAAAATCTGTTTCGATTTTGATTTTTTCTTTTGTTGTCAGTTACGGCCTTGTGGATTTTAGGCGACAATAGGAATTTTAAGTTCTTTATGATTGATGTACTTCAGTGAGGTGACTCTTTTAGCATTTTCACTGCTAAATTTAGAATTTTTTATATCGATTTGACAGCGACTTATTCATTTTCCATTTATAATTTTTGCTTTATTTGGTATCTTTCGATCTGATTTTGTTTTCAGGGCAATTTCCGAAATGCTCAAATCTCTATACAGCCTTTTTTATTTACAAATAAATGTCTGAGTCTGAGCATAATAATAATGATACTTATTTTATTTAAAAATAATAAACAAACAACTCATTAAAACGAATTAATACCCGCTAGCCTTATGAGCCCACCTACATAATCATTTCCTGCTCGAAGGATATTCGAAGCTGAACTGTCAAAAATAATTTTGCTGTTTTAAATGTTTCTGTAATTTTATTGGAAATTTTACGTTTCTATCGGGTGTTTTTTATAGAGTGACACAAATTTAAATCATACTAAACCATAGTAATATATTTTTGATATGAATGAAGCGGTCTTCATTGGATGGAAAATTTTATGACATTAATGTTTAAACATGATTTCTGCTCATGTGGTCGCCATGGCTGCCACGTAGGAGGCGCAGTATGGAACAACAATATTCAACAAAAAATCAGTTGCTGAGAACGGCGACGAATTGATGGATTAGGATCATCTTCAATGCTTTCCTGTACAGCGGCAACAGCTTCTGCAGTCCACATTATCACAGTAACAGTAAATGTGGTCCGAAAACGATCTGTTATTCTTCGAATTAGCCGCGCTGCTCTGAAGGACGATTGTGTACGTCATAAAATGGAAGAAGTGCACGATGAGTTTGACGAATAAAACAATTATTTTGATTAACAATTTTAAACAATTTGCACGCGTTTGCTCTGGTGTAAGTCGATCCATAATGAAATGTCAAAGCAAACTAAACAAAAAGCAACTATCAGCTGTTAAATGGTCAAATAAATGGTGGTCAAATAAAGCAGTGATGCCAACACAAAGTTGTATCACTCTATAAAAAACAACCTTTAGTATATTTTCATCATTTTATTTTTTTCAGAATTTCTTCACGTCCAGAATAAATGAAATTATGCTAAACTAACATGTTGCATTTCTTGACAGTTTGGTAAAGTTGTAGCGGCGAAATGATATAAGATTACCTGGTATTAATTCGCCTTTATTTACATCATCAGCACAGCAGTTTCGGAAGTCCCTAATTTAATTATTCCCCAATTTATTAGAATAGGAGCATTTTTTGGAGGATTTTTTGGCGGATTTTTTTTGGGAAGGGAGAACTTCGTACGAATATGCATAAAACATTTGCAAATAAATAAATTTTAAACTGAAGTTCTTACAGAGTTGCTGCTTGCCACAACCCAGGGAAGTTTTAATAAAAAAAAAACACTTTTGCATGCTGACACAATTGTCAACATCAAAGCAAACTTTTAAATTGCATATTTTCTATTAATATAGTGAAAAAAAATTTACAGCTCCCTTAAATCAAAAAGAAAACATATTTCACGCAAATTACATAGCATTTTATTTTTTCAGTATACGAGTATTGCAGCTTAAATAAAATAGATCAAGGTGGCCGTTTCTAATTTATACCGATTAATCGCACAATGGGACTTCTCTTTCTACTTTCAACAATTACAACTTTCTAAATACAATTGGACACTTAAAATGCAATGCCAAGAATTGAGTATAATTTTATAAAACCCTTTACGTTACTCTAATTCAAGTGGCATGAAAATGCATCACTAGACTTTAGGCGCAAATTATATCAAGAGATAAACTATGCAAATTGAAACAAAATATTAATTGTGTCATTGTCATTGTTGTTATTACATTATTATTAATAATAATGCATTATTTATTATTAATAATAAGAGATTTGAATTAAACTAAAATCCCTAAAGATGTTGGAAACTTCCCAACGAATTGTTGGTTATGAAAACATGAAATCAAATTGCGTTTCATTTGCATTTAAAATCAAATACAACATTCTAATTACAAAAACATTAGAAACGCATTTTAGTCGACTTGTGCAATGGGTGATTCCTTAGCAACTTTCTTTTTAGTCAAACACTGTTTTTGGTAGCTCAGCTGTTTTCGTGTAACATGTTACTGTTAAACATGTTCGGTTTGGTCTATAATTTAGCCATAAATCAACGGTTGCAGATTGTTGAATTTTATCTCCCAGTTAAGAAAGTGCATCGCTGGACTTTGCTGACATGTGGTTTCAACAAGACGGTGCCACATGCCACTTAGCACGCGAAAAAATGTGCCAATTAATAGGCGTGTTCGATAAACAGTTTATTTCCAGTTGAGCTAGATGAATTGGCCGCCTAGATCACGCGATTTAACGCCTTTAGGCTGTTGTGAGGCGATGTTAAGGCCCACACCCATAGGAACAAGCTCTCCAAAGTTGACGCCATATTGAAAAATTTATTCGTGAGATACCGGCCGATATGTTGGAGTATGTCAAAATTAGACTCGGCGTATGAACCTTTTCAGGCGTATCCTCAAAATAAAGATTTCATACATTTCTCTCAATTGTATATGTTTTTTTTTTTTATCAAATCCGAAAGCTTTTGAAAAATCACCCATTTATATTGTCCTGTCTATCGGTTACTTTGGGAAATTATTTTGGTGTAAACTGCAGATTACGTTTCTGCTGTATGATTCAAGAAAGCAATATAATTAATTGGCCTTCCCTAATGTAGTTCATATATAATTTAGTAGATTGTTTTGTCGTACAAGCATTTCCATTATTTTGAGTTTCAGCATGTTGTTATGATGAATTTTTAAAATACATATTTGCAAAGAATTGAGATTAAAACAATAAACGACGACTAGTGGAAGTGTTCAACAGTAAATGATATAATTTGTGTTTGCATAAACATTTTGTGTGTGTGTGTGTGTGTGTATACAGATTCGATAATATAGAAGCATACACATGCATTCATCCAAATGGGAATGGGCACATGCATTAACAAAAGCGTATACGAATAACAACTGACTACTTGTACTGCTGCCGTCCAAATGTGTCGCAACATCTTAAAATGAAATTACATCATATGAAACTTCTATCACTGGTTTGTCATTGGTGGAAAATTAGTTGAATATTATCCAAATAAAAATATGTTGCAGAATAGCCAACCTTGACCAACCGTTTTGTGACGCTTTTTATCGCGTGCAACGCTTTTAAACCACAAAACTTATAAATTGCTAAACTTCAGATAAAAGAGAACGCTAATTGCAAAATATTGTAAGCAATGCGGGGATTTCCGCCATTGGTTTTATTTATAGGGGAAATGTGGATGAAGTGATGCCACTAGGCATCAACTTGAAGAAATCGTCAAAAATATTTAAATCGAATTTCACTTAGGAGAGCGATCTTAAGAGTTCCAAATAGTTAACAATCCCTTTTTTTGTTACCATAAAAAACTTAAATAAGACTGACTGCCAAGACTGACTGTAATAAAAAAGAAATGATTTTTGAATTAATTGAACTAACTAATTTGAACTAATTGTTCGAAATTTGTTTTTAAGTCTCAGAGAGACATGGTAAATATGCCAAGGCACAAAGTAAAGTTAACATCAGTTTTTAGTTTTTCAACTTGCACAGCAGAGCAGAACAGCTCTTTTCGAAAGCCGCAACACTTTCATGATCAGTGCTCATGTATAATGTGTTTTGTGTTTTTTTCACCACATAAATGATTTTTTTTCAAAATCAACTGGTGAGTGATATCAGGAATATTTTCATTGCTAGATTCTTAACAACGAAGGAGTAGGCTTCTCATGTGTCCCTTTATCAAGCAGGCATGATGCATGATTTGGATCAGCTGATTGCCGAAAGTAGAGAATGCAACACTGACGATTAATTTTTCTCCTAACGTCAATCTTACCTACCGGTTCACTACTTACGTGTTTGTTTCTCGAAAAGCCTAGTTTTTGAGAATTAGAGACCCAGCATTGTAATCGCAGACTATCTCTACACGCACACAAAATTTTTAACAATGAAACAAGATCGCAAAATAGACGCCATAATGTAAGTAGGTACACACACATACGCATATTGTAGTTGAAATCAGCTTGTAACCAAAAACTATTGCCGTTGGCCAAAAATTTTATTTATATTTTAAATAAAATTACAATATTTGTGCACATTGTGAATGGGGGGCCAGCTACCCATTGGCATTTGTAGAGGAGTATGTGTGAGTATGTTTAGCAGCGTATGTATCCATGTTTTAGGCCAAAATATTTTCTAATCTTTAAAACAATAGAAATTCTAAATAAAATTTTCAAAAACTGGCAAAATATTTCATTTGCGTAAAAGGTTGTTTGTTGTCTGGTAGCCAACTTTAACGGACAATCGCACTGAATGCCCTTTTACTAAAATAAATTTCAAATAAAGAATTTTAATTTAAAATTTTATATAATTATACAAAACTAAAATACATTTCAATTTAACTCAAGTAGATTATTTTGAATGAGGTAAAAATTGTTAGTATTATTTATTTTTTCTTTCTTTTTTCTAGTTATCTGTTTAAGTGCGTTTCCATATTATCTTTTAGAATATTTCGCTCTTGATCTTTTTTATAAAAGTTCAACGAATTAATGGATACAAATGAATATAATTTTAATTAACATTGTTTAAAAGAGAACAACAATGTTGCACAGAAATACATTTAGCGATAAAAGACTAGACAAGGAGAGATAAAAAAGAAAAATATTTTTTTTGACGACAACATTAATTGTATTGACAAAAATCGTTGTAGGTTCAATTTCAATTAATAATTTCATTATATTGACAAAAAAGTTAATTGCATTTACAAATTCATAAATTATGTTTATTTAAGCAAGTGGTCAATTATTTTTTTTTAATAAACATAATTTATTAATAATAAAAAAGTTTCAATAAATTTGTGATATAAATGTATTTACAAATAAAAATATTAAATAAAATAATTAATTTCCTGAAGAAGTCACACAAAGGAGTGACGAAATATTGAAATTAAGAATTAAATTAAAATAAAGAGACCTTAAGCTTAAAAATATCAGAATATTATAATTATATTTACAAATAATTTTTTTCTGTGTACCTTTTAGTTTTAATATTTAGAAAAAAAAACTTTTATGAATTAGTGTCTTTTAGTCTTTTGATTTTTGTGAAAAAAAAAATTTCAAAAGTAGACAAACTATGAATTTTCATTATCAAAACTGGAATAACTAATACGTACTAGTGAATCACTGGTTCCAATGTCTACATATGGTCCCAAAAGAACTATCTAATCCATAGCACCAATGCCAGTAGTAAATGTTAAAGGTCTACAGTAAATAGCATTGTCTAGGTTAGCTGAAGTCACCAGTACAAGCGACTGTGTCACCTTTAAGATGGTACAGTAGTATTGACATTTTCTGCAGGGCATATACGTATATGTAAATATTTATATTTGTATGAGTGCATGCACATGCATGTAGACTTAGTTGAGGTTTATATTTTGGCTGAATTTTTAAATTTCGTAATTCAAGGAATCTTAAAAGATTTAAGAAATTTCGTGTCACAAAATTAAAGTGAAATACTTAAGCACTTTCTTCCAAAATGAGTTGATGAAATCACTTAGTTGTAACTGCAATATTTGGTGCAGCTGCGCTTGTTAAATTCATGTGCCATTAGGAGCTTTATGTTTCTCGGTTGATATATTTTTTTTTTGCAACCTTATTAACACTTTTGAATTCCCATTCCATTGTGATCGTGTGTGTGTTTGTGAGTGTGTGTATATTCGCAGTAAAGCAAAATTATATTGTGCGTAAATTATGTCTTCATTTGTAATTATATTAATTTTTAAACACTACAAATGATAATATCTTTCGAATAGGCTGATGGCAGTTTCACACCAACAAATAAAATTTAAAAAAAAGATACAAACTAAAATGCTTATGCGTTATAAGGAAATTCATGAACAATCTTATGTTGAAATGCTTTTCTGAGAACCGACATTTTATTACGTACTACAATCGAACCGATGGTCAAAATTCGACCAAATGACATTCACAATCCCAATAAATCATTGTATGAATATTAAGGGTTTTAATACGAAGGCTGTGTGGTAAGTACTTGGCTTTTTAAATTTCCATAGCAGTAATTTTATATGTAACGATACTGCCGTCAATCACCATCTAAAGGGGTTAATTTGTTGGCAACACTGTTTTTGGCATGTCAGCTGTTTTTGGCAGTTCAGCTTTTTATGACAGCTCAGCTTTTTATGACAGCTCAGCTGTTTTTGGCAGCTAAGCTGTTTTTGGCAGCTCAGCTGTTTTTGGCAGTTCAGCTGTTTTTGGCAGCTCAGCTGTTTTTGGCAGCTCAGCGGTTTTTGGCAGCTCAGCTGTTTTTGGCAGCTCAGCTTTTTTGGCAGCTCAGCTGTTTTTGGCAGCTCATCTGTTTTTGACAGCTCAGCTGTTTTTGGCAGCCCAGCTGTTCTTGGCAGCTCAGCTGTTTTTGGCAGCTCAGCTTTTTTTGGCAGCTCAGCTGTTTTTGGCAGCCCAGCTGTTTTTGGCAGCCCAGCTGTTTTTGTGTAACATGTTACTGTTACACGTGTTCAGTTTGGTCTATAATTTAACCACGAATGGACTCACAAACGAACAACGCTTACATATTATTGAATTTTATTATCAAAATTCATGTTCTCTCGATTAAGAAAAAGCATCGCATTCATTTCCGTTTGAATGGATACGTGAATAGGCAAAATTGTCGTATTTGCTATTAGGAGCAGTCAGAAGAATTGCGAGATCTGCTAATGCATCCCGATAAATGTGGATCATGGGCCGATGGCATCATTTTGCAAAGATGACGAAGCGAGGAACGTTACCGTGCGATTATTAAATTTTTTTCACGTTTATTTCACGTCTGGCCAGATCAACTGACCGCCTAGATCGTGCGATTTAACGCCTTTAGACTATGTGTATTTATAGGGACAAGGTCTTAATGGTTGATGCACTGGAAGCCCATATTAAAAAAAATTCTTCGTGAGATACCGGGTGGCATGATAGAGGAATTGAAAAATTTTGAAGGATAGCACACGACAAGTTCGTAAATGGACTGAATCGGGCCAGAGGGAAAAAAGTTCCCCTAAAAAGAACTAAACCAACCTCTAACAAGCAATATATTTTCTAACGTTTCTTTTTTTGTAATTTTTTTACGCAAATTATATATTTTTATGCCAAAGAAGGTCCAAAGTGTTGCACTTGGAGCCACAAAATTAGAAAAATTCAAAGTGAACGTTGAAGTAACATATTACATGCAGAAATAGTGTAAATATTTAACAAATTATATTCCTTAAGGTTACATTCCTTAAATATTAAGGTTTTATGACAAAGGTAAAATGTTCTCTCATCTTCCTCTGCCCTACTCCCGCCGCCCACATTTGCCCACTTAATGCCTCTGTAAAAAAAATTTTTTACACTTAATAACCTCAAAAGTTTACTTTTTCTCCCCCACGGCCCTTCCCGGAGCAACACCTATATAAGCACAGTTTTTATTTACTAAATATTTAAAGGGTATTTAAAATTCGACCCGGTCTTTATACTTTGTTTTTTTTTTATTTACAACAAACCCGAAAGCTTGAAACGTACTGCCTGGCCCACGATGTCACTCGATATCGTTCTATCGAATAAATACATTTAAAACAAAAACAAAATTTTGAAATTTGTTTTTAATGTATTTACTCAATAGAACGATATCGAGTGACATCGTGGGCCAGGCAGTTAAATTGCTTTTTTATGAATGCAGCAATTAAGTTTATTAGCTGCTTATTTCACAAAATTTCTATAAACATGATAAACATAAATCATTTTTATGAATAATATACAATATTATTAGGAAATATTTTTTAAAAGTACTTTGACGGTGTCAATGCACACAAGCACTAAAGTTATTACTCTACCATAATTATATTTCCGGGAATATGGCGCTAACAAATGTATGTACTACATTAAAGAAGAGAATGGAAAAATCACAAGTGCAACCTTATGCTCACACGTTATCAGAACACTTGGCAAACGTGACAATTGCACATGTTTTATTAATTTGGCTAGAACGCAGTGGGCGTGTTTGAGAGCATGTAATAGATCATTAATACGAAAGTGTCCATGTCTTCTGGTATTTATCAGCATGACATAAAAGTTAAGACATTAAAAAAGCTGTACAATTTATAGTCAACATAAACTGAAACATTTAGCAATAAAAGTGCCAATTAAACAAAAGTTGCATTGCATTTCAAATATTTAAAACCTATTTAGAAATGTGTTTGCCGAGAGTGTACATACACACATATTTATGTACCTAAAGAGTTGCAGTAGATATTTTACAAAAAAAAATGGTTTTTATGTTGATACATTTAATTTTGCAAAACCAACATATTTGTCATATTTTAATTAGAGTCAACAACTGTAGGTAATGTTACCGCACTTTCAGCATTGAAATGTATGAACGTATGCAAATAATGCACATAAATGAATGTATTTGTGTGTGAGTGTGCGCCAGTGCTGTCATAATAAAAATTATCACTTACTGTATACGAGGGAGGCTAGTAATAATATTATTCGTTTGATTTCTTTTATTCGTATATGGCAATGCCGTGTAATTACGAATATTAAGTTGTGCCTAAAATAGAATAGAAAAACTTACAAAATAAAAAAAATAAAACAACAACGTAGAGGACTGACTATTTTCTGTCAGAAATCATACGCCACGAGGCTCATTTCCATTTTAGTGTTTCCGTTTCGTTTGGTGTTTCATAAAAACTCACCGTACATTTACATACGATTGTTGAGCAAAATTCCATATTGTTTTTGTATTCCATAAATACTCTACAAATTTTTAAAGTTGTTCAGACTCTTCTTTAAATCACGTTCTCTTTCAGTCTTAGGCACAAAAGCTTTGAATATCGTTTGTTAAAGTTATTTCTAAAAAAAAAATATTTATTCGACAAATATTTTTAAAATAAGCAACCACCCTAGTTTAGCCTCACGGCCAGTGATAACTTTTATACAGAGTAGGCAAATTTGAGGTTAGGAATTAAATTGTCTGTCAAATAATAAATGTCATTCTTTGACATTTATTTAATAAAAACTAGGGACATTTTCAAGAATTTAAAGTTTGCCTCGAACGTTTGTGAATTGCCTGTTTGAAAAATTGAACAAAGTTGACGCATTTTTCAACACTGAAAAAGCTGTAGCCGCTGTACAGGTAAGCATTGATGATGATCCTAATCAATCAATTTGTTGCCGTTCTCAGCAACTGGGCAAGTTGTGTCCTTCCACTTTATGGAAGATTTTTTTAGTTGTTGAAAATTGGTGTTCCAGATTGCGCCTTCTACGCGCCAGCCGTGGAGGTCACATGGCAGAAAGCATATTTAAACAATAATTTCATAAAATTTTCTTTCCCGTTTCATTGATATTAAAAATATATTTCCTTGTTTTATTATGATTTAAACTTGCGTCCCGCTATAAAAAGCACCCTATACCCTTCAATGACGTACGTGTGAAATAGTATATACACTCATTCTTTCCAGCCCTGGAACCACCTTTTCTTTCTGATTTTCAATAAATTCTAAAATTTTGTTTTTGTTTTAAATGTATTTAAACGGCAGAACGATATCGAGTGACATCTTGGGCCAGGCAGTTGCAGATTCGCAAAAGATTCAAAGTAGTTTATAGCGGTTATAGTAACTTTCCCGCTTCTTGACTAATAGTTTTGTGGCAGATTCTGCAAGTCTAAATTCTCAAAGAAATACTTTTCAGGTGGTTCCGCAGGAGTCGTACTCCTCGTATTTCGAGGTTGTCTCGAACTTCCAGGTGTAAAAAGCAGATCGTTTCGTTAATTTTTTGCTCGAACTGATATATATGTACATATGTATATGTTTCAAAATCTTGCGCACATATGCATATACCCGTATAGTATATACTGACTATATTTTTCACGATCATACGTTTTTATATACAAATAGACATACGGACACATACATACATACATAAATAAGAGTATGTAGAATATATTTATGTAAACACTTTTTGTGCATATAAATGCTGTGTCATCCAACGAATTTGTGAAGTTTTAAAAAACATTTTATGTCTGTTAAACATTCATAACTTTGAAACATTTTACATGCAACACTTAAGTCCTTTGGAATGGTCGCTACTTGTGTCTAACACAGATTGAACATTAAAGAGTTTAAAAAAGTACTGCTTGTGTGTGCAATACGTGTAAATTATGTTTTAAGTTTCTTGAACCTATAAAATAGTTTTTATTATTACATATTCGTTAAAAGGACAACAATACTGTTCTAGAAGACAATGGGTCGGTGTTTCTGTAAGAATCCAGGCTTAAAATAAAACACGTATTTTTGGGTAGTTTTTTTTAGGAGTAGGACCAGCACTCAGGGGATGACCCCTATATATGCAATACTTCAGCCAACAGCAAAGCTTTTCAGCGGTTGTTAGCATTTATTTAGCTTTAAAAACTTTGTTTACTTTAGTCTTTTTCCATTTCGTGTTTATCTGTTTTATTAAAAATGTATTAAATACAGCAATAATTTCATATAAAAAAAAAACACAACTCAAAATATTTACTTCTTATAAACAAAAATAATTCAAGAAAATGATAGTAACTAAAAAAAATCGCTTTTCTATCTGCAGATAATGAACAAATAAAAAGGTTATGCAGCGCAATACAATAATTGATGGGTTTTCTAAATATTACCGAACTTTTGTTAATGAAAACTTCCTTAAGCGTTAAGAAAACAGTTTTTTGTCTCTCCTGAAAACTTTAAAGTTTTCGAGTTAATACAGTATTGTTGAACGAGTGCGATATCGTCCAGATCCCGGTGCTAAAAGTACAAACACGATATCGCCATAACATACTCGTACATACGTCTCATAATGATTTCCGGCATAAATCATTCGTATCGACATGATGTATCGTGCACGCCAGCTTCTTCTTTTAAGGTTACTGCTATGAATAAAAATATCTACTCTTTCTCAACTTAAACAATGTTTTTTAGTGCTACTATTACAATTAAATTACTTTTAGACGTCAAAGAAAAAATATCATATTAAAATAAAGTTCAAATGCTGTTACAATTCCAAGAGTAAAAAGTCATCTGCCATTCTGTAGTTGGAGATGCTGATGAAGAAATTGTGCAAACATGTTTAGTTTTGTACGTGTATTAAAGAATGTGATATCGAAACAATAAACGAGTAGAGGAAAATAAAATATAAAATCAATCAGTGGCTATTATGAAAGCATTCAATTTACATATAAATAAATTGCAATTAATGAATGCAATTTCATTAATTATCTTTTTGCCTTGCAACACACAATTGTGTTGTTTGTATTGGAAATGATTTGTTTACTTTTCAATATTCTACACACATACAGAGGAGCACAGGAAGAGAATTGAAATTGTTTTCTTTTTCTTTCTCGCTCTATTCAACAGTTATTAGTTGGTATCTCATTACTGATCATCCGCTTTTAAATAAATTTGTAACTTTATTAACAGCATTAGCAAAACAGCCGCCATATTGATCAGTTTGCGATTTAAAAGAAAAAGTTATAGAAAATTTCCTCAATAACACTGCACTTGTCACATAAACTAACTAGCAGGTACCGTAACTGTTATGACTTTTATCAAAAAAATCAAGAAATAAGAGTTATTTTTGATTTTTATATTTTTAGATAGAAAATAAGAGTTATTTTTGATTTTTATTATTTTAAATGAAAAATAAAAGTTATTTTTGATTTTTATATTTTTATATCAATAATAAAAATCAATTCAAAATTCGTGACATAGGTAATATGTTTGTGTTTCCATGGATTCGAAAATTAGCTTTAATTGTTCATTCTGTACCTGCCACTCAAGTCAGTGTAGAAAGGTCATTTTCAGCACTCAGATTAATATTGGGAGATTTGAGATATAATTTATATAATTTGAGGAACATTCAAAATCAATTATGATGGTAAAATTGAACACCTGAAAACGACCTCTTAACACTGACTTGAATGGCAGCCAAAACGTATAACCCTTTCAGACCCATACTTTATATCGCTCGTAAATCGGTCTAAAACATGGAAATAAGAAAAACTGTTTTTATACTATGCATAATACAGACACACAAAATATTTTTGCAGGGTTCTTTTTTGCAAACAGGACATCGCACAATTGTGTGGTCCCGGTCAATAGCCGCAAAACAACTTATCGAAAATTTTGTTTTAACTGTGATAACGTTTATTTAACTTAAATTATTCAGGTAATTCATTGGATTGTAACAACTAAATAATATAATAAAAATAATTAAAAATATAATAAAAAACCAATCGAGAAAAATTCAGCCTCTTAGAATAGGTACATATTATTACTTTGTGTGGTATTTTTGAAAACAATTTTTGTTTTTGGCCAAACAAAGCGTAAAGTGTAAAGACACTTTTCACATTGACGTCTCGAGCGACTTCCGCAATTATTTCAGCATACTCGTGGTAAATCATCGGAAAATACAGGCCAGTGGTGATAACGGTTGAACCTAACGTCTTCAGGGGCATCACGTGGGCGATATTTCGAACCATACTAGTTATTAGGAAGCTCATATATTTCAACATGCTCAGGAGCTTCAAAGGATGCAGCTAGCGCAGCTCCTTATCACATTTTAAAATGATTTAATTTTTGACTTTGACAATTCAGAATTTCTGGCATCAATATTCCATCCAAGAATTGTACACTGCCAAATCAAGTAGGTGGAAAAAGACTTTGACACTCCACTTTTTTGTCTTGATTTTGATTCCATAGTATTCCATCATTTGGTCGCACAAATCAACTCCACCCATGAAGGCGTTGTATTTCTGTATCACTGCTGGAACCTGGACAGGACAGCAACGTTTTAAGTTTTTGTTCCATCTATCGATTTCCCCTACAGGATCTTTGCCACAGTTACTCGATGAAACTATCACTGCTTTTGTATCCTTCCATTTCACAACAGCTGTGTTTTTTGGTTGTTGGGAAATATCGCCTCGATTCATTTCTTTGTCCAAGAGAAATTTTACACTTTTAGGTACTCTATTTGCCATAATTGTACCTGTTGCTAAGTAAAGATTCTAATAGTGGTATTTTTGTGAAAAATCTGTCCATATATATGACTATAGATGGTCCATGACCAAGACTACAATCTTCAAATGTGCCAACACCTTGAAAAACTTCAAAATCCACCAACCACCGGTAGAAGTAGCACAAACAAGATTTTTTAACCCAACGGGTCAAAGTTTTGTTCTAATTACTTGACGTGCACATCTTCCCGTAAAAGGTATCATCTGCTCGTCAATTGAGTAATTCGTGATTTTTGTTGCCATTTCATTACACCGTGTTCTTATCAATTACGGGCTGAATTCTCCAAAACTTATTTGTCAAGTTTGGTGCAGAATAGTCTTCAAAATGTATGTCAGAAAGTAGTTGAAGAAACTTTTCGCGAGACATGGAGTTATAAATGGAAGGAATTTTGGTTTCACTTCCCCCGTACATTCTTACTGAAGGATAACTAAGACATCCCATCATGATTGCATAGCCGAAAAAACTTTTTATGTCTGTTGGTACGTAGCGCGCTATGACCACATTTACCCAACACAAACGTTCTAGTATATTTTACAACATCCTCGTCCAAATCAAAAATTTTCCCTGTAAAATAAGGACATAGCACAAACGTGACGATATAACCATATGACATGTTATGCCTGATCAACACAATTGTGTTATCTGTTTTTTCTTGAGTGCTGATTACTTGTTACCATGCAGAATCGCAAAAGTAACTATCTAAATCGTTGCAAACACTCATTATACAGTTACCACAACTAAGAACAAACAATTATTTGAAAAATATTTTAAATAAGCTCTTACTTTGTGAACCAATGTTTATACTTGTTGATACACACAATGAAACTAAGGCTGTAGTTCTTTATACGAGGCAAGTTTGTTTTTTGTTGTTATTTTTTTATTACAGAAACAAGCTCACACAATCAATGCTTTCCGGTTAATAAGTCAAAAATTATATTTTCACATTATTTAAAGCAAAAAGAGACAGATCGCACAATCGATTAAGCTAGGTCTGAAAGGGATAAGCTATTTCCATGCATTCATGTTTTTATAGCTGATAATGGATAAGTCACATAATATATTATATTCATATAGAAATTTGAATGAAGCAGCATATTATAATACATACGGCATCAACAAATAAATAAGAGTTTTTTATTGCTTTTTATTATTGATATAAAAATATAAAAATCAAAAATAACTTTTATTTTTCATTTAAAAAAATAAAAATCAAATATAACTTTTATTTTTCATTTAAAAAAATAAAAATCAAAAATAACTCTTATTTTTCATTTAAAAAAATGAATATCAAAAATAACTCTTACTTTTGATTGTTAAAATAAAAATCAAAAATTCAAAAATCATGCAATATGTTGGATGCATTTCGTCTAAAACTCATGATGGTGTAATTAAAAGTTTTCTACGATGTTCATTTATGTATGATTTATTTCTTCAAAAATTGAAAAATAACTCTTATTTCCGGTCCCTGCTAACTAGAGAGCGAATTAAAGTAATCATCCCCTGAGTGCTGGTCCTACTCCTAAAAAAAAAATAAAAGAAGAAGATCAGAAGGGGTGAAGTATCTCTTGTACCGTCTTAAGAAGCCAAGGCACTTGAATGCTTCTTTTGCGACCTAAAAGACATTTTCCGTCCATCTGACATCACACTGCACTTTCATGCCCAGAACATCAAGAGCCCATGACTCCTTAATACTTACACCACCCATAGAAACCGAAGAAGCAGCATGGTCATACGTACGTCGATGCGTAAGCATACAACACTGGGTCTTACGAGCATTAAAATCGACCCTGTTCGCTTGACCCCATTCGGATATCTTCGCGAGATCACTATTCAGAACGTCATTCTTGAAGTTGACGGTTGTTTTAGAAATTGTTTAAAACTATTATTTATAGCATAGAAGCTTTTATGTTGCATTTAGGCAAAATGTAGATTAACTGCCTGGACCACGATGTCGCTCGATATCGTTCTGCCGCGTAAATACATGTGAAACAAAAACAAATTCTAAAATTTAGTTCTTGTTTTAAATATATTTATTCGACAGAACGATATTGAGTGACATTGTGGGCCAGACAGTTAATATACATTTTGCCTAAGTGCAACATTTTCGAAAAAAGTGGAAAAACGTTATGTGTTTTGTAGAAAAGAACAACTGCAAACGTTTTAATTATTTTTATTATTGCTATGTTTGACATTATCAGCTGCTAAATCATATTTAATAACAGGACATACAGAGTTAAGGAATCACCTGGCACGAATGGGTATCGTTGGCGATATAACATGCAGGGTCTGTCAGGAAGAGGACGAGACACTGGAGCACTACTTGTGCTACTGTCCAGCTTTTAGCCAAGTCAGGAGACAAACATTTAATCAGGAGATTATACAGGAAATGGAATTCCTTAGGGGCTCTAATTGGAGAGACTTAAGGAAGTACATTGAAGAAACTAGATTCTTGACGTAATCAAACTCAGAGGTTTCCATGGTATCGGTGGAGGCTTAATACAGTAGAATGGGAACTCCTTTTAATGGAGCGCACAACAGGCATATGAGGCCTAAGTGTAATCCTGGACGGATTGGGATAGCTTAACCTAACCTAAATCATATTCATCGATATCGATAGGTCTCATGCTGCTATTGGCCTAAGTAGTTAAGGCTTAGACTACAAAGGCTAAGATTCCGAGTTCGAGTGCGCATTCATATGAACCCTCAGTTTATACATATTGGGCCTTATTATGGTTCTCGATTCGACTCGAAAGAATGTAATAAATTAAAGAAAAATACAAGATTTTTCTTTAATCTATTACAAACACTCGAGTCGATTCGAGAACGGTAATAAGGCAGAATATATATAAATATGTATATAATCTGTTAATGTCTATCTACATATTACATACATATATTGGGTGTTTTTTATTGAGGTATAGAACTTTAAGTTGGCATCACTTTTTTAACCGGCGGCCATTTTGTCAGCTGTCAAGTGATTAATATTTAGTTTGGTTTGCCATTTCATCATGAACAGGTTGACAAAAGAACAACGCTTGCAAATCGTGCAAATTTATTTCGAAAGTAATGGTTCAGTTCGCGAAGTTTACCGCAAGCTCCGTCCATTTTATGGTCGACATAATCGTCCATCAGAGCAATTAATTCGGTTAACCATGGATCGTTTTCGCACTACGTTTACTCTATGTGATAATACGCATCCGCAGAGACGTCGAACAGTGCGCACCGAAGAAACAATTGCCGCTGTAGAGCAAAGTGTTGAAATAATGCTGGAGAGTCAGTTACCGTTAATGGAGACCGGTATAGAGCCATGATAACCGACTATTTTGTTCCCGAATTGGATGGCATGAATGTGGATGAGTTGTGGTTCCAACAAGACGGCGCTACATGCCACACAGCGCACGTCACAATCGATTTATTGAAGGAAACATTCGATGAGCGCATAATTTCGCGGAATGGACCTGTCAATTGGCCAGCAACATCGTGTGATTTGACACCATTGGATTATTTTCTTTGGGGATATGTGAAGTCGCTCGTCTACGCCAACAAACCAGAAGCGTTAGGGGACTTGGAAGCCAACATTCGTGGCGCTATTGCCAACATACGGCCCCATATGCTCGAAAAAGTGGTTGAAAATTGGACCTGTAGAATTGGCTTTATTCGAGCCAGCCGCGGCGGCCACATGCCCGAAATCATATTTAAACATTAATGGCATTAAATTATCCTTCCAATAAAGCCAAATTGATGGACATTAAAACGATTTTCTTGTGTTTTATTTCAATTCGAAGTTCTATACCTTAAAAAAAACACCCTGTACAATTGTATTCTTTTTCGCCTTATGTTCAGCTTTATAAACACAAAATAATGGGTCTAAAACAATTGCTTTTTAATGCGTATGCAACACATTTTCCTTGAATTGTACCGTAAACAGTCTACAAAACAAACTCTACCATTCATTCATTCATTCATTCACATTTGCATAGACAAAAAACATGTATAGAAAAAAAGAAGAAGAAAAAAATAGAAACTTTATGTATGGATAAGCTTGTATAGTTTGGACAATTATATGCAATGTAATGTATATTTTATTTAATGCATACATTATTGTTCATATTTACATGCATGGCGTATAAGCAGCGCAGAGCAGCAGAGTCTTAATAAATTGTGGTTTAGAAATTGCCCAAAAACCTTCGTTCAAAGTGGTAAAATTTCTGCATTGTCCACAGTAGCAAAGGCATGGAGGTAAATGAAACAAAGTTAAATATTTTAATAATTGTACTGATGGTGCCATAATTCTCTTTAATACGACGACTATAACTAGATAACAAAAGCGTTGCAACAACATTTTGAAAATAAAAATAAAAAAACTTGGTTTGAAATTAATTGTTATAGTCATTTCTAGTAGCTTTTTAAATTACATTTGCTTTGTAAACATTAGCAATGAATTTCTTTTAAAGCTCACTTTAAAGTCTACACCTGTGGTGGGGTGTATACGAAATCAGATAGAAGATGCATACACTTGGAACGGCGCGCTGCGGCATCATATAAATATGGCATTTTGTAATTCTGCTACGATTTATGGCCCGGTTTCATAGTCACGGGTTAACTACTTTAGCCAACAGCACCATATTCGGGATAATTTAGTGACTACTTTTATTTCAACAAAAAAAAAGAATTATTTTGCCTCAATAGAAAAGCATTCAATGTAATTTAATTTACGTAATCCAGCTTATTCTGTAACTATTTGTCAATGTCACGTCAAGACAATATCAAAACTAAAACATCTGCATAGAGTTAATGTCGACGTCGTCGACGGCGTCAAATGTCAAAAAAAAGTTGAATCGTATGAAATTGTATGAGAGCAGTTAATCTCAACGCGTTGCAACGCCGTAAAAGTTCAATCTATTTCAACTTTTTCGGCGTTGAAACGCCGTCAACGGCGTTGACATTAACTCTAGCATTAGAGAATAGTCAGAGACTGTCAATACTAAGCAGTTGTAACAGCCCTCTTTTTGATATTGTGTTGACGTGACGTTGACAGTTATAGAATAAGGAGGATTGCGTTAGTTTTATGTCTATAGTAAATTTGTGTCCAACCCGTTCATTCGCACGTTTTTGACAAGAACCATTGATTATACTCAACGAGAAAAATTTTACTTTTTCCGTGCTGTCTCTTTTCTTTGAAATTATTTAAGAATACGAACATCAAGTCCAACATGGAAGGCCGGACATCGTTGGGTGAGACATGGACATTTGCGGTCTACATTGGCATTTTTCATGTCCAATTTGATGTCTAGTGGAGACTAGACTAGTTATACGATATCATCAGTAGACGTTAATCTACTTCCAAAAATAACAATACCGCTGAGCTTATTCACAAACCTTCAAAAACCAATTGAGAATTACAGAAGAAAAAGCACAGTAGGCTTTGAAACTCTATAAATGAGGAAAAATAGGAAAGATTTATTCCGAATAGTATAATTTTGACCGGATAAGTAATTTTTGATTAAAATAGATTGAAATTTAAATTGAAATGAATTAAATAAATGTATATTTATGATTAAGAAGAGTTTATTTTCTGCTGTTAGTTATCACATAATTTTATCAATTAATGTAGCAAATAGAATATTCAACAAACTGGTCTCAATACAACTATAAAATTCAAACGTATGATTATTAACACATTTTTTTTTAATGAAAATTACAAAGCAACAAACATACAATAATATACATATACATAATAATATGACTTGACGACGTTAATGCGTCGTTAATGCGACGTTAATATGAATTGTTTTGTTGAATGGCTTCAATTTGTTTTCTTCAAAAAATATCTAAAAAAACTATAAATACTTGTAATACAAAAAACATATATAAACAAAAATCTTCTGAAAAATAATATCAACTGCCTGCCTGTTAATAAAATAAAATGTGTAAATAAAATCTAAATTTTCTTTTGGGATTTTATATTGAAAGCAATAATAAATTTGAGTTTTTTTATTGTTGTTTCCCAGACGAAAATTTTTATTTTATTATTTTATATAAAAATAATCAGTAGCTAAAAAATTATTCACCCTTCAGTGAAAAACAAATGACATTTTTGTTCACATAAAATATTTATTTCACTTGAAGAGAAAATTGTATTGCAAATCTCCCATGAAAAATTATTCCCGCTATCATTTTTCAGTGAATGTGAAAAAGGGAAGAAGCTGAAAACAACATAAAAAAAATCAAAGGAATTTGTGTTGGAAAATATACACCCGCATATGTTGTATATGTATATCTTAAAGAAGTTTTAAAAAAATATATAGGGTCCGCCAAATAACTTTTTTTTTTGAAAATGCTATAAAAAAACTACTGAATATTTTCTCAAATTTCTTTTTTTATTTGAAAGTACAATCCTTTCGGTTAATAATGGAAAATAATTTCATTCAAATGGCTGCATGGCCCGATAACGATCGCCAGTGACTGTAACGGCCACTCCTTGCTCATTTTCGAAGAAAAATGGCCCAATTATGCCTCTGGACCAAAATCCGCACCAAACAGCGACTCGTTTTGGGTGCGTCGGCTTTTCAATGTATGCGTGCGGATTTTCTGTGCCCCAAATGCGACAATTTTGCTTGTTTACTTACCCGCCAAGATCAAAATGAGATTAATCTGAAAAGATGATTTTTTTGGCAAAATCGGCATCTTCTGTAAGTCGATCGCAGGCCCACTTACCAGCGTTGTTCAAGCGTATACACAACCATATTCGTTCAGCGGAAGGATAAAACTAATTATCTGTCAAATCAGACAGCTGCTAAGTTTTACCATTCACGAATTAAGCACTAGTTGAAAAAAAAACGTTAGATTGCGGACCCTATAGCTAAATAAATATTAAGTGCTTAATTTACAAAAAAAAAATTGTTGTTTATTAAATCCTTATTTGACAAATGTTCCATAGAAATTTGTCAAATAAGCACTAAAAATTAAAATATGAATTAATGTGTTATTCGCCCCTATCGTGAACAACAAGGGGAATTTTTGTTCACATGAAATTTTTATTCCACTCGAAGGGAAAAATGGTATCGTGAATCTCCCGTGAGAAATTATTCCCGCTATCAGTTCTCAGTGAATGCAAAAAACGAGAAGAAGCCGAAAACAACATGAAAAATCAAGGAATTTGTGTTGGAAAATTTAAGTTTATGCAATAATTTAAAAAAAAATTAAGAAGAGTATGACTAAATGTTTATTAATGAAATAATTTGGATACATTTTGTAAACCAGACAAAACAAATTAAAAATATTCTTACGCCCTTATTCATAAAAATTATGAGTCTAATAACAGCATAATAAAACAAAATTTCATATGAAATATGCTCTATTACACTCTTATAAGCCTCTCATAATTTTTATGAATAAGGGTTAATCTTTAGAATTGGAGCAACAAGTTTTACAAAGACGCAGGCAATTGATTTGTTGCAAAAAATATAAGTTTTTGTCTTATTAAAGGGTCTTGCCACAAAAATAAAATTTGCAAACTCTAATATTCGAATTATAACAGAAAATACTTAAATTTTCTAATCTATCCCCCACCAAAAACTAAGTGAATAAATTTAAGGGAAAAGTGAAAAAACGCCCGGGAAAAAAATCATTCACGATCAGGGGAATTTAATTATCGCGTGAAATTTTAAGGAAAAAGGAAAAATTTCGAGGGAAAAATTATTCATGATAGGGGTGATTATTGCTTTGCAGTTTGTTGAGCAAAATATCAGTTTATGCCTTATTAACAGATCTTGCCCTTAAAATAAAATTTATAAACTTTAATATTCGAATTATAATAAAAATAACTTACATTTTCGACTCTATTCCCGATCAAAAATAAACTGAATTAAATTAAAGGGAAAAGTGAAAAAAACACACGCAAAAAAAAATCATTCACAAGGGAAATTTAATTTTAGCATGAAATAATTCACAATAATACTCCATTGTAAATTTAAGGGAAAAAGTATACATGATAGGAGTAATTATAATTTTTTAAATAATTGAAAATTATTAAACGAAAAACAAACTAAATATTTAGATTTTCAAAAGGAATTTGTTTACCACGATGAATTTTGAGGTTGAAGTTCAATTAAAAAGTAAAGACTAACAGTTTTGGCCTCTACTGAAAAGTTTAAAACATTTCCAATTAATTAATACCATTTTGCTGATCAAGTGCGATATGTGCATAAGTACACATTATGCAAGTATAAATAAAAATTTATTTCATATTTTAACATTTTTATCGCTGCATATCTTCGCCTATACAATTATGTAAATTCATACAATTTCAAAATGTATGCCTACACAATTACAGATTTTAATCTTGAAAATCTTTAAATATGATTAAAGGGCGCTTAAATGTTAAGTGCATACACACACATAAACATAAACATATGTAAACATACTTATATTTAATCATCAAATCACTTTAACTTTGTTTCTCTTCAACTTTTAACTCACGTGTTACCAATTTTTCACAAAATACAACAAACACAAACCCACTCAATTGATGTAAACACACATGCACACATACATATATGAAAATGTAAACGTACAAAATCGTGTATAAACTTCCGAAGCAGTTTTGAAACGACAATTTCCATTGAAAGTGAATAAGATCACTCAAATGAATAACTAAAAAAAAGGTAAATACAAAGAACAATAATATGTAGAAACTTTTGATCAACTCAATCGAGTTAGTAGCAGAGTAATTCAATTTAATCTTTAAATTTATTTACAAATTAATTAAGTAAACAGCCATCCGTACAAATTTTATATATGTACATATATATATTTTTTGATGTTTAATTTGTTCATTTAAGTGTTCATGTATTATGTATATCTAGCACATTCATACTTTTAGTTAATAAATAATATTATTGGCTAAAAATCACTGATCAACATAAACTAAACAAATATTTGTATATTTATTTATAAATTAGTGTGCAAATATGTTGCGCACACATGAACTCATAACATTTCATATTTATTGACGTGTAAACACATAAAACTGGAATGATTTATTAATTTCTTTAGTCCATTAATAAGCTAAACAAATAGTGTATACAAACATACAGGCATGCATAGGCATGCACGAATATTGTAGAGTTATTAGTTCTATATTAAAGGGATGCCGTGTGAATGTATATAATTTTTCCTTTCCAAACTTTCTTTTTTTTTATTATTATTTTGAGGCAAAGGATTCAAGTGCTTTTTATTGTTGCTGGCTTTCATTCACAAGCAGCGCCCGCAGTCCCCAACAAGAGGCTATTTTATGAATGAGCTGTAAGGAGTTCGTGGTATATACATAATGTTTGTTAGCAATTATTTTACCGTGGCAATAAAATACTGGTAACACAAACACATACATATAGAAGAGTACACATACATATAGAAGACTACACATACATACATGTGCATAAAAAAGAACGAATTGCATGTAAACGACAATGTTAGAGATTTATGCAAACACATTCATACATACATACATACATACATACATACATATGTATATACATACATACATACATACATACATATGTATGTCCGCATGTAACTTTATTGTAACACCGGTGTAACTGACGGTAGATCAAACACACTTTCCATGTTTTTGAAACAAGTACACGGTAGTATACCCAAACACTTAAACACTTTGTACACATATACTTGTACTGATATGTATGTATGTATGTATTTAGATAAATACAGGTGTATATATATGTCACTCTATATACTACATGGAACACATAAAGGGTGATTTTTTAGCAACTTTCTTTTTGGCAACACTCTTTTTGACAGCTCAGCTGTTCTCGCGTGACATGTTACTGTTAAACATGTTCAGTTTGGTCTATAATTTAGCTCTCAATCGACACAAACGAACAACGCTTCGTGCAAGGCTAAAGTGCATCGTACACTACTTGTGCTCAGCGACGAAGATCATTTCTGGTTGAATATGGATACGTGAAGGAGCACGTGAAATTACCGTGTCTGGTGTGAATAGCAGCCAAAAAAAATACCCTGTTTGTTGTGGTGGCATCACTGGACCGTACTTTTTCAAAGACGAAAAAGGTACTAACGTTACTGTGAATGGTGAGCGCTACAGTGCGATAATTACACATTTTCTTTGTGCTGGGCTTGGCTGACATGCGGTTTCAAGACTGTGCCACATGTCACACAACACGTGAAACAATGACGCGGTAAACAGTTTATTTCACTTTCGGAGTCGGTCAATTGGCCACCTAGATCGTGCGATTTAACGCCTTTAAACTAGCATTTGTGGAGCTATGCAAATACCCATGTCTATAGGGGCCAGCCCGCAGCTGTTGAGGCACTGGAAGCCAATATTTAAGGATTTCTTAGTGAGATAACGAAGAACATGACAAAATTGGACCCATTGTATGCACCATTTGAGGTGTAGTCGCGGTAAACATTTACATGCAATCACTTTTAAACATTGATACAGAACGTTCTATCGACTCAAATAAAGGTTTCATATATTTCTGTAAATTTTATGTGCTTTTTTAATGAAATCCGAAAGTTCTTAAAAAAGCACCCACTATAACTCTGTTGGCAGTGGCATGGGGCTTTGGATGTGTAAATATTCGTCCATATCGAATGTCAGTCATTCTATAGTTACACATACTCCACTATTTATTTCGTTTGCTCGAAATACAATCACGTGTAACCAAGCGCAACAATTTCAAAACAATCCCTTTAAGTAACGACAAAAAGTCTTTGCTTTAGCAAAAAATAAAAAAATCAACACAAACAAATAAACTTGAACACTTTGCAGTTATTAATTTAAAATAACAATTAAATTTTATACTTTGAACACTATTTCACGATTATTCGAGATTTACTTAAAAATATTCAACAGATTTTTGTTTAAATAAAAAAAAAAACATAATATATTTATTAAAGATGCAATTATTTATTTGTTTTAAACATTGATTTGACGAGTAACACAAGACGACAAAAAACAGCTAATGAAAAACACATCCGAACATAACGAGCAATGTTTGTTAACTAAACTTTGAATATCCGGCAAAGCGCCAACAAGAGAAAAATAAAAATAAAAAGAGAAAAACGAAAAGTACACAATATAAAAACAACAATTCAACAATACGACTACGAATAAAACAATGCAATACAAACAGCCTTAAAACAGCCAGTATCAGCCACTCACTCGACTACCGTTTTTACTATTCGACAGCGTTGCCACTTTCTATTCAATTATATGTTCACTATTTTGAAAATTTTGAATAATTTGTTATATGGCAAATTATTAAAACTACAGACAAGAATTATGTAGTCGACTTGGCTCCAACTCGTTCGTTCATCCGCTTGTTTTAGACAAAAACCAATGCCATTTACATAAATGCTTTCTTTCAATCACAGGTTTTTGTCCCACTAAAGGGAGCGGGGTTCATTTCAAAATAGACAATATCATGTTTTCTACAGACGAACGTATGAGCATTGCTAGACCGTCTTAAACTTCATCACTAATCAAGAATATACATATTTACTTTATAGGGTCCAATTCTCTTTGGAGGGTATAAAAACTGTATTTTGGCGGGGTCGCTCTGGCAAGGGCTGTGGGGGAACATTTCACCTTTGTCATAAAACTCTAAAAATAAATGCTTGGGATAATTATATACAAAATAAAATTTTTTATTTTTTTTATAGGGTCATTTACGGGAAAAAGGGGTAGGGCAGAAACAGGCAGTCATAAAACTCTAAAAATAAATTATTGGGATGATTACATACAAAATTAAAAAAAAAAAAATTTTTTTGGTAGGGTCATTAAGGGGGTGAAGGGGGAGGAGGGGGTAGGGCAGAGGAGTACCAGGTATCGTCTCAGCTTCGTCATTAAACTTAAAAATTTTATTTTTAAGGAATGTAGGCTTAAGTAAAACAATTTGTTAAATTTGTATGCTATTTTTGCTTATGGACGGTATTTGACATAAAAATATATCATTTGCTTAGCAAAATAACCAAAAAACTTTAAAAATTATGTTGGTTTTCCTGGGTTGGTTTAGTTCTTCTTAGGGGAAATTTTTTCCCCGTTGCCCGATTTAGCCCATCTCCGAACTTGCTCTAAGCTTTAAAATATATTTATACCAAATTTCAAGAGTCTAGCTCTTTTCGTTTGGACTGAATCGTGATTGCCACAGACGGACGGACGGACGGGCGGACATGCTCAGATCGTCTTAGATTTCATCACTGATCAAGAATATATATACTTTATGGGGTCTGAGATGGATATTTCGATGCGTTACAAACGGAATGACAAAGTGAATATACCCTCCAAATTCTTTTTTGGAGGGTATAAAAACGTTATATCCAAAGAAAGTGACGATATGGTGCAGTTTGTGGTCAGGTGCAATTGTGACCTTTGGTTTCCACAAGATGGCGCTACAAGCTACACAGTCGGACAAACAATTCAGTTATTGCATGAGAAATGCCCAAGTCTATGATTTAACGCCGCTGTGTTATTTTCTCTGGTGCCATTTGAAGACGTGAACAAACCACTGACGGTCTGCAAGATAAATTTCCACGCTGTATTGACGAGATAAGTGAAGCTTTGTTGCAAAATATGGTTCAAAATTTTGTGAAAAGAGCGCACATCTGTCGACGTAATAGAAGTAAAGATTTGCTCGATAGCATATTTCATTATTAATTCACATATTGCTACTTTATTTTGGAATTTGTCAAAAAAAGTGTGTTTTGATTTACTTCCTAACCTCAAATTTGCCCACCCTTTATATATAATATTTACGTATAAGGTCTTTAATACATTTGGGGTATTCACACTGTGTGCTATTTAGTCATATTGTCATAATATTTTAAACCAGTTTAAAATATTCTGCATACAAAAAAGTCATTAAATAATAGCACTCTTTCAGGTATGTTTTTGTTTTGTCATAAAATAGATCTAGAGATCTGAGTCGAACGGCTGAATATCTTTAGGCGAGACGGCGATAGTACATGTTTGCCGACGTTACTTATATATGATTCACGACTAAAAAACGGCTAAAAAATTATTCATATTAAATGTCTGTACATTAAATCACATTTTTATAACATAAAAAAAATTAAAAGAGAACTAAATCGCAAAAACTAAATATATACAAGTAAACAATTTTTCCCGTTTAACTTACGTAGCTGGCAGCCACTGAACGTTTTTCCGTATGCCGCCGCAAAAAAAAATATGTATTCAGCTCATATCAAGGCAGCAGTTGTTTTAGTTTATACATACAAATTAATTTAGATATTCTTGTGCACCAGAAGACAAATTTTAAATAGAAATGGAGTTTTTAGACTTTTTGGCATTTTCAAACAACTTTATTACAATTATCTTTTGCTTTGATAACATCTAACTACAAATATGTTGTTTTCTTATCAGCTGATCGATGTTTGAAATAGCATACTAAGTTATGACGGGTTGTTCACACTAGTCATATTTTTCGTGCTACTATTTTATGACTTATGACTTTATGACTACAGTGTGAATCCCCCAATTGTATAAAAAAAATTTTTACCTGCGCAAATTAGAAATTTTTTACCTTTTTCTCATCACAATTCTTTGTTTGTGAAAAATAAATCTCAATATATTTTTCCACTGTTTTCATATTTTTTGCTCATCTTCTGTATAAATTCTTTTAATCCAATTCACTGGCAACACTTTTACTCGAACTTATCTTTTACCTTGTCAATTTCTATTGTTTAGTATCACACAATTATTAGTCGCACTTAGTTAGAACCATCGGTTAGCTGGATAGATTTGCTAGAGTAATGGCTGGGTGGTTGGCTGGGTGGCTGGCTGGGTGGCTGACTGGCAGGCTAGAGAGATCATAGTTGGTTGAATGTCTAGAAATTCGAACTGATGTGTGCCTGGGTTTCGTTTATGTCAACAACTTGATTTATCTATTGCAATCGGTTTGCTGCAATGTGTTGCATTTTGATGTCTAACATGTTCGATGGGCCATCGTTTCTTTCATTTTTATAATTTTTAAACAAAAGTCAATAATCACTTTGAGATTTTTGGAAAATTTGGGGAAAAAAATACAATCAGCACGATTTAAATTAAAAATCAAAAGTATTTTTATTGTAAACTAAACAAGTAAATATATCTTAGCGGATTTACATGAAACAAAAAGCTATTAATTGTAGGTCGCCTAAGATTTTCGAGATTATAATGAAACACAACAACATCTTTAGAACAGGAAGTCAAAGTTGACAACATCATGAATTCTGATGGCCATCTTTTCGAAAAAGTGAATAATTTGTTCCCACAATAATATTGTCACATAATTTTCAGTCCCATTTCTCCCGTGATAGTAAATTAAAGCAAAATATATATATATATATATATATATATATATATATATATATATATATACATATTTATATAAATTTTTCTTCAATAATTAATATTCCCTCTTATTCTGTAACTATTTGTCAACGTCATGTCAAGACAATATCTAAAATACAAATCGTTCGAACTCATTTTTTTAGAAATTAACAATTTCTGAGGGCCTCTTGCTATATATCCGACCACTTAGAGAGTAGTCAGACCTTATGAGAAGTGGTGAATTGTTGTCCACAAGGAGTTGGAAAATCTCCTATTTTTGATATCGTCTTGACGTGACATTGACAAATAGTTACAGAATAAAGGGGATTAACAGATAACAAATGTTTTATTCAAACGGTGTGCTATCATGTCATATAACCATCATGTCGTAATATTTTAGACTAGTTAATAAATATTCTTTTTCCATGCAAAATGTGTACTATAAAGCCCTCATTACCGATTATTTTATATTCAATTAATGGTAGGAACACAACGGGGACGAACGACGAATTTCTTTCAGTACGACGAATTCGTTGGTAAAAATTCACTCTATAAATTCTCCGTATGAAACACAATAACGACGAATAAATTAAAACAATGAACAACAAAAATTTAATATTTTTTTTTAAATCTTTGTAATCCTCTGATGCCAGATTATTTAGATCGGCACATTAACGCCACTGAACCTCAATTACTTCTCGGTCATTGAAAATATGGACCGTCGGATGGAGGTATGCCATCAAAGTCGTGACGAGCATTTGCCCGATATTTTGTTTTACACATAATTGTCATAGATCCTTCTATCATAATAAAACATATTAATATATGTAATTCTCTGAAAACGTTTTGTTTTATTTACGTGATTTGGTTGAACCAACCATTGCTATTGTTTTCAGCTAAGAAAACACATCCGATATTAAAAATATGACTTTATGCATCACAAAAATTTTAAAGTTATTCCTTTGGGGCCAAATTACCGCATTTAATATCGATCTAAATTTTACTACAATTTAAATTGTAGTTCCCATGACCAAATAAATATTTTTATAAAAACGTGTGACTTAGAAATCACTACTTTTGTTCGAAAATCAAATTTTTTCAGAGTCCTTGCAAGCATGACTGTCATAATATTTCTTTTAATGTGTCGGCTTTCCGCTTGTTGATAAAAACCATTTGGTCACGTTAGCATAGGCTCGGTGACATGTTGACTTTCAATCGACCTTTTTTTTCAAACATTGATCTTTGAACAAAAACAGCACATCAAAATAGTTTGAAAAGGACTTTTTTTTGCTAGTAACTTTCAATAATAACTTTAATATTTACGTTGAGTTTATGATGAGAGTTAAAACAATTTTATGTCTGGGTGGAAATGGTGCAGAAACAAGCAAATGAAGCAATCGCGTGTTAAAACATTAGGTCACCGGAAGTGGCCCAGTCAAGCAATAAACGCTAAAACTCACTAAAAATTTAAATCCTTATTCTACACTACCAAAAAAACATATCATGCAACTTAAAAACATAAGCCCCACTGCCACCCACCCCCTCGTAACAAGAGGATAAAAAAAATGTTAATGTATAAAATCATAGTGAACATGGCCAGCGAAAATATTATTGATTTGAAAGCAGTTGATGTCAATCAATAGCTTTTGTTGAAATTGGGTGAAAAAATAGAAATGAATTTTAAAGAACACAATTTTCGCATGGAATTTACTATCTAGACTCTAGATTCTAGAGCTTCAAAATTTATTACCTATAGTTTCAAATTAAAATCACCCCTATTGTGAATTGTTTGTTATGCAAGTGTAATTGTTGTTCCCTGGCAATTTCTATTCCTCTCCAAGGGAAAACTGCTATCGTGAATCAAACGTGAAATGTTTGTTTCCTTTAATGAAACATGTACGTTAGAGCGTCTCGAAAAAAATTTATTTTTTTGCCGAAAGTAGGGGTCGCCAAAATACATTTTTCATTATATCTTCTACATTTATAGTCGGAACTCAAAAAGTGATATGTCGATGTTTTTGTCTTGAGGAGGCCAATGTTTTGCTTTAATAGTCATTGGCCTCAAATATACTGTTCTTGTATTTACCCACCAGATCTCAGTTCCTACCACCCTAATGTGCCACCCTAATATCAGAATATTACAGCTCGCAAAAAATCATTAAACTTTTGCTAAGGAAGTTTAACGGAAGTCCAAAGCGTTGAACTTGGAGTCAGAAAAATCCATTTTTAGACCCCGCCCCCTTTGGTGGGCGTTAAAGTAACATATTACATGGAAAAATACGTGTAAATATTTAACAAATTGTATTGCTTAAGCCTGCTTTACTTAAGATTCAATTTTTAAGCTTTCACGGCGAAAGTGAGATCTCCTCAGATCTTCCCCTGCCCTACCCCTCCACCCGCCTTTGCCTCCTAAATATAAAATTTTTATACTAAATTACATCAAAAATTGACTTTTTAAGTTTTTGCAACAAAGATGAACTGCGTTCATGAGATATCATGAACGAAATAAAGTGATTTAAAAAAAATAAACTCCGAAATTATATATCAGATCAATTAGTACTTTCGATTCTTTTATAGGACTCAAAAAACTATATTCATCTCGTGGGAACCGATTGATTCATTCAAAAGTTATAGCAGTTTGAAAATTAAAATAATAGTGTTTACTTTAACTCTCAGTAGAGTTTTGAGCTCGGGAAGCTTAAAAGCACAACCAACCACGTGACGATTAAAACTAGCGGCAAGTAGGAGGAGGGTTGGTCATTAGGGTCAACCGTTTTCCAACTTTGTTTGTCTTAATACCTTCATGCAACTTATTACAAATCTATTTATCATTGCGGCTGGACAGCTCTGATTTATAGACCCTTTTATTGTATTCCTTAACCCTGCTTTATTTAAAGATTCAATTTTTAAGCTTTTTTGCTTTGCCTAATCTATTACACGTTCTTAATATCAAAAATCTTTAGGAAAACAAATAATTTAATTATTTTTGAATCTTTGGTTCAGTAACCGTTCGTTCTCACACGACAACTGTTCGATATATCCATGACAAACCAAAAAGGAGGTGAATCTATTAATTAATTGCTGCTTAAAACATTTCCTAAGATTAATACACTCCCTGGTCCCACGACATGTGGCAATAGCGAGTTCTACAACGTCTTATGAATTGTGATTCAAAAACTCATGTTTATCTAAAACAGCAAAAAATATATATTTTTTAAAGCAGAATTTTATTTCCATTTCATGGCTTCATGTGTGTGAGTTTCATTTGGGGTTTGGGCTGTGATTGTTAGATTTGGAATAAAATTTATTCATACACATATAAAGATACTCAAGCACGAAAGTGTATTAATATATTTTTTTTCTGACTTGAGTGAAACATTTTTATTTCCCTTTCATGCGTGTGAATTATACTGGGGTGTGGTTGGTGATTGTTGTATTTTGAATAAAATTTATTCATACACATATAAAGTTAGTTTTAATAACAAACTATTCATTAACCCAACACATCTGCTTTGAAATAGAGCTGCCGTCGCTAGGGAAAATATATAATTGACAGGATCGGAAAAATATCAAATACTCGAATACTACGTAGAGCACGTACTTCTTTCCTTTAATGTATTAAAAAAAAAGACAACACAGGTGAATATATCCGCCGCTTCAGGATGTTTCAAAAAATTTAAAATTTTTTTTTTAAATTTATATTATTCGAATTCCAAAATTATTTCACATATAAGATTTCTTCTGCAATATAAACGGGTCCCCAGGCCAGCATTTGTATTTAGTGGCATATGTGTACCCATCCCCATTTTTTCGTAATGACCACTAAATCCTCTCAAGCCAATTTTTTAAACAAATTTTTTTAAATTTATATTTTTCAAATTCCAAAATTATTTCACATATAAGACTTCTTCTGCAATATAAAAGGTTCTCTGGGCCACCATTTATATATATAGTGGCATATGTGTACCCATCCCCATTTTCCCACAATGACCGAAAACCTCTCTAGGAAAATATATATATTTTTTTTCAACTTAATGTTTTCAGAATATTTCATATTTTCAGTACATACCCTAAAGGCGGATTCACCCATGTTGTCCGAACAAAATATTTGTCCGGACAATTTTTTTTATATGTAGTTTGACGTCTCTCTTCTTGAGAGAGAGAAAATATTTTTTACGAAGTAGTAGAACACGAGACTATGAAGCGGAGAGTCCTGAGTTCGAGCCCCCGCTGAGTCATGAAATATTGTGTTGAATTCTTCTGATCAGCATTAGTGCGTGGTTGTGTTAGTTGTTGCCAGCCTGTTTTCAGTGATGAAGGCATAGTACTGGTCACTGGGACACTTACTGGCAGCGACTGACCCTATCATGTACTAAAAGCAGAGTAACAGCACCCACCTTCGTCGGCCCTGTAGCAAAAATTAGCCGGCGAAGTAAAAGGTTGAAACAGCTACAAAAAAAAAAAAAAAAAAAAAAAAAAAAAAAAACTGTCTATCTTCTCATCTTTCCTAATCTGTCCCCTCAATACTATCCCCTCGTTTTCAATTCCAGCGCAATGCATTGCATATATAGGGGTCATCCCCTGAGTGCTGGTCCTACTCCTAAAAAAAAAAAAAAAAAAAAACTCTCAGCTTGAATTGGTTTAATTTTATATTTTGTCCGGACAAAATTGAACTGAAGGCCGAGACACATAGAATCCGTCATACGTTATACGTCGCCTTTTTCAACTGACAGCTGAGTTGAAATACATGCTTTCTTATGTGAGTTGTCACATTCAGTACTTCTGCGTCAAAGCAAAGTACGAAAGTTGGCCAACTTTTAACTTTTGACGTACGTTGAATACTTTGACAGAAATCGATGACCTTTTCAAATTGTTTTAATAAATTTTTTGTATTGTGTGTTCAGGAAAAATTAAATAATATACAAAAAAAAATTTATAAAATATATAAATTTAACATAAATAAATAAAATGGGGAACATACAATTGATTTAATATCCGTCAACAAAGTACTCATTGTGCCAGCCTTTTCCGTCAGTACGTTCATGTCAGTTGAAAAAGGCGACGTATAACGTATGACGGATTCTATGTGTCTCGGCCTTGAGTTGTCAATACGTTAAACTTTTTCACATAAAGTTGAGGTGTCATTTTGTGTTTGATATATTAAATTGTGTGTGAGACTAAAAAAATAAATTTTGAGAACTAAATTATCTATTTGTTTCTTTTTTTTTATATGTATTTTGCTAATAACAATGCTTTATGCAATTCAATGGCCATAAGGTAAAGCAATTTACTTTTCTCGTCCATTATTATTATCACAAATTCTTGAAAAATAATTTAAAATATTTAATATCCAAATATCTAAAATATCAAGAAAACAAAGCAAAACATAAAAAATCGCTGCAGTACTACCATTTTGCAAAACTCTTTTTTTATATGAATGGCAACTTTGATTTTCCGGACAAATTTATCGAAATGAGTGAATCGTGCTGCAGAAAACTCTCAGTAAAATAAATTTTGTCCGGACAAAACTTTTGTTCGGAAAACATGGGTGAATCCGCCTTAAGTATATATCCATTGGAACATAATTTCTATTCACTAGTTTGGGCAAAACTGTCTCTGGTTCCTAGATTTTGGCTTCCAAATGGACTTAATCCAATTTAACATTTCAAACTTCAAATGTTAAGTGGAACAGAGTTAATTATCAAGAAGAACTATACAAATTATTATTAAATTTATGTTTATGGTTCAAACATTTGTATTTATTGACATCGTTTTTTATACAATTCACACGCTTAAGTGTTCTTTTTTCTAATCTAGAACTTTGGCAATATTGGCTAGAGGAAATAGTGAACACATACTTACATACACCAGCAAGCATGAATAAGCATGTATGTATATTGCTAGCCAACTTTCAAGTAAATAAAACGAAGTAATGAAATAATACCATGAGAAAAAAAACAATTTTAACTGTCGGACATCAGAAAACCACATGGACATGGAACATCTGTACGAACAAGAAGAACAAACCCGCTCCATCATAAGTTGCCGCCTGCTATTAATAAGAACTTAATAGGATGAATGAAAGTGGACAAGCCCAGTTCTTATTATATTAATAGTTCGTGACAATTATTAATAAGATTTAGGTCAGTTTTGCGATTTAATTACATTATGAGTGAAATCACATCACCTTCGTTTCTTAACGTTGCACAGTGGGGCATAAGCAAGACATTTTTTTAAATTCTTTTTTATTTTTCGCACTATTTCAATACATTTATTAAAAATCTGGAATTTGATTTAAACTACATCCAGTATTGCCTGCATAAATACCTCAACTAATATGTTTAGGTAGTTATGCATATAAATAACTTAAACGACTTCGCTTAAATACCTCAAGGAAGTAATTTCGAGAACTAATTAACTCACGTTCCATAAAATTCATCTGTTCGCTGAAGTACTCAATGCGTAGACTACGATACCGAAGAGCCTGGGTTCTATTCCGCAATCATTCATAAACAAGGAATTTTCTTAATCTTCATTAATGCAACAGTTGGATTTTCGATAAAGAGATTTTGTATTTTTAGTGAAATTTAATAATTGGAATACCTTGAGAGCGTAAATTTCAGGAAAATGGGAATACAGTTGACTCCGCTGTACTAGAAATAACCAAAACGCAATTTTTTCAGTTATCCGATTTTTTTCTAAAACGTAGTTCGGATTACTGAAATTTGTTACAACTAAGCGTACTGTTTAAAATCAGTAAAAAAAATATTTTTTATATCAAATCTGTATATTTTTTTTTACGTCAATTTAACGTAAAAAATTTATTTAAAAAAAAATTATTTATAAAATTATTCATTTTGTTGTTGAAATTTTTCACGAATTCCTCGAAAATGTTTAGCATGTAAGAGCGAAAAGGACAAACACATTTTGCCATTTAATTTTTTAACGGACAAAAAACATGCACAATTTTTTCAGCCTTAAGTTATGCAATCTATTTCTTATAAATAAATTAGTCATTGTTTATTTTTTCACGAAAGCGAAGTAAGTTTCATACAAAAAGTAGTTGTGGGCTTGCTTTTGGTTTTCGGTAATACGATATTTTCAATAAAACGATGTTTCGCTGAAGCGAAGTGAATAAGACTAGCTACGTTTAAAATCAGTTTCGGGGATCTGAATCACTTTCAGTAAAGCGTGTTGCGCTATAGCGGATTCGACTGTATTGAATTATTGTGATTTCAGGAAAACAGGAAAATTTCATATATGGATTATCTTCAGTGCGTAAATTTTAAGAAAATGGGGAAATTTCATATAAATATGTAATATCTTCAAGGCATAGAAGATATATACAAAGAAATTTGAGTTTTTAGCGAAATTTCATAATTGCAATATCTTCAGATCATAAATTTTAGGAAAATTGGAATATCTGGACGAATAAAACCTACTAAAGTCCGTGGGTTTTGTGTTTCTATAACACGCCGTTGAAAGAGCTAATAAAACACTAGAGAAAAACTAATTACTGAAATTGCTTAACAGAACGGCACAGCAAAGAACAGTAAAACATGCCTTGAAAGCCTCATCAGTCTCTTTATATAATCCTGTACGCATTTGAATGTTTTAAACTAACAAAGAAAACTAGTTTTAAAATATCTGTTACGTAAATATATGTAAATACATAATTTGTATATAAATAAATATTGAGATTATTTCAAGAATTAATTGATTTATATCAATAATTACATGTTAGCATATTTTACCCAAGAAATACTTTAATTTCATATCTAATAAACTGTGGGGACTTTTTGGGGATTTTGGGGATGACAAAATTCTGGATAATGTGTAAAAAAATGAAACTGGAGGCCCTGATGCTAAGAGAGAATATAATAATAATGGACGCGATATATTCCCCGGTTGGGCAGATGGGTGAAGTTTCACCTAGATGGGATCTTACGATTCAACTGGTATAAACTTACATATATTCACTTACCTTTTCATTGTCATTTGCGGGCACATCTTCAGCTTCAAAAAACCATACACAAACAGGGGATTCCGATCTGATGGCTTCATTCATATCAGATGTTTTGTCATTTATATTTACAGTGTCCACTTCATCATTTGCCGATTCATCTTTTTCACCGGCTTGATTTTCCTGACCATTACTTATATGATATATATTATTTCTACACAATAAAATATTTTCTAAATCAAAAGACTCATCACCGTGTTGGGTTTGAGCATGTCTAACTAATTTAGCTTTTATCATTATAAAATAGTTTGAAAAACTTGGATACTTAAAGAACGAAACTATGGAATTTGGTCCGCGAACTGTGTTGCACGTATTTATTTGTCTGAGTAACCGCTAAAAGAAAAAATATAGTTTCATATTAAATTCAATGTTTTGCTATTAAAAATGTAGGAAAAGAAGCACAAACTCACATAATAATTGATCAATAACTTGGCTAATTTCATTTAAACAAATTTAGCACTGAGAAAATCAACAAACAAAACTTAGGCAACAAATTCGTACATTTCAACAATATGAACAGCTGTTTGGAAGCGTGCATGGCTTATAGCGAACGCTTACATGGTGGTGTTAACTAAACAGATGGCCGGAAAGGTCATAGTAAGCTTATTGAGTCATTACTTTATACATGTGCTTTTAAAAACCCTGATAACATATCTTTCATAATAACATAACTCATCTATATGTAATAGAATCAATTTCCCTATTATTTACACGTGATAATAAGTAAACTACAAGTGTCAAAATTGTAAAAACTATTCGATTCGCGTTGAACTGAATTTTAAACCCAAGGACTTCAGCAGACTTTCATATTCGGCCATCTATACACGCAACAAAACATAAAATTAATAAATGATTCAACCTGAAGATATTATAAAAACAACAAGCAAAACCCCGATTTAGTGAGAGACAAAATATTTTTTTTATATAAACATGTGTTGATATGTATATGCCTTATGTTATTATCTGATTGTACATATATTTCGTCATCAAATGTAAAATCCCTGATACATAGTACCATGACACAAATGTCCTTTACACCTCATAGGGAATACAGCAAGCATAGTAACAAAACCATAATCGTCGTAAAAGTAATGCGGAAAAAAAACACCAAGTAAGCATCACTGGGTATAAGTTGTATGCAAAAAAGTCATTGTTGGCACAACTGATTTTATTTAAGTCATTTAGAAGAGAACACATCGGATCCGTGGATTTTTATATTGTCTTTTTATAATTAAACATCAAAGTAAACAAAATCTAAAAATATTTGGTATGTATTGATATTAAAAAAATTACAGTTAGTTTTGTGATTCTATATATATCAGGAATTAATAAATACATTGTTGATCATTTGCTCGTATACATACATATATGGCTGTAATGTGCATTGTGAATGTTTATGATATTGTTTTTCCCAAGTTATGCCGCAGTGAAAGTCACTAAATTAATAATAAAAGCATATTGCAATCAATAATATAAAAGGATTAAAATCTTAAGTTTCAATGCCGACAAAATTTACGTTCTAAAAATGTCAAAGAAATTTTCGGCTAGCACATATTTTCAACATTTTTACTAAATATGAATTGGGCCAAAATCAATTACATCCATTCACACAAACTTATGTACATACATACTTGGTTTGTTCAACAAAGATACATATTCAGAACAGCCGATGGTAAATTGAGAAAGGATTTTTTTTAAACAAATTTGATCGCAGAGCGATTGGAACACAATTAAAAAAATATTTTATTATATTGCCCTGTTATAAACGTTAGAAAAGCGCTCTGAACTGCATGAATACATATATACATATGCATGCGAGTACCTACATATGTGTTATTTACTATTATTTGAGTGCAAATATAATTGCCTACGTTTTAATGTCGATATTGTGTAAAAAATAAAATTCAAAATGCAGTAACATAAAAATGATCAAAAATACATTACAATCAATGTCGTTTTTGAACTTCCGATGACGGTATGTGCGTACATACATTCGCACTATTGATGTGCAATCCAATTCGAATTCCTGACAGATCGGCCATATTCACATATTCGCCATTTAGAGAATATGTTAAAAATCAAAAAAAAATTTATTAAATAAAATTATATAAAATGAATACAAAACTAATTTCTGGTACAATCGGCTACGATCAAACCCTTTAAATCACATTTCGCATTGAGTAAAACGATCGAATTAACTATCATAACAATTTAATAAGAATTGAAGGAAATGTTTGCCTTGTTTCATACTTTTATTGACCAATAAAAGTTGCAGTTTGATATTTAAAATCGTTTTTAATGTACATATATATATATATATATATATATATATATATATATATATATATATATATATATATATATATATATCTATATATATATTAAGAATTTCTAAAAACGTGAATTTAATAACATGAATGAGAAAACGAAATCCTTGTAAACAGTTTGGCTACAATATGTCTGCAAAATTCAATTTAGAGTCTAGGTTACTTGATATAATATGATTTTGCTACAAAAAACACAATTTTTTTTATTTATTTAGTAGTAGTAGGTATTTGAAATACTTATTTATTCACTTTAATGCAAGCGGGCAGGAGCATGCATTTTTCTGAATACGTTAACATTTAGATTTTACCGTTATGCAAAAAATTACATGAAATAATTTATACAGGAATATAAAATGTCTGCTCTACTTGTGAATCAAGCTAACTACATAATTTACACTTGGGAACAAACAAATAATTAGGAGAAAGCTGAAGTTTCTATTCGAAGGAAGCCATGTATAGTTAACGAGCCGTAAACTTTAGTATTTACATTTTCAATAAAATCTACTGTTTTTTTACATCCCAAAAATTTTCCAAATTTGAGTTGCCCTAAAGCCTACAACAATTTGCATATATTTTAAGAGCGAGGTCATATCTATGACCTCTCTATCACTTAAAATTCAATGTAAAAATTAAATGTAAATTGATACATACATCAAAAATTATGTTACGATTTTTGATTAATATAAAACACAATCTTAAAACTCATTTCCATTTCATGTTAATTTTTATATGTATTTTAAAAGTTTGCTTAACGCTTGTTTAGACACAACATTCTTTTTGCCATTATGTCGTATATGCACCAAAACAGCTTACAAAATAAAAAGTAAATTTTGCAGAAGAAGTATTTTTTTTAATTATCGGAAATAGTGTTGTAGTAGACTGTTATAGGTAATTTTTGTGCTCGTAAAAGTATTAAAAATTTTTTGGATATCACAACTGAGTTAATTTGATCAAATTACTTTAAAACTAATTCTTGCACTTGTTGGCATTCGTTTTGCTCTATTTGAAAAAAGAAGCATTTGAACTTAACTAGCACTTCGCATTTAAAAAAAAAATTAACCAAATTAACGATTTAAAAAGAAAATGCGGTTAAGCTAAACTTCCTATTTCTATACTACTTTGAAATTTTGACAAATTGTCCGAATTATCGTTAATAGTCGATTTTCATTAAAAAGCGATCTTCGAAAATCATATTATTTAAGTTCATTTTATTAAACTGTAAATGAAATGGAAATAGCAAAGGGGGCTTACTTCACATATCCATAATAATGTATAAAAAGTTATATTAGGCTAAAAATTGCGCCGTAAAAAGAGTTATTGGTGCACGGTATTTTCTAAAATCTTCCAACTGGCATCATAGTAATAAAGTCGTTGCCCTTTCTTTTGACAGACTGTGCCGCTATTTTCGACATTATTCTCCGTAATGACTCATAAGATTGTATTAATAATAAATGTAAAAGTACTGCCAAAAGGTCTAATTTATAAAAAATATTTCATGCCTATAACCTTCTTATATATTTATTCATTCTTTCATGACAATCTAGCCCATAGGCCGTAATCGGTCTCATTACACAACTCAGATATTATCTATCTTATTTGATAGATTTTGTATAGAAATATGTCAAATAAGATTGTTAAAAGCATGAAATATTTTTTATGAAATAGGACTAAAATATCCACAGTGTAATATTTCATTACCATCGACATCTAGTATGAATACTAATGCCCCACATTGCAGCAATAATTGTGTCTGCTATTCAAGTGCAATAATTAATTCAATTACTGCAGAATTTTTTAATTCCATTTAATTTAATATACATTTAATGTACATATATTTGGTCTAAAATTTTAAATAAACTGATGAAATATGAAAGATATTGCAATTTAATCAACTTTTTTTTATTTGAAAATATTCCACGTATTCCTTGACGATGCAGGTAACTGTAAAAAGGCTATAAGCAGAAAAGATAATCCGTTGTTAAAGATGCGCGGCAGCATTAAACTGGTGTGATGTGTAATTGGATCTCAGAGTTTGTTTCTCTGTGTGTGTTTTTTTATAGCACATTCACTCTCATAGAAGTAGCTTAAAATGAAATGAATAAAATTTTTTAATATTTTAAATAAGAAACAGAGAAACAGTTAAAAATTTCTCACACGGTTTTTTTTTTGCAAATAAGTCAATGATGTTTGGCTTTACGATATACTATTTGCATTATAAAGACCTATTTCATAAAAAATATGTCATGCTTATAATAAATATTCTTATTTGATATATCTCTATACAAAATTTGTCAAATAAGGATTTTACAAACATGTAATGTTTTTTTTTTTTGTGAATTAGTCCTTAATTCTATATATGTAAATTCTTCTGTTTTCCTGACCTCTTTTTAATTATATTTTGATATTTTTAAGGTTAAGGTCTCTTTATTTTAGTTGAATTTTTAATTTCAATATTTCGTCACTCCTTTGTGTGACTTCTTCAGGAAAATTAATTAAAAATAAAATAATAAATTTTCTGAAGAAGTCACACAAAGGAGTAACGAAATATTGATTTTAAAAATAAAATTAAAATAAAGAGGCCTTAAGCTTAAAAATATCAGAATATAATATTAATTATATATGTATGTATATATAAATTGTTTGTTTTTTATATATTTTCAGAATTGCGAAAAGTTATAAACCTATTTACAAGTTCTGGCTTATTGTTTAATGATTTTGTTTTAAAAGTTGACGTATTTAATTTATTGAAGTCGAAAAAATGATGACAGAAAAAATCAATTCTGCACATGGAAATATGATAATTAAGAGGTATAAATAAGATGTTTTATATTTTTAATTTTAATTTAAAAATACCCAAGTAAAAATAAAATATGTGTACATATTTATATATATCTTTTCAACTTTCAGCATAAACAAGGAACACCAAATTGTTACAAACATTGGAGACGACATGGGTTGGAAATCTAAACTTAAAATACCACTAAAAGACAATCGCTTCAAAACAAGTGTAAGCATAATGATATTGAATATGTATAATATATAGGCAGTCAAAATAGATAGAGTTTATAATTACAATCATGATAGATTATATTACATAGATGAAAATTATTACTTTTATTTTAAGAATTTGTTTTATTGGAATACTTAAGATATAATTTGTTTAAATTCACCAAACCAGCAGAACGTTTTTTTTTCTTCTTTTTTCAATTTCTCTACTTTTAACGGTGGCATTTAATATTTTCATTTTTAATCTATCCACTAACAACAAGTAAACTTGATGATATAAAATTTATTGTTAAGCCACAATGACTATAAGATAATTAGAACAAATATTCAGAGATAAATAATATAACAGAATAAAACTTTTATATTGCCCCTTATTCTGTAAATATTTGTCAACGTCACGTCAACTCAATATCAGAAATAGGACACCTACAGAACAGTCCTATTTTTTATATTGCCTTGACGTGACATTGACAGATAGTTACAGAATAAGGGGAAATATAAAAGATAAGTTTTACTGAGAAATCTGCATTTTCTCTTTAGGATGTCACTGACACCCGAGGCAATGAGTTTGAAGAATTCTGCTTGAAGCGGGAACTTTTGATGGGAATTTTTGAAAAGGGATGGGAACGACCATCGCCCATTCAGGAAGCTGCAATTCCAATAGCATTAAGTGGAAAAGATGTTCTCGCGAGGGCCAAAAATGGTACAGGAAAGACGGGAGCATATTGTATACCCGTCTTGGAGCAGATCGATCCGTCAAACGATTATATACAGGCCTTAATAATGGTTCCGACGAGAGAACTCGCTTTACAAACATCTCAAATATGTATAGAATTATCGAAACATCTTGATATTCGAGTAATGGTGACTACTGGCGGTACAAACCTGAAGGATGATATACTGCGTATATATCAAAAGGGTATGTAAAAAAAAGGAGTTTACTGCCTGTTAGTGTAAATATAATTTAAAATTTTCGTTTGGGTATTTATAATGAAACAATAATTATAAACCTTGAATTTTGTTTCTACATAAAATCTCAAAGGGAATTTTAGCTTTATTAACAGAAACAGGTCCATAATTTGGTTAAAACTGCAAGCTAATTGATTTCCTCCTGTATATTTTTTTCAGTTCAAGTAATTATTGCGACTCCTGGACGTATTCTCGACTTAATGGATAAAAAGGTTGCGAATATGTCTCATTGTAAAATACTTGTATTAGATGAAGCGGATAAACTGCTATCACTTGATTTTCAAGGCATGCTGGATCATGTTATTTTAAAATTACCCAAGGATCCGCAGATTCTTCTTTTTTCTGCAACTTTTCCATTGACTGTCAAAAACTTTATGGAAAAACATTTGCGTGAGCCCTACGAAATAAATTTAATGGAAGAACTAACCTTGAAGGGGGTCACACAATACTATGCATTTGTTCAAGAACGTCAAAAAGTACATTGCCTAAACACTCTATTTTCGAAGTTGCAGATCAATCAATCCATTATATTTTGTAATTCAACGCAACGTGTGGAACTCTTAGCAAAGAAAATAACCGAGCTTGGGTATTGTTGTTATTATATACACGCAAAAATGGCCCAAGCATATAGAAATCGAGTTTTCCATGACTTCCGGCAAGGCTTGTGTCGAAATCTTGTCTGCTCAGATTTGTTTACTCGAGGTATAGATGTGCAGGCTGTCAATGTTGTCATAAACTTTGACTTTCCAAGAATGGCCGAAACATATTTGCATCGTATTGGTCGTTCCGGTCGATTTGGTCACTTAGGTATTTATATACATGCACGCGAATGCGAACTGTTTGTTTAATTATTCTAAAATATGTTTTCTCTTTATTCATATTCAATTACAGGTATTGCAATCAATTTAATAACATACGAGGATAGATTTGATTTGCATCGAATTGAAAAAGAACTTGGAACTGAAATAAAGCCTATACCTAAAATAATTGACCCAGCTCTGTACGTGGCTAATGTAGCTCATAACTCCGGAGAAACTAGTAGTAATGATCTTAACAATTCATGTACTGAAGAAGGAAATGTTAGCAAATAATGTGCTATTATTAAAAAAAATTATACATCAAATTCTAAAAAGATAAATTTATTGAATTTTTGAATTTTAATTTTTGTAAGATTCTTTTTATCATGTCTTTTTTTTTAATAAAAGCAAGCTCTGTACAGTTTTATAGACCTGTATTTGATAAAAACAAAAAAATATATAAATATATATCAAGTCACCTGAAATAAAAACAAAAAGCCCGAAATTTCGTTAAACCTCCGAATTTCATGTATTTCATTTATTTTAATGTAATTTCCAAAGCATAGTTAAATTGCAAAGGACTATCTTTATATATGAAAGTTTGTCCGAACATAGATAATATGATCAGAAAAAGTGGCGACTGTTGTGAAATGTTGAATTTTCAAACATTGCTGATTTTATTAAAATCGACATGAGACCATTTTGATTCGATAACAAAATCAAATTTTCAAGGCTGTGCATAAATAAGGTTTATTTATAAACTATAGATTCTTGAAAATTTTTGTTGTACCATGTACTTTAAATGTTTTGTCTCCCAAAACAAAATTCGCCGAAATCGGTATTTCGCTAACAGAGTTACAATTGTAATTTTTAAGTATGTAATAAGGTTGTTAGGCTAAGTTTTGTAATATTGAGCTCGATTGTGCAAGGCGTAGGAATTTTTTGTACGAGATTAAAGAAACACACAAGCTGTTCCCTTTAATTTACTACGAAAAACACCTTACACAATCAGGGGTATTATATACATAATTCAGAAATAATTCGACATAACTGTAAGGAAAAATATCTATAATGTATATCCCTATTTACAGGCCGAGCAGTTTTGGAGGGTTACTCCTTAACTTGAATTTGCATTGCAATATATAAAACGCGAATAGTTTGCCTTTCGTTTTGTGTTACAGAGTAACAGCCCACGACTCCCTTTTCTTCCAGGGTGTTATTATGTAATTCGTTTTGAAACGGAAATTACTCGGAAATGTACGGTTTCAACATAGAGATTCGAAACATTCGAGAGATTTTCCTTTCGTTTTGAATTACATACATACATATATGATATATATTGGCCCCCCTGATAATAACAGAAATACACATGCGTAGATAGTGATGCGAATGCAGCGACTTCTGAAAGCGATGTATTAATAAAAATAATTATAATATTAAATTTTTATGTGTGATTAATTTTTGTTATTGCAAAAAGGCATTATTGGAAAACCGCAAACTCGTTTTCCTTGAGCTTCTAATCAGATATCTTTGACAAAATGGAAATACTTCTACACTAACAAATTCCCTGGTGTTTTTTCTATTGTTGTAGTAATGCAATCAATATGTGCTCCATAAATCTGACAACATGATAGTACCGCATAGAGGCACTGATGTGAGATGTGGCCATATCTTGCCAAAGACCATGTCTTTAAAATAAGTTTGACGTTCTAGCTTTGCGATTTTTTGCGCCCTTATCGTCTTTGGCGTTTTTCGATTTCAGATTAAATTTTTTGTAATAGATTAATGAAAATTTAAGCTATTACACTTTGAAATTTTGTTTGTATATATAAGTATAAAATTGAAGGCATTCTTGTTACGTATGTCAGTACATGCGTTCTGGCAGCTTTTCACATATTGAATGGGATATTTCTTACGGAAGCAAAAAACATTTATGTTTGAAAAAACAAATATATATATATATATATATATATATATATATATATATATATATATCTATATATATATATATATATATATATATATATAAATATATCTATATATATATATATATATATATATATATATATATATATATATAAATATATATATATATATATATATATATATATATATATATATATATATATATACATTGTAGTATGTATATGAACTTGACGACTTTTACAATTTATTTTAGCGCAATTTGAAAAAAATATCTGGCATACTTGTTTTGGGGTAACCATTATTTATGTCTGCTCTATTAGAAATCGGTATTTGTATCATTAATTAAGATTTTGTATTGACTTTGGCGGCATTATTGGCATTTGAAGAAAAAACGGGGTACTAAAATATAATATAATGGAAGATTTTCAAAAAATTGAGAAAATAGGTGAAGGAACCTATGGCGTTGTATACAAAGGACGTAATAAGCTAACAGGTCAAATAGTTGCAATGAAAAAAATTCGATTGGAATCCGATGATGAGGGCATACCCTCCACCGCAATAAGGTACTAACTTTATATATCTGCGGTTGTTTGTTGCGATATACTTATAATAAAGCTTGATTGATGCTAAATAAATAAATTCATTAAATTATAATTACATTTAAGGAATTCATCGGTGTGATAAAATAACTTTTAAAAAGGTATAATGCAGTGGTTCACAGGTTATATTAAGCAGTGCATGTTTTGTTATTTTAGATTCTTAACAGGGACCTGATGAGTTGAAAAAAAAATTCAGGAAAATAGTAAAATTTTTAGCTTATCTTTTTTCCAAATAACATCTTATAAAGTTTTTATTTAATATTAGGTGCCATAGACTTTATTGTTAGTCACATGTTGGGGGTGTGCCATAAAAGAATATTTGGGGGAAATGTTCTGCCACTGTTTATTGGAACCCTTAAAATATTTTTTTATTCCCTAGAAGTGTTATGTTTCCCTGCCAATACCAAGAATAAATTCTCTATGACATTAAGATCATACCATTAAGTACTGTGAATCAACCTACTTTACGCTATACCTAGCCATTTAAATAGTTTGAATAAATATTAAATATCCATCACTAGCAGTCGCAAAACAATAGTTCACAGTTGCCTTCTAAATTCAGTGGAAACGTTTCGAAATTTACAGAAGACAGCTAAACAGAAAAACAAAGCAGTATTGGGTAGCATTGTAGCAACATGAACCTATATAAAATTACCTGGGATTCTTGACTGTTTCAATGACCACATTTCATGTACTCCAAAAGTAATTAATGAAGTGTTTCTTCGTAATGCACCCAATAAACAATCAACAGGAAGTAAATACTTCGTATAAACAACTGGTATATTCAATCTACGGTTGGCTTTCTTCGTACTTCGTAGATTATAGACAAAAACTGCAATTTATTATAAATGATCGAAATTGGAGGCGGAAATCGCCAACAACTTTATCTATGTTTTCTATAATTATGTTATTAAATTCCAAATGTGCGCTATTTGCTGCTTCTTATTTTATATTTAAGAATTTGTATTCAATTCGAATTTTTATTAAAAGAGGGATATTTACAAACTTTTTTATAATCATCAAATCAGCAAAACATATCAGTACTGATTTCGGGGCCACTCGTTATCTCATCAGAATTATTTACTCAGTATTTCCATTTTTCACGGTGGTATTAATCAGTAGGAATACCAACTATTAAACGAAGTTTGGCAACCGATATCGTACTTAATATCGACACCGGCTAAATGCCATTTAAAATTGTTTTCGGTTCAAATAATAGCGGTAATTAAATACCGTTTTATGCAATACCGGAATTGTAGCGATATAATCATTTCGTTATGCAAAAATTGTTTTATTGCAATTTCTGTGTTGCATAATTTGGTTAATTTAATTGTTATTATAAAGAAGATACTGAAATATTGATAAAATTAAATAATATATTCCCACTCTTTATGAATGACGAGATAAACAGTCACCTCAACACGACAGCAAAAATTTTCACTTGTGTACTCGTTGTTGATAACAAGAATTCATTGTTGGCAATCAGTTGGTGCTCTTGCCAATAACTTTGTACTCCTTAAGGGGATCTTAAAACATAAATGAAATATTAAAATAACAATGCTTTGTATGTTACTAATATATAACATTGTTATTTTTATGTCTTAAAAACTTAATAATTGATTTTGCTTAAAACTAGTTTAAATGTTAAAACTAAGAACGAATAAACATAAAACAAACTTATTTATATTTTAATATTATATTTTCTTGATTTCTTCTTGAACTTTTTGCTTGTAGTATCTTTTTAATTCCATTTTAGCAAACAAGAACGCTGCAGGTGTTTTAATTAAAATATAATAAACATTATAATACAATCCGCCTAATTGTGTAAGGTCTTGGCGTTTACGCCTTAGGCGTTTTTCGTAGTAGATTAAAGAAAACTTCTTGTGTGTTTCTTAGATGTAAGCTTTCAATGTAAGTATGTATTATATATTTTAGGGAGATATCGCTGTTGAAAGAATTAAAGCATCCCAACATTGTTTGCCTCGAAGATGTCTTAATGGAGGAAAATCGATTATACTTAATATTTGAATTTTTATCTATGGATCTTAAAAAATATATGGACTCTCTTCCACCAGAAAAGACATTAGATACGGAACTGGTGAGAAGTTATCTGTATCAAATAACAAGCGCCATATTATTTTGCCATCGAAGAAGAGTGTTGCATCGGGATCTGAAACCTCAGAATTTACTAATTGATAAAAATGGTATAATAAAAGTGGCTGATTTTGGGCTTGGACGTTCATTTGGCATTCCTGTGCGTGTTTATACTCACGAAATTGTAACCCTATGGTACAGAGCCCCCGAAGTTTTGTTGGGTTCACCGCGCTACTCATGTCCAGTAGATGTTTGGTCTATAGGATGTATTTTTGCAGAAATGGCTACCAGAAAACCATTATTTCAAGGAGATTCTGAAATCGATCAGCTATTTAGAATGTTCAGGTAAAATTCCGCACTTGAATATTATTGTTCGTTATTAAAGAAACTTTTTCTTTTCTTGATAAAAAAAAATCAAATTTACAAAAAAAATTAAGAAAGAAAAATACAATGACGGATAAAATCATTAAATAGTTTTGCAATAACTTTTGCAATCAATTCGTTATACATATCAGATTTTTTTCCACATTTATATATATAGAAGGGTAAATAACCAAGTCTTTAATTTTTTAACTTTAATCGTGATGATATTTTCTTAATTATATAAAATTATAAAAAATTAAAAGACGGATAATGCAGGTCATAAGGAAACCTTTATCAAAATTTTCTTAGACATTCCCCCTTATTCTGTAACTATTTGTCAACGTTACTTCAAGACAATCTGCCTTATTACCGTTCTCGAATCGACTCGAGTATTTGTAATAGATTAAAGAAAAATCTTGTATTTTTCTTTAATTTATTAAATTTTTTAGAGTCGAATCGAGAACCGTAACAAGGCCCAATATCAAAAATAAGGCACTTACATTCTGGTAGTGGGCAACAAGTGATTACTGCTGACAGAATCTGACTATTCTGTAAGGACTAAAAATTAATAAAAGGATTAAAAGTAATTAAAAATGTAGGGAAAAGAGTATACATATGTTTAGCTTTGATATTGTCTTAACGTGACGTTGACCAATAATTATAAAACAACAAAAATGTATTTCAGTACAGTTTTACCTTCAATAAAAACTATAACTTGCATGTTCCCTTCTCGTTCCCATTGACACTTATTGGGAATCTATTCTGTAAAATAAAGTTTGTAAACTCGCTCCCAAAACTTTGTTATAGGAAATATTCACAATAGCAAATCAGAAACTTTGGATGTTTTTTTTTCATGGGAATAGATTTTTTCGTTACCGTTTCACTTTTATAGAGTATAGAAAAATATTCTGATGTATCATTGAAGAATTTTTATTGTCTTTCAGAATTCTTAAAACACCGACTGAGGAAATTTGGCCCGGCGTTACATCCCTACCGGACTACAAAAGCACATTTCCATGTTGGTCGACAAATCAATTACCTAACCAATTGAAAAATCTTAATAACGAAGGGCTTGATTTAGTTCAAAAAATGCTCATCTATGATCCAGTTCATCGCATATCTGCGAAGGACATATTGGAACATCCATATTTTGATGCATTCGATAATAAGCTTATAACATTGCGTTCTAGTAAAACTGATCCCTGATTTGATAATACATACATATATAACAACAGATAAATATACATAAATATATAAATAAATAATAAATAATATAATGAGTACTTGTAATGAAATTATCTTATAACTATGGATTTTATTGTTTTTGGCGTTCGACTTATTGTAATAGATTAAAGACAAATTTTTTTAGTCTATAACAAAATGGCGAATTTGAAGGCGAAAACCCGAAGAACTGTAATGCTGATATCATTAACTACACGTTCAAGCTATGGTTCTGTCATATGAATAACATTTAAAACAAACCGCCAAAGAAAGCTTAAGCTTCTTACCTACGAAAATAGTTTTTTAATGAAAATCTACTATTTACGATAAAATGAATAATCTGCCAAAATATCAAAAAGCCGCGTTCAATTACGGAAATACACTAACAAAACTATGTTGTTTTCTTTTCTACAAAAAAGTGCAATATTTTTTGTACTTTTCGAAGAAAAATTACCATATTAATACCCATATTATATATGTCGAAGTCGTATTTCATACTAAGACGAATTGTCATAAAATAAGGTATAATTTTAATTGTTTTCCTTATTCTATTACAATTCGTCGTATTTACCTATGTATGTCTTTTGAAAACAGCTAATTTATTAGAAATTTATCTACCGTCCCCTGAGAAAATAATTTTTTGACTTAAAAGTGAGTTTAACTGGGAATTTTTAGAAATCAAAAGTAAAAATGTGTTATATGTTTGTAGAAAAGGATACGCGCATTAGCATAAGTGAATTTTTATTTTATTTAGAATGTTTTAAAATACCTTTGCTTTTTTGAGGTTATGTATGGAACAATGGTCTTATTGTGGTTTTCGATGCGACTAGAGAGTTTGTAAGAACTTAAAGGAAAACAGAATATTTTTTCTTTAATCTAGTATAAGTTCTCGAGTCGAATCGACAACCGTAATAAAGCGTAATAGCTTGCCACAACGAAGAACAGGCCGTCATAACTCAATAAACTTTGCTAATAAATATTTAGGGTTTTATAAATATTATTAAAAACAAAAAAAAACTATTTAAAATAAACTAATATACTTACATATATGAATCCTATTGAGTAATTAAAGTTGTTATTTATGTTTACCAAAGTAAGTTCTGTTTATAGTTAAAAATTGAAATCTAACTTAAGAATTCAGAGGGTGACTTCTTTGAATAGATGCATATTGCGGATGGTGGCGATGACGCCCTCATGGAATCCATTAAAGAGAACGCCAACGTTACTGTTGTAGACACTTCTGATGGTAAACATGACTCAATCTATATAGTATTTGCTGGAATATTCCACTAAGTGGCTAAGTAGCTTGGGTTCATCAATGAAACGTGTTCTTTGTTTGTCAAAGGCGCAGGTAATATGAAATCCTCTATCTTGGCTAATAACTTTTTGCTTATTTTCATTTTGTCTAATTGCAGTGATGAGAATACCGTAGTTACAGCTTTAGAGGCCTCGTATGGCACATTTTGGTTGGTCTCAAGCTATATGGTGTTTAAACACGAAGGCTGTACGAAGCGGTCGTGCGATCGTGTCTAGAGTATTGAACTGAAAATACCCGCTAATTATAAGAGCTGACTTTAATTCAACCCACAACTCTTGGGGAACTAGCGAGGTGAGTGTCTCTCTGATTTTATTTGAAATAATAATCTCGAAATAGTCAATAAGGGTTCTAAATATTACATTGGTTAGGCCGAAGTATGCCAATTTTACTTGCGGTTGCAATGCTTCGAATGATTGCTACCTCTCTGACCATCGTTATATAGGGTTATGTGAAAGTAGACCGAATCCTATATTAAATGAAAAAAAAACTGACTAGGTATTACAGAACAGCATACTCAATAACCGAGTACCTCAGTAGTGTGGAAACCGTTGTGTGGCTGTTAAAACTATTATTACTGCTCTCATTTATTTATAACATTAAAAAATAAAACAAAACGCCTGTAATCTGCAAAAAATGTTAGTTAATAATAAAATATAATTTTAAACGGTCACTTGGTTGAGAAATTTATAATCGCAGTCACTGCCTCAATTGAGTTATGGAACACATATATAATACAGTAAATGAGAGCTTGAATTGAGAGAGCAAAATACCTGTTCATTGGCTGAATAAATGCATTTTCTTATTGTAAAAATATTTGGCAGTAAAATCCAGTAAAACGAAGCCATATGATTGTTTGTTTTAGTTTTAGGTTCACTCCTCTAACAGCACGCCACTAGAGAAGAAATAATTATTTGGCCGCGCAATCAGAAATATTTTTTGGTGTCCTCGACCTATGCCTTTACATAGGAAGTACGATCCAATCCTTATGGTAGCGACTAGTTAATCATAGAACACTCCCCAGAAGAACTGTAAATTATACAGTTATCTGGGGTGTCGAAATTAACTAGTGTGAGTAAGACACAAAACTCTCGAAAGAGCGTAAACAATCAGTGGTCTAACTGCGCTTAAAATATAATTGCCAACGAGGCTTGATGTTGACTGACTCAGAGCTGCTTTGCGACTCAGCCATATGATTGTAAATGTAAACAAGGAGACAAAAAGGCATCCACCATTTTTTGCTGAAATTTCAGGGACCGCAAGTAACGATTACTTTCCAATTATAAATTAAAAGAGTAATCCTTATTACATGGACTATCTTTAGATGCATTCATTTTTGTTTGTTTAAGTTTTATTAAAAAAACTAAAAATTTTCTAAGGAATAAATAAGAATCAATAAATATATTTTATTTTCTGAGCAATAAATAAAAATCAAAAAATAAATTATTCTCTAAAGAATAGACAAAACTCAGAAAATAACTTTATTTTCTAAAATGTAATTTTTAAAATAAAAATTATAGCCGTTACGGGACCTGGAAATTTTTAATATAATAAAATATATAATATAATATAATATAATATAATATAATATAATATAATATAATATAATATAATATAATATAAAAATAACCTTTATTTAACTTGGATGCCAAAAATTAATGGAATATTGAAAGCCATTTTTGACTTTTAAATCTTCAACAAAATAAAGTTCGCATTGTCAACATTACGATATGTTCCTGGTTAGCACTTTATGACCAATTTTCTTTTTTTCGGTTCTATTTAATACATTTTCTTCAGTTTTTTTTTTCTTGTATATATAGATAATTTTGTCGTAATACAATTATTTGCAATCAGCTGTTGCATATATTTTACTGGATTTCTCGTTCTCGTACTATTATATGCAAAAGAGTTATTGCTTTATATTATTCAATTACTGATTTTACTGGAAGAGTACGCGAACGGAACTATTATCGCATAGTATGTAAAATTAAAAGAGGAAAATCTGTGTAACTCATTCGATTGCATAGTCTTACCCAGAAATAATAGACTTTCTCGTTCTAAGTTGTATTATGTATGAAGTGTGTTTTATTTGAAATATCATTAAAATTGTTAATAATTCAAATTCCATGCATGATATTTAGAAATAATTTTATTTAACCTTACAAATTTACAATTTAATTTTTAATTTAATTAAACTTCATCTATTAATGTTATGTAATTTAATGTCTGTTAGGATTTTAAAAATCAGATTAATCATGATCATGAAATGCGTTTCAGATGCACAAAATAATATTATTTTGAGGTAAAATATACTGGGAATAACATTCGAGGAATTGTTTGCTGTTGTAGTTCCAGTTGTGCTCATGCTGTTATTATTTATTTCTCCTTCCCAAATAGTGCGATTGAAATGCTGCATTGCCGCCGGCTTTTCATCTGTAATTAAAAAAAATATTAAATACTTATGTGTAAATACTCTTCTTTTACTCAATTTAATTTTATTTTTCATAACAATTTTAAACATTTAAAAGGCAAATCGAGAATTTCTGAACGTTGGTTCGGCCAACAAATTGTGTATAAAACAAAACAAAAATTTTACAATTTCTAAAAATTTCTTTTTGCTTTCCTATAAATCTTATTAACGCGAAATGATTTACAAAATTAGAGCTTTAAGCATATTTGAGAAATGTGACTTCTTAATTAAAATTACTGAGAGTTTAAGGATTTTCCTAAATTAGCTGTCATTAAAAATTTTCTGTTAGAAGATATTTTAAAATTAGTTAACGTCATATAAAATAAATTTAGGTCCTAACTTTGTAAATCACCTTCCGTTAGTGAATTTTATATGTAGACAAAAACAATATATCAAATATTTTTTACTCTCTTTGCTTTTATTTCTCATACAAATTTTAAACCTTTTGAGAGGCAAAGCAAGCACATGCGTGTATATCATATATTTTTAATTTCTTTTTCTCTCTTTGCTCATTAAATTTTTTTTTTAACATTTTGAGAGGCAAAGCGTGCGCATACGTTTGATCGGTGAACAAATTGTGTGCTAAACAAAAACAATTTTTTTGGAAATTTGTTTTTGTTTTCCTACAAATTGTATTAACGCAAAGCGATTTACAAAATTAGGTCCTTAATTTTACTTGTATGACACTCATAAAGTGTTCCAGGAAGAAAGGCAACATCCGAAATCTGTTTTGATCGTTTGCAAAGTTTTATTTTCAACAAAACTGTTGTGTGTATTTTGTGTTTTTCTTTAATCTGTTATTTGTACCTGAAGTACAACTTGTGTTATCCCTATAACTTGTGTATATACATTTCGCTAAATCCCTGCCATTAACTCATGTTTGCCCTTGAAATGACATTTAATATTCTCAGGATTGCTTGAGACTATTTTATTATGAAAGGAATGAACTTTATGAAAATAGGTGATATAAAAATACTTTGTCGGCAGATGTTATGAAAAGCAACTGCCTCGTTAACTCCGCAATTAGTTTGCCTAACCGACTAGTATCTGTTTCTGTTCATAGCAGGTACGTACTATGTAGAAACAGTCCTGAGCACGTAAAACAAAAACTGAATCCCTGGAGACTATATAAGGAAGGACAAAAGTTGCTCGCTGCTTAGTATTAATAGTGAACGCTTTAGTGATTGTATAGCAGAAAAGTTTTATAAAAATTTATAAAAAAAAAAATGGCTGTTCGCATGTGTTGGTTTCTAGTCGAAATGGATGAGGGCCAATCCAATGGCGGTCAATATAATGGACAAAAGATATATAACATCATACATTCGGTTGACATAATTGATGAGGGATCAAATTTAATGTATACAAATCGTAAAGTACGATTTAATCGGAAGGGCACCATTATAGAGGGTAGAGTGATATTTGCTTGTGATGATCGGATTTTAGTTAAACAGCATCTGACGACTTTGAGCTGGCGCAAAAGAGAGACCAAAGTAAATCCGGATGTGTCAAAAATTTTCCTCGTTCAATTTAATAAAAACGCAAACACTATAGTGCATAAAATTTTGCATCAAGGAGAAATAATTCTGCCAAAAGATGAATCGGAAAACTCCATCATCAGAGAGGTTCTAATGCAAGATGATACAGTACGTAGAATTGCCACAGTGCTGCATGTCAATGAGTCGGAAGAGTTGATGGAAACGGAATTGGAAAAATTGAAAACCATTTGCTTTGACAAAGTAAGTTTCAACTTTCGAAAAACTTTAATATTAAACTTCTTTGAAATTAATTAGCAACTTTGCATTTTAGGCATTTAAAAACTCCCATGATAATGCAGACATTAAAGAAACTCCTTGGCTGTTAGTGCAATACAGCCACAACCCTTTCACCATTTTGTACTCTATTGTACACATTAAATACACAGTGTCGAAAGCTGAAAACCTTTATCCACATGTTGTGGCTTACTTATCAGAGGACGATGTCATCTTTCAGGCTATAATTTTGCGCCGATCACGCAATCGTTACGAATTATTTGAGGAGTTACAATCGATTAAGGATACCAGCATGTCATTACAAATAATGGAGTCTTGAGTTAATGCGGAAAACATTGAAACTTTACTGCTTAAGGAACTACGATCGTTTAAGAACCAACAGCTTAACATTAGAATGAATGGAACTTTGGCGTAATATGTGGAAGGCAGTTAAGCGTTGCTGTTTGAAGAATTACGATCGATTTAGGTAACCGCTTAATATTACAGACATTGGAAGCTTCAGATAAAGTGAAAGGCGGCTAAGGATTATTTCATCGAATTACTTTTAGAAGTTAACTAATTGGTTTAGGAAAGCATTTCACTTAAAAAAATCTTTGCACTAAATTATCATAAGTTTTTCTATTTTGTACTCATGGGTTTTAAATAAAAGATAATATCCTTTTTATGATTATTTAATGCACATTATTTTATTTATTTATTATTTTTTTCTGTTATGAAATTTTATTGGACATATTGTTGCCACAATTCTATTTTATAGGTAAATGAAATGCATATAGACATTGCTTGACCACCAACAAATAAATTTCATTTACCTATAAAATATTTTTTTTCCCTTTATTATTTCGCTCATTTTATTTTTGTAAACCTGTATAAAGGAAGCATTGGTTTACTGCTTACTAAAAATACCATTAACCACTAACAAGTGTGCAAAATACAGTTTTTTTTTCAATTCAACTTGATATCACAAAGAGATATGAAATTGTATCTTCTTGGGGTAACATCGCTTGTTGATCGGTGCAATACTACAGAAAAGGTTTACAGACACATATAGTCATATGTTTTCGAAAATACCCAAGTTACATTGAAACAAAAATTTACACGAGAAGCAAAAAATCTCTAACATCGAAAATTCTCCAAAAATTTTCAAAATTTTTTCAGTTTAAGCTTGTTGACAAGAATGTTATCTGTAGAAGTACCAAATGTTGCAGTAACTTATCTATTGACACATTGTCAACGAATAAGTCGATTTCGAATTCTGTTGTAACGATACAGGTATAAAACAAGTAAAAACGTTATATTCGACCGGGTCGAATCTTAAATATCCTCCAAATATTCAGTAAGTAAATTTAAAATGTTTAACTTAGTGGGACAGAGTTCCTTTATATAATATCGTACGTCAACGCCCACTAATGGGGCGGGGTTAACAAATAGACTATATCATGTTTTCCACAGACGAACGTATGGGCATTGCTAGACCGTCTTAGACTTCATCACTGATCAAGAATATTCGGCCTGATTGTGTAAGGCGTTGGCGTTTACGCCAAAGGCGTTTTTTGTACAAGATTAAAGAAACATACACGCAGTTTCCTTTAATCTACTACAAAATGCGAGTGAGGCGTAAAAGCCAACGCCTTGCGCAATTAGGGGGATTATAGTATATACTTTATGGGGTCCAATTCTTTTTGGAGGGTATTAAAACTGTTTTTTTGGCGGGGTCGCTCGGGTAAGGGCTGTGGGGGAGACATTTCACCTTTGTCATAAAACTCTAAAAATAAATGTTCTGAATGATTATATACAAATTTAAAAAAAAAATTTTTTTTGATAGGGTCATTTAGGGACAAAGGAGGGGAGGATTAAAGCTTAAAAATATTATTTTTAAGGAATGTAGACTTAAGTAAAACAATTTGTTAAATTTTTACAATATTTTTGCATGTAATAACGCCTACTAAAGGGGGCGGGGTCCAAAAATTATTTTTTATTTTTATTTTATGGCTCCAAGTTTAACGCGTTGGACGTTCTTTAATATAAAAATATATCATTTGCTTATACCACTTTCACACACATCAGGTTTGACTCGTCAAGTCATTATCTTTTAGGAGAGAGCGATGAAGAGTGTGAAAAGGGGTACAGTCTTGACGGTACTAGTCAGTTGTTATATTTTCTTTTCTTTTATAATCCGTAATATATTAAATGAATGTTCATCAATGAAGAAAAACTTGGCATGACGTTTCGTGTGTGAACGTAAATGCAGGTTCGAAAGAAATTTGAAGGAAAACTGATCAAGTAAACCTGATATGTGTGAAAGGGGACTTAGTCTGTGTTCATACGAGTCATGTTTTACTGACATGATTGCGACTTTCTAGGCGAGAGGGGAGAAGGGAAAAGTATCGAGTACTCATGCGCATGTACTGTCAGTACGTTTTGCTTTCTCATTCGTAAAGCACACAACCATATGCACATGAATACAACTATATGTACATGTCGTCAACAAGACATGAATTGTGTGAACACGAATGCAAGTTCAAAGAAGAAAAAGTAAGAATCTTGTCAGACTTAACAAAATTACAAAAAAAAAAATTATGTTGTTTTTTAGAGGTTAGTTTAATTCTTCTTAAGGGACCCTTTTCCCTCTTGCCCGATTTAGCCTATCTCCGAACTTAACCTGTGCTATACTTGAAGATATATTTATACCAAATTTCAAGAGTCTAGCTCTTTTCGTTTGGACTGAATCGTGATTTCCACAGACTGAGGGACGGATGGACGGACGGACATGCTCAGATCGTCTTAGATTTTATCACTGACCAAGAATATATATAGTTTATGGGGTCTCAGATGGATATTTCGCTGCGTTGCAAACGGAATGACAAAGTGAATATACCCTCCATATTCTTTTTTGGAGGGTATAAAAGTGTTAATAAAAATTTTTATTCAAGTTTGTTATTTTCTAGTCAAATAGATGAAGAATACAAACACGATAGTGCATACAAGAACTTTGCTAAAAGGCGATTCAGAAATACAAGATGATAAAATGCTTAGATCCGACACAGTGCTGCACATGATGGAATGATTTGGAAGAATTAAAGGAGCAGAATTGAAGGAATTGGGAACTATTTTTTTGGACAGGGTGAGTGATTTTAATCTTTCTAAAAACTTTAATTAATTTGTTATTGTAATAATTATATGAGTAGAAGCTAAAAATAATATGAAATGGGCATAAGAACTAACTAAAATTCCTGATTAGAATCTTCTATTTATTTATGAATATAACTGCCTGACCCACGATGTCACTCGATATCGTTCTGTCGTGTAAATACATGTCAAACAAAAACAAATTCTACAATGTTGTTTTTGTTTTAAATATATTTATTCGACAGCACGATATCGAGTGATATCGTGGGCCAGACAGTTAATTTGGGAAATAAACCAGAAAATAAAAATGTTTTGCTATGAAAAAGATGCTATTATCCCTATTTACAATATTATGCAAATGGTCTTGCATCATTGCATTTGCCAATTAAGAGAGTATCTTCAGTGGCGAATTGGTAGAGTAATGGAGAGAATTTTCAATGTAGTTTGTTTGTGTTCAGTATAAATATTTTGTGTTTGCATCTATACAAGACCATTTGCAGCAAATACTGAATATCGCCAATATATTTTGTTGGTGTAGAGTACAATTATTTTGCAAATGCAATGATGCAAGACCAAGTGGGTCACAGTGGCTCCTCTTAAGTCGGGAAATAGGCACTACTTAATATTATTTTTAGATGAATAAAAACAAAAGGAAATACTTTGTTGATATTTACCTTGTAGAACATGCACTGAAGTGCTTGCTGATCTGGCGTTTGAGGGAGCGCACGTATAATTTCCAGCATGATGAAATCTTACTTGTTGAATGGTCAAAATACTTATAGATGTTGGTAGTGAAAAGCCAACCGGTTGTATAAATTTTAACGATTTAGTAGTTTTATTTCCTTTGCCATTGCTTTCAACATTTTTATAATTTTTTAAAGTATTGGAATCTGGTACTGTCGTATCTTTCTGTATATTTGATTTAACAAAAAACCCATTTTGTGTATCATAGTTAACCATTTTACTATCATGATACCTGAAAAAGATAATTGATAAGAAATGTATTATTTTCCTTGTCATCAATTTAAATAATTTTATAGGTGATTTTTTTTTTAATCTTGGACCAGCACTCAGGGGTCATCCATTATATATGCAATGCATTGCGCCGGAACTGAAAACGAGGGATAGTATTGAGGGGACAGATTAGGAAAGATGAGAGGATAAACAGTTTTTTTTTGTAGCTATTTCAACGTTTTACTTCGCCGGCTAATTTTTGGTATAGGGCCGACGAAGGTGGGTGCTGTTACTCTGCTTTTTAGTACATGATAGTGTCAGTCGCTGCCAATTACGTTCAGTGACCAGTGCTACGCCTTCATCATTGAAACAGGCTGGCAACAACTAACACAACCACGCACTAATGCTGATTAGAAGAATTCAACACAATCCCCCCTATTCTGTAACTATTTGTCGACGTCAACGTCAAAACAATATCACAAATAGGACAATTATCTACACTGTTTCTTCACCGATTGTCTGCTTTTAACAGCATCTTGCTAATTTCTAGCCCTTAGAGAATAGTCTGGGGTCATCAGCAGAATTCAATTGCTCACCACAACGAGTATCTAAGCATCCCATTTTTGATATTGTCTTGACGTTGACGTCGACAAATAGTTATAGAATAAGGGGAAATATTTCATGACTCAGAAATATTACTGTTTTTCCAGATGTCTAATAACAAAAAAACTTTAAACTCGATTATCTCGAAACAGTAAAAAAATAATACACTGTTGTTTTATTAAGGGGACGAATTGTTTTATTTTTAAAACCAAGAAAATGTATAACCCGCTACAAATGTAGATATGTTCCCAGGTACTTTTCTTTTAAATAAATACAGCATTAATAATAGTATGAAAAAAATCATTATATTGATATCAATAATTTAAAAATAAGACCAAAAGACTGAAACTTTGTAGAGACCTAAATAAATACAAAAATTCCCAACCAAAATATAGTGTTTAGCTGTAACGTATATATTTTTCTAACCTACATACTTGAATATGTACGAGTATGTATGCTTGTATGTATAATATATTATATTATAATGATTCTACTTTAAAAAAAGCGCTGATCGGCAGTTTTTCATTCCATCTTTTTTTGCAATCAATATTAAGCAGAAATAAGTTGGAAAAAATTTTACTTGGCAGTTGCGAAGAAGATTTTAAACTTGTTGGGTGTCGTATGAAAAAGCAAAACATTGAAAATGTTAAACAAAAAGGGGTTTGCGATATGGTTGCTGTTAAGCATCATCTCAGGCATGTATTCACACGAATACTTGCATTTTGGTGGCACTGAAGAGGAGTCTACACAAGCGGATTACTATTTGGCGGCTGACAGTGGCGCTAACACAGCCCCAACGGATGAGTTAATAAGGACACAGCGTTCATTTTGGAAATTATTTCAGAATGGCATTTTCGGGAGGTGTGCTGGAAGCTGCTGCAATAATTGTAACTGTAATGTGGTGAATAAAAACTTGTGTCCTCCGTTGCCATTGCCACAATTCCCTGTATGGCGACCTTTAAAACCATTATTCGGACGAAAATACGGAAATAAAGATATTAACCGTCCTTATAGTCCAGCTACTCCTGGATCTTTATATAGAATTCCAACTGGATTGCCAGATGTAGCTTCAGATTACCACAGTAGCCCAGTTGCTGTAAAGTCTCATGAATCACCAACTAAAGCAGGAGTACCAACCAATGCAAACGATGAAGGTCTTAAGGACGACCGTCAACATTCAAATAAAAAAGCACCACAAATAATATATCAGCCCATAATTTATATGTCGCCTCAAAGAAACATAGCATTGAATAAAGACAAACAGGAGGAAATGCAATATTTTGAAGAATCTAATGAAGATGAGCAGCCACAGTTATCAAGTCATGAACGGAAATCAAAGGACGACTTCAAACCCTCTTTATACACCTCAACATTTGATGAAACAATTTCGCATGTAAATCCCAGCGCTGTGCATAGTCTAACGCCATGTAGTGATGGTTTAAATTATCCACCAACAAATCCTTCGGTATCGTCCGTTTCAGCAGTTTATAACATTATAACGCCATCTTACCAGCATTCACTAGCGTCAACTTCTAATTCATATCCTTCAAATTATTTACCATTGAATAATTGTCCTCTAGCACCACCAGCAGCAATTGATTCTCTGTCATCTCTATATCCCGCAGTTACACATCATTCAACACCAGGACCCTCAACGCTTATCCATTGGCCGATTAAATTATCATCTGATGATCAGCCTTATCGTGACTGCCCTGAACTTTTTGAGGAATATAATCGCAAATTAAATAAGATTTTGCCGCATCTTCATAGTGGAAGTGTGCATTACTGATTGCTCTGGTTGTCGCATGCAACAAAAAGGATCTTGCTTTTGGTTTCTATTAACCTTAATTCCATCCAAATTTCTGTGTTCAAAGACTAGTTAGTAAAGCCTAATTACATAATTTTGTTCCAAACTATAAAGTAATTTTCACTAAAGTACACAATAACCCAACAATATAAATTGATTTGTTTAGACCACATCGGAAAGATTTAAAGTCATAAAATATTGAAAAGTCTACTTGTATATTTCTAGGTACTTAATCGAATCAAATTGAATGTACGGGATTGTCAAATCGTCTTTAAAATTATTCCAACAAGACCTTTTTTTTTTTGATTCATCGATTAATCTAACTATTGTTATGGTTCACATGTAATAAAGTCAATGCCAGTTTATTTTGTTAAGTTAATGTAATGGAATAAAGAAGCCAGTTTATTTAATGTTATGCTTCACATATCTAATAAAGTAGTAAAGAAACCCAGTTTATTATGTTATGATTAAATGTAAATAAAGCCAGTTTATTTTTGTTACGGTTTTATTGTAAATAAAGAAACCCATGCCAGTTTATTTATGTTAGGAAATATTCTGGAAAGATGGAAGGATATATGAGGTGGACTTTATTACATTGTGACATATCCAAGTTAAATTATCACCGCCAGTTTATTATATATTGTACTGGTCATATACCAATTTTAAATATAACTAATTATATTAATGACTTACCAGAAGCCAGTTTATTATATAAGGAAAATGGAAAATTGTAATTCTGATCCAAACTAAATTATTTGTAAGGATTATAGGATAATATTCAGAGAATAGTTTATTTAAATGTTATAATCTACAAGGCGGAAGGAATATGTATAAACACATATTAGGTGGTATCTAAAAGGTTGGATATGAATTGCGCTGAAGGAATATGAATAAACACATATTAGGTGGTATAGGAAGACGACGATGTCTTGGAGGACTACGGGAGCCATTGATTTTACAATTGGTAGCTAACAGTCGGCATAGGGGGATTCGGTCCTCAGAAGGCATATAATCGTGGATTTATTCAGCAACAATGAGTCGTATATTTATTATAGACTCCCTATTTATTTATTTTTTAACGCGGGGCTGCTAACTAACAGACAGTTAAATATTCAAAGAATTTAAAACGGCAACGGAGACTGAAAAGTGGAACAATGAATAATGTGATGAAGAGCTTATCGGTAGAAATGTACCCGGTTGGTACGCTACGTCAGGTGTGGTAGACGAGCATGTCCTTTACCCTACCTCCCAATGGTCCTGGTGACTGAAATATGTATCCAGGAACCCCGAAACTTTCCCCTTTCTTACCCTACCAAACCTCAGAAAGAAAATAGAATTTTTAACAGTTCATTTTAGTATTTATTTATAGGATTTTTAAACTTAAGTTAATGATGGTAGTACCAAGTGTACTATTACAAATGTTATACGATATTTGATACAATGGTTTTTGGCTTTTAAAATAATGCGAAAAGGGTTACTATACATAGTAATAACAATTTCTACAAGAGAATAAGGTGAAATACAAGTTTGAATGGGTTAGTTTTACAAGGTTTAACCCAAAATAAATGATGTTATAGTAGTTTAACGGGAATATAATGGGAGCAAGATAACAAACAAATTTGGCTTCTAAAAATGTGGGTAGATTCCCAATTAAGTATAAAAGTAAAGTTTTTCACTCACCCTTACTCTGCTATCAGGTTTCGCGAAGGCCTCCGGATTGTGATGACAGGTACGGATAAATTGGCTGCAAAAGAAAATTAATACAAAACGACCCTATAAGCCCGCTAGGGTTAGAGTTGCACTTTTGTTTTGTTTTGTTTTTGCTCTCACTATTTTCGAAATTAACAGATTAGTTTTTTTTTTTTCTTGGTTTGGTTTGTATACAATAATTATTGTTTATTTTATTGGGGTTAAGACGGTTTACACAAGTATATAGATTTGTTTTTTTTTTATATTACAATGGTTATACTTTACAAAATGTATAAATTTACTTATTTAATTTTGACATTACAAGGGTGCCCAAAAGTTTATTAAGGAAGAGTAAACACCAAAATATTGAAAGAAACCGAATTTTTATTCAATATTTTGTGGTTGTACTACGACTATGTACCAAGCAATATTATGCGTGAAACAAAAACAAAATCTTCACCGATGATTGCTGTCTACAATGTTTCCCAGCAAACCTTACGAAAGAGTTTTTGCTTGCTTCATTAATAATACTAAAAATTTAAGACAAAGTTTTTGTCTATTACAACGTATAGCACGTGGGCAGGCTTGTTACAATATAGATATATAGGTATGATAATAATAATAACAAACGGGGTTTAGGTTAGTTGGGGGGGTTTTCTTTTTCTCTTCTTTTTGATTTTTTTTTTCTTTTGTTTTTTAACAATATGAATTAAGGGGGAATTAATAAATTTTATGTTTATATATATACATATAATTTAGAGATATCGGCTTCGATTCCTTTTTTTCTGTTGACGGGTACCACGGTTCTTCGGTTTCGTTTCACTTCTGTTTCTTTTCTGAAATTCTTATTTCCACGTGTACGTAATTTTTTTCCCGTTTTTGTTTTCTTCTTCGGTATCCTATAACGAACTTTTTTTTTTTTTTTCGGTTACTTTTCTGGTTCCCGTTAGTTTGGTCTCGCAGTTAGCTATTTTAGTACAGTTGTACAATTTAAGTTAGTTTTTTCTTTTTCGTAGTTTGAGTTTTGTAATTTTTAATTTTTGGTTGTTTCAATTAACAATTTAGGTTAGGTTTTGTTTTACGTTTGCTTAGTTTGATCTTTTTTAAATTTTTGATTGTTTGTTTCAACTAACACGTTAATTTAGTTTTTCGTTTGCTTAGTTTGCTTTCTTTTTAATTTTTTGATTGTTTCAACTAACACGTTAATTTAGTTTTTCGTTTGCTTAGTTTAAGTTTTGTTAATTTCGTTTGGTTCTTTCCATTAACAATTTAATTTAGTTTTTCCGTTTGCTTAGTTTAAGTTTTGTTAATTTCGTTTGGTTCTTTCCATTAACAATTTAATTTAGTTTTTCCGTTTGCTTAGTTTTAGTTTTGTTAATTTCTTTTGGTTGTTTCAGTTAACAATTTAAATTACGTTTTTCATTTGCGTAGTTTGAGTTGGGTTAATTTCTTTTCGGTTAATTTTAACAAAAATTGGGTGGCTGTCTTCTTTGCAAGAATCTTAAAATTTTATATATTTGCTGTTTTATTAAATTTTATGACTTCTTATAAAGTAGGATAATATTAATTTCCTTTAGCCAACATTCGACACAAATTTTCTTTCTCAAAATTTCACTGTACTTCTTTGCCGTATGCGATTTATAATATTTTTTTCAATATATTTTATAGTCTATAATAAAGGTTTTTGGTTGCTGCAGTTCTTTTCCTTTCTCAAACTCGACTCTGACTCAACCCCCTTTTTACTTGCACTCGTTAACTTATATTCCTTTTTCTTCTGACAAAGTCAGACGAGAATCCCGTTACTTTTTTATTTCGTTCCTTATGAGCGAATATGAATTAAAAGAAAACACGTACTTTAATTTAACAAGATCCACAAAGATCAAAGCAAAAGAAAAAACAAACAAGTGCTGCTAATAGCTATATATATATATTTTGCGCTTTTCATCATATGATGAAAACATGATATAGGTATGTTTCATATGGAGATTTTGCCTAACATATGAAAGACACAAAATGGGCCGTTACAAACTAGACAATAATGGTGACTTTCACAACAGGATTGGCTAGAGAAAATTATTATGTCAAGGGCGTAAATCCTTAGCATGATAAGTTCCGACCGTTCGACCTTGTAAATCTTCAATTAAATAATAATGAGATCCGAGTTTTTCTTTCACTCTACATTTTATGAAAAGCGGGGACAATTTTGCATTGAAATTCTTTTCAGCATTGCTCTGCACAAAGCTTCTACGGTATAATTCTTGTCCTATTCTAAAATTTACAGGGCGAGAACGAAGGTTATATTGTTTTCGACTAATCTCATATGCCTTTCGAATATTGTTTCGAATGTCAGTACGAATAAGTTGCAGATTATCATCTCTTGAAAGCGGATATAAAGGCTCATCAAGCACTCTTAGGTTCTTGAGCAAGGAATAGGAACTAGCATGAGTGATCATGTCTAATCCAAAAAGGGCATGATATGGTGAATTCTGAATGGATTGATGATATGCATTTCTTAGCGCACAGCTAATCTTAGATAAATTTTCATCCCAACCACGCTGATCATTCTTTAAATAAGCACGTATGGCTGCAATTACCGATCTATTTACACGTTCGGATGCATTACTTTGAGGGGAGTACACAGCCGTATACATATGCTGAATACCATAACTAGTTAAAAATGCATTAAAATCGTTCGCACGGAATTGAGAACCATTATCACTAACAATAGTCTCAGGAACACCATAGACATGAAAAATTTGTTTCTGTAATTGCTCTAGAATTATGTTAGAGGTGAATTTCTTCAATGGGAATAACCAATGGAATTTTGACATGTGGTCTAAAACGATTAAGAGTCCAATATTTCCCGATTTGCTACGTGGATATGGTCCAAGAAGGTCGATATATAGACGTTGAAAGGGTCTAAAGGAAAAAGTTTGTTTTCCCATTTCAGGTTTTAGAATTCTATTTGGGGCTTTAGTAGTCTTGCACACCTCACAATTTCTTACATATGTTCTAACGTCCTTTACTAGTCCTGGCCAATAAAAATTACGGCGTAACAAATTAATAGTTTTAGCCATGCCTCCATGAGCTCTAATAGGTTCATCATGGGCTCTTCTTACGACCTCTTGTCGTAATTTCTCTGGAATCCAAAGTTTCCAATTAAATTGATCTTGTCGTTCCTCCCCGATGCTATGTTCGGTTCGAATATAAACAAATCTATCCATAACTTTGATATCAGGGTATTTACTTGATTCACTTTGAATCTTCTGTTTTAAATTCAAATATTCTTGATCAAAAAAGTGTTTAGAGTCGAGATCAATCTCGGGTTCCGAAAAATCTAATTCAGATACTTCTCCATTATAACAACGTGACAATGCGTCTGGGACAACATGTTCCTTTCCTTTCCTATGACTGATCGTAAAATTAAAAGCTTGTAATTTTAATACCCAACGGGCTAATCTTCCTGACAAATCTGGTTGACGTAAGAGCCAAATAAGACTGGCATGGTCAGTTATGATCTCAAATTCTTGCAATTCAAGATAACAACGAAATCGATTCACAGCTTCTACTGCGGCTAAACATTCTCTTTCGGTTACACTGTAGTTTCGTTGTGCACTATTCAACTTCTTACTCATGAATGCTACAGGTCTTTCTACTTCTTCACTATCCAGCTGTACTAGCACTGCACCTATCCCAAAATCACTTGCATCGCAATGAAGAAAAAATTTCTTTGAAAAATCAGGGTTAATTAGTACGGGAGTAGTAGTAAGTAGTGTTTTAATTTCTTTGAACGCTGCATTAGCTTCATCTGTCCAACAAAACTTTCGCTTCTTAGAAATAACTTCCGTAATAGGAAATACGATCGTAGAAAAATTTTCCACAAACCTGCGGTACCATCCTGCTAATCCTAAAAATCCTCTTACTTGTCTAATAGTTCTAGGAACTGGCCAATTAACAATTGCACTCACCTTTTCAGGGTCAGTGGAAATACCTCCATTACCTATTACATATCCTAAGTAAGGAACTTTCGTAACACAAAATTTACTTTTCGAAATGTTTAATGTTAGATTTGCTTTGCGAAACTCTTCTGCTAGACGAAGTAAAGTAGATAAATGTGAAGAGAAATCTTCGGATACAATGATCAGATCATCTAAATAACCGAAAACGGAATATCGTAAATCGGGTGGTATAATTTGGTCAATTAATCTACACATAGTAGAAGGCGCATTACAGAGACCGAATGGCATTACTGTAAATTGATAGAAGGGACGGCCTGGAATGGTAAACGCTGTCAGCGGTTTAGCTGAATCAGACAAACCTATCTGCCAATAAGCATCTTTTAAATCCAACTTAGTGATTATATTAGCTTTTGGAAGTCTAGAAAATATACCTTCAATAGACGGAAGAGGATATGCATCCTTTAGGGTTACACTATTAAGTTTGCGAGCATCCAAACAAAGACGAACTTTGTTAGGTTTAATTACCAAACGCATGGGTGAACTCCATGGGGATTGAGACGGTTCTATTACGTTCAGGCTTAACATTCTATCTATTTCTGCAAACATCAAATTTTCTACAGCCGGTGAAACTGGGTAGAATCTCTGTTTTATGGGTTTAGAATTTCCTACATCAATATTGTGTTGAATTAGACTGGTTCGCGATAAACCTTGTTGTTCAAAATTTGGAAATAAAGCTATTACGGTATCTAATTGTTGACGTTGAGTCGGTGTTAACGGAAACACGAGTTCTTCTGACTGAATTTCAGAATTGCTAGGATTTTTTAATTCTAATTCGGGTAAGGGGTTTACAATTATGGCAGAGGCGACTTGGGTTAATTTACTTTGATCGATTATATCAGCGGATTCAATTGAACTAGGAATCAAATTAAATGCTTTCCAAAAATCTATTCCTAATATGAGACGTTGTGAGATTGACGGAATTATAAACAGATTTAATAAACGCTTTTGGTGTTTAAAAGTAATTTCAACCGATAACCAACCAATAACGGATTGGGAATGACCATCAGCGGTTTTTACTACTGAACGACATTTATGAAACTGAGGGTTATTTGAAAAGTTTATCTGGGCTAAATCACTACCTATGCAAGAAATATTTGCACCAGTATCAAGGAGTCCAAATTCGGAAAAATTTAAAAATGAAACTTTCGCATAAAAACGGTTATCTTGACGATTATTAATAATAGCGTGTATAAGAAATTTTCTACATTGCTTACGCAGCTTATAAAATTTTCTCATTCGAAGAGTCGATCTTTTTGGCTTATTAATAGTATGATGACAATTATCAACATTAAAAATTTTATTTCGCTTATCTAGGTAATTCTGTAAACGAACATGATATGGTAGACTAGGAAAAATTATTTTAGAGGGATTTTCCTCGGTTACTATGCTTGGTGTCTCTGGCTTCAAAACAATAACTTCCTTATCTTCATCCTTACTAGTTATACGACTAGAGTTCACGACAGATTTGGGCTTTGCTAGTTTTTTGAACTCAGTTGCAAGTTTTTTGAAAAAATGAACTTCTTACTGGAACATTTTTGACATTGCGGTTTGTATGTATCTTTTGCTCCGCAACCGTAACAAAATATTGTTCTATCCTTCAGACAATCGTACCAAAAGTGTTCTGGATCACCACAATTCCAACAGTAATATATTTTTGCTTTGGCCTCGATGGCATTAACTTCTTCGTTAGTTGACACTAATCCTTCGTGGGCTTCTTCAAAATCTAAACCAGCTACTTGTCTTCTTACTATCGGATGATTGGGCATTCGAGCTAATAAATTCTTACGTACATGTTCTTCATTCCAAAATGTTTCACGCATCTGTACTAGTTTTCTTAACTGAGATATTGAATGTATGGGAATATAGAGAATATCTTGGCGAATTTCTGGCCTAAGGTTCCTTGTCAAAATTCCTATAAGTTCCATTTCGGACATAGGCAAAGGCAACCTATCCATGATTGAGGATATAACATCGAAATAGGCATCAAAAGTTTCACCTACTTTTTGTTTTCTATTGCGGATTTCCTCCATAATATCAAACGAGGACCTAAAATCTCTATATTGACACTTAATAGCATCACTGAAACCTTGCCAAGTAATAATATTGACTTGCTTTCTATATCTCCAATACCAATCTTTGGCTTTACCATGCAAAAGCACATTTAAATTCTTTAGAATCGGAGCGAAGTCTCCTTCAAAGTTATCAAAAGTCAAAGAATTGATGCGGTATAAAAATTCATCTACGGTTAAACCAGTAGGGGATCCTTCAAATCTTATATTCCAACTCTGGATTATAGCTGTAAGTTTGTCAGGATTATATGCTGATGTGTTAGACATTGAGCGAATAGGCGTATATGATCTAAGAGGACTTCTATGATCATAATTTACATTATTTGGCCTAGTAGGGTTATTTGAATGTTCACGTGACCGAGTCGATTGATTCGCATTATTATTCATATTATTTGGGTTTCTTTCGTTCGTCACAGGATTGGGTTGTGATTGTGACGCTGGCACAAAATTAAAATTAGACAAAAGTCTAGCCATAGTGGTTTCTATCAATTGATTCAATTGATCATAGTTACTAGGAGTGTTTAAATTTTCTCTAGGGGATCTAGAAGGCTGAGCTACCTCTGAATCATCTTCTTCAGGAACATCCTGATCCTTCTCTCCTAAGCTACGTCGACTATCATGAAACAAAGACCTAGTTTGACTACGAGTATTATATGGCATAGTTGAAGTACCACGACCACGACCTTTCAAACCTTGCTTAGTTTGAATGTCTGGTTGCGAAAAATTTATTCTTTTAAGATCACCTAACTCACATGGTTTTTTACATATCGGACATTGAGCCGTGTTAACTAAATAATTTTCAATACAAGTCTGATGAAAACTATGATTACAAGTTGTGATTATAAGACAACGGTCTTTTCCTGACATTTCCGTAGAACAGACACTACAAATATTTTCCCCTGCCGACGACGATGTTGACGCGGAGGCTTCATTAGGCGGAGTTCTTGGAAGTGACATTTCCGGTTTACTTGATTATTCAAATTTACAATTGGTCTTTTTTTTCTTTTCCTGTTCTTTCAGGAATGATTTGATTAGTTATATATGTTATAGGTTTTTTTTTTTCAAAATTTATTTAAGATGATATTTTTTTTTTTTTTTTTTTTTTCGCTATTTATGGATTTACTTACACCATACAAATGTATTAAATTTAATATTAACTTTGCTTTCTTCGTTAATTGCTTATTTATATATTAATTTTTTTTTTTCAAAATTATCGGAATTTAATTATATTTATCCCGACGATAAGATTTATTATATTAACACTACGTTTTATATTTGTGTTTGGTTTGCTAACTAGCGAAAAAAATAATTCCGATTTCTATCTCGCAAAATTTTAATTAATTGATTATGAAATTATTATACACTCTGTAAACAAAATTTTTTCTTTCTTTGAGGCTGGTAGGTAAGGGTACTTAATTCAATTTATTAGGATACATTAGCATCTTATTTGTTCAACAAAATTAGTTCTGTAACGAGTTGTTTTACCAGGAGTTACTACATAGAAGATTCCTTTTACTATCTCCATACAAATTTGAAATCATTTGACAAATAAGGTTCTACTACGATAAGTGGGATTACAATTACTGGGCTATTTAACTATGATTATGTGTAATACTATTCATGCGCAAGTTCACCAATTAATTCTTTCAAGTTCTGATACAACTTGTCCGAGACAACAACTTCGGATAGATTTTCGCTTCCTTGCAAGAATCTATTTTTCCTAGAATTTATTATCCAAGAGCAAAATCAACTATATAGACTCTACACCAATAGTACTATACACAATCTTACGCTTTTGAAAATTTTGGTACACCGATACACACATGTTCAGTAGAAAAGACAACCAGTTGGCTTAAAGGTCGTTTTACTCGATTAAAATTCAAGTAAACGAAAAATCCATAAAAGGACTGATTATTATTCCTCCGAAAATACGATAATACTACTGTACTTCAAATATCCAAACGCATAGTATGGAATTTACTCATTAAATTGTAAAAAAAAATATTTAAAGTGAAATATGTATTTAAGTATTCAGGCAGCAAATTGCTTAACCCCTTCCTGCCACGTTGGCTTTTGGTTTTTCTTTGGCCCCACGTTGGCTTTTGTTTTGGGCCCCACGTTGGGCGCCAGTTTATTTTATATGTTTTGGTTCACATGTAATAAAGTCAATGCCAGTTTATTTTGTTAAGTTAATGTAATGGAATAAAGAAGCCAGTTTATTTAATGTTATGCTTCACATATCTAATAAAGTAGTAAAGAAACCCAGTTTATTATGTTATGATTAAATGTAAATAAAGCCAGTTTATTTTTGTTACGGTTTTATTGTAAATAAAGAAACCCATGCCAGTTTATTTATGTTAGGAAATATTCTGGAAAGATGGAAGGATATATGAGGTGGACTTTATTACATTGTGACATATCCAAGTTAAATTATCACCGCCAGTTTATTATATATTGTACTGGTCATATACCAATTTTAAATATAACTAATTATATTAATGACTTACCAGAAGCCAGTTTATTATATAAGGAAAATGGAAAATTGTAATTCTGATCCAAACTAAATTATTTGTAAGGATTATAGGATAATATTCAGAGAATAGTTTATTTAAATGTTATAATCTACAAGGCGGAAGGAATATGTATAAACACATATTAGGTGGTATCTAAAAGGTTGGATATGAATTGCGCTGAAGGAATATGAATAAACACATATTAGGTGGTATAGGAAGACGACGATGTCTTGGAGGACTACGGGAGCCATTGATTTTACAATTGGTAGCTAACAGTCGGCATAGGGGGATTCGGTCCTCAGAAGGCATATAATCGTGGATTTATTCAGCAACAATGAGTCGTATATTTATTATAGACTCCCTATTTATTTATTTTTTAACGCGGGGCTGCTAACTAACAGACAGTTAAATATTCAAAGAATTTAAAACGGCAACGGAGACTGAAAAGTGGAACAATGAATAATGTGATGAAGAGCTTATCGGTAGAAATGTACCCGGTTGGTACGCTACGTCAGGTGTGGTAGACGAGCATGTCCTTTACCCTACCTCCCAATGGTCCTGGTGACTGAAATATGTATCCAGGAACCCCGAAACTTTCCCCTTTCTTACCCTACCAAACCTCAGAAAGAAAATAGAATTTTTAACAGTTCATTTTAGTATTTATTTATAGGATTTTTAAACTTAAGTTAATGATGGTAGTACCAAGTGTACTATTACAAATGTTATACGATATTTGATACAATGGTTTTTGGCTTTTAAAATAATGCGAAAAGGGTTACTATACATAGTAAAAACAATTTCTACAAGAGAATAAGGTGAAATACAAGTTTGAATGGGTTAGTTTTACAAGGTTTAACCCAAAATAAATGATGTTATAGTAGTTTAACGGGAATATAATGGGAGCAAGATAACAAACAAATTTGGCTTCTAAAAATGTGGGTAGATTCCCAATTAAGTATAAAAGTAAAGTTTTTCACTCACCCTTACTCTGCTATCAGGTTTCGCGAAGGCCTCCGGATTGTGATGACAGGTACGGATAAATTGGCTGCAAAAGAAAATTAATACAAAACGACCCTATAAGCCCGCTAGGGTTAGAGTTGCACTTTTGTTTTGTTTTGTTTTTGCTCTCACTATTTTCGAAATTAACAGATTAGTTTTTTTTTTTTCTTGGTTTGGTTTGTATACAATAATTATTGTTTATTTTATTGGGGTTAAGACGGTTTACACAAGTATATAGATTTGTTTTTTTTTTATATTACAATGGTTATACTTTACAAAATGTATAAATTTACTTATTTAATTTTGACATTACAAGGGTGCCCAAAAGTTTATTAAGGAAGAGTAAACACCAAAATATTGAAAGAAACCGAATTTTTATTCAATATTTTGTGGTTGTACTACGACTATGTACCAAGCAATATTATGCGTGAAACAAAAACAAAATCTTCACCGATGATTGCTGTCTACAATGTTTCCCAGCAAACCTTACGAAAGAGTTTTTGCTTGCTTCATTAATAATACTAAAAATTTAAGACAAAGTTTTTGTCTATTACAACGTATAGCACGTGGGCAGGCTTGTTACAATATAGATATATAGGTATGATAATAATAATAACAAACGGGGTTTAGGTTAGTTGGGGGGGTTTTCTTTTTCTCTTCTTTTTGATTTTTTTTTTCTTTTGTTTTTTAACAATATGAATTAAGGGGGAATTAATAAATTTTATGTTTATATATATACATATAATTTAGAGATATCGGCTTCGATTCCTTTTTTTCTGTTGACGGGTACCACGGTTCTTCGGTTTCGTTTCACTTCTGTTTCTTTTCTGAAATTCTTATTTCCACGTGTACGTAATTTTTTTCCCGTTTTTGTTTTCTTCTTCGGTATCCTATAACGAACTTTTTTTTTTTTTTTCGGTTACTTTTCTGGTTCCCGTTAGTTTGGTCTCGCAGTTAGCTATTTTAGTACAGTTGTACAATTTAAGTTAGTTTTTTCTTTTTCGTAGTTTGAGTTTTGTAATTTTTAATTTTTGGTTGTTTCAATTAACAATTTAGGTTAGGTTTTGTTTTACGTTTGCTTAGTTTGATCTTTTTTAAATTTTTGATTGTTTGTTTCAACTAACACGTTAATTTAGTTTTTCGTTTGCTTAGTTTAAGTTTTGTTAATTTCGTTTGGTTCTTTCCATTAACAATTTAATTTAGTTTTTCCGTTTGCTTAGTTTAAGTTTTGTTAATTTCGTTTGGTTCTTTCCATTAACAATTTAATTTAGTTTTTCCGTTTGCTTAGTTTTAGTTTTGTTAATTTCTTTTGGTTGTTTCAGTTAACAATTTAAATTACGTTTTTCATTTGCGTAGTTTGAGTTGGGTTAATTTCTTTTCGGTTAATTTTAACAAAAATTGGGTGGCTGTCTTCTTTGCAAGAATCTTAAAATTTTATATATTTGCTGTTTTATTAAATTTTATGACTTCTTATAAAGTAGGATAATATTAATTTCCTTTAGCCAACATTCGACACAAATTTTCTTTCTCAAAATTTCACTGTACTTCTTTGCCGTATGCGATTTATAATATTTTTTTCAATATATTTTATAGTCTATAATAAAGGTTTTTGGTTGCTGCAGTTCTTTTCCTTTCTCAAACTCGACTCTGACTCAACCCCCTTTTTACTTGCACTCGTTAACTTATATTCCTTTTTCTTCTGACAAAGTCAGACGAGAATCCCGTTACTTTTTTATTTCGTTCCTTATGAGCGAATATGAATTAAAAGAAAACACGTACTTTAATTTAACAAGATCCACAAAGATCAAAGCAAAAGAAAAAACAAACAAGTGCTGCTAATAGCTATATATATATATTTTGCGCTTTTCATCATATGATGAAAACATGATATAGGTATGTTTCATATGGAGATTTTGCCTAACATATGAAAGACACAAAATGGGCCGTTACACTATTCTTAATCGATTGGCAGCTCTATCTGATTTAAAGCACTATTCTCGAGAAACCATGTTATTTTCTCTCCACAGAAAGATACTGACTGGGAAATTGGAGATCGTACCTAATCATAAATACCACAATGATACTTACCAAAAAACAAATTCTGGTATTTCTGTAGCTTTTTTTAATTTACATTCAAGTCTTAGGGTAGAGCCTTCGTCTATGTGTATATCAGGCGAACCAGTTATTTCAGCTTCGGCCTCTGTAAATAAAAATATGATATATTAAACACATAGTTTATATAGCAGTAAACTTCATTTAACATAAATTTTTTAAAATACATATTTTGCTACAAAATTTTGAAAAATATCTGCATGCTTAAGCATGGCCCCGTATTGTGTCTATATCACATGATTTTAATGTTAGACTAAAAACGATTTAAAGACAAATAAATCAGCTTTCTACAAAATATTTTGATTAAGTTAAATTAATTTTAAACCACAAGCTCAAAATTTTAATGAAACGGTCGGAAATTCGGTTTTTCTAGAAGGTATAATGAATAAAGTGGATTATTTGCAAATATTAAAATATATAAACAGGACAATTGCTGAAGAAAAAGAGTACCAAAGTGTTTTATTTTTGAAATTGTCTTGACGCGACTTTGATAATTAGTCACGAATGTTTATCAAAACACAAAAGACACGAGTATGTTTATCAATACTTACCGACAACTTTCAATTCAATAAATATCGATTGAGTGGGATAAATGGACAGCTGGCATTCATAAAGTCCTCGATCGTCTTCTCGTACAGATTTTATTCGAAGTGACCAATGACCCATATGACGTGTATGTTCAACTAAGAACCGCTTATCGCTACTGTGAGTCGACAAACCGACTGTTAACAATTGAAAATCCTTGCGTCTTATCCATGATACCTGCAATTCAAAGTAAATGTAACATTCGATTATATGTTATCGACTTCGAAAGGTTATTATGAAAAAACAAACGCTTTAAAAAGACGAATTCGGTGATAGTTAAATTAAATATAAACTTGGCTACAAGAATCAACTGCATTAATTTCATATACTGAACTTACCGTTGCCGGAGAATTTAGCTTGACGACGCAGGGTAGAATCGCCAGACCACCTTTTTGAACAATAACCCGTGAATTATTCTTCGTTGCGAATTGGGATCGGCCACTATTTGTAAAGAGGTTTTGAGGAGATGAATTTTTTCCCATATCTGAATATAAAGAAAGAAAGATTTTAAAAATGTTTTTGTTTCTCTAATTATGTCAGTAGAATCCAATTTCAATAAATTCCCTATTGCGAACAGAAAGAGATAATAACTGTTAGAAAGTATACTATCACAGACCAATTTAAAACTAATATCACATATTTTTATTCTGATGATAATTCTTTGAACCATAACGTTATTCATAAAGTCTGTTTTCTTCTATTTATTTTCTGTTTGAATTCGGTTATGAAAAATCCTATAAGGGCTTTCATATATTTTACTATGCACTAAATAAATAGTTTTAACTTGAAACGGAATCTTACCAGAATATGCACCAATACATACAAGAGGAATGATAAGCAATAGTCCACGAAGTATTCGTAAATGTTGTAAAATAGAATACATCATTTAATTGACAGTAGTCCTCAATAAAATATTGTATTTCCAACCTCCATTGACGTTTATTTTAATCTGATATATTATTGAATCTGCATACCGCACTGAAAAAGAAATTTAAATACATAAATAACCTGCACTTGCATTTACCATTTTTTGAATATATTATGAAATAAAATTCGTGAAGTGTTTTATTTATTTATTTTTTAAAAAAAAAGTGCTGTACGTTATACTTCATAGCAAAAAAAAAAAAAAAATAATAAATAAATAAATATTTATCGTCTAAAAAAATATTTAATGAATAAATTAAAAATGTTTAACCTGCTGGGTCAGAGCTTCTTTACGACATTTCTGAACCTACTACGACAAGGGACGTTGGGGAATCATCTCAGCTTTGTCATAAAAACTTAAAAAGTAAATTTTTGGAGTAATTAAGTGTAGAAAAAAATATTTTGTTGATAACATCATTTAGGTGGCAAAGGTGGTAATATGTTACCTCAACGCCCAATAAAAGGGGCGGGGCCCAAAATTTGATTTTTATGATTTTCTGCCTTCAAGCTCAACGCTTTGGACTTTCTTTTCATTTGCTTAACAAAATTACAAAAAAAAAACGTTAAAAATTATGTGGTTGTTTTAGAAGTTGCTTTAGTTGTTCATAGGGTACTTTTTTTACCCCTTGTCCGATTTTGTCTATTTACGAACTTCACCTGTCTTATCCTTTAAAATTTATCTACACCAAATTTCAAGGGTCTAGTTCTTTTCGTTTGGACTGTATCGTATTTTCCAAAGACGGACGGACGGACATGGCTAGATCGTTTCAGATGTCATCACTGATTAAAAATATATATACTTTTTTGGTCTTAAGGTACGTTCACACTTATCAAATATTTGCCCCGAAAAGCGTAATAGATTGAAGCAATAGAATGAAACATTGTGAATTGGGACTAAATGTTAGTTTCATTAATTAAATAGTTTTTAAATCTTTTTAATACAACCTTACAACTGTTTTTTTTTTTTCAGTATAAAGCTGACAAAACTGAAAGCGGTCTTAAATAGCTCTTCCATAAAATTTAGCATTAAAAGGTTCCGGATTATATGCTCTTACATCCTAGTAAAATCCGGCAATATAGTTTTCAGTTTTGTGATTTTTGCTGACTTTTTCCAATTTTTCGCCAAAAATCGAAGTATTATAACACGGCAAATAGAAACGCGGACTTCAACTGAACTTTTGAATAAATAAAATAAAATGATGCTTCCAGCATGTTGATGTTTTCCTAATTTTTCGTAATTAAAAATTTATCCCTTTACAAAGGAAGTTGTGTGGAAATACTAAGTTTTAAAACTTTAATGTATATTCTTTTCCTTTCTTCTTATTATAGCTCACCTGTCTTATCCTTTAAAATTTATCTACACCAAATTTCAAGGGTCTAGTTCTTTTCGTTTGGACTGTATCGTATTTTCCAAAGACGGACGGACGGACATGGCTAGATCGTTTCAGATGTCATCACTGATTAAAAATATATATACTTTTTTGGTCTTAAGGTACGTTCACACTTATCAAATATTTGCCCCGAAAAGCGTAATAGATTGAAGCAATAGAATGAAACATTGTGAATTGGGACTAAATGTTAGTTTCATTAATTAAATAGTTTTTAAATCTTTTTAATACAACCTTACAACTGTTTTTTTTTTTTCAGTGATAGGAACGGATAAAGTTACATATGGTCAAGTCACCCCGTCGGCAACTGTGCGCTTTGCAAAGTATTTTTGAAATAAATAAGTAGCCTGAAGATAAGATAGAAGAACAACATGATTTTCTCAAATTAGGATCCCACGAGATCCCAAAATTGAGTATGGGATCAAAACCACTTTGTTTTTTTTTAGTCAGCTGATTTCGATATTCAGCTAACTGAGGCAGCGGTAACAACACTATCCCGTTTTGTGGCATAAACGCCACCTGTAAAATCACTTTGCCTTAGCTTCGGAACAAATGTTGTAAATATGTATAGTGTTGATATATTATATAAAATAGCCATCATTTTATACAAAATTACACAAATACATACATATACTAATATTATTTAAAATATATTGCATTCTCTTACAAATAGTATGAAAAATATATTGTATTCCCTTAGTTAATTTTAGGTCAAAAATATTAATAAATATTTTATATAACTGTAAATCTCTCTTTCTCACATTAAAATAATCATTTTCATATATACAATAACCAAATACATGTACATACATATTCTTCTTTTTTTAATTTACCCTACATTTGAATTTATGCACATTTATTTACACTTACCTTCTAACATTATCTAAATTAACAATATTTATTCGTACATTTTTGAATTGGACTTAATTTTCTTTTGAATTTAAAAACTTTTAAATCTATATACACATTTGCGTATATATTTACATTGAATTTATAATACACAAATAATTTTCTCGAGCTGTTTTGAATTTGTATTTGATACACATACACACACATACATATTTAGTCACATCGATGCTGTTTCACACAATTAAAAGATACGAAAAACACACATTTCCGTACATAGATATTTTCGTTTCCTATTTTATTTAAACTACAATTATACTAATAAACACTTGATAGCACATTCACAAATATTTATATAACTTTCTTTCGCGTTACTCAACACAGCACATTGATTTGTAATATATTTTTATTAATTCAATTGAATTTTATGTGCTCAATTTTATAATATACGAATTTTTGCATGATATATTATTTTTAAGACAAACCGCGCAATGCGCACCAACAATTAATTTGGTCTGATAATCGACTACGAGTTAAATTGTAACTTTACTACGGAATTTGTACTCCTATGCAAATGAAATGATATTTTCAAGGACGCACTTGAGGGTTAAATTACACTCTGCTAATCGATTGTTTCTGCAATGAGATGGAATGGCTCGATTAAAATAGTTGTGATAAAAGAAGCTAGAGTTATGTAGTGTTTAATGTGAAATAAATTAATATTTAAATTTTAAGTTTTTACCTACTGTAACATATTATACATCGAATGAAAGCTTATTGTCTTTGCTTTTCGATTAAGTTAGCAAAGTATGTACCTGGCCTGTATATATGTATGTACATTTTACTCAGCCAGCAGTATTAATATCCTGCTACCTGCTAAAAAGGTACCGAGCTTTGATGCTATTACTAGGACTCAAGTGGACTGGCACCCTATGCAAACTAAACTAACCAATCTAGCCTTCTCCCAAGATAATTCAAGAGCTGGGAGACAAAACCAGATTAGTGCCGATGACTGTTTTCACAGGACAGGCAAATAATTGAACTACATAGATAGTGATTAGCGAGGAAAAGTTTTTTAAAACCATACAAAAATAAATAGCAATGCAATGCAGATGCTACATTCGTCCGGAAGTCTGAAGGACACTATCTAAATGCTCCCTTTTGAACAATCCGTAAATACCTGTACTATTTCGTGCAATGACCCTTCCCTTTCGTATTGAAGCAGTGCTTCGGAGAGAAGTTTTATATGACATCAGGTATTTTATCTGTTGTAACTAAAATGAGCGATTAAGTGTAACCAAAGCATGTCAAAGAGTACCTTCTTCGGATTACATCTGAAACACCGCTTATCATAAGTGAAATTTTCCCGCAAATTCTCTATCCCTGAGCTTGGTGCTATCCAATATCGTCTTTATGACTGTTATTAGTACCCAATTAAATACTTTAGGGCTTCTAAACTTTGCAAATCTGATATGGCTGCCGCTACATCATCTTCGTATGCAACGGTTCTACTCATTATTATAGATATAATTATTTAGTTAAAAATTGGACATAAGCTAAAAATCATATGCTGTTTAAACGTTTATCTAGAATTGGCTATAACCGGTTGATAATACGACTACCCTAAAAACTAGCTGACTATTCTTACCGATCTGGCAATTCCATATGTACGTTTTGTGCATCTGGCATCCACGGCTGCACGTTATTTGTTGTGAAAAGGAGTAGAATCAAGGGGCACAACAGTTTAATGCAGAAAAATGATTAATTATTTGTTATAACATTTATTTGTACCAATAATTAAACTCAAGTATGTACAAACTGGTGTTAAGGACTTATTACCGAAATGTTTATGTAAATCATTTTTGCCAGCAGTCGGTTCGAGTAAGATTTTGTTTTTATAATTATGTAAACATTTTAATCAGTGCGCACATACGTACATATAGTACTTTGCAGGTGGTGTTGAAGCAGAAAAAAAAGATAATAGTTATATTAAAGAGGCGAATTCTAAATGTGTTTCTATTTCCGATGAAGTTTTATATTCTGGAACTGGCCCTGCATTCAACAAAGATGTATCAACTACTAACAGGCTGGAGGTAACAAGACATGCGTGGCAGCCCAGTCCTAGCTTGGGATATGGCAATTTCCTAGATTTCTCCAAGAAGCTATCCAAATTCAGATTGACATGTAAGTGAATCATACATATATCGAACGTTTAAGTCTGATATAACTGCTTAACTACGGAGTAACGCAGTCTGCTCTGCTTCTGTTTGCCGGTTTTAGTGTATATATGTAATCCGAAGACAAGTTCTTAAAAAATACTAAGGGGCATATGTATAATGAAAAATGGTATAAAGCTGACAAAACTGAAAGCGGTCTTAAATAGCTCTTCCATAAAATTTAACATTAAAAGGTTCCGGATTATATTCTCTTACATCCTAGTAAAATCCGCAATATAGTTTTCAGTTTTGTGATTTTTGCTGACTTTCGAATTTTTCGCTTCAACTGAACTTTTGAATAAATAATATAAAATGATGCTTCCAGCATGTTGATGTTTTCCTAAGTTTTTTGTAATTAAAAATTTATCCCTTTACAAAGGAAGTTGTGTGGAAATACTAAGTTTTAAAACTTTAATGTATATTCTTTTCCTTTCTTCTTATTATAGCTCTTGTTGTAATAACAACAATGGGAGGATACGCAATGGCTCCTGCCCCCTTTGACCCTGCTTCATTTTTCTTATGCTGTTTAGGCACAGGTCTAGTTTCGGCGGCTGCAAACTCTATTAACCAATACCATGAAGTACCATTCGATTCACAAATGTCAAGAACCAAAAATCGAGTGCTTGTAACTGGAAAAGTAACGCCTCTGCATGCTATAGGATTTGCTGCCGTTTCAGCCACTGCAGGTCTCAGTATGCTATACTTTGGTGTAAATGATCTAACAGCCGCTTTGGGACTCGGAAATCTTTTTCTTTATACATCAATTTACACACCAATGAAGCGTATGTCAATACTAAACACATGGGTCGGATCTGTTGTTGGCGCTATACCACCACTAATGGGATGGGCGGGTTGCTGTGGAAGTTTAGATGCTGGGGCTTGGATTTTAGCTGGACTGTTGTATGCTTGGCAGTTCCCTCATTTTAATGCATTATCATGGAACTTACGGCCTGACTATAGTCGTGCTGGATATCGGATGATGGCTGTGACTAATCCAGGCTTATGTAGACGAACAGCGCTAAGGTATACATTTGTTATCGGCGGTCTTTCCTGTATAGCCCCCTTGTTAGATGTAACTAATTACTGGTTTACACTGGAAACTTTACCTCTGAACGGATATTTCTGTTATTTAGGTAAGTAAACATATTATGTGATATATCATAAATTATTATAGCATGTATTTATGAATCTTTACAGCCTACAAGTTTTATGAGAAATCGGATAGTGGGACTTCTCGCAAACTCTTCCGGTTTTCTTTAATTCACCTGCCACTTTTGATGTTATTATTTATTCTTAATAAGAAACAATGGTTCTTGACTGAAAAAAGAAGTCCAATGAAATTAGATAATATTAGCGCAAAGGAAGCTACAACCGACATCTTATCGGAACAACGCACTAAAGGCAGCATACTTCTAAGGGACTCTAGCAAATATATGTCTTTGGAATCAGTATCTTAGTCATAAAATTTTATTGTTGTTGATCTGATTGTAGTAATAAAAAAATTCGTGTGGATATAACATTATTTATTATTGCGTTGCAATTACTTACTTATTTAAAAAATTTCGCAAATTTTTAAACAAATTTTAAATATATACAAAGATCTCTTTAAAAAGCTTTAAAATGACACCTAGATAATGGCTACAACCTTTTTTATTATACACTTACTATTCAACCAAAGACTGTCTGTCGTTGGTGTTAAATAGAAATACAATTGAATTTTTGCAGGTATGGAATAAAATAAAAACTACTAATTGCATGTAAAGGCGTTGGTTTTGATGCTATGGCAATAAATTCTTATATTTTTGTGAATTGTATTGGAATCACTGAAGAACTCAATTAAGTAAAAAATCTGAGTTAGAGCCTTTCTACTTGAAACCAACGATATGTAAATATGGAAACAAACCTTTTATTTATTTTTTAGATGTTCTTCATTTTAATCTTTCTTTGGGATATCTATATACGATGTACTAGATTATGTAAGTAGCATAGAGCGGAATTGTCAAAAGAAATTAAAAAAAACTTCATTCCGAAAGACTGTTTCCTTTTTTGTTTTTAGGGAATTAATTCCGTTTCCGAATAGAATAGGATTGTGATATGAGTGCGTATATAAGTATGAAAAAAATTACTATACAATTTGACGTTTTTATTTGCAATAATTGCTTACACTAAAAATAGTTGGCATTATACACAACGTATGTATTGGAAACTCTGGCAATGGCTTATCTACATTTGCAATATCATAACTTTTATGTTTTCTGTAATATATGTTGAAATATATGTATAAGTATGGTATATGTCAGATTTTTACTTTACTTGCACACTGGTACAAAAACGAAACATGGTAAAGATAAAGCAGCAAAAAATAAGCAAATCAGCTGTTATGGCCACTCGTTATTATATCGACTTGTCCGGGGTCTTTTATACATGTCAGGTGTAGACTCGATGTCAGATTGAAGACCCAATTGGGCATCTCTGGTAAACATTAAATATTTTAAGGCTCTGGTTTCACTGATAACTTGTTAAAAAATCACTGTATATTTCTATAATAGAATAATTGATCTGATTTCTAAAAAGTTTATTGAAAATTATGTTGAATGAAGGTAAAAATCGCTGGAACAAAGTAAGTAATATAATGCTGAAATACATTATTTATTAGTATGAAGTAACTATTCACTATCATATAACTTACTAAATGTTTTCTAGGCAATGCTTGGTCCTCTACCCGATGACTTTTTACGCTTAAATGTGTACTCAGATCGAGTACAAAATATTGATGCTCAAACAGCTATGGCGTTATTCCGACAAACACTTCCTCAAGTTTCAGTAAGTAAATTTATTATCTTACTAAAAGCAGATTTTTCCCCCCTTAAATTAAGCCATTTCCAATTCGTACTTTGACTGCGAATTCCAAATTGGAACATTTCTTAAGCTGTAGTTTTGTATTGTATGTTTTAAGATGTATTACATACATATTTATAGTATATGAATGATTCATATGAAATAATTTTGGATAAAGCTGATAACAAGGTGGTTTCGAATAGTATGCTTTCTATGATATGGCTGATAACACTAGCGATCCTACAATAAACAATTCTACATAAGTACTTACCCATGGACAATATATAGATCTTATAATGCTAAATGTACATCCGCTTTTATTTTTTATAATGTAGCGACTTTTTAATAGGCGTGACTAATGAAGCAGTCTAAAGAAAGCGGATAATATATATCAAAATAATTTGATAACGGTTTGTTCGATTTAAATAAGTTCGAGAAAGATGCGGATAAAATTAACTTTAACTCAAACTAATATAAATTTTTTCGATATTCGTAATAAATTCGTGTTGTAAGGAGTATCAAAAGAACACAAACTTTTGGAAAACCGTAAAATCAAAAAATTTATTAAATATGGATTTTCATAAAAAAATCTTCAGTTTGTCTTTTCTTTACGTCGTAAGATACATAACTTCACAGCTAAATACGTTGTTTCGTAACTGCTTACGTCAAAACATATTTAACTCGGCATATTTATCTTCACACACTTACATTTATTTTTGTTTTTATTTTTGGAAGGGGTCAATTAGGAGAGAAGGGGTAGGGCAGCAGAGGATTACCAGGTTACGTCTCAGCTTCGTCATTAAAGCCTAAAAATGTTATTTTTAAGGAATGTAGGCTTAAGTAAAAATGTTTACACTATTTTTGCATATAATAACGCCCACTAAAGGGGGCGGAGTCTAAAAATAATCTTTTGACAAAATAATTTTTAAATTTTTTTGTTATATTAGTATTTAATTTGTGGTATGTTATTGAAATCATTTATGTGTAAGATTTCTTACTTTTATCCTAATAAATGCAATGTTTCAATATTAATAGTTTATTTAAATAAAAAAATAAGTAAGACGTCGTGAACCATCTCTTAAACAGATTCTGGATACTAAAGTCAATCAAAATTACATAGATATGTAACAAAGTTCATGCTCTCGGTATTTTATTTATTTAATGGAAAATATTAAACATTTATTCCTGATTTTATTTAGGCTTCAACCCATGTAGGTCGCTTAAGTATAACATGCGCTCAAGCTAAACTTGCTAGAAACTATGGCCTTACTCGGATGGATCCCTATGTACGAATTCGCTTGGGCCATTATGTTTACGAAACCCAAACTGACCCAAATGGTGGCAAAAATCCAAGATGGAATCGAATTATTCAAAGCCAATTACCTATTGGTGTAAATTCTATTTATGTTGAAATATATGATGAATGCAGCTTCAAAATGGATGAAATAATTGCATGGTGTGAGATCAAAATACCCCAGAGAGTTTTCAATGGTGAAACACACGAAGAATGGTATCCTTTGAGCGGCAAACAGGGCGATGGACTCGAAGGCGCCATTGATATAGTTCTAAGCTTTTCAAATCAGCAATTTATGTATCAACCTATTCAAGCGCCAGCTCAAGCGATCATGGTGCCACGAGCTATCCCAATTTCTACTATTCCACAACAACCGGTTCAAAGACCAGCTGAACCTAATGTCGTGATATCTGAAGCAGATTTAAAACAAGTAAGTTTGTTTCCATATTATTGCCTCATATAGTTCAATTTTCATTTACTTATTTTATTAATTAATTAATTTTTTTTTTGAAGATACGTGAAATGTTTCCAAATATTGACGTCGAGGTTGTGAAAACACTGTATGAAGTGAACAGGGGAAACAAAGATTCTACCATAAATTCTTTATTGCAAATGAATGAATAAATTATTATAAATTATGCTTGTGTTATTTTCATATATTACTTATACATATACAATAAAAATATTCCTATCCAATAAAAAAAATTAGTTTGTTTACGTTTGTAGGAGGGAGGATAGAGTATCGCATGCGTTTACAAAAAAAAAAAAAAAATAAAATAAAAAATTTGGAAGGGAGTGTATACTTTTTTTCAAAAATCAATTTTTGAACACAATGTTTTCCAAAACGTACTTTTTTCTAATAAATACTTTTTGCAAGGAGTTTAAAAGAAAATAAGTTCTTGATGAAGCTTAAATCGCATGCATTAAAAATGTAATAAGAAGTGCTCATATTCCATTTCTTTAAATAGTTGATATTCCTAATGACTGGTGTCACCTTGAAAAGTGCGAAAATTGAACAAAGGAGGCTGATTAGATGGCGAAATCAATAGTGATCTATTCCGATAGTTGGATGATTACAAAAATATGCTGAATATTCTACTCAATAATTTAAAATTAATATATATTTTTAAAATTAAAAAAATAATTCGCAGATTGTAGATTTGAACTTAAAACCTAATAACGATTCTTAGCTTAATCTTAAAAAATTCTAAATTTTTTTTTCACATTAAAAGAAACTAATTAAATTAACATTATCTATGCATCTATTCTTTTTTCCTTTATATTGCAGTTGAAATAAAATATATCAGATCACTTCAGTATACACTAGCGGTTACAAAACGTCATATTTCATTCGTTGTTTGGCGTTTTCAAATCATAGCCCCAATTTTAAGCGGTATGTGTTTTCCTGAAAATGAGCAGTAGTCTTAAAATTATTTTTCAATATATTTATTTATTGCAATTATAGTTCATATTGATCGTAGACCTCGGCTTATTCCATGCTTTGGTGAATGGTAACAGTTTACAGAATGTTATGTTTCGTGATAACTCCAGTCTTTATGTTTACAAAATAATAATAAATACATTTATCATTTGAATGGTACTCATGTACATCTCTCACTATATACTTATATCGGATATTGGATATTTGATTTAGTCTAAGACGATTACATCATTGTGTAATTTTTCTGTTGCATTCGTAGAGGCTGAAGCCGAGCTAGTTTCATTCAATTGGTAAGCCTTTTGCCGTTCAGCTAATTTTTCTTGCAAAGTTTTTGTGGGACTACTGACAGTTGGACAGTTTGAGGATTGCTGTTCAGTGAGTTGATTCCGTATTTGAGTTCTTGGTAGAAAACGTGAAGGGTCCAGCGGCAGTATTGATTTAAATGTATCCCCATCATTATAATAGTCTTTTAAATTTTTCGATTTTTTCGAAGTTGCAACCAACTGTTTGTTGCCATAATCGAGTTGAGCATTGAAATTTGCATTATGAAGTAAGTTGGAGTAACTGGCTAGGACATGATTGCTGAGGGCATCAAGTTTGTTATTGCAGCCGGTATCATTTGCAGCAGTTTGATTATCTTCACATTGCGCGGGACGATTGTAGGGTTTAAAAACTGGTTTATTTTTGTATGAGGGATTCTTAGCTTTAAGATGTTGTTTTAGAAAGGAAGAGTTTAATTGATTTTGTAATAAGCTGTCAGTGCTTTCAACGATATTTGATGATTGCGGGAAATTTGATATTTCAGGTTTCGACGGAGTGGCGGTTGGTGTATAAGGCAATATTAAACTTAAAGCGTTTGCAACATCTGAAGCCTTTTGATTTTCAACATAATTTGTTGGCTTTTCAGAAAAAAGTGCTGTTGTCGAACATATATTAACCCTATTGTTCAGCATTTTTGAATAGAATTCTTCAAAAAATTTCTCAAGTTCAGAAGCATCCTTAAAATAAAATATATGAAATTTAAAATGGCGTTTGTTAAAAATAAAGGAATATAAGCGTTGCACTTACTCGTCCAGTTAATTGGGCGAAACTTCTGCCCAAAATTTGTGGGTTTTTCGTTAAGTCTGTTGGCAGCAGATTCAAAGTATTTTGCAAAGAAAAATTGGTGGCTGTAGCTGCGGCAGGTTTCACTGTACTTCCACGAAATTTGGGTTTGGCACTCAGTCCTGGTATATGTATTACGCGAGAGGCCTGCGCAAATAATATTTTGTTTTTTATATTATAAATATGAATAAATGTATGTATTAATGATTAAAACTATGAAATATTTTCAAATAAAATTTTTATATTTATCTAATAAAAAAAATAAATACACATAAGTACTGATGATAAAAGTGCAGCGGCTTTCGAAAATAGCTGCTTTGCTGTGTAAGTTGGATAATTAAAATAGACGTTGACTTTCCTTTGTGCTATGGAATATTTATCATTTCTTTCTAAATAGAAAAACCTATTTTCTAACAATTAGCCTATCAAAACTGTTTTATATAAGAATGAAAAAAACAACTGGAAAAAATCTAAATAATAAGTTCAATACATTAAATATTTAATTATATTAAATATGTTACTCTTAGTTATAACGTTCCAGAACAAGGGGAAATATATCAAATAAATTACATTAAATATTTTACTATTAATTATAATATAAATATGTATGTTTTAATATATAGATACGCACCGTAACATTCGATATTTCCGATGATTGCGTTACAATGCAATCGGATACATTCGCAGTACTATCAGTATATAAACCTTTTTGTAAATTTTTTTGCGCCGTTATTTCCTGTACGCATAGTTTAATTGCTAATTCCAAGAAATTGCAATTTTCTGGAAGATATTCGACTTTATCTTTGACAAATAATTTGTAAACATCAACGAGAAGTTCCTCGAACATCGGCTCTTTTTGGTTCATGTATTTAACACATTTTTTGTAAATTTTATATACATCTATTAACATATTTAATACGTCCTGGTCATTGTATTCATCGATGTTTCTTTGCAGTATAGATCGTAAAATTTCTATGGAATAATTGATACTCTGTTGGCATAATTCTTTACGCTCTGCGTCGGTAATATATCGCCTATTGTAAAAAAGTTGAACATGTATTTTTATTATAAAAGTTATTTTTAATAAAGATTTCTCTATCTAAGAAATACTTCTAGACAGTCATTTTATGAAAATAGTAGGTACTAAAAAAATTTAACTAAATGAGAAGTACTGCATGCAAAAGCGATACACCAAAGTTGCATACATTTTTATTTGTTCAGGTTTTATTAAAAAACTCCACATATTTTCTAAGGAATTAATAAAAATCATGATATAACTTTTATTTTTTAAGCGAAAAAATAAATAAAACTCAGGAAATAATGATTAAAATAGTATGGTCACTGGGGAAGAAATGGAAATTGTTGCGAACGTGGAAAAACTCAAGTATCCATAAATCGTTTAACTAAATATTAAAAGCATTAAAAGTTTTGCATAAATAAAACATACTTACTTGTCAGAATCTGGAGTTTTAAACAAATTTATGGCTAGATCAACTAGCACGCTGTGATTTTTAGTTGCAAAAAGCAATTTAATGAATATTTTTACGCATTTTACCAGATGTGCTGAAAAGCTGCCCGGACGATCTATTTCCGATGATGGTATACGCCATATGCCGTTGAATAAATTATTATTTTTTCTATCGTAGAATAGACCATTCACTTGGTTGCCTAAACTCGTCTTGTACTGGCCAAGTAAAAGTTGTTCGCTCAAAGCAAGATTACAATAGTCTGCCGAGGAATTCATGTAGTGAACTATTAGGCGATATATTGACTTGTAATGCTCTGGAAATCGAGTAACGCATTCCTCTATGTTTTGAACAACCATTCTGTAAACAAGTTTAAGTTCTTCCGCAGTGAGCACGGCTCCTTCATTCTTAGTGTTAATCTCATTATCCGTTATAGAGTCATCGGATTCTGATTCGCTTTCTACGGTGGAATTATCTGACGATATGACTGAAGTTGATCCACTACTTGCGACTACTGCAGAGGATGCACTATTAAAACCATCCTGAAAAAAAATTATAAATTTATATACATTTACTTTTTTTATAATTTGATTGTATTGTGTTGGTAACAAAAATTATTCTATAGAATCACATAATCTTTTAATGAAATTCAAGACTTAATGCTGTGCGATATAAATCGGTTTGATTTCATTTTCAATCGAAAGTTCAAACATTAAAAAATTGTGTTAGATGTAAAGGATCGATTTCATACTCAAACTTTGTTTCATTTTTATTTCATAAAAAAAAAATTGGAACAGTTGACCCTAAAGGCCATTCATTCCATAATTTTAAGCGCAAAGTAATTGTAGGGTGGTGTTGGCCCTTTCGTTCAGCCAAGCAGAGTCACACAAAAAACAACTTTTAAAAGCAGTTATGATTTTTTCCTTTATTAAATTCAATATGTATAAAACGGTTTGAAAACGGCTTTAAAACAATTTGTTAAACCGCTCTGCCTGACTACTTTTTAAGAACAAACTTTTATTTTATTTTACTTCCAAGCGGTAGTTGATCTGCAGATTGTGCCGTTATAAAGGAACATATTTATGTAGACGAGTACATGTGTGCATGCATACCTACATACATACCATCCACATTGAGTGAGTGTATTTAAATATGTATGTATGTAAGTATGTGTTCAATTTAAAATAAGGTACATATGTACGTACAAGATAAACAAGAAAAATAAGAATTGGAAAATGACAACTTTAAATAATACAGTGGCGGCGGTAACATTCCCCCCCTTGTAAGCGAACTAGGGGCCTGTGAGCTTGCCATCATTCGTACCGACGTCTAGAACTGCTATTTTGGACACGGGCCTCTCGAATGTACTAGAGTTAGTTTTTATTTTGACACGTCGAACTTGACCATCTTTTGCCGTAGTTACTTCTGTTACGATGCCTTTTGGCCAACTGTTACGGGGAAGAGTATCGTCTACGATTATGACTATGTCGCCTACGGATGGCGGCTTCACCTTTTCGAACCACTTACTGCGTGTTATTAAATTTGGGCCATATTCACGAACCCATCTTTTCCAAAAATGGTTGGCGAACTGCTGGGTATGGTGCCATCGTTGACGAAGATCGAAGTTAACTTCACTTAAGGGTTTGTATCCATCAGCTGAGCCAAGAAGTAAATGGTTTGGAGTAAGGGCATCGTCATCGGTAGAGTTTAGAGCCACAAATGTTAGTGGTCGGGAATTTATCATGAACTCGACTTCCCATAGAGCGTTTCTTAGCGTTTCATCATTAAATTTGAAGGCGGGACACATAGCGTAGAGGGTTGATTTTACGGTCCGCACGAGCCTTTCCCATGCGCCGCCCATGTGTGGTGCTGCTGGTGGGTTGAACCTCCACTTTATTTCGTTGTAATTGGAGAGAACTTGGCGGAGATCAAGATTTTGTTTTTCTTCGCGAAGAACTCTTTCGGCAGATTTAAAATTCGTACCATTATCGGTATATATTTCTTTGGGCGAACCACGACGACTTATAAAATTTTGAATACACATGATGCACGAGCTTGTATCTAGGCTATGAGCAACTTCAATATGAATCGCGCGGACTGTTAGGCAGGTGAATAGGACGCCCCATCTTTTCTCCTGGCGCCTGCCGACTGTCACAAATAATGGACCAAAAAAGTCGACGCCTACATAAGTAAACGGCCGTTCAAAACTGGCGAGTCTTGCTTTTGGTAAAGATGCCATTAAAGGCGGTTGTGGTGAGGCTGATTGATTTTTACACCATTGACATTTCGTCCGAACATTTTTATAAACACCTCTTAACTTAGGTATGTAAAATCTTGCTTTGATTCTGCATATTGTGGCTTCGTGCAGGCAGTGATGAAAACTTTCATGGTAATTTCGAACCAACAAAAACGTTATATAATGATTATTGGGCATGATAATAGCATTATTGCAGTTTAGGGACTCAACTCTGCCACAAGCGCGTAAAACTTCATCATCATCAAGGAAAATATTTAGCTGTTTGAGTTTGCTACTGGGATGTATTTTCTTTTTATTTCTGAGACGCCATATTTCATCAGAAAATTGGCAAGCTTGGGCATACCTAAACAAAATATTCTTGGGCTTTTGTATATATTCAAAGCACATACCTTTAGTTGTTGTATCTCCTCGTACGGTTGATTTTAATTTTTCAATGTAAAGTATGCAGCGTGCAAGTGCCATATAAAGGCGTTTCCAATTTGAAAAATATTCTATGTTGATTAATAAGGCTTTTGGTTTGTCGATAATAAGCAAATGATTTTGAATTTCTTCTTTATTTGAGATATCTATGTCTGGGCATTTGGGCCACAAATTTTTGCTTTGCTTCAAGAAGGTAGGGCCATTGAGCCACAAATCGTCATCGGTTGAACCAACTTTCGTTGCGAAGTCAGCTGGATTTAATTTGGATGGTACCCAATACCACTGGTTAGAATTTGTGGACTCCAGAATTTCACCAACTCGATACATCACAAATGTTTTAAAATTTTTCGGATCCATAGTTAACCATTTAAGCACCGTCCTAGAATCGGACCAATAGAAACACTCTGTGCAATGTAGACGAGTAGCTGTTCGGATTTTTGCGGCTAAACGTGTACCAATTAATGCCGCTTGAAGCTCTAATCGAGGTATTGAAATTGGTTTTAGTGGTGTAACTTTAGATTTGGCTGCTACGATAGACACATCAACGTCGTCATTGATTTGTACACGGAAGTAGCATACTGCAGCGTAAGCATTTTCCCCAGCATCGACGAACGTATGTAGTTGAACCTCGCGCTTAAATTTGATTAGTTTAGAATAACATCTGGGAATTGCAATTGAAGAAATTTTAGATAGATTCGCGAGCCACGTATGCCATTTTAAGTACAGATCTTCATTGAGTTGATCGTCCCATTTTATTCCTGAGCGCCAAATATCTTGCAATAAAATTTTTAAGCCAACAGTGTAGTGGGAAACAAGTCCTATTGGATCGAAGATAGACATTAGGACTTGGAGAACTTCTCTTTTAGTAGGAACCAGGCCGGTGTGTAAAACATCCCTTCGAAGCCGCGAGAATCTACAATTATATTGGAACACATCATTACTCGATTCCCAATACATACCGAGAATTTTTTCAAGAGCTTTGAATGAAGTTTGAGTCTCCGAGCTGTCCTCAGATAGGTGTTTTCGAAGGAGTTCGGAATTAGTTATCCAGTTTCTCATATGAAAACCGGCAGCTGAATGAATCATTTTTACTTCAAGTGCAAGTTCTTTTGCTTCTTCTTCGCTGTCGACGCTATCGATGAAATCATCCATGTAGTGATAGTGTTGTATAGCTTTAACAGCTCGAGGATACAGTTGCTTGAATTCCTCGGCATTTTTGTTTCTTATGAAGTGAGCGATAAACGGTGCGCAGCTTATACCAAAGGTTAGGGCCTTCATTACATACACACTAGGTTGTGTTTCATCTTCACCATTTTCGAGCCACAAAAATCGTTGAGCGTGCATATCTTCATCGTTGACGCTGATACGATGAAACATTTCGGCTATGTCACCGCAAATGCCAACTTGCCCAACACGGAACTCGATCAAAATATTAAAGAGTGATGTAAGTAAGTCAGGACCACAAATTAAAAAATCATTTAGGGATTTGTTGTGCGATTTTGCTGCTGCGTCCCATACAAGGCGAATCTTACCGGGCTTATTTGGATTAAGAGCTACGAATATAGGTAGATACCACGTACGATTCGGGTGAGAGAACATTTCGGAGCTCGAAACCTTTCGAGCATAACCTCTGGATATTAATTTATTAATTTCAGCTTGCATAGTTTGTTGTAACTCTGGGTCCTTTTTGAACTTTTTCTGAAGGCATTTAAGTCGATGGCGTGCAACTTCATAGCTTTCGGGTAACTTCCGAGCTTCATCCTTCCATAATAGGCCCACTTCAAATTGTTTATTTTTCTTTATGGCCGAGTTTTCAAGAATTTGCATTGCTTTTGTATTTTCAGGCGATAAAATGTTTCCTTCTTTGGGCGTTTCCAGGGCAAAATATTCCTTAACTTCATCATGGAGCGCATCATAGCCTTTTTCGCATCCGCATGTGTGAATATTTAATGATTGAATATTAGTTGATTCGGTGCCAGTACCTTGCAATGTCCACCCCAGGCGCGTTTTAGATGCTATCGGCTGACCACATTTACCTTCTTTGATTTTTAACGGTACGGCTACCCTCCAATTGTTGACACCTATAAGAACCATTGGCTTAGCATTTGTATAAGATTGTATAGGCAAACCTCTTAAGTATGGGCAGTCCTGCACTATGTCATCAAATCTGATTGACTGAATGGGCAAACTGAGATTATTTACCGTGTGCACGTTATGAAGAGTAAACCTGCTACTACTTTTAGCACCCGAAATTCCAATGTCAACTTTAACAGAGTTTCGCTCAGAACGAGTAGTTTCGCCGGTCCATTGTAGCTCTAAGGGTTCTTTTTTGCCGCTGATACCCAATTTTTCAAAAAAGCTATGTTCCATTAAGGTAACGGACGAACCTTCATCTAGAAATGCAAATGTCTCTATCGGACCACTATTGCAATGAATAAGGATGGGCAAGATTCTGAAATACTGCGAACCTCGATTGCTACCATTATGTGCGTTTACGCTAGCCCCACGCCCTTGGGCCACTATTTCAGTTGAATTACTTGTCGGCACTATATATTTATGCAATAAGGGGTGATGCTTGGCAGAGCAATTGCTTATGTCACATACCTTCTTTAGGAAACATTTGCGTCGATGAGCATTTAAACACTGGCGGCATAAATTATTTTGCTTTACCACGTTCCACTTTTCGTCTAAGCTAAGAGCCTGAAATTCGCCGCAATGCTGTATTTTATGTTGCTTACTTTTACAGAAGTTGCAACTGAATTTGTTTTGATTAGTTGGCTCTGTGTGAGTATACACTGAAGCACCTTTTTTAGCCCCTAAGGGGGACACGACTTGACTTGCGGCTCCTGCTATATTGTAAATCCAGTCGCTAAACGCTTTTACTACCGGTACCTTATCATCTTTTACCTGCATGGCCCAATTCAATTTATGGCTATCAGGTAATTTATCAAGTAGCGTTTTCACGAGCAACGGATTGTTTAAATGGGCCGTCAAGTTACAGGCCTCCATTGTTGAGCAAATATTTCGTATGATGAGCGCATATTCGATAATACTATCGAGCCTATCCTTAAGCGGAGGAATTTTCGTTGCTTTGGCAATCATGCTGTCTAATATATGCTCTGGACGACCGAAGCACATTTCTAGTGATTGAATTATTTCATTTACCATGGCCGGAATAAGTAATTTACTTTTTACTAATTCTCTGGCACGACCCCGAAGACACGACTGCAATCGCATTAAATTTTCGCCATCTGTGTAGCCCGCTATTTCTGTGCTATTTTTAAAATTACTTATAAATAGGGGCCAGTCTTCTGGGTTGCCATCGAATGTTGGTAGCTCTTTCGGTATTACCTGTCTCGCTGCTAATTGCGCTGCATTGGGCTGAAAGCAAGAAATATTTAAAATTGAATTTGAACTTTGGCAAACTTCCCCTTGTGTTAGGATACTGTATTTTTTCTCCAAATACTGCCTTTGAAGTTCCTTTTCTTCTTCTAGCATCTGCAATTTCAATTGTGTGTGGGAGTTCGTAGAGCCGGACGATGTGCTTGGGCCACAGAGAGAACTACATTGTTGCTGTACAAATTTGTCCTTTGTTGTTGCTGTATTTCGCAAAACGTCTTCTGACATCTTCACGGGATTGCCCTTTTCATATCCATTATTATTTAGTTTTAATGGCTGATGGGCTTTTTCCCCTAACGATGAGATAGGTGCATCTGGAAGGGACCCTTTTGTTTGGATATCAGGGGATGATGAAGCTTGTAAGCCTGCGGTAAACTCAGCTGTAGCATTTACATGCGCTCGTGTTTGTTGGGCCACGTTGGAGGCACTGTTTTTACTAGCAACGCAGGAACAGTTCCAAGTTACATTTTCAACGTCACTAGTTACCCCAACGCACTCGAAATGATACCACTTATCACACGAGTCGCACTGCACCATCTGTTCGGTGTCTTTTTCTTGACACTTGTTGCAATTAAAATCTGTTCCCGACATTATTTTATCTTTTAAGAACAATATTTTAATTTATTTGTGTTTTTATTTTTTCTTATTAATGATTTTCCCGACACGGTTTTATTTCAAATTGTTTTAAAGAAATGTTGGCCCTTTCGTTCAGCCAAGCAGAGTCACACAAAAAACAACTTTTAAAAGCAGTTATGATTTTTTCCTTTATTAAATTCAATATGTATAAAACGGTTTGAAAACGGCTTTAAAACAATTTGTTGAACCGCTCTGCCTGACTACTTTTTAAGAACAAACTTTTATTTTATTTTACTTCCAAGCGGTAGTTGATCTGCAGATTGTGCCGTTATAAAGGAACATATTTATGTAGACGAGTACATGTGTGCATGCATACCTACATACATACCATCCACATTGAGTGAGTGTATTTAAATATGTATGTATGTAAGTATGTGTTCAATTTAAAATAAGGTACATATGTACGTACAAGATAAACAAGAAAAATAAGAATTGGAAAATGGTTTGTTGTGTTGTTCTCTGCTTTTCAGCTCTTCAAGCTTAAAAGTCTAATAAGAATTTAATAAAACACTATTATTTTATTATTAAGATAAGAATTTTTTATTCAGACTCAGATTCAAATCCGCAATCTGCAAATAATTTTTTTAAAGAATTTTTATTAAATTCAATTTATTTTAATGATTATTAATTTTCTATTTAATTATTTAAATTTTCAAGCCGCCATAACTTTTGAATCAATCAACCGATTTCCATGTGATAAGCGGTGATTGCTATAGTTTTTCGAGTCCTGTAAACGAATCGAGATCACTGATTGATCAGATATACATATAATTATGAGTTTAAATAAATAATTTTTTTTTTCAGATTTCTAGAAAAGTACCGGAACGAGTCGGTTCGAGTTCACAGGAAATATAAGTTTACTTTGATTCTGTCAAGCCGTTCAAAAGTTAAAAGCGGTTCTCATACTTACACTCACAAACGTACATACAGACATACTGACACCCTCTCAGGATAGTCAGGGAAACATCCTACGAACTCAGAACGTCGGGATCTAATGAAAACTAGATTTTTGCAAAACGAAATAGCATCAATAACTTTCCGATTTTTTTTTTAATTTTCGCCTTTTTAGCTTAAAGTTAAAAAATATCAAAGTTCACATTTATGTTACAGTCCCCTGATTGTATAAGGCGTTCGCATTTACGCCTCAATTGTTTTTCGTAGTAGATTTAAAAAAACTGCTTGTGTGTTTCTTTAATGTTGTACAAAAAACGCCTTGGGTGTAAACGCCAACACCTTACAGAATTAGGTTGAGTATAAAAAAAAAAAATAAAACGATATAAGTTTGGCTTCAGTAAATAAGGAACAAAAAATACTGGTATTTAAAATGCATTACCACCGGTTCGACACAATACTCGTATGCAATTTTATAAAAAAAATTTATAAATAAAAAAACTGTTGTCACATTCAACTAAACAAATTTTTTATAAATAAAAAAATTTTATCACATTCAACTAAATCATTTACTAAATGATAATAAACCAAAATACACACGAGTACTGATGATGAACGTGTAGCGCCTTTCGAAAACAGCTGTTCTGCTCGACTGTCTAAGTTGGATAAATAAATTGATGTTGACTTTCCCTTGTACCTGGGAATATTTATGTCTTCTTGCATTATAACACGTTACGAATTATAGCCAATAAATCTTGTATTTAATAAATACCTCACTACGAAATACTTAAAGACCAATTTATAAAAAAAAATTCTGATTAATAACGGCCTAACAGTACAAAATTTTATACAAAAATTTATTTTATAACGCTTTTATTTTAAAAATATTACATTATAAATATTTTTGTTATTCAAACTATAAAAGCACGGTTAGTCTATTTTACAAAATGACATCGCAATAAATACCTTTGGGGCAGACATTCTTTTGGGCGAATGTAGAAGAAGATGTGATTAGTGAAAACGCTTGTAAGTTTTACACGCTGAATTAAAGGAGTTATTAAAGATGGCAGCCCTCATATTAAGGGTGGCTATTTTCAAAGAAATCTATATAAGGGTAACAGGAATATAAGGGTTGTAAATTTACTAAGGGCTTAAATACAATATATATATTTTCAAAACAAAAGTACTAACATTATTGTGATAATGGAATTTAATAGAAACAGTCATCTTTTTATAGACTTTTTATGTGTTTTACTAATGATTAAGACATTTTCAGAAGCAGCGCAAAACGTTAATTTTTTAAATGAAACTGGGTTAGTTATAAACAAAAAAAAAAAAAAAACATAAATACTCCAGCATAAAGGAATAACTACATATATACATGCATACGTACACATGTACATATATACACACACACTTTTGCCTAAATTTGTCTTATATTATAGTCCCTATTATTTTAGGTTTAACATGGAAACCTCAATTAAAAATTATATCGACGAGGCAAGTTTATAATCATACATTTGTTTAGAACATTTTAAAAGTTTTTAACTAAATTTGTTTGCAGATACCTACAGGCATTTGTCAAGTGTACAATGGGACAACATGTTCAAACTATTTAGGCAAAGAGTATGTTTTTATTCCGCCCAACTTGTCTTTAATGGAATTAGAAGAACGGCTTAAGGCTGCATATGGTGTCATTAAAGAATCTAAGTAAATAATAATTCGCCTTTTTTAATTTCTATAGAATAAATTAAATAATATAATCTGTTTTTCAGAGACATGAATCCAAATTGTCGTATTTACGCTCTTCCAAGTCTGTGCTACAGTGCACTGCCGTTATGTCGAACTCCTGAACGCACAAATTTATTGTATTTTTCAAACAGAGCCACACACAAGGAGCGCAAATTTCGTAAAAACATTACAATTAATGCAATGGGAAACGAAAATTACATTGTAAACTATAGCAGACTTAAAAAAAGGTTTTTGGAAAAAAATGCTAGAGAACAAAAAATGGTGCTCAAACGTAAATCATCGGTTACGTATGAAGATGTATTTTCGGCTGAAATATCGGGCCAATATCCGCCAACAAGGGAGTCTGAAAATTTACGTCGAGTTTGCCGAGATGAATGTGAATTGTTAGAAAATGAACTTTGCCAAAAAGAGTATGCCATAGCAAAGAGGCATCCGGTCATTGGACAAAAGTTGCCTTTAGAAGATTGTTCACACTTGCCGCGACACGGCGATTGTTCAACAATAGGCATAACTATAGATGTTGATCCAACGCAAACTTGTTACTGGGAGGACGGTTCCGGTTACCGAGGAACTCTTTCTGTATCAATTTCGGGCAAGAAATGTTTACGCTGGTCAGGGCTTATGAAAGAAATATCCGATTTTCCAGAACTAGCGGGCCAGAACTATTGCAGGTATTTTAACAATTTTTTCTTTTTTTTATCAATCTAGGTAACATTTTTATAAAAGAAATTGAAAGAAGAAGAATAAAAAGAATTCAAAAAAAGTGACCTAAAGCTTGATAAAATAAAAAGTTAATTAAAAATCTAAAGGTCGAATAATCAGCAATCAAATAATTTAATTTTAAAAATTACATTTTAATCCTCATTTCCTTTCAGAAACCCAGGCAGTATGGAGGATAGACCCTGGTGCTTTGTTGGTGACAAATCATTTGAAAAAATTATAGAGCCCTGCAGTATACCCAAGTGTTCGGACAGCATTTGGGTGTACATCTTTATGACAATCGGAGCGCTTTTAAGTATATTTTTAGTTTACGTATCAATATACATTTTCAAACGAAGGCGAAATCATGGCATGACAAATATACAAAACGTAATTATAAAAATTATTACTGTTACTCATATGGTGATAATAAAATCATATATAATTTCCAGATAAATACACCAAACGCCGATAAAAATATATACGGAAACTCTCAGGTTAATTCGTCCATTGAAATGTCACGCATCAATGCGAATGCGGCCAGTGAACTTTCGCCGTCATTTGCTCAAAATATAGAGCGAAACTCTTTGCTTAAGATACCACACTATACACTGCAAGATGTAGAGTTCGTTGAAGAGCTGGGCGAAGGCGCATTTGGTACATGTTATGAAATTTATTACGAAAAATCCGTTCACAAATAAAATTTTGTTGCAGGCAAAGTCTACAAAGGCCAACTAATTGTGTCTGGAGAAGATAAAATATTTGTAGCAGTGAAAGCCTTGAAGGAAAATGCATCATTCAAAACACAACAAGACTTCAAAAGAGAAATAGAATTAATTTCTGATCTTAAACACGACAATATAGTCTGCATTCTCGGTGTGGTCTTAAATAAAGAGCCATTTTGTATGCTCTTCGAGTATATGGCAAATGGAGATTTGCATGAATTTCTCATCGCCAATTCACCAAATGAAAATAAGTCTCTGACGCAATTGGAATTTCTACAGATTGCACTACAAATAAGTGAGGGCATGGAATATTTATCCGGTCATCATTATGTTCATCGGGATCTAGCGGCAAGAAATTGCCTAGTTGGCGAACAGCTGATGGTGAAAATATCAGATTTTGGCTTATCAAGAGATATTTACAGTTCCGATTATTACAGGTAACTTTTCGTGTAGTTTATCTTTATTTAGCTTCATAAAGAATATAAAAAATTTATAGGGTACAATCGAAATCACTACTGCCAGTGCGTTGGATGCCATCCGAATCCATTTTGTATGGCAAATTTACAACAGAGAGTGATGTTTGGTCATTCGGTGTTGTGCTGTGGGAAATTTATAGTTATGGGATGCAGGTAACAGAAATCGAATAATACCAATGAAAATATATTCTAACATCCATTTTCATTTAAGCCCTATTTTGGTCATAGTAATCAAGAAGTTATTAATCTTGTAAGATCAAGACAGCTCTTATCTTGTCCAGAATCTTGTCCAACGGCAGTGTACTCTTTAATGATCGAATGTTGGCATGAACAGTCTGTGAGAAGACCATCATTTGCCGAAATTTCTCATCGCTTAAAGACTTGGTACAAAGGACAGCAAAAGTTAGCAAATAACACATCTTGTCAGCTTTTCTCAGAGACACGTATTCAAAGCATTTAATATCTACATACATACATACTTAAGCACATATGTAAATAAATACTACATATAAAAAAAATTAAAATAATTAGTTTGCTATTAAAGGTTTTACACGATTAATCACGATTTGTTTTGTGACGTGTGCCCTTTTCTAAAAAGAAGTGTTACAGTTGAATTGGCAACATTTTCAAATGCTCTTCCCAAGCAAAAGAAAATCGTCAATAGTCTCTTTACTGTATTTTTATAAAACAAAAAACCTAAAAATGAGGTGAAATTGTCACATGTAACACCCCTGTTCAGGCGACAACAAAAAAAAAAAAAAAAAAAAACATTGTTTTTATACCTTCCAAAAAAGAATTGGAGATTATATACACTTTGCCATTCCGTGTGTAACGCAGCGAAATATCCCTCTAAGAGCCCATAAAGTATATATGTATGTATATATTCTTGTTCAGTGACAAAATATAAGACGATCTAGCCATGTCCGCCCGTCCGTCCGTCTGTGGAAATCACAATTCAGTCCAAACAAATAGAGCCAGACCCTTAAAATTTGGTATAAATACATTTTGAACGATAGCACAGGTCAAGTTCGTAAATGGGCTGAATGACCTTATCGAAAAAAATTTTTTTTTTACTCTTAACCTCCAAAATTTTACTTTTTAGTGTTTTATGGCTTAGATTTCCTCTGTACTGGTGCCAATTTGGACCGGAAGATTTCGAGAAATCACAAAAAAAGGAAAACAGTTTTTTCAATGTCTTTTAAACGACTTTAGCGATCGATCCCACGGACTAATCATTGAAAACCCACGTTGACCATGTGCGTGAGATATCGTGCACAAAAAATTTCGAAAAAAGTGATTTTTTAAAAAACTCCGAAATTGTATACATATGTGGTCAACAAGTGTTCCTCGTTTCTTTTGAAGAACTCGAAAAACTACATCAATCTCGGCTTATCACGTGGGAATCGGTTGATTCATTAAAAAACTAAAACAGTTTGCAAATTAAAAGTAATAGCGTTTTATCAAACTCTTATAAGACTTTTGAATCCAAAGAGCTTAAAAGCATAGAACAGCTTTGCGGTTAAAATTTAGTGGGAAGTGCAGTTCCAGAATTTTTATAATAAATTATAAACTAATAAAAAATTGGAGACGGAAATAAAATTCTGCCTGTAGAATTTTTCGAATACATAAATTATTCGGAAGCAATTAAAATTAAAATTGTATTGAATTTACCTTTGTTGGCAGTTTAGGATTTTTTTCATTATCCAAAGTTTCCTCGAGTTCGTCGTTATCACAAGTTTTTAGTGAATCATTAGCCGAAATTTTGTTTTCTGCGGCCATATTTTGATTCTCTTTTTTAACAATATAGTTGCTCGGTGGCTTAAGTTTGTTAGCGTTCTTTCCTTTTAAAATATTAAGAGAATTTCCTAAAAAAATAAAAAATTTCCGTAATATAATAATAAACTGTTATTAAAGTTAACAAAATTTGTGGAAACAATAAAAATAACATGGAAAATGCAAGGCCTAAGTCATGAATTGTAATATTTTTAAAGTTTCCTGCTGGTTTCAAGACTCAAACTTTTAGAGATGTTTAGAGTAATTAACACAAAAACAAAGGCATTGGATTTTTAATATTTGATGAGATTTACATTAAAGAAAAATTAATAACATCCGTAAAACGCCAACTCACCCAATTTGTATTTCAAACATTTTTTAATAAGTGCAGTTACTTTTATAAACAAAATGTGGTAATTAATAAAACCAAATCTGAATTTAACAAATTAAACATTAATCATGTCTTCCTGAATTTAATATTACGAATCTTAGCGAATACATTTTAATTGAATTTAAAATACACGATTAGCAAAAAAAAATTTAAAATTTTATTACCTGGAAATTGGACAACAAAATTATACTTACCATCTATTTTTGCTTTGTTGTAAGCAAATGGGCTGCTTGATAAGCTTTTTAAAACTTTGTTAAACAGATCGCCAGTACTCCGTGACACCTCCTTTTTATTTTGAATATATTTAATTATAGCTGCATTAATGCGATAAAATACTTCTAGTGCTTCAACGGAAAGCATAGTGGGATTGCTATGATTAATTTTTATAGGATAAGTTGCACTGTTTTCGTACAGATAATTAGCCGCCTAAATATTATAAATAAAATGTATTTACACTTTATTAAATGTATTATTTATATTGTTATCAATATACTAACCATTAGGTAATGATTTAAGTAGACTTTTGGCTCCTCTTTCCGTTTTTCTGATATTTTGCCCAGCATGTACTGACACAACCACATTTCATCACTAGAATCAGAATTATCTTCATTACTACCCACTTTCGTAGAATTCTGTAGCGAGTTTGCTAATGAAAAACAATTGTAGGCGATTGTTAGCATCTTGCTTTTTCTTTCATTTATTAGAGATAATCTAAAAAACAAATGTATACAAATATTTTAATATAAGATTTGTATTATAAAATTAGCAAAAGTTTAATTTGCAATGTTTTATATGATTTTGTATAATTCATTAATGCAATTTTTTCCGTATTACTGAATGAATACGCCTTATGTTTTTGTGGTACACTTTTAAGCGTGTTGTTGTTCACCAACATTTATCAAACATATATGCTTTAAAAGATATTTTTATGTAGATATGCACAATTATGTTTTCTAAAATCTAAAAAAAAAAAGTTTTAAATAATAAAAATCTATTTCAGTTACATCCCTGCAGGAGCATAAGCGTTAATTGTCTTTAAGCTACTGGTACGATTACTAGTATAGCAAGCAGTAATTCAAAAGGTGATTGAACATATACAGAAAAGTACTAGTACTTCAAGTAGTTCATTTGTAGATTGATTTGACTTGTAGAATTTCATATTACTTTTTGATCATGTTTTAAAGCGAATTGCTAATTCGCATTTTCATTTGTTTTATTTTTAATTGTTACAATTTTAAAAAAATTCAAATTTGAAACAAAGAATAGTATTAGAAGACTTTGCCACCTGCATATCAGTTTATTTATTCGATAATTTATGAGAGTAAGCCGCAGTTTTCTTGTGAAATTTTAAAAAATAAATAAAATTAAAAGTTAATTTTAAAATTTTTTAAACGTGTTTTTTTTTGTTAATATTTATGTTCATATGGAAAATCAGCGATCTTTTTTAAAATAATAAAAACTGATATATGTATGTATTGTATGTTCATTAGTGTTTGATATATGGTGGAGTACCAAACGTAACTCAAGTTGTATAAGGTGCTAGTGGATTGAGTGTGCCCTAAAGGAACTTTCCATTTCCTCTTATAAACAAAGAATTGATGAACCAAAAATTGCTTGTGAAGACAAAGACTTAACAAATTTCATTGGGTTTAATAGACCAATAAATTTAGGGATTTTTTATATATAAGCCAGTTCTTAATGCAGAACTGATTGTACTAGTATCCGACTAGAAGAAATTATACTAGTACTCATCTAATACTAATAGTACTAGTATCTGCCTAGTTTCCATCTAGTAATTTTCCTAACACACTCAATGTTAATTTGAGCATTAACATGGTATAAGAAAGTTCACAGTTGGGAACTAGTACTGGTGATTTTTGTACTAGTGCAATACTAATTTGATACTAGTTCGATCTCCTGGTACTAGTTCGATCTCCTGGTATATACACATATATACACACAACGTTAAGAAGTTTGAGCTCAATTTATTTTTTGTTGCCTGTTACAAAAAGACAACAAGTGTTGTTCTGTTAAAATGTGCTGTTCTGTTAAATGTTCTGTTAAATGTGCCCAGTTTTCTTAAAATTCAGTTGAATCGAATTAAATAAGGAATCTCATATATACATTCGTGTAAAATAATGTTATATTTTGACGGCCTAATTTATAAAATATATTTAATTTTTTAGCTAACCTTTTTTTGTATATATAAATAAAGTATTTTTTGTAAATTAACCGCTTATTTGGAAAGTAAGTGAAAATATCGAAAATTTGTCAAATAAGAGTTTAATAAACATAAAATATTTTATATGAATTGGGGCAGTATGTGAAAATATTGGGTAGTCGAATTTTGACCACCGGAAAACTTAATTTGCGTAAGTATGAGTGATAGAAAATTAAGTAGCATACTAAAGGCGGCTTCACCCAAGCATTTTAAAGAAGATTTTGATTCACACAAATTTTTTATTTAAAGTTTGGTGTCTTGGTCAGATAGCGAGAAATATTATTTTTTCCGGAAAACTATCATCTCGAATTGATTTAATTTTATATTTTTTTGCGGACAAACTTGAATTGAGTTGCCAATGGGATAAATTTTTTCATGCAATATTAAATTGAGCTGCCCCATCATATAAAATTTACATAGTAATTTTTTATTTGTGCTCATCATAAAGAAGGGATTCTCTTGTAGTTCATTTTAAATATTTGGGAATTTGTTGTTTAACACTAAATTGTTAATTTTATTCGTACTGATGCTTTTATCACATTTTATTTTTTTTTTGTTTTGCAAATAATTTCAAATATTTAGCTTGACACCAAGAAAACAAAGCAAAAGTTAAACTAGTCGCTGAAGTAGTGCAGCTTAGGTTTTCCGGACAAAATATTTGAAATGAGTGAATGGTTTCGCAGAAAACTCTCATTAAAAATATTATTCTCCGGAAAAGACTTTTTTCCGTGATATAGCATTTCTAGCTCAGATTGTACTCACGTTTCCATAGACTTTTTTTCGGAGTTACACTTCACGTGACGTGAGAAGCAAGAATGAATGGTGTAGCTGAAAGATCCGTATTCTATCCATAACAGCGTTTGGAATCGGTTTAGGTTTATAGAACATTCAAAGCAACGCAAAACTTCTTCACATTCATCCCAAATACTTTCCATGCTGTAAGTAAAAGTTATATGAAAATAATTAGTTTGGAAAAATTCATACATATTAATGGATTTTTAAAAAGGAAAAGGACTCAGGAGATGACTTTGCCGGCATATTTTTGTTACAGTGCCGACAAATGTGCTCTTTAGTGCATGACAGTTTAATCAGTGATAAAGAGAATAAAAAAATAAATTCAGTTTAAATAAAATACTCCATTACCTGAGTGGGTCTATACCATTTAGCTTCGTTTCTATTTTACTTGCTTTAGACAAAGCCATGCCTGCCCAAGAGTCAAATCTGGTAGGATTGACTGTCAAATCGAGCGTGTAAAATTTTATAGCTTTAACGAAATCTCTACTTTTAAAATAAAAATCTGCCAACAAATAGTACAAGCTCAATATTTTGTAAGGCAGTTTAAAAGAATTCATATCCTTCGGTGGCAATTCAATACGTCCTTCTATAAACATGATAACATGATCAATTGACTTGGAAGGATCGAGTTCCTTTGGCATAAGTGATATAATCTTCAATAAAAGTTGTTCCATATCCGATGTTATTGATTCTAATTTATAGGAATTAAATTCAGGAAGATCCTCTGGTCGATATAAATCAAAAACTTGTATAGCATTTGGCCAATTTAATTGTATTTGTGATGCTTCGTGGTCCTCCAAGTGTCTTAAACGTGCTTTCTTTTGAGGGTATTTAAAGAGACAGTAGGTCACCTGCAGATGAAACAGATTATTTCATTAAAAATTAGTAAAAATGTAAGCAGTGTTTAGTTCTCTTTTTGTGTATTTCAGATTATAATAAATACATTCTAAAGATTATATCAAATCCAGTCTTATTGAAACGCCTCAATCTCATGTAATATGGGTAGATTTACTAGTTCTGCTCTATATTTAATTTTTTCTAAAACCTCATTGTTTAATTACAAAGATGGATTGTTACGAGTTTCCTACAAATCAATGAAAATAAAAGGAATCCTTACAAATGGAAAAGTAATTTAGAAATACCCAACTTTCTTTTTATGAATTGTCGCGATCTTTAACATATAGAAAAAAGCGATTGGCATTTTTGAACTCATATAATATTTTAAAAGCATTTAAAGCAATTTTATAAACATTGTACCTGTTCAAGATATTGATATATAATATCTCGGCAGACATCATACACTGGGGCCTTTAAATTAAGCACAACTGCATCCAGAACGTATAGAAGAAATTCCCCATTGTTATCAGCGCACCATTGCCGTTTGCCCAAGTACTCATGGGCAGTAAAAAGGATCAAAAATGACTTCGGTATCAACTCATTTACATCTTGCGGTTCATTACTTTTGGTATAATGAATGCTAGAACTATCATTTTCTTCTCTGTTAAAATAAAACATATACAGAAATATTATATAACTTTTTTTTTAATGAAACTCTACCTGAGAATCAGCTGATGCAAAATAACCCACAATCGTTTAAAATTCAATTCACGACCATGACTGCTATTTCTATCCAATGTTCCATCAAACAGATAAACCAATATACGAATTATGTTTTGGACCATCCGGCATATGTTTTCCTTCTTCAAAGCTGCAACTGTGAATGAATAATATTGATTTTATATAAGTGCAACAAAATAAAACATAATACATTATTCGTTAAAACTTCAGAGTGAATAATAATAAACAAAAAAGCTTAAAGCACTGGAGCGTCGATTTTATTTATAGATGTTGCAAGTCAGTATACGAAAATCTTTTACTTACCAAAATGAAATCCTTCATTTAGAATAATGGCCTCTATGTAGGATGTTACAAAGTTTATTAATTGTGACAATAACGTGCAACGGCTTGATGTTTTAGATTCTTGTAAATAGTGCGAGACCGCAAAGTGAAGACATTTTTCGGACCATATTAGACAGTCCTATAAATTAAAAGCAGAAGATTATTGATATATTTATTAAATAAAATGTTTTATTATGGCTAAAGGAATAAAATTCAACTTATTTTGTTTTCTTAAATGGATATTTATTTTAATATTTACAACACCTTGGATGCCCTTCTTCAGGAAATGGAAAATTTGTTGAACAAGAAAAACGATATAAACATCCAAAACACATTTATATTAATTAATGTTGTCATTCTTTCAAGTAAAAAATGTCTGCTTACTTTAAGTAAAAATTAAAATCTTTCTGAGGATATTTTTGTTACATTTGTGCCTGTTTCATAAGTCATTCGTGTCACAGTCTTCTTTTCGAATCGAACTACAGAGTAACCCTTCCGGGATCTTAGATGTGATGAAAAAAACTGTAGTATTTTGACTTCCTTCTTATGAAGCTGAACAAATATGTCAAAGATTTGTAAAATAGTATGGAACAATTTTTTAAAATGTAGTTAATATTTCTAATTTCTAATATAAATCTTTTTTTTTTTACTACGGTTTTATTAATTTTACAGTGGGCTGTTTTTATGGAACATAATACCCAGTTTTGTGATGTGATTTATATGCTGCAATTCCATGCGGCCATGAGGCCTCATTTCTTGTTTTCAGCTCTTCCGTATAAAACATAAGATGCACATTTCACGTTTGCATTATTATCTGCTTAAGAATACCCTATAGATGGACTTGGCTCTTTCGCATAATATATGAAATATGTGTCAACTTTGTCCTCTCTTCTATTAACTTACAAGACCCTCTTATGAAGGGCCTCTATACGTATACATATACGTAATAATATTCGAGATATCAACATATTAAAAATATCCTATATATATACTCACGTCAAACGATGACATTAACCAAAAAGATTGCAGAAGTACTTCTACTTGGGCACAAAAATCTTTTAACCAACATTCATTCTCATACTTGTCTTCAGTTGCTTCAATATTAACGATAATTATATTTCTTAATTTCTTCCATGATTTTTCCTCGTAAAACTTTGGTATATTGTTAACATCAATTTGCCTGGAAAAAGAAAGAAAAATATCAAAATCAGATACTGTGCGTCGGAACCTTTTAAAACCTTCTTATAGGAGATAAAAATAATATTATTCTACATTTGTTGTTCTGTTTTTTTTTTCTTCTTAATCTACTAGCATTAACTGTAAATGTAACATTTTTCTAATAAAGATTCGATTACCTTTTATATTTCAATTGGAGATCTTCAATCTGATTGATATTTATGCACACATTGTCCAAATTCGCTATATGCAATTTATAAGAAGACTCTTGCTGTTTTAAAATATCGTGCATCTGCTTTAAACATGAAAGACAGTCCTCGTAACGATGTTCTTTGTTGAGCATCAAGTATTCCAAGTAAATCAGTTTTAAGTGATAAACTTCAAAATCGCTAGCAGAAATTATGTAACAATTTCCAATGTTGAAAAGCAATTGGTGAAATACATTGCGCCAGAATTCACTGAAATCAAAAAAAAAGTATTTAGTAATATATTATGAAATTTTTTATTTGACACATTGTTGTCACAATACTATTATATATAAATGAAATTTATTTGTTGGTGGTTAAGCAGTGTCTATATGCATTTCATTGGTGCTTTACCAAATCGTCAGTAGACTTAACCACAGTTTTGAAAAGTTAAAAACCTCTTATCTTATCGTTTTAGGAAGTATATGCATAAGATAAGAGATTTTTAACTTTTCAAAACTGTGGTTAAAGTCTACTGACGATTTGGTAAAGCGCCAATTAAATGCATATAGACATTGCTTAACCACCAACAAATAAATTTCATTTATATATTTAGTAATATAGTTTTATTTTTTTAAATTGTAATTATTTATGAAAATGTATAACCTGAATATGAATATGATGTAATAATTGCAGTATTCAAAGTAAAATGCGCCTAAATATATGTATATCTATGATTTTTGAACACTAAGATTCTTGTATCTTTGGTATATATAAAATATTTTTTGATGTAAGTATTCGTAAAAAATTAAAGAGACTGGATAAAGAATTTAAAATTTAACAAAGAAGTAAGCGAATATCTGTAAAAATAGAAGATTTATTTTTAGCTCTTGGATAGGAAAATCTACATGCAAAAAAAAAAAGATCAAAAGAATCAGCTAGTCATAGGTTTGAGTTTTTCATAGCCACGAGTTAAGTAACTTTAGAGTCGTCAGGCTCCACCAATGTGGTGATAATATGAAATAAACATTTTTGGCTCAACTACTTTTTCTTTATTTAAATGTATGTTTCTGTATTTCTTTATTTAAATCCAATACTACTACATCGAATAATGCACTAATGCGACTATAAGATATCTCAATATAAAATCAAGCATTTATTCATGCTAAAAGTAGGATTAATAACTCTTTCGCACACCTAAAGTTTGCTCTGTGAAAGTCTTCTAAATTTTCTTTGCGTTTGCAAAGAAAATTTACTGTATATTCAATACTTCCTTTACCTGTTATCACTTATATGATTTTTCGCACTCAATTCCAAATAAAGAATGCATATTCGATAGACTACTTCATAAGTGCTTGGTGTTAACTGGTTCCATGTAGAAAAAGTGAAATGAGAACTAAAATGAAAAAACAAAGATATTTGTATTTAAAATTAAGTTTAAAAATATAGCCTCAAAGTTTGGTATGCATATTTTATATACAAATATATCAAATAAGAAGGATATAATTATAAAATATTTTTTACGAATTAGACAATCCCCCTTATTCTATTTGTCAACGTCACGTCAAGACAATATGAAAGTTAGAACACTTCTATACTCATTCCCTTCAGCAATTGCCAATTTCTCACAACTTTTTGCTATATTCAAAGACATAGAGTAGTAAGAGGCTGTCAGAAGTAGTTAATTTTTGTCTTGACGTGACGTTGACGTTGACAAATAGAATAAGGGGGATTAAATGTGTTAAAATACAGTGCATAATATAAACTAGTATTTACTTACACGTATATTTTGAAAACATCTATATAGATCGTTTTCAGCCTTTCCGGTAATAATAGACTCCAACCTAAAGATATATACTTTAACCACTTGTAGGAAAGTTCCATTAAGTCAATTAACTTTTCCTGTAATAAATAACTGTATATTAACATGCATTCAATGAAGATATTTAGTTGAAATAAAGTTCGATTGTTTAAAGCACCATCGGATACACTCAAGCAAATGTTTATGAGTTTTTTAGATTTATGTGGTTTTAAAATCGAATTTTTAGTTTCAGGAAGAAATCTTTTCCCCAGGGAACTTTTTGGCCACATTCTTTTAGAAAACCCTGAGATATTAGAAATTTGAAATTACTCTCATACAGATTTTAAATTAAGTTAGGTTAGGTTGAAGAGAGGAACCATGTTCTGGACATGCAGCTAAGCCAGTAAAGGCATGTTGGGCTCTATCAATATATTGAAAGCTGTTTCAAAAGTAGTACCTTAAAGCGCATGCATTTAAACAATTTTTTACACAATTTTTTTGCGAAAATTTATTTTTGGGTTGTAACACAATCTTACCCAAATATTTCTTATTTCTATAAATACGTATTGAAAGGAGTTTTTAAAGTAAAAAGGCTTCTTAAAAAGCTAAAATCGCACACATTTAACAAAAAAAAATTTTGTTACTAGTTTTTTAGAAAGGGATACGTACCTCTTTGTAAAAATCAATTTTTTGTTCACAACAAAATATTCCCCAAAATATTTATTTCTAGTAAATACGTATTGAAAGACGTTTTAAAAGTAATAGAGCTTATACGCACCTTTAGTTTGTTAGTAAAATTGGTAAACTCGATTCTTGTGTTTGAATCAAATAAATCTTCAGATAAATTCATTTTACATTCGTAGCATTCGGTGCTAGTATTGTTGTCCGTTTCAGATATATTATTAAACGGCCATTTATCTTCGATTGGTATCCTAAAATTATACAAAAATAATTGTGTTTTAGTATTCAATTATGGCTGTAATTTTATTAAATACATTGCGACATGATCACAATCAATACCCGAATATAATTAAAATAAAAATGTATGCTTTAAAAAATATATTAAGTTGGATTACATTAAAAATTCATTACTGCATAGGTCTCACGTTCATGCATATTTTTACTTACTTGGTATATTTCATTAATATTTTTTGCAAGTACCCGTTGAGACTATTGTCGACTTCATCACGTTCAGTCTTTTTTCTCGACGAATACCGGCGGTTTTTGTGCCAGCCCCATTGCTCAAGGAAATGTAAGTCACTGCAACGCCGCCTTGGTTTGGCTTTATTCGCTTCCAATCCATCCGACTTTAAATTTGAATCAGAATCATAATTGTTGTAGTCCATAGATTGAATATCAGTAGTGGAAATTTTTGGCTGGTCAATTACATCCTCATCAGATTTCAAAATACAATCGGTGTTTTGAGCATCAACCTGAGTTTTATCCATATTTACAGATGTTGTGTCCGACACATCTTTTTGAGTATCCGACAAAACGGCATTGTTATTTTCAATAAAATCATTGATATTAAACGTAAAAAGCATATCATGATTAATTTCACTTAGAAAATTGTAGACGTTAACAATGAATTGACCCATGGACTCCCAATTAGTTTCCTTAATACAAAATTGTTTAAGATCTGGCATTTGGGTAAAACTACTTTCAGTATCCTTTTTTGAAACATTGTCATCAGGAAGCAAGTATTTAAAACTTTTTTGTGAATGTTCATTTGATACAAGTATTGTATCAGATCCGCTGCATCTTTTCAAATATGATAAGTTTCGCTTGAACAAATTTGTTATCTCTTCTAAAGTTTGTACAGCACTTTCGCTATTTACATTTTCTTGGCATATTCTTTTTGCGCAGTTGTATGATCCTATGATATTGCTGTTTGCGTTCATCACTTGAAGAATACCCTCCGTTGCACACCAATGAGCCGAGTTTCGACTTAGACAGTTTTCAAACGCATATTCCGCTAAGTCTGTTGCATTTAACTTTAAGGCTAATTGGCCAAATCGGTATAACGTAGACACATCTGTGCTGTCAATCAATATAGCCTAAAAAGATACTGTTAATTGTGTTTTTAAGTGTTATCTTGACTCTCTTACTGATATGTAATGCTGCAGTGCCAAGATATATTCACAGCGATCCTCCAATATCAAAGCAATATTCTTATGGCAATTGTATTTTATAGTCCAGAGTTTAAAGTTGCGGTTATTTTGAACACTCTAAAATAAAATAAAAGAGTATTTTATAAAATTATTTTTTTCTTTGTACGACTGGCACTTTTGCGATACGATAGTTCCGACTATAGAAAGGAAAACTTCGATTCCATATTCATGACTGGACGACCTCACGACCTTCGAGTTGATAGTCAAGGACTTAACTATTATTTTAAAATATTATTTTTAAAATCTATTTTTGATGGTTAATAAATACAAAAATAAATATTCTTTTATTTTGAAAATCATTTTATTTGTTCATAAGCAGTAATGCAGAAATTTGAAGCAAAACCAAGTAGTATCTGGTAAACGCATTGTAAAATTTTTTTAATTTCCAGTGAAGTTGTGTTATTATTTTTTGTTCTATTTTACCATTTTTGCAAATAACAATTTTTGTTTAAGCAAATTGTAAATAGTAATTACTTTGTAGCAAAATTTGTTTTTACCTATTTATTTATTTGTATAAAATTATTTATTCAATTCATAAACCGAGTAGTATGGTTTATCGTTGAAAAAAGGCCGATAATTGTTAAGAAATTGAAAAAGCCAGTTCAATTAGTCTCATCAATCATATAACAAATTGAACATGCCCAGTACAGAATCTCAAATATATTACAATTCAATTTTAATGGTACGTAGTTAATAGTAGTTAATAATTACCTCATTGATAACCTGGGTTCGGAGTAGTTCCTTAAGCAGATGTAAACATAAATCTATATCTCCATCCGACTTCAATTTTATGGCGCGAATATATTCGCTTTCAGCAATAGTTTCCTGCAATACACATCCATATTACTGGATATTTATATTTCCTTTTCTAATGATCTACATATATACCTGTGCTTCCCGGGTAACACTATTATCTTCATCTTCATAAGTTCCCTCTTCACCATCATTCAGAGCGACAATTTTTAGCATAATGATTTTATGCAAAAAGTACAATTCTAAACAAAACAAAGCAAAGAATGATTATTATTTTTAAATGTATTATAATTAAAATTATTATAAACTAATGATATAAAGCACTAGCATATATTGGCTATCGGCTTAAATGCATAATAATAGCCCACATATCGTTTTTACAATATATGTATATTACACAAACACACCTAATCACAAAAATTTTTGCAATAATGCAAAATGTAAATATTTTAAAATAAGTTTTTGTAAAATTTTTATTATGCTGATTTCTACAGCCTCTATAATTTTTTTGCAAAGTTTTTGCCTACTGCAAGGCAGATTTACTGCCTTGGCCTACTGTAAAATTAATAACAACACCTTTTTAAGGTTTGTGTATCTTAACAGCTGTTTCCAGCGTTTTCCGGTATATGCCTATGTTGAAAACAATACATAAAAGAACGCTAACACTGACATATACATGTCTCATATAGAAAGTCAAAATCTAGATTCAAGTGAGATGTCGATATATAGCTTATAATTATTTGTATATATTGGGATTTTGCACCTTGGATACATGATGTTTGACGCATTGATATAATTATTATGGAACAATATATTGCTATTACTAAGGCGAATTGGATATTCAATTCGCCTTGGTTATAACATAGCGTTTCCCCATGTAAATACATTGAACTTCTGCATAGACTAAGAGTCTTAAGGCGACTCTTGGATTTTTTAGCAGCCGCCAGCAACAACACATCGTCTAAGAAGTATCCGCCGATATATATATATATATATATATATATATATATATATACTCTACATTAAAAAAGTGACAGTTTCAGGAGATAATTTAATAGTTGACCATGCCGCGCTTTCGTTAACTGTTTGCGCTTTATGCTAAACGGCACTTCTGTAGACTTGTGTACTCCATCAGCTGATAGCGATATATATTTTCCTTGTTAACATGCCAGCTTCAGTTCCAAAACTGTGTAGGTCATAAAAAAATTTAAAATATTTCTATTTGTCATTCTTATAAATATTTCTTATTTGGCAAATTTATAGTGCAAAAGTATTATTTGGAGTTCAAATACATATTAGGAAATACATAATGAAAAATGGGTAGTTAAACTTGGTTTATCAAACCACAAATGGCATTATTGGTTATTACATACGATCTGGCAGCTCTGCGTGCCTTGGTTATTTCATTATTCATTGAATACAATGATAAGTTTATATTAGAAAATGATAACAAACTTATTTTTTTAATTTATATATTTGTACACGTAATTATTTTAATGGATAACGACTGTTTGTAAACATTTTAGTTAATTATGTGTAGTGTTCCACCAAAGTTTTTTCAAGTTTGTCGCCTTTGTCTAATGTTAATAGAAGAACATGATATATCAGCACATCAAATTTATAATACAACTAGTGTACCAAATGCTTCTGTTAAAGAATGTAAATGCAGCATAAATTTAGACAATGCCAAGTGCTGCAATAGAGTCCGTAAATGCTACAGTTGTGATAAATATCAAAATAAATTTGAGTTGAACGTACCGCCCAATTCTTTATTACCGCGTGTGCCTTTATCTGCAAGCCCGCTGATAACTAATGTTCATTGTGAAATCGATGCAGACTATTCTGATAAAATAAATAAACAAGATCAACATAATCAATCTATGTTTTCAAATCCGTATAGCATTAATGAAAACCTTAAAGTGCCGCTAAAAAATTCATGTTATCATGACGATATCTGTCTTGATGATTCATCCACAAACATTGCTATGCAAATATTGAAGTGCCTGTCGTTAGAAGTAAGTAAAAGATTGCAACCATTACCAAAAATAGTTTATCTTGTACGTAATGTAACAAAAAAATTAAGAAGTTTTAAAATTAAGGAAAAACAATATATTTTATGAAATAAAACTGTTTAAAAACAAGTTCTTTCTCAGTAAACTTATATTAAAAATTAGAACTATTTTGAAGGCAAAAATATTTCTTCACATTGTAAGACACAGCAACCTTGATACAGAATTGAAAATACATGCTCAAAATACAATCATAAAATTTTTTGCAGGTATCTTTTTCAAACTAAATAATAATTAATAGAAGTTTTGAATTAATTACAGATAATTCGAAAATTAAGAACGTTTTAAATCAATAACAAATAGAGAGATTCTAAATTAACAATAAAAACTCGTTCTGAAATTCAAAACAAACATTCATATTGCTGCATACCTACAACATATGTACATATGTATGTGCATATCCATATATAAAAATGGATGTATGTATGTATATATCTGCGCAATCAAAGGGTACAACATAACGTCATCTCAGAATTGGCGTAGTGCATATGCCAAAGTCTGTAACGAAAAAAACTTAAATTATGGTTTACAATAGTTTTCTTCAAATTTATAGGAAAAATCTCTATTTTTCATGATAGCAATGAATTGCTACACAAATTTTCTATAAATAAGAACGTTTGTATGTGATGATCTCTGATATATCAAACTTCTACGAAAATAGAAATTTTCGTTTTGTGCTCTATATCAAATTTTGATTTTGAAATTTACTTTTCGTGCTCCACAATCATATAAAATTTGCTCTTTCTTTTATTATTAAGAAAATACTTAGTATCTACTGAGGCGAAAGTATAAAAAGTGAATTGTTGATACAATTTGAGGGAGAAAATGTGTTCGTATCTGCATGAGTGCAAGCATACCTTATAAATGATGAAATCCCTTTTATATCATTCCAGACTAATTTTCTTTTACGATTGTATGTTCGCATGTAAAGTATTTTATTTTACATTAAACAATCTCTGTAATCTATTAGAAAAATATAATTGAATGTATATGCTAACAGTTAAATAAGCCAATGTATGTACATATATGTACATGTACATCTCCAATATTTACGTAAAAGAAACATTGAAAAACAATATTTAAAATAATAAAATTATGAAAACTTAGAAATTTGTAATTGCTTTCACTTCAATTTTATTTTTTTTAATAACACATTAATACAGCACAATGTTTACGGATTCAACCTGGGCTTGCCGTATGGTTTCTAATTTTTACTTTTGTAAAGTAAATCCCTCTTTCTGTTGAAGGAGGATGTTGCAATCTATGTATGCATGTGTGTGTCCGAAATAACTAGGAAATTATTTAGCAAATATGCAAACCGAAGATTGCACCAAACGTATTTTGCAATTAACAGAGCTCTGTTAACCACTTAACAGTAAGAAATAGTAAAAGTAGATCAAACTCAGTTAAGAACATAGTTGCCAGATGGCAGAAAATCGTCAAACATAAAAAAATTGCGAGCTTGGTATTAATTTATGTAATTTTTGTAACTGAAAAACAACAAATCTATAAATTAAAATATTATTTATTAAAACTCTTAACCGAGTCTTGTTTTTGAAATCCTTTCCAAAAACCTCCAATCTCTATCAGGGCGTTATTAAAAAGAATTCGTATTAAGGACAATTTAATATTATTGTATGAATTAATAAGGCTTAAAAATTTCATTTTTTTTATCGATTGCATACGACATTTGGAATACGTGCCAACTACGTTTTGAAATGATATCCGTTGGAGCAAATTACTTTTTTTGAATAGAAATAAATTTACACTTTTAAAGTCAACTTAGCACCGAGCATCGTCAAAATGATATCGCAAATCTGGCAATTGTGTCTAGGAACCCAAACAAATTCCACATAAATCAATGTATGGAAAATCTGAGCCCAGAAATACTGAATGCCTATGGAATGCGCAGAAAATATTGTATCGGGTATTTTTCTAGTAGCATGAAAAATTAAAATGATAATACAGAAATTTTATTGAAATAAGATAACGATTATAAAAAATATTTTAAATAAAATTGCGAATTCAATACAAATTCTTAAATAAAAAGAATAATGAAATATTTTATCACATTTTAAATTGAATTAAGATTTTTAGACTAATTGTTCGAAATTTTTTGCTTTCAATTCAGAAAGACATGATAAATATTCCAAAGCACATTTTGTTCTTATTTCTATAAACGAATTAGTTTCATCTTAAAAATATTTACTACAAAATGAAACAGAAAAATCCCAACGATAGCCTAATAAAATATTTCGTATTAATTTATTCCTTCTAGGTTTTCCCAGCCGATGGCTTGCCAGCCGTAGTTTGTTGCAATTGTAAGTCATACTTACAGTCATTCTGGAATTTCAGAAAAATGGCTCATAAGACAAACAACGCACTTAAGGAGTTTCTGAAGCTTTGCAATTCTTCAGAAAAGGTATGTAATACTTTCTAAATTAAAAACATTTAAAATATTTATTACAGATGCTAAAGTTATATTAAAGAGATTTGCTTAAAATACATAAACTAATGAATGGCGTCACTATCTGCAGTGCGAAATCAACAGAGTGCACATGCCTTAACCTGTTTGTAAGATTTTGCAATGCGGTCTGCAATGTACGGACAATTTTATAAACAAAACGAAAATTTTATTACATTATTACTGTGTTATAATAGGGTGACAATGATTTTCCTGACAACTTTGTAAGACAAGACTTGGCTGTTTACTCACTTGCAAGAATATTGTTAGATCTATCAACTATCTAACACAAATCAAGGATTACATAAAATTCTGAAATACCTGAAAGTTGTTGGTGACTCTTGATCATATGTTTTGGTTAAAAATCATATTTCGATTACGGTCACTGTGGACAATTCTGCGCAGGGTATGGAACCTAATCGAAAATTAAAATAATGAAGGCCATTGTATAAAAAATACATTACATGGCATTTAAATGAGGCCCTCTAAATTGATCGCAACATTCGATCCATTTTCAAGGTTGTTTTCGATCATTTTCCGCGTAGACATAGTCTTTTGGTGTCAAGTTGCATGATCTTGATGGCCAATTTTTATTTATATCTGTTGTACAGTGTTATTGTTTATGACAGCTAGATTAAACGTTTTCAAACTGTGAATTCGAAACTAAGTTGTAAATGCTTTTGTATTTTAGAACTCTGCCGACATCAGTACTTATTTCAACAATCTTCTATCTTCAAACACATATAATAAGTCTTCATCCGAACAAATGGCAGCGAAGGCGTTAACAGAATTGAGTACTTTTTCTAAAAATGATTCGCTATTGAAGGAAACATCTAAGAATTTGATATCACCATTGAAAATACAACAATCCTTTGAAAGAATTTTAAGAAAAGAGTACAATACTGCATGTTTTCAAAATCAAAATGTACAGTCTGGCAATAACGAAATATGTGAAGATCTAAATCCAGACAAGGGACACAGTTTCCAACAGCAATTGGAGACAGCTGCGGTTTTAATGGATATAAGTAAAAAAGTAATTAAATCACCACCTTGCTCGAATCAACAATCTCCAAAACAATGTTTATCTATAGATTCTAGTATTTTAAATTCTGTGATAAGAGATAAGCGTCCAGTAAATGATAACTTAGACTTTAACGAGGAATTAGCAATTAAAGACACGAGATGTGATTTACGAAACCTCATAGATTTTTATTCGCGCCAGGACAAATCAAGAATATCTAACGGATTATTCTCAGAAACAGCAATTTCTAATGACAAGAAATTACAAAGTAAAATGAACACAAATGCTTTTAATGTTATTGTTAACTCCAACATACCACAATCAAATACTCCTTCCTTCTCAAACGACAAGATGTTAAATATTGATACTGAAATTCGTTGCGAACGTAAAACTCCGGATAGCCAAGTATCAGAAGAACATGATGCAGCTACCACGCAGTTATGGCAAGCTTTAGCTCGATCAGCAGGTAATAAATTGATTAATTGTTTTAGTTATTATTTTATTAACTAAATAAACTGTTTATTTAAAATAAATGAATAAAACATTTTGAAGAGATCGCTTTCAAATTATTTTCAATATATATTTTATCAATGGAAATTTATTAAATTCATATGAGAGTTTAGTTTGCTGGGATCTAAAATGAAAAAAATGCAACACTAAATTACGAGGTCTGTTTGGTAACTTCATGACCTTTTGAATTTCCCTCGTAGTAACTTTAAATGCATAAAGGGATCATATTTGACCCAGGTGGGCTGGACCCCTCCTCTTCCGCCAGCAACCTGCCAACCTAACCTAACTTTAAATGCAACACTGCTTATGTCGGCCACTATCTATTAATAGACTACTGATAAGTTTTGGTCAACGGCGTCATTTAGTTGCTGTCTGAGATTCACAAATTTTTAGAAAAAAGGAAAATACTGAATTTTGTGTGTCATTTAAGCGTTATTTTCTCGTAAAGAATGAACTATCGCTGAAATCCAAAAGAGGCCATTACCTGAAGAATGCATACCAGACTCTTTTAGCTACAAATAAGTCATTGTCTAAATTAAACAAATATCCTTAATTCACTTTTGTCAAAATATGGTGTTAATTTTAAAATTGTTTTATATCTGTGTATCTGATAACATTTATATATTATAATTAATCGGCTCAAAAATAGTTTATTTTTTTGTATAAAATTGTATTGTTGTTTTTATTTCTCTCCGTTTGCAGTATTCTGTAATAAAACTATTATGTTTACTCTTATTTTCAGCGAACAATTCTGAATGTCATGAGACAAATCAACTTTTACATATACTTAATAATTCATTCGCTTATCCTACTACATCTTCGATGCTTTCTATTGATGAAAAAGTACCTGAAGAACCAATAGCTCTATTAAAGGTATGTTTAAGTGTACATAATCCATAAAAACGTAGAGTTCAAAAGTATATTTTAATATTTGTTGCAAAAAAATATATATTCAGGTATGTAATGGAAAAAACATATGCAATAAAGTAGAAATATGAAAAGAAATTGATCAAAAATGATGTGATAAGCGATTAAAAACAAATTCGAAAAATTATTGACAAAACGACTGTATCAGTTTGTTTGCGTTTCTAAAACGTTTTTCATCACATGCCTGATTATTATTAGTATAAAAAAAGAAATAATTAACTAAATAAAACCGTTATGTAAAAAAGAATGTTAAAAAATAATAGTAAAATAAAAAGTAAAATGCTGGTACATATATTTAAATTTAATTTCCTAAAAATATTTGGGCAAACGTTTATTGATGGCTAATAAATTAAAAAGGGGCCTATCGTTTCAATATATTTTTAAGAAATCACTAATGCCGAGAACGCACTATGACATTTTGTGCCATCGCAAGTTAACGCAATGGTGTGCAATAGTGGCAATGTTTAGCATATTTCATTATGCGACTGGCATTGCCTTCTAAACTGTAAATATCTAAATAACAACACAAATGGAATGTCACAAAATGCTACAGTATGTTTTTTGTTTAATAGTACGTCTCTACATATGTGTTTTGCTCCACAAAACTAATTTTGTTACTCGCTTTCCTATATCGTCCCCTTAATAAAACAACAGTGTATAATTTTTTTACTGTTTCGAGATAATCGAGTTTAAAGTTTTTGTGTTATTAGACATCTGGAAAAACAGTAATATTTCTGAAAATAATCGACGTTTTTAAGTTGTAGCCATTTAAATAATTAGTTGAATTATCAGGCTACTAGCAGATGATATTTGATTAATTTACTAGTGCTTTACTTGCAAATAAATGGGTCTCAAAGTACCATGATGTCACTTAGGCTATTTTATTTTATTTAGTATATGTATGGAAATCATTATACACTGTTTTATTTTGTATGTTATACACTATTTTATTTGAATATTTTTGTCTGATGAACGTTCATGCAGTAAAACGTAGTATTCGTGCATAGTATTTATTCATAATTCACTGTAATTTTTTTTTTTGGTATTTCAGTGACACGTTGTTAATTGTTTTGCAATTAAATTTTTACAATTTTAATTAATAAAAAATACATGAAAAAAGGCAATATTCATCAACATTCATCTACGGAAATATCCCCCTCCACATCAGGCTCAACCAAGCAATTTTTATTTCCATCAGGTTGAAGGTTAAGATAAAAAGAATGAAATTCTTTGGGAATGACATTTTTAGCAGAAAGCCCCTTAAGATCATTATACTTTAAGGAAGATATGGTAAGCTGTAGCTTAAATTTAGGACACAAACTTCGGGTATCACAGTTATAAGTGATTGATTTCTTCTCTTATATCTTTCGTTCCATTATATCAATTGTTTGCCACTCGGAATCCCATCGGCATTAGCTTTCTCCACTTTAATTTTCTTAATCTTCAACCAATTCACTGAGTTGTTTTCGTTATTTTTTTTAAAGTATGCCCTAATCTGCTGAACCATTCCTTGAGATCATTATTGTCGTACCAGAAAATTCTTTCCACAGTGTATAGTTGTTTTTGTTGGCCAATATCATAATCGCGAATAATGGTGTATATCAATATGTCATTTTTCGATTTTGTTTTGTCATGAAGAAATATAAATAGTGATCAATAAAAATAGTGTATGCTTTTTATACACTATTTTTCTTTTGAATTATAATCAGTTATATAGATTCTTATTATGCAATAAAAAAATAATGGTGTGTATGCGTATACACTGTTGTTTTATTAAGGGGACGATATATATTTTTCATTTTCGAAAACTTCAAAACAAAACTAGTTTTGTTCCAAAACGTGGCTGTGCAGCACTGCATTGCTATTATAATTATTAATACAATTCGTGGTCATCAAGCAGCGGTGATTGAAAAATTCGGAAAAAATAACATATTGATTGGGTTATCATTTAAGTAACAAAAAATATTGGGTTTTTACAAATTGCTGTAAATTTAATGTATGTGTTAATTTGTGTACATATTAATGTTGCATGGTCAAAACTGTTTTGTTTGTTTTTAACATGAAACTTATTATTCCAGTTACAAATTTAAGCTAACATTGTAGTGTTCGAAAATAAACTGCTAAAATTTATATAAAAATATATTTAAAAAAATATATTTTTGAAAGTTTGTACATAAGCGAAGGATTTTTGCAACTTCACAGAATTAAATGGAAATCTGCTAACGATACACTGCTTTACATTAGAATAAGGCCAGGCGTGTTTAGTATGGATTTACTGATTTTCTACTGATGGTATATTTTAAAATACATTACAAAAGATGACTTAACATGCCAAAATTTATCAGGAAAAAATCAGTAAATCCATGCCAGAAACACCTGCCCTTATTCTAATGGAAAGCTGTGTAAGTGTAGTTAAACTGCGACACACGGGAAAATTAGTTCAGAGTGTAGAAACAGTATTCATGTCTAAAAGTTGTACTCCTGTTTCAAGAGAAATATATTTCAAACTTGATCATTTTAGTTACCGAAATTCAAATTTGATTACAACTGTAAAGCATTTCTTTTAGTATAGAATGATATGTGAATTAATTAGCCTTAAGTGTTTGTTTTTATCTACAAGGTCTATTCTCATTAAAATATGTTTATAAAGTTCTACATAAACACTCTTTACAATTTTTAATTTTTATAAATTTTTGAACTCAGTAAAAGTAGTACTAATGCAATACATTGTGCCAGAACTAAGAAAGGAGAGGATAGTGTTAAGAAGACAAATAAAGAATTTGTTGTAGCTATTTTATTGTTTACCACTCGGGAGAATTTTCGTTGCAGGAGTGTGCTGTAATGCCTTCTTTTAGTGTCAATCGCTATCGGTAATATTCAGCGAACGTCCATACCATCGTCATTGACACTAACAAAACAATACACTAAAAATCTATATCATATTCATTATTGAGTGTGATTTGTGGTTTCCCTAATTAAATGAGAATTGTAACTTAGTGCAGCACATGGCAAGGGATACCGTACATTTGATGAAGTGTTAATTCTTGTAATATATCGTTACTTAAGGGAACTCGGTTTGTTTGTGTGTGTGTGTGTTTTTAAAGTTCGTCTTAGTAGAAGTAGTTGAAAAAGATTATTTGAGTTGTCTGTAAGTGAAGCAAATAATAAAAGTGTATTAAAATTGTTTTATATACTTTCAGACTGCCGGGTATTTGATGGAAATTGAATTTGATTCTGAAACGATTTAAAAGCAAAAAGCTTGGAATTTTTTTTAAGTAATTTTCTTAAGAATCGTTTAAGTGTAAGTGGTTGAAAAATAATATATAATCATTAAATTACTTTGTTATAAGTAGAAATTGTTGGCAAGCAATATACGAATTGTACGAGAGGGCCACTGCCCACATTTCTAACTGTGTTGCCAGCTCAACGTGTGTGCAAAGTTTCTAAACTACCGCCATGTAGAAATACTTGTAAAAAGAATAACTATTTAGCAATGGGGGAAGCACCTTTCACTTATGTGATTAATTGTATTGCCAGAAAAAGAAAACTTTTTGAAATTTATGAAATATACTTTGAACGGTTACATGTTTGTCAACCCAAAAAACAAAACGATTTTGGTGATGTTTTAAGTAAAATTCCAAGCTAAGCAAACGTGCCCGAGGATTGCTTAATTTTGGACCTACGAAAGTGCGAGCATTGGCAGCAACCGAAAAAATTTAATTTCAATACTTTTTTCACCATAAAAAAAGGTAACGGTCGTTACTTTATAATCTGCTGTTTTCAAATTTCAGAAACAAACATCATGTATTGTAAAAATCTAATTAAATACTATTCCATCCATTCTCTAATTCTTTAAAATTTAAAAATTATTCAAAAATTGGACTCAGCAACTTTAAAAAACTGGAGAATTGTGTTTTTTTTTCAATATTATAAATGTCCACTATATTATTTTGACGAGTAAAACGTAACGTTTAATATTCCTCAATTGTTCATTGCAATCGTTCACAACCTGCTATGCCGATTCCGCTTAGGAGATTATGCTGTTGTTTGAACAAACTGTATAATTTTGCAGACTTTGAAGACATTTAAATAAATGTTATGTTGTTGATAAAATATTTTCCATTGAGTAAAAATTTGCAAATTAACTATTCCTCTCCTTTCGTTTTGATATGGTTAAATAATAGAATAATAATTTTCTCTTGTCATCGCTAGCTTTACGTTATTCTTTGACATTCTTTCAGTCTCTTCAATTAATTTCATATAAGTTTATTTTAATAAAATGTGTATAAATACATATTTTTAGATTGACGGCAGCAAACTAACGAAAAAGAAAATCCTGAATACCTTTGTCAAGAAGAGTGGTAATACGTCCTACAAATGTGAGGTAATTTGCCGTGAAAAGAAGGTAAGATGAACAGTTCTTTTACTTTGATACAGCCTCTCTCCGAATATACACTTTTTTCTCAGTCGACCACTATTGCCTTAATTTATTAATTCCTACATAAATGTGTCATAAACAGCTTTACCGATAGATTCCACAGACTAATGAGCTGTTGATATTAAAAACAATTCATAAAAATTATGCATTCGTAATGAATTAGATATTTTTTCCAATATTTTGTGAAAAGTATGTTAAATACAGTTTTAAAAAATCAGCTTGGAATTTAATGTTGTATTTTATTTGCATACATAAATAGACAGAAGAAATTTGATCATACGATACGGCCTTTAAAAATTTTTCTTACTTAAATTTTTATTTTTTTATATATTTTCAGCCAAAAGTATGTAGTACCATACAAAGCGGAATGCAGCGGGATATGGTATGCTCAAATTGCGGAACTCTAACAACAACAATATGGCGAAGAAGTATACGTGGTGAAATTGTGTGCAATGCTTGCGGCCTGTACTTTAAATTACATGGGGTGAATAGACCTCATTCTATGAGAAGAGATACAATACATACGAGACGACGGCGTCCGAGAGATTCGGAAAAAGCAGACAGAAAAACTGAGTATTAAAAAAATGTATTAACACAACTGGATAAAATAAAATCATGCGTAAATTATAAACATATGATTTTGTTATGTATGTCCATGTGTATCACACAAGTGCAGCTTTTGAAAAAGAAATGGTAATAAATTTATAACTATAGTGGTCATAACTTTCGAAACAGAATACAGAACAAGGAAACTGCAAATATACATATGCCCGCATATATCGTCACCAGGCAAACATAAACTCTGTATTGCTATGCAATATATGCGAAAGAAATTGTTTTCTCACTGCAATCTAAATAGCATACAAATGCAAACGGTTTTTCTTTCCTATCGTATTACACAATAACTCACCGACATCGACACTTTCCTACAATGCTCTTCGGTTTTCATTATCTTCCTTTAATTTTTCTAAATCGGTACATCATTTAACAAGAGCTAATTCATCAAATAATTCGTTATCCTTTGTCATTAATCGTTTCATCAGTACATAATAATTATACGAATTTCAACTTCTCAATAAGCAGCGAATCATTGATTTAATTATTTTAAAAGCAGCCCGCACTTCTTTTTTAAGTCATTTATATGAAAAAATAGGTGCTAATTTTGTAAATCACTTTGCGTTAGTGAAATTTATATTTACACAAAAACAGAATTTCAAATATTTTTACTCTCTCTGCTCTCTTTTATTCTGTTTTCCTCTATTTTTTATACAAATTTTAAACATTTTGAAAGGCAAAGCATCGCATGAATTTTTGTACGTATTTTAAAAACAAATTTTAAAATTTTTTAAGAAGTTTTCCTATAAATTTTATTAACGCAAAGTGAATTACAAAATATGGGCCATATTTTTTTGAACTCATTCACAGGAACTATTCTATTTTTATCGTTCTTCTATTTGTACTCGTTCATATATGTATATTATTACCCCCATATTCATAAAAAAATAAAACGTATTTAAAATCTGTCTTAGTCTCGGTTCGCACTATGAAATTTTCTTTCATGAAATTTCTGAAATTCTCTTTTAAAATTTCACTCCTGTCTGCACACTGAAAGTTAATTTCATGAAACTTAATATTTTTGTTTGTTTACTTTCACATAAAGAATATAAAAATAAAGTAAATTCAATTACGAATTACAATACAAAACAGAATTTCAGTGAACATGAAAGTGTGTACCCGACACCATTCTTCTCTCCTCTCTCACCAACAAACTGCAACTTTCATGAAATAAAATTTCATAGTGCGAACCGAGACTTAAGAAAATTTTGTATGAAAAAATTTTATTAAAATACATTTCAAACTAATTTTAAATTTTATGAATACCGGGGTTATTGTTTATTTCTTTAGCAAAATTCTAAATGTAATAGGTAAACATATTTTCTCTTTACATTGTGAGATTTTAAATATCAATTCATTAATAAGGAGAGAAACCTCAATCGCGCCCTAATGATGCATTTTGATTTATTTTGTTTTGATTTTTTGCCAAAATACCTGTAATAGAGCAAACAAAATTTTTTATACTTCTGCATGTATTTATTTCAAGTTCTTCACTTAATTAAAAAAAATTTAGCTAATAATATTATAGATGTGTTTTATTTTATTAAAAAATAGCAAAAGGATTATTATAATGCGTGGTTCTGTCGTGTTGTTTAAACATCGAATGTATAACCATGTACTCCTACGTTGGAATAACTTTTTAAATTTATGGGAAATCAAAAACTAATTTTCAAAAAATATATGTATATGTATGTGGTTTTCTATACCGAACAAACATACAGAAACATAAAATTTATATGAAAAATAAAAACAAATAGAATAAAAGAGAGCAAAGGGAGTATAAATATTTGAAATTTTGTTTTCGTGTGATTTACAAAATTAAGGCCTTAAAAAACGCAATGCTGTTTCTTTAAGTGATGAATTTTTGCCAAGTTTCCTTTCAGATATTAATTCCATTTATAATAAATGTGTATAAAAACAATTGTATTTACATACTTCATTCAACTTGGGTAACTTTGTTTTCATAGAAAAAAAATCTGTTGCGGCAACACTGTAGAGTTAAAAAATTATGCTTAATTAACAAATGCATGTGAAATACTAGGCAGCCAGAACTGTAGCAAAATAAGCAGCGACTAATTATTTTTTTTTTAAATTCAACAATTTAAATACATACTTTGAGGATGATTAATGTATTTATGTATGTCAACCGCGTGACTCAAATTTTCATCCTATCCTTAAAGTATGCTTTTGATTTGTTCAACAACGAAATGAAATAAGTATACACATCAGTCCTGTATATCTGGCCTACGGTGTAGCCATTATGTGATGATATGAAGCCCTATGGCAAACTGCATAAAAATTGTTTGCCTTATATCTGGTATGATTTTCAATTACTTTAAAAAAACTTAAAAATGGAAGTTCCAACTAATCCAGCTTTTCCTAAAGAAACTGAAATGAAATTTGTTCTGCGCATGACTGGAGAACTATAATGTCACAAACTAAATATCAGAATATTTTGAAAAATTGTTAAACTCGATTCTTTATGCCAAACTGATTTACCCAATATGATAGTCTAATAGCTGCTTAAAGAAAAATAATTAGCCTTTTCCAATTTTGCCAAACAAAAAAGTTCCTTGCATACTAAATTGCCATCCTCTCCTTGATTTCAAATAGTTACTTTATTGTTTCATAAATTGCATCATACACACTCTTTTAAATTTTATTAAAGGCAGCTATATCAACACTCTGAACATAGTCCTCATTCCGTTCTATTTCATCTGTTAACCAATCAATCGAAACTTTATCATCTTCTACAACACAACTTATGCTCAACTTATTAATTCCGAAGGCTACAGGAACAAACTTAGAGGCTCCCCACAGCAATCCGTCTGTTGAAATTTGCCTAATTAACTTTTCCATTTCCTTCAAGTCAGTTTCATCATCCCATGGTTTGACGTCAAGCACTAAACTAGACTTTGCTATTAAAGCAGGCTTCTTCGACTTTTTGGCAGCGTAAGCAGCGACACGTTCTTCCCTTATACGAGTTGCTTCTTCGGATTCTCCTTCACTATCCGATGCAAATAAATCTACTCCATCATCGTCTTCAATAGCAGATTCTTTTACAGTCTGTTTATTTTGCATAAGTGCTTCCAAAGCAGAAATACGCCTTTGGGACTCAATACAGACTTCATTGAGGCTAGCAATACGTTCTTTGAATTTAGTATTTTCCAATTCCAGGAATTGCAGACGTTCCAATATGTTGGATGGAAGAGTGGTCGTCTCAGTGCTAGATATGCCATCCATCTGTAAAAATAATTAATTAATAATTAATATATAAATAAGTTGATTTTGATACATGTATCCCATGAGCAGCGCTGCCAGTGTTGGCTTAGCTTTGTTTTGGTTGGTGTAAGCGAATGTAATATATGCATTTTAAGATATTCGGAACGCTCTATTTACTTTTTAGCAGACGAAAAACAAGCAAAGGGAAATTTTAACTAAAAGCAGATTTTATTTGTATTTAAAAAGCTTCTGGTCAATTATTTAAAAGGTAACAAATTAAAAATAAAAGAAAATATCGATGATTTTTGTGTAAAAAGCATAACCGCAATGATTGAATGTAGTAGTTTGTTGATTTATAATAATGGAAAAAACAACCAATAAGAAATAATAAAAAGCAAATTTTGACTAGAATGGTTACAATCTCCGAGAGAGGGATGGCTTGGGAGATGGAAACCACTAGTTCAGTTCAAAAAAATTAAAACACGCAGGAAACAAAAAAAAAAGCAGAAATAAATATGAATTAAAAACTCTTATTTTCTAAGAAATAAATAAAACTCAGAAAATACCTTTTTTAAAAACTCAGAAAACAATTTTTATTTTCTAAGCGAAAAAGTAAAATGCTATTTTTTAAATAAAACTTATAACCGCTACGGTCCCTGCGTTATATACAAAATATTAAAAACAATTGGTCAGTGGATTTTGATAGGTTTTATGCAAAAGTTAAACCGGAAGGAAATGTTTCAGTGGCAACGCTACTCATAATTCAATACTGACCAACTTTGACGTTAAAAATCAAAATATATTAATAAAACATAATTAATTACCTTTTCCAAAGAATTTTTGATGTGTTCCCTGGCTTTAGCAATTTCGGAAACTAATAAACTCTGCACGCTTAATGATGACTCCTTTAAATTATATAACAATATATGAATTAGAATTTAAAAATATAATTCAGGATTTAACATGCATTCGAAATATTCACCGTTATCATGGATAAAAGGCTAAAATTTTTTGTGAGAAAAGTGCACACACTGAATAATTATATAAAATCGGAAATGACAATTCTAGAAAGAATTTACTTAAATTTCTTTGGGATAAGGCTAAAAATTTTAGTGTGTTGTTTCGCACTATACAAATTTGATATTGAGTGATAAGCTCCTAAATTGAATTACAACACAAACATTTCTTTTATATGAAACTGCCTTCATTAACTTTGATCCATTCACTAATTTCAACCATATTAAAATAAAATGTGGTTGAAATGTCGACGCAGCTTTCCGAACGAAGATTTAAATAGGTGTGTTCTACTTTTTAAGACAATAATACGCTTTATATACCATTTAAGAATTCATTACCATGTTTTCATGTATTAAAATGATTTCCTGAGTAGAATTTTAAAAACTTTCATTCAGATTATATTAATTCTTTTCATTTATATTTGGTTATGCTTAGAGACTATCCAGTTCACGTTCGTATATATTTCATATTAGCTTCGAATTTAATAAGAGGCTGTTTAAAATTGCCAATTGCCGACAAAAGACAATTGATATTGTGTTGGTATGCCGTTGACAAATAGTTACGGAATAAGGGAGAAAAGCACAGCTACACTATCGCACTAGTACTCACAGCTACACTATCGCACTAGTACTCACAGCTACACTATCGTACTAGTACGCACTATCTATTGTAGTTGCTTGTGATGGCACAACATGCCATAGTAAGTTCTCGGTTTACAGGATCATGATTCTATGCTGGAAATAAATACTGCAGGGGCAACATATGTATATATACGAGCATTATTTACTGATTATTTTCAATCCCATTAATGTTCTAAAACATCAAAAATGCGTGAAGTCACATTCTGCACGAGGTATCCTTGCAATTCAAACAGAACATGCCCGATTTTGAGGAAACTAAGAACACGGAATTCCGTGTGTTTATGTTTAATCCAGATGGATTTTTAGGTGTTATAGAAACTGTTTGGTTTTTTTTGCAATATACCAGTTATGTAAAAGTTAACAGAATTCAATTTCCAGCATCTGTTTTATTATCTTAAATGTAATTTTTTTCAGTTTGTTTTAGGAGTGTTTAACTTTTCCGTGATATGAAAAATATATGATTATACGAATACATACTGTATATATGCATGTACATTAATATGTATTTAAATGTTATATATAGGTATGTATTAATATTTTCAATGTCTTATCATTTTATGTATGTATTTACATATGATTATGCCTTATCCAGTTACTATTCTCACATACTATACATGCATACATAAGAAGTATATATGGATGTATATAATTAAGTGGAAAAAATTCATACACACGTAACTTGAACTGTAGGATAACTTTTTGCTTTCTTTTAATTATTCAAATTGAATTGAATTGGACGAATTGATTAATCAAAACACCAAAGACATTTCTTTTAAATCTTCTACTGCTCAGCAACTGATAACCTTTTATATTGAGTTGCGCGAAGAATAGTATGATAGATTACGTACATAAATACATATTTAAGTATGTATGTTGTATTCGCAAAAAAGTTTACAGTGCTTAATGACAGTTGGGTAAGTGTTAAATCTTTTTTCTAGCCACGTGGTGGTAGAAAAAATTTAATAAAACCAAAAGTTGCTCAAAGAATATAACTTTTTACAGTGTGCTGAGCGAAATATGTTTAACTCTTCCACATAGTTAATACTGTAGTATCCATACCTCCCAACAGACGGAGCATACAAACATATTGCCCGTTAAAATATGACCAAGGGGTGATGGACCACATTTACCTTAAAACTATCTATATAATTCCGATGAAAGTTAAACTCTTTATAAAACTGGATCTAAAACGGCATATCACCTTAATATTCCTTTGATTTTTATATGAAAGATCACGATTTTTTCACTTTTTATAAGAAGTTCCATAATTTTAAAATATTCATTTAAAAAATATGCAATAATTTCCGTTGTAAAACACATTGATAAAATGTCGTTAGGCTTGATACAAACAAAAGCAGTTTTTAGTTTGTCAAATAAAAAAGAATTATAACAAGTGCTCCTACACTGTACTAAAACTTGTATGCATGAAGCTCGCAGTGTGAATACAAAACTGCAGATTTTAGTTTCAATGTTAAAAACAGGTTTTAACAATTGGTCTGAAACATATAGATGCATTAATGCAACTTTGCATTTTATTTTTCATTAACCTAGTTTGTCACAAATATAGGCTAAGTCTAAATTCACGATTTGCCAACATACGTATGATTTTTTTTATCATTTGTGTGATTTATAATTATATCCTTAAAAACTGTCTTAAGATAAAAGGAAGAAATACGAATATCCAAAGCGATGGAAATATTAAACATTGGTGGCAAACACAAGACACTCTTCTTGAAAGAAATGATGCTACGTCTAAAGACTCACAATTGTTAACTTGGAATGAAATTAATCCAAGCTAAAACTTACACCTATTAACATGAATTTTCTGTATCATTGATGGCTAAATGTAAGGGCGTATATGGGAACCAAACGCACAATGTGTGTGGTTTTAGGTTTCACAGTTGTGGTATGTACGTATGTACCTACAAGTAGTATATTTAATAGAAAAACCTGTCGCAATATGAAAGTTTGTGTGGTGAACTTTATATTTATAGAATAGTTAAAAACTGAATTATTAGGTCTGCCTTAAGATTTTTTTTAAGTATAAACTGAATTGACATATGCATATAACTTTTACTTGTTGATTGAGCGTAGGTCTGACTTCATATTTTTTTAATTTTCGAAGCCTCTCTAACGAATTAAAATCTTTTTTAGATCTTACACAACCAGAATTTCGTTGAACATTTTGTTTGACGTCCACTAGTTTTTGAAAAACAATTGATTCAGAACACATGTCCTTAGCAGCATGCAATCAAAATTATCATTTATAATTGATGTTACAATGAGGATAAAACTACGTATTTTTACCTGGCTCAACATTTCATAATAGCTCTTTTCGGCCTTAGCAAAACTGCATTTATTCCAAGATTTTTCAGCTTCTAGTATGGACATGGCTTTTCAATAAATTTTTTAGCTTAATTAAATGTGCTACTTGATTTACTTGTAGTTAGGCCCAATTTACACCATGAATTTTATTCATGAATTTTATTCATGCTGTTTTTGTTTGTAGGTGAGCGGTGTAGAGACGAAGTAGGTGTAGAAAAAACTGCACGATTTCTGTTTTTCATGAAGTTTTTTGTATTGCCTTTTGCACTACTTTTCGTTCTTCTTGTTTTGTTTTATTCTTTTTCGTCTTTCAAAGTGAATACATCATATCTACATGTGGTTTTATTAAAAAGTGAAAAAAATTACTAATGAAAAAATTTTCCTATATTTTTTCCGTCATCGTACAATAGTTTTTATTTTATATTATATTATATTTTCTTGTATATAAATCACTAATGCTAAAATAAGAATGATCAAACAAAGAAAATTAAGCGATAGCAAGCTAAAAAATCAACCCTGAAATATAAATATACATGAATTAGAAATCAACGTATAAATGCTAGAGGATTTTAGAAGATGTTTTGAAAGAAAGTTAAAAAATATTCATGAATTATAATTCATGGTGTAAATTGGGCCTTAGTATTGCAAATGGACTGAGTTCAATAATACCGAGTACTACTTGCCAGATATATTTCGAGTACTCAGTACAAAATGTAGCCAACGTGGCGCAGTCATGAGCCAAACATATTTTCGTCGACGGCTTGAAATATTAAGAAGACTTCAATTTAACGTATTAGCTTGTGATTACCGAACTGTTGCGTTGAGAAAAATTGTTATGGATCGGCTATAATCTTTATGTACGTAAGTCGTATTATATATAATAATTTTCCATTACGATCTGGTTACATGCTAGCAATATTATATGAGCCCAATATCACGTATATAATACGCATACAAATGTATTTGAAAAAGTTATAAGCATATTTTACTGCCTATTTCTCATTGTCGAATGAATTCTTTCTTTCGTGCAAATATATATAAAACAAGAATAAAATTTTATAAATTCTTTTTGTTTCAAATCTATTTATACGAAAGAAAGAATTCATTCGGCAATGAGAAATAGGCCGTTAATGACCTTTAAACTTACTTACTTTATATATTATCGATATCAGCAATGTCGTGCAACTTTAGGTAGCAGCTGCAATCAGCGTTACATTTAATTCGCGGTGCATAAAGTATTTTCGACATATACAACGGAAACTAGTTATTTTTAGCTTGCGTTACGTTTATATCACCGAATATTGAACATCCCGAACGATTTACTAATTATACTTACAGTCCGAAGGTAGCAATAACCAGCAAGCGGCGTGTATTGACCGGCCAAGAAGACTTCTAATCGGCTGCGTTACATTTAAAGCAGATTTAAAATTCTTCTTTTAAAGTGGCCACACGCTTGCGATTTGTGAACACGATTTCACAAATTAGATTGTTCGCTTATAATTACTAGACACAAACGAACATATTTATTTTCAGAATAAGGGGTATAATTAATATATCGATATCCTCTGGATAGCTTAATAGATGAGGCTGTACCGGCTTTATTAAATAGAGGTGTTTGTTACAAATCAATGCGGATTTGGCCGTTTCTTAGAATGTGTGCTTGAATTTGCTAATGTGAATCTTATCTTATAGGTATAACTAAATTGAATATAAAATATAACAATAAATGAACTCCGAACAATACTTACATGAAATATATAGCTTCTATTAATATTTATCTCCTTGTTAATATAATTTTAAGAATTCCTGAAATAAAAATCTTCAGTCTGAACAGGACTATCTTTTCAACCGCTTCTGTGACTATAATGAACTCAAATTTGTTTTAAAATAAAATGATGCTTTTATTATAATGTACATATCTGCTGTTTAAATACGAATTCATTAAAACCGGGTTCAACCGGCAAGTGTTGTTGGACCATTTTGCAAATTATAATGTACATTTTTCCACTTACTTTCTGGATACCACATCTTACACTTTGAGTAACTCTTCGCTATCAAGTTTTATAACCTTTACAAGGTAATTATATTAATATTTATAAATAAAGTGGGAGAATTACTATCTCCATACTTGAATCTTGAATTTTAAATCCTTGCGTTTTATTTTTCTTTTATAAAATTTAACATCTAATCGGATATACGCCGAAACATGGTAACGGTAAATATGTATATATGAACAGCCATATACATACATATGGATATATGTACATATAACAAATGTATAATATGCGGCACATTTTCGAGCATTTACCGTTGAAAAATTACGTAGTACGACCAATTTCCTTAAAAAATTTATCAACACTTTCTGCTCTACAAGGCCGTTACTTACATATGTACATGCATAACAATATATTATTCCTATTATCTAATCAACAAGACATTCCATCAACAATCCTGGGGGTTACTCTGTAATGCGATGCGAACGACAAACTGAACGCATTTGTATGCTATTTACAATGAAATACGAAATCAATTCATTTCGCATCACATTAGAGAGTAACCCCTCTGTATATATGCCATTTTTCCCATTATTGTCAAATTAGCTATCTATATTGGTACGTACGTAAATACGGTCATATGTACATATGTATGTACATTTGTTAAATTTTTCGTGTACACAGTAGGGAGTACCGTCATGATCTATTGGGAGAGCAAGTCCATGGATTCGTGCCGAAACAAAACCATATTCACGTCACAGAAGAAAAATGTGTACGCTAAGATGTAAATCCATGTGGTTTTCACATGAACCATTACTAAGTTCCTCAATACTAAAAATAATTTGCTTATAAGTATATATATGTATGAACATATGTAGATGCCAATCCATATTTACGTTATGCGCTTTTTTTGTCATTATTCCAAATTTCGGATACATTACCCAGAATAACATTTGCTTTTGATGTTTTATGTTTCATAAAGTATCCTTGAATCTGAGCTGGACTTACAGGTTTGTTGAAATTCAATACAGCCTTTGCAAAATCGCAAGCAAAACTATTTGAAGGAACTTCATGTTTGTAAAATCTATTAAACATTTCAATCAGTTGATGTTCAGAGCAGTAGCCCACATACGTTTGCATATCCACTCGTCCTGGTCTAATAAGAGCAGGATCTAATCTATCTAAGTAGTTTGTCGTCATAAAAACTATCCGAGCTTCTGTTGAAGCGACACCATCTAGACAATTAAGTAAACCGCTGAATGTTACCCTATTTAAGCCGTCGTATGCTGCAGATTGTTTTGAAGCTTCTTCCCTGGAGGTAAATGCAGCATCAATATCCTCCAATAATATAATTGATTGTTCAGGTGCTACATTTAGAAGGTGATTAAGTCGATCGTCTGTAAGTCCACGTTCTGTAAGATTTAACAGGCAAATTCCATACTCCAACTCTCCGGCCAATGCCGTTATAAAACTAGATTTACCGCAACCCGGAGGTCCATAAAGCAAATAACCTCTGCGATAAGGAATACCTCTATCAGCGTACCATTGTGCGTTACAGATAAACTCCTTACAATCGGATATTATTTGGTCGCATATACCATTATCGAGAACTACTGATGAGAGAGAACGACGTCTACGCGGATGTCCAAACGGTCTCCACTCGGCACCCATTGAAGTATATATAACAGTTTTACCTTCGGTTGCTTGCAGCGCCAGTTGTCGAGCGTCCTCTAATATATCGAAATAAATACTTTTATTACGACCAAAAGCCGTTAGAGTGACAGTCTCCCACGGTACTCCCATATGAAGATCAAGAGTCTGTTGTTCTCGAGTTCTTTCTACCTGAATCCATATGCCTCGATAATACATTAAATGTTTTCCTATACTAGGTATAAAATCATACTTTGTTTGTATTTTCCCGGTTTCACGCTGTACAAACGATGTCTCAACACTTAAATGTTGAGTTTCACGAGCCCCTCTAGCAGTAATCCATTGAAGCAACCATTGATATGATTTATCCCGGCATGGCACTTCCAAGGTGATCATTAAATGACGACGAAAAAGAACTAAACCGCCTTGTAAACCCTTTCGTAATATTGCAGCTCCAGCACCGATTCCGAACAACCCAAACCCGGCCCCAAAATATGGGTTTGACGAAAGACTTGCTATCAATTCATTTAATGGCATCCTCGTCCAAAGTAATGTTCAATAAAGCCGCCGTGGTTCACATAATCACGTAAATTTTTTCCCCGTAGCGGCGGCAAGAATAGTCGGCGGCGGCCTCTAAAAAACGGCGAATTGGATGGTGTCATATAAAGTGGTCAATGCAAGACGACAGATGTTTTTTCCACTGCTGTGCTCTGACTACTTATCCATTCACACTTCAAAATATAGGAGAAACGAACAGTGTCCAGTACAGATAGTCGAGTCCTATATACTCTGCATCTTCGCCCACGCCGTTTTTGTTATTCTGAATATCATTGCATGTCCATCTATAGTCAGCTGTCCTTGACAAAATGAATGCCCATTATTTTTGTGTTGTTGCTTTAATATGCAATAACCTATAAATTTGTTTTTCCTTGTGTTAAAGTTAAGGACAGCTGAGCTCCTGGGGTATCTGTTTAATCTGGGTTTGTAATACCAGATTGATTTAACTTTTTTTGAGTTGCAAATATACGTATTAAATAAATTATTTTGGTCTTTTACAACACTGCTACACTTCCATATGTATATACATATGTATATAATTTTTGATGAGTTTATATTGTAGTTTTGAGATTTGGGACATAATTTTAATAAAAATTTCTGAAAAAATGAAATTTTAATGTGTTCAAACTTAATGGATAAACAATTAAACTTCAAACAGTGATTAATATCTGGCTCTCATTATAGTATTAATAAACGCAATTGGTGAAACCCAAGCGTTTTATCTATTTAAATATATTGGTAAGCTGGATCTGCTTTATGAAATATAAGAATTTATGTACACACATATGTACTTATGTTTGTACATATAAATGCTTATGTATATGGATATGCTGCAATTATTATTGTTATTATTTTTATCTTACTTATTTCAATATTCCTCTTTGACTAAAGATATGTAACACACCTACAAATATTTTTATTGTTAATCAAAATATAAATATGTATTTGTATGTACGCATAAATATCTATTGTATGTACATGGATCAAATTTTGCTGACTTGAAAAACTATACAGGACAATAGAGAATGTTGAAATGTGTAATGGAAAATGCCTCCGAGGCGCATATCTTTCCAGTTATGAACCTCTGAAGTTTTCACTTAAAATTGAATATATCCCTAAATTTCTGAGAGAATTTGGCCAACATTGGTCCTATTTGGAAGCTTTTAATGCCTAACTATTTTTGTAAGAGTCTTGTATTATTTGATATCAACATGTTAATTTATATGTATTTATTCAAATAAAATTGTAATAAACATGTAATTATATAACGAGCACAGAATTCGCTAAATAAAACTTGCATAGTTGTCCTTCGGACAATTTGCTTAGAACTAAAATGTTATCTTTTCTATCAAGAATTTTGTCCTCTTTATGAAGAACTTTGTAACAACACCTCTGTGTTAATCAAATTGCGGCTCTCTAGCTACTTTGGAAGTGGTATGCTTAAATACAAATAAGGGGACAACCATAGCCCTTATGTAAATGTTCCATTTTTATATTTTCTCTCTTTATTTCTTGACCAAGACTTATCCGCCTACCTAACTTCTGCTGTTCACTGTCACATGTTTTTGATGGGCTTAAATACAAAATAAGGGGAATTACGCCCCCTTGATGTATATGCCCCCCTGTTACATTTTTCGCATTAGTTATTGGCCGAGATCTATCTGCTTACTGAATTTCCGCTCTCTAGTTGTAGTAGAAGAGCCATATTTTGGATAGGCTGAAATACAAATTAGTGGAATAACCTAGGTCTCACCGATGACCTCTTTATAATAAAATTATATTAAACAATAAATATATATTTAATTACTAATTACTAATGTAAATAGTTGCCTGTAAGAAGCACAAAATTTAAATTTTATCATGAAAAATTCCTTTAGTTTAAATTTGGAAAATAATGATTGATTTCAAGACAATGAACTGAACAGTGACAAAATTTTCGTACTCAGTTGAGCAACCACCAGCATTACCATAATTTTTTTATGTCTGCGAAGTCTAAAGAATTAAACTGATTTCCATTAAGAATACCAAAATGCCTTTTAATACATTTAAGGCGTAGCAACTACTTCATTAAAAGAAAACTATTATTGTATATAATTACTTGTTTTTAAATTAAAATTTTTTGTAAAAAAATATAAAAAATAAAAAAATATAACGTGGTTTTAATAAATGTAATTTAGTTAAAATATTATCTCACTTTATTTATTTAACATATTCATTGTTTGTTGCGTGTTAACCTTGTCTATATGTCTGAATTTCTTGTCTCTTACGCCAAATCATCAGTAGCGTTCAATCTAATTTCAAAAATAACAAAACCTTTTGTCTTATACGAAAACTTTAAAAAACCAATTGAGAATTACATAAGGAAAAGCATAGTAGACTTTGAAGTTCTTAAAAGGCAATAAACAAATGTTTACTCTATATGAATCTGTGCAATTTTTCTAGCTTTATACAATTAGTTTCCTTATTGTAAGCAATAAAAATACAATAGTTGTTCCACAACATATTTCGCCCATAGGAATATGGTTTTCAGTAGTATTAATTATTATACCCTCCAAAAGAGGGTTGGAGGGTATATTCACTTTATCATTCTGTTTGTGACGCAGCGAAATATCCATTTGAGACCCCATAAAGTAAATATATTCTTGATCAGTGATGAAATCTAAGACGATCTGAGCAAGCCCGTCCGTCCGTCTGTGGAAATCACGATTCAGTCCAAACGGAAAGACTCAGACTCTTGAAATTTGGTATAAATATGTATATCTATAATAATATAGCACAGGCCAAGTTCGGAAATGGGCTGAATCGGGCAAGAGGGGAAAAAGTTCTTCTAAGAAGAACTAAACCAACCTCTAAAAAAACATAATTTTTAAAGTTTTTTTGTAATTGTGTTGCAAATGATATATTTGAAGGTCCAACGCGTTAAACATGGAGTCATAAAATAAACAAAATGAATTTTTGGAGCTCTCCCCCCCCCCCCCCTTTTAGTGGGCGTTATTATATGCAAATGTAGTGTACAAATTTAACAAATTGTTTTGCTTAAGCCTACATTCCTTAAAAATAAAATTTTTTAGCCTTTCATGACGAAGCTGAGACGTAACCTGGTACTCCTCTGCCCTACCCTCTCCTCCCCCTTTTCCCCCTAAATGGCCATATAAAAAAAATTAAATAAATTTTACATTTAATTGTTCCGAACATTTATTTTTGGAGTTTTATGGCAAAGATGAAATGTTTCCCCCACGGCCCTTGCCAGAGAGACACCAACAAAATACAGCTTTAATACCCTCCAAAAAGAATTGGACCCCATAAAGTATAGATATTCATGATCAGTGAAAAACATGATATACAGGCATGTTCCAGAAAAGTAAAAGTAAATGAAGTTGAATTTTTTAAATTTTTATTTTTGATTTTATCCAAAATTGTTAGTTTTTTTGCTATAATTTCCTTATGCTTTTTAAATAATTTTTCATTTCTAACTGAAAAATGTACCAAGACCCTTCTTTGGTGGACTTTTCCGTTCCATTGTCGTTGACAGGGAACAGGTGGACAGGCTTTCCTTTCCCGAGGATTCAGTTAGAGTTTTCACTGACGGATCCAAAAGGGGAATAAGAACGGGCGGAGGCTTCTATGTGGAGAACTTCAATGTTAGATCTCCATTCCGGCTCCAGGACGGTTGTACTGTCTTACAGGCCGAAATCTTTGCTATTACTCGGGCAGCGAGGTGGCTAAGGTACTATAGGATATCGAACGATATCTTCATTGTTACCGATAGCAAGGCAGCCATCTCTGCTATTAGTGGTGTGTACAGTACATCGAAAACTGTGGTCGAATGCCGACTGTCTATCAACGAGATAGCGAGACATTCGAGGGTGACACTGGTTTGGGTGCCAGGGCATTCTGGATGTCCAGGCAACCATACTGCGGATGAGATTGCCAGACAAGGGACTGAATTGAACAGTTCAATGATCAGTCACTTCACTGCTATTCCATTAGCGCGATGCAAGTCTCTGATTCAAAGCGAATCATACAAACTAGCTCAACTTAGGTGGGATAGTGTGGCTAACTGTCTCGTGGCAAGAGCCACGTGGCCCCATTACGACTTGCGCAAAACGCGCGACCTTCTCAAATTTGACAAGGCGCGCATGCGTCAACTGGTGACTGTTCTGACAGGACACTGTAGCTTTGGGACTCATGCTAGGAGGATGGGTCTAATATACAACGACTATTGCAGAAGCTGCAATGATGAGGAGGAGGAAGAAACTGTCCTCCATCTTCTGTGTCAGTGTCCTGCCCGCGCTAATGCAAGGGCAGCGGCGCTGGGCTCCCGATTCCTGTCAGACTTAGACAGCCTGGCAAACATGGAGCTTTCAGGGGAACAGGATGGTTTGAAACGGCGGAGGACATCCCTTAAGAGGTCCTCTGCTTAAGGGCATCACAAAGGGATCGAATTGACGGACCCAAGTGGATTGTCCCGCCAGGGACAACGGCCCTCTAACCTAACCTAACCTAACTGAAAAATGTAACAGCAAACTATTAGTTTTGCAGAAAATCAAAAATAAAAATTTAAAAAATTCAACTTCATTTACTTTTACTTTTCTGGAACATGCCTGATAGTCTATTTTTGGACCCCTTTAGTGGTTGTTGATGTACGATATTATATGCAAAAATAGTGTAGATATTGAACGATTTTTATTTCTTAAGCCTATAAGAAGCTGAGATGTTCTCTGATCTTGCAGAGGTGAAACGCCTTCCCCACGGTCCTTCCCGGAATGAGTCTGTCAAAAATTGGGTATAAATGTCTTAAAGAAACTCTGTCCCACCAAGTTAAACATTTTCAATTTACTTACTAAATATTTGGAGAGTATTTAAGATTCGACCCGGTCGAATATGTATAACGTTTTTACTTGTTAATATGCTATTTTCATCTAACATCTTGTAATATTTAAAATTTCGAGTTATTTGTGTAATAAAATTTTTATTTTTTTATCTTGGACCAGCACTCAGGGGATGACCCCTACATATGCAGTGCATTGCGCTGGAACTAGAAACGAGGGCAAAGTATTGATGGGACAGATTAGGAGAGATGAGAAGATAGACAGTTTTTTTGTAGCCATTTCAACCTTTTTTACTTCGCCGGCTAACTTTTGCTACAGGGCCGACGAAGGTGGGTGCTGTTACTCTGCTTTTTAGTACATGATAGTGTCAGTCGCTGCCAATTATGTTCAGTGACCAGTGACTATGCCTTCGTCATTGAAGCAGGCTGGCAACAACTAACACAACCACGCACTAATGCTTATCAGAAGAATTCAACACAATATTTAATGACAGCGCGGGCTCGAACTCAGGACCCTCCGCTTCATAGTCTCGTGTTCAACTACTTCAGCCAACAGCAGCCACAAAAATATTCTACAATCTACAAAAATAATCAATACATTACATACTTTTTTTGGTTTTTTTGGTTCCTTGGAATTTAATCAGTTCTTTCTGAATTTTGATATTACGACTTTCAGTATATAAATCTTAATTGTATTTGAAATATAGCAAAAAATAGGTCAAAAAACATTTACAATTAAAACTAAGCTACTGACTAAAGTTTTACAAAAATAATTTATGTAATGAAATTTTTATTTGGCATATTGTTGTCACAATTCTATTTTATAGGTAAATGAAATTTATTTCTTGGTGGTCAAGCAATGACTATAATATGCATTTCATTGGTGCTTTACCAAGTCATCAGTAGACTTCAAACATAGTTTTGAAAAGTTAAAAACCTCTTATCTTATGCACATACTTCTGAAAACCATCTGAGAATTCACAATTTGTAAAAAATAAATTATTGTTTTATGAATTGCGTTTTCATTATCCGCTATAATCAACAAGAAACAATTGCGTATCACCTAAGACGACAGACTCATAACAAAATACTATATAAATAAGTGCATAATCATATAGAGACGCATATGAAGAATGATCAAAATGGAAATTTCTCTAATACACACTTCCATACGTAGTACATACGCATCTCTTTAGTGAAAGGAAATTGTTCAACAATTTGTTGTATAGCAACAAGAAACCAAATCATCGCATCAAAGAACAGAAGTAAAATATTTTCAAGTCTTTTGTTGAGTCAGCAAAATTTGTGGTTACATCACATGCTTTATAATAACAAATGTGTCTTAACAACATACAATATGTCAGTCAAGCATCTACACGATATTAAAGTACCATAATGTCTACATTCAACTTATGCCAGAATGTGATATTTCAACATACGCGATATATTGAATTTCGTATAGTGAAATGTGTGTGCATGTGTACGCATGTTCAGTTGTATGAATATGTTTAGAAATGTCGAAATAAGTCTGATAAAATTGTATTCTTATTACTAATTTTTAAAATTCGCACCGTATTGAAAATTAAAGAAATAGAAACATATATAATTTGTAGGTCATCACTTTTCTTCTTACAGAAAAAGTTGACCAGTAAAAATTGAAGTGTTTTGATCGGGCTAAGCAAGCTAAGAGAGACGGCGAAGCTGCTCATTTCTAAATTAAATATAATTTGCTTCAAATGTTATTTTATATATCAAAAATAAGTTTTCCACCTCTGGAGCCGTATTTAACCCCTGGGGTCTAAATTTGGTGAATACGGTGGCTGAGGAATGAACACGGTTTTTTTTTAGTAAAAACTTAATTTTATGACTCGCAAACAAAGTAAAAATTCTAAATAGCTAAAATTACTAAGATATGTTCAAGACGTGTGTGACAACAGAAAAAAATCGAACGTGTGTATTTTGTCAGCTTTGAAACAGGCCTCGTATAACAAGGTTTTTGAACAAAATAGAATATCAGCATATAAGATTTCATATACATACATATTTCTTTAGAAACAGTTGCGCTGGTACGAAAATTTTTTTTTAATTAATAATTTTACGTAATCAACGTTTTTTCAACTTAGAAAATATTGGTACATATGTATATATGTACATATACATATATAATGCACCATTATCTTTCAAACGCTTGGCTTTTTGTTTGATGGGTACCTCGCAAGCTCAACACATACACAATTTACTAATACACTGACCGTGCCCACCACTGATATACAATGTATACAAACATTTGCTTTACAAAAGAAATGCTAATTAATAACAAGAGAGAGCAAAAGAATAGCAACATTATTCCTTTTTGTATACAAAGAGAGATACCTGAAAGATCTGTACTAGTAGTGTTTGTTATGATTTTGTAGCATTTCACAGATTAGATACATATTCAATATACATTTTTCAAAATGCATTAAGAACTTTACTGTTAATACTCATAGCCAATATGTCTGTTAAAAAAATTAAATTGTTTTAAATGCAGAACTTTGTTGTATAGTGATATATAAATTATTCAAATCAATTAAGAAATGTGTTTTTGACGAATGAATTTTTCATATGTAGAAACATTTTTATACCCTACAAAAAGGAATTGGAAGGTATATTCATTTTATAATTCCATGTGTAACGCAACGAAACATCCCGCTAATACCCCATAAAATATATAAATTCTTAATCAGTGATGAAAACTAACACGATCTAGCCATCTCCGTCTCAATTTCGTAATTGGGAAAAAAAGTTCTCTTGAGAAGCACTAACCGAACCTCTAAAAACAACATAATTTAAATTTTTTTGTAATTTTTTTAAGCAAATGATATGTATTTTTATGTTAAAGAAGTCCAAAGCGTTGAACTTGGAGCCAGAAAATCGGGGAAAAAAATCAATTTTTGTTCCGCACCCTCCTTAGTGGGTGTTGATGTAAGATATTATATTCAAAAATATTTTCAATATTTAACAAATTGTATCACTTAAGCGCGCATTCCTTAAAAATTAAATTTTTAAGGAATGCGCGGATGAAGGTAAGATGTTCTCTGATCTTCCCCTGCTCTACCCCTCCATCCAGCTTTGCCATCTAAATAGTGCTATCACTAAAAAAAAATTTTCTACAGTTAATTACCTCAAAAATTTACTTTTTAAGTTTTTACAACTTAGCTGAGATCTCTCCCCTACCTTCCCGGTGTGACCATGTGGGCACAGAAATGTCTTAAAGGAACTCTGCTTTTATGCTGATGGAAAGGTGCTTTAGCAATGCTGCTCCCAACTCATTGGCAACGACCAAATTAAAATATTTTTTTCTTTGTTCACTTAAACCAAATACTACAAAAACTTAAACGTTAATAAGAATAAAATTGGAGTTTTTATTTACTAAATATTTGGAGGGTATTTAAGATTTGACCCGAATATAATGTTCTTACTTGTTTCATATTTGATTTACAAACAGATCATTATAAAATATTTCTTACAACTTCTACGTGTTCTACTTATAAATAGATTCTTTCTTTACTTCACTAAATATAATATGTACGAGTACTTATGTTCTTTTTAGGCTTGAAGACATGGATGAACAGGAAGAGATTCTTCAAAATAATATGATATCTAATTTGCCATTGCTTTTTGCAAACGGATATCCAACGTCATTGGAAAAAGTGACTGAATCTCAATTGGAAAAATTCATACCCTTTATGGTGCAGTGCTCCTTGGGACACATAAACTTGCAAGGTGAAGTAGATTGCAGTGAGCCTGAATGGTGGCCAGAGGAATTTCCATTCAATATTCCGTTTACAAAGCCAAAAAAGTTTCATGGAGTAAGTGCATATGCATTGTTTGTGTTATAAATGCTTAAACATTTTCTTTTTTATTTTTTAGAATTGGCTACAAAAATTGAAAGAAGTAGTTTTGATATGCTACCAGTTTCACAAAAGTGTATTTCTATTAAGATTCTGCAATGACTTGTCCTCATATGAACACGCCAGTTTGAGATTCATAAATAATTATAATTCGACTACATCATTATTTGATCGAAGAAGCAATAAACTTCTTGTTACGTTTCGCAATGAAAATATGGTAAGTAGAGCTAAATTGAAATTAATCTAACAAAAACATTTGCAGGCAAATGTAACATAAAGAGAGCGAAAAAATATATATTTTTTTGCTTTTATAGTAAATAGCAAGTAATTTCAAAGGAAAATTATTTTTGAAACATGTATGTTCAATTCACAAGCCTTGTTGTATCGTTTAAAATGATATCGGAAAAGACATTTGCAAATAAAATCTATTGTTTTACACATATTTTGTTTTGAGACTTTTAAATAATATTGTTTTTGAAATACAGCAATAAATGATACCACAAAGACTTGTGGATTGAATTAAGGCGATAAAAAAAGCATGGTATAATAACCGCATACAAATGGTATTAAAAAATCTACTAAAGTTCATTTTTAGAGTGAAATTAAACAATCTGCTTAACAAAAGCAAACAAATATTATCAATAGCAAAGCTATACTACATCAAAATGCTTTAATGTTTTATTTAATCTGATATTTTTAAAATTTAAAAACAACGTACATATCGGTGGTCACCAGCAGAAACGCCCTAACTCAAATATTTGTAATTTCTCAGGAGAAGGTATAAATAGAAACAGAAACTGTATTTATCATAATAAAGGGCTGCCAAATTTGAAGCCAAATTTGAGTTTTTCACAACTTCAATTTTATTAAACCCAATGTAAAGTAGAAATATGGGAGATAATAATGGAATATGCTGGCGGGGAAATGTGCACCTCTAGCACATGGTCAGTTGTTTGTGGTTTCTTCACATAAACCCGTTCTTTCAAATAGTCTCATAGAAAATAATCCAGTGGCGTTTAATTAGAAGAAGGAGGCGGTCAATTGATATCGCTGATATCGAGAAATCACTCGACCGGAAAATTTCGCATGCAATAACTGAATTGTTTGACCGGCTGTGTGGCTTGTGACGCCGTCCTGCTAAAACCAAAGATCACTGATGTTAACATTAGCCAATTGTGGTGACAAAAAATCGGTTATCATGTTTGGTAGCGCAGAGAATTCACGGTGACGGCATTTCCTTGCTCAGTTTCGAACAAATACGGGCCAATGATGTGTCGCCTGACCACAAGCCACGCATTTCGCTCACTTGAGTGTAATGGTTTTTCAAGGACTGTTTGTGGATTTTGTGAGCCACATATGTGACAATTTTGTTTGTTAAATTATCACTAAAGATCATTTTGTTGAAAAGATGTGTTGTTTTCGTTCAGTTTTTCAAACAGCCAATTCATAAACGTTCAACACAAACAATGGTCGGCAGTATTTCTATGGTTAAAATTTTCAAATATTTACTAAATAAATGTCAAAGGGCAACAGATTAGTTCTTTGACAGCCAATTTACTTCCTAACCTCAAATTTTTCCAACCTGAAGAAAATGTAATTATTTTTTATACTATTGCATTGAATTCTTTTGACGGGGTGTATTGTATCAAATGTATTGGAATCACCGAAAAAGTTATTTTCTACTTGTGATCATCGATATGTAAGTATCTGCGTGCTTTCTTTTGTAATCATACACATTCCAATACAATCATTAAGCCTGAATATTGACCCGGCTGGCAACTTTTTTTATGATGATATCTTGCAAAAACTTTATTATGTTATACTTTCTTATTGAATATCTAAACATTATGTATATTTTCAGTCATATGATCAGCCACAAAGACTTCGCAAATGTCTACTGCAACAAAAGTCCAAAAGCGGCCTCAACAGCCGAAATACACTACAACAAATGGTGGAACCGGCACCATTTGACATTTACTTGTGTGATAATTGTGATGCCGAATTATATTCTAAGGAAGCAATCTTGGTAAGAATTATTTTTCTCATTAGTTTTTTTATTTAAGTAAAATCGTATGCGAAACTAAAGACATTAATTTCGTAATCAGCCTATGTGTTGTCTAATCGTATAATTATACAGTATTGTATATAGTATGATATCCTTTGCCAAAACTTTGCAGGCATTTTTATTTAAAATTTATATAATAGTTAGTTTTTTTGTGATCAAAAATATGTTATCTGTGGTCGAACACAACTTCGAATAATAGCAACACGACAGCAAATCGCATTTTTGGAGACGTTTTTTTAATGAATAAAGAACTTGACTCTTGTAAATAAATATCATAATTATGTGATTTTTTCTAGAACAATTTTTGGTTTTTGCAATCAATTCAATTTGACTTTAACACATTTCGTTTCAGGAACATGAAAAAACATGCATTGTGGAAGACGATGACGTTATATTCTGTGACACCACTGAATTTTGTGAAAACCAATTGGATAGAAACAACTTGGAAGATAATCAGCAACGTATTGGTTTTTTGTCAAATTTTAATTTACAGCATAAACACAATAGCGAAAATGTGGGCGACAGAAGTTGTGATAGAATTTGTATAACAGGAGAATTATTGCATAAGGAAAGCCAGTTCATGATAATTGATAAAAAGAAACGTATATCTAGAAGAAATCGTGGAGCACATTTAGCGTCTCGATGTCCCACAATTCCTTTGTCTTCTCCTGCTGGCCAGCTGTTATTGAGAACAACTAAAACTGCTCTAACTTCAGAGTATCTTATTGAACGGCTTGATCGCATTGAGCGCTTTTGTCATGCACCTTTATTATCGAAATTAACAACACGACCGAAGTTCTTAGAAAAGAAGTTGTTAGCATTTATGCCCCATTGCACTTTTAAAAAGCCACAGGAGTATAGCGGCCATTTGTATGTGTTTCCACGACGACAGTTTTCTCAAAAAAGAAGAATGGAGAACATTTTACTCATAAATTCAACCCTTTTAAGACGGTGTCGTCCCATTTCAGTGAGATTGAAAAAAATTTCGGATATGAATAGCAAATCTATTAACAAATTAAATATTAAACTTACGCGGGACAATTCTCGAAGCTCCAATTGGAAGATATCGTTTCCACCTAATGAAATAATAATAGATACAATCGACTTATGCAATTCTGATGAAGAGGACAACAACAAAAAAAGTTGTGCTTCAAATATTTCATATATTGCCAAGATGAACGTGGGTTCGGACATCGAAACCAACAACAATAATTTCATGAATCCATTAGAATTACATAGTCATAGTTCTGTATCGAATATTAGAAAAAAGCTCCATCTTCCTAGAGAATCTTCTTCTTTACTTAGCAAAAGCCTAAACAAATTAAATAACGGTATCAATGACAATGACAATAGTACCTCATGTTTAATGAAAACTTTAAACAAAAAAGAAAATAAAAAAAATGGAATGGATAGTGGTATGAATAAATCTCTCCCTAGTAACGATATTGAAACAAGCTTTACAAATACTTTTCATTCATCTTTGTTAATACTCGCCAATTGTTCTACAACAGCGCCTGTAAAAACAATTCCGAATTTAAACAATGAAACAAATACGAAATCTAAATCCTTAAGAAACAACATGGATGCCACGGAAAACTGGTTGATATCTGAACACAACGTTAACTTGATTTCAAATATTGAAAATGATTTCGTTAAGAAAAAAGAACTGAAAAGCTCCTCCAACTCTATTACAGAACAAAGTCATAAAATACCATTACTGCTACACAAAAATCGTATAATTTCAATTGATTTGACATCTTGAACTTGCAATATAAATCTTTTTTATCAAATATCCATTCATATCTATTTAAGTTTATTACTTAGCGCTATACATTTAACATATAAATATATGTATATAGATATATATTTATAAAGGCCTTATGAATAAAAATTTAGATTAATTTTTACTTGGTAAGTTATGGTAGAATATTATCTTGAAAGACTTATTTATGTATATTTATGTTATCTTATCTTATTCCTAAATTAATGTGTTACTCCTACTAAAATTAGACTAAGGCCCCAACTAAAATACATACACCATAAATATTTTTGATATTCTTAGAATGAATAAACAAGTTTTTATTTCTCCGGTTTTTAATATTGTAAGATATACACATATGTAATTTAAATTCCAAATAACATAAAAGATATTTAGTGTAATAAATGGAACTTAAGAATAAATACATGAGTAACTCCATAAATTTGTTTTCTTAAAATGAAACATCACTAGAGGAACGAACACTGCTGTATGTCTGTCATCTTATTGGAGGCGTTTCCGTGTTGTCCTTTTAGAATTCAACTGCGTAAGAGTGAGAACTCATCACTTTACAAACTGGCAATTGCGAATTCTCGTAGCCACACTAACCGACCACTGCACTTTTGGAACTCACGCGAAACGTGAAATAAGCTTTTGAAGAAGCTTAAATAGCATATCATTTAAACAAAAAACATGTATTATAACAATAACATGTTAACATCAGGTTGATACAGTTCTCGTATCTTTTTTCACAATAAAATTTGTGTAAATAGGAACTGTTATCACATTCAATTAAGCCACCTAATAAGTGGTGGCAAACACAATACACATGAGCACTGATGATGAAAGGGTTGCGTCTTTCGAAAACAGCTGTTCTGCTCTGCTGTGTAAGTTGAATAAAACTGATGTTGACTTTCCTTTGTGCCTTGGAATATTTATCATGTCTTTCTGAGATTTAAAAACAAATTTCGAACAATTAGCCTATGAATCTTAATTCAATTTAATATAGCAATATAAAATGTTCGTTAAAATTCTTACTACATACAAACAAAATTGTTTACTAATTTTTTTGGAAAGCGGTACCCTTTTGCAAAAATCAATTTTTCGCTTGTATTGCCCAAAACGTATTTATCTATATCTAATAAATACTTATTGAAAGGAGTTTCAAAAGTTAAGAAGCTTTTAAAAAAGCTTAAGTCACAGTTAATTTGTTAAATTTCTTTTCTTGTCTGTAACACAATTTTACCCAAAACATGTTTATTTCTAATAAATACGTATTGAAATCAGTTTCAAAAGCAATGAAGTCTTAAAAAACGCTTAAATCGAAAATATTTAAGCAAAAATTTTTTACAAATTTTTTTGGAAAGGGATACTTCTCTGTAAAATTCTATTTTTTGGTTGTAACACAATTTTACCCAAAACGTGTTTATTTTTAATAAATAGGTATGGAAAGGAGTTTCAAAAGTAAAGATGCTGTTGAAAAAACTTAATACAGAAGCATTTAAACAAAACATTTTTTTATGAACTTTTTATTTGACACATTGTTGTCACAATACTATTTTAAATGAAACTTATTTGTTGGTGGTCAAGCAATGTCTACATGCATTTCATTGGTGCTTTACCAAATCATCAGTAGACTTTAACCACAGTTTTCAAAAAAATAAATTTAATTTAAAACATTGTTTTTTTATTTTTCTCGAAAAGAGTACCTCTTTGCACAAATTTTTTTTTTGTTGCAACACAATTTTACCCAAAACGTGTTTGTTTCTAATAAATAGGTATTGAAATGAGTTTCAAAAGTAATAAAGCTTTTGCAAGTTTAAATCGCAAGCAAAAATGTACTATTTGGTGTGCGGTTTACACTACCGCTCATCTGCATAGATTGTTTTTAACTTATAAGTAGCCCAAAATTTAAGTTCACCAACTACCGAAGTGCCCATATGCCCGAAATAATTATTTGCATTGATCTATAGAAAAAAGTTGTGGGGTAAAATTTTATTTTTTATATTATTTTTTACAATTTAAAGTTCTATCGGGCTTAAAACACCCTCTATATAATTACACTTATTTATATACTTAGACTTATATGTATGTATGTATATGTGTTTATTAAAAACAAATCCAATTATCTAGCTATAAGGTATATTATTGACTTAATGCTAAAGTTTGAGGCAGTGCGTGCGTTTTATGAAGAGTAAAAGCATCGTATATTTGGCATAGTTCTGATAATCGATATTCTTCCAAGCATACAATTCCTTCCAAATTTGGTGCAAGCTTGCGCGCACAGGACATACAGTGAACAACGTGTCGCTTCTCTTGTTCTCTTACAAAGAGGACATCGAATACCTCAACCTGAAATTAAACAGACATTCGACATTAGAATAATTTGGAGTTGCAAATTTATTATGTTTCATTAATTTATTTAAATTTCTTAAGATGTATGATACAATCAAATTTTGTTGAAAAATAAATGGTAACAATTTTTCGGGTCCTCAAATATATAAATGTAATACGCTTATCCAAAAAATTTTTGCTCTAAGGAAAATCGCCTACCTGACACGCAAACATCAAAATGCCAATATTTTTAGCCAATTATGCGGGAAAACGCAGGCAAATTACGGTATTCGATATCGATCGAAATTTGTATTTAAATTGTATTGAAATTTCGATCGATATCGAATGCGGTAATTTTGCCCCATCATTTAAACGAATAGTACCGCATTAAGGTAAAATATGTCTATAGGTACAGAAAGTATTTTGAAAAATATAGAAAACGGTCGATCCTAAAGACCATCACTGTAACTTCCCGCCAATTTCAACCGCAAAGCCAACGTGACGTGGATATATAATTTCTGAGTTTTTTTAATCACTGTTTTTGATTTTTTTTCCGTTCAAGATATCTCACGACGTTGTTTTTCAATGTCAATGGATTTACAGTGGCAACGCATCTTTGCTATAATTTTTTAGTGATTTCGTTTTTGCGTTCACTCGTTTGTTTTCAACCAATTAAAAATTTAATTTAAAAAAAAGCTCTTTTCTATTATATAAAACAAAATGAGGAATTATTATGTAAATTAATTCGAAACGGAAATTGTTTGAATATAAATGCTTTTAATATAGAGATTCGCCAGCTTTATGTTTCTAATCGAATTACATAATAATCCCACTGTATTTAAATTTCGATAATTTAAAAAATGGAATCTGAAGAAGCTGCATATGTTTGTTTTCAGATTTTAAAATGTAGAGGAAACAAAAAAAAAATCCAATATTTTTTCTTGGTACAATTGCGTTCGAAAAAGTACAATTTTATGAGCTTGTTGGTACAATTTTGCTATTGCCAATTTGCAACTCTGTTCCGAATAGTTAAAATATCTAAACTGCTCTAATTTTAATATTCATTTACTTACTTCACATTGACCACAGTAATGAGATGCTTCATTTTTTCCCCGACCATGAAAACGTACTAAAACTCCTTTAGACTTTACGTATTCAAGAGTATGTATTACATTTTTTAATGTTTGCAGCAAACACATTCTAAAATATAGAAGCAGAAGCTAAGTTAATATCCGTTATCATTAAAAATATTAATATTTCATACTAACTTTATTAATTCGAAAAGTTTTTGATCGGATACTCGAATATTACGTGCTAAGTTCCAGCTTAAATGTACCATAGGAACGATGCTTTTAAAATTTTGCAGCTTATTCCATTCATAACGTTCCACAGCTAATGAAAACTGACGAGCCGTAAGCGGACCAACGTTCCAGGCAATATTGTTACACCAGCCAACGGATTGAACCCAATGAACACATCTAAAATGCAAAAATATTATAGTATAAGGGGTAATACCAATCGATTACATAACAATTTTCAATACTTACCCAGCATTCACCCAAACTAAATCACCAGGTCGCTGAATAAAACGATACACCGGAATATTTTCTTTGTATAAATCATCTAAAACGGGCCACCATGATCCATGCAAATAACTTATATTATTTTTTTCACACAGGCTGTGTATTCCACCCCAATACGCATCGGGCACAGCAAACCACTCACAGTCGCCGGGACCAATATTGATATTAATTGAACAAAAATTATTGTTTTCTTGATGGCCAGGTGTTCTACTTCCAGGCACCTTCATGTAAAGCTGAACCGTATTCATGCCTAGTATAACATGGCCAACATGAGATAACATATTCGCGGCCGATATTACACGTGCAAAAGCGGGAAGTTTTTGAAGTTCTGCTAGCTGAGGACGCCATTTTCGGTCATCTGACAGATCCACATTAGTTCCGAATCTTCAATAAAAATTGGTTGAAGTATAAATAATTAAGCAGATATTAATGATAATATATTCATTCTTTTCAGATACGGTAAATAATGAATAAAAAAAAGTATTTTCACAAGTTTTTAGATCTCTTTTTTTTTTTTGTTTCTTTGAGTTTACTTCGTTTCCCCCCAGAATTCCAGGGGATGGGAGATTTACTTGGCGGAACCCTTGGGGTCAAACAGCCATCAACAAATTTATTAATTTCTCTTCTCCCTAGAATACTTTACAAATATGTATATTTGCAAGGTATTGATGCACAGATGCCAACTGGGTTCTTCAGACCGTATGCCGGCGATGTTATTAAACGTATTCTCTTTTAATATTTTTGGTCAAAACAATATTGTTTATTTACATTTTCTGTATACGACTTTAGTGTTGTGAAACGTATTTATATGTGAGTTATGTGCAAAACTAAAGAAACAAATCGATTCGCTCATTGGAAAATGAGACGAATCGAAATTATATTTCATTCGAAAACCATTTCCTTCACAAATGTTATCACGTTCACCTAATAAGTAGTGCTAGGCAAAAAAATACGCATGGGCGGTGATGATAAAGTGTAGCGGATTTCGAAAACAGTTCTTCTGCTCTGTAAGTTGCATAACTAAATTTAAGTTGACTACACTTTATAGCCGTTACGAACAACATTTTATCAGTCTTAATCGAATTTAATATCGAAAAAATTAGTGCGATACAAAACATCTATATTATATTTATGAATTCTTTGATATCAGCTTGTAAAAGAAAATTAAAATGAATTGAAAAAACGAAAATTTAATTTCATGTAATTGCATTAGAGGAATACCTTATGTTTTTAATTAAGCAAGTTAAAATTTAAATTTATGTTTTACATGTTTTTCAATGTGCATTTAAATAGGAGTTCTAAAAAAATGTTATTAATGCTATGGAAGTTAGAATTATTTAAATTGCAAAAAAAAAACATTTTACTCACCTTAACATTTTACTGCTTTTAGGTTTTTTCTTCCTGCCGTTTATTGAAGCGTTACTTAAAGAATCTTTTGAATCTGAATCGGACATCTGCTGGACTCCAAACGAACCGCTTTTTTCACGTTCGTCCTACAAAAAATATATAATTGATGAATACATAATGGGCCTTATTACGGTTCTCGATTTGACTCGAAAGAATGTAATAGATTAAAGAAAAATACAAGATTTTTCTTTAATCTATTACAAACACTCGAGTCGATTCGAGAACGGTAATAAGGCAGATTATAAAATATACAGAGCAATTAACACGATTGTTTTTGAATCACATTTTCGAAACAAATATTATTCGTCTTAAGTCTTTTTTGGTGGAATACAATGTTTGTATATATTAGCAAACAATTTTAAGAATCAAACAGTAGATTTTTATAAACTTCAACTTATTTCAATTTTTATAGAAATAAAAGGACATAAAACCTGCTAGACTCAGATCTATCTATGAGAGGTTTTGCAACTTTTCAGAATTATATTGTAAGAGTTATTGAAGCGCGATCGTATAAATATATCCGACACAAATAAAGCAGTTTTTAAAAAATAAATTCGGACAATATGTCAAATAAAATAGATTGAATACGTCATAGATACCTTTAAGCTGTCCTGAAAACTTGACGCTTGATACTGGGCATATTTGGCAATAGTTGTATGTGATCTATGCGATATACAAGCCCAAACTCGTTTGGCTTGTGTAGTATCCCAATTCTCGTCTGGCGGTTGATGAACTTGCGTTCGAACTTCAACGCTATGATCTGGATTGGCCTCAACCAGTGTTTTCGTAGAAAAGAGGCCTAGATCCAATTTTAATGCGCCAGCGAGACCTCGGACGACAGCAATGGGATGTTTTAAGCAAAATTCTTGCAGTTGGGGGCTAAATGCATGCTTTTTATTCTCAAGATGAACAGATGGCGTTGGTGGCAGTAATTGTTCGCGTGTAAGGCGCTGTGGTGGGCAGTCGGGCGGTAAAGGGATTGGAGAGTTCATACTTAAGATGGAACACGTAGGCGGCGGATCTTCTAAAGTAAAATTTTTCACAGATGTAATTATATGATTTGAGTCCATTTGAATATTAAAGCCAGACGCTTGTAATAAGTCTTCATCAATATATTCCTCAATCCCCGTGATATCGGAAACAAAACTTTCATTTCGCTTTAAGGATGCATCTGAGTCCGTTTTAAATTTATTAAAGTTATTTGACAATGCATCGTTGGCATTAAGATCAATACCATCCTCTCGTCTTGTAATAGGGGGCGTATTTGTTGATTTCACTACATCGTCCTTGAAGGAAGAACCAACATCCTTCTGGGTTAATATTTCATGGAGATCCTGGTCACTAACACCTGAAAATATTATGCAAAAGTAGTTGAATTCATAATATATGATCTTGGAAATCTTCCTCTAAATTTTAAATTGAAAACAGATGATCAAATGAATATTTTTACAACTGCTGATATTTTGGAATAAATATTTAACAGTAAAAAAGTAAATTTGATTACATTTTACATTCTTCTGGTTTCTTGACCTCTTTTTAATTATTATTGTATTCTGATATTTTTAAGCTTAAGGTCTCTTTATTTTAATTTAACTTTTAATTTCAATATTTCGTCACTCCTTTGTGTGACTTCTTCAGGAATTTAACATTGAAATTAAAAATTAAATTAAAATAAAGAGACCTTAAGCTTAAAAATATCAGAATACAATAATTACATTTTACAACAACAATGCAGCGGAGCTAATATATAAGAGTCAAATTATTATTACATATTAAATAAAAAAAGTCCTAGAGTTGGTAGTTTCCAACGTACAGAGCACTCGTTTTATACGTTTTCGATCTTATACTGTTTTTTTCTTAAACAAGTAATTAATTTGAAAAATCGCAATTAAAAAACAAACAAAATTCTTATGTAAATTGTTAATTTTTTCAACGGGCTTAAATTCGAATCTGCATGACTTCAAATGATTTTTTATTATTTTATTAATAAATGAATTTGTTCAAATTATATTTATTATTTTTTATATTAAGATTGGAATATTAAGAATATTTTCAATAATCATCAAACCAGCAGAAGGGATCAGTACTGATTTCGATTTATTAATAAAATAATAAAAAATCATTTGCAGTCATGCAGGTTCGAGCTGAAGCCCGTTGAAAAAAAGAATTAACAATTTACATAAGAAAGTTCGACTAATAAAAATTCATACATAATTATGTAAATTAAATTATAATTTAAAAAACAAAATTAATTTATATAAGTATTTTTATCGAACATTCATATTGCTATACTAAATTCAATTATGATTTTTCCAAATAGAATTTTGTGTAAATAAGAACTGCTATCATATTCAACTGAACCACTTAGTAAGTGGTGGGAAACAAAATACACGTGAGTACTGGTGATGAAAGTGTAGCGGCTTTCGAAAACAGCTGTTCTACTCTGTGCCTTTCAATATTTATCATCTCCTTTTGAATTTAAACAAATATTCGAATAATTAGCCTATAAAAATCTTAAACCGCATTAAGAAAATATATTTATATTTAAGCTATAATATAAATTAAAAAAATATGATCAAATATCTGGACGTGAAATTTCTTGCACTGTTGACAGACTAGTGCAATCGAAAAATTTAAAAGCAGAACTTTTTTTCAATTTCTTGCCTAAACCGTTTATAATTGAGAAATTAACAGACAGACGGATTGGTTTATTGGATAATGTCCAGTACATGTAGACCTATACTACACACTTTACATCTTCTCCGCCTCTCTTTCCCTCTCAAACTTTGTCTGACTGCTGTTCAATTTCGCTTTTGGAAAAAGGTACGAAACACGCCTAGTTTTCGTTCTCAAAAACGCCAAAAATAATAAAGGTGATTATGTGAAATTAAGTCATATTATATAGTCGGCATAAAACAATATTTAATATTCGCCCCTATTATGAATGACGACATCGACGCCGTATTAAGACGACAGCAAAAAATTGTCGCTTGTCAACCCTTTTTCGACAGCAACTGACTACTATTGACATGTTCTATCGATATTATATGCCCTAGAGAATGCTAAGAAATTGTCAAGAGCAATTAATTGTTATCGACAACTTGCAGACAAGTGATAATTTTTTAATGTGTCTAGTTGATGTGACGTCGATGTCGCCATTCATAATAGGGATGATTGTCTTACCTAATTCATTATTTGCTAGAAATGAGAAATCTTTATTCGTTTTCGAAAAACACGGATCGACATTGGCGTCAGAATAACACGGTGGAGGATTTGCGTGTTCAGTTTCATATGAATTGGAGTCATCAGTTTTCGATAAACTGAATCTGTCGCTTAAATTCTGATGAATTACACTTTGTTGATATTGTTCCATTAGCTTATATTGGCTGCTGAGCTGTTGAAGTAACATCTCTTCCTGTGAATTTAAGTTATTTTGCTTTTGCTGCAAATACTGAAGCATTTGTAACTGCTGCTGAGTTAGAAAAAATGATGGCTGTGTCGGTGGGTTTCCTGCTCGCATTTCGATTGAATTACCATCCTTAAAACGTTTTGCTTGTAGATTATTTGGATATGGTGGCGGTGGACCTTGTACCTGAAAACAGCATATAATCAATAAGTTGCATGTCAAATATATCGCAACATAAACATATATGCGACACAAAGTGAATTTACACGATAACAGACGAAATAAATTAACTCAAATCTTGTTTATGTGCTTCTATTTCTATTCTATAACGTATAGGTTTTAATGCAATTTCTTAATCTGAACTTAAGCATACACACCGAAATTCTTCCCAGATGTCTTTTTGATGAGATGGATGATTGTTGATGCTGTTGCTGTTGGCGAGAACTCATCTCTAATGAAATAGGCAAATTCCAAGCTTCTTCAATGGAACAAAGTTGTCTTCTTTTAGATGTTATGCTTGGCATAGGTGCCTGCACTAACTGGGAATCCAAAAATTTTAAGCGCTGCTCCAATCCCTTATTAACACATATTTGGTCGTACGTATTATACTTTTCAGATGTGTAATGAGCCTTTTTGGAGTGCTTAAAAATAAATTAAATTTTTGCCATTTTTTTTCTTTTTCAAAAATCCAAAAATTTTAAAGTTATTCTCCTGATTGGTTCAATTTTTGAGATATCAAATAAAGTTTTGTTTATTCGTATCAATTTAAATAAAAACGACTTTTAAAAGCATTAAAATAAAGGAATTGAATTAAGGTTTATAGGCTAATTGTTCGAAATTTGTTTTAAATCTCAGAGAGACATGATAAATATTCAGGGCACAAATAAATCTTAATTCAATTTAATAAATGTTCGTTAAAATACTTACTACATACAAAGGAATTTTTGTTAGATAATAAAAAAAGTTATATAGTAAAGAGCAAAACAGAAAAAGAGATGGTCTAAAACCAAACAAATAATAAATTAAAAATTTGCAGGATAAATTGTTAATATAAGCATTTTTTATCTTTATCGATTGCTCCACTGAAACAATCATTAAACTCCCGTGATACGCTGCAAAGGAATCTCGGCTCCTGCAGTTTCCAGTTTCGACATTATTTTAATTTTTCTTGTATCTTGCAGCGAAGTGCATCCAAATACAATAACGTTTCCTCTATTCAAAACAGTTGGTTGTTCATAATCGGTTAAGGAGTTTAAAAATTGTGGGACTATTTTCAATCTCACTGTGCATCGGAACGGTGCTTCCATCCGTATACAAACTTTTTATAATATTCAGATAGATTCCATCAAAAACGATTGGATAGTTTTGGAGAGACGAGAAATAGTGTCATCCGCTTCCGTCATCTGATCGTAGTCAAAGATATGCAAAGTTTTTATATCCTTTTAGACGCAGATCTATCAATATTATAAATTTCACCAAAATAGCTTGAATAGTTTCATATACATATTTGGCGTTGCAAAAGTATCCAAGAACTGAAGAAATGTAAACGGTTAAATATTTGCAATAGGATGCAAAATTTGCTAGAGCACGTTAATGCCGAATATGTTATTCAAATAACCATTTCAGTAACTTTTTGCTTTTTTGAGTTTTCTACTTCACACCGTTCCTATTAAAAATGTATAACTGTGGAGTCGCTAATTGCTGCTACAAAATGTAACGAAACAAGAAGTATTTAATATTTTGTCTACTTATGTGCATTATCTTTTTATCTGTCTGTTTGTCTACCAGAACAGATTTCCGATATTTCTCACCCAAATTGAATAGCAATTTTCCCAGGCACCAGCACTATTTTGTGGTGTGGTTTTACGCCTCTGATATTAATCTATTAACGACTTTAAAAGTATATATGCTGATATTACCTTTTGAGAACTTTTTACTGCGTTTAAATAACAAGCAAACGCGTCCTTCGGCTGACCACAACTTTCATACAATATACCCAAATTAGTCCAAGCGGCTTTGTGGTTTTTATCAAGTTGAACAGCACAAATGTATGCCTGCAGTGCATCCGTTGGCTGATTTTGTTGTTGATAAAGAACCCTAAAATGGAGAAAAAGTATAAACGAAATAGAAATGAAAATTAACTGCCTGATCGACAATGTCACAAATCAATTGTTCGATTGAATAAATAAAAAATTGTTTAAATTTGTTTTTGTTTTAAATATTATTCATCCCATCGAACGATAGCTAGCGACATTGTCGCTTAGGCAGTTAGCCGTGCTAAATACCCTATAGAACACCATGTATTAGCATTCCCTTCACTTTTTTCCACAGAATTTCTGTAAGCTATGAAAGCATCATGCACTTTATTTAATCCCGCGTAACATCTTCCTAATAAATATAACGATTGTCCAGATTTAGGATTCGCTTCTATTGCTTTTTGTAAACAAAAAATTGCGTATGATTCTCTTTGCCTTTTATCTCCAAAATAATCAGAGGTGTGATACATCCATCCTGAAAAGACGTTACAACATACAATATATATAATAGATTGTATGAGTATAAAGGAATTGTATAACTATAGATACGTTACCAAGTTGCCTATATATAACTGCTTTCAAATCTAACGTCAGCTCTTTCTCATTAAGTAATTGTTCATATGCGTCTTTGGTCAGCTTATATTTACGTTGAATTTCATAAAGATGTGCGATATGAAAACGAACTAAAAAAAATTTTAATGTTACATTAATTTTATTTTATTTTAATTTATATTGAGCTTGAGGCTTATTTTTATAAAAATTATTTATTTTATATTTAGTTCAATATTTCGATATCCTCTGGATATCTTCTTCAGGATAAAATTATTTATAAATTATTTATAAATAATTTTATCCTGAAGAAGATATTATTTATAAATAATTTATAAATAATTTTATCCTGAAGAAGATATCCAGAGGATATCGAAATATTAAACTAAATATAAAATAAATAATTTTTATAAAAATAAGCCTCAAGCTCAATATAAATTAAAATAAAATAATCAAAGGCTGAAAAAATAGAACAATATAAATCAGTACTGATCCGTTCTGCTAGTTTGATGATTAATGAAAATATTCTTAATATTACAATCTTAATATAAAATAATAAATAGAATTTAAAAACAAATTCATTTATTAATAAAAAAATAACAAAAAATAATTTGCAGTCATGCAGATTCGAACTTAAGCCCGTTGAAAAATTAACAATTTAAATATAAATTAATTTTATTTATTAACGGTGAATAAACAACACAGTGTCGAGTGGCTATCTGAAGCTGATTTTATCTGATTAAATTTTATTAAATCTGAATTTTCTGAAATAGTCTTTCCTCTTTGGGCAGTTTGTGGCGCAAATTGCAAATACAATAAATTCAGAGCTGCAAGTAGAAAACAGCCATATTTCTCATATTTTTGGGACGTTTAAAATTTCTATTTTGTAAATTTGTTTGTCAATTTTTTGAAAAGTATATTTTTTCGCTCCTAAAAATATACTATATGTAGCAATATGTAATAGGCATTTTGAAAATGAAAAATATTATTTTTGAAAATAAAAATAAAAAAACATCAGTAAAGTAACGTCAATAAAGTAACTTCAAATGTCATCAAATAAAAGTACAAGTGAAGACATTATAAGTACAGAGTTTCGAGCATTAAAAAAAATGTTTATATATTTTGTTTCTAGAAGTTTCTACAGTCGCGAGAGTAATATTTCATACTAATCAGCGAATATGGAAGAATATTCATGTATAAATATGTCATCAAAACGAAATAGACTGTATGTGCTTCCAAGTCGTATCCAAACACATAAATCTTGTTGCTTTGTTATTAATAAAATGTATATATGTATTTATATACTCGTACGTTATTTTACACAATACATACAAAAATATATTTATCTTATGACTTACTTTTGTTATCTAATCGCAGCATTTAAATGTACAAATGAATCTTAAAGACGTTTGGCTTTTGTTTAAATTAAAATAATACATACATAAATATGTAAATATTAAATATATTATAAAAAATACCAAAAGAAGAATAAAAGATTTTAGAGCTCTTGGGACCGAATAAGTAAAATTTTAAAACCTCTTTGGTACGAAACTAATTTTTTTTCTTTTATTATTCCAGACGAAAACCACACATTCTCTTTTCCTTTCAGATCGTATCTGTTTTAACGACATTGGTTCCACGAATAAATGTTATAGCGTATTTCTATATAAGATTTTCATATTTGCTGAATTACTTACTTTGTAACTTTGAAAATGTACATGGTGCAACGTCGAGTAGAGCTAAATGATAATGCTTAGATGCTGTTTTATAGTCTCCCAATACTTTATGCATAAATCCCAAACGGAGATGAACGTCATTTGCACAACGATAATTGGAATTTATATATAAAAGTTCTCTGAAGGACTTTATGGACCTAAAATAATTTTAATAAATGTATTTTTAATTAAACATGATAAAACGTTAAATGAATTTAAAATTTATTTCAATTTTGGTTAAATCTCTAACACTTTTTGTAAGATTTTCAACTCTTTGAAAATAAATTGTATTGAAATTTCGTTTCGAATCGAATGCGGTAATTTGGTCCCTGTTTTTAAAATAATTTTCATTAGTATACAGTGATTTCCGCTTTTTTGGGCAAATATTTCACAAGTGTGAAAGTATCCTAACAATATGTATTAAAATTTGAAACTGGTAATTAAAAGTGCAGCTAATTTTAGACTAAATATTATGTTTAACGGGTTCTTTTTTGATAAAAAAAATGGATCTTCTTCTCAATCGAGTGTATTCTGCAAATCAAAGCGGTTTATATATGATGTCACGTGTTCTGAAAGCAGTAACTTACGAGTACGGAAGTTCATACGGAAGATTTAATTTTTTTACTTTAAAAAATTTTCCATACCTGATACCGATGTTTAGTAAAGACGCTGACAAAAAACTCAGCTTCATAAGCAAAATTATTATTTACTTACATATTTAACACATTTTTACTTCTATCAACTATATACATATGTATGTACATTCTCACCTACTATACTTTTATTATACTTCGGTAATATTTTGACGTCAAATTATGTAAAATCTACACTAAAGCATTAATTTTCATTATGCGTTGTTATATACTTCGAAAAATTATTTTAAAACTAACAAATTTTTATTTTAAAACTTTCTATACGAAATTAGTCAAATAAGTGGTTTATAAACATAATTTTTTTTTTTTTGAGTTAAAACCTTATTGTTTACAAACTGTAGACTAGTTGTATGGAGATAGAAAACTAAAATAGATTTATATGAAATGGAATTTGTTTGTTGCGGGTTTCAAGCCCTACTATGCATTTTCTAATGTAATTCTCAAATAATATTTGAAAGTTTGTAAATAAGCTAAGAGGTTGTGCTACTTTTCAATTTGTAGAATTTGATTCGATTTTTTGTTATTTTGTATGAAAAAGTAAGAAAATTTAACATGCGCTCTTAAATAAAAATTATGTCATATTTTCTGAATGAATATTGCAAAGTGCAGAAGTTCAAGGAAATCAAATTATCAAAAAAATATGCAGATGTTGAGGAATTTCCGGTACATTCTTATAATTATCAACTGTTTCAAACTTTAGCTTGGCAGCATTCAATATAGTACAGCCAAAAACCACGTCAGGGTGAAATCGCTATTAGTGCACTTCCGCAGCATTTTGATTTCGTATTACACAAGAACTATATCGGTACTTACATATAAACGGAGAAACGACTCTATAGTGAATTTTGGTTATATGTATGTATGTATATGAAGTGATCAAAAGCATTTAAATTATGCCATTATTGAGCACTTACGTTCACATATCTAGTGCTAAATCGCATTTTTTAGGGGTAACTTCAGAAAACTATGCGTTTTTGCCACTTTTTCAATTTAATAATTTCTTAGTTTTTACTTTTCCATAAGTCTACAACTCCTTTTGATATTTGAAAGTGTGTGAGTAAAGTAGATTTCTTTCAATCAAGAACACAGCCCTATTTTCTATACCATTCTGGCAACGCCGACAGTCATTATTTTAAGACAAAACACAGAAAATGACACTATTAATGCATTAGTGCAATTGATTGTTTAAGATTCCATAGACACATGTACTTATGTATATATATGGATGTACATAAATATGAAAATATATATGTAGCTCCCTATGTATATAAAGTTAATTCACAAAAATATTACACATTTGTTTACATACATCTTATGGACGTTTCTAACAGACTTGCACTAATGCATATATAAATAGTACATACTTATGTACATACTTAGCATATACAAATTATATTTATGGTCTATGCAAATACAGACATACTATTATACCTTTTTAATCTCCATTTCACATTTGCTGGGTATTTAATAATAATAACTTGTTCTTTAATTATCGTTATATGAACAATAAGTAAACAAATCAAGAATCTTTTTTAGAAGCAATATAATTATTGACACTATAATTCACCAAAATATACATATATTAACAATTATATGAATAAATGTCCATGTATGGATATATACGATGGTTTATGATTGCTGATGATTTTTACTTTGTTTATGTTGCACCGTAAAATTATTGTTTATTATCTATTATATGCCAAAACTTAATATGGCGGAAGTCTTTAATTTTTCATATGCACTATTTTGGGTAATTTATTAAGATGGCATCAAAGTCTAGTTATATTCGAAGAGAAGGTATATACAATACTATACTCCACATAAAATACATGTATGTATATTGACAGAAATGGAATGTATAAATCAAACACAACTTATCAGCTGTTTCATTAACGCCACCTATTTGTGAAATTGAATTATATGCTACTAAAATCGACCAATGATGACAGCTTTTATCAAAAGAAAGTTTAAAAATTGCTGCGAAATAGTTGGAATAATTATATGTACATTGTATTTTCGTTAGTGGAGTACGAATATTGTTTATGAAACACAAGAGCACATCCTACATTCATAGCTCAAGCTCAAATGCAACAATAAAACGTCCTGTTGTTTAAGTTGTACATTTGCTATAGTCTTTCGGTCATCACTAAAAATATATAATACAGCTGTATAAAAGTATATATGAACATATCGTCACCTCAACGTTATTTTCGCTCAACAGACAGCCATTTTTGACAATATATGAGTTAGTCCCATTCGCAAAAGCAGCTCGTGAGTCAGTCAACATCAAGCTTGGTTGATAATATTTTTTAAGTGCACTGATCGTTCACTCTTTTTGGAGAGTTAGCGTTTCACTGGCACTAGTTGATTTCAACACTTCAGATAACTGTGTAGATTTACAGTTCTTTTTAGAAATTTTCCGTGGTTAACTACGGTGCTACTTTCTATTTGAAAGCATAAGGGTTACACAGTCAGCCCCAGCAACGGATGTAATGCATGTTAACAACATCGCCGGCACATAGTCCCAGTCAAGCTGCCGGCATCTATGCACCGATATTTTGCAAAGTGTTATTAATGCAAATGAGATAGTCCCATATCACACACATTCGATTTTCTTGATCTGTTTTTCTTCAATTGTCTTGATGGACCAAATTTAATTCTCTTCCTTCAACTTTACATACATCTTTTTTGACATATGTATCTAAGAGGACTTAGATACATGCATATATTCTATCATTCTCATCAATATTCTTTCATCTGTTCATAACGCATTTAACGGCTATTTCATATGAAAGTTTTGCATATTAACTTACCAACGAAAAGCATTAAAGTGGAAGTAAACAAGTCCTATACCATATAATATTTCCAAATTGTGTATGCGGTTGTTTTGTTTGATTTCAAAATAGTGTTGATATGAAGAAAGGGCTGCAAAATATACAAAATTAATACAATATTTATTATGTGTATCGCACTTGTATTATTATAGTGTATGTACAATACAAAAAACGGATAAAATTAACTATGTATAGTTGCAGTTTTTAATATATGGAATTTTCGGACTAATATAAGGTTTTATACATTTCTATAGTATGTAAAAGTGCTTTTTTATTTCAATTTGTTTGCAACTTGCTTTTGGAAATAAAATAAAAATTTCCACTGCGGCTTTATATTGAAAACAAAAACAAAATTTTAGTTTTTTTATTTTTGCATCACTATGAATTTTCAAATGCAATTTTTTATATTACATATTTATGAACCCAATGTGCCTGATAAACTTCCAAGTGAATATCTAGGTATGTATCTAACAAGTTATAAATTTTTGTCGTTACGTTTGTTTAGAAGGAAAAGTGTAAGGTAAGTGCTTTTAAGTATAAAAAGAATAATACTAGTTTTATTTTGCTGCATCTTTTTAGATAATATTCCCAGAACTTTTCGCCAAAAATTATAACTTATCGAAATTTAGAATTGGTAAAGAACACAACAAAGAGAAACTAAATAAAAATAAAATTCTCTTAGAAATGCCGACATTCTTTCAAATATCTCTTAGAAAATAATATCAATGGCGACTAACACATCAGGATTTTCATGATTTTTCGTAAGACTTTTATCAGAAATGTCTTAGAGCTTCCCAAGATATGACTGTTAAAAATAGTGCCACTAATTCAAACCTTTTAAAGCCAGAACTCTCACAGAATTCGTATGCGTACAATACATGCACATCCTAGACAACATTGTCTATCATCCGTTTTAAGCAAGTGGATCACCATAAACTTCTACATACATAGTACATATATTTTATATTACCTTTATCATATTCTTCTAAAATTAAATGGAGATGACCAAGTTTGCTAAATGTATTAACATCCAATATGTTAGACATGTAGTTTTCTTCTTTTTTAATAACACAGTCTAGGGATGTCCCTCGACTATTTTTCACTGTGGAACTGGTAAAATTGAAGTCTTTTTCTAACACAGCACCGAAATTTTGAAAAATTTTTATTGCACGTCGTATTAAGTCACGTAAAGCTAAATTTTCAGCATTATTCCAGTCAATAAATCCAAACTGGGTGCTAAAAGAATATATTCTTTAATAATGTAAAATGATTTATTAACACCAATTACCTGTCGATGTCTGATATTAATTGAAATTCTTCAATAGTTAATCCAAAATGATTTAACAAATTCATTTTTAAGAATTTATTTTCAATTGTTTGTTTACTATTTTAATATAACCGCACAGTGCTGTTAACTCAGATATTTTCCAAATAAATGTAGCGATTTTATAAATATACAATATATGTTTACACTATTGCACATAGCATAATGAAATTCTTGCTTAAGGTAGAATTAGTAACGCGTAGCGTGACGTTACTTTTCAGCTGCCACACACTGTACCGTAAGTAATGCTAGTAGCAAATATTTTCAAATAACTAAAATCTACCTCAGTAGATTTTTACAAAATCCCTGATATCCATCACTAAAATTAAAATTCTTTTTCATTTTATACGAAAGAATATAAGGATTTAGAAAAAAATTTACTTCACAATTTGGAAACATAGAAAACCTATTGTTACATAAAATTTGATATATCAAGGGATATATGTACATATGTATATTCCGTTAACTATTTTGGGTATTTAACTGAAATTTCGATAGCTGTTAAAAACTTATGTGTATAAACCAATAATGGAAAAAAAAGTATATGATCGTATTCTTTCGATGCTATTTCATTCTAAAAAATACCGTATTGCTCCCTCAAAAAAGTCAATACTTGTGGCAAGATGTTTCTGGGTCAGTCAACATCAAACATCGTTGGCAACTATTTTTTAGGTGCAGCCAGACCACTGATCGTTAACTCTCTTTCGAGAGTTTTGCATCTCCATCACACTAGTTATTTTCGAGAGCTCAGACAACTGTACATATTTACGTTTCTTCTGAGGAATTTACATTCTTAAGTGAAGGCATAAGTCGTATACAGTCACGGCAAAAACAAAAATAATCTATGACGTGCAAAAACTGGATATGGGTAAAGAAAAAGTTAAAACATTAAAAAAAGTATTATTTATTAAAACTTAATACTTTAAACTACATAAATTATAGGCTTAAATCTAATTTACAAACGCAGTTTCAATAAAAAGGAATTATGTATATAGGCTGATATAAAATGAAGAATGAATAATCTACATGCTTATGTAGTGCAGTTTCGTCACATTTTAAGAATATTTAAATAAAGTTTGTTAATTTGAAAGGATCTCCTCAAAAGCTTTCATATGAGTCCAATATTGTGTAAAATACGTTCGGAAATACACTGGAATATTGCAATCTTTTATGAAAATTCCTGAAGTTCATACCTCGAAAACTATACGTTTCCGATACTTAAAATTTCTTCTAATTTTCGAATTGTCTCAATAATTTTTATTATCGGAATTGTGTAAATAAATTAGATTTGTTCCAAATGGGATAATATACCATGCTATTTGGACCTTCATCATTAATACGGGGACCATAAAACTGTCTTCAAATAGAATTTTATTTTTTGCTTGTTTCATTTGATGAAATTTTCTTCAGACTCTAGAAACATAAATATTTATAATAGGTACAGCACGATTTATTAAAGCATATTCGCACTCTTCTTATGTAATATTTTTCTATTTTCCTTTGATTGCTGATACGTGTTTTCTGGGTCCAGATTGGCGCTGACGAGAAAGAAACGTTTGTCCTTGTCCCATTAAAACGGACAGTTTAGAATCAATGGAATCACGCTGAACATTAACACCTAACCTGCAAAATAAAAAATAAATAAAAATAAATATTTATGTACATACATATATACAGCCGTATGCGATGCAGAGTGCGGTCTTTGAGAAAACTCGATATAAACCGAAACCAGTCAGTTTTTTTGAAAATATCGAAAGCCAGCACCTTACTTGCAGGCTAGATCTAATCTGGACCAATCTCCAAAATATAAAAGGCAATGTTGCTCTTCCGCCACATTGCGACGCTGAAAACATCTCCGAAGCATTTTTACTTACCTATAGAACGCAGCTGACATGAGATTTTCTTCCAAGGTTGATACTTTTGATTTGGAATAATCCTCAGGATCTTGAAGATTTTCAAGCACATTAACGTCAACAATTGCTATAAATAAAAATAAATTAATATATGTATATTTCCCACATTTATAAATTTATCAAAAATTGGAAGAAAATAGAAATATTTATATATGAAAAAGCACTCCAAGCCTTTGATATATTTAAATCAGTTATTAAAAGAATCGCAAATATCCGCCATATAGAAAGCACGTGGGACGTTTTGATTATTTATTAGGATGCATTTTCAGAATGATTCCATTTATCATCATTGTTCAATGTTTGTCTCTCCTTTATTTCTTTTATCATATGAATGTTTTATGGCCTGTTTTGTTGTTGAATTGAGTAAAATAAATTTTGTGTCCTTACCATTTGAAATCCGAGGATCCATGTTCTTAATAATCTCTTTGGCTCTTTCTATACACTTTCTATATTTAGTGTCCAACAACACTAGATCTTGCTCTCGAATGGTAATTGTGTTTTCCAACTGAGTGATTTTACTTTGTAAAGCCGCATTTTGATTAACAGTTTCATCCAATTGAATTGCTAAAAATATATACAATAAAATATTATAAATTAATAATAATATAATATAAAAAAGATATGCATAACAAACGATATGTGTTACTCTCTAAAGGATACGAAAAGAAAATTGTTCGCATTTGCATTCTATTTACGTTATAATGCGCAAGCCCTTTCTTTCGCATTGTATTGCAGACAAATTTTCGAAGATGACACAAATATTTATCAAAACCATAAAAAATATATTGCATTATTAAAAACGATATCACATTGAATTAAGCCACCAAATATGTAAGCAGTGATAAGCAAAAATATACATGAGTACTGATGATAAAAGTATAGCAGCTTTCGAAAACAGCTGTTTTACTCTGCGGTGTAAGTTGGATAATTAATTTGATGTTGACGTTGGAATATTTATCATATCTTTCTCTACTAAAACACGTTATGAGCAATAGCCTATAATCTTAAGACCATAATTCAAAGATATCAGCAGAATAGTTTGAGTGCTTGATTCGTATTATTGGTTTAAGATCATCAGGCGATAAATATTCAAACGAAAGCAACTGATGGGTAAAATTCGATAAATTTATAAATTATAATTCTTTTGCTGATAATAATACTTACTTTTTTGATCATTGAGTTCCATTAGCTGCTTAATTTGTTTCCCAAATTCATTACTGAAAAAATATGTAATTATATGAGTCAAATATATGCATATACATACATATAAGTAAGTACATAAATTAATATTTTTAAAAGTATTTAAATCTTCAATAAACAAAACAAGTAAGAGCACTAGCAAATTTGGTTTCATCTAAATATGTAGAAAATTATATTTGCAAACCGTCGGGTATATGTCCAGAAATTAAAAAAAATATACATAAATAAAAAAATATGTACATAATTAACAAATTTCGTTGTTAAATTGTATACACATTAAAAATTGTTAAAAATAAAATAGGTTTATTATTTGTAATACGGAACTCAAATATTGAAAAGTGAAAATATATACAACTGTACTGGTTTCAATAAAACTTTACATTCAGTATAACCAATAAATTGTTATATAATAATCAAATTATTATTAAATTTTTTCACAGTCTGACAATAATTTTGCAGCCAGTGAGTTACACACATAAAGGTGCAATTGAATTGGAAGACAATGCAATTTATGTCTTCACACTATCAATGCCGTATTTGCCGATTAACCAATAAACATAAAATATAGTTTTGTCCCGCTATTATATAAATATCGACTCAAAAAATTCTCTAATGTAACTTCATTCTAAAAACAAAACTATAAACTATAGCATAAAATAATTTCACTAGGTTTACAAAACGAAACTTGGAAAATATAAGCCGCCAAAATAGTGTCTAATGTACTACCACTTCAGTAGATTTGCAACAACAAAGTCACGTCAGCCGCAGAGGGTTAAACATAAAAAATTACGAATAGTATTAAAAAATTGTTATATCATTTACATCATTATTGTACAAACCTGGTGGTATCATTTAAGGATGCATGTTTAAGTGTCATTACTTTTTCATTAACCACTTTAAGCTGTTCGCGCAAATTTTCATTGCGTTTATTTGCATCATCCAATAATTGCTGAAAATTATAGAGAATTTATAATATAATAAATTTACTTCTATTGATTTCTTTTTATGTGGTTCATATTGGAAACCGGCATAACTACGAACTTATTTTTACCAGTTCTCTAAAGTTTTCATATACTGCAAGGTAATTTTATTTTCGGTCATTTACATATATAAATTTAGATTCATCAGGGATTTTTTCATCAAGGATTTTTATAAAATATGTTTTTTTTTTTCATCATAATTTTCCGAAAAAATAGTTTTTGTTTTGTAGGAGACATATTCTCAATTCTCATATATTTTATTTAAAAAACTTTATACCATTGAAATATTTCGAAGAATATAATGAGTTTTAAATTTACGCGTACGTGTTTGATTACTTTTTTGTATTAGCACACAGTTTCAGGTATTTGCCTTCTTTAATTTATTTGTAAAAGCCATGAACATAAAAAGTGCGTTGCGTTTTCGACCATTTTCTGTTCTCGCAAACAAAAAAAAAATGAAAAGAATTTAAAGCAAACGAAATTTATTTGTTGGTGGTTAAGCAATGTCTATATGAAAAAAAAAAATTTAAAGAAAACGTTTTGCGGATCTAATTGTGCATACGACTTATGCTGAGTTTCCATATCACAACACATAAAAGGTCAATTTTAGAAGTATTTTTCAGACACATTTTACGAAATTAACTCTTACCATTAAAGCAGTTTGTCCTCCCTGCCCTTCACGCAGTGCCTTATTTTCAAGTTCGAGGCTTACTATTTTTTCATTTAAAGCTGATGGCTGCAATTCCTTGCACATGGTATTTGTATATAAGCCTTATTAAATGTATAAAAACAAATATTATATACATATATAAATATATACATATATACTTTTCTTCTTACCCTCCGAACTTTTAGAGAATTCCCCACATTTTAATTCATCTAGTGCTTCCTTCAAACTATCTCTTTCCTTTACTAAATTCTCTTTTGAACGAATTAACGCAGTTATGGTACTCTCCATGCTTTTGTGTTCAAATTCGAGTTTTATATTTTTCCCCATTTCATTGTCTAATTTGACATGTAATTCTTGTATCTGAAATTTGATGGCAAAATAGTATAAAATCTTTATGCATTTTGGGAATAATTTACCTCTTTTTTGTAAAGTTCAACCTGTCCTTTAAGAGCAGCACACTTTTTAATATCTTCCTCAAATTGCACGTTTTGTTGTAAATATTCGGCGCTTCGTTCGTCTAATAATTTTATTTGTTTTTTTAAATCGTTATAGTCTTCCATTTTCTTTTTGAAAGTGTTTACTTGTGCTTCGCACAATTTGAGTTTTTCATTAGATTCTCTTAATATATCGACTTCGTCCTTCAACTGTATTAATTCTGCGGTTGTCTTCTGTATAGGTGAGTTACATATATAAATTGATAATAATTAATTAACTTCTTCATAAAAAGGTACTGGTATTTAAATTCGATTAAAATTTTAGATAATTCTTTTGCTTACAAGATGAATTATTATGTAGTTCGATTCGAACTACAAAATCTCCATGTTAAAAGCATATATTTCCGAACAATTTCCTTTTGGAATATAATTACATAATTATATTACGTATATGTATTACTAGACAACTTTTCTTGTATTTTTTACTTTCGCAGCTTTTTTTTCATAGTTTTAGTTATTACTGGAGGTGTTTCTCCATATTAAAACATAATATACTATCCGTTGGTCATTAGGACTGAATAGTCCTAAGTAGCCTAATGATTTAAGTTAAAATTCAAATTACTTTTAACTTACATTTAGTTCCTCAACTCGCTGATGTAACACCTGCAGCTCGTCCTCTTGTTGTTGCGATTTAAGTCTTAAATCTTCACGACTTGTTTCGGATTGTATTAATTCATCTTTTACTTTATCAAGTTGACGTCTCATATCGTTATATCTTACTGAGCCAGCTTGAACAGGCCCCAGGGAAACACCATCGTCTCCAATTGGCGATGCTAATTGTAATCGTTTAATATCTTCTTCAAACTTTTTCAGTTCAGATTTTAAATTGGACTTTTCTTCAGAGAGTAGAACGACCTAAAATATACACATAATAAGATGGAATTTAAATTACCATTAATGGATATAGAAACAATTGAGCATAACAAAGGTACAAGCATAGTAGGCTCTGAAATCTTCAAAAACTGTAACAAACAAAACATGTTCTTTTCATAAGATTGTTGATGATAAATTGAACTATCCAATAAACTGCGAAATAATTAATTTGAACTTCTTATTTTCATTAGAATTTTTAGTTACTTTTTATCACATTTTAAATAAAAAATTTTGATGACATTAAGAATGGTTGTAAATTTATCCAAATTACATTACCTTTTGCTCCAACTCGTAACATTTTTGCGCCAACTGATCACGATCCTCCTGTAGTATTTTGTAATCAAAATTTACAATGTTAAGGGAGTTCCGAGATATAGACGTCCCTTGTAAACTTGATTCTAATTCTTGTAATGCTCTCATAATATTGGCTTGTAAAGACTCTTCCAAGCACATAATTTTTCTTATATAATCCTGCTTGGAAGAACAATTTACTGCACATCCCAAAACTAATTGTAACAAACGTTCTATTTCAGACGTGTCACATTTCTCAGCAATACGCATTGCATCAGGACGTGGGAACTCTGATAGAGAATAATTAAGAACGTCGCTATAATAATCGTATAGTCCTTCAATAACCTTTTTCAGGTTGCTCATCTTGAGTCGCCAATTTATCCCAACATCCGTTTTTATTTTCGAAAGCCAAATATCTATAAATGTATTACATACGTTCATACATACTATGGGTGTAATGATATTATGACATATTTACCTGTAAATGAGTCAGGAGCAAATTGATTGAGTGCTTGTGCTAAAGCCACACCATCAGATAATTCTTCCTTTGTCAATTGCGACGATGTTAGCTGTAAAGTCTGGAACCATTCAATTAAACTTTGGCACATATCCCCCATTTTTACTTGTTAAAATTAATACCAAAACACTTTATTTATAAACAAGTTATTTTCCGTAACCTACAGTGTTACCCTCAACTCAACATATCCAACAAATTCAATACGCCTTGGTGTTGCCGTAGTATATATTCAAAACAGTGCACACTAGGTAAATGTATTAGTAACTCCTAATTTATATCTTACGTTCCTTACGATATAGTGAATCTGATATAATTCACTTCATATAGCGTCATATGCCCACGGTCATATGTGCAGTTATAAGCACATTAATATGACTTGCTCACATTGGAATATTTTGTAACATTGTGTCGTTATATTGCGTTGATAAGAATACATCGTATATAAAGAGGAATTTCCGGGAATTTTTCTATATTATTTATTATCTAATATAACACGATAATTCCATCAAAACAAATACTTGAATTAAATGAACTCATTTTACTTGAAATTTGCTGTATTCAATTCGATTTGAGTGCCACTATATATTGAAGATTGCGGGTACCAAGTGAATTATTTTCTGCATACGTAGTACTCAGTACTTTCACATCTCTAGAAATTTGTGTCCTAAAGCCAAATACGTCTTTGTTTTCCTTCGTTTATATAAATTAGACATAGAAGTTAGATATAATCTTAATGTGATTTAATTTTAGTTGCAGTTTTTGTTAATAACTTTCAGAAGATCATAATACAGTTGTTCAAACGTCATTGCTGCCATAAAGTAAACTGTGCCTGTGGCAAAGTTTTGTAAATATGGTAAGTGCATACATATATATTAAGTAGTAAAAATCAAATAGAACTTTGGTGGTAATATAAAAGAGAACCATCAATCGGGTGCTAGTGAATTGGAACGAGAATGTAAGATTATATCGGAATATGTACTATGTATAGAAAAATAGTGGTCATAGTTTAATAAAAGGAAAAGTAAGCCGCAAGAACAGAAACGTATATGCAACCAGTGCACGGGTCCGTTCGGCGCATCGCCGGCGATATTTATATACACAAATCATATATTAATGATTAGGAATTCATCATGTTTTTTTTTGTTCCACAAATATTTATATATTCCTTCAAAGTTTGTGTTCAAACATTTCAATTTAGTGTACAGAGTAATATGAAATATAGAAGAATTCTAGTACTATTATCCATGGTATACACTATAGAATAATAAAGCCGCCGCTAGTCATCGAGTATTATTGACTAAAAAATCAAAACAACACCGTTTGCCTCTGTTTTGAGATCCAAAATATCCGCCAGTAGCGATAATTTGTTACCATTTAGTGATATCATATTAAAGCTGGCTAATATAGTACGGGCCTTGATATAAGTAAAATTAGTCATCTACTAAATTCTATAGCATACTGATTATTTTTATGAATTATTTTTTTAATGGAATTGAGTCTATTTTTAAATACATAGTTATTAGCACCTTATCAAATCTAATGTAATATTTTAACTTGGCCTTTGAGGCTTGCATTACATTTTCTTGAAATAAATAAATAAATAAAATCTTAATATCAAATACTTATCTAAAAAGCATGTGAAAAAGAGTAATTTAAACATCTTTTATTCTTTTTAGCTCAAACGTGAAAAAAGTAAAGTTTTGGAGATAATAATATCAACAGATAAACATTTAACTAGTCTCCTTGTTTCAAGGGTTTTGAAATATCCATCATTTAAGACACTTAAAACACACTGCAAAAGTTTGGAAATATCATGTAATGGTCTATTGTGGTTATCCATATGGCTGGCATTTATATACATGTACAGCCAAAAAGATTTTTTTGCAATGCAAGTCAATTTGCTCGTTGGACTGTTGTTAGATATATTTATTATAGCAATATTAAAATCTATTTGTCGACGAAGAAGACCAACTGCATCAAATGATATGTTCGTCATCGGTCCTGACAAATTTAGCTTTCCTTCTGGACATGCATCGAGATCTTCTTTCATCGCACTGTTTTTTATTTGTCTAAGTCCTATTTCCTGCATATGGTGGTTGCCTCTAATCTGTTGGTGTTTAAGTGTTTGCATATCACGTATTCTTATACAACGTCATTATATACTAGATGTTTTGGCTGGATTTACAATTGGTCTTGTGGAAGCTCTCTTACTGAAATGTATTTGGATAAATGAAACTACATCACAAAATATTATAAGTTTCATTTTAAGTGATGATACTGGAATTGACCTTGAATAGAAATATAAAATATACCAAAAACTACCAATTCAATGTAAATTAAATAATGAAAATTTATGTAACATTTTTATTGCCGTTAATACAATATATTAATATTTATTACATTATTATTTTAATTTTGTGTTTCTATGATATCGTACTTGAAGTGGGAAGTATAATATCCAGAAAATTATGAGGTAAGTAGAAAATTGAGTAAGTATTGTTAATACATATAAATCTGCGATAATTTGAATAGAGTAAGTATAAAATATCAGTAAGACGAATTAATTCTCCTTGGTACACAGTGGGTAGTCGTAGTGGATCTGAAATAAAAGTGGAATTTAAGCTCTCATTGTAAATATGGTAGATATTAGAAGATACTAAGAGATAAATTTAGAAAGCGAGAAATGAAGTAGCTTGTAACTATTTTTGTAAAATATATTGGAATTAATAGATATTTAAAATATGGCAATAACAGATTAAACACCTATTACTAACAGAAACGATAATATATATACGGACTCTTCGAAGAGGCATTTTACTTCAAGAGTATTATAGATACAAACGAGCTGACACGGTCACACTGTTCGAAACGTTGCAAACGTATGTTCCGTGAATTAGTGGCGGCTCCACAGAATAGCCTAGTGTTTTTCCGGCTCAACACATATTTGTTGGCGCCGGCATGAAATATTATGTGCCGTTTAGTTCTATTTGCAAGTACATATATTAAAATTTTTACACAATGTTTTTGAGATATATTAAAAATAGGTAAATCTCAATGCTCACAGCGGTTATGTCACATTATGGATCATTAGTTACTGGAAATTTTTTAAATATGATTCATCTTTCAGCCCAAGCTGCGGTATAACTAGACTGATGTCGTCTTATCCACCACATTTCATTGATCCAATATATAGTAAAAGTCAACAAAATAATTACAAAACCGAATATAATAAGTTAATGTATGTACCTACAAAAGCTACAAAAAACGATGATTCCGCTTCGATTTTTCATAACGAATTTGTTAAGAAAGTGACAAATTACATTACCAGAGGAGGAAATAAAAAACTTGCAAGACAGATTTTGGAAAATAGCTTCGAGATTATAAAACGGTCACAAATAGAGCGTATTTACCTGGGGAAGAGCCAAAGCCCAGTAGTTGAGCCCTATGCACTACTTATTCAGGCTATAGAAAATAGTCGGCCCTTAATGCAGTTAACAGGTATCAAGAGAGGTGGTGTAACCTATATGGTACCGGTACCCGTTACTGAGAAGAGATCTTATTTCCTTGGCATCAAATGGCTTTTGGAGGCAGCCAGAGAAAAAGATAGAACTGTACATATGCCAGAGAAGTTGGCATGGGAAATTCTAGATGCTGCACACGGTCAAGGAAGAGTTGTTAAAAGGAAAGATGATCTGCATAAACAATGCGAAGCTAACAGAGCTTATGCTCATTACAGGTGGAGCTAAGTGGATAAAATGTATTTTTGTGACAAATTAAAAAACAAAAGTACTGTATATATACTTTGTTTTTTGGAGAATTAAATGGTAAAATTAAACTTCAATTGTCTTATTATTAAGAAAAGGGGCACAAGCGAGATAGATACAACCAAAGCAAAATAAAAAATTATAGTAACAATAACGAATGTCTAATTTTAAATTGGAAAACATCATACGAATCTCATTCTCATTAAAACGGAGATTTACCCGGCTGGATTTACGAAGCTATCAGATGATCCCTTGAATAAAAAGGTTCCCAAACAATTAAATTTTTATTTCAATATATATGTATGTGTACTTATATACTATCCTCATTAATTGTATCAAAATTTCGAATCATCAAAAGTCGGAGTACGAATTGCTACACATATCGTGTAGCGATAATCGTGAACGAAAACTCGCTGAGCTGTCTAAATAGCAATAGGATAATTTGTATGTATTATATATACATAATTAAAATTGTTTGCCTCTGCTCTAGAAACTGCACTATATCTAAAATTTTTGAAAGGAACTCGAAAAATTACTTCCACCAACTGTTTTAGCAAAACTGGAACGCAAAATTGAAATCAAGTCGTTAGGACATAAGTATCCAAATGTGTGGGCATGTTAGTGAAAAGGATCTTGAACGGTACTGTAGGTTTTTCAGATTTGCTCACATCTCTCTCAGTTCACCAAAATTACAACATCATCAACTTTTTTGAGTGTAAATTGAAATACTAGCTTTGAATTGGAATTGCAGCAAGATCTCATTCAATAATTGGTTCATGACTCCTGTGTTGAAGCTTTAGAAACAAAACTTAAGTGTGTAACCCCGGAGAGATAAGTCGCCAAGAACTTGTTGTTCTTGACGGCGGCGTATCTGTTAAGAAATTGTTGGCGAAATGCGAAGCCGCCAGTAATGCTTCTGCTGTCCGCACTTATTCTGTACCTCGCGTAATAATTCGATTTGTTACAAAATTGAGGTGATTCTGGTTTGCATATTATTATTTGCAGCAACGATAATGGACAATTTTAACCTAAGCGGTTCTCACATTTCGAGAGGAGAAATATTTCAAACGTTTCTTCGAGTCTCAATTGCTTCGGTTATAACATATTATTCCGTGAAATGGATGATGAACCAAATTGACCCTACGAGTAAAAGTAAAAAAAAGGCAAAACTTAGAGCAGAGGAGCAGCTTAAGCGGTAAATAATTTTAGAGTTAGCCAATGATTTTGTGCAATGATTTAAGTTTATGTTTCAGTCTGAGTGAGCAAGGAATGTTCAAGATTAGTGCGCAAAATTTCAATGATTACGAGTTGATGATTGCTTCACATATAGTTGTTCCTAGTGATATATCAGTAAGTTGGAGCGATATTGCTGGTCTGGACAACGTTGTGCAAGAACTGCGTGAATCGGTAGTTCTACCTGTTCGTCATCGTGACTTATTCAGTCAATCAAAATTATGGCAAGCTCCCAAAGGAGTTCTTCTACATGGGCCCCCTGGTTGTGGAAAGACCTTAATTGCGAAGGCGACAGCGAAAGAAGCCGGAATGCGATTTATAAATTTAGACGTAGCAATGTTAACTGACAAATGGTATGGAGAGTCTCAAAAATTAGCATCAGCAGTTTTTTCACTGGCACTCAAAATTCAACCGTGTATAATATTTATTGATGAAATCGACTCCTTTTTAAGGAGTAGAAATTCTAATGATCATGAAGCAACTGCTATGATGAAAACACAATTTATGATGCTTTGGGATGGGTTAAATACGAGTAATGATGCGACGGTTATTGTTATGGGGGCAACAAACAGACCACAGGACTTGGATAAAGCCATTCTAAGGCGCATGCCGGCACAATTTCATATTGGCTTGCCCAGTTCGGAGCAAAGGCTCGCTATTCTAAAACTGATTTTAAGTACGGAAATCGTTAACGAATTGGTAGATTATGATCGGCTAGCAAATCTTACGAATGGCTATTCTGGATCAGATCTGAGAGAAATGTGCAGAAGTGCGTCTGTTCTTCGAATGAGACAACTAATGAGGCAGAATGAAATGAGTTCTCTAAGATCTGAAGGACCAAGCACATCCACTGCATTATTTCACAGTGACGAAACTAATAATGCAATTTTGGCTATAACCATGGATGATTTATTAAAATCTTGCGATAAAATGAAGGAATCCAAAGTCCACACAGGTCAATTATTCATGGAAAATAGAATTGAATTAGATTAGAGATACATTCACACACACACACACACACATATATGTTTACGTATCTTTATGGATATTAGGCGTAGTATGTAGTTATCCTAAACATTTTGGCTATATAACTATAAAAATGTAATTTTTGTTATTAATTTTTTTAGGTCAAGGTGTGTTTTAAATATATATATCATACTTGTGTTAAAATCCATGCAAACTATTACCATTAAATTAATTTCGAAATTTTTACTAACTGAGAAAGTTTCCGATTTGACCACTACGCTACAAATGAAAACAATTGTAACTTTTATTTCTCTATCTTATTTCAGTGTTAGAAATTATTGCTAAGTATTATCGAGTTATTACTGTTCTTGTTTTTAAATTGTATATTAGCTAATTGGATTTCTTTATATATTTTATATAAAATTCGGTGGCACTCTCCTATACTCCAAACACCCAGTGGAAAAACTACCACATCAGAATCCAAATGCAATTCTTTCCAGCCATATTTCATTACAAAGCGATAGCCTAGATCATCAGACTGTTCCCACATTGTAAGGAGAAGTTCTATCGCTCAAATTGTTTTCGTGCTTCTGGCGGCATCAAGATGTGCCACGTATTGGAACCGTTTAAAAATATTTACAACTTTATAATTATTCTATACACCTTAATGTTTAAATAAGATGCACGCACGATTAATCTATTGCACTTTAAAAACACTTCAAATTTCGACATGGAAGAATAAAATAGGAAAAGTTGGAAAAACAAAACGAAACAAAAACAGCAGGAAACAAACAAAATTCAAAATTGTAATAATATGAGATGCATTACTAAATCATTCAAATCGGATGCTAGACTGATGTCCAAATTTTATTCGCATTTGGTTTGTTTTTACAGCTAGTATTCATGCATTTATTTTAGAATGGTATTGGAGGAAGACTTAATCCATAATGGATGCTAGTTGTATGTGATTATTATTTTATTTACAATTTTCCTGCTGATACGATAATGAACAACCGGATGGGCTTCAGTTTAAGTAAATAATATATGACACATGTTTATATCAACGAGAGAAGCGCAATTTTAAATTGTAGCAAAATATTGAAATTCTATTCAATCGAAGCAAGAAACTTGCTATATAAAGCTATGTATACGATGCATTCTGCATATCGTTTGCTGAAACGCAAAACCACTTAACCAACAATATATCGCCATCTGTCTTTTCTAATTTTTACTTTAGTCTGCCAGATTAAATTCATACGCCTTACATAATGCTCTCATAACTGAAGGTATTTTAAGTTTTTACTTCGCTAATTTAAATGAATTAAACATTTGCTTTGTTATCGTTTAGGTATGTTTGTATAACTGTATTTAATTGAATCTCACACCAAATCATCGTTAACTTCAAAATATTGTAGCTTAGGCACAAACTTTCCAATTGAGAACTACATAAGAAAAAGCTAGTAGGATTTGAAAACTAAAATAAAAAATTATATAAACAATCAACAAATTTAATATGATACGAACATATTTTATTTTGCTACTTTTACACAATTAGTTTACTATCAGTAAAAAGTATCAGTCAATAAACCAAAACAAAAAATGAAATTCTTGAGTTTATTGCATAGAGGCAGAGTAATTGAAATAATATATTACCATTAGTTGAAGAATATATTATAAATCGTCGGTACACAGATGTCGACAGCGTGATTGAGACCACATGTCGGCGTTGTTGTTAATCCGTAGTTTTCTCCGTTACTATGGCTAACGGCTAACCACGGAAAATTTCTCAGAAGATCCGTAAATCTATACAGTTATCTGAGGCGTGGAAAAGTAACTGGGACGAGTGAGACATAAAACTCTCGAAAAAGAGTTAAAAGATCAGTGATCTGGCTGCAATACAATTTCATTTCTCTCATACAAAGATGGAAATGAAAACTTTGAAACACACTTCCATTACACTGAAAAGTATGGTAGCTCTAATATCATAGTGGTCGCTTATGATAGCAACAACTTCGGAATGGTTCACAGACGTGATAAACCAATTTTTCAAGCCAAAAACATATGGGGACATGTGGTACAACCGTTTAAAAGGTAATAACGGTTTTGTCTTATATTAAATTACAGTTAAGGCAGTGTTGTGGGATATTAAGTGAAGAACAACAAAAATTTATCCCTAAAATTTTTAGTGTGAAACAAAAATGTGTATGAATTATTTTAGATATTTTATCTAGATTGTTTTTTTCTTCCAAACCTCTCTATCTTTTTGTTTTTATGTTACTACGGATGAAATATAAAATAAAGCAAGCCAACTGAACTGCTGATAAAGACATTCAAAATCAACTACATAATATATAATATACGTTTTTACATAGGAAAAGTAGCACAGATAAGAACCTGCTGTGTAGCCGCGAAAATAATCATTCTCATGTAAACACATGTATTCTATTTGTGTGTTTGATGTATCACAATTTTTTATGCATTATATTAATTTAAAAAAATATATATATACAAACCAGTTCACCCAAACATTGCCGCAAAATTCCTCCATTATATTTTTATTGTTCCCAAATTATATATATTCCGTTATTACCATTCAACAAATTTTTCGTATGCACCACTTCTTTCGCGGGTATCCCATTTTATAATTCTGGCAGCACAGTTTCTTTGAGAAATGTTTTTGATATGGCAGCCCTCAGGTTAACATGCGTTGTTGTATTTAGTCAGTCCTTTTTTAGCTGTCAAACTTGTTAGACGTGTATATTTCGCGGAAGTGTGTGATACATCGGGGTGTTTAATTAAAAGCGGCTGCAAATTAAATTGCAGAAAAAAGAATTATAAGTATATTTACTAAATAAATATTAAAAAGTGCTAATAAAATATGTGTAGAGTGAAAAGAAGCCGCTCGGTAATGTAGTAACAAGAAAATAATTAAATATTAAGATAAATGAATTCATTAAAATTGTAAAACAAGCCAATAAGTGAAAAAAGAGAGCATACAAAATGAAACTGCGCTGCCAACGTTAAAACATATTTCTTTGTATTGTTTTTGCACTAACTACCAGAGTGTGAGTGTATATGCAAATGTTTCAATGTGAAAAAGTGCTTTTTCTTGTTGTTTGTAAAAAATGAAGTTTAAGTAGTTCTTATAAACAATTTAAATTATTTTATTATCTGGCCGTCATTGGAAAAAATATTGTCGAACTAAAAAATTAGAATTGATTAAAAAATATAACTGGTGAAATTCCTTAACATGAAGTGTGCAAATTATTTTAGTATTATTGTTTTTGTTCTATATACATACGTATACAAAGAAAAAACACACCTGCTTTTGTTACTTCAGAAATAAATAAAAAAGTGACTGTCTGACAACTGTCATTAATTTGTTTTAACAGGGGCTTCGAATGCAATCTGCGCCTCGTTGTTATTGTTGTTTTAAGCACTTTTTAATATTTTCGGTTTGTTTTCAAAATATTTACAACAATAATAAATAAAGGCATTGAAATAAACCCGGCGTTTTTCAGTTTTCCATACTGCATCTGCAATAAAAGCAAAACAACAAGAACAGCAAGAAAAAACAACAATATATGAAATTAGTGTAGACGTGAGAGAATTATACTCAAGACAACAATAACAACAATAGGAAAATTTACAATAAAAACGCCAAGTAACCACAAAAATAAATAAAGAAATAAAATAAAATTTGTTTGTCTGGATTTTTGTAACCTCTGTTTAATTAAATAGAAAGGGTTGCCATAAAATACCCTAGAAAAATAATAAATTTGATTTAAATATTATTTTCGAAATAGTGAATTAATATCTACTGCTGTAATTACTTTGAGAAAAGTTCATTAAATCGATACATACTGCAGATCATCTCATATTTTCGTCTATTAACATGTGCAACATATTGGAATAAAACATTAAAAAGGTAAGATAAAATTTTCCAATTAGATTTCAAAATGAAACAACAACAAAATGCATGTTGGCATCGCTAATTAGAATACACTGAACTCAGACAGGTACACTGAGCAAATAAAAATTGCAATTCAATGCAAGGCAAAGTTTGAACAGAACATATCTCCAGAGTTACCTTAGTTACTTAGTTTTACCTTCTACTCGGTCTTCAGTAGAAAGACGAAAATAAATGATTTTTTATATAAAAATTACTAACATTATTTTTTTTAACATATTGCCTGAAATGTAGTTTTATCTCTGCAGACAATACAATTTTAAAAAACTAAGAGCAGATTTGAAAGTTTTTGAGGTCAAAATGCAAATTAAAAAAAATCATTTTGTTTCTAGACAAAAACCAATATGTGTGTGACTAAATTTTTATATATTTTGTAGCTCTATTACGTCGAAAAGCCATAACCTTTAACAGTAGGAGTTTTAATAAAAAGATTTGGGTTTTAGTGAAATTTCATATGTGGAAATTCTCTAAAGGATGCATTTCTGGAAAATGGAAATATGTGGGCTACTCAATTTTATTTTACTTTGTATCTCTTAGGTTGCTCTATTACTTCCACAAGCCATAACTCTTAACAGTTGGATTTTTAATAAAGAAATTTGGATTTTAGTGAAATTTCATATATAGAATTTTTCCAAAGTATGCATTTCTAGAAAATGGAAATATATGGGCAACTAAATTTAATTTTCTTTTGTTACCTTGTTTCACGCCGGATTCTTATATAATACAAAGGTTTGGCATTTGCCAGCTGACAGCTACACATGGAATATGTGTTTCCTAAAGGTAGAGTTAGTAACATCTGAGTGAAGATAAATATGCCGAGTTAAATATGTTTTGACGTAAGCAGTTACGAAACAAATTATTTAGCTGTGCAGTTAAATATGTTATGACGTAACGAAATGGGAAACAGTGATGCTTTTTTCAATGAAAATCCATATTTAATAAATTTTTTAAGCATTTTGTAAAAATATTTTCAGGCCATGAGAGTGTGTGTGATCTTGGAGGGATTTTGGTCCCAGTGGCCAAATAAGGAGTTGACATGCATTGCCGGTAAATAAAAAGTGACTATCGGAGTGTCTTCTATCACACATAACAAATAGGATAGCTGAATTGAGTTTGTGAAAATATTTATAAGCCATGAAAGGTCTATTTACAGGCCAAGAGAGTGGATGTGATCTTGGAGAGATTTTGGCCCCAGTATATATAAATTAGTTAATTTCATACAAAAAAAAATTCACTGATTGCTATTTCGTTACGTCATAACATATTTAACTTCACAGCTAAATTCGTAACTGCTTACGTAAAAATTAGTTATTTATCTCGGCATATATATCTTCACACACATGTTTGTAAAATCTTATCCTACCGCATTCGATATCGATCGAAATATACATATATTTAAATTCCATAAAAGTTTCCCCGATATCGAATGCAGTAATTTGGAACCAGATTTTGCGTGTCAGCTGACAAAACCCACAAGTACAGCATGTTGTAAGTTACATACACAATATCTATAGGGAGCTCTTTGGTCTAGTGAAAATATACAGAAAACAGATTTTTGCATCACAATTATAAAAGAAGGTAAAATACAAAGAACTTAAACTTAATAACAGAAAATGATTCCTAGTCAAAATAAACACGATCGTAAGAAAAATATATCAATTAATAGAAATCTCTTTCGATTATACTTTACTTTTCGAAACTTAAAATAACAACGAATAACCTTGACTAAAACCGATTATAATTTAAACAAAATTGTTTACACACTTCATTGTTCTTCACACTTGTTTTTTGTGAAAAATCATCAAAGAAAAATATATGCGCAGAAAAACTCAACGATTCCAAAACCTATTCAAATAAACTTCACGTTACAAGTTTGAAAGTAAAGAAGTAGAAAAATGTACAAAAAAGAAAGAAAGACTTTCTAATCATAGATACTTGTTAGAGGGTTGAAATTGTACGCTCTCTTTTTGGTAAAAGAAATAGTAAAAAGAAACAAACTCGTACCAAGAAATTCCTTTATTAGCAACAACATCCATCCATCCAGCCTCTTCATCTACAGCACAATTCAATAGACATTTTCTTTGTTGCCTGACTATTTGGATATTTCTGTATCCTCCATCTACTTGAATCACCGGCATTCTTTAGGTATTTACTTTCTTTATTTATTTCTATTTTGTTTTGTTTCTATACGTTTATGTTTTTATTCAGCTTAAATTAGTTTTTATTGTTCCATGCAAACCATCTGTATTTACTTGAGTCTTTTCGGCCCATGTTGTAGTTTATTTGGCTTAAAGCGTAATTTGTTCAGCGATGGAATTGCTAATTGAAAATATCTGCCAAGTGAAAAGAGAGTGATTGTTATAAATCTCAGCTTTAAGGTCTGGCTGTCACTACTGAATTCATACCCCCCATATTCATAAAAAAATAAAACTTATTTGAAATCTGTTTTAAGACAATTTTGTATGAAAAAATTTGATTAAAATACATTTCAAACTCATTTTAAATGTTATGAATACCGGGGATAGTGTTTGCAATGGTCGTACTATTCCTAAAAACATCTCATCATTTTTCTTTCTTTTTGAAGGCCAAATATTTGTTAGACATTCTTTATTGCTACATTTTCATAATAGTTTTTTGGCTGCCTGCCTCTGCCTGCTCATTCATTTTGTAGCAAATGAGCCAGTCTCCGTGTATCTAAAACGGTAAAATATGGGATTTGCTAACAAATACGAACTAACACGGCTAGAACAAATAAACGATGGCAATCGGAGAAGTTAGTGTTAAAAATTACGTTGTGTATTTTTTCTAGTGGTACATGCTATCAACAGGGATGTACCTGATATTTTACCGCTTTTAAATGTGTTTTTACAAAACTGGATATGTTTTCCGAATCAACTACTTTGCGGAAAGTTGAATGGATGACTTTAAGGGTTAACTGTTTTCTAAAACAAAGTTTGCCAATGTGCTTATATAGAAAGTCTGGCAACACTGCAAAGTTTATATTTTACTTTTAGCAATCTTCTCCTAAGATATATCTCGTGCTTCGACTTATTCGAGAAATATACGCTTAAATGACGAATACGAATATGTAAATTCGGACTTCACTAATATGACAAAACTGTAGGTGTTTTCCAAACCAGATGCGTGTGAAGCAGTGTTGTCAGATAATTTTTTTTTCTTCCCCCCAAAAAAATTTAGAAACCCCCTAGATTCTACACTTTTTCTTTAAAAACCCCCTAAAGCAGAAAAGTTTAAGTAGTAATTTCGTTGCATCATTCTTATCTCTATTAAATTTGAATTGAATTTTCTTACCCCTAAATTTCCCCCTAAAGAATATTAACCCCTAAATCTGCCCCTAAATAGAAAAAAACCCTAAATCTAGGGGGAAACCCCCTAATCTGACAACACTGGTGTGAAGATAAATTAAAATTTATATTAGCGAAGACGAAAACCCAAATCTATTCTGCAGTTAATAGAGTTCTGTTAACCACTTAACATTTGGAGTGAAATTTTATTAAGTTCATTTGGAAGCCAAAATCTAGGAACTACAGCCAGTTCTGCTCAAACTAGTGAAATTATGGTTCAAGAAATACTTAATAAATATATAATTAAGGGATGTACTGAAAATATAAAATATTGTAAAAACATTTATTGAAAAAAAATATATATTTTCGTGGAGGTTTTCGGTTATTATTGAAAAAAAGTGTGCGAAAATAAATATGCCGAGATAAATATGCTTTGACGTAAGCAGTTACGAAACAAAGTATTTAGCTGTGAACTTAAATATTTTATGACGTAACGAAATGGCAATCAGTGAAGTTTTTTTTGTATGAAATTAAATAATTTATATACACTGGGGCCAAAATCTCTCTAAGATCACATACACTCTCATGGCCTGTAAATATTTTCACAAGCTCAATTCAGCTATTCCCATTGTTGTGTGTGATAGAAGACATTCTAATGCAATGGGCAATGCATGCCAACTTCTTATTTGGCCACTGGGGGCAAAATCCCTCCAAGATCACACACACACTCTCATGGCCTGTAAATTGACCTTTTATGGCCTGTAGCTACTTTAACAGACACAATTCAGCACTTCCAGTTGTTGTTTGTGATAGAAGACACTCCCATAATCATTTTTTATTTACTGGCAATGCATGCCAACTCCTTATTTCGCCACTGGGTCCAAAATCCCACCAAGATCACACACACGCTCTCATGACCTGTAAATTGACTTTTCATGGCCCGTAAATATTTCCACAAAATGCCCAAAAAATTTATTAAAAAAAACTTCACTGTTTGCCATTTCGTTACGTCATAAGATATATAACCTCACAGCTAAATACGTTGTTTCGTAACTGCTTACGTCAAAAAATATTAAACTCGGCATATTTATTTTCACTCACATGTGGGAAAATGGGTATGGGTACACATATGCCCAAATGGTGGTGCAGGAAGCCCTTTATGTTGCAGAAAAAGTCTTATATCTGAAATACTTTTGGAATTCGAATAATATTTCAGCGGCTTCTTCAATACTTTGCGCTACAGCAGCAATAATCTCTTAATTACGCATATTTCTTTGTCTTGTTTTGAATTGAGAAGAGTAAAATTACTACGGAAACGTTGAACGTTGTCTTCGCCCCGTTTCATATGAGTACAATCAGCAAAACAAAAAAGAAAAAAAAACGGAAAATGCGATGTAAAGGAAGGTCGTTGAATTAGCCGAGACTCTTACGTAAAATTATCCACATAATCGAATGATATAGGCCAACGATTTGAATACGACCGCGAATCGACATTTCGGCTACAGCAGCAATATTCTTTATGGTACGGTCCTGTTGATGATGTTGCATCGAGAAGATTAAAATTAATTAAAACGATCAATAACTACCCGAATTGTTGGCTCACCAGGCCAATAATATTGACCGTAAAATGGACGAAATGTTGTATGAACTGCTTTCCACGGTCATATTGAATCTACCCTCGTATATATTGCTTAACTAACGAAGCTCGTTCATGCTGTTATTATTGCGGGTGCTGAAATCAATAATTCTTGAGTATTATATATCTATGACTTATTGAGAACGTTCATTATACTTTAGAGATTATAAACACACATATTCGCAATTTGGCTCAAACATACATACACATGCACTCACATACACACCCCCGTACAGAGTCTAAGGCAACGACATGTTGCGGGAAATCTGTGTCAAATACAAATTTATTAAAGTGCTGCTCGTATGCACATACAATTTCATTGGGAAAATATTTAAATGGTTTTCTATTGGCGGCAAGTATTGGAAAATATTATGAAAAAGCTGTTCTGTTAAATATGTATTTTATTTTAATTACCAATGGGGTTTATCGGACCATTGAACCTGTTGAGAAGAGAATAAAAAATACTTGCGATGCGGAGGTTTACTGCAGGTAAAGCATTTAAAGTTTATTATTCTGAAATTGGGTAAATAGGACGAAAGAAAGTGTAATGAATATTTAATGTGCGAAATTGCGAATACTAAATAGAACGATTTTAATTTGTTTCAAACAATGTCTTAACCCCTGAATTTCATGGACCGGAAAAATTGTTTTAATTAGTGCTGAAATTGAAAATGGAAATAGGGAAATGCGAAAACTAATTAATTACTAAAATGTAAATATAACGAGTTCGCTTTAATATACAGCGAATGTGCATGTGGCTGCTAATCCAACGCAAAATTTCGAAATGAAAAGTGAATAGGAGATGAAACTATATTTAAAGAATACGTAAGTTTATTTCTGGCAGAATAAAAAAAACTTTGTGACTATGAAATTTAGTCTAATATTAAATGGTACAACTAATTTCTGTTGTTTCGAATTTGACGAATATGTTGATGTGACAAAACTGCATTCATCCATTGTCTCGGAACAAAACTTTAATACGGGTAAAAATGTTTTTTACTGCATGGCCGTGTTTTACAACACGTTTCACTCGTTTCCGAAAATTCTACTGAACACACGAAGCTACCGGATTAAATAGTTGTGTAAACGAGGTATGATTAGTTTAACAAGGTGGCAGCACATCACCATATGATCTAAAAATTGGATAAAATACAAAATGAGATTATTTTAAATTAATTGAATTAAGATCATGATAAATATTCAAAGGCACAGAGGAAAGCCAACATCAGCTTTTAATAATTCAACTTACACAGCAGAACATCTGTTTTCGAAAGCCGCAACGCTTTCATCATCAGTGCTCATGTGTGTTGTATATGTCACCACTTATTAGGTGGCTTAGTTGAATATGATAACAGTTCCTATTTAAACAAATTTTATTAGGAAATTGAATACGAGAACTGTATGTTACCACGTTTATACGCACGTCTTATTTGCAAATAAAAAAGAAAAATGTTGCCGTATAACTTTTTTATTGTAACTTATTAACGCAATTAACAAGTCGTGAATAACGACACTATTTGCAAATAAAAAGTAAGATGTTACCACTTCATTCTATCAAAAACGTTTGGTGCATTTTGTTGAGATATTTGTGCAATCAATTTTTTCTTGTGTATTAATTGCATTGCCAAAAATGTTATTGTTTTCGATTTTGCCATTTTAATTTTTTTATTAATTCTTTCACTTTAATAAACATGTGGTTTTTATAGTAGCTTGCCAAACAATCATATTTTCGTCACCTGGCATCACTAACAATAACATAAATTCTGTATGCAATTTCCCGTATAAACAGTGAATTAGTTATTTGTAAATAGTTCTATTTGCAAATAAGAGGTGCGTATAAACGTGGTATGTATCAAACTGATGTTAACAAATTATTGTTTTTAATATTATTTTAAATTTTCTGGTCTTTGCGAAACTTTTTAAGATGCTTTAAATAAAACAGACTCCAAATTTCTTATTTTTTATTATTTTTCACTATATTTGTACGTAAAATTGCGTACGTACACATGCGTTTGCCTCAGAACTTTGCTAAACACTTGTAGTCACGTATAGGAATGCTTGTACGTTTTAGTTTCTTGAAGGATATTTCATTCATATTCATTACAGACATTAAAAATTTTATAATAAAAACATTCAACGATAAAACTTGTTTTACGCTTTTCTTTTTCATGGAAATTGCAATTTCAGCAATTTTTAACTTTTAACGTATTTCCGTTCAGGGTTTCACACTATTGAATGTCATCTTCTAAGCCAGTGGTCGTCAAAGTATGCGATAGGGAGTATCTTTGATGTATTTCTCTCTATCGCCAATATTATGGGAATCAGTTGTTTGGGAGCAAACAAATATTGGGTGTTTTTTATTGAGGTATAGAACTTTAAGTTGGCATCACTTTTTTAATTGGCGGTCATTTTGTCAGCTGTCAAGTGATTAATATTTAGTTTGGTTTGCCACTTCATCATGAACAGGTTGACAAAAGAACAACGCTTGCAAATCGTGCAAATTTATTTCGAAAGTAATGGTTCAGTTCGCGAAGTTTACCGCAAAATTTTGTTCAGTGATGCGACTCATTTTTGGTTGAATGGCTACGTCAACAAGCAAAATTGCCGCATTTGGAGTGAAGAGAATCCACATGAGACCCTTGAGACGCCATACATCCACAAAAACTGACTGTTTGGTGTGCTCTATGGGCTGGTGGAGTCATTGGGCCATACTTCTTCCGAAATAATGCTGGAGAGTCAGTTACCGTTAATGGAGACCGGTATATAGCCATGATAACCGACTATTTTGTTCCCGAATTGGATGGCATGAATGTGGATGAGTTGTGGTTCCAACAAGACGGCGCTACATGCCACACAGCGCACGTCACAATCGATTTATTGAAGGAAACATTCGATGAGCGCATAATTTCGCGGAATGGACCTGTCAATTGGCCACCAAGATCGTGTGATTTGACACCATTGGATTATTTTCTTTGGGGATATGTGAAGTCGCTCATCTACGCCAACAAACCAGAAACGTTAGGGGACTTGGAAGCCAACATTCGTGGCGCTATTGCCAACATACGGCCCCATATGCTCGAAAAAGTGGTTGAAAATTGGACCTGTAGAATTGGCTTTATTCGAGCCAGCCGCGGCGGCCACATGCCCGAAATCATATTTAAACATTAATGGCATAAAATTATCCTTCCAATAAAGCCAAATTGATGGACATTAAAACGATTTTCTTGTGTTTTATTTCAATTCGAAGTTCTATACCTCAATAAAAAACACCCTGTACATATTCCCATTTCCAGCAAATAGGTATTGTGAATATTTTGTGAGTAAAAGTACTATTGTGAATTGTTGTGGAGTAGTAGTTTCTAATGTGAATTACATATGTTTTAGTGCTTTGTACATAATTTGTGTAAGAAGAAAAATTGCAAATTTTGTGCAAAAATAAAAAATAAACATTTTGAAGAAATGATTATCGTTTATCTGCTGGAATTTAAATAAAAGTATGTTTTCTTACTACTTTTATAAAGTAAATTAACTAGAGATCTAGCTTAAATAGCAATTATAATATAATTACTGCCTGTTCGCCGATGTCGAAAGCTATCGTTCGATCGAATAAATAACATTTAAAGCAAAAACAAATTTAAAAAATTGTTTTTGTTTTAAATGTAATTTATTCGATCGAACGATAGCTTTCGACATCGGCGAACAGGCAGTTATTCTTTCCTCGTTTCCATTGCCACTTATTGTGAATTTACTTTGTAAAATAATTCCTGGGAATAAATATTGGCGATGCCATATTTGTTAAGTTTATGAATTGCCTTCACAAAATGTTCCATGGAAAATATTCACGATAACAAATCAGAAGTCTTTAATTGTCTCGATATGATCAAAATGCTTGTCAATTATCATTGTCATCAATGATAATGATGATTTTCATCATGATAATATATTAATTTTTCCCAGCATTTCTTTTGTTGGATATTATCGCTAACAGAACAATTAATATATTTTTGGGTCAATGGCCAAAAAAGTTTGGTGCTCTCTATTGCGAGCGAACAAGTCACACACAATAACAAAAATATCATTAAACCGCTCAAATGTCATTGAAAAAGGGAACAAATTCACTATAACTGGCAGCACTGCAATGGGCAGCACTAACAAAAGCGAAGAAAAAAGAAAAATAAAAACATCTAGATACTATTCATTGTAAGCAATACAAACTATTAGCAACAACAATAAAAAAACCCCATATTTTGTTAAGGTAGTCGGTTTTATGGAATAAAATGACAGGTGAATAATACGAGTAGGTTCTTCTAAATTTTGTTGAATACGTAAACGATGATTGTTTTTACATGAGAGAATGTGAGTGAGTCAGGTGCTTTTGTATCTCACAGATATCTGACGAACGATGACGTCCTTTGTTTTATTTCTTTATTTTATTTTAACTTGTTTTATTTTTCCATTTTATTTGTTATATTTTTTACTTATCATTCTCTTTAATATGACTCTTTGATTTCGTTTATTTTGATCTTCCTCTGTTTTTTGTTTGTTTGTAATCTTTTAATCAAAATCTTAAATGGTGGTTGAAAAGGAAAAAAGAACACAATAAAATAAACTTGCTTGCTTGTCTTATTTCTTTCTCTGATAAGATATAATTTGAAAGAATAAATTATTGTAAAGCCATAAAAAATATAAAATAAATGTCTGCCGATATTTTAAATGCGGCGTATAGGTACAAGACCATTTGCCACGCCCTTTTTGTGTGATAGGATTCTTTTTTAGGAAGAACTGTATGACAACAAAATTTATTTATCATTTCTGTTATTTCGCCTGTTTCTCATTCAACGTCTAGTTCTTTGCCAATAAATGAAAAGTGGTGCGTAAAAATATACGGTTGCAAATAACATTTGACAGGGAATGTTTTCTTAGTGAAAGTCACGAAAAAGTCATAATAATTATTTATCTCCTACATCCTTACGTCCGTACGTCCGTATCCAAAAACCCCAAGATTTTAAAGTAGAAATCTTGTATGAAAATTTGTTTTATAAAACATAAATTAAAAATTTATTTTATGTACAAGACCTTTAAAATAGATCCAAAGGCCTTGCGGCAGGCACAGGACAATACCCATGAGTACTGATGATGGAAGTGTATCGGCTTTCGTAAGAATAGACACGCGTACTAAAGCTTATAATTCTTGCTCCCAAAAATTAATCAGATAAAGATTAGAGACATTTGATAAACTTGTCACTTCGGTGACAAATCTATTTTCAGAAGTGGTCATATATCCGGAGGTGGCCATATGTCTAAGGTCTGGCAGCCTCGTTTGTGTATTTCAATGAAACTTCAGTACTATTTATGGGGCAATGTCATGCCATTGGTCATGAATAATTGAAAACCAATTTTCATGCCACTATTGACGCCATACGGCCAGATTTATTGGAAAAATTAGCCAAGAATTGAACCGATCAAATAGACGGGCCACGTAGGTCTCATTCCAGCTCCATTTTTTCTTTTATTATAATTTTAAGCTCTCATACAGACGAAAAAAACACATGGGAGCAAATTACGACATATGATATCGATCGAGATTTGTATTTAAATTGTATTGGAATTTCGATCACTATCGAATGTGGTAATTTGGGCGCGAATGTATATGTATGTATGTCACATATTTTTTTGTAGTACACTTTTAATTATCTTACTGTCTACCCATATTGATAAGGTAGGTGAAGTTCAAAAGGTATTTTTGTGTAGATATGCACAATACAAATATTTGTTCTAACCACGGAGCATAAAAATAGAAAAAGCACTTAAAATATTCCTATAGGTTAGTTTATAAAGTCCCAGTTTTGATTAATAAATCCAGCCCACTTGGATCCTAGTAGGTCCCATTGTGTTACCTGAAAACATCACACACATCCAAGGTGTTTGGCGGGAATCGAACCCACGATTTCTGCACTAATAGGCTACCAATCAGAAACAGCGGCACCACAAAAAAAAATGTAAATATTTTTTTTAATATGTTTTTGTTCTTTTGTTGGTGCTGTTGGCTGAAGTAGTAGAACACGAGACTATGAAGCGGAGGGTCCTGAGTTCGAGCCCGCGCTGATTTATGAAATATTGTGTTGAATTCTTCTGATCAGCCAGCCTGTTTCAATGATGAAGGCATAGCCACTGGTCAATGAACGTAATTGGCAGGGACTGACACTATCATGTACTAAAAGCAGAGTAACAGCACCCACCTTCGTCGACCCTGTAGCAAAAATTAGCCGACGAAGTAAAAAAGGTTGATATAGCTACAAAAAACTGTCTATCTTCTAATCTGTCCCCACAATACTATCCCCTCGTTTTCAGTTCCGGCGCAATGCATTGCATAGGGGTCATCCCCTGAGTGCTGGTCCAAGATAAAAAAATAAATATATTTGTTCTATATTTGCAAACACACATTTATAAACATGTAAAATTGCTTGTGTAATATCTTTATTAGCTGGTAGGAAGAGAATGGATCTTATATTGATAAATATGTTATTAAAAAAAAGAGAAAGAAATTAAATAGAGCCTCCAAATATTTTCGAAAAATTGAGGCAAAATCAATTTGGTCCTAATTTTACTAGTGAAAAGTTTAAAATCATGAAATTTCTCGCCGTGTACACGTACGAGTAGCTAAACAATTTTAACCTTGAATATTCAATGTGTCTGTGTGCGTGTGTGTATACCCCACATATGACGTTAGATGTTTTAATCAATTCATATTCGCTGCCCATGGTAACCCTGCCAACAAAGTGCACTTTGCCATCTATTTTCTTCATTTTGCATTAAATGTCATTTAATTTTTTATTTATAAATACAATATATTTTTTGATTCACATATTTTCCTTATATGTATATGTTCTTCTCCCTATCTCTTTCTCTCATTCTGTTTGTTTGCATACTTGCTTTTAGATGACATTTTGAGTATTTGTTGAAGGTTTGTCATTGCCACCACTTGGTTTCTTTCTCAACCATAAACCATGTGGATGGATGTATGGTTTGTTTATTAACAGCCAAGTTTTAAATTGTTTTTGCCTTGTTTGTGTTCTTTGACATTGTCCACGGGCGCGTGGAGGTTACGCAAAAAAAAAAATGCTTAAATTAAATCAAATCGCAAGGAAATCTTTTTGAATATCCACATGATATTGAATTACATGAAGCAAGTTTATTTGCTGGTACGTCCGTTGCAAGAAGCATTTCAATGCAAATATTTATTTTTCTAGAAACAAAAACTCACTACCATTTTTGGTCTGAAAATAGAAATCCAAATCTTTCATTTGTAATTTTAATGAGATTTCTTACGTTCTTTTGCCGTAAAAAGTCAACACCATAAAGATCGATAGTTGCTTTTATTTTATTTCTTTACAATTATTTCAGGTTTTTTATTTTTAACAGAAATTATGGTCTGTACAGTGGCAGCATTTCTGCAATTTGCATTTTTGAAATAAAAGTTTTCAACCGTGTAAAAAAAAATAAACTTTAGGCGTCTGTTTTTCACATCTGATCAGGTACATCTGAACATCTATAACAAGAATTAAATCAGCTGATTTTAATGCAAAATAATTTGATGTCGCCCTACTGTGAATTGTTGAAAATCCATTGAGATTTTTATTTTCAGTTGTATTTTACTGCACAATCCGCTATAAACCTGTCAATATGAATTTGTTTTTTCGGAGCAGACAAGCTGCAATCCGCACACACAACTGCATAAATAATTTGTAATGACTTTTCCATGTCTGCCTTCCTGGCTGCGTTCTTCTAAAGAATCCCTTTTTTTCTTTAAAGGATATTCTTTGTTAAATTCAGTTGCACATTTCTTCAGTTGCTGTGGCGATGTATGCGTGCCACAAAAATATTAAGTAGTTACGATTGTTTCCCTCTTCTCTGTAATATATTTAATTCAAAGTTGTTCACATTGAGCTGAAGTCATGGTGCTGCTGATGTTGTTGTCGCTACATGAATAGAAAAATTCAATCCAACGAAGTAAAAGTCGATGTTTTTTAGGTTTTAGTTTATTTTTTTTACTCTATTGTTTATAGTTCAATTCATGCATCGTTCACTCCCTGAGGGTTGTTGTACAAATACGAGTGTTTCCCATTTGAGTAAGACACAAATTCATTTTGTTGTTGCTTGTAGAAAATTTAAAAGTTTTTATATGTGAAAAAGGAGTTAACGCTTAAATAGTATATTGGATTTAATATTTTCTGGAAAAATTAAGAAATAAAAATAATTATTTTATGAAGAAAAAAGTGGCAAATATATCTGACATTGATGAAGGTTAAACACAACTCGTCTTTGAGTTTGGGTTGGTAGCCCTGAATGTTGTCTTACTTATGGTGTTTTCTTTTCTGGAAAACATGTAACATTGTTTTACTTTACTTCTTAAAATTTGCAGTTATTTGGAGTTTTAAGACACAAATTAATATTCGTAAGGGATGGCAGTTTATTTTCTAATAAATTCACTATTTTCAAATTATATAATAGTGCCATTTTTCCATAAAAAGTGCACAAAATGTTGCACTCTTTTACGGAAAAGAAAACAACATTAAACACATTCAGCACAGCAGGCTACCGATTTACACAACTACAAAAATGGGTAGCAATAATTGTCGCTAGATGTGATGCCCGTACAAGCATTCGCTGCCATTCGCTGCTTTCTCGCTAGTGTCGGATGATTCTGTCTTTGGCCGGATATTAATGAGGTCTTCTTATGGAGTCTAAACGGTGACTGTGATTTGTAGTCAAAAGTGGCGGTTACGAATTGATCCTTAACAGGGCCATTGACTTGTTGTACTTCGGTCTAACCGAGGGTAACAATTTCCAGGTGCCGTGACGCGATCAGCAGATCGCTATGGAAGTGATGCTTCCAGCTATGGAAGTGATGCTGTAAAGTTCGTGCATTTAAGGTCAGCATAGCTCTCGTCTGCGTTTGTGTAGCTGCTTATTTCTCGATTAATGACGGCATGGCCAGGGAAATAGTACGTGTAGTAAAATTCCCCCAAAACACCTCAGAAGGTATCATGCATGAAAAGTTGCCACCTGTGCGTAGTCCGAGATACGTTTAGGTGTGACCTCTGAGCCGCATAGCGTTAGTTGTGAACACTCTACTTCACATGGTATTAAGAACACAGTTGGTTTAGGCCGACATGGCAGGTACCGACAGTGCTATCTCCTAGGCACTTTTATCCTTCGAACTGCGCTATAACTACGGTGACCATATTTTTCAACCCAAAAAAGTGGACATTTAGAAATGTAATACAAATTGTTTTTACTATTTATAGTCAATTGCATATATTCTAGGCATGGCCGACTCACTTACATATATTAATTCTTTTTTTAAACAAAATATGCCCAGAACTTAAAATATGTCCAGAAATATCACTGACATTTGAGAAAAGGATTTTAATTTCTGCACAATGATTATAATTTCTATTTTATTGGTGATTTTAACTTTTATTGTATTGAGAAAATAAAACTTTTAATTTTGGAGTTTAAACAAAAAACGTATTAATAATCAAAAAAAGGACAATAAAGGACATTTCAATTAAAAAAATTACACTTTAATTTTTGTTTATCTAAGAGGACATCATGTAAAAAACGAGGACTGTCCGCTTAAAAAAAGGACGCATGGTCACCGTAGCTATAAGTGAGACTGGAAATGGAAAGTCTAAGCATCGGATAAAAGTAGTTAATCACGAAAAATTTCTCAGACAAACTGTAAACCTGTACAGTTATCTGAGGTGTTGAAATCAAATAGTGCGAGTGAGCCGCAAAACTCTCGAAAGAGAGTAAACAATCAGCGGTTTGGCTGCACTTAAAAAATAATTGCCAACGAGGCTTAATGTTGCCCGACTCAGAGCTGCCTTTGCGACTCCAATAATGTTCATATCACGGCACATAATCTGCTAGCGATTTCAGCAGTTACAATAACCTGTTTTATAGGTTGGCTGCACTGTGTAGAGAAATTTCCCAAATCACAGCAAGTTAAAACAGGGTTGTTAAGGTTCGCTATGCTGAAGTGTTTCTTCTGATGGTGGCTGGGGTTTACAATTTAGCAACCACGACTAAACAACTGAAATATTCTTTGTCTAATAAATCTTGTACGTTGGGATCCTCAAAAATGCAGCTGCACCAAGCGATATTTGCGTCTGCTTCCACAAATTACGCTTTATCACCACCACAGAGATGCAACGTACGACACAGTTGCAAGCAATTTACAAATTTCATTTAACCCCGTTCAAGCAATTGATATTTTTTACAAACCATTTGTGGGAAGCTGTAACCCCATTTGGGACGACACTTGCACAAGCAATAAAATATTAAGCTTCTATCCATGGAATTGCCAGCAACCTCCTACACCCATAACAATATTCGTCGTTATTTCCATTATCATTTTGTATTTCTTGCTTTTTATGGTCACTTACAACTGACCACTCATCTATCTGACATATTGTGCTCGTCTCCTTGGCATAATTGTTCTTTTTATCGATTTTAATAATCGTAAATAAAAACTCTTCTAGAAAATTCCAAAAGCTTGCAAAAGCAGTCATTAACTGAATTTTTTGTCATTTTTTGCTACTTCCAACAGAACTTAAAAAAAGAAGAACAGCAGTCATAAAAGGAAAAAAAGAATACTTAAACCCAAAACACTAGTAAATAAAATGGCACAATATTTCCATATTAAAAAAGAAATTAAAAAATTTATTAGATGCGGATCAAGAGAAATAAAAGAGGAACCTTGCAAACAGGGAACAATGCCAAACAAACTTTTGTTTGCCGTCTCTCTCTCTCTCTCTCTCTCTCTTTCTTCTGAAGAGATAAAGCAACGCCGTTCATGAATGTGTGCTGCCTGGTGTTATTGCAAATAAAAGATGTCTTCCCCACAAAAAATTATTTGAAAATTTTTACACGAATTCCTAACAACAAAATTAGCACAAACAAACATAAAATAAAGAAAAACTAATTAAAGAAAAGCTGTTTATACGCTTAGAGTAGCTGAAATTTATTTTGTTTTGCTGAAGCTTTAGAAAATAAAATGCACGAATAATTAAAATATTCCCACATTTTTATACATAAATTATATAATGAGGCTTAACCCTTTTGGGGGCTAAAGTAAAATTCAAGTCAAGTGAGAGGAATGTTGCAGTGATTGAGGACAACAGCGATTCTTCTAGAATAAATAAATAGTTAAAACTGAGTGGCAGCAGCTACCAAGCGCTTGACAGAGGTCTTCTTGTTCAAGGATGTCCTTAAATTTAGCAGGTGTGTTCTGCGACTGATCACTCGTTTGCTTATTAGTCATATTGGATTGAAATATTCTTTGTGCCAGCGTAAACTGGTGGCCTCACTCATCTCAATGCCGTTTCTGTATGGAAGAGGATGAGACTACGGCGCACATTATATATGCATTTTTGGTATCGGATGAGATTAAACGGGCGTCTGTAAACTCTGTACGGACCCTCGTTAGGAGTGTCATGCAATACTTGGATTAAAAGGATGATCTAGGGCACAAAAAATTCCATTTGTTGCCAGTTTCTGGACCAGATCTTTTATTTCTTATTGATATGGGAATTACAGGGTTTCACTTTATGCGAGTGAAGAATTTTTATACTCTCCAAAAAAGAATTGGAGGGTATATTCACTTTGTCATGCCATGTGTAACGCAGAGAAATAGTCCTCTAAGACCTCATAAAGACCCGTCTGAAGTTTAATTTCGAAATATATAACCCTAGACACAAACCAAGTACGTTAACAGGTATACGACTTTTTGTGGAAGGAAGAGGGTTGGTTCGTATACGTGGCTGCCGGTATCCCACAAGCATTCAAGTAGGATCTCTGAGATCCCGTTTTGAAAGACCACTCCGCTCGTCAGTGTCAACCTATGTAGAACCGAATCCAGATCACGGATACGCTGATGTCGCATCGAGGAATCTAATAAGGTCACCTATACCTGATAGCTCCGAAAGGTCGGATATTATACTATTGCCTAAGATTCTATGTCTCGTATGGTGCAATGCCGGGCATTCACAAAGGAAGTGATAAACTGTCTCTTCTTGCCCTGATCCCGGCAGCTGCGACAGAATGCATTATAAGAGAGACCTATCCTACCAGCATGTCTGCCTATTGCCCAGTGCCCCGTCACTACCCTACGGTTCCTGTTGATCAGCTGTGCTGTTCTTCTGTAGCAGGGCCACATACTTCTGGCCACCCTACACGTGTCCGGCATATGTGTACTCTGCCCCATTTTTTTATAATGACCAAATTATGATAACTTATACTCACTAAAATTAATATTCTTCGAATTCCAAAATTATTTAAGATATAACACATTTTGTGCAAGAAAGAGGACTTCCTCAGCCACAATTAACAATTTTTAGTCGCCGACATTTCTCCATTTAAAAAAAAAATTCATTCTTTAGAGAAATTCCATATATGAAATTTCACTAAAATTCAAATTTCTCTAAAAATTCAACTGTTAAGAGTTATGGCCATTGGACGTGATAGAGGACCACAAGAGCTACAAAATAAAACAATTCCTAGTCGCTCACATGTTACCGTTTTCTTGGTATCCAGGCTTATCCTGTCTAGAATTTGACAGTTTTTGTGTACGAAAAATCAAAGCTTATCGGCATAGCTATACCAAAGTATTAATATATGTGACGCGCAAAATAGAAATGGACCTAAGGGTAAAAACCGGTTTTGTTCAGGAGAGCCATTTTAAAGATTTAAATACGTGTATCTTTGGTGTACCATCACGTCATAAAACGTGCATATGTATCTCTGGGAGGGAACACTTTTGGGGCATGGGATCGGTCTCATTCGATGCTCAGATGTTGTCCACATCAAAAAAAAAAAAAGTGAAAGTGATTTTATTTTACCCTTAGGTCCATTTTTCTATGCGCTATGTTAAAATGTTAGCAGAGCTCTGTTAACCTACTTGGTTTGTGTCTTGGATTACACATTTAGAAATTTAACCTCTTAAAAACCATAATATTTAACATTTTTTTTTTTTTGTAAAATTTTTAAGCAAATAATACATTTTTATGGCAAACAAGATTCAAAGCGTTGAACTTGTAGTCAGAATATCAGAAAAATCCATTTTTTGACCCCGTCCCCTTTAGTGGGCGTTAAAGTAACGCATTATATGGAAAAATAGTGTAGATATTTAAAAAATTATATTCCTTAAGCCTAAATTCTTAAAAAAATTTAATTTTAAAGCTTTTATGACGAAGCTGAGCTACCCTACCTTCCCCTTAACTTTGCCCCCAAAAATTTACTTCTTAGTGTTTTATAGCAAAGGTAAGCTGTCGCCCCCCACGGCCCCTCCCGGAGTAACCTCCACAAAATAGAGTTTGTATTAACTAAATATTTGGAAACAATTTAAGATTCGTCCCGGTCGAATATAACCATCTTACTTTCTTTTTTTTTAAATTTATTTAAGACAACAACCTTTAACAGCTGCTCGTCCCTCTTCATCTTTCGAGGGTTAAATAAATCCAGAAAATAGTACAGAAAGACGTTTAAACAACACACAATAAAGAAAAGTTTCATCCTAAAAAGCAATTCAATAGAACAATACGTTTGTTTCGTATCTCTATTGTATTTGGCAACTTTGTATTCGTGTGTGTGTGTGTGTGATGCACACACTTGCTTGTACGCTTGTCAAGGGATTGTATGACTATTAAAATTTCTATTTTCCAAACACATTAAACATCATCATCATCAGCATTAACTCCATCATAGAGGCAGATGCCGAAGATGATGATAACGATGATGTTTAAAATTAAAATTCGCATAGTTGCCAGTATACGAATATGTTACATGTTGTGTTGTTGTTGCAGTTGCAGTTGTTGTTGTTGTTGTGTAGCACTGACATGCTAATAGATTCATATACCTCTCGTGTAGTGGAAGAGGAAGCTTTTTTTTCTTTCTTCTCTATTTTTGCTTACTTTTATTCCTCAACATGATGGAACATGTGTTTCCAAACATTGAATTTGAAAATATGGAAATATCTCTAAGCAAGACTATAACGTTTTCCTACTTGTAGTAGTTGTGCTCGTATAAACAGAGTAGAAGCGCTGGCAGATGATGGCTGGAGAACAATAGTTTACGTTTTCTTTGCATTTAAGTTCGCTTCACTGCTGTTTGTGCCCTCAGCGGTGAGAAGAAGTGAACTGATAAAAAAAAATTGCTAATGCATTAAAAATGAATGAGTTTTATGTTGTCCTTTGCATTATCTGAAGGATTAAAAAACAAAGTTGCCAGATATAAAAGCGGAATATGCGTAAAATTTCCTGCAAAAAAAAAAAAAATCGTCAAAACAATTATCACAAATCATTGAAAATGTGCTAAAAATTAAAAAAAAATTATTTTGTGGGTGCTGTTGGCTGAAGTAATGGGTCCGCCAAATACCATTTTTTTTTGAAAATGCTATAAAAAAAACTACTGAATATTTTCTCAAATTTCTTTTTTTATTTGAAAGTACAATCCTTCGGGTTAACAATGGAAAATAATTTCATTCGAATGGCTGCATGGCCCGATAACGATCGCCATTGATTGTAACGGCCACTCCTTGCCCATTTTCGAAGAAAAATGGCCCAATTATGCCTCTGGACCAAAATCCGCACCAAACAGTGACTCGTTTTGGGTGCGTTGGCTTTTCAATGTATGCGTGCGGGTCGTCTGTGCCCCAAATGCGACAATTTTGCTTGTTTACATACCCGCCAAGATCAAAATGAGTTTCATCTGAAAATATGATTGTTTTGGAAAAATCGGCATCTTCTGTAAGTCGATCGCAGGCCCACTTACCAGCATTGTTCAAGCGTATACACAACCATATTCGTTCAGCGGAAGGATAAAGATAATTATCTGTCAAATCAGGCATGAGCTAAGTGTTACCATTCACGAAATAAGCACTAGTTGGAAAAAAAATCGTTAGATGGCGGACCCTATAGTAGAACAAAAGACTATGAAGCGGAGGATCCTGTTTTCAATGATGAAGGTATAGTCACTGGTCACTGAACATAATTGGCAGCGACTGACACTATAATGTACTAAAATCAGTAGTAAAAAGGTTGAAATAGCTACAAAAAAATTCTCTATCTTCACATCTTCTGTCCCCTCAATACTATTCCCTCGATTTCAGCTCCGGCGCAGTGCATTGCATATGTAGGAGTTATCCCTTGAGTGCTGGTCCAAGATAAAAAAAAACTAAATATTTAATTTATTATTTAATTTATTTACCAAAATTATAGAATAACAAAGGAATTCATAATTTTAATAAAAAAAATTAACTAAATTTTCCAACTTACACAGCGGAGCAGAATAGCTGTTTTCAAAAGCCGCTACACTTTCATCATGAGTATTAATGTTTGTTTATATCGTCTTATCACCATTTATTATGTCACTTATTTGAATGTAATAAAAAAATTTATTTATAAAAATTTTATATCAAAAACTACATCAAATTGATAATAACACAAACCTTAAGTCTCTGTGTTGCTTGCAGTGTGATTATTTTCTTCATGTCCTATTTTCTGAACTTTTGTTCCATATTTACTTAAGTCAAACTTTTGAATTTTTCTTATACTTAATAAATATGAACGTTTATTATTATTTATTGTTACCTCAAGCCAGTAGCTTAAATTTGAATGTTAGTATTTTGTATTGAACTATTTATTGCTGTAGTAAATTCATTTACGCACGTGTGTTTAATTCAGAAAGACTTGATAAATATTCCATGGTACAAGAAAAATGCAACATTAATTTAATTATTCAACTTAAGCAGCAAAACAGAACAGCTGTTTTCGAAAGCCGCTTTCACAATCCCAAAAAAATAGAAAAAAGTAAATTTCGCAAGTATCCATCACTGAAATCAAGGAAATAAATAATATGGCAACTCTGCACTATCCGAGTCAGTACTCAAGAAGTGGTTTAGTGAGTTCCTTTGAAAGTGATGCCACATGTTCAGGTTGCCCAAAAATAAGTTATCGCACCAGAAATCGTTGATAGAATTCATGGCATAATATTGTACGATCAGAGAATGAAATTATATGAGGATGGCTGAGGTTGCAGGCATCTCAACTGGGTGAATACATCATATTCTAAAGGATGGGTGAATTTGAGGTTAGGAAATAAAATGATGAAATGTCAAGAATTGAGCTGTGGCATATGTGTACCCATCCTCATTTTTCCACAATGACCACTAATGGTAGGAACACAACTGGGACGAACGACGAATTTCGTTCAGTACGAGGAATTCGTTGGTAAAAATTCGCTCTATAAATTCGTCGTATGAAACACAACAACGACGAATAAATTGAAATAAAGAGAAAAAATATATGTAAATTTTTTTAAAAATCTTTGTAATCCTCTGATGCCAGATTCTTTAGACATTCAATAATTACCCCGGTGGTGTCGATTTTTTTTCACAATAAATTCATTTTTTTGTAATTATTTTCTGAAAATTTTTTCTGTAAATTAATTACTCTTTTCATTTAACAGCTGATAAGGTGACCATATGAAAAAGTAGGAAGAAATACTATATTATAAAAAGTGTTCAAAATTAATAAAAAGTCGTCCAAATGATAAATTTTTGTGAATTAGTGAATGCATTTTTAGTATATACTGACAAATTTCGTGCTATATGCAACAATACAGTAGTGAATTATGTTATCCCACAAAAAACCAGCTTGAGTATATGAAACCTGGGCACCTCATATTGATTTGTTCGTCGCTCGCTGACGAAACAATTAGAAACAAATATATTTCAACTTTCGCGGAGTATGACGAATTTCGACCAACATCACGATTGTGTGCATTTTCATATGTCTGCTTTTACACACATCAGTTTTTCTTGGAGCAGTTCTCTACAGTTCTCTTTTAAAACTGCCCGTTTGTTTATACACAGGCAGTCTGTGTTCAATTTCTTAATATGACGCCATTAATGAGAATAAAATAACAAAAGAGAATTGAAGTAACTTTCCGGTACAATCAAGTATGTACCCCTCTTCTTGCTTCTTTCCTCTCTCTCCTATAAACTCAGACTTGCTTCAAGAAAAACTGATGTGTGTAAAAGCAGACTATACACCAATGTATTTTATTTTTGGCGACGAATATTCGCGACCAAACATTCGTAGTTTGTCGCAGTTGTATTCCTAGCACAATCCTGTCAAGCCAACTCTTTGATTTCTTTTTTTTTTAAATTGATATTAATTATCGAATTCCAAAAGAATTTCAGATATGAGATTTTTTCTGCAATATAAAGGACTCCCTGGGTCATTATTTGTATATAGTGGCATATGTGTACCCATCCGCAAAATTTTATTTAAAATAAATTTTTTTTCAATATTTTATATTTTCAGTACATCCCTCAATTATATATTTATTAATTATTTCTTGGGCCATAATTTCATAGAACTGAATCCAGTTCCTAGATTTTGCCTTCCAAATCTTAATTCTTAATCAAATTTTACTCCAAACCTTAAGGCTGGATTTTAGAGATCGCAGTTAAACTAGGTTTAGCTAATCTGAAAACAAATTTGTGCCGTCATTACCAAGTTTGTCTACATACTTTTGCCGGAACAGATAAGTTTTGGTTAAAATGTTGGTCTTTTATGGAATAATATAAAAAAAAAAATACCATTTCGTCGGAAAATTCAGAGTTTCAGACTACGTTAAACTAGGTTTAAACTTAATCCATATCTCAAAATGTCGCTCTAAGGGGTTAACAGAACTCTGTTAACTGCAGAAAAGGTGTGGTACAACTTTTGGTCTGCGTCTTCGCTTATATGAATTTAAATTTATGTTCCCATACATAATAAATTTGTATTTAAATATTCTCAGTATTTTTAAATAACCCTCGTATGTGCTGAGTTGAGGAATAACTAGAATTTGTTTCTCAATAAATCGAATCTCTAGATTTTAATTTCGATTACTAAATATTGGCTTGCGTAAATTATTGATAAAAAATCCCTACAATTTCGGTTAACTGTTCAGGAATAATGCGAGCAGAAGCATTCGAATATTTGAATGCATCCGTTCATCTTTTTTTATGAATTTTGTTTTTTTTTTCATTTAGGAAATTACTTTTTTTCTAACCCAAGAATTTTTAATACCAAGTGCAAAGCAATAAAAGAGCATGTGTTGTTTGTTCTGGCAAGAAACTGAACTAGAAAAATTGCTCTAAAAAAAAAAAAAGAAATAAGTTCATGATCTTCGATTTTTTTATAGTTTCTCTGTCTTACAACTTGTCTGGCAACAAAAAGCGTATAATCATCATCTTCACTTACAGCAGCTGTCATCATGAATGAGTTCAGTATGTTTTAAGGTAGCGTAGCGCTTAGGGAAGAAGACTAACGATGACAACGTCATTCCTTATGACAGTTACGCACAAACATTAAATGCAACAACAGCAATAACCCTAAACATATTTTTAGCCCCAGCGAAACAATAAGTTTTAATTAGTTCGTTTTGCTACGAGTGGCAAAAGAAGAAGTCAAATAAAGGTAGAACATAAATGTGTAAACTTTTTTCTATTTTTCTTTCTATAATAAAAAATAAAACGATATGGTAATAGAAAGTCATTTTTGAGGCGGAAACTTTTATGACTAATTTTTCAGTAACAAAAGAAAAATATCAAGAAAAACTTACTCATATTAAAGAAAAAACATTCTTGTTGACATCAATCGGTTGTTATTTAACTCTTTGTGAAGTCCACAGGCAACAAGTGGTACCAAAAATTAATTATAATTATGAAAATTTAGCATAAATTTGGAGTTTCATAAACTCCTTGAAATCTAAAATTATTTTTTCAATTTATATCTTTCGGTGGCTTTTCCAGTTGCGGCAATATTGATGGAATAAGTATAGATCCTCTTCTATTCGGACACTTCATATCATGATCTGCAGGAATCGTTTGAATTTTCCACAGTTCTTACGAAAATATTTTTCGTAGTGGTATTGGTAATACTCAGGCTCTTCTTTAATTTGATTTAAATAATTTCTGTTTGTGGTGGTGTTAAATCTGCTATATAAATACGCCAGCGTATGTGAAGCTATAACAATTTCTGGTCGCCCACATATTCCCGTTTTCCCAGGATCCTGTCTAGAATTTGACAACTTTTTTTTGTACGAAAAATCAAACCCTTGATCCATCATCTAATAGTTATTGATGATGTGTAGTTACATCAGAAGTTTCTATCAGTTTATTAAGGGCAATATGAAAAAACTGGGTCCAAATTACGGCATTCGATTCGAAACGAAATTTCAATACAATTTATATACAAATTTCGATCGATATCGAATGCCGTAATTTGGCCCCTGATGTAAACATGCGTGTACGTGTGATCTTGTGTCCCTCTCACTCATGTGAACTTCGTGAACTAGTAAAACATGCAGCTGAACTGCTCACTCTGCAGTATTTTACTAATCAGTACTGATGTAAACATCGTTATAGCTGATAAATCAGTGTTGATGTAAACATCGTTAGTGCTGACAAATCAGGGGGCAAATTACGGCACTCGATATCGTACGAAATTTGTATATAAATTGTATGGGAATTTCGCTCGATATCGAATGCGGTAATTTGGCCCCAGTACTGATATGGACATCGTCATAGGTGACAAATCAGTACTGATGTAAACTTTAAAGCTTATCGGCATAGCTATACCAAAGTACTAATATATTATGAAAGCTATGGACCTGGGTGTCTGTTCCGTTAATTTTTCTTTTCAAGGTTGGTCCAGAAAAGTGGCCAGTATTCCATTTGGAATACAAAACACTCGAATTTTTCATGCTTAACAGCGCTATGTTAACATGCTAACAGAGCTCTGTTAACGCACTTGGTTTGTGTCTAGGGCTATATATTTCGAAACTTGGTTTCGCACACCTAAAAATTCTGTCTAGAATTTGTTAAAGCACTTGGTTTGTGTCTAGGGTTATATACCGGGTTTTTCAACAGGGACGCTACAAAAGTAGAGCGACAGGGACAGCAAACGACGCCATATTTCTTGCCGCTGTTTTGATATTTCTCTTCAGTAAGGTTTGCCATTTCTGAACTGAAGCCGCTTGGCCACCAGAAGCGTCGTATGTTCGTGAATTGGGCTGAGCAACAACTTGAAAATGATTGGGATTTTTATCGAAAAATCATCTTTAGCGATGAGCCTCATTTCTGGCTGAATGGCTTCGTCAATAAACAAAATATGCGTTATTGGTCAGACAGCAATCCACACGTACTCCATGAGTCATCATTGCATCCCGAAAAAATTACGGTTTGGCGTGGTTTATGGGCCGGCGGCGTCATTGGGCCGTACTTCTTCTGTGATGATGAAGACCGGCACGTTACTGTGAATGGGAATCGCTACTGTTCAATGATAACCGAATATTTTTGGCCCCAATTGGATGATATGGACTTGGAGGACATATGGTTTCAACAGGACGGCGCCACAAGCCACACAGCGAATGTCGCAATCAATTTATTGCAAACCAAGTTTGGAGAACGTGTTATCTCACGAAATGGTTATCTCACCATTCTTCTAAAACAGCATTAGTGCGTGGTTGTGTTAGTTGTTGCCAGCCTGTTTCAATGATGAAGGAATAGTCACTGATCACTGAACATAATTGGCAGCGACTGACACTATCATGTACTAAAAAGCAGAGCAACAGCACCCACCTTCGTCGGCCCTGTAGCAAAAGTTAGCCGGCGGAGTAAAAAAGGTTGAAATAGCTACAAAAAAACTGTCTATCCTGTCATCTTTCCTAATCTGTCCCCTCAATACTATCCCCTCGTTTTCAGTTCCGGCGCAATGCATTGCATAAATAGGGGTCATCTCCTGAGTGCTGGTCCAAGATTAAAAAAAAAAGCATTTTTTACTCATTTTGAAAAACTCCAGGGGGCAAATTACGGCATTCAATATCGATCGAAATTTGTATTTAAATTGTATGGAAATTTCGGTCGATATCGAATGCGGTAATTTGGCCCCAGGATTAATTTTCCAATCTAATTCCGTTTTGACTTGTTTAGTTTAATAATAATCGTAATTAAATTTTCAAGTACAACTCGTTCCAAAATAAGTTGAAAAAAAAATATTAAATTTACAACGAGTGTTTTTTTTCTGTGTAGCTGTGACTGGCCTGTTTGTTGCTCATTTATAAACCACCAACAACTTGCTGGCTGTGAACTGGGCCACCCAAGACTCTGGCTGCTTAAAGTAAAGCCAAAAAGTAGCTCATAACGTTGTTGTTTTTTTGTTGTGTGGTAATTTAAAAAAAATTTTGTTTAATAAACTGAAGAAAAATGAAATTGTTTTTATTAATAATAATTTTGTGTGCTTTTCACCACCTACTTGCCAATTTGCTATTTGCAGTAATAACTTTGCACCTTCAAGTCAAACGGGGTCATGCCATACAAGTGTTTTCCTTAGCAGATGCAAGCAGCAACCAACCAAACAAACTTCCAGCCTTCATTTCACAAAACAGCCTTAAGGTTTTCCATAAATATAAACACTGGCATCGTTTGAAAGTGGTTGTGCAGCCAAAAAACAATCCAAGGAACAATGTATGGAACGCAGGCTCTAAGAAAGACTACGAGTACAATTTGAATGGAAGAATTAGACAATAGCAGTCGTTCGTCGTCGTTGTGCAAACTTTCAGAATAAAGAAAACCCTCTCAGCTGTAAACCAGTCCAACTGAGGAGCTCAAGAATGTTGTTGGCGATGGCGATGGCGATGGTACTGCTACTGCCATACGAGCTACTGCAACTTTTGTAATTGTATGTTGTTTGTTGTCTAGTTGCACGCTTATCTAGCTGCTATTTACTCTATTTTCTGCAACAGCAGTAACAACAACAACAACAACAACAACAATGCAAATGAAAGCTAGCACTCAACAATAACTGGCATAAAATGCAGTATCTGTATCTTGTGGATTAAATATGTTTCTATACGTTTTCATTCATTGCCTCGCTTCATGTAACGGCTGCGTTTAGTCTTGCCACAAAGCCTTGCAACAAACTAAGAAAAATGCTAGTAAATTTTTAAAAATAAAATAAATGCAAAAAATGTTATGGGACGACAAGTATTCGTAGACAAGGATAAACATGGATACCATTTGTATGTCTCAAATGGTGTTTAACTTTTATGTTTTTCCTGGTTTTCTTGCTCTGCTCTCCTCCTCGAACTTTCGAAAGTACAAACGAGTACATATATATTTGTGGAAAGAAGAAAAAGAAGAAGAAACAAACAGTCATTATTGATTAACTGCATTTTTGTGTACGATAATAATAAAAAGTATCCAATAAATTTTCATCTGTCTGGCAATTTTAAGTAAATAAATTTTAAGCAAAAGTCTGCAGTATGAAGGCAGCGCAGGAATAGGTTGTGTCTCCTAATATCGACCATAAATTGTCGTAATATGTTTTTATTTTTTCACAGGCATAAAAACAAGAAATGTCTTGCTGAGTGGCAAGTGAAATTTAAAGAATATTTTCTAAAAAAAAAAAATGGAATAATAATTATTAAGACACAATTTTTTTTATTCAGACTCAAGTTCAAATCTGCAATGCGCAAATTATTATTTTTTTTAATTTTTATTAAATTCATATTATATTTTTAAGACTGAAATACTACTTATAATCATCTCTTAATAAAATAATTTGAGATCAATAAAATTCTTAAAAAATAATAACAATTTGCAGATTTGAACTTGAGTCTGACTAAAAAATTTTATCTTCATAATAATTGTAATTTTAAACATGAATGTAAATTCCCAAGTTTTGAAATTATTAATTTTATTATTAAGAAAATAATTTTTTATTCAGACTCAGGTTCAAATCTGCAAACATTTTTTTTTTAAAGAATATAATTAAATTTAAATTACTTTATTAAGTCTGTGTTCATACGAGTCACGTCTTATTGACAAGATTCTTACTTTTTCTTCTTTGAACTTGCATTCGTGTTCACACAATGAGTACTCGTTACTTTTACCTTCTCCCCTCTCGCCTACAAAGTCGCAATCATGTCAGTAAAACATGACTCGTATGAACACCGACTAAGATGGGAATATTTAGAATATTTTGAATATTTGGAGGATATCGAAATATTGACAATAAAAAGTTTATAGTTATTTTTTTTTTATAAAAAAAGCTCATTATTAATGTATATAATTGAAAATACAGGATGGCCAAATTTGAGGTTAGAAAGTAAATTGGCTGTCAAATTATGAAATTTTCAAGAATTGAGCTGTCATTCTTTGACATTTATTCAGTAAAAAGTTGGGAAATTTTAACACTGGAAACGTTACACTCTTGAGCAAAGAATTTTAATTGTAAAAAGTTACTATTTGAAAAACTGATAGGAAATTAATTATTTTCTATAAAATCATTTGTAGTGATGAGGTCCATTTTCAATTAGCCGTTTATGTAAACAAACGAAATTGTGGCAAATGGGGCTGATAAAATCCACAAACAGTTTTCGAAAACCAATTACATTGAAAAACAAAAGGTGACCGTTTGGTGCAGTTTGTGGTCAGGTGGCATCATTGGCCCGTATTTGTTGGAAAATGCGCAAGGAAACGTCGTCACCGCGAATTCTCTGATCTACCGAACCATGGTAACCGATTTTTTTAATCACAATTGGCTAATGCTGACATCGGTGTTCTTTGGTTTCAGCAAGACGCCGCTACAAGTCACTCAAGCGGCTAAACAATTCGGTTTTTGCATGAGAAATTTCCCAGTCGCGTAATTTCTCGATTTGAAGATGTCATTTGGCCGCCTCGTTCTTGCGATTTAACGGCGTTTGCACCACACTTTTTAAGGATGGAAAAATTAGCAACCAAAAAAAATGAATCCTCTTGTTTTCTATTTCTTTTCGTTTGTTTAGCTGGCTAAAATAAATATAGAATTTTAATATATTTCACTTACACAAAATAATTCCCATCCATGCGATTTTGATTTTCAATAAAAATCATAATTATATTGACATTGAATTGCCACATACAAAATATTTCTTTAAGCGAAAAAAAAAAGCTTTAAAAAGATTATTCAATGGGTTGTACGAATAAAATACAAGTGAACGAAATCAATGTCACACGTGAACAATTAAACAATTAATAATAGATATTAAATGCGAGTAGCAAGAAAACAAAATTAATTGATTTGAAAAATTCAAAAATAATCTTGAAAATAAAATAGTTTCAACTACAAACACACATTTCGCTGTTCAATTTGCTATTGAATTGCCAACAACTGCTGCCTACTATTCACTGCGTCATGTTGCACTCACTATCAACGCGCCACCAACTTATCTTCTAATTACTTAATAGCAGTTAATTGTTTTTGATTAAACGAAAAGGGGACGCCGCAGCAATTGTAATGAAATTATAAATAACGATAATATGCGACAGTGGAAAATACGCTATAGAAACGAGATTCTATTACAAAAACTCTTCATTGATTTGATTAAAAAAATAATTAGATTTGCAACTAATAGGAAATTTTTTAATAAAAACTACGGAATATTTTTAATTATATTCTTTCATAATGAACTTTAGGCCACTTTTTTATTAATTTTTAAAATTACTTTATAAAATTTTTTTTATTGAAGAAGATATCGAAATATTGAGAATTGCGGCAACGCATAGGAAGTAAGAGACAAGTACTTTACTACTTCACTAAGTGATTTGCATTGCATTTATCAGTTTTTTTTTGTGTATTCAGTGTTCAGCAAAATTAAAATTATATTGAAAAAATTAATAAAATGCATGAACTTAAGGTACGAGTAAATAAACAAAATGCAGAGCAATCAGCTGATTTAATATGCGTCAATAAAGTACTCACTGTGTCAACCTTTTGCGTCTGTACGTTAATGTCAGTTAAAACCGAGACACATAAGAATCCGTCACACGTTTTTTAACTGACAACTGAGTTGAAGTACATGCTTTCTTATGTGGGTTGTCACATTCAGTACTTTTGCGTCAACGCAAAGTACGAAAGTTAGCCAACTTTTAACTTTTGAAGTACGCTGAACGTTTTGACAGACATCAGTAAGTTTTTCATACTGTTTTGATTTATTTTTGAATGAAATAATATATAAAAAATTATGTGTATGAAGATAAATATATATATCGAGTTAAATATGTTTTGACGTAAGCAGTTACGAAACAACGTATTTAGCTGTAAAGTTAAATATGACGTAACGAAATGGCAATCAGTAAAAGTTTTTTTTTGTATGAAAATCCATATTTATATACAAAATGATTATGGGAGTGTCTTCTATCTCATACATCATTTTGTATATACTGGCAATGCATGCCAACTCCTTATTTGGCCAATGGGGCCAAAATCCCTGCAAGATCACACACACTCTCATGGCCTGTAATTTTTTTCACAAAATTTTCAAAAAATTTATTAAATATGGATTTTTATACCAAAAAAAAAACACTTCACTAAGTGCCATTTCGTTACGTTGTAACATATTTAACTTCACAGCTAAATACGTTGTTTCGTAACTGCTTACGTCAAAACATATTTAACTCGGCATATTTATTTTCACTCACATTAAAAATGTTTATAAAATAAAACAAGTGATTTAATATTCATCTCATTGCGCCAACCTTCTCCATCGGTACGTTCATGTCAGTTAGAGAAGGCGACGCATAACGTATGACGTATGACTGTTATGTGTCTCGGCCTTAAAAATCCGTCATACTTCATGCGTTGCGTTTTTTTTCTACTGACAACTGTGTTGTAATACATGTTTTTTTTATGAACGTTGTCACAGTCACAACTTCAGCGTCAACGCAAACTTTTAAACTTTTGTCGGACATTGAATATTTTGACCGACATCAATAAGTTTTCTAAATTGTTTGTGTTAATTTTGTTGCATTGTGTGTTAGGAAAAATAATTGGGGGGTTCACACTGTAGTCATAAAGTCATAAGTCATAAAATAATAGCACGAAAAAAATGACTAGTGTGAACAACCCGTCATAACTTAGTATGCTATTTCAAACATCGATCAGCTGATAAGAAAACAACACATTTTTAATTAGATGTTATCAAAGCAAAAGATAATTAAGATAATTGTAATAAAGTTGTTTGAAAATGCCAAAAAGTCTAAAAACTCCATTTCTATTTAAAATTATTAAATTTGTATTCTGGTGCACAAGAATATCTATATGAATTTGTATGTTCAAACAAAAAAAAAGCTGCTGCCTTGATATGAGCCGAATACATTTTTTTAGCGGCGGCATATGGAAAAACGTTCAGTGGCTGCCAGCTACGTAAGTTAAACGAGAAAAATTTTTCACTTGTATGTACTATTTAGTTTTTGCGATTTAGTTCTCTTTTAATTTGTTTATGTTATGAAAATTTGATTTAAAGTACAGACGTATAAGTATGAATAATATTTTAGCCGTTTTTTAGTCGTGAATCATATATAAGTAACGGCGGCAAACATATACTATCGCCGAATCGCCTAAAGATTTTCAGCCGTTCGACTCAGATCTCTAGAGCTATTTTATGACAAAACAAAAACATACCTGAAAGAGTGCTATTATTTTATGACTTTTTTGTATGCAGCACAACAACAACTTTTTTAAACTGGTCTAAAATATTATGACTTTATGACAATATGACTAAATAACACGAAGTGTGAATATTATTTTATAGAATAAAATAATTATTTAAACTAAAATAAAGAGACCTTAAGCTTAAAAATATCAGAATAAAATTTTATATAATAAATAAATTTAAGTTGATTAAATAAAATGAAGAACAAAGAACCGATTTAATATGCGTCAAAAAAGTACTCTTTGTGCACCAAACAGGTGGTACTTTTTTAACTGACACGATCATGTCAGTTAAAAAAAGACATGAACTGCTGCGAATTCTATGTGCCTTGGACATGTTGGCTAAATTGAGCTACAGAATAAATAAATTTATGAAACATTAAGATCGATTACGAGATCTTAACGTATTTTCATACCCAAAAACAAGTGCTGGCAAGTGCATATTAACTTTAACTTTCAAAAGCGATGCCAACAATAATTACAGCAACAACAATGATTAGATAAATAATTGCTGTAATAATAATTACGCCGCATTATTTTACTTATTCACTTGTACTCTCGCTTATCAAGATGTTACGAGTGCCGTAACACTTAAAGGCGATGGTGCGATTTTTTTTTAGTTGCGATTTCTTAATACACCGACCAGGCGCTTGTGCAATTGTGATGTGTTGTTACAAATTTCTACTTGTAGGCTCGTTTATTGTATTTTTTTTTTATTTCTTGTCTTGGTTCACATAAAACTTTTTTCATCTGCAAATAGCACATGAGGGTCATTTTTACGCTAAACTGACCATGAGCTGATTGATAAGCACTTGTAGGAAAAAAGAAAAAAAAATTTTAACTTGTACTCTTATTTCTTTTCTTAAAAAAAATTAACAAATTTAACAAAAATTAAAATTTTTAAATATTTGCTTAAATGTATTTTATTATTGTTGGTGTTTTATTTATTATTTATGATTTAATTGCTTGTCATGGTTGTAGCTGCTGTTAATGCTGAGCTATTTTTTTCCGCTTGCCTTCATTATTTCTATTTCGCTTGAATTGTTATATTCTCATATATATTTTTTATATCTTTGATAAGATAAAGATTTCTTTTGTAGCCTTTGGGTGTATGGGCACATGAATTATCTGTATGTTTGTTGGTGCTCTTTTCTTTTTATTTTTTTATTTATTTATTTTTTTTTAGAAAAGTTTGCGCATTATGCAAATTCTTTTTGCTGCGTTCAAGTGTCTTATTCTCTTTCACAAAAAATAAAAAAAAATTTAATAAAAAATTGGCAATGATACAATCAAGTGGTTGATATGAAAAAGTGCACACGAATTCATAGACTGGAAAAAATTGCGACATATTCGTACTTCTGTTCTTCATTTGAGTTGAGGACTTTGTTTTTGTTATTATTCAATTGTTCGCACTTGTGAAGGGCAAGGTGATCCACTGAAAAATCGTCAAGAAGCGGCAAAGAGCCAAGAAAATTTAATAAAATGAATGCAACTCTGTCACTCATGTAGTTTCTTGTTATTATTATCAAAATAATAACAATAAAAAAATAACAATAGCAATAATAATAATAATAATAATAATAATAATAATAATAATAATAATATAATAATAATAATAATAATAATAATAATAATAATAATAATAAATAACAATAATATAAAATAATAATATAAAATAATAATAATAATAACAATTAAGAACGTTATATTTGACCGGGTCGAATCTTAAATACCTTCCAAATGTTTAGTAAATAAATCATGGGCATCGTTAACGATATAACATGCTGGGCCTGTCAGGAAGATGACGAAACACTAGAGCACTACTTGTGCTACTGTCCAGCTTTTAGAGAAGTCAGGAGACAAACTTTTAATCAAGAGATTATACAGGATATGGAATTTCTTAGGGGTTCTAATTGGAGAGCCTTAAGAAGATACATTGAAGAAACTAGGTTCTTATCGTAATCAAATCCAAAGGTTTCCATGGTTTTAATGGAGGCTCCCTGTAATAGAATGGGAACTCCTTATAATAGAGCGCACAATAGGCCTATGAGGCTTAAGTGTAATCCTGAACGGATTGGGATAGCCCTTTTGCTTACGCCCCTCTCTTCAACCTCACCTAACCTAAATAAAAGCTCTATTTTGTAAGGGTCACTCCAAGAAGGGCCGTGGGTTAGACATCTCACCTTTGCTATAAAACACTAAAAATAAAATTTGTGTGGTTATTAAGTGAAAATAGTATATATATTTTTTATGGGTCATTTAGGGGCCAAAGGTGGGCGGAGGACAGGGCAGAGAAAGATCAGAGCACATCTCAGGTTCCTCATAAAAGCTTTAAAATTTAATTCCTACGGAATGGAGGTTTAAATTATGCAATTTATTAAATATTTACTGTTAATTTTATCAACGGGCTTAAGTTCGAATCTGCAAGACTGCAAACCATTTTTTATTATTTTATTAATAAATGAATTTGTTCAAATTCTATTTTATTAATTTTATATTAAGATTGGAATATTAAGAATATTTTTCAATAATCATCAAACCAGCAGAACGGATCAGTACTGATTTCGAGGCCGCTACGCCATCTCATCAGCGTTCTTTGTTCTTTGCAGTCTTGCAGATTCGAACTTAAGCCCGTTGAATTGAACAAAGAACGCTGATGAGATGGCGTAGCGGCCTCGAAATCAGTACTGATCCGTTCTGCTGGTTTGATGATTATTGAAAAATATTCTTAATATTCCAATCTTAATATAAAATTAATAAAATAGAATTTGAACAAATTCATTTATTAATAAAATAATAAAAAATGGTTTGCAGTCTTGCAGATTCGAACTTAAGCCCGTTGATAAAATTAACAATTTACATAAGAAAGTTCGACTAATAAAAATTCATATACAAATTAAATATTTACACTATTTTTTCATGCAGTATGTTACTTTAACGCCCACTAAAAAGGGCGGGGTCCAAAAATGAATCTTTCTCATTTTCTGGCCTTCTTTGACATAAAGCTATACTATTTATTTAACAAAATTAAATCAAGAATATATATACTTTATGGGGTGTTGAGGGGATATTTCGATGAGTTAGGGACGGAATGGCAAAATGAATATACCCTTCAATTCTATTTTGGAGGGTATAAAAAGTGGGCGGGTCTCTATTTTATCTGGAGCTTTTATTTTGTAATTCAATGTATATTGTTTGTTAAACAATACCATATTAGCTTAACAAAAGTGGGCAACTCCACACCCATATAGAAATAATGATATTTTCACAAATATCTGTAATTTTAAATTGCAACCCTGCATTTTTTGAGATACAAGAGTTTTAATTTTTTTTTGTTAGACTCCAAAGAAGATATATTCCGAATAAGTATGAAACGAAATATACGTCAAATATCCCCCCTCGACTCTGATGACTGACAGGATATTAACTCTACATGTTTCTTAGATTTGGGCACAGTGTTCAATCTCAGAATTTCTTGAGAAAATTTGTTCTGGAAATTATTAAGATAAGAATTTATAAAAATTGGTAAAAAAATAATTTGCAGATTTGAACTTGAGTCTGCATAAAAAATTCGTATCTTAATAATAAAATTAATAAGTTCGAAAAATAAAAATTTATATTTATGTTTTTAAAAATATTATTTACATTCATGGCTGTTCTTGAAATCATATACTTGACTATTAAAAAAATAAACGCTTATTTATTTAAGATATTTCATTGGGTTGGCAGCACTATTCTGTTTATTGTCACCTATGAAAATAGAAATAAGTTTAGTTTGACTACAACCACAAAAGCAGCACGGACTTCAACCTGTCTGGCTGCCATGGAAATAATATTTCCAATATAAACACATTCATTCTATTTCTGACAGATCGTAAACGGTACACTGATGTCGTCTAAGTGTTTTTGTTTATAGCTTCACTGAGACACCCTGTAATTGCACTTAACTAATTTATTTTTATCATTTACACACACACACACACTCTGTTTATTTCACTAAATATTCATGCTCATCTTGTTTGGCGGTTTTCGCCTTCAATTCGACATTTTGTGATAAGTTAATGATATATTTACGTTTTTGTGTTTAACCCATGACATATTAACGAATTTGAAGGCGAAAGAAGCAAAACACGACACGACAGTGATTATAGCATTTAGAAAAGTGGGCAGTGTTGCATCCACAATATGGAAAGATGCTGAAGATAATTAATTATATAATAATGGCAATATGTAATTAAATAATAAAATGCACAGTGGCCACCGGAATTACACTGAACTCTAAACAGCATATTTTATCATTAAACAAATATGCATTTTCTATTTATTACAACTTAAGAGGAGTTTTGTTTAAAGAAATAACACAAAAATCAAATACTTTACACTAACTAATTGAAGTTATTAAATAGTAAATCAAACACATAAAACTTAGGAAAACAAAATGCTAGTATCTACTAACTTGTGATGATGATGATGATGATTTTTATCTCCTCTTTTTTTTACTTATTTTTTTTTCAAAGACAGCGATGAACAAAATGCTACATCAAGTTCAACGAACTACAACAGTTTCAATTGTATAATTTTTACAAAAGCAATAACTAAAATAAAAGAGATTTATTTAAAAAAAAAATAACAACAACTTTATTATTGTAAAAATCAAATACTTAAAGAGAATACCACTAAAAAGCAAAAAAAAAAAAAAAATAATAGAAAAAAAAACTATAAGAGCGATAAAAAACATGAAAATTAACATTATTGCATGAATAGATTTTTCTTTAGTTTTTATTAGCCACTGCCAAAATAAAAAATTAAAAAAAACAATACATGTTTGGCAAAGTTTTCACAGAGTAGAGCGAAATAAATTAAGTAAATGACTTTAGAAAGAACATGACTCAAGTTCTAAATAAATATTAGCAAAAAGAAAAATGTATAATTTATTTGTAACAAATTAAAAAAAATGATGCGAATAACCGCTGAGAACAAACTTGGCTTTAAAACAACGTAAGAACGTCGACCGGGTCGAATCTTAAGTACCCTACAAATATTTGGCAAATAAATTAAAAATGTTTAACCTGCAGGGTCACAGTTCCTTTTAGATGTTTCTGCGCCCAATTTTTTAAATTCCATTTTGGCAGCGCCACTCCGTTAAGGGCCGTCCTTCGATGTAAAAATTTAAAAAGTAAATTTTTGTACACAATTTAGAGTACAAACAGATTTTTCTTTGATAGGGTCATTTAGGGGGGGAAATGTGAGTGGATGTGTAGGGCCGAGGAAAATCTGAAAACATCTCAGTTTTGTCGTAAAAGCTTAAAAATTTAATTTTCAGGGAATGTGGGCTGTGGGTGCTGTTGGCTGAAGTAGTAGAACACGAGACTATGAAGCGGAGGGTCGTGAGTTCGAGCCCGCGCTGAGTCATGAAATATTGTGTTGAATTCTTCTGATCAGCATTAGTGCGTGGTTGTGTTAGTGTTGCCAGCCTGTTTCAATGGTGAAGGCATAGTCTCTGATCACTGAACATAATTGGCCTGTGAAGTAAAAGGTTGAAATAGCTACAAAAACCACTGTCTATCTTCTCATCTTTCCTAATCTGTCCCCTCAATACTATCCCCTCGTTTTCAGTTCCGGCGCAATGCATTGTATATATAAGGGTCATCCCCTGAGTGCTGGTCCTAGATAAAAAAAAGGAATACAATTTGTTAAATATTTATTCTATGTTGCCATTTAATATGCTACTTCAACGCCCACTAAAGGGGCGTGGTCCAAAAATAGATTCTGTTGATTTTCTGACTGCAAGTTCAATGCTTTTGCACGTTCTGTACCATAAAAATATATCATTCGATTAACAAAATCTCTAAAAACCCTCAAAAATTATTTTTTAGAGGTTCGTTTAATTCTTCCTAGGGCAACTTTCTTCCCTCTGACCCGACTCAGCCCATTTGCGAACTGTGCTATCCTTCAAAATTTATCTGTAATTAAAAAAAAAAAAAAAAACGTTAAAAATTATATTATTTATTAGAAGTTGGTTTAGTTCTTCTTAGCGGAAGTATTTCCCTCCTGGCCGGATTCGGTCCATTTACGATCTTGGCCTGTGCTATCCCTCAAAATTTATCTATACCAAATTTCAAGTGTCTGGCTCTTTTCGTTTGGACTGTACCGTGAGTTTCACAGATGGATTGGCGTGGCTAGATCGTCTTAGATTTCATCACTGATCAAGAATATATACACTTTAAGGGGGATATTTCGCTGCGTTACATATGGAATGACAAATTGAATATATCCTTTGACTTTTTTTGTAGGGTATAAAATAACTGCAAAGCTATTGACTTTTATTACTTATAAACAATAAAAATATTTTCGTTTGTAACTCCATTAAATTTTCGTTGATTTCAGCCAAGCCGCTGCAATCTATGAAGCTGTCATTCAGCCCACCACACCTTCTTGTAAAGTCAGCTGCGAAACATAAACTGTTCCGCCAACATGATCGATGATTCGTATCTGATGTTCTAAATTTATTATGTTTTACTTTAAACTTAGAAAAAAACGGTTTATGTATATTAATAGTATTTACTTTTTTCAGTGAATAAACAAATAGTCTACTAATAAATGAAATTACAGTGCTGCAAAAAAGTAAAGTCTATATGAAAATTCAATTAAAGGCGTTGTCACTGCATGTGATATATTTTTGTTAAATAGAGTGTTTTATTAACAGCTGGCAGCCCTGTTTATATAATTTTATAGCTGACAACAAGCGTAACATGACTTCTGAAACACACTGTATATGCCTTTTTTTTTTACTACGTGTGCATGTTTAAAACTATTTCCGATTGTGTTGCTTTACTCGCTTGATTAACTGCCCGTTTCGTAATACGTGTACGTTTCTACCCCGATACGACTACTTTCATACATTTCTACACGAATAGTTGTGCTGTTGTAAAAGTTCTATTTGTGGTTCATTAAAGAAATTAAAAAAAAATAATAATAAAAAAGTTGGTTGTTTGGTTTTCTTAATTTTCGCTTATACAATTTAAATAAATATTTCTTTGCTCAGTGGATCGTTAAAATACTATTTGTTTAAAATGATGCCAAAAAAAAAAACTAAATTACGTACTCATTATAGTGTTTTAAATATTAAATATAAAAAGAAATATAAAAAATAGTGCCAATAAAAAACAAATTAAAAGAAGGGAAAACAATTTCATTAGATCAGAATACAGGCAGAACTCATAAGCAATGATTTTTTTTATTGAAAGTTTCACAAATTATTTAGGTAAAATTGCTGTCACAAGATTAATTAAAATCAGTGATGCCAACACTTGGATAGAAAAGAGGTTAATCAACTGAAACTGCTGCTTTGGGGCTGTGCCGAATCTTATATGCCTAATCTTATATACAATCGTGTTACCATCATTTTGATCTTTCTGGTTTTTGCAATACAATTTTTTTTCTTCCAAAATGTAAAATATGTTTGCTTAACAAAGTAAAAACTTTTTTAATTTAATTTTAAAAAAAAGTTTAAATATTCCAGCTCTGGAGCTGTCTTTTTGGCTTTTCTGATTTCTATTATTACTGAATTTTTTCAAAACCATTAAATATGAAAAATATATAAAGAAAAAGAAAAAAACTTTTATATGTCTCAAAAAAAGGTTTCAATTGTCCAACCCTGGAATGGTCTTTTTGATTTTTAATATCCATTCAATTCTTCTTGGAGAATAAAATAGGTTTAATTCACAAAGAATACCGAAAATAGTTTAAGTTTCCCAGATCTGGATTTTTTGGATTTTGCTGATTTTCAATAGCAATCTATTTAGGACTATTTCCAAGACATCAATCCGAAACCGAAGTCTTTAGCTTTTCTGAGGGCTTCGGAAAACTGATTTCACGTACAGACAGACGGACATCGCGTATTCTACTTCCCTATTCATAAGGACCCACATTATGGGACCTCATATGGACACTGGGAATTACACACGGTATAACAAACCTGTATAATAACCTTTAACCTTTTTTAATGGATGTTATAAAAAGTATTTAAAAAAATTTTTTTAGATGTCTTATAATATTTTTCATTTAAATAACATTGTTTGTTTCATAGGTGTAATCCTGAACGGATTGGGATAGATTTGCTTACGCCCCTCTCTTCAATATTGTTTGTTTACATTTCTTATGTACGGTTTTAGTGTTGTAAAACGTATTTATATGCAATTTCTGTGCAACACTAAATAAACAGAATTAGAAAATAGAGACGAATCGTAATTATACTTCGTTTGAAAACAATTTCGTTCACGAGGACCAGCATCTGCACTCACAATTGATTATGAAAACTATTCTAAATACTCCATTCTTAATCAGGAATCATTACATTCGCTTAGAGATATGAAAACGATAAAAGGTGTGATTTCTTAGCTGTAATCGTTTTAACAATAATTTTCAAATTTGTTTTTATTTTGGATCAAAAAAGAGTGCTCAAAATCGGTCGGAATTCATCACATATTTTCATACTATTCGCTTTGGGAACGATTATTTTCCATCAACTACCTGAATTAAAAAAGATTTAAATTTTTGACAATATCTTAAAAATAAAAAGTAAAATGTAAATTAGCAGATTTGGAATTAAGACCGAGGCAAATTTTTATTTAAATTGTATTTAAATTTTGATCGATATCGAATGCGATAATTTGGCACTTGACTAAATGCCTGCCTGTTCACCGATATCGAAAGCTATCGTTTGATCGAATAAATAACATTTAAAACAAAAACAATTTTTTAAATTTGTTTTTGTTTTAAATGTTATTTATTCGATCGAACGATAGCTTTCGACATCGACGAACAGGCAGTAAGAATTTTCAACGCAGTAATTTGGATTTTTATATATGAGACATGTTTTTAATATATATCATTTATTCCGTTTTTATGTATATATTTTATAAAATTATCTTAATAGACATATATTTTACACCTTATTTTTAAAAATTATAAGCATTTATGTTAGACGCATTCTTTATAAATCTTCATTCTCTATATAAATGCTACACACATATTTTTGTGGTACACTTTTAAGTATTTTTTTGTCCATCAATATTGATGAAACACATATGATTTAAAAGGCATTTTTGTGTAGATGTGCACAATATAAATAATTTTTCAAAATTTTTTTCATAAAAGTTGTAAAAAATCAGTTAAAGTTTGCAGCAGTAAAATCGTTCTATTTCGTTTATGTTTTGTACCTGCAAATACTCATGTACAAACTTTCAAAAGTTGTTTTATAATTTTTTATAGCTGTTAGAAAGTGCCTTTTGTTGTTGCTTTAAAAATAAATATGTAATAGGGAAATTTTCAGAATTTATATATTTTTCCACAAACACCTTTTGCTCACTTTCTGTCAACTGTTCTCCCGTCACACTCTGTTCTTAATCAAGTTAATTTTCGTTATTTATTTTAGATGCATATCAAAATGTGGCTTTAAAATTCACCTGAACAAGTTGATGCCAGTTTAAGCGGTTGTGCTGGCAAAGAAAAAACTCCATTCCAGATATTGTTTGTTTTGCAGTTTTTCTATCTAGAGTGCTGTCGTTCAATTGAAAATTTCAAACTCTGCCCAAGGTTTGCTTGTTAGTTGGAACAAGTCGAGAATTTGTTGCACTGGATATTTGCTTGTGTGTGTGTATAAAAGTGTTTGTATTATTGATTTTGGTATGCCTGGCATGCAGTATGAGGGGCTAAAAGTGCACTCATGCTCGAAGTGTCTGCCCAGCAGCAACATTGTAAGCAAAATAGTTTGTAAACGAAACAAAAAAAAAAAAAAGAAACAAAAATGCAACTAGACTACAGTTTGACACTCAAATACGAGCGAGCAAGTGTTTGTGTGTATGTGTGTGTGTGTGTGCATGTGAGGCTAAGTGGCAACAATAAAGAAAATTCAATTGTTTCTGTGGTAAATAACAACATACAGATAAATACTCATTCGTATACCGGTATTTTTCCAATTGTTTACATTTCATTTTGTAGGCCAGGCATTGCTGGAGCAACTGACAGTCAATTGATCGAAATGTTTGCAGTCCAGAGGGCATTGATTTTTTGTTTGTTTGTTCTTGATAAGAAATTAGATTTAAAATTCACAGTTAATGATTTTACCTTCGATTTGGTATTGAATATTCTTTGGATATGACAAGGCCGTGGATGTTTGTAATCTAATGCCATGACATCCATTTATTTGTTTCTGTCAATAATATGAAATTTAAGATTTTTCCGACCTTACGGCTTTATTTCTATTGTTGAGAGTCTTGTTAAAGTGTCATTGATTTCTATGACACGTATTTCTTAGGGCATTACGATGTATGTAAGTGTTTTAATAACTGACTGAAATTGACACTTTGATTTTAATTCTTTGTCTATGATCATTTATTTTTATTTATAGTGTTGATATTTATTAAGTTGAAAATGCGATAATAATAACTTTGCACAACAATTTAATATTAAGCTGCTTCCTGAAGTCTTAAGTCTTAAGTTTTTAATTAATTAATTTTCTTTTTCTTTTCAGGTCAGTACACAAACGTAACATGAATCTGTAAGTCAGAATATTTTCCTAAAATATGTATGGGTGCGCCAAATAACTTTTTATTTTTAAATGCTATAAAAAACCTACTGCATATTTTCTCAAATTTCTTTTTTTTATTTGAAAGTACAATCCTTCCGGTTAATAATCGAAAATAATTTCATTCAAATGGCCCGATAACGATCGATCATTGACTGTCCTTGCTCAATTATATCTCTGGACCAAAATCCGCACCAAACAGTGACTCGTTTTGGGTGCGTTGACTTTTCATTGTATGCGTGCGGGTCGTCTGTGCCCCAAATGCGACAATTTTGCTTGTTTACATACCCGCCAAGATCAAAATGAGCTTCATCTGAAAAGATGATTTTTTTTGGCAAAATCGTCATCTTCTGTAAGTCGATAGCAGGCCCACTCAGCGAAGCGAAAACGCATCAATCATATTCGTGATATTCGTTCAGCGGAAGGATAAAACTAATTATCTGTCAAATCAGACATGAGCTAAGTGTTACCATTCACGAACTAAGCACTAGTTGAAAAAAAAAACGTTAGATTGCGGACCCTTTTTTTCATAAGATTTAAATTCCACAAAATAATAAACATAAGCAGAAATTGAAAAATATAAATAAATAAAAATTGTATATAATAAATAATAAAAAAACGGAAAAATAAAATTAAACGAAAGGAGAAAATCTAATAAAATAATAATAGCAAAAAAAAAAAAACAAAAATAAAAATTCATTTATAAAAATACTTAAAATACTTGAAATAAAATAATAATAAAAATATATTAATAAGAAATTAAATAACAATAAATAAATAAATAAAAATATTATGGGTAAATGGATAAAATAAAAAAAATAAAATAAATAAAATAGGAAAAAATAATATTAAATAACATAGAAAAAATATACAATAAAAAAAGAATTATTGCAAAATGAAATGATAAAAATAAAGAAAAAGAAATAATAAAAAGGTAATACAATACAATAAAAAACAAATAAAAAATAAAATTAAGTATAATTAAATGCAAAATGTAATAAAAACAAAACTAAACAATCCAAAATTAATAACTTAGTAAAATGGAGACGAAACAATTTTATATACGCAGTGGGGTATTTAAAAAAAATGGTGGCAACTTTGGAGTTTTTAAAAGCTTATTCACAAACAAACCGAACACATTCACGACAGCAGGCTACAGACTACTCGAGTACAGACATACCGCCGTATTGACAAAAAATGTTTTAGGTTTATTACAGGTTTATTTGACAAATTTCCCATAGAAATACGTCAAATAAGCGCTTAATAAACCTAAAATATTTTTTATGAATACGGCAGATAGAATATATGTGTTTATAAGGGAAACGTAGCACGGACAACAACCTGCCGTGTAGGCCTGAAATAAAATTATTCCCATATAAACACTTGTATTCTATTTCTGTAGCCGTGTAGTCGGTAGCCTGCTGTCGTCAGTGTGTTTAATGCATAATTGGTGGAAGATAAAAAATATAAAATTAATAATTTCAACTAAAATTGGCAAAACTTCAGGTCGTAATGTTTTAGTGGAAAACTCTGAAAAGTGCATAGGAATCGGTACTTTTGGCAGTTCTGGTCCGTGGCTGCCATTTTTATGAAGTGAACGAACTTTTAGAAGAAAACTTGAATAATTTTGTCAAAGTAAAAGTTGCCTATGCATCAGACGACGTATTAGGTGAATTGACTGAATGCGATAACAGTTCGTTTTTTTTTACAAATTTTTAAAGATAATCTTTAGTTTATTTAAAAATAAATTCCGTTTTTAATTTTGGCATCATTAAAGCCAAAAGCAAAAAAAAAAAAAAATTATTAAAAAAAGCATCCAGCACTAACTTGACAACTTTTCGCGTCACTAAATTGAAAAAAGCACTAAAAACGGTGCGAAAAGCAAAGAGTTGACTGACAACGCTGAATGTTAAGTTTTTAGCCAAACAAAAAAAAAAGTTTAAAACAAGATTGGAATGCATAAAATATTTTTGTTCGAAAACTCAGTTGCAATTTTATGCTCTTATTTTGAAATATTTGCTGGTGTTGAAGGTGCGCGCCTACAACACATTTTGGACACTTGGAAAACACAGCAAATTATTCTGTACGAAAACACTATTTTTTTAAGTTCACATTTTTATTAGTCTTTTAGCTGCGTTTCATATTCATGCATGTATTCGTATGTAGAAAAACTTGTATGTGTTTGTTGTTGTTTTCGAAAACTAGTGAAAACTACAGCAAATAAAACAAAAACCTCTTGCACTTGAAGAGGGTAGTTTACAAATTACTAAAGTGTCGTATATAACGGGTGCATTAATATGATGGCACAGGGTTCGTGTGTAGAAAAAAGTTTTAGATTTGTTCGTTTGTAGGCGTGTTCGTTTCTCTTTTTAGATTTTCAAATTTTTTATTTCCAGTTTGTGTAAAATGTTTTCAAGCACGCTTCAAAAATTTTTTTGTTATTAAACTAATTTTTTTTTCGTATGCATTTTTTATTATATTACCTTTACAGCTCTTCGGCGTTGTGTTAAATAAAAAAAAAACTATTGAAACTATTTGAAACTAATTCGCCCATTTGTATAAATTTGCTGTATCCAGTTTAGAGTGTTTTTGTATTTCATTTTTGTTTTATTTAAGGGTGGGCGTCATTAATGCTCAACGTTGTGGAAAACTACTCACGTGTTTTGTGAGTAAATATTTCATAAATATTTTGTGCAAATAAAATAGAAACTAATAAAATTATTACAATTACACTTGCAGAACTTTTGTGATAAATAAAACAAAAAAATTGTCATTAATCTCCTAATTATGTTACCCCTGTTTGAGGGACTTACAATTTTTCTATCAATAAAATAAGTGCAGCTTTTTATTTTACTGCAAAAATTGAGCTCTTGCAGTAACTTTTACTTTTACAACTTTATATTCCCATATTCAATCACCTCCATCGCCAATATAATGGGAATGATTTGTTTGGGATCAAATAAATGTAAATTCCCATTCCCAATAATACGGTATCGTAAATATTTTGGGCAGTAAAACTGCTATTGTGAATTGCCTGAGAGTAATAGTTTCTATTGTGAACTATTTGTTAGTGCTTTATAAATACTTTGTGTTTTCTATTAATGAATGAATCATTTTTATGAAAATTGAATGTAAAGATTTTGTGTAAAATAAAAAAATAACCATTTAGAAGAAATTAAAAGCTTTTAACTGAATTTTATGGTGCTAAAAGGTGGGAAGTAACCAAGAAATGGAATACCTCATGCAGAAGTGAAAATACCTCTTCTCGGATGTCGCTACGCTATTATAATCAGTACTTTTGTGTATTTATATTCATCAGGACTTGTTTGAATATTACGAGGGCGGTTTGATAATTCCATAAGTATATTTTTTTTTTTTTGACAAATATGCATTTTATTTCTCATACTACCTTTAGATCAATAAATTTCGTCAAGTCTTCCTCCAAATTTTTTATTTCTTTTAAATAATTGATTTTCACAAGGCCCTAAAAATAGGATTTTGTTTCGGTTACTGGCGTTTTTTTTTCATTACTTTCAGGCAGTTACAGCGAAAAAATTACAAATAATTTTTAAAAAAAATGTCTTCAAAACCAAAAGATTGGATAACAAAAAAAAAAAAACTAGATTTTGTCAAAATAGTAGGGCGATTAGAAATTTTTAACGTTTTGTTTAAATTAAAACGCCACTCCAAGCAGTTTTTATACCCTCCAAAAAAGAATTTGGGGGTATATTCACTTTGTCATTCCGTTTGTAACGCATCGAAATATCCATCTCAGACCCCATAAAGTCCGTCTGTCCGTCTGTGGAAATCACGATTCAGTCCAAACGAAAATAGCTAGACCCTTAAAATTTGGTATAGATATATTTTGAAGCTTAGAGCAGGTTAAGTTCGAAGATGGGCTAAATCGGGCAAGAGGGAAAAAAGTTCCCCTAAGAAAAACTAAACCAACCCAGAGAAAACAACATAATTTTTTAAGTTTTTTGGTTATTTTGTTAAGCAAATGATATATTTTTATGTCAAATACGGTCCAACACCTTAAACTTGGAACCATAAAATTAAAAAAAAAAATTTTGGACCCCGCCCACTTTAGTGGGCGTTATTATATGCAAAAATAGTGTAAAAGTTTAACAAATTGTTTTACTTAAGCCTACATTCTTTAAAAATAAAATTTTTAAGCCTTAATGACGAAGCTGAGACGTAACCTGGTACTACTCTGCCCTACCCCATCCTCCCCCTTCACCCTCTACATGACCCTACCAAAAAAAAAAAAAAAATTTTTTAAATTTTGTATATAATCATCCCAAGCATTTATTTTTAGAGCTTTATGACGGCCGATTTCAGTTTTTTGTAGCTGTTTCAACCTTTTTTACTTTGTCGGCTAATTTTTGCTACAGGGCCGATGAAGGTGGGTGCTGTTACTCTGCTTTTTAGTACATGATAGTGTCAGTCGCTGCCAATTATGTTCAGTGACCAGTAGCTATGCCTTCAGCATTGAATCATCAATTTGGTTTTTATAATTGAAATATTTCTCATACCAATATTTTCAGCGCTACAATTTCTTAAAAAGAATTGAAAAAAAAAACAGAACTACATATTACAATTCTAAAGACACGGTCACACTTATCACAAATGTTACTAAAAACAAGCGTAACCACTAACTCCTAATGAAAGATATCTTGGTTCAGATGTGTATTTATTAAGTAAAACAGTTCCATGCAATGCCAATGTCTTAAATCTCAATCCTATTGGAAACTGTTAACCTCAATAAACACTTATCTGAATTAAAAGGTTTTTTTTATTAGTAGCTATTTAGTGGTTACGTTTTTTGGGCAAATATTTGATAAGTGTGACCTTAATAAACAATATTAAATTCATATTGTTGTAATACCGATAACAAGTATTTTTATTCTGCTCCACTGTGCAGTGTGGCAATGTCCATATTTTGCTCTTGTTACCTCGCATATTGTAAAATATATGCTGGCCTGTAGAGTTCGCAAGAGCTGTTTTTTTAAAAACAAAATATATTTTTAACAATAGATTACAAAATTTATATTGAATTAATTACTTTAGCTTTTTTCTTTGAGTGTATAAAAACGTTATAATACCCTTATTTTTCTTAATATTTACATAGACAACGAAATTATGTAATCTATCGTAACATTCATTCTGCAATATAAATTATAACTAACAGTTGTTCGTATGAACATACTCGTAACATAATAAATAAGTTAAGAATTAAAAAAAAAGTAACTAAATAAAAAACTACACACAATTGTACCGGTAACAATGTGGGCAAGTGTCCAACTTAACAGCGAGTAGAGGAGAGAGACGTCGTTTTGGCTCAACCCAAAAACTAAAGCGGAAATAATTTCAACGCAAACAAAATTGAATAATGGTTGGCATGTCGGTTGTGTACATGTTAACGCAAACTTGTCAATGTAGGGAGTGAGTGATAATGACGGACACAGTGGAATTTTAATAAAACAAAAAAAAAATTTATATACAAGAACTCATTTCAATAAACTTTTCCATGGCTTTAGACGAAGTGTAGCATGGATTGGACTTATTAACCTCTATCGCGAATGTTATGGGAATTGAGTTGTTTGGGAGTAGAACCCTATTCCCATTCCCAACAAATCGTTATCGTGAATACATTAAGAGTAGAAAACCTATTTTGAATTGCTTGGCGGTAATAATTTGTAATAATTTTTTGTTTGGGAGCTATAATTTGTTGTTTGGGAGTAAAACCCTATTCCCATTCCCAACAAATCGTTATCGTGAATACATTAGGAGTAGAAAAGCTATTTTGAATTGCTGGGCAGTAATAATTTCCATTGTGATGTACATATTTGCTAGTGCTTAATAAATAATTTGTGTAGAAATAACAATTTTTTTTTGTACAACTAAAAAATATATATTTTGGAGAAAGTATTGGAGTTATGTTGCGCTTGCGCGGTGTACAGGAAACCTTGCGACAAGCAAAATCGTATAAAATCGTATGCCATAAATTGATGGGCAATTTAATTTTCAATTTGTTTTCCTATTTTTAGTTCATATAAAAAAAAGCTTATTTGTTTTAGATTTTTATTTATGTTGATTTATTTTTATTGATCTTATCAGTTTATTGTAATATTAATCAAGCTTGTGGTCATTGTTTATGAAATATTATTTCTTATAATTTTTATTCGATATTTCGTCAAGAGCTTGTTAACATCTTCAGGAAATAAAAATTATATAAATTATTTTAAAATATAATTTTTATTTCCTGAAGATGTTAACAAGCTGTTAACGAAAAAAATATCGAATAAAAATTATAAGAAATAATATTTTATAAAAAACGACCACAAGCTTGATTAATATTACAATATTTAAATATTTATTTATTTACTTTACTTTATAATTAAAAATTATACATATATAAGATAAAGAAAATTTCAAATATATTTTCTTACTTCTCCTATAAAATAGAAATTCAAAAGAGATTCTTGTTAAAAACTATAACTTACAGCCATACCTAAATACGGGGGGAAACTGGAACGTTTTTTTCCGCTGAGCTTTAACGCTGAAATGCCATACCTAAACAAAAGCGGCAGCGTTATGTAAAAAAACAATAAAAACAGGGTTATCAAACAAACAAATTAAACAACTCTGATTATTTTAACAGCTGGACGGACGACATTTGTGATTTTGTTATTGAAATTTTGTACAAATTACAAACGTGCATACATATCTATGTATATAATCATATTGTAAATATTTTCTTACCACCATTTTCTGATACGAAGTGCACAATTTTTTTCTTTTATTATATATTTCACTTTTGTAAATCCTTGCTCTTTTTCTCTGGTTACAATTGTTTTCTTTTGCAACCAACTTCATTAGAAAACGCTCTGTCAAAATCGGATTTTCCAATAGCAAAGCGTTGCCGCTGCGTTATTTCGGTATGCTCCATACAAAATTTATGGACATGAGAACTTTTGACAGCTAAAAAACGCTTGCCGCCCGTATTTAGGTATAGCTGTTACATGCCCCTTTCTCTTTCTTGGCGATGCCATATTTATTGGGAATACATTTTGCAAAATCATTCACGGTATGAAATATTGGCGATGCCATATTTGTTAAGATTGTGAATTCGCTTTAAAAATTTTGTTATCACAAATATTCACGATGGCAAATAAGAAACTGTGGGAGGTTTTTTCTTTATGCGTAATAGCGCCGATTATTTTAGAATTTTTGCTTTTGCGGCTCATTAAGTTTATTTTGGCATTTTGTTGTATATTTGCAGTTTTCTCACTTTTTCAGTTTACAACATGAAATTATACAAAGACTCTGGCTGTGGTATTAGCCTGGAATGCCGGACTTTAAAAAGCTAAAACACCTGATTTTACTAAACAAGTTTTCTTCGTTGAACCACCACAAGACTCTGTGGTCGGTCATGTGGTGGGAAAGTTACTTAACCCCAGCTAATATAATTTTATTGCTTTAAAAATTTTTATTTAGAGATTTTTATTTCCCATTTTATTTTCATTTATAGCCCACTGTGCGGCGGAAGGTTGTTTTGTTGCTTGGTTGCTGGTGATGTTTTCAGGGTGATAAAGGGAAGAATTTTTGTTTGCTTGATTTAACGTGTGATGTGTTATTCTTTTCTACTTAAAGGAATCTACTAGTACAGATACTAGTATGTAATAAAATGAATGTAGGGGTAATGGACATGTGGCAGACGGTTTGTTTTTGTATTCCAAGTCTGTCTAATAAAATGAAGAAAGTTCATTGTCCAAAATTGCCTCAACATTAAAGGAAGGTTAAGAAATTTCTAAAGAATATGATGTCATTATCGGTTGTGTTAGAAATGGAGGATGGTTAATATTCTAAATTCTTGGAATACTTATTAAAAGTATTTTTAATTAGTTAATTTAATTTTTTACTGTCCATTTCACAATGCCGCATGAATTCTTTCTTTCGTACAAATATATTTGAAACAAAAACATAATTTTATAAATTGTTTTTCTTAAATGTATTTTTATACCAAAGAAATAACTTTTTCGGCATTGTGAAATAGACAGTTAGTGTTATTGACATGAATGGCAATAGGACTAACTTAAGACTAACGATATTACGAAGTGTGTGATTTAGAAAGACACTGACTAATCGCGACTCAGAATATTTTTAACAAAAAAAGTCAATGAGTGTTCGAACTCACGGGCGATGTGTTAACACCTTTTTGTTTATTTATTTTATATTAAACCCACAAAAGACAAAGAGAATGCAAAGCAACAGACAAATGTACATATATACATTGTTATGTTTGTACATAAGCTACATACGTTGCTGTCTTGCTATCTCATTTTTATATATGTATGTACGTATAACCACGTCACTATTCTCTTTGCTATGCATAAGACAAAATCGAAGATCAACATAAAACACTTTTTTAATATTACTCCAAATTAATACTCCGAATTAAAACACTTAAATCTCCGCTCGCCGATATCGGATCGCCTTAATTTTTGGCCTAAACTCTTCGTCGAAACCCGCACTAGCGTTTTAATCCAAAAATTAATAAAATCGGCTATGAATTTCCGGAGAAAATCGCGTGGGAAAATTATATGAAAATCGCCCAATAATCACTTTCAATACCGACTGCCAAGCAACAACAACAAAAAAACAAACTCTTACACTTACACTTGCGTATGTATTGAAACTAATAGTTTACTGCCCTAGAGGCGCGCGTATAGATGTTAACACATTAAAAATCTATTTTTGCATGATCAATTCAATAGAAAATTGCTGAAATGTAGCAGTATGTCAAAGGGATCAAATTGGTTCCAAGTGGGCGGGGCTCTTTCCTTCCTTTACCAGCAGCCTGTTAACCTAACCGACCACTATGACGCCACTTGGAGTTTTCTTATATTCATTTAAAAATCGCACAATTATAATATTCACTCGTATCGCGAGTATTTTGGCAATGAGTTATAGAACAATATTGCCATTCCCAAGAAATCGCCGTCCTAAATAGTTTGGGAATAAAATTGCTATTGTGAATTGCTTGAGAGTAATATTTTCCATTGTGAACTATTTGTCAGTGTGCTTTATAATAATTTGTATAAAAATAAGTAACATCTACACACTTTGAAGAAATAGAGCAGCAATCCATAGATGGCAAAAATTAAGTAAAAATATCTTAAAATCAATTGTTAATTACAGGAGTATTAATATAAATATTATAATAAATAAATAAACTGAACATTAAATCACTCATCAATTTATGCAGAGTTGTGTTTTATACAAAATGACGCATTGACTTTTGATCTTCAATAAAGTCAAAAAGATTTAAAAATAAAATCTTGTTTTAAATACAAGTATATTTTCTTACTCCTTTTGTACAATAAATATGTAATTCAATAGATTAACCAAATATTAAAACTTATATATTCTCTTCTCTTTCCCACACATACTTGTTGTGAATTAATTTACTAAAATAATTATAAGTTTGTCAATATTTCACTAAATTAGGAAATTGTATAAATTTTACAATAAATTGTTTCCTATGGAATATACAATATTTCATGTGGCAAATGACCTCTAAAGCAATTTATATGAATGATTTTCTATTATAAGGATAGTTATTTGAGTAGGAAAACTTTTGTCAACAATCTTCAATAATCCCTGACTATTAAGCCATATTAAGACTTATGCTATAAATACTTAGACGACGGCAAGCTGCAAGACTACAAATGCTGTTGGCTTCAATTGCCGTCGTATAGTCAGCTACTGAATTATTTTGCAAACGACGCAACCAAAACAATAATGACGATTAGCTGTTTATTGTAGAGAGGTAAACATGGGCCAGTGTTGCCACTTGTTTATCCTTTAGTTTTAACAAGTAAGATGGTTATATTTGAGCGGGTCATATCTTAAATACTCTGAGTTAGAGTCCCTTTAAGACATTTCTGTGCCCAATTTCAAAACCCTATTTCGACAGGGGCACACCGGGAAGGGCCGTGGGGGAGACATCTCACCTTAAAAAGTAAATTTTTGTGATAATTAAGTGTAGAAAAAAAATTTTTGCTGAAAGGTAGGTGGACCGGTAGGGCAGGGGAAGACCAGAGAACTTCTTACCTTTGTCGTAGGTTGAATTAAACCAATTTGTTAAATATTTACGCTATTTTTCCATGTAATATGTTACTTATACGCCCGCTAAAGGAGGCGAGGTCCAAAAATGGATTTTGCTGTTTTTGGCTCCAAGTTCAACGCTTGGACCTTCTGTGACACAAAATTATGTGATTTGCTTAACACAATTACGAAAAAAAAACTTTAAAAATTATAATTGTTTAGAGGTTTGTTTAGTTCTTCTTAGGGCAACTTTTTTCCCTCTGGCCCGATTCAGCCCATTTACGAATTTGACCTGTGCTATCCCTCAAAATTTATCTATACCGAATTTCAAGTGTCTGGCTCTTTTCGTTTGGACTGTATCGTGAGATCCACAGACGCATTGGCGTGGCTAGATTGTCACTGATCAAGAATATGAAGGGTGTTTTTTTATGAAGTTTTTTTTTTTATACGAATCACTCTGTTGTCTGACAGCTGTTTTGACAGTTTAAAGTGACGTCTCTACTCAGTATTGTTTGGCGAATCATCATGAACAGGTTAAATCCAGAACAACGCTTCCAAATCGTGGAAATTTATTTTCAAAAACAGTGTTCAATTAAAAATGTTTATCCGCTTTTTTACCACAAAATTCTCTTCAGTGATGAGGCGCATTTTTGGTTGAATGGATTTGGAGCAAAGATAATCCACACGCCGTTCAAGAATTACCAATGCATCCCGATAAATGTACTGTTTGGTGCGGTCTATGGGCTGGTGGAATCATCGGTCCTTATTTCTTTAAAAATGAGGCAGGACGACGCGTTACCGTGAATGGAAATCGATACAGCATCATGATCAATGAATTTTTGGTGCCAAAACTTCAAGATATGGATGTAAACGAAATGTGGTTTCAACAGGATGGTGCCACTTGTCATACTGCGGGCGAAACAATGGACTTATTGAGAGAACATTTCTACGACAACATTATTTCGAGAAATGGACCGGTGAATTGGCCTCCGCCACTCGATTATTTTTTGTGGGGATACCTGAAGTCATTGGTTTACGTGGATAAACCAGCAACGATTGACGCTTTAGAAACCAGTATTCAACGTGTCATTGCTGAAATACGCCCTCAAATGCTTGAAAAGGTGGTGGAAAATTGGACTTCCAGAATGACCTTTGTGCAAAATAGTCGTGGTGGCCATATGCCCGAAATTATATTTAAATGTTAAATGACAAGAAATTATCTACCAAATAAAAAATTTTTCTTGGCCATTTCATAATTTGGCATGTGTTTTATTTAAATTTCAAATCAGCAAGCTCTTATAAAAACACCCTTTATAATTTCTGGGGTCTTAGATGGATATTTCGCTGAGTTACACATGGAATGACAAACTGAATATACCCAAAATGCATCATAACTCCATCAATACACACTAAAAACAAGAAAAATTTAAAGTAAACCATTTCCCTGGCTTTAACATATAGTTTCATATATGCTGTTGTCAGATGATGCAATAAAATATTTGCAATTTCATATTTATTTCATGTATTTTTGTTATGTTGGTAGCATTGGATTCTCTCATTGTCGCTCCCAAAAATATAAATTACCTTAATTTCCCTACAACTATAACAGCAGCATGGACAACAACCCGTCTGGCTGTCGTGAAAATAAATATCACCATATAAACTCAGGTATACTATTTCTGACAGCTTGTAGTCGGTAGCCTGCTGTCGTCTAAGTGTTTATAGCTTTAAGGAAAATTTCCTTAAACATCAAACGTACATACATTCTAAATTCAAAGCCATTAACATTTCAAGTGCTAACAATTTCTAAAGTGCGTCTGTCTACTTTTAACCAAAACAAGTAATAAATGACTTAAAAGCCTCATCATTGTACGAGTATTAAATAATGAAAATATAAAATATTTTTGTGAAAAACAATCATGAGAGTTAAATGTTTTTATGTTAACATGAAAAAAAAAAATAAACAAAGTAAATACGAGTACAGCAAAATATATACAATTATATTTCATAATTATTTAACTGTCCTCGTCATTATTGTTCTCGAAACAGACTCCATGCGTTGCGCCTTGCATTTACTTGTACTACAATGTAATTTTACAATACAACAACAACAACAACATCGTCGTAATAATAACAATACTCGTAATCGTTAAATGTTCTCGTTAAACATTAAGCGTAATATTTCCGTTGACACATGTTTCACAATAAAGATTTTCAAGATTTTCTACTCTAGAATGAAAATTATGAAGTACGAGTATTTCTCGGTGTGTTAGTGTATGTGCATTAAAGTGCTGACACAGGCTGTTGTACTAAAAATGTGTGAGTGTGTATATGTGTGTGTGTGCGTTATTGTACGAGTGAATGTAGTTGAACAATTTTCAGCACGTATTTATTTCATAAATGCTGTTACTTTCTTTGTCCGTAAATAATGTGTTTTAAGCTTGAGCTGCTGCTTTTAGTAGTTTTCTTAATTTCGAACAAGGATGATACGAATAGTAAAGAACATTTCGTTATCTGGTAAAGTTCGCTTTTTATTATTTATTAAATTTGTTTGCCAGACAATCGTGGCTAGTGAGTAGAGGATATGCTCCTAGCATCCAACAAAGTTTAATTCGATCTTTAATTCGATTATTGGGATATTTAATTAATCGGGATTCTGTTTTGATCGTGTAAGTAACCGGTTAACCGATAGTATGATAACGACCTGCGCATCCTGTCGCATTTGAAACTAAACCGTTTGCCACTGTGTGTTCCGAATGTAGGCAAACATTTTTCATTGTTCAATTATTTAACAGAATAAAATGCAATTGCTAAAGTAAATATTAATTTAAATTGTTGCGCCTACAAATGCCAAATACGAGTACAGTGCGTAACAATTTTAATGCGTTGACACAATAGATATGATATATTTGTTTTCTCAATAAATCAAAGTGGTGTTATTGGCTCAAGTTGTCTTTGTTTTCCGTTTTTAGCTGGGGAGACAATATTTATTTATACATTCATTCACAAGCAAACTTAAACAGCATATTTTATCATGTTTTGTAACAAAATCGTAGTGTTTACTAAAATGGTATTAAATTTCAGTAGTTGGCCTTTGTGGTTCTATTTGTAAAATAATTTCCTATAACATAATCGTATTGTACTTAACAAAATTTTTTTTTTTATGTAGTAATAATTTTAACGAACATTTTATATTGCTATATTAAATTTGAATTAAGATTCTATAGGCTAATTGTTCGAAATTTTAATTTAAATCTCAGAAAGACATGAAAAATATTCCAAGGCACAAAGGCAAGTCAACATCAGTTTTATTCAACTTACACAGCAGAGCAGAACAGCTGTTTTCGAAAGACGCAACCCTTTCATCATCAGTGCTCATGTGTATTGTGTTTGTCACCACTTATTAGGTGGCTTAGTTGAATGTGATAACAGTTCCTATTTACACAAATTTTATTGTGAAAAAGAATACGGGAACTGTATCAACCTGATGTTAACATGTTATTGTTATAATACCCGTGTTACCGTTTGATTATTTTTCTTCATGTCCCATTTTTCTGAATTTTTTGTTCCATCATACCTAAGTCAAACTTTTTTGGTTTGAATTTTATACTTAAGTACATGTGAACGTTTTTCCAATTTTTATTATTGGGTAGCTCAAGCCATAGCTTAAATTTGTATGTAGTAATAATTTTAACGAACAGCTGTTCTGCTCTGCTGTGTAAGTTGAATAAAACTGATGTTGACTTGCCTTTGTGCCTTGGAATATTTTTCATGTCTTTCTTTTTTTTTTTATATTTATTTATTTTTAGGTGAGTCATCAAGCAAATAATCATTACACTCAGAGAAATAAGCCTTTAAAATAACTTGTAAGTAAAAGATTTTTATAAAAGAATATATAAATTGAATTTAAAAATTCATCAACAAAACTAAAGGGTGTTTTTATAAGAGCTTGCTGATTTGAAATTTAAATAAAACACATGCCAAATTATGAAATGGCCAAAAAAAAATTTTTTATTTGGTAGATAATTTCTTGTCATTTAACATTTAAATATAATTTCGGGCATATGGCCATAACGACAATTTTGCTCAAAGGTCATTCTGGAGGTCCAATTTTCCACCACATTTTCAAGCATTTGAGGGCGTATTTCAGCAATGACACGTTGAATACTGGTTTCCAAAGCGTCAATCGTTGCTGGTTTATCCACGTAAACCAATGATTTCAGGTATCCTCACAAAAAATAATCGAGTGGCGTCAAATCACACGAACGCGGAGGGCAATTCACCGGTCCATTTCTCGAAATAATGTTGTCTTTGAAATGTTCTTTCAATAAGTCCATTGTTTCGCCCGCAGTATGACAAGTGGCACCATCCTGTTGAAACCACATTTCGTTTACATCCATATCTTGAAGTTTTGGCACCAGAGATTCATTGATCATGATTCTGTATCGATTTCCATTCACGGTAACGCGTCGTCCTTCCTCATTTTTAAAGATATAAGGACCGATGATTCCACCAGCCCATAGACCGCACCAAACAGTACATTTATCGGGATGCATTGGTAATTCTTGAACGGCGTGTGGATTATCTTTGCTCGAAATCCATTCAACCAAAAATGCGCCTCATCACTGAAGAGAATTTTGCGGTAAAAAAGCGGATAAACATTTTTAATTGAACGCTGTTTTTGAAAATAAATTTCCACGATTTGGAAGCGTTGTTCTGGAGTTAACCTGTTCACGATGATTTGCCAAACAATACTGAGTAGAGACGTCACTTTAAACTGTCAAAACAGCTGTCAGACAACAACAGTGATGCGTATAAAAAAAACTTCATAAAAAAAAACACCCTTTATTTTAAAAGTAGCCAAAATGTTATAAAAAATAGGGAAACGGTTGACCCTAACCCGGCAGCCACACTTTCAATTTTTGCCTTTCAACACTCTTTCAATTTGCAATTCACTCACATTTTTTTTTTTACTAACACACTCACATTTTTTGAATGGACAACGAGATTGCTTACCATTTTACCTTTCGATTAGCCTGGCAATATTTCGTTCAATTTAAACAGCTGACCACAGAAAAATTTTAGCGCGTCACTTTAAATAATAAATTATGGTAGTAAAAAGCTTATCAGAATTAAAAAAAAGTGTGCCTTATTCAATGATATTGTGTTTATAAAAATTCTTGTGTTTATATTTTATAAAAAGATGCATAAAATTAATAAATATAAATATTTTGCGATTCTAGAATTAGATCTCTCTGCATCAAAGGCTTTTTTGATATGAAGTTGACTATCAATTTGAATGCAGACACATGTCAATTCAAGAGAGTTTTGACGAGTAGTTGGCTGCAGTGTAAAGGTCATCCCTGCTGGTAGAAGGCTCTGCGCCATCCGTGTTTATGGATGATATAGGTATTGGGAAATCAGAAACTCTTGATGTTCTTGGTATGAGAATACAATGTGACGTTCGATCGACTGATCACATTTTTCATATTTCAAAAGAAGTGCCTCGGCTTTTTAAGACGGTGTAAGACATACTTCACCCCAACTGATCTCCTCACTATTTATACCACCTACATCTGACCAAAGATGGAATATAACTCTCATGTATGGGCCGGTGCTTTAAAGTCTATTTTGAAGCTGCTCGACTGCGTGCAAAAGAGAGCGAAGGGAGCCAACTCTATTGACTCACTGGAGCATCGAGACAACGTGGGATGTATATCACTGTTCTACCGATACTACAACGGAATTTGTTGTGGTGAGATAAGGGAGCTTGTGCCCGAAACCGGTTTAGGAGCTACCCGCTCCTCACATAGGGTGCATCCTTTTGGGGTTGAGTTGCCAGTGAACCGCACCACGCATTACAGAGAGAATTCATTCTTTGGCCGGACGGTTCGTATGTGGAACAAACTTCCAGCAGAGGTCTTTCCTGCCAATTTTAACTTGGGGAGGATCAAATCGAACGTCCACAAAACACTTCTCCCTCTATCCTCCTTCCCACAACCAATTTTCCTAGTTCTGGTACAATGCATCGCATATGTAGGGGTCATCCCCGGAGTGCTGGTCCAAGAAAAAAAAGAACTATTGTAATGTGGTTTGTTATGCTATTCTAGGCTCCTCGAACTCAAAAGTCGAATAAGAGTTTCATAAATCTCTATTGTTTTAAATTTAAAACTGCTACAACTTTTGAATAAATCAACCGATTTCCACATCATTATCGGAGATTGTTGCAGTTTTTGAAGTCCTAGAAAATAATCGAGAATACTAATTGATCAGATTTATAATTCCGCAAATAATTTCTTCCTTTGGCGGCAATCGGTAAAGCCGTTTAAAAGTGATTAAAAAACACATTTGAAAAAAATTTCTTTTTGCCACTAAAATTTATATACGGGAATGACTTGTTTAATTGACAATCAATAATAATGATATTTTTTTCAAAATATTTATCTTTAGAATTAACCCCCACTGTTTGGCTACAAAATTAAATGGTATTTAAACTTAAATTTTATTTAAATACAAAATTCGTTTTCGCACATCATATTTAAATACAACTTAAATTTATTGCCAGTTCCATTGAAATTCAACTTAACAGCCATACCTAAATACGGGCGGAAAGCGGAACGTTTTTTTCCGTTGAGCTTTAACGCTGAAATGCCATACCTAAACAAAAGCGGCAGCGTTATGTAAAAAAACAATAAAAACAGGGTTATCAAACAAACAAATTAAACAACCCTGATTATTTTAACAGCTGGACGGACGACATTTGTGATTTTGTTATTGAAATTTTGTGCAAATTACAAACGTGCATACATATTTATATATCATATTGTAAATATTTTCTTACCACCATTTTCTAATACGAAGTGCACAATTTTTTTCTTTTATTATATATTTCACTTTTGTAAATGGTTGTTCTTTTTCTCTGGTTACAATTCTTTTCTTTTGCAACCAACTTCATTAGAAAATGCTCTGTCAAAATCGGATTTTCCAATAGCAAAGCGTTGCCTCCGCGTTATTTCGGTATGCTCCATACAAAATGTATGGACATGAGAACTTTTGCCGCCCGTATTTAGGGATGGCATTAAGTTTGTTGTGCTACCATGTGTTTTTGACAGTTTGTTGACATGCTGCAGGTCATGTTTACTTGAGAGCAGCTGTTTATTAAACAAAATGTTGGTACTTTGTTTACCATTTAATTGTACTGCCATACTTTTTTCTTACAATTTAAACACTAAATATAATTTTGGACTGCAAAACTGAAAACGTATTTAAATAGAACTTAAGTTTAGCCAATTTTGTACTTAAATGAGAAGTCAAACACTGTGAGTAAGTCCCTTGTATCCTCCGATAACGATAATAAAGAGAAAACTTGATGAAAAACATTTTTAAACACTTTTCGCATAGCTTTCATTTGCCTTAAGACATTTTTTGAAGCGTTAAAAAAAATATTTTATTCTGCTATTTGATTTCCATTTTTAAAGATTTTGTTTTAAAGCTAATAAAAAGATCTCATAAAATTTTTTTTTGAAAACAAATACTCTTAATGCAATAAACTTTAAACAAAAAATTTACATACATTAAAAATGTTAATAGAAAGTGACCAACTAAATATTGAACAAAAAAAATGGGCAAGCCGTTACTCACGAAAACGTTGTTTACAAATATAAATAAATAAATATTTAATTTATTACTTTTGTTGTTGTTGTTGTTGTTGAAATACAAACGAAAACAAGTTCATTCAAGGGGATGGTGTTGGGGCTGTATTATAAGCAGATAAGATAAACAATAAAAACATTAATCAATTATTATTTGAATTGGTGAAAATTAAAGTCAAACTCTTGTATTCTCCGATGCGAAGTATGAGATTGATAAAAATATATTTTTTTAAATATTTATTTCTATGGCAATGAAAAAATATGAAGCGAAATGGTATTAAGTGTTCTTCAAGGCGAATCCATACAAGGTGAACTCACTTATGCAACTCTGTGTAAAATTTATTGAACTGTCAAATGAAATGCTTTGGCCGCACACAAAATCGAAAAACCAGAAGAACACTTTGACAGTTCAATAATTTTGCCTTGGTAACAGCTGATCACCAATTTTTGAACTAAGGCCACCTGGTATGAATTCGCCTTGGTGTTATTATTATTCAAAGACCTAAGTTGGCAGCACTGTTATGTATGACACCTGCTGTGCAAGTTGCCAGATTGTTAGTTTGATTTCAGAATGAAAAGCTTTTGTTTTTTTTTAACAAAATAACTGCTCATTATTTGTTAAACAAAATAACATTTCTATATGATTTCCGAAATAAACGAAAAAGTATTAAAATTATAGCAAGGGGCAGGTGGCACACCCACTTAGAATTTCCCCCAACCAAAATGGTCTTAAATCATTTTAAATTTTAATAATTTGCTTCGATATTCAGCGTGAAAAAAAAAACAACTCGAATTTTTCGAACGTTGAAAGCAGCAATAAATAAACGAGAGATAATGTCAGCTCAGTTGTTCCACTTTCAAACAACACCATCACCTGTTTTGTTTTTGTTTCTTCTTCTCTGAACATAATTTCTAGTTAATTTCTTGTATCGATGTGTACATTCTTCGTTGTAAACACAAAACAATAAAAAAAATAACATAAAAAATACAAAATAAACCTGAAGTGGTCAGCAGAACAGAAGAAAAAGAAGAAGAAGAAGAAGAAGAAGCATAACCGTTTTAATAACGATTTTGTCGATAATGATCGTAATGATAGTGATTATGATGTTGACTTTCGTTAATAATATTAAATGCAACGTAATAAGCAACAAACTGTTTTAATTCACTTAAGAATTAAAGCGGAGATGATGTTTGCAATTATGACTTTGGAGTCAAGAGAAAAGACCGATTAAATCAATAGGAGGTGATTTGGTTGCATGCAACAACAATTGCAGAAATGTGTGTGCATGTTGCTGTAAATAATTAAATAAATACACAACTACTTTCTTTTTTTCATGTTGCTGCAGTTGAAATTATTGCTCTTTTTCTTCTTTGTAAGCTGCTGTCGATTATCATTCTTATGCTGGCATATTTGCACAGTGGTCACTTGGTCGGCAGAGTTGAGAAAAATTACGAAAAAATTAATGATGTAAAAATTGTTGTGCTAAAAAAAAATATGAATAACTTGTGTCAAGCAAATTTATTTTTTTTTTACAATATTTTGTTGCCTATTTTATGTATCGGGTGTTTTATTTTTTTTAACTGTACGAGAACTTTCGATGTCAATAACTATTGTTTGACAGCTGAGGATGTCAAACTGTTTTGACATTTCTGTACAGTAAAATTTGGCAGGTCACCATGAAGCGTTTAACGCCAGAACAACTTTTCCGAATTGTGTCAATTTAATTAAAATAAAAAAGATAAATCTGCTCGTTGACCCACCAATTTTGATCTTTTCGGTTCAAGGCCATCAACAAGACAAAGAAATGTGAGTAACGATAACAAAAAAATTCTTATATTAAATTGAATTAAGATTTATAGGCTAATTGTTCGAAATTTGTTTTAAATCTCAGAGAGACATGATAAATATTCCAAGGCACAAAGGAAAACAGATTCTTGTTGTACTCCACTATATCTACACGAGAAATAGAACGATCTATGCAATAGTGTTCAAAGATGAGTGGTTAATACACTGTGACCAATTTTGGTATAAATACTCTCTTTTAAAAATCGGCCGCTATCTCACAAGGCTTGTAGGATTGCCCCTATAGACGGGAATCGTTAAAAAGCCCCACAAAAAAGCTATGTGAATTCCGAAATATATTACCCTGGACACAAACCAAGCACGTTAACAGAGCTCTGTTAGCACGTTAACATAGCGCTGTTAAGCATGAAAAATCCGAGTGTTTGGTATTACAAATGGAATACCGGCTACATTTCTGAACCAACTTTGAAAAAAAAAATTAACGGAACAGACAACCAGGTCCATAGCTTTCATAATATATTTATTAATACCTCGGCATAGCTATGCCGATTAGCTTTGATTTTTTTGTATATACAAATTTCAAAATTCTAAAGAGGATAAGCTACAACCCTGGGGAAAACGGAAATATGTGGAGGACTAGAAATTGTTTTATTTCGTAGCTCTTGTGCTCCTCCACAACGTCCAATGGCCATAACCCTTAACAGTTGGATTTTTAATAGAGAAATTTGTTTTTTGCCCCGTTTTTTGACCAAATTTTTTAATGACCAAATTTTGACAACTAATCCTCGGAAACCCAAAGCAGAGCTATACCAAAGTATTAATATACAGTTAAACTTCGATATAACGAACTTTGTTATAACGAAAAACTTAATATAACGCATGTTTTATTGAGTCCCTTGAGAAAACCTCTTTATTGCGAAGTTTTTCATACAAAAATACACTATAGCTATAACGAACAAATTCTGAGCAAAAAAGCCTCTATAACGAAATATTCCTTCAAATGCCTCAATATAACGAAATCAGAATAAATCACAAATGGTAAAGTCCCGTTATAAAACAGCGAAGTCTAAATGTATAGACAAGCGCATTTCTAAAGCCTCTATACAACGAAGTACTCGTACAAAAGCCTCTATACAAAGAAGTAAGAATAAAATTATAGCAACATGTTTTATTTTTTATTCATCTCATGAAATCGAATAATTAAAAATTTAATAAAGAAACCTATACATATAACGAATTTTTTTCGTATTTCTTCATATTTCGTTATATCAAGGCTTTGCTGACTATATTTATGGCGAAGCAACGGCTATAAATGAAGTATTTTCATATTCCCTTGGAATTCGTTATATCGCAGTTTCACTGTATTATGGAAGCTATGGACCTGGTTGTTTGTTCCGTTAATATCTTTCAAGGTTGGTGAAGAAATGTGACCGGTATTCCATTTGGAATATAAACACTCGGATTTTTCATGCTTAACAGCGCTATGTTAAAATGCTAGCAGAGCTCTGTTAACCTACTAGGTTTGTGTCTAGGGTTATACATTTCGAAATTTATCTTCACACAGGCTTTTTTGTGGGGCTATGAAACAACTCCCGTCTATAGGGGCAAGCCTATAAGCTGCAGGCAGTGATGTTAACCGTACGGTAATTACCGTATTGTACGGTAACTTAGCCCTCCGAACGGTAAGCAGGTAATTTCTATATTTGTACGGTAATTTTGAAAAGTGTTAATTTTTAATTGTTAGACCCGAAACATTTTTTCATAATGTGTCTAACAGGGCGAATTCATAACTGCGTTAAAGATCAGTTTTGTGACAGCCCAAATATAAATTCTTCATCCCAAATTCTCTTGAGACTACATATTTCTCAGTAAAAACATCAAAAAAGTACGGTTTCATTACAACTATGCAAAATAATGCCGATTGTAGTTAAATTCTATACGTTTCTTATTATTAATTTTGTACCAGACCTTGCGTACGGTAGTTTCACATAAAAAACGGTAACTTTCTTAGGGCTGTACGGAAATCGAAATAAAAAAGTTAACATCACTGGCTGCAGGTCTTCTATTTTGGGCAGAAAAATTTTCTTGTAATCATTCACAATAACGTTCCTGCCTTCGTCGTCTTTGAAAAATACTGCCACCGACCCATAATCCAAATCAAATAGTGCATTTTTCGGGATTCATTGGCAGTTCTTGCAATGCTTCTGGCCAAACACAGCACTTTCGCTTATTCACGTATCCATATAACGAGAAATGAGCTTCTACATTCTTCTTAACCGATCATGAGTTTTGATAGTAAAATTCAATAATCTGTTCTCGTTGTTCGTTTTTAAGTCGGTTCTTGATTAAATTACCGACCAAACTGAACATGTTTTGTAGTATTATGTTACACGAAAACAGCTGAGCTGTCAAAAACAGGGTTGCCAATAACAAAGTTGCTAAGAAATCACCTGTTAGCATCACTTCCCAGGGTCTTATGTTTGCACAAAATATTGTTAGTGATCATGTAGGCTACAATAGTTTGTGTAGCGCATTAATGAAGTTAATCAAATCAAATAACTTCATTTTTTTTTTACTTTCAGTTTGTTTTAATTTTTTTCATAATAAAAATTTTGCACGATTTAAATTGGAATCGATATGATAATGGTGCTGCACTATTGCGGACGCTGTTTATGTTGCCCGTTCAAAGATTGTGTGGCAGAGCCTTAAGACATTCTTTTTTTTTTTTTCTTAATTCATGCAAAGTGTCTCTACTCTACACTCACTCTCGGTAGTTTTTTTACTTTTACATAAAATATTAATTTCATTATTGGCATGTTCAGCGAAACGTGAAGCAATACCAAGAAGAAACTAAAATATTTATGCGGCCGTTAAGTGTTGGGTAAATGCAAAGTGTGTCAGAGAATGCAAAAAAGCAACGAAACAGCGAAACGGCAGTTGGAAAAAAATTATCGCTAAAAGCAGATTTATTATGTTTTGACCAACTTATTTTTCAATTGTTGGTCATAATCTTCAAAAAAAAAAAAAAGTAAGGAAGAAGACTAAGAAGTGATCCAAACACCCAAAGTGAGAGTGTAAATAAAAGGAAAAGAGAGCGATTGAGAGGGAGAGAAAGATGGTAAAGCTTACAACAAAAACAGGCAGCATGTTGTAAGCAACAAATTGAGGCTAATTGCCAATAATTGCTCAAACTTACAAAACAAATCTTTTTATTTGCCTTTCTTTCTTTGGTTCAATATAAATACCAAAGAACTTGAAAAGAAAACTTATAAATCGCAAAAGGAAAAAAGAAATCTAAAAAAAAAATGCTTAGAATTTGTTTGAAAACTTCTTTAATGCTTCAACAAAAAAAAAAAAAGAGCAAAAAGAAAAACGCTTTTAATGTAATGAAATTTCATGCAGGATATATTTTTACAAGAATCGGCCCACCAACTCAATTTGCATGTTTTTGTGCTGAAATGTAAAAAAAATTATCAGCGTGTGTTTCAATTAGCAAAATCCCTTTTTCCTGTTTGAAGGTCTTCTAGTGATTTTAAGGTGAAGTTGCTGAAGTTGATTTCTTTTTTAATTCTTCTTTTTTTGCAAATTTTTAATTTATTTAGGCACTTGCACTTTGTAAACTTAATTTTCACTTAGAAAAAACGGATCTTTTATTGGGCTAATTGCAATGAATTGATTCTCTTGTCTATTCTAAGTTTTGCAAAACCATGACGATCCCTTAAACTCAATGGACTTGTGTTTTTATTTCTCCTTCCACCAATTACACTGATTTTATTTGTACACAAAAATTACATGAGTACTTAACGTTAATTACCACCGATTATTTCATTTAACAAATTAAAATTCACACGAATGTTTTTTCAAGGTATTTTTAGAAATTTATCAAACAAACAATCAAACGAAAAACACTTGCATACACACACACATTAAACGATAAAAATAAAATAGGCCTTATTTCAATATGCACATACTCGTACATGTATTGAAAATGATTGAAGTCAAAGTTTTTCCAGCGAAAGTTAATAGCTTTAAATTTAGAGTAAAATATTTTTAATAAATGAAGTCAGAATTTTTTTAATAAAAAAATTATTTAAGTTGACTGATTCTTAAGCCAAAGTTCGTTGTTTCTAAAATAACCTGCAGAAGCACTTGAATTTGTAGGGAAATCGATAAGAAGTTGTTGCGCCCTCTCAAAACAATGGTGTTTTGCTTTGTTGGTTGTAAATCAGTTGTTTTTTTTCATTTCTTAAGACTTTTCTCGTGTCCAATTTCTCTTTGAAAAGCAATAAAACTGAGTGCGACTTTTTTTTGAGGCTTCAAAAGAATAAAAGAAATAGCTAAAAAAAAAATTAAATAATAAAATAAAAAATAATCAAAAAAAAAATTTTAAAAAAGTTTAAAAAATAAAATTAATAAAGAGAATTAAAAAAAGAAAGAAAAAATTAAAATAATTAAAAAGCAAAATAAAAAAAATAATTATAGAAATAAAAAAATTAAAAGAATTTTTTAACTATAAATGTATGTACATCACTATTAAGTATTTAAGCTTAAACTATTTTTTGTATTAAAAAACAAAAATAAATAAAAAAATAATAGTAATAATAATAATAATAATAAATAAATAAAAAATAAAAAATTATAATAATAAAAAAATTATAAGAATAAAAAAAATAATAAAAAATTATAAGACTAAAAAAAATTATAAGAATAAAAAAATAATAAAAAATTATAAGAATAAAAAATTATAAGAATAAAAAAATTATAAGAATAAAAAAGTAAAATAAAAAATTAAAATAAAAAAAAAAAAATAATAAAAAATTATAATAAAACAATAATAAAAAACTTATAAGAATAAAAAATTAATAAAAAGTTTTAAGAATAAAAAGATAATAAAAAATTATGAGACTAAAAAAAATTAAAAGAATAAAAAAATTATAAAAAAATATAAGAATAAAATATTAATAAAAGGTTTTAAGAATAAAAAAATAATAAAAAATTATAAAAAAATAATAAAAAATTATAATAAAAAAAATAATAAAAAATTATGAGAATAAAAAAATGAAAAATTATAAGAATAAAAAAAATATTAAAAAGTTATATGAATAAAAAAATAATAAAAAATAAAAAAATTATAAAAGAGTTCTAAAAGACTAATAAAAAATAGTAATAAAATAACAATAAAATAACAAAAAAATAAAAAATAATAATAAATAACAAAAAAAATTATTTAAAATAATAATAAAAAAATTAATTATAAAAATAATAAAAAATTATAATAATAAAAAAATAATAAAAAATTATAAGACTAAAAAAAATTATAAGACTAAAAAAAATTATAAGAATAAAAAATAGTAAAAAATTATAAGAATTAAAAAAATAAAAAATTGAAAAATAAAGAAAAGAATAAAAAATTGTAAGAATAAAAAAATTATAAAATAGTCATAAAAGAGTAATAAAAAATAGTAATAAAATAGTAATAAAATAATAATAAAATAATAATAAAATAATAATAATAAAATAATAATAAAATAAAAAAAATAATAATAAAAAAATAATAATAAATATTAAAAAATAATAATAAATAATAAGAAAAAATATTTAAAATAATAATGAAAAAATTAATTATAAAAATAATAAAAATTAATAAAAAAATAATAAAAAATAATATAAAAAAAGTAACAAAAAAAGTAATATAAAATAATAACATGAAAAATTAATTAAAAAAATTAAATTAAAAATAATTATTAAACAAAAAAATAAAACAAAAAAAAAAAAGAAAAATTATTTTTACAGCTTGAAGTATTTTTTGGCATATAAAAATATAAAATAAATAAAAAAAATAGTTAAAAAATTAATAAATAAAAATTAATAAATAAAAATTGATAAATAAGAATAATAAATAAAAAAGTTATAAATAAAAAATAATAAAAATGTAATAAAAAATAACAAAAAGTTAAAAAAATCGTAAAAAATATAAAAAAATTATAAATAAAAAATAAAAATAATAATTGAAAACATAATAAAAAGTAATAAAAAATGAGAAAAATAACAGCAACAAAAAATTAAATATGTATATAAAATACAAAAGAATAAAAAGAGGTGAAAAATAAAAAGGAAACAAAAAAGGACAAAAAATAAAAAAGAAGGATTTTCGGGCTTGTTACGTTAATTATTTGAATTATTCGAATATGAATTAAAAATAATTTAGGGGAGATGATTTTTAAGCTAAAGTTGGTAATTTTTAAACAGTTTTTATTTATGAAATTTCTATAAGGAAATAGAATACGAGAACTGCGTCAGTCTACAACGAACGATGGATAAGAGATAAAAGATCTGGTGTAGAGACCAGCACCACGACACCCAATGGATCTGGTGTGCCACGGATCACTTCTTAATCGAAGTATGGCATGCCGCTCCTGTTGAGTGTCAGCAAATTAAATATTTAAGATTAAATATTTTTGGATAATTTCCCTTCTCTAAAGAAGAATAAGCGATTAAATTTCCTTTTAATAAAAAGGTTAAGCGTTTCACTAGTTTTTCTGTTCTGTGAAACCATTTCGTTGGCATAAAAATGTTATTCATAAATTAAAAGTTTTCATATATTTTGTTCTTTTAATGGTGCTTTTAGGTTTTTGTTAACAATTAATTAATTGAAAAAAAACTCACTTTAAGGTGTGTCCTTTCTACCCTTTTTATAACCAAAGTTGTAGCCAAGTTAAGTAATTGATATAACAAACACGATAAAACTTGACAAAAGGTTCATCACATGTGACGGTTTTATTTAAAAATAACAATTCCAACACCCTGGGAATGAATCACAAAAACATGAAAAATTTAAAATGATAAAAATGGATGCCCACATGCAGACACACACAACCATTCAGCTGCATTTCTGACACCAACAACAAACAAATGGTGCCTTGTTTGTTATATAAAATACATATAAGAAAAGAAACAAAAATTGTGTGAATGAGTAGAACCAAGCAAACGACTTTGCCAAACTTTATACATCAAACACGAGTATCAACAGCCACAGCAGGATTACAAAGGAAAACTTTTGCGCATAAAAAGCTCATTAGGACACCCACCCATCTGATAAAGAAAAATCCTTTGAGACTTTCAAACGAATGTTCATGTCTTTTTGAAGTAGTAGTTGTTGTAGTTGCTGTTGGCTCTGCTGCTGTTGTAGTTTTGCTTTAGTAGTTTGTATTGTTGCTGCTGCTTGCAGTTTCATAATTTATTGTATATTTTTAGGCGCATGCATGTTTTTTTACAGGAACTCACACACATTCACGACGCACACATGTAATCAACCCAAATGCATACGAGAACTCGTATAATAACGCATATTATGCTTTCAGTCTGCTAAAATATGACAATTATTGTTGTTGTTGCATTTCTCATTATTTACGAGAGAACTGTATTCATATGAGTGTATGTGTGTGTGTGTGTGTGTAATTATGCTTGCTTTTAGGTTAATGTGTGTGATTTGTTGTTTTATGAGAGTATGACGAGATGTGTTGTATGTATGTACTTATTTTGTCTGTAATTGTGATAATAAAAAGAACAATATTTATTTAAAAAAAAGCCATTAAATCTAACCAAGCAAACAGGCTTTAAATTTATTTTGTCAATTACAGTTGAAGAAATAATAGATATTTAATGCTGCAATAGTTTTCCATTGTGTCCCTTGAGCGCAAAAGAAAAAAATATTAAACGATGAAAAGGTAAATATTACAGCAGAAGAATTTTTTAATTATTGTTGGTTTCAGTCGAAGTAGAGCCTTAATATTGGCTACAACGGATCGTAATGGACTGTAATATGAAATTTTAATAGTTTTAATAAATTTTGCTATAAGACAACGCGTCTTTGCGAGGGTTAAGATATTTTAAAATGTTTCCTCATGTCTTGAAAAATCAGTTAATTTAAACAAATTATTTTTGAAACGGGTAATTATTGTCTTTAGCTGTTCTTCAAGTTTTTCCGTTATCTTTGCTTTATTTGAAATAGACAATTTTGGCTTAAGGCCGCTACAAAAAAAAATTTAAGAAATAACAAAACTTAAATTAAAAGTTTAATTAAAAATTTCCACAATTTGTTCTTGCCTTAAATGATTCAGAATGACTTGCCGAAACTGTATTATACTGGAACACGGATGGAAAACATGATACAGTTGTACTTTTTTGGTACAATTACGACTTTGTTGGTACCTTTTTACTACCACGACTAATTTGGTACAATTTAAATATATCAACCAAAGACTATAGATTCATAAAAACGTTTTATGTTTGAAATTTTTTTATAAATTTCTCAGATAATCAGTTAAGAAGCATAAGATATTGATTTTGTGTCAACTTTTCATTACATGCAGCATCCCAGTCAACACTTCATAAAATTTTCGGGTCGTTTCTTACCCCTCTGCTCGTTCAATATATTTATTTCGTCGTTTCTTTTTGAAAATGATTGTTCTTTCGAGAGAGAAAAAAGGTCTCTATTCTCGAATCTACCAAAATGGTCTCTTACCACTCGCATTTCTGATAAATTATGACTCATTTTTGTGACCGACTTACAATTAATTGCAATAAAATAAAATATATATCGATGTCTTAATATAAAAAAGGCCTAACTCCATTTTTTATTTACTTTTCAGTAGAGCGAAATAGCTTAGTAAAATTCGTAAAATTTCTGACACAAAATAGGTTTTTTGCAAAACATTTTATTAAAAAGCCATCAAAACTTTTTTGTATCATAAATTTTAGGGATTTTATTAAGTTTTTTTTTCTCCTGTAAAGTAACAAAAAAAAATCGAGTTAGGCGTTTTTAATATTAAGCCATCCATATGTAATTGATTTCCCAATACCGAAAAAGTTTTCTATCAATGTCTCGTTGCCTCTCATTTTAAACTAACAGAAAATTTATTATCTTAAATTATATGACTTTTTGAATAAAACTTAATTAACTGATTTCTAGATTTTAAATATATTTTTATTGTATTCTTGTGAATTCGTTTAGGCAAGTTTTTGAATTTCTATTTTTAATAAATATAAAAAAAATTATACCGTAATGGTATGAAAAGTGCACTTTTCTAGCTTAATTAGTACAAACGCAAAGTAGCCATTTTCCATCCCTGTACTGGAATGTCAGTTTGACATCCTTAGCTGTCAAATCGTTGTTATCGATAACAATAATTCTCATGCAGCTAAAAAAAAAAGCACCCGATGCAAAAAGTTATCTATATAAAAGAACTCTTAAATAAATACTTTTTTTTTTGTTTAAAATATCTTAGCAGCCATTTGGTGAATTCATCCTTAAGTAAAAATGTCTGCAAGAAAAAAAATCAGTCTTGTCAGACTGGCTTTGAGCGACAGTCAATAAACTTCCGGTTTTATGCGAGTGTATGTGTGTGTGTAAGGCTGCTATGTGGTCTGTTTCATTGTAACATGTTGATCTTTTTAAGGCGCGATTTCCTGCTGGGAATAGTTGTAGTCATACGTACGAGTTCAGTGAATCATGATGCAAGTTTTATTTTATTTTTCATTTTTTTTTTGCAGTCAAGTTCACATTTTTTGTAGTTTGTATTCCTTCTTTTATCTATTTAGTTATTTTATTTTGTTTTTTTTTTAGTTGTTTGTTCGTTATACTGTCGTATATGATAATTTCATTTATGTGTATCCTGCTGCTCTTTGTTTTTATTTACACTTGCACTTACTTCTACCCGGCACTTTTAAATGGTTGTAGGTGTAAAGAATTATTGTCTAGCCATGTCATGGCCCCAAACCCTTGGGCAAAGGCGTTATATGGATTTAATCTTGTTGGAAGACTGATGAAAATGTTTACCAATCCTTTAATAAAGTTTTTGTTAATATTTATTTTATCCCATTATTTTCAAGAGTGGATTGAAGGCATGCTACTGTAGGAAAATTATGTTGCACTTTCATATAAAAATAACATTTCAAACACTGGGAAGGAAATATTTTCAATTTCTAAAAAAAACATTTGTATAAACATTTTTCTAATAAAATATTTTCTAATAAAATTTAAAAAAAAAAAAATTTTCTAATAAAATTTTTTCTAATAAAATTTTTTCTAATAAAAATTTTTCTGTTAAACATTCTTCTAATTAAAATTTTTCTATTAAAAAATTTCTAATAAACTTTTTTTATATCGAAAATTTCTCTGATACAAATTTCTCTATTAAAGTTTTTCTAAAAATTATCTAATAAAATTTTGCTATTAAAAATTATTGTTTTTATTAAAAAGTTTTCTATTGAAATTTTGTTTTGAAAAATGGTCTATTAAAAATTTGTCTCATAAACATTTCTCTATTAAAATTTTTCCCAAAAAATTTTTATTAATGTTTTTCTAAAAATTTTTCTACTAAACATTTTTCAGATAAAAATTTTTCTAATAAAATTTTTGTGATAAAATATTTTATATTAAACATTTTTCTAATAAAAATTTCTTCAAATATATTTTTATTAAAGTTCTAAAAAATTTTCTTTTAAAAATTTTTCTAGTAAAAATTTATCCATTAAAATGTTTTTTGTTAAAAATTTTTCTAAAAAAAAAAAATTTTCTTTTAAAATTGCTTATAATAATTGTCTATTAAAAATTTTTCTAAGAAAAAGTTTTCCATAAAAAACTTTTTCATAAAATTTTTTACATTGAGAATTTTACGAATACAAATTTTTCTGTTAAAAATTTTTCTAATAAAAATTTTTCTGTTAAAAATTTTTCTAATAAAAATTTTGTAATAAAAATTTTTATATTCAAAATTTTTATATTGAAGATTTTTATATCCAAAATTTTTCAGATAGAAATTTTTTCTATTGAATGTTTAGAAAAAATTTTTTTTTTTAAATTGCTTATAATAATTGTCTATTACAAATTTTTCTAAGGGAAAGTTTTCCAGAAAAAAATTTTTTTAATAAAATTTTTTACATTGAAAATTTTACGAATGAAAATTTTTCTGCTAAAAATTTTTCTAATAAAAATTTTGCAATAAAAATTTTCATATTCAAAATTTTTATATTAAAGATTTTTATATCAAAAATTTAAAGATATTAAAACTTTTTATATCCAATATTTATCAGATAAAAATTTTTCTATTAAAAATTTGTATAAAAAATTTTCCAATGAAATATTTTCTATTGAATGTTTTTCTTAAAAAAAAAAAATATATATTAAATAATAAATATTTTGCTAATAAAAATTTTTATAAGAAAAAGTTTTCCAGAAAAAATTTGTTAACAAAATTTTTTACATTGAGAATTTTACGAATAAAAATTTTTCTGTTAAAAATTTTACTAATAAAAATTTTTATATATAAAATTTTTATATATAAAATTTTTTCTATTGATTGTTTTTCTAAAAATAATATAAAATAATATAAAAATTTTTATATTAAAGATTTTTATATCAAAAATTTCAAGATATTAAAACTTTTTATATCCAAAATTTATCAGATAAAAATTTTTCTATTAAAAATTTATGTAAAAAATTAAAAAAGAAAAAAAAAATATTAAATAATAAATATTTTGCTAATAAAGATTTTTCTAACAAAAATTTCTGTTTAAAAATATTTCTAATGAAGGGTTTTCTATTTTTTGAAGTAAAAATTTTCTGTTTAAATTGAAAAATTTTCTATTATTCTTTTTTTATGTTAAAAAATTTTCTAATAAATTTTTCTAATAAAAATTTTTATAGCAAAAACAATTCACTTTTCTCTATTTTTTTTTCGTTTTCCATATCTCATGAACCCGTGAACCGATTTAGAGCCGGTTTGTGGCATCACGTGGTATTAACATGATGTTTAGATGTCAAGAGCTGATAAGTTATTGGAATGTTTCGCAAAATGTATCAGTCCGAACCGGTCCGAATTCAGTGCAAATTTAAGTTTGGAAGAATTCTTTTTGGCAAAATTTGCCTCAATCAAAAATATTTGATAATAAATATGTGACATGAAGTTTTTTATGGCTAATTTGTGTCAGCAATTGTTAATGCATAGAAAATTTGTGTCATACAAAAAATATATTCTGTAGAAGTTTTAAGGCATAGAGAAAACATTTTTTTTTACAGCAAATTAAATTTTATACAAAAAACATTTGTTTTGTTTAAACAAATCTTTTATGAAATATTTGCGATATGAAAAATTTCCTATTAAAAAATTTTGTCATTGTAAAATTTTGCATGAGCAAAATCCTGACAAGGACTAAATAAATAATTATCTCTAAACAGTTTTGATTTGGTAATTCAGAAAGTTAAATAAATAAATTGTATTGGCAGTAGTAACAACAGCATGCTAAAGTTTTTTAACCTCGAATAAAAACGCAAAAAAAACTGAAACAAAACATTGTGTTGTAAAATAAAAAAAAAAAATTGAGGAGTCAGTCATACAGACAAGTAGTTGCGCATTTCATTAGGGAAAAATAGTGACTTTTATGCTCATGCGAGTACTTTAATTCTTATCTAATTTTCATTAGAAAGAGAGCATTTCAGCTGGGAAGCTTTTGAACACGCACTCATAAGCCTAATGATTTTTACACAATGTTTTTCCTTTGCGTTCTTTCATGTTTTTATTATGGAAAACATTTTAATTCTTTTGTGCATAAATTTAATTAGATTAATGTAGTTTTTATGCTTGTGGTAGTCGTTTGTTTGATGGTTGACTCGTTACCAGGAATTTGATTCAGTGCGTTTATTAATTAAGACTTGGACTTAACGAGAACACCTTTGAGGGGGTTCTTTTTTCAGTAGCTTTAGAAGATTCTACCCAGAAGATCTAATTCATAGTCAAGGCGGAATAAGTTTTGTGCAGTAGGTGCATTTAGTTCTGTGGATAGTGTTGCCGTTGAGAAGGATTTTCCTATAATCCAGCCGCTAGATACTCTTGCAAATTCTCTTAACTGGAGCTGGGCCCTAAAGCTTTCTGTGTTGTGATTAATACTGTCGTCAACTTTCAATAAACAGTTGGACGTCACCCGGCTACCGACTACAACCTGCCAGAAATAGAATGAATGCGCAAGAATTAAAAATTCATACCAGTACAAAGTTTTGACTCCCAAGACCAAAGCGAATTCGTCATTAAAGCTTAAAAATGTTATTTAGGGGAACTTTTTCCCCTCTAGCCCGATTTAGCCCATTTCCGAACTTAACCTGTGCTATCCTTCAAGATATATTTATACCAAATTTCAAGAGTCTGGCTCTTTTCGTTTGGACTGCATCGTGATTTTCACAGACGGACGGATGGACGGATATGCTCAGATCGTCTTAGATTTCATCACTTATCAAGAATATATATATACTTTATGGGGTCTCAGATGGATATATCGCTGCAAATTCCTTTTTGTAGGGTATAAAAACTAAATTTGGGCACATGCGATAATGCACAATACAGCTTAATTGTCTCATTAATTGCCTCAATTAAGATAAATGTCATAACATGGTATTAGCCCTTTCCGATCCGACGATTCGAGAATGAGATGGCTAATAATCTTTGGACTAGCTCCTCTATACAGTCGACTCCGCTTTACTGGAAATAACCAAAACCCAATTTTTTCAGTTATCCGATTTTTTCTCTAAAACGTAGTTCGGATTACTGAAATTTGTTACAGTTAAGCGCACTGCTTAAAATCAGTAAAACATACACATGCATATGTGCACATTTTGTTGTTGAAATTTTTCGCGAATTCCTCGAAAATGTCTAGCCACTTGCATTGACAATATAATAGAAATATATTGTAAAGTACGTAAGAGCGAAAAGGACAAATACATTTTGTCATGTAATTTTTTAACGGACAAAACATGCAAAATTTTTTCAGCCTTAAGTTATGCAATCGATTTCTAATAAATAAATTTGTCATTGTTTATTTTTTCACTAAAGCGAAGTAAGTTTCATACAAAACGTAGTTGTGGGCTTGCTTTTGGTTTTTCAATAATACGATATTTTCAGTAAAGCGATGTTTCGCTAAAGCGAAGTGAATAAGACTAGCTGCTTTTAAAATCAGTGCGGTGATTTGTATCGCTTTCAGTAATCCAATTTTTTTCAGTAAAGCGTGTTGCGCTAAAGCGGATTCGACTGTATATTCGTGTTTCAGTGTTTAATTACGCGCGTATTTTATTTCAAGAAAACATTAAAAAGAGCTAAACAATTCATTCAATTTAACTGACCTGCACTAAAAACTCTGCTGCACACAAACCGCGAATTATTTCATAATTTTATTTTATTGTACGAGTATTTCTTGTTTTCTACACAATGATTGAGCACGCAAATGTGTTTAGTGGCCGCGTACAGATTTTTATTAATAAATCAATAAATAAAACGCAGTGAGTGAACGGTTGAGCTCCAAAATTATTAATGAAATTTAATGTATTCAACTGCTGCTCGTCCATTGATGTGGGGCTGCCAAATTAAAATCGCATGGGAATATTTTTAATTCAACCTTTCACATTTCTGTTGTTAGTATTCCGCTCCAAAAAATAATATATTTTTTTTTTCTGATTTCAATTCTAAATCTCATGCCATTAGCATGAAAAGAAGACGTTATACTTCTATTAAAAATTGACACCTTTTTCAAAAATGTATTATTATTATTCACTTCCTGAGTTGCAACTGTAATATTGTAATTAATACTAAGAGATTTCTTTCTTTATTTTATTATTATTTTTTTTGTTGTTGTACGAGTAATAACATGCGGTATGCAGAATAATAGATTTTGCAACTTAAGATTTTCCTTCCTACTTTTTTACAGTCTTCTCATACCATCGGTTGTTCATCGGATGAAGTCTTAGGAACACAACTCTGTCTTGTGCTGGTGCATGTTGAATGTGGAAAATTTATAAAATTTCATACCTATAAAATAATTAATAACATAATTTACACCGTTATGTTGTTTCATTAATATTCAATTCTCAGCCTACAAAACGAAATTGCAAAAATTAAAACAAAGACAAAAAAAAAAGAATTTTAAATGTTTTAGCAGCCGGCACATGTACAGTGTGTCACAAAATATTTTGTACAGAAATACAAGTGCAATTATTAGAACTGCTTTCATTTTTGAAAAAAATTTTACATTTTATCACTGTTTTCCTAAGAAACTACAACTGGGCGTATTTTTGAAATAAAAATAATTTTTTCGTAAGAGATGATAGATTAATTTCTCATAAATTCAATATTTCCAAATGCCATAATATTGCCATTTTTATACCCTCCAAAAAAGAATTTGGAGGGTATATTCACTTTGTCATTCCGTTTGTAATGCATCGAAATATCCATCTCAGACACCATAAAGTATATATATTCTTGATCAGTGATGAAATCTAAGACGATCTGAGCATGTCCGTCCGTCTGTGGAAATCACGATTCAGTCCAAACGAAAAGAGCTAGACTCTTGAAATTTGGTATAAATATATTTTGAAGCTTAGAGCAGGTTAAGTTCGGAGATGGGCTAAATCGGGCAAGGGGGAAAAAAGTTCCCCTAAGAAGAACTAAACCAACCCTGAAAAAATAACACAATTTTTAAAGTTTTTTGGTTATTTTGTTAAGCAAATGACATATTTTTATGTCAAATACGGTCCAACGCCTTAAACTGGAGCCATAAAATAAAAAAAAATTATTTTTGGACCCCGCCCATAAAAATTTAACAAATTGTTTTACTTAAGCCTACATTCCTTAAAAATAACATTCTTAAGCTTTAATGACGAAGCTGATACGATACCTGGTACTCCTCTGCCCTACCCCCACCGCCCCCTTCACCACCTAAATGACCCTGCCAAAAAATTTTTTTTTTTAAATTTTGTATATAATCATCCCAATCATTTATTTTTAGAGTTTTATGACTGCCTGTTTCTGTCCTACCCTCTCCTCCCCCGTTGCCCCCTAAATGACCCTATAAAAAAAAGTTATTTTAATTTTGTATATAATCATCCCAAGCATTTATTTTTGGAGTTTTCTGACTGCCTGTTTCTTCCCCTTTTCCCCGTAAATGACCCTATAAAAAAAAATAAAAAAATTTATTTTGTATATAATTATCCCAAGCATTTATTCGGCGGGGACCCTCCAAAGAGAATTGGACCCTATAAAGTAAATATGTATATTCTTGATTAGTGATGAAGTTTAGGACAGTCTAGCAATGCCCATACGTTCGTCTGTGGAAAACATGATGTAGTCTATTTTTGAACCCCGCCCCCTTTAGTGGGCGTTGACGTACGATATTATATAAAAGAATTCTGTTCCACCAAGTTAAACATTTTATCTTCAATTACTAAAAATTTGGAGGGTATTTAAAATTCGACCCGGTCGAATATAACGTTTTTACTTGTTTTTTTTTTTTGAAAAGTGCAAAATGCTACAGCATTCTTTTTTAGAAAAGAAATCAACATAAGTGTTACGGTATATTTTGCTGTTACTTTATACGAGGGCTGTTTGATAACTCCGCAGGTATTTTAATAAAAAACATTCCACTCTTAATAAAGTATGTAATTTGAATTTAATAAAATTCTTAGAAAAAACAAATTATGTGCAGATTTGAACTTGAGTCTGAGTAAAAAAAAGCTCATCTTAATAATAAACAAAAAGTAGTGTTAGATGCCCAGTTAGTCCAATGTTTTTCCAATTTTTTTTTATTCCTTGCAAATAATAGGTTTTCTCAAGGCCCCTAAAATAATTATTTGTTTGATTTCTTACGGCCCGGCTATTTCTTCATGTTCGGAAAAATAGAATAGTTTCAGGGAGTTAATCTCGCGAATATGCTGAATGCCAATTCAGCAACAACTAGCTCATTAGCTTAGTTTTGACAAGAACCTGTAATCAAACTCATGTAATTCAAATGGGTTTGATCAGAGGTTCTTGTCAAAACTTAGCGAATGAGCTAGTTGGACACAAGTCTATTGCACACTAGATGGTGTTGAGTGTATATTTATGCAGCCGTTAAGTTTCTCTGTACTTCTTGTTGTCCGTATGATTACACTAATACACTCATACATAGCTCACACCGATTCAATCTTACTCTAAATTTGTGATTGTATTGTGAAAAATATTTTTACCTTCCAGCGTATAGATGTTTACACATCAAAAAGTAGAAGAAAAACAGCTGATATAGCGAAATAAATAAGTGCTTTTTTAAATCCTCCATTTCAGACTTTGGCAACAATTTCCTGTGAATGAATCGTGCGATTGTGTAATAGTCAACTATTCTGGTATTTCTTTTTTAGTTTTCTTGCAATTGTCCACAAACTTGTGCGTCACACTGTAAATTCTTTGGTTTTTCCATTCTGCTTATTAAGATTATGAGATTGTCCTCATGTGTTTGTTTGAATTCTAAATTCTGATTGTTAACTTCACCAATTGTGCCACATTCCAGTGGGATTTTTTTCAAAGTTGTAGTTGCAGCTGCAGCTGTAGCTTTGCTGTGCAGCGTTGATTGTTTTCGTCAACAAGAACAACTGGTACAAACTTAATACATGGAGAAAAAATAACAAAAAGAACAGAATTTGAAAAATATACACAAAAAAGGGGCAAAAAGATCATCAAACGTGTTACAATTTCCGTTGTTTGTTGTTTTGATTTCTTAGTGCCTGTTTGCTTAACTTCTGGTTGCTGCCTGCTGCTGGTGTTGCATACAGCATTTGAATATTCTTTTGTTGCAAGAAATAAAAAATGTATTTCATGTTTTTTTTTGCTGTTTGGTTTTCTCAATAGACAAAGTCGCTTTGAAGGCAAATAATGGCAGAGAATAAAAAATGGCAGCATAAAAACAAAACTTGAAGGTTATTCAATATCTCTTTTTTTGTTTCTTTTTTGTTTCTGCTCTAAACGAATACATGAGTTTGCTTTATGAAGTGGATGCATGTGATCTGCGAGTATAAGAATTGTTGTCTAAGTTGCCCGGGGTAAAATATGTCATGCTTGGCTTGCTTACAACATACGATAGTGTATTACAAGTATCATTTACAATACAATTGACGTAAGTGTTCGTTTGTGCGGTGGCTGGTGTACGAGTATTTGTGGCAGACGTAAACCAGCCTTCATACATCTGGGCTTGAATAACAACAAATTAGTCTCACACATATTTCAATTAAAATGTCAATTGGATTAAATTAAAGCACAACAGCGATTTAAATATTACAAAAAAAATTTTGTGTTGGCTGGCAATAGTTTTAGTGTTTGCATATTTTGCCATCTTTGATATTCGGAAATATTTGCTATTAACTGTATGACCCACGATGCCGCTCGATATCGTTCTGTCGAACAATTACATATAAAAAAAAAGTTCTAATATTTTTTTTGCTTTAAATTTATGTGATGGGGGACCTGTTCCGATGAATTGAAAAAAAAAAATCATTTCGAAAGTGACTGACGGAATGCACTGGCTAGAATTTGTATTAAGCATCTGGAATAGAGCAGGCAGAACGTCCTTATTCCCTGCCCCCAATAGTGAAAACAATGAGAAGTTGAATTTTTTACAAATAAATTTTTGGATTTTTAAGGAAATTTTATAAATGGAATTTATCTAAAAAATACAAATACAAGAATGAATTTTGGCTGAATAGAAATACAGTCGACTCCGCTTTAGTGGAAATAACCAAAACCCAATTTTTTCAGTTATCCGATTTTTTCTTTAAAACGTAGTTCGGATTCTTGAAATTTGTTACAGTTAAGCGTACTGCTTAAAATCAGTAAAACATAATCATGCATTTGTGCACATTTTGTTGTTGAAATTTTTCGCGAATTCCTCGAAAATATCTAGCCACTTGCATTGACAATATAATAGAAAAATATTGTAAAGTACGTAAGAGCGAAAAGGACAAATATATTTTGCCATGTAATTTTTTAACGAACAAAAAAACACGAAAAATTTTTTCAGCCTTAAGTTATGCAATCGATTTCTAATAAATAAATTTGTCATTGTTTATTTTTTCACTGAAGCGAAGTAAGTTTCATACAAAACGTAGTTCTAGGCATGCTTTTGGTTTTCAGTAATACGATATTTTCAGTAAAGCGATGTTTCGCTAAAACGAAATGAATAAGACTAGCTGCGTTTAAAATCAGTGCGGGGATTTGTATCGCTTTCAATAATACGATTTTTTTCACTAAAGCATGTTGCGCTAAAGCGGACTCAACTGTACATGGAGTTTATAGATCTTGTGCTCTTTTATGACGTTCAATAGCCTGAAACCTTGACAGTTTAATTTTTAGCTACGAATCTAGTTGTCTGCTCTGTTCATTTTTTTTCAAGTTTAGTCCAGAAATTATTCCATTCGAAATAATAGATTTCTCATGGTTAACAGCGTTATGTTAATATGTTAACAGGACCGTGTTAACGTCTACACTGGTTTGTGTCTAGGCTTACAAAGATCACATATTATGTATGCATTAAACGCATTCACGTCAGCTGGCTACCGACTAGACTTGGGTCCAACTAGCTCATTCGCTCAGTTTTGACAAGAACCTCTGATCAAACCTATGTAATTTAAATGGGTTTGATCAGAGGTTCTTGTCAAAACTGAGCGAATGAGCTAGTTGGACTCAAGTCTACTACCGACTACTTTTCCTACTATTTTACCTCTCGGAGGTATTTAACCGTATTCATTTAAATGTTTTATTCCCATAATTGCCCAAAGTTATTGTTTTTTTCCAAAAAGAAAGCTTTTAAGTTTTTTAGAAAATAATGTTTTCTTAATTGTTTGCAATCCACATACATATTCGTATAATTACCTCACTGAGGTATTTAACCGAATTCGTTCAAAATGATGTATTCACATAATTACCCACAGTTATTGGCAGTTTCTGTGATGTATTTAATACAGTAATTGACTAGAAAATTAATATATACAAAAAAATATTCTGTAAGGAATATTTTTCCATAGACAAATAAATAAAAACCGATTTTAGGTCAGTAATTCAGTTAATCAATACATGATATTGGCTTAAAATTACTATATGATCCCCCTGTCACATGCGCCTTTTTATTACTGGTATAAGAAAATTCAGTAGTTTTCCCACACGGATTTCTGTACGCAAAAATTTTAAGCCACGGGCATTATGGGGGCCTTAAAAATGTCATATATTGAACAAGTTATTCAGTGCATGTGATTAGAACACAGGCAATTCCCTTGTAGAGCATCTGCAAATAAGTTCTTAATAATTCTTCAGTCAGTTGTCTATTGGTTTCATAAATAATTTTTAATAACGAAGTGAAATGAATTCTTGAAAGAAGAATTGTTGGCCAGAAAAAAAATACATTTTATTGCCATAAAATTATGTGACAATCAATTATCCATAAAGACAAATAAAATTGTCTTTTTAAATTTCATTACAGATTAAACGTAAATATCCTTCTCAAAAAAAAATATATATAAAGGGTGTTTTTAAGAGCTTGCTGATTTGAAATTTAAATAAAACACATGCCAAATTATGAAATGGCCAAAAAAAATTTTTTATTTGGTAGATAATTTCTTGTCATTTAACATTTAAATATAATTTCGGGCATATGGCCACCACGACTATTTTGCACAAAGGTCATTCTGGAGGTCCAATTTTCGACCACCTTTTCAAGCATTTGAGGGCGTATTTCAGCAATGACACGTTGAATACTGGTTTCCAAAGCGTCAATCGTTGCTGGTTTATCCACGTAAATCAATGATTTCAGGTATCCCCACAAAAAATACGCGTCAAATCACATGAGCGCGGAGGCCAATTCACCGGTCCATTTCTCGAAATAATGTTGTCTTTGAAATGTTCTTTCAATAAGTCCATTGTTTCGTGTTGCAACCACATTTCGTTTACATCCATATCTTGAAGTTTTGGCACCAAAAATTCATTGATCATGATTCTGTATCGATTTCCATTCACGGTAACGCGTCGTCCTTCCTAATTTTTAAAGAAATAAGGACCGATGATTCCACCAGCCCATAGACCGCACCAAACGGTACATTTATCGGGATGCATTGGTAATTCTTGAACGGCGTGTGATTATCTCTGCTCCAAATACGGCAATTTTGCTTGTTGACATATCCATTCAACCAAAAATGCGCCTCATCACTGAAGAGAATTTTGCGGTAAAAAAGCGGATAAACATTTTTAATTGAACACTGTTTTTGAAAATAAATTTCCACGATTTGGAAACGCTGTTCTGGAGTTAACCGGTTCATGATGATTTGCCAAACAATACTGAGTAGAGACGTCACTTTAAACTGTCAAAACAGCTGTCAGACAACAGAGTGGTTCGTATAAAAAAAACTTCATAAAAAAACACCTTTTAGATAAATATATGTATAATTGACGTGTTGTTGCATCCATGATTTTTAAAAATGCAAAGACTTGGCACTCAACAATTCATTGTAGAGAACATGAGTTCTCTACCCTTTGGCCTCCCCATCCTTTTAGCATTTAAATTATCAGAAATTTAAACTTCTCTTTGGAAAACAAACAACTCGATTTATCCTCCTCGAATACTTATCATCACTTGGCGTCTTGTCCACTTCAGCTTAAAATGATTTACCGTCATTTTACTTCTTACAAACAGCTCAGCTCATCGTTGCTCTGCTCTCTGTTCATTCATCTTCTGTTCTTATTCGTCATAATAATCTTTTGGAAATTTATCCAAAAAAGTTTTCTTGTTTTTTGTTCAGTTTTTTCTTTTTTTTTTAAATGAAAAATTTAATTCATAATGACGTGTTACCAAGCCAACAAGTCATTACTTACCGTTACGCTTAAATGACTGCAGAAATACAGAAATACTTGTATTGCAAAAAAAAAGAAAAAAAAAAATCGGAAACAAAATGATTTTTATTCTCAACATGTTGTAGGTATTACGTGTGTAGTTGCAGCAGCGACAGTAGAAAAAAAAAAGTTTGGAAAAATGTGTTTTTGTAAAGAATGAAGAAACTAAAGAGAAATAAACTCGTCTTGGCTTTTTAAAAACGTTAAGCAGCAGTAAAAAGTTTAAAAAACAAAAAAGTAAGCAAATAATTTTGGAATCTTGGACAGAGCAAGTCTGCCTGTCTGTCTATCTCCGTATACGACTGTTGCTACACTCCAGACAGCAGCGACCTCAACAGCTGATTGTAAAAATCTATGCGACACCAGCAACACAAAATAAATTGTTGATTTGAATTTTTTTCTTCTTCTTTTTTTTTGTTCATTAATGGCCACTATAATCCGTCTGTGAATTTTTGGCAAAGGAAATTACTAAATTACCAAAAAACAGAATAAAAAAGAAGACGGCTTCCCTTGTCGGTTGGAAAGAACTTGAAATGAATATTCAATGTTAAAATTTTAATTTAAAAAATACACAATATTAAAAATAATAAATATTCTTAAATTATGTATGAATTTCTATTTTAGTAGTGAACTTTTATTTATGTAAATTTTATTACAGGATGTTAATTTTCTCAACAGGCTATGAGTTCAAATCTGCGAAACTGCAAATTATTTTATATTTTTTTTTACTTTTATTTAATAAATAAATGTGATTACATTCTATTTATTTCTCAGAGTGGAATATTAAGAATACTTTTCATAGTCATTAAACCAGCTGAACGGATCAGTACTGATTTCGAGGCCGCTACGCCATCTCATCAGCGTTCTTTGTTCAATTGTTCCACGGTTTCTTATACAGGGTGGCTCAGATAGACCGAAGTGGTGTGAATTCCTTATAGCTTTTTTTATTATAATTTTTCTTTTCTATTCAGTATTTTGTAAAGAAGACTTGGACAATTTATAATGGAGCAATACACAACTGAACAACGTGCCCAAATCGTTGAAATTTACTTTTCAAATCAACGGTCCATTGTGTTGACTCAGCGTGCATATCGTCGTCAATTTAATGTGCGGGTTGCACCCTCTCAGCCCCTCCTTGTGCATCACTCGTGGTATTTCGGTGCCCCAGAAGCGATAGTTTAGCTTGTTCAGGTACCCGCTGAGATGGAAATGAGCCTCATCGCTCATTATGGTTTTGGTCGAAAAATCGTTCACTTCGTCCTCGAGATTGAGGATGACTTGGGCGTAGGTTACACGGATTTGGCGGTCGACAGGCATCACCTGATGCACGGACTGGACCTTGTACGGGAACATGCGCAGGTCTTTGACCAAAATTCGTCTAAGGGACGAACGGCTGATGGCTAATTGCCAGGCACGGCGTCTGGTCGATGTTTCTGGCGAGAGCTCGACATTATCGGCAACAGCGACAATATTCTAGGCAGAACGGCGTCTCGTGTGGTCCCATACTCTTCAAGGTTGGTGGTCAAACGGCGCCGGAATTCGCGCTGCGCCAGCACCACAGACGAATTGTTACGCAAAAAAGTAGACACGATTATTCCGCGTTCTTGGCGAGTGTATAGCTTCACAAATGTCAAAACTGATTTGACATTGGCCGCCATTTGCAAAAATAATAGCAAAAATAAGAGCAGGAAATAGTGTTGAGAGAGCAGATGAAAGAGAAAGATGAGAAGATAGAGAATTTATTTATATAAAATTATTGCTAAAACGATCAATAAACTCACGAATTTCTTCTTCACTAGGCCTGTTGACCATAAAATGGGCGAATTGCGCTATGAACTTAGCGAATGGTTTATTTTTTTCTTCTTGAAATCAATTTCCACAAACTGGAGGGAGGAGTTGTTTTAGTGTTCAGTATGACTTGCCAGACCCTACTGAACAGGAAACTCAACACAGTTGCACATTCTTAATTGTCAAACTGTAGTCATCGATGTCAATAGTTCTCATGCACATAAAAAAAAATGTCGAGTTACTGTGTGAGGACAAAGCGGACAAGATTTTCCCTATAAAAAAAATTTAAAAAATTGTCACTGTCATCTGGTGCCTCAAAAAGGCACAAAAGCTACGCATGTAATATTTTGCTTCAAGTCACTGGTATTATTTCCGTACAACATCGTCGTGGGCAGCGGCCTTTGTTTGCTTAAATTGGGACTGTCTTTGCCACTCTTTGCAAAAAATAAAAAAATTAAAAAAATATATAAAAATTAAAAAAAAAAGTCTTAATTGAGTCATACAGTAAAGGTTTGTTTTGTTTAAATGTATTTTTCATTTTGTTGTCTGTCTTTCTTATAGTTAAAGTTTTTCTTTTGTTAAGCAATTTATGACAAAAAAAAAAACGCAGCATAAAGAAATTTTGCCGGTGTCTCTGGGGCTGTCGTAGTCGATTTTAGTCTTCTGTTCCAGCAAAACAACAACACACGTTTTCAAATAACAGCCGTTTTTAATTATTTAGTCATATTTTTTTTAGTTTTTGTTTTATTTTTTATTTTTTCAGTTTACCGGAAAGGTTTCTGAACTCTGCTGCTGACGAATAATAAAACATTTTCGTTGTACAAAAACTATAAAGACAAAATTCTATTAAACATGGAAGCCATAAAAAATAATTTTGTACAAAATTTTGCAAAATAAATTGAAAAACTTGTATTTAAATTGACAACATTCAAATGAGATTGTTGGTTTTTAACTGAAAGTTTTGCAACATAAAAAATTTTTTGTTTCTGGTTTTTTTTTTTATTTTGATAGAAAGTTTTTTTGGAAAATAGAATAGAGACAGATTCATTTGAAGTTTTATTAGACCTAGAAAACACAAATCACTAAATATGTGGAAGTTGTTCAAATATAAAAGAGATTGTCAGCAGCACTTTCTGGAGAAATAAAAGAAGTCTTTGCTTAAACATGTCATGAAGTTATCAAACTGTTCTCGTAAATGCCATTAAGTAATACAATCAAATCATTTTTATGTATAAGTAAATACAATTTGTTGTTTTCCAGTTCATTTTACAATTAAATAATATAAATAATTTTTTTGTTTAATTCGCAGAATTTAATTATATTCTCTTTTTTTTTCTTTGCAGGTCAGTGATTTGTTTAAAAGTGGACAAACAAATAAAAACAATTAATGTAAGTCTAAAATTTTTTTTGCGGAAAGTACTTTTTCAATACATTTTATAAAATATATTTAAAAAAAGTTACTATTCCAAAAAGTACTATACCAAAAAGTACTATTCCAAAAAGTACTATTCCAAAAAGTACTATTCCAAAAAGTACTATTCCAAAAAGTAGTTTTTCAAAAACCACATTTTCAAAATGTACTTTTTCCAAGGACTGATTTCTTCCAAAAAAATATTTTCTTCTAAAGCACTTGTTCAAAAAGTATCTACTTTTTTCCAACATTTTTTTTCAACTTCCCTGACTTTTTGAATTTCCCTTGCAGTAACTTTAAATGCAACTCTGCTGCCATCAAACACCATCTATTAACAGACTTCTGTCTAATAGTGAGCAGTTTGCATCCTTTATCCGTTGAAAGCGGAGAACATCGTGTATTTTAACAAAAAAATTAGAATAAAAATCTAATTTTTTGTGCCGATTAAAAATTATTTTAAAAAAAGTACTATTCCAAAAAGTACTATTCCAAAAAGTACTTTACCAAAAAGTACTATTCCAAAAAGTAGTTTTTCAAAAACCACATTTTCAAAATGTACTTTTTCCAAGGACTGATTTCTTCCAAAAAAATATTTTCTTCTAAAGCACTTGTTCAAAAAGTATCTACTTTTTTCCAACATTTTTTTTCAACTTCCCTGACTTTTTGAATTTCCCTTGCAGTAACTTTAAATGCAACTCTGCTGCCATCAAACACCATCTATTAACAGACTTCTGTCTAATAGTGAGCAGTTTGCATCCTTTATCCGTTGAAAGCGGAGAACATCGTGTATTTTAACAAAAAAATTAGAATAAAAATCTAATTTTTTGTGCCGATTAAAAATTATTTTAAAAAAAGTACTATTCCAAAAAGTACTATTCCAAAAAGTACTTTACCAAAAAGTACTATTCCAAAAAGTAGTTTTTCAAAAACCACATTTTCAAAATGTACTTTTTCCAAGGACTGATTTCTTCCAAAAAAATATTTTCTTCTAAAGCACTTGTTCAAAAAGTATCTACTTTTTTCCAACATTTTTTTTCAACTTCCCTGACTTTTTGAATTTCCCTTGCAGTAACTTTAAATGCAACTCTGCTGCCATCAAACACCATCTATTAACAGACTTCTGTCTAATAGTGAGCAGTTTGCATCCTTTATCCGTTGAAAGCGGAGAACATCGTGTATTTTAACAAAAAAATTAGAATAAAAATCTAATTTTTTGTGCCGATTAAAAATTATTTTAAAAAAAGTACTATTCCAAAAAGTACTATTCCAAAAAGTACTTTACCAAAAAGTACTATTCCAAAAAGTAGTTTTTCAAAAACCACATTTTCAAAATGTACTTTTTCCAAGGACTACTTTTTTTCAAAAAAATATTTTCTTCTAAAGCACTTCTTCAAAAAGTACTTTTTTCCAAATATATATTTTTTTAAATAAATTTTACAAAATGTAAAGCAACATGTATTATTCCAATTTTTTATTGATTTTTTTCAAAAAGTATTCTTTGAACTATTTTCAAAAAGTACTTTTTGAATTGTTTTCAAAAAGTACTTTTTGCATTACATTTTATTAAAAAATTATTTGTAGAAAGTACAATTACAAAAAGTATGTTTTCAAGGAGTACTTTTTCCAAATGGTACTTTTTCAAAAAGGACTTTCTGAAAAGTACTTTTTGCAAGAATTAGTTTTTAAAAAGCATTTTTAAGGCATAATACCTGTTTCAAAAATTTCTTTTTCCAATAACTACTTTTTCCAAAAAATATTTGCTTCTGAAGTACTTCTTCAAAAAGTACTTTTTTTTTAATTTTTTTAAATAAATTTTACAAAATGTAATTCAAAATATACTATTCCAATATTTTCAAAAATAACTTATTGAATTCTTTTCAAAACGTGCTCTGAACTATTTCCAAAAAGTACATTTTGCATTACATTTTATAAAAATTATTTGAAAAAAGTATGTTTTCAAGCAGTACTTTTTCCAAATGGTACTTTTTCAAAAAGGACTTTCTAAAGAGTATTTTTTGCCAAAATTACTTTTTAAAAGCATTTTAAGAAGAACTTTTTGATAAAATACCTGTTTCAAAAATTACTTGTTCCGAAAAGTACTTTTTTCCAAAAAAATATTTTCTTCTAAAGCACTTCTTCAAAAAGTACTTTTTTCCTAAATTTTTTTTTTCAAATAAATTTTACTAAATATAATGCAAAATGTACCATTCCAATTTTTTGAAAAGTACTTATTGAACTATTTTCCAAAAGTACTCTTTGAAAATGTTTGGCTCTCAGAAGCCAGAATACGCAGGAATTACAATCTGCTGTTTAAATATTCCAGAGGATTTTCTAGTCCTATAAACGGTTTTTAATATTTATTATCGCATGCGATATATTTTCCAATGTCTTGTTTTTAGTCACACATTCTTGACACACTAACCATTTCCACCAAATGAAGCTCTCTTTTGCAGTTGCAAAGAATTTCCCTTTCATCGTAAATCTGCCGTGAGAAATCCATTTTCGAAATTGAAATATTTCCATTAAATATGCTCTAGTGATTTCTTAGATATTTCTTTTGCTGTTCAACTCAAACAGTCAGTCAGCCAGTCATTCAATTGAATTACATTCGACACAAAAATATATTATTCGTATTATGAAAAGTATTTCTCTTTATTTGTTTGATTTTGTCGGTGGCGTGGAAAAATTGCACCCTCATCGTCACAAACTGCTTTTACTCGGTGGCATTTAGTTATTTATGCGCTGGAATATGCAATTTAATGCAAATTTCAGTTTGCATTTCCAAGCTGCTCCTCCCCCCTCTTCTGCTATTCAGTACATTCAGTCGTTGTATGCATTTTAAAAGAAACTGATGGCGGGGCGATGCTTGCGGCATGCCATTTGAATTTCATGCTTTTAAAACTGTTTAACTATTTTCTTTGCATCATTCGATCAAAGAGTTGGGATTTCTGTTGCATTCATAAATATTTCGTATTTCGGTAAATAAAGGCAAAAAAGCAATAGATGTGAGTGAGTATTTCAATTTATGTTTACGTTGAGATACTGAACAGGTGAACACTGGCGCTGGTGGCCGTTTCCCTCCCTTTCGTCTCACTCGGTCATTTATTTGTCATTATGAAAGTAAGATAATCTTGGGCAAATAGAAGCTCGTAATAAATATGAAAATTGTGTAGATACCGATGTCGGTTAATGGCTGCGTATGACAAGATAAATCATTATCATTTGCAATTCTAATCCTTTTAAGTACTCACAAGCACTACAAAATTGATGTTTTTGGCCTCTTGATTGTTAAAATTTTTAGAAATTATAGGAAAAATCTTCTTTTAAAAAAACAATTTTCCCCTGACACCAAAAGAATCTTAAATTGTTTCGGTTAAGGGCTGATTGACAAATTCCCTGACTTTTTGAATTTCCCTCGCAGTAACTTCAAATGCAACTCTGCTGCCATCAAACACCATCTGTTATCTAATAGACTTCTGTCTAATAGTGAGCAGTTTGCGTCATTTATCCCTTGAAAGCGGAGAACATCGTGTATTTTAACAAAAAAATTAGAGTAAAAATTTAATTTTTTGTGTCGATTAAAAATTATTTTGAAAAAAATTTCACTAAAAGGAAAGACTTGATAAACACTATGGCAACTCTGAACCATCAATTTCCAGAGTGGTTATTATTTAATTCGACTCGAAAGAAAAAGCTTTCGAAACTCCATGTTAAAAGCAGGTATTTTCGAACAATTTCCGATTCGAATCAAATTACAGAATAGTCCCCAAAAGAGGTCATTACGCCAGAAATCTTCTATATAATTCATGGAATAATTTAGAACGATCCGAGACTGAAATTACGTGAGGTGGCAGCTCAACTGAGTGAATATTTGGACATGAAGAAGCAATCCACGTGATAGGTGCCGCGATTACTCGCACTCGACAATAAAAGTAACCGCATGACCACTTCAAATATCAATAATTTGTTCTACGAACTGACGCCCCATCCAGCATATTTTCGAGATGTAGCCTTCTGTCACTAATTTCATTTTCCAAACCCGAAGAAATTACTGGGTGCTCAGAGATTTATGTCCAATGTCATAACATAAATATACGCCTATTTTTGAATAAAAAAAATTGGGAAAATACTGAACTAAATGTGAAAAACGAAAAATTAAAATTTTTTTTATAGATTTTTTTGATAATTCTAACGGACTTACACTGAAGCCAGTAAAGCACTATAGGATCTATAGTGCGTTCTCAAGTGACAGCAAGTGAACCCCCACCTTAATAAAGGGCGATTTTGACAGTAACTTTCTTTTTGGCAACACTGTTTTTAGCAGCTCAGCTGTTTTTTGCAGGTCAGCTGTTTTTTGCAGGTCAGCTGTTTTTTGCAGGTCAGCTGTTTTTAGCAGCTCAGCTGTTTTTAGCAGCTCAGCTGTTTTTAGCAGCTCAGCTGTTTTTAGCAGCTCAGCTGTTTTTTGCAGGTCAGCTGTTTTTTGCAGGTCAGCTGTTTTTTGCAGGCCATCTGTTTTCATGTAACATGTTACTGTTAAACATGATACTGTTAAACATGTTGCTGTTAAACATGTTGCTGTTAAACATGTTGCTGTTAAACATGTTCAGTTTGGTCCATAATTTAATCATGAATTGACTTACAAACGAATAACGATTGCAGATTATTGAATTTTCTTATCAAAATTCAAGGTCGGCTAAGAAAGTGAGTGCATCGTGCATTTTTTCCTCTCTGTGTGTTCGGCGACGTACATATTGGGACCGTACTTTCGCCAAGGAACGTTACTGTGAATCGCGAGCGCTACCTTGCGATGAATACAAAATTTTCTTTTTGCCAAAACGGAAAAGCTGGACTTGGCTGACATGCGGCTGCAACAAGACGGTGCCACATGCCGCTTAGCAGACGAAACATTGGCGCAATTGGGGTGCCAGGTAATAATCCGCTTAGATCGTGCAATTTAATTTGGGTAATTTTCTGTGAGGCGATGTTAAGGCTCATGTCTATAGGGACAAGGTGACCACGGTTGACGCACTGGAAGGCAATATTGAAGAATTTATTCGTGAGATAGCGGCCGATATATTGGAGAGAGTATCCCAAAATTGGACCCATGTTAGAAACCATTTGAGACACAGCCGCGTTCAAAATTTACATGAAATAATTTTTAAATATTGAATTATATTTATCGTTCTATCGACTAAAGATTTCATAAAATTCTCCTAATTTAATGAGTTTGTTTTTAAATGAAATGTGAAAGCTCTTGAAAAATTACCCTTTATTATCTTCTGTTTGTGCAAGAAAATGATTTACCTTTTACACATAATGGATGGATGGGGATAATAAATAAAAGCAGACAAAATTCTATGTGACACCTGACAAATCCACAGCCACAATAGTGTTAAGGATCAGGGGCAAAACAAAAGCAACAAATAAATGTGCAAAGTTTTCTCTTTCTGCTCATGTGAATAAATCAATACGAGTAACTTCAGCCACACGAAGCAGCCACGCCGCAACCAACATCACAGCACATCAGCTCACGACTACTTGCCACCAGCTACTCGTACATGCAGTTTATTTCATTCAAATGCATCAACTGCATCGACTGCAGCTAATTTGGATGTTACAATTTATTAAGGATCCCCGCGACTAATTGCACACTCACTCATCGACGTACTCGTACGGTGGTGGTTGGCATCTGTGGAAGAAAGAAACATCGAAACGAAATAGTTTTCAACTTAAATAGTTTTCTTAAAAAATACTGCAGATTTTTTTTACAAAAAAAAATTATTATCATATTTTTTTCTTGAAGAGTTTGTGTTTTGCCGCCACGTTAGTGTTTCCATACGTCCGTCCTTCCATAGAAATAATTTTACTCGTATCTTTTCTGTAGCAAATGAAATTTGTTGTTTTATGCAAATTCGTTTCTATTAAAAATGCAAATTGTTTTTGTTTAAAAGTATTTTTTATGGCATTTTAAAGTCTGATATAAGAGCAGAAACAATGAGAAGAAAATTTCACAATTTTCCTCTATTGTATTGGGAAAGTGTATGATTTATTTGAGGTTTTTCTTGTGTAACAACGACAACAACAACAACAACAACATTTATGGACATAATTATTTCGTTCATTTATTTTGTTTGAGTAGATTTTGGATACAATAAAGTTGTTGATACAAAGAAATAATGACGATGATAAAACTAACGAGCAAAATTGCATTAATGATTTATATTTCCTTTTGAAAATTTTGTTTTTTTTTTGGTCAAATGAAACATTTTCCAATTTTGGTTGCCATTAAATTTTAATTTTTTTAGGAGAAGGCGAAAGTGCAGTTGTTAGTTTCAACATATCAAACGATTTAAGGAAAAAAAAATAATAAATTTTTTTTCAAGTCGCCCGTCAGTCTGTCATAGAAAAACACAAAATTCTGTTTATCCAAGACGCGTTATCACAAATTGATACTTTTTGAATTCACTTTTTATATGTTTTCCATAATTTAAAGTTTAAGGAATCGATTGTAATTATCAGCCATGTCGAACAATTCAATTTCGTTCGGAAACGGAATTGATTCCGTATTGCGGTTACCCAGAAACGAGAAATGAAAAATTTTTTCGAAATGGAATCATTTTGAATTTCATTAATGAAATTAGCTAATGAAATTAAAAAAATATTTCTGGTTTTCTGAGAATTGAAACTACGGAATCAATTCCGTTCCCGAATAGAATCGGATTCTCTTAAAAAAAAAAAAAAAAACAAAAATAAAAAATAATAATAAATAAATTTATTCTAATTTAGTACAAGGTAAATTAAAATTGTTTTACAAGTTCTTGAATTTTTAAATCCAGTTTCGTACTTTTTCCGAGAAGTACTTTTTCAAAAATTACTTTTTCCGAAAGTTCCGTTTCAAACAGTACTTTTCCAAAGAGTACTCTACCCGGAATTACTTTTTCAAAATGTACTTTGTGTAAACTTTTTTTGCGGAAAGTACTTTTTCAATTACATTTTATAAGATATATTTGAAAAAAAGTACTATTCCAAAAAGTACTATTCCAAAAAGTACTATTCCAAAAAGTACTATTCCAAAAAGTACTATTCCCAAAAGTACTATTCCAAAAAGTAGTTCTTCAAAAACCACATTTTCAAAATATACTTTTTCCAAATACTACTTTTTCCAAAAAATATTTTCTTCTAAAGTACTTCTTCAAAAAGTACTTTTTTCCAAAAATTTTTTTTTTTCAAATAAATTTTACAAACTGTAAAGCAACATGTACTACTCCAATTTTTTCGAAAAGTACTAATTGAATTATTTTCAAAAAGTATTCTTTTTAACTATTTTCAAAAAGTACTTTTTGAATTGTTTTCAAAAAGGACTTTTTGCATAACATTTTATTGTTAATTTTTTCAACGGGCTTAAGTTCGAATCTGCATGACTGCAATAAAAATTCATACATAATTTATAAAATTTTTTTAAAAAATTATTTGCAGAAAGTACTATTATAAAAAGTATGTTTTCAAGAAGTACTTTTTATAAATGGTATCTCTTCAAAAGTACTTTTTTGCAAGAATTACTTTTTAAAAGCATTTTTTAAAGCAAAATACCTGTTTCGAAAATTTTTCTTTCCAAGAACTACTTTTTCCAAAAAATATTTTCTTCTAAAGTACTTCTTCAAAAAGTACTTTTTTCCAAAAATTTTTTTTCAAATAAATTTTACAAACTGTAATGCAAAATGTACAATTCCAATATTTTCGAAAAGTTACTTATTTAATTATAATTAAATAATTATTTTCAAAAAGTACTCTCTGAACTATTTTCAAAAAGTACTTTCGAAAACAATTGAAATTTCAATTGTTTTCGAAAGTACTTTTTGCATTACATTTTATAAAAAGATTATTTGTAGAAAGTACTATTACAAAAAGTATGTTTTGAAGAAGTACTTTTTCCAAATGGTACTTTTTCAAAAAGCACTTCCTGAAAAGTACGTTTTGCAAAAATTTTTTTTCTAAAAAATTTATTTTTAAATAATTTTTTTTTAAAATAATTTTTTTTTAAATAATTTTTTTAAGAAGTACTTTTTGGCAAAATATCTGTTTCAAAAATTACTCTTTCCGAAAAGTACTTTTTGCAATTTTTTTATTAAATTATGTATGAATTTTTATTAGTCGAACTTTTTTATGTAAATTGTTAATTTTTTTCATTTGAAAATATTTTTTTTTTTTTAGAAAAGTTTTTTTCGAATTGCATTTTTAAAAATGAATTGAAAAAGTACTATTCCAAAAAGTACGTTTCTAAGAAGAAACTTTTACAAATGTTTTTTTTCTAAAAGTACTTTTTAGAAAATGCTTTTTAAAAACATATTTTGAAAGCAATAGACTATCTTTTAGAAAAGAACTTCAAAATGAGCGAAGTGTAAAATGCAGCATATTTTTCCAATTGATGTTATGATATATTACTTAACAGCATTTTTAAGAAATGAATGGAATTGAAAGAAGAAGAAACGATATCATATGTTGCTAGTTTTATTTTATTTTTTTGCCACATTTATTACTTGAACAGCAACTGCCTCTTGCATCCTCTTGCCCAAAACAATTGTTCCGCTTACACCCAAAATATTCGAAGAAGCTATAAAACAAAATATTGAATTTATTTATATATTTTGCATATTTGGTATGGAATTCCAAAGAATATTATGTTGTTTTTGTTGTTCTTGTTGTTGCTGATGCTTCATTTAAGCATCATTGATTTTGTGTTCTGTTTATTTGCGAACTCCATACAAATTTCTTTGGCGGCCATATGGACGCAAACATTTTAAGGTGCGAATTTGCTTATTGAGTCATTTTAATTTTTCATATTGAACATAAATAAATTATTATTATGCAAATTTTTTAAAATTAAAAAAAAAGAGCATTTTCAGTTACAATTCCCGTACAAAATCAGTTGCTTCAAACGTGTTCTATGCTCCGGACGTTTTCTTGTGTAAATAAAAATTGTTTTCGCTATGAAAGCCAGTTGTTGTCTTAACGAACTTTTTTTTTCAAAATTCTAAAATTTTCGTTTAAGCGAAAATTTATATAGAAAATGTGTTATTAATTGAAATAAAAAAAAAAAAAGAAAAGAAACTGAAATGTTATAAAACAAGAAATAACTTGAAGAGATTGTTTCATACAAAATCCACATAAATTATTGTCCTTATTCCGACAGTCTCTACCAGAGGTGTAAAGGTATGAGAAGAAAGTGCTTTAAAGGTTTGAAAATTCGATAAGAAAGGATAATTTATATAATTTCTTTAGGTTACCGTGTTAATAGATATAAAGAAAAATAAATTGCGAAATTCAACAAGTAAAAACAATATAAGCGACCGGGTCGAAGCTTAAATACCCTGCAAATATTTAGTAAATAAAATCCCTATTTTGTAGGGGCCACTCCATGAGGGGCCGTAGGGGGAGACATCTCACCTTTACTATAAAACACTAACAGGTAAATTATTAAGTGTAAAAAAAATATTTTTTGATAGGGTCATTTGGGGGGTAAAGGTGGCGGTATGGTAGGACAGAGGAAGATGATAGTACATCTCCGCTTTAAATTTAAATTTTTAAGGAATGAAGGCTTAAATTATACAATTTGTTAAATATTTGCACTATTTTTCCATGTAATATGTTATTTCAACGCCCATTAGAAGGGGCGGGGTCCAAAAAATGGATCTTTCTTTCTTTTTTGGCCTCGCTTTGAATTTTCTTTAACATAAAAATATACCATTTGCTTAACAAAATTAGAAAAAAAAAACTTTAAAAAGTATGTTGTTTTTTTAGAGGTTAGTTTAGTACTTTTTAGTGGAACTTTTTCCCCTCTGGCTCGCTTCAGTCCATTTACGAACTTGAACCTGTGCTATCCTTCAAAATGTATTTATGCCAAATTTCAAGATTCTGGCTCTTTACGTTTGGACTTAATCGTGGATTTCCAGAGACGGACGGATGGGCATGGCCAGATCGTCTTAGAATTCATCACTGATCAAGAATATATATACTTTATGGGATCTTAGGGGGATCCTTTGCTGCGTTACACACGGAATGACGAAGTGAAAATATTCTCCAATTTTTTATTGGAGGGTATAAAATTTTTTACCTCTTGTGGTCCTCTATCACGTCCAATGGCCATAATCCTTAACAGTTGGATTTTTAATAGAGAAATTTGGATTTTAGTGAAATTCTATATTTGGAATTTCTTTTTTCAATTTTTCAACTTTTTAAAATGGAGACTAGAAATAGTTGCCATTGTACTTGATAGAGGACCACAACAGCAAAAAACAATTTCTATTCGCCCATATGTTCCCGTTTTCCCAGGAACATCCTGGCTTATCGTGTCTAGAATTTTGAAATTTTTATATACAAAAAATCAAAGCTTATCGGCATGGCTATACCAAAATATTAATATATTATGAAAGCTATGGACCTTGGGGGGCTGCCCTGTAATGCGATGCGAATGAAAAACTGAACGCATCTGTATGCTATTTGCATTGAAATGCGAAAGCAATTCTTTTCGCATCGCATTACAGAGTAACCCCCCTGCTGATTGTCTGTTCCGTTAATTTTTTTCATGGTTGGTTCAGAAATGTGGCCGGTATTCCATTTGGAATACAAAACACTCGGATTTATCATGCTTAACAGCGCTATGTTAAAATGCTAACAGAGCTCTGTTAATGTAATTGGTTTGTGTCTAGGGTTATAAATTTCGAAATTTAGCTTCACACAGGTAAAATTATTTCAGATATAAGACCTTTTTTTTGCGATGTAGAGGACTTCCTCAGCAACAATTTGCGAGCAGCGGCAGGTTGGTCCAGTAGTTCTGTTAACGTACCCGGTTTGTGTCTAGGGTTATAAATTTCGCAAACTTATCTTAACACGGGCTTTCATTTTTAGTTTTGCTCTTAATAAGAAACTTATTTCAATATGTATATTTCCTTATAAATATTTAATTAAAACGAATTGTTGAGCACGCGACTCCGCCTAATTTGTGCATAAACGCGTCCAACAGTTTTTAATATATTTTTTTTTAGATTCCATAAAAGGTCTTTCTTTAGGTGACAAATGCTAATCGAGCAGGTCTTAATTTTGCACTCTCAATCTTTCGGTTGCTGCTAAAGGTTTGAAAAAACTTAGAAAACGTGATTGGAATATTAACTTCAACTGTTTTTAAATGGCAATAAATCGTTTACGAACAAAATTTTCTTTTTTAAACCATAAAAAGTGTTTATTTAAGCATTTTGTTAAATAACTTCTGCTGCAACTTTAAAAAGATCGAATCCTTAAATTGCAACAACAACAACAACAACAACAACAAATAGTTGGTATGAATGTTTCATTAATAAAACATTTTCGAAAGCGATTTGTAATGCCAATTTAGAAGTCAGCATATTTATTAGAAAAACAAAATCAATAGACTACAGAAGTTGTTGTTGTTGTTGCTGCTGTTGTGTGCTTGTAATCCATTTCTTGAGAAGCTTTTGAACTACTTTTCTTTTAGCCCTGCACGTAATAAAAGGAAATTGAAATAAAGGCAATTATTCAAGCAGAAAATAAGAAAATAATAAAAGTTTTTGTGCCGCCGTATATTAAGTAGGACAAATTTTTGAATAGTTAAGAAGTTGAGTGTACGAGGGTAGCAAGTTAAATTTGTAAAAAATAGGGTGCATTTTTAACAAAATATGCTTTATTAAGTGCACTGTGAACAAGTTAAGAGCTTCTTTTTTATTTTACGCTCCTAAGGACCTGTTTGACCCTTGGAAGTGCGTACGGGTGCACCCAGAGAAAATTGGTTTAATAAGTGAACCCTGGTCCATTACTTTTTCAGTTGAAAAAGCTCAAAATATTTCCACAGATTCATGGAGTTTGAAAACTTAATTTCTTTTATACATATAAGCGCTTCATGAAGACAATAAAATTACAGGAACAGAAACAGAATCCCAATTCGTTTTTATTTGGGACCAGCACTCAGGGGATGACCCCTACATATGCAGTACATTGCGCCGGAACTAGAAAGCAGGGGATATTATTGACGGGGACAGATAAAGAAAGAGGAGAGATAGAAAAATCACAATTTGGGGATTTTGAAAATCTCTTAGGAATACAGCCAAAATACTGAAAAATTCCAATTTGGATATTTTGAAAATCTCTTTTAGGAACACAACGAAAATACAGAATAAAATCACAATTTGATGATTTTGAACATCTTTTTTTAGGAAGACATCAAAAATACCGAAAATTCCCAATTTAGGGATCTTGAAAATTTATTTTAGGAATACAGCGAAAATACCGAAAAGTCCCGATTCGGTGATTTAAAAATTTTTTTTTAGGAATGCAGCGAATATCTATACTGAAAATAGCAATTTGGTGATTTCGAAAAGATATTTTAGGAATACAGTGAAAATACTGAAAACTTTGGGAATCTCTTTTATGTGAAAATACTAGAAAATCGTAATTTGGGGATTTTGAAAATCTTTTTTATGTGAAAATACTGAAAAATTCCTATTTAGGCACTTTGGAAATCTCTTTTAGGAATACATCAAAAATACCGAAAAGTCCCAATTTAGGCATCCGGTGATTTCAAAAATCTTTTTTAGGAATGCTGCGTAAATACTGAAAATCCCAATTTGGTGATTTTGAAAATATATTTTAGGAAGTGAAAATACTGAAAAATCCCAATTTAGGGATTTTGGAAATATTTTTTATATGTAAATCCTAAAAAATCGTAATTTGGGGATTTTAAAAATCTTTTTTTAAGAATACAGGGAAAATACCTAAATATCCCAATACGGGGATTTTGAAAATCTCTTTTAGGAATGCAGCGAAAATACTGAAAACTTGTAATTCTGGGATCTTAAATATATATACATATGTTTTTTTGGAATGCAGTGAAAACACTATTTTGAAAATATATTTTAGGAATACAGTGAAAATATGTTCTGAAAAATTGCAATTTGGGGACTTTGGAAGTCTTTTTTATGTGAAAATACCAAAAAATCGTAGTTTGGGGATTTTGAAAATCTTTTTTAGGAATGCAGGGAAAAATACCTAAATATTCCAATTCGGGGATTTTGAAAATCTCTTTTAGGAATGCAGCGAAAATACTGAAAACTTGTAATTCTGGGATTTTAAAAATATGTATTTTTTGGAATGCAGTGAAAATTCTAGAAATCCTAATTCTGAGATTTTGAAAATCTTCTTTGGGGATTGCGGGGAAAAATCTCATTTGTTGTTCTCTCCTTCTTTTTTAGCTCGAGAATAGGATAAGCCACCAGTTAAAAAGGTTTTTTTTAATATAAAAACAAAGCAATCACGTTATCGTACATTTTTCATAAGCCTGAGGTATCCCACCTTAAGGGCTGGCAACTGTGCGCACTTTGCAGCTATGAAATGTAAACTTAAAACTTAAATTTAAAAAAAAACCACCTGTTTCAATACTGCACGAGATTTTATTATAACCGCTCTACACATTTAAAAAATGCAGAGTTCTTCCATTCTTTTTTTTTAGTATCCCACTGTGCATGACTTAAATCAAAATAGCTGAGTAATTCTTTTGAGTGTAAAACATTTTCTAGTGGAAAATATTTAACAAAAAAAAATTTTTTTCTTTAACAAAACCCAGCAAGAAATTACACACATCCCGCACTGTCAGAGTGCCTGTTTAAGACTTTTAATAAACGGCTTGAGTGCAACTTTTCAAGTGTTATCTCTCTCTTAAACAACAATTAGCTTTTGCTTAATTGTTAATTTAAATTTAAAAACTCACACCCCCAACAATAATTATTGCTTTGGAAATTGTATCTTGCCACGATTTGAGAAATTTAATTCAGCCCAGGTTTTTCTCTTTTTTGTTTTCTTCTTCTTTTGCTCAACATGCAAAAGCCAGTCAGTGCCAAACCAGACAACACAAAATCCTATTTCAGCCACATGCGACAACGGCCTCTAAACATTTGCGTCACAATTATATGAGTGCGCAGCTGCGGTGATGGCATGTGTATGAATAAATTAACAAAAATAAATACAAACAATTTTTGTTCATGTCGTCCTTGTTGCTGCAATTGCTGTTGTTGTTTTGGTCACTGTTAAAATCATTAACGATTTTGTTGCACCGCCATTTGAAAACGACGGTGGAAACTAGTTATTTATGTCGCTTTGTTGTTGTTGTTTTTTAACAACAACAACACTCATCTAAAAAAAACTTAAATTATGCAGTTTTGTTTTGAAATTATTTTAATGAATTTTCTTTTTAAATGATATTCAACATTTCTCTTCTCTTGTTATTAAACAATTTATGTTTTTGTATTTTGCTTTGTCTGCTTTTGGAATTTAAAGAAAATACTTTCATGATCATTATTGCCATCATCATTCACTTGGTTTGTTGGTGTCACGAAAAAAGTTGTTAAGAAAAAGTTGCCGAGGGAATATGCGAATGTTAACAATTTAATTAACTCTTTTTCTAAAAGAAGAAAACTGTAATCAAATAAACTTTGCTGGATGCTTTATTTGGGAAAAGTATATTTTATGAAATTAAATTAAAGTTGTTTGTTTAGTTGTTGTCTATGTGCCACGTGGGAACACCCTACACAGCAATAAATTGTGACAGGTTCATTTAAAAATGGAAGTTTGACTAATAAGTGGTTTATAAAAATAAATTTCATTTGAGGGGAACTACTTTAAGGGGTACAAAATAGAAATAGTTGAATAAGTAATTATATTTGAACAAATTAAAATTCACCGTGCTTCGAACAGACCTCGTAAACTATCTAAAAAAATTATACCACATAAGTATGTATGTGTGCTCTGCGATTGGGTTCAAGAAGTCTCATTTGTTTCTGCTACTAACACAATCTACAATAATCGAATATTAATCGATTAAATCAAAACCTCTCATAAATTCAATACCCAAGTATTTGCTGTAAAAATCAAAGTTGTTGAAAATTTCCTTAATCGACTAAACGATTAATCGATTCGCAATCGATTAATAATCGACTAATAATCGATTAAACCATAAAAGAAACGCGATTAATTAAGTACCCCAGTGTTTGCTGCGAAAATCCGACTTTAGTTAGAATAATAATTAGTTTGCTGGAAATTTTTCATTAATCGATTAACTAATTAATCAAATATTAATCGATTGTTAATTAGTTAAACCAAAACATGAACCCGATTAATTAAACACCCAAGTGTTTGCTGTAAAATATAAAGTTTAATTAGGCAAATAATTAGGTTGCCGAACATTTGCATTAATCGAATCTTAATCGATTGCTAATACATCAATTCCAAGCAGAAACCTGATTAAGACCTAAGTATTTGTTGTAAAAACCAAAATTTAGTTAGGCGTAAAATTAGTTTCCCGGAAAATTTTATCTATCGGTTAACTAATTAGTCGAACATTAAGCCGTTGTCAATCGATTAAATCAAATCGGAAATCCCATTAATTGAATACCCAAGTAGTTGAAGTAAAAAGCAAAGTTTATAATCGTTTAACCGATTAATCGATCCAAATCGATTAAATTAAAATAGAAATCCAATTAATTAAACACCCAATTATATCCTGTAAAAGACAAAGTTTTGTTAGGCAAATAATTAGTTTGCCATAAAATTTTCATTAATCGCTTAACTGATTAATCGAAAATTAATCGTTTCTTAGCAAACAGTAACCCGATTAATTGAACACCCAAGAAGTGTTTTTGCTTTAAAAAGGAAAGTTTAATTAGTTTGCCGAAAATTTTCATTAATTTCTTAACTGATTAATGGAATATTAATCGTAATCAAAATAGAATCCCGCTTATTTAAATACCCAATAAATAATTAGTTTGCCGACAATTTTCATTAATCGGTTAACGGATTAATCGAAAATTAATCGATTGTTAGCTGATTAAACAAAAACAGAAATTAATTGAATACCCAAGAAGTGTTTGCTGTAAAAAGTTTAAAGGGTAAAAGTTTAGCTAGGGTAATAATTAGTTTGCCGAAAATTTTCATTAATCGCTCAACTAATTAATCGAATATTAATCGATTCAAGTAAAATAGAATCCCGCTTATTTAAATACCCAAGTATTTGCTGTAAATAATTAGTTTGCCAAAAATTTTCATTAATCGATTAACCGAATATTAATCGATTAAACCAAAATAAAACTCCGCTTATTTAAATACCCAAGTATTTGCTGTAAATAATTAGTTTGTCGAAAATTTTCATTAATCGATTAACCGAATATTAATCGATTAAACCAAAATAAAACTCCGCTTATTTAAATACCCAACTATTTGCTGTAAATAATTAGTTTGCCGAAAATTTTCATTAATCGATTAACCGAATATTAAGCGATTGTTAATCGATTAAAATTAAATATCCAAGCATTTGCATTAAAAAGCCAACGTTTATTCAGACAACGTTATCACCACACATGAATTCAAACTCGCACAAATTAATTTTGTTTATATTTTTTTTGTATTGCAATTACATTTTTTTTAATTTTTCCTTTTTTTAGAAAAAAAACAAATTTCTGTAATTGGAGTACCGCTCTATCAGTTCGTTTTCATTCTACTTTAAATATAGTGAATATATTTTGCAAATATATTTCATGGCTTTTCATAGTTATTTTGCAAAAAATGCTTAAATATGTGTGAAAAGTTGTTATCATTAAATATAAAACTCGTATAAATAAAACATAATTATTCAATGTCATTCAAGTACGTTCATTACGCCTGGGAAAAAAATGCATTGAAAAAGAAAATAAAAACAAAAAATGCAATCACTCGTGTTACAAATTCAATATTATTTCTTTTAATTTGTTTTTTTAAGTATTTCTTTTAATTAAAAGCTGCATTTTTTGCTGCAGAAATAGTTTGTTTAAAAAATTATATACACAATTGTTTAAAATTAATAAAATTGTTTTAATTTTTATTTACACAAAAAAAAATAATTAAAAATATTGTGTACAATCAGTCTTTGTTTTATCTGCCTTTACCATGTTTGGCCGTTTATTATACTCGTATCGTTTTTTATATGTATTTCAGTAATTTAAAAAAATATATACTTATATTTCTTTTCTTGTGTCGGCTGATATTTAAATTTTAAATTTATTATTAGCAATTAATAGAGGGCGTTTTTGTTTACTTCGCAGCAGTAACGGATTTAAAAGTACTCGTGTTCTACCATGACATGCTGTGACGTGATTAAGTTTTTAACCCTTAAGTGGCACATAAGAATATTTGGGTAAATGTTTTATTGCAATTATTGAAGATCTTAGATTTAAAAAGGAAAAGTTGAAGCGTGCATTTGCATGGCTTTCTTTCGCGTATAAAATAAATATTTCTGGGTGATCCTGTTTGAATTTTAATTTACTGATTTTAAAATATTGTAAATATATATTAAAAAAAAATAAGTATTGTATTGCATTATACGAGGTCTGTTCAAAAATATGGTAAATTTAAATAAAAAAATATCATAAATATCATAAAAGAGGTTACCACGTCATAAATCGGGGTTAAAATTCATGAATGGTCAGAGAATGTAAATTTTCGGGGTAAATGAGGTTGTAGGCGTCTCAAATGATGACTACATCATATTTTACTTCAATATTTGCACATGAAAAAAACTATCCGCTACATGGGTGACACGATCAAGACTCCATAAATAGTATACGAACTGCTACCCCATGCAGTATATTCTCCAGTTTTAGCCCCTGGCAGCTATTTTCTTTTTACACACCTGAACAAGTGGCTGGGAGGTAAGAGGTTAGGGTCGAATAATGAGGTCAGAAATATACGCCTATTTAGAAAGGCCTTGAGAAAAGCTATTATTTGAAAGGAATAAAACAAATTTGAAAAACGATAAACTATTGAGTTGATCTAAAAGTAGGTTTTGTTAAAAGATAAAAAGGTTATTTGACAAAAAAATTAATTTAGCGAGTTACAGAGTTATCAAATCGCCCTCGTAATTGCAAATGTGAGAGGAGTGTAAAAAATTACGCGCGAAATGTTAAAATTTAACATAATTTTTGAACGGACCTCGTATATAAATTTCTTAAGAAGTAAATTGGAGGAAAAATTTAATATAAAATCTGCATAAAATAATTTAATTAAATAATCTCTCTGCCTAAACTGAAACTGAAAACTATTAGATTCTAAATTAAAAACTATGAGCAACAAAAAAGCGAATGCAAATGAAGTATTGCAACAACAACAAATCTTAAACTAGACTAATCCGTCTCTATCTGACTTTTCCAACCAACAAATTTGGCAAGTGGCCATTTGTCATTTCACATGCACATGCAATTTTGTTACACTTTTTCTCTTTTAAGTTTTCCCCTTTTCCATTTTTCATTTTATCAAATTGTGCCACCTAAAGACCGTATAAAAGGACAATTAAAAGAAAAAGAAAAAAAAAGTAGAAAATGAAACCACAACTGACTGTCATTATCAATTTCACAAAAAGGGGAGTGTGAGAAGGTAAATGAAATTGTTACGAAGAAACTTTGAAACCTTAAAATGAGTCAATTGTTGCTTGCAGCAGTTTTTGTTTTTTTTTTAAATCTGTGTAAAATAAAAGCTTAAGGTTTGCTCCAGATGCAGCTATTCGGCTATTGTGTTGTCGTATATCTTCATTATTGTTATCATAATTATATTTAATTGGCGAAAATTTTATTATAGATAAAATTTGTTGTTTCAAAAGGGCCTCAACCAAACACAATGGCAGATGAATTGGAAACTATAGCAATAAAAAATAGAACAGTTTTTTTAAGGAGATCACATATGGGCATTTCCATAAAATTTACGCCAACACCAAAAAATCAAAATAGTTCGTTTTATAATATTTTCATGCACAAAAGATCCTTTGGGTCGCGGTGCAATAATATTTTCATAGAGACACAATAAAATTAAATTAATTTAAAACAAATTGTTCATTAAAAGGCTAACTTCTTTTTGGGAGCTCATCTGTTTTTATTTAACATTAAACATGTTCAGTTTGGTCTATTAAACATGTTCAGTTTGGATTTTAATTTAACCATAAATCGACTTACAAACGAACAACGCATTCGGATTATTGAATTTTATTATCAAAATTCATGCTCGTGCTAATTTCTGCTTGAATGGATACCTGGACAGGCAAAATTGTCGTATTTGGTGTGAACAGCAGCCCGAAGATTTGCAAAAACTCCCAAAAAATATTGTGTTTGGTGTGGATTATGAGCCTGTGGCATTATTTTCGAAAGACGACGGAGGCATGAATGTTACTGTGAATGGCGAACGTTACCGTGCGATCATTATAATATTTTGCTCAAAATGGAAGAGCTGCACTTGGCTGACATGTGGTTTCAACAAGATCGTGTCATATGGCATACATCATGGGAAAAAATTACATGAAAAAAAAAAAAATAAAACATAAATTTTGTCAAATAAAAACATAAATAAAAATTAAATAAAAATAAATGAAAACAATAAAAATAATTAATAATAAAAAAAAATAAACGAAATAATAAATAAAAAGTAAATAAAAGTTAATGAAAAAATTAAAAAAAAAAAAATAAATAAATAAATAAAAGATAAAAAAAGTTAGTAAAAAAATAAAAAAATTAAACTATGGAAAACTAAATAAAAATATATGTTTATAAAGGGTGTTTTTTATGAAGTTTTTTTATTTTATACGAATCGCTCTGTTGTTTTGACAGTTTAAAGTGACGTCTCTACTCAGTATAGTTTGGCAAATCATCATGAACAGGTTAACACCAGAACAACGCTTCCAAATCGTGGAAATTTATTTTCAAAAACAGTGTTCAATTAAAAATGTTTATCCGCTTTTTTACCGCAAAATTCTGTTCAGTGATGAGGCGCATTTTTGGTTGAATGGATATGTCAACAAGCAAAATTTCCGTATTTGGAGCAGAGATAATCCACACGCCGTTCAAGAATTACCAATGCATCCCGATAAATGTACTGTTTGGTGCGTTCTATGGGCTGGTGGAATCATCGGTCCTTATTTCTTTAAAAATGAGGAAGGACGACGCGTTACCGTGAATGGAAATCGATACAGAATCATGATCAATGAATTTTTGGTGCCAAAACTTCAAGATATGGATGTAAACGAAATGTGGTTTCAACAGGATGGTGTCACTTGTCATACTGCGGGCGAAACAATGGACTTATTTCGAGAAATGGACCGGTGAATTGGCCTCCGCGTTCGTGTGATTTGACGCCACTCGATTATTTTTTGTGGGGATACCTGAAATCATTGGTTTACGTGGATAAACCAGCAACGATTGATGCTTTGGAAACCAGTCTTCAACGTGTCATTGCTGAAATACGCCCTCAAATGCTTGAAAAGGTGGTCGAAAATTGGACTTCCAGAATGACCTTTGAGCAAAATAGTCGTGGTGGCCATATGCCCGAAATTATATTTAAATGTTAAATGACAAGAAATTATCTAGCAAATAAAAAATTTTTTTTGGCCATTTCATAATTTAGCATGTGTTTTATTTTAATTTCAAATCAGCAAGCTCTTATAAAAACACCCTTTATGTATTGGGTGTTTTTTATTGAGGTATAGAACTTTAAGTTGGCATCACTTTTTTAACTGGCGGCCATTTTGTCAGCTGTCAAGTGATTAATATTTAGTTTGGTTTGCCATTTCATCATGAACAGGTTGACAAAAGAACAACGCTTGCAAATCGTGCAAATTTATTTCGAAAGTAATGGTTCAGTTCGCGAAGTTTACCGCAAGCTCCGTCCATTTTATGGTCGACATAATCGTCCATCAGAGCAATTAATTCGGTTAACCATGGATCGTTTTCGCACTACGTTTACTCTATGTGATAATACGCATCCGCAGAGACGTCGAACAGTGCGCACCGAAGAAACAATTGCCTCTGTAGAACAAAGTGTTGAAGAGGACCCGAATGAATCGATTCGCCACCGTGCACAGCAATTGGAGCTTTGTCCATCAACTTTATGGAAGATTTTGCGCAAATGAATGTGGATGAGTTGTGGTTTCAACAAGACGGCGCTACATGCCACACAGCGCACGTCACAATCGATTTATTAAAGGAGAAATTCGATGACCGCATAATTTCGCGGAATGGACCTGTCAATTGGCCACCAAGATCGTGTGATTTGACACCATTGGATTATTTTCTTTGGGGATATGTGAAGTCGCTCGTCTACGCCAACAAACCAGAAACGTTAGGGGACTTGGAAGCCACCATTCGTGGCGCTATTGCCAACATACGACCCCATATGCTCGAAAAAGTGGTTGAAAATTGGACCTGTAGAATGGCTTTATTCGAGCCAGCCGCGGCGGCCACATGCACGAAATCATATTTAAACATTAATGGCATAAAATTATCCTTCCAATAAAGCCAAATTGATGGACATAAAAACGATTTTCTTGTGTTTTATTTCAATTCGAAGTTCTATACCTTAAAAAAAACACCCTGTATATAATGGCCGTGTTATCCTGAGGGGCAAATTACGGCATTCGATGTCGATCGAAATTTGTATTTAAAATGTATTGAAATTAATTTTCATCGGTATCGAATGCCCTAATTTATACACGTTTTCGAAAAGTACGTACAAATTCGTAATAATAGGTCATACATTAAAAGTTTTTCAATAATATTTTCTTGAATGAATCACTTGTCTTATCTTCTTCTAAAAGTGAAGTGAAGTACTTCATATATTTTTAAACAGAAAATTGTGATAATCGTTAACTTATCAAAAAGAAAACATTGAACTTTACATTAAAATATATATATATATATATATATGTATATATATATATATATATATATATATATATATATATATATATATATATATATATATATATATATATATATATATATATATATATATATATATATATATATATATATATACTTTATGATTAAAATATATATTTTACACGGTAAACAATTAATTAAGATTTTTGAAATATTAATTTCTTGCAGATTCCTTTTGATCAATGAAACAACAACTTGTCAAGCAACTTCCAATACCAACGACCTAACGAAATTCTTACTACAATTGAAATCTGTTCAAACTGCCCAAAACTCTTAAAACTATGCAACATAAGTAAATTAGATGTCACAAGACAACAACAACAACAACAATGCAACGAATTCTATAGCTTCGGAAAAAGAAAATTTAAACCAACCAATTAATTACATTAAGCGATTTTAATCAAACAAAATTATCCAGCAACACTAAAACATTTGAAAACTTAACAAACAACGCATATCATCCACCTGGGCCAAAACATAGAATCCAATAGAGGGGAAAAAAACATAGAAAACGCTACCATCCACTAGTAATTTAACATTCCATGCTTAAAGCAACAACTGTTAAGTCTAGACAAGATCTCTCAGCTTCATGACTGGTTTTTATTTCTAATTATTTAATGCAACAACCTCACGTTTGTTTGAAATCCACTTAGTACAGACATGCAGAACAATTTGTGCATTAAAGGCGTTATTACACGGCACAGGATCTTTAAACACTGACATCGAGATTTTTGCTTAAGTTGCTGGTTGCAGGTTTGCGGCTTTGCTGTAAACAAAAGTAGTGCTGTTTCCTGTGGATTGTAGTTCATAATTTTTATTTATGTGGGTGTAAAACCTGTTCCTGCTGCTGTCGGTGTTTATAAAATAAAAATTAATTTAAATTTGAAGCGGTAAAAATGGATGCTACAGATGGACGTATTTTGCGCGCTCCCATGAGACGTAAACGTAACGATGAGCAGTTATGTGATAGGGTAAGTAGTTGTTTTTGTATTATACTGTACATAAAATTATAAAATAAAATATTTATTTAAAAATTATTGTTAGAACATGCGACAAAAAGTTACTCAATATTCATCAAATTAATTTCTTAATTATTCATCATGAATAATGTGGCCTGCTATACTGATGTAAGAGTTTCAAGAGTTTTTTTTCTTCTTAATTTGTAGTTTTTTTCTGCTGCATCTTATTTAAATAAGGAGTTTGGGAATAGTCGGTTATAGGCTGGACTAACCTGTTGATCTCACAAAATCCTGTTCTCCTTTCATTGTTCTGGCACAATACATTTCATGAGTGGGATTGATTTCCTCAATTCATGAAACACCTCTAATATACAGTTTTTGTATGTCCTTGAGTTCTGTCAGGTAGTCGGTTTTTATCTCGCCAATCGATCAAAAATTTTGTCCTTTTCACGGGTGTTCAAGCTTGGCAACAGGAAGTAGTCGCCGCCGAATCCGCTGGCTCATGCATGATTGTGTAGTTGTTTTTGCGCCAAAATAAAAAACATGCAGTGATTTTTGTTTTGTAAGAATTCTTAAGCCAATTAAAATGCCGGCATTCAAAAGACTGTATGTAGACTGTGATAATTTTAAAATTTACCTTATATTGGAACTGACCTCGTATATATATAGAAAATTGTAAAATATGTTAATGATCGATATCTCGACCGTAAGTGGAGCGTGAATTTTTAAAATTCAGCTTGTTTTTGAACATATCTCGTATATAGAAAATTGTAAAATATGTTAATGATCGATATCTCGACTGTACGTAGAAATGTTAAAATTTAATTTATGTTTTGAACAGACCTCGTATATAGACAGTCGTAAAATATGTTAATGAATGTGACATCTCGCCTCTACGTAAACCGTGATAATTTCAAAATTTGCCCTATTTTTTGAACAGGCCTCGTATATAGTAATTTGTAAAATATTTGAATCAATCGATAGCTTGAATCTACGTCAAAGGTGAAATTTTAAAATTTACTTAATTTTTTTGAACAGACCTCGTATGTAGGAAATTGTAAAGTAAGTTAATGATCGATACTTGGCCTGTACGTATGTATACCGTGAAATATTTTAAATTTTATATATCAAAATTTACGGTATATTTTTGAACGGACCTCGTATATATGTATATAAAATCGTAAAATATGTTAATGAATCGATATCTAGACTGTACGTAGGGCGTGAAATTTTAAAATTCACCTTATATTTTGAACAGACCTCGTATATAGAAAATTCCCAAAAAAAAAAAAAAAATTCCAGAATAAATTAATGATCGATATTCTCTATCTCATTCAAAAGATCACCGACAGTATTATAATTTAAAATTTTGTCTTGAATCTCTTTATTGCTTTTCTCCCTTCCCTTCCCTTCATTATTATGGTCAAGCATTAGAAGGAAATTAATGCTTTGAGGCACACACGCCTGGTCATCTGTTTTGGTCTTTAATCAACAATTTTGTTCGAAACCAGAATCTTCACTTATTCATCATTAATTTATTCTCTAAAAACAATAAATCACTAGACTTAATAAATTGATGAAGAGCTGAAGTTGGAAAGCACTAATTAATCCCTCTGACACGGTTATTTGCCTCGACTTTCTTATTAATCTTTGAAACTGCCATAAAACCCATATCGTACCAATTCCATTTCATTACAACGAATCTATTAATTTTCCATAATCTTAATTTTTTTTTCACTCCTCCAATAATTTTCTTTCATACAATGTGTTGTGGAAGTGGGTCAGGCAAACAACATTTAAGCTCCAACCAACTAAATGTTACAAACTTGTGGCATTCATGCAAGAAATCATTAAATGAATCATGCAATTTGATTGAATTATTATTATTAAATTAAAACTGACAGTTACAGATCGACAGAGAAGTAGACAAATAGTCGGACAGATGGACGGACGGACGGACGGACAGAAAGAGTTTCAAGTCTGATTAAAAAGTGTTAAAACATAAAAAATAATATCACAAGCAATTCACTTACATGCAGTCGAACAGCTCGCTAGATGTGCAATAGAACAGCGATTGATGGAAAATAAAAGGAAATGAATAAATTATTAAATTGACCTCAAACCGCTGCACAGGAATGGATTAAAAAATCAAACGGTATCGAACCCATGCTGGAAGTTCTGTCATGAAGGCAGTCGTAATAACTTAAATTGCTTATAAATATTAAAGAAATGAAAAAAAATAAAGTAAAATAAATAAGAAAAAGTAACCCAAGATACCACACCATTCTTCCAACAACAGCAACGACAACAACAACAACAATAACAATTTATCAATGAACGAGTGAGTGAACGATGCTGGTCTTGGCTAATAGCGACTCATTTATTCAGCAGATGCAAGAAAAATAGTCTGAAGCAGAAATATAATTTATAACATGCAAAGAAACATGAAAGCGGATACATCCAATGAAAACATGCAGCGAACTGAGATGAAGACATCGACCATGGCAGCGAATGCTGCTGCACTATGGCCATAAAACGGAAGCAAAATGTTTCTAATAATTGGCAATTTAATGCTAAACATTTAACTTAATATTAAATATGTATTTAATTTGACACAAAGTACGAGGGCTGTTTCATAAGTGCGTTACTATTGGAATACTAATTCTCTTTTCGGCCAATCAAAGTTTTATTTTCTATCACAATCTTTTTTTGGATTAATAAATTCTGTACAGGGTTTTTTTCCAACTTTTTTTTATTCCTTTCAAATAATTGGTTGCTTCGAAAAGGCCTTTGTTTTGATTATGACCTTTATATCCGACCGAAATTTCTTACCATACGGAGATTTCTTCATGTTTGCACAAAGAAAATAATCGCAGGCGCTAAATCTAAAGAATGTGGGGTAAGAGTTCATAGATCAATTTATGGACTTTCGCCCATGTTGACTAAACACTCGTGTTCAATCATGCAGTGTCATGATCGCGCTAAGCATTTCGAGGGTAACTTTTATACTCTTAACCAAAAAATGGTGAACGGTCAGGTGTGATCGCGTGGGTAACTTTTATACCCTTAACCAAAAAATGGAGAACAGGTATTTATCGGTTTGTCATTCCGTGTATAATTTCCACAATATTAATGTGCGACCCTATAAAACAAATATTTTCTGGGTCCTTATGAATAGGAAAGTTGAATAAACGATGCCCGTCTGTGCATCTGTAGGTGAAAACGGTTTTCCGAAGACCCCAGTGAATCTAGAATGCGGTCTTGGATTGATGTATTCGAAATAGTCCTAAATGGATTGCTATAGAAAATTAGTAAAATCCAAAAATAGCGCCCAGAGCTGGAAAGTTTAAACTGATTTTTGGTATAGGAAAGTAACCAGCTGAAAATAATGTTTGTTTTTTGTCAACTAAAGCTATTTTATGCTACAGTGAGAGTTAAATTGTATTAAAAATGAAATCACATAAAAAATACGATTCCAGGGTTGGACAATTGAAACTTGTTTTGGTACTTAAAAGTGAACGATGGAAAGTAATTTTTTGTTTTTCTTATATATTAAACTTATTTAATGTTTTTGAAAGAATGTCATGGGTATTAACTATCAAAAAAGCCAAAAAGACAATTCCAGAGCTGGAAAATTTATAATTTCTTTTTTGGAATATTAAAGTAATTAAAAAAATACAGATCTTTTCTTTGGTAATTAAAACATATTTTATATTTTAAAAAGAAATAAATTAGTATTGAAAATTAGAAAAATCAAAAAGATGGTTCCAGGGATGGAATGACTAAATATATATGCTCCAGCCGTACGTCGGTGAAGGGTATGCAGGATTCATCACAGCCGAATATAGCACTTTTACTTATTCATTTTCAAATATTCATATAAAATGTGACGCATTCGCTTAGTGGAGACGGCTACAGCCAGCCTCTGGCATCCCTCGTAATTTCATTCTCCGATCGTTCAATATTATTCCATGATGACCTCTTTTGGGCATCCTGAACGTAAGACGTAACTTGTGCTGGCCACGACCACAATTGTTCTGAAGTCTTAATCTATTCCTGGTGATTCGTTCATACAAAAAAAAAAAAAAATAATCCTTAACGAGGTTTGTCATTTGATAAAGACTGTTAAACACAAACTAAATGACGCTGTTTTTACTCAAAATAAGACAGAAGTTTATATATTAAAAGATTTCTTTTGCCGTCAGTATTTATTATAACTGCGAGATAAAATCAAAAAGCCACAGAGTTGTCGAACAGACCTCGTATTAAATTCACAAAGATGTTATAAATATTCCTAGGAGCAAGAAATAAACAGCATCAATTTAATTGCTATCTAATACAGCAGAGCAGAACAGCACTGTTTTCGAAGGCCGCTACACTTTTATAATCAGTACTCATATGTAATATGATGCTCTGTCGCCACTTGTTAGGTGGCTTAGTTGAGTGTATAATAGTTTTTATTTAAAAAAACTTTTATTACGAAATAGTTTACGAGAAGTATATGAATTTTGTTTACCTTTTCTAATATTATTAAATTGCACATTTCGTCCCACTGTGCAGCTTAGCTGTCCATTGATGTCAGACGCTTGATTGTTTGGTTAGCCCGACTTTAAAGTCGTTGAAAGCTAAAATGTGTATCAATTACAACAAGCAAATTCTAATATTTCAATTGATACTCTACTTAACGACGTAAAATGGAAAATGTTGTTGGTAACTCTTCAAACAATACGGCTGCATTAAATTGTGGTTTAACTTTTACTTGCACTCCTAGGAGAATAATCTGTGTTTGTGTGTGTGTCTGTGTGAAATTAGATCGACAACTTAAATGAAACCAAAAACAGTAGCAACAAAAAAGATGAAAACAAAATCTTTCCAACTACTGGCTGCCTGGTAAATGGTCGTCTCATATGAATACAATTTGCTGCGGTGGCTGGGCGAATTGAAATTATTGATGATCTTTATTTAACATCGAATTACGCCAGCATTGAATAATACGATTTTGAAGTTTTGGTCTGAATTTCGTTAAAGAAATAAATATTATTGAAATTATAGGAAATTGAGCTCAAATTAAAAGTTGCCACAAGAGAACAAAAAAAAAAAAAAAAACAAAAGAAAAGCTAAATGTCAATTTTAATAATTTTCCAATTTAATTGAGAGATTTGTAGCAACTGCGCTCGCAGATGTTGTTATTGTTTTAACACGACTTAATGAGAAAACCGTAATTTTGCTACACAGGCCACAATTGTTTGGATACGGGTGCAGCCAAATCTTATGGTTAATAAAAACTGTATTAAGGGTATTCACTTCATATAGCAAAATATGTATAATAAAATGAAATTACAAGTGCTGTATTCAGCAGTGCCAAATCTTGTATACCCTTCACCGAAGTACGTCCCTTCTTTTTGATCTTTCTCATTTTTATTAGCAATATATTTCTTTCTAAATTATAAAATATGTTCGAATTAAAAAAAAAAAAATTAAGATTCTATAGGCTAGTTGTTCGAAATTTTTTATTAAATCTCAGAAAGACATGATAAATATTCCAAGGCACAAAGGCAAGTCAACATCAGTTTTTGTTATTCAACTTACACAGCAGAGCAGAACAGCTGTTTTCGAAAGACGCAACCCTTTCATCATCAGTGCTTTAAAATTTCGAACAATTAGCCTATAGAATCTTGATTCAAATAAAAAAATCAATATAAAAAAAATTGTTTAATTTAATTCACGAACTTGACCTGTGCTATCCTTCAAAATTTATCTATATCGAATTTCAAGAGTCCAGCTCTTTTTGTTTGGATTGTATTCTGATTTTCACAGACGGGCGGACGGATATGATTGGATCGTCTTAGATTTCATATATACACCTATCCCTCGATTTACACGATAGACACGTTCCTGAGAAAGTCGTGAAAATCGAAATTTCAAAAATTTTTTTATGAAAAATCGTGTAAATCGAAAATAAAGGCAGAATCGCGTAAAAAATTGATTTTATTAAGAAATTATATGTATTTCAACTTAGTTTTTAAAATATCAGAAGCGTTTGCTCAAAACACATAAAAAATCGTGTAAATCGAGGTATTTCATAAGTCTCTCAATTTACATGAAAACCAAAATAATCGTGTAAAAGTGAAATCGTGTAAACACCGTATGGTGTAAATCGAGGGATAAGTGTGCTTTATGGGGCCTTAGAGGGATATTGCGGAATGACAAACTGAATATATCCTCCAATTCTTTTTTCGGAGGGTATAAAAATAAAAACCAAAAATTGGATGGCATCAGTGTGTTACATTTAAAGGTACTGCAAGGGAAGTTAGAAAAGCCACACCCCTCGTAATATTTTTACTGATTAAGTGGGATACACCAAACAGTAATAACACCAATTACGGAGGACTGCAAGTCTTTGGAAAATCTTTAAGATTTTTGGGATAAACCCAAAAGCTGCAAAAGCTCTTAAGTGCTGTACTGCAGTAGCTGCCGTATTTTAGCAAGTCGACACTAATCACTTTCCGCTTTTGACTTAATGAACCGCCCTAATTATTATACAAGTTTATTTGTTTTAACTATCACTTCTTTGTAAACTCTTTGAGGAAACCATCTTGTTAAAATGTCTTGTCTAAATATTTGACTATAAAACATAAAACTGAAAACCAGAGCTCTTGGGGCACAAAATTTAAACAAAATGAAAAAGAAAAAAACTGAACTGAACTGAAATAAAAGTTGGAAAACATCAAAAAGATGCAAGCAAGTCTTAATTTAAGGCAAACAATTTGATTTGTGTTGTTTTTCTAAGAAACAACTCGTACCTTGAAGATATTTTATTGCACAAGTATTTTGCCAACATTTTGCTGCTGTTGGAATGAAGTCTCTTTTGTTGCTAAAACTATTTTAAAAAATGATTTTTTTTCTTTTTTTACTGCTGTACAAAATATGACAGACTGCACTTTTACTTTTCTACTCGTACTTTATGAAGTTTGCCAAAGGAAAACTTAATATTTTTCTTTGCCCTGAATTAATCAGGTTTTGTCATTAAGGTAACTATTATTACTTGTTTAAAACGTATTTGCCTAGAACATAATATGATTGTTCTGGTTTTTGATTTAAATTTTACGAAAAAAGTCTTGCTATTTTGTGAAGTGCATTTCACAAAATTATAGAATTTATGGGTCAGGAAATACTAATGCAATCAATGAGGAACAATTGCAGCCCCAAACGCCAAAGAGCAACTGTTTGCTACGCATTTGGGTCAGGCGGCGAGATTGGGTGTTATTTTTTTAAAGATGAGGCCGAAACTGCAATTGCCGTGTAGAGCATTGATTACAGGAACATGATAACGGAGTTCTTGTGGCCTCAACTATCTACGGCATGCATTTGGACAACATGTGGTTATAGCGACTTTTTTCTTTGAGGTTTTGCGATTGTTTGTCTTTGGGGTTTCGCAATTTTTTTCTCTGCGGTTTGGCGATATCTTTTCTTTAATTTTTTGCGATTTTTTCTTAAATGGTTTGGGATTTTTTCTTTGAGGTTTGGCGATTTTTCGTCTTTGAGGTTTCGCGATTTTTTTCTTTGAGGTTTGGCGATTTTTTTTCTTTAAGGTTTTGCGATTTCTTTTTGAGGTTTTCCGATTTTTTTCTTTAAGGTTTTGCGATTTTTTTCTTTGAGGCTTTGTGATTTTTTGTCTTTGAGGTTTTGCGATTGTATGTCTTTGAGGTTTCGCGATTTTTTTTCTCTGAGGTTTTGCGATGTCTTTTCTTTTAGTTTATGCGACTTTTTTCTTTAAGGTTTTGGGACTCTTTTTCTTTGAGGTTTTGCGATGTCTTTTCTTTTAGTTTATGCGACTTTTTTCTTTAAGGTTTTGGGACTCTTTTTCTTTGAGGTTTTGCGATTTTTTGTCTTTGAGGTTTCGCGCTTTTTTCTTTAAGGTTTTCCGATTTCTTTTTGAGGTTTTGCAATTTTTTCTTTAAAGTTGTGCGATTTCTTTTCGAGGTTTTGCGATTTTTTTCTTTCAAGTTGTGCGATTACTTTTTGAGGTTTTGCGATTTTTTTCTTTAAAGTTGTGCGATTTCTTTTTGAGGTTTTGCAATTTTTTCCTTTAAGGTTTTGCATTTTTTTCTTTGAGGTTCACGAGAATAAACCATAAATAATACGATATCCTGCCACATGTCATGGAAAATTTCATGGAAAGTGTTAATGGTTTGTCTCAGAACCGGGAGGAACATTTGACAAAAATTTTATCCCAAACTTAATCAGAACATTTCTTCATAACAATTCAAAAAGCAAAAATCCGTGTTTTTATTTTAAAATATATTCTTTGAAATAATATATAATAAGACAATCAATTTATAAATAGAGGATTTTTATAAGGGGTGATTTTTTAAGAGCTTTGGGATTTGATTAACAAAAAAACATAAAATTTAAATTTTATGTTATGTTTCTGGTTATGTTCAACCAGAAATGAGCACAAACATGAATTTTGTTAATAAAATTTAATAATCTGAAAGAGTTGTTCTCTTGTAAGTCGATTTAAGGTTAAATTATAGACCAAACTGAACATGTTTAACAGTAACATGTTACCCGAAAACAGCTGAGCTGCCAAAAACAGTGTTGCCAAAAAGAAATTTGATAAAAAAAAATCACCCGCTACAAATAGTTTATGACAAATTTTGCTGATATTTCTTCCAAATATTTTTACTCTGCATCAAGTTCCAAGGTTTATTGTTTTGTTAATTGCTGATACTCTGAGGTCATAATGAATGACTGCAGCAACTACGAAAATCTTTGTGTTTCATACAACGCAGCAACAATATGTTTTTCTTATTTAGATCACATGTACCCATACCAAATAACAAATAAAAGTTTATGAAAAAATTAAAAAAAAAAAAATCATAATTAACAGACAAAACAATTAAAACGTCCAACTGCAAATAAAATTAAACACATACGCAACACATGGAAATATTCAGTCAATACACAAGATGAAGAAAACAAAATTAAATGGAAATATTCAGAAAGAAAAAAACAATAGGAGCAAAACATATTTATTAAAAAAACAAACACAAGCAACTAAAATCAAGTTCATTGTACGTTTGTAAACAACAGCAAATGTAAATTGTTCAATTTATGTTGTTCTTGTTGTTGCTGTGCTGCATATGGCCAAGTCCACATTCTCATGTATTTATTTATGGGAATATGTAATAGAAAAAAATGTGAAATGAAAATGATGAACACGTCAAATACTCGTGTATTGCGCCCTAATATATACGAGTGTGTGGCACATACGAAAGGCAGGTAGGGTGTCTTGTATTGCATTTGCATATGACACGGCTTCGTCGGTCTATTAAAAGTCTTTCATACAAGACTTGTTTTTATTGCTGCATCTAAATTTTCGAATTAACTACTGCAAAATTCACACATAACGGGTTAACCATTCTAGTGTTTCAAAACTACCAGTCTGGCAAGGCTGTCAGCTGTTTTGTAGTTGTCATGTTTACGTTTTTTTTTTTTTAGAAAGATAATTGCTGTTCTTAAAAAAAGCTGTAAGCTGATTAAGATTAAAATCTTATCATTTTTATTTTTGTGCAGAACGAAATCGCATGAGAAAAAGCAAAAATATTTGTTAAATAAAATCTGTGTGAAAAATTTATGTGTAAAAAGCCTCAAAGTGGGGAAAATGTAGTCGGTCAATGCTTTTTAAAGTGTTTTATTTTCTAAAAGATTTCAAAGGCACACAGAGCAAACAAAAAATAAAATAAATAAATAAGCAAATAAAAAATTTAACTGAATTTATAATTGAAAGAGAAGTGAAAAACAAAACATTAGATCATCATCTTTATTGTTTTCATCATTATGATTAATTGAAGGCGATGAAGATATAAAGAGTGACATTTTGGCTCTTGTAATACAAAAGAGCAATTTTTATAGAAATTAGAGAAAGGCTTTCTTAAGTTACACTCTTTTGATTAAAATAAAAAAAAAAAAACATTACAAATTAAATAAAAAAAAAAGCTTTTAATAACTACGACTGCAAATACGAGTAATATATTATTGTACTTGTGTTTTATTTCGCCTGCATAAGATCTTTTGATATCGATAACTGTGATTTGACAGCTGAGAATGTCAAACTGTGTTGACATTTCTCTTCAGTGAGGCTAGGAAATCGTTTAAGGCCGGAAAAATATTTTTCAATTATGAAAATTTCTTTAAAAAATATTAATAGAAAATTCTGAGCTGTTGGGAAAAGTTGGATTAGGCTAGATTGAGAGGTATCGTCGTCTCAAGACAATCCATTTGTGTCTGTTGATGCGGTCCCTTTGTGTCACCCCAGAGCAGCAGACATCCTAAAGGCTGTCCTCCGCCTCATTACATCATTCTGTATTCTTTAAAAAGGATGTTATTTTATCCAGTCCCAAAGCTTCAGGGTCCTGTTGATACAGTACCAGTTGACGCTGTTGAACCACGTAAAATTTCAGGGCAGAGTCACATAGAATCCGACGTACCTCATGCTTTGTCGTTTTCAATTGACAACTGAGTTGAAATACATACTTCCTTATGTGAGTTGTCATATTCAGAACATGTGCGTCAACGCAAAGTACGAAAGATGCCCAACTTTTGACGTACATTGAACACTTTAAAAATTTAATAAAATAAATAAATTTAAGCTGAATAAATAAAATGGAGAACAAACAATTTGTCAAGAATGCACTCATTGTGCCAAGCTCGTCTGTCGGTGCGTTAATGTCATTTAAAAAGGGCGACGTATGACGTATAAAGGGTTGCATGTGTCTCGGCCTTAAAAATATCGCGTTCCAGGCCGAGATACATAAAATCTGTCATACGTTATACGTCGAATTTTTCAACTGACAAGTGAGTTGATGAAATACAGGCTTTTTTATGTGAGTTGTCACATTCAGTACTTTTCCGTCAACGCAAAGTACGAAAGTGAGCCAACTTTTAACTTTTGACGTACGTTGAATACTTTTCAAATTGTTTTGATTTGATTTGTATTGTGTGTTCAGGAAAATTTTAATAATATATAAAGCTTTCTTCGTCGGTACGTTAATGTCAGTTAAAAAAGAGCGACGCATAACGTATGACGGATTCTATGTGTCTCGGCATTTAAACTCGTGTACGTCACAAACAAAGAACAGACGATGTTGATGCCGATAGTGTTGGGGGGATTCTCAGGCTAAATGCTATTCCGAAAACTTCTCAAATTTGAAATTTCAGTGAATGCAAGAACTCACGCCTATCGATCAGCGATGTGCATCGTATTTTGAAAATAGAACCTCCGCTTTTTAGGAAAAGAGACTAGATTTGGGTCGCAGTCGTTTATTTACATTAAATTGATGCTATAAAAGATTTTTGTCTAAAACGAGCGATTGAGGGACCGAACCCCTCATTCACTCATTTTACAAAAAAACCTATGATCAATGGAATGTTATAAAGAAATAGGCTAGATCGCAGTTTTTCTTAAACGACTCGAAGAAAAAGATTTCAATCAAGTCTACCTCATTCATACAGCTTTTGAAGCTATGCTGTAATCTTGCCGGCTCATAGGGTCTTCAGTGGTAAATGTTTTCTCAATATCAAACGATTTCTATATTTGTGATCTCCTAGATTTGCCTTTAGAACTTTCACTTTGTTTGTGCATTTTAGACACTTACGCGCTGATTCATAAAAATTATGAGAGTCTAATAACAGCGTAATAAAACAAAATTTGCTCTATTACACTCTTATAAGTCTCGTAACTTTATGAATAAGGGGGTTAATATCTAATAGAAAGTACCAAAAATGAGATTGTGTCCCGTATTTGTAAACTTCATGCCTATTCCCCAATTGTTTTGTTCTCCCCCAAACAAAACAACAAAAGCTTAATAATAATTGTCTCACTCTCAACATCTGCCTGTCATTTTCTCTCTTTCTGTTTGTTTGTATATATTTTTTTTTAAATGTTTTTTTTTCACTCCTCTTTTTAAGCTCCGAAACCCAGCTTAGCTCTCCGTTTTGATCGTTTATTTCAGCTAGAGATCCAATGAGTGTTTTGAAAAAAAAAAGCAAAACAGAAAAGAAGACAAAAACAAAAACACGAGAAAAAAAACTTGTTGGGAAATTTTAATGCCATAAAAAATCTTAACATTTTCGTAAGTTTTTCCCCCATTTTTAGACAAATCCAGTTGCCAGTTGCACTCTGCTTCCAAGTTGAATTGTGGCAACAGATATATTATTGAGCCAGTGAGTGTGTTTGTGTTCAAGCGGTCGTTTCCACGGTCGGCTGTTGTGCTGAGAGGTTCGTTGCGATTTGTTAGATCGTGTAGTTTGTTAGCATGTTTTTAGTTGGTTTGAAAGAAAAAATTAAAAAAAAAAAACGGCAACAAACATTCAATTTCTGTTTCTAGTCCATGAAAACATTTCGTATTTGGATTTTTCTTTAGTTGTTTATGTGTGCTGATGGTGTAGAACACCGCGAATACGCTGAATAAAAACGTTTGTTGTTTTGTCGCTTCAACATTTTTTCATTTTATGTTGCAAGAAAATATTTTATTAAATTTAAAGAAAAATTGCTGAAATATTTACTTTATATTGTTGAAATCTATTAACAACAGACGGCTTGTTATCGCGATCGGTGTAAAAGTTGTTGTTGTTCTCTTAAAGTGATCAAACAAAAAAAAATAATCAAATATAATTCAATTTAATTCTTTTTATGTGCTGATTTGATCTTATTTTATTGTGATCATATTTTTTTTCGTCGCATTTTTATTTGTAAACAACTTATCAAATTATCATATTCTGTTTTTCGTTTCCGCAACAAACCCCTCATGCCACAAAAAAAAAATAAATAAAAAACGAAGGGTGAGAGTAAAAAAACAGCTTGAAAGGGAACCTGGTGTTGCCAGAAATTCTTGTCAGAAAATCAGAGGATATATGGATATAAAAATGATACAAATAAAATAAACACAATCAGAAAAGAAAAAGTAAAGGGTAATCCAACATAAACGCACAACTTTAATTGTAAATAAAATTAAAAAATTTCAGAGAATTATTTTAATATTTTTAATATCGGCCAAATACTCGCCACTGCTTCGGTGGCATACCTCTATCCGTTGGTGCATATTTTTAATGACACTGAGAAATAATTGAGGTTGAATATCGTTAATGTGCCGAATTGTCTCATCCTTTAGCTCTTGAGTTGGTCTTGTTTTATTGACGTACAATATTTTTTTAAATATCGCCAAAGAAAGCAGTCCAAAGGTGTCACATCACATGATCGTGACGTGAACATCCGCACGACGTGAGATAACACGGCCATTGAATTCCATAAGCAGAAGAGCCATTGTTTCGGTGGCTGTATGGCAAGTGGCACCGTCCTATTGGAAGTACATATCGTCCATATCCATATCCTAAATTTCTGGCCACAAAAAATTTGTTATCATTTTGCAATAGCGAACACCATTCACGGTAAATGCTTGTCCGACCTCTTTTTCGAAAAAGTGCGACCTGATGGCGCCGCCAGTTGGTATACCGCACCAACCATTCACTCTTTGCTGAAACATCAGTGTTTCCATGTTTCCGACAGGCCCGGCGCACTGAAATTTCCACATAATTTTCCCGATTGTGGACACATTTGGTCGAAAAGGCTTCAACAATCTTAACGCCCTACTCAATTGAAAACCTGTCCATGGTTGACTTGGTCAAACACTGAAACAAAAAAATTTCAAATTAAGCTGAACAAAAAAAAATTTGAACAGAGTGACAATGACAAACATAATCATGCGCTAAATGCAGATTCTATACTCACCACTAAGTGCGGCGTCAAACCCTGGATCTTATATTTCGTAGTCTAAATTTTAACAAATTCCTGGCTGAGTGCTGGATCGAACGTACAACCGTCAGCTGCTTCAGCCAACCGCACGATATGGCAACACTGAACCCTCAATCCTCTTTAATTTGCTCTCTGAATCATCTCTTTGTTGGACGACAATCACTGATTGCCGGTAAACTTTTTTTGAATTCTACAAAAGCGTTTGGTAGACAAATAAGTTTTTACCATTGGATTTATAAAAAAAAATATGAGATCCATAGGGCTCTCAATGACAAATAGTTCAAAATGGATATCCTAATTGATGGTACCGTAAATTAGCGTAATACATCATAATTAATCAAACTTGTTATTTGCAATTTTTAATTTTGAAGAGCACATGAAAAATCGCCAAATCAAGAAATTTTAATAGTCTTTTGAATTTGTCCGATTTTTAAATTGATAAATGTTTTGAATATTGGAACAAACTCGTAGAGCAGCTGAGTTCTCTAATGATGCCAGTCGTTTTTCTGTAGAACACACAATTTGCTTTAAGTAGCTGTGTGGCTATGGACATGTTCCCTAGGTTTGCAGACAGTTTATTTTGTTTCGCAACCATATTTAATAATAATTATTAATATGTTAGCAAAAATATAATAAAGTATCAGTCTGGCAACACTGAGCAGATCATGAACCAACATGTTTTTCATTATCATACAACTAAGCTACTACAAGTACTTGTGCTATTGTATTTTGCATTGAATTTGTGGTGATTTTTTTGTTTATTTGTTGTTGTTGTTGTTGCTCTTCAAATTTTAACTGAGTCTTTGACGGCCCCGATTGTGACTGCTGAAATACTTTTTCTGCCATCCTCTTAATTGTGGCATTTAGTTTAGTGTTTTAAACATTCGCAAAACGACGGCAGCAACGACGCTGATGCATGTTTCAATTTAATTATGGCAAAAACAACTAATTAATAACACAAAAACAAAAACAAAAAATAAAACAACAAAAATTGAAAACAAATAAGTTTTGCACGAAACTAACAAAATGTATAATAAATAGACGAAAAAATTCTTAAAGTATTACGAGGCATCAAAAAGTGTTGAAAAAGAAATAAAAAAAAAAACAAAAAAATATTCAGTGTGTAAATATAAAATGAAAATATTTTTTATTTTGTAAAATGTTGTAAATATTATAAAATTTATAAAAATTAAATACAATCGCAAAATCAAATATCATCATTCCCGGCGAAAAAGAAAATAACAAACAAAATTTTAACAAATTTTTAACTAAAATAGTTTCCTGTTTAAGTGCTAAAACAATAGATAAATAAAGAAAAATAAATGAATTTGATTACAAAATTATTGCAGCTCTTAGAAAAAATGCAATGGAAAAAATGCAATTGAAAAAATGCAATTGAAAAAAATGCTTGTAAACGTACGAGCAACAAACAAAAATAAATCAAAATTAATGAAAAGCCAAAGTGTGATTTAATAATTTTTATCGGTCTGTTAATAATTTATTGTGCTTAAAATAGTTTGTTTTATTTTATTTAATTTAATTTTTCTTTATGTTTGTTAGTTTGTTGTTTGTTTTACCGACACCAAGACCTTGTGTGACAAGGTTAAGCTGCAAATTGTCAAAAAATTCTTGCAAACAAATTTAATTATTATTTTTTTTTTGGCAACCATCTAAAAATTCAAAAGTATAGCAACAGTTAAATGCTTGTGAAATTACAATGCCTTTTCAAATATCGTTGTTGTTGCTTAAAAACAATTTTTATTCTTATATTAAATTCAATTAAGATTCATAAGCTAATTATTCGTAAAAGTGTTTAAATTCTTCAAGATTTGATAAATATTCAAAGAACACAGGGAAGTCAAGATAAGTTTCAATTCTTCAACTTACATAGCAGAGCAGAACAGCTGTTTTCGAAAGCCGCTACTCTTTTATCAGCAGTACTCATGTAGATGGCTTAATTAAAATTTTTATTTATAAAAATTTTTACACTTATTTTCTGCGAATTTAATTATTTTTTTTATTACTTCAAGCTCAGTAGGGTCTTCTTTCCCCACTAATTATTCCAAGCCCGTTCCCTTGAGGGAATATCAAAACGTGAAAGACTTCGGTTTTGGATCGATATATTGGGAAATAGTCGTAAATAGATTGCGAAGGAAAATTAGCAAAATTAAAAACACGGGTGTAGTGTTGGAGATCTAGTTTTTTTTTTGTTATTTTATCATATTTTACACTTCAGGAAAAATTAAATTGGTATATGTTTCATATAAAAATTAATTGGTATATGAAACAAAATCAAATCATTACTCCAGAGTTGGACAATTGAAACTTTTTTTGGGCAGGAGAGTAACCAAATAGGTTACTAATTTTTGTTTTTCTGTTAATTAAAACTATTTTATACTGCAGGCAGAATTAAATTGGAATTAAAAATAAAAAAAAAAAAAATGGAAAAATGGAAATGGTTGGACAATTGAAACTTGCTACGTAAGAGCCACCAACTGAAAAAATTTCTTAATTTTTTTTTACAAATTAAACATATTTGATGTTTTTGAAAAATATTCATTGGTATTAGACATCAGAAAAGCCAACAAGGCAGTTCCAGAGCTGGAAAATTTTATATTTTTTGGAAGTTTTAAAGTAAATAGAGAAAACTAAATTTCTTCTTTGATAATCAAACATATTTTATGTTTTAGAAAGAAAAAAATTAGTATTAAAAATCAAAGAAATGGGTCTAGGATTTTAATGAATGTATGTACATATATATCGCTGACATGCCTCGGGTTAATAGTATTTAAGAGTCGTTACAGTCGAATGTAGCACTTTCCCTAGTTTTCTTTGCCTTTGAATTATTGCCGGCATATGTCAAATCATCGTTCCATTTGACCATTAAATCTTAATATCATCAAAATAATCAATTCCGACAATTGAAAAAGTGTGTAGTTCCCGGTTTCTTGCGAGAAGTTTTTACATTAAGGAAAAATTAATAATTATGTTTGTCATGCTGTTTCTTGCAGGGTAATTCAAAGATTATTTTAAAAAGTAAAAAAATATATATTCTGACTTTTCCTGTGATTCACAGAGTGATAACAATGTTGTTTTTTTTATGTGAGACGTTCCAGCATTACGCTGCAATTACACATGCAAAAATTATTCGAAATAGTCGAATCTCATGCAATTTGCTTTTCTGTCTACACATGCCATTGTTAGTTCATTTTCAAAATGACGTCGAAGCGTAAACTTCAATTTTGATTCCATTTCAACTTTTTGTTTGGTTTGTTATTTAGAGTTATCGAGTTCACCATATAGGCGAATTTTTGGGGAAAAGGTTAGCATATATTATTATTAATATTATTTTAATAATATTAATGCTCTTTAATTAACAAACTTGCTATTTTTTATGCGAATTTCAAGAAATACTGCATAATAATACATTAAATAAGTTAAAACTTTAATTACAATTTTACTGTAATCCAGAAAGTTTGCATTACAATTTTGGCAGGGTAACATTGATTATCGTTTTGACATTTAGTGGCATGCAAGTGCCAAATTTTTACTCGCATGCAAAATTAGCTGCCACTGGAGCGGCCACTAGAAAAATGTGTGTGTATTAGTAAAAAGTTGTAAGTGTATTGAATTTTTCGAACTCCCAGTGGCAAGGCGAATTCATACAAGGTGGCCTTACTTATGCAACTCTGTGTAAAATTTATTGAACTGTCAAATGAAATGCTTTGGAAAAAACAATGGCCGCACACAAAAACGAAAAACCAGCAGAGCACTTTGACAGTTCAATAATTTTGCCTTGGTAACAGCTGATCACCAATTTCTGAACTAAGGCCAGCTGGTATGAATTCGCCTTGCCCAGTGGCATGTGTAAACGCTAAGTTAGATATAGAGACGAGGCACAGTTATTGTTATGACAGCATTGCCAGTTGTAACTATAATTCAGGCGACTGAGCTGATGAATTCAGCAATTGTTATTTGGGTTGTCCATCTATCTGAAAGTCTCTTTATTTTGAAGTTGGTTTCTCGCACGAATTGTTGTTGAAAAAAAAATGATAATAAAAATTAAACTTATAAAATAAAAATCGCCTCAGAACAAAAACATTTTTTGTATGTTTTGTCCAGCATAAATTATATAATATAGGAAATCTATTCTAAAACTAAGTTTAATTATTATTTTACTCAAACAAATTTATTTATTTAGCAATTTGTAATAGACTATATTCAATCCCTGAAGCAGTTCTGTGGTCATATTCCGTAAATCGGTAAAGCTAAAACTTCATCGCTAAACATATAAAAAGTATTTTTAGTCTAAATACTTGTAAGAAACTTCTGTATATTTTTGGGGGCATACTGATGAACCTAATGACTCGATTTAGAATATAAATTTTTTAAATAAAATGAAAGTTTTGAAGAGTTCTGAAATGGCTTTAAATCAATATACCTTATAAAGGGTGTTTTTATAAGAGCTTGCTGATTTGAAATTTAAAGAAAACATGCCAAATTATGAAATGGCCAAAAAAAAATTTTATTTGGTAGATAATTTCTTGTCATTTAACATTTAAATATAATTTCGGGCATATGGCCACCACGACTATTTTGCTCAAAGGTCATTCTGGAGGTCCAATTTTCGACCACTTTTTCAAGCATTTGAGGACGTATTTCAGCAATGACACGTTGAAGACTGGTTTCCAAAGCGTCAATCGTTGCTGGTTTATCCACGTAAACCAATGATTTCAGGTATCCCCACAAAAAATAATCGAGTGGCGTCAAATCACACGAACGCGGAGGCCAATTCACCGGTCCATTTCTCGAAATAATGTTGTCGTTGAAATGTTCTTTCAATAAGTCCATTGTTTCGCCCGCAGTATGACAAGTGGCACCATCCTGTTGAAACCACATTTCGTTTACATCCATATCTTGAAGTTTTGGCACCAAAAATTCATTGATCATGATTCTGTATCGATTTCCATTCACGGTAACGCGTCGTCCTTCCTCATTTTTAAAGAAATAAGGACCGATGATTCCACCAGCCCATAGACCGCACCAAACAGTACATTTATCGGTATGAATTGGTAATTCTTGAACGGCGTGTGGATTATCTTCGCTCCAAATACGGCAATTTTGCTTGTTGACATATCCATTCAACCAAAAATGCCCCTCATCACTGAAGAGAATTTTGCGGTAAAAAAGCGGATAAACATTTTTAATTGAAGACTGTTTTTGAAAATAAATTTCCACGATTTGGAAGCGTTGTTCTGGAGTTAACCTGTTCATGATGATTTGCCAAACAATACTGAGTAGAGACGTCACTTTAAACTGTCAAAACAGCTGTCAGACAACAGAGTGATTCGTATAAAAAAAAACTTCATAAAAAAACACCCTTTATATATATATATATATATATATATATATATATATATATATATATATATATATATATATATATATGTATGTACCTTATATATTTATACGTATAGCTTATATATTTATTTTGTGTTAATTTTTATACCCTTAAGTGCACCGTAGAACAAGTCTCAGTTGTTTGGCTTTTTTTTAAATATATTTTTTTCCTTTTAAAAGTTTTATGTTGTTAAGGATAGTTTATGGTACTGACCTCTATTCACTTCTTAGTTTTCTTTATTATTATTTTTTTTTATCATAAACTTTTTAACAAACACAAACATTTTTCAATTTCAGTTTTATTTTTCATTTGTACCTGCTTTTAATATATTTCTTGCTGTTGCAAATACAATTTATTTTTGTCATGGCTGTGATTTTAGAGCGTAAAAATATGAAACATTGTAAATGATTGTAAAAAAATTCCAATTCTTGTTTTGCATAATAGATGAAAACATTCGATAATAACACTGTGCAACACAAAAAACAAAAATTAAGGTATGATGGAACAAAAAATTTAGAAAAATGGGACATGAAGAAAATAATCGAATGGTTACACGGGTATTAAAAACAATAACATGTTAACATCAGGTTGATACAGTTCTCGGATTCTTTTTCACAATAAAATTTGTGTAAATAGGAACTGTTATCAAAATTCAACTAAGCCACCTAATAAGTGGTGACAAACACAATACACATGAGCACTGATGATGAAAGTGTTGCGGCTTTCAAAAACAGCTGTTCTGCTCTGCTGTGTAAGTTGAATAACTAAAAACTGATGTTGACTTTCCTTTGTGCCTTGGACTATTTATCATGTCTTTCTGAGATTTAATAAAAAATTTCGAACAATTAGCCTATAAATCTTAATTCAAAAAAACTAAAACAGTAACAAAATTCTGGCATCTTTTGCAATTTTATGTGTGATTTCCATTTTAGGGACAGTTAGAGTTGCCACATTGTACATGGAAAACCCTCTTACCTTTGAATTCTAGGAGTTTGATAGGCTCAGCTGATTTCTATGAAATAGTATGAGGAATCTTTTTCACGAAAAAATGTAATATGTGGCCATGAACATTTTATTAATGTAACAAATCTTGAATTTATGGTTCTTATGTGTGTCTTTAAAATAAAAATCCTAAAAGCAGGCTAACACAAATATTTTCCCTATAGCCCTGCCATAGGGCTATAGATTGATGGACTAATTGTTTGAAAAAGTGTTTCAAATTCAGAAAGACATGAGAAATATTTTACGGCACAAAAGAAAGTCAACATGAGTTTTTTAATTATTCAACTTACAAAGCAGAGCAGAAGAGCTGTTTTGGAAAGCCGCTGCAATTTCAGCATCAGTACGCATGTGTATTTTTGTTCGTCTGTGTTTAATATCATATTCAGTTTTCAGTACAGTTTTTATTTATATAAATTTTAGTTGGAAATTGCATACGAGAATTGTATCAAACTGATGGTAGCGCGCACACTTTTAATCCCTGTGTCCCATTTTCTGAATTTTTTTTGGTGAATTTAAATTTTTCTCAAAAACTATTTATTTATTCTTTAATTTCTTTTTGTCCTCTGCCAAGTAGTCCGCATCAGACAGAATACATTTTTCCCATCCTCGAATCGGTTGTGATATGCAATTTTCGGTAGCCCTTCTTCCTATTTACATAAATATATTTTTTGATTCCCTTTCGCTATAGAAACTATAGCAGTTATAAAATGTTTCATAAAATTGGTATTTTGCATAAATCTGTTGCAGACCCGCGATATTTAAAACGTAAGTGTTAAAATGTTATCCCCATTCTATTTAGATTTTTCACTTGCATTTTTTAATTCTGTCTGAATCAGTTATTAGACTCTTGCTGTATTGTACAACATTTGATTTTGTTGCACCCTGTAATTGTGGGCAGAAAAACAACTGGAATTTTCACAGACCATGTAAAACGGCTACTTTGCAAGTTAATTACGTGACCAAAATATTTAAAGGCTTAAGGGTGCAGTTTGCAAAAATTGTAATTTAAAAAAAAATATTAAATAAAGCGAACTAGAAGGTAATTTTGATATTTAATAAATTCCTTCGTGCAGTTCTCTTATTTTATAATAAAAAAATATGGGTTTTCTGTTAAATTTTCTTATTCACTTACAATTCAAATTTAAAACTAAAACTTCGCCGAAATTGTGGCAAAAAACATGAATAATTGAATTTTGGCTACAAATTGATTTTTAGAACAAAAAAAAAAAAAAAGAAATTTTCAAATTGATATGCCAGATTGTCGCTCTGCACAGTGGGGGATTCTGGTCTATAAAAAGGAAGTATTTCTATAAATTTTATGAAAAGGACTTAATAAAGGATTGAAATGTGTTTGGTGTTGTTTTACATAAAAAAGCTGAATACATTTTATATTTAAACGTAAGAGTTACAGGATTTTTCTAAGCTGAGCTCGAATTGTGAAAAAGTATGAAATTATCCTTAAATATGATTTAAGTTTTCAACGATTTCTATCGTAGAAGCTGAATTTCTCTTGAAGATCGGTAGTAACATTTTATGGCCAGCAATTTTATAGAATATTCTATCGTCTTCCTTCCCCGTTTTACAGGTCTTTTTCGAATTTCTTAGAATAGAACAGAGAACTGTACTGATGATAAGAGTGTAGCGGCTTTCAAAAATGTCACTTTTTTTTTGCTTTGCCGCCCAATTGTAAAATTAAAACTTGATGTTGATTTTCCCAGGTTCTTTGCAATATTTATCCATATCTTTCTGAACTTCAAATTACGATTATTAGCCTAAAAATCTTAACTAATTTTAAAGTTTCAATAATAATTGGACCGTCCCAATTAATGTCACGCCAACTTATTGAAATAAAAAAGATTTAAAGTTTTAGCTCTAACGCGTTAAAACAACAATTTTATTACAAAAAAAAGGTGTTAAGAAACAACAACAGAGCAATTTCCATGTGAAATTGAAACTGATAAGAATTTAAAAAAGCATAAAAGCAAAGCAAAAACGCAATACAAGTTCAGCAACTAAAAATATTATAAAAAGCATAAAAAAATAAAATAAACAAAAAAGTTTTTTTACGCATCATTAAAGTTTGTAAAATTGTGCTCTTTGAATGTCACAACAACAAAAAAAGTTAAAAATATAAGATTTTAGCCCTTTATGTTTTTTTTTGTTTTTGGGAAGGAAATGTTCTTGAAATGTTGTTCAATAAAATAGAATGAGTAATATTTTTTATTGCTGTTTGAAATACTTTAAACTACAATTGAGGCGGAAGGCGGCTGGTGCCATAATCGTTGTTTTTTTTAGCAAAATTATCTAACTAATAAAATATGTTATATCTTTTCTATTTTTTTTTATGAAGTCATGTAGGGCAATATAATTTGCTCAAAATCACAGCAATCATTATGATTGTGTTAATAAAAATTTTGTTTAGATATGTGACAGTGATTGATTTGTTGCCAGGTTGTTTAAATAACGAAGTCATAGAACAGGTCAACGATTGACAGATAGCACACTTCTTTGTATTCTAATATTGTGGCGGACTAGCAGGCGAAGTGAAATTTAAAAAATAACAAAAATAATCCCCCTTATTCTATAACTGTTTGTCAACGTTACGTCAAGACAATGTCAAAAATAGCACACTTACCTATTCGTTGTACTTCTGATATTCTGCGACTTCTCTCTATGACCTTGAGTACGGCAAGAAGCTGTTAAAAATTACCAATTGCCGAAGAAAATGAGCACAGAAGTGTCCTATTTTTGATATTGTCTTGACGTGACGTTGACAAATAGTTACAGAATAAGGGAGAATAATTAAGAAAAGAAAATTAATAACAAAAAATAAAATAAATACTTATAAATATTAAATAAATATAATTTTACTCTAATATTTTTAAACTTAAGATCTCTTTATTTTAGTTAAAAATTTATTAATTTTCAATTAAAATAAAGAGACCTTAAGCTTAAAAATGTTAAAGTAAAATAATAATTAAAAAGAGGTCTATAAACCGGAAGAATTTAAATAAATATATAAAAACAATTTAAAATAATCTTAAAAATACTGAAAAATTACTGCAAGACACAAAAATGCACCTAAAATATTTTGATTTCATTTAAGTTGATGTGAACTGAAGCGTACGAGTACGAGCACCTAATAAATGAAATATGGAATTTCTTAGCGGTTCTAATTGCAGAGACTTAAGGAGATATATTGAAGAAACGTAATTAAATTCAAAGGTTTCTATGGTTTTTAATGGAGGCTCCCTATAATAGAATGGGAACTCCTTATACGTAATAGAGCGCACAACAGGCCTATGAGGCTTAAGTGTAATCCTCAACGGATTGGGACAGTTCTTGCTTATGCTCCTCTCTTCAACCTGACGTAAACTAATAAATAATTTTATATCCACCCATCCGATAAAATGTCTTTACATTGAAAACCTCCTTTCCACACCGATACTCGCAAAAGGTGTCTCGTAGAACAGACAGTAATACCGTGTAGTTTTTCTCAATTAATGCCATTATTGAGCTCAATTAACCATAAGCAATTTTAATTAAGCAATTGCTCAATTAACATTTAATTGTTATAAAATTGAGTAAAATAACTAATGCAGCACTGCTTAAAGGTGTGTTTAGTGAACTGAACACAACTCACTGAACAGAGTTAGCCGAGACTTAGCACCCAAATTAGGTGCCGCTGTGTCTAATTGATAGCAATTAGAGTTTTACGGTTCCTGAATGAATTAATTCAATTGAATCATTCATTCAATTGAAGCGAGGTGAATTATTCACTTTACTGAGCGTTTTCAGCTCAGTTCTTTCACTTCTTTCAGTTGTTTCAGATGTTTTAGTTGTTTCATTGGATCTGTCTCTCTCAGTAGCTCTTTTCGAAGTGTGTATGTCAAAATCTATAGAGAAAATGGAATTAATTCACTCATATCTGCAGATACACACATGGTGTGTTGCCTTATATAGGGTCTGCCAAATTACTTTTTTTTTTGAAAATGCTATAAAAAAACGACTGAATATTTTCTCAAATTTCATTTTTTACTTGAAAGTACAATCCTTCCGCTTAATAATGGAAAATAATTTCATTCAAATGCCTGCATGGCCCGATAACGATCGCCATTGACTGTAGCGGCCACTCCTTGCCCATTTTCGAAGAAAAATGGCCCAATTATGCCTCTGGATCAAAATCCGCACCAAACAGTTACTCGTTTTGGGTGCGAGTTTTCTGTGCCCCAAATGCTACAATTTTGCTTGTTTACATACCCGCCAAGATCCAAATGAGCTTCATCTGAAAATATGATTTTTTTTTTTGGCAAAATCGGCATCTTCTGTAAGTCGATCGCAGGCCCAATTAGCGAAGCGAAAACGCATTGGATGGTCAACCATATTCGTTCAGCGGAAGGATAAAACTAATTATCTGTCAAATCAGACATGAGCTAAGTGTTACCATTCACGAAATAAGCACTAGTTGGAAAACAATCATTAGATTGCAGACCCTATATTATTAGAGTTGCCAGATAAAAAATTTTTAAACAGCACTGCCATGATACATATTTCAGTACTTATAATCTCGGTGCACTATTTATATGTATTTATTTTAAAGTCACAAATCGGATTGATTTCTATTATTGTGGTAAAGCTAACGATCATTTAAATGTTTATTACAATTTATAATTTTTATATACGCGCAATTATTACTTATGTTGAATTAATGTGTTTTATATTACATATTAACGAAAAAATAAAAAAAAGGCATAACTGGTTGTTATATTAGCTAGTCTGATTCTTTCATTTTCTTTCATGACATTTTCATTTCATGAATTATGACTGAGGTAAAGAATCAGCTGAGCTAGTGAATGAACTGAATGAATTAATTCAGTAAAGTGAGCGGAGCGAAAAAGAACCCTCACTCAAAAGAGCTGTTTTGTAGAACTCTAATAGCAATGCTAGCCTATTAGCACAGTGGTCGTGGGTCCGTTTCCTGCCAAAGATCTTGGAAGTGTGCGATGTTTTCAGGTAATACAATGAGACCTACTAGGACCTAAGTGGACTAAATTTTTTAATCAAAAGTGCCCCTATGTACAATCTAACGTATCAACTAAAAAATTGTGGAAAAAATTAACAATAAAACATTAATATGTCGAGAATTAACTAGAAAATTAAAAAAAAGCGAAAACAAAATTAAAGATCCTAGATTTGAAATTGAGGTCCTCATGAATATAAGCAATTTCTATATTTAGTTGCCATCAATTCAATTTACTAATTTTGGTATATATGTGAACAGAAAGTTAATTGTGGCAATAAAGTGTAAATTGACTCAATTAAAAATGCATGTCTGAACACCATATAAGAGCGAAGTGGCAGAACGGATCAATGCTGCTTAATTCGGATAGAAAACGAATTAAAAAATTGTAACTAGAACCTGAATAAAAAATAGTTTTTAGCCTAATAACTATTTGAATTTATTTCAAGTTCGAATAATAAAATACATATTCCTGTTTAATAAAAATTGTTTGAGGTGCGATCTCAAGGTTCTTGTCTAAAATGGACCTTCATGGCTGTTAAGAATCCTCTTCGTTGCCTAACGCTTTAATTCTGTTTTGTCTATTGCGTGTGTGTGTGTGAGCTTTTACTTTTTGTGTGATTAAATATAAAAAAAAAATACATTTTATATATTTTGATTTCACTAGTTCTCTTGCTTTGCCAATGACTCTCTGTTTTGACAAGAGGTGTCATTATCACGACTGTGAAAAAAAAATAACTAAAACACTCACAAAAACAAAAAGTTGAATTCAATTTTTGTTTTGTATTTTTGCACAATTTTGTAGCACTTGTTACGAGTATGGCGAGGCAGCAGTTAAGTTTTTTTTTTTATGAATTCATTAGATAAAAATTAAAAAAAAAAAAAAAATCAAATAGCCACAACAAACTCTTGGTAAATAAAGAAATAAGAAAAAAAATTATTATTGTTGTTGATAATATATTTCTTTATATTAAAAATTACCTCATAAAGTTAAAAGCCGGTGTTTTGTTTTTGTTAAATTTTCGGTTTCTTCGTTTTAAATTCTGTTGTTTTTCGGACTAAATTTGAATTAATGCAATAAAATACAAAAACAAATATGTATAATTGCTACAATTAGTTTGTATAAGAGAAATAAGAGTAAAAAACTAATTAACAAATTTTGAGCAGATTTTATGGCGGCAACAATTAAATACTAAAACCACAATTTACAAAATAGTTTTATTTTTTTTTAGTTTATTTTTACGGAATTCGAATTTAGTCGGTAACTAAAGGTGTCTCTAGATGAAATCATTTCCGTTTTTAAAACAGCCATCATAAAAATCTATTTAAAAAAAGCACAAAATTATAAAACAACGAAAGAAATAATATTATAAAAATAGTGATAATGTAATTTAAATTACATGCGAAAAGAATAAAAAAATAATATAAAAAAATTATGGCACAAGTGAAAATTATTTGTATATAAAATTTACAAAAAAAAAAAAATAAAAAAATTATATAAAGAAAATTTCTGTGAAATTTTTCTATAAAATTATTTAAGAAAAATAATAAATAAATAAATGTTTAATTAAAAAATTATATACATATAAAAATAATAAATATGTACACCTCCGTCCGTCGCATTACGCCGCTTAATGCCAACAGCAACAACCATCACAATAGACACAATGGCAATACCACTTGTGCAGCGTCTACTCCTTTAACCACTGCAGCCTCCATAATGGGCTCGGCATTCGATTATCCTCCCATACCAAAAGTTCATAAAGTGTCATCAAAACTACCGCTCAACTATGAAAGAACAGACAAAGTAAGTTTTGAGTTTCAAACACTTTTAATTGGCCTTCAACTGTAATTAACAAGTTTAATTGGTTGTGCAGTTTAATTGGTTTAATTAAATAAAGATTTAAAGTCCAAACAATTAAACAGTTAAATGTGTGCTGTGCAATTTGAATTTGGAAAATTTACGTCAGCATTTTTAAAATGAAAAGAAATGTGATAATATAATTAATTTTTTTTTTAAAGTTTAATCAAATTTAATCGAGTCCAGGAGCAAAGAAATAAATTTCGCTGCTTTTAGTGACACAAATAAATTATCAATTCAACATGGCCAACAAAAATGATCAGTTCACACGGTTGTCTTGTACAACAAAAGTTGCCAGATCAGTTATTAGGCATTGCAGTCTTAAGCGGCATGGCCACACATCACACTGATCAAGGCGAATTCAATCAGGTGGCCTTATTTCAGAAAATGTCGATCAGGTGATTTTACGCTGATCTGTCAAAATCTTCTTCTGCTTACTTTTTTTTCCAATTAAAACTAAAAATTTTTGTGCGCCAAAAACAAAGTTTTTAAAAATTTCTAGTGATAATGGATGCGTAGCTTGGATATTGAGTAAACTGCTAGACTATCAATATGGATTACGGAACGAGAAATTTTCAGCCAATAACAAAATAAAGACAATGATTTTTAAATAAATAAATACATTTTTACAACTTTTATAATTTATGTTTTCCGCATATTTTCATTTGTCTCAAATCGTAACAATCGCATAAAATTTTAAGTGTTAAGTAAAATGTAAATACATCCATAATAATAACTAATTTGTTTTCTTTCGTTATATTAAATTAATAAACATTAAATATTACAAATACAATAGACCACTAGCGGCAGCATGAGCCATTAGAGTATTGGCAGCTTGTTGAGTTTCCCACAGTAGACGGGTTTCTTTCAACCAGTCGGAAGCTATTTTACGTGGGGCGCCTTGCAAAAGATTCATTTATTTAAGGCCATTATTAGATCGCCACGATCAACAAAGTATCTAAATTAAACAATTCATTAATAAACCTCTTATTCAATGTAACTTCAATAAATATTTTCATACCTTGCTGTGTTTAAAATGTCAAACGTATCCAACTTGTTGTAGTCGAATATCTTATTTTGTAGTTTGTCTTGTGAAATAGGATTGTTAGGCTTAATCTCATCATCCATGTACTTGCGCAACGACTGTTTGGCCTCTATAGCACTATTGCCGATTTTGGTATGATCTCCCTGTGTGACTGATATACAAATAGTCAAGCCCTTACCGGTTTTAAGTTGAGTAGCAAACGCAAAGATTTTTCGATATTTCGGCATAAAATTGTCATTCCAGCCAGTTTTTGGTGTGTGGTGGCCTCTCCTCCAAACGCGACAAAGAATATCTGGCCGCTGGTAGAGCCATACCTCTTATACTATCACTCCATTGTATAGTATTATTAATGCATTTACAACTCCAAATTAAACTGGTTTTACCTTTTTAAATTTTAGGTATTTAATGTTTTAATCAAATGCAGAACAGATATTTTTTTCTTTTTTCTACCATATCACAAACATCTGTGTAACAATTTTTTACTTTTTTCTGCATAACTAAATTTGACATTTCAGAAGCCTGTACACTAACAAAATACATGTTCCCTATACAGAGTTGCATAAATAAGTTCACCTTATTGAATTCGCCTTGACACTGATGCTTTAAACTTGTGTATGTGTTGGTAAAATTCTGTTTGGCAGTGAAAATCTAAATTGTTTTGATATTTTTCAAACTCACATCAAACCATACGTGTGAGTTTTTTTTTTTCACTAACACTATCAAAGAAAAGCTGAGTTTAATGCTAGGAACACAACTGGGACGAACTACGAATTTCGTTTAGTACGACGAATTCGTTGGTAAAAATTCGCTCTATAAATTCCTCGTATGAAACACAATAACGACGAATAAATTAAAATAATGAACAAAACAATTGTAAATTTTGTTAAAAATCTTTGTAATCCTCTGATGCCAGATTCTTTAGACATTCAATAATTAACCCGGTGGTGTCCATTTTTTTCCATAACAAATTCCTTTTTGTAATTGTTTTCTGAAAATTTTTTCTGTAAATAAATTATTCTTTTCATTTAACAGCTGATGGGGTAACCATATGAAAAAGTAGGAAATAGGAAAAAGTGTTCAAAATTAATAAAAAGTCGTCCGAATGATAAATTTTTGTGAATTGGTGAATACATTTTTAGTATATACTGAAAATTTTCGTGCTAGATGCAACAATGTGAATTAGTAGTGAATTATGTTATGCCACAAAAAACCAGCTTGAGTATATGAAACCTGGGCACCTCATATCGATTTGTTCGTCGCTCGCTGACGAAACAATTAGAAACAAACCTATTTCAACTTTCGCTGAGTATGACGAATTTCGTCCAACGCCACGATTGTGTGCATTTTCATATACGCCAATGTGTTATATTTTTGGCGACGAATATTCGCGACCAAAAATTCGTCGTTCGTCGCAGTTGTGTTCCTAGCATAAAGCATCAGTTTGATGTGTGGCCATGCCGCTTTAATCTTTAATTTGCAGTGCTGCCAACATAGTACATGGTTAGCTAAAGATGATGCTGTTGTCTCATTTGACATTGACTAATGAACTTGCAATTTCTGGCATTAATATGATAATGACAAACAAAAACTGTACTCACGTTAGCCAGATAGATGTCTAATAATATTCCCCTTTATTCTGTAACTTTTTGTCAACGTGACATCAAAACAATATCAAAAATATTACAACAAAGAACTTCTTCTGACAGCCTGTGACTATTTTCTGAGGCAAGGGGCTGCTAGAAATTTTTAATTGCTGTGAAAAAGGAGTACAGAATATTGTCTTCACATGACGTTGACAAATGCTTATGGAATAGGGGGAGTTATGGCCTTACAATGGGGCGTTGTAAGACAAACATTGTCAGTTAATAAAGTGGCAATATTTTACAAGTTACTAATTGCAGCCTGAGCTGATACTTCAGTCGGGGCAATTTGCATTGAAACATAATTTTTTTTTCAAATAAAACATAATTTTTAAAACGCATGAGAGTTCATTTTTTTATTTGTTCAATCAATAAAATAATAAATTCATAACATAATTTTTTCTCTGTAAATCAAATAAATTTGCTAATTAAATTAACATTTTGAAAGTACAAACAAACATTTTTCTAATTGAAACTGAACTCATACTTCACTGGCGAAGTATTAACAACTATAATTATAAAATAATAAAATAGCTGAATGCCTGTAGCAAATAATAGCATTTAATAAGTAAATAAATTAATTTCAAAATAGTTTTTTTCAAGTTCAAAAGAAAAAAATTCCTACAAATCTGCACATAAAACAGCAAATAATTGTTCATCTCTGGTAAATTGTTTCATTGTTATTTTATTATTTTGTTTGCAATTAATACAAATAATTAATGCTGCAAAGCAAAAAAAAAAAACAGTTTTGTAAAAGGAAAATGAAAAGGAAAAAAGAAATGGAAACCAATTATTCAAATCATCAGCGTTAAGACATGAATTTAGCAAAAAAGAAAAAAAATGTTTATAAAATGCAACATTGTTCAGATTGTAACAAATGCAAGATGGGAATTTTTATTAAATAACTTCATTGCAATTTTGCTTTTTAATTTTTTAGCAAAATACCGGCAAAGAAATATGTAAATCCTACAGCCTTTAAATGCAAAACAGTGATGCCAGCAAATAAATAATCTAAAAAAATTCAGTGGGTCTAACGAACGCATTGTCATTGATCCCTTAAGTAAAACAATACACTGTATGTGTATGCTTGAGGCAAAAGCTGTTTGCCAAAAATCTTTCCATTAAATTTCTTAGAAATAATTTTATTAACGCCCATGTGATGGAAATCGCTTAGCGCATGAAATAAAGCGTTTTCGATTTGAAGTCACAAAATTGGCGTGCTGGAGTTCGTAATCGCTCAAAATCGTTCAAAAGAAATTGGCGTTTTTCAAGTCGCATGTGATTTGACAATCGTGCGATTCATAGCACATGCATGTAAATCTTAATAAGCGATTACAATAAATTATTGTATCTAATTAAATATTTTATTTAATATTTTTTTTGTCTAAAATGGGCTAGTGAAAAAGTTCAACTTAAGCCTAGTGTTTAGAAAAAGTTTTCTTGGGGATTTTATAAACTGGCGAGAAAAAATCGTCTAAACAAAATCTCTTAAAAATAATAAATAGAATGTAATCACGTTCGTTTATTAAAATAAAAATAAAAATAAATAAAAAATAATATGCAGTTTCGCTGATTTGAACCTATAGCCTGTTGGGAAAATTAACATCCTGTAATACAAAATCTCTTAAAATTTAGTGATTTTTTGTTAGAATAGATAAATTAATCATGCGCAATTTTGTTTACATAATATTTCTCCGACCAGCCTCGTAAACTGTGTATTAATAAAAAAGAAAACGAATGACTTCCACACATTCCGTCAGTTGTCTTCAAGCGCATAAATAACTAAGTGAAATAAAAAAGTCCTCCCATTAAATTCTCGTACTTCAAAGAAATTCTATGTTGCGCGGAAATACTTAAAAAGAAAATATTTAGAAGCATTTTCAACGATTAACGGCTTATAAATCGTTTGCTATTTTATGCCACAAATGCTACACATAATTCCAACGCCATTCATTTAATTACCCCTTTGATTTATATTAAGTCATGACTACTTGGCTTGGCCTGGCTTGTCTGTATAATTAAAAATGATCATTATAATCATTGGCATCGTCATCATTATCAGCACTTGGTCTTTATGCTTGTACTCGTACAGTAAATGAAAGTATAATTGCAATTGCGTGAAAGTAAATTAAAATACTTCAATGAGAAAAAGTGGAAAACTAAAACAAATCAAAAGAGGGGGGGAAAAAAGAAAGAAAATGTTGCTTGTTTTCCTTTCTAGTCAGCTTATCAAACAACATCCTTTCGAATAAATAAAAAATGACAATTTCCGCAAAAGTAAGAAAAAACACTTTAATGTAGTTTGGATAGGAAGTATTAGAAAATATGAAAACGATTATAATAGAAAATGTAAATAAATAAATAAATATGTTGAACGAACAACAACATTTACAGTTTTATGAGAAAATGATGTGGCAGACTTTTCCAATATAATAAAAGTTTCAACGAAACCAGGCCTGGAAATTAACAAGTGCAAGGAAATTTTGGTCAATTTTGTTTTGAAAGTACTATTTTTTCTATTGCCCCACATAATCTTGCTTCAAAGAATAGTGAGCATTTTACTGCATTAAAGTCCAAGTAAAGCGATTATATCAAGAGGTGACTGATTGCTTGTCTTGTAGAATTATTTGGCCTACTGTCGCTAAATTTTGGAAATATTTTTAATAATATTATTAAGATAAGAATTTTTTACTCAGACCCAAATTCAAATCTGCAAATAATTTTTTTATCTTTAAAATTTTTTAGTTAATTTTATCAACGGGCTTAAGTTCGAATCTGCAAGACTGCAAACCATTTTTTTGTTATTTTATTAATAAATGAATTTGTTTAAATTCTATTTTATTAATTTTATATTAAGATTGGAATATTAAGAATATTTTTCAATAATCATCAAACCAGCAGAACGGATCAGTACTGATTTCGAGGCCGCTACGCCATCTCATCAGCGTTCTTTGTTCAATTTTTCCACTTTTGCAAGTGGTGCTAGTTAGTAGGAATATCAACTATTTAACCAATATTTTAACGAAAATTGAATATGAGAAGTTATCACATTCATATTTTTAAGTTATTACATTTTGGTTAGTACGAAATTCCCCAACCCTGACGCAAAAGTGGAAAAATTGAACAAAGAACGCTGATGAGATGGCGTAGCGGCCTCGAAATCAGTACTGATCCGTTCTGCTGGTTTGATGATTATTGAAAAATATTCTTAATATTCCAATCTTAATATAAAATTAATAAAATAGAATTTGAACAAATTCATTTATTAATAAAATAACAAAAAAATGGTTTGCAGTCTTGCAGATTCGAACTTAAGCCCGTTGATAAAATTAACTATTTACATAAAGAAAGTTCGACTAATAAAAATTCATACATAATTTAAAATTTTTTTTAAAGAATTTTTATTCAATTCAGGCTATCTCATTGAGTGTGGAATATTTAGAATATTTTTTATAATCATCTGTTAACAAAATAATTTCAATTCAATAAAATTGTAAAAAAATCATACACAGACTTAGTCTGTGTTCATACGAGCCATGTCTTATTGACAAAATTCTTACTTTTTCTTCTTTGAACTTGCATTCGTGTCCACACAATTCATGTCTTGTTGACGACATGTACATATAGTTATATTCATATGAATGAGAAAGCAAAACGTACTGGCAGTACATGCGCATGAGTACTCGTTACTTTTCCCTTCTCCCCTCTCGCCTATAAAGCAACAATCATTTATTTATTTATTTAAATTAGTCTATGGACAATTTCCTTACAGACTATTTAAGCAGAATAGTATATAAATCAATTAAATTAATACAAATTGAATATTGCGCTCTTTATAGAACACAACAAAAGTTAATGATTAAAAAAACATATGACGTTACGTTTGATGATACAAGGGTTCTGCGAAAAATCTATAAAATGATACATTTCATTAAAGCAATTACATCGTTTTCTAAGAGGATCTGACATTTCATAGTTAGTACGACAAGCTGCAACATAGAGCGGGTTAAAAGAACGAAGTGAACGTTGCGGAATATTGAAACATACGTTGTTCAGTAAAAATTCGGAGTTGATGTTACCACTGGGAAATATTTACCATAAAACAGGCGTTGACTCATGCCAGTAAAACATGACTCGTATGAACACAGACTTATGATCTAAATAGAATGATTTTTTTGGAAAAAATTTCAAAATTTTTCATATTGTGCATATCTTCTTCGTAATACCTTTTACATCTTATAAACTGCATCAATATTGATGTACGATAAGGTACTTGAAAGTGTACCACAAAACAACACCGTAATCATGCCTTAGTCAGATTTATCCGCTTGCAACCATGAAATGACGACGATTGGGGAGACAAAAACCATGGCTGAAGGACATGCCAAGAAAAACTTCTTTTGTGGAAAGTTACTTTGAAAAGAAATTAATGAAAAAATAACTATTGACAAAAAAAAAAACATTCAGTTCTTTCTACGAATATTGATCATGTCTTTCTAAATTAGGGTTGCCATTTCAAATTTTAGAAAAGGAGTACAACAACCTTAAAAAAGGAGGGCATTTAACTCAAAAAAGAGGACTCTTTTTTTGCCTAAAATTCAAATACAAAAATCAAAAAACTCAATAAAATATACAAAATTACTTTTTATTTTAATTAATATTGAGCTTGAGGCTTATTTTTATAAAATAATAACTATAAAACTATTTCAATATCCTCTGGATATCTTCTTCAGGATAACAATTTAAAAATTATTTATAATATTTCAACAATAAAAAAAAATACAAAATTACTTATTTTTATCACATTTTTTCAAATATTCATAAAGTGCTTGACAATTCATACAGTGATGCCAACGCAGTCTCTAACGCATCACATATAGCCCTTTTTGTTCAAAATAGTGATTTTTACTGGATGTTTCACAATTTCGAACGAAAATTGATTCGTACGAAATCTGTGTTATTTGTAAATTATTTTGGTCGTTTTGTTTTAAAAATTTTAGCTTGGCTACTTATGAGCGAAAATTTAGCAATTTTGATATTTTGAAAATGTAAATGCAGCAATAAGTAGGACAACCCCGGACACTTATTAAAAAAAGAGGAGGACGGACCCCGACGATATAAAAAAGAGGACGGTGTCCGGGGAAAAGAGGACGGATGGCAACCCCTATTCTAAATACAATATTTTAGACCATGAATTCTTAATTGAGTTTTAAATTTATAAACAAGGGAAAACATTTACATTAAAAAAATTTGCTTGAAGCATATTTGAGCGCTTTTTTGTCATTTTTATGAAAAATTTATTATTAAGGGCCATTATTACAACTTAAAGTTAGTTAAAAGTAAGATTTTATCAGACGTATAAAAAGCTTTTCATTATTGCAAATTGGATTTAACTTACCAGGTATAGGATAAAGTTACCAGTAATTTATCGCTCACTTTTGGCTTAAAGTAAAATTTTGCAAATGATAAAGTTTTTATACGTCCGATAAAATCCTACTTTTAATTAACATTAAGTTGTAATAATGGCCCTAAGTGATTATAAAGCCAAAATACACATGAGTACTGATGTTGAAATGTATCGGCTTTCGAAAACAGTTGGTTTGTTCTGCCCTGTAAATTGCATAATTAAATTGATGTTGACTTTCCCTTATTCCCGGGAATATTTATCATGTATTTCTCAATTAATAGACTTTAAATTTTAAATGAATAATTTATATTGTACTCATCTACACCGCAATACCTTTTAAATTTTATAAATTTCATTAAAATTTAGGGACGATAAGATATTTAAAAATGTACCACAAAGAAATATGCACAGAATTTATTTACAAACTAATTTAAATTCTTCTGGTTTCTTGACCTCTTTTTAATTATTATTGTATTCTGATATTTTTAGGCTTAAGGTCTCTTTATTTTAGTTTAATTTTTAAATTAAAAATTAAACTAAAAAGAACTTAAGCTTAAAAATATCAGAATACAATACAAACTAATTTATATTAACAACCGCAATCATGCTGCTACGGTTAACAAATCATGAAAGTTGTAAAACATTTACTGTGGTACAGCATTTACCAACTCTGAGAGGAAAATAAAATATTTCTTCCTTTGGAAAACAATGTCTTTTTCAATTTATGCCACAAAGTTGCATGAATGAATAGATGAAAAAAAATAAATAAATAAATGAAATAATTGCAAGTCAAACGGGTAAGACTTTTATTGAAAGTAAAATAATATTTATGAGCAAAAGTGTGCCATTTCCTATTAACTTCTTAAGGCAAATAGATCATAGACAGGATACAATAAAACCAGAGTATATGCCCAGGAAGCATCATCAAATATTTGTGTTGGCTCTTTGATGTCAAGGTCTTTCACAGGGTGTGTTAAAATATGCCGGTATTCCTAGACATCAAAATAAGACTTTCCATGTCTGCAATGCATTTAACTATCAATCAACAATAGGTATCCAGATTAGATTCAGAAAATAGCTGTTCAACGAAATGAGTTGCTAGTCATCTGTACAAGAAGCGTGATATAACTGCTGTTAATGGGTTAATTATTCGAAAAATATATATGTAAAAAAATTATCTATGAATTTTTATTAGTCGAACTTTCTTATGTAAATTGTTAATTTTTATCAACGGGCTTAGTTCGAATCTGCAAGACTGCAAACCATTTTTTATTATTTTATTAATAAATGAATTTGTTCAAAAAGTGGAAAAATTGAACAAAGAACGCTGATGAGATGGCGTAGCTGCCTCGAAATCAGTACTGATCCGTTCTGCTGGTTTGATGATTATTGAAAATATTCTTAATATTCCAATCTTAATATAAATTAATAAAATAGAATTTGAACAAATTCATTTATTAATAAAATAATAAAAAATGGTTTGCAGTCTTGCAGATTCGAACTTAAGCCCGTTGATAAAAATTAACAATTTAAAAAAATTATCTCTAAAATAAATCTTGAAATCAGCTGTTCTGTTATAAAAAGTAACACAAATAAGTTCAGGGCTCATTTGAACAAATTCATTAGTCTCTGGTCACAATTTGTAGCCAAAAACCCGTCTATTTGCAAACCAAATTTGACGTGGAATAACGGAAAAGCCGTTCCCCATATCTACATAACGTTAATGAACTCACTAATTTCTGTAATTTCTAATCACTTTAAACATTTTTATTGCATGTGATCTTTAAATGAAATTTGTTGCAAAATTAATTGCAAAATGAACGGCTGTCCACGAAATAAATTGCAGCTCAATTTTCAAAGTGACTGAATAAATAATTCAAATGGTAAATAAAAATTTTCTTAATTACAAAATGATGGCAAAAGCATTTACGCTTTAGCCATCAATTTATTTAAAGATTAAAAAAGAAAAAGATTTTTTTTTAATCGAAGTGAATAGCAAAGAAAGCAAAACTGCAACTCATTGTATCTGTCTGACTGTCATTCGAATTTAATTTCCACTACAAAAATCGTTATGAATTCATAAATTATTTCTGTGGCACTTGCCGCACGTTGCCACAACTATTAATTTTCTCTCAGACATTTATTTAATTTAATATTTATTTCTGTGATTTTTTTACTTCTTGATTTCAATGTTGAATGTTTATTTTATTTTTTTTTTATAAAATTGTTAACTTTTTTTTTTGTTTACACGCGTTGTAGCAACTTCGAGTTTGTTGCATTGAACACAATGACGTTTGCCTGCAGCAAATGGTTAATGCTTTAAATGATTTTGTGAATTATTGAAATGTATGTTTTGATTTTTTTTCCTAAAATTTTTGTGTTTATGTTTTGTTTCTGTTGTTGTTGTGTATCAAGTTAATTTTATTTTGGCTATTTATTACCTATAATCGATCGTTGTTTTGCTTTAACTTTTATCCACTCATTTACCTTTCAAACACATTCACTTCTGTTAAGCGTGCGCGGTGTGGTGTCTTTTAGAAAGACACACTAGTAACTCTTTCTGCCAGCCAATAACAACAAATATACAGCGATTTTTGAAGGTTTATATATATTTGTATGTTTTTGTAAAGAGTGTCCCAGTAAAAATAAAATTTTTCAATTTAGTGTGAATTAAATTTTTAAACTTTAGGTCTATATTTTATATACATATTTATGGCTTAAAAAAATCGTGTAATTTCTTAAAAAAAAAAACTTTACTTCTAATTTTTTTCTTACAAGTGGCAACTCTGTGTTTCAGTAATAAGAATGAAATTTTATTTTAATTGAACTATTTTTTTAAGCTTCAGGTTTATATTTTATATTTTCATTGCTTAAAAAAATAGTTCAAGTACTTAAAGTGTCGATTTTTTTTTTAGTACAAGTGGCATCTCTGTGACATATGGAAAACTCTTAGGCCTGCGAAGGCCATGGCACTTCATTCAATGGGTAATGGAGCAAAATATTGACTTCATTTTCTTTATGAAAAATGCATTTTTTCCAATGAAACGCATTTTCATGAGAATGTCTCATCGTGAATACAAAAAAAAATTGTCGAATCTGGGACTCAGGAAATCGTCATGCCATCCATGAGAAACGAATCCGCTGAGCAACTGTTTGGTAGACATTTTTGTCGGGCGGCGTGATTGAACCTTATTTTATTTTTTTTAAGCTGATAAGAAAATTTCATAAAAAGAGTGACGGGCCTGTCAACAGAACTGTGGGGACCATTTGATGAATATTTTCTTCTACACTAATCAGCACATGATCCAATAAAAATATGCCAACTATTCAAAAACGAAAATGTTATATTGTTTTAAAATGAAAAATCGCATTCTTACTGAGTCACCCTTTACATAAAATATTTTGTTGTGTAATTTTTTGTTTTGTATTTACTTAAAATATTTTGTTGTAAATTTATATATATATATATATATATATATATATATATAAATATATATATATATATATATATATATATATATATATATATAATATATATATATATATATATATATATATATATATAAATATATATATATATATATATATATATATATATATTTATATATAAACATATGTATATATGTACATATATATTGTGCTTATCTACATAAAAGTATCTTTTAAAAAATACTTGCTTAATAAATATTGATGGACGTTAAAATACCTAAAAGTGTACCACAAAATTATGTTTAACGTTTTTGATATCTAAAGGCGCTATATGTGAAATTAGACACCCTATAATGGCAGTAGTTCTTTATATATTCATATAGCTTTAGCAAATAATTGCAAAGTAATCAGTATTAATGAAAGGGACGATTGCAACAAGTCCTAAGATTAATTTTTTATTTATAATTTTAATAAACTTTTTATGATTTTTAATTTAAGCCATACATTTTCCCTAACAATATATTAATGATATATTTTCTTTTCTTTTCAGGTACGTATTCAAGCATTTCCTCTCATATTTGTGAGTATATTAATTTGTTAGATGATCAAATTAAAATTTTCCTAACGGGTATTCGTAAAAAAATTTAAGTCTAGTTAAGGACGACCAATTGCCCAAATGCAACAACGACTCATTTATTTAATTGATTTATTTATCTAGTTACAGCCAATTCTAAGAATGATTAGCGAATTTTTACACAAAATATTTTTGAAATATTAAAGCCTTAAGTAAATTTAATTAAAGAAACTGATCATTCTCAATGTTGAAGATGGAGCTGGAAAATTTCTCACAACATTTCTCAACTTATACCGAACCAGCACCTCTGAAACTGCTGGATTCACACACCTCGTGAATGACCACAAATTTAATTTAGTTAAAAGACTTTCACAACTTCTTTATGGCCGGTCATTTTATTTCCTGTAACGTTTTCTTGTCTAATAAATATCTTCAATCTCAATAAATCATTTCACATGTTATTGTTGTTGCCAATAGTATTTTTTTTCCTATTTCGCACTATTTATGGAAAATTAGTTTTCTCTCTTCTGCACCTTTTCCATATTATTTAATAGCAGTTCATAGAAAAAAAAATTAAAAAAAAAGAAGCATTAAAACATATTTTTTCCCAATAAGCGCAACTTATAAAATGTCTGATTGCTCTTTTATGGTTTTTATGTAACGAATTGAAATATCTGATATAATTTTTTACAATGACTGCCTTCTTCCACTTGAAGCAATCGCAATACGTGCATTAACGCATTAAATAAATCAGTTGTACGAATTAAGAATTATTATTCCATTAGAGTTTGTTTTCCCACTTATTTTTATCATCATAAATTTCTGTTCCCCTGCTTTGACAACTTAACACCTTCTCTTTTATCTTGTTTTTATTTTATTTTTTTTTGGTAGATTAATTACAAAAATTACTTAATTTTGTAACACGGAACTTCAACTGGCGTCTCTAATTACCTGCTTAAGTTCTTTGCCACACAAAGAAAAACCACAAATCATAAATGAAAAACTTCCACACGTTTAGTGCGGAATTAAAAGGCCTAACGAAAGTCAACTCACATTTCAAATGTCAAGATCATGGAATGGAATGTGAACGCAAAAAGGCACATCAGAAAACCAAAACTCACGGAAACTTTCTTAAACTTTTTCATAAAAAAAGTAACAAAAAGCCAGGGCAGCCAACCTTAAACTTTCAGTTTGTCAGCTGACAAACATGAACAAAATTTAATTTTTTTTGTATAATAAAAATACTTATTCGCTATGCAAATTGCATGTATGCAATCTTCAGTTCGCTCTAATTTTGTAAATCACTTTACATTTGCTTTTTGTACAAATTTTAAATATTGAAAACTGAAGCAGAGAAGGAAACAAAATCAAAACCGATGAGTAACTAAATATTTTTAGTTAAAAATTAGGATTCACCTTATGTTGTTGAACAAACCTCGTATAGATTATTTGAAAATCGGTTCGACAGAATGGAAATTAAAATAATTTTAAGAAAAGGCACTTTTTTGGAACAATTATTTTTTGTAAAAAGTACTTTTATGATAAAAATATATTTACGGAAAAATATTTTTTTGTTGTTGTAAAAAGTACTTCTCTGGAAAAAATTCTCTTCTGGAAAAAATACTTTTCTGGAAAAAAATACTTTTAGGAAAAAACTACTTTTTTGAGAAAAAAGTACCTTTTTGTAAAACGTATTTTTTTAATATTTATTGGATAAAGAAAGTTTTTTTTGAAAATATATTCTTTTGGAAAAAGTAGTTTTTAAAAAAGTACTCGTTGGGAAAAAGGCAGTTTTAAGAAAATTAAAAAAAAAAAATTTTATAAAATGTGCCATTTTGGAAAAAATATTTTTGGCAAAAAGTATCATGGAAAAGCACTTGTTGGAAAATTAAATATTTTAAAAATACTTTACTTTTTTTAAAAAGTACTTCTAGGAAAAAAATATTATTTGTTGGAAAAACTACTTTTTGCAAGAAGTACTTCTTTGAAAAATGATTTTCGTAAAAAAAGTGCCTTTCTGAAAAAATTACTTACGTGGAAGAGTATTTTTTTTGTTTGTAAAAAACAGTGTTCTGAATAAAATACTTTTGTGAAAAGTTCCTGTTTTTGAAATAGTACTTTTTGTAAAAAATACTTTTTGTAAAAAGTATTTTTTGTAAAAGTACCTTTCGTAAGAAGTACTTTTTGTAAAAAGTACTTTTCGTAAAAAGTACTTTTTTTAAAAAGTACCTTTCGTAAAAAGTTCTTTCCGAAAAAAGTACTTTTTGTAAAGAGTACTTTTCGTAAAAAGTACGTTTTGTAAAATGTACCTTTCGTAAAAAGTACTTTTTGTAAAAGTACATTTCGTAAAAAGTACCTTTCGTAAAAAGTTCTTTTTGAAAAAAGTACTTTTTGCAAAAAGTACTTTCGTAAAAAGTTCTTTTTGGAAAACGCATCTTTTGAAAAAAATTATATATTTTTATAAAGTACTTTTTATATAATAGCACATACATATATGGAAGTATAGATAAAGGAATAGATTGCCTGAAATCTATTGTGAGTCATTCCCATTGACCTGCAAAACCTTGCAGTATCTAAAGAGTTAAATCAAGTGTGATATTCAACAGTTCTAGATATTTTATGGCTGACATAATCGTTAACAATTTAAAGCCAAAAACTAGTTCTATCAGTATTAACAGCCGATTCCTGACGGAGTTCAAGGCCTCGCAAGATATAACTGCTTTGGTACACATACTTTTTGAAGAATTCAATTTGTGTCAAGGGGCTGTCTGTTAGATTTATGTGAAAGACTATTTCTCTAGATTTTTTTCATCTGCTGATGGTACTAATAGGACATTCACACTTGACCATTATTTGCTCAAAAACTCTTAGCCATTGAATTCCATGGAGATGGCTCAAATTGCGCCATGGACTACTGTGTACTTTTTGTTTTTAAATAGCGATGAGCTCTTGTTTGTCTGTTGGATTAAATTTAAGCAAGACCTAAATTTTCCGGTATAACAGTTTGAAGTTTGAGAATCGCTGCTAGCGTACGTTGGCATTTGTTATCTTCCGCTTGCAACAATGTTAAAACTAAAACATACAATTAATAACAATAACAATATGATTTTTCAAGCCTAAATCTAGATGTGAAAACATCGTTGGAAACTTAATGTGATTACACGTTTCAGTTTCACTCAATTGATGAACAGACTTCACAGTAAAAGCTGTACGAGTTAAAAAACTACTTTTGATTTCGAACGCATGTTTAGAGTAGATTAAAGAAAAAATAGAAGAAGAAAAAAAAAAATGCTGCCAATAAAACCAAAATCATGTACAAGAAAAAATAGAAAAACGAAAAAGTTCAAGGTGAATTAATTAGACGAAAGTAGAAAGAAACTGCATTTTCACACGCAATTTTCTTAATGAAGGAAATTTTTTTATTTTAGCATTTCAAAAGGTCGTCATAGATATAGAAAAAGCCAAAACTAATCATGAATTCGTAATGCAATACTAGCGCATGGCTATAATATCCTGAAAAGCCAAAAGCAATAATACAAAAATCTTGTCAAAAAAGATAAAGAAAATAAAGTCATTAGTTGTATTTTAAACAAGTCTGAAGCAGAATAGATGTAAAAAGAAGCATTAGAATTTTAAAAGGCAGCAGGGGAAATGGCAGTAACTGTTCTCTGTTCCCCTTTCTGTGGATATATAAAATTACATTAAGATTAATGCGCCAATTGTTCGAAAATTTGTTTTAAATTTAGAAAGACATGATAAAGTTTCTAATCCACAAAGTAAAGTTCTTTAGATATCATTTATACAATTTGGCGATATTTAATCGTTACTTGCCGTTTATATGTATGTATGTATGTATGTATGTATGTCCGTGGCTCAGAGTTGTGTAATTTAGGGACTAGAAAGGCATGATAAATATTCCAAGGCACAAAGAAAAGTCTTTTGGATGTAATTTAGACAACTTGGCGAGATTTAATCGTTAATTCCCTGTATATGTACGTATAACCCTGGATCAGGGTTATGTAATTTAGTCACCTTGTTCTTGTGCTTTGAGGAAAAAAAGTACTTTCAGTTTCTTCCCCATAAAACCTGTGTATCATCATTAATGCTCTGAAATGAATGAGCAACGAAAGCGGAATTTTTATGTATAAACACGCCATATACATATTTTGTGGTACACTTTTAGATATCTAATCGGCCAGCTATTTTGATGAAAAATATATGGCTCAAAATGTATTTTTTTTGTAGATTTGCACGATATTATTTCACAATATTAATTTAGAGTAAGAATTAAAATAAATCATTTGCCAGCACTTCCCAGAAGTTAGCTTAAATAAAACGCACTTTAAGGATTTAATTGAGCTGTAAAAGCTGTCGAATCCTACTAAGAACTGACAGAAAGACGATTTGCGTACAATAGTCTGTGAGAAGGTAAAAGGACACTTAAGTTGTCGTTACTAGAAAATTATATGGTGTTCCGACATGCATTTTATTATTGAGTCAATATTCACTTAATTGACATAATAATCTTCCTCTGTTCACATATACAAAATTTAGTCAATTTAATTAACGTATGACAAGTACAAGTAAAAATTTTTCATATTCATGAGGAGCTCAAGTTGAAATCTGCGGTTTTGTTTTTTTACTTTTTAAATTTTCTAATTAATAATACATTTAATGTCAAGATTTAACTCCAATGTGGCTCTACATATTTTGCTTATGGCCAAGTCTCGACTAACTTTGTTCAGTAAGTTGTGTTTTGCTAACTAAACACACTTTTAAGCAGTGCTGCATTTGTAATTTTATTCAATTAAGCGTTAATTAAGCAATCACGTAATTAAATAAATAATCAAAAAGAGGACAATAAAGAATTGTTCATTTACAAGAAGGACACCCTAATTTTTTTTATCTAAGAGGACATCGTGTAAGAAAAGAGGACTGTCCTCTTAAAAAAAGCACGAATGGTCACCGTAGTCATGCCCCACAAATCATATGCTGGCTAAAGCGTAAAGCACGATTTTCCAAGTAGGCCGAAAGTGTCATTTAAATGCAACTCTGGACGGCTGCTTGTGCCGATATAAATCTAGAATTTTACTTGAACTTGGCAGCATTGGCGGCAAACGCTTTTACGAACTTCCAATTAGAGTAACATGACTTTTAAAAGCAAACCGCACTTTTCTCACTTAAAACATTTTAAGATTTCATCAACAATTTACTTTTCTTAATTCAAATTTATTTGTTGTCGATGTTTGCTTTTCAGTTGGCTGAAGATATTAAATTTCGCCCTATTATTTTCCGTTTAATCGAAGCGTTAACTGATGTTTAGTTTTGTGAATGTGATATTTATTTTTTTGTTGCTTTTGGGTTACTGCAATCAGCGCAATAACGAGAGAAAACGTGAACGGTTTTTACCTTTTGGCGGCTTTTGAGAAATCAAAATTTCAAAAGAGGGCGCAAACGAAATTGCCAACAAAATAACGGATAAATAGTGGTTTGTTTGAAGTTTGTAGACAAGATAGTTATTGTTGTTGTTGTTATCGTTGTTGTTGTGTTTTGCAGATGTCAGATTAAAAGTTGAAAAGATTTTACTTTAAGTTCAATTTATGTTTTTTATTTACTTTTTTCCTTGATCACAAAAGATTTTGGTACTTTTTTTCAACTCTATTGTCATGAAGGGGCTAAAATGTTGGTGTTTTTTTGTTGTTGTACGTCTGTCTGTCCCCGGGAGTCTGGATTTTTGAATGAATGGGTTTGTTGAGAGCTTTTCTTTTTTTTATGGTTTTTCAAGTAGTTTTTCAATGCAAGTAAATTTATGCACTCACCACTTTATTTTTTTTTAACGTCAAGGAAAGACTATTTTTGTTTTCTAAAATTCAAATATTTTTTTTAACTAAAATAAAATGTGTTAAGAAAAAAATTTAAACCAAACGGAATGTTTTCATTTATTTGGCGTTTTTTTGCAGCATTTTATTTCTCTGCTGCTAAACACTTTTGCGTCACCTTTAACGGCAGCTTTAATTTATGGGTTCAAATCGTGATTTTTCTTTTCTGTTTTTTTTTTTTTTGTTTCCAATATTTAAGGCAAAACTTTAATGTTTTTCTTTAAGGAAAACTTTTGTGTTGTTGCTTTTAATACATTCCGTCAGTTCGTTTTCTTTCTTTTATTTTTCGTTATAAAACACACGGCCCAACCCATTAAATTGAACATGGAAAATATCCATTTTCCAAGTGTCTTGTCCAAAGTCCATTTATGGTCAACGCGTAGGTGGTTTTAAAGTCAAATACGAATATTTTATTTACCAATTTATTATTGACTTTATTTATTATCTCCATATTCATATTTTAGCCATGACAATTAACTTTTACATGGAAGAAAAATTCGAAACTTTTCTTCATTTTATGTAAAAAAAAATTATTGTTAAATTTCAGCCCATATTTCTTTGCTTTCTGTGGAAAATGGCCTTGGTGAGATAAAAAAAAATTATATTTGGCTTTAATTTCTCTCGTAGTAAATTTAGCAAATGGATAGCAAATACCCCACAGTGTTGACTATGTGCCTCTTCGCTTCAAGGAAAAGGTGACCATTTTGATTCAAGCCTTGCAACAAAGTTTTTGAATTGACTAAATTTTTTGTATGTGAACAGGAAGATAATTTTGTCAATTAATTGAATATTGACTCAATTAAAAATAAATGTCTTAGAATTATTTTAAGATAAGAATTTTTTATTCAGACTCCAACTCAAATCTGAACATTATTTTTTTAAAGAATTTTGTTAAAAGAAATGCTTGTCTTACTAATAAAATTAATAAAGATGGAATAAAAAAAGGGAGACTATCCTTCATATGCAGTGTATTGAGACAGATGAAGAAAGAAGAAGGCATAGAGAATTTGTTGTTGGTATTTCGTGCCGGCGGCGAATGCTGTAACTATTTTAAAATGAAAAATTTCCTTCTTACTGAGTCGCAATTTATATTAGAATCCGCTATCTTCGTTCGCCTTTGAACTTTCATCATCAGCATCATAATTTAAGGTAAACGAAGAAACCGTTAATACCCTGTAGTGTTTATTGAGCTCCACCATCCAGCTCCTGCCATTGTTCCATGAATCATCTTGTTCCTCTTCTATTCTAATACTTTTGCAGTTTCAGTATTTCCCGATAAATTACCTCAACAGAAATGCCAATAGCTTTGGGTAATTATGCGTGGAAAAAATTTTAAACGAATACGTTTAAATACCTTAGTGAGGTAATTAAACGAATTTGTGTATTTATAGAAAATAATTGAGTAAATACGGTTAATAAAATAAAGCTTTTATTATTTTGAAAATCAGCCTACTGAAGCAATGCATTACAGCGGCAATAAAGGCTGATTTTTTAAAATCTTTCTGAATTGATTTCCAAAAAAACTCTTTAAATTTATAAAAATGTATGAACTCTTTAATTAACTTGATATAACGATTAATACAATTCAATATTTAAAGATGGTTGCATGTAAATGTTGACCGCAGCAGTGCTTCACACGATTCATACACTGGGTCCAGTTTTGTCCTACTCTCTCTAACATATCGGCTGGTAAGTCACGAATACATTTTTCAATGTTGGCTTCTAGTGTGTCAACCGTTGTTCGGTTGTCCCTATAGACAGGAGCCTTATCATAACCCCATAAAAAGTAGTCTAAAGGGGATAACACCCACAATTTAGGTAAGTCAATCGAAATGCCCCAAACGTGAAATGAACTGTTCATCGAACTCGCCTCTCAATTGGGCTATTGTCTCGCATGCTATGTGACATGTCCTACCGTCTTGTTGAAACCATATGTCAGCCAAATCCAGCTCTTCATCCATTTTGGGCAAAATAAATTTTTTAATGATCGCACGGTAGCGCTCGTCATTCACAGTAACATCCCTACTCTCGTCGTTTTTGAAATAGTACTGTCCAATAATGCCACCGGCTGTTCCACACCAAATACAACAATTACATAACGAGAAATGATCCATATAACGAGAAATGATCTTCGTCACTGATCACAAGAAGTGCACGATTCACTTAGCCGACCATGAATTTTGATAATAAAATTCATTAATCTGAAAGCCTTGTTTGTAAGTCGATTTATGGTTAAATTATAGACCAAACTGAGCATGTTTAATGTTAACATGTTACATTAAAACAGCTGATCTGTCAAAAACAGCAGATCTGTCAAAAACAGCTGATCTGTCAAAAACAGCTGATCTGTCAAAAACAGCTGATCTGTCAAAAACAGCTGATCTGTCAAAAACAGCAGATCTGTCAAAAACAGCTGATCTGTCAAAAACAGCTGTTCTGTCAAAAACAGCTGATCTGCCAAAAACAGCTGATCTGTCAAAAAGAGCTGATCTGCCAAAAGCAGTGTTGCCAATAAGAAAGTTGATAAACAATTAAAAGAAAAAAAATTTGAATTCCAAATTCACCACCGTGATTTAAGGAAATTAAACGCAATGCAAAATGAGACAAGCAACTGCTGCAAAATAAAACTAAAATGTTACTGCAAGTAATTTTAAAAACTTTATCCATTCATATGGTCACCTCGGCTGTTAACTGCGGTAGTAAATGAAATCCTTGTACGAGTATAATTTATGGGCTCAACACTATCTTAATTCATTTTGCATGCATCCACAGCCGCCTTTTTCTTTTTTCCTCCCCAACTTTCTACAGTTGCCAGTATTTTGTGGGCTTTAAGTCTTTCTTTCCTTCTTTTCTTATTTTTTTCTTTCTTGCCACACAAACAATATGATTTTGCTTTTACTTTCAGTTGAGATTTTATAGCAGTTTTCTGTTCGTTATTTAAAATATTCAATGGCTTGTGCTTCTTTTTCTTTTTTTTTGCTGCTGCTGTTGTTGTTGTTGCTGTTGCTGTTATATTATCCGTTTTCATTATTTTAACAATGTGTCAGCATCAGTTTTCCCTACATTTTCTTTGGGGTTACTTTTGATTATTATTACATACTTTTTATCTTGCTGTTGTTGTTGTTGTTGTTGTTGCTGCTTGCATTGGTCTTGTATTCATTTTATATACTATTTCGCCTACAAAATTAGCGAAATATATGTACATATATATTTTTTCAATATATTTATTTTTCTTTTTTTTTTTTCAATATGAATGGGTGGCCTGTTTTTAGTGCCACCGCAATTCAAGTACGAACCAACGAACGACTATTTACTAGAGTAGTGAGACTCTTGCAGAGATTTTGTTTTAGACAAGTAGTTTCTTTGCAATATTTTCTTTTACAATCAATTTCATTGTATCTTGAAGCAACAGCAAGCAGCAATTGTTAGAAAGATTAAAAAAAACTATAAATATTTGAATCATTTTCCTTTGGGCTGCTGCTGTTGATTTTTGCTTCTCTATTTTTAATGTATTAAACAAAAATTTGCATAAGTTTTTTTTTTCTTATAGGACGGCTTATTCGTGCATTAAATATATTTTGCATACAATTTGATTTATTTTTTTATAATTTTTTTTTGCTCTACTGCTGCTGCAGCTACTGTGTGCATCTCATTGCATAGACTTTTCCTTTGTTTTGTGTTGTTGCTGTTGCAGTTGTTGTTGTTGTTGTTGTTGTTTTATCATATAAACCCATTTAAAGTATTTTCATTTTCATGTACGAGTACTTGTTTTCCTTTCAGTTGTTGTTTTCAATTTTCATTTAATTTTTTTGTGTTTTTCTACTTAAAATAATAATAGTTGTTGCTGTTGTTGTTGCATTTATCTGTTGATCTTCTTATTTTAGACTTATTTATCTACATCTTGCCGTTTGTTTCATTGGTTTGCAAATCTTTGCTGTTGTTAACATTCATTTTCCCTTTCATTTGCTTGATTTATGTACGAGTACCTGCTACAATTGAAATCTCTTATTCAAGGATACAATTGGAAATTGATTAAAAAAATTATAACAAAAAATATACAAAAAAAATAGTAAGAAATCGTAGCGTTTGAAATGGAATGCTGTGCTAGTTTTCTTTTAAAATTTCACCAAAAATAACACTTTTTAAGGTCGATTGTATTTCTTAACGGATCGTTCTTTGCAGACGTAAAACTATTTCAAAGTTTTTATTTCGTTTCTCGTTCAGTTTTGGACAAATTTAGCCATACGAGTTGGTTGCATGACTGCCGATTAGAATTGTGCTATAAATAACTTGAAATATTTGTTTTCTTTTCTAGAAAAAAATGCTACATTATTTACATTTTTTAGTGCATAAAATGGCAATATTATGTCATTTGGAAATTAAAAAATTATTAGAAAATAATCTGCCCCTTTCCTTAGGAAAATAAATTATTGATTTTAAAACTTAAGCTAACAGCAACTTGAGAAAATTTGGAAAAAATGTTACATTTTGTAGAAAAGAACAAACACGAATACTGCACAGTTACAGATATGCCAGACAACTCAAAATTTTCAATTCCATAAACGGCTTAAGGAAACAGATGGGTTCATTTCCATAATGAGGCTATAACATTAAAATATATTCTGTTTAGGGAAACATATCGTTACCTAAAACGGAAAGCGTCCTATATAAAAAATAATATTAAATCGACGCTAAATTGCATAAAATTATTGACTACAAATAAAAAAATTCAATATATATGAACGAAAAGAAAGATTTTGCATGAATTTGGGAAAAACGAATTGTTAGGATTAAAATTAAATTAAAGCGCCAAACAAAAATTCTCAAATATACACGAGGGCTGTGTGATAGCTCCTTTACTATTAGAAAAATAAGCGTATTTTTCAACATAAACCCTTTTTTGATAAATAAATTTAGTCAACAGTTTTTCCAATTTTTGTATTCGTTCCCAATAATAGGTTTGGTCAAGGCCCTCAATATAGGGGCGTGTTTCTTTCGACCCTAGTCTCTTACCGCCCAGCCGTTTTATTTTTAGGTTCATAAAAAAGAAAATTGTCGGTGGTGGTGTGGCCCAAATCTGGAGAAAATGCTGGATGTGAATCAAAGTTCGTAGTCTAATCTATGGACTTGTGCTAGACGTGTCCAATCATGCATTGTCTTGATCGCGGCACAAATCTCGTAGACATCTTTTTCAAATATTCATGTAGAATATGTTGCACTCCCACAATTGAGAAGCCTATAGTCTCAGCCATCTCACGTATTTTCATTCTCCGATCGTCCTACTTAATTCCATGATTTCTCGCGTAATGACCTCTTTTGCGTGAATAGGACATATCGTGCCACTTGTACTGGTATATTCACAACGGAACTCATTAAATTACCTCTTAAACCTTGAAATTGATTGGTGCAGAGTTGCCATTTATATTTATCAAGTCTTTCCATAGTTTAAATGATGATATATTTATGGAAAAAATAATGTGAAATTCACTTTTTTTTTTTTGCTAATTTTTGTTAAAATTATCCAAGGTTGTCTGCTTTTAAATGCTGCCAAGCACAGAAATTTATTAATTTATTAATAGATGGCAGTTGACGGCAGCAGTGTTGCATTTCGAGTTATCGCGAGGGAAAGTAAAAAACTTACAGAGTTATCTGGCAGCCCTCGTATTTGGTATGTTGTCCCTGTCATTGTGGTCAACTTTTTGTTGTTGTAATGGTTACTTAAATTTGCAACATGTTATCGTATCATCAATTCAGAACGTCAAATAACTTTTTTTTCTATTCTAATACTTTTTTAAATTAGGTATGAATTTTTATTAGTCGAACTTTCTTATGTAAATTGTTAATTTTTTCAACGGGCTTAAGTTCGAATCTGCATGACTGCAAATGATTGTTTATTATTTTATTAATAAATGAATTTGTTCAAATTTTATTTATTATTTTTTTTTTTTATATTAAGATTGGAATATTAAGAATGTTTTCAATAATCATCAAACCAGCAGAACGGATCAGTACTGATTTCGAGGCCGCTACGCCATCTCATCAGCGTTCTTTGTTCAATTTTTCCACTTTTGCAAGTGGTGCTAGTTAGTAGGAATATCAACTATTTAACCAATATTTTTAACGAAAATTGAATATGAGAAGTTCCCACATTCATATTTTTAAGTTATTACCTTTTTGGTTAGTACGAAATTAACCAACCCTGACGATTAATATTCCCAATATTCCATGTATCTCTTTCGCTTTTTCCAGAGCCATCGGCTGCTGATAGCTAAAGCTTCTTTGTTATTTATGTTCAAGTAATTGAGAATATTCTTAATATTCCAATCTTAATATAAAAAATAATAAATAGAATTTGAACAAATTCATTTATTAATAAAATAATAAAAAATCATTTGCAGTCATGCAGATTCGAACTTAAGCCCGTTGAAAAAATTAATATTTTTTTTTAATTTCCAAGGATAAAGTCGAGCCGAAAAAAAATTCTCAAAATTCAAAAGTGTAAAGAACTTTTATTATGTGAAAAATCGTATATATTTCCATGATATATTTTCGTAGTTGGGCTCATTATTACAACTTGCCCATTTCTAAAGTTAAGGTGTTATCGGACAGATAATTCGTTTTTTATTATCATGAGTACACTTTAAGCTAAAAGTGGCTATTAAGCTAAAGTGAAGCCGATTTGAACTTTAATTTTTAACGTAAGGTTAATGTATTTGAAGTTGCCATATTTTCTGGCCTGTGAAAGAAACAGTACCTCTTCTTTATTCGTATAATTTTTTGCCCGCTTTCTTGAATTTTTGTCATATTTCACCGTAATTTTTGTTTTATTAATGTTATTCACAGCTCTTCACCCCATTCAAATATATAAACAAACAAGACGGTCGTTGCCACCATGTTCTTAGTGATGCCACTATGTAATAGCAACTTGTCAAAAGTAATCGGTTTTTTTCTGTGGTCCTGCCATATATTTGAAAATATTAATTTTATTTTATAAGGAAGTTGTGATAAAGAAAAATTTTAAAGTTCACTTTATTCCCTACTTTAGCCATGGTTACCTTTTACTTTCAGCTGCATTAAAGGCAAGTTGTAATAATGGCCCTTAAACTAATAATTTTGCGTCTGTTAAATCATATTTAAATGAAGGTCGTTGAAAAACTCACCAAATTCACTACAATTTGACTAAATAAATTTTACATGATGGCTGCGAGCTGTTTCAATCAGTTTTTTTTTGTTTTTTGTAAATTGTAAATGTACTTTTAGCTCCCTCGCTAATTAACGCTAATTTTTTCTGTATTCTTATCTAATGAGATAATACCGCATGCACAAAAACGCTGTTGTGATTTTTTTTTATTTTAATTTTTTTATTTTTAATTTTTTTGTACAATTAACATTAATGCCAGCAAGTAATATTTGTCTATAGAAATAGCCGCTAGAAGTAAATAAGTATTTAAATACACTCGTATGCAAAATTGCCTCAGGCTTTGGCCAGATTATATTCGTAATAATACTGGGTGTGTCCGCAGTAACGCCTTCAAATTCTAAGCCTTAAATTATTTTTCAATTTATTTCATTTCAAATTGTTTTATCTGGGTTTTTTTTTCTCCATCTAAGCGCCTTTTGGTTAATGATTTGTTTCGGTTTTTTTCTGTCCAAATAAAATTTTGTTTTTAATTGTGAATATTTTTTTGCTTTTAACTAAAATATCTCGTCGTATAACTTTAAAAAGCGCAATTTAGTTGTTTGCATATTTTTAAAAATTGCGTCATTTGATTTACCGTTAAATATATTAACTTGGCTGCACACAGAGCAAACGAATAGTTGTTGCATGGGCAAAAACCATTAACACTATGGGAGATCTATAACAATATACGAGGTCTGTTGAAAATATAAAGTGAATTTTTAAACTTGTCAGGCTAGTTGTATTTTCTTTCCGAGAAGATGTGAGTTACTGCTCGCATCCTACACGCTAATTCTCATTTCTTCGAACTTTCTAATTTTATTATTAAGATAACATTTTTTAAATTGTTCTGCTGGTTTGATGATTATTGAAAATATTCTTAATATTCCAATCTTAATACAAAAAAAAATAATAAATAGAATTTCAACAAATTCATTTATTAATAAAATAATAAAAAATCATTTGCAGTCATGCAGATTCGAACTTAAGCCCGTTGAAAAAATTAACAATTTACATAAGAAAGTTCGACTAATAAAAATTCATACGTAATTTAAGATAACAATTTTTTATTCGGAGACTCAAGTTCAAATCTGCGATTTCCAAATAATTTTTTTTTAAGAATTTTAAAATTATTTTATTAACAGTGGCATATTTAGAATATTTCTTATAATCAACTCCTAATTAAATAATTTGAATTTAATAAAAATTCATAAAAAAAATTATTTGGAGATTGCAGATTTGAACTTGAGTCTGAATAAAAAATTCTTATCTTAATAAGAAAATGTTTTTTTTCAACATTAATGTAAAGTTTTATTTTTCGAACTTATTAATTTTATTATTACGATAAAAATTTTTTATTTGGAGACTGAGGTTCAAATCTGCAATTTGCAAATATTTCTTTTTTTATTAATTTTTTATAAAATTCAAACTATTTTATTAACAGTGGTATATTTAGAATATTTCTTATAATCATCTCTTAATTAAACAATTTGAATTTAATAAAAATTCTTAAAAAAAAAATTATTTAGAGATTGCAGATTTGAACTTGAGTGTGCATAAAAAATTCTTATCTTAATAAGAAAATGTTTTTTTTCAACATTAATGTAAAGTTTTATTTTTCGAACTTATTAGTTTTATTATTACGATAACAATATTTTAATTGGAGACTGAGGTTCAAATCTGCAATTTGCAAATATTTCTTTTTTAATTTTTTATAAAATTCCAACTATTTTATTAACAGTGGCATATTTAGAATATATCTTATAATCATCTCTTAATTAAATAATTTGAATTTAATAAAAATTCTTAAAAAAAAACATTATTTGCATATTGCAGATTTGAACTTGAGTCTAAATAAAAATTTCTTGCCCTAATAAAAAGTTTTACTTTATTTACAAAAACCGACAGTTAATTTACTTTTTTTTGCTTTTAGTTTAAAAATAAACTAAAATTTTATACAACTTTGATTTGAAAACTAAAATAAAATAGCTGGTCACCTTTTGCCTTATATACCACCAATCAGGCTCATCTTACGTGATTTTGTGTGGTTTAAATAACGTTTTGTTTTGTTTTCTTTTTTTTCTCTGCTTTAAACTTTTGTTTATTTATTTCTTATGACTGACACGTGACGGTTTTGAATGCTTTTTTTTTTGTTACAAAAAATATTGTAGCGTTTGAATCAACTTGACATGTGGTGTCATTTTAAAATATTTCAAAAGTTAAATAATAAAAAAAGAAATTCGTTGTGCTTAAAACCAGTTTGTTTTTCTTGAGACTCACTTAAGTGCGAGTATGAGAAACGTTTCGTAGCGTAACAAAATATCAAATGATGGGAAAAATACATTTAAAAAAAAAGTACTTTCAAGAAATATGGGAAATTTTCACAACGTGCTGTAAAAATGTGATTGATGCAAATGATGTGGGACTTAACAAAACTAATGAGGATTATAATAGAGTTGAAGTGGGTTTTAGCTAAAAATATAAAAAAAAATTTAAAAATGGAAGACAATTTATAGCGGGATCTTAATGGCTTTTTACATAAACCTCTGGTCACCTCATTTTAAGTGTTGCACTCTTGTGGGCAGTCACTGACTTCGTTGTTTAGTGAATGTTTTTGAATTGTTTTCAGTTTCGGAAATAGTAGATCACTTAAGTTAATGGTTTCTTGTTTTTGTTTATTTTTTTTTTTTTGTTTTCTTCAAATACATTTCTTCTCGTTAAAAGCAACAATTGTTACAAAGATTTTGTTTTATATCATTGAATTGACAATCGAATATGACAAACTGAAATGTCTCTTAAAGAAATTGGCAGGGGAAATCGTAAAACGAAATGGATATTGATGATGAAATAATAAACTTGAAAACTTTCTAAAGTTTGGCAGTGCATTTGATTTTTGTGCCACGCTGCTGTCCGAAATGCATTTGATAATTAAATTTGATAATCGCTGATGTTTTCCGGCAAACTAGAGTTAAAGAAATTGAGTTTCTTTTCAAAACGTTTGCAGTTCAATGTTGGCTGTAATACGTAAGTTTGCGTGACATTCAGTCGTGTCTCTTAAAGTCTGATATCTGAACTTTGACAGTTGATAAATGTCATGCTGTTGAAGCTGCATCTGTCAAATTAGTTGTCATTTATTCATAAAAAACATTTATAATTTATAATAGGTTTATAAAACAGATGTCAAGATAACATTTTGTTTTGTAAACCCTTTATAAGACACAAACAGTTTTTATGAATATGACAGTTAAAAGTTAAAAAGGTTTTTTTACGAATTCCTTGAAACATAAATTCTTCAGTCAAACATGTCTTGGTTGCATTAAGACATTTAAAAAACACCCACGAAATATCCGACAGGGTGTACGCAAATAAATCAACAAGAAAATACTATAAATTAAAATAGGCGGGCGGTTGAAGGTTGATTTGATTATTTGACTTAAAAATTTATATGATTTTTAGAAATTTCCTGCAGCTAGAAAAAAAAGAACAAGTCACGTTTGAATTTAAATTTTTCACAAAAAAACTATTTATTTGCCTTAACAGAAAAATAAAAATGTTATGCAAAAATTACAAAAAAAACATTAAAAAAAGCAACAAAATTAATGGTGTAAATAAGCAAAACAATTGCAAATTAAATTTGTTATTTTTCTAGCCAACAAAACCGCCAGTTGCCGTTTTTGGTGCGCACAAAACGACAATATTTCTGTTTCGTTGTCTATTTTCCCATTCAAATGAACCTTAAATTGGAGTTAAAGAGTTCAACGACTTTCGGTTGACAACTCTTCTACCTCAGGTTATATTGTATGCGATTATTTCATTTTAAATAAATTTATTTTTCATTTAATTTTAATTTTTTTTTCATTTTATTTGTTTGTTTTCTTTTATTTTTATTTTTTAATTTAAATACAAATTTATAACTGTTTGCATTGTTTTATGGAACCTAAACATGAATTTCAAACTTGTTGAAAAGGCAAAAAAAAATGTATTGAAAAATTCACTCGCAAGCGCTGTAATTGTTAACAATAGAGGTTTCTATGGCGGACTTATGGTAACCCAGCGAGTTTTTTTTTCTTTAATTCTCCATTTTTTTTTAATTCCCCATTGCTTGAGTGCACTATTATGTTTTAGAAAAGAACAGAAACAAATTAGTTGCACGATTCTTGCAATAGGCGATCATTTTGGTTTTATTAAAGTTCTATATAAAAAATACTCCCACACTTATGACCCCAACAATTCCAAATTTGATGAAAACTCTAAAGCGCCATTTGGACTACATAATTGGTTGGACAAACACACTCCTTCTGTTTGCATGTACACGATGCAAGTGCAACATTTTAATTTTTGAAAATGTTGCACTCGCGATTGAGCCGTGACAATTTTCCTGGCCACTCTTAAAAAAAAATTAAATAAAATAAATGCGGAAATGGCAAAAAAATTATTTGGGGTCACACAAGGGTTAATAAAAAAAATGCGGAAAAGGCAGGAAAATTATTTGGGGTCACACAAGGGTTATTAAAAAAAATGCGGATAAGGCAGGAAAATTATTTGGGGTCACACAAGGGTTAATTTTAAAAAAAATCCGGAAAAGGCAGGAAAATTATTTGGGGTCACACAAGAGTTAATTTTTTTTGTAAGATTAACAATTCAATTGAAAACACTTTTTCATGGTCAATATTTTCTATTTCCTTCTCTCCTTCGGCGACATACCTTTCGCTAAATTTGCAGTTAGGCAATAAATTTTCACCCTAGACAGCACAAACAATTTGACAAACAGTCAAATATCAAAAATTTGTACTCTGCCTAAAAACATGCTTGAAATATTTGCACAAACAAACAAACAAACACTTCCCCCTAAGCAACAAATAAAGGTTTGAGCAAACGTAAAATATCCGCCTGCTTGTCAAACTGCTTGTATAGTTTATTTTGCTCTAAACCAACTTTAAAATTTTTGCATTTTATATTTAAGGCAAAAAGTGTAAAATACTCAATGCAATAAATATGAGTTAAAACTTTTGTTGGGTTTGCACTAGAATTAATTCAATGTCGTAATTGCTTATGGGCTGAGATACACGTTGCAAACAACGACAATCAAAGCAACGCAAATTACATAAAATGCATGAAAATCCGAAATAAGACACACTGAAACTATAATTTATTTTGAACTTTTCAACTAAAATTATTTCTTAGTTCTTGTGTCTTGTATCTCGTTCAGTTTATTTCATCATGTTTATGTTTTCATTTAAATATTAATTCACTTAACGTGGCACAGTGGGCATACAAAATTTAAAAAAATATTGCTGCAGTTTTCAAAGGGCTTTTAATAAAATTTGTATAACTGAACTTCACTTCTTACTATTGCTAATTCTTTTTCTTACCATCTTAAACATTGTTGTTGATAAACAGGGTGGCACGAAATTAATCACTATAACTAAAGATGCTATAGCTTTTTTTACAAATTTCGTTGTTTATCAATGATATTTAATACTTGCAATCTGTCTTTACACCGTCTTAAACTAAAAAGTGTTTTTCTAGCAACTTTCTTTTTGCCAGATCAACTGTTTTCGTGTAGCATGTTAATGTTAAACATGTTCAGTTTGGTCTATAATTTAATCGACTTATATAAACAAATATTAATCAAGTGTTTAAAGCAAAACAACAGATCTGTATAAATTATTAAACGTTTAAAGATTTTTTTTTAATAAATTTGTTTAAGAACGTAAATTGCTGTTTGGTGGGTTAAAATCGGACACATTCATTTCTTTATTATTTACACCCCACTGTGCACTGACTTATATTTTTGTTGTTGATTAGTAATGTTTTTATACCCTCCAAAAAAGAATTTGGAGGGTATATTCACTTTGTCATTCCGTTTGTAACGCATCGAAATATCCATCTCAGACCCCATAAAGTATATATATTCTTGATCAGTGATGAAATCTAAGACGATCTGAGCATGTCCATCCGTCCGTCCGTCCGTCTGTGGAAATCACGATTCAGTCCAAACGAAAAGAGCTAGACTCTTGAAATTTGGTATAAATATATTTTAATGCTTAGAGCAGGTTAAGTTCGAAGATTGGCTAAATCGGGCAAGGGGGAAAAAAGTTCCCCTTAGAAGAACTAAACCAACCCAGAAGAAACAATATAATTTTTAAAGTTTTTTGGTTATTTTGTTAAGCCAATGATATATTTTTATGTCAAATGCGGTCCAACGCCTTAAAATGGAGCCATAAAATAATAAAAAATTATTTGTGGACCCCCGCCCACTTTAGTGGGCGTTATTATATGCAAAAATAGCATAAAAATTTAACAAATTGTTTTACTTAAGCCTACATTCCTTAAAAATAAAATTTTTAAGCTTTAATGACGAAGCTGACACGATTCCTGGTACTCCTCTGCCCTACACCCTCCTACCCCTTCACCCCTAAATGATCCTACCAAAAGAAAAAATTTTTTTTAAATTTTGTATGTAATCATCCCAAGCATTTATTTTTAGAGTTTTATGATTGCCTGTTTCTGCCCTACCCTCTCCTCCCCCTTTGCCCCTAAATGACCCTATTAAAAAAAATACAATTTTTTTAATTTTGTATATAATCATCCCAAGCATTTATTTTTAGAGTTTTATGACAAAGGTGAAATGTTTCCCTCACAGCCCTTGCCAGAGCGACCCCGCCAAAATACAGTTTTCATGCCCTCCAGAGAGAATTGTACCCTATAAAGTAAATATGTATGTTCTTGATTAGTGATGAAGTTTAAGACGGTCTATCAATGCCCATACGTTCGTCTGTGGAAAACATGATATTGTCTATTTTTGAACCCCGCCCCCTTTAGTGGGCGTTGACGTACGATATTATATAAAGGAACTCTGTCCCACCAAGTTAAACATTTTAAATTCACTTACTAAAAATTTGGAGGGTATTTAAGATTCGACCCGGTCGAATATAACGTTTTTACTTGTTTTTTTCTATTTTAGTTCTCGTTAGCCAACAGTTGCTATTAAGTGAAGGCTGGTTTGCCACTTCAAACATAAAACCAGTCAATCGCTTTCTTGCCCACTTAATTACTCACTCACTCACTCACTCATAATGTGACCATTTAGAACTAGATTATTTTTGTGTAAATATTTTTACAGCCTGTTTTAGTGAAAACGTTTACAACAACAACAAAAACTATTGCATAACCATGCTGCTGGTGTTTTTTTGAGAAAAATTGCTTGTACTTTCCAAAAGCGTTATAAGAAAGAAAAAAAAATACTTTCGAGTTTTAATGAACTTTAGTTCAATTATGGCTGGAGTCATACGGAATTTCTGTTTGACTTCAGCTTTATTTCTCATGCTATAATTGTCTAGTTTCTTTGTGATAATTTTTAAGTGTGTCAACTTTTAAGGAAAGAGACTCGATTTGTGTCAACTGTCCGCTGATGTTTACAATTTGAAAGGTCAATGTGTGTAATGGCATTTAGCAGGTAATTAATGGGATAAAGGGGTAAAAAAAAAACAGAACCTGATATGGTATTCCCGTTACTGTAAAGAATATTTATTTTAAAACTGTTTACTTTTGTGGAAAATAAATACAAGCGAATTGTAATTATCAGTTACTTGTTACGGCGTTGTGTTTGTTTTTAATCTATAGTGCTTGTGTGTTAATAATTCTCGTTTTGTTATTGAAAGCTTTTAGGCAAGAACTGAAAAAGGTTTTAAAAATATGTTTAATGTTTTATTTATTTGATTTCAGATTCTTGAACCTTTAGATTTTTAAGTATCCGTAGGATATCGAAATGTTGGAAAATAAATAAATAAATTTCTTTTATAAGAAAAGTGGCCTAAAACTTGATAATATAAATACCGCAATCTAACGTTTTTTCAACTAGTGCTTATTTCGCGAATGGTAACATTTAGCTCATGTCTGATTTGACAGATAATTAGTTTTATCCTTCCGCGGAACGAATATCACGAATATGATTGATGCGTTTTCGCTTCGCTAAGTGGGCCTGCTATCGACTTACAGAAGATGACGATTTTGCCAAAAAAAAAAATCATCTTTTCAGATGAATCTCATTTTTATCTTGGCGGGTATGTAAACAATCAAAATTGTCGCATTTGGGGCACAGAAAACTCGCACGCATACATTGAAAAGCCGACGCACCCAAAACGAGTCACTGTTTGTTTCGGATTTTGGTCCACAGGCATAATTGGGCCATTTTTCTTCGAAAATGAACAAGAAGTGGCCGTTACAGTCAATGGCGATCGTTATCGGGCCATGCAGCCATGAAATTATTTTCCATTATTAACCGGAAGGATTGTACTTTCAAATAAAAAAAGAAATTTGAGAAAATATTCAGTAGTTTTTTTATACTATTTAAAAAAAAAAGTTATTTGCCGGACCCCATATAACACTTCGTTTAATTACCTCACTAAGGTATTTAAGCGTATTCCTTTAAATACTTCTTCGCCCCATAATTATCTAAATATATAGACATTTTGGCGAAGGTAATTTCCTCGGGAATAGTATATTTAACCATGTTATTTAATCATGTTATTCCATTCTTAAAAATAATTTTTTAATTATTTCACTTTTTAAAAAGATAAGTAATTTGTAAATTTTGCAGATTTGAGCTTAAGCCTGACTAATAATTTTTTAATGTAGAAAAAAAATGGTTTTTAATTCCAAATTTTTGCAAATACTTAAACTAGGCATGAAATGTCAGCACCACGTGCTGTAGCGTACGTAACAGAAAATAGGATAATTTTTTGTATTGTGAGTAGAATAGAATTGTTTTTAAGTGGACTACAATTTTTTATCAAGCTTTTCAGCAAATAAAAATTAAAATTCCAAAATAAAAATTTTATAAATTCTTTGTCTATTAATTTCTGTAGCGCGCGTCACTTTTTCAGTTCTAACAAAAAAAAAAAAGTAAATAATATTAAAAGATAAAGAATAACTAGAGAATTTCAACTGCCGATGTAACTTTTGCTTTTAGTAGCGTGCGTCACACACAATTTCTGTTGAAAAATAATATTTTATGTCATTTTATACCTAAATGCATTATACTATAGTACCTTTTTCTAATAAATTTTTATATTTTAATCCGAAAACGAAGACGAATGAAATGTTCGTCACGCAAATTTCGCAAATAACCCATTTTGTCGCCTCCTGGCCCCACACACTTTCAAGGTATAAAACTTAAATTCCAAACTTAAGAAGTTATGGATTCTTAAATGTTCTATGAAATTTGATAGCAGTTTAAGTCACTTACTATTGACTTATTTTTAACCATTTTTAAGCCCCCACTGTAATTAGTTTGCAAAAAAAAAATCTCATTTACTATTCTGTTTTATAATCTTGTCTGTTCAAATAATTATCAATAAAACATAAAAACAAATTAAATGTTCGGCTATTACAATTACAAAAACAATAAATAAAGTTAAACACTGAAAATTTCGCAATTTATATTCTCAATAATCTAGATCAAATAAATAGACAATGAGAGGCACTGGGTAACAAAACCTATTGCATGAATGAATGAATAAATGAAAAATACTTGAGAACGAGTACTGCGAAAACGTTTACAACTAGAAACAGTAACAAAAAATTATTTAAACACATTGTTTTAAGTATTTTAAGATTAAAAAAAAACAAACAAAAAAACGGCTAAAAATAAAATGGAAAAAATAAAATGCAAGAAAAAAAGCATTCAAAAAATTTGGCAAGTGGCAGCTTAAGTCTCATGTGAATATCAGGCAACAATAACAATTTTTATTGTAATAATGTCTTGCAATAAAAATTCCCCACGAAATTTGTTTGTTTAAGGGACAGAGAGGGAAATAAAGCTTTACAAGATTCGCTTTTTTACAAATTACATTGTGCCCTGTTTTTCAATACATTTTTGTTTTGTTGGCAACACTGAAACGATTAAATATAACAACAACAAAAGTTGCGGGTGTCTACAATAATATTTCCCTGTGTGTGCAATTTTATCTATTATTTTATTTAAATAATATAAATATTTCTTGAATTTTATCTCCAACTTGTGGTGACTTTTTATAAGAAAAAAATAAATAAAAATAAAAAAGCACACATAAACTACAAATTGGGGGCGTCTTGTTGTTTTATTGTAAATATTTTTGCGTTTTAAATAATTATCTAATTATGGGAAGTTGATGTGATGAATGAGCCATAAGTCAGTAAATTATGTTTAAAAGTTTCTACACAAATTATTTTCACGAATTAAATTGGAATTGATACTTTAGCAACACCAACGCAGTTCGAGTCAAACATTCGCTTTGGAAATATTAAAAAGCATAGATCTGCAAATATTTAATATTTGTAATTCCAAAATGCTTCATATCATACTGATATCGATTTCTTTTCTAGAAAAATCTGTTTTTGATATTTGAGACAAATAAGAAGTCATTTAGGCTGCTACATATTGAAATAATTTTTTTTTCAAAAATTTATAGCCGCTTTTAGTCAGTATTGGGCACATTTTAATAAGATTAATGCCAAAAAAAAAATTCACGATTAAACAATTTATACATGATTAATGGCAAAAAATTAACTGAATGAATTTAAAGTTTTAATAATCTTGATAAAAACAAGTAAAAGTGCTACATACGGCTGTGCCGAATCTTATGCACCCTTCTCCCACGTAAGTCTGGAGTAATTACATATTTGCATGCATTCAACCCTAGATCTAATTTTCAATACTAATTTCGTTCTTTGTAAAATTCTTTTTTTTTGCCAAAGAAATACATTTTATTTAGTTATTTTAATATTAAAAAAAGCTAACGTTTTCCAGCTCTGGAGCTGTCTTTTAGGCTTTTCTGATTTTTAATACCCATAAATCTCTTTTAAAAACATGAAATATGTTTAGTTTATAAACAGAAAAAAAGTTCAGTTAATATCTTTTACGTGCCAAAAATTGATTTAAATTTCCAACCCTGGCACCGATTTTTTTATATTTTAATTTCAATTTAATTCTTACAAAATAGCTTTAAGAGAAAAACAAAAATGAGTGACATATTTGATTACTTTCAGGACAAAAAAAAAGTTTCAATTATCCAACCCTGGATAATTTCCATTTAATTCTTACTGAAGTATAAAAATAACCTATTTGGTTACTTTCAGGACCAAAAAAAAAAAAATTGTAATTGTCCAACCCTGAAATCGATTTTTTTATTTTTAATTTCAATTCTATTCTTACTGAAGTATAAAAATAACCTATTTGGTTACTTTCATGAACAAAAAAATTCAATTGTCCAACCCTGTAATCGATTTCTTTTTATGTAAATTGTTAATTTTTTTGGGCTTAAGTTCGAATCTGCATGACTGCAAATGATTTATTATTATTTTTATTAATAAATGAATTTTGTTCAAATTCTATTTATTATTTTTTATATTAAGATTGGAATATTAAGAATATTTTTCAATAATCATCAAACCAGCAGAACGGATCAGTACCGATTTCGAGGCCGCTACGCCATCTCATCAGCGTTCTTTGTTCAATTTTTCTTTTTATTTATTTTTTATTTTTAAATTCATTTTAATTTTTCCGGAATTGTAAACTAGATTTAATTACCAGAAAAATAAATATTACTAACCTATTATTACTTTCTTGATAAAAAAAATTTTCGCTTATCCAAACCTGGAATGGTCTTTTAGATTTTTAATACCAATTAATTTCAAGCTGAAGTATAAAGTGATGTTAATTAACAGAAAAGAACATTAGTAAGTTATTTGGTCACTTTTATGTAGCAAAACAAGTTTTAATTGTCCATCCCTGGAATCACTTTTTTTAATGTTCTCTAATTTTTAATGCCAATTCAATTTTTGCTAAAGTATAAAATAAGTTTAATGAACCAAAAATAAAAACTTGGTTTTAGCTAATTTCGTTTATATGTCAAAATACATTTATATGCCAAAAATAAGTTTAATTTGCCCAGCTCTGGAACCGTTTTATTTTTATTTATTATATATCTTCGTACCACATTTATGTATTACAAATTGCTGTAAATTGATTGATGTTGCAAATCTATTTACAGCTATTTGTAATACATCAATCCAAGAATAAATTATTACTAGATTTTCTCGGGGCTACGGAAAACCGATGTCACGTCTAGACGGACGAACATCGCTTAATTGACTTTGTGGGTTCGTATTGCTGAATTACATACGAAATGAAAAACTTATTATATACCAGTTCACCATTTTTGGTAAAGGGTATAAAAATTCAAAATTAATTAGTGTTTTTCGAAGTCCACAAATTATAATCTCTATATAAATATGGCACCCATATTTTTGTTGTAAAGTTTTAAATATCTTATCGTCCACCTATTTTGATAAAGAATATATCAATCGAAAGGTATGGTTGTGTAGATGTGCAGAATATAAATATTGTATCTAAATTTTTAGCATAAAAGTTGTCAAAATCGCTTAACGATTTCTTTAAAAAAAGCAACTATAAAATACTGATATATCGGTTTTGTGTTGTAAAGCGTGTTATTTTTTGTAGAGTGTCACAAGACCAGAGCAATGCTTGCGAATTGTTGAAATTTTTAATCAAAATAATTATTCTATTCGTCAAACTCATGCACTATTTTATGGCGTACACAATCGTCCTTCAGAGCGGCTAATTCGAGGAACAATATATGCCATTGATTTACGTCCGTTCCTGCCTTGCGGCCTAACCTGACGACGCTCTTAACATCGGGTGAAATTGTGTGTCATTATCACCCCTCTTAGCATAAAGAGGCCACACGAAGGCGACCCAGGTGGCAATTTCTAGAATATGATTTGGTAAGCCCCATGATCTAACACCCTGCTAGAGTGCCGATCCTATCTAGATGATCTTTTATTTGTTGATTCACAACAACACATAGATTTTGCTACTATCAGCCGGACCGAAGTTCAACCGCAAGGATTAAACATCAATCCTTATCTGACAAATCTTCCACCAAATTGTTGACCACAAACCACCACGTGTACTCCCGAGGGAGACCTCACCAATATCCAGCCGCAGTAAACTGCGGGGCTCGTACTGGACCCCGTGGTACCAGTTCTGACTACTGGTAAAGCCTCGAAAGTCAAACCAGTGGAGGTTCTATAAACTTTCTATCGTCTTCGGTTTCTTTTTTACCCAAACCTAGGTGTCGCCTCACCTATTGTTTCTTACTCAGGCACGTAGGCGAACCTACTATTTTTAAATTCTTATATGCACATCCGTTACACTGTAACAGAGGTTGGGCAGTAACATATAAGTTTTACGGGGGTACAAATTCGAGGAACAGTAGATCGTCTTTGGACCACATTTACTGTTACTGATAACGTGCATGCCGTGAGACACCGAACAGTGCGTGCGCACTGCAGAAGCTGTAGCCGCTGTACAGGAAAGCATTGAAGATGATTCTAATCAATCAATTCGTCGCCGTTATCAGCAACTGGGACTGTAACCTTGCACTTTATGGCAGATTTTTTTAGTTGTTGAAAATTGGTGCTCCAGATTGCGTCTTCTACGTGCCAGCCGTGGCGGCCTCATGGCACAAATCATATTTAAACATTAATTTCATAAAATTTTATTTCCAATTAAGTCCGTTTCATTGATACCAAAAATATATTTACTTGGTTTATTTTGATTTCAACTTGCATCACTCTATAAAAAACACCCTATACTTGCAATCACATACGATATGTGCCCTCATCTAGAATACATCGAAAGCTTGTGCATAATTTTGCTGTTATTCTGTTAAGTTGTATTGTATTATTTTTCTTAAATTTTGGTCGCCCTAAAATATTTACATATTTTATATGTAAATATCACCAATTGATAATTAAATAGAAAGTCATGCCAACTCCAACGTAAAAGTCACTCTCAATAATCGCTTATACTCGTATGTATTTCCTTCAGGTGTAAAATCAATTTATTATTACTTCATATGACTTAAACTAATGACTCCAATTAATAAAATTCAATTCTTGGCGCTTTTCATTTGTACGGCTTTATTTAATTATTCCAAAGTGAGTGGAAACAACGGTGGCATTTTGTAGAGATTAAAGCGCATTTGCAGAATACATTTTTTGATTAGTCGATGTGACATATTTGTACGATGAAAATATTTGTATGTATTTCTTTTCATACTGAAAGTTACAGATACGGACAGGCACTCACTCGTACATTAAATTAGCCGCCATAACAAGTGGGTGGGTACAGTCTTTCTGACACATGTCATTAGTCAAATATGTGCATACGCTTGCACACATACTCGTACACTCATAAATACTATTTTATTGCAGCAAGTTGAAATGTGAGTGGAGCCAGAGCAAGAGTCTTTATAGAAATTGCTGCATACCGGAGTGCCTGCACTAAAATATGCAGTCAAAATCAAATAAATTACATGTAAAATAACACCCACACTTTTACTTTAGTTTTCGACAATCACAGCCATGAAATCACTCACGTTCAGCGGTAGTAAAACAAATTATTTTTTCTTTAATAAAAAAAGATGTTATAAACGAAAGTTGTTGGTTGCTACAATCCCGTGTTGCATGTAATTAATTTATGTCTATTCAAAAAAATTATTTATTATATCACACATGACAAACTAGAGAGCCGCGTGACTAGAGATCATGTAAAAAATTATTTCTTACTAAAAGCAACAACTTGAAGATTAAATGAGAATTACAAAACTACAAACCCCTTAAGCTAAACAAAAAAAAAACTCAATGAGTGCCATAAACAAATTTCGATTTATATATATTTATATAATTAGCATATAATGAGCTTAACCTGCAGCTGGTGATGGCACGATTAATCGGTTAATAATAATCGATTATTTATTATCCATATTCACATTTACTTAACATCACACCTACGGAAATTTTTATGCTGATCAATTGTTTCCACGTATTGTAACAATTTGTGCCTCAAAGAAAAAAATTAAATGAAAAATACAGTGTGACGCAAAAGTTATCATACAATTATTTTTAATCACTTTTTTTAATTTTTAAGTTAAAAAAAAAACTTAAGTGGTGGAAAGCTTTATTTTGAGCTTCAGAATCAATTGAAAAAATGATATCCGTCAAGTGCAGCCCCCGATCCAGCTTTATTGCTAAGGGGGAAGGGCGTTATAAAATTTTATATAAAACAAAACAATGCAATTTTGCCAATTGCTATTTATGCAAATAATTTTTATTAATTATTAGAGTCTTGTGAAGGGGGGAAATATCCCAAGTGGCAGCCACAATTGCTGATATGAGTTGAATGTGAGTGACAAATAAGGATTTGGCCAGAAATGGCCAAAATCTATCCGAGATGAGCGAAAAAATCACTAAAGCGATTTTGATAAAAAATTTCACAAATACAATTGAGAAATAGGGAATGGTTTTTCGGGTAGCGTAGATCCGAAAATCTAATATGATGTAAAAAATGAATGACGTATAGTTAAATATGTCAGTGGTGGCACTTAAAAACATATTTAACTTTGAGTTAAATATGTCACGACGTAAGCTCTTACGTCAAAGATATTGAAATCGGCATATTTATCTTCACACACATGAAGAATTTATGAAATATTTTATTTAAGGACTGCTATTGTTTAAGTCTTGTTGGCTTAAACTCCTGGTTTCATCTATTAATAATCGCAGAAAAAAGATCTGGGATTTTTAAATGTGGCAACCTTGCTGGCTAAGTGAAATCGCCAAAACGGGGAATTGTGCGTGCGACCAGGAAACGTTTTCTTCACAATAACCTTTATGACTCCTGCTGTAAGTGCATTTACACCGTCTTGTTGAAGCCACATATTGACCCAGTGCCGCTCATTCAATTCCGGCAGTAAAAAGTCGTTTAGCCGTAGAAATCGCCAGTAACAATAACCGTATTTGCCAATGGCGTCCTTAAAAAATAGTACCCACTCACTACTTCTATAGTGAAGGTCTCCATTAAAAGTTAAATTTTTACCATGTTCTCTGCTCTTCCCCTGCCTAACCTCACCACCCGACTTTGTGTCCTAAATGACCCTACAAAAAAAAATTTTTTTTTCTATTTTAATTACCCCAAAAATTTGCTTTTTAAGTTTTTATAAAGATGAGATAGATGTCTGCTCCATGGCCCTTCCCGTGGTGACCTTGTCAAAATAGCGTTTTAAAATTTGGGCCCAGAAATATCCTAAAGAAATTCCGATAAAACAGGTTACCACTTTTAATTTATCTCTGTCCCGTATTTTGTGCACGTAGACATAAAAAATTAACTACAAAAATATTGGAAATTGCTTTTATGCTGATGGAACGCTGGCTCAGCCATGCTGCTCCTATTTGGAGGGTATTTAAGATTCAACCTGGTCGAATATAAAGTTCTTATTTGTTTTTTATTTATTATTATTACCATTATTTTTGTACAGCAGGTGCACGGTGCACAGTGGCATTGATTAGATGAAAGCTGACTCTTCGAGGGTTCCATACAGATTTTCTGTGGCCCAAAAACGAAGATGTTGTTTATTGAAGCCAGCGCTTAAATGGAAATGCATTTTATGATTTTCGATTAAAAATCATGATGATCTTGGATCAAAAATCGGTATTTTCCTTATTCAGATTAACAGTAAACCACACGCTACTGGCGACCAGTAAAATGGTCCCTTCGAATCCGATAAAGTATTTCTTTTTTGTATTATTAAACATTTAAGAGCTATTGAATGCTTCACATTCAGAGTGCATAGTGTAGGGTAACCAGACATTTGAAATTAAATTTTTAACGAAATATAAAGATCCAATTAAATTGATACAATTTTCATAACAACTACAATTACATATATAAAATATTTTATGATTTATTCCTTTCTTGTCATAAAATTTTGCAAGAAATATCAGGCAGCTCATTCATAGAGCAACTACATAATCGGCAATCGTTGCAGCCAGTAATAACAGGTGTCAGCTGTCAAGTTTCAACTCCCAAAATCTTTATAACTCACAAAAAAAAAAAAAATACAAGACAACCCCCTCATTTTTCTGCACACTACAAGTATTTTTCAAACTCTTAGATCTTTAAGATTTTTTTTAACAATAAAAAAAAATCTAAACTATTATTAAAAAAAAAATCTGTCTGCAGACTGTTTGCCTGGGTTACTGTGCGCAGAAAAGCAACAAAAAAAATTATTTATTAAATTGAGATCATAATTCTCTGCAGAGGCATGACTATTCAGAAGTTTTGATTAATGGATTGAAACACATCAGATGTGTATTAAAATAAATATTAAAGAAAAAAATCGTTGCTACATACAGAAATATTCGCCGGTGTGCATAAATGACATTTTTCATTATTTAATTAAAGGTTTACAATGTTCCGGCACATGGACGGTGAGCGTAATTGCCGATTATTCATGAAGTTTTTAACTTTGAAATTCATAATTTAATGTAATTTAATAAAAATAATTTAAATAAAACTCGGAAAATTGTTATTTAATGTAAAGTGGCAAAAAAAAAGTATATTTTTATATAAAACATTAGGGAAATATTCAAATGAAATTAAATGCCAACAAAAAAGGGCACAGAATTCAATTGCAAATATTAAAAAATCATCTCGCTGAATGCAATCATCTCGTTTTCATTAATAAAAGTAAATAAACTAAAGAAAGAAAAAAATAATAATACAAAAATAGTGGCAATAATAATAAATAAAAAACAAGTAAGAACTTTATTTTCGACCAGGTCGAATCTTAAATACCCTCCAAATAGGAAGCAGCATGGCTGAGCCAGCGTTCCATCAGCATAAAAGCAATTTTCAATATTTTTGTAGTTAATTTTTTATATCCACGTGCACAAAATACGGGACAGAGATAAATTAAAAGTGGTAACCTGTTGTATCGGAATTTCTCTACGATATTTCTGTGCCCAAATTTTAAAACTCTATTTTGGCAGGGTCACCACGGGAAGGGCCATAGAGGCGACATCTATCTCATCTTTTTCGTGAAAATGGCTGAAATAGCTACAAAAAATTCTCTATCTCCTCATCTTTCTTCATCTGACCCCTCAATACTATCCCCTCCTTTCTAGTTCCGGCGCAATGCACTGCATATATATGTAGGGCTCATCCCCTGAGTACTGGTCCGAGATAGAAAAGTAAATTTTTTGGTTAATAAAAGGTAGAAAAAAAATTTTATTTTGCAGGGTCATTTAGGAGCCAAGGGCGGGCAGGGGAAGATCAGAGAACATCGTAAAAATTTAATTATTAAGGAATGGAGGCCGAAGGAACTCAAGTTGTTAAATATTTACACTATTTTTCCATGTAGATGATGTTTTATTTCAACGCCCACCAAAAGGGCGTGGTCCAGAAATTGATTTTTATGAGTTTAACGCTTTGGACATTCTTTGACAAGATGATTAAATTGGAGCCATAAATTAAAAAAAATTTTGGACCCCGCCCCCTTTAGTGGGCGTTATTATATGCAAAAATAGTGTAAGAATTTAACAATTTCTCCTTAAAAATAACAATTTTAAACTTTAATGACGAGCCTGAGACGTAACTTGGTACTCCTCTGCGCTACCCCCTCCTTCCCCTTTGCCCCTAAATGACCCTACCAAAAAAAAAAAAATTTAAATAAATTTTACATTTAATTATTCCGAACAATTATTTTTGAAGTTTTTTGACAAAGGTGAAATGCCTCCCCCACGGCCCTTGCCAGAGCGACCCCGCCAAAATACAGTTTTAATACCCTCCCAAAAAGAATTGGAGCCCATAAAGTAAATATGTATGTGTACTTGGTCAGTGATGAAGTCTAAGACGATGTGGTAATGCCCATACGTTCGTCTGTGGAAAACATGATATAGCCTTCTTTTGGACCCCACCCTCTTTAGTGGGCGTTGACGTGTGATATTATATGCAAAAATAGTGTAAATATTGAACAAGTTTTATTTCTTAAGCCTATAAGTAGCTGAGATGTTGTCTGATCTTGCAGAGGTGAAACGTCTCCCCCATGGCCCTATCCGGAATGGCTCTGTCCAAATAGAGATGTAAAATTGGATACAGAGATGTCTTAAATTAACTCTGTCCCATCAAGTTAAACATTTCAAATTTACTTACTAAATATTTGGAGGGTATTTAAGTTTCGACCCGGTCGAATATAACGTTTTTACTTGTTTTTTTTTACCTTTATTTTATTATATTTATTCAGCTAAAGGTCTTTTTATAAAATTATTACACAATTTTATAGTTAATTTTATACATCTGGGAATTTGTTTTTTTATTCGGTCAGATTCCTTTAAACAAATTTTTTGCAAAAAAAATAGAAACAGTCCATTTCTTTTGGTAAATCACGATGCTGCAAATATTTGTGGCGACACAAATTTGCTGTCACTTGAAATAGGAATTTAATGCAGCCTTCATTAATTACAAAAATTCATGTCTCCTGCAAATATTCGCGCCCTCAAATAATTAAATCTCCTCAAGGTCTCCTCTGTCATCACCTTGAACACAGCGACTGGCACAAACGAAACAATTTAGTCATCGCTGCTGCTTGCAGTAATCATGGCCAAAATATGAAACTGCTGCAGCTCTAAGCCCACATTGATTTTCCAAATCGATAAAAAAAAGAATTTAAAAAAAAAAATTTTTTTTTTGAAAACGTTAATCTCTCATGACACTTCGTGTAAAGCAAAATGGAATGGACTTCTTGTAAATTCTCATTCATTAAAATTTCTGCTGTTGGCCGGTTGGCACACATTTCAAACGCCTTTTTGTTGGTTGTTTTTTTTTCCTAAATGAATTTTTTTTTTCTAATAAAAAAATAAAACTCTGCAATTATTTGCATGAAAATGTTAAATTTTAGAAGCATTTTTTTGAAATTTTATTCATGCCATTGGCCAACTGGTGGCTGGGCATCAAAGCCGAGTTGTTAGATTTTGTGTTTGATCTCAGTTTGGGTCTTGATCTAACTATCGCTTGAAGTTGTTGTTTTAATCTTAAAAGATATTGTGTTGTTGTTGTTGTTATTTTATTTTCTATTTTATACAGACTCTGTCAGCTAAATCATTTTGTAAACGACTTTGATCCATTCAAGTCGTCTGGGCAATTTCACACATTAAGATTATTGCAAGATTCATGTAGACAAATACACTGGGAGAAAAAATATGCTGAGGCATTTCAATTCCTTTTTCATGTTCAAACAGGATGGGACTACATGCGTTTCTTCAACGCACACTGGGGCCAAATAGGCTGATTTCACGGTTTAATTAAAATTATAGTTCAAATACCATGGGCTAAAGCGGGAGAGGTGGAAAAAAGTTCCCTTAAGAAAACAACACAATTTATTTTTTATTGTTAATTCTGTTTTCCTCATTACAAATCTGTAGTTGAGCCTTTTAGTAGCCACTTTTCGCTCAGTGCAATGAATAACAACAGCAAGCGAATGCAAAAGTTGTATGTAGAACGGCGACAAACGGCCAACAGCAACGGTGACCACCAACGGGCGCCCACACGCATTTTAATGCACATGCAGCGCGCTGTAATTTAAATATTTATTTATTTATTGTTGTCGTTGTCTCCATCTGCCAATAAGTGAAGGGTAATTTGTTCCTGTTGTTGCTGCAGTGCCGAAGTGAAATACAACAAACAACTCAAATGAATAAATCAATAGGAAAAAAAGACGGCCAAACAAATTTGTTACACGCAATAAAGCAAAAGCGATGGATGGAAGAGGGGGCGGCGAGCAGGCGAAATAGTGCGAAAATGCGTTCGAATTGAATTGTTAAACAAACTGTTATGAAGACAAAAAGGAAAAAAGCAACAATGAAATTTTTCGCTTTTTATGTAATTTTTGTGTTAAATTAAATTAAAATTCATGTTTTTAAATTAATTTATACGCTGGCGGTTGGTTTTGTGCTTTTGTACATTTTTGTTTTTTGATGAATTTATTGCATTTCGTTTGTAATTTATTTTCTCATTCAGAAAACAAACAAAAAATATATTATTTAAAATTAATATACTTTAAACATATTTCTAAATGCTTTATGATGCTGTTTTCATTGTTCACGGCAATTTGTTTTCAATCAGTTTCATGTTGCTGGCAGTCGCTATCAGACGGGCCGATTAATTTTATCGTTGAATTATATGATTTCGTATATATGAGTTTTTTTTTGTTTTCCTAATCGATCTTAAATTGTAGTAAATAATTTTGTGGTTGTTATTTTATACGTGAACAATTTGGACTCCGCGATGTGTAGTTAAGTCGTTTTGCTTAAGTTGTGTTACGTCATGGCAGCGGATTGTGTGAATACTTTTGCTGCTTGAAAAGTTTAAATTTATTTAAAAGTAAAAGAAGATTTAAAGCGGAAGTGGGGAGAAGCACTAGAAATCGTTGTCTTGCCAACGCAGAAATATGAGAGCAGTGATGGATTTTCGCCTAGGCCTTTAAGGCCTGGGCCTCTATACTCGCCACTTACAATTTGAGAAGTTTCAAATCGAATATTCGCAGACACTATTCCGGTTAGCCTCCTTCCAAAAAAAAAAAAAAACTATCTTCCCTGTGCGGGCGCAATGCATTGGGGATGGCCCTGAGCGCTGGTCCTACTCATGGAAACAAAATGCAAAAAATTTTACAATTCAAAATATTTAATGACTTCGAATTAAACAGCAAAATGAAGGAAAAATGTGCTGGAAAATATTTTAAAACGAATAATTGCGACTATTACAGCACTAACAAAAAGATCACTACAATTTACAGGCCATTGATAACGAATTAAATATCCCCCATAGTGGACATAATTAATATCTCCCATAGGGGGAACATTCGAACTTCTTGCTGAATTTGATGTGCTTGTCTGCGAAAAACACCACGACTCTCCAGCGGGCATCGAACCCTTAACCATTGAAGTAGCAGGCAGGCCAGCGTTGCCATCTATCAGCCGCAGCGGCCTATGCCGTATATTCTCCAGATTTAGCCCTCTTTTTCTTTCTTCAAATCTGAAAAAATGCCTGATTGTTAGAAAATTAAGAAGAGATCACATCCGATACAAAACGCCTATTTCGAGGGCCTTAAGGAAACCTATTATTTGGAGGAAATAGGCCAGGTTGGGTTGTACAGGCTGAAAGTTTTGATTACAAAATCCAATCCACTTGGGTCCTACTAAGTCCCAGTGTGTTACCTGAAAACATGACAAATATTAAAGGCCTTTGGCTGGAAGCGAACCCACGACTTCTATAGTAATAGACTAGCATCGCTAAAACACATTTGCGACAGCAGGCTGCCGACTACATGACCATAAAAATGGAATACATGTGATTATATGAAAAGTAGCAGGGACAACAACCTGCCGCGTAGTCGAGAAAATAATCATTCCCATGCAAAACACATGTATTCTATTTCTGCAGCCGTGTAGTCGGTAGCTTGCTGTCCTGAATGTGTTTAACTAATCGATCAGCCACAGTGGCACCTTTGGAAGGGAGTACAAATTTAAAGCAGAAAATTGGAGAAAGGCTGAACTAAATGTGCTGATCATAGAGGAGATGGTGTTATAAAATATAACGCTTATATGCCAAAAAAAAATGTTTAACAACCCTCGTATTTGCATTTATTTTGTAGTTTATCATAAATCATATCTTGTTCATAACAAAAATACTAAATTCGAATATTGACTCAAACGAACCCCAGTCGTAATTCAAGTATTTCTATGCTTTTAGGCGGGCCTGCAATTATTTATCATTTCCAAATAAAAAAAATATTCTTTCTGTTTATATGCCTGGATATAACTGAATTTAATTCCAATGGTTTCTTACATCCACAAACGGATAAAAAACATATTATCTTGCATCTCTTGGAATCAACATTTTATTGATCTATTCCCCAGAAAAATGGCTCGTTTGTGCGAAAATGTTAAATGTTCGTTACAAATAAAACTGATCTGCATTGGAAAGGGTGTGCCAGGCACAAACAAACGCAATAATGCCTGTAAATGGCGTCACATGTATCATTCTTTAGTTTCTTTTTTGTACAAACATGTTGTGTCACTATCAATAATTTCTGACCCGCTTTTAAATATATTTTTTTTCTTACACACAAATAAAAACTAAAAAACAAATTAAATAAAAATTTATGACTTTTTTTATGCTAAAAATTCTATTTGAATTACCCACCGTATTTAGATTAAATTTCCATAACATTTTGTAGCATGACACGATCGGCCAGCAAAAAAAAAAAAAAAAGAAATATTATATGTAAATAAAAACCAATCATTATTATTTAAGAACAAAAAAAAAACGAGAAACTCCGAAATTAACAAATGGTTTAAATAAAATATTTATGGTTTAGCCAAAGTGTTTGTGGTTTTTTATAGAAAAAAATAAAAATAAATAAATATTCAAGTCATATGAAGTGAATGGTGGCGGTTTGGTTGGCTGATCGCACACAATTTTGTGGTCATAATTCAGACAAACTGTTAACAATCTATCGGGAAAATCTTAAAAGCATGAGATTGTTTATGCATTTCAAAGGGAGGGAGTGTTTGTAACTAGTCCGCTGATTAATTGCACAAGGAGTTATTAAAACTTTTATTTAAATACTTTTAAATGAAATCAATAATTGTGATGATGGTTGATTATTCCCGTATTTGAAAACTTTTGTAATTTTTTTTTTGTATTAGAGGAGTTGAAACAATTTAATAAATAATTACCGCCGTATTCATAAAAAATGTTTTAGGTTTATTACAGGTTTATTTGACAAATTTCCCATAGAAATACGTCAAATAAGCGCTTAATAAACCTAAAATATTTTTTATGAATACGGCAGTTATAATTTATGAATTGTGATTTTGGTTACATTTTGTAAATTTTACTTACACAGAAGTTGAATGTTAAATTTTAGTTGTATTTTAAAAATAATGGTTATATGTGTATGTACGAGGTGTGTTTAAGCCAGACATAGACACAAACACATCAACATTTTGAGTTTGTGTGTGCGAGAGAAATTTTGCAAACACACCAGCATTCTCCCCAACCTTAAATAACTTTTTTCAACAAAGTTGGTTTGGTTGGAAGCTTGTGATAGACTGAATTGCGAATCACAATTTTTGTGATTTGTAACTAGAAATACGTGTGACCCTCAAGAGCGAATTTACATACATGTGAAGCGCGCTCACCCACAATGCCTATGTCTGGTTTAAGACAAGAGGGGAATTTTCATTGTTCTCAAAATATATTTATTCATTTATCAATTTCTATATTTGTCTTTCATCAGATGTGATACTCGTTGTTAGCAATCCTCGCAGCAGTTCTGATGTGAATTTTTTGGCCAGCCATTGAACACTCCCATCGATTCGGACTACCAGCGATTCGGCTTCTATCTCCTCAATGATAAGAAAATATAGTCCTTTTGTAGATCTCTTTAGAATAGATATATATTCTGGGTCCTTATGAATAGGGCAGTCGAATAAGCGATGTTGGTCTGTTTGTACGTGAAATCGGGTTTCCGAAGCCCCCCGAATAGCTGGCGAATTCGGTATTGGATTGATGTATTGGAAATAGTCTTAAATAGATGACTATAGAACATCTAAAAAATACAAAATACGGATCCAGAGTTGGAAAATTTTAATTTCAAATAAAACTAATTTATTTATTTATATTTGTTCATTAAACCTACTTTGTAGGTAGTAGAAAGAATTATATTGGTATTCAATATGAAACAAGATCAAAAAGCCGATTGCCGGGTTGGACAATTCATTTTTTTTTCTACATAAAAATAACTCATTGAAATTTGTTTCTTTACATATAAACATATTTGATGTTTTTGAAAGAAATTCATTGGAAATTAGAAAAGCAAAAAAAAACAACTCCAGGGCTGGGAAATTAATTTTTTTTTCAAATATTAAATATAATTCATTGGAAATTAGAAAAGCAAAAAAAAAAACAACTCCAGGGCTGGGAAATTAATTTTTTTTTTCAAATATTAAAGTAACTAAATGAAATAATTTTTTTTCTTCTTAGTAATCAAACCTATTTTATATTTTAGAAAAAAATAAATCAGTTTTGAAAATCATAAAGATAAAAAAGAATGGTTCCAGGGTTGGATGGAATGAATGTATTCACTACAGGCATTTATCGTTGAAGGTTGTTTAAGATTCAGCAGAGCGCATTACAGCAAGGCGCATCGAAAAATAAATTTCTATATATTCTTATCCTTCTTTAACTATTCCCCCTAAATTATACCCTACTTTCATAGTTCCGGCGCACAGTGGGATTTTTTGTGCAATAAGTTATTTTTTCGACACATAAAATTTAAAAATGTAATGATGCAGTTTTATAGAAAATTGATTCAGTATGAAGAATCCATAAATTGTATCCCAAAAAAAATTTTTATTTGTCTTTGAAATAATGAAGTAAAGTCACATGTAAATTTTGATCCAAAATATTGAAAACTTTTTACGCACTTCTATAGTATTTCTACGTACGATAATTTTATTGCTCTGATATAAATAGTAAATTTCTTCAAATATAGCCTTTTCTGCGTATTTAAAAAAAAATAAATTATAAAGTTCGCTCATATGGTTTACAAGATATGATAGAATAAAATGTGTTCCATAATGTGCCGTGATTGCATAGTTCCTTGGAAGAAAAAAAGGGTTGCTTGGTCGTGCTACGTGCTCCCGCTATAATAAAATGAACGGTAAGACTACATATTATCAATTAAAAAAAAGAAGTTTAAATAATTAATAATCTTTTATAAAATCATAAAATTTGTCACCAAATTCATGAAATTTTGAATATTAAAAAATTACAAAAAAGCAATTAGTTTTGGTAAAGAAACAAAAATTTGTGGGAAAAATATAATATTTGTTATATGGGCGGTGAGTGGTGGGCGTTAATTGAGGTAATAAAGGCTCTGTGCCAAATTTCAAAAACTTTGGGCCAAAAATAAATTTTAGGTTCTATGGGCGGTGGGTAGTGGCCGTGGCCAATTTTGATGAAACTTTATGTTATTCTTAATTGAGGTAATAAAAGGCTCTGTGCCAAATTTCAAAAACTTTCGGCCAAAAATAAATTTTTGGTTCTATGGGCGGTGGGTAGTGGGCGTGGCCAATTTTGATGAAACTAGATTTTTCTTAATTGAGGTAATAAAAGGCTCTGTGCCAAATTTCAAACACTGGCAAAAATAAATTTTGGGTTCTATGGGCGGTGGGTAGTGGGCGTGGCTAATTTTGATAAAACTTTATTTTATTCTTAATTGAGGTAATAAAAGGCTGTGTGCCAAATTTCAAAAACTTTGGACCAAAAATAAATTTTAGGTTCTATGGGCGGTGGGTAGTGGGCGTGGCCAATTTTGATGAAACTTTATTTTATTCTTAATTGAGGTAATAAAAGGCTCTGTGCCAAATTTCAAAAACCTTGGGTCAAAAATAAATTTTGGGTTCTATGGGCGGTGGGTAGTGGGCGTGGCCAATTTTAATGAAACTTTATATTTTTCTTAATTGAGCTAACCAAAGGCTCAGAGTAAAATTTTAACATTCTACGAGCACTCCTTATATATTTTTTCAAACATTGTATGAACAAATCCCACTGTGCGGCGCTCTACAATGACTGAGTCGGGTTGATTTAGTGGTACAATTTTCAATATTTTATCGTACAAAAATATTTATGAAACAAATGCAGTTCAAAAGGTATTTTTGTGTAGAAGTGGACAATATAGAAGTATTTTGAAATTCAATACATAAAATAGTTAAAAAAGCATTTCGTTTAGTTATTGATGGTTTCGCACCATTTACTCTTCTCCTTTCAAAGAAATCCCCATAGGTAAGAAATTTGAGCACCGAAAAGAATATTGCACAGAAAATTGAACTGTCGATTATCTCATGGTTTTAATTTTCTTGTGTTTTAGCAATCCAATCTAGTCGTGGCTATAACTTCCCAATTAAATTTTCATAAAAAATCATTGAATTCACCTTCCATTTACAACAATTCATTCAAATTCATTTTACCATTTAAGACCGTAAAACGAACTGTTTTAACGTACACAAAGTGCCTGCTTAGAAACAAACACCTTTAGCAATTGTTAGATATTTTTTATTGTAAACGTTTCGTTTCGTTTTAACTGCTCGAAAATCTTTCAAATATTTTAATAGACAATTATTGCATGTTGGCAGCTTGTTGCTGCTTTATTGTTGTGTTTATTGTCCAAAATGTAGGTGTAGTCAGTCGGTTATTTATTTATGTAAAATATAGGGGAAAAAAATTAACTCAGATAAAATTTATTTACATGCTAAAATTTTATTTTATAAAATGTTATACATAAATTACCAAATGATTTTAATGAAAGAGAAAAAAAAACTTCAAATAATTGTTTCGATCAAAATGACTAAATAAAGTCATGCGAATAAATCTTTTTTTTTTCTTAAATAAAATATGTAAAACTTTGCTGGGCACTTTTCTGCTAGAATATAGTTAATTATTTTTAATGTTTGATGCACTATGGGAAATTACGGCAGAAAACTTCTAAAGATTTAAGTCAAAGCTAAAACTACAAAATGTATTTTATAGGCAGGTAAGCCAAGATCCTCAGGTGACCTTTTCTTCGTGGTCAAAGAACAAAGGCCAACAGGTTGAGAACAATGACGAATCGACATTTGGGCGTCTACAGCAATTGGTCGCTCTATAGCAGCAATATTCGCTGCGACAGCCACATATTTTTTTAGTTATCATCAGAGATGCCAGCTTTTTTTCGAGCTTCATCGCCAAATGGATTGTAGAATGTCGCCAAAATCGCTAATATATCGCCAAAATATTAAAGAATGTAATTCAAGTAATAAAATATATTTTTATTTTTTTATTACAAAAAATTGCAGCAGTTTTTTAGTTTATCATTCGAATGCCTTACCAAATATCGCCAAAATATAAAATAATGTTATTTTTTGCTAATTTTTTGTTTTCATTTTATTAGACACACATGTAAATACTTTGAATTCGCCTTTGTATACATACCATACTAACTAAACTCAATCACTTAAATAAAAGTTGCCAGACTGCTTTTTTTAGACTCTAAGGAAATAAAGCGAAAAAAGTCAGAAATTTATGGAAAAATAAAAAGACAGCCAAAAATGTCGCCATGGACTTCAAATATCGTCAATCGCAATATCAAAATTTTCATAGCCACAAACAATTTTTCATCGCCACGTTTGGCGAGAAATCGCCATATCTGACAGCCATGTATCTCATTGATGGTTTTGGAACGAGAAGAGTAAAATTAGTGCTTAAACGATCACTAACAGTGCAAATCGCTTTGTTAACTATTTTATGCACAGAATTTCGACAACATCTATATAGTGCACATCTATACAAAAATGCCTTTTGAACTGTATTTGTTTCGTACATATTTTTGTGCCCTAAGACATTTAGAATAGTACCACAAAATATGTTTTTTCTACCCTATTCATGTGATGTATTGTGTCGGAACTACGAAAGGAGGTGGTAGTGCGCAGGGGATAGATAAAGAAAATTGAAAAGCATCTATTTTGTGCACATCTACACAAAAATGACTTTTGAACTATATTCGTTCTATAAATATCGATGTACCCTAAGATATTTAAAAGTGTACCACAAAATGTTTTTTCAACTCTACTCCTGGAATGTGTTGCTTTAGAACTATTAAAGGTAGGAGATAGTGTGGAGAGGGTAGATTTGAAGAAAGTTGTAACTATTTTACTCTTTACTTCGCTTGAGAAGATTTGCTGCACTACCCATGAAGTGGGGTGCAGTATTGCGCTCTGTATTACATGACAGTGTCCATCATTATCGGTAATGCGACGACGGCAAGTGCTACAGCTTCTCTTTTGCAACAACAACTAACAAAACGATATACCATTTTTGGTTGTGAGAGGGAGAGAAAGGAAGACAAAATACGAAGGGGTAACACATACCTGGAACCGGTCTGTTTAGCAACCAAATCAATTGTTTTTTTTTTAACAACACAATCCACAAATAAATTTATTTTTGTCTGCGAAATATTGGGCATACGGAGGAAATCGAACGCAGCTGCAGGTTCAGCGACATCTATTTCAGCGTCGATTGACGGAAACTCGTTCCTACTTTTTGAACGAGTATTCAAAAATATGGATAAATTTAAACAATAAATTAAATGTAAATGGTTGTTATAGATATTTCCCGTCGTGTCTTGTTTGAAATATATAAATTTATAATTGTACATATATGAATATTATAGATTTATTACGAAATTAATGTAGTCATCAGCCCACTGTGCATCGTTGGTTACAATACCCGAAATTTCCGTTCAGCTTTTTAATTAATGTGCGAAATTCCAAATTTTGAGCGAGGCCAGCTGATTTCAATTATTTCATAGCGTTCAATTTAAGAAAATATTTATTTAAAAAAATAATCATGTCTTGAACACAGACTGGCCATTTTATGAAATTTAATTCTTTGTTTTTTACACTGGTAACGATGACGCTGGCAGCAAGCAGACTGTGACCGTGTGAGTGCAACTGACGTTCTTTAAATTGAAAATTTTAAAAAAAATTTTTTATAGCAAACTTGGAATACCACCAGCCCATAGTGCTGTATTAACCATAATCTGATTCTTCTTATATATTTGTCAACAACAAAACCGCTGCTGTAATAATAACTTGCAACAATGGCAAGCAGCGTATGCAACAAGTAGCTGTTAAACAATCCCAATTTACGGCCAAAACTTTTCTGAAACTTAAACAAAGCCAGCAGCAACAACAACAACAAGCAAATTTCAAACAGTTGTTTGTTTCATATAATTTTTAGCAGCCGAAAGATAATCAATCCAAACAAACAGATTGTTTTATGTTTTCATCTCGAGAAACGGCTGCTGTCGTAATGAGTTCATGAAACCAAATGGACAATTTTGTGATTCTGTGTTTTTTTTTTCGGCTGCTACTGATTTTAATAACGAGATGTTGTTGTCTTACGATACGCTGTTGCGATTGCAACAGAATGTGTGCAGCAGTAAATTGCACAAAAAAGAGCAGCCAACGCTTAAAACAACGAATGGCCGAACAAACGACATACGAGTATTAAGACAACGGGACTCGCAGTTTAAAAGGAAACAGCTGACATCTTGTATTCAGTCGCATTTGTTTGTTTGTTCGTTTGTTTGTTGCTTGTTTTTGTGTGTTAACACGTCTTTATAATAAATACCAGCTTGTTACCAATTTTGGATTTTAAATGCATAAATCTTTTCTGACAAATACAATACAACTACATTCTTGGTAACTGCTTGTTGCTACACCGTTTCCGGGGAAATTTATTTGGGAAATATTTTATTTTTGCCAATATTCATATGTTGGCAGCACTGCAGGGTATTGGGTGTAATAGTATGTCACATATTTATTTAGATCGCGTTTTATTTATATCACATAAGAAGTAAACGCACATTTTCAATAAAATTAAAAATTTACCTAAAATGGGAAATTTTTATATCCTTCAGCAAAACAGGGTGGTTTGAAATTTCAGTGTAATTTCCTCAATATTAATATGCGGTCGCATTGAGAATATATATTCTGGGGCCTTGTGAATGGGAAAGTTTAATAAACGTTGTCCGTCTGTCTATACGTGAAATTAGTTTTCCCAAGGTCCCAGAAAAGGATTGATGTATTGGAAATAGTCCTGAATATTAAATTGTTATTGAAAATCAGCAAAATCCGAAATACAATTCTAGGGGGTTGGGCCTCTCGTTTGTCCATGTATGAGACAGAAATGCTGTGGTTAAGGCATGCACTGGATCACCTGATTGAGAGTCAGGGTGGGGGGAAAGGAAGAAAATTTTTATGTCCAGGCATAATCAGGTGGCAGGACGATGCATGCATGCATCAAGCTCAAGTGTGCTTCACAGTAGTGCTAGAATACGTTCTAAAACTCAATAGGTGCGCCTCTGGTAAGGGGAGCAACACTTTGCCATTATGCCGTTGGGCAAAGGAAGCAGCAGGTGAACTTTTGAAAACCACAAATTAAAATCCTTCTGGGATATGGAACGATTAGAGCTGTAATTCTCGTATAATAAAATATCTTCCGCAATTTTTTTTTTCTTTTTCTCACTTTTAAGAAACGGTGTTTGGATGTGTTTGTGCCTGTGACTGCATGTCAAAACAGTCATTTATTTTGTTTTATGTTGTCGTTGGGATAAGCATCATGTTGTTGCTACACTATTTCTCTTATTCCCAAAAAAAAAATTAAAAAAATAGAAAATAATAAATAAAAGTTTTATCAAAATGTTTATTTGTAATAAAATCTATTTCAATGCAACAAAGAGAAAGTTTTTCACTTAAATTTGTTTAACGAAAAGTTTTGACGGCACATCTCCGATAAACTAAAAGAATGAAATATTTTCAAAGTTTTTGTTGTTTACAGTGAAGTGTCAGCAAAACCATTTAAATACTCAATTTATTTGTTTAATGCTAAAATACTATTTAAGTCTATTTTATTGCTGCTAATTTTTATTGCGCCAATTCACACTCTCAGTTGCATTGATGGCAACTTAAAAACGTTTCAGTGTTTGGCATTTTGCGTGAGTCTTGTTAATTGGCTTTTGCTGTAGCCAGCGGGTGAGGATTTTTTTTTTCTAATTTTATTTTGTGTAACTGCTCTCAAATTTTTTTTATTGTTATATATTTTTTTTGTCTGAAAGCTGGCATAAATAATTTGTCCCTCAGTTTAATTTATTATTAGATATTTTTATAAATGCTTTTCTGTTATAATTGTGTGATCTACCTTTTAAAATTTCAACGCACAAAGTCTTACAATTGAAATCAGGGTTATTTAATAAAAATGTGAATACAAGACTTAATAATCTTGCCAAAAATGTTTCTCATGTATAAGTTTATAAAACTTAAAAAAATATTCCCCCTTCGTCTGTAATTGTTTGTCAATGTCACGTCAACGCAATATCAAAAGTAGGGCAGTTACATTCAGGTTGTAGGCAACTACTGATTAAGGCTGACAGCCTCTGACGATTCTTTAAGCCCTAGAAAATGATAGGTGGCTGTTAAAAGTAATCAAATGCTAAGGAAAACGGGTATGAGGGTGTCTCAGTTTTGATATTGTCTTGGCGTGACGTTGACAAATAGTTGCAGAATAAGGCGGATTATGTAGACTGCAAAGGCTTTACAATAAAAAAAATGTGTCATGAAACTGCTATTACAGTTTAAAAAATTTAAATGCAAAATTTTTAATATCGCAGCATTTGATAATTTATTTAGCGCTATTTTTGTTAATATTTTAAAACGAGTATTGAAATAATTTTATTGCCACGATTAATAGAGATCCAGAATAATTTACTTAAAATTAAATGAAGTTCTTCTAAAGTTTTATTGTTAATCCTCAAATCTTCTTGGTTGCGGTTTTCTAGGGAAAAAAAAGTAATAAAAAATCATTAAATGTTTACAAATTTGTTCGTTATACAATTTAATTATTTAAAACGTAAATTTTCTATTTTGAATGTTTTTATAACTTTTTTTTATAAGACTGATTATTAATAATCTGACCGCTACAAGACAGTAAATTTATTTATTTAGGAAATGGGACATGAAGAAAATAATGAAACGGCAACACGAGAATTAAAATGTATTACCATCGGGTTGACACAATTCTCGTATGCAATTTCCTAATAAAATGTTTATAAATAAAAGCTGTTATAATATCCTAATTATGCGTCAGCCACTGTATTCACTACACTTGGCCGCATACGACTTCTGCATTAATTTCAAAACTAAATGAAAATTCAAAAAATGGGACATGAAGAAAACAATGAAACGGCAACTCGGGAAAATTTGAAACAATTCTCGTATCCATAGTCTTCAGAAAACACTTCAGAATGTAAGAAATTTTTGATAAATTGTCTCTACTTTAATATTAGGTTATTGTACTGATGATGAAAGAGTGGCGGATTTCAAAAAGAGCTGATACACTTTCGTGGAATCGGCTATTTTTTTATCAGATTCTTGTTCAATTTAGGTATCACACGTTAGCGCTCGCCATTCACAATAGCAGGGATTTTTGTCGTCTTTGAAAAATGATGCCACCCGTTCATAATTCATACTAAATACGTCAATTTGGCTTTTTCACGTATCTATTCAGCCAGAAATGAGCACCAATTCACTTTCTTAAGTGAACATGAATTTTGATAATGAATTTCAATATTTTGCTCACGTGTTTCACAGTATAATAGGTTACACGAAAACAGCTGATCTGCCAAAAACAGTGTTACCAAAAATAAATTTGCTAAAAAATCACTCATTGTCCAGCCTGGAAAAGAACACAACCTGGGCCACTTTTTTTTTTGGGTGCTGTTGGCTGAAGTAGTAGAACACGAGACTATGAAGCGGAGGGTCCTGAGTTCGAGCCCGCGCTGAGTCATGAAATATTGTGTTGAATTCTCTTCTGATCAGCCAGCCTGTTTCAATGATGAAGGCATAGTCACTGGTCACTGAACATAATTGGCAGCGACTGACAATATCATGTACTAAAAGCAAAAATTAGCCGGCGAAGTAAAAAAGGTTGAAATAGCTACAAAAAAAACTGTCTATCCTCTCATCTTTCCTAATCTGTCCCCTCAATACTATCCCGTCGTTTTCAGTTCCGGCACAGTGCATTGCATATATAGAGGTCTTCCCTTGAGTGCTGGTCCAAGAAAAAAAAAGTACCGCCATACGCGTACTCTAAGAGAGCGGAATTTTTTTTAGCTGTTCTTAGTTCATTGAATTCTTATGAATGCATTAAAAACCAACTAATTGACTTACAAATATTTTCACTTCACACAAACTTAAAACGAAACGACGAAACACCATGAATTGTTTAGTTTGAAAAACACACAAAAAAATCTCTACAGATTTCTAAAAATAACTTCGGTTTTTTTTGCTTAAAACAATATTTACCTCAAAGTGCGTTTGTAAAAGTTGCTGAGACCTTTTAAAGACTCATTTAAATTCATTAATACTTCTTTTAATTCGCTGTGAAACGGCCAAATCGCCATATCACGTCTATCCATCTTGTTGGAACGAGCTTAATGTAAACAACAACAAAGAAAGATAAACCAGCCAAACATACGAAACGATAACATAACATTTCTGTCATTTGTCAAGAAATGTTATTTAACTAAAAAACAGAAAAAAACCGAAAAAAAGAAAAACTTCTTCAGCGGCAGGGAAATATAAAAGACACGCCACAAAGCCGGCAGGTACTCCGCGCCATACACGAATCTGCTATTGGACGGACTATGAAGTCATACACAAGCAACTTTTTTAAATATTCAAGTCATAGAATAAGAAAACTGAAGAAATAAAAGCTAAGAAATCGAGAGAGAGAAAAAAATGCCACAAGCAGCAAAAATAAAAACGAATACGAAATACAGAAACGCATAAATAAACAACTGGAGGCTCCAAGCAAGAAATACCAAAGGGAACAACAACAACAACACACCCTCAACCTTAAAAACTAATTTTAATAAAAAGAAAATTAAAAAAAACAAACGTACGAGTACAAGCAACGAGAAAACAAATTGAAAAATGAATAAATAAATTAATTAATTGAAAACGTCAGCATTTTAGAATTAAACTAAAAGTATAAACAAATATTAACTCACGTAAATGTGGAAAAAGTCTCAGTTAACAATATTACCCATGTGACCAAAGACTAGGAAAATAGTATTTCTTTTATGCTCTTAAATTCTCACATGGCAACTCCGAGCCAGTGTTTACTAGTGGCTGGCAACAGTTGTCATACTCAATATATCGCTCATTAGCTGCAAGAACGGCATAACTCAAAATTCGCCATTTTGGAGTTAATAATACAGAAATATTGGCAATATTTCATGATATATCTTGTGTAAAATACTCGTTTTGATATCTTGTATACAGAACGTGTGACACGTTCTATCTATTCCTATGTTTTGCTCTTCTTTTACTCACAACAACGACACAGCGTTAGTTACGCCACAGTCGTTAAGGTGTGAACATCGCCACAGTATTGCTGCCTGTCCAAGTGGTTAAAAACTTTCTAATGGGGTCACACTTTTTGATCTTTCAACTTTTGGTCATGTGGTTGCCAAAGTAACTACAACATTTTACAGTCAAGAGAGTGAGCGTCGGAGTAAGATCTTGGAACTAATTGAAAGAGAAGATAAATGAACGCGAGGTGTAGATGATGGCGGTGGGGGGAGCATGACTCTTTTATTAATAACAAAAATAACTAAATTTGTTGCGGTTGTTCGCTATTAAACGTTGATTGTGTTTTGTGTTGGGTATTTTGTCGTTGTATTTAGTTGTTGTTGTTGTTGTTATTATTATTCATTTTTTCTGTTACAAAAGAGCACGCATATTAACTTGTTGTAGAGGTTATGAACACTGCTATTACCAATATGAATAACATGGCTAACACACACTCGTATTTTATAAATACACCAACAATCGGCTCACACTTGGCTTGAATAGTTGTTGTCTAACATTGACAGTGGGCTAGAAAAGTGCATAAACTAGTTATGAAAAAGATCATTAGTAATGCACTTAATTAACAAATCAATTAAAATTTGTTTGTTCTAAAATATTTTAATAGCCAGACTCTGAGGGAACAATTAGTATTTTCCTATGCACTGCCAGAGCGGTTTCCGCAGCCCCCGATTACAGCAGTAGCCAATATTTTGACATCACAGTTTTTTTATAGCTCTACTATTTTCAAGAAAAGAAACTCAATATGTTGGACAGAAATTGATTTTATTCGCTAAAAATTAATTAATAATCGATTTAAGATTCATAGGCCAATTGTTCGAATTTTTTTTTTTTAAATCTCAGAAAGACATGATAAATATTCCAAGGCACAAAGGAAAGTCAACTTCAGTTTTATTCAACTTACACAGCAGAGCAGAATAGCTGTTTTCGAAAGCCGCAACACTTTCATCATAAGTGCTCATGTGTATTGTGTTTATCACCACTTTTGTGTAAATAGGAACTGTTATCACATTCAACTAAGCCACCTAATAAGTGGTGACAAACACAATACACATGAGCACAGATGATGAAAGTGTTGCGGCTTTCGAAAACAGCTGTTCTAAAAAAAAACAAATTTCAAACAATTAGCCTATGAATCTTAATTCAATTTAATATAGCAATATAAGTGCTCGTGAAAATACTTACTACATATTAATTAATAATCTTTTCTGTATTTCTTGTTCTGAAAGGTATTTTTATTAAGGCGATCGCGTTAGGCAAATATTCTCATTTCAAGATTTTTTTTTTTTTTGCTTTTTTTGATTGATATATTTTACAAATAAAGGGTGTTTTTTTATAGAGTGACACAAGTTTAAATAATAAAAAAAAACAAGGAAATACCTATATTTTAAATATCAAGAATCTTTTATGAAATTAATGTTTAAATGTGATTTTTGTCATGTGCCGCCACGGCTGTCGCGTAAAAGTGGAAATTTGGAACACCAATTTTCAACAACTAAAAAAAAATCTTTCATAAAATCTTTTCCTGTCGGCTTTTCTAGAGTCGCCGATATATGCGAGTAATCTATAAACCACAGCGATGCTCAAAGCCAACATAAAACATCCGGGTGTAAGCACCAGCCCCTGGAAAAGTGCATATTTCGGATGTGCTGCACCCAGAGAAGCTGTGGTGCATATTTCAATGATGACCATAATGGCTGCAATAGATCTTTTAAGGGAATGAAATATTTCGCACACACTCTAGTTGATTTAATTTTAAAAATAGCAAGCGCTTAAAGAAGGATCATTTATTATGAGGCCCTTCATAGGGTCCTCCGATTCTTTGGCAATATTTTTTGAAAAAAAAAAAATTCAATTGTTTTAAACACTTTGGTGTACATGACCATTTGCCTTAATTTTTAAATCATTCACTGTTTTCCAAAATAACATTTTTCGAGGAGTTTAAAAAGAAGAACACTTTCGGTCAGGAAAGTTTTCATAAGAACCAGAATATTTTACCAGCCAGACATTGAGGATCTACTTGGAAATTCTCTGCACTGATAAATTTATAAGGTGGTTAAAAAATATATATATTTTTTTTCATATTTCATAGAAATTTATAAGGAAAAAATTAAAATTTTAATTCCTGCTCGCAGATTTTTTTTTTTTTTTTGTTTTGAAGAAAAAAAATATCTGAATTGTTATACTTAATTTTGAAGCTATTTTTTATATAAATTTATTTCCAACAATTAAAAAAAAATAAAACGAAATTGCAGGTGTAGGTTTACTTTTCGCTCCCACTGTAACTCGATTAGTTGGTGGAATTGTGTGTGGTGTTAGAGCATGATTTTGTTGGCTGCTTGGGATTTGTATTTCTTTTATTTTTTTATTTAATTTTTTTTTATTTCAGATTTTTATATATTTTTTTCCATATTTCCATTTTTGCTCCCCAGCTTAAGCATTTAACATATAGAGAACGCTAAGACAATCAGTTTGATTTGAGCCGTGTTAATAAACGTATCTTTAAGATGCGAGACAATAAGAAAAATAACAGCGACCACGACGACAACGATTGAAAAAACAAGTGTAAATTATTTATTGATTAAAAATAAATATTGTAAATAAATGTTGTGTTTTAATGCGGTTGAAAACAACGAGCGACTTTAACGAGTTATTTTTTTTTATTATTATTATTGCAACTAAACAAAGTTCAAAAGCAGGGATACAAAATAGTATCTAACGAATACGTGTTTAAGAAATAGAGAATCTCTTGATAGATTTAACGAATTTAAGCAGGCCTTAGTTCTCCAAATAATTATAAAAAAGTGCCAAATCGTGTATTATATGAAATAGTAAAAAAAAGAGGAAGTGCTTTAAGCTTTAAACCGAGTAAATGTAATTAATTTCTAAACAGAGTATCTGTAAGATAGGGGACTCATTAAACAGCGTCTCTAATAAATATTAAGACTAATTTAATGGTGTTTTAAAACCCAACATGATGATGGTGGTAGTGTAAAAAACAGCAACAACAACTTGTAAACAACAAAATAATTTTCAAGTAACCAGATAAAAAATAAAACAACAGCAACAACAAAAATTACTATCAATTGTTTTCTGCTCTTATGACCTTGACTCTAAAGTCTGACTGAGAAAAAAAAATTAAATCCAAGCAAATCTGAAACTTTTGAAAAAGGTACAAAATATTTAAATCAAAACATTTTATTAAAAAATAGAAAGAAAAAAATTAAAAAAATAACAAAACAAGTTAGAATTCAACACGAATGATTGAGTCAACACTTAAGGAAACCCAATCCAGTCATCAGTCATTTTGCTAAAAATAACAAACAAAAAAAAAACACTCAAACCAAAGTGGAGACACAATTAATAAGAAATGAAATCATTATGAATTTTTAAATAAATTTCAAATTCCAACTGAAGTTTTTTAAACTAGAAGGCGTTTTTAAGCCACAATTTATTCTTTTGCCTCTCTTATCATTTAATTCTTCTACAAAGTGCCATATAATTTGCAATTGAAAAAATTACAAAAAGCAGATAAATCAAAATTCTATTATTGCAAATGAATAAATAATAAATTATTTATAATTGCAAATATCGTTAAAATTAAAAACAAACGCACTTAACAACTATATTGGCTTGTCATGCAATTTAAGTGAATTATATATTTAGTTTATTATTTTTTTTTCTGTTATAAAAAAAAAATTATTATAAATTAAGAAAAATGTTTGCTCCTCGTAACTCGTCACCGATTGCCATGTACGGCAAAGAGGATGTAGCTGCTTATGAGGTAAAAATGTTAATTCTTTAATTGACAATTTGCAAAATTCTAATGTTCTTTTCTAAAAATTTATGCAATTCTTTTTACTTTTCATTAAAAAATGCCCATATAACGGTAAATAAAAAAAAATGTATCTATAATTCCTTACAAAATTTTATTTTGTTTTAAAACTGCTTCTAATTGCAGCTTTCTACAAAAGAAGTGAAAAAGTGTTCATATTTTCAAAATTTGTATGTTCTTTTCTAAAAATTTATGCTGTTTTTTGCACTTTTCGCTGAAAAATGCCTGTATTATGTATAAAAATGTAGCTATCACCTCGCACGGAACTTTACTTTTGTTTTAAAACTGCGCCTAATTGCAGTTTTCCATAGAAAAAGTGAAAAAGTGTGCATATTTTCTAGAACAAAAAAATCGCCATTAATTTGCCTTGCACTTTATATAATATTTCATTCACAAATGTAGTCAAAGTTAGTTGGCACTGCTGTTTAGCTATTGCTTTCACTTTGGTTCTCATTTATGTTTGGAAATCGCTCAAACAGTTTTGAAAAAATATAGAGCAATAAGATGCAAAAAGGTGTCTAATGAAATGGTAATTTATAAAAAAAAGAACAGCTGATTGTGCAGAACTCTAACCTGTGCTGCGTTTTAATTTTTATTTATTTTCTGCGAAATTGACGTTTTAAAAACGGCAAAATACCTACGATAGGTGCAAAAATACTTTTTCGGAATATTCGTTTAGATTTTCTTTAATTTTTATTTAAATTGAAAGAAATAAATTATACTATAGTTTTTAATGTTACCCTAGCTGATTTTCTGAATTCGAAAACGTCAAAATAGTTTGCAGTAATGCCACTTGACATTATTTTCAAAAACACTTTATCACTGCAATATATTTTGATGTTTTGGAACTCAGTCATTGTGCATTAGAGCCAGTAAAATGGACATAGGAAATATTTCAAAATTGATCAATGATCACATTGATGTTTCAGATATTTTGTTGAGAAACAATCAGCACGAATAAAATTGAAATCGTGAAAAAAAACTAGGTGAATTAAAATTTTTTAACAAAAAAATATTTTTATTCATCAATTTTTATTTTGCCTCAGATAAAATACACCTGGCCCCGCGTTTTTTTTTCAATACTTGAAACAGTTCTGCAGTATGCAGATTTTGTCCTTGAGCTCTCAGCGATTCTTTGTAAAATGCCGTCCATTCATCGTTCTCTTTAATCTTGGGATCAGGAAAATCCCCTAGAAGGCCAAAGTTGGCTTCAACGACTTTGTTTTATGGCAAAAATATTACCAATTTCTTGCAAAAATTCAGCCATATTGTAACGATCATCGCAGTGACACTCTTCATTCTCTAAATGGGTATGGGTCAACTTCTCGACGATTCGCCTTAAAAATATTCTTCAATTTCTCAGTTGTTGATGTATTGGGGCGTCCAGGTCGACACGGATGCCAGCACAAGAAATAAAACGCTACCGGTAGTAAGTGAAAGTTGAACCTTACTTTTAAACAGACCTCGTATACACAATGGAGGTCATATCGGTCCAGAGCAGCGACATTCATCATAACAAACTGTAGTAGGGTGCAGGGTATAAATAAAACTTTCAATTAATTTTTGTATAACAAAAAACTTTCATCAAAAAGTGTTGTTGATGTGCTAATTTGATATTTTTTTTCTTAATTATATTTTAAATGAAATTTCTTAGCCATTTAAACACAAAACCACAAACTGCAATTGTTACATTTTGCCCAAAAACATAAATTCCCCAGATGCACGTGTATGTACGACTATTTCTGTCTGTCCGTTGTGTGGACATGCACTCGTACGTGTTTATTTGCGAGTTGTCGGCAGATTTAAATTGTTTTAAATCTATAAGATAAAATAAACTTTAATTTAAATACTTTTAATGCGGGCAAATAAATATACGAGTAAATCCAAAAAGAGAAAGAAATTTAATGTTTAGGAAAGTCAGTATTTTTTATTTTCTACTAAAATTTTTAAATTCAAATTGAACTTTTTATGTATAATTCCGTAAAAGAATTAATATATGTGTGTGTTTTATTTTTAAAAATTTTATGGATTCCAATACAAAAGTTAAAATTGAAGAAATTTTGCAAGATTTTCTGTCTTCTTCTACCAAGAGAAGAGTGAGTGCCAGTAAAGTGTTGTTGCCAAATATTGCATGAAGCATGATCGCGCCTGTCACTTGTGGCAAGTGTAAATGTTTTGAGAAAACTTATTATTTGGAAGGCATAAAAATAATAAGCTGAAAAATGAAGCGCTTATTTTCCGAAAGCAATATGTTTATTGAAATATTTACGGAACTGTCCAACAGCTCTTGTATATAAATTTCTTTGTATTTGTAAGTTTTAGGTTAGAAGTAAATATGACAAATTTTTTTGTGGTACGTTTTCAGGTGCCTTATGGTCCAGAAATGTAGATGAAGCATATATGATTTAAAAGGTGTTTTGCTGTAGAAAAGTACAATATAAATATTTTGTGTAAATTTTTATTTCACAAGCAATTAAAATTAGCTTAAGAATCAACTACCAATTGCTTGTTTATTTTATTGCAAGCACGCATGAATGTTCAAAGATCCCTAATAATAGTTTTTATTGTTGGCAAACAGGATGTAGCTGCTTATAAGGTAAAAATTTTAATTATTTAAATGAAAATTTTTAAAATTTTAATGTTCTTTTCTAAAAATTAATGCATATTTTGCACTTTTCGGTGGAAAATGCCCATATTATGATATTTAAAAATAGAAATGAATCTATCATCCCTTCGAAATTTTACTTTTATTTTAAGACTGTTCTTAATTGCAGTTTTCTACAGAAAAATTGAAAAAGTGTACATATTTTCAAAATTTTAATGTTCTTTTCTAAAAATGAATGCTTATTTTGCACTTTTCGGTGGAAAATGTCCATAATATGACATTTAAAAATAGAAATGAATCTATCATCCCTTCGAAATTTTACTTTTATTTTAAGGCTGTTCCTAATTGCAGTTTTCTACAGAAAAATTTAAAAAGTGTGCATATTTTAAAAATTTTAATGTTCTTTTCTAAAAACTAATGCATATTTTACACTTTTATGTTTTTTGCTATGTTGTCTTGACGTGACGTTGACAAATAAATATAGAATAGAGGGGAATAACAGAAAATAAATGTTTTGCATTCCCATTATATGAAGAAATTAGGCACGGAGTATCTTTTGGGCCACCATCATGGCCCAATAATTATTATTAGGTCAACATGAGCTGGTGATAGCGTTTATGAACTTAAAAACTGTTTTCAGTCATTTGCATTTGAATGAATTTCTTTTAAAATAATGCAGCGATTCATATGTAAAACAGTTGGTTGTTGCTGTCTCCACTCAATATAAATTTTAACCGTTAAATTTTGTTGCTAAGAATTTATCTATTGTCTGGTCTATATTTCCATAAAATTCAAATTACTGCCATAAATTGAATCTTTGTATGGGAGATAAGAGAAGAAACAATAGGCTTAAATTATAACAAGAATGTATTGAAAGAGCAGCGCTATTGTCATCTCATGATCAACACAAACAAAATATAAAATGTATTAGACTATAAAACAATTCATTATAAAAAATAAAATATTCTATTATTGTTTGACCCTTTTGACCAAAAACCATTCCCAGTTGCATCTGTTTGATTCGGTGGCAAAAATTATATGTTAACATTTTTATTAAAAGAAAATTATGATGGAGAAAACGATTTTAAGTGCCGACTTTAAAACAGCAGCACATTCAGCTGTAATAATAATTAAAATGAGCCGTCATTTTAGAGTTATGCAATGGATTTTTATATATTGTCGTTAATTTAATACCTTCAAAAGCTTTCACCATTACAGTTGCAGTTAAGGCAAATATAAAGGACTGGGCTGATTGTCCAATTTGTTGTAATTCAGTCTTTATTCCGTAAATATAGTGGCTCAATGCATACGGCTTGTATTGTATCATTTTCCAGCAGCTTTTGAAAAGACGACAATTTCAAATAAAATCTTAAAAAAATCTTAAGTAAGTGGCGACAAGCAAAATACACATGAGTACTACTGATGATGAAAGCGTTGCGGCTTTCGAAAACAGCTGTTCTGCTCCGCCGTGTAAGATGAATAACTAAAAACTGATGTTCACTTTCCTTTGTGAATTGGAATGTTTATCATGTCGTGCTGAATTTAAAACAATAACTTCGAACAACAATTGAATGTAATACGGAGTAAATTTTATTAAATTCAATTAAGATGTCGAAAATGTTTGTAAAAATTCAGAAAGGTATGAAATATTCCAAGGCACAAAAGAAATCTCAACAGCAGTTTTGCACTATTCAACTCACAGAGCAGAATAGATGTTTTCGAAAACAACCACACCTTCATATCATCAGTACTTTTTATTTATAGAAATTTATTTGTTAAATTGTTAATATCATTTCACCATTTTTGGTGAAGGGTATAAAACCTCTAGTCGAATGTATGTAGCCTTTAAAATTTGAAAAATGTACTTTATTTTTGAACAGCCCTCGTAATAAATGAAATAAAATATTCTTTCATTAAAATATTAAATTAAAAAATTCTTTCATTAAAATATTAATTATTAAAATTTTTCTACTTGCAATTAAGTTATTCTTAAGGATCTTATTTTAAAAATTTATCATTCCACAGCGCGATCGCTGGGATTTCTTATGACTCATAAACTGTAATGATCCCTTAAATAAATACTACTTTTTTAAAGGATAATTTAATCTTTATTTGTAACTACAAATTTAAATACAAACGATTTTGTTCTTATTTTATACCTCAAAATTAATTTGAATTTAAATGCTTTTGTTTACTTTCAGGTATGTTTCATTCCATCTAGAATTAATTGATTTTGGTACTTAAAAATATTGTAAGTTTTTAAAAATATTCTCTTCTTTGAATCGCTTCATATGGAATTTTGTATTGGCAAATAAAAAATAATAGCATGTGGTGAATATTTAATAGAAAAGCGATCGTTAAAATTAAAATAAATCACTATTCAAATAAATTTGTATTTATTTTTTTGTTCGCTTAAAGAAGAAAAAAAAAATATGTAAATAATCTGTTTTGTGTGCGCATCGCTAAATTAAAGTGTCAAGAATTTATTGTTTATGAAGACTTGCTAAAGAATGGGTTCCCCTTCGAAGTGCCGGGGAACTGTAAGTCAACATTGTTTGAAGACGAGCACAGTGGGCTTAAAAATTATTCATTTGATTTGACAATAAATAATTCAGTATGTCGTGATATGATCAAGATTATTAATAACCGATTGCCTAATTTCTGTAGAGGCTTATAATTTTATAAAAAAAGTTTTACAACTGGAAATGTGCCATAGGAAATTGAAAATATCTACGAAGGCTGTTTGATAACCCCGTGACTTTTTGAACTTCCTTCATAGGTGAATTAAATGCAACACTGCAGCCTTTAATCACCATCTATTAATGGGCCTCTGACAAATTTTGGGCCATCTGAGTGTTTTAGTTTGTGTTTGACAGCATTTAAAAGCAGACAACCTTTTGAATTTTAACAAAAATTTAGAAACGTGAATTCCGAGTGTTGATTAAGAATTATAAGATTCTTCTGGTTTCTTGACCTCTTTTTAATTATTATTATTATACTCTGATATTTTCAAGCTTAAGGTTTCTTTATTTTTATTTAAAATACATTAATTTTCAATATTTCGTCACTCTTTTATGTGACTTCTTCCGGAAATTAATTATTATATATTTTTTATAATTAACTAGAGTAACCCTGCCCGCGTTGCTGGACAATACAATAACATACGTTTACGTCTTTGTATTAAAAATTAAATTTTCTAGAAAGAATAGCCATTTTCCTGATTGTTGAATAATTTTTTTTTATTATTTTTTGATGCAAAAGATTTTAATTTTAACTGAAAGATTGCAAATCAATATTTAAAAAATGTCAATGCTCGCACTGTAAACTTAAATGACAATCAATAAACACACAGAAATTAAATAAATCAAATGACGCGAGCAAGCAGAGCCTTATACCGACAAAATGTAATTCTCATAAGAAAAAAAAAATACAAAAATACACACCATCATAAAAGTGCGCGTATAACGCATGACGCTGTACCTTCAGGTCGTCCACAAGAAATTTTCGATAAAATTAATGAAATAATATTTTACGATCGCAGAATGGAAACACGTGAGGTGACTGAGGCAGTACGCGTCAGTCACATTTTACTTCAATATTTCGACATGAATGCAGCGATTGTGCAACTGCGTGACCACTTTTTAAAAATCCATAAATTGGGGCCCATTCAGTATATTCTTGAAATGTAAACCGCTGGGAATATTTGCTTTTACCAAACCTAGAGAGAAATGGCAGGCTGGTAAGATATTTGGTGGGAATGAGAAAGAGCTCTTCAGCCAAAAAATGCCTATTTTGAGGGCCTTGAGAGGAATAAAAATATAATGGAAAAACGATGGATTAAATTTATAGATAAAAAATTTTATTTTCCCAAAACAAAAATTTTATTTTTATTCAACTACTCACAGAGTTATCAAACAGCCCTCGCATCATACAAAATAATTTTTCACAGATTTTTTTTGGAACTAAAAATAAACTTATTTTTCGATCCACCACGATCTTAACTTTCCTGTTAAGGCAGTGTTTATAATGTAATTCGATTCGAAAGAAAAAGCTTGCGAATCTGGATGTTAAAAACAAATTTTTTCTAATAATTTCCGCTTCGAATAGAATTACATAATAACACTCCAGAATCCGTGTGCAGTGCACGGTGTGCTTTCGCATGTGAATTCCAAAATTCTCAGCTCAGAAATTTCATGAAGCAATCCATCAATCATTATAGTATTTAAAATAAAAAATGTTCCAAAGCACTCTAGTCAAATGAAAAGGTCAGAACTAGTTTTAACATATTCAGCGTCTTAACTACGCTTCATTATGGCTGTTGAAAGCTTTTGGGCGAATTCATTAACATATTATGCAAATATGAATTAATTAAAAATACATAAATAGTAAATTTCAAAAAACATACCAAATCTCTTAGGGTCACTCCGAGACCGGAAGTCAACAGTTAATTTGTCAAACGAATGCTTGTTGGCTGTAATATTTTGAAATTTTTTTTATTTATTTATTTAAATAAATCTTGTGATTTTAAGGAAATTCCTCAACTTGTAGTTGCTGAAATAAAATCTAAACGAGCAAATAACTGTTTTGAAGCATCACGAGTTTCTTGCCCACAAATATTTGTCTGCCTTTTTAATTACCAAGAAATAAAAAAAAGAAATAAAATTAAAAAATAAAAATCAGACAGCGTATTAGAAACAGATTAGAATGAAATTAGAACAGGGAATATTTAAAGCTACTAAAATATTTTCCTAATGACATCAACCATTAAATAGTTTTACGTCTAATTCCTACATACTTTAACGAGCTTAAGAGCTTTGCCGTGATCGGTGGTGAACCACAGAAAATAAACAAGTTTTCGATTTTGTATTTATAAACAATAAAAATTTACTGTTTTATAGTTTTATTATTGAAAAAATTAAATCAATTCAACTCACTTGGATGTTTTTAACAATTGGATCATGATTTAAAAGATTAACGTTTCATATCAAAGTTGCTTTAAATTTTTTGAGAATATTTTATAAAAAAATGTTTTGTCCGCCAACGCAGTCAGATGTCGACAAACTTTTTATTTATTTATTTATTTATTTGATTTTTGTTAATTAGATGATATTGTGAGATGTAGATAGAACAAATGTTATGATAAAAATGTAAAATTGTGAAGGATTGCCTATTTATAAATATATAAATTTTTTAAACAACTCACGACCATCGAACATCGATTATGTGTATATGGCACTGGGTTTTGTGGTACACTTTTAAGTATCTTTAAGTACACCTATATTGATGGAACGTGCGTGATTTAAAAGGTATCTCTATGTAGATTTGCACAATATGATTACGCCTTAATTTGCCATATTACAAAAGAGCTAAATTTGCAAAAAATGCAAGAACAAAATCAGATGTCTACAACTTTTTTTTATTCTTTATTATTATAATTTTTTTTTGTTAATTATATTATAGATTGAGATGTATATACAACAAATTTTATGGCAAAATGTAAAATTGTAGACGACTTTATTCATAAATTTATAAGTTTCTTAAACAACTCATGACGGTCGAAAATCGGCTACATAAATGTGGCACAGGTTTTTGTGGTACACATTTAAATATCTTTAAGTTCGTCCATATTGATGAAACTTATGTGATTTAAAAGGTATTTTTATGTAGATTTGAACAATATAATTACGTTTTTTTTTATATATGATACATTTTGAAAAAAATGCGATAACAAAATCAGATGTCTAAAACTTTTTATAAACATAAATATATTTTTTGTACAATAAATTTTATGACAAAAAGTAAAATTGTAAAGGACATTCTTGTTTATAAAATTATAAGCTGTTTAAACAACTCGCGACGGTCGAAAATCGGTTATACAGGGTGGCTCAGAAAGAGCGAAGTGGTGTGAATTCCTTATAACTTTTTATATAAGACATATTTTTTTAATTTTTTGTTTTTTAAATACAGTAAATTTATAGGGAATATTTTTAGATTAGTTATTAAAAATGATATCCCGCAAGTGGTGGCCATTTTCTGCTTCGCACAAATGTGCTCTTTCCAACACATTTGCCATGACCTTTCGCAAAACTTCCGGTGTTATGTTGTTAATTTCGTCTCGAATATTGGTTTTTAATTCCTCAAAAGTCCTAGGCTTATTAACATAAACTTTCCCTTTTAAATAACCCCAAAGGAAACAGTCTGGAGCGGTTAAATCCGGGGAACGCGAAGGCCAATTAAAATTGCTTCTACTCGAAACGACGGTATGCACGCTGAGTCAACACAATGGACCGTTGATTTGAAAAGTAAATTTCAACGATTTGGGCACGTTGTTCAGTTGTGTATTGCTCCATTATAAATTGTTCAAGTCTTCTTTACAAAATACTGAAAGGAAAAGAAAAAAAATTATAATAAAAAAGTTATAAGGAATTCACACCACTTCGGTCTTTCTGAGCCACCCTGTATGAATATGACACATGTTTTTTGTGGTACACTTTTAAGTATCTTTAGGTCAGTGGTGGGCACCGTCAATGTATTGGTAAATTGTGTATGTGTTGAGCTTAAGAGCTACCCACCAAACAAAAAGCCAAGCGTTTGAAAGATATACATAAGTAGCAATATTTTTTAAGTTGAAAAAAAAACGTTGATTATGTAAAATTATTAATTAAAAATAAAACTTTTTCTAAGTAAACTGTCAAATGAAAAAAATTAAAAGAGATTAAAAGAAATAATTTGTTATGTTTTCCATTCAAGAAAAAAATAAATAAAAGAATGGTTGGTTGCTGGAGCATAACACCGAATATTCGCCAAAAAATACGCGCTTGGATGTATCAAACTTAATAAGCTTTGATATTTGTCGACATGGAAGATCACTTTCATATGGGAAACATATTCAAAATATTTTTGATAAGATTTTACACAGACTAATTTATAAGACTAAGTGTATTACTAAATTAGGAGAATTACTATAGTCCGTTATTAGAGAAAAATTGTATAAAAGGCATTGTATGTTATCGAAAGAATTGTTTATGACAAAATACTTTTCGCATATCATCATAAGTGAACTTGTTTGCTGGACAAATATTCTGGAAAAAAATATAAAAAAATTCGTAAGCATCCGCCTGATATTCATTCGTCGCTGTCTCATCGACGACTAAATTAAAGAGGGTAAGAATACGTGTGAATGATCTCAGCACAATTGTGCTATGAAACGCCCGTTTCTGCTTTAGGTACACGTATGTGGATGGAACGTACGTGATTTAAAAAGTATTTTTGTGTAGTTTTGAACAACACTTTTGCCACTTTTTTTTTTAATCTTACAGAAAGTGGCAAATTTGGTAGAAATGCCATAAAAAGATGTGTGGTGTGGTGGCACACCGGATAGGAACGAAGTTCCTTTTTATAAAAATATTAATTTTAAGTTTTATTCGAGATATAAAGAAAATAATTATTTGGGTATAAATTTTTTGCTATGATTTTTTCTCGCAGACCAACGAAAATACAGAATCAGTTTTGTCCCCAAACGAAATTGAATTCTGCCACGGCACGGCTGCGTATGATTAATATTTGTTTGTATGGAATCGTATTACGCATACGTCTTGTATTTGTATGTTGAAATACTTTACAAAGTAAATTTGCAAAGTATTTGGTGCACAGATGCCGACGGAGTGACTTAGACTATATGCCGGCGATGTTATTAACCCGTATTTTCTTCCGTTACTGTGACTGACTGTACACGACCTATGCCTTCACATAGGAAGTAGCAACGTAGTTAACCACGGAATATTCCTCAGAAGAACTGTAAAACTATACAGTTATCTGAGGTGTTGAAATTAACTAGTGCGAGTGAGACGCAAAACTCTCGAAAGAGAGTAAACAATCAGTGGTCTGGCTGCACTTAAAAGATAATTGCCAACGAGGCTTGATGTTAACTGACTCAGAGCTGCTTTGCGACTGACGCATACGTCTTAAATATTGATTTTGAAACAAAAAAACGTTACGGACATTTCTTCCCGGTTAGGCATCGTCCCATAAGGAACTTCGTTCCAACAAAAACTTCTATTTCGGTTTAGAAATCGCTGTATAGGTTTTGCATATACAGGGTACAAGTGCGATTTTTTCCCTTCTTTTTAGTTTGACCAGCACTCAAGGGATGACTCCTGCATATGCAGTGCATTGCGAAGGAACTAGAAATGAGGGAGGATAGTAAGAAATGAGAAAAGATGAGAAGATCGGGAATTTTTCGCAGCTGTCGCATCGCAGCTGTTTCATTTTTGCTACACGACGAAGTAGAGCATTTGGACTCTACTTTTCAAACTGGAAAATTATTACCATCTTTTTTTCGAAATCCAACCTGTAAGACACAGTGGGGGAGTAGTACAGGTACGCCAGTTTCCTAAAATGAAATAATTCCGCCTTATTCTGTAACCATTTGTCAACGTCACGTCAAGACAATCCCCCTTATTCTGTAACTAATTGTCAACGTCACATCAAGACAATATCAAAAACAGGACACTTAAACACTCCTTATGGACAAGAATTAATTACTTCTGACAGGTCATGAATATTCTCTAATGCTAGAGTTAATGTCGACGTCGTCGACGGCGTCAAATGTCAAAAAAAAAAGTTGAATCGTATGAAATTGTATGAGAGCAGTTAATCTCAACGCGTTGCAACGCCGTAAAAGTTCAATCCATTTCAACTTTTTCGGCGTTGAAACGCCGTCAACGGCGTCGACATTAACTCTAGCATAAGGCCCTGACTTTAGCGACATGCTGTTCGAAATTGTCAATTGCTGAATAAAATGAATAAACAAGTGTTCTATTTTTAATATTGTCTTGACGTGACATTGACAAATAGATACAGAATAAGGGGGGAATATCACAAATAGGGCATTTGCATTCTGGTTGTGGGGGCCAATTGGTTCCTGCTGACAGCCTCTGACTATTCTCTAAGCCCTAGAAAATAACAAGAGGCTATTAAAAGAAGTTAAATAGGGAGAAAAAAGAGTATGCAGATGTCTTAGTTTTAATATTGTCATGACGTGACGTTGACAAATTGTTACAGAATAAGGTGCTCTTTTCAAAAATTATTTACTGTAGCCATTCTTTGCTAAGCAGTCTCGATATGACAGATGCGATTAGCAATCAGTTAGAGAAATTTCAGGAAAATGTCAAAAAAGATCTCTACGGAATGATGAGGTCCAATTTTTTATTTATTTATTTTATTTTTTTTTAATTTTATTTTTTTTGCTACACATAAACAAATCCTTTGTTAAACTAATTTTATATTCTGCAGACTGAAATAACAAAAAACACTAAAAATGTTTTTTAATTCAGTTTCTTTCAGAGCTTCTTAAATTTATTCTAGTGCTGTAAATGCCCCACATCGATTTCTTGTGTTAATCGTTGATCATGACTTTTAAATGTTGCGGTCTCTGAACTTCGGCTACAAAATCTATTAACAAAACGGTCTGAAGTTCATTTTGTATTCGAAAATATTTGTGTTTTAAATTTAAAATACAAATACAGTCAGTCACAGATTTCTGTTTGCTTTGGGCATTCTTCAAGCCGCATGTAAACTACGTGATTATGAGAAATGAAAATACAAACCCAACGACAAGTCTGTCTTCAAGAAACTGTTTAATGTATTCTGTAGTTTATATAGGGTGATTTTTTAAGAGCTTTCGCATTTGAAATTGATTTTAAAACAAAACACATAAAATTTAGAGAAATTTCAGGTCGATAATAGGATTCTTTAAATTCAATGTTTAAAACCTCAAATGATTCATGCACTGGGAGCAATTTTGTCACACTCTCAAGAATAAATTTTTCAATATGGGCGTGCAGTGTGTCAACCGTGGGGGACTTGTCCCTATAGGTATGAGCCTTTCCATCGCCCCACAACAAATATTCTAAAGGCGTTAAATCGCACGAGTTAGGCGGCCAATTAACCGGCCCCAAACGTGAAATAAATTGTTCAACGAACTCCCTTCTCAATTGGGTCCTTGTTTCGCCTGCTGTTTGGCATGTTGCACTGTCTTGTCTAAACCACATGTCAGCCAAGTCCATCTCTCCCGATTTGGGCAAAAGAAAATTAAATAACACAATAATTATTTTGTATGAATTTTTATTAGTCGAACTTTCTTATGTAAATTGTTAATTTTTTCAACGGGCTTAAGTTCGAATCTGCATGACTGCAAATGATTTTTTATTATTTTATTAATAAACTAACTAGCAACACTTGAACAAAGAACGCTGATGAGATGGCGTAGCGGCCTCGAAATCAGTACTGATCCGTTCTGCTGGTTTGATGATTATTGAAAATATTCTTAATATTCCAACCTGAATATAAAAAATAATAAATAGAATTTGAACAAATTCATTTATTAATAAAATAATAAAAAATCATTTGCAGTCATGCAGATTCGAACTTAAGCCCGTTGAAAAAATTAACAATAATTATTTTGTAATAATAGCAAGGTAGCGCTGGCCATTCAACGTAACGTTCTTGACTTTGTCGTTTTTGAAAAAATAGGGTCCAATAATAATGCCACCAACCCATAACCCACATCAAACAGTGCATTTCTCGAACTGATTAATTGGCAGTTGTGGCAATGAGACTGGCTGCTTTTTACCCCAAATACAGCAATTTTTGCTTGTAACGAGAAATAATCTTGGTCACAGATCACAAGAAGTGCACGATTCACTTTCTCAACCGACCACGAATTTTGATAATAAAATTCAATAATTCGCCATCGTTATTCATTTTTAAATCGTTTTACTGTTAAATCATAGACCAAACTGAACATGTTTAACAGTAATATGTTAAACGAAAACAGCTGAGCTGTCCAAAAACAGTGTTGCCAAAAAGAAATTTGCTTAAAAAATCACCCTATAAAAGAAGAAAATGAAAAAAAAGGAATCTATTGAAAGCACACAAACACAGGGCTTCACTCACTAATGGCTGAATAGTTGGATGGTTGGATGGCTGCTTTAATCGTTGACACAACACATATGCCATGGCTGGGCATGCTATGCCAACCAGTCACTTACCGGGCGAGTCAACGAGTCAAACAGTGCGCTCATATGCAACAAACCAGTTGCATATGCCACATTGACAAGGCAAACATTGATACTCGTGCATTTCAAGTTGCTGTGGCTGAACACTACAGACGACCAAGAGCAAAAGAAATGTATTCATTCGAAGCATTTTTGTGCGTTTTTGGAATATTAAGCACTTGTTCTTTTATTTAAAACATATTTTTGTGTCTTCTGTTTTAGTCTTTGAAGTGCCTGAATTATAAAAAAAAAACGAAACGAATAGAAAAGAAATAAATAAATTCATTTAAGACATCGGCAGCAAAAAGATTATTCTATATGAGCAACATTTAGTTCTTATAGGATATTCTTACAGAAATATAAAAACAAAAACAAATTGTGAGTAAAGGCCAAGAAAGGCCAAAGCCAAGTATGGCAACGACGAATACTAAGTACCCTTCAAATGGACATGAAGTAAAAGGCAGGTGCTTTGGAAATATTTGTCATGAAGTTGTTGTGGTTATTATAGTCATTAAGTGATCGATAAAGTGTGGCAACGCTGGTCGTAAGTTATGGCAGCCGCCAATAAGGATCTTTTACTCATTTCATACTACTTATTTGTTTTATAAAGGGTGTTATTGTTTTATAGAGTGATATAACTTTGAGTTGGCATCACTGCTTTATTCGACCACCCATTTATCAGCTGATAGTTGCTTTTTGTTTAGTTTGCTTTGACATTTCATTATGGATCGACTTACACCAGAGCAACGCGTGCAAATTGTGGAAATTTTTAATCGAAATAATGATTCTATTCGTCAAACTCATCGTGCACTTCTTCTATTTTATGGCGTACACAATCGTCCTTCAGAGCGGCTAATTGGAGGAACAGTAGATCGTCTTTGGACCACATTTACTGTTACTGATAATGTGCATGCCGAGACACCGAACAGTGCGCACTGCAGAAGCTGTAGCCACTGTAAAGGAAAACATTGAAGATAATCCCCATCAATCAATTCGTCGCCGTCCTCAGCAATTGGGATTGTGTCCTTCCACTTTATGGACGATTTTTTTAGTTGTTGAAAATTAGTGTTCCAGATTGCGAATTGTACGCGCCAGCCGTGGCGGCCACATGGCCGAAATCATATTTAAACTTTGATGTCATAAAATTTTCTATCCAATTAAGTCCGTTTCATTGATATCAAAAATATATTTCCTTGTTTTATTATGATTTAAACTTGTATCACTCCATAAAAAACACCCGATATAAAGGGGTCACAGTGAAAATTCCCTTCTTAATTTAGTGCTAATTTTTTTTTGTATGTGGCAACTCTGAAATTTCGGTTATTAAAAATGGAGTGCTTCGTTTCTTTTTTTTTTTTTTTTTTGAAAACTTATACAAAAATTGTTTATGCTGAAACCACTCGCAAATTTCGAAAGAAGCGTCTGAATTTCCGTCTGAATGCCTTCGCGAATTCACAAAGTTGTCGAATCGGGGTCTCAGGAAATCAAAATCAGGGTGCTGTTGGCTGAAGTAGTAGAACACGAGACTATGAAGCGGAGGGTCCTGAGTTCAACCCCGCACTGAGTCATGAATATTGTTTTGACTTCTTCTGATCAGCATTAGCGCATGGTTGTGTTAGTTGTTGCCAGCCTGTTTTCAATGATGAAGGCATAGTACTGATCACTGAACATAATTGGCAGGGACTGACACGATCATCTACTAAAAAGCAGAGTAACAGCATCAGCTTTCTTCATCTGTCTCCTCAATACTATCCCCTCCATTCTAGTTCTGGTGCAATGCACTGAATATGTATGGTTCATCCCCTGAGTGCTGGTCCAAGATAAAAAAAAAAAATTTAAATAAAAAAATAACTTGCAGATTTGAACTGGAGTCTGAATAAAAAATGCTTATTTTATTGTAAATATGTCACTCTTAAGGGAAATTCGAATTAAATAGAAAAATAATTTGCAGATTTGAACTGGAGTCTGAATAAAAAAATGCTTATTTTATTGTAAATATTTCACTCTTAAGGGAAATTCGAATTAAATAAAAAAATAATTGGCAGATTTGAACTTGGGCCCGAATAAAAATTCTTAGCCTAATAATTTCGAATTTATTCACATAATCAGGATGTTATCAAACAGCCCTCGTATCTTAAGCATGACACAGATTTTCCTAAATACTTTTTATTGCAATATTTATGATATTTATGATATCTTAAAAAAAAATAATAATAACAATGAAATATCTTTGAACTTCCGCTTATCCTTGATCGCACAGAGTAATTGAATATAATTTTAACACTCAAATGCCCACAATCGACATAAAAACCAGAAAATAGGTTGAAACAATTTGACGCTCTACATTATAAACATCAAATAGCAATTAAAATAATTATTATAATAATTATGTGTTTTCAAAAAAACCAAAGAACAAAATCTTTAAAAACTGCTGTGAAAACATGGTTGCCAAATCAAACAAAGAAGCTTGGAAAAACCAGGTAATTTTCGAACAAATTAAACCCACATGGAATACCTTTTGAAACTAATATTTAGAGACAAAAAATTAATAAAACAGAAAAACTAGGCAAAAATAAAAAAATAAAATAAAATAAAAATTGTGTTAGAAAAAGTGCGATTTAATGGATTCAATGACAACAACGGATGCTGCCAACATGTCTGCACTTTTCAAACGGCTGCTAGATTTTATTTATTCAAAATTTGTTTACGAGCATTTCTGCAGACTGGTTTTTTCTTATTTTATTAAATTGAGCAAAAAACACACTCGTACTTTAAAAAATGTTAAAAAATTATTCAGGCGTCGTACACTTCGTCAAGTCTATTAAATTCAATTTAACTCTTTTTTGCAACAAATGCCTGGGCTGCTGGTGGCAAATCAAGTGTAAATTATGATTTAAAAATTAAAAAAAAAAACAGATCTGCCAAACAGCCGATATGAATGTGGGCTGCAGAAACAGATTACAAATTGCTACAACATGCGAGTATTTGTTTTGTGGCTTAAGAAATGAACACAAGAGAGAAAACATCAAGAAATATCAATAAAATGTTGCTTGTTGTTGTTGTTAGACAAAAATTATGCTGACAGGTGTCAACTTTAACGCAAACAAGATACTTGTTTTTGTTTTTTGTAAAGAATTTAACTAATTTTATTAAATATTGTGTTGTTGTTGTAAATAAGTTAAAAATTTAAATTTCTGTTTGCTGTTGATTTAATCTCGTATATTTTTGGGCAGACCTGACAGCAGAATATTTGTGAGCGGCTAAAAGTTTTTGTTAATGAAATCAAGGCCAGTAGGGCTTTTATGCTAATTCAGTTTATTTATTTATTTATTAATATTTTATTTAAATGAGTGGTGATTTTTTTCTAGGCCTGAATAGTATTTAATGGCGATTGCTAGTAATAAAAAATAAAAATAAAACGAATTTATACAATTAAACTCCCATAATTTAGTTGTTAGTGGCATTTTAATATATTTATGCATTTTAATGTAATTATTCAATACATATTTTTATTTTTATTGAATTGTTTGATTGAATGTTGGCTTTAACGAGTTACGGAATATGACGGCAGGAGGAGCGTCATCGTTTTGTGGGTAATCTTTGAAAAGTTTTTCCCATTTTTCTGACTCACAGTACAATCACGAAATTTAATGTAAATTCTTTGATACATTTTTTCGACAGCAGAAAATTGGGGAACACGCAAAACCACTCTAATTTTAATGACTTGCACAAATAAAATCTGTAAAATAGCTGAAACTGTGAGCATGTTTTCATACGCTCCAGAGGAGTGTACCAGCATTTATCGATATAACATACACCTTACTTTTTAAACAGCCCTCGTATGCATATCTGTTTGTTTGTTTTTTTTCTTTTCTATTTATATGCGATTTTGTGTTAACAATTTAATTACATACTTTGCTTTTAGCTATTTCATTTGTTATTTTAAAATATATAAAATTGAAACAATTTTATCAATTAAATCTTTTTTGATGAGCCGCTCTTGTCAATAAAATAAAAGGCACAGATGTGTTAGTTTTGACAGAACAGCATTACACACTTATTGTTTGTAATTTTGTAAATCAGATATAAAACTGCGCAGCAGATTTACGAATTTATCGTGTGAATGTAAAACGGGTTAGCCATTTTTCGGTTTCAAAGGTGAAGCCGAAGAAAAAACACACAAATTTATAATTTCAATGAAACTTTTATTTCATCATAATTCTGGCAACTTAAAAAAAACCGGAGGTGTTATTATGCAATTCGATTCGAAAGAAAAAGCTTTCGAAACTCCATGTTAAAAGCATGTATTTTCGAACAATTTCCGATTCGAATCAATTTCCGATTCGAATCGAATTACATAATAGACCCGCAGAAGTCAATTAAATATCAATTTCCGGCGTTACCTTGGCTTTTCTCACTTGACAAACGTTGGTTTTGAAATGCCCGTACTTAGTGAACTTTGGCTGAGCGCTATAAAAAATTCCAACGGCGTCAAATCGCATGGTGTTGGTGGCCTATTGCGGCCGCTAAACTGTGGCTATTGGCATTGTCTTGTTGAATCCACATATTGTCCAGTTCATCATTTTCAATTGCTGGCGAACAAAAAAGGGGGAAAAAATACTATAGACCTAGGAATTGACCTTAATATGGTGTTCAGACATACATTTTTAATTGAGTCAATAAAAAGTTAATTGAAAAGTGTTCACACATACTCAATTAGCGTTTGACAGCAACTGACAAAAGGTGTTGTTTACATTGCTGCTTCACTGGCGTCGTTCCAAAAAATGCGCTTTCTTTTTGCCTTTGGTCCTGTTGTTGTACGAAATAATCTTTTTATTTTTCATTTGTTTTAATTCTTAATTAAAAAAATTTCATTTTAAAAACTCTCCCTCAACTTGACTCGCCATTTTTTTCTGTGAATTTGTTTACATGTGAGTTGTCAAATTTTATAAAGTTTGTTCAGTAGCCATTATAGTGCTCACTAAACAAACTTTTACAGTGCTGCATTTTAGACCTTGCTCAATCTTATAGACAATTAAGCGTTAATTGATCAATTAGCTAATTAAAATTTTGTATGGGTAATTGAGCTTAATAATGCTGTTAATTGCGATAAACTCAATTAAGGCGTATGTCTGAACACCATATAACGCTTCTTCTAGCTTCACGTCCCATTGACTTCCCCAGATCATAATGCGCATCAAAACCGTCACTTTTTGCGGACGCAATGGCTTTTCCTCAATTGTCTTTTGTGTTCTTTAAACTCCATATGCGATATTTTGCTCATTGAAGTAACGACCGAGTGAGAAATCAGCTTCATCAGGGATGGACATTTTGTGCGAAAAAAAATCAAAATTGGAAACCTGTTGTTGTGGGAGCACCCAATTCAGCATATCTATGGCATTCAGCCCAATTATGAATAACAACTCCCCGGGAATTTTCTCTTTTCCCTTTTCCCTTATTCTAAATAGAATCTTCCCCGGGAGATTTTTCCCTTCTCCCTTTTCCCTTATTCTAAATAAACTTCGAAAATGGGAGACTCTTCCCCGGGAAAAAAGTAGGTATTATGAATGTAAATCAGACATGTGCAGCTAGTACTCTTTTGAGTCATCGTGTTTTCACACCGATAGTAGCTTCATCGTTTTTTCACACCAACATGTCCGAAAGCTTGCTGCTTGTTTACCGATTCAAAGTCATAAAAAACAAAAAACAAACAAAAACAAACAACTGCACTTAAAAAAAAATGGACGAATATAAAGAAATTTTTATGTTTGTAAATGGCAAAAATTAGAAATAATGAAAAATGATATAAATTTACCGCTAGACACTGGAAAATCATTTTGGAAAAAAATAAACAAAGAGAAGTATCCTGTTATTAAGAAGGAAATACTTAAATTATACTCCATGTTCGTACGACTGTGAAGCCGCTTTTAGCATTTTAAAATTAATTAAAAGTAAATATCGCAACAAATTAACGGATGAACACCTATGTGATTTATTAAGAATAAAACTTTACGAGGGGGAAATAATCATTGGAGATGTTGATATTTGATTTTTTTTTTTAAGATTTAGTTTTAATTTTTAATTTTAATTTTTTACTCAGTGTACTACTTTTGTTTTCTCTGCTTTTGTTCTGCTTGCTGCGTTCAACTTAACACAGTCGCAAAATTCGTAAAACTGATTTGAAATGCGTTTGTGTCAGTTTGCACATGTCTGATGTAAATTAAAGGGAGAATTTGATAATAAATTTAGAAAATAATTCCTTCAAAAAATTGCAAGGGAGTTGTGCTGAAAAAAATATTTTTCACTTTTTAAGTCAAAACAAAACAACTGAAAGCAAAACAGTTGACTGCGAAAATTCGAAATTCCCTTTCCCATAATACTGTTCTCCCCGTCTGTTTAAAATAAGGGAGTTTTATTCCCGGGAAAATGAATTCCCCGGGAATATTTATAATTGGGGTGATTGTGAATGATCAGGCGGCCTTAATTACATCATGAGGTGGAGATAGAGAGAACCGCAAATCCAATTGGGAAATATGCCATAATACGATAGGGACAATTTCTCAGAACGTCGTGGGAACGATAAATTCGATTTATCCGACACAATTGAGACGGTGCATTGCGCATATTGAAACGGTGCACAGACTTGGAATGTTATTGAGTAGCGCAATGCGATTGTAAAACTGAACGCATTTGTATGCGTATTTACATCGAAATGCGAAAGCCATGCCTTTCTCCTTCGCATTACAGAATAACAGCAGCTCTGACTGCAGCTGTAACGTCTCTTGTCTCTTTTAAATTTCGTTTATAATCCTGCCAGTTCTTTTTAACAGTAAGTGGATTTGATGACTATAATTCGACTTCGTAGTGCTTGATAACTGGCCACGTTCGTAAGTAAAATGGGGAACACACTGGGGCATTTTGTGCCTTAGCAAGAAAACAAAATATCGTGTGGCAATTTTCTTATATTTCAGTGTGTGGCATCGCCTTTCATACACTCTTCGTTTACATAACGATCCCTGTTCGTAAACAGCAAAATTTCCACTAAATAAAAAATGACACTTCAGTTGATAGACAATTAACAGCTGATCAGCCTTTTGAAACCACTAAATGGATAACCCGTTTTGCATGTTTACAGTAGCTTCTGTTAGAAAAGTTATACTCGTATATTTATTATGCAGTAACAACTGATGTCTGCTTAATAGTGAATGTATGGTTTCATCGTTTCAAATAACTTTTTATAGGATTTAATTTAAAAAAAAAAAATTAGTAAAATAATTTGGGCTTTTCAACAGTTTCACATGCTCGTATACAAATTTGATTACATCTGATGTTTGATGACATCAGCATTTTTGCGACTTAAGCAGTTTAGTCGTTTAAGCGTTCTGGTGGTTCATACGAACTAAAAAGAGCAATTATAGTTAAACACACAAAAATCGGCCCGATTTCATGGACATTTTCATCAACATGATTATTTGACTTTGTAGACAGTTGCGTTACACTGTTTAATTTTTATGGTTTTTTCAATTTTTTTTTTTATATTTTACGTATTAATTTATCTAAATATAAAATCTTAATTTAAATTCTATAACTTTTATGCATCTTCTTTGAAATCTTAATGAAGAAAAATCATATTGCAAAAGAAAAATATGCAAATGACGGCATGACTGGCGAGATGCGACAGCAGCAGAAAAAATACTGTGAGATCATCTTAATGACAACAGCGATAAAAACAATGCCACATCAACATTTTAACTCAGATAAATTAAACAATTTATTAACTTTTGATTCAATTTCATATAATTGATCGTAGCAACAATTTTGCAATGAAAATAACTAAAATACTATTAAATGTACTTTTGGCTCCAGGCAAAAAAAAAACACTAAAACACTCATAAACAACGCCCACAATTAAAAATGCGTTAAAACGTATATGACTATTATCTGCTATTGAGCATGAGCGTGTAACCAACAAACACCAGCTTCAAGTCATATTATATTTTTTTGACATTTTGAAGTATATTTTGCAGAGATTTGAACCAAAAGGTATACAAACTTTTTGAGGTCCAAATTGATATAAACTGAAATCTCATTTATGAATATTTCAAAATTTCAAATTTAAAGTTTTCTGTTCGAATTTGTGAAAACTCTAGCATGTAGCAGCTAATTTATCCCATTCTGTGATTTTTATATTTTAACGCTTTAATTGTTTGCATGTAGGCAACATTGTTTTACATGTAAAAAACAGAAACCATATGTTTTCAAACGTTTTCATGTTCTTTTGCAGTTGAAAAATAACGTTGTCAACTTCGTATTTCATGGATAAACGTGCTGCCAGACTTTTGCAATATTATTTTGGAAGTAGTTCATATATTCAGTAACTATTTGTCAACGTCACGTCAAGACAATATCAAAAACAGAACTCCTTTTCTTCTGCAATTGACAATTTCTAACAGGCTTTTGCTATATCCGAGGCCCTAGAGAGTCTTTATATGCTGTCAGAAGTAGTTATTTGTTATCCAAAAGGATTATGTGAATTTCCTAATTTTTGGAATGTCTTGACGTGACGGAATAAAGGAGAATATTTTTCCGGAAATCGTAAACAGATGGAAAAATTGAATCAGGTGGAAAATATTAAGATTAATGTGGAGGCAAGGAAAAGAATTCAGTTTTGTTGCTGAAATTTCCACAATTCCTAAAGGAAATTTTCAAAATCCCAAAATTGTTATTTTCACTATTTTTGTTTTTTTTTTAATATAACTTGCCGGTAGTAGATATTTTTTTAATATCCAAAACATTGGGGCTTACCGTGATTAAATTTTTTTTGTAATTGCACCCCTGTGATTTAAGAAAACAGGCTTTAAATTCGATATTTGTAATAAAGAAAAAGTTTAGGTGTGAAAGTCTCTAGCTTCATTTTTTTAATACAATAGTATAAAATTCAAACCAAGAAAGTTTGACCCAGGTATGATGGAACAAAAAATTCGGAAAAATGGGACATGAAGAAAAATAATCAAACGGTAACACGGGTATTAAAACAATAACATGTTAACATCAGGTTGATACAGTTCTCGGATTCTTTTTCATAATAAAATTTTGTGTAAATAAGAACTTTTATCACATTCAACTAAGCCACCTAATAAGTGGTGATAAACACAATCCACATGAGCACTGATGATGAAAGTGTTGCGGCTTTCGAAAACAGCTGTTCTGCTCTGCTGTGTAAGTTGAATAAAACTGATGTTGACTTTCCTTTGTGCCTTGGAATATTTATCATGTCTTTCTAAGATTTAAAAACAAATTTCGAACAATTAGCCTATGAATCTTAATTCAATTTAATATAACAATAGTATTATATTTTCAATAAATATGCCTTTTCAATGTTTTAATATAATTGACGCACTTGTTTTGGAAAACAATTTGAAATACTTAACTTTTTGAAAAATCAAATTAAACTGTTTCGCAACTTTTGAATCAATAATGTTTTTATAAATTACAAATTCTGTTTCTATTAAACTTTAAAAGAAAAGGTTTAGGTAATTGGCCAAGATTAGGGTTGCCATTCCCAATTTTAGAAAAGGAGGACAACGACCTGAAAAAGAGGACATTTGACTTAAAAAAGAGGACTCTTTTTTTTGCCTAAAATTCAAATATAAAAATAAAAAAACTCAATAAAATATACAAAATTACTTATTTTTATTTAAAAAATGTATATTCATTTCAATACAATGTATTGTAATGTATGCCATGTCTATCACATTTCTTCAAATATTCATAAAGTGCTTGACAATTCATACAGTGATGCCAACGTAGTCCCTAACGCATTACATATAGCGCTTTTTTGTCCAAAATAGTTCACAATTTCGAACGAAAATTGATTCGTACGAAATCTGTGTTATTTGTACATTAGTTTGGGCGTTTTGTTTTTGAAAATTTAGTTTGGCTACTTATGAGCGAAAATTTTGCAATTTTGATATTTTAAAAATGTAAAAGCAGAAAAAAGTAGGACAACCCCAGGCACTTGTTAAAAAAGTAGGAGGACGGACCCCGACGATCTAAAAAATAGGACGGTGTCCGGGGAAAAGAGGACGGGTGGCAATCCTAGCCAAGATCGGACTTCGACATAAACAAAACCGGGTGCCAAAGTAGGCAAAAATGTTAAAATTTAAATATTTTTAAAATAATAACTTCTAAAGTATGCACAAAAAATTTGCAAAAATTTGTCTAACAACACATATGTTCTCTTTTGCATATAAAATAAAAATGATAAAAACTTTTAAAAGCAAAAAAAAAAAAAAAAATTGTGTGGAAATGACTAATTTGGCATCACTGTTTGTAATTATCAATTTGCTTTTCCATTTTAATACCCTGAGTTTTATGCAAAATAATGAAGGCGTTTAAAAGGTCGTATTAAAAATGATTTCTAAAACATTGTTGCATATATTTGCTTAATTTTATTTTTATTGTGCTCTTGAGTGTGACTGTAGGAATTTTTTTTTAAAAAATTGAAGTGAAATAAAAATTTTAATTTACTAGTGATGCCAAATCTATGGCCATGAATGCGTTTAATTCGATTATCCATATAAATGTCAGTGCATATTAAACAAAATATAAAAAACAATCGCGTTGAACAAAAGAAGAGGCATAGGGAAATGTGGCATGTAACCAACGTGAAGGGAGCACCAATTAATAAAAGAAAAAAAATTTTTAAAAGTCATTATAAATGTATAATTAGTAAATAAAAAAATAAAGCAAAAAAGCGTTTTCATATAAAATTCCCTTTGGCCCTTGTACTTTGTATAAGGGCATCGCAGGGTTAAGCTACTCGTATTGGGATACTTGAATATTGCCCAGTTATTTGGGTGCTTGTAACGATTTCAAAAAAAGTTCAGATAAAACACGCACGCATAATAAAGCCATGATTTTAAATAAAATGTTTATTTCAATGTCATTCAAATGATCGCCTCCAATTTAATTGCAGCAGTCGATCTGAAGCAGCTGAAGAAAATTTATTTAAGAAAAATCAGCATTGAGAGCCTCTAGCACCGGACCATAGTATTTACAGAATGGTCGGTCAGCCGGCTTCGACAATTGCGTTCGTCCGACTTTATATGTGACGCGCAAAATAGAAAGAGACCTAAGGGTTAAAGACCGGTTTTGTTCAGGAGAGCCATTTTAAAGATTTAAATACGTGTATCTTTGGTGTGCCATCACTTCATAAAACGTGTATATCTCTGGGAGGGAACACTTTTGGGGCATGGGATCGGTCTCATTCGATGCTCAGATGTTGTCCACATCAAAAAAAAAAAGTGAAAATTGATTTTTTTTACCTTTAGGTCCCTTTCTCAATGCGCTGTCACATATGTATATAAATCTGGGGCCAAAATCACCGCATTTGATATCGATCGAAATTTCAATACAATTTAACACTGGAACGTGATCCTTATTTTACATACACTAACGTCATCCTTCGTCAAGTTGACTACTGCAAACTTCAAGAGACTATAAAACAAAAATGAGTACCGAAATATAGGGTCCGCCAAATAACTTTTTTTTGAAAATGCTATAAAAAAATACTGAATATTTTCTCAAACTTCTTTTTTTATTTGAAAGTACAATCCTTCCGCTTAATAATGGAAAATAATTTCATTCAAATGGCTGCATGGCCCGATAACGATCGCCATTGACTGTAACGGCCACTTCTTGTTCATTTTCGAAGAAAAATGGCCCAATTATGCCTCTGGACCAAAATCCGCACCAACAACAGTGACTCGTTTTGGGTGCGTTGGCTTTTCAATGTATGCGTGCGGGTTTTCTGTGCCCCAAATGCGACAATTTTGCTTGTTTACATACCCGCCAAGATAAAAATGAGATTCATCTGAAAAGATGATTTTTTTTGGCAAAATCGTCATCTTCTGTAAGTCGATAGCAGGCCCACTTAGCGAAGCGAAAACGCATTGGATGCTCAACCATATTCGTTCAGCGGAAGGATAAAACTAATTATCTGTCAAATCAGACATGAGCTAAGTGTTGCCAATCACGAAATAAGCACTAGTTGAAAAAAAAAAAAACGTTAGGTTGCGGACCCTATAGATTTCTTATGTATTAATAGGCACTTTTTAATGAATATTTAAAGAAATTTATTTATTTATTTTTTAATCTTTAATAAAAACTGAACATTTCATAGCCTTTTTTCAATTGGTTATAATTTGAAAATAAAATATTCCGACGTCATTTTGACGAAGTATGACGTTGTAGGGTTAAATACAAATTTTGATCGATATCGAGTGCCATAATTTACCCGGCTGGTGCGAAACAAAGTGTGTGAAATTTTTTGTATGTGATTATTAAAGAGAATTCGAAAGTTAAACTTAAGAAATATTTAGAAAAATGTTGGTTCCTGTAAAATTGAAAATAAAATAAAAAATGTTATTGCATCGGCCGGGAATCGAACCCGGGCCGCCCGCGTGGCAGGCGAGCATTCTACCACTGAACCACCGATGCTAGTGCTGAATTGGCAACTTTGTTTGTATTAATGCTGGGATAGGTTTTCTTTTCCTTAGGCAACACCAATTGAGCCAACACATATTACCTATTGTTACGAAGTTTGTTAACAAGTAACTACGACAGATTCTACGTGCTACGAATCGATGTCATAAATAATATATTTTTATTATTTTCTATAGGCATGCATTTATATTCACTGATACAGGATGATATTTCTACTAGATTTATTTTATTTATTAATAAAACACAGTTAATTGTTTGCCGTACTACACGATTTTAGTTGTAAATGATAAACTAAATTTAAAAGTTGGCTTTGATGAAAAAAAAACTAATTCCTTTAGAAGAACAACTGGAAATACGTGTTGAATGCGCAATCGCTAAATTCATTTATCTTATTGTGTACTACGAATGAAAGAGTTTAAGAAAATATGTATTATTTTTGATTAATTTTACACTCTTATTTTTATAAAACTTTTTTTCCTTTTTACAAACTTTTTTTCAAATTAAAAACTTTTTAAAAAATAATTTATTGCATCGGCCGGGAATCGAACCCGGGCCGCCCGCGTGGCAGGCGAGCATTCTACCACTGAACCACCGATGCTTGTGCAGTCTGAGGAACCTTTTTCAATTTGCTACTTCATGTGTTTTCTTTCAGTTTCGTTACACAAGTCACATAAACTTGAAAAGCTTTACTGCCTCTCGTCCGTTATTGTGACAAGCTAATGGAATATTCGTACGAAGTAACACAAACACATATTCACACAGCGATTTTTGTGCAAACGAATAATAGCTCGAGACGTGAATGAGCAGGCAGTTGCTTCATAAGTATGTAGTAAGAAATTATTGCAAATTATTGTTTATTATTAATAACATTTTTCATATATTATATTTTTATATTATTTTATCTATTTTTAAAATGTGCCGATCCGATCCAGTTCCAATTCACAAGAAATCTAAAGGTACGTTCGCAATTATCAAATATTTGACTAAAAAAACATAATCACTAAACTTTCAAAAAAAAAACTTTTTAATTCAAAAAAGTATTTATTGAGTTAAATAGTTTCCAATAATATTGGATTAATAGTCATGTCTATTAGTCTTATATGAAACTGTTTTAATTGATAAACACGTATCTGAACAAAAATATTTTTCATTAGTGGTTACGCTTTTCGGGGCAAATATTTGATAAGTGTGACAGTACATTAAGTTTGAAAGAACGCTTTGAAACGCAACTCCAAAGTAATAAGCGGGTCATATACCTACACACACACACACAGACATAGTGACGGCCTCTTAGGAGTAGTGGGGCAAGCTTCCTAGGAACTCAAAACATACAGATCTGGTGACAACTCGATTTTTTTCAAAACGGTGTAAAACCACTAACTTCCCCGATATATATATTTTTTTTTAATTTTAAATTTTCTTTTTGAGTTTTTGGCCAGAAATATCAGCTTAATTATAACTCAACCCACCGTATTCACCAAATTTGGCCCCTGTGGTATTTTTACGTTTCCAAGATTGAATAGACCCATAAAAGGATGACGATTGAGGACTTAGAAACCGAATCACAGTGAGAATTCAAACACATAAAAGAGTGCAAATCACAACTACTTCGAAGATTGAAAAAATTTGGCCACGAGTGTATTGCTCCCGAAGGGGACAAAATAGAAATTAATGAATTTTAAATTAAAAATCATCTTTTAGGGTATTAAATGAAAATTTATCTTATTTTTAAACAGACCTGGCGTTAATATTTTAAAAATATTAACACTCTCTTCGATTTGAAGTGCTTAATAATTTTTTAATGGAAAAGGACAAGAAAAAAAAACACTTCAACAGCGAGCGGTACTTCAGTAAAAATTTCCAGAATTAGAAAAAAAAATTTCATGAAATTTAACTAGACATCGTATTCCGTGCCGTGTCTGTGTCTGTGTATTCTAAAAACGGGTGAAGTTTTATCTTCCACTTAAATGAAAATTCATAAAATTTTACAACTTTTATAAAAGTGTATTCATAAAATTTAAAACGAGTTTGAAATGTATTTTAATCAAATTTTTTCATACAAATTTTTTTTAAAACAGATTTTAAATTCGTTTAATTTTTTTATGAATTAGGGGGGGTTAAGGCTTTTGATCCCTTTTTAAAACTTGTAATTATATTCTTGTGTGTAGCACAGTGTAATCAATTTGTTTTTTGTTCTGCTGTATTTTATGTTCCATTTCTAAATATAAATTTTTATTTTATAATTTTTATTTTTGCACAGCAATCTGAAATTGATTTATTAATTCGTTTACAACTCACTGATGTGTTTCGAAGTCGTATAACTTCATATTTCTAATAATTAATTTGCAATTTATATCATCACGCTTATCATTAATAATAAAATTAAAAATATATATAAAAAAAACACTTTCGTTTATCTCCTTCTTCATTCTCTTCTCTTCATGGATTGCATGAAGAAGAAAATGTTTAATAAATTTATAACTCAATTATAATTTTTTGTATTTCAAACACGTTTTTGCAAATTTTATAAATAACAAAAAGTTTTTTTTTAACTTGTAGTTTTAAGAGTCTACGTACTCGTACTTTGAAAAAAAAGCTTAAGTTTGTAGTGGGATTAAAAGTTAGAAAAAAAGTTTATATTCTTTTAGAACAAAGGAAATACAAATTGGAATTTTATTATGAAAAAAGAATTTCTATTTTTAAATTTGCATAGAATTTAAAGAACAAAATTCTAGAGTATCAAATTTGTATACACGATTTGTTATGTGCAAATTATAGTCTTTAAAGGTACAAAGTTAATGTCTGTTATTTCGAAAATGCAAATTTGCAACGACTGCCTGACTGACTGTACTGAAATAATTAATATTAATTATACGCCACGTAGGCAAAACATTGCACTTTGCAAATTAAACAGAATTTATTTGGAATTCGGTTTTCAATAATATTCTCAATCATTTATTCCATAAGCAACTCGGGGCTGTTCGTAGCCAACTTGATGTGCATTAATTTATACAAAAGTCTGTTTAATAACGTCTAGCTAATATTTCTGTCTGTCCTTCTGACAGCAGGGGCGTGAACAAACTTATTTCACATGGTAGATAGTGACGGTTTTTAAAATTCGTTAAATTTTATCTAAATTACTTTATTGCGGGCTTAGAAATAAGAATCGTATTAACAGGACGTGATTGTTGCAATTCAAAACAACTAATTATTTATTATAAAAACAAATGGCCAAGACGTAGAAAAATGCAAGTCTCTTAACACAATCTGCTTAATGTATTTTTTTAAAAAATATATATCAAATTTCCCTGTAAATCTTGACGTTTTAATAACAATTTCAACTAAAATTAATTGTTTTGAGTTGCTTATTATTTATTCCCAAAGTTATAGGCAGGGTAACCGAAAACGGAATAATATCAGAACTTTTAGTTTAAGAAATACAAGTTTTTGTAAGCAATTATTACGCTTATTTTATATCAAACAATCGTGTTTTGCAAATATTGGCTATTGATGATGTGACCTTTTTTTATAGAGTTGAAAAAATACGCCTGCGCCTTCGTTGAGTCTAGTCGTTTATTAAATTCTGTATTGTATCGCCTTTAAACATACACAATTTGCAAAACCACATCGCCAACTGCTGTTGTCCTTGATATTGGAATAAAAACCTTCATTTTTATTTAATTTTCTTAAATTGTTAATGAAAATTACTTATTTTTTTAACAAACAACAATTCAAAAATTATGCAAATCTGCTCAACTTTATTTTATTCGTCCCTATTATGTATGACGACATCGACGTCACATTAACTCGACAGCAAAGAAATTACCACTTGTCCACTAGTTATCGATAACAATTAATTACTCTTGACAATCTCTTAGTATTCTCTAAGGCTTATAATATTGATAGAACATGTCAATAGTAGTCTTTTGCTGTCGACAAAGAGTAGATAAGCAAAAATTTTTGCTGTCGTCTTGATGCGACGTGGAAGTCGTCATTCATAATAGGGGCGAATATTTCATTACGATCGGCACGCAATCGGAAGGTGTTTTAAAACAAAATCATCAAAGTATGGACGAAAAAATCGAATAGGGACTATTAATTTAAAAAATTCTCTTTTTTACTAAAATATGCCACAAAAAAAAGGCTGCAAATTTTGAAATATGCAAAAATAAGCAGCAACAAATCCATGTCGCAGTTCATAAAAAAGATCTAAAAGGGATAAAAATACTTTATTTCTGCCGCAAAGAAAAAACATGTTTTGCTTATTTCCGGTTTCCCTGCTTAAAAGTTTCAAAGATCATGAACATCAGGTTTTCATCAGCTGTAGTTTAGTTAAAGCAAAATACAATTACAATACAATTATACAAAAATTAAACACAAATCATTATATGTTATTAATTACAGGCGGAATACATCATCGCACAGTTAAACTGCAAAATGATAATGGAATTATTTTATGATGAGATCAATTACTTTATAAAATAAATAAAAATTTGTTTCTATCCGATACACTTGATTTCATTCTCGACTCGTTTCTTTCATACGCTCAATGACAGCAACCAATATTATTTATACTTCTAAATATTTTAAAAACAAACTTTTTTTATTAATTATAATGAAATTACCTTGATCTTGAGCCATGCTGATGTCGTGTAACATGAGCCATAGTGCATTCATTTCAAATGTGTGCACATTTTTCAAAAGCCAACTTGTACAGATTCGCGTCAAGTAGAGGGCGTGTTTAGTAACAATTTATTATTAAATAATAAAAAAAAAGAATATGCATTTGCGTTTCTTAACTCAATTTGTACAAACAGGTAGTCGAGTGCTTAACAATTGTCACAATTTGTATAATAATTTATTCTAATATTTGTTTTAAATGGTGGTTTTAAACAAAAAGACAAGTCAATTTAACTAATAATTTACAAATTAATTACGGAAATTCAGAAATGTTATTATTGAAAAGTGGGTTGTTTAAAAACAAAGAACTCAAATAATAACAACAAAATATGTTAATTTTAATTACATTAAATTAATAATTTATTCCATATAACAATTATTATAACAAAATTATTATTATAACTTTTATATTTCATTTTGCTTTTGTAATCGTAATACTTTTAAAGAAAACTGTGTTTTATAGAAGTATTTCGAAAAAATAACATGCAATCTAAATTTAAACGGGCTGTAAAGCAAAGATATTTTTTCAAAATATTCGCAATCCTGTATGACGAACGCTTCAATTGCACACTTTTTCGTATTAAAACTTAAACTATTTCTGATCTTTCAAAAGAGCTACCTTCAGTTTTTACATCATGTTTAGTGGAATTTAAGCGTACTCTGGGATGGTATCAAAGATAATTCTTTTCTCGAAACGAATTACTGCGAGATTACAAACTTGTGTGACGCATGCTACAAAAAACAGTAATCAACTTTGAAAAGTGAAATGTGCTCTAGTCACTTTTGGTACAGTTTTTATAAGAAAGTACACAAAATGTAATTAAAAAAAATTTTTAATATTAGCAAAAACTAGATATCCTTTGTGACGCACGTTACATTTTTTAAATTCATCAATCTTCTTAGGCGAGGAATAGTGTTAAAAAGCGCAAGTAGAAGAAAGAAACTACAATAACAAATAAATATTTTCCAGTAATCGTGACGCACGCTACATACTATAATATGCGAAATTGGGTTTAGTTTTTATGCTACGTTACAAATATTTTATTTGCTGAAAATCACGACGTAAATCAAAAAAAAAAAACTTGAAAAAAGTTTAATGTTGCTCAAAATACATATATATTCGTGACGCATGCTACAACAGGGATTTAGCATTTCAAAGCCGATTTCAAACTTTCTAAATTGGTAAACTATAATTATTTGTACTAAAATTTAAAACGAAATAAATGTATAGAAATATGGATTTTAATTTCTAGCATAAAAATAAAAAAATCTCAGGGGAAAGAGGATTTGGTAATAAATTTTGTAGTAATTTTTATTAAAATAATTTTTTTTTAAATTCATGAAATTGTTTATGTACCATAAAAAATTAAGTTGAATTACTTTCAAAAATGTTTGTTTAGTAAACTGTTTCTGGGATGTTACTTTTTGAACAGACCTCGTATATAAATACCAGCTCGAAAAATATACTAAAGTTTTAAATATGAGATCTGCCAATAAGAGCTTCCATTTTCATGGTTTAAACAGGAGTATTTTTAAGCGAAATCATCGAATTTTTATTTAATGGCAAACGAAATGGAAAATAATGGCAGCCAAATGGACACGACACGCTTGTTCTTTTTCGAAAATTATTTATTATAAATTCCCACTTATGTAGCTGTATGTCCAGTGCGATAGTGGCTCATCGATACAAATTAGATTTCAAGTAAATCTAAAGAAAACCGGCCTAAACTGTTAAATCACAGGATAGAGTTGCATGTGAAGTACCAAAACTGGACGTCCAACAACAACAATTGCCTTGATCATAAGACTAATATCATTTTCAAATATTAATTTTCTGTATTGATCATCCGATTAAAATCTAATTTCTTGTGAACTATTTTTACAATTTTAAATTGTATCATTTTTAAACAAAAACTCTCCACATTCATTTGCTAAATTCAAAAGTATTTTCATCTGCAATTGTGTTTAACCTGCCAAATCAAATATTTAATCACAAATTGGAAATGACCTTTTAACTGCTTAATGTTAAAATTAATGATTTTTTTTCCTAAATTTTCTTTCTCTTAGGAAAGAAAATCGTCATGTTCATTATGCCTCAATTATCGAAATAATACTACTAAATCACGATTTTAAAGATAAAAAACGAATATTTTAAAATTAATAATACAGCAGAAGACATGAAAGAAGAAGAAGAAGACGAAGAAAAACAAATGCAACAATAAAATAATAAAATTTAAAATCATAAATTTTTTCAACGTCGTCATCAAAATCATCAGCAAAATTTTTGCAGACAGCTTTTGTTGTTGCAATTTTTCGCATGTTTTCCTATCCAACAACAACAACAACAACTGAGTTTTCTTCTTGAATATGATATGAATAATGATTTAAGCCTTTGTATGTCCGTCTGTCCGTCTGTCTGTCTGTGTATTAACCTCAATTGTTGTACCATCGCATTATGCCATGAATAATTGTTTTACATTTTGTTTCTTTTATTTTTAAAACAAAACTGTCAGTTGGACTTTTATAAGAGTCACTAACACACACACACACACACACAAACACACACATACAGTTGTAAGCATACAATTTTGCACTCACACTTTTAACAATTTAAAGCAATACATGCATGCCATGAATAATTATAATGGCTATTGACCGTAAAGTGTTAAAAATATGCAGAGAAAAAGTGTATAATTATTAGAAAATGTATCCATCCATACAACAACAACTACTCGTGCTTTTACATGGAAACAAATAGTTGATGCCTCACATTTGAATGTGGCACATTCGGGTATTATTTACATTGTTTGCAAGTGTAAAGCACAAGTGTGTGTATTGGAAAGGTAAATGTATGAGATTAAATTGGGTATTTATTTAATTGATCATGTTCGGTTTGGAATTAATTAGTCTATTGCTTTTTAGCTCTTGATATTTTTATAGACTTTATGGAGAGTAAGGGAATGAATATAAATTTAGTTTAGCTGTTACTGAAGTAGTTCGATCCTACACTCGATCATGAATATGGCATCGGATTTTTCTGAACTGCATCAGTGCATGGACGTGAAGTCATTGCATTAGTTCCTGAATAGCACCGACAGCGATTAATACTATCGAGTAATAAAATCCGTAGGCGCAGTAAAATAAAAAATATAATGGCTACTACCACCTCTCTCTTCTCCCCTTACCTCTTCTGTCTCCTTCTTGCCATACATCCGACAATTTGCATTGCATCAGTATTCGTCATCTCCTGGATGTCGGTTCTAATTAAATAAAAGAAAATCGCTGCCTTTCCTCACATCTCTTATTTGTTTAATTGTGTTAGTGAAAAAAAACTCACAAGTATAGACTACAATTTTTAGATTTAATCGTGTGCTGATTATGGTTTACATATTGAAATCGCTTTGCTCACAAAATTCGTTGATATCTAGTGCGTTTAAACTACATGAGGATATAAACTCATTTGAAAGTCTATAAAAAATTATTAAATACTCTTCAAATAATCCATTCTTTATTTGTTTTTTAAATAAAATTAATTAATTCGCATAGAAAACTCTTAAAATGCATAAAATAATGAAAACATTAATGTTGTGTTCTTTTCTGGAAAACATATGCATATTTTCATCTTTCCAAAAACTTAGACTTAAGTTATAAAATACCTTTGACATATTCTATTACTTATTTGTTTTTACAAAAAAAATAGATTATTTTACACAAAAAAACCCATAAAGTGCATAAATTAATGAAAACATTAACGGTATGTTCTTTTGTGGAAAACATGTAATATTTTTGCCCTTTTCTGAACAGTTGCAGTTAGACGGAGTTTTAAAACAAAAATTAATTTCTGTGAACGGTTCAAAATAATTTCTAATAAATCTAGTGTTACAAAAGGACATAGTACTGCCACTTTCCCTTACAAAAGTGTAAATAATGTTGCATTTTTTCTAAAAGCGAAAAGAACATGAATTTTTTGTGGAAACTTTTCAGTTTTGTTTATATTGTTCGCAATTTAGGTCTTAATTTTGTTAAAGAAATTTATGATAAGCAAAAACAATTTTCTAACAACATTTTTAAAATTTTTTTCTACAAAATTTACTTTGCTTTGCCTTTCAAAATATTTAAATTTTGTATGAAAAATAAAATAATATAAATGGGAGCAGAGAAATTAAAAATATTTGTAATATTGTTTTGTTGTATATATAAATTTCTTTTAACGCAAAGTGATTTACAAAATTAGGACCTTAAATTTCAAACTTGGTTTTGTAAACAAATTAAATCAGCTCTTGATTCGTAATTTACAACAAACAATAGCCTTTATTGAAAGTTGAAAACCTCACGATTTTCACAACAGCAAAAATTTACTCTCGTAATTTCGAAATCGTTCCTGATGTGAAATCACTGTGATTTCAAAATATGCCGGATATACAATTTTTTATGAGACAATTTGCCTTTTGGCCAAGGCGCTTAAGTCAGTTTCTGTGCACAGCCAATAATTGCTAATCAAATTAACAAAAAAAAATCCTTAATTCAAATTAACATTTAAAAAAAATTTTATTAATACACATTCCACAATTTTTTAAATTAGTTGCCTTTAAGAGAATATACTCTATGACTTTTTGAAACATCAAATCGAACATTCAAAATTTGCATATTTATTACCAACATTTATGCCACCGGCCCCACTGTGCAGCCTTTAGTACTTCCTCAATGATGAAATATTTGTTGTTACTGAAGCAAAAAAAAATCCATAAAATTTTACACTTTTTAGATACGTGAACAAATTTCGAAATATGTACTCAAATAATTTTAAAGGCATTAAATTTAAAGACTTATTTCTTTAAGTTGTTGCCAATACATCCGAAAACATTATGAATATGTGTCACAAAGTTATTGAATAAAATCATTTTTATTGTGTGTTTTCTTCATTTCAACTCCACTAAGCACATTTGCATTATCGGAAACTTTTCCAATTTATAGTTTCCATACACTACGAATATTCTTTAAACGCATGTGTTTTTCTATACTTTTTCTATTGCCACTTATTGGGTGTTTAGCAGCATTGTAAAATAGACAAACCAAATAAACAAAATATTGTGTAATGCATAAAACATGAATGGATCGATATTGACATTTGGAAGAGATTTATTTACAATTTTGTATAGTAAAACGTGTTAACAACTTTTATGAATATTTTTTTTTCTTTGAACAATTTTCTATGTCTCTATGAAATTTATAAAAACAAAGTAAAATATAAAATAAAAATTGTCAACAACAGAAGACCAATCAACAGTTAGACAAACAACAAGTCAATACAGAGCCAACGATATTTCAAGCAAAAATCTTAAAATGTTGAAATATGCAAATTGTGCCATACGACTGACTATTGGCAAAATCAACAAACAGCGACAAATTTATTAAACACTTGGAATTGAAATTCTTGTCAATATTGCAAATTGATTGATTGACAGTTCTTAGGCGATTTATGGCAGCCCTGAGGAAATACTTAAACTCATTTCAAGCTTGTGTTGGATATTTTTTTTATTTGAAATTTTATTGTCGGATTAATTACACAAATAAGATGTGATTGGACCAGGGGGCAAATTACGGCCTTAGTATTGAAATTTCTATCGCTCGCAGTATTCAGGGGCCGAACACTATTTATGGAATGTTTTGTACTGCAATTGGGGAAATAGTTTATTGGAGAAGTGGTGAAAGAGGAAAGAAGAGAGTTTTCCTACATGATTGTAAGCGATATTGAATAAGTCTGTGGATAATTTATTCCACAAACGAAAAACGGATAATTTATTAGAGATCGAGTTTTGTATTGGACACAGCCTTATCAAACTGACGACTTTTTATCGCCTGTTTTTTTTAAGTGTATGAGAAACATCGATATCGATGACTATGATTTGTTGTTGACATTTCCACTCAATAAAGTTTGTAACGACTCGAAATTTATTTTCGACTCGAAATTTATTTCGAAAAAAAGTCTGTTCCCGAAGTTTTTAAAGCATTTTAATTTTTAATGAAGCTAATTTCTGTTCAAATGCCTGCATGAATGAGAAAAATTGCCACATTTGAACTGAAGACAATCCTCGATCCGTTAACGAATCACCTTTAATGAAGCCCAATAAAATTTAATTATCGGGTGCGCCAAAGTGTAGGCGGCGTAGTAATCTCAATTGCATTTAATATGGCATCACTGGTTGTTATATCCTTTGCCATAAGCCGCCGTTATTGTGAATGACGATATTTGTGTCTTGATGAGTGCTGGTCCTACAAACAACACCAATATTCACTTTTAAAAATTACAGGATGTTAATTTTTTTAAAATATAAATTATTGCCGCAAAAACTTTCATAAAAATATGTGATGAAAAATTTTAATCATTTCTAATTAATTTCGTTATTAAATCTATTACGCGTTTGATGAAAAAAATAACATATTACAGTGAAACTTCGATATAACGAACTTCGTTATAACGAAAAACTCAATATAACGTATGTTTTATTGAGTGCCTTGAGAAAACCTCTTTATTGCAAAGTTTTTCATACAAAAATACACTATAGCTATAACGAACAAATTTTGAGAAAAAAAAACATCTATATAGCAAAATATTCCTTCAAATATAAGGAAATCAGAATAAATCCCCTTATAAAAATAGCGAAGTCTAAATGTAAAGGCTCTATACAGCGAAGTACTCATACAAAACCCTCTATGCAAACGAAGTAAGAATAAAAAAATTATAATCAAATGGTAAAGTCCCGTTATTAAAAGAATGAATTCTTAATGTGTGTGCTAAACTATAGTTATAACGAATTTTTTTCGTATTTCTTCAACTTTCGTTATATCAAGGCTTTACTGATTATATTTATAGCGAAGCATTTTCGGATCCCCTTGGAATTCGTTATATCGAAGTTTTACTGTATTTTAAAATATATGTATATAAACTTATTGCTAGGCCAAAATTAAACAACAATTTCGAACCTACTGTTTGGTAATTACTTTCCACAAATATGAAAACTTTTATTTCTTTTAAATAATAAATTAAGCATTTTATAAAATTTTTTTGAAATAATTTAATCATTTCATTTTTATTCAACTCTCTTCTAGATAAAACTTAAAAAAGTTTTAGGACTCACTGTATGCAGCAATGCGGCATTGGATTGCTCACCCATCAGCGGTCTATTGGCCTATCCAGCCGGGTAAGTCTTACAAACAGTAGAAAAACTTTTACGAATGTTTTAAATTAAATTGCTTTGATCACAACTTTTTTCCAAAATATTCTTATGAATTTATGTCTCAAAAATAGTTTCATGTTGTGGATTAGTCTGATCCATGTGAATGCATTTTATTCAGATTTAGATTTTTGTATTTAAGAAGTTTTTATATATTTGGGGTTTTCACACTTCGTGCTATTTAGTCATAAAGTCATAATATTTTAGACCACCTTTAAAATGTTGTTGTTGTGCTGCATACAAAAAAGTCATAAAATAATAGCACTCTTTCGGGTATAATTTTGTTTTGTCATAAAATAGCTCTAGAGATCTGAGTCGAACGGTTGAAAATCTTTAGGCGAGACGGCGATGGTATATGTTTGCCGCCGTTACTTATAAACGGCTAAAAAATTATTCATACCTATATGGCTGTACATTGAATCACGTTTTTATAACATAAAAATATTAATTAAATCGCAAAAAATAAATTGTACATACATGTGAAAATATATTGTCGTTTAACTTACGGCAGCCACTGAACGTTTTTCCGTATGCCGCCGCAAAAAAAATGTATTCAGCTCATATCAAGGCAGCAGCTGTTTTAGTTTATACATACAAATTCAGTTGGATATTCTTGTGCACCAGAAGACAAATTTAATAATTTTAAATAGAAATAGAGTTTTTAGACTTTTTGGCATTTTAAAACAACTTTATTACAATTATCTTAATTATGTTTTGCTTTGATAACGTCTAATTACAAATGTGTTGTTTTCTTATCAGCTGATCAATGTTTGAAATAGGATACTAAGTTATGACGGGTGGTTCACACTAGTCATATATTTAGTGCTATTATTTTATGACTTATGCCTTTATGACTACACTGTGAATACCCCAATTGTGTGTTGACTTGTATATTTTGTTTAATTTAAGCCACTTTTTCTAATAATAATTTTGGATTCTAAAATTGTGGAATTTTTAAAAGTTTTCTGCCCTAGGCCCGTCTGCCCCTGCTCAAATGGCCGATTTTATAGTACATATAATTAAACTATATGTATTATTCGCTTAAATAACAAATAAAATGATCTCTAAAGCAGGATTTTTGGGATCTCAGTTAAACTAGGTTTAGTTAATCTGAAAACAGACTTTTGCCGCTATTATTAAGTTTTTATACAAAATTTTGACGGAACAGCCTAGTTTTGCTTAAAATGTGAGTCCTTAATGAAATAATAAAAAAAAAATCGCAGTTTGCTGGAAAGATCAGAGTGTCAGACTTCGTTAAACTAGGTTTAAACTTAAACCACCTCTCAAAAACCCGACCTAAAAAAGGTGCCAAATTATTCGCATGGCAGAGTGTTCATCAGTACGTATACTTTATGTAGAATTTTATATCACGTATACCTACAGGAACCATTAGTTTAATTGAAAAAAATGATGTAGACATTTTAGGGATTTAAAATCATTAGAAAATTGAAATATTTTTATCTCTGCTGATGCAGTTAATTAATAGCGATTCCAGCCTATTAGTGCTGACATCGTGGGTTCAATTCCCACTGAAGTTCCACATGAGTTGTGGCGTTTGCAGAGTTAATAAAACAAATTACTACCAACCAAGTGAACTGGATTTGTTAATCAAAACTGGCAGGCCAGGCCGTGCAACCTAAACTGCACCACATCTCTGCATTCTATTAATTGTTTTTCAGTTTTACTGGTAAATACTTTATATTATTTTTTTTTTTTTTATTTTCATACATTTTCTTGAAATATTTTGAAAGCATTTTTCGTACAACCGCATTCAAGTTTCTGCTCGTAAATTGTGTTGTGATTGTTTTGTGGTTTCTCTCGTATATAAATAGTTTTTTGGGGGGGTTTTATTTTGGCATCTTCCAAGCAATTTCATGCCTTAACAGTGTGTTAAAGGTCATTCATTAAACACTTTTTGCACTTTTTGCTGCAAGAAGATTACTTGTGTCTCTCAGTACGAGAGCTTCACTACCGGCTTTAGCAGTTGTTTGATAAATTTTTAATTTAAAAATGCTTTCAACTCAGGTGAATGAATTAGTTTAAACACTTTGCAAAGCAAAATGTTGCCTTTGCTTAAAGAAGTTAATGAATTATGATTTAATAAGTAAAAGGGTTAATGCTTTTCGTTTTAATTGTATGAAATTTATTTATTTTTTTTTGTTGGTGTTCGTTCAGGGAGTGAATTTTTGCTTGTGGTGTTTTAGTCTATAATTGCTTTGGCTTTCATTAAGACTTTTGATACAAGTAATATTTTTAAAAGGTATTTATTAAAAAAATGTGAATTTTTAACAATAGAACTTTCTCAAAAACTGTATAGACTTATTTTTTTATTTTACAATAAAATTTGTGTAAATAAGAACTTGTATCACATTCAACTAAGCCACCTAATAAGTGGTGACAAACACAATACACATGAGCACTGGTGATGAAAGTGTTGCGGCTTTCGAAAACAGCTGTTCTGCTCTGCTGTGTAAGTTGAATAAAACTGATGTTGAATTTCCTTGGTGACTTGGAATATTTATCATGTCTTTCTGAGATTTAAATTAAAATTTCGAAGAATTAGCCTATGAATCTTAATTCTATTTAATATTTTTTTATTTTTTATTTTTTTGAAAATGTACATTTTTATAAAATATTTTTAAATATTTTATCTGCACATTTTGGAAAATTATTATTAAATAAAATAATTAATTTCGTGAAGAAGTCACACAAAGGGGTGACGAAATATTGAAATTAAAAATTAAATTAATTTTAATTAAATTAAAAGACCTTAAACTTAAAAATATCAGAATACAACAATAATTGGAAAATTATATTTTCATCAATGCATTTAAAAAAAAATTGTGAAGGACTGTTTTAAAAAAGGACCTTTTGTAAGCATGTATGTAAAAGGTGTTCAAAATTGAGGCACTATTTTAATTTTAATAAAAAAAAACGTATTTTCAGATATTAAAAATAAGTTCCGGCTAAAAATTCAAATTTGGCTCGGCAGGCATACAAACAAAATTTAAAGGCCTTAAATCGCTCGATCTTGGTGATCAATTTACCCCTCCTCTACGAGAAATAAAATAAGAATCCTTTTAATGCAATATATTTTTAAATTTTATTTATCTTTTTTTCTGAACTAAAAACTGCCTCATATATAAAATAAATTAATATCTTTGAACTCAGGACTAAATGACAGTTCCTTCAGTGGTTTTGGAGCATAGAAACGATTAAATAACGAGTCCTAAGAATGTGATTAATTATAATTGATTCTCTAGTACGTTTTCTTTTACTCAAAAAGTCAAGACATGAAACTCTTAAAACTTTTTTACTGTTTTTATCTCTAGTAGCCAGTGTGACCGTGAAATATTTTGGGAAATGAACACAAAAAGTGCTTGTAAGGAAGTCAAATAAAAAATTAAAATTTAAATAATAGAAGAAAAATAAAACAATGATGAATAAAAATTCTTAAAATGCCTTTGAGGTATAATCATTTTATATGCAGTTAATTTATGAAGCTTTCTTTAAAAAAATTAAATTGGCTCTTAAGCCATTTTACCACTGTTTCATATACAATTTAGCATTTTATTGCAACCTAATTAAACCCCACCACAGGATGTTTTTGAAAAACCAAAAAAAAGAAACTTTAATTCACAAAAAAAATAAAAAATCTCTTACAAAAAAGGATGTAGTCAATTTCAACACAAACAGCCAGAGGATATAAAACATTAACTACAATTGTTATCAAAAAATGCAACACAAACAGCAATAATAACTTAAATGGCAACAAGAACTAAAGCTAAAACTATGACATGTTAACAAAAACTGCTGGAGAGGAGCGAGAGAATGGAAAGAAAAATTATGAAAAATGCACTTTTAACCCAAACAGCAGTTAAATGGCAATGAGAACAAGAACTAAAATATTTACTGCACACTCACACTTAAAATACTCGTACACTCACACATACAACTTGAAACAGCACACAGTGTAGTGCTGCTTTTAGTTCAAGTTTTCTAGGCCGGACATGGACATGAAAAAGCAAAGTTGAAACTGAAACCAACGAAAAGCATGAAAGTGAATGTTAAAGTGCAGGCACAAGCAGCTGAACCATAAGTACGACACAAAACAAACACACAATTATCCTTGACTGTTACACAAGTGTGTAGTACATGAAGCTGAACAATTAATTTTATATTATTTGTTTTTTTTTTTTGTAATCTTCTCATTGAGCAGCCACTTACACTATTACTCGTACATGTCGATAAGCCGAATCGAAATAAAGTTTAAAAGGTTGAACAATTTTGGCTTCAATTATGAAATTTCCACTAACAACCAGCGACATCCTATTTTTGATATTAAAGTCCTTGCAGGGCTGCAGACACGCCCATTTAATTAGCCTACTAAACAAGAAAGGCAACTAAAGCAAAGTTGAGTCATCTGCTTAACGAAATTATGCGGCCTATAAAAAACTTAATACAAGATTCAGTAATAAAAACTATTGATTTAATTTATAAAATTAATCGATAGTACAAGAATCACAGAATTCGAGCTTTAATTGAAAAAAATTTAAATATAATCTTGAAAAAATTATTTATTTATCAATTGCTTGGGTTTTGTTAAAAATGAATTTACTTTATAACTCATTTACGAGTGCAGAATGTGTCTGATAGAGATTTAAATTTATGTTGTAATTCGCATTTATTTTCTAAGATGAGTTAAGTTACACTTTTAAAATAGTATATACAATTTGGATAAACATGTTGTGAGCAGGGCTGCCAGAAATTTTTCGTGAAAAATCAGCAAATTTCCCAAAAAAAATCGGCATTATCGGCACTTTCATTTCTTAAAATCCGCAAAAAATCGGCATTAATTAAAAAACTTATTTTGACATATAAACAAAAACAATTCAATATAATTTATTAAATATTATACATAAAACAGCATGTATAGATCAATAAATTTGCACCTCACAAGTTTTGAAATTATTTTGGGGTTTCGTTTAATCTCCCAATTGGCAATTTAAAAGAAACGATTAATTATTTTATTCATTTAGAATGACTTTTACTTAAAAAAAATACATAAGATCAACTTGCTTTTTATAAAACAGTATAAAATAATTAAAAAAGATGTGTGGTGTCGTGGGACACCGGATAGGAACGCAGTTCCTTATTATAAAAATATTAATTTTAAGTTCTATTCGTGGTATAAAGAAAATAATTATTCGGGTATACATTTTTTATTAGGATTTTTCTTTTCGCCGATCAACGAAAATACAGAATCAGTTTTGTTCCCAAACGAAATTGAATTCTGTCACGGCCCGGCTGCGTATGATTAATATTTGTTTGTATGGAATTGTATTACTCATACGTCTTAAACATTGAGTTAGAAACAAAATATCTTACGTTACGGACGTTTCTTCCCGGTTAGGGTACCCCTCCGCAACGTCTCATAAGGAACTTCGTTCCAATTCCAATAGTATTTCAAAATTTTGCTATATAATTTCCTAAAAATTAACTCTACTCGTAGGTTCTAAAATAGGAGTTACAATATACAATTAAAAATTTAGAATATTATCCTAAAATTTTTGAACAAAATTCGTAAATATAATACAAAAATTGGAAATAATGTGGTTTTCATAAATCAATGATATATATTAGATTTTGACATTTTTATTAAATCGTTATTTATTTCGCAATTAGAGTTTTTCATTTTCAAATAATCTTTAGAATAAAGAATTCCTTCTTTTAAAGTTTTATTTTCTAAGGAACATCGGAATTTCGTGCACAGCTACAACAAGGCAATTGAATTGTTATTAAAAGAAGAATTATATAATAAAAGATGTTCCACACTATTATTAAAAAATCGGAATTTTTTAGGGGTAAAATCGGCAAATCGGCATATTGAAATTTTTGGAGTAAAAAATCGTCAAAATGCCGATAAATCGGCATTTCTGGCAGCCCTGGTTGTGAGACAGAAAAAGGCATAGAAAGAGAGTATCCCTCTCTTTCTATAACATTTTCGAAATACACATACAAAAATAAGTACGATGATCTGACTAGTCATATAACCGTCATTGCTGAGGGAAATATCCATCATCATGCGGAACAAAGTTTCTGGGATTTTATTGCAGCTAAAATGATAAAACTGATGAAAACATGAAGTACGAGTACGTGGACTTTGTATCCTTCTTCAACTTATGAATACCATTATTTTATGTGCATTTTTTTTCAAGAAAAAAAAATCTTTTTTTTTTGTCTACATCTGCCATTGTTTAAACAAATATCTGGAAGATGGCCAGAGATATCTGACAATTGATTGATTTCAATTTTACAACATCTTGGGTTGATGCAAAATTGTCCGACCCATTTGTAGTCCTCATTAATTTGTATTTGTGGACGACAAGGGGATTTAAGCTCTAAACACATAGACGACAAGCAGCAATATGTCAAAAATAAACTCCATGTGTTTAAATGAAAGCGATTATTTTGAGGGCAGCAGGGCTGCACAACAGCATTTGCTGCTGCTGCCAACTTAGGCTATTTTCTATTTTGACGGGGAGCAATAAACAAATATAGTGTTGCCATTATTTATATAAATTGGAAAAATAAGAACAACAACTTTTTTTTAATATTAAACATAAAAGAACATTACAAATATACAATATAGAAATAAATGTATGTGTTTTTATAGTTTTTCGTGGTATTATTACATTTTTTATCAATAACTTTAATTTTGTTTATTATAAAATATATATGCGGCATCCCTCTTGTTATGTTGTTGCTGTCTTCAAAATAATTATGAAACTGATTTCATAGCAGCATTTGAAGTCGGCAGCATTTGAAGCCGTGAAGTTGTGAAGTCTGCTGTCGTCTATGTGTTTAGAGCTTAAGGCTGTCAAATTCATGTGGGCGTGCTTGTTGCTTTGAAATTGTCATGCTTGATAACCCTTCAAGCAATGCTGCCAAATTCTTTAGAATTTTGCCAAGATTATTTTTTAAAATTAACTCTCAGTATCCTCTAAGACAGAACACTGAAACTTGTCCAGACTTTATGGCCGATTCCGGTAAAACGTGTTCGCTGTTCATACACGCAAATATTTTCAGCGAATGATTGACCAGGTTATTGCTTGTCGTCAGTTTATATGCCAATGATGCTATATTAAGGCACAGAATGCCCTTCCCCCTTAATTTTTGTGACACATTTAATTGAAGGATTTCTTAGTTAAAGATCTCTTTATTAATTTATTACTAACTTCCATTGTTGAACATGTTCAACTGATACTGTTTAGCCAACTTGTAAATTTTTAATTTTTCCAGAGAAATTTAAAAAAAAAAAACATTAAACCTTTATTCCCATGCTTTTCATAAATATTCGTGTGTGTAAAAGCGCAGGAATGGAATGAACGAAATTTAGCTGCCAAGAGTTCAAGTATAAATTACAAGTGCTTGAATAGAAGGCAAAACAAATACAATAAATTATGCCAGGCAATTTATAAAAAAAAAGTAACAAAATTTTTCCGCTTTATTTAAATTCACTTTCAATTTTAATTTTTTCTTTTTCATTTTGCATTTTTAAGAAAAAAAAATTCGTTTCCTTTAATTTAATTGTGACAGCAAGAAAAGGCAAAATTTTTTTTATCATCCATTTCTTATATAATCTCTACGAAAAATTTATATCTAAAATGTTGCAACAATTTTCTATGCAAATGATTTAACAATTTATGGAAAATGTTTCTTTATATGAAAATGTGATTGTGTGAAGAAAACGGAAAAGAAGAAATATATTTTATGTAGTAATAATTTTAACGAACATTTTATATTGCTATATTAAATTTAATATATTTTAGAATAGAAATATATTTTAGATTACAACGATGACGATGATGATGATGATGTATTATGAAATATTTATTTTACCATTTATTTAACCATCCTGGCATATACTCGTATGGATATAAATATAACATTAGCTGGGTTGTGCACGAATATGCACATCAGGAAAAAATTTAGGATCTAACAAGCGTAAATTGAAAAAAAGAGCAAAATATTGATGCAAAATATTTCATTATTTTATAAATATAGGAAATATGCCACATATCACATCTGTGCTAAAATCAAAATTCCTAAATTACAAGTTACGAAGTTAAATTTTAGGGTCTTCTATTTTTAAATAATAATAATATCCGCCACAATAAAGCAGCTTAACTCCGGAGTTAATTTTAGTCACAACTAACCACCGGCTATTGTGAGGTTCAGATATGCATTTTTAATTGAGTCAATATTCAAATTATTGCCATAATTGTCTTCCTGTTCACATATACAAAATTTAGTCAATTCAATTACCGTGTGACAACTAAAAGTAAAAATATTTCATATTCATGAGGAGCTGGAGTTGAAATCTGGGATCGGTTTTTATTTAATTTTCTAATTAATAATAAATTTAATATCAATAATTTAACTTCAATTTGGCTCAACATATTTTGTTTGTGCTTTTTTACTTTTTCCACATTTTAGGTGCCTAGACTCTACTAACTTTGTTCAGTGAGTTGTGTTTTGCTCACTAAAAACACTTTTTTGCAGAGCTGCATTTCTAATTTTATGCAATTTACGGCTCTTTTCATAATGTACGATTAAAAATTAACCTGGACTTTAATGTCAAGTTTGGCATACAAAAGTTGTCGTTAAAGTAAACGTTAAGTCTTAATCATACATTTTGAAAATGGCCGTAAGTATTAATTTTTAATTAATTAATTTTGTTAATAAACTAAAATTTGATGTGGTTAATTGAGCTCAATAATGTCATTAATTGCGATAAGCTTAATTAAGGCGTATGTCTGAACTGCGTATAAGCCAAGCCAAGCTATTATTTTAACCACGAAACGACTGGTCAGATGGCAGTTTTATGCTAAATTATGTTCTCAGGAGAAGTACACTATTTTAATTTATACAAAATTTATCAAGAAGAGAAAAATAATTGGGTTGTGTGCACACTGTGTTCTATTTAGTCAGATTGCCGTTATATCTTATAATGCCAGTATATTTCATTAGTATTTAGTGGTTACGCTTTTTTTCGGCCAATAGTTGCCTAGTGTGAACGCATCTTTATTATACAAATTAATTTGATTAAAAACATATTCAGTCGTCGTGACGAGGTTTTATTTCTATAAATTTCTGAGTTTTTTAGAGAATCGCTGGTGCCATAGTTTTCTATAAATTGAACTCTTATTTTTTCTTTTCATTTCAGCTGCACAATCGTTTTGTTCAATGCCAAAAGACAGACACAGGCCTATTTGGTCAACACATCCCGCAAAGCATTCACATCGGTGGCGTTCTCACGTTGCGGACGCTACGTGGCCACAGGCGAATGCGGCATAAATCCAGCCATTAAAGTATGGGAACTGGAAGCGCCCAATGGCAATCTGGAACAGTGTACCGGCGGCAGTGTTATAGCAGAATTTGTCGATCACAAATATGCCGTGACATGCGTAGTAAGTTGGAATATATGTAATTTGAAAAAATGAAATGCAAGAGTTGAATAACATGAATTTTGTTAATCTTTCGACAGGCCTTCTCACCCACGGGCAAGTATTTGGTGTCAGTGGGCTCTCAGCATGACATGATCGTCAATGTGTTCGATTGGAAATCGAATTTGAAAATGGCCTCGAATAAAATTAGTTCTAAGGTGTCGGCTATCAGTTTTGCCGAAGACGGTAGTTATTTTGTGACGGTGGGAAATCGTCATGTCAAATATTGGTATTTGGAGGGAGGACGCAAATACAAGGACCCCATACCGTTGATGGGTCGTAGTGCCATATTGGGAGATTTGCGTGACAATGACTTTTGCGCCGTGGCCTGTGGTAAAGGCATTACTGGGGAGAGTACGTACGCTATTACACGGCAAGGTCATTTGGTGGAGTTCAGCTCGCGCCGTTTGTTGGACAAGTGGGTGCAGTGTCGCACCACAAATGCCAACTGCATCAGCGTGAATGGTCAATTTATACTGGTGGGCTGTGCGGAGGCTATTATACGCATTTTCAATGCCAATACTCTGGAATATGTGACCACTTTGCCGCGAACACATTATCTGGGAGTGGATGTTGCTCAGGGTATACATATCAATCACATAATGACGGTACCAGCACATGCGAAATATCCCGATTGTATTGCCATGGCATACGACGAACAGAGGTCAAAGGTGAGCTTCTTCAAATTCAAATATGAACTTAATAATATCCCTTATCCTGCAACTATTTGGCAACGTCACTTCAAGACAATATGAAAAATAAGTGTTGACGGCTTCTGACTATTCTCTAAGCCCGACAAAATAATAATAGGCTGTTAAAAGTACTCAAATGCTGATAAAAAAAAGTGTATGCAGATGTCTTAGTGGCGATATTACCCCCTCGACGCACACATCAACTCTACAGCAAGAAAGGGTCATTTGTCTACTAGTTGTCGACAACAATGAATTACTCTTGGTAGTCTCTTAGGATTCTGTAAGCATATAATATTAATGGGACATGTCAATAGTAGTCACTTGCTGTCGACAAAGTGACAACTGATCATACTTCGCTGTCTTCTTGATGCGTTCATAATTGCGACGATTGTCTTGACGTGATGTTGCCAAATAGTTACAGAATAAGAGGGGAGTATTTGCCAATTCTAACATGTTTTGTTTTTTGTTGCCTACGTGTGTGCAGGTGACCTGCGTGTACAACGATCACTCGCTTTATATCTGGGATATGCGAGATATAAAACGTGTGGGCAAATCACATTCCTTCCTTTATCACTCCACTTGCATATGGGGTGTTGAAACAGTGCCATACAATATGGAACGTGAAATGTCGCCCACTCTGCCCGATGACTCTTTTGTGACCTGCTCGTCGGACGACACCATACGTGTCTGGGGTCTGGAGGGTTGTGCCAACAATGAAATCTATCGCAAAAATATTTATTCAAAAGAACTACTCAAAGTCGTGTATATAGACGATGAATTGAATTTCATCAAAGACTTGGAAATTGTGAGCGACAAAACCGCTCCCAATTCGAATTCAAGTTACGACGGACGCAACGGTGTCCGTTGCATCAAGATTAGTCCCGAATTACAGCATTTAGCTAGTGGCGATCGCAGTGGTAACATACGCATTTATAATTTAAACAATTTAAAGCTGATGACAACAATAGAGGCTCACGAATCGGAAGTCTTGTGTTTGGAATATTCAAATGACAAGATTGAACGCAAGTTGTTGGCCAGTGCCAGTCGTGATCGTCTGATTCATGTGTTCGATGTGGCCCAGGACTACAGACTGTTGCAAACTTTGGACGATCACTCGTCGTCGATAACATCTATTAAGTTTGTAGGAGCCGGCCTGAATTTCCAAATGATATCGTGTGGTGCTGATAAATCCATCATGTTTAGAACATTTCAGGTAAAGTTTTTGGTTTTAAAAATTAAAAAGCCGCTAAATCGTGTAATTTAATATTGAAATTAATTTTTCAGGGCAATATTTTCCTAAGAGGTACTCACACGTCGGGCAAAACGACTCTGTATGACATGGAAGTCGACTCGAATGCCAAACACATTCTGACCGCTTGTCAAGATCGTAACATACGCGTGTACGGCACTCAAAATTCGAAACATACCAAAACCTTTAAGGGCTCCCATTCCGATGAGGGCAGTTTAATTAAGCTAAGCCTGGATCCCAGTGGCATTTATGTGGCCACTTCGTGCACGGATAAGACTCTGGCGGTGTATGATTATTATTCCAATGAGTGCATGGCGCGCATGTATGGCCACAGTGAATTGGTAACTGGACTGAAGTTCACTAACGATTGCCGCCATTTAATATCGGCCAGCGGTGATGGTTGCGTTTTCATTTGGCAAGTGCCACATGACATGATCGTTACCATGCAGGCCAGATTGTCCCAACAGAAACTGCGATCTGGTCACGGGCCCATACCCAGACCGTTGTCGGCTGCCCTGGTGGCGCCCGAAAGTATTATAGTTGAGTCTCCTACGCCCGACATAGATGAGACCCACAAACTGTTTTTATCGCCCAACACAATGCAAGGAGAGTTGCCTCTAACACCTGGTTATAAGCTGTCCGATGTGGGCCAATTGCCGCAGTGGGCTAAACGGAAAGCCGGAACGTCTACAGCTGCACCAGCAGATAATGAACCGTCTGCCCTCAATATACCCTCTTCCACAAATACTTCATCTATGGCCAATTTAAGTTCGTCACCCAGCCAGACCGGTTTGGCGCACAGACCACGCAACCGCTGGGCTCAACGTGGTCAGATCGATGCCGACACTCTGACCGACATACGTTCCAACTCAGAAAGTCCCTTGGGTAGTGTTTCGACCACAGCCGGCATAGGACCGGGCCTGCATGGCGTCGGTTTGGGTAATACACAGACCTCGGACTACAACAGCGCTTCCTCCAAGGACATCATGTACAATCAGACCTATTTAAGTGAAGATTCTTCAATTGATTCAGGTATGGAAACAAGGCGAGAATTGAAATTTATAGGCAGTAATAATACTGGTACCGTACCCACCGTAACAGCCACTGTAGCGGGAGCACACCGTAGCTCTGCAACACTGGTGGCCGATAAACGTAAGCCTGGTCTTCGTTTCGATAGCATTTCCAATAACGATCATGATGGCGATATCGAGGATATATCGGATGGCGAGAGGACAAGTTCGGATCATGGAATGTTCTACAACAACATATCGCCGAGTACACCCACGTAAGTGCGCTCACACCGTAAATTGAGCTCATCGTAAAGAGAGAATTAAACTAAAATCATTTTCAGAGATTTCAAAGTGACCGCAATGAACGAGGAGGAATTGAGGAAATCTGTGAGGCGACAGAAATTCGAGAAAGCTGGCCTGACCTTGAGCGGTAATGGTTCACATACGGCTAGTACTGGTACGGGCACAGGCACATCGGATACGGAAGATGAGGGATCAACACCCAGTGCTGATAATGCCGATCGTTCGTTGGCTTCAACGCTGGGTGGTAGTTCAGAAAGTATACCGCAAGTATCAAGTAGCTTTCTACAAGCCGTCCTACCCGATGGTCCTGGCAATCTGCTAGAAAGAGGCAGTACCAGTAAGATAAACTTTTTATTATCTATATCATCAAAATTCTCTGTAACATATTCCTAATTGATGAGAGCGTTAATTTTATTGCAGGTCGCCGCAGCATAAGTGCCAAACACAATAATGAATCAGGCAAGCCTGGTAGTTCCGCCCCGCCAACCATAACCAAATCGTACACGAGCACCAAGAAAGAGGAGCTTTTGAAAGTCATAAATGAAGCCAAACAAAAACTGGAAAATGTAAGTTTTGCAGCCTTTTAAATGTTTCTTTCCTAATTTTTATTCAATGATTTTTAATTTTTTACTTTTAATTTTTATGTTTGTGGTTTGTACACTTTATTCACATATTGTTTTTACCACATAAAAATATATACATATACTCGTATTTATATCGTGACTGTTTAACGGTCTGTATATGTGATGTGTAGGGTTCACGTATAAATGGTGTAAAAAAGTTAAATGCCATACCTGAGGTGAGCACTGTCTTCCAGTAGTTTGGATATTTTCAGCTTTTATTCATGAGAATAACGCTTTTATTGTATGATTTTTATAATCAATTGCATCTAATTTAACTACTAACAAATTTAAAAGCAAATGCCCTTATTCACAGTCACAATAAAGTAGGCTTTAACTGTCTGTTCGGCGCTGCTGCCAGTTACTGTTCAATGGAATGAATGATATTTAAAAGAGAACAATTGTTTTCATTTTAAATGTCATCCATTCGACTGTACAATAGCTTGCAACATCGACGTAGGAATTTGAAACCAAAATTTTGTATGCAAACACTTGTTTTAAAATCTTAAAGTATACTTTGCCTATGACTATGAATGCCAACGCATTTTAATCCATGCATAATGCTTTTCTGAATAATTTTACATTTTAATATTAGCCATATATCTCAATCATTTAATTGTGGCTTTCAGTGCATTCTTTACAATTTTAATAAATTAATTTTCACCTTTAACCGCATTTTTCAAATCAGTGCTGAAAAAGTATTTCTAATCAATAATTTTTGTGCAATTTATCAAAGCTAGGGAAAAATAAAAAAATATTCATAATATTTGTTGGTTATTAATAAATACAAAACTTTAAGCAACAAATAAGCGCTATTGACAAAACTACTGTTACCGTGAATATCTCGTTTATGATATTTATAAATTAAATGAAATTAAATAACGCGATATAATGGAATTAAAAACTATTCCTATGAAATAAACTCCCAAAGATTCTGATTTGCTATCTGAACGTTTCCCATAACAAAAATTTTTTAGAATTAATTCATAAACTTAACACATATGGCATCCCCAATGTTTACTACCGTGAATTATTTTAAAGAATTAATATGGCATCTCCAATGTTTACTACCATGAATTATTTTACAGTATTAATTCACAGGAAGTTTTATTGGGAATGATTAGGGAACATGGAAGCTGTAATTATTTAATAATAGAATAAAATAATTTATTTTAATAAGAGAATAAAAAACTATTTTTAAAACAAGATTTTACTTAAATACTTAGAAGATAAAAAAATAAACCGTAAATTAAATGAAACTCATCGATTACGCCTATGACGAATATTAGGGAAATAAGTGTTTTAGGAATAAATAACTTCTTCGGCAGTGAACCTATATTCCCATGCCGAACAAAACGGCACCTTGAAAATTTTAAGAGTGAAAGTCTTATTGTGAATTGCTTGTGAGTAATAGTTTCTGTTGCGTTCTACATATTAGTTAGTGCTTTATAAATAATTTGTGTATAAAATAAAATACAGATTTCGTCACAGAAAATACAAAATGCGCTATACAACAAAAATTTCAAAATTCAGTTTTTTTATTAAATGTTTTCTATTAGAATAAAATACCACGTCTCGCAAAATTTTAAAATTTTCCGACAATGGGCAAAGATTTTATTAAGATAGCAAAATATGGCCTACCTAAAAATGCGACTACTTATTAAATTAAAAAAAGCCCTAAGTAACATTATCCTATTAACGAAGGCCTTAATACGGTAATTCTTTTCAAGCCTTAAATTTATTTAAATGTATTTATCACGTTTTTTGCTCTTGCTTGCCTTAAAATATATTGTAAAATCGAAGAACTATTACAATAGGTTTCACATAAATGTACTGAATTTTAGTAATCGTAAACTCTCTCAAATTACATCTCAAGAGATTTTAATTTTCGGATTGAATCGGCAACATATAGACGATCTGAAAATTTATTTACTTTACTTTTCTAGTGTTCTCTTCCTACATAAAGAAACCGTGTGTCTTGAAATAATCACATATGTTCCTTTCTTTGTCGTCCGGAAATGAAAATCTGTTGCAAAGAGAGTTGCCGGTTTGGTTGTAAGTGGATTCAAATTGTCAATTTACTAATGCAAGAAACTTTAGTTCACAGAGACTTAAGTATTCCTCATGGAGGAGACAGCAAATAAAAGTAAACGAGGAAATTTAAACAAAAATTTATATTTCGAGGAATTTTAAAATATATTTTGGGTAAACTAAAAGTTACCTGGAAACACTGCCACTACTTCTGCATATTGATTACACACATTTGCATATCCATAACTGCTTGCTTCGTACTAAATGTCAAAACATATAAAGAATAACATTAAATATTATTTTTATTTACATATGGGTATTTCCATATAAATCATACAAGCTTTGAATTTAATTTATATAACTCATCCATGAAATCTAACAAAAGCCATTTCTTAACATTGAATTTCCATATAAGCGTTAAAAAAAAATTAAAGGTCGTATTAAAAATATATCTATTTGGTAAAAAAAAATGTTTTGTTGTCAAAAAAGTATTCCAAAACGATGATATGCAACTCTTGGGAAAATTTTTCCTCTATTAAAAGAAATTTTTTATAAAACGTTAAATCCGTTTTAAATATTAAAGTGGTTAAACTCATATAAATTGTTCTCAAACAAATTTAAAAAATATGAGATTTACACGGTAAAGCAAATACTTTGGAATTGCAATGTTAATAACATAAAAATTCGAAATGCTTTCTTTTCGTATCGAATTACACAATAATTGGCAAGGAGTTTCCGTTTGCCCATGCCAAAATTGGTTTTTAAGCAAACCGGCTTAGGCAATGTACTATATTTTTCGGTTTGCGCTGCGCGTTACAATTTTGTTGAGAACGGCGTTTCATCATCACACGCCAAATTTTGGTTTGCGAATAAACCGGTTTTGGCAATCTACAAAATATTATCTTCGAATGATCTACAGTTTTTATCAAAACATTTTAAAAAACAAAAAAATTTGGCATTAAATGAAGGTGTATAATTTTCATTATATGCCCATCGGTATCGGCTGCATTGTGTGAAAATCGTTTCATAAGGAATTAAGTCGAACAGGGGGTTTTAAGCTGACAATCGTTTTGAATACAAGCTCTATTGGACTTTGCTTATTAATTGTGTGTTTGTGAACCTTTTTTTTAATGTGACGCAGAAAACTCAACTAACTTTTAAAGCAATAATTTTTAACCATTTTTCTAACTTTATTAATTTAATCTTGCAACCTCAAGATGATATTTTAAAATCTTTGATTTATTTCAATTTTTTAGGTGGGCTATCGTTCTTTACGAGGCAGCCACAGTATCTCAGATTTAAGTTTGGCGGGCAATTTTGATGGTTCCCGCTCTGCTCTACCATCAGCAAGTCGCTATGCAAAACCGGGTAAGTTGGCTTTGAAATAAATGTGCCAAGTGTATAAAATCGACTAGAGTAAAAGGATGCTTAACTAGAGTTTGGCATCGCCATATTTCTCTTGATAAAAGCTAAAAATTTAACTTAAGGCTAATTCATATTTTCTCTTTTACACTCTCCTTTTTCCCTCTTAAAAAATAAATTAAATAAAATACATGCTGGCCGATATTTTCGTTTTTTTTTTTGCAATAAAAAATATTCAATTCATAAATATTATTGCTAAACTTTTGTGTAAATGTTCCTTCAAAAATACTAATCAACAGCTTTGAATCCTAACATTGACAATTCACAGTATTTTATTAGTAGCGGTAGTACAACGAAAGACAAACCGATCTATGCCGATCGCACGCCGCCTAGTATTCGTACACCTCCAGTATTTAACCAACCGCAACAGTATTTCTTTAATTGCGCTGCTTCCAAGTCGGTGCTGCAACAGAACTGTCAGGCAATGCGCCAAGTGCAAGACCACTATCCGCCCTATCCTCATCACGTGGGTGTTCATCAAATCCATCCCCCACCCGGTGTGCCCTTCATGGCACCTTCTTCAACCAAACAGCCAATTAATACAAAAACATGTTCCAGCTCAACTCTGCCCTCAAACAATCAGCCCGCTAGATCAAAACGCAATCCAAATGGCAATAATAGACGGACAACAAGCATTTTGAAGCACTATAAATCGTGTCCCGTCTCACCGGTTCACGAGGAAGTCGAGTGGTCTGGCGACAATAAAAGCATTATAATAACCGAGCCCAAACGCCACTCGGTGTATGCTGATGATGCTCGCACTATACTGGATATGATACAGGCCGACACGGAAAAGATGATAGCGGAAATTACCAAGAAATATGGCGACCTCGACGATATAGGTGTGGATGTGTATGATCACGAATCGGGTACTAGACATTCGCAAATTGTTGCCTCCAAGTCAGTGCCCGAAAACTTGGCCACACAGCGCCATAATCTGCCGGTGGTAGCCAAGAGAGATGCAGCCTTAACTCCCGAGGGTGCCATCAGTCCCCGGGGAGTTAAGCAGCCCTATGTGCCGCTGGCTCCCAAGCACTCCTTTTCAGAATTTTATGTTTATCAAGAAATCTATCAGTGCGAACGTAAAGTCTCTTTGTCCGATATATTGAATGAAAATCCTGAACAAATGGCCGAAGCCAGACGTCTGGAAGAGGCCAGATTCCTGGAAACTCAAAGACATTCGTCGGCTTCCTTTTTCCTAACCTCCAACAATCCATTTAATGTGGACAAGAGCCAAGAGTCTTTGTTAACCGAAGAGTTCCTAGACGATGCCAGCTACTGCAACAGCATGGAAAGCATTTTATCAGACGAAAGTGATTGCAAGAGTGCCCCTTTGGCGGATATGGTGGACCAGCCTCCACCACCCATACCCAGACACGCTGGCCTCCGGAATTTCATTATCCATGGACCCACCTCGACAATTGCAGCTGCACAAATGGTTTCAAAATCGTACGGCTCCAGTCCCAATGGCTATGGCAGCTTCGACTACTACATGCAGCAGAGGCATCTGCAACCCGTGCCCTCTACCATCTCGCCCTATGAAAGTTTTGATGTTTCCGGCTACAACTTGGAAAAGATCAAGCCAACTGAGAAAATTAAATCGATACCACCAAAATCTATGTCAACCTCTAAAACATATCCCAAGTTGTCAGACTCCCCCTCTGCCAAACTGGCAATTAACGCCAGCTCTAAGGTTTCCGATGATATACCCACATCGAAATATCGCAATCAACAGTACAGTTCGGGTGTTAGTAAAAGCATTAGTTCGGATTTCGCCCAGCAAAGGTGGCACAGGAACTCCAACCCCTTGCAAATGGAGAAGGCGGCCGCGCACAATGACAAACTCTTCCAGAAGAAGGTGATCAAGGAAAAGCCGCCCATACCTGCCAAACCGGAAAACCTTAAGTCCACCTTAACTTCAACTGTCGAAGCCGGGCAAAAATTCCCAGCCAAAGAACCCCTAAAGAAGTCCTGCTCCTTTGAGATTGACACCACAGACATACGCTGTCATTCGCGCACCGCCAGTGTGGTGAGAAAGTTCGAAAGAAACTTGCAAAAATTCGAAAAGGAAAAGCAAGCGGAACTGTTGGCCCAAAAAAAGAAACAGAATAATGAAGACAGACAAATGAGACCTTCCGTGAGCTCGGGAGCTTTAGCTACGCAAAGCTGTTTGAAAAAGGTGTCAAAGTTTGACAGCTCCTCAGCCAGACGGGCAACTTCGATGAGGCAAAAGGAACGGCCCAAAATATCCGTGCGCTTCAATACTGTTTCACAAATCAAATACACGCCTCGATCGAAGAGAAATAATGCCAACAACTCATCGCTGACCACCACTTGTCCCCTAAACGATATCAATTTAAATGTATCGCCTCCTCCACTGGGCTCAAGTCTGCCCAACGACTACGGGGAAAAAACGTTTGAAATGTTCATAACCGAAAACGGAAACGATGAACACGACAATATGACGGTGGACAGTTTGAAATTGTACACAAAGCCCACGCTGCAGGCCGTGGTGGATGAAATAAAGTTGGCGAGAGAACGCGACACGAAACACAAGAAGAACTTGACGAATAAGGAGATCACGCAAAATCCCACACACGACACATCCACCACCAATCAGTGCAAAAATATTGCCAAACAAATTGATGTCATACAGAAACTGATCGAAATGGAAGAGCGCAAATTGGAACAGATCAGACAGGCCACGGAATCCCGTATGCGGCCCTTCGAATGCGACACCAAACAAAGGGGTTACGTCAAGTCGCTAACCATGAATTTTGATATGCTGGCCAAAGGCATCGAGAAGGACATTGAAAACGAGCAGAGACGTATTTTGGCCGACAGCTCCGATGCGGACCTGTGTGCTTATGCGCGCCATATCAAACGCAACGTCAGTCTTCCCGATGTGCTGGAGAGCACCGAATCTTATAATTTCAATAAGAATTTAATGCAACAAGTTCAATTGGACTGCGACGGCATGGAAGTCGAATTGGCCAAAGAGGTGAAGGCCGATTCAGATGCGGACAATGAGGATGAAAAGGAGGATGAGAGTGAGAAGGCTTCTTTGGAACATGTGGAAAGAGTTGCAGGTCCGAATGATAATTGACGCTTTGCCGCACCGTTTTAGTTCAAATTTTATGTCGTTGGCAACGCACTATTTATTTTGATTCATTTAATGATTTTAGTTTCTTGGATGTTGTGACAGATTCATGTGCACACACACACATACATTCCATACACACATTCATACGTGTACACTATCTTCGTATGTGTGTTTCACTTCATTCTCAAATTGATGTTGAGTTTTCGCCTTAAGTTTTCACTTTATTTCTTGCTAATTTATTATTATAATTTTTCTTTTTATTTAGAAAGTTTTTTTTTAGTTTTTGAGATTTTATTGATTTATTATTTTATTTTTATTTCTTATAGGCAATCCCAAAACCCTGCATCCCATGCCAGTTGAAGAATCTTCGTCCATACGGCGAGCGTGTTCGCTAAGTGATCTGCACATGGGCAATATGGGTAAAGGTATGTCTTGCTCTTAATTTCTATATCGATCTAAAGTTCGTAACTTGTATTATGAAAGAATTTTACATGAAAAGAAAGGGTTAATTCCGGTTTCCACGTCAAACTAAAATGTGGCTTTGCGAGGCCTCTTCCCTGTTCATAAAATTCTCCTTATGGAAACAAGAAAAAAACATGAATTTTTGTATACCAAAGAAAATATGGGAAAATAAGGTGCAACACGAAAAAAATTCACGCAGTACTGACAACTTAAAAAAAAAATATGTGTGTACAAAATCACATCGGAATGTGAATCTCTCCCCCTTTTCGGCTGTTCGTGTCAGATAATGGCACATAAAATTATGAGTTCTTTAAAGCTGAGATGTAGAATATGTTCAGCAAGTTTGTACAAATATTTTTGTGGAACATATTAAGTCTCTAACTCCATCATATAGCGGCCATTTTTAGTTCTTTTGTAACAAATCGCAAAAGTGGCTCTAACATGGAGGAATTCGTTGATAAAATGTTGGCCATAAATATATACTATTGATCTTCAAACACAATTAACCCTCCGATGAGTGAGAAGGTCCCTAGGGACCTTTTTGCCTTTTCATACTGAAATTACTCCTACTTCGGCCACTACATAATTTACTTGTTCTGAACACAAAGACCTAAACTCAAAGACATTAGGGATGATGATTAAAACAAAAAATTGAAAAAATTATTTTTGTATGTACAATTTAGTTATAAACAATAAAAAAAATAAAAAGAATTTTTATATGAAAAAAACATGATTTACAAAAAAGGTCCGCAGGGACCTTTTCACACGACCGTGAAGTTCAGAACTGTCACTAATCGGAGGGTTAAGCTCTAATTTCAAGTAGTACGCCGGAAATCCTTAAAAACTTAAATAGTGTTTAAGGGTTAATTTCACAATTTAAACTCATCTAGGAAATTTTGTAAGATTTACGTTTAAGTATTTATAAAATGTAATCTCATCTTTTATGTAAAGCAGGGCAAAAATATTTTTCTAGAATATTTTAAGCCTCTAAATCTCCCTCTTTCTGTGTCTTTCTAAAAAAAAGTGCAAAAAATCTGCCCTTTAGCGGGGAAGTTTTGCAATTCAACTAGCGAATACTTTTGCATATATAAATACAGACCTACAGAGCAATGCCACACAATAACAGGGGCCAAATTAGCGCACTCGATATCCATCGAAATTTCCATACAATTTAAATGGAAATTTCGATCGATATCGAATGCCGTTATTTGCCCCCAGGTTACCCATTTTTAGGTTTCACAACTAAAGTTTAATGAAACACAGAAAAAGTTATGATTTCAATTACAAATTCTTATTGCGTATTTTTAAAGTAAATTTTCCAGGTCATGTTCTAAAAGCCTATTTTAAATATTTAAATAGCTATTGTGCGATAAAATATTTTTATATAATTCCGCTCGTATGTTGTTTGCAAATATAAAAATTTATTTCAATTATTTCGTTTATGGCAGGTGGAAAATCAGCTAGTTCTTCCCAAAAAAGCGGAGCTGCTCATCGTAACAGTTCATCAACTCGATCAGCCAACAAACGTAATAGTCTGCAAAATAAAGGTTCTTCCAGTAATTTAAGTGCAAATGTTTCAATGGGTGTGCTCAACCAGGTGAGTAGTGTTTTGTAGCCAAACGAGTAAACTACAATGAAGAAAGCAGTCTGGCGTGCTAAAAGTCATTCTGGCTGATGGAATCTTAAACGAGACTGCTTTCTTTAAATTAAAATAAATAAATTTATGAAACATATTTTAATTATAATAATAATTTGCAGAGTGATTCCGAAACGGAGGCCAACAATCGTGGCAGATCAGGCTCAAATGGTCAAAGTAGATCAAATGGCCCAACAGGTAAGAAGAAAAAAAACTTGTGCAACACAACAATTTACAGCAGAAGTCTTTTAACAACAAATTAATATTTACAGCTTCCAATCGTCCCTATAATAACACAAAAAGCAATGGCAATAATAACCGGCGCAAGGGCACTCTACAAACTAGTTTTAGCAATGGTAAGTGATCAGCTGACTGCTTGGCACATGTACGAGTAATTTATAAAATCTTTTGTTATTTCTTTATGCAGCACCTCCTCAAGATGACTCCAGCTCTGAAGAAACTCAGGGCAGTTCTTCCAATACCAAACCCATTGTGCCACCACGTCCTCGTAACCTGGCTTTTGATCACAAAAACAAAGTTCTAAACAGTCCCAATGTGGTCAAGCAACGTGGCACCTACGAAGCAGTCGAATTCGCCAATCTCGACAGTAATGGAGATCGTAAGCTGAATTGAATGCCTCGGCTGAATTGAAAACCGTTTGGCTAATCAATTTCATCTCATTTCGTTTCAGCCAAATCTCAAGTTCATAATGTTATAAATAAATTGTATACCACAACACAAACGGTCTTGCAACTGCATGCGAATCTGCGCAACTGCGAGGACTCATTAATGCTGAAGGAGCTCGAGAATGCTGTGATTATGACACAAAACATGTTAACAAATATAACACAAAATAAGTAAGTGTTTGAACTTGTTCCACCGTTTATTTAACGAAAATTATCATTGCCTCAGATTTTTTACATTTTAAGAATATTTTTTTAGTGCTAAATTTATTAATGTAATGGGTTATGGTTTCCTTGTTTTGTTTATAAACAAGTTTTTATATTCAATATTTTAAACTAGACGAAATTATTATAAACTATCCTAAACAAAAAATCCCACTGTGCACTAATTTGACACTTTCTTCAGCCTACAAGCGATGCACGCAGCGTGTAAAACTAATTCGAGTACTCGTTTGCTTTAAAGCTGACTTTATCTGGAAATTTTTCGAACGAAAAGCCAAAATGTGTTTGTTACACGTTTGTCGAAAAGAAAACGCCTCTCCACTTTTCTTTATCCCTTCCGAAAAATATTATTTGTCGAGCTCATCAAAATCGATATTTCTTTGTGAGATGATTTCGTCATGCGAGTCAAATCTCTTTTCGCCGTGCCCTTTTTTCAAGTTTGGGAGCAAGATATAGTCACTCGGGGATGAATCTAGAGAACTAGAGAATATTGTGGATAAGGGAGAAATGTATAGCCTAATTCACGGAAACTGCACACACTTGATTGTGAGCAAACGCGCCACCCATCTTACCCAAGTGATCATTCAAATTTGAAACCACTGAGCCATGTGAGCTGCCTATGGCTTCCTCTATCTCTCTCACTTTCAATTTGCGATCGGCTAAAACCATATCGCGAATTTTTCAATTGTTTCGCATGTGGAGACCTCAACTGGGGGTCCACAACCTTCGCAATTTTCCGTGCTTTTACGGCCACACGAGAATTCAGTAAACCACTTCTTTGCCATGGAAATGGATTATGCAGAGTCCCATTATATTTATCAAGATTAGCCCGGATTTAAGTGACGGGTTTTTTTTTCGAAAAAAAATTCACTTTGTTACATTTTCTTCTCAAAGCACACGGTAATCTGCTGTCATCAGCTGTCAAACACAAACTAAATTTTTAAATTTTGGCTGGAGTCAACTGACAGTTGCCTGTTGACAATAGCAGTGTTGACATTCCAATTAAGAGGCCAGAAAATTCAAAAACTCACGGACTTACACACCCGCCCTCGTATATTCGTAAAAGTATTAGTTACTTTTCTTATATATTGTGAAAAATTAAATGATGAAAAACACAATGAATAGCAATATTTTATTATATCAAGCGGAACTGTCAACATGAAGCAAGAATCTTTCGTGGAAACACTATGATTCACAATCGTAATTAAAAGAGCGAATCAAGTGATTCAATTCGCCGTATGATAATATTATTTTTTATATTAAATGGGCTTAAAGTCCACAGATTTTATGATGTAAGAACCAATGGAATGCAGGCATACAGACCTACTTGATCAAACACCAAACAAAATATTCTGCCTTATTCTGTAATTTTTTGTCAACTTTAAAATGAACACATCTTCATACTCTTCTTCTTCACAATTTAATTACTTTCAACAGTCTCTTATTATTTTCTAGGACTTGGAGAATAGCCAGAGGCTGTCAGTATTATTCAGTAGTTGCCCACAACCTAAATGTATGCATCCAATTTTTTATATTGTCTTGACGTGACATTGACAAGCAGTTACAGAATAAGGGGGATTATGTTTAATAAATAAATATTAAATTCTTCTGGTTTCTTGACCTCTTTTTAGTTATTATTGTATTCTGATATTTTTAAGCTTAAGATCTCTTTATCTTAATATAATTTCTAATTTCAATATATCGTCACTCCTTTGTGTGACTTCTTCAGGAAATTAATTATTTTATTTAATTAATAATTAATTTCCTGAAGGAGTGACGAAATATTGAAATTAAAAATTAAATTAAAATAAAGAGACCTTAAGCTTAAAAACATCAGAATACAATAATAATAAATAAATATTATTTAATTGATTTTAAAAACCTACAACTTGGCATTTTTACCGGGGGAAAAAAATCATATTTGTAATAAATTATTGCATTCAATCACTTTCTTCCAGAAACGATAAAAACAATCAGCATCCGAATCATATGTATTCGACAACCGAACAGGCAAATTTAGAAAACGGTGACTACATGATGATGGTGAACAATTGTGCCGATTTATTAAGCAATTTGCGTTTGAAGCACAAACCCGATGACTGTGAGAATAACTCCTAGTGTGTAAAAGAAATAAAAAGTAACTAATATATTAAAAACAAAAACAAAAATAATTTATAAAATGCTACTAATTATACAAAATCCGATGATTTTGTTTTTTTTTTTTGTGAATTATTTAAACTATTGTAAAATATTTAACATGCAACTACAGTAAAACCATTCATTATACAAATCTTAAATATTATTTAACAAAAATAAGTTTGAGCTAAAAATTAATTAAGTTTAATTTAAGAAAATACTTAAAAATAATGAAGAGATTTATTACAATTGTGAGAGGAATACTGGGCGCTGGTATTTGTTATGGAAAATTTTCAAACAATCTTGGGGAATAATTTGTAATAGATATTTCCCTTTCAGATTATTATGGCATTTGTTTTTTTTAATAATTAATACATTAAATATTTAATAATAGTTTTCCTTGATTTTGTTTATATATTTTTTAGGGTCTGTTTTTGTAAATACAATAAAAATATTCATTTGGGATTTTATGTTGAAACAAAAACAACTTTAGTTCTTTTTCACTGTTTTTTTTTCAATATATTTTTTATTTTATTTACAAAAACAGACAATAAAGCGACGCTTGTCGATTGTTATAAAAAAAAAAGAAGTTTAAATTGAAATTTAAATTGTTTTGTTATATTAATTTTGTAATACTTAGTTTAATTATTGAAACTAAATTGTATCTTCAATTTTATATAAAAATCAAAATCTTTGTTAAAAATACAATATCAATTAAATTAGTGTGTATCAGAGAGAGGGAGAGAAAAGAAGAATATTTTATAGTGAAATTTATATATAAACTTTCCAACGATATTTGATTGATTTAATGGTCGGTCTTTTAACAAAGTATTCAGTTTTACAACATTCGATATGAAACGAAATTTTTTATATAAATTGTATTCAAATTTCGATCCATATCATTCATTGTAAAAACATTTTCTTCAGGCCAATAATTACAATTAAGATTAATATAACAATATTAAAAAAAAAAAAATTTATAACAAAAATTATTTCTTTTTTTCCGTTTCTTTTTATACAAAAATAAATATTTTAAATGAAATTTATTTGTTAGTGGTTATGATTCGGTAAAGCACCAATGAAATGCATACAGAATAAAATTGTGACAATATGTCAAATAAATTTTTTATAACAGAAATTTAATAAATAAATAAAATCAATAATTTTTCTGTTATAAAAAATTATTTTTTAAAATATTGTTATATTAATCCAAATTATAATTATAGCCCAGAGGATATCAAAATATCGTATAATAATAAATTTCAATTTCTTTTATATAAAAGTGACCTAAAGCTTGATTTAAAAAAAAAACACATAACAATAATAAAATTGTTTAAATTTGTCATAAAACGTTTGAAATGTATTTTTTTAAAACATTGACTGCCTTTTTCACAATGTCGCTAGAGTTCTTTCTTTCGTATAAACACATTTGAAACAAAACTAATTTATAAAATGTTGTTTTTGTCTTAAATATATTTCTACGAAAGGAAAAAATTCATTCGACAATGTGAAATAGGCGGGAAAATAAATTTCAAATGCATTTTATCTTCTATATGAATACGGGAAAATATCTTTTACTGTCGTTGGAAACATTTTCTTTAAAAGCAGCCAACATGAGCTTAAAAATTGCTTAAGAAAACTCTCTCAGTGCGCGTTAATTTGAAACCACTATCTTTGTCTGAGTACATAAATTTTAGTTAAAATATATTAATTAATTCTATTTAGTCTTAAAATTGGTCCAACTTTAATTAAACAACAACAACAATAATAATAGTAAAAGTATTTGTAAGTAAATAACTCTTCTTACCTTATTTTTTATGAATTGTTAATAATGGTTAAAGTAATTATTTGTTATTTAAAATAATTTAGTCTTCTTGGTTATGTTTTCTATCTATTGAAAAAAAAACAAAATGGCAAATATGTTTTTGTCTCAACTAATCATTCTATGATTTATTTTAATGAAAATACCACAATGCAGCGCCTTATTAGTTAATTAAGCTTAAAAATTAAATTAAACTAAAAAATACTAACACATAATAATTATATGGCCAAAACAAATTATAACTGTGCTTTAAAGAAAAATATGTGTTGCAAAAGTTAACAGCTTCTGAAAGTGTTTCAAAGATGCTCCATGGCTTCCCAGCATTTTCAAGGGCTAGAAAACTCTTTATTAAATTAAATTGGTTGCAAGTCAAAAGTCTTATTTCTTATCTAAGTGTTTACGAATTAAGTAATTTAAAAATTTTTCTTATTTAATTTCGAAAATTAATATCTTTTGTGGGAAAATCAAACTAATAGACTTAATCCTAAATAATACAAACAAAATATTCAAACGAAAGAACATCAAATTTAAATCATAAACTATTTCGAGTTTAATAGCGTATAATTTATATAAATTTAATCGTATTCTATCTACTAAATAAATACTACTTCTACAGAACTTATAATTATAATTAACAAACAATTCTTCTGATATTTAAATTATACTTTAACACATAATTATTATTATTATTATAGTAATGGTAAATTAATTTTAAATTGTTTTTGAAAACAATAAAAAAGCAACTAATTTTATTGAAAAAAAAAAAGGAAAAACAAAACATGAAAGTAATATTTACATAAAAAATCATATAATAAATAATACATTTTTGCAAAAAATACATATATTTAACGTGTTTCATTTAATAATGGGTAAAAAATGTTTAAAAGTTGCAAAATTTCATGCAAAACTAATGTATTTGCAATATATTCCTAAATGTAGATTTCTATTCATATTTTTCCTCTATTACCTTAAATCCCAAAAAAAATCGTTTGCGGCAACACTGCACAAAATTGCTTAATTTCAAATTCTTGTAAAATACCAGGCACCCAGAACAGCAGAAAAACCAGCAAGCTGCTTTTTTTAATTTTAGAAAAACCAAAAAAATTCAAAGCATACTTTGGGGATGAGCAAAGTACTTGAGTCACCCGGCTCACACACTTTGCTCACCCTCAAAGTATGCTTTAAATTTCTGGTGCATTTTTAGTTAATGAAAACCGGGTGACTCAAATAACCTACAAAACTGAAATAAAAAAAGCTGCTTGCTAATTTTTCTGCAGTTCTGGGTGCCTGGTATTTTCATGTGTTTTGAAATTAAGCAATTTTGTGCAGTGTTGCCGCAAACGAACTTTTTTTTTGCTATGAAAATACAATAAAAGGGAATTAAAATTACATGAAATTTTATAATTTATTTTATATATAGCAAAATTTTATTAAAAATCGCAGTGTTGCCGCAACCGAATTTTTTCATTGTGAATATACAAAATGAAATTGAAATGACATACAATTTTATTTTATTTGTAAAAATACTAAATTAAATTAAAATTACATAAAATTTTTGTTATATCTGGAGGGAAGAAAAATTTTGTTGCAAATCGCAGTGTTGCCGCAACAAATTTTTTTTCATTATGAAAATAGAAAATCAAACCGAAATGTTATACAATTTTATATAATACATATTTCAAATGAAGAAAAATTTTGCTGTAACTTGCAGTGTTGCCGCAATGGAAATATTTTGTTATGTATATGCAGAAGTGAATTAAAATTATATACAATTTATATATTATGTTAAATGAAAAATTTTGTTGTATCTCGCAGTGTTGCCACAACAGAATATTTTTGCTATGAATATGCAACATTTAATTAAAATTTCATATAATTTTATATTGTATATGTATATTGTACAATGATGCAAAATTTTGTTGGAACGTGCAGTGTTGCCGCAACCGAATTTTTTTTACTATGAAATTTGCAACAAAAGTGATCTAAACTTACATGAAATTTTATAATCTACTGTATATAAAACAAAATTTAATTAAACTCGCAGTGTTGCCGTAACGGAATTTAGTTTTTTATGAAAATAGAAAACTGAGCCTACATTTTATAAAATTTTATGTTATACATATTTTAAAGGAAGCAAAATTTTGCTGTAGCGCGCTGTGTTGCCGTTTTCGAAACATTTTGCTATATAAATACAAAACTGAATTAAAATTCTATGACATTTATTTATATGTATGTATATATTATTTTAAATGAAAAATTTTGTTATATCTCGGAGTGTTGCCACAACAGACTTTCTTTCGCTATGAAAACACAAATTAAAATTACATAAATCTTTATACGAAAAAAATATTTTGTTGTAAGTAGCAGTGTTGTCGCAAACGAATTTATTTCATCATGAAAACAAAAACAAACTTTAATTAAAATGTCATAAATTTTTATATCATATGTACATATAATGACGCAAAATTTTGTTTTAACGTGCAGTGTTGCCGCAATCAAATACTTTATTTTGCTATGAAAATGCAAGAAAAGTGAATTAAAGTTATATGAAATTTTATAATCTTCTTGATATGAAGCAAAATTTAATTGTAACTCACAGTGTTACCGCAACAGAATTTCGGCTCAGAAATCTGAGCCGAAATTTTATACAGTTTTATACTATGTAAATTTTTAAATGAAGCAAAATTTTGCTGTCACTCGTAGTGTTGCCGCTTTAAAATATTTTGCTAAGTAAAAAAAATTTAAGTAAAATCACATAACATTTTTGTATTATTTGATTTGAAAAATTTTGATTCTCGCAATGTTGCCGCGACCGAATTTTTGTTATTATGAAAAACCAAAATTTAATTAAAATTGTGGGTGCTGTTGGCTGAAGTACTAGAACACGAGACTATGAAGCGGAGGGTCGTGAGTTCGAGCCCGCGCTGAGTCATGAAATATTGTGTTGAATTTTTCTAAACAGCATTAGTGCGTGGTTGTGTTAGTTGTTGCCAGCCTGTTTCAATGATGAAGGCATAGTCACTGATCACTGAACTTAATTGGCAGCGACTGACACTATCATGTACTAAAAGCAGAGTAACAGCACCCACCTTCGTCGGCCCTGTAGCAAAAATTAGCCGGCGAAGTAAAAGGTTGAAATAGCTACAAAAACAACTGTCTATCTTCTCATCTTTCCTAATCTGTGTCCCCTCAATATTATCCCCTCGTTTTCAGTTCCGGCGCAATGCATTGCATATATAGGGGTCATCCCCTGAGTGCTGGTCCTACTCCTAAAAAAAAAAAAATACACTTTTACATTATACATATTTTAAATAAAGCAAAATTTTGTTGTAAATCTCAATGTTGCCGCAACAGTTAATATAAAATTGAATTAAAATTACATACATACAATTTTCCATTAAAATGTACACACGATACCCCTAAGCGCAGTGAACACCAGAACACACTTGACTGTCTCTTCTGAATGTCCTTAGGATACCAAACAAGCGTCAAAGTACACCATGAAAATTTCAATTCTAATTATCATAGTCATTCTATTATTTTTAGAAAATAAGAATAACAATGAGGTAATAAACTATTTCTTATGCATCTTTAATTGACTCCTTCTGTGCACTATAATTTTCAAGTAAATGCAATAAAATTAAAAATATGCAGTGACTAACACAATATGGAGTGTCAAGTCGCACACTCCATAATTCGAAGGAAGGAAATGGAAAATAGAAAATATAAGATAAGAGTATAAAATAAAATTCGTAACAATGCAATTGATTAGGGATTCAAACAAGCAAAAAACTAAAATAAAAATATCATAAGGAATAGGAGCAAAAAAGTCCATAATGATGTTAAAGAAAACTTGAGTTAGCGGCAACTTAAGCTGTATAAAGAGATTTCGGTGAATTAGAAGTCAGTACAACTAATTCTGTTGCTTCATATGTGGCAGATATAGTGTACAAATAATAAAAAGGGACCCGTTCCAGGCATTATGTATGTGTCAATGACTCATATGTATTATTTGTGGTACATTTTTAAGTATCTTATCGTCCATGAAAATTGCTGAATTATATTTAATTTAAGAGGAATTTTTATATAGAAAGACACAGTGTATACTTACATAGCGTTGGTCACAAGTAGAAAGACCCTAACTCAAATAATTGTAATTTTAAAGAAAAAGGTAAATATATAATAGAAAGTGTATTGAGCACAATAGAAACTGTCACTATCATTTACTTGTTAAATGCTTATTTTTTATACTATTGCACTAAAATTTTGTGAAAAGGAGTATTTGTGTGAAATGTATTAGAATCACTGAAAAAGTCAATATCTTAAAAACTGGAGTTGGGGCCTTTCTACTTGTGACCATCGATATGTGCATATATAAATATATATTTTAACTTTTAGTACAATATAAAACGTACACATCAATGAGTTCGGATCAATATTTCAGAAGATATGTGAATGCATTTAATGCCGTAGTTTTTGCATTAGGCGCCATTATGCGCCACTCACTATAATAAATTGCAGAAAATGTACTATTTGTTGGAAAAAAAAATTACAATTAAATCACCCAAAATATATTCGCCGATACACAACATTTTTAAATTAATAATTCACATTTTGTACTCATTTCATGTGTACTTTTTGCAAAACTATTCATTAGAAGGAATATTGGGAAGAGCACCCTTTACACCGCCCACCAAGCATAAAGATAAAAAAAATCTCTAACAAAAACTACTTTATTTCATGTGGGGAGTGCAGAGCCAAAGTAACAACAACAAAAACACACTAAACAACAACCAATTGAACTATATTTAAGAGATTATTGTAAATGTATTCATATTTGCTGCAGCAGCCAATCTAATTACAACTGGAACCGCTGACGACAAGCCACTTAAAGCAGAGGATGATGATGCCTGGCCCACTAAGTCACTCGATATCGTTCTGTCGCAAAATTTCATTTAATTGTTGTTTTAAATACTAAAATTTTGTTTTTCTTTTAAATATGTGTGTTTATTCGACAGAACGATATCGACATGCACAAAACTCTTTTTAGCCGACGAAAATCGGTACATTGCGCCGATGGTGTGATCTTAGCTTTAAAGGCAGTCTGAGCCAGCAGATTAAACTTTTTTATGATGTTTTCTTTTCTGGAAAACATGCAGCATTTTTTAACTTTATTTCTTGAAATTGCATTTAGACACAGTTTTAAGACACAAATTAATATTCGTAAGAGATGGCAAATTATTTTCTAATAAATTCACTATTTTCAAATTATATAATAGTGAAATTTTTCCATAAAAAGTGCACAAAATGTTGCACTCTTTTACAGAAAAAAACAACATTAATTTATTTACAAAATATGTCAAGAGTATTTAAAATTCGGTCCCATCGAATACAACAATCTCACTTACTTCTTAGATTTCTTGAAATCAAAATATGTTAAAAATAATATTTTTTTGAAAATAAAAATATAATAAAAATAATTATTTTGCTGGTTTGATGACTATGAAAAATATTCCTAATATTCCACTCTGAGAAATAAATAGAATGTAATCACATTCATTTATTAAATAAAAATAAAAAATAATTTGCAGTTTCGCAGATTTGAACTTATGGCCTGTTGAGAAAATTAACATGCTGTAATACAATTTACATAAATAAAAGTTCACTATTAAAATAGAAATTCGTACATAAAAATAATTATTTTTGGTGAATAAACTTTATTTGCTTCGAAATGTATTATCTGCTTTGTGAAAAATACGTTTTTGTGCTGTTGGTAGAAATATATAGTAGATGTCTGTCCAGTGCAGGTGCTTTAGGTAAAATCTATACGTAGTTACCTGAATATTTGCACCTAATTTATTATTGCATTACGAATTACATATTTTGCTCAAAATAATTGAATCGAAAGCGAATAATTAACAACTTGAAATTCATATGAACGAAATTCAGCAAAAAAAAAAAAGGAATTTCATAATCCACATCGATATCAATTTCAAATAAAAGAATAAAATACGAATGCACAACGCATAAATACGTATGAAAAAATATTGATCATCGGGCTGAGTGGCATTTGGCAGGGGCGTGTTCTGTTACTGACAACTTGTTCTTCTTTCTGTGTGCTGTTTGTTGCTGGCGAATGTTACTGTTGTTGTTGCTGTTGTTGTCATTTTGGCATTCACTAGCATGCTTTTACGATTATCACCCATAGCAAGCGTTATTTATGAGGGTGCTATGCTCACATATTTATATTATTTATTTTCATATTGTCTATCTCCCCCCCTCCCCTACCCTAAACCCCAATTGTGTGCTGGAGTTGCTTGTTTTTTTTTGTGTGTATCGAGGGTGTTATCATCACTTGCAAAAGAACTCTCGCTACTACACGTTAACACACCACCGCCACCATCACCAACACCATCACCCACCACCGCAAACACTGTCGTCGTCTTCTATTTCGATTGGGTACTCCCATAAATTATTCATAATGCCCTTCAGTCTCCGTATTGCCTAGGGCCTGTGTTTCTTTTATTTCATTTACTCAATTCTACTTGTAGTATTCTGTTTTTTGTTTTTGTTTTTGTTATTTTTTTTGTACAATTTGCTATTTATTTGTATGTATTTGTTCAACTTTATTTGGAAACAATTTGAGTTGAATGCAACAAAAAATAAATAGTTAAGCACGAGAAAAGATGAACTAGAGAAATTTTATGATTTAATTTGAACAAATAAATATTGAATTAATAAGCAAAGGAGGAAATAGATTTTACACTACACATACATACATACATTCATGCATGTGCTCGTATGTACATGCAAAACTACATGCAAGTGAATTTTTGCAAGTTTTTGCAAAATGTATTTAATTCTAAGAAATAAACACATTCCGTAAAAATAATAAATATTATTTAGAAACATATTTTCTATTGTTATTAATATTATTTTCTCTTTAGAAAAATCGATATTATAGTTTTCATTTAGAACTAGTTATTTATTATTTTTATCACTATTTCGATATGTTTTGGATATCTTCTTCAGGATAACAATTAAAAATTGATTATTATAATCAATTTTTAATTGTTACTTTCCAAAAGATATCGATATATTGATAAAAATAATAAATAAATAGTTCTAATGTTATTATTTTATAAAAATAAGCCTCAAGCTCGATATTATTACATAAAATTACATGAATTATATTATTGTTTTGTTCACTACTTACCCCCGTATTCATAAAAAAATAAAACGTATTTGAAATCTGTTTTAAGAAAATTTTGTATGAGAAAATTTTATTAAAATACATTTCAAACTCATATTAAATTTTATGAATACCGGGGTTAGTATTTTTCTACCACATTTTAAATTTACATTACACATTTAAAAAAATCAATTAAATTATTTTAATGTTTCGTTCAATATTTTGTAATAAAAAATAAATGAAAACTATAAAATCTTCTTCTTCCGTAATACTATATAAACAATTGGCATGGGAAATACATTTAGAATAATAAGTCTTAATGTCATATTAAAAATTCAACCTAAAAGGCTTGAACGCAAAACATACTTAGAATCATGTTCTGGTCTATAATACTGACACCAATCGCGTTTCCACCTTTAAATTTTCTGGAAATGTAGAAGGGGGTCTAATACTTGACAAATGTTTTTTGAAGAATTTTAAAAAATATACTTTTTCATATATAGACCTTTGAACCCAAGACCCCAAAAATAACCTTTGACCTTTTCTTAAAAAACGCAATATGTATATCATTTTAAAGGGTGTACTTTCACCTTTAAAACGATACCAAAAAAAGTAAATTATCTTGCACAGTTCAAAAGTTCTATCGCTTTTTGTGAGGAGAGTTTTAAGATTTTTCAATATTTTTTTCAACTTTATGACGTCATATTTCGGAACCCCAATGGATCTGGGGCCAACATTTTTTTTTGTTTTATTATACTCTTATAGTGTATAACATTTTTGTTGAATTTCATTGAAATCGTAGGTGATGATGCAGAAAATGCCATTTTTTCGTGATGGTTTGACGTGTTTTAACTCAGAACTCTTTTCAATTCGCTCATTTTTACACAAACGTTCAGATCCCTCCAAAAACACTTCCGAAATTCTGTGACGTTACTGACGGCTTAAAATGGTCATAACTTCACAACAAAACGAGATACAGCAAAATTGTCTGCGTATGAAACAACAGTTATGACGAGAATTTTCATATGCCGCTCTCAAGTTGGCAGAAATAATTGTATTTTGTAAAGATATTGACTAAAATATGTATACGAGCGTGGCGTTACTGACGGCGGCCTTGTCCACTTGCAAAATATTTATATATGTACATTAATTTTTTTCAAATATGTATTTTTTTAATTTTAAACGGCTTTAGCGTTTTACTAGACTGATTAGATCTGACTTTAACTGTGTCAAAATCGGTTGAGGCGTTCGGGACACTCCGAAATTATATATTTGATCAATTAATGCTGTCGACTCTTTTATGGGACTCGAAAAACTACAGCAATCACTGCCAACCCTCTTGGAATCAGTTGATTCACCTAAAAGCTATAGCAGTTTGAAACTTAAAATAATTAAATTATGCATGAATTTTTATTAGTCGAACTTTCTTATGTAAATTGTTAATTTTTTCAACGGGCTTAAGTTCGAATCTGCATGACTGCAAATGATTTTTTATTATTTTATTAATAAATGAATTTGTTCTAATTCCATTTATTATTTTTTATATTCAGGTTGGAATATTAAGAATATTTTCAAGTACTTGAACATAAATAACAAAGAAGATTTAGCTATCAGCAGCCGATGGCTCTGGAAAAAGCGTAAGAAATACATGGAATATTGGGAATATTAATCGTCAGGGTTGGGGAATTTCGTACTAAACAAAAAAAGATAATAACTTAAACATATGAATGTGGGAACTTCTCATATTCAATTTTCGTTAAAAATATTGGTTAAATAGTTGATATTCCTACTTGCAAGAGTGGAAAAATTGAACAAAGAACGCTGATGAGATGGCGTAGCGGTCTCGAAATCAGTACTGATCCGTTCTGCTGGTTTAATGATTATTGAAAATATTCTTAATATTCCAATCTTAATAAAAAAAAAATAATAAATAGAATTTGAACAAATTCATTTATTAATAAAATTAAAAAAAATCAGTTGCAGTCATGCAGATTCGAACTTAAGCCCGTTGAAAAAATTAACAATTTAAATAATTAATAAATTATTAGACTTTGAAACTGAAACAGCTTAAACACCTGAAACAGCCTAACAAACCGCTTTAGCTCCTCGGCTAAAATTAGCGTTAAGCCTTTACATTCAACTGTTTTACAATTTTTAAATTATTTATTTACTTTTTTCATTTGGGTCAAGAAGTTTCAGTTTTACAAAATTGAGCCTCTCATAAAGATCTTTTCCATGGGTAGACTTCATTCAAAAGATTCTTCTTTTCTGTCGAATACCCAGGGAAATTACAAAGAGATTTCTTAAGTAAGTGATTATTCAGCATTTTCGCTTTAGCACATCACAAGCACAATATAATTATTTATTACTATTTTCATTCAAAGCCAACAAAACAAGAGGACACGAAGCCAAGCAACAACACCACAGACTGACTATTTGCAATCAAAGATGACTGACTGAGTGAGTGATGATGATGGTGATGCCTTCATTAATGACTGCTTTGTAACGAAATTATAAAATGTCACCTTTTTTAATAACTGCAAAGTAATTCACGTGAAATACTGCAACACAATGGCGATACAAAAGCAATATGTCATATTACTCTGAAGAGGCTGCTCCAATACTACAATCGCTCGCATTGTGCGCTAAAATTCATTCAAAATTATTCATGTCAACATAACACGGATCAATTATAACGGTTCAGGGGACTCGAATAACAAGCAACTCTGCAAAAATTATTTACAAGATGTGGCTGGCAATAAAGCATACGAGGTGTACTCGTGCAACACTACAGCCGGGCCATGCCGTCCGTACTCTCGTACACATGGAAAAATATTTACGATATAAAAGGTTTCCTCGTGAATAAGAAGAGCATGCGTTTATTCGCAACTGGAGATAAAGAGACAAACAAACAAACAACAACAACAACAACAACAACAACAAAAAAGTATATAAAGGAACTCTTCTAATGTCTTTATGCTGGAAATGATGGCAACAGAAAAGATGCTTGGAATTACTTGTATTCATGGCACTTGTGCACAATATGGAAGAGTACTCTTTGCCTCCTACCAGCCTGCCTGCCTGCCACAGTTGCACGGTAAGAATCTTAAAAACTTATTCACACCTGAGAACAATTATTTTAGGAATTTCATTTCATTTCATTTTATTGGGTGCTAGAAAAGAAGGGGCGAGGAAAAGCCATCAATGCATTTACATATTTACTGGCAAAACACAGATTCCTGGTGCTGCCTTCTGTTAGCATTCAAAGGCTTTCACGGTGCTCGAATGTATCGACAAGTGCTCGTGCTCGTGCTGGTGCCGGTGCTGCTGCTATTCCGGGTAAAAAGCAGGCAGCTTTGAATAGCAGTAAGTTTTTAAGCACAAGTAATATTCATGTGAATTCCAATTTGTATTTCTTTTTTTTTTTTTTTTGTGCAAAAGTTCGTTGCTATGATACTTATGTGTTGCATGCAACAATATTCCAGCTGTATAGCAATTCATGTACTCAAATATTGAGTAGTTGTTTGTTTTTGTACAAAATTTTTAATTTTCAATAGTTTTACACATTTTTTGGTTACTCATTGCAGAATGCCAACAAAAACAATAACAGAAAGAAAAGCAAGTCAGAACGTTACATTCGACCGTGTCGAATCTTAAATACCCTGCAAATATTTAGTAAGTGAATTTAAAATGTTTAAGTTGGTGGGACAGAGTTACTTTATATAATATGGTACGTCAACGCCCACTAAAGGGGGCGGGGTTCAAAAATAGACTACATCATGTTTTCCACAGACGAACGTATGGGCATTGCCAGACCGTCTTAGACTTCATTACTGATCAAGAATATACATATTTACTTTATAGGGTCAAATTCTCTTTGGAGGGTATAAAAACTGTATTTTGGCGGGGTCGCTCTGGCAAGGGCTGTGGGGGAAACATTTCACATTTGTCATAAAACTCTAAAAATAAATGCTTGGGCTAATTATATGCAAAATAAGATTTTTTATTTATTATTTGGTAGGGTCATTTAGGGGGTGAAGGGGGAGGAGGGGGTAGGGCAGAAATCGGCAGTCATAAAACTCTAAAAATAAATGCTTGGGATGATTATATACAAAATTTAAAAATTTTTTTTTATAGGGTCATTTAGGGGGCAAAGGGGAGGAGGGGGTAGGGCAGAGGAGTAGCAGGTATCGTCTCAGCTTCGTCATTAAAGCTTAAGAATTTTATTTTTTAGGAATGTAGGCTTAAGTAAAACAATTTGTTAAATTTTTACGCTACTTTTGCCTATACTAACGCCCACTAAAGTGGGCGGGCTCCAAAAATAATTTTTTTTTAATTTTATGGCTCCAAGTTCAAGGCGTTGGACCGTATTTGACATAAAAATATATCATTTGCTTAACAAAATAACCAAAAAAACTTTAAAAAATTATGTTGTTTTTTTCTGGGTTGGTTTAGTTCTTCTTAAGGGAAACTTTTTCCCCTCTTGTCCGATTTAGCACATCTCCGAACTTAACCTGCTCTAAGCTTCAAAATATATTTATGCCAAATTTCAAGAGTCTAGCTCTTTTCGGTTGGACTGAATCGTGATTTCCACAGACAGACGGACGGACATGGCTACATCGTCTTAGATTTCATCATCGATCAAGAATTTATATACTTTATGGAGTCTTAGAGGGATATTTCACCGCGTTACACACGGAATGATAAAGTGAATATATTCTCCAATTCTTTTTTTGGAGAGTGCAAAAAAAAAAGAAAAAAACAAAAAGTAGTTCATGTTATCAAATGTTCAACGTTGCATATTTGGTTTTTGTTGGTGCTTCACATGGGGCTGCATTAAATGGGTTCATTTCAGCAAACGAGTGAAAAGTTTTTCGAGTGCCTGAGGATGATATGTTGCTTGTAGTTGTTGCTGCTGCTGCTGCTGTTTTTGTTTTCATGAGGAACTATTTCAAAATTATAGTTTGCAAGTACCCATCTTTTGATCAGAGCTGTGAAAACTCCAGCCCCAGCAAAAACTTTAGGAACTTGTAATAGTTTCAGGTTTCTGTTCAACGCCACTTTAAGCTCAGACTTATTGTGTATATCACAAGAAACCTTTCGGCCCGTTTTTGGCCTCCCTTCCGTCATCATCATAAAATTATGGAACATAAAACTAGAGATGTGGGCGTGAGTAAACTTAAGCTCAATATCAGGTACGATCATGAAACCCACATTTTTTCACTCATGCTAACGCACGTCAAGATTTAAGGTGCTCACAATCACGCACGCTCACATATGCTAGGAACACAACGGCGACGAACGACGAATTTTTGGTCGCGAATATTCGTCGCCAAAAAATAAAACACATTGGCGTACATGAAAATGCACACAATCGTGGTGTTGGTCACCCAAAGTTAAAATAGATTTATCTCTAATTGTTTCGACAGCGAACGACGACCAAAACAGTATGAGGTGACCAGGTTTCATATACTCAAACTGGTTTTTTGTGAAAAAAGAGAGTTCACTACTGTATTGTTTTTTTTTTATAATTAGGACCGGCACTCAGGGGTTGACCCCTACTCATGCGTACATTGTGCTGGAACTAGGAAAATTGGTTGTGGGAAGGAGGATAAATGGAGTAGTGAACATTCGATTTGAATGTCTCCATGCTATATACGACAGGAAAGATTTCCGCAGGGAGTTTATTCCACAAACGGGCAGTACGGACAAAGACTGAATTTTCCCTGTAATGCGTAGTGCGGTTCACTGGTAAATCCACCACCGATGCTCAAGTGAGTCGATAGAATTGGCTACCCTACCGTCCCCTATGAGTTTCTTCATCCTCTCCTTCGTACAAGGTCGAGTAACTTGAAAATAGACTTTGCAGCACCGGCCCATACACGGGAGTTGTATTCCATCTTCGTTCGGATGTAAGTGGTATAAATAGTAAGGAGATCACATGGGGTGAAGTGGGTCTTACACCGCCTTAGAAAGCCGAGGCACTTGAATGCTTCTTTTGAAAAAAGAAAAATGTGTTCTGCCCATCGAACGTCGCACTGGATTTTCATGCCAAGAACATCAAGAGCTTCTGATTCCTCAATATCTATACCACCGATGTTTACCAGATGAAGCAGCGTGATCGGGCTTGTGTCGGTGTGTAAGCCAGCCGCATTGAGTCTTACGGGCATTGAAATTTTTACCCTATTTCTGTGACCCCATTCAACAATCCTATAGAGGTCACCGTTTAGCGCAACATTCATATCATGCCTCATCGCCCCGATCTCTGACGATGTCGGCCTGTTATTGAAGGCATATGAATGGCAAAGGCTGCTATCATCTGCAAAAGAGTAGATTGGAGTTAAAGTCTGAAATAGAAGGTCATTTAGAAATATAAGAAATAGTGTAGGAGAAAGAACAGAGTCTAGCGGTACCCCAGAGATGATCTTTTTTTATCTTGGACCAGCACTCAGGGGAAAACCCCTACATATGCAATGCATTGCGGCGGACCTGAAAATGAGGGGATAGTATTGAGGGGGCAGATTGGGAAAGATGAGAATATATTTTTTTTGTAGCTATTTCAACTTTTTACTTCACCGTCTAATTTTTGCTACAGGGCCTCGTCTGATGAAATCCCGTCTATAACAACTCTTATAGCACGATTCCTGAGAAAGCTCGATATAAATCGAGAGAAGACGTCACCCACACCAAAAGCCATAAGTTTCAACAAAAGTACTCCGTGCCACACTCTGTCGAATGCATGTAGCACGAAAATTTTCGGTGCATACTAAAAATGAATTCAGCAAATTCACAAAAATTTATCATTCGGACGACTTTTTATTAATATTGAACACTTTTTATAATATATATATATATATATATATATATATATATATATATATATATATATATATATATAGTATTTCTTCCTATTTCCTACTTTTTCATATGGTCACCTCATCAGCTGTTAAATGATATGAAGAATTTATTAACAGAAAAAAAATTTCAGAAAATATATACAAAAAGGAATTTGTTGTGGAAAAAATGGACACCACCGGGGTAATTATTGAATGTCTAAACAATCTGGCATCAGAGTATTACAAAGATTTTTGAAATAATTTACATATATTTTTGCTCTTTATTTCAATTTATTCGTCGTTATTGTGTTTCATACGACGAATTTATGGAGCGAATTTTTACCAACGAATTCGTCATACCGAACGAAATTCGTCATTGGTCCCAGTTGTGCTCCTACCCATTATTCTTAAAAAATATTTGTTTTTATACACCCAAACTTCATTTTGTGGAAAATTTAAAATTTTTCTGATATGCAAAAAATGTTCCCACCTCAATGATTTCACAGGGTCATTGAAAATATGCCATCGAAGTCATGGCGAGCATTTGATCAATATTTTGTTTCGCACATAATTGTCCTAAATACTTCTTTCATAATAAAATGCTATATTCAAATAATTCTCTGAAAACTTTTTATTATATTTACAATTCACATCGTGCGTTTTGGTTGGACCAAAAAAAAAACCCCCAAAAGTTTATTTTCCCCAAAAAATGTTGCCTAACGTGTCCCATGAAGAAAACTCTAGTCCTAGTAAAATTAATGGTCATGGTGCAAGTGAATAAATTAATTAAATACTAAAAAGTTAAAAAAAAAACATATTTGGCCAATTATAATAAAGACGCCCATGACATGTCATGGCTTCATTCAATTGAGCAAACTTGAATTTAATGCGGCATAAGGAAAATAAGGCAACATCAGATGTTTTGGGTCACAGATAAGACTTAATAACAGAATACAAATGAACTGTCGGAAATGATTACAAATCACAGAGCCGTTTCGAGTGAATGCGCAACGAAAATACAAGTATAAAAATAACAAAAGCGCCCTTCACACACACACACACGCACATACACAAGCAACGTATACAAAAAAAAAGGAAACACAAAATTTAAAGCATTAAAAAGGTAATCAGGTGTCATTTCAAATAAAACGAAAACACAACACAACACCCTTCTGTCATTTATAAGCCAACTTAACACACACACACACACACACACACACGAGTACGAGAGTATGAAAATAATAATTTAAGCATTTCTGTTTAAAGGGGGAAATGAAATGGTCAAAAGCTCTGTTTAATTTTATATGGCCATGACATGTACAGGAAAACAATTCATTGTTTGTAAAAATACAAAAAACAAAAAGAGAAGTTGGAGTAAAAGGACTGGACTGTCTTCTGTTGACTGAATTTTAAACGATACCAACAGAATAAAGCCCAGCCACTCTGACTGCCTGCCAGCCAGTCATCAAAACGATATGAAAAGATTAATGTTTACCCTGGGGCTCTATTTCACTTACTTACTCGTACTTGCCATTTTTCGGTGACATCAGAGCGGAAATAGGCAATAAACAACTTAAAGCTCAACCACCCCTGGGGTGAAGTTTAAAAACTTTACAACTCTATTACAGGTGATATATTTAAAGTGGATGTAGCCAAAGGAAGGCAAAAGCAAATGGGGCTGTATTTATTTAAGCTCTCTTTTTTGTTGAAGCAACTGAATGCACAATTTTATTAACACACAGGAACTTCTTTTTACCATAAATACGGGCGTATTTCAATTTAATGATGAGATATAATTATCTGTTTCTATAAGTGGTTCAAACCAGGAGGTATTTTTAATGCCCTGGCCATGAAAGTGCCGTGTGGGGTCCGATACACCGATGACATATCTCAAGTCAAAAAAAAAGCATTTCTGAGACTGTGTAGCAGATGCTTCTGATTTCTTTACTATTTATAACTCTTATTTATTTTTCTGATATTAAAGCCAACCGTTTAGTTGTTTAAACTTAGTTTCTGTTCATTTGGTCTTTGGCTGCTGCCCTTAAACATTTTTAATTAACTATTTACCACTTTAAATTTGCTACCCTTTTAACACTATCATTTTATTTACTGACCATTATTAGCCAGAAAACAATCGAAGGTGTTTGCATGTTAAATTTTAGCCATAAATTTTCTATACAAAAATTACCAAATAGTTCACACACGCTTGAGTGGTTTCAAGTTAATTTGCATTGCAGCGCAGTTTCTTGTATTCCTGTATTTCGAATTATTTTGAATCGAATGTTTGTTCTTTATAACAAACAAATTATAATAAAATACGCACAGAGAAAAGTTTTTATATACGAGATCTGTTCAAAAAAAAATTAATTTTAATATGTATATATTTTTTTTTTCAAAAAATATTTTTATATCCTTCAGTTTCTATTTGGTCTCTTTCAAAGTAGTCGCCCTCAGACAGAACACAAGTGTGCCTGGAAGCAGTTCTGATACACATACAAATTTTAAAATGTCTTTGAACTCCTGCAGGACCAAGAAAAAAAATCAGTGAATGTAGGAAACAAATTTAAAAATTTATAAAAAAAAATATTATAAATTTCTAAAAACAAAATTTATAAATTTAAAAATAAATTTATAAAAAATATTTATAAATTTTACAAAACAAACTTATAAATTAAAAAGAATTATAAATTTATAAAAAAAAACTATAAATTTACAAAAAAAATTATAAACTTATAGAAAGAAATTGATCAAAAATTATAATTAAAACAAAATATTATAAAAAACTTGATAAATTAAAATGAAAAATAAAAATTTAACAAAGAAAAAATGAATAAATTTATAAAAAAAATTATAAATTTATGTAAATATATTTATAAGTATATTAAAAAAAATATATAAGTATATGAAAATATATAAAAATAGCTATCAAAATATATAAATTTATAATATTTATAAAAAGAAAATTATAAATTAAAAAAACATATATAAATTAAAAAAAATTATAAACATATAAAAATGTGTATAAATTCATAAAAAAAAAACAAATTATAATTTAAAAAATTATATAAAAACTATTTTTAAATTTATAAAAATATTATACATACTATATAAAAAATATTATGAATTTATAAAAAAAAGAATATAAGGAAGTTTATAAAAATAAATTTATAACAAAAAGTTTATAAATTAAAAAACTACTTAAATTTAAAAATAAAGTTATATATTAAAAAAATAGATATAAATTTATAAAAACAAATTTATGAAAATAATTTTTAAAAAAAATTATAAAGTTATAATAAAAATATTATAAAAAATTATATATTTATAAAAAGCAATTTATGAAAATAATTTATAAATTTATAAAAAAATTGTATAGAGTTATAGAAAAAATCATAAATTTATAATAAAAATATTATATAAAAATTGTAAATTTATGAAAATAATTTATAAATTTTTAAAAAAATGTTATAGCTATAGAAAATATAAGTACATATATATAAATTTGTAAAAAATAATGTATAAATTTATAAATTACTTTTTTGGTAAATTTAGCAAAATAGCCTGGCATGAGCCAACTGATCTTTCGGCATCGTGGGCCGCTTCTCTAACAGTGATTCGATGATTTGTTTTTAATTTTTTCACCCCTTTTTTATAAAAAATGCATAAATTTAAAAAGTTAGTAAATAAGAGGCGGTTTTGCTTTTAAAAATCGGCTATAAGCTATTCAAATTTGGAGCTACGCTAAGGAAGAGCAAAAATTAAAAATTTCCAACTCTTTTCAGGAAAGTGGACTCAGGCTCACCATTTATATAATTACAATTTTATATAAAATAATATCGCGGAGGAATTATTTTATGTTTCAACAAAAATTCTTCAATAATAATTGTTAAACGATAATAACTTCCATTCAAATAAATGTGCTAAAGTGTGAGTCCAAATTAATTATTAGTTTTCCCTTCTGGGTCATGTTAACGTGCTCACATGTGCTTTTGCCTTGCGGGGAGGGTGCGAAGTGTTAACTGCTTGTCGCTTAAATTATTGTCTTGTTGAAACTTTATTTTATTAAGTGGCTGCTTCATCGTCTTTATTATAACAAAAACACTTGATACACACACATGACACGCCACCAACTTATTTTGATCTAATTTTTGTAACTTTATCGTAATTTCGAATTTTGTGGCCATGTTAATTAAATGCTTGTGTGCGTCAGAATGTTCATGTTATCGGGGTATTTCCTTAAATGCTGTCAAAATTATTTAATATCATGCTGGGATTTTTAGAGAAGGGAAACTATTCGACTTCAAATATCTGCAGTAAAGCGAAATAATAGTGGGATTATATCAAGATTTTTTTAAATGAAAGTAATCCCCATTTATAGCAAATATATTTTTAGCTGCTTAAAGAGAACTTCAAATGATAATACAGGACAGAGTTGACATGGAATTGTACCGTTCACCAAAATTGGTGAATGGGTTTATCATTCCGTATGGAATGCGACCCTATAAAGTGGGCTCTTATGAACATGCAAGTAAAAAAGCGATATCCGTCAGTCCGTCCCATATAAATTGCTATTGAAATTCAGCAAAATTGTGAATATGGCACCAGAGTTGGACAACTTGATCTTATTTTACGTATATAAAAGTAGCTAAACCAAATTTTTTTGTTTTTTGTTATTTAAACTTTTTTTTATACCCAATTTCTCTTAAAAATTACACAAAATCAAATAGTTTTACCTGCGACTTTGTCCGCGAATAATATGTGAAATTTCAGCTAATGTGTTTGTTATGTCAATGATGTGTTGCATTTTTACTGGACCAAAGTCTAAAACGTTCTTAGTTATCAGTTTAATAATTTTACATGTCTATACAAATTTTCGACTACCATTGGCCACTCAATACAATCATTTCCAAAAGCAAAAACCACCCCATGTTATTCCTCGGATCTTAAACTATTTGAGCATGAAAAGGTAACATGCAGACAGAGAGATAAAATTATTTTCATATACATATATTATATTAGTAAGGAAGAAAGTGCAAGTCATTATAAAAAGTGCAAGTCATCATAAAAAGTGCAAGTCATCACAAAAAATGCAAGTCATAATAAAAAGTGCAAGTCATGATAAAAAATGCAAGTCCTTATCAAAAGTGCAAATCATTATAAAAAATGCAAGTCATTATGAAAGATGCAAGTTATCATAAAAAGTGTAAGTCGTCATAAAAAATGCAAGTCATTATGAAAAATGCAAGTAATCATAAAAAATTGAGGTCATCATAAAAAGTGCAAGTCATGATAAAAAATGCAAGTCATTATAAAAAGTGCAAGTCATCATAAAAAATGCAAGTCATCATGGAAAATGCAAGTCATCATGAAAAATGCGAGTCATCATGAAAAGTGCAAGTCATGATAAAAAATGCAAGTCATTATGAAAACTGCAAGTCATCATAAAAAGTGCAAGTCATCATAAAAAGTGCAAGTCATCATAAAAAAAGTGCAAGTCATCATAAAAAGTGCAAGTCATCATAAAAAGTGCATGTCCTTATAAAAAGTGCAAGTCATCATAAAAAGTGCAAGTCATTGTAAAAAGTGCATGTCATCATAAAAAGTGCAAGTTATTGTGAAAAGTGCATGTCATCATAAAAAGTGCAAGTCATTATAAAAAGCGATGCGCCATATTTTCACTGTATCAAAGTATATTGTCAAGTCATTTGTATCAAAGTTTAAAATGTTTATAGTTAACAGTTTAAGAATTCCATATGTCCGCACAATTGATTGGTATGAGAAATCGGAAAACCTAAAAAACAGCTCCAGAGCTGTTTTAATTTTTCATCTGGCTATAATCAGGCCATTGACACCTTGTGTGCACTCTTGACTCCAATAATTCCCATCTTAAGTCAGTGTACAAGTTTCTTTAAAAACACACACATACACAAAATATTAGTAGTTCCTGGAAAGTAACACTTGTTCAGCTTCCCAACAACAATATGTTGGATATTCCATTCGAGTTTGTCCTTTTTGACTAATCTTGATATTAAATCTCAATTGCTCTATCAAATGTGCAAAATATGAATTAATGCGGCGAAAGAATGCATGACAGCATGCATGGCTAAGTACGTGATACTCACATGAACTCTCTGTGCAGCAACAATGAACAAAACAAGAGTATTATTCAATAATAATAATAATAATAATAACTGACAGTTTAACAACGTTTACGTAACCAGAGATAAGAAAAATTTTTAATCCAATTCTTTTGTTTGGCCCCGGCGACGAGGGCTGAATGAAAATATGAAGTGGAAAAAAATTATATTTAAGAACTAATTGAGAAAAAACACGCATTTAAAACGTCTAAACAAGCATAATCGTTATCACCTCCACGTACCATAATGCAACAAAACAAATTAAAAAGAAAAGAGGAGAGGAGAAAATATCTCCACTTCTTTATCAATATGCGTCCTCAGACAATAGATGGCAAGAGTGCACGGTGAAGAGGAGATGAATCAAGCAACTCACCCTTAAAAATAGATCACAATAAATATATTATGAACGCATTTTTCTCAATTTACAATGCACTTAGTCGAGCATGCGTTAATTTGGTAAATAATTTGCAACAGCAAAATAATCTCTTCCGGATATTTGGTAAGAAAAAAGATTAAAAGGTGCAAGAAAAACTGGCTGGCATCGATTAAAATGGATAAAACTTTATTGCAGCGAAAAAGTCTTAAGATTCAATTCTTGATTTCTTAAAAAACGTATGACGTGTTTAAGCCGGAATTCTAAACAAATGAAATGAAATCTATTAAATTTTTGTTTTAATTCGTGTAATTCGTTGTCTGGGAGGGGGACACAGTACGAGTATTTTGATTTTTCTAATAAACTGAATGAGTATTTTATCATTCGAACTTGGGATGAATTGAATTATTAAGGTAAGAACTATTAGACAGGCCCAAGTTCAAATCCCCGAACTAATTTTTTTTTTATTTAAGAATTTGTTTGAAAATTTTATTAAAATATTTCTCATAATCATCGCAATGTAATCATTAGATAATAATAAAAATATCAAAACTTATGTTGCCTCTTAGCAAAAGGGCCGTTGTTTTCAGATAGAGAATCAGCCCCATTTCGCCATATTGGCGCTGTGGAAATATGGCTAGAATAGCTCTAACATACGCATCAGTGGCACGGCGGTAGTCCATAGAATGAAAGTGCAACATTAGCAGATCCACCTCCAGCAGGGCGCAGGAGACCAGGAGCCATCATTACTGCATTCGATATTGTTAGTTAAGCATTAAAGACATTCACGACAGCAGACTACCGTCCGCACGACTAATTTTAACTAATTTTTTTCCGTTCTATAAATAGATTTAGAATAAGCGCTTTTTTATATATGAAAGTGGCAGCACTAAAATGAGAGGTTGACAATGTAGCTGCCGTTTCAAAAATAATTAAGTAGCTGACTACGAGGCGACAATTGTAGCCAACGGCTTTTGTAGTCGTGTGTTCGTGTAGCCTGCTGTCTCGAATGTGTTTAAAGCATAAAAGTTATTTCTTAATTTTTATTTATGCTTCAGAAAAGTAAATTTATTCCTTGATTTTTTTTTATTTCTCATGAAATAAAAGTTATTTCTTGATTTTTATTTGTTCCCCAAAATATAATATACGGCCATGTGATGGAAATCGCTTATCGCATGATATAAAACGTTTTCGATTTGAAGTCACAAAATTGGTGTGCTGGAGTTGGCAATCGCTCAAAATCGTTCTAGAGAAATTGGCGTTTTTCAAGTCGCATGTGATTCGACAATCGTGCGATTCACAGCACATACATGATTAATTTTTTGATTTTTTTTATTCTTCAAAATATAAAATTTACTTCTTGATTTATTTCTCATAAAATAAAAGTTATTTCTAGATTTTTATTTGTTCCACAGAAAATAAAATGTATTTCTCGATTTTTATCTATTCTTGAAAATGAAGAACTGCATGATGGACGGACTTGACGGGGAAGAGTTGTAAGAGACATACTCTACTATTAAATCCACAGGAGCAATTGATCAATCGAAAAATAACTTTTATTGTCTGACAAATAAATTAAACTCAGAAAATAATTTTTATATTCTAAACGAAAAATAAAACTTATCCTAGGGTTAATGTCGACGGCGTCAAATGTCAAAAAAAAAGTTGAATCGTATGAAATTGTATGAGAGCAGTTAATCTCAACGCGTTGCAACGCCGTAAAAGTTCAATCTATTTCAACTTTTTCGGCGTTGAAACGCCGTCAACGGCGTCGACATTAACTCTAGCATTAAGAAATAATAATGAAAAAAGTAATTTTTAGAAAAAAAGTTATATGAAATGATCTTTACTTATCTAAAAGATCAATGAACACAATTGGAAACTGGAAATGTTCTTAGAAAATTATCAGAAAAGAATTTGTCCTAAATAAAATTTAAAAATAAAATACATTCACTTAATAATTATTTTTTGCAAACTTGGCTGTTAGGCTTTTCTCAAAAATTCGCTTGCAAATAAATCCATTCGCGCTATTCCACCATTGAACGCCATTAAATTGGGAGGGAGCCTGAATGTGCTGGTTCTTTTCTTAGTGTTAAAGCATTTTGCCATTGTTTTCAACGCCTTCATTCTCTCGATTACTTGTGTTTCATTATTTTCAAATTAAGCATCTTTTTAGCTGCTGAAGATGCGATACAATTTCTTTTAATCACAATAAAAAGCAACAACAATTAAAAAAGCAAACGATGATGCTGATGATGGGGACGCTGAATGTGATAAATTTCTCTTGGCCTATTGTTTTCATAGGGCTTCTGCCAAAAGATTAATATCTAAGAAAGAAACTGATGATGATGTGATGTGTGTCTACGTGTATGTGTGTGTGTGTGTGTGTGTGATATCGAAAAGGTTGTGACCTATCTTTAAATCTTGACATCATTTCTCTGCTTTGAAAGCAAAATATAAAAAATTTTAATTTTTTCCACAATTTATCTGTTTTTTTTTCTTGCATCGTACTTGTTCCTATTATTTTGAGTTTTTCTTAAGCTCGTAAGTTTTTTGCTTCTCCTTTTCTTTTTTTTTTTTTTGCTTTACTCTGCAATTATTTTGCAATCATGTATCATCCATCCATCCATTCTCGGAATACAAAGCAGCCAGAGCAAAATTACAAATACAAACAAATCCATTTGGTTTAATGCATGTGCTGCATGTTGCTTTTTTCAAATTTTTGCACTTACAACAAACACTCTTTCAGCTTCAGCATTTTTTAATGTTTGCAAGTGTGTTTGTGTGTTAACATCTATTGTGTTTTGTTGGGATCCTTAACAATAGTATCCTAAAATGATTTTTGTTGTTGCTGTTCATTGTGTGATATCCTTTTAATGGGGGCGCGTACTTAGTCAGCATGTTGCATTTGTTTGTCATTAATTGTGTTTGTTTTCTTTCTCGTTTGTTCGTTTATGTTGTTTGTTTACTTTTCCATTTTCACTGACTTGTTTTTTTTTTATTTAGCAAATAGAAGGAGATATTTGAGGCTTTCCTATTCGCTTTTGCTGGTGTAAAAAACGCACCTTTTACAGCAGTCTCTCGTGTTGTTTATGGCTGCTTGTGGTTATTTTGCAGTTCCTATTGTTCACGTTGCTCCCGCTGGTTTTATTAAAAATTCTTTTTTTTGTTAATAATAGTTTTAATGAGAAATTACTCGTACGCTATTGCTTTGCTATAACTTTAAAATAAGGCTTTAGAATTTCGTAAATTTTACTTGGAATTTGCATGCTTCAATATCAAATGCGTATTTCGAAAATGTTGTTATTTTGTAAATACTTTATTCATTGAAATTATTTCACCTAAATGATAAAAAAATCGCATTAATAATAATTAGACATAGTAAATAATTATTTTATTAAAATTAATGAAAACACAATAAATTTTTGCTTTTATTATGGCTTCAACTTGCGGTTTAAAAACTGCTAGTCTGGCAAGGCTGTCAGCTGTTAAACAGCTGTCATCTAAAGTGTCATTTGTATCGTGAAAAGTTTGTCATTTACGATTTTAACTAATTTTACGCCTTCTTCGATTGTTAAGGCCGAGACACTTGGAATCCGTCATACGTTATACGTCGCCTTTTTCAACTGACATGAACGTACTGACGGAAAAGGCTGGCACAATGACTACTTTGTTGACGGATATTAAATCAATTGTATGTTCCCCATTTTATTTATTTATGTTAAATTTATATATTTTATAAAATGTTTTTGTATATTATTTAATTTTTCGTGAACACACAATACAAAAAATTTATTAAAACAATTTGAAAAACTCATCGATTTCTGTCAAAGTATTCAACGTACGTCAAAAGTTAAAAGTTGACCAACTTTCGTACTTTGCTTTGACGCAGAAGTACTGAATGTGACAACACACATAAGAAAGCATGTATTTCAACTCAGGTGTCAGTTGAAAAAAGCGACGTATAACGTATGACGGATTCTATGTGTCTCGGCCTTAACAATCGAAGAAGGCGTAAAATTAGTTAAAATTTTCTTATAAAACTCGTGCTTCAAAAGTGGCCAATTTCTATTATTACAGGGTGATTATAAACATCATAATTGAGCTACTGAATTGAGAAACAAAATTTCAATTGTGATTTTTCGAACAAAATTTGTTCCAGCGCTAAAGCTCATTCCTCAATCGGCGACTACGTCAATAATCGATATTAAAGCCTATTCGATATTAAAGCAGAACGAAGAAGTATTTGAGAAAAAGCCAATGTGACATTGAGCCCTATTACGATTCTCGGTTCGACTCGAAAGAGTGTAATAAATTAAAGAAAAATACAAGAAAAATACAAGATTTTTCTTTAATCTATTACAAACACTCCGTATGATCAAATTATCTCAAATGATTTAATTTGCTGCCAATTATTTCGAAATTTGTCTGTGCAACACTGAGCAGCTGCTATTCTTACAAAACCAAGCCTGGGGCATCCATTATTAGTGTATTAAAAATCCGAAAAAGTGACATTTAAGCACGAAAAACTGGCACTTATTTTATTTGTTGATTATAATTTTCGAATCACTTCACTGGCCAACTCTTTAACGCCATTTAACACCTATAGAGTACTTTTAATGGTGGCATATTGAGTATGACAAACCAACAACATGTTAAACATGGAAAGTCAATATTACAGCCACCACCGCACTGTGGGGTGCAAGCCCTCAAAAGTGGCGTTTAATTCAAAAGATTAACTTTAACTTTCGCACCCGTATTTGGTACCATATGAAAGTAGATAAAATTCTGCATCACTAACTGCAAAAATAAAAGTTCTTGGTAGTTCACTTTATTTGCAGTGTGTGTCCAAAGTTCAATCATTTTTGTTATTTTTGCGCGCATTAATTAAAAGCGAAAATTTTGATATTTCAAGTGATTATAGTTTTTGTTAAGACTTCTACAAGTAAAACTTTTATAATGCAACCGTCAACTTCAGGTATATGAGCATTTAAAAAATTATTTTTTGTTTAGCTAAATGTTTTAGAAATATTTAAAAAAAAAATATTAAATGTCTTCAAATATGTGGTATTTATGATATATACATACATATAGTTTCAACAACTTTGCGGATAAGTGCAGGAAAAAGTGCTTTTATGCTCTTAAAATATAAGATTTTAGCTAATAAATCCTAGAATACCTATTTGCGCATTTGTGCGATGTTTGAGTTATGAAAGTTTTTGTAAGAGAATTCCGGTTGCTAAAAATCAATGTGAAAAAAACAAAAAAAAAAGAAGTTCTTTTTATTATTTTTTCTAAAGGTACATAAAGTATGCTCTAATTTAAAATTTAATTTACTAATTTATCGTTTTTCATTCCAAAGTTACAACAAAAATCGTCAAATAAGACCATTTTCTCCAATATACAAAAAAGCCCATTAAAGGTTAACAATTTTTTTTTTCTCAAAAAGTTTTTTTAATGATGTCTCTTTATGTATTTATTAATACTCATTAATAAAAAATTACAACATTTTAAAATTACGAGTTCCATGATTTAATCGCTACTTTCTCTACCATTCACCCCACTGTGCACCGGATTTATTAGCAAAAGTATTAAAAATAGGACTAATCGAATGGGCCATGGTCGCCAGAATCATGTTTAAAATTTAAATACCATGAAATGTGTTAACAGATTATAATAAAAAAAATTTCATTCCAACAATATTTCATACTAAAAACAAACTTTTTTTTGTTTTAGTGGAACCGGTACTCAGGGGAGGGTCTATGCTCATGCACTGCATTATGCCGAAACTAAAAAAAAAATGGTGAATAACGTTGAGAGAACAAGTAAAGGAAAAAGTATGAGATGAGAGCGAATTTTGGTAGCCATTTTATAACAGAGAGTAACTCCCTGAGATACACACTCAAAATATATCAGGGATAAATATTTTGTTGTCGCCAATAATTTTGGCGACAACCGTAAGGAAGTATTACATAAATTTTAGTTTGTTTATAAAATATAAACAATTTATTAATAAACAAAAATATAATTTAACTGTCATCTATCACGCAATCTGGTAATTTCTATATGATTTATTATTAATTTACCCACAAACTATTGTAGACGATTATCTTAACATCAGTTGCAAATTTTTGGAAAGTTAATGGCATTGGAAAAATTTATTTAGTTGTATTTGATATAAGAAAATTATGTAAATAAATATATAAATTGCAAGGAATCAGTTAGACTCCTAAAAATTCACTAATTAAGAAATATAAATATCACAGGCAAATATCACAGCAGTTGCTGCTATAGGTGAAGCTCGCAGCGAAGACTGCAAATACATTTTTATATAAGGGTATTAAATATATATTTATATAAGTGTATAATATAAAAAATTAAATGTAATTGAAATCTATTTTAAGACTGTGCAGGAAAAATTTTGAATAAAATAGATTTCAAACACATTTTAAATTTTATGAATATGGCGGATAGTGTTTACCATATTCGCAAGGTAAGTGTACCAGTAGTCGGCGGTTTTTTTTTAACAAATAGTTCTCTAAAATGTACCGATTTTGGCCAGGTTAGCGACCATCGATTAAATACAGTTCTCGTATGCCATATCCTTATAAAAATTGGCTTAAATAAGAAATGTCCTTATATATGATGATGAAAGTGTAGCGGTTTTCGAAAACAGCAATTCTGCTCTGCTGTGTAAGTTGATTAATGTTGACTGATGTTGACTTTCCTTTGGGCTTTGCAATATTTTTCCAGCCTTTTTGAATAAAATTGTCGCACAATTAGCTAATTGAATTTAATATAAAATATTTTATTTTTTATATATTCGTTATAAGGAGCTATCAGCACTTCTAATAGCAGGCTTTTGTACACATCAATCCCTGCGCTCTTTAGAGCTGGAGGTGAAAGTAGAAGATAAAACACAGTCTCCTATTTTATATGACTCTTATGTTGTCTTTTTTACTTAAAGCACCCGATCTGCTCCATCCCCCAAAATTTGTTAATGTATATCGACTTTCCACAGCTCATCTTTAAAATATCAAGATACTAGCAAATTTTCCACAGACCAAGACCTATTTGCAAATTATTATAACATATTTTACGTTTAATGGTGTTGCTTTTTTGTTTGAGAGAAGAAAAAAACCGGAAGATAAAAATAAATGATATCAGCATTTTCAATTTGCAAAAAGGATACACAATGACTTATTTGAATGATTTTTGTTTTTTACAATAAAAAAAAACACAAATAAACGGCATCACAACACTCAACTGGTCATCAAAGTGGAAACATTAAATAAACATCAAAGATCTCTCTCAGTCAGAAAATACTCCCTACAGAAACAACAAAACAAACCAAATACACACAAACATCGCCACACCTATACACCCACCCACAGAAAAAGCAAAAAAAAATAAGAACTTTATACAATTTCCATACAAAAAACAAGTGGTAAAAGCATAATTTCATTTCGAAAAGGATAAAAAAGACGACAAGGATGAAGAATAAACAACAAAAAAACAAAAAACGTTTGCTAACGACACGCACAGCCAACGACAGACAGGATTTGTTCACTTGATATACGAAATACAATAATGAGATGATAATGCTCCAAAAGTGCTTGAAGAGGCAGAGGACGGCAGGAATAAACCGGAATAGACAAGCAAAAACAAAATAAGGAAGTCGGATTTTATTCATTATTTTAATGCAATAGCCATGAATAAAGAATTGATTTTGATAAGTTGATTTGGCAAATGGCACTGTTTCACAAAAGCGAAGCTAAAAAATTAATATTTTTCTTTTTAATTTTTTTATCAGTGCAACGCTTCTTGAGGTATAAAGTAGTTTTATTTAAGAAAAATTGCAAATTTTTTACCATTTTGGTAACTTTCTTGTACCATAAAATATTGCACTTGGACCGTTAGATTGGAAATGAACTTAAATGGAGTGCTATTGAAATTCAGAAAGATCCGAAGTATGGATCCAGAGCTGGGAAGCTTACACCTATTTCTAGACGCAAAATTTATACCAAAAATGTTTGTAAATTAAACCTATTTCATGCTTTGGGGAGCCTCAATGGTCTATTAAAAAATAAAAATATAAAAAAAATTTTCCAGGGATGGGAAAATAAAAATTTTTTTTCGGCCTATTCCGTATTTTGTAGTACATGTAGTAACTAAAAGTACATGTAGTAACTAAAAAATTTAAAGTTTTTCTTTAACAAAACCACTTTATACGTCATGAAGATTTGCATTGGCCAAAAATAAATTTTTTTGTACGCATGAGTAGGGGTCATCCCCTGAGTGCCGGTCCTAATTAAAAAAAAATTTAAAATAAATTCCCCAAAAAATTTACTTTCAAAATAGAGTTTTAAAATTGAGCACAAAAATGTCTTGTCTCAGACGTCCTGACTCAGCAGTGTTTAGCCTTTAATTTATTTACTATATATTTGGGGATTATTTAACATTCATCCCGGTTGCATATAAAATTCTTACTTGTTTAATTGTTAAAATATGATGAGGTTAATGAAACACCCTTTAACAACAACAAAAATAATCATTTCCACAATATTTCTGTCTTGTATTATAATTTTAGGTTCTCATGCAGCAAGAAAAAAATTGAGTTGGAAAAACTTTAATTAGTACTTCCTTAAGCCACTTATAATAAAATTTCAAGCCCATCTGTATTACAACTCCAAAGTGTTCTCTCTGTCTCTCTACAAACAAAAAATCAAAAAGTTTACTGTTATGAAATTTGTATTTGACATATTGTCACAATTCTATTTTACATGAAATTTATTTGTTGGTGGTCAAGCAATGTCTATATGCATTTGATTGCTTGACCACCAACAAATAAATTTCATTTAAAACACAAAGTTTACTATTAATTTTGAAATTTTTAATGGAAACAGTGTATTAGTACCCGCATTCTCTTAACTAAAAGCAATATGTTTAATTTGAATAATGAGGAATTACGCAAAAAAAAACCAAAACTCCATAGAATATAATAGACAACCTTTTTCCCCAAAAAAACGAGTCTGTGAGGAAAGGGCAGAGATCAAAGGACATTAACCGACCGCGTTTAGAGTGTTAAAAGTCAATTTTAAAGAAAAGGCGTTTTTGTGATTAAAACTGTATGACAGATAAAACTGTCACGTTTAACAAATAAAATCAGGCAAATCACATCTTGTTTGTGCCCGTAGAACTGAGGGGGGTGTTTCCAAGAAACAGTCAACATAAGGGGACAGACATGTGCTTTGCGGCGGGTGGTAGAGCTTTTTCCACGGCATATGTTCGGCATTATCATCAACATTCCATTTATTTCGTAGCATGAACGATTGTTTGCATGTAAATGATGACAGTTGATGAACAAATTGACCCAGTATCGATGGCATTATGATTGTGTGTGTGTGTGTGTGTAAGCATGTTCATACTTGCTTTGACAGTTGATTACAATTCAAAACAGTAGGATAGTACTCTGTCAATACTTTAGGGCCATTAATAACTTTTCATGTTTCCGTTAAAGTGTTTTTTTTTTCGGTCGATAGAAGACTTCAAAGGATTTTAAAGTTATTATTTTAAATTTCTTTTAATTATACAAATTTTTTGTGTACATTTTACTCTTGATTTCTGGGTACGAGTATGTGCTTTAAACATTTCAGTTAAATCAAATAAATATAATGCAAAAGTACAAAAAATAAAAAAAATGGAGAAAAAATGAAACTTCACTTGACAAAAAAAAGTCTGACATTTTGTAGTACTTGAACATCTACTTGAATTTGTTTGTTTTCATCGTTTGTGTTGTGGCATAAGCGGCATGTTTAGTTTTGCCAGTTGTTTGGTATTAATAAAATTTTATAAAAAAGATAATAGGAAATATCGAACACAATATTATAAAAACAAGAAAAAAGAATTAATGCTAATTAATTCCCACCTATTGGTAGAACATAAGAATATCTCTTTATAAGGAAATCTTATGTGTTTGTGTAATTTCCTCAATATTAATATGCGACCTCAGAAGAGCTAAAGACTTCGATGTCGGATTGATGTATTGAAAATAGTCTTAAATAATAGATCACTATTGAAAATCAGCAAAATCCCATACACGATGCCAGAGCTGGAAATTTAAAATTATATTTTGTATATAAAAATAATTGCTGTTTGTTTTTATTAAAACTTTTTTATACTTCAGCAACAATTAAATTGGTATTAAAATCAAGCAACCGATGTCAGGGTTGGATAATTGAAGCTTTATTTTGTTACATAAAAGTAAGCCAATAAGTTACTTATTTTGGTTTTTCATGAATTAAACTTATTTTATACTTCAGCATGAATTAAATAGATAATAAAAATAAAAATAAATAAAATATTTGTTTCCAGGGTTGGACAATCGACATATTTTTTGACACATGAAAGCAACCAAAAGGACTAAATTTTTTGAGGTTTTATTTTAAATCCATTTTATTCTTAAGGGAGAATAAAATTAGTGTCAAAACTGAAAAAAAAAAATTTTAAAACTACTCCAGGGTTGGACAATCGAAATTTTGTTGGTACATGAAAGTAACCAAAACGACTACATTTTTTGCAATTTTATTTTAAATCCATTTTATTTTTAATGAAGAATAAAATTGGTATTAAAACTAAAAAAAAAAAAGTTGAAAAAACGACTCCAGGGTTGGACAATCGAATTTTTTTTGCTACATAAAAGCAACCAAAACGACTACTAATTTTTTTGCAGTTTTATTTTAAATCCATTTTATTTTTTAGGGAGAATAAAATTGGTATTAGAAATAAAAAGAATTGAAAAAACGACTCCAGGGATGGACAATCGATTTTTTATTTTATATATATTTTTTATATATAAAAGCAACCAACTATTTTATGCTTCTGCGAGAATAAATTTGGTATTAAAAATCAAAAAAAAAAAATTAAAAACACAATTCCAGGGCTGGACAATTGAAATTATTTTTGATATCTACATAAAATGCATATGAAAAACTTTTTTTTTCTTTATAGCTATATTAAACATATTTAATCGAGTTGCGCTAAATAATGACAGACTTTCCTTCAGCAGTTAAAGATCATGATCAGTTGATTACATCATTCTGACCACATGCTGAAATTTATAGTGCAACAACAACAATCACACTAAATATCCAATAACCGAATGATGTATGATTTACACAAGTTGAAAGGTAAATTTTAATGCTAGACTTTTTTTAAGATGGCACAAAATATCATTCGCTTGTAGGCTGCAAGGCCACCGATATTTCTAATATCATAAAAATTCAAAATTTGGAAAATTTTGGTATTGACAAAATCTTTTCTCTGAAATTCTACTTTTACCGAATAGTAGTTCATTTCATTTTTACATCATTTCAACGGGAATCTTTATATGATGTCACATTTTTTGTAAAGTTTTTGTTAAAGGCAGAAAAAAAGAGATGCAGAGATCAAAGAAGAAAAAACAACAAAAAGAACTAAAATGCAAATAAATGTGTTAAGCATTGAGTGGTTCTTCATACATGTCAGTTATACAACAACAAATAAAACAAACAAAAGAAAATATATAAAAAAATACCAAAAAGAAAAAACGCCACTTGTATGTTAATATGCAACCTCCTTTTTTCTCCTTAAATCTGCATGCAACACCAACAATTACACACACTAACAACAATCGGCACATGAAATCCTTCTTGGTCTTGTAATTAAGACTTTTTATTTATGATGTTTGTGTGTTTGTTCGGCTGGCAGTTTGTTTGTTTGTTTGGTGTAAACAGAAAGATGTTCATATTCATATTTATTTCGTTTTCTATGCAAACACAAACACACACACACACGTACACACTCACACTCACAAACAGAATCACCATTTTGTAGGCACTTTTCTTGCTGATCTTTGTTGTCAACAACATTTTGTCGAGTTCATTTTATTTCTTTTATATTTTCCAGATGATGACTTTTCCTTGTTGCATTTGCTTGTTCACACAGCCCTCTCAAACTCAACCACCAAAATGCAAAAGACACCTTAAGCAATTTGGAACATCAACAGCAGCAGTAACAACAACAACAACAACAATGCCAGAAAATCCAAAATGCAAAACTAATTGTTTTCATTAGGCTTTCGTTTTTTTTTCTACTTCTTTGCTTTCCAACTTGAAGAGACAAAATTTACATATTGTCTTCAATCTGCCATCCTGCAATTGCATTCCACAAAAAAAAACAGGAAAGGAAAGAAAAAAGAATACATGTTTGCATAAACGATGCTCGTATGTTTAATTTAGTGTTTATGTTAAAGCCACTTGAATGTTGGCTCATCTGCACCATTGTGCAATATCCATAAGTCGTTTTCAGGTAATATAAATAGTATAAAGGCAGACTGAAAATTTCTCAGAAACTGTTCTCAAATTACAAAATGTTTTCATATGTGACGCTCAAAATAGAAAGGGACCTAAGGGTAAAAACCGGAGAGCCATTTTAAAGATTTAAATACGTGTATCTTTGGTGCACCATCACCTCATAAATCGTGCATATCTCTGGGAGGGAACACTTTTGGGGCATGGGATCGGTCTCATCCGATGCTCAGATGTTGTTCACATCAAAAAAAAAAAAGTGAAAATTGATTTTTTTTGCCCTTAGGTCCCTTTCTCTATGCGCTGTCACATATATAGACTTTATTCACTTCAGTGCGTTTCATCAGCAGTGTTGCCATATCATCAGATTTATCCGTTTGTGCAATATTTTTATATGCAAAAAAATGTTTCAGATTTTTTTTCTAACAAAAACACCTTTTTTGATTTTAGATGCCACATAAGTTTTTGTGTATTTTGTAACTTCAGCAAGTTTAGCTTATAAAAAAATTACTTTCAACTAAATTATATATTTATTTATTTATTTATTATTGTATTAACTTATAATTAAAATTATAAGATAATAATTAAATTAACACTGCAATGATACTTAAAAATTGCTCATAGTTTTTTTTTTTGTCAACAATCAAGGCGAATTCATACAAGGTGAACTCATTTATGCAACTCTGTGTAAAATTTATTGAACTGTCAAATGAAATGCTTTGGAAAAAACAATGGCCGCACACAAAAACGAAAAACCAGAAGAACACTTTGACAGTTCAATAATTTTGCCTTGGTGACAGCTGATCACCAATTTCTGAACTAAGGCCACCTGGTATGAATTCGCCTTGGTCAACAATATTACACTGACCACACACGAAGGCATATTAGCAGAAACACGATCATGTTCCATTTACCGTTCCATCGTGTGTACACCAGAGTTCGAAATAGTGTACATATTCTATCCTCTATACACACAAGTTTAGATCAACGACATTGAAAAATGTATGCATGTCTCACTTTATACACAAATAAATCTTGAGTGTACAGGACTGTGCATCGAACCTCAAGTGTATACATTGACGACATTGAATTCACTTTATGTACGTATACACATTGGCGGAGATGATAACATTGTATGTATTTGTTTTGTAACTTCATAAAATTAATGTGTGTGTGCGAACACTGAAAATATTATACATACCAGCCAGTTTTAAATTAAAAAAGCGTATACACGAGACACTCATAGTTATACACAAGTAGAAGGTGTACACGATGAAAGAAAGACAATGTCTATAGTGTATTCAAGGTGTACATTGTATTAAAGGGGTCCAATAAATTTTGTTATACATTTCTGAGATCTCTGGTGTACACATGTTTCCTGCTAACTTTTTGATTCCACAAATATCATATTTTTATTATCTTATGTTTTTGAACAGATTAAACTAAAGCACCTGCGTTATTTTAATAATTTATAAATAAATATTTTTTTTCCAGAGATTAAAAGATTTCTAGAAAAAAAATTTAAAACAAACCAGTAGCTTTCAATAAAATGTCCTTGAGTGACATAATAATATATTTAAAAAAGCGCATGGCCTTGTCTATATCAAGCTACGTTCACATCTATCTAATATTTGACGAAATAGGCGTAGCCAATATTTTTTTGACAAAAGTTTATTTTATATTTTGTGTATATATCCGATAAAAGGCAATACTGGTTGTGTATAATTTCTATATTAAAAAGACATATGGCCATTTTAAAAATATTTTCCTAAAATTATAAAAAATTAAACCAGAAGTTATATTAAATTGAATTAAGATTCATAGGCTAATTGTTCGAAATTTGTTTTTAAATCTCAGAAAGACATGATAAATATTCCAAGGCACAAAGGAAAGTCAACATCAGTTTTATTCAACTTACACAGCAGAGCAGAACAGCTGTTTTCGAAAACCGCAACACCTTCATCATCAGTGTTCATGTGTATTGCGTTTGTCACCATTTATTAGGTGGCTTTGTTGAACCAGAAGTTATCAGTTACCTTTATTATATATATATATATATATATATATATATATATATAACTTAAGAATGTATGTATAACATAATTAAATACATATGTATCCTTTTCAGACTGCCCTCGTATTCCTGTATTAATTTCCATATCTAATTTAAACATATTTTAAACATCGTTAAGCTCAGTTCGTTCTGCATCATGCGAGCATAAATAAATTTCAATTAGTGCTTTTTGTTTTTTGAATAAAAGATTTTAAAATAAATTTCAATTTATGCAAATTTAATGGGATATTTATTATCTTTTAGGAAATCTTGTCTTTTCATTAAAAAAAAAATAACAATAAAATATAAAGAATTTCAAAATGGCGAGTGACCAGATTAAGAAATGAATTAGAAATAAAATTTGTTATAATTTATAAATTAATTTTACTGAAATTTACTGGATTGCATTCGCTTCAGGGATGATAAATTAAAAAACTAATTTCGTACCAGGAAGCTGTTAACATTGTACTTTTGCGGCCGCCATAGTTTCAAAATAATTTTTGTAAAGGGTGATTTTTAAGAGCTTTCGTATTTGATTTACAAAAAGGATACACATAAAATTTAGAAAAACTTTTTGAATCTATATAATTGAATTTTTAAAGATGATTTCATGCACATTTTCAACGCAGCTACGACTCAATTGGTTAATTTTCAGGATCCAATTTTGGCATACCCTCTCTACAACATATCGGCCGGTATCTCAGGAATAAATGCTTCAATTATGGCTTCGATTGTGTCAACCGTAGCGGTCTTCTTCCTCTAGACATGAGCCATAATGTGACCCCACAAAAAATTGTGTAAAGGCGTTAAATCGCACGATTTAGGCGGCCAATTGACAGGAACGGAAAGTAAAATAAACTCTTTAACGAGCTCGTCTCTCAATCGGTCCATTGTTTTGTGTGTGCTATGTGACATGTGGCAACGTCTTGTTGAAAGCACATGTCAGCCAAGTCCAGCTCTTCAATTTTGGGAAAAAACTGTTTTTACTAATTCACAGTAACTTTTTTGAATTTGTTGTTTTTTAAAAAAAGTACGGTTCAGTGATGCCACCTGGGAGTGCATTTCGGGAGTTCTTGCAATGCTTTCGACTACTCTGGAAATGGTCCTCGTCACTGATCACAAGAAGCGCACGATTCACTTTGTTAACCGACCAAGAATTTTAATAATAAAATTCAATAATCTGCAAGACTTTATTTGTTTGTAAGTCGATTCATGGCTAAATTATAGACCAAACTGAACATGTTCAACAGAAATATGATACACGAAAACAGCTGAGCTGCCAAAAACAGTGTTGCCAAAACAAATTTGCTTCAAAATCAGTGCAGATAAGCGCTTCACACAGCCAAAAAAGTTACTGAAACCGTTAGTTTCTACGTTTCGGATCCACAAGTTTATGCAGGATCTGCATCAATCCTAAAATCAGATATGGTTGTGACTGAGAGTTTTAGCAAAAAACTTACTGAGTTTCGCTTGTAAAAGAAGTGTTTACCATTATTCCCACCCCCGGCATATTCCATAATAAGAAAAAAACGACTTTCCAACAATTTCTTAGTTGCTTCAAATATTTTTATTTAAATATGACAGACGCTTTGCAACGCTTTCATCTCATTTAATATATTCGCCTTAAGAACTAAACATTTCCGTTAATTAGCCTGGAGTAGAGTGTAAAATAGTCTATTCTAATTAAAATAAACAGTTCGTAAAATAGAGACTCGATTGTATGAATGTTTCTTTTTACACATATATTCTATCAATCAATGAATTAATTGTCAATATAAACATTCTGTTAATTGCAATAAACCAAAAAAAAAAATTATTAAAAATAAAAACACTTATGCTGGAGTTCACTAATTTATGTAACATTTAATATAATTAATTTTAAAAAGAGCAAATTTATATACAAGATTTCTATTGTTATTTTTATAATTATTATTATTATTTTTTTTATTATTTTCATTACATGTTAATTACACACATACACACACACACACAATAAATATATTTGCATTTTTATATGATGCGTTGATATAAATTCTTTAGAATCGAAAGAGGCAGAGAGGTTTTTGTTGAATTTAATTTAAAAAATATAGTAAAAATAATGCCAAATAAACAGGGACCGCAAATAACTATTATTTTCAAAATTTAAAGTATAAAAAAATCAAACTAAACGAGAAGTTTTACGTACACAAGCAATACACCAAAGTAGTCTTTGTTACATGGATCCCCTTTAGATGCATTCATTTGTATTTGTTTGAGTTTTATTAAAAAACTCAACAAGTCCGATTATTTTTTTAGTTTTATTTATTAAGCAGAAATAAAATAAAATTAAATTTTTTTTATTTCTATTTATTACCCGCAAAATAAAATTTATTTCCAAATTTTTCTTTATTCTTCCGAAAATAAAAGTTATTTCCTGCATATTATTTATTTCTCAGAAAATAAAAGTTATTTCTTGATTTGAATTTACTTCTCGAGAAATAAAAGTTATTTCTTGATTTTTATTTGTTCCTCAAAAAATAAAAGTTATTTCCTGATTTTTCTTTATTCTTCGGAAAATAAAAGTTATTCACTGAATTTCATTTATTTCTCAGAAAATAAGAGTTATTTCTTGATTTGAATTTGCTACTCGATAAATAAAAGTTATTTCCTGATTTTTCTTTATTATTCCGAAAATAAAAGTTATATCCTGGATTTTATTTATTTCTAAGAAAATAAAAGTTATTTCTTGATTTGAATTTGCTCCTCGAAAAATAAAAGCTATTTCTTGATTTTTATTTGTTCCTCAAAAAATAAAAGTTATATCCTAATTTCCATTTATTCTTCCGAAAATAAAAGTTATTTCCTGGATTTTATTTATTCTCAGAGAATAAGAGTTATTTCTGGATTTTTATTTGTTCCTCAAAAAAAATAAATTATTTCCTGATTTTTCTTTATTATTCCGAAAATAAAAGTTATTCTCTGAATTTAATTTATTACTCAAAAAAAAGTTATATCTTGATTTGAATTTACTTCTCGAAAAATAAAAGTTATTTGTTCGTCAGAAAATAAAAGTTACTTCTTTTTTTTGAGAAACAAATTAAAAGATTAAGAAGTAACTTTTATTTTCTGAGCGATAAAAAATAGAAGTATAGCTTAAATTTTTTTGAGAAATAAAATAAATAAAAAAATAACTCTCATTTTCTGAAGAACAAATAAAAATCAAAAATCACCTTTATTTTTTCAGGAATAAATAAAAATCAAGTAATAACTTTTATTTATCGAGTAGCAAATTCAAATCAAGAATAACTTCTTTTTCTGAGAAATAAATAAAATCCAGGAAATAACTTTTATTTTCGGAAGAATAAATGAAAATTTGGAAATAACTTTTATTTTTTGAGGAACAAATAAAAATCAAGATATAACTTTTATTTTCTGAGGAAAAAAACAGGAAATGACTTTAATTTTTTTTTAGGAACAAATAAAAATCAAGAAATAACTTTTATTTTTCGGGGACCAAATTCAAATCAAGAAATAACTTTTTTATTCTGAGAAATAAATAAAATCCAGGAAATAACTTTTATTTTCGGAAGAATAAATGAAAATTTGGAAATAACTTTTATTTTTTGAGGAACAAATAAAAAATTAAGTAATAACTTTTATTTTCTGAGGAATAAAAACAACAGGAAATAACTTTTTTTTTAGGAACAAATAAAAATCTAGAAATAACTTTTATTTATCGAGTAGCAAACTCAAATTAAAAAATAACTTATTTATTCTGAGAAATAAATAAAATCCAGGAAATAACTTTTATTTTCGGAAGAATAAATAAAAATTTGGAAATAACTTTTATTTTTCGACGAGGAAATTCAAATCAAGAAATAACTTTTTTATTCTGAGATATAAATAAAATCCAGGAAATAACTTTTATTTTCTGAAATAACTTTTAATTTTCGAAATAACTTTTATTTTTCGAAAAATAAATAATAATCTGCAAATAACTTTTATTTTGTGAGGAAAAACTAAAAATCAAAAAATAACTTTTATTTTCTGCAAAATAAATAGACATAAAAAAACAACTTTTATTTTCACAGGAATAAATAAAACTGAACTGAAAATAGTTTTTAATTTCTAAGCAAAAAATAAAACTCGGTAAATAATGATTGAAATGTAATTTTTTTTTTAAATAAAACCGTTACGGTCCCCGCAAATAAATAATTTAAATAAAAATAACTTTTGTCCAAGTTTTCATAAATCCCTGAATTCAATTAATTCAGTTGTATGAAATCGAGGGATGGCTGTGCACAGTCGTAGCGTCTGTGGGGCTGAGACCAAGTGAAAGGATCTTAAATTGTTTAGACTCTAAAACTAAAGATCAACTTTAGTTTGATTTTCCTAGAATTTTTAAATTGTTTTTAACTTAAATATTTATAGCTTCTGTTTTTTTTTGTTTCTTCATTTACATATTTCTAGAGGAGTTGCGTGAAACCTTTGTGTTAATATCGGGCTAATATTTCCGTGTTTGTCTTCTAAAGGACAGACCTCTACTCTCAGAAGAGTCCGTTGAGCGCTTGCACCGCCGTGCCCAGTGTTGTGCTGGCCATGAGTGCCTTTTCGCGTTGCTGTACTGCTGCATCGTGTTCTTTAGTGTTGAAATAAATTTCCGTGGGTCCTGCTGTTGTTGTTGTTGTTGCTGTTGCTGTGGCGGATGCTGTCTGGTATTCAGTGTGAGTTTCCAGCGTCAGCATCTGTTGAGGCATCGAAGCGGCTGCTGCAGCTGCTACAAATTGCAGTCAATCAATTAAAATACTCTTGGAAGTATTGTGATGAGCTGAGGAGGTGTTGGACGTGCCGGCAAAGGTCGGCGACAGACGACTGTGGACCGTGGTAGCCAGCGAATCGGCGTAGTATCTGTGTCAAAAGACTTTGGCTATGAAGGGCACATTGTCCATGGCGTTGACGGCTGCGGCGGCGGCTGATAGACGCTGATGATTTGCCTGTGAAAGATGCTGGGCATGGGCAGGATTCAAGTGAGCTGCTGCTGCTGCAGAGGCAGAGGCAGAGGCTGCATGTGCTGTCGTTGATGATTGAGCAAAATTTATAAAGGCCGAACTGCCGCCGTAGTCGGTGGCTGTTCTGAAGTTCGTCATCGAGGGTTGATTTAAGTTTGCCGCCGTCGGCAGGTAATTAAGCGAATGGCTGGTGTATTGCGAAGACGTGTGCCAAGCTGAACTGCTGCCCTCGTTGCTGGACAATGGCGGCGTTGTGACATTTATGGGCGGCGACATGGAACCATCCGATGAATTCGAGTTCAATTGACTGTTATGGAAGTCGAGGGACGACTCTCGTCGGGTGTACTCCCTACGCCTTTCCAGGCGGTCATTGGTGCTTTCATCGTCCAGCTGCAGGCTGCCTCCGCCAATGTCGTGCAACTTGCGCATGTGTTTCTTGAGGTCGAAATTGCGGCAGAAGCCCTTGTGGCACACCCCGCACGTGTAGGGTTTCTTGTCGTTGTGCGTGTGCATGTGGAACGTCAAGTTGTAGACCTGATGGAAGGCCTTGTTGCAGATGTTGCACTTGTAGGCCTTCTCGCCACTGTGCGTGAGTTTGTGATTTTTGTAGTTGCCCTTTTGGTGGAAGCCCTTGCCGCAGAACTCGCATACGAAGGGCTTGTAGCCGGCATGGATTCGGGTGTGCGTATTGAGGGTGGAGGAACGATTGAAGGCTTTGCCGCAGGTCTGGCATTTGTGGGGCTTCTCGGAGGTGTGTATGATTTTGTGGCGGCACAAGGTCGAAGCCTGTCTGAAACCTTTGCCGCACACTTTGCACACAAACGGACGGGCTCCGGTGTGTACGGGCATGTGCCTGGTGAGATTGTAGTGGGCGTTGAACACTTTGCCGCATTCCAGGCAGGAAAATGTCTTTTGCTTGCCGCCACTGGCCGAGTTCGGGCTGTCGTCCAGAGAACTGGGAGAGTCGGCGCGAGCACGTTGAGGCTCGGGTGGCGAACAGGGATCACTAATTGACGAGGAGGTGTTGTTGTGACTAGAGGCGGGCGAATGTTTGCGTTTGTTCGTGTGAAAGGGTGTGGCGGGTGTATGCGATGATGCATCTCTGGACTTGTGGCTTGCGGGGGACTTTTCCAAAGGCTGGGCTATTTGCGCATGCGATACAGCCAGGGCCTGGTGATGAGCAGCTTGGGCTGCCGCTGCGGCCGCCGCAGCTGCTGCTAAGTGGTGACTAGAGGTGGGTTGTGTAAGTTGCCGCCTTATTGTTTGACTGTGCAACGAGCTGAGCGAAGCGGTAAAAGTGCTCAAATGGGCAGCAGTGGCACTGCTTCCGGCCAGTAGAGTCTGCTGTTGGGCAGCTGTTAAGGCCGCATATTGGGCAGCCGCAGCAGCGCACATTAATTGATTTGGGGCAGCATAGTACAACAAGGGATATTGCGTCAATAGCTCCTGATGGCGTGTGGTAACAAACTGTTGCACTGCGGCGGGTGAGGGGGCGCTAGTGGCGGCATTGGCGGCTGGCACATATTTCTTAAAGGCGGAATCATAATTGTCGGCAGCACAAGTGGGCGTGGTAATGATTACCTCACAGTCGTCGCTGGTAACTTCAATGGGGCTGCAAGAACGTTCGGAGTCTGGCTGCAGAGATGGCGATGCGTGGGCACGTTGATCTGGTTCCATAATTTTTGCTATGGAAAACTTCAAGGGGCAGTTGCGTGTGCTCAGCGGCGTGTTTGAAGTCGTCGAGGCCGTTGAAGTTTTGGGCTCGGGGGATTTTTGGCCAGCAGCACATTCCATGGTGGGACTTTTTGATGGCGGCATTGTAACAGCTAAAATGCCTGATGGACTGCAGGGTTGCATGCCACAAGGACTCTGCAAATAAATAAAGAAATGGGGAAAAATGTAATAATAATTAGAATTTGCATATTCCAAGCCGAGATGCAAATGAGTGTTTTTAAAAGAAAACCATGGAAAATCATTCAGCCATCAATAATTCACAGTCAAATAAATAGAGCGCAAAACCAAAACAATTAATTCAACTCGTTGACACACCTCCTGGTTTTAAGGGAACTTTCCCGACGGCAGGAAGCCCATAAAGGGTTGCCATAATTGAAATTGATTTTGCATTAAAACAAATGAGATATTTTTTATGGCCGTTCGCAGCCGCTGGTTTATTTAATGCAAACAAAGCGCGTGTTTTGCCTAAAAACGCTTTTGTTTGGCGTTCATACAAATAAAAGCGCTGAGTGATTTTCAATAAAACAAATCGTCGGGAGTTTGTGAGAGAAATTTAACCCGTGCGGTTTTAAATTAAAAATGATTGCTTTGCCATACACTTGAGTGCACTTTTATGGAAGAACTTCTTTTTTTTCATTTTTTCTTTTGCATGCACACACCTCAACCACTCAGTCAACGATTTGCATTTCGCTTCATTGTTTTGGCTCGGAATTACAAGAAGAAAAAATATATGAATTTGAAAAATAAAAAACATATTGTTTTCCTGATAAATAAATGAAAAAAAAACGCTTAAATTTGTATAATTATTTTGGCGCAATTACGAGTTTTGCTGTTTGACTGTTTTGCGATTTATTTATGCGGTTTTGAAAATTGTTGTGTTTGTGATGAATTTATTCACACTTGGCTGCTAGTGTGTATCAGTGTGTGTGTGTGTGTTTGTCTTATGATAATTCTCAGTTGATTTGTTTAAACTCAAAGACTTCCTACTGCTGAAGTGTCACATATAATATGCCACATCCGTTTTATATTTATGCAGCCAACGTACGTGCGTTCGTTCGTTCTATTCTCGATTTGTTTTTCCACTTCAAGTGAGCCATTTATTTATTTATTTATTACTCGACTACACACATATGGCCACCAGTATTTGTAGGTTTGAGTGCTTTAGGGAAGTTTCGTTTTATATATTTTAATTAACTCGATTTTGCACTTGAATAATTTAAGTTTTCTTCAAGGGGTTTTTTAGTGTCGCCACAGATTTGATTTATAGTTTAATAAAGTTTCCTTTTATTAAGTAGGAGTTGTTTTTTTTTAATTTGAATGGCCTACACTTTAAATACAAACATTAGAATCAGTGGAAGATTCAGCCCAAGATATCTCGTGAAACGGCGACTTGTCATGGGCCTCTTCAGCTTTTGGGAAGAGGCAAAAATCACAAAATTACGAACGTGAAAAGGTTTTTTCGTAAATCAAATTGAGCAAGAGAATCGTATGCTTTCAAGAAATTTCAATAATGGGCATCTTCAAGTCATTTTGTATGTCCTGCAAATGCTGGCCCCGTTATTGTGAATGATTTAATAATCACAATTATTCGTTGTAAAATTTTTTTTGAGTATACAAATTTTTCATTTTGCTATTTTAATAATTTTGAATTGTAAAATTTTGGAATTGTGACAAGTTTGGCGCTCTTTATATCTTGCCGCGCTAGGCCCACGCCCTCACTGGCCTAGGCGTAAATACGCCACTGATTAGAATATTCATAAATATTTTTTTTTATGTCTTAATATAAATTTCGTTTCAATAGGGCACTGCTACACGTTCAATATATATATTGAACTCGATTCAGTATCGCGATATTTATTGAACGTGTAGCATGCAGTATTGATGGATCGCGATCCATATCGCAGAATGGCCTAAATTATGGAATTCAGATCGCGGATCGCAGATGGCGTGATAAATATGGAACGTGTAGCATTTTCATGATATTAAATCGCGATACGTTAATAAGAAGTTATTTCACTTCAAATAAAATACCGGGGCCGAATTACCGCATTCGTGATCGAGTAAAATTGTTCGTAAATGTCCTTTTTGGGATTATCGCATTCGTTATCGAACAATTGCTTTCGAAATTTAGCTAGAATTGCAATAAACATATGACAGCTTCGTTTTAATTCCATTCCAATGTAAAAAAACAAATTTCGATACATTAGCTTTCGAGTGCAGTAATCCATTCATTCGATACGTTTCGAAATTTTATTCGATACGAATACCTACTCGGTCACGAATGCGGTAATTCGGCCCCAGGTTTTTTTTTTTTTTTTTTTTTTTTTTTTGTTTTCTCGCGGTATTTTCATAATAAACAATCCGCACAGCACAAAAATAACGCAAATACTGACGCGATAAATATTGAACATGTGGCAGACGCTCGTGATCCATCATTTCATTAAAATGGATCGCGATCCAAATATCACAGTATATATATTAAACGTGTAGCAGTGCCCATACAATAAAGATTTTTGAGAATTATGAAATTTCAAATTAATTTGAAACAATTATTTCGATATTGCTGTTTAATGCTAGGAACACAACTGCGACGAACGACGAATTTTTGGTCGCGAATATTCGTCGCCAAAAATAAAACACATGGGTGTATATGAAAATGCACACAATCGTGGCGTTGGTCGAAGTTCGTCATACTCAGCGAAAGTTGAAATACATTTATTTCTAATTGTTTCGTCAACGAACGACGAACAAATCAATATAAAGTGACCAGGTTTCATATACTCAAACTGGTTTTTTGTGGAAAAACATGGTTCACTACTGTATTATTGCATGAAGCACTAACATTTTCAGTGCATATTAAAAATGCATTCACTAATTCACAAAAATGTATCATTCGGACGACTTTTTATTAATTTTGAACACTTTTTATAATATAGTTTTTCTTTCCATTTCTCACTTTTTCATATGGTCACCCCATCAGCTGTTAAATGAAAATAATAATTTATTTGCAGACAAAAAATTTTTCAGAAAATAATTACAAAAAGGAATTTGTTCTGAAAAAAAATGAAGAACACCGGGATAATTATTGAGTGTCTAAACAATCTGGCTGGCATCAGAGGATTACAATGATTTAAAAAAACAAATATTACAATTTTTTTTGCTTATTATTTTAATTTATTCGTCGTTATTGTGTTTCATACGACGAACTCGTCGTACTAAGCGAAATTCGTCGTTCGTCCCAGTTGTGTTCCTAGCATAACGCAGTGCAAGACAGATCAGGTCAACCAATCGTATTAGGATCGGCCCCTTACTGCTGTTTTCTCCTATTAAACTTCATATGAAATCAATATAAAATTTTAGGGCCCAACTCCTTGTGATATTTGGATTTTTTTTTTTAAGTTCAGACCAGCACTCAGGGAAAGTGCTTTATTATCATAGACAACCTTCACCTTTGGAATACACAAATTTACTCCAGCCCTGGAACCAGGTTTTTTTCGGTCTGATTTTCAATACCAAATTATTTCTTTCTAAGAAATAAAAAATATGTTTAATTACCAGAAAAATAAATTACTTTTATTTTGTTACTTTCACATTCCAAAAAATGTTTCAATTTTCCATCCCTGGAGCTGTTTTATTTTTACTTCTCTGACCTCTAATTCCCAGGAATTTTACATTAACTGCCTATTTCTCATTGCCGAATGAATACTTTCTTTCGTATAAATACATTTGGAACAAAAACAATTTATAAAATACCCCAATTATAAAGGGTTCGCCAAATAACTTTTTTTTTTTGAAAATGCTATAAAAAAACTACTGAATATTTTCTCAAATTTCTTTTTTTATTTGAAAGTACAATCCTTTCGGTTAATAATCTTCAACTCCTGAACCAATTGGACTTTGTATGGCGTCACATCAAGGTCTTTATGCAAAATTCGTCTTAATGATGTCTCCGAAATGTTCAATTGTTGAGAACGACGGTGAATTGATGTTGATGGCGCTGCACGCACACTTTCTGCCACAGCAGCAATATTCTTTTCATGCTTTGCTTTATCGATAAGGATGCCAGTTTCTTTTACTTTTTTCACAAGATAACAAACATACGGAGCTGACGGTGCTTCTCTTCTTCCAAAATCCCTACGCAATTTTCGCACACATTCTGCAAAATTACCATGATTTTCAAAGTAATGGCGCAATATTTTCCAGCGTTGTTCAAGCGTATACACAACCATATGCGTTCAGCGGAAGGATAAAACTAATTATCTGTCAAATCAGACATGAGCTAAGTCCTACCATTCACGAAATAAGCACTAGTTGAAAAAAAAACGTTAGATGGCGGACCCTTTATGTACATATATTATTTTTTTAAACAAAATTATATGCACTTTTTCCCAATTATGGAAATTTAATTTCTCCCATAGCCATTAGATCGCAATATTATAAACTATAGTTTCAAAATTAAATTGCCATAAATTTTTCAACTCCCTAACATTTTCATTATGATCTAAAACAGGGCAACTCAATCCTTACACTCAGGAAACGAGTACCAATCGGATTTTTTACACATATTCACATACGCAACCCGAACAGTAACGAAATTCACATCAATGAGAGAAGAGAAAATAAAAATTTTATTCATAGACAACAACGCAGTTGTTTAAAAAAACAGTCACTAACACATGAAAAATGCACAAATACATTATACTTAAATATTTTCTCCCATTGAGGACCCCTGATCTAAAACTAGCACAAATTACGAATATTTGCAATATTTTGGGGGAAAAAAACACAAAAACGATTTTGTTCATTTTGGCATTGCGCCCTCATACAAACAAACATTTAATATTTTTTTCTAAATGATTAAAATAAATAAAATGACTCACAATAAATTGAATAGTTGTGCAATGCCATTCCCTCAAATTGATTTTAGTTGGTGGCGTAGTAACGCGAGCAGGGGGGTGGGGGGTACACTTAGTTCATAAATAAACTTAATTTAACTGCACAAACCTATTACAAAAATGCCGGTTATGAATTGCACAATTTAAATAAATTCGTTCGCTGTTTTCATTTCAATTCAAATCAGCATGAACTGTCACGGCAATACGTGAAATTCATTGTAATGACAGTGGCGCCATCTATCGCATAAAAATTCGTACCAACTTAGAAATTGCGTGGGCTCATGCACAACAACTTCAGTTGCAGATCATCACATGATCAACAACTGCATAGTTTACGATTCCATAAAGAATAAAAAGACAAACATGCATTTTTATATAAATAGATTATTAATATACAAGCAAAAGTGCTACATTCGGCAGTGGCGAATCTTATACACCCTTCACCGACGTAAATCTGGAATATGTAAATACATACTGATTTATTTCGTTCTAAAATATAAAATATGTAAATTGTTAATTTTATCAACGGGCTTAAGTTCGAAACTGCAAGACTGCAAACCATTTTTTATTATTTTATTAATAAATGAATTTGTTCAAATTCTATTTTTTATTAATTTCATATTAAGATTGGAATATTAAGAATATTTTTCAATAATCATCAAACCAACAGAAAAATTAATAAAAAATAGAATTTGAACAAATTCATTTATTAATAATATAATAAAAAATGGTTTGCAGTCTTGCAGATTCGAACTTAAGCCCGTTGATAAAATTAACAATTTACATAAGAAAGTTTGACTAATAAAAATTCATACATAATATAAAAAATGTTTAATTACCGAAGGAAAAAATTAGTTTTATTTAGTTACTTTAATATTCCAAAAGTAAGTTTATATTTTACAGCTCTGGAGCTGTCTTTTTGGCTGCCTTGATTTCTAATACCAATTAGTTTTTTTAAAAAATATCAAATATGTTTAATTTGTAAAAAAAAGAGACAAATTATTTATTTCAGTTATTAACTTTAATGCACCAAAAGGAGTTGCATTTTTCCAACCCTGGAATCGTATTTTTGATTAATTTTTTTTTAATATCAATTTTTTTCTTCCTGAAGTATAAAATAGTTTTAATTAACAACAAAAAAAAATTGTTTTATGCACCAAAAATTGCTTTAAATTTTCCAGCTCAGGAATAATAATTTGGATTTTGTTGATTTTCAATAGCAATTATATAAAATTTTCTATTTCGACTACATCAATCCAACACCGAAGTCTGCAGCTTTTCGGGAAGCTTCGTAAAACCGATTTCATGTACAGACAAACGGACAGAGAGGAGCATCGCTTATTCGACTCCGTGTTCATAAAGTCACAGAATATGGAGTCAGGAATGTTGTGAAAATTACACACGACAACTTCCACATTTTTTTAAAATGTTTAAAAAGATCAGATGGCATTTTTAAATAATTAATCATTATTAAGTTATTAAATAACTAAGTAAATAATAACCGATACTAAGGGCCTGTTTTTGTAAATAAAATAAAAATTTTCATTTGGAATTTTATATGGAAACAAAAACAAATTTTGAGTTTTTTTTATTATTGTTTCAATATGAACAGACAAAACATTTATCTTTTTCCAAAAGCAGGCAGTTAGTTCCAAGCTTTTCATCTTTAATATTTTTAGTTAATTTTTAAAATATATTACAATTTCAAAATATATGTAATTAAAAAATCCTTTCTTGTTTTTACCACAAACATTTTATTTTAGTTCAATGCAATATTTTCTGTTTTAAAAATTTATTAAAATACTGGAACAGAAAAATTGATTTTTTTATATAAAATAAAAATTTTCGTTTGGGATTTGCATTGCAAATAAAACCAAATTTGAGTTTTTTTTCTAGTTATTTCAATATAAATTTCCAGAAGAGAAAAAATTTTAATAATTTTTATTTCCTGAAAATGTTAACAAGCTGTTAACGAAAAATTTAATAAAAATTAGACGAAATAAAATTTTATAAAAAAACGACAACAAGCTTGATTAATATTACAATAAAGAGGAATATAATTTTTCTTACAAAAACACCCAGGTAAGATCGGCAATAAAAATTTGAAAAAAATTGATTTATAAATTTTTAGAAAATGGCATCTAGCTGTAGGAACCTCTTCTAACATGCAATCTTTTACAATCACCGAATTGATCTGCCCATACTTTTTTTAAATCCACAAAAAAGTATATAAAATATTATTAATTGCTTAAAAAAAATTCCAAAATGGATGGCTTATGATATGTGAAAAATTATTTTCTATATGTATTTTATTTTAAAGAAATGGCTTTTTAATAAAGTCAATAAAATTTTATTTTATTGAGTTCGGCAAGAATTTATGACTTTATTTATGCGTTAAAACTTTCAATTGTCTGATTGGAAAGCCGACGGCTTTAAAAGTAACTAGCCTTTGCATTGGATAGTTACTTGCATTTTTACGTACCACACTTTGAGTTAATAACAAAACAATTTATGTATTTAAAAAAAAATAAATTAAGAAGGGCAGTTATTTTCTTAATTAAATAACACTTTTATAGATCTTTATATAAATAAAAGATTGGGAAAAATACTTACAAAGTAGACCATATTTGGTTAAACACTTCCAGTCTATATCCACTTTTCGGCGTCGATTTTTGCAAATTTTCAAATATCGGAAATATGATTGTATATGATTTTTAAACACACAAATTTTTCTTAATACATTTAACACTTTATTGTTTGAAACTTAAGCTGAGACCAGCCACTTGCTTGCAATTGCACATATTTTTTATATAAAGAAACTAAAAAACAAATCTTCTTATTACTTCTACGTAACGTGTTTTTTGCTGTTTGTCACTTGGTGTGTCTTTTTATTTAAAGTTTTTTTTTAAAGCGTATTTGTTTAAGACGTTTGTACGGTTGAAATACGAATGATGAGCCGTGTTTGCCAAAGTATGATTAAAATTTATGAAAATTCTTGACAAACAAACCCCCGTTAAGCCAAATATTAGGGGAGGATTTTTGTAGTTGACAAAAGAGCAAAACTAAAAAATCAAAATGCACAAACAAAAATCAAACAAAACACTGCAACAGAAAAAATACAACAAAAAAGAGAGAGAAACACCCTTATCGCCAGAGAAATGTTCATAATTAATGCAAGAAAGAGAAAGTAGCAGTTGTATTAAAAAAAAATGTACGCAAGAAATTTTCTAACTGAGGAAGGGTAAAAAAGAAATAAACAAGAACAGAGTGAGAAAGAGAGCCAGCAAAAGCAAATAATTTTTTAGCTGCTCCAATGTTGTTGTTGCTGCACTAGGTGAATGCAAAATATGACTGTTATATATTAACGGTTATGAATGAAGTTGTGTACACACACAACCAACTCATCATAAAAATAGTGCAGATGATGATAATGATGTACAATATACGTGCATGTAGAAGGTTGATGAGGATGATGATGATGATGAAGGTAATAATTTATGATGTTTATAGACACAAACACGCCTTCTTTAAATATTTATGAATCTCTTTTGTATTGATAAAACGCCAGAAAGAGAAGGAAATATAATACTTAATATTTCTGTGAATTAATAAAAAGTGAACATCATTTTGTTTTTAATGCACATGCACACACATACAACATTTTAAGTAGGTAAAACCAGCAAACATTCGGTACCCAGTTTCCATTCGAAAATCTATATAATAGCTTTTGCTTTTTGATACGAAAGTATGTATTTACAAGTTTCCGCAAGTTGCTCAGGAAATGTAGAGAAAATCATATGGGTAAGTGATTTGAAACACTTTCGATAGAATTCTGTACGAAATTATCTGCAGGAATTTCCGTGAATAATCGTAAGGAAATTTCGAAATGCCCCTGGAAATATCAGAAAGTTTTCGTTAACCTGAAAACATCTACTGTTTTAATTGTTCTATAGTCTATGTAGTGCTACGCCAGACCCATGTTTCTTTCCTCGAAGTTCAGAAAACGCATGCATTGTGTTTCAAATTCGCCATATATGTACCTACACTTTACGTGTTATCAATAACTCGATTTTACACTCAAACGCGTGGAGTCACGTCATATAATCCGCGTGGAATCTTTCTATATCAAAAATTCATATGATATACAGACCTGTACTAAAATTTTGCAATTGTGTGCTATAATATTATTAACTTTATCGTCTTCTTCTCGCGTCATTGCCACTTTTGTCTGACGAAAACTCAATTATCCGCTTACCAGTTTTTAAAAATAAAGGTTTAAAGCTGGGCTAATATATATATATATATATATATATATATATATATATATATATGTATCTTTTTCTTTTTTTTGCCATAGTGATGGGCGTTCCAATCAATATATAATGTTAGTTTAACACACGAAATTCGCTTTGTTATTTTATAAATATTAACTATAAATTGATAAGTCGTCAGTTGGAGTTGATAATTGATCTTGTAATATCTTGGATTCCAAAATTAAATATCTTCTTTTCATTTTATTCTGAGTGTAAATAAAATAAATTATGCTGTTGCCTTAACGCAAGGGTGTGGAAAATAGTTTCTTGCCAAGAAGGAGCCCTCATTGCCGAAAACGGGTCAATCATATGGGATCCATGCTGCAACATTTACAATAATAGTTTTAGGCCGGTACAACAACAGTTCTTATTGACTGTTTAAGCAGTTTTCAATGATTTTTAGACACAAATTTTCCGTCCCACACTGCAATTAATCAAACTAGCTACTCTCAAAAGACGTCAAATAATGTTATATAAGACATTAGCGATGAAATTTCGTGATGATAATATATGCTACTGCGCGTTTTGTGGAAAATATTTGACAAGTATAAACGTACCTTAAGTGTAATTTAAGTTGTGAAATGGATCAGAATATATGCCAATCCTTTAGTTAAATGACTTAAAAGTGCAGAAAAATAACATTTTATTACATATGTAAAAATGATATATCAAAAGAGTTTTGATTGTTATAGGAATTGTCAAAATAATGTTTGCACACTCGGTTTATTGCGCTGTTGTCTCTCCGATATTTTCTTGCAACAGACTTTGTGGTTAAAAAAATGTTCGCTGGGTATACTGTATCTGTTCTTATGTAGGTGGTATGTAAAGCGTATATAAAATGTATTAAATATATATTTCAACTGCTGTACATCCACTCTCATCCCCAAATATCGGCGGAGTTCCACAAAAGACACAAACATCTGTAGGAGTGTATATTCTTCAACACTTGCTCTTTCGTCTCCATGTTGATTACACCAAAATGCTCATAGAATTTTGTTCACAAAAATTTTTTTCTACCCATCATCAGCTTCTTTTTATATATTTTTATTTCTTACAATGTTTTATTTCATTGTCTGTTGATAGCTTAAGGTATTATATAGCTCGTGGCATGCAACCGCCATCATACTATAAACATATGTACATATGTAAATGCACACATACATACATTCAGTCATACATATGTAGTATATAAAAAGGTATGCATGTGCACAGAAATGCTGGTATGCACATTTTGCGTTCATTGCAAAGTGGTCTTCTTTCAAGCTTTTACGTGTTTTCTTCGGTTTATTTTTGAGTGCCACACTTCTTGCTACTCTTTTATTTCCATAAAGATACACAAACGAATATACATCTATGTATGTATGAGTACATATACTTCTGCTTGCACTAGTAAATAATTTTTGATTCTTTCTTTTTGTTATATAATGGCAGACCGATTGCGTTGTACTGCATGTAGGTGTCCTTTTTTTCGGTGCGCTTAAGTGTATGCTGTTGCAGCTTTTTGTTATTAACTTCGGCACAATATTTATTGCTTCTTTTTTCTTTGGCTTGTTTGTTCGCTGCTTTGTTAACTACAACCTAAAAGTGGCATCAAGTTACTAAAAGCGCTCTGATCTCAAACGGAACACTGGTTAAACATTATTTTGTATGCATGATGCTGCTGAGGACGACAACGTTCATGTCAATGACAATTTTTTTGAAGGCAAAATAAATAAGCAAAAATAGCAATCGTTTTTTAGTTTAATAAAATGCTAAAATGTTTACAGTTGATTTAATATTCTATGCCCGGGGTAAATTAACATAAGTTGCTTTTGTATGCATTACAATGAAAAGTGTCTATTTATTAAAATGGCTACTAATACCGGCCTAAGGATACTTGCCTATCCTTTTATATAATGGGAGATTTTTTTAAAGTTTTAGGATATTTTGAAAAAAAAAGATCCATATAATTCAATATTCAAAGATGATGGAAATGCTGACCACCTCAAATGGTTCAACGCTGAGTACAATTTTGGTCTCCTCGTACTCTCTCCAACACATCGTACGCCATCTCAAGAGCGGTTAACTTTTCCTATATAAATTAAACATATTTGATATTTTTCCAAAGAATTCATTGGTATTACAAAACAGAAAAGTCACAAAGACAACTCCAGAGACGGAAAATTAAAACATTTCTTTTTTAACATGAAAGTAACTAAACGAAACTAGTGTTTTTGGCAATCAAACATATTTTATATATTTGAAAAAATTAAATTAGCATTAAAAATCAGAAAGATAAAAATGGTTCCAGGGTTGGAATGGATGTATGAACGCTACATAATATTCTCAAATAAAAGTTTTAATTGAAATAAAATGCCTTTTTTGATTACATCAAATTTAATTTCTAGTGGTAGTTTATTTTTTTAAAATATGTAACACATTTTTACAATATTTTTTTTTTTTATTTAATTTTCTTAAGGGATGGTAGACAAATTCCCAATAAATTCACTATTTTTCAATATTTTTTGCACTTTTCTTGTAAGAGTACAAAAAATGTTGCACTTTTTTACGAAAAGAAAACAACATTAATGAGAAAATTTAGAATCAGTAGTCCTGCAATCGGCTCCATTGATATGTGGTGAATATATATATACATATTTTATATTCGTGAAGAAAAGAAATTATTGGTGAAAATCACACATGTTTACTTATTTTTTCTAAAAATTTCCAATTAAATTCATTTGGAACCACAATTTAATTTTCTTAAGGGATGGTAAACAAATTCCCAATAAATTCACTATTTTTCAATATTTTTTGCACTTTTCTTTTAAGAGTACAAAAAATGTTGCACTTTTTTACGAAAAGAAAACCACATTAATGAGAAAATTTAGAATCAGTAATCTTGCAATCGGCTCCATTGACATCTGCTGCATTTAATTTACACCGCGAATAAAATATTAATGTGATCGAAATACAGCCCCACAACATTCGAAGATCACTTGTCTTCTAAAAGATATTTATATGCCAATAAGAAAAAGAAAATTGTAGCAATTAATTCATATGAATTTTTTTCCTGCAAAAGTAAGGAAATAATGGAAAAACTAATTTTTAAAAATACTGACCTCACAATTAATATAATTTTAAATGGTTTGTAAAACATTTACCTCCTTTTAGTAACATCGCGTTAAGTAGCTAAAAATTTATATCCGAAAACTGCTACCCACATGCGGGGCATAAACTGCTCTCTATGCGCATTTCGCTGCTTGCTTATGCCACCCCATTCCCAAACTTAAGGCTAAAATAATATATTTTTATTTTTGCTCGTCAATGTTTTTTTATAGCCCCAACAGAGAAATAAATATTTCAGTTTAGTTTTATTGTTATTCTACTGACATTGAATAAATAAATCGTACTTCAAGTGCTCATATAATTTTTTTTGCTTGTTTTCTTTATTGAAATTACCTTTTTATTTAATTTAAATCCTGGTGGAATTTGTTTTAAATTTGTTTTCATTTACTGAGTGAGTGCCTCTTATTGTTCAGGCGGAATTGGAATTGGGCACTGTATTATATTCCATGCTTGTTAATGTTGTTGGTTTATTTATTTTATTAAAGAAAAAAAATTCATTGTTTTTATTGCCGGTTGCCATGGTTGCAACAACAACAGATACAAACACTCGAAATATTCAACAGAGTTGTGACAAAAACAATACCCCACGGATTGCACTGAATATCTAAATTATGTTTTTTATTAACTTTTGAAAAGAGTCAGGACGAAGTAAGGCTTGAATAAAGTAATCGCAGTTTAATCCAAGGGGCGTTTTTTCAGGCATTAGCCTATCGAGCATTACGGGAATCAGTCCGAAATTATTTCCGAAATTATATTCAAACTAATATTATTTATAAAAATGGCACACATTTTTTTTGTGGTACACTTTTCAGTATCTTATCGTGTACCACCATCAAATAAAAATACATTTTTTAAAAGGTATTTGTATGCAGATATACGCATTATAATTATTTTTTAATTCTTGGTCTTAAAGTATTGAAAAAAAAGATTTTTATATTTAGCTTGAAAATGAGCGAAAAAAAAAATATTTTTTGTAATTTTTTGTACTAGCAAACACATACTCACATACAAATTTAAATAAAAGAATCTACAAATCACATACAAATTTAAATAAAGATCTATATATAATATATTTAATTGGCTGTTAGATAGAGAATAGACATATTTTTTTCTTGCTCCCTGAAAATTTGTTGTGTAGCGAATATAAGAAAATACGTCTCTTGAGTTTAAACTAATTCCCAGGAATATCCAAATTCAGATACTAAAAACTATTGAAGCAACCTTTATTATATGTGAAATGACTTTTCAGACTGCCCTCCCATACAACACCATATCTATCATGTTAATGTTTACAAGTTTTTTACTGCCGTAGCATGTGTGTAATAAGTGTATGTACGAGTAGTAGTCAATTTAAAATAAATTGTAATTTTAGAATACGACTAATTTAAACGAGTTGGGCTGCAATCTTTTGTTGTGCAGTTTGTTGGTGAAATAATACAATAAAAACAGCAACAAAATTCTGCATAAAAAATTACAATATTGTTGATATGTTCTTTTATTTATTTCGCTTGTTTTTTTTTTTTTTGTTTTTGTTCTTTCAATTGTGATAACAAATAAATACGAGTAATTGCAATGGCATGAACTACCACTGACATGTTCATTTTCTGTAAGTTTTATAGATTCAGATATCAGATATGTGGCACAAAACGCTTGTATCTATGCAACAAGAAAAGGATTAGCGCCCTTTGTACCTGCGAAAGGTTACATAATGGAAACAATACTATTAAACAGGCTATAGATCGCTTAGGTAGCATTTAAGACTTCCGCATTTACTACTTTAACCTTCGCTACGGACTTAAATTATTATTAAAGTTGACATTTTTTAAGAGCACTTCTGGTGGATCAGAAGATACTCGGGGATGACAATTGTATCGTTATTTTTTGCTGGTCCGTTTTTTTTTTGGGTAGCATTTTTTTTTAGTTTTAATGTCCAAATTTTTAATGTTAATTTTCACATAAAATATTTATTTGTTTACGATTAAAAACAGTTAGGTAAAATTAAAAGTTTTGTAAAATAGAAGTAAAACAAATTGCTATTAAATATATATAGATTTTTTGAAATATAATTGTCATGTTATCAAACAAATACGCCACATGAAAATGTGCATTTTGAAAAAGTTACTTTCAAGCAGATTTATCCTTCCAAATAAATATCCTTTAAGAAAATATACTGCCACGCAGAGAAAGTATGCTTTAATAGGCAGCTTCCGTGAAAATGTATGTAGATACAACAACAAATATGTTTTACGAAGAAGGCCTTCTACGAAACAAGTACTTCTTTGAAAACATAATTCCTTTGAGAGAAAATCCCTTTTAACGAAAAGCATATTTTAAGAAAACTTAGGTTGTCATAAAAAGTACAAGTCATTGTAAAAAGTGCAAGTCATTATAAAAAGTGCAAGTTTTTATAAAAAGTGCAAGTCATCATAAAAAGTGCAAGTCATCATAAAAAAAGCAAGTCATTATGAAAAATGCAAGTTATCATAAAAAGTGCAAGTCATCATAAAAAGTGCAAGTCATCATAAAAAATGCAGGTCATCATAAAAACGGCAAGTCATCATAAAAAATGCCAGTCATTATGAAAAATGCAAGTCATCATAAAATGTGCAAGTCATCATAAAAAGTGCAAGTCATCATAAAAAAAGCAAGTCATTATGAAAAATGCAAGTTATCATAAAAAGTGCAAGTCATCATAAAAAATGCAAGTCATTATGAAACAAGCAAGTCATTATGAAAAATGCAAGTCATCATAAAAAGTGCAAGTCATCGTAAAAAATGCAAGTCATTATGAAAAATGCAAGTCATCATGAAAAATGCAAGTCATTACAAAAAGTGCAAGTCATTATAAAAAGTGCAAGTCACAATAAACAGTTAAAGTCTTTATAAAAAGTGCAGGTCATTATAACTCAAATTAAACTCATTATAAAAAATGCAAGTCATCATAAAATATGCAAGTTATCATAAAAAGTGCAAGATATTATAAAAGTGCAAGTCATCATAAAAAATTCAAGTTAACATGAAAAATGCAATTTATTATAAAAAGTGCAAGACATTATAAAAAGTGCAACTCATCATAAAAAGTGCAAGTCATCATAAAAAGTACAAGTCATTATAAAAACTACAAGGCATTACAAAAAGTGCAAGTCCTTCACAAAAAGTGCAAGTCATTACAATAAGTGCAAGTCATTATAAAAAGTGCAACTCAAATATTAAAGTTGGGTTTATTTATTTTATTATACTTTTTACCCGCGACTTTGCCCGCGTAGAATATGTGAAACAAAAAGCATCTTTTAAGAAAACTTACCTTTTAAGAAAAGGAAGCTTGTGAGAAAAAATTTCTTTCAAGAAAAGCCCCTTTTAAAGAAGGGTTCCTTTAAGAAAAAGTGACTTTTAACAAAAAGTACATTGTAGGAAAATATATTTTAACGAAAATTATGAAGAAATAAATATCTTTAAAAAAAGTGGCTTTAAAAAGAGTAATTTTTTAAGGAGAAATACATTTTGAGGAAAGTACCTTTTAAGAAAAAATTGCTTTTAACAGCAAGTTTAATTTAAGAAAAAATACCTTTTAGGAGAAAGTACGTTGAAAAAGGCTTGAGTCTGAATACAAAATCTTCTGATATTAATAATAAAATTAATCAGTTTGAAAACCAAAAATATACATTCAAGTACATATAATAAAAAATTATTAATATTGCCATGAAATTTTGTTGAATGTACAACACGACATAATATTAAAAATACTTGCGTGAACAAACAATCAAGTATCTAACATCTTAAGCCCAACTCTGCAAAATACTTCTTAAATACTTAAATACAATGCACTTTTTCCAAATCTAACGATTATATAAATCTGGAGGATTTCGCTAATGGAAAACCCACAAAACCTCAGCTTGAACTACTAAACCAATAAAATGATTTACACCTTTAGACAGACGGCCTCTTGCCAACCTTATTAACATATAAATTAAAAATTTACACCTACACGATCAACACAGATCCATACAGCGGCTTCTACAATATGTCACTTGCATTCATAAATGTAAGAGCAAAAGGATGTTGCAACTTAAAAGTATTTCATACATAATCAGGTTGTATTGAACAGGATCAATGATGATGGATGGCATCTACTGAGAATACTCACTCGTATTATTGTAACTTGCATAATCTGTGGTAAGTAGATGTTCTTACAACAATCGTTTGTATTTACAAGAAACAAAAACACACACTCGTGTACATTTTTCAGAAGTAGAAATAAATACGTTTTCAGTTACCACAGGACTATTGGTCAATGTAAATGTTAGCAACAAAACAATAACAACAGAATACAAAACGGAAAAAATGAAGAAAAACATTATCCAAATACAAAAACAAATCAGTGTTCGTATGCAAGGGAACAAATAAACGATATACGAGTATAATATAACGGTCTTTACATAAGAGAGAGCACTAGAACGAGTATATGGAATCTGCAGGGAAACAGTTACAAGGCAGAGCAGCTGTCAAAGGTCTTTTCAATTGTTTTGATTGTTTGTTGTATGTGTGTGTATGTATGTGGGAGTTTCTTTGTGTGCAAATACATACATTCACGAACATGCATGAACATGAATGAATGTGTATCGTTTATGAGAAGAGTGTAATTTCGGTAAGAAGGAGTATAAAATAAAATATTTATTTTTAATCCGATTTTGTTTGTTTGTACAACAATTGCGCGTTATTTGACCAATCTACCAATTGTTGTAATCCCATAAATCAGGGCATTAGTAACAAATGTAGGTAGACATTGGACATTGTCTAAAATGAGGTAAAGTAAGGTAAAGTATGCATGTATCTAGCGTAAATGCTTGAATTATGCTTGCAAGTATGTGTTTGAACGCAAACAATGAAAGAAAGAATTGAAAATCCTTAAACTTGAATAGATATTATGTTTGGTCGTTTGTAAATTTTTTTTTCATTTTGGTTATTTGAACTGCTTTCAATAGAGTCATTTAAGCAAATATGTATATAAAATATAAGCAAATGTATAAAAAATAAGCAAATATATAAACATTAAAACACAAATGCTAATATTTACTCAAGAAGAAAATTAAAAATGCATATATTGTATTTTTAATCAAAACAGCAGGCAACAAACTATATATATATATATATATATATATATATATATATATATATATATATATATATATATGTATATATGTTTTAATAAAACTGCATACAATTTTATTGCTACCCGCGACTTTGTCCGCGAAGAATATGTGAAAATGCACCTAATGTTTATCTTTGTTGCCTTTTTACTGGATCTAAGCTTAAAACGGTCCTCGATATTAGTTTGTTAATTTCATATATTCGCAGAAACGTTAGACCATTGTTGACCACTCGGTGCCAAAAACAAATACATTGTTAACTCAATTGTATGATATTTAAAATATTCATAGTTATCAGTTTAAAAATTTAATGTCCATACAAATTTGCTTCACCACTTAAAAGGCTCATTTCGAAAAACAAATATCACGCTATATTATTCCTCGGATCTCAAAATATCTCTACGTAAAATTTCATGTAAATCGGTTCAGCGGTTTGACTATGAAAAGCTAACAGACAGACAGGGTTACTTTCATATTTATTTAATTAGTAAGGAAAAGTGCGAATCATTATAAAAAGTGTAAGTAAGTCATTATAAAAAGTACAAGTCGTCATAAAAAGTGCAAGTCGTCATAAAAGGTGCAAGTCATCATAAAAAGTGCAAGTCAGTATAAAAAGTGCAAGTCATCATAAAAAGTGAAAGTCATCATAAAAAGTGCAAGTCAGTATAAAATGTGCAAGTCATTATAAAAAGTGCAAGTCTCTATAAAAAAGTGAAAGTCATTATATAAGGTGCAACTCATTATAAAAAATGCAAGTCATTATAAAAAGTGCAAGATATTATAAAAGTGCATGTCATCATAAAAAATGCAATTTATTATAAAAAGTGCAAGACATTATAAAAAGTGCAATTTATTATAAAAAGTGCAAGACATTATAATAAGTCATTATAAAAAGTGCAAGTCATCATAAAAATTGCAAGTCATTGTAAAAAGTGCAAGTCATCATAAAAAGTGCAACTCATTATAATAAGTGCAAGTCAATATAAAAATTTCAAGGCAAGTCATCATAAAAAGTGCAAGTCATTGTAAAAAGTGCAAGTCATTATGAAAAGTGCAAGTCATTATAAAAACTACAAATCATTATAAAAAGTGCAAGTCATTATAAACTCTACTAGGCATTATAAAAAGTGCAAGTCCTCATAAAAAGTGCAAGTCATTGTAAAAAGTGCAAATCATTATAAAAATTGCAAGTCATCATAAAAAGTACAAGTCATCATAAAAAATGCAAGTCATTATAAAAAGTGCAAGTCATTATAAAAAATGCAAGTCATCATAAAAAATGCAAGTTATTATAAAAAGTGCAAGATATTATAAAAGTGCATGTCATCATAAAAAATGCAATTTATTATAAAAAGTGCAAGTCATCACAAAAAGTGCACGTCATAATAAAAAGGGGAAGTCATCACAAAAAGTGCAAGTCACTATAAAAAGTGGAAGTCATTACAAAAATGCAAGTCATCGTAATAAATGCAAGTTATTATAAAAAGTGCAAGTCATCATAAAAGTACAAGTCATTATAAAAAGTGCGGAAGCTTATGCGCTTATACCAGCGTGTATTAAATATTAAAGTTGGTTTTGTTTTTGTTTTTTTTTTATTTTGGGAAATAATCGCTCTCTGTGGTCCCTAAATAATTTTGAACAGAAGAAAAATCTCATGAAGTAGATAAATCTGTATAGAACTAATTTAGTGGCTTATAGTTATGAAAATTGAAAATTATTTTACATAATTAAGAGATCGAAAGATCAAGAAAATCATGACAGCTGCGGTTAACCAACAACAATGGAAAATGTTCAATAAACAAAAACTCTTAAATAATCAGAACACAATGAGAAGGCGGCGAAAGATCTGAAATGAATATCTGAACTGAATGTTTACGAACTGATGCAATTACAACTGCCAGTGGCGAATAACACAACAATTCCATTAAAAAGGTGAAATTCTAGGAAACCAGCGATTACGTATGAATGAGCACAACCGAAGAAAAGACGAGTTCAACACACACACACACACATATATATAAACATGAAAATTACACAAAATTCTGTAAATCATAGATGAAACAAATTATACAATTAAATGCAAGAGGATTTGAAAATGTAGGAATAAAATGTGTGTGTACGTGTGTGTGAATTGAAAAGCTTAAGTGTTGGGTAAATTTCGAGGCAGTTGTGTGTTTTAATAATTTTTGAAAAATACTTAAAACGCTGCCTGTAATCGTACTAATCGTTTTTGTTTCTTTTCTACTTCGTTAAGAAGATATTAACAAAATGTTTAAGTCTTTTGCAAGGCAGCTGAGTTTTTTTTGTGTGTGTGTGAGTGTGTTACAACTAATTTCCTTAACCATAGAAAATGGAATAAAAGATTTGCTCGTAATTACTAAAGATTTTCACTAATTTGTAAAGTGAATAATTGCTAATTTCTCTCTATTAGCCGCCCAAAACTGCTTTACTTGACCAAAACAATTGTAATCCTCTGTTCGCAATATGAAAGAGAAACAGACACACACTCACACACACACACGGACATTCCAAATGTCCTAAATAACCCCTGATACAAGAGCAGGAAAACATGATGGAACAATAACCGTGATTTAGTTGTTTTACTTGTTCCCATTGTCCTTTATTGGGTCCTTTCGTTGGTGGGATTTGTTCTGGGTCGTGTGATTGTCAAAATATTTCACTTGTTGGTCATGTGAAAAACAAAATATTTTCCTTTATATCTGTAGTGTCCTACTAAACAAACAAGACTGCGCACCATTCAACGTAGCGTTCGTCCTAACGTGTTGTTGTGTTTTGTTTTGTTGCTAAAATAAGAATTTAGAAATTTTGTATAGACGTATGTGTGTGTGCGTGTGTGTGCGAGTACTTGTGCGCATTTACAAAATGCCGTTTAGATAAACATGTTGAATATTTCATGTTTCAATCATAATTATTGTAAAAATATGAGAACATTTTAAGGGTTTATTTTATATTTCCGATTATTAACATCCATCCTGAAAGGAGTTAAAGGCTTAACGCAGAGAAAAAAAATCGACTAATTTCCTCTTGTCCTGGCCATATCTGCGGCTAAAGTGCTTGTTGTTTGTGCTCCGCTTTGAATGTTTTCAAAGGATTTCTATTCTCATTTATTTCGAAGGATTTATGTGACCCAGATACACATACTCGCACAATTAGCAATGGATTGCGTAAAATAATATAAATATGCTGGTTGGAAAAACTCAAAATTAGCAATAATAATTCCACATGAATAATTAATTATTTTGAAAATTGCACAAGAGTTCAAATAATTTTATATATAACAATTAAGAACGTTACATGCAAACGAGTGGAATCTTAAATGCCCTCCAAATCTTTAGTAAATAAATTAAAAATATTTAACCTTTGAGTCATTTTTTGTGCCCAATTTTAAAACTCTACATATTTTGACAGGGTCATTTCGGGAAGGGCCTCGGGGGAAACATCTATCTCATTTTTGTTGTAAAAACTTTAAAAGTCACTTTTTGGGTTAATTTAGAACAGAAACAAATTTGTTTTTTGATGTACTCATTTAAGTGGCAAAGGAGTGTAGAGGAGTAGGGCAGGGGAAGATCAAAGAACATCTTGCCTGCGTCGTAAAAACTTAAACATTTACCCCGGTATTCATAAAATTTAAAATGAGTTTGTAAAGGGTGTTTTTATAAGAGCTTGCTGATTTGAAATTTAAATAAAACACATACCAAATTATGAAATGGCCAAAAATAATTTTTTTATTTGGTAGATAATTTCTTGTCATTTAACATTTAAATATAATTTCGGGCATATGGCCACCACGACTATTTTGCACAAAGGTCATTCTGGAGGTCCCATTTTCGACCACCTTTTCAAGCATTTGAGGGCGTATTTCAGCAATGAAACGTTGAATACTGGTTTCCAAAGCGTCAATCGTTGCTGGTTTATCCACGTAAACCAATCATTTAAGGTTTCCCCACAAAAAATAATCGAGTGGCGGAGGCCAATTCACCGGTCCATTTCTCGAAATAATGTTGTCGTTGAAATGTTCTTTCAATAAGTCCATTGTTTCGCCCGCAGTATGACAAGTGGCACCATCCTGTTGAAACCACATTTCGTTTACATCCATATCTTGAAGTTTTGGCACCAAAAATTCATTGATCATGATTCTGTATCGATTTCCATTCACGGTAACGCGTCGTCCTTCCTCATTTCTAAAGAAATAAGGACCGATGATTCCACCAGCCCATAGACCGCACCAAACAGTACATTTATCGGGATGCATTGGTAATTCTTGAACGGCGTGTGGATTATCTTCGCTCCAAATACGGCAATTTTGCTTGTTGACATATCCATTCAACAAAAAATGCGCCTCATCACTGAAGAGAATTTTGCGGTAAAAAAGCGGATAAACATTTTTAATTGAACACTGTTTTTGAAAATAAATTTCCACGATTTGGAAGCGTTGTTCTAGAGTTAACCTGTTCATGATGATTTGCCAAACAATACTGAATAGAGACGTCACTTTAAACTGTCAAAACAGCTGTCAGACAACAGAGTGATTCGTATAAAAAAAACTTCATAAAAAACACCCATTATTTTAATCAAATTTTTTCATAAAAAATTTACTTGAAACAGATTTCAAATACATTTTATTTTTTTATGAATAATTAATTTTTAAGGCATTTTGGATTAAGAAACACAATTTATTAAATATTTTCACTATTTTTCCATGTAATATGTTACTCCAACGCCCACTAAAGAGGAGGGCTCCAAAAATTTTATTTTCCGCACCTTCTTGACCAAAAAATATACGATGATTTGCTTAACAGCATTAAAAAAAAAACTTTAAAAATTATAATGTTTTTTACAGGTTGCTTAATTCTTCTTAGGGAAACTTTTGTATCCCTGGCCCGATTTAGCTCATTTACGAACTTGACCTGTGCTATCCTTCATTATTTATTTGTACCAAATTTCAAGGGCCTGGCTCTTTTGAACGCTATCGTGATTTTCACAGATGAACATGGCTAGATCGTCTTTCATTTTATCACCGATCAAGAATATATGTGACAGCGCATAGAGAAAGAGACCTAAGGGTAAAAAAAATTAATTTTCACTTTTTTTTTTTTTTTGATGTGTTAACATCTATACGTGCGCCTCTAGGGCAGTAAACTATCAGTTTCAATACATACGCAAGTGTAAGTGTAAGAGTTTGTTTGTTTGTTGTTGTTGCTTGGCAGTCGGTATTGAAAGTGATTATTGGGCGATTTTCATATAATTTTCCCACGCGATTTTCTCCGGAAATTTATAGCCGATTTTATTAATTTTGGATTAAAACGCTAGTGCGGGTTTCGACGAAGAGTTTAGGCCAAAAATTAAGGCGATCCGATATCGGTGAGCGGAGATTTAAGTGTTTTAATTCGGAGTATTAATTTGGAGTAATATTAAAAAAGTGTTTTATGTTGATCTTCGGTTTTGTCTTATGCATAGCAAAGAGAATAGTGACGTGGTTATACGTACATATATAAAAATGAGATAGCAAGACAGCAACGTATGTAGCTTATGTACAAACATAACAATGTATGTACGTACATTTGTCTGTTGCTTTGCATTCTCTTTGTTTTTTGTGGGTTTAATATAAAATAAATAAACAAAAAGGTGTTATCACATCGCCCGTGAGTTCGAACACTCATTGATTTTTTTTTTTTTTTTTTGATGTGGCCAACCGATCCCATGCCCCAAAAATTGTTGCCTCCCAGAGATATGAGCGTTTTATAAAGTGATGGTACACCAAAGAAACACATATACCTTATGAGGCCCTAAGGCCGAGACACATAGAATCCGTCATACTTCATCGGTTAATCGTTAGTCGATTTATTGCTATGCGGTTAATTTGCATATATATTTTTTGGGATATGCTGTGATTTCCAACTTATGTACATATATCTTCTTCTTTTCTTTTTCTCATCACAGTTTGTGGGTGTTTAAAAGAATTAACATCTTAATGAACTAATTTGCTAAAGATTAAAGTATTTGCAACAAAATGACAAGAATAGACACAATAGAAACTATTTAAAGTCTAAGAAGAATGAATACAATTTCGAATAATTGCCCAGATTAGCAAAAGCGGATGTTTTCTAAAGAAGACCAAAGAAATTCAGAAGGCGGTTAATCTATTTAAACGTTTTATGAAGCAGCTAAACAATTAAAATTTATAAAAAAAACTCGCACAAATAAAAAAAAATAGATCTAAAGGAAACATAATAGATTAAAAGATAAAAAGGATCACCGAAAGAATTACAAATAAGTTTAAAAAAAATGTTTGTAAGAAAATTGTAAAATCCGATTCAGTTATTAACAATGCGGGAGTATTAACGAGAGTCGTTGTGTAGTGTGAACTACAATCAGCAATGCCGTTTGTTTTGTTTACCCTGGAAAAACTATTTTAATATGTCTTATTACGGTTCTCGAATCGATTTGAATGTTTATCAAAGATGAAGAAAACACACGAAATTTGTCTTTAATCTAGTACAATTAAAGACAAGTCGATTCGACAACCGTAATAAGTAACCAGTAACTCAATTAAGCCCTTAATTAATAACAATATTAATGGGAAAAATATTTTGAAATTGGCCAACAAAATCTATTGAAAATTTAACAACAAATTTCTAAAAAGGAAAAAATTAAATTTTCTCTTTTTAATTTTAGTAATAATATTGAGCTTGAGGCTTATTTTTATAAAATAATAACTATAAAATTATTTATTTTAATAATAAATAATTTTAATATAAAATAAGTAGTTTTATAGTTATTATTTTATAAAAATTAGCCTCAAGCTCAATATTATTACTAAAATTAATAAACCAAAGGCTGAAAAATTAGAACAATTTTTTTTTAGAGTTTATATATTTTTTGGTATCAAAACTAAAGTCCAATAAAACTGAAAATAGCGCTAGTAACTGCCTTTAAGCACGAAATAGGATGTCATTGAAATTATGCTTTTGCTGAGGCCCGTGAAGCCCGGGCTTATGCGGAATGATTTAATGGGCGGCAAACTTTTCAGACTTTTAAAAATTTTTAAACCAAAATATATAATGACATCTAATAAAACGGCAAAATGGCGAAATTTTATAGTGAAAAATATTTTACAACAAACAATTGCGATTATTACATCACTCACAATAAAATTACTGTTATTACGAATTCAACATTCCTATAATGAAAATGTCTGGGGGGACATTCGCGCTTCTGTATGAATTCCACGTGGCAGCTCTTACACTTGTATTAAAAAACCATCACATTTTCTTATACACATGACTACTGATGATGAAAGTGTAGTGGCGGCTTTCGAAAACAGCTGTTTTGCTCTGCTGTTGGAAAATTCAAAATGGTGATTTTACCTTTCCCCTGTGTCTTTCTGAACTTAAGAAAACATTTTCAAACAATTAGCCTATCAAACTTAATTGAATTTAAATTCACATAATATATTTTGAACGAACCTCGTATACGCCCCTTCCCATTAACACAACGTATTTTACTATTGAGTGCTAAGCCAAAGTTGGTAATGTTTTTTTGCGTATATTCCTATAGATATAATCAATTTAATTAAATTATACAGCAGAACAGAACAATGCTGCTTTCGGAAGTCACTACACTTCCATCATTAGTACTCAAGTGTATTTATATATTTAAATACACGGTGACACAGTGAAAATATACGTGAAATGGGACCCAGCTCAATCAGTAGGGCTCGATTAGGCGGTCATTTTGTAATTTTTAAAAATTTCGATATACCCTCAAAATCGAAAGTTATCGATAAAAAACGATTTTTTTTTTGGACTAAGCGGGGAAAAAATTATTAAGTGAATAATTAAATTGCTTTGTTAAACAGGGTTTATTTATACAAATTTGAGAAGAAAATTGTATGAGAGAACTGTATCAGGGGCGTATTCAAATCAGGGGAAAGGGGATATATCACACCCACCAAAATATTGTATATTTTAAATTGGACATTAGAAAGACTATTATTTCCCATTTTCTCTTCGAAAAGTATGCCAACTTCTAGTCTGCAAATACTCATCACGTTCAATGATTTTTATGACACTAATGCCAATTATATATAATCCGATTTGTGTGTATATAAACGGCAACACACGTTCGCTAACTGGTACTACAAATTTCTGGTCCTTGCGTAAATTTATATGATAATCATATTAAAGCCACAACCATAAAAAAAAAGCTTTTAAAAATGTCTATTTAATTTATGTGAGAATATTGCCAAACAATTTAAAGGGTTGTATGCCACACCCTCCATACAACACAACTAAATATTCTTACAAAATATTACACTTCGTCATTTGACTGACTGCTGTAATAATTGTAATTTAAATGAAAAACCTGTCAATTGCAAAATGATTCTTAAATAAATTTCTATTTCTTTAAATTGTCCTTAATAAATTATTTCTTCTTGTAGTACGCGAATTGTTTTGTGAATATGTTTCATATACCCCTTTTACCTCTGCCCACTTGTTGTCGTTTGCGGGCCTTAATGTGCCTTTAATAAACCACTAAAAATCATGAAGCAATTAAAAAAGGGTGTTTCTTTAAAATTTACGGCAATAAATAGACTTGCTGACAAGCCAGCAGCCGGACGTGATGTTGAAAGGCATTACAAAGTTTTCCTTTTACTTTACACACGCACACACACACACACACACACTCGCTGTATTTGCCATGGAACAACTGCCACAACAAACAATTGTCATTTTTATTTTACAAAATTTTTTTTTCTGGCGACAAACACGCGTTTGTGGATTTTAATCCGTTTGTTTGCCAATGACATTTCTAAAGCTTCTTTCTGTTTAAAATGTTCAGTTTAGGATCAGAGCTGTAAAGTATGCAAATCATTTTATGACCCATCCCAGCAATTTGGCGTCTGTACAGAATATAAGCAACAGTCGCTTTCATTGCTGCAGTCAAGAATTTAGTCTAATGCCCTTTTCGCTTTACAAGTTTCTATTCTTTGTGATTCGGTATTATCACTTACGAGGTGTGTTCAAAAATTGAGGTGAACTTAAATATTTCTAAAAAATATTTACTTATTCATCAATTTTTGTTTTGCCCGCTTCAAAGTGGCCCCCTCAACGCAATTAATCGTTGTAAAATATTTTCCACTGCCAAAAGACGTCATTATATATATTGGATTTTAAATTTTTCAAGCTCGGTAAAGTTTTTTCTAAGCAGAGCAGAAGAGCTGTTTTCGAAAGCCGCTACACTTTCATCATCATTACTCATGTGTATTTTTGTTTGTCACCAATTATTAGGTGGCTTAGTTGAATATGATTGATAATAGTTTTTATTTATACAAATTTTATTAGGAAATTGCATACGAGAACTGTAACAGACGGTAATACACTTTTATTTAATACCCGTGTTGCCGTTTGATTATTTTCTTCATGTACCATTTTTCTGTTTTTTTTTATTATACCAAACTTTAATTTTATTTCGTTACTTTAATATTCCAATAAAAAAGCTGAAATTTCCCAGCTCTGGAGCTGACCCTCTAGCTTTTCCAATTATTAATGCCAATGAATTTCTTACAACAGAATGAAATATGTTTAATTTATAGAAAAAAAAGAATAAAAACTTATTTTAGTTGGTCACATTTATATCCAAAAATAAGTTTCAATTGTCCAACCCTGGAATCTTCTTTTAGATTTTGTTTAATTTTTAACACCAACTTAGTTCTTTCTGAAGTATAAAATAGTTTTAATTAAAGACAATATAAAAATTAATTTTAAATACTAAAAATTAGTTTAAATTTTCCATCTCTGGATTCATATTTTGAATTTTGCTGATTTTCAATAGCAATTTTCTATTTAAGACTATTTTAAAAATAACAATCCAAAATCGAAGTCTTTAACTTTTCTGGGGGCTTCAGAAAACTGAAGTCAGGTATAGACTGGCGGACCGAGTGACGTTCATCGCTTACACGACTTCCGTATTCATAAGGACCCATAAGGGATGGCATATTAATATTGTGAGTATCACGCGCGGAACCTGCATGTACCATTTTTAATGAAGGGTATGAAAACTACACACGATCTTGACTAAGATCGTTAAATAGAAAAATATATAAAACGCATTTGCGAAATATTTAAAAAGAGTGCACTCATTTAAATCACTTTTCTTAATACAAGTTCTTCCACTGTGTAACAGAAGTCTTCATTGTTTCTATTTTAAATTGTAACAGCAGAGTTACGGAGAAAAATTGGAAGCCCAGAAAGTTTCCCTGTTCCATACTCCCATCTAAAATAAAAATACACTGAACACATTTTGCCATCTAGTCTTAGAGAAGCTCTTTTTGTGTACTTTTGCGATTTTAAATGTTTAAGACTTAATTTTTAGTTGCTTTTTGTTCGTAACGCATTCACAGTTTTGTTGTTGTTGTTGTTTTCATTATTGTTCAGTAGGTGTGGCATTTAATACAAGCATTTTGATTGTTGGTTGCTTCACAAAATCCAACAACACAAAACAAAAACTGAACAAAACAAAACAAAGCAGAAAAAACAACATCAGCTAAAGTTTGTTTGGTATCTTTTAAGTGCTCTTAAAAGTGAATACAACAGCAACAGCAGCAACAACAACAATAAAGCTGAAAAGAAGAAGAAAATCATTTAAGAGATTTTATTTCGCTGGCATCCCCCCGCCACACAGAAAAGCTGTACGTTAAACAGGATCAAGCAGAAGCACACAAAATTCATCCCCCTTTTTCGATAAATGGATTTTTCTTAACACCAGCCAGCAGCAGCAGCACAACGAGTTTTTTTTTGCAACATTCAAAAGAAAAGTGCGTGTGAATTGCAATTACGTTTGAAATCACACTTGTTTGGTGGGTTGATCTGTTCCATATCGGAGTGCATACTGTTTTGTAGTTGTTTTTGTATTCAACTTTTTTTATATTTTTATTTGAATTGATTGTTAACCGGCTCATATGTTGTTCTTAAATCGTCCGTGTTATTTTGATAATTTATCCATTTACATGCACACAAATATTGTGCATTGCAAGCTTCCATACAGTGTTGTTCAAAAGTGTGCATTGAATATCTATTTCAATCGTTTATATAACACTGCAGCACAAAAGTAATATATTTCAAAATAAACAAGCTTCATTTGAATGATTGTGGTACAGGAGACGAAATATATTTATACGAGGCCTGTTCAAAAAAAATTTGTGAATTTTAATTTTTCCCAAAAAAAATATTTATTTATTCATTAATTTCGTTTCAGTTATAAAACACTTGTGAAAAGATTTGTTCGAATCCCCGAAACAGTTGTTATATGAACTTTTTAGTATGTCCTTCAGGTCTCTCAGCGATTTGGATATTATCTGTCCTTTAATGGGTCTCTTCAAATTTGGGCGGAGTAAAAAGTCGCTGAACACCAAATCTGGTGAATACCATGACAGACAAATTCAAAAGAAAGACACAATAAATATTTCAAGTTTAGGTTAAGAAAACTTCCCGCAAACTAACAAGAATCACTTGGAGTCCTTAAGGCACCATTTAAATGCCCGGAGGACTATAGCCTACACATATGTACCTACGAGATACTGGCATGCTTCGCCGTACCTACTCTTGCGCACTCATCAGGCATCCTCTGCATGGCTCTGTGGACCAGACCCCAAACTATCTGATGCCGAGCCAGTTATAAAAGGCATTCCAGCACACACTTCGATTTTACCACCTTTGAGCCGAGGACCCTTCTTGTGCTCAGATTAATTACACAAACGTCTATAATTCCGATCTCCGATCAGTTTTAAGTACAGCTTAAATCTCCGTCTAGGAAGCGATTGAGCTATCGGGTAGCCTGAGAGATACTGAAGGGTCGAGAAAAATGCCGCCTGAGATCCACCCAGAACTTTTCACAAAGACCACTAGGGCAGCCAGTGATATTTCCCTGAGACAGTATTGATGTCTAAGTCTAAACTCCTACAGGGCCCACGAAGAAGATGTTGTACTGACTCTTCTCAAAAGAGCTGCTTCAATGGCCATCGAAACCCCTAGACGGTCTGGCACATATCCGATCGCACAGTGCCCTGTGGTCACTTTAGTCAGGAGTGCTAGCAAATTCTTTTCAAGCGTTAGGAGCTGCTAAGTGCGAGCCTGAGTGTTGCCCTTTTCTGCATCTACTCCTTAATGATGACAGCTCAACTCCTTCGTCGATCAATATCAAGATCCCTTCGTGAGTTTGCGCGCTCATCAGGCATTTTACTCTTCTGCATGTCTCTATGAACCAGACCACAAACTATCTGATGCCGAGCCAGTTATAAAAGGCATTCCAGCACACACTTCGATTTTACCACCTTTAAATGCAGGACTCTTCTTGTGCCCAGATTAATTACACAAACGTCTATAATTCCGATCTCCGATTAGTTTTAAGTGCAGCTTAAATCTCCGTGTAGAAAGCGATTGAGCTATCGGGTAGCCTGAGGGATACTGAAGGGTCGAGACACTTGAAAAATACAACCGAAGCTGTTTCAGCGTCCAAACGAGTCTTCCTTCTATTCATTCCTATGAGGCAATCCAACTGAGAAGGGTCTGTTAAAGTTTATGACAGGAGTCTTCCCAGGACTGGTCCTTCTACATTTCGTACAATTCGCGAAAAGAGTTTCTTGTCTGCAAAAAACACTTACAGCCTCCGGCGGGAATTGAACCCACAACCACTAGACTAACAGGCTGCTATTGCCAATTATCAGCCACAGCAGCACCCTAAAGCCGTCCGACTTCCTGAGTTCTATGAGCAGACAGATGTATACTTGATGTATATATCAAGAGGAGTTAAGGGAAACATTGTTTTTAGAACGGCCGGAGGAGTTGACCTCATTGCACTAGTGATATCAGGACATAAGTAAACTCTGCACATGGGCCACTGCAGAGAGGTATGAGCTCTTGTCCACTTGCTCTCCACCTGATAATTGATCCGTTACTCAAAATGTGTCGGATGACATAAATATTCCTAGCAACAAGAAAAAATCAAAATCAATTACACAACAGAGCAGAACAGCTGTTTTTGGAAGTCTCAACACTTCCATCATCAGTACTCATGCGTTTTTTTTTCGTATACATTTTACTCCCACTGTATGCAATTTGCCAAAGTGTCACATACTATTTTATATAAATACGATGGATTTACAAAAACATCTCGAGCCGTTTGTACGCACACACGAAGGCTTAAGTGATTATTTCCTTTTTAATTGGCTTTCTTTGCATTTTCTGACATTTTCATATTTTTGATTTTGACGGCATATAATTTGTTCCTCATATATAAATCTTTTTTTCTTTTTTTTTTGCTTCTTTTGTCTAAATGTGACATGATTTCAATTGCATAGAACTTCTGGTTTTTGTGGTTACAATACACGTACTTCATCCGCCAGCGCTTGAGGGGGATGGTGGGTGTCACAGCCATCTTATTTATCCATAATTATATGTTGTTTTGGATTTGAGAATGGGTGACAACCGAGAACTGGTGGTGTTGGGCGTTTGCCACACTTGTCTTGTGTTGACAAACATATCAATTAGTGAAATTAGTTGCAGATAAACACTTGCAAATGTGTATATATTTTGAGGAGGCAGATGCGTGTATGTGATTCCACAGTAAGTTGCGGTGTGTATTATTAATTTTCCAAAGTAATTGCATTATTCGGAATCAAAATTTTATGCACACGTATGTAAATACGTATGTAATTAATGTAGTATGTGTGTGTAAGTATGTGCTCGTATTTTAAAATTTAATATTTAAAGCTGTTTCTGTACAAAATCCATCCTTTAGTTAATTATTTAAAGTTGCTGAAGTAAATACAACGCTGACTTAGTTTTATTTATAAATCTGATGGTTCGAATTGAAGACCTCCATGTGCTCAATTTGATTTTGCAACACTTTTTTGGAGGTTATAAAAATACTATTTCCTTCGTTTAATTTTTTTTGTATACCCTCCAAAAAAGAATTTGGAGGGTATATTCACTTTGTCATTCCGTTTGTAACGCATCAAAATATCCATCTCAGACCCCATAAAGTATATATATTCTTGATCAGTGATGAAATCTAAGACGATCTGAGCATGTCCGTCCGTCTGTGTAAATCACGATTCAGACCAAACGAAAAGAGCTAGACTCTTCAAATTTGGTATATATATATTTTGAATCTTAGAGCAGGTTAAGTTCGAAGATGGGCTAAATCGGGCAAGGGGGAAAAAAGTTCCCCTAAGAAGAACTAAACCAACCCAGAAAAAAAACATAATTTTTAAAGTTTTTTGTTTATTTTGTTAAGCAAATGATATATTTTTATGTCAAATACGGTCCAACGCCTTAAACTTGGAGCCATAAAATAAAAGAAAATTATTTTTGGACCCCGCCCACTTTAGTGGGCGTTAGTATACGCAAAAGTAGCATAAAAATTTAACAAATTGTTTTACTTAAATCTACATTCCTTAAAAATAACATTTTTAAGCTTTAATGACGAACCTGAGACGAAACCTGGTACTACTCTGCCCTACACCCCTCCTCCTCCTTTGCCCCCTAAATGACCCTACCAAAAAATAAATAAAAAATTTTATTTTGTATATAATTAAGCCAAGCATTTATTTTTAGAGTTTTATGACTGCCGATTTCTGCCCTACCCTCTCCTCCCCCTTGGCCCCCTATATGACCCTACCAAAAAAAGGTATTTTAATTTTGTATACAATCATCCCAAGCATTTATTTTTAGAGTTTTATGACTGCCGATTTCTGCCCTACCCCCTTCTCCCCCTTGGCCCCCTATATGACCCTACCAAAAAAAGGTATTTTAATTTTGTATACAATCATCCCAAGCATTTATTTTTAGAGTTTTATGACTGCCGATTTCTGCCCTACCCCCTCCTCCCCCTTGGCCCCCTATATGACCCTACCAAAAAAAGGTATTTTAATTTTGTATACAATCATCCCAAGCATTTATTTTTAGAGTTTTATGACTGCCGATTTCTGCCCTACCCCCTCCTCCCCCGTTGCCCCCTAAATGACCCTACCAAAAAAAACTATTTTAATTTTGTATACAATCATCCCAAGCATTTATTTTTAGAGTTTTATGACAAAGGTGAAATGTTTCCCCCACAGCCCTTGCCAGAGCGACCCCGCCAAATACAGTTTTTATACCCTCCAAAGAGAATTTGACCCTATAAAGTAAATATATATATTCTTGATCAGTGATGAAGTCTAAGACGGTCTAGCAATGCCCATACGTTCGTCTGTGGAAAACATGATGTAGTCTATTTTTGAACCCCGCCCCCTTTAGTGGGCGTTGACGTACGATATTATATAAAGGAACTCTGTCCCACCAAGTTAAACATTTTAAATTCACTTACTAAATATTTGGAGGGTATTTAAGATTCGATCCGGTCGAACGTTCTTACTTGTTTTTTTTTTTTTGAAAGTTTCTTAAATGAGTTCCCATATTCTATTAAGAAAATACAACATAATTTCCTTATTCCAGCTAAGAACGTTAATGACAGACACTTCAATAATAAAAATGTCTTACGAAAACGTTTTACAACAACCACTTGCAATAAAAGCCATTTCCGCACCAAAATAAATAACAAAAACTAAATGAAAATAAAAATAGCCGGATATTAAATAAAAGTCAATAAATCATCTTAAAGGAAATATTTATGACAAATAGGCAAAAAAAATAATAATAATAAAACACCATAAATGCAAACAGATAATAAATAATTTAATACTCGTAAATATTAGGCCAAAAAAAATAAATGGAAGAATCCTTAGAATCTGCCCTTAAATATTACAATTGGGAAATAAGGACGTGCAATGCACAGGAAGAAGGCCAATTAAGACGCGTGTTAAAGAGCGTCGTTCAATTTGTTACAATTATTATTTTGTGTGTGTGTGTGTGTGTGAAACTGACAAAAACGGTTATTTAGTTTAACAAACATGAATTTTAAACGTTAAACGGTTACCGTCTGAATGATTGGCTTGGTGTGTGTTTTTTGTTGTTGTTGTTATTGTTGACAAGTTTTTTTCGCTTATTTTTTTTATTAGGGCTTAAAGGCAAAACAGGAAGGCTGGTTTGGGTGGTCACACGACAAACAATGTCATAAAAATAATAGGCTTAACCGCGAGGGGGTTGCATCTCTTCATATACCGGCATTCAACCGTTTAAAAGACCATGATTAAACAAGATCCAGCACGCACCAACGTTTAGTTTTAACACCCATGAACAAATTGGCATGTTGTTGTCGTACAACTTGTTAATATTCTTTTTTTTATAATATATATATTTTTTTCTTTTTGTAACAATTTAATACTGTTAATAAAACTTTATTATAAGTTGTTATACGAGAGGGCACACTTTCATGTTTGACTTGTTACCTGATGGCTAAAAACTATTATTAGCTTTACAAACGGAATGAATTTATTTCTTTTTTCTAACTGAATGTAGGTGTAACCCTTTCACAAAATTCATAATATTTCTCATCATATTAGCCCTATTCACAAGCTGGTGCCAGTGGTCGTGCATCAGTGCATTTGCAAACTAGTTGTACTCTACACCAACAAAATACATAGAAAATACTATCAAATACTTTCTTCTAATTTGCAAATGCAATAATACAGCACCATTTGCGCAAGATTGTGAATAGGCCTATTATTATGAATATTCTCATATTTCGAGCTGATACTGCGGATATTTTTTGTTATTGTACTAAACAAACAGAAAATAAATATTATTCGTATGGGTGTTTCTTTTAACGGTATGGGAACTTAAAATTATTATAACTCCTGATTTTTTAAGAACCTTCCTTTTGGCAGCTCAGCTGTTTTTGACATAACAGCTGATTTCGTATAACATGTTACTGTTAAACATGCTCAGTTTGGTTTATAATTCAATCATGAATCGTCTGAGAAACGAACAACACTTGCAAATTATTAGCCCTATTCAGAATCTTGTGCAAATGGTCATGTATCATTGCATTTGCAAAATATTTGTACTCTACACTAACAAAATACTTTGAAAATGCTCTCAAATACTCTCTCAATTTGCAAATGCTATAATGCAAGACCATTTGCACAAGATTGTGAATTGGGCTATTGAATTTTATTAACAAAATTCGTGATCGGTTAAGAAAGTGCATATTGCAATTCCTGCTTTATAACCACAAGAAAAATTATCTCAATTGGTGTGAAAAGCAGCCAGATGCATTGCAAGAACTGCCAATGCATCCCGAAAAATGTACTGTTTATTGTGGACTACGGGACCGGTGGCATCATCATTAGACTGTACTTTTTGAAAGACAACGAAGGCAAACCCGTTATTGTGAATTATAAAAAAACAAATCTTATTTTGAAACCACAATAGGCCCCAGTCTTGGTCTGAAAGAAAATTATTCTTCTCAGTTTTTAACTTTTTTTTTGTAAATTTGGGGAAAGAATCAACACGAATAAAATTAAAAATTTAGTGTTAAGCATTAAACACATTTAACACAGCAGGCTACCGACTACAATCTGTCAAAAATAGAATACATGTGTTTATATGAGAGTGAATATTTTCACGGCTACACTACATGTTGTTGTCCGTGCTACTTTTGCGCTTGTAGTCTATTTTCATAGGCGTCAATAAACAGATTAGTGCTGCCAATACAATGAAAAGTCTTAAATAAACGTTTAACAAATTTTTTAATCTAGTCAAGAATATGAAAATTGTTGAAAATAAAAAATGTAATAGCCCTTTGAAGAATAAAAACTATTTTGTAATTTGTATTTATTTATTTTTTTGCGTTCTCTCTCGGCTTTTATTTTTTAATGTAATTATTTATTTATTTTATTTTATTTTTTTTTTTTGGTAATAACTCCTAGAATATAGGCCCCATATAAACGATATGGGTATCATTTCAAAGTACTCCAAAATGTCTTTCTATTGTTAGACATATTTTTCAAATTTATTCACATATTGGAAGTGTTATTGAATTTTGAAATTTTGTATCTGACTTTTCAAGTAAAAATTCCATTATTTTGAATACTCTAATTTTGTATATATTTGATAGACGTTATCGATAAAAGACGTTAATTAAGTCACAAATGAATTAACTCATGAACTCATTTTCATAGTGCCATAACAAAAAAGCACATCAAAATGTATTTATTACAAATGCAAAAACAATGAAGAGCTGTAAACAAATAAAGTGTTTTTATTATTAATTTTATTTCAGTCTATAAATAAATTTAGAATAAGCGCTTTTTTATATATAAAAGTGGCACCACTAAAATGCCTGCCGTCTCAAAAATAATTAAGTAGCTGACTACGAGGCGACGATTATAGCCAACGGCTTTTGTAGTCGGTCGTGTGTTCGTGTAACCTGCTGTCTCGAATGTGTTTAAAGCATTAAACAACAGATTCCAAAAATATATGGAATATTCCTCTAGATGTTTTCTTTTAAAATGGAATACATAATTGAAAAACACTTTTAATTTTTAATATAAAAAAATTTGGGTTCACACTTCATGTGAAAAAGTGATAAAAAATTTTACTTTAACAGCTGACCCAACATAATTTAGTTTAAAGAAAAGTTTAATTGTTCTAATTAAACTCTGGTGACTTGCTAAATGACAACAACGCCACCGTTTACATTTTAAAGACAATTAAAAAAGCTGAAAATGCGTCATTGGCACGAGTCATATTTGAGGCTATTGTCTTTTAAAATGAATTATAAAATCTATGAAAACACATTTGCTTTTTTCATAAACCGTATGGTTTTCGATTACTCTATTTCTTTCTTCAGCAACACTGACAGGAAACTTATTTATCCTCGTAAAAACTGACATGCCAAAAACCATTTAAAATTGTCTAAACAAAAGATTTTAGTTCCAAAACACCTAACATATGCACGGACAAAAGAAAGCAACTGAAAAAAGCATTTCGCTTTCATTATTATTATATTTTTTTAGTCTGTGCAATTAAAATAATCAACCGGAAATAGAACACGAGCCAAAAAGTACAAAGTACGAGTATGACTATGAAAATATCAAACATCCATCCGTCACTTTAACAAAAGCAAGTAAAAAGCCAACAGCAAAAAGTTTTATATTACATCAAAAATAATGCGAGTATGAAAAAAAAACAAGATTAACATAATGCGCCAGCTACTGTTCATCATGTACGGCCGACGACAATAAGCGTTCTTTTACGCGTCGTACTCTGTGATGTCAACAAACCCTACAGAATGTCAGTGAAAACTAAAAGGAACACACGTTTCCGGTAGCGGTTTTTCAAATGAAACCAAAAGTGAGGAGTTGTAGGAGCAAAATCAAAACTGCCACGGCAATCTGTGAAAGCAAGATGTTCTTATTCAGCGAAGACTTGGGCAAATGTCTTTTTAACGTTCCTTTATGCCACAAAAGAAAACTACACGCCTCCTCTTTAAAGGCGAATCGTATGAAGTCTTCAGCAGCACACATGTCCTTTTTGCCACAACAATACGACTAGTTTTTATTTATTTATTTATTTTATTTTTTTGTACGAGCAGCAAACATGAAGTGGTAGTTGAATCCAAAGATAAAGGGGAAAGACGGTAGCACTCGTAACATTCAAATACTCTGTAAGAAGCACTTGCGATTTTTTTTTTCATTTATCCAAAGATACACTGAGAAACTTAGAGCCTGCATGAGTTTCATTAGACAATTAAAAAATAACAATAATTGCAAAAGAGCAAAAGGAATAATATTTTAGCAATTTTTATATCTGATGCACTAAACAACGAATTTATATAATAAATTAGCCTAAACGTATATTACTGGCGCACAATGGGACCTTTTGTCCTACTTACTAATAGATATATTTTGATCTGCACAATATTTTCTTATTTGCATAAATAATAAAATATTTGCTGCAAAAAGTACATTTTCCACAAAAAAAAGTACTTTTATCAATAACAACATCTTAAATAAGTACGTTTTCTTAAAAAGTACCTTTTCAAAAAGTATATCTTAAGGAAGCACCTTTTTTCTATGGCGTAACTTTTTGTAAAATTACCATTTCTCAGGTTTTTCTTTAATATTTTATTTATTTATTTTAAAGTACTTTTTTAGGTACTTTTTTCAAAAAGTAGTTATATTTTTGAAGTAGTTATTTTAGGTACTTTTTTAGAAAGTATATGTTAAGAAAGAATTCTTTTCAACTACGTACCTTCTTATGAAAGTTATTTTTGTATTTATTTATTGTTTTTAAGTAATTTTCTTTAAAAAAAAAAGTACCTTTTGAAGAACTAACTTTCCCAAAGTGCACTTTTTAGTTACCATTCCTCAAATTTCTTTTTTTTTATTTATTTAATTTATTTATTTATTTATTTATTTTTTTTTTGTTTTTGTCATTTTGTACTTTTGCAGGTACTTTTTTAAAAAAGTATATGTCAACAGCGTACCTTGTTGTAAAATTACCATTTCTCAATTTTTTTTTAATATTTTCTTTATTTATTATTATGATTTTTTTTTGAAGTACTTTTCTAAAAGAATACCTTTTATTAAACTAATTTTCTCAAAGAGCACTTCTTAAGTAAACCCTTTTCTTAAAAGTACTTTTTTATGGGAGTACTATTTTCATAAAGTTCCATTCTCAACAAGTATATCTTTCAAAAAGTACCTTTTCCAAAACAATTATATGCCAAAATTAAATTTTCAAAAAATACCTATCCGAGGAAGTACCATTTTCATATATATGTATATACACCATTTCCCAATAGCACTATTTCCAAAAAGTACTCTTTCCAAAAGATAAAATCACTTGAATTCTAAATAATAATTCCCTAGTAGTTTTTGCTCTCTATGTTCAGCTATTTTTAATGCAATTTCTCCCGGGAATTTTTGTTCTCTTCCCTTGTTCCTTATTTTAAACAAACTTCGAAATTGAGAATCTCTGTCTCGGAAAAAATCTTCAATACCAATTTATTTATTTCTAAAGTATAAAATAAGTTTAATTAACGAAGAAAAAAATTTGATTTATTTAGTAACTTTAACATTCCATAAGAGTTTAAATTTTCCAGCCCTGGAGCGTTTCTCATTTCTAATATCATGCATTTCTTTCAAATATATCACATATAAAAAGAAGAAAAAATTTGTTTAAAAGTAACCAATTTTATGTAAGTCCCGGTTTACACTATGCAACTTTTGTTGCAGCAATTCTTATTCTGTGTGAGAGTCCTGAAATAAAAATATATACCGTTTGTATTCCTTTCTCGCTCTTCCTCACTAAATATCAAGAATTGCTGCGACAAAAATTGCATTGTGTAAAACGGGACTAACAAAAAAAGGTTTCAATTGCGCAAACCTGGAACCGGCTTTTTGATTTTATTTGATTTTTAATACCAATTTAATTTAAAGTTAAACAAATCAGAAACTTCTCACAGACACATTAAAATTTACGCCTGAATAATAAGAACACATTAAAAATACTCTGTGTCCCAACATATTTTGTTGAGTGTATTTCTGTGATCATGATCTTTACAATTGCATGATCTTTAAGGACTTGAGGGTTACTCCTTCAAGTCGTTTTTTCTTTTTGAGTAGCATTTGATGAGTACAAAATTATTCATTATGCTGCAATTATTGTTTAATATTTCGCGATGCTTGACAGCTGCAACATGAGTGCCGCCAACCAACATTTCACAACTTTAATTTTCCGTTTACGCTCTTACAATTATTATTATCGTTTTATTTAAAGAACGTAAAGACCAAGTCAAGGCGTGTGCTCTTGATCATCATCATCATCATGATCTGCGGAGAATACACATGGCTTCCTGTTAAATTAGATTCTTTGCTATTGTCCTGCGTATTAAGATTCATATTGACAATTCTTACCGGAAGGATCATGCTACACACAGCAAATGTACTCTACGTCTGTGTGTCATAATTTGAACAAAAAAGTGGTGGCTTCCACTCATTTAGTGTGCAAATATGTTATAAAGATTTTTCCTTTCTATAATTGAATCTTTTTAAACATGTTGTTTGTTAATCTTGGCGTTACATACTCGTACACAGAGACATTGTGATCTGCCGTATGGATCGTGCTGTTTAATTTTGATATTTTGATTAAATTTTTGGAGGTGTATCACCATGTGTAGCAATTAGATAAACATGTGCAAACAGTTTTCTTAAGATTGTTTTGTTCAAGGACAATAACGATCGCGTGTTCTGGGTGTTGAGAGCAGATTTTGATTTAGAAAATATGTATATAAGAAAATATTTCAAGAGGATGGAACTAGAACAGAAACTTACATCTGCCTCTTTAGGGATTTTTTTTAATATAATTTGGAGTGGTATTTAATTGAGCGGAATGTTTAATTATCAAACTGCATGGCAACATTTTCTTTCATTTTTGTTAAGTTGTTTTTTAATTAATTTGTTTAATACCAGCATATTACCCGCTATTTTGTAAATGGATGTTTTTGTATGACTTATAAATAATAATATACTTTTCCCTAAAAGATTTTTCGAAGTACTTCCGTTAAAAAGTACCTTTCCGAAAAAGTAACCTTTTAAAAAGGTACGTTCATGCGTAAATACCTATTAAGCGTTTTATTTTCAATTAAATTTTTCAGAGTAGTAATATAAAAAAAGTACTTTTATGAACAAATACTTTTCTCAAAAAGTACTTTTTTGAAAAAGTACTTTTCTCAAAAAGTAGTTTTTTGAAAAAAGTACTTTTCTCAAAAAGTAGTTTTTTGAAAAAGTACTTTTCTCAAAAAGTAGTTTTTTGAAAAAGTACTTTTCTCAAAAAGTAGTTTTTTGAAAAAGTACTTTCCTCAAAAGCAGTTTTTTGAAAAAGTACTTTTCTCAATGAGTACTTTTTTGAAAAAGTACTTTTTGCAAAGAGTACTTTTTTTAAAAAGTACTTTTTCCGAAGAGTACTTTTTCAAAGAGTACTTTTTTCAAAATTTCTTTCGTCAGAAAATATTTAAAAAAAAATAGTTTTCTGAAAATATTTTTCGTCTGGAAAATATTTTTTACAAAAACCAGTTTCCGGAACGTATTTTTTTAAATACGTTTTTAACGACATATTTTGATGAAAAACCTTTCCCCAAAAAAAATCTTCGAAACAATATCTTTTTATGAAGTACATTTTTAAAACGTACCTCTGTTAGACCCCTTTCCCACACATCAGGTTTGACTCATCAAGTCTTGATCTTTTAGGAGAGAGCGGTGAAGAGCGTAAAAAGGGTTACAGACTTGACGGTACTAGTCAGTTTTTATATTTTCTTTTGTTTTATCATCCGTAATATATTAAATGAATGTTCAGCAATGAAGAAAAACTTGACATGACGTTTCGTATGTGAACGTAAATGCAGGTTCAAAAGAAAATTTAACAGAAACTGATCAAGTAAGCCTGATGTGTGTGAAAGGGGACTTAAGGACTGCCAAAAGTTTTCAAATCCTAAAAGTACATTTTCAGAAATTATATTTCCAATTATTATGTTTTTAAAAATTGAATTTTCAAAAAAGTACTATATATTTGCAAAAATATCATTTCGCAAATGCACGTTTTCCAAAAACTGCTCTTTTCAAAAAGTAGAGTATTTATTCAAAAGGTACTATATTAATCCTGCAAGTACCTCTTTAATGTCTCTGTTCAAAAATACACCATGTCAATTAGTAATACGGATATAACTCAGATTTAAAATATTTCAAAATTATATGGATTTTTTCGACTTTAAAACTTATCGCACCTCTTTCGTAGGTATCTTTTTGTACACAGTTTCTTCTGAGCGATATAGAGTTTATTTTTACATATACATATGTGCATACATATTTTATTATTACCAAAAAAGTACCAACACAGGGTAAGATTTTACACCTTATAATTGTTTAAAAAGTACCAAAACATATTCGAACTTTTTTGTTTTAGAAGAATAGAACCCTCGGGAAAGCTTTTCGCTATATAATATACTCGTATACTATATAGTATAGAAGATGTATAGAGTGCAAAAAAGGTACCAAATTCAGTTTTTATCCCTTTTAACCGCTGAAAGTACATTCATAATACTATACATATATGCATGCATATCAAAAAAGTACCAAACATGTATCGCATTATGTTTGTGCATCATTTGTATGCTTTCGAGAAGTAATTACAGAATGATGCGCAATATTTACTGCCTGTTCGCCGATGTCGAAAGCTATCGTTCGATCGAATAAATTACATTTAAAACAAAAACAATTTTTTAAATTTGTTTTTGTTTTAAATGTTATTTATTCGATCGAACGAAAGCTTTCGACATCGGCGAACAGGCAGTTAGTCTTTGGTTTACATACATATATATTTTATATTATTTTTTAAAACATTTAAAAAAAAAGAAATAAACTCCATTTCAAATGGCCGCAAGTGAGTATAAATTACATTATTTCACAGCTTTAAAGCATTTAAATAATTTTGCTAAAAAAAAAATCAAAACTAAAAGTTGAATATTTCAAACTTTAAAATGCACTAAATTTAACGTGACTCCTGATTCCTTTGCCAATACATTCAACATTATTTCAGTCTTGTTGTTCAATTTGATTAATTTGTTAAAAAACTTAAAACTGCAGACAATGTAGATCGTAATAAAAAGCGCACATTGAGTAATTGCCTGAAATCACGTGAATCCGGTAAAGGCAAACGAAAGCGGGTGGATTTTTTCTTTTCTTTTTTAACTTAAAAGTATTTAACAAGTCTATCCCACAGACGGCTTCAAAACGAAAACAACAGCAGCAGAAAAAACATCTAATCATTGTTTCAAATGCGCATACAAAATACATTTATTTCGAAACAGCTAAAAAAAAGAACTGCTCGTAAAATGCAGATCGTTTGTGGCGATAACATTCTTTACAACAAACACACTCACTTGCAGCAAACCAAAAGCAAAACTTTACCAACCAGAAGAGAAAACAAGTAAAAACGTTATATTCGACCGGGTCGAATCTTTAATACCCTCCAAATATTTAGTAAGTGAAGTTAAAATGTTTAACTTGATGGGACAGAGTTTCTTTATATAATATCGTACGTCAACGCCCACTGAAGGGGGCGGGGTTCAAAAATAGACTACATCATGTTTTCCACAGACGAACGTATAGGCATTGCTAGACCGTCTTTGGCGGGGTCGCTCTGGCTAGGGCCGCGGGGGAGACATTTCACCTTTGCGATAAGACTGTAAAAAAAATATTTGGGGTAATTAAATGTAAAATTTATTATGTGAGTGAAGGTAAATATGCCAAATTAAACATGTTTTGACGTAAGCAGTTACGAAACAACGTATTTAGCTGTAAAGTTATATATGTTATGACGTAACGAAACAAGTGAAATGAATTTTTTTTTATGAAAATCCATATTTAATAAATTTTTTGAGCATTTTGTGAAAATATTTACAGGCCTTGAAAGGCCAAATTTCGGGCCATGAGAGTGTGTGTGATCTTGGAGGGATTTCGCCCCCAGTAGCCAAATAAGGAGTTGACATGCCTTGCCAGTTAATAACAATTGATTATGGGGGTGTCTTCTATCACACTTAGCAATTGGAATAGCTAAATTGAGTTTGTGAAAATATTTACAGGCCATGAAAGGCCAATTTACGAGCCATGAGAGTGTGTGTGATCTTGGAGCGAGTTTGCCCCCAGTGTGCAAACGCCATAATATATTTAACTTCACTTCGTAACTGATTACGTGAAAACATTTAACTCGGCATATTTATCTTCACACACATAATTTCTTGTTTTGTTTTTAAAGGGTCATTTGGGTGGCAAAGGAGAGGAGGGGGTAGGTCAGAGGAGTAGCAGGTTACGTCTCAGCTTCGTCATTAGAGCTTAAAACTGTTATTTTTAAGGACTGGAGGCTTAAGTAAAACCATTCGTTAAATTTTTACACTATTTTTGCATATCATAATGCCTACTAAAGGGGGCGGGGTCCAAACATTATTTTTTTATTTTATTTTATGGCTCCAAACTTAACGCGTTGAACCTCCTCTGACATATCATTTTCTTAACAAAATTACGAAAAAAAAAACTTTAAAAAGTATGTTATTTTTAAAAGGTTGTTTTAGTTCTTCTTAGGGGAACTTTTTCCCCTCTGACCCGACTCAGCCCATTTACGAAGTTAACCTGTGCTATACTTCAAGATATATTTATACCAAATTTCAAGAGTTTGGCTCTTTTCGTTTGGACTGAATCGTCTTAGATTTCATTACTGGTCAAGAATATATGTATATATACTTTATGGGGTCTCAGGCGGATATTTCGCTGCGTTACAAACGGAATGACAAAGTGCATATACCCTTCAATTCTTTTTTGGAGGGTAGAAAAATAGGAAAAGAAAAGAAAAGCTAAAGCGGTACATAAATAAATGGAATTTAAGCAGCGAATTGAGCACTTCAAACAAATTACCCTAAAGGGCAGCAACTAACGGACTGTGAAGAAATTTTTAACACATTCATTTATTCATTTACCGAATTACACACACGCACACACACATACAAACGAACGCATACTGTTAATGAACCCAGTATGTGACACACTTGTAAGTATGGCAAAATGTTGTTGATTTTGTTATTGCTGTTGTTGTTGTTGTTGTTTTATGCTTTTCCTATATGCAGCAGCATGGCACGTAATGGAACTGTTTCGGTTTCTGTTTAACAGATCAGAGATAAAGTGGGTTAATTTTGTAAATTGTTTCACAAAGTAATAGGGGCACATTACTTTTTATAATATTGTTTTTTTTTTCTTTCTTAAGGTTTTTTGTATGTAATCATGTGAAGTGCTTATGGAAAGAAAAATAAATCAATGATAAATATGTATTTACATGCAACGACAGAATGAAACAAGAATTTATAAAATTACTCAAAACAACACGCCACAAGAAATATCCTCTGCCAGGATAATTTTTATATTTATAGAATTTTGTTAAAAAAATTGATGCTGACTTAGGGTTTTTAATATCCCGACTGTCGCAAATTTATTTAATCATTCCTGGGATTTCCCTCGCACTCGGGATATTATTAATTAGGACCAAAATTAAAAAACACTTATATGACATTTAATGCTTTAAACACATTCTTGACGGCAGGCTACGGACTACACGGCTATAGAAATAGTTTACACGAGTTTATATGAAAATGCTTATTTGAACGGCTACACAGCAGGTTGCTGTCCGCACTACTTTTCCATATAAACACATGTATTCTATTTCTGTGGTCGTGTAGTCAGTAGCCTGCCGTGCTGAATGTGCTTAAAGCAGAAGTTGTACGGACACATTTGTTTTAGTTTCAAATAAAAATTTCCTCTATAGTTTTTTTTTACAAATTTAAAACTGTTAATTACAATTTTTACATAGAATAAGATGTTTTTCATCGTTTACTTTTTTTTAAGTTTAAATTTCTAATTTAAATTATTAATACAGCCTAGACTTGTGTCCAACTAGCTCATTCGCTCAGTTTTGACAAGAACCTCTGATCAAACCTATGTAATTTAAATGGGTTTGATCAGAGGTTCTTGTCAAAACTGAGCGAATGAGCTAGTTGGACCCAAGTCTAATACAGCCTAATTTATGAAAAAAATGCTAATAATAAGAGGCTTACAAAATAGATTTTTATATAAGAATTTGTTTTATGACTCTTTTATAAATCAGAAAAATTTTATAAATTATATATAAGTGAAATATAACATTTTCATTAATTATAATTCAAATAATTATTTGAAGATGAATAATTTCCCAAAATTAATTTGAAAATATTAACTTCGTAGGTTTCGTTAAAATGTTTTAGAACATTAGGCGTCTTAATAGGCTATTTTCATTGAAATATCTCTTTTTGTGATGTTTGATTTTTTTTTCAGAAATCTGTGAATCATTATTTCTCTGATTCTTTTTACAATCCGTAGTTGTATATTTTTGCAAAAAACACTCGACTACAATCTTTGATAGTTTTAAATTTTCAGAATTCCCCACAAAAAAAATCCCGAAAATCGGGTAATAAAATATGAGATAAATTGCCGGGAAATTTGTCCCGGGATTTACTGGGATAAAAAATCCATGCTGGCACAAAATTTGTTATGAATTTTTTTATTTATCTCTTGCAGTACATACAATTTGCAATGATGTCAACAACAGAGCAGAACAGCTGTTTTCGGAAGCCGCTACACTTTCATCATCAGTACTCATGCGTATTTGTGCTTATCACCACTCATGAAGTGGCTCTAGTAGAACCAGTTGACGTCACACTGCAGACACGAAATTGAATTTGTTATAAAACCTCAGCCGTTTCCTATGAATTAAGCATCTTATGCAATTGGGCAGCTTCCCCTGTTTTTCAAATATCCACAAAATTTTTATATTGTATCATTATGTTTTAGCAGCATCTCGTTAAATATTTACCTTGTTTGGTAAACATTTTAATAAGTTGTAAACAAAATTTCAAATATTCAACATCAATTGAGCAAATAAATTGTGAAAACTACCCACTTGACAGCTGCTGCAATAACACTTCCACACGGTGTTCGCTCCATCATTCCTCCATCTCCCATTAGTCTGCCCATTCACTTGGGCATCTACAAAGTGATGAGTTTATTATCTATTTACGCTTAGGATTTTGTGGGTTTCTTTTTTTTTAATTTAAACAATCTTTCATGCATTTGCTATTTAAGATGATACGAATTACTTTTTGCCGCCAGTGGTCCTTATTTTTGGGGGATGTTTTGTACATTTGAAGTTTGAAAAAAAGATATTATTTTGTTACATATTGTTTAAATAAAGGTAAGAACAATTTCATTTGTTTACATTGCAAAATGAGTTTGTAACAATTTATTTTGTGCACTCGAAATATTTATGCATGTACTCGAGTGTTTTAGGGGGGAAAAAGCAACAAATTAATCATTTTGAAAAGTAAATGAAATTAATTGAGGTTTTGATTTGTAAATAGTTTTTTTTTTGCTTCTAATTATACAAATAAGAAATACATACTTGAAAGAATGCAAAAAAGAAGAATAATTTAAAAGTTCGTACTTATGGCCACAAATTATATCATTTATATTCTAATAATTAGGGATGTAACCGATACCGATACCGATTCCGATATATCGGCGATACTTCTGATTTGCCGATATATCGATATCGGCGATATTTTAATGTCGATATGACGATACTTCTTAAATTTTTTTAGAGCTGTTTTGAGCAAACAATTCAATTTTCAACGCTTTTTACTAACCGTTGTATTGAAAATTTGGATGATTTTAGAAAATAAACAGTATGACATTCAGTTTGTACTCGTTAATAATCGCTTACACTTTTTGTTAAAAAAAAAATAATTTGTTTTTGTTAATTTCAGAATGATTTCAAATATAAATTTTAAATATTAATAATCTCTTACACTGTAATTTTGTATAATAAAAGAATTACTCTACTTGAGATTTGCATTTTAACTTGAGTTCAATTTCAATATGCGTATCGGTATCGGAATCGGTATCGGCGATATTTCTTTTTGAGTATCGGTATCGGTATCGGATCGGCAAAACGGCGTATCGTTACATCCCTACTAATAATCATAGATGATGTCGCACGTGACAATATTCTTTTAAATGAGCACATCCAAATTTAAATACATGATTTTAAATTACATATTTTTGTATAGCACAAAGCATTTATATAAATCATTTTTTTAAATTTTCACTCAAAATGTCGCACGTGACAATAATTTTTATTTATACATATTTTATGAGAAAATTGCATACGATAAGTGTGTCAATACTAAACCCAAATTGAATCCCTGTATCACAGTTTGATTATTTTCTTCATATTCCATTGTCTGAATTTTATTCATTTACTTTTTGTTGAAACTCCCCAATATCTATTAAATGTTGCAAATATTCAAAATAAAAATGTACAATCCTTCTTTAAACTACTAACCGCAAAACCTAATCAAACAAATATCCCTCATTATCCTGCCTAAGCAAATAGACTGGCTGGCTGGCAGGCAGATAAATATTCCAAACAAATTTCCATTGTAATCCTTGCAACTTGTACTCGACACAGGGAAACTTGCAAGTAAATAAACAATTAAAGTGTCACAACGTATTACATGTTAACATTGTCGTATTGTACAAAATGTAAGAGGACATGTAAACAGGAGTATGACAAAAACGCTTAAGCAGGAATGAAAAAAGGACACCACGGAGCAAAATTTTGAATGGGGCTCTACACAGAAATCAAACAAATAAATGTTTAACTTTAGACACATACTAGTGCATTTAAATTAAAAAAGATTTCTTTCTCATTCTCTGCATCTTAAATATTTGTTCTTTATTATTGTATAAAGGCCTCGAGGGACCTGCTGGGAGACGAGACTGTGCAAGAAAGTAAATAAATTTGAGGAAAAAAAAAATCCAATTAAAAATTTAAAAACCAAACAAAGGCTAAACAATAATAAAGAATAAAGAAAATATCATAAATGTACGTGCAGTCAGTTAAATATGTATATTTAAAGAATTCAAACATTAAAAGCACAATGAAGAAATTTGTAATGTTTTTTATTAAGTTGTTGCTTTACACCAAAACAAAAAAATTTAAAATTTTTGTAAATGTTATTACAGAAATCGCTATACATATTTCGAAAAGGTACGATTTTTAAAATATACTCTTTTTGATAAAATTGTTTCGAGAAATTGCATTATTTAATTTTATTTTTTGAAAATTAATTTTTTCAATATATTCTGGAAAAAAGATACTTTTTATATACTTTTTAACAAAAAGTATTTTCCATAAAGTACGTTTTGAAATACGCGTTTTGGTAAAAGTATTTTCTTATATACATAATTTTAAGAAATTTTACAAATATATTTTATAAAAAGCCTTTTGCAAAAATTATTTTTGTAAGAAGTACTTTTTGTCATAAGTACTTTTTGTAAAAAGTACTTTTTAAAAAAAGTACTTTTTGTAAAAAGTAATTTTTGTACGAAGTACTTTTTGTAAAAAGTACTTTTTGTAAAAAGTACTTGTTGTAAAAAGTACTTTTTGTAAAAAGTAATTTTTGTACGAAGTACTTTTTGTAAAAAGTACTTGTTGTAAAAAGTACTTGTTGTAAAAAGTACTTTTTGTAAAAAGTAATTTTTGTACTAAGTAATTTTTGTAAAAAGTACTTTTTCTAAAAAGTACTTTTTGTAAGAAATACTTTTGATGAAAAGTGTCTTTTGTAAAAAGTACTTTTGGAAAAAGTACTTTTTGAAACAAATCTTTTGGAAAAAGTAGTTTTTTTAAAAAGTAATCTTTGTACGAAGTACTTTTTGTAAAAAGTACGTTTTGTAAAAAAGTACTTGTTGTAAAAATTACTTGTTGTAAAAAGTACTTTTTGTAAAAAGGAATTTTTGTACGAAGTACTATTTGTAAAAAGTACTTTTTGTAAAAACTAATTTTTGTACGAAGTACTTTTTGTAAAAAGTACTTTTTGTAAAAACTAATTTTTGTACGAAGTACTTTTTGTAAAATGTACTTTTTGTAAGAAATAATTTTGATAAAAAGTATCTTTTGTAAAAAGTACCTTTGGAAAAAGTACTTTTTGAAACAAATCTTTTGGGAAAAGTAGTTTTTGTAAAAACTATTTTTTGTAAAAAGTAGTTTTTGTAAAAAGTATTTTTTGTAAAAAGTAGTTTTTGTAAAAAGTATTTTTTGGAATAAGGAGTTTTTGTAAAAAGTATTTTTTGGAATAAGGAGTTTTTGTAAAAAGTACTTTTTGTAAAAAACATTTTTTGAAATATATACTTTTGGGAAAAGGTATCTCTTGGAAAAAGTATTTTTTGTAAAAAATTACTTTTTGAAAAAATGTTACTTTTTTTTGGAAAAATACATATTGGCGAAAACACTTTTTAAAAGGAAATAACAATACATTTCGAAAATGTACAATTTTAATTTTTACTCTTTTGAAAATATGCTTTTAAGAAATTGAATATTTCAAACTCCTTTCTGAGAAACGTACAATTTGGAAATAGTACTTTAGGGAAAAAGTACTTTTTGAGAAGTGTTGTTTTGAAATCGTACTTTTTTCAAAAGATAATTTTTTGAAAACGTACTTTGTGGAAAACTAGTTTAAAAAAAGTATATTTAAGGAAACGTACCTTTTGGAAAGAGAAGTTTTTTAAAAAGGTGCATTTTTAATGAAGTACTTTTTGAAAAAGACTCTTTTTGGTACTTTTTAGATTATTACTTAAAAATACTGTTAAGAAAAAATACCTACTGGAAAGAGAAATTTTTGAAAAGGTACTTTTTTAGAGGAGTACTTTTTGAAGAAGGCGCTTTTTCGTACTTTAATAGAAAGTACCTTATGGAGAAAATAATTCTTGTAAAGGTACTTTTTAAAAAAGTGCTTTTTGGAGAAGGCTCTTTTTTGTATAGGAATTATTTTTTTGTACATGAATTTTAAAAAAATTATACTGTTTTTAAAATGGTACATATTAGAGGAAGTACTTTTTGAAAACACTTCCTTTTATACAATGAACTTTACTTAAAATGTGCTTGTTGGCAACTTATTATATGAAAATGATCTCTGATAGTTGTAATTTTAGGTTGAAAGTACATTTTGCAAAAAGTACTTTTTTAAAATGTACTTTTATCGAGATGTACTTGGATCGATTTAATTATAAATTTTACAAGGAAACCACTCAACAACTGAAGCAAAAGTCTGGATTGTGTAAATAGCACCTAGATATCCATTTTTCTATATAGACAACGTTTAACAATAAATTCCTTTCCGGCACTGCCAAGGAGTCTTGATTGTCACTCTCACACTCTCATATGATGAATAATGCACAACAAAGATCTGAGAATGTCTGCATGAACTTTTACAAAAATATAAATATTTAAACACCCGCATGCAAGGACGTGCTGAAATCAAGGTTGGCAAAAAAAAGAATTGTATTCTGGGAAAGTAGACTTTTTACATGGTTTTACTTCTGCCAAAACGTTCCACTTTTTATTTAAGCACAAATGCATGACACTTTTGACAATTCAATGAACTTATTTCTAACGATTTGACAGATTGTTAAACTGTTGGACGTCTTCTTGAGGCTGTGAAAATTTGCTAGTGAGTGGCAGTGCCATCAAACACAAAAAAAAAAAACAAAAATTGTATAAGTGAATGAATGAATGAACGTCTGTTGGAGTGTTTTCATTCATGCTGGCTGACGAGTTGCTTGTCTGACTGGCACTTTCCATTTCATTGACTTTGTTCAAACGAGTCGGTCGTTCGCTTTCCATTCATCTTAACCACCGACTGTCTATTATTGTGTTGATTTGTTTAACCAACTTTTTTGAAGTACAACAAAAGAAAAGAAAATATCCTTTCCTTTACTTGATGCAGCGAATAGTTGATCTTCAAGTGATAAAATATGATTTATTTTTTTTCTGTTTGTGGAAATCTATTTTATACGTTTTTATGTGATTTCCGTTGTCGAAAAAAAATTGTTTTTTTATAAAAATTAAAACTTTCTCATGTTTTATATGTTGGATTTGTTCTTTTATTATAATTATTTATATGAGAACGGCAGTGAGTGAGTGACCTTTTCTTATGAGTTTGCCTTTCTTAACCCTTGTCTCCAATTTTCTTTTTTAATATTTTTTGTTGTTGTTGTTTTCTTGACACGCTGCATTGCACTTACAATTGTTCGTTTTGCTTTCAACAAATATTTGCGGCTTTGTAATTGAATTTATTTATTTAGAAACGCAATATTGATTTTACAAGTCGATAATGATTTTCAATTGCATTATTTTCAAAAGTGAAAAGGGTTGAAGACGTTGGTAATAAACTTCATTTAAGGACTTTAATTATGTCTAATTATCTTCTGCAATTCAAAATTGAATGAATAAAAGCACGACAGGCGCCACATTGACAAAAAATATCAAATATTTTGTTGCCCTAATGTAACCATACAGTCTTTCTGAGGAACAAACCAGGAAAATGAATTCTTTGTTAGAAAATAAAAATATTCCTAATGTGAACACAGTTTGACCATCAATGTCACACATTTTTCTTATTAAATCTTGCAAAGTATTTTCCAACCTTTTCAGTCAATTTCTTCAGTTCTTGGCTGACACAAATATTTATTAGATTGTATTGCATCTTACAAAAGTTTTGTAAGATCCAACAGAGCCTAAGAAATATTTATATAGTTCAAAAGAGATAAAAAATTAAGGAATTTGAACGACGTTAAGCAATTATTTAATCATTCACAATAACAGGGTTACCATTTAGAGGATATTTAGAACGAATTCAACACTCGTTTAATGGAAGTTTTTTTTTAGAGAAAGTTTAAACTTTTTGGTGAATTTGATTTGTTTCTGCCACAATTTTTATTAATTAATTTTTTGTTCAAAAACGTAATCGTGACTCAGCCACTGTCTTCACATGATTTGTCCCACCTACAAATTTTTCCCGTTAACAAGATTGAGGAAAAGCTGAGTCGCTGAGAGAGCTCAAGGACGTATCAAGAAGTTCAAATCAGAATTGCTGCTGGGATTGGAAAAAATACTCTGGCACAAGTATTTTATATCTGATGGCAACTACTTTGAAGGGGACAAAATAAAAATTGATAAATAAAAAAAATAGTTTTGAGTTAAATGAAAATTAAACTTTTGAACCGACCTCTCAAATGATAATTATAAATAAAAATGCATAGAACTTCGTAGATTGAAAAATATGACAGAGACAGACAGAGCATAGGGCGACAACACGATAAAATCCACCACTAGAGGGAAGGTGTTGTAAAGTGTTGTCAATATATTACACTGGTTTACAGCTAAAAAATACCAAGAACGCCACATGTCTAGATAAGTTAATTTGGACCTCCTGAACACGAAAATCGCTGTAATTTTTTTTCCTAAGTACCGTTTTTTAGATAACGGTACTTTTGTGTTTTTCGGTGCATGGTCCCACTCAAACCCTTGTGGAGCCCAACCAAAAAGTCCGATCAAAATAAATGGCATATCGTTGGAAAGGTACTTGCATGTCTTTTCCGTCGATATGCTGGAAATTTCTATCTGACATGAAATGGCTGAGTTATGGCACCTCAAAGTTCAAAATTTGCCTATTTTTTACGTTTGTTTCAAAATTTTTCATTTTTATTTCGTTTTTTTTCAACGTTATAGTAAAGATCTGGAATGTTTTATTTTTTTAGGAAATAGTTTATTTAATTACCAACATTTTAAGCGTAATTTAAAAAAAAAATTGATGAAAAATAAAGTTTTTATTAAGGATTTTGTGGAACGACAATATTTTCATTTTCATTGCTCACACACTATATTCGGCGTCCAACAGTAAAAATTTAAATTAAAATGTCGAGCGACTTGAACTTTTGCTTTTTTTTCTGATGGATCTTCGCGAATGAGGAACCAACAATAGTCCGCCGTCATTTGTTGCTCTGATTTTAAATTAGTTGCCATACTATCTGGATTGCAAGGGGGCAATACGAAGTTTCCCTGCTTTCTATGTCTATGGGACAGCCGTGACCGTCAGAATCACTACACCCGAAAAGTTTGGCCTGAGCGAAGTGGACGTACGCACGGAGAGTACAATATCAAAAATGACCCACTCATTCCTCAGGAGAAGATAATACTTCCTCCATTACATATTAAGCTTGGGTTATTTACAAAAGTTGCCAAAAGACGGTCTTGCCATGAATTACCTTAAACAAAAATTTCCGAGAGCCACAGCGTGCAAAATTGAAGCAGGTATATTTGATGGACCTCAAATTCGGGCTCTGTATGGTGACCAAGCATTTAATGAGTGTTTAGGTCCAGCTCATTTGGAGGCATGGGAAGCATTCCAGGACATCGTTCACAACTTTTTGGGAAATTACAGAAATCTTGATTACGCTGAGAAGATCGATATATTACTGCAAAAATTCAATGCCATTGGTAAGCGTTGAGTGAAAGCATGTATATCCATGTTATCATTTGAAAATTTATTCTTTTTAACTTTTAGGTTCAAATATGACACCTAAATTACACTTCTTATTCAGTCATTTGGATATTTTCCCCACGAACTTGGGCTCCGAAAGTGATGAACAAGGTGAATGATTTCACCAGGAAATGGAAGAAATCGAGAGACGTTACAAAGGCTGGTGGGATGAACAAATGATGACGGACTATTGTTGGTTCCTCATTCGCGAAGATCCATCAGAAAAAAAACGCAAAAGTTCAAGTCGCTCGACATTTTAATTTAAATTTTTACTGTTGGACGCCGAATATAGTGTGTGAGCAATGAAAATGAAAATATTGTCGTTCCACAAAATCCTTAATAAAAACTTTATTTTTCATCAATTTTTTTTTTAAATTACGCTTAAAATGTTGGTAATTAAATAAACTATTTCCTAAAAAAATAAAACATTCCAGATCTTTACTATAACGTAGAAAAAAAATGAAATAGAAATGAAAAATTTTGAAACAAACGTAAAAAATAGGCAAATTTTGAACTTTGAGGTGCCATAACTCAGCCATTTCATGTCAGATAGAAATTTCCAGCATATCGACGGAAAAGACATGCAAGTACCTTTCCAACGATATGCCATTTATTTTGATCGGACTTTTTGGTTGGGCTCCACAAGGGTTTGAGTGGGACCATGCACCGAAAAACACAAAAGTACCGTTATCTAAAAAACGGTACTTAGGAAAAAAAAAATTACAGCGATTTTCGTGTTCAGGAGGTCCCAATTAACTTATCTAGACATGTGGCGTTCTTGGTATTTTTCCAAATTAAAAATTTGTAAAGCTGTGTTATTATTAGAGCTTTTGTCAGTTTGCAACTTGACTGAACACGTCAGCGAACTAACGGTACCTTGGGCTCTGCTATCCGCATTAACTACATTATGCAGCAGCAATTAAAATTTACATATTTGGGAAATGTTGTCTAACACTTCAATTTTTACCCCCCATTATTCATAAAAATTATGAGAGTCTAATAACAGCGTAATAAAAGAAAATTTCATATGAAATTTGCTCTACTACACTCTTATAAGCCTCTCGTAATTTTTATGAATAAGGGGGCTAATATTTATTTAACAATTTTAAATGTGTTGTCAGTGAAATGCCCATAGGAACCAAGAAAACCATCAATGAACACTTTGAATTTTTTTTTAAATTTTGCAAAAACAATCAACTCGATTGAAAGTGAAAATTGAAACACTCTCTCTCTCTATCTCTCTCGAAAATACAACGTACAAATCTACAAATTATTTACTGGCAAAATAATAACACTTGCAAAATTAAAAATAAGTGTACCTTAGCACTACACTTTTTAAAGTATTGAAAAAGTCTGTATATTAATTAGTTTTTTTTTAGGAGGAGGACCAGCGCTCAGGGGATGACCCCTACATTTGCAATGCATTGCGCCGGAACTGAAAACGAGGGGATAGTATTGAGGGGACAGATTAGGAAAGATGAGACGATAGACAGTTTTTTTTTGGCTATTTCAACCTTTCTTACTTCGTTTACTGCATTTTAAAAATTTCAATTTTTATTTTCTCCATATAAATTTAAATTTCTTAACATCAATTCATTTTTTCAATATCAATTTATCTATTCCCAATTTAATTAAAAAATAATAGTTACTAGCCTTAAAAATATAACAAGTCGAAATAGGCGGATTTACCGCAAATCTTCTTTACAAAACACAATAATAATAAAAATGAAAAGATGCTCCAAAAAGCTTTAGAACTGCAGAAGTTTTTAGGAACAAACATTAGAAATATACAAAAAACTAATTATTAAAGTTACACCTTTTTTTTAGCAGTCAAAGAAAGACGCACTAGAATTGCCTGAAATTAACTTATTTTTATCAAAATTCATAATAAACAATCGCATGCATGTATCAAGCCTGCATTAAGGCCAGCAAAAAGTACACAAGGCAAAAAAGGAGCAAATGCCAATTATATGAAGGAAATTATAAAGCAGCAGAAATATAAAAAAATAGAGCAAATATGTAAGCATTTTAGCAGACGAGGGAAAGGTCGACCATTTTACCCTCTTTGAGAAGACTGCTAGTAATAAAAATACTTTTAGCAAAAAAAATTAAATAAAAAATGTAATTGTAGGTTATGATGAAGAAAAGCATTATTTGCACACTTGAATTAAATCAGTGTGTGCGTTGAAATGAGAATAAGGGAAATGTTTGAAATATAACAGCAAACATCCTTTACCGCTTACAGTGTGTTGCAAACGTTAAAATATTAATAATAATCATTTGGTAAGTGTATGTGTGTGTGTGTGTGTGTGTTTCTTATTTATTTCCAAATAACCAAAAATTAAATAGTGTAACCAGTTAAATAAACTTCAATTTAACCAGGCTGTGCAAGAGAAGGCCCCCGCAAATAATACATGCACACATGTTTACAATTGTTGTATATTTGTATGTACCAAGTAATTGGATTTATATATATATAATTTTTTTTAATTTTAATGTTACATATCGGGTGATTATATAAGCTTCAAGAAAATTATCTATATCGATAATTATGGTTTGACAGCTGAGAATGTCAAACTGTGTTGACATTTCGGTTCACTAAAATTTTGCAACTCATCATAATGTGTTTAATGCTAAAACAACGACTCCAAATTATGGAAATTTATTTAACAAATAAATCTATTCACAATACAGTTCATGATCGTTCTTGCACTAATTTTACTCTTGTCGGTTCAAAACCATTAACAAGACGGGGACAACACGCCATACAACGCTTTTAGCAAACGGTTTATGGTAAAATCAATTTAATAACGTTATTTTCAGAAGTGGTCCTGACTACTGGCCCCCACATATCTGCGATTTAACGCCTCTGGATTATTTCTTTGAGAAAATGTTGTTATTATTGACTGCAAAAATAGATGTAACAACTATCAAACTGCCTAAATTATAATTTAGAATAAAAAAATATTTGCCGTGAGATTTTTTAAAAGAAACTTTTTTTAATAAATTTTTTTCTGACTGCAGGATTCAAATCGAACTGCCAAGATACAATTTGGACTCTAATACCTATAATTTCTATGGTATACGTACTCGTACTTAAGGTTGTACGTGCGCATTATATTTCTGCTACATTAAAACTATTTAAAACCAGCATAAACAATACATTAATACATCCATATGAATAAATAAATTCATCTAAATATGGTGGTGGTGGTTTTCTATAAGCCCTACATTTAATATGCAATAAACAACCCTAAAGCAATAGATACTTTCATGTATAACGTTTCTTTGTTGCTAACAAAATGCAGCCAGCCGGAGTCTAGGCTGAGTGAAAGCATCTTCTGTTGCACGCACACAAACAGAGAAAGGTCAGCCAACAGGCCATCATAAAATCCATATATCATATACTTAGACATACTACATATGCATGTATGTGTGTATGCATATATGTCTCTTGTATAACTGTTACATTCATTGCAACACATGCATATTTATAACAAAAACAATGCGAATTGAAACAGAATAAAAAAAGCAACAACGGTGGCCATTTGCACCCTGTCGGCGTGTTTTTTACCCACCAGGCAAAATGGTTTCCGTCTTTTTACGCCGTAATTTGTATAGAAAACACACAGGCAATACTACATTAATATTTTACTCCTTTTCCTTATTTAATAACCCAGCAAACGTTCATTATTAATATCAAATCAAGAATAATGTCAATATTAAAGCTCTTATGATCGAAATGGCGGCTGTATTGGCATTACCGTTCAATAAGATTTGGCAATTCATCATGGATCTCTTGGCGGCAGAACAACACTTCTAAATTGGGGAAATTTATTTTGCCCAAAATAAATCTGTTTACGTGGTTCATAAAACTCTTTGTCCATTTTACGCTCAACATAAGCGGTTATGTGAGCATGTAATTAGTGCAGTTATTGGTCGTTTCTACATTAATTTTACTCCTACCGGTTGAAGAGAAATTTGTGTACCGATGCTGGCGGAATCATCGGTATCTATTTCTGTCAAAATTAGCATGGAGCCGTTGGCACAATGAATGGCGAAGGTTAAAAATTCATCATTACTACATTAATTTGTATAGGTCTTTGTTAAGTCATTGGGGTATATCCATAAACCAGCAACTCTTGAAGCACTTTAAATCCATATTCAAACCACCCTTAACGCCATACATGCGGATTTCTTAGAAAATGGTCCATATAACTTTTAACCAGTGCCTTTCATACCTATGCTGGAAATCACATTTAAAAAATAAATTGTATGAAATTACTTACCAAATTATAATAAAAACTTCATCCTAACAACACTTCAACTTTGCATATTAATTTTAAGTCCTGTAGCTAAAAAAACACCCGATATAAAAATAAAACCAAAATGGTTGAAAGAAGTATGTAAATTGAAACAAAAAGAAGAGGAGTTAATAAAGAAATATTGATATCTGCCGGTTTTTGTAAATAAAACATCTAGAAAATTTTATTCAAACAACTATTAAAAAACTCTAACATATTATATTGCTTTCAATATAAAATCCTAAACCAAAAATAAAATTTTATTTACAAAAAGCATCAGTCCCTCCTCCACCGGTATTGAACAAATGAAAAAAAAAACCTAAACCAAGTACAACAATAAAAAAATAAAATGGCTACCAAAAATTCTCTTTTTCTCATCAGCTACCATCTGGCCAATCAACACTGGCCGCTCCATTTTGTAGTAGTGGCACAATCAGTGCTGCCATATGTGAATACTTATCTCTGTTTTTAAGGAATTTGTGGTACAGAAGATATGAAATGATATTTATTCCATATAAGAGATATGATAATTAATAATCGAATTCTACTGCATTTATAGCAATTTAAATTCTCCCATTGATTATAATTATATAACAAACGTTATAGAATTGCCAAATAAATAAATGAGGCAAGCATGACAGATACAAATTTTATTCGCCACTCTCTAAAACACAGGAACAGAGAGAAAAACAAGTTAAGGAAAAAAAATGGGGAATTTTTTAATACTAAATTTAATTGAAAACTCCTTTTCCTTGTTCACTTTTTTGTTTTAGTCTAAAGGGTGCTTTTTACTGAGTGCTACAAGTTAAGGAAATATTGACGCTTCCATTCTATAACGTTCTAAGTGTACTTAGAACGTTTTTAATGTTCTTGAATTTTTGAATCCTACGTTCTCTAATTTAAATACTGTCAAAATTTGGTTAAGATGCGCCGATCCGTTCCAAAGTTACATTTTCGACTTAGAATGTTATAGAATGGAGGCATCGATATATTTCAATACCAATGAAATAGGCTTTATTGGAAAGGAAATTTTATGAAATTAATGTTTAAATATGATTTCTGCCATGTGGACGACACGCGTAAAGGCGCTATCTGGAACACCAATTTTCAGCAACTAAAAAAACTTCAGTTAAGTGGAAGGACACAACCTCAGTTGCAGAGAACAGCGACGAATTAATTGATTAGGATCATCTTCAATGCTTTCCCGTACAGCCGCTACAGCTTCTTCAGTGCACACTGTTCGGCGTCTCACGGGATGCACATTATCAGTAACAGTAAGTGCGAAAACGATTTATTGCTCTTCGTATTAGCCGCTCTGAAGGACGATTATATACGCCATAAAATGGAAGAAGTGCACGATGAGTTTAACGAATACAACAATTTTTACGCGTTGCTCTAGTGTTGTGACACTCTAAAAAAAACACGCTTTACATCTCAACTATGCTAAATTTTCAGTAAAATCATAAATGTTCATCCTAGACAGGCAAACACTGCCATAGGCAACGCAAAATGTTTTAGAAACATAAAATTTTCTTGATAAAAATATTTTATATAGAAACGTGATTACTTTTAATCTGTATTTCAATGTTAGAAAAATATGGCAGCACCGGGCACAATAGATTAAAAGAGTAGGTGTCATCCATTGAGTACCGTTGCTAATTAAGAAAAATAACTTCATTCCTATAGATAAACATGATCTTGCATGTTAGGTACGAAAATTGTGCGTAAAACTATGCAGATAAGGATAAATAGAATAATTCTGAATTAAGATAGACTACAAATTGCAGGCATATGTTTCTTTCTGATTCGGAGCTACTTGTATTGGGCAGCAAATGTTGAAGTATGTAGACCGCGACCAAGACACTTCTGTTTATTTTCATACTATTGTAACAAAATCATCGTATTTAAAGCGCTTAATAATTTGTTTGTTGGGATCGTGCCCTCTACACTCGCACTGTATATGAACATCGCATTTTTATGGCCATCATATTACTGTCATCACCCGTGTTCGTTGGCGCACAGAAGGAACTCTATGATCCCTTTAGTTTTCGGATGAGAGTGCATTAGCGCGTAAAATCAACAATTTAATAACGCTGATATTTCAAGCCTAAATGAGTGAATGCGTATGCCAGCCAGCCAAGTAGTCAGTCAATCATGCAGTCATTTCTTCAGCCCGGCTCATTTTATTTTATATTATTATTGTTGTTGTTGTTGTTTTTGTTATATTTGTAGCGCAATAGTTCGTAATTATTTATGTAATAAAAATCAGTACATAAACAATTTCTTATTAGCATAATGATTTCGAAAAGAGCTTAACAATGGCAAAACAAGATGAGGGTGCCTCTTGGGTTGCCATGCCACTTATATTCGAATGGTGAGGATTATTTGTTACAACAATTTCTAATTACTGATGGTGCGAATGTTATTTTTTTGTTTCTAGTTTTTATTACGATTATAAGCAATGATTACACTGGCTAATATGTTCGAACATAAGCAGGTCATTCTGATGGTGGTGGATGAAAATTTTATAAAATTTTCGAAGAATATTTTTAATCTTTTTTAATTAAGTTGTAAAATGTTTAGAATTTCCACACGGTTTTTATACCATAAATCATGTTCTTTGTTAGTGAATGCAACAAAATCGACATGTTGCGTTTTAGAGAGAGCCGGAGCAAAGTTTATAGGACCCGGGCAAGATAAAAAATTGTTTCATGTGAATAATATGTGTTTTTTACATATACTTTAAAACAATATTTAGTTGTTGTTGTCCATGATTCTTTCTATGCAACTCCATTAAGATTTTCATCAGTTTGCCCAATGCCGTGTACTCTAATAATTGAAATCGAGCACTGAATTTTAAAAAATGTTGCACAAAATATATTTCATTAGCGGACAGAAGAGTTGAAAACAAGTCGAATAGCTTTTAGAAATGAATTCGCCTTGGTTGAAAGTTCTAACATGAAACAGATATTGTATATAATAAGGTTACCAGGTAGCTTCATCCCAATTTGTCGCTACAACTTTGGCGATTTGTCAAAAAATGAAGCAGCGTTGCTTTAGATATAATTTAAATTTTTAATTTGTATTTTTATTGTATACATTATATAATACTTTTTAATTGAAAAAATATTTACTGAAACAAATAAAAAACTGATTAATAAGTGGAAATTTTCAGAAGTTGATGAAATGTTTGGAGTTTTCAAAAAAGGATAATATCGATCAAATGGCGGAAAGTTAACACGTGAAAAGAAGTTTTTGACAGTTCGTCTCTGAACACAGCTGATGATTACGTAGGCTCTTAATGCCACCAGGTATTAATTGACCTTGTATTTAATGCATAGCTCTTGTTTTTTGCCATTAAAATTTGTGATACTCCTATTGAAGCAAATGTACAGAATGGCAGAGAAGTTGCAGTTAATGTCAAGAAACTTTTTTTTGCTCGTGTTGTGTATTTTAGATCTTCTAATTGCATACAAAACAAAAATGTTATGAATTAAACAATAATAGAAACTATAAATAAGTTTTACAAAGAAAAGTATTCGGTGCATTGCGAAGAAGTACAGTTGCTAATTTTGTATAGCATTAATAATTTTTTTTCAAGATATTAAATCATTAAAACAAATACCTATTCCCTTTAAAACAGTTTCCCCAGACGTGTCTAACGCATTCTAACACATCAAACGCAATAAAACCCGTTCACAAGCTCAAATTGAGTCGTTCAAAGTTAAAACAATCAAATCTGCATAAATTTATCGACCAGAATACACTACACTGAAAATAAAAATTAATACAAATGTACTTAAATCAATACGACACGATAAGTACGGATTTCCTTAAATTTCAGAAATACGGATGTAAGTACAGATCATTGAAGTACTAAATAAAACTTATGTTGTTTTCTTATCTAAAAAATAATGCTACATTTTTTGCACTTTTCAAGGGAAAATGGTAAAATTATGGCAACTGAAAATATTGAATTTATTGGAAATTGATCGATCCACCATCCCTTATGAAAATGTGCTTTATTTTCAAATTGTGATTAATTGTGTTTTTTTTTTAGAATAAAAAGTGACAAAATGTTACATATTTTCCAGAAAAGAACTCGCCATTAGCTTTAGCCAGGGGCCAAATTACCGCATTCGACATCGATCGAAATTTCAATACAATTTATATAAAAAATTTCGATCGACATCGAATGCCGTAATTTGGCCGCCAGGTTCAATTCCAAATCGGTATTAATATTATTAAGAAACAAATAACTGTTATTTATTTCTTTCTATTTTTTACTTTTCTGTTTCTCTTTTTATACATTTTTTTTATATATTTCTTACATATTATTTTTTGATTTTGACTTACCGCAGAGTTGAACTCAGGACTCTCGTATTCATAGTCTCATATTAACTACCTCAGCCAGCCACACTCCTTAGAATAAAAATTGCTGAGTTTTAGTATCGTTAAAAAATATTTCTTTGTTCAAAAATCCGTACTTAAACCGAGGAAAACAATTTTTGGAGTATTTTATACTCATTTTGAAAAAACCCTATGACAGCATTTCTAATCTAATCCCGTTTTACTTTATTTTTAATATACATAATAATAATGATATTCGTGCTTAAATAAGTTTGAAAAAATTTTATTTTAGTACGAATCTTTTTTTTTATGCATATATCGCATAGCCTGCATACATATACACATATCCATTTATTGGCTTATAAAGTTACACATATTAGATTATTGTAGAGATGGCAGGAAGACCCACTATTAGGACAGGATACAGCCGCTTATGTATGTATATAATATCTATATGTGTATAAAAAATAAATCACTCACCTTTTATATCAAAATTTCCTTTAATGGCAAGTATGTACAAGCATGTGTATCAAAGCAAATAAAACTTTGTGTAAATAATCCTTTTAATCCTTGCAATGTGGATATGCTTATTTTTATAGTTAGATGATATGCTAACGTTAATATAGTACTAAAACTTTGTTATTTACATATATTGATAGAATATGAAAGTTTTTCGATTTAAATTGCACACATATCCATTCATAGAATAAATAGTATTTATACACAGCTGAAACACTTTGATCTCTATTTTGTTATTTAAATATTTAAAGGAAACAATTAATTATTATTTAGAACACGGGTTTTATAGAATGAAAAGTAAATTCACACACATTTGCCATTTGTTGTTGTAAGAATGCCAGAACCAAAATGTAATAGTAAAACTAAGTTTACATTGACAATATTCACCGTTAGTTTCAACCACGCAACGACAATGTCAATTTTGAAATGCAAATATTTGAATTGCGACTGTATAAATGCCATAAATGTAAATTAATACAATAACGGTATTTTATGTAGTTATGAACATGCTATGTACAACATATGCACATACTTAGACAATTTTCATAAACTTATGCATGTGTACGAGTACCTAGTGCATGCACTATCTTGAATAATCCTGCACAGCCACATGCATGCATATGCATTCATGCATATGTATGTACATGCATAGATATACATATGTATACGGAGAGAAAAAATATTAAGGAATGGCCAACAAAATATTAAAAAACTAATAGGTGCTATTTTGCACATATTTACCATATGACATATACATACATACATGTATGTGTGCACAGACTTTATTTGGCCAGCAAGAACAACAAACGGAAAATTTCGTTAAACATGTACAAAAGTACTCAAAGAAAGACGATCAGGTTTTAATGAGGTTATAGAAGAAATAAAATAAAAATGAAACACTACAGCGTGGGTGTGTTAATTTCGGTCTCATACACATTCCACCATTATCCTCACCATTATGCATTTTAATATACACTCATAATTTATAGACGCCATTTTTGTATAAATAAATATGTGATATTATTTTCTTTTAAGTTTTGTTTCTGTTTTTTTTTTTTATTCTTTATTTTAACACACTCACTCATTGCCGACGGTAACTTTGTGGCCATTGAAAATTCCCATGATATTAATGCGCTTGAGTTGTAGGAATTTTCCCAGAGAATCTCTCACGTACACGTGCTCTCACCAACTACAGTTATTTCTCAAAGAACAAAAATTGCAGCAACAATAAATGAGAGGAAATTATTGTTAGAAATACAGTTATAAAAACAAGGTGATGCTTGCAATTTTTACAAAGCAACTCCCCAATTAGCTCATATTACGACTCTAGCTCTCTTTCTTTCATTCGCTCTTTACATCTCTTGGTTGTCTTCTTTGTTTAACACAATCAAGGGGTGTTTCTGATTTTTCCAAGTTGTTCATCTGTAAATTGCATCATATGTCGTATTAACAGCCATTATCGCCTGCTTCGTCGTTAATATAGTTTGTTGGTGTTGGTGTTGTTGTTGCGTTTTTTATTTTCTTTAAGCTCTTCAAATCATCAACACCAACGGCGGCAGCAGCAGCAGCACCCATTGTTACATATTTGTATACATTTCCTCTTGAGTGTGTGTGTGTGCGTGCGTGTGTGTGCACTAAAAGTTTCATCTTTTATTTAACCCGTTTAAATTTATTGCATGTTTGTCTGCTTGTATTGTGTGCCTTTTGTACATATTTGTGCTGTAATTTACTTGATTTGCTCCTTTTTTCGGTTGTGTTTGCAGGTGGCCGTTTTCATATACAAATTTTTTTCTTTTTCATTTTATGTTGCATTTACAATGGCTGCTCTGAGATGATGATATTGCTCAAGATGTTGTTTGGAAATGTGGCATTTCATGCTTTTATACAATGGCCTTTGTCGTTCTGTTTGATTTATCCCCTTCCCCATCTGTCATCAATCAGGGTTTGTTTCAAAAGCTGAAAATGGAATGCAGAAAAACTTTAAATTTTAGGGATTTTAAGGATGGATCTGCATAGTATGTAAGTGTGTACACCTATATACTATAAGTTTTGCAAATGATTTGCCATACCACTGAAATTGTAGAACGTTTGGCTCCGTTCCAAAAAAAGGCCTGCATCTAAAAAGGGGTTTTAGTTTGCAGTTTATCGTACATATACGAGGTATGTTCATGTACATATGAGGTATGTTCAAAAAATAAGCTCAATTTTTAATTTCCGCGGAATTACATTCTGTTAGAGTCTCTTTTTTTTATTTGGAGAATCAAACCGTAATCATGGAGTGCGTGTCATAGAATAATAGCACGAAAATGTGTGACTGTTGTGAACAACCGGCCATAAGTTAGTGTGTTATTTGAAAATTCGGCCAGCTGTTAAGAAAATGACATACTTATGATTATTTGCTTTCAAAGAAAGAGTGAATTAAAAATATTTCCGATATTTTAAAAACCATACCTACTTCTATTTAAAACTATATACCTATTTTGTCTTTTACTGCACGAAATTCTGGAAATAAATTTGTACGTACGTAATAATAACTTTTTGACGAGAGGCAAACGGAAAGACAATTCATAAAAATTGCATGAAATTTTGTGGAAAATATAAAATTAAGTGTTTAAAAGTAGTTGAAATCTTGATACAGGCATCCATAAGGTTATTGTACTCTCAGTCAGAAAAATTGTTACAAGTAGTATAAGTTTTTCAGGGAACGTCGAGAAATAGTGCATGACGACACGCGTCCTGGACGCCTCTGCACATCAACAACCGATGAAAATGTTGAGGAATTAAAGAAAATTGTTAAGAAGAATCGTCGAATCACTATTAGCAAAATTACTGAGTTTGGCGAGGGTGACAGTAAAGTCCTTCCAGAACTGAAATTTTACAATCCCATATATTTTTACTTTATTTTTACTAGGTATATCTTATTTTGTCTCTTTTTTAGTTTGAAAATACCCATAAAAGGAGAGCTTATACCAGAAAAATCACATCAGAGCTGATTCGAGGATTGGAAAAATCGCTGGCACAACTGTACTCTATCAAAATAGAATTGATGATGATGTTTTGAGCAAATAAAAATTCTCAGGATTTTTGAACAGATCTCGTACTTGAATTTTCTTTCATAACAAATAATAAATCGCATATAATTTTAATTGTTGCCCAAACGCCGCTTGGTTGCTTATTTCGGTATTCCATGAAGCCATTATTTGTTTTTTTAAGGCATAATTAATAAAAATTATTGTGTATTTATGAACTGCTCATATGACAGTTTGAAGAAATTTGTTAAATAACAAGTACAAAATATTTTTTATGAATTAGATTTTCAATGTATCTTTAATCATCGGCTAACTTTTTCAGGTAATTTTATATGTAAAATTTGTCTTTCTACCTATTATTTTGCATATTTCTAATAAAACTTGAATTATTTATTAAATTAGAATTATGTTTTTAGCTTCCCCTTAAGAAAATGAAAAAAAATAAATCAAGGAAGTTATTGATTTTACCTCTTTTTGAAAAAAAGCTACATTGAATTAGTGTAACAAAGTCAAATTAAAAATATAATGAAACAAAATAATTGAAATTACTATTCAGAATTGCTTTAACACAAAAAAGTTTCACTAGAGAACTTTACAATGACAAGGATTCATATACAAAACAATGTATCGCATATTTAAGAGCACAAACTTCCATCTCCTTTGCAAAACTACTTCAGAATTTCTATTCTTTCACTGCAACATTAAAATAATGGCAATTAATAGCGGCTACGAAAATTCTTCTCATGGAAATACATATGTGATCCTGCAGTTCATAAGCAAAATGGCAATTTTTTCAGATAATCGACTTTATAAATTAAATATCGCGCTTCTACTTACACGACTTTTTGTACTTTTCATTTATTAAAAATAAAAAAAAGCACTTACATACATACAAACAGATGTACAGGCATATGCACACACATACACACATACAATTATTCTTAAAGTGCTACTGAGTTTTGATTTGCACAACAAATTCTCAAATTATATACAATTGTGCTTTTTTCTAGCCACAGTATGAATGTTTATAACAATAACGAGTGGAAGGCTTTCTTTGATCATACAAAATACTACATTAAGTTAGGCCTACCGACTTTGTGATACCCTACAGCAGTTCAGATTTAATAAAACACATGCATATATATGGGCTAGTAAGCAGATTTGGCTTTTTACCTAAACTTAATAAGATAAACGAACTACTTACTTGCACTTTGTACTCAAATGGAGATCACATTCCCAGCTGTCGTATCAACAGAATGAAAATTTATATTAGACCTCATATAGAAATTTATATACATACATATTTTGTATCAAACTTCACAACATGGTCGTAACTAGCCTCAGAAATAACTCTTAATGCCCTACCCTCGATGCTATAAAAAAACACAAAGCCCTAGACAGGACCCTTCTGAATAAAAAGCTAAAATATTTTATAACAAAAAACTTTTAACATGAAACCAACTGGGAAAATTAAACATTTAAAACACCACAAGTGGTACACCGGTAGGCAACAATTCATTTCGAAAACAATACATAATCTACATTTACGATACGCACGTAATATAAAATAACACCAAAAGCAAAAAACTACTGAAAGGATTATACACAATATTTGACTAGAAAGTAATCATTAAATCTACAGGAATTTTAATGTGACTGCAAAAATTGTAAACCTCCAACTGCCAGCAAAAGAAACAAAGAAATACAAATAAATCATTCATTCAAACTTGCAGGCATTTAAAATACTCATACACGCACAATAAGGAATATGAAATGCATTTACGCCGAAGAACATAATACAGACATACATACATACATGCATACATACATACATACATACTATGTACATCCCTACATACGTACGTCCATACATAAAATGTTTGCATATAAAATCTAAAATCAAAAAAAGGTACAAAATCCAAGTGCAGACAATGGCACAATCATACAATTCAGACATTCATCTCTACACCAAAGTGCTCCTGAGTACGCTGTGAAAGGAGGAGGAAAGGCAAGTAACTCAACATAATAAGAAAAAGTACGAATGTAAATAGAAAAAATAATAAAGCAAACAGACAGACTTTGACATGCAAACAGAAATACCCCATGCACCAACAAATAAAAAAGCTGCCAGCTGGTTGAAAAAATCTAACAATCGCCAAATTATTATTTTCGCAGATATATAGCTGACCTGGGTGAATTCGCAGCTGTGAAGCTACGATGGAGAGTTTTGTGACTTGTTTAAGGTGAGTCCAGTAAATTACTAAACTTCACCGCAGCTAATAACTAGGGCCGTGAAATATGTAATCTCTTATAAAGGGTATTTCAACAAGTACTTCTGAGTTCTGAGTACCCGTTTATTCAGTCTGTTCTACCAAATCATCACGTACGGATATAGTATTCAACAAGCCGTGCAATTAATAATATTTTTATATCAAAATTGGTGTTTTGTTCAGTCAAAATACGGCGCGAAGAATCGTCTTCAGCGATTGGGGCCATTTCTGGATGAAAGGGTATGCGAACAAGGTGCTATAACATTCCACATTAGTCCATTTTTGCATCAGTGAAAAACTGGCAACTCCATTGAACGCATTATATACGTATACACACACACACCCAAATGTATGCACATGCATACGCAGATACATATTCATAAGTATTTATAGAACAACAAAAAATCCAAATGAACGAGCAGCAGCAAAAATAAAACTAAATCAAAACTGGCTTTCAAATGCCAAACGTCATTGAGAATGACACATCAAGAAATTGCAAAGTGGTGAAGAATGTTGGGGCAATATCATAAATAAAAATTCAATGTAATCTACACACACATAGTTACATATGCATTAGGTAAATACAAATGCTTTAAAAGAAGAAGGACAGAAGGAGAAGACGAAAACTGATTGCAAGGGTCACCGAAAACATGAGACCCATTAATATAAGTATATACTAGCATTTTAATATATAACCTAAAGGGGCGTGTTTTGTAAAAGAGGGGAACGAATAAATGATGAACCACGACTATGCGCATTAACCTGCAGTGTTCTCTTTAATATAAATTTGAATACATGTATGGATGCATTTTTCTGTTCAAATTTTGAAAGTTAAAATTTTATATATTCACGCATACGTGCATACCCACACAAACAAATTTGCATTGCAGGTACGTATGTACATACATACTAAAAACATATTCGTACTAATTTATGTAAATGAACACATATGTATGTATGTGCATACTTACATGAACACCTATTTATTCGTATAAAAAATTAGTTATTAGCTTGTTTCACTTGTACTGTGGGTTTTGTCATCCAGTTAACACCTTAAGTGTTTTACCACACTTTTATATCCTTTTTTGGTTCCTTATTGAAAAAATTTTTTTACTTTGTCACCCAAGTGTAAAGATATAACTATATACACATGTATGGGTATATATGTATATATATATATATATATATATATATATATATATATATATATATATATATATATGTATGTATATATATATTAATATTTTAAGTATTTGATTTGTTAGTTGTTAAATATTTGAATGTACCGAAATGCCAGCATCTTTATTTTGATACACCACAGATGACAAATAACCTTTGATGAGAAGAAGGCAACATATTCTTTGATATTTACTGAAGGCGAAAAAAATTTAATAAAATGTTTTTATATAAGAGAAATTCGAGACTTTTATGATGTAGATATTTGTGATTTTTTAAATATTATTTTCTTTTTACTATTTTCTTATTATTATTTGCAGGCTTCTGAATATGCAGAAGTTTAATTAATACTTTACCTACAATTAAACATTAAGGTAAATTCCTGTCGGTAATTGAGCAAAACATTACCTTCCCCCACCTGACAATGATTTCTCGTCTTAACAATAGCAGCTTTACAGTGGGAGCCGTGTATCCAAAACGTGACCTTCCGTTTCCTTGGACAATAACACGGTTGGCTATGCAAAGGCTTTCATTTAATAATAGAAAAAATATGATAAAAACTTATATTATTGCCATATATGTTTATACATGTGTAAATAGCATATATACACAAAAAGCATTGTTATATAAGTATATGTGCACATCTATGTGAAAGATCTAAATGTTAAGGCATGTTGTTAAAACAATATACAAAAGATGGCGTTAAACGTAAACTGATTGGTATCTGCGATGTTTCACAGTGGTATGAATGTTATAGCATATTTTCGTACAACTACGTATCAGCTTTTATACCTCTGCGTATAGTAAAAAGGTAATATCTAGAGCTACATTAGATTTGATACAATATATTATTAATAAATAAATTATTTTCAATTATATGCGTCGTTACATGCAGTTGGTTAGTTTCAAATACTCTGGCAGCACTACTAACTTCAAACAATTCTCTCTCAATTTAGCTCATCATTTGTCAAAAGACCACGTAATATTTTTATTGTTGTACTGTTAACAATATAGAGAAAACTTCATTCAATCGCAATCAAATTATTGTATGCCTAGATTACTAATAAAGATTAAAAAATTAAACAATTCAAGGTTTCAACAACAGAAAAAGCATTATTAATTAATAGAAAAGCTACTCAAGTCGTGTAAAAAGTGTAAAGAAGAATAATGGCAGATGCCGGCCAATGGTATAAGCAGTTGCCCAGATTCACAAAATACTGGCTGACTGGTACAATAGCCATGAGTCTCTTGGGTCGTTTTGGTATATTGCCCTTGTATCACTTGTATTTGTCACGGGAGCTGGTCGTTACACAGCTGCATCTGTGGAGATGCATCACCAGTCTGTTTGCATATCCGCTGTCTCCTTCCACCGGTTTCCATTTTCTCATCAACTGCTACTTCATCACACAATATAGTGCACGGTTGGAGAAAGATCAGTTTGGTCGCAGCCCGTCCGATTATTTGTTTTTACAACTGGTTGTGGCTACTTTAGCTATTATAGGAGGTTTACTCTTCAATGTGGCATTTTTAATGGATTTACTGGTGGTGGCTATCACTTATATATGGTGCCAATTGAATAAGGAAGTTATTGTGAACTTTTGGTTTGGTAGTCGTTTCAAGGCTATATATCTACCATGGGTTTTAGCTGGTATGGAATTGATTTTCCAGGGGTAAGTCGGCCATGCTCAATATAAGAAACTGCTGCATCAAAAAATCAGACTTTTTTTCTATAATAACGGAACTCGATGTGGTTGTATGCGCACTCGTGTCCGTAGACATACATAATTTATTGTAACATTTAATTTTATTGATGCAGTGTTTTAACAAACTTCCGATCAATCTGTAAGACTTTTTAAATATCTTTTCGCTCTAGGTCCATAGCTTCTCTTATCGGTATTTTCATTGGGCATTTTTACTATTTTCTGAAATTCCAATATCCTCAAGAGCTGGGTGGTAACGCTTTCTTAGAAACACCTTTGATTCTGTAAGTACTATGGATGATCATTCAATTTTCGAGTTTTATAAATTTATGTTTTAAAGCAAACACTATGTACCCGATGTAAGTGGAGGCATAAGTTATTTTGGCGTACCACCAGCATCAAGAGCTGAACAAAGAACAGGTGGTGCCGCCGCTGCAGCAGGTATTTGGGGTCGTGGGAACACGTTGGGCCGTTAAATTCGCGTTAAATACACTTCATTCCCCAGCGAATTTTATAAAAAAAAAATAGTTATATGGTATATTTTTATAAATTGTACTGAATTTCAAAATATTTATAATATCTTCAATATACTAATTGTTGTTATTTTTCTAACTTTTCATGTAAATCTTTAATTTTCTCATCAAAATTGAATACTAATATCGAATGAATGTTTATTCTGTAAAAATTAATAACTTGCGTAAGGATAAGGTTGAAAATTAGTCTAATTTTGTCGTGAAATAAAGAAACAATACATAATATCTTCCAAAAGTTTCTTACTCTGAGCCTACTTGATGAAATTGTGATCACGAAATTCTTGCTTTGATGACTGAAGATGTATTTATGTAGAAAAGTATCGTGGAAATTTCGTCATACGCTTGGATTTTTTAAAATATGTCGCTTATAAAATAATAATATACTTGTATAAATATTTCCATTGGAATGTATACATCGTTTCATAAAGTTCGAGACCTTCATTGCCTAGTTCTTTTTTTATGTTTATGTTTAGAAGTTTACAAAATGGCATTGTGATGGGTAGAAGTGATAATAAGTATTTATGTAAGTTTTCATCAACAAGGGTACAATTTCTTTAAAAATTCTTGTTGCCTTTCATTGATATGATTATTTAAGGTGGGATAAAATGTACGTAAACGTTCGCATTTTTGTGTTAGTTTGTTCACTGAATATTTGCGTTTGCAAAAAAAGAAACACTGATATCAATCAGCCACTAATTGTAATATAATTCTCAATCACTGACAATAAAACAGACATGCGGCGATATCCATAATCAAACCGTAACTTTACAAAATGATTATACAATTTTACTATTCGGACATAAATTCGGCTTATTCTATCCAAAAACTTAGTGCCACCAAAAAGTAATGTACGATTGTCTGCGGTTTGGTTGCATAAAAATAAATCAAATAGCACTCAGGTTATGACCCCTACATATGCAGTGTATTGCGCCTGAACTAGAAAGGAGGAGATAGTATTGAGGGGACAGATGAAGAGATAGAGAATTTGCATGTCTATTATTTACTTATACAGTGGCGATTTCAATAAACCGTTAATCTATAACACGGTTAAGAAACGGCAAGAAAAACGAGCGAGTTTGGAAATACGCAGAAACAAGACTGATCGGTTTAAAACAGGCTCAAGTCCCAGTAGACTGTTATTATTAGTGTCCTATCGAACGTACTTTTTAACGAATTCATAAAAACACTGGGGACCTAATTTTCTAGGACAATGAAATTAATATATACGCAAAAACAAAATTAGTACTCTCTTTGCTCATTCTTGATCTATTTGCTCCTATTTTTCATACAAATTTTAGTCCTCTTGAAAGGCAAGCATCACATGAAATTTTTATAAATATAAAATAGAGTTTTGGACGAAATAAATTGTAAGCCTTTTTTATTGTATTCTGCTGAAGTTACAATGAAATTTTGTATTTTTCATTGTATTATTTTCATATACACATTTGATAAAAAATATGTAATTTTATGAAAAAAAAAAGTTCGGTATTTAGTGAAAATTCCGAACCCCGAACTTTAACCGAACATAATTTTTGGCACACCCAATCGTTCGTTATATCAAATTTTATCAATATTCGATAATTCCGAAAATAAAACCTGAACAAGTTCCTTCATCTTTTAGAAATTGACTTAGTCCCGGTTTACACTATGCAATTTTTGCCGCAGCAATTCTTGATATTTAGTGAGGAAGAGCGAGAAAGGGATACAAATGGTATATATTCCTATTTCAGGACTCTCACACAAAATAAGAATTGCTCCAACAAAAGTTGCACAGTGTAAACCGGGACTTACTCAAAAAAAGGTTCCTATGTAGGTTGACTTCTCAATAATAGCAGCGCATTGATGGAAGCCCTAAAGGTGAAATACTCTTTGAACAAAAAGTTCTAACGACTATAAAATTCGTCAATGCAATGCGAGCAAATAATAAAAACATTAAAAAGTTAAATTAATTACACATTTGTATATTAAAACCAACCAACAGTGTTTTCTATGTTATTATAACTAGCAAAATATGTATGTATAGAAATTAGAGCAAAAACGTTCTTAATATATATTTAAATTAAGTGTGAAACATTTTAATTAACTAACCTATAATCTCTTTTTTATGTTGTTTTTAAAATTTGTTTAGTTTTTAAAATAAGTTATTTATTCAATATTTTGTAAATATGTAATTTTAGTTTTTTATTTGTTATAACTACACAATGAAATAACTAACACTACTACAAATTTAAATGAGAAAAAAATATGCCAAAAATAAAAAATAAAATATATATATAGCTACAATAGTTAAAATATATATTTACAAACTTTCGCAAAGTTTCATTTTCTTTACATACAGTTAGTTATTTATTTTGGGATCCTTTTCTATGATAAAGAAAGTATTGAAAATGTTTAGAAGAGAAGCAGGGATAGGATAACTAGGCAAGGTGCATTTACAATATATGATGAGTTTTTATATGAATTTCAAAAGATATATCTTAATATATTCAAAGTGTGCGTTTGTTGTTGCAAATGTATTCCCTTCATTTTGCTTGTAGACAACATATTCATTTCAAAACTTTTATGAATTCAATTAACAAACTAATTAACAATGAAATGTAAATTATATACATTATTAGAATTACAATGGAATCAATTAAAAAAATCTAAGACTTAATATTAATAAAATTAATAATCAGAAAAACTTGTTGCAAGGTAAAATATACATATTTTCTCTTTTTAAGGTTCAACCTGTTGTGTTGCACTGTTGTTGGCTGTTTTATCTTTAGTAGCATTGGCTGTTGGCGTTGTTATTGCCAATTCACTTTGTAGAGTTTCATTGCAGCTTGTTGTGATTGTTGATATATTTCCACTCGACATAGTAGACAAACCTAAATTATTATTGCTGGTTGTGTTGCCGGATTTTATTGCATCTTCTTGATTTGAGATTATAGTTGTAATGGCTGTTGTTGGTAAAATATTTGCTGTTGATTTCTGTTGCATGCCACACTTTTTACTCAATGCACTGTCTGTTGTCGTTGTTGGTATTATATTTGAGCTGACACCATCTTCTTCGATATATTCTAAAGCAGTATTTTCGTCAATTTCAGCAACTTGGAAATATATTGTAACATAAATTTTTTTTAAATTATTTATTAAAAAGAATTTAATTACGCGATTCATTGAAGGGTTAATAATAATTGATTATAAAATATACTATTTGGGTAAAAAATTAGATGTCAATAACCTGAAAAGCTTTTATTCCAATTGCAAAAGTGGTTAAAATAGGTAAATATTATACCTTTACATTCATTGGCAGTGTAAACGATATTAAAAACAAGACTAAAAAATACATTTTGAAAATCTCTTGTAAACTGGCTTCCAGTTTCCTTTATTCTTTGTAGTCTGATTGGATGCCGCTGGTTCTGGACTGACTTTGGGCATGTCACGATTTTTATGAAATATTCGAAAATCCATGATAGCGTTCACAATTGTATGCTAAAACCTTTCTTTTTTTCGATTATTATGTTCTATTGCCTACTGTAGCGAACAGATTAATGAATTATCATATACCCTGCTGGATCCCTCAAAGTGTTTACTGTTGGATCTAAAAGAGGGTTGCGAACCAGTGGAGGTTTCTATTCCCTCGGACAGCCCATATTATCTAACCTATTTGACACATAAAAGGGTAAATGGCTGAAATTTTGTTCGTTTAGAAGGCTTAAAGTTGCCACTCCAACACTCCATTTTCAAAGTATTTGATAGAAATAAAAGATTTTCTAAAAAAAAATTGGTAAATAATAGATAATTGTATTTTAATTCTGCTTTTTCGTTTCCCTCAATAAAATTACTTTGAGTTTTTAAAAGCTATTTTTAAAGCTTAAAGTATGATATCTGCTTTGAAAATGTTTTTTGAAATACCACTTTAAACGATACAAATCCTGGGAATTGAGAAAATAATATTGGAAAACCTTTTTATTATTATCATTTATTTGCATTAAACAAACTACCACCTATTTTCATAGATTTTCGGTTATTTTCAAAGCAATTGTTTGCAAAATATATAAGAAATCTGTCTATTTTATTATTCCAATGGCCTTTTCAAAATATCACACCAATAAAATATACTCTGCCATTTTTAGAAATATTTCTATGCAAATACTATGAGTATTGGGTATAAATAAAATCCGACTTTTTGCTCCAAAAAAAAAAATAAAAATAAAAATAAAAAAATACGTATGTGAAAAATCATGATGAGCTTACCAATTGTTTCATCGAATCTAGCATCGGTTTCACCACTCTCGGCATGAGTTAACTGTTGCTGCTGTTGTTGTTCTTTGCGATGAAGTTCATGCTGTGGCGACTCCATCGCTCTACTTGTGGATTCGTGAGATTGTAAAAATTGTTTAGACTGAAGATGTTTATTGTCGTCATCGTCATCGTTAACATCATCATCATCCTCGTCGTCGTCGTCGTCGTTAACATCTATTTCCACGTCTTCGTCGTTAGTAGTTTTTATTTGGGCGACCCTGTTGTCGTGACCATCATGTTGTTGATATATTTGCATATCCAATATTTTTGGTATGTCATTGTCATTCTGATGTTGTTGCAGATGTTCATGTTTGTCTAAGGAAGTAATTGAGGAAGCATCATCTTCATGTTCTTCTACAATAACATCGTCGAAGCTATCATCTAGTACAATTACGTTGTTGGCAGAATTCGAAGGCGTTGATGGTAGGGTTGTGGTTCTAACCTTCGATGAGTCTTTTGCTTTTAGCTCCATTGATATATAATCGTTCTTGAAAGACTTTTGTTTGGTTCCATGACTGCTGGCGGAAAAGGAAGATTTTTGATTATTACTGGGTACCACCGAGGATGCCACCGAGGATGAAGTCGTTGTGGTTCTTTTGCTTTGTTTAAGATTTTTATTGTTGTATTGATTTTGCTGTTCAATGTCCAACTTCATTTCCCAATCGACATTGAGCACCACTGTTTTGGATGATTGATGTAGTTGCGTTTGATCTAAAATAAGTGGCGTAGCAAGAGCAGATGAGCTGGCATTGCTAGCATCAATTATATTACTCTGTAATACTGTTACGGTTTCAGCTGCCGATGGTGACGACGACACTCCAACACCTGGCTCCATAACTATTGGCATATTCAGAATATCCAAGGGCGTATCTTCGTTGATTAATTGTGTGTTTTCCAATTTAAGGTTTTGAGAAACTTGATCCTTCGTCAGTGTGGCAGGAGAGGGGCCCAGCACCACAATATTCGATTTCGCCATGCTGTTGTCACAACCAGCGGCTGCTGTTGTCGTGGTGGGAGAGGTGGCTGTCATTTGTTGATTTGCAGAGGACTTAAGAAGTAAATTGTTTCCCATTTTCGAAAGCGTTACAGGCCGCACATTTGATGCCGAAGTGGGCATAAAAATCATATTACTTTTGCCCGTTTTTGTATTTATATGATTGCCAGCACTTTGCAGTGCGTTTCCACTAACTGGCGAATTTATTGGTGCTGGTATTATCTGTACATTTTGTATGGCTATGCGTGGTCCTCCGCTTGTAATTGTAGGGCTATTTGCACCTGAAGTATTTGAAATTATTTTGTGTGGCATTGAACTAGTGCTCAGCTTCATTTTCGAACTATCTACTAGACCGGCGGACTGTATGAAAACTTTACCGTTAGGTGACTGGCATATTTTCACACTCGTCCTCACCATACCTGAGGTGGATGGTAAGACATTTTTGAAGGTACTAGCTGTGGTAAGATGGGTTCCCGAAGGCGATGCTCCTACACTTACCGGGGTCAGTTTAACATTGCTTATAATATGAGGAGCGGAGGAGGATGAAGCAGATTTGATGGGTGTAGCTGCACCCATAGGAGTTTTTATGATATTTAGGGGCTTACGAAATACTGCAGCTCCGGCGCTCAGCGTGGAAATAATTGGATTATTTGTGCTTGTAACTGTGACGGGTGTCAGATTAGCGGTGCTAGTATTCAACAATATATTTGATGGTAGGCTTTTTATGATGGTAGATCCTCCAGCAGTCGAAGTGGTTGATGTTATGTTTATGGAACTTGTGGGCGACGATGCCATTACCAAGGTTGAGGTGTTAAGTAGATTATTATTTGCGCTGTTTTGATTTCCCGGTCCGGACAATACCAACGGCAAAATTTTTGTTGTAACCATTTTACTATGAGTGGGGGCCGGGGAAATGTCGGAGGACATGGCCGTAGAGCCAGCAGCAGTATTATGTATTTGAATTACAGCCGGAGGTGTGTGTAAAGGTGTTCCATGAGTGGCAATTGTAGGGTTATTGTTTCCACTAGTTTCGACCACATGTAGAACTTGACTGTGTGTACTGGCTACGTTAGCTAACTCATGCAGAGCCCCCGCGTTTATTGTGGGGCTTCCACTACTGCCAATTGCTGTCGTGGTTGAAGAGCTTAGGCTACCGGAAGCGAATTTTTTCGTTGATGTTGAAGCTATTTTACTACCCGGCGCAATAAGTGTAGTGTTAACAGCACGAAGTTTTGTGGCAGCAGCAGATATTTGTGGAAAGCTCATTATCTGGGGCTGCTGCCCTGTGTTCGATACTTGTAGTATGTGGGTTTGCGTTGATGTCGATCCTTGTGTATTTTGTATATTAACTAAAGCGTTAGGATTGGAGTTTGTAGGCAAATTGATAGTAATTCCCGGTTGCCGTTCTTCTACAATGTACTTCTGCACTGGTGTTGTAGAGATCAGTGTTTTTTCGCTTGATTTGTTTTTATCACTAGAAGATGATGATGTTGCCGAAGATGATAATATATTGCCCAAACTTGTTTGTAAATCATGAGAAGGCATGGTGGGCGTAGAAGGAAGAGCAGAAGATATATTCGATGAGAGTTGCTGGTTTTGCTGCATCTGTAATTTATTAAGATTTTTGGATATATCACGTTTCGAAGCTGCTATTTGGGGGGAAGATAATGGAGCTATTAAGGATGGTGGGTATTGATTTGAAGACGATGTTGTGGCGGATATTGGAGCTGTCGACGCAGCTCCTGCAGGTAATGTTGATAGTTGCGAATGGGAACCTTCAACATCCTTTTCCATAAATATTTGCTGAGGCGGTTGATGATGTGTGGCATAGGTAACAAATTGCATATCAATTTGTTGCTGTGTTAGTATTGATTGCGCTGCATTTGCTGCAGTTGTTCCTATGCCGCCAGTACATGTCAAATCGATTTGCATTGGCACTTGTTGCTGCTGTTGGATGTCCATTTGCATCTGTTTCATGGCCAGCTGTTTCTGCTGCTCCCTGTGTAGTTTCTGATTAGCTCTTCGACCACTTTTAGCTGGTGTGGCATGTCTTTTTAAAGATGTAGTTCCACCCATTGCGATATTATTTGCTGAGGCGGCAGCAGCAGCAGCTGCTGCAGCAGCTTTTTTAGCCATTTTTTGTTTGGCGATTTGATGTTGACGATAAAAAAATCGTTGTTTTTCTAAATGTGCATCAGCAGAATTTGGCTTTTGCTTGCGATCACTATTTGCATTCGTTGAAGACGTTGCACTGCCGGTTTGTGGTGAATTGGCGGTAATATGTGGATAGTTTTTGCGAACGGTCTGTGGATGACCCTGTTGTGCTGAGCTGTCGCCCGGTGATCTTTTCTTACCCGCAACAGTGGCTTGCTGATCACTATTACGTTTAAGATTCTTTTTCGTATTTGGTGGTATATCTGGTATTTTAAACTAAAACATTTAAGCAGACAGACATGTAAATACATTAAAAATGTGGTCCTCTTTTGAAAACTAGAGGCATGTGTGTATGTATTGTAATTATAAGATACTTCATTTATTATTCAGTTGTCGAAAAATTCGCTATGTTTGACAAGAAACTAAATACAATTCTGAGGAGATTTCGTAAAAATTGTGAATTTCCTGGGAAATTTCCGATAAATCTGAATAATTTAGGATGGATTCTAAGAAAACATTAGAAAAATACAGAAGAGAACTTGTTCGGTACCTCCGATAAACCTAAACTAGTTTCAAGAAAAGCTGATGAGTGTAAAAATATAATACATAAATAAATTTAAAAAAATAATACATAAATACATATATTTAACATTAACAAATATACAACTTAAAACAATTCCTATAGTTAACTTTTTTATATTTGTTTTAAACAAAAATATAACAGTTATTAAAGTAAAATGTGACGGGAGTTAGTAAAATATTTAAAAACTGAAAAAACCACGTTTCTTTATGTGCTATTTTATTGCTGTTATTAATGATATACTTTAAGAACAAATCAGAAAACTGTAATATATCCTAAACTCTCATCACTAGAAGCCAGAAGAAAAACATTCATATCATATTGCAAATAAATAAATGAAATATGTAAGTAAACAAATAAATTCCAGTGGGATGACTGCGAACACTGTGACCTATGCCTTTATATAGGAAGTAGGAACGTAGGTAACCGCGGATAATTCTTCAGAAAAAATGAGTTACATCTTGTTATTTTTTAATACGGAAATGATAAACAAAAACAATAATGTATGCTGTCTAAAATAGTCTGGTATCACATTTTGAACGCTTTTAAAAAAACGTTAAATAACCACCCATGCAACTCTGTATTCAACAATTTATTGTAGTTATTGTGAATGATTGATTATGTCCTTTACAAGTTATTAATTGCAATCAACAAAACGACCAAAATTTAGTGCAAACAATTTAAGCTGTAACAAGCTTTTACGAATTCACGCTTTGAAGTGATTAAAGTATTGAATAAATAATGCAACAACAATTATATAACATTAGATTTATTTGTTGCCAATTTGGAAAATTTTTACTTACCGGATCGCTGGTTACTACGTAATTGCTGCGTTCTTCGGCGCCTTCCTTAGATTTTTTTTCTATATATATATGATCTTCTTTGATTACTTCTGCAGTTTCTGCAGGATACGGCAGCTTCGAATTTTCTTGTGTGGTTTCCTCGGCTACAGTGTTAGCCAATAGCGCCAGTGCTGTCTGTGGAGCCACACGTGGCAGCATTGGATAAGGACGTCTCCCTTCGCGGGACCATTCTTGCCAAGTATTAGGACCAGAAATTCTAAAAACAAAGCTATATATTGATATGATGTTTAAATACTGCGTTCAAAAGAACTCACGCTTCTGCAATAGTAGCCAATTGTTCATCATTAGCCACTCGCCTAGCTTCCGCTCGATGACGTTCATTCGATATATGAAATATACTACGCAATTCCTCTAGCAACTTGGCCTTGGCATCACTCAGGCCTCCCTGGGCGCGAAAAACACTAATCACTTGAGAATACGATTCCAGCTCTAAAATATAAAAATCGCAATATAAAAACATTTATTAAGCAATTAATTGTAAATTGCCCTATTTTATTTTCCATAACCACAATTTTCCACAAATATAACACTCGCAACAAATTAGAGTTTCACTTAATACACAACAGTACCAATTTTAATAGTATGTACAGCACACGACGAACGACAACGTACCAAGTCTCCGTAATATGCCTCGACATTCGTCCCTGGTCATTTGCAATGCTTGTGGCCACATTATGCCTACGTTTTGTATGTTTCTTCTTAGAAACTGCTAGTTATTTCACTGCTTTACCAATAAATATAATATTTATTTGTTAAAAGTGGCAAATTGGAGCGAAATCTTTCGAAAAATTGGAAAAAATCCCACTGCTGCTTCTTCATTCGAGAGGATTGGCAGCCATTAATGTTTATTTGTCAAAAAAAAATGTACAAAAAACAGTGATGTTAACAGAATTGCGACAAAACTGTCAAAGGTATAAAAGCGCTTCATAAGTAGGTCAGTGTCAGTGGCTCCGTAAAACAATATTAGGTATTATTCTAAGTAAATATTCTTCCAATATCATATTTTCACTTTTTATTTCATGTCATATTCTGTTTGTAGAAAGTACAACAGAATAAACAAGTAGATATCATGAAAATTGGGCGCGGGTGTATTATCAAGTAGACACCATAAGTTTTTCGATTAAATTAGTTCCTAGTATCCATTTTTATTTGCTAATGGAAGATAAATTGAAGGAAAATAGTCACAAGTTCTTGTAAAGTACTCTTTCCATATAAAAATTTAGAAATAACATGGATTGTTGATCTCGAAAGCAGTTTCCTACATGTTTTCACCATTTGTGTCAAATGCAATACATAAAAAACACCACGAAGACTTATATCTCTGTCAAGAGACAAATAAGTATATCACAATAAACCTGTTTGTTGTGGAGTTGTACAAATCTTATATTAGATATTAGACCGTTTTTAATGTACTTAAATATATCTAAATTAATGTTATACCAATTTTCTATGTGTGTTACATATGAATTTGCAGTTTCGAAAAACATTCAGTTAATATCACTGACAACAGCGTATTTGGAAGTGTTTTAAGTTATTTTCTTGAAGAAGCTAACTTAAGTGGTGTCAACTGAAAGATTTTAAATAAATTCGAGGGGCCCATCAATAATAGTGGAAAGACCGAAATTTCGGGTGTTTATTTTCTTCATCTTGGCTAATAGCAATAATAGAAAACCTAAGGATATTTAAAACATTTCTAAAAAGGTAGCTAAATGTCAGTGGAATTTATAATTGTAGTATGAAATCCTGTACATATAATTTTAGAGTTTTACAATAAAATGCAAGTCTGAATGCATTTTCTAGTCGAAGAAAGAACCTAGACTAAGTAAGATTTTCAAATGATACCAACATTTCCTAAATACGTTCAGGCATGTAGTCAAAAACTGAATTTTTTATGAAAATTAAAAACTAAATGTCTCCTATACCTAACATTCTGTTCTTTCTAAATGTTTTTGTGTTTATGCTACTTTTAATAAAATAACTGATGGCTAACTTTATAATAATTAATTATTATTATGTTAATTAAATAAATACACTTTTTAATCGCAATAAGAATAGAATGATTTTATTTCAATTCCCCACAAGAATATATTACAACCTTTTGTGAGGGTGTTCCCGCCTTTGAACCACATCGTTCAATTTTGCGTACCACATCAGCACCGCTTATGACATGTCCAAAAACTACATGCTTGTTGTCCAGCCAATCGGTTCTAAAGGAATGGAAAGTAAAGAAATGACGTTAGATCATGACATGTATTGGAAAAATACTTTGCGTAGTAAATTTTCTGAATATCTTGCATAGATGCCGACGTGGTGACTGAGTGACACCATATGCCGACAATGTTTTTAATCGCGTACTGTTACTAACTATACACGAATTCACGTAAGAAGATATTAACTAGTGCAATTGAGACACAAACCTCTAGAAACGAGTAAACGATCGGTGGTCTCTCTGCACTTTAAAAACAATTTACTTACTTGGTTGTGCATATAAAGAACTGGGAACCATTAGTATTTGATCCAGAATTGGCCATTGACAACGTTCCGAATCCATTATGCTTCAATGTAAAGTTTTCATCAGAAAACTTTTTACCATATATTGATTTACCGCCAGTACCGTTATTATTAGTAAAGTCGCCTCCTTGGCACATCTTTAAAAAATAAAATATTCACTATAATCACACTAAATTTATGTACATATTGTAAGTGTGTGTATGTCTATCTCTTACGAATTCAGGAATAACGCGGTGAAATGTGCTTCCTTTATAGCCAAAGCCATGCTCATGTGTACATAAAGCCCTGAAATTTTCTGCTGTTTTGGGAACAACATCTGCTCTCAGAAGCATTACTATACGTCCAGCATCATTACCTCCAATGCGTATGTCAAAGAACACCTGAGGATTACGTTTTTCAGACTTTTCTATAACAGCCGGTCCAGTGGACTTCGTTTTCGATTCTTTATCGTCCTCTAAAGGCAATGCTTCATTAGAAACTTCGTTTTCGTTAAGCGTAGCACCGGCATGCTTTTGCAACCAATCGTCATCTGCCCAAACAGGTTTGAAACTACCTTCCTTAATCCGCACCGGTTTAGCTAAATTCACTCGTATGGTTCGACCACACAGTTCGGCATCATTCTTATTTTAAAATAAAAAGTAAATATATTTAAAGTCATCCTTTTTTAATGAAATTATTAAACTTTGTTGGGAAAATGTACTACATACCATATTGTCTATTGCTGCAGCAGCATCCTCAGCCGATTCATATTCTATAAAAGCAAAACCCCTGTGTTTTTGCGACTCATAATCTACAGGAATTTGTATATCGGCTATGTCACCAAACGGTATGAATGCGTCATTTAATAATCTTTCTGTTACATCATCGGCTAAAGCTCCCACATATATTGTTCGCTTGTCGTTGGACATATTAAATGTTTCTTTTTTCCAAACGCACAACGTATTCCCTCTTTAATGGTAACAACAATATTTGAGGTTAGCATAACAATGCATTTGTTTACATGCTTCTTATAAACAAATCAATGTTTATATAATTCACAATAACTTCATGTTTAGAAGAAATGTTCGTACAGCCTTTGGGCGGAGAAAGAAAGTTGTAGTAATGTACATTCATCATTGCAAATCAGACAAGTTTAAATGTTTTCATTTGAATTATAATTTTCAGAGGATGTAAAAACAAACGCAAAACACAATTGTATTAATATAATCAACCAGAAAGAAGAGATTAGAAGGGCAAAAAGACTAATTTCTACACAAAAATTTACTATTTGTGGAATTAACTTAGGCATATGTGATTATGTGCAGTTTTCATTATTTCCTTTTGTAGGTAAGAACGTAAAAAGTTAATTTTTTCTCTCTTTTGCACAACCTCAATATAACATCAGAAGTCTGCATATGAAGTTGGATATATTAATACCGTTCTTCTGCCGGCGTCCTGTTCATGTCATGTAATATATTAAGCATATCCATGTTCGTTTCACCATATATGTTATTGTTTCATATATGTAATAATATATAATTCGCTCAAGATTGGAAACGGCATTGTAGAAATTAAGTTGCCGATTCATATATCCTTAAAACTAGGTGACGGTGACAATACCGATGTGGAAAGGTGTTATAAATGTCATAATCCATTACCATAACTGACTTGAAATTGATAGCGAAGTTTGTCAAATTTAGCTATGTGCAAATTATAATCTACACAAATCTTCATAGAAACAATTTAAAATAAGTCATATCATATGCGGATTGATATAACATATCAAGGCGAATTCAATCTTGAATTCGCCTTGTAAGATATATTGATAAACTTTGGTAGTCCAAAGACAGGCCGCGCTATGAACTCGTCTTGATGTGTACTTTGGGGAAAGTCCTATAAATTGCTCATTTGTACTACAAATTCCATCACTGATTTGCCATATGATTAAATTTTGTTGGTATTTGTTGATAGCTGAAAAAATAAAACACAGTAAACAATGAAGTTATGATAGCCGGAGCTGTACAAAAAGTTCTATTTATTTAAAATTATAAAGAAATATGATTCGTACAACTAAATACAAGTTCGATGTTACAGAAGTAACTAGGAAACTTTTTGTTTCCTATCGAAGACTCTTTGCGGTTATGTTAGCAGTTTGTATTTTCTTTTACATATTGCCACCCATGTTTAGGTATCTATTTATGCCTGCTCCGGAAAAGAAAGGTAAGATAAGTTGCTATAGATGAATATTGAACTTTTTTAAATTACAAACTTTATTATCAATTAAATTAGATCCTCTAATGCAGTGCATGGACGATCGCTTGACACCATTTTTTCTGCAAAATTTCGAGTTTGACGCTAATATACGTCACGTGCCACCTTTGGCAGAGGAGCGTAACATTATTCCTTATGTTGGTAACGGGTATATAGGATTGGAAATAGCACACGACGCTCCATTAAATATAAAATATGGCCGGTCAATGCAATTGCCAACTCAATTTCATCTAGTCGTCTCTGTTAAAGAAACCGAAGAAGCAGGTAGAGAAGCTACAGTCGTGGAATATCTGACAGGAATTGCATGGAGGTAAGAGAATTCAGTATAAATATGAAAAAACTTCGTTATTTTGTTAGGTTATTTACTGTTCAATTAATAAGATTTATTACAAATAAACAAATAGCCTAGTAAATGATTGGTTATGTATATTTATGCACAGACCCATAATACGTATTATACAAGCATTTTCTTTCTTTGCACTTATTATATCAAGCTGTTATAAAACATATGCTTTGTTTGTTGCGACTTAAGTATGTCCTGTATTTTGTAGACTTCTACTTTATTTAAAATATAATAAGACCTCTTTGCTATATCACAAGCTTTTAAAAATCATTTGAGAATTCCAAAATAACAAACTATTTAATATAAATCTATTGTATTGTTCACAGTACAATAAAAGTGAACATAACGAAAAATAAAGTTTGCACTGAAGCATAAAATGAAACTTTCTTGAGTTATTGTACTGTCTTTATTTTAAAAATTTAAACCTCTTCGCTTATTGACAAAAAAAGGCGTAGCATAGAGACCCATTATTAAACAAATAAATCTAGCAAAAACAATACATCATGCGACTTACGAAACACTTGATTTTGATTTAAAGTAATTTTGTGTACTTATACAATTTTATCTTAAGGTTTCAGTGCTTCTCAAATATGTTTGTTTCTTATTCGTATTATGCACATCGTACACATCCAAGTATCCTTATGCAAGAAATTAAAATCACCAATACCCGCAATACAGTAGAACAAGTTAATTTAATATTACCACGAATACTTTTCCGGGATTATGAATCTCGCATTGTTCAGTTGGGTTCTAATGAGAACGTCAAAAAATTTGAAGTTACAACTGCTAGAATTTATCCAAATCCGGATGATGCTTCGACCCTCATTATAGTAACAATAGTGCAACCGGAAATGTTACCTACCTTAGAATTAAAAAAACGCGGCAGCATTAAAATAGAAATACCTATTGCTGTTCATTACTCAAAACCAATGCTTAAGGATCCCCGAGTACTTAGGGCCACAGACGAAACCGAACAAAAAGCCATAATGGCAATGGCGAAAGTTTTGGAAAGCTTGCAAAGGAAATCAGAGTCTACTAACACCGCCATACATAATTTTCGACAATCCCACATAAATGTTTGGTCCGACCTCTGGGCTACTGGTTTTACAATAAGTACTTCTAAGGCAGAAAATAGTTTGAACGGAGATCGTATTAATGCTACCATGTATGCTGTTCTATCTCAAACACGCAGCTATGAGTTTGAGGAAATATTTTCGGCATCGGCTCCTTCAAAGAAAGATATTGCGAAAGCATTAACATATGCAGAAGGTTGTTATGATTCATATCACACATTACAAGCAGATAATTTGTGGTTGCCCATAGACTCTTTGGAGAAGTTAAATAAGGTAGTTTCGAATTGGATGCTTACCTTGGAGAAGCAGGGATGCCATAATCTGATACGAGCGGGAGCTTCGGGCGTTATTCAGGCCATGGTACTTAGCTTTGGAAGTTTTCGTTTTAGCAATCAACATTTGGAATGCAATATGGAACCGAAGTATTTACATCGAGATTTTCATTTTCGTCGTTTAAATTATGGCAATCGAACACACGTTAATGTAACAATAACTGTGACTGAAGATAATAAAGCAGTCATTAATGTAGCATTGGATCGTTCTGATCGTAGTTATTATGCTTGCGATGGCGGCTGTGTCGATGAACCGGTTCTATTAACGTATGATATAAACATATTTTTCTAAGTACAAACAAATAATCTGTGTAAAATTTCAGTCAAAATCGCCGCCAATTTCCAGTGAAGCTTACAGATCCATTGACTGCCCTACTTTACATAACAGAAGACAAACAGCATATAGTTGAGTTACATGAGGCTTTACATGTTAAGGAGGTGGTTGAGGGTATGCTTTTCTTTTTCCTACAAATATATAGTTCTGTAGACACATGCAATTATTTTTATCTTTTAGCCCCAGCCCACGAACAGCATTTAATATCTTTACATAAACATGGACATCAATTGGGTGGTCTTCCAACATTTTTCTGGGTTTCTGTATGTGCAATTATTGTGATATTCCATATATTCCTATGTAAATTAATAATTAAAGAATACTGTGAGCCCTCTGATAAAATAAGATATCGTTACAATAAGCCATGATTTTAGCTTTTAACATATTGTTAATTAAATCCATAATTCTCACTTTTATTTTGGTTCTCTCTGTTTAAATAACAATCGATCCAACACAATAAATTTATTATTAAGTATAAAACGGCTATTAAAAAGTTCATTAGGAGACACTATAGATTGTATAATGATGAAAATAACTTTAGTTTAGCTTTACAAAATAACGCCCTACAATATTGACATTTATATATGTACGTATTTAATTTTGTAACTTCTTTATTCAATAACACTAAAAAATCAATAAACACACATGTTAATTAATTTTATTATCTTTATTTATCATAGGACGTGTAGTAAGTGCAAAGTTTTATGGAAAATAAGTGCAATTTATCTTAAAAGTATGATGTACATATGTATATTAAATTGTTGACTAAAGCTTAAAAAAACCTAATATGGTTAGGACGTCGGCAATTTTGATTTTATTTCTATTTGGTAACTTCGTGCACGGCCTTTGCTAAATATTCTACATTTTTACTGGTCACGCCAGCCATTGAAATTCGACCATCCTTTGTTAAATAAATGCTAAATTCCTTGGCCAAGCGTTCGACTTGCTCCGGCTTCATGCCAGTATAACAGAACATACCGATTTGATTGGTAATATGATCCCAAGATTTTTTAGAACCATTTTTAATTAAATTACTTTTCAATTTATCTCGTACGCCAATGATGCGATCGGCCATTACTTTAACATCTTTTAACCATTCTGCACGCAAGGGCTCATCATTTAGAATTTCAGCTACAATACGCGCACCATGAATGGGTGGATTCGAATATAAAGCACGAATTAAAATTTTGATTTGTGAAGTAACACGATCAGTTTCTTCTTTGTTGTTACAAGCCACGGTGAAAGTGCCAGCACGTTCACCATAAAGACCCATATTTTTGGCAAAACTTTGCGATAAACAGTATCTATGTCCTTCGGATTCGAAAATTCGAATAGCTTGAGCGTCACGATCAATATCGCCGGAGGCAAATCCTTGATATGCCATGTCAAAGAAGGGATACAAATCCTTTTGCTTAATCAACTTGGAGAGTTCTAGCCATTGCTCTTTACTCGGATCTACACCAGTGGGGTTATGAGCGCAAGCATGTAACATTATGATCGATTTAGCGGGAATTTTCTAAAATAAATAAAGTGGATGTTAGACATATAATTATTTTGAATTGTGTGTGATGCAAAATCCTTCCTTATATTTTATTTGTCAAGGGGTTTTGATTGTACGAAATAAATGAATAACAATTACTACATCATATCAATATTTCAATATTTTCCATTTTGGTTTACGAAAACTTAAAAAAAGCAGATATAACTCATAAAGAAGTAAAAGTGGAAAATTAAAACGATTCCATTATAGCTGAAATTATTAAAAAAAAAATTCAACTTCGATTTGTATTTATTAAAACCGGGGGCAGGCTACGATTATTAATAATATCATAGAAATTGTTAAATTTTTTTCAACTTTTATTTTTTATCTGCTGAACCGATTTTGCATATAAATTTCACTAAAATTTATCGAGGTAATTTTTTTTATTTGAAATGAAGATTGCGGGTTTTAGTTTTTCTTTGATGCAACCAAGTGAACACTACTTACACTAATATCATCCAAACATCCTTTGAAATCCAATCCACAGGTATTTGGGTCATAATAACGATATTTTTTAACTGGCATGCCGGCATGTTCGAAAATAGGTATATGATTTCCCCAAGTTGGGTTTGGCACATAAATTTCACGATTACCGTCCCAAAATTTACTTAAGAAGGCAGAGCCGATTCGTAAACTACCAGTACCACTAATGCCTTGAGCTGTGGCATTACGCTTTTCATGTAGCACCTGAGAATCTTTACCTAAAGCTAGTTCAATGGCTTTGTTGTAAAAATCTGGAATACCCAAAATGGTAGCATATTCCTTGTTTAAATTTTTGGAAATAACACGTTCTTCAGCCTAAGAAAGAATGAAATTTTAATATTAAAATACAAACAAAACATTTAAAAATTTGTAAATTAAAAATGTTGGTTCTTTTGTATGTAAATGCAGTAAATGTAAAGCAGTGTTTTAGACAAAAGCTTTTTATGAAAACAGTTTCAAGAGTTGGTGTTCAATAAAATAAGTTATGTAGTGTCAATCTGCTCGAATATCAAAACACGTATTTACAGCATTTTTTCGAACACCAGCAACAAATATTACAGCATTTTATTTACTATTGCAATAATTGCAGAAACTTTTCCCATACATAAATATGTATGCTTTTACTGTATTTATGCAACCTGTCTGCACATATTTGTCAATCAATATTCAATTGTGCGTTTGTACAAATATATTCATGTATGTATGTATGTAGAGTCTTACTTTACGAACACTGGGCAGTACCCAAGGGTTGCCATTGTCATCACGGTAAGCGCCAACTCCCAAATTTATGCGATTTGGATTTGAATCGCGTTTAAAGGCTTCAGTTACACCCAAAATTGCATCGGGTGGGCCCATTTTTACACCATCAAACCATGATCTAGAAATACAAAATTAAGTATATGGAATTAAATTTAGTAAAGATATCATTAAAAACGACACGTTGAAGTGCATGTATGTATGTATATGAATAGATAATAATTATAGAAAAATCACAAAATTTTTTATTTTGTTTGTCTAATGATAATTTTTATAAATAAGATTGCAACAGTATGTATGTATGCATAACAACTTCATTAATTTTAATGTCTTTAGAGATTTTAATAAAATTATTATTTTTGAACTCGTTAAAAACAACTGCAATTCTCCTATTTCATCACATTGAAAATATTTTAAATCATACTCTAGTATTTGTTATCAGGAGGCACCACCTTACGGGAATCAGTGAACATTAGTTCAATGCATTCGTTTTTATGAAGAGCGTACATATGTATGTATGGATGTGTGCGCATATGTACAAACATGCATACAAGATCTATAATGTTAACATCGTGATGTTTCATAAAATTGAAGCAGTTCTTAATTTTTCTTATGTTGTATTTTGCTTAGACGTGCTTAAAATAGATAAGGCAATTAAAAATCAAAAATATTAAGTACAAAAATATTATTACATGCAAAAAAATTTAAATTACAGAACAAACAATAAAATTATTCACAATGATTATTGATTAGATTTAGGTATAAGACTTTAAATGGCAGATTTTAAGATGAGTATGAAAAACCAAAATCCAGGTGTTTAGGTGTATCCTCTAAAACTTGATCATTTTTTCCGAATTGATTTCCATATTCCATGTTTAATGAAAATACTTTCTTTTGTATAATTTATATGTGGTGCTGTAAATATGTTTGTAATAAATTTATTTTTAATGAAAACATGACCGCACGTAGTCGGCTTACCCATACCTTTTTCCTATATACATACATAATTTTTTTAAATTTACTTGTAAAACAAACATTTGTATGTATGTATGTATGTATATGCCAGCATTTCATTTCTTCTTAATACATCAACTAAGACAATATATCAAATAAATTACATTAAATTTTTTACATGTAAAGTATATTATATATGTAAATAAATAAATGTTACATGTATGGATGTATCAATATTATATGTATGTATGTATATGTATGTGTGTATGTAAATTTATGTATATGTTTTATAAGGGTATTTTGATAACCAAAAAAATGTATGGCTATGATTAAAGTTTATTAATGTTTTTCTATGTATAAAACTGTACCACCTGTGTTTTTATATGAAATACGTATGCACATAAGTGCATACATACATACATGTACATGTAAATACTATTTGTTTATTTGAATAATATTTTTTTATTTTATGATGTCGTAGTAGTAATCAATTTAGAATATAAGGCACTAATTTTTTTTTTTAATCTGCCTAACCCAAGATCTACTAAAATGATTATGATACGATTTCGTCTTGATAATAATGATATTGTTGTTTGTTTTTTGAGATCATCTTAGACCGTATTTTATAGATGTAATTTAAGTTTAAACTTAGTTTAACATAGTCCAACGTTCCATTTAATAAATTAAATGGGACATTATATCAAATAAATTACAATAGAAATATACATTTTTAATAAAATTTCTACGTATGTATGTATGTATTTAAACGTTCCAGATATCAAAATAAGTAATTTGTAATAAACAAAAACAATGTTTTAAATAATAAATAACATCAAATTATCTTATACTTTTTAATATTATTATAAAATATGTTACACAAATTCAGATACTTTCAATTGTTTGATCGTTTTGTTATATATGGTGAATAACTGTTTAGAAACTGGTTAAAAAATAAATAGTTTTGTTCTTTATAGGCATACTTATAAATTTTCGAAATTAAACAAAAGTTGCCCACCAAAGTAGCGTGTGCTCATGAGTCAAAAACCAGACACGCTCATCTCTGCTTTATACATACATATGTATATACATTCATGTATAAGATAACATATTTTGCTTGCAAAATTACATATTATTAATTAATAAGTTTCTGCTAGTCCACACTAATATACTTTTATGAACATACACACATGCATACATATATATGTACTATATACAATATCAAAAATTACTTGTTATTTTTCCATTTTGCACTTTATATGACCTTGCATTAAATGACAAAAACAATAATGAATAAAATGTTTTGTAGGTAAAAATACCCATGGAAAATAGTATTAGCAAAAACCCCCTTCAAATCCATACATAATGCATATGAAAACAAATGACGCAAACATATAGATTTATTTAAACAAATTTTAAATCAAGTTTCACAAAGTTTTAACCATGTGCATAATGAAATTTAAATATTAATTGCACCGGCCATAGGGAGGACTATGCAATTAATATTCAAGAACACTTACTTTCCACGTTGACTGCAAAAAGTTGTTTTTGTTGTTGACCCGAATATACGGTTTGCCGGAAGTAAAGTTTTCGCACAGATATTTGCCATATTAAAAAATAATGTAAAAAAGTAGAGATTATTTCATATAATTTATTTTATATGTACATATGTATATTCTATTAAGGAAAAGAACTCGACACTAAGCAAAAATTTACTTATTTTGCCACTGATTAGTAGAACACTAAGGGAATGTTAAATACGGCATTGCCATTGTGTTCTTAAATGATCAAATTTCCCCTTTTCTGTATTGCCACTTGAGACAGTTTTAAAAATAATAAAATCACACATTATTTTGTGTATTGTAATTTTTAATTGGCTAGATATATAGTATATAGAAAACTTTAAATTTATAAATTTAAAGTCCGACATAAGTGATGATATATCATCAGTTATTAGATTATGTGTATAATTGCAATTCATTAACGAAATTACTTTATAGAATCCGATAGGAATTGGTCTATTTGCTCTGTGAAACCTGCTGCTAGCGGTCATGAAATCTGAATAAGACTGTTTCCGTTCGGAAACAAAATTGAAATCCATGAATTGAACTTAAAAAAACGTAATATAATTTAGTTTTAATTATATATATTGAAAATGGTTTAGAGTTGGATATCAATATGTATAATCTGTATGAAGTAATGGCATTAACTGTTTGTTCTTAAGCATTACATAACGAAGCTACACCTGGTAGTTCCTTGCCTTCCAACATTTCAAGCGAAGCTCCACCTCCTGTCGATACATGAGAGACTCTGTTAAACGAATTAAATTTCTGACAACAAGCAGCAGTATCGCCACCACCTATAACAGAAATTGCTCCGTTTTCAGTAGCTTTCACTACAGCTTCCATGACTGCTTTAGAACCAAGTGAAAATTGTTCAACTTCAAAGGCACCTAGTGGGCTAAATATAATGATTGCTATAGAAAATCTTTGTGATATATATACAGAAGTAAATTTTCAACTTGCCCATTCCAAAAAATTAATTTTGCTTGATGTATGATGGAAGCAAAAATTTCTCTTGATTCTAATCCAATATCTAGTCCCATATAACCATCAGGTATTCCCGATTGCATTGTAGCGTTGGAAATACTTGTGTTGTTATTAATTTTAATCCCACAAATGAAATCATTTGGCAAATGGATCCGAGTATTGTTTTCGTAAGCCTTTTCTACAATATCATGCATTAATTTTTCGGATTTAGTATCAAATAATGAATTCCCAATAGTCATATCACATATGACTTTAAGGAAAGTAAATGCCATTCCTCCTCCTATAATCAAATCGTCCACTTTTTTCAGCATGCTTCCGACTAGGGGAAGTTTATCTGATACCTTGGCACCGCCTAATATGGCTAAAAATGGTCTTGTCGGGTTGTCTAGAATCTGAGAAAAATATTGTAGTTCTTTTTTTAGTAAAATTCCTGCGGCTCTGCATTCATATCCTTCACCCAACATTGAACTATGGGCTCTATGCGCTGTACCGAATGCATCATTAACATAAAGGTCTGCCAACCGAGCTAAGCTCTTGCGGAACTCCCGTATGCTATTATTATCCGCCTTTACTTTAGCTCCAGTTATATCGATCCCTTTACCTTCTTCTTCGATATGAAATCGAAGATTTTCCAATAAAATAACGGAACCGTGCGGAGGATCCTTACATATTCTTTCCACTTCAGGTCCTACACAGTTAGCCAAGAACTGAACTTTTTTATTTAATAACTTCTCTAGTTCCGCTGCTACTGGCTTTAACGAAAACTTTGAATCCTTTTGACCATTCGGCCTCCCTAGATGAGATATCAAAACTACGGATTTGGCTTGTTTATCTAAAACATATCTTATACTTTCTAAAGACGATACAATTCTTTGATTACTACTAATTTTTCCATCCTTCAAGGGTACATTGAAGTCCACTCTGCAAAATAAGGTTTAAATGCCAATACACATATACATATATGTTCAAGAGCTCAAATTTTAAATTTATGTACCTTATCAAGATCCGTTTATCTTTCAAATCTATATTTTCAATGCTTAATTTATGGAATCCTGATGTTTTATTGCAGTATAATTTATTATGGAATAAATTAATATATTTAAGTGAATTTGAATATCTTAATTTGCTAAAGGTAATCATTTTTATCAGTTTTATTTAATAAAAATTGTATTTCAATTTTGGTTCAAAACTTTTGAATGATAAACATGAACGAAAATTAAGGTTTCTATTCGGTAAAGGTGGCATCAACACGCAATTTGCTTAAGGTTAATTGATTTTGTCATAAAAATCACGTAGTTCCAACTTGGTTCCACCTTTCCCTTGGTCCAAGTCAAGCAATAATACAGATTTCATTTATACACAATATAAATGCCCATCTACCTCGAAAAGTCAAACACAGAATCACTTATCACACACGTACTGTTAACATATGATATCACATTCGATACGTTCAACCAAGGCGAATTCACCTTGCGTTCAACTCATGTATATTACGTTGTTTAGTACCAAGGCAAATTCATATATTGATATACCTTGTTTAGTACCACACACATTTTTTTTTTTTGTATTCTATATATAAGATGGCAGTGGTGCAAAACCAAAAAGCCAGGGTATCCGTCCAATATATATATATACATATATGATGGCAGTGGTGCAAGACCAAAAAGCCAGGGTTTCCGTCCAATTAAAAACTATCCAAAGTACACGACCTATGCCTTCACATAGGAAGTGCTTGGAAGTAGCAACGTAGTTAACCACAGAACATTCCTCAGAAGAACTGTAAATCTATACAGTTATCTGAGGCGACGAAATTAACTAGTGCGAGTGAGACGCAAAACTCTCGAAAGAGAGCAAACAATCAGTGGTCTGGTTGCACTTAAAAAATAATTGCCAACGAGGCTTGATGTTGACTGACTCAGAGCTGCTTTGCGACTGAGTACCACACACAGCAAAATAAACAGCTGTTGTTTTAACACGACCTTATTCATAAGCCATGAAAACATTTAGATTAGGCAGGAATTCGTTGTAATCACATTTTACTGTATTGTTTATTTTTTGAAGAATTGTGCGATTTTTATTTATTGTTTGTTAAAGTTACAAACATAAAATCGTAATACTGCCATAATGGGTGGGGGAGATTTGGTAATTTAATGTTGAATACAATTTTAATTGATAATAATTAATATGTAAATATTTAAATACACAGAATTTGAAAAAGTCATGGCATCCACATACAATGAAGAACCAAGAAAAAGTTTGGAAAGCGGAACAAGCCAAATCACAAGAAGAAAAGAAACTCAAGGACTTGCGAAGAGAAATAGAAGAGGAAAAAAATCGTGATGAACTGAAACGTATCGGTAGAGAAAGTGGTGTCTTAAGGACAGGCAATGATGAGGATAAAAAGCTGGATTGGATGTATAAAAGTAAGTTGAATTAAAAGATGTATAGAATTGCATGCTCTTATTTTGAGTAATTTACAGGCTCTACCGAGTTGATAAATCGAGATGAATATTTACTTGGCCGTAAAATCGACAAATCCTTTGAAACTCTTCAGGCAGAGGAAAAAGAGAAAGAACTAAAAAATCTTGTGGGGGTTAAGCAACCACTAAACCACGTAGAGCATGATTGTGTGCCATTTTCAATACGGGCCTACAAGAACTTGGAAAATTTGGAGCAAGTGGATTTACAGCGCAAAGTTATGGAGGACCCTCTAATGCTTATTAAGCAAAGAGAAATGGAATCGAGAAGAAAAATTCTTGAAAACCCAGTTAAACTGAAAGAATTACATCGTATATTGAAAACAGATGAGAAACTACAAAAAGTGTCTAAGAAATCAAAGAAGAGTAAAAAGTCAAAGAAGAAACATAAAAAAAGGAGGAAGTCGTCAGCAAGCGGCAGCACTACCTGCGATTCAGACTCAGACTTAGACAGCAAATTAGCTAAGAAACTGAAAGAAGGTATTTTAAATAAGGACGAGTCTTCAGGATTAGGCATAAATTTGACTAAACTCCTCAATTCTAAATTTGAAAAGATATCACAAGAACTCGATAAAGCAGTCGGTAAAAATAAAAAGCGTTCTGAAAAAACTAAATCGAGAAATGATTCGGACACTGATCGTAGTTCTGGTCAAAAAGAAACTTATGTGCGGAGGCGATCCAGATCTTTATCCGAACACCGCAAATATAAAAATGTGGAAAGAAGGTCTCGTTCAATTTCTAGAGGTAGAGAAAAAAGATCAAATGGATATGAAAGAAAGCGAGATCGAACAGCTTCGAGGTCTAGAGACAACAGGAAAAGATCAAAATCTATTTCTAAAAATGAAGAACAGGAAGACAAAAAATATCGCAAGCGTGCAAGACAACATTCAAGTGAGAGAAGAATAAGAAACAGAAGAGAATCACCATCACCGCCGAAAGATTATCGGAATACTAAGAAATCATATTCGAAAACTGAAGGTGGGAAAAAATCATATAGATCTAGATCAAAATCACCGGTTCAAACGTTATCTCGAACACATCGTACACAGGGAAATGAAAAGCCTAGTACTTCAGTTATTCAGCGTAACAGTAAGCTTTCGGAGGAAGAAAAGCAAGCTAAACTAAGAGAAATGATGTCGAATGCAGCTTGGCGGGAAGAAGAACGTACAGAGGTAGTTCGCAAACACCGGGAATCCTATGCCAGGGAAGAAGAACTTAATGCTGCACGAGATTTTGATAAAGATTTCCTCAATAAGGAAGTTAAGAAAGCCATGGAAAATCAAACTTCCGTAGGTACACGCCTGCGGGCAAACTTAAACAATATACAGAGAACTTCAGCAGCAATGAACTCAAATTTTGCACGGAAATAAATCTGAAACCTGTTTTCACGTTTATAAATCGGAACAATCTACTATATTTCAAGTTTTATTCAACAAGTAAATATCGTGTATATATAATAGGTTTATGCTTGCATCCATGTATTTATGTAGTGCTGTGGCTGCTTATAACCGCAGGGCAGTAGTTAAGGCCAATATATTACGCATCGAATTCTAAAAATTATTACTTAAAATAAGATTTTCTTGCATAATTTAAGCACTGCTCAATGCAGCAACTCCAGGCAATGTCTTGCCTTCTAATAATTCCAAGGAGGCCCCGCCTCCAGTCGAAACATGAGATACCAACGACTCCGTATTCCATTTAGCACAACATGATGCGGTATCACCACCGCCAATAATTGTAACGCATCCATTTTTAGTGGCGGCTACAACACCGTCCATAATCCCTTTAGTACCGCTAGCAAAATTGGCAAATTCAAATACTCCGGGAGGGCCATTCCAAACAATAAGTTTAGCACGGGCTATAGGTACAGCGAAAGCTTCCCTAGTTTTAGGTCCAACATCTAAACCCATATGACCATCAGGAATACCACTTTCAACTGTAGCTTCGGTTACAGCAGCATCTTCGGCAAATTTGTCACCGCAGACAAAGTCGACGGGCAAATGAAGTTGAACGTTATTCTTTTTGGCCTTTTCAACTAAGTTTTGAACGATTTTTGAACCTTCTTCGTCGAACAAAGAGGAGCCAATCTTCATGTTGTTTAAAACCTTCAAAAATGTGAAAGCCATACCACCGCCAATAATCATCTCGTTTACCTTATCTAAAAGATTTTCAATCAATTGAATCTTGTCGGCTACTTTGGCACCTCCCAAGATTGCCAAGAAAGGGTTTGGTGGATTATCTAAAGCCTGTGAAAAGTACTTTAGCTCTTTGTTAAGCAGTAAACCGGCTGCACGCTTTTCGAAGCCTTCGCCCATCATTGAGCTATGCGCGCGATGAGCAGTCCCGAAAGCGTCATTGACATATACATCACCCAACTTGGCTAAGCTTTCACGAAAAGCCTTTACTTTAGCTGGATCTGCCTTAACTTTGGCACCGGTGGCATCTACACCCTTTCCCTCCTCCTCTACATAGAAGCGCAAGTTTTCTAGCAAAATGACGCTGCCATCTGAAGGATTTTTACATTTTTCCTCTACTTCAGGGCCAACACAATCGTTGAGGAATGTAACGTCCTTGCCAAGAAGTTTTTTCAATTCTTCGGCAACTGGGGCCAAAGTATATTTGGCATTTTTATTACCATCAGGACGTCCCAAGTGTGACATTAGCACAACGGATTTGGCATTTTTAGAGAAAGCGTATTTGACACTATCCAATGCAGCCACAATACGTTGGTTACTTGTAATTTTGCCGTCCTTAATTGGAACATTGAAGTCCACTCTAAGAAATACAAAAATTGTTATAGCATAACAGATACAGAATTACAAAGCAACACTTATTAAATTACCGCATTAACACCCGTTTTCCAGCCAAATCTAAGCTTTCGATGCTTAACTTATTTAAAGCCATTTTCACGATATTAATTTAAGGACACCAAAGAATGTTGCCTATCACAGAACAGAAAATTTTCTTGCAAATTTCTGTTGCAGCGTTTAAATGTCATATGAAGGTCACTTAAATCCGAAGTAATTGAAACAAGGTAAATTCATTTGCCGTATAAGTTTTCCTTCTGTCAAACAAATTCCGTACAAGAAACGATTTTTAGAATATGTTTGACATATTAGAAGAGAAATTTCTTTGAATATCAGTTGTGCCAACGCTTATACCTTAGAGAAATATTTTATTAAATGTCATGGGTGATTTCCACAGTACTTTCGGCAGAATTCCGGTATATAGGGGGAAATGCACCCAATATATGTAAATTGCAAAAGACGTTAATACAAATGTTACATTAATAAAGTAGTCACTTTTTGTAAAGTTGTACATTGTCATCATGAAAATTTATATCTATAATACAATATTAACATCATGTAATCATATGTACATTATCTGTCTGAATAGATTTGATAAGCTGTTTCATAATACTCAGCTTTTGTTTAGGTGGTGATTGCAATTTACAATTCTAAATTTGCTCATTCACAATAATTAAAGCGATTAGAAAATTTGACAGTTGGGGGAGTTTTTTTTTAGCAAGCAATAAGTTTTACCATTTCTCCCGTAAACAACAAAATATTAAACTTTTTAGTAGTGTATTTTCATTAAAAAATACTATAATAAAATGCTTCGAACAAGTTAAACTTTTTGTTTTATAGCAATTTTATATAGAATAATATTAAAATCAAGTGAAACATAAGTGCAAAAATATATTCGTAAAATTTTATATATAAAAATAGCCCCTTGGGGTGCTCTGCAATCGAATAGACCAATACAATGTTTTCAAATAACTTTCTTTACATTTATGAAGCTTTTTTAATTCAAACTCGTATAATATATTGAAAAATTTTTTAATATCTACAAACGCTATAAATGCGTTCAATAAAACTGTTAATTTTAGTATGCCTGCTAGCATTGTTAAAAATTCACCAGCAACAGCAAACGGTGCTAGCAGAACGTATATCATTAATACCCAATCAGCAACAAATACATTATCATGCTCCCTGTGATCGTAGCCGCAAAGTGTTCACTGCCGAATTTGGAGAAATAAGCGATGGTCCTGCCGGATTCAACTACACGCAAGATTCTCACTGCGAATGGTTGATTAAAGCTCGAAATGACAGTCAGTTTATAACATTAACATTTCATAGTATGGGAACCGAGTGCTCCTATGATTATATATACGTCTACGATGGCGATTCTTTTAACTCAACACTGCTAGGCAGTTTCAGTGGACGTACACAACCCCAAAGATTGGTAGCACGTAGTGGCAGTGTATGTATTTACGTTTGCAATGCTTTAGAATTTTAATTAGATTTCATATATTTCCAGATGCTGATACTTATGTATAGCGATACAAATTATGTTTTAGATGGGTTTCGTGCATCTTATTACATATCGAACTGCTTAAATAATTGTCATAATCATGGCAAATGTGTTGGTCATCAATGTGTTTGTCATGGTGAATGGGTTGGTCCTGATTGTGAGGATGAAGCTTGTCCAAACAAATGTGGTGAATCTCAAGGAAGAGGAAAATGCCTTAAAGGAGTTTGCCATTGTGAAAAGGTTAGTTGAGTATAAGACCAGATTAATATTAAACCAAGAACTTCCATTACGGAGTTAAACAAATTGGTTATGTGTATGTATGTATGTGTACATGTACTTGTAGATAGAAAATTTTCTAAACAATCGCGAATGTCATCAAGAAAAGTATATAGTAAAACTTTATATTTAATTAAGAATACATTATATCACAGCTAATAATTTATTTATTTATAATTTGGAAAATACTTTCCAAAGTATTGGTGCACAGATGCCGACGGGGTGTCTCAGACCATATGTCGGCAAGGTTATTAACCCGTATTTTTATTCGTTTCTGTGACTGTACACGAGCTATTCTGTGACTGTACACGACCTGTTCCTATCGTATTTATTCGGTAACAATATCGAGTGGCATCATGGACCACGCAGTTAATTTCAACATATGTATATTCGTTATTTAAATGATGCTTATTCGGCAGGCCTAATTATAAATGTTTTAAAGGGACATAAATTAAGATATAAGTATGTAGTTTGGGCAATCTAGATATTGTTTTGTATCGTTTTGATTTTTTAAATATTAGTTTCTTTATATTGTTTTTCGATTAATTTTAGAACAATATATTTTAATCTATGATTGCACAATTTTTTTTAAATAATAAACACATAGGCAATAATCCCATATTTTCTACTATAAGTAAACTAAGGATGCTGAATCGTTAACCTTTGGTGAAATGGTGCCTGCTAAGCAAACAGCCAGTTAGCTAATTTTCTGTTAAAAATAATCACACATGTATGAAATTAATCATATCTACGTATATTTTGTTTATAACTAGTTAAATGTTCCAAAAAGCAATCATATCGCACACAATATTTTAAGTTCTTATAGCTCTATACTTCATTTAAAAGTGCGTAGTTTTAATATATTTTTAAATTGTTTGTTTGTACAAATGTTCCGAGCGTATGTGCATATATACTACGAATACTGTCAATACATATGTATGTATGTACATATATTCAAGTTGATAGTATTCGTACTAGTAGTTGTATGAAAGTTCATTGCCACAACCAATGGAATGTAGTCAACATTTCAAGCAATTGGTAGCAGTGGTAGTAGTTAGTATAATTGCCAATTTTTGTTAGTTAGTTCCAATTATAAAATTAATGTTTTAACCAAATGTGAAAAAGCATGATTCAATTTGAAAAAAGGAAAGCAAATATGCCGGCTATATTATATTAGATATATATCTAAAGATGTTCTCAATTAAGGGTTAAAGTGCAGAATAATAAAACAACTAATATAACTATTTCTGACAGATTTAATGTATTATGAACAAATTTGTTAGACAACTGTTGTGTTAAAGCCTTGTAGTGTGAACTCAAAATCGTATGTTCGTGGTGTTTATTTTAAAAGCAGGTTTTAACTTTCGGTGTGGAAACGCTATAAAACACGCCGTTAATATTTTAACTCGCAGCTCTAGTGGAACATTTATCGAATACAAAAACCTTTATAAAGGGGAGCCATCTATCGGTTTAAGTTTGAACCACCGGATATTTAGAATCTGGCAATAGTTATGTTATTCTATAATCTCATAAAATTCAAAATATTATCTCCACTGCACGAAATTTATCGATTTACGCTTGAGCAAACGTTGTGATTTATTGGAAATTTATTTCCAAAACAAAGGCAATTGATCGGAAATAGATTTTTCGATTTTGCAAAAAAGTCATCTTTACGCATGAAGCTATTTTTCATCTTGGTGGGTGGGTATGTTAATAAGCAAAATTGCCGTATTTGGGACTCAGAAAACCCACACGTGGTCTTACAGAATACAATGTACCCATTACGAGTGACTGTTTGGTGGGGCTTGTGAAGCGGTGGCATCCTTTGCCTATATTTCTTTGAAAATGAGTATGGCGCAACCATTACACTTGATGGAGAAACCTAGCGCACCATGATAATCGATTTTTTGTGCCCGCTCTTCATGGTATTGATGTGAACGATGTTTGATTTCAACAGGGTGGTGCAACTTGCCACACATCTCATGTCACAATCGATTTATTGCTTCAAACGTTTCATGGCCGTCTAATTAGCCGAAATCGTGATATCAATTGGACGCAAAAGAAGCTGCGATTTGACACCGTTCTGTGGGGCGCCGTTAAATACAAGTGTTGTGCCGACAACAACATTCCTGATGCCATTGCCGAGATACGATCCCATACACTCGGAAAAGTGCTCGAAAATTGGTCCGATAGAATGGGGTATTGTGAGGCCAGCCGCGGTAGCCTTATGAATAAAATAATATTCCATCTCTATCCGGAACAATTGTACTTCGTAAGAAAATTTCATACAGTTTTTGTTTTATTGCATTTTTAAATTTAAACTTTTAAATGCCTCGCCATTCACATACATACACATATACAATGAATTGTTCGAAAATTACCTTTTTACCTTTAAATTTATAATAATATATTATTTTAATATCCCCATTTTACCCTGCGCCTTTACAGGTGACATATTTTAGTTTGCTGTCGTTAATAGTATTTTTTATGATATACACCAAACGTAAATATTCCAAAATGTATATGTCAAAAACTTAGAAAGTATATCTTTCATAAATAACCTTTTCTTAGAAGTTAGCTTTATCTTTTGTCAAGCTATAAACGGATTGCAGCAGCATTTGTGGTTCAGAATATTTTGGTTGTTAACCTAAGGCAGCTCCTAAGATATTTTCATGCGGTTGTTGTCTTTGGTGTAACAGAAACGTCAGATGCTAAATACTGGGAGAGGCTAAGATTGTTAGAGTGAATATTTAGGTGCGGTACCTACTCGCCTCGTTGGTGCAGCAAAGAGTACTAATACTCGCTGATTCTTAGAGACTGATAACTTGTGCTATTGCTTTTATTCGCAATGAAGACTTACATATGTATATCTGTTCACTATCCGTACTATGTGTTCCATCCGATGGTTCTCAGATCGACTTACTACTTAAAAGAATTGATATTGCAAAAAGTACAGCGTTTCATTTTAAAGTTGATTTTGAATATATTTATTGCTTCAAACACATATTTTACAAATCAAAGACATTCCTCCTTATTCCGTAACTATTTATCAACGTTATGCCAAGACAATACTAAACCTAAGACAATTGCGTACATTTTTTGCAATTGACATATACAGCCTCTTATTAATTTCCTGACTATTCTATATGAGAGACTCTTGGTAGTAGACAGATATTATCTACATCCAGAATGTGATGACCCTATTTTCGATATTGTCTTGATGTGACGTTGACACTTAGAGAATGAGGGGCATTATTTGTAGTTGCTTAAATAATTTTTTTTCAGTTTAGTTAAATTGCGTTTTCGAATGGAAAATTTTGAAATTGTTGTCGTTTAACACAATCCGTATTGGATTCTGTGAACAGGCTGAAAACTCCGATTTTTATGGAAAAAAAACTCATAATTGTTACGAACAGTGTTTTTAATAGCTTCTATTAAATATTTTTTAGGGTTACAGCGGCAGACTATGTGATTTGCATGAAAATCCCCCTGGTGGCAATTGGCGTTGGATGGCTACCGATGCTGAGGGTATGACACCGCGTGCTGCACATACGGCTGTATACATTGAGGAGGAAGATTCTCTATATGTCTTTGGCGGTTATGATCTCAACAATGTCATTAGTACTTTGCAGGTATTTTCAAAGAAACAGCAACACGGTGATTGGTTGCAGTAGAAAAGTTGTATGGAATTCATTAAAAATAACTGAGTGCTTTTCATATAAAATTTCAACTCAAGCCGAAGACTTGCCTTACGGAAGCCTTGTGCTAATATCCGATTTTAAAAATTGTTTTAGGTTTACCGCTTTCCAACCAGCCAGTGGGTTGATGAATGGGGTATTGCGTTACAGAATCGCCGCCATTATTATCACCAACCCAAAATAGACCATACGTTGTTAAAAGCAGTGCTGCAGCATAAAAATGAAGAGGAAGCGAAATTGTGGGGCTTAAATAGCGACGTTTCTATATTTCGTAACATTCTCTACACCCTGGCTGAATCAAATTTACATCAACGGCGTACACGCAGCTCGCAACTCTTAACAACGGTAAGTGTAAACTCCACTGATGAAGAGTTATCGGAATACTTGGAGGATATCCTGGAAGAAGTTACCGATCACAAGCCTCATGGTCGCTATGGACATGCTGCCGCTGTAGTGCCGGGAGGTTTTGTTATATTTGGGGGAAAACATGCAAATGGAAGTTTTTTTAATGATCTATGGTTCTATAATCGTACGGAAAATGGTGGTAAATGGAAACAGATTGCATTACAATCAAAACTGAAGCCAATTCCCGTGGCCAGACATACCCTTACTTATGCGGGAGAATATTTATATCTATTTGGCGGCAGTTTAAAAACAGGAGACTTTTCATCAGAGTAAATTTATTTTCTTGTAATTTGTTGTAAACAGGAAAATATTGATTAAATTCATTTCAGTATTCACCGTATTTATTGGCCTCTTACAAGATCTGATAGTGATGCTGATATGGAGGCAGAATGGGAGTTGGTGCATCCCAGAGGAGGCAAGAAACTAGATGTACGACTAGCTGCTCATACAACAGTTTACTACAAGGCCACAAATTCATTAATAGTATTTGGAGGAATAATGACCAGTCTGGCACGATTTTCGAAACTATCTGATCGTATATTTGCTTTTCAATTGGATAAATTACATTGGACTGAAATCTTATATCCACGCACTGCTCTTAGGGACACCAATATACCACGAGAGAGGGCTTTTCATACAGCCACTGTAAGTGGCAACTATATGATTGTCTTTGGCGGCTACACACACCGACATAACAAGGATGAAATATGCTATGACAATCAAATGTATTGGTATCATTTATCATGTCACATATGGATAAATCAAGAGGTATCTGCTGAGGACAACATTTATCCCAAAAAGCAAGGCGTGTTTGCCCATGCTGCGGCCCTGCGCAAAAATAACACACTTCTTATTGTCGGCGGTTACCACGGCAATGTAAATGCCGACCTTTTTGCCTACGAACTCCCTCAAGTGCTAAGAGCTAATGGAATTTTCGGCTATAATCCAGAAATGGCTTGTCGTTATCACAACTCGCATACGGCTTGTTTATCGAATCCCGAATGCGGTTGGTGTTCGGCTGACAGCAGTTGTTATGGTCGCACCATTGGAGCCAATTGTACTAGTAATTTACAAACATCACGATGCCCGGGAATATGCCCTTCTTTGGGTGACTGCCATTCGTGTCTAGTACATGGCACGCAGTGGCTAAAAACGACAGATGGAAATGACAACTATCTTTCGGTGGCCAGCAAACTAGGCTTAAACGAATGTACTTGGTGTGTACAGAATGCAAAATGTCATTACCGTGATGACAATTATGGCATTTGTGGAGAAGATACACCCTCACACAGCCCAGGCTGGTGGGGTGAACAGGGCACTGAAATTCGCCAACCATCGCAGTGTACGCAAAATGATCGTAGGCCTGGTCTCACGTATATCAAGTACCATTTTCCCGTGAATCTCTCAATGCCTGATTTCGTGGCAATTGTTAATGCTACCATGGTTGATTTCTCATCTCCTTCCCCCACCACACAATACGAACAGAAATTAGAGGGCGAAATGCTGGCTCGATTGCTTGGTTTTGTGCGTCCTCAAAAGCAGTGGGAGGAAGAACCTACGGAAATTCAGGTCTGCACCAGCTACTCCAATGCCGTTTTGAAGGCTGGCCTTGGACGGGATCTAAACAATTTAAAGGAATTGACTAAACAGTCCTCGAATCAATCCTATTGCAGTAATGTAGAAATACCCAGCACAGAGCAGCCGTTCCTTATTGATTTCCAGGCACGCCGAAGAATTGGTTTAAACAACATCTACAACACTTACCAAAAAACAAAAATGGAATTGCAACATATCTTTCACGGTAACTTGAACGCCTTTACGTTCGAATACTTAGAACCATATTACTCTGGAGAGAATTGCAGCCAGTATACAAACTGTTTGCAGTGTCTAACGGATAATGCATGCGCCTGGTGTTCTCTTAAATCCCAGTGCATGTTAAAGTCTGTTAATGAATCTGAAGCCTGCAGTTTACAGGTCGGCGAAGCGAATACAAACAATACAATATTGTGGGAATATTTAATCAACCAGCCAAGTCATTGTGCCAATTGCTCGAATTATGTATCTTGTGAGGAATGTGTGGAGTCAAATTTGTGTGAATGGTGGGCGGAAGAAGCCCGTTGTGCCCGCCTAGGAAAGTCTGAGAATAGTGTGAGATCTCTGAATCAGTGCCCTGTACAGTGTCGCCTGCGTAAGAACTGTCAGGACTGTTTAAATGAAAGAGGTCGTTGTGTGTGGTGTGAGGCAAGATCTGCCTGCTTTAGCTTTGCGGTTTATACCAGCGAATATCAATTTGGGATGTGCCGTGAATGGCTAGACCAGTCGGTTAATCTGCATCAGTCTGAGGAGACAAACAGCTTGCAGCATTCTAGAACATCAGCTGTGATACCTATTCATCCACAAATACCTCCCAAACAGCAGTGTAAGTTGTGTGCCCAGTATCGCAATTGCACCACTTGTTTACGTACTTTGAGCTGTGGTTGGTGTTTCGATAGGGATAATCCTATCGAGGGCAAGTGTATGCAGGGAGATTTTAGTCGTCCATTTGGTAATTGTTCTTTGGCATTGAATAGCACATCGGTTCACGATGCCGAATGGGCTTATGCCCAGTGCCCAGATGTAGACGAGTGCGGTTTGGGTCTTCACGATTGCCACAAAGAAGCCAAGTGCACAAACACTCATGGATCATACAACTGCCATTGTCGACGTGGTTTTGTGGGGGACGGCCGCTTGACTTGCTTGCGTACTTGTTTTGAGTCGTGTGTTCATGGCTATTGTTCGGGTGCTCCGGATTATGTGTGTCGCTGTGAATTGGGTTGGACGGGAGCAGATTGTTCTATAAATTGCGGTTGTCACAATCATTCGACTTGCAATGAAAGGGTGGGCAAGTGTGATTCTTGCCAAGCCTGGACGGAAGGAGAGCGTTGTGAACGTTGTAGACAAGGAAGTTATGGCAATGCGACATCGGCTGCGGGCTGTACGCCTTGCGAGTGTAATGGTCATGGTAATCAAGACTTAGGTATATGCGACGTCAACAATGGTGAATGCTTTTGTAAGGACAATACAGTTGGCATTAAATGTGATCGCTGTTCTACTGGTTTTTATGGTGATCCAAAAGATGGTGGCCAGTGTTACTACCGTTGTGAGTCAAGAGGAATGTTGCGCGATATTGGGCGGAGCGGTATCGGCTCTTATAAGGCCTACAAATCGCCATGGGGCGCAAAGTTGGAAGTAAAGGAATGCTTATGGATTTTGGAACCGAAAACTTTGCATGCCGAAAAGTCTTTATTACAAGTAGAGTTCGAGTGGAACTCACTGGCAATGGACTGCGACGATAATGCTGTTTACATCTACGACAGCTTGCCAGACTTAACAGGAGTGTCCCAACAAAACCAGTTGATATCAGTAGTATGTAATCCTTACACTTCTTCCCACATTATTGAGGCCAGATCAAGTCATGTTACTGTTTATTATAAGCAAGGAGGTGGACTTAGGAAACACTTTGGATTTAATGCCTTGTACACGGTTAAAAATTGTGTGGCCAATACATGTTTGCATCCTCACATCTGCGATGATGTACAAAGATGCGTTTGCCCTGCGGGCTACGTTGGGGCCAAGTGCGAAATCGAAATATGTCCGCGAAATTGTAATGCGAAACGTATGCAAGGGTACTGCGACACTGACTACGGAAGATGTATTTGCAATCATGGCTGGGGTGGGAAAGATTGTGGCACAGCCATTAAATTGAATCAAATAACTGTAACGGAACTCTTCAACACTATACTGCTTTCGGAGTCATACGAACATCTGCGAAAAACTATCCCACGCTTTGGCCACACAGTTTGTGCGGATCGCAGAGGTTCCTTGTGGATGTTTGGCGGTTATTCTCCCTCCCATGGGCCGCTTAATGATTTTCGCCAGTTTGACACCAAAAACGGTACTTGGATGCAAGTGACGGTAGAATCTACGCCAGAAGATAAAATGCCTCTGGGTCGCTATTTTCATTCGGCAGAAATTTATGTTAAAAAACAAACAATATTTATATACGGCGGAATTACTACCACCGAAGTATCGTCGGCTTCCAAGCCCGAAATTCTGTCGGATTTTTGGCAGTTTTCTATTCAGAATCAAAGATGGTCTGAGTTGGATTTGAAGGGCCACCGTATAAAGCCTCCGGCACTAGCCGGCCATACGCTAACATATACGAGAAACAATGAGAGAGAATCACTGATATTAATTGGAGGCATGACCCTCAACAAATCTCGCCAGCTGGAATTGTGGGAATTTAATTTAGAGACATTCAGATGGGAACAGTTGTTGGCATTGGGTGTTAGAATGCCGGTATTGTATGGCCATACTACGGTGTACCACAGTGAAAAGCATATCATGTATGTTTTTGGTGGTTACTCTACGGAGCCACAAAATAAACTCTATGCTTTGCATTTGCAAAAGATGACCTGGACTGAACTGCCACCCTTTAGGGACCTTAACAGACCAGATTCTATGTTACCTAGAGCCAGATACTTCCATTCGGCTGTTACCACAGATCAGTATATGATAGTATATGGAGGACGGAATTTCCCTTACAACTCCAGTGACGTTCTAATTGCTTACGTATACAATTGTAATCAGTGGATACGCTTGACTGAAGATGTGCAAATTGTAGGCAGTCTGCAGACCTCTACTTATGCCGAAGACATTTCCTTAGATCACGATAGCAATGCAATCTATGTTATCGGTGGCTGGGATGGCAGTGCCGCCCAAAGTCATGTCACAAAAATTGTGCTGCCATCCGATATCTGTCAGTTGTGGAGTGGAGGAAAGTATTTGTGTCGCCACTATATGGGTTGCAGTTTTTGCACAGTATCTGCAAATTTCATCACGTCCTCTTTCTGTTTTTCTAATGGCCAGAGCAATATTTGCAACAATGGCAATGGTACCCTAGTTTATAATCATGGTGCAGCATGCGATGACGCTTGGATGGCTAGACGTAATTGCTCCAGCTTTTCTACGTGCACTGCCTGCTTAGCGTCTTGGCCTTCTCATGTGGAGACGACACCGGTTTGCCAGTGGTGTGATGAGTGTGGCATTAAAGGCCGATGTGTTCCGGCTGGAGTCGACTGTGAACGGCGGAGTACTTGGTGTACCAAAGAGGTCAGTGTTGGACTTCTTAATTTGTGTCCGCAGCCTCAGTGTCATACTCTTCATTGTGAGGCTTGCATTTTAAATGAAAACTGTGAATGGGCTCAGAATGAATTGGGGACTATTGAGTGTATAACGAAAGAATTAGTGGAGCAAAATCAATACCGCATTATTGGCCAGTGTCCGCAGCCTTGCCATCACTACAGCAATTGTTCCAACTGCTTGACAAACGTGGATAGTGAACAGCCCAAGGATTGTAAATGGTCCACTATGCTCAACACGTGCCTCTCGCCCCAAAGTCAACCCTTATTGTGCGCCGGTGGTGTTTGTGGTTTAGTGCTGGAGACAAATGAAACCGACCATTGCCCCGAACCATGTCATGTCTACAAACAATGCTCAACTTGTTTGGAACATGCACACTGCGGCTGGTGTGCCAGAGAGGGCTTCAATGGTGACGGCATTTGCACCGAAGGATCATTGGAAAATAAACAGGAATATCCATCGGGTTCGACATGTGACCTCATATACTCTTCTCTACGTAATGATTCTGAATTAACCCCAGAAGATGTGGTTACCTGGAACTATGTGAAGTGTCCGGTGGAAAACGAATGTACAAATGGTCATCATCATTGCCATAATACCTCGCAAAGATGTATAGACACTGTAAACGGCTATCACTGTGAGTGCGGAGAGGGTTACAAATTGGAAAACGAGACTTGTATACCGGTGTGCACAAAGGGATGTGTGCGTGGCAATTGTGTATCACCAAATAAATGTGAATGTGATTTTGGCTATGTAGGAGCTAATTGCAGTATACAGTGTCTTTGTAATGGCCATTCGAATTGTGAAGGTCCCAGTCTTCTTGACGAATGCATCGAATGTCATAATAACACAATGGGAGCACAGTGTGAAAAATGTCAGCCATTGTTTGTTGGCGATCCTCGCGAGGGGCGTGAGTGTGTTCCGTGTCATGAATATTGTAATGGGCATACGGACTCTTGTATAGCCCACGATTCGGATCCCGGTTTCTTTAATATGACAAGAGCTGAGTTGGAAGCAAATCTTCCTGAAGGCCCCTTAGCAAATGCCACCTGTCTGCGGTGTGCTAACAATACAGCCGGCGAACGTTGTGACACTTGCATTGTAGGCTATTTTCGCGGCTCTGATGACCATCGTAAAGAATGCAGGCCGTGCCAGTGTCATGGTCATGGCAATATTTGTGACCCCGTTACTGGCGAAAAATGCAATTGTGGCAATAATACTGAAAGCGATGCTACGTGTACGGCAGGTGGTGGAAAAAATTCGGCTCATCTTTGTTGGAGTGTTCAATGTTCCAAATGTCGTGATTCTTATGCTGGCAATCCAATAGATGGTCATCAATGTTACAAACAAATAACGGTAGAATCGCGCATGTGCTTCGACGCTAAACCCATAGGTGAGTTGATATTATTTTATTTTCGTGCACAACTTTCGGAACAAAGCATTCTTCTTTGTCTTAAACATTATTTGATAAAAAGACGGCTACCACGGACTTTTTTATTTTGACTGGGCTTCTATTGAAAAATACTTTTTAGAGTTGTGATCTATAGCTAAATATATTATTTTGGTCCTGCCTTATTGTCTCGTTTGTAGAATTCAAATAAATCACATTATTTGTTGTTACTGTTCTTTTGCTACTTGCCAAAGAGCGAATCATTCAAAACTACAAATCAAAACAATAAATTATAATTTATGATCTCAGTTAATTGTTTTTTTTTGTGATTAAGTACGTCTATATGCCTGAATTTCATTCCTCTTTATTCTCTAACTATTTGTCAACGTCACGTCAATACAATATCAGAAATAGCATATTTATCTGTCCTTTCTGGACAATAACTGCTTCATACAGTCTGTGACAACTCATTAAGGTCTCGAATATAACAAGAAAGTGTTAGAAATTGTCAATTGCTGAATAAAAGGAATAGATACAGAAGTCGGCTGTTTTTGATATTGTCTATATTTCGTTAACAGTTTGTTAAAACAATTACATTTTCTATTGCTTATTCCTGATGATGTTAATAAACTGTTAAAGAACTATTGAATATCAACAACAAAACAACTTTTGTGGTTATTTTATGAGAAGATAATAAATATAATAAAATTAATTAATGTTGGGTTTTCATTTATTCATCAGAAGAATGTAAAGCCAAGCCGGCCGCACTTAAACCTGGTCAAACAGTATTCTTTGTAATCCAGCCACGTTTTATGAATGTCGACATACGTGTTATAATCGATGTCACGCAAGGAGAACTGGATGTGTATATGTCACCACAAGATGACTCTTTTATTGTGGAAACAAACGATACTACGGGCTATCATGAGATCTATTTAGACAATCGCTATAACTGGGGTCCCAAAGCTAAACGATCGCATCCGTTGAATGTGGCGCAGCCAAAATACGATAACTCCAGTACAACCAGCAGCTTTTCAAAACTTATAATGACTGATAAGCGCAATAGCTATTATATGCCACACATACAAGATTGTAAAAGTCATGGTGGACACAGTTTCTCTGTTAAAGATCAGCATGCGAAGGATTTAAGCACACACGTTACATTAAATCATTGTAATACGCTGCTGAGATTATTTGGCTTGAAAAATCGTCTGGTATTAACTCTGCCGCAACATGCTCACAACTTAAGCGCTACACGATTCTTTATAGCATTAAGAGCCAGCTCCGGTCCTGAACCCAGCTATGGCTCAGTGGTATTTCGCCAGGATCAATTGCATATTGATCTCTTTGTGTTTTTCTCCGTATTCTTTTCGTGCTTTTTCCTCTTTTTGGCCGTGTGTGTGGTAATTTGGAAAGTAAAACAAACGGCCGATATTAGAAGAGCCAGACGTCAGCATGTGGTAGAATTATTGCATTTAGCCAAACGCCCTTTTGCTTATGTATTCTTAGCATCGAATTCGTTTGACACCGACAGCCCACATCCCACAACTTCGTCGTCGTTGGCTTCAAATCGAGTTGTGCGCAGTGCTACGGGCGCTCGGTCACGACATCAACATCACAGCACATTACATTCCCAATTGCCAGAGGTATTGTTGATTGCCATAGAACCCACATCCGATAATTTGGCAGCTGTCGGTACGGTATTTGTCAGTTTGCCCGGTCGATATAAGGCACCTCTTAGTATGGCATTGGGTTCAACGTTAATATCATATCCTCCACGCTTGTATCAAGTTAACAATAGACATTACACGCGACCACCTAGAATTAATTCAGCACCAGGCACGGGCGGTGGAGGCCACTCTGGGGCCAGTGCGGGCACTGGTGCTGCCGCTAGACAAGGGCGACAAGGTATTATCGAAGATGCATTGCCAGTATACAATCTTGGCTAACAAGAAATCGTTGCAGTAGTCATTTAAAACAAGGAACTTAAAAGACAAATACAAGTAGATGTGTAAGAGGTAAAACAAATTAACAATTTATAAGTAACGATGTAGCGGTCGGTCCGTGGCCACATCGTTCATTAACCCCTTAGGAAATCTAGTGAATGATATTTTTTTGAATATTATGTAAGTAATCAAAACAACATTTTTTTATGTTGTAATATTTTTACAATTATTATTATTATTATTTTTTTTTTTAGTTTTAAGCATATTTTTAAGTACTGTGCAATCAGTGTTAGACTAATTCGTTCAGAAAATTCAAATTCACCTTTTTCAAAATCTATTTTCTTTTTAAATATTTATTTTTTTTTTCATTATAAAGTGCAGCAAAATGTAAAGTTCTAATGCTACATACAAATTTTGTATTTGAAAGCAAGTTTTTTGGTTTTGCTAAACTATTTTTAAGGAAAGTTATTTTATGATACAAGTAATTATATTGTAGGAGAAATAATGAATTCTTCCAATTATGCTGTCAGGTTAAGCCAGGTCAGTAAAGCGCAGAACACTGTTTTACATATTGGAATGCCAGTATAAAGTCAGTTAAAAGTAAAATATACGTTTTAGATTTCAAACGATTAAATATTTCTTTGTTATCCTTTAAATTAATAGTATGTATATGTATTTAAATATAAGTATGGAACTCTTTTCCGAAAACGCGCAAACTGGTGAAATGTTGACAAAATAAGACCAACCAGTATAATCTTTGACAGTTGCTAGTTCAGTTTATATATGAAATGAAATTAAATAACATAAGTCGCTTGTGAAATTCCCTATTGCATCAAATGGAAACTTGCCTAGATTAAAGAACAGTTGTTTAAAAGTAAATAATAGCACTAATCAGTGTTGCGTTTTAGATTGTCATTGATAGTGACAATTAAGAAACAGATTTCAAGACGTCTATATATTCAACCTTCTCTAAATAATATATTTCATTTATATCGGTAACCACTTTCTGTTTTATTTATTTTCTTTAGAATTCTACTGATATATTGAGTAAATTTTATATTACTATTCGAGCTTTATTAATTAAGAATTTTATTAGGGCTTATGTCTGATTTTAATACAAGATATCTGTAAAAAATAATGTTTAACTTTAGCTGTATTCATCGTTTAATGTAAATGGTCATGCAAAAGTGAAAATTAAAAATATCATGTCAAACACAGAAATTCGATAAATTTCACCACTACACCCTTAAAAAAGTAATTCATTCAATAATTTTTCCCTAATCAAGAAAAATAATATTTTTTTGTTGCACAAAATGTATGAACATAAATACTTCTTCTTTATTATAAATATCCACACAGAATTTTTCCTTCCTCATATTAATTTTCATGAGAAAAATTCCTCCTATTGTAAGAAACTGGGGAATAAGTAAATTTGGATATTTCTCCATTTTGTCATCTACCATTATTGATTTTGTAACAATTACTATGTCCTCCTAATAATTAGGTTGGAAGAATTTACTTGTCAGCTCCATAGGCAAGAAGTCACTAAGAAGTTGTCGCCTCGATAATTTCAAGAAGACTGGATCTGATGTGATAATGCGGAATTATATTTTCCACATTTTAAATGGAATATCAAAATCGTCACCTGCATCGTGCTTAACCGGTGTCGTTATCTTTCACATGTACTTGCAACAAAAAAGTGAAGGCAGGTTCTCTTATCTTGCTTGATAATTTTGATGCACAATTGTTTATTTTTTTTTCCTTTTGTAAAGCTAAAATTGATTAATTGTCACTGTAGGTTCCTCGAACACCCTATCTAAATTGAGTATTCCCTATCTAAATTGAGTATTACTGACTGTTCAAAGATGTCGCCTGCTACTGTTCGATCGCATGAATAAATAAATAAAATTATTTTTAAAATTAATTTTTGTTTGAAATATTATTTATACCATCGAATGGTGCTCTATAATAATGCTCTTTAATACTCATTTAGTTGCCTACTAGACGATTTCAAAATAATAATATTTTTATCAATTCGTTTGTATTTCTTTTGTTTAATGTTTGTTCCCTCCGAACTTCAATAATTTTTAAAACGATTTGCAAAATTTTTAATTCATATGAAATTGTATAGTTATCTAAATTTGTATTATTATTACTATTTTTTTACTTGTCCATCTTTCTCTTATGAAGTCCGATTTTTTTCGGAAATTTGATTTTCAAATTCTTAAAAAATGGGGCTTTTAACTCATTTTCATCATATTTGTTTCTGCAACTTTAGATTAATATAAGATAAATTTCTGGGTTATGCATATTGTTCAACAGCAATGGTATCAAAATTGATTATTTTTACAACATACTTACATACATACATATGCAGTTTTAATTATAAATATTCAAGTGCAATGTTCTATAAAACTTATAAAAACTATATAATTCGTCAATTTTATGAATATAAAAATTATTCAGTCATCATAAATAAGCATTATACTTTTATAAAGCAAAACAAAAATAATAACCAATACAATAATTGTACGAGTATCTAACATAAGTGAAGTATATGCATACATATTGAAAAAAATAAAATAATAAAAAGTAATCCAATATGACAAATCGAACAAACATTGAACAAAAAAAAACCCCCAAAATGAAACAAAAGTCGATCAATAAGGTGCACAGGTAAACAGGAGAACAGGTAAATGTAACGTTACACTTTGTTTTGTTACGAGTATAACAAAAACACATTCTATTTTTTATATTGGACTTACCTTTTTCCTTTGATTTTTGATATTACTTTTACCTAAAAAGTTGTTTTGTTGTAATGCATTTATTCTCCTTAAGTATGCCTTATTGATGAGTCTTAAAAAATTATAATAACTTTTATAAAATGTATATAATTTTTAATAAGAACTGAATAAGCAAAATCGAAATAGTTTGCTCAAAATGTTTATTTTGTAAATGTATTTATTATATTTTTCATTATTTTTGTAGTTGCAAAATATGCAAATTTTTTTTTTCTATTTTTTATATTTTACTGTTATAGTATATGAAAACATATCTCTGTCTCATTCTCAATTTGACGCTCTCTTTTTATTTTCAAATGCAAAATACGTAGTTAGGTATATTTCAATATAAGTCTCCCATTATATCCACAACTAAGTTTTTTAATTTTTGAAGAATCTCACTTTAAGTGTAATTATGTTTAAGCTATTGAAAATTTTTGGTGTTGTTTTATTCTGATAATTGTTCACATATGTTTCGTCCTTAAATTAGGTTTTAGATAAAATTTATTTCAAAATTGTATGTGTACTTACTTACATCTGTATACAGCTTTATTTTTTATTTTTATTAAATATTTGCATAAATTTAATGGTTGTGTTTTGTTAATAAAATTATGAATTATACATACATACAAATATTTTTTAAAAATTAATTTTTTTAAATTTAAATTGTTATTTTAATTATATTTTGAATTATCTTATTTGAATATATAATATGTACAATAAAATTAAAACTAAGCATATTAAATAACTTAATTAAATGTATGGAATTAAAGAAATAAAACATTTTTAATAGTGAAATTGTATTGAAAATTAATAAAGAAATCTTGTGACAGAAAACAATATTGGGATACCAATTTGATTCACTTAATTTTAAATGTACATCTCCAATGGTTGTCTCTTTGAAAGAAATATAAGATTGATAAAACAAGGAATAAACATGTCGCAAGGAGCAATGGAAAATTAACACATAAATTTGATAACCTAACTTCCACAGCAGAGAAAAACAACTGTTTTCGAAAGCCAAATTAATAGACTTTCAGACTTTTATTACAAATTGATTATATATCTTAAATTACTAAGCAATGATGTCAGTTTTTATACAAAATTATTAAACTCTTATATTATTTTCCAATATTTTTATACCATTTCCCTGAAGAAGTTACACAGTGTGACGAAATATTGGAAATTAATATAATAACTTAATAATTTTGTATGAGAACTGACCCTCATTGCTTAATAATTTAAGGAATATAATAAATTTATTTAAACAATGAAGTGTTTTTTTTAGTTTTGAAAACTAGGCATATGCATGATAATTCTTAGTCAGCTGGTCTGGCGAGGTCACCTCGTACAATTTTTTTTTTGTTTGTTTAACCAGCTCTGCATAAGTTGTTCTTACACTGAACATACAAATCAATATCATATGGCAAAAAAAAACAATACAACAGCACGTGTGAGTGTAAAGTGTATGGAAGTTTTCTTGGACTGAAAAAGTTTGATAGAAATAACTGAAAGAAAATTTAAGTCAAATGAAAACTAAACAAACAAAACAGAAAAAGGTAGTGCAGTCAGATGATGATAGCGACTCTAGCTTTGCAAGTGCTAACCAAGATGAAATGTTAAGCAAAGATGAATCCATGTCAACAGATTCTGACAACAATGAGACGTTAAATGCTGAAGCTGCACCGGTAACAGACAGTTCGGACGAGGACATTGGGGAAATGATCGATGAGAAGCCAACCACTAGTAAAGGTGCTCGAAAAATTGCATCAAAAGAGGAATGTTCAGATGATTCCAGTGACGAGGACGACGAAGACGATGATGATAAAGAACCTGAAGTGAGAATGCCTATTATAAATCCTCTGAGCTTAATGCGGAATAAGGAGCAAAGAATGGCTTTGTTTCGAAAAATGAAAAAGGAAAAACATAAAAAGAAAATGCAAGAACGCAGAGCCCGTCGTAAAGCGGGTGTGCCCATAAATCCTGGACATACTATTGAAAGCTTGAGAGAAAAAGATCAGACTACAGTTGACAATTTGGATGATTCGGATAATGAGGAACTACGCAAAGAATTACAGTTAGATGACTTCAGTTCTTATTTTGAAAGATCATATGAGCCAAAAGTTCTTATTACTTTTGCCGATAACCCGGTAACGAAAACCCGCAAATTCGGCTTAGAATTAGGACGTATATTTCCTAATGCATTGGTAAAAATTCGCAACAAGTCATCTGTTAAGAAAATATGTAAATCAGCCATACGCGAAGAATACACCGATGTTGTAATTATAAATGAAGATAGACGTAGGCCAAACGGTTTATTAGTTATACATTTGCCAAATGGACCTACTGCTCTATTTAAAGTATCCAATGTGAAATTGACATCTGATATGAAAAAGGACCACAATGAAATAACGAAGCATCGTCCTGAAGTTATACTTAACAATTTTACTACACGCTTAGGTTTGACTGTGGGCCGTATGTTAGGCGCTCTATTTCATCATGATCCCGAATTTAAAGGACGTCGCGCTGTTACATTCCATAATCAGCGTGATTATATATTTTTCCGTCATCATCGTTATGAATTCACTAAAGAAGGTAAACGTGTCAAATTGCGTGAATTGGGACCCCGTTTTACATTGAAATTACGGTCACTTCAAGAAGGTACGTTTGACAGTAAAACTGGCGATTATGCTTGGATCATAACAAATAAGAGACATGCACTGGAAGCTTCAAGACGTCGTTTCCATTTGTAGTTTTTTTTTTCAATTATAAACCATTTTAATTTTAAATGCATACTTATGTAGTTTTAATTAAAAAGGAAGCAAAAGTGTTCATATATTATTAATTGGAATTTTATAAAGTACATAAGAGTACATATAGATATTTAAAACCAATTGCTCAAATGTCATTTCGTCTGCGAAAATTTATATCCACTAGGTCTGTTATGGCCTCCTTAAGTCGTTTGAGGGTGTGCAATTTTTCAATTAAAGCGGTAGTTGATATGTTAATATTCTCTAGTTGCTCTCCACTGTTCTGAAATCGGCTATTCGCGGCTTTCAAACGATGGTATATTTCTCCTACAGTTAACAGTTGACAACTCGGTAAATCCTCATTCGAACACAAAACTACGGAAAGCATTGCAGCATTTTCTGCACTTAAATTGAACTTACGTTGAATATAATTGTTTTCCCATGTTCCACTTATTAGGATTTGATTGTTTGATTCAACATTTTCTGCAGCAAAGCCAATTTCATTAATTTCATTTCCTTGTGCTATCAACGAATCTATTACTGCTTCGTTCGAGGGAAAAGTTATATTTGCAATTTGTTCCATAAAGCTATAACCATTATCTGTTCTGTCATAACATGGATGCATATCAAGAAGATTTAACATGTGCAATTCATCTTCAGATAACTCATAGTCGTAAATATTAGGCAATATGCGTTTGAGGAAACGGTGGCATAGTTCTTCAGGAGTATAGTCGTTGTATTGAGATCCATTTTCAATATAGAAACATGACCAAGTCTTATAATTGTGAATAAATATTATACGTTTGTAATTAACTGCGTATGTTATTTGTGACCAATCCAAATCGATGGAATCCGGCAAAACGATGTCGTTATTTTCATTATTCATATTGTGTGCACTTTGAATTGACCGATCATCCATGGGAGTAGTGTCTTGTGAAATTTCTTCGGAAAACTCCATGCTCATTGTTAATTATTTTATAAGAACAAACGGCTAGAGTTTTATGAAAGCTCAGTTTTATAACAGTGATGTATTCCAAGTCCTAGTACTCGGTGCTAGCCGGTAAAAAGGAACTGGGTACTGAGTACCATATACAGTGTAATAAAGGTTACATTGTTTGATATAGTTACATATTGAAAATTAAATTGTATTAATGCTGGATATGTTTGTATTAAGTGTAGGAAGCAAATTAAATAAGGGTTATTGTGTACCTCAACTGATTATTGAACTTTTGAACAGTTATTAATTTATAATTTTAAACTTGTTGCCTAAATGGGAAACAGTATTCACAATAATCAGAAGGTGTAAATTTACTAGCAAACACTTCTCAACACTTCAATAGCACTATTGTGAATTTAAACATCAGAGAAAGTTAAGGTTTGCAAAAACATTCAAATAGTATAATATGCTTCAAACAATTTAAAGTCATGCGCGTTGTAATAATGATTCCCGCCAATAAGTAGTTGAATTCCGCCATAAATTTTTTTGCAACTCTAAAGAAAAGAAATTAGTGATATTTTAATTAATAAAAACTAGAAGTAGGTGGGCATCGTGCTCGCGTTCTTCACAATAAAACAAGTGTAAATGTAGTGTTAAGATGTGCCAGCGGATTAGAAAGATTGGTTTACATTTAAAATGTTCCAGGTATGTACATATTTAAGTTCTGACCACCATCTATTTCTTGAATTATCTATTAACTAAAACTGTTTTCGTTGTACCAAAACTTTTCAAAAAGATTTCATATGTTCTACCTTGAATGTAAGTGATTTGAATTACAAAAATTTTCTGTAGACTCCATCACAATTAGAAATTTGGTAATATAAAGTGCGTTGCCCTTGTTGCATTTAGCCTTTATAAATCAAACAAAAATTTTATTAAGAGTTTATTGAAAAATTATATAACAATGAAGTGGTTTTCTTATAAATCGAATAAGTGTTTGATTATAGTCAAGAAGGAAGGAATCATGCAAACAGCGTAAACGTTCATCATGAAATCAGTAAAAATATTGTTCGGTTGCCTAGGGACTGTTTGTTTCTCATATCGCATTTATATACATATATGAATAACAATCTGTAAGACACACAGATGGGTCTCTAGCAATTGACTTGATATCACTTGATTTTCTGATCGGTATATATCATATATTGTTTAGGACGTCCCGACTGCCTACTTGCCTATATTTCCCGCTCTTTATTTTTTTTTGAGATTTGTCTATAGGAATGGAATTAAATCGGCACTCTGCATTGTAGTTCATATTTCAATTCGTTTGAAACTACATTCGTAGGATCAAGTAGAAGTATGCCTCTCAGGTATAAATATGATGGCTTCTATGCATCCCAATTCAACTAAAATGCTTTCGATAATATGGAAATTAATAATTATAATTTAAAAATCGGTTTTGTATTTTTTGTAAATATTTTCAAAATAAAATTTATTACGGTCTCTACACAAAAAAGTGATTTTTTCGTTACCAAAAATAACAATGTCGTCAAAAATTTAATTCTAAATATGTAAACAGAATTGAGAATGAGAATTTTATTTAACAAATAAACACCAATGAATTGAAAATCCTAATACTACTACTACATACGTATTGAGAAAAATAAAACCGAAAATAATTTAAAGAACAATGAAAAAATAAAATGCAACAAAATCATATTGGGTACTACATCATAGGGCATTGAGGATTGCCAGCAGCTGCACCCATTGCGGCAGGATCCATCATAGGCAAATCACCAGCGGTTTCTGCTAAAATCTCTTCCGGTGGTTGGCCATATTCTTGTAATTTACGCATATCTTCTAATACCAGTTTGAATTTTTCACGCTTCTCTTTCGCAGAATCATTGGGATTTTCGCTCTCTAAATGTGCTTCAATAACTTTATATAGTTCTAACTGCTTTTCAAAACGTTCTTTATCTTCGGCACTTAATTTATCACCATTTTCTTCTATATATTTTGGATATTTTTCTAAAAGTTCTTTAATGCTTGGTAAAAGAATTTCGGCAGACAATAGCGACTGCATCATTCCTTCCATGAATGGTAAGAACATATTGCCATCATCGTTGCCAGCCTGTAAAGATAATTTGAAATTTTAGTTTAGTTGCTGTACTAAAAAATTTCGAAATATTGAATTTTTTTGTAAAAACAGAGCAAATCTACTACAAATTAAACAAACAAGTATTTAATGCAATCATAAAAAATTTTACAATATTTTTCGGCTAGCAATTAAATAAGAACAGAATAGTTCAGTTAGCTTAAATATATTAACTTACATTCTCCAAATTTAAACCGCCAAACATCTGCGCAACATCGACTTCAGAAACTGGAGCATTCAAATTTTCTGTACCCTCTTGCAGACCTTTGAGAGCTTGAGCTATACTATCGGAATATTTGGCAACTTCTTCATCACTTGCCGAATTTTCACCCTGCAAAGTTAAGGCTGCAGCTTCGGCCATTTTCTTAAAACCGGTTAAAATTTGATCTGGATTTTGGGGTAGAGGGGTCGCATCACCGGTGGGTGCGTCGGGTCCACCAAACAATGTGTTCATACGATCGGCCAGCAGTTTAGCCTGTTCTCTACAAAGTCAATATAATTAAAATATAACGGTATAACGAGGATATCAAAACATACAAAAAGAATTCGTCGGAATCGCCAGCTGCTTCACCATCTTCTGATGTTTTATTTGCGGCTTTATCTTTATTCGAGCTTTTATCATTTTTAGCGAAATCCTGAAGTGCATCTTATAAGAAAAATAAACATATAAAGTACATACATTTACAATTTTAGTTACATAATTTTAAGACATCTGATTCTTGCACAATTTGAAAAATCTGAAGCTAAAAATTATTTATGATCGTTGAACTTGGTCGAAAGTTTTACATTTTCTTCAGTTTCTTTTAACTTACTGTCTAACAATTCGTTGAGTTCATTGTCATTGGATTTCTGCTCTTCAGCCATTGCACGTGATTTCAATATGCACTATTTCCTAACAAAATTCAGACTCCGTTTATTTGATTTTTTTTTACTATTGCCTAATTTTATATAAATATATATACATATATGTATATGATTGCAGAAAGAGGGAATCTGAAATGTGGTAGTGCGTAATTATTATCTTGCACCGACCCGGGTGTTGTTCGCTCTCATAGTGTTGCCAGGGTACACTATTTAATTTCCCCATATGTGATAAAACCAATATATATTCAAATCTGTATAAAAAGCGATGCTGCTGGTTCAATGAAATTTACAAATAGTAAATTAAATAGTAATTTTATGAAATTATTAAAATACTCTCCCTTATTCTGTAACTATTTGCCAACGTCATGTCAAGACAATATAAAAAATAGAATACTTCTGAACTCTGTTCCTTTACCAATTGACAATTTCCAGCAGCCTCTTTTTTATCCGAGACCAAGGAGTAGATAACTGTGCTATTTTTTAGATTGTCTTGCCGTGACGTTGAAAATTAGTTACAGAATAAGGGGGTTTGTATGCCGATTTCACAATGCCGACAGAGTTCTTTTATTTTCGTATATATACATTTGAAACAAAAACAATTTATAAAATTTAGTTTTTGTTTCAAATATATTTGTACGAAAGAAAGAATTCGTTCGACATTGTGAAATAGGCAGTAACAATAACTTCGTATATAATTAATTATGTAACAAATTCTTTCTCTATCTGATAATACATTTTTCACAAATCCCAAAATTATTTTAAAAATGCCAACATGTGAATACTGTTAAACATATGGTGCCATGACAGGGTGTCTTGGTCGTATTGTGAATTATACACATGTCCGTTGCAAAGTATTCACAATATTTATGTGTTAAGTAAAAGGCAGTTTTACACTGTACAACATATGGGGAGACTTTGTAGAAGCAACATATGATGAGTATTACGTTAGACGTAAAAATAAATATATATATATATATATATATATATATATATATATATATATATATATTACGTTAGACGTAAAAAAGTAATATATATTTATTAATAATATATACATATATATATATATATATATATATATATATACATATATATATATATATATATATATATATATATAGATATTCATGCTTACTAAGCATATTATATATTTATATATATAATAATATATATACTATATATATATATATATATATATATATATATATATATATATATATATTTAGATATCCATGCTTACTAAGCACACTTTTCAAAAATCCCTTTGTTTGTTTGAATAAATAAGCTTCAAAATAATATCGGTATTTTATACTCGGTTACGGTATATACCGGTGCTGAAATAAAAATATACCATTTCGGTTACCGATACCGGATTTTAGAGTATAATTATACCGGTGTCAACAGTGATCCCGTTTCGGTTTACAACCTTGGTATATACGTGCATATATATGCACGATCTGAAGCGTATGTACGTATATGCGTGCACATATGTACATGTCTTCGACGATGAATGCACGACATGTAATCTGTGAATTGGGTTTCCTAATCGACAATTGAAAGAAAATCGTCGTCACTCTAGATGAATTTCCAACTTTAGTAAATTCGGTAAAAACGTCGCAGCTATAAGAGGAGAAAATGGTTTTACTTTTACATCATGGCCAAAACGTTTATATGTATATTTCTTAAATAGCAATCGCAACGCTATACTTCGATAAGATATTCACTTTAAAGTGAGCAACTACGGCCACAATTTCGTGTCTAAATTAGTTTCACTCTAACCTATTATTGCCGCAAAAACCCAAAATCCACGCAGGGAGTGGTCTTCGTGAGTTTGGTAGTGGCGATAGTGGTTAACAAGAGTATTCTCCCTTTGGTGTAGTAAAACACACCACAGGGATTTCAAAGTCCTTCGACATGCTTTAATACCATCCCGAAATTCTCCCCATCACTCTCTTCGGTTTTATAGAAAACTATGAAACAGAATCTCTTGCAATTATTTTCCTAAGGTTTGCTTGTGTGGTTTCACAACAATTTCTGGTCGCTATGGTCGCTGTTTGCAATCAAGTTCATGTTTTTCTGCTTATTGAGCTCAGCGTGTTGCATGTCCTTGTTAAAGAGCGTTTTTAATATTTTTAGCTTCTAAATATGTGAGTCTTGGTTTCGCAGAAGTCTTATCGTCTCAACGCTTGAGTATTTTTGTTTTTATTTCGGTTATTTAATGTGTCCAAATGATCGTAAATATTTTGGGTGATAATTGTTCGTTAATCGTCACAGTGTAACCTTGACACATTAGTCACTTTCATGTCCTTTTCTGATGTCTGTCTGCTTGAGATTCAGCTCTAAATGAGTTTAAAACCATTCGAAACAAATGAATTTAAGTTTCTCTGGTTTGCATTTTTAGTCTTCGCACAATTTCTATTAGATTTGGACATGCTGGTTTCCGATTTATGTATTTGCTTTTGTGTTCAATATTAGCTATGTTCTCTTCGCTTCACTTGACCATTTAACAAAAAAATAGAATAGATAATAATGTTCAGTTTATAAATAAAAAGCTAGAAAGACGAGTAATTGATTGCAGTATTAATTGTATGATTGCTAATTTAGTTTCTTTAAAAAGAATTCTGCTAAGTTTTTTCCTTCTAAATAAATCTATTTTGTTTTTCCATGCATATGTACATACATATATATTATTTGAGACAATATGTCGAATAGAAGTTTTTAAAAATATAAATTTTTAATTTAATTTACAGCTTGCAAATTTAAAGTAAAACCCTAATAAGGATTATTTGTTTATTAATTACATTTAATAAGTTCTACTAATGCTAAATTCATATTAATTTTAAATTAGTGGTATCTCATGTATGTATGTATATTAAAACTGAATTATTTCAATAAATTTATTTATTTATTAAATGTTAAAAATAAAATTGCAAATGCATCATAACTTTGAACCCTCTATAGGCTTTTATTTACCATTTAAACATTTTAAACATTTAGTAAGGTCAAGCACACAGGGAATTCTGTACTTTTGTTCGGTGAAAAAATTATTAGGTGTATTCCCGTATTCACCGTTGAGACCCCACGGAAGCCTATTCTAGCAAAAACTGTTACCGTACTCAAAGTGTTCTTCTTCTCCTTCTTGCAGAAACAACCCTTGTTTTATAGATTTACTAAAAGGATTTGAATGAATTATTAATTAAAAACTGTTTATTTAATTACCATGAACAATTATAATTGAAATTATTGTTGTATTGTGTGTGTGAGCTCGTATATGGCAACGAGCAAGGCAGATTTACCAGGTACTCTCAGTACCGCAGCTGTATATTGAAATTTGTTGAGCTACTGTCAAAAGTTTATATACAAGCCACATAAAATGTTTTTTTTTTCTTAAATCTTCCTTGTTAATGATGCTACTTCTTCTTTGATTTTGACATTAGCTCTTCATTTTCTACCAACAAAATACGTGTGGTTTTTGGTGTTGTTTCATTGTTGTACTAGTAAGAGTACCTGGTAAATCTGCCTTGGCAACGAGTTAGTAGATAGATTCCGAAAAATATTATAAATAATAACCTGTTGCCAGAAAACCGAATTCGAAAAATACCTACAGTTGGGATACGGCAAAACTGTTAGCTAATTAAAAACAGGACCCAAAAATGTATTGAAAAGTTTTGTGATCACTGTATGTAGTAATGAATTGATAGATTGATTCTGAAAAATATTATAAATAATAATCTGTCGCCAGAAAACCCATTCGAATAAGTTTAATAACTAGACTTGGAATGCGGCAAAACTGCTTGTTGAAAAATACACGTATAAACGGTATTTCATACCGCTTACCGTCCAGAAATTACATACTTCCATATTGAAAAGAAATCAGAAACTCTTCCTACAGGTATGCCAAGTGAAGCAGCGGAAGAAGCAAGAAATAAGAACTCTAAAAAGTACAGGTTATTATTTTCGAGGAAATTGAATACTCCTTTCGACAAACACTGCAATCTTTCGTGCCTTGCTGTTTTCAGCACAGCCCTTTGTGACCAACTTAACACGTCAGCTATTTAAATAGGATTGGAAATATGATGTTGTAGTCAAAGATGAGATAGATGAAGAATAAAGCTACATTCACATCTAACAAATATTTGACGAAATAAGTGAACCACTATTTATTGACAAACATTTCTTTAATATTTCTTGTGTCTGCCGGGCAAATGAAGCTATAAATGATAATACTGATTGCGTATTGAAGTTTTTACCTAATAGACATAATATGATCCTTTCAAAAATATTTTCCTGAAATGTTATGATGTTATATCAAACCAGAAATTATTGGTTACATATAAATGAAATTTATTTGTTGGTGGTTAAGCAATGTCTATATGCATTTCATTGGTGCTTTACCAAATCGTCAGTAGACTTTAACCACAGTTTTGAAAAGTTAAAAACCTCTTATCTTATGCATATACTTCCGAAAACCATCTGAGAATTCACAACTTGTAAATTACAAATTATAATTTATTTATTACATTTATTTCGTCAAATATTTGACAGATGTGAACGTATCTTAAGTAAAATTTTTTGTTGCATGACAAAAGTTTATAAAACAAAATTTTTGTCTATAGCTGGCATATTCTTCAAGGGGGGTGGGCATGGTCATGCACGTGTTTTTATTCTGGAAAGCATAAGTAGAAAATTTTAAAACTTTTGTATGGAGAGAAAAAAAAAATTATGCGAAAAAATGGATTTGAAGAAAATAATCAAACGGTAACACGGGTATAAAAACAATAACATTATTGACATCAGGTTGATACAGTTCTTTGGTCCTTTTTCATAATAAAATTTGTGTAAATAGGAACTGTTATCACATTCAACTAAGCCACCTAATAACTGGTGACAAATACAATACATATGAGCACTGATGATGAAAGTGTTGCGGCTTTCGAAAACAGGTGGTCTGCTCTGGTGTGCAAGTTGAATAACTGAAAACCTGATGTTGACTTTCCTTTGTGCCTTGGAATATTTATCATGTCTTTCTGAGATTTAAAAACAAATTTCGAACAATTAGCCATTAAATCTTAATTCAATTTAATGGATTTGGATTTCATTGGCGGTGGGCGTGGTCGTTTGTGATGAAATATACATATCCTTATCATTCGTAGAATACTTTACAAATTAAATTTGCAAAGTATTGGTGCACAGATGCCGACCGATTGACTAAGACCATATTTCGGCAATGTTGTTAACCGATGTTTTTCCGTTACTGTGGCTGACTGTACACGACCTATGCCTTCACATAGGAAGTAGCAACGTAGTTAACTACGGAATATTTCTCAGAAGAACTGTAAAACTATACAGTTAGTTATCTGAGGTGTTGAAATTAACTACCAAGTGCGAGTGAGACGCAAAACTCTCGAAAGAGAGTAAACGATCAGTGGTATGGTTGCACTTAAAAAATATTTGCCAACGAGGCTTGATGTTGACTGACTCAGAGCTGCTTTGCGACTGAAAATATACATATATATTTCTTAATGTAATCAGTATCATATTAGATGACAAATTCAATGATCTAAGACGCTATTCTTAATACATTTTGCCCAAAAATTTATGAACCCATCGCACTGTGCGCTGTAACTGTTAAAACTTGAAAATAGATTTTTTTTCAATGCATTATAATGTAAATCGATCAATGAAAAACTCAATTTTTTTATTTATTCTCAGTGACGGCCTTTTGAATTTTAGGTGACGATATAGGTATAATACGAGCATAATTATTAGCTAAAAACTTGAAATGACATACGCTATATTCGGCATACAAATGCCCCTTTCAGAAGGCTGTGAAGTATCACAACCGCACGAGCGTGTAATAACAACCGCAATAATAAGAATTTACGCCCAACAATGACATAACAAAGGGCGTGATAATCAGCAGCAGACCACGCGAAAAATCAAAGTCTATAATTACAAGCCCATACAAGTTTTCTGTTCATCCTGTGCCATCATAAAATAAAATCAATTGCGGAAAAATGACCAGAAAGCAGACAAGAAATAGAAAATAGTTTCAAATAGGAGCAAAATTTTCCGCAAAACAAAAAGTAATGAAAATTCAAATGTTAGACAGAAACAAACAAATATTTCAAATAAAATGTGTGTATATGGGAGCATGTACATATTTGAGTTATTGCGAAAGGACCAGCGAACGTGAAATGCTTTTAAGAGTATTTCATATAATTACAGTAAAAGGAGAATCATAAAAGGATATTTAGTTAAAAAAAGGTACATTCTCACTAAGGCAAACACACAAAAAGGAGGGAACATTTATTACTTTATGGATAAATAAATATAACTTTTATGGACGTCATCAAAGGCAATAAATGAAAAGAGCAAATAACCAGATACTAAACAATTAAATATCAAGTGAAGAGAAAACACGCCCTCTACCTCTCTCTCTCTCTCTCTCTTTCTCTATTCAACACCTGTACAGTGATGTTAACCATACGGTAAATACCGTATTGTACGGTAATTTAGCTCTCTGAACGGTAAGCAGGTAATTTCTATATTTGTACGGTAATTTTAAAAAGTTTTAATTTTTAATTGTTAGACCCCAAACATTTTGTTTTCATAATGTGTCTGTCTACCAGGGCGAATTCATAATAGATCAGTTTTGTGACAGCCCAAAATTCTTCACTGCAAATTCTCTTGCGACTACATATTTCTCAGTAAGTACATCAAAAAAGTACGGTTTCATTACAACTATGCAAAATAATGTCAATTGTAGTTAAATTCTATTCGTTTATTACTATTAATTTTGTAGCAGACTTTGCGTACGGTAGTTTTACCTAAAAAAACGGTAACTTTTTTAGGGCTGTACGGAAATCGAAATAAAAAAGTTAACATCACTGCACCTGTAGCTGAAAGCAGTGTTGCCATTATAGAAAGGAAGAAAAGCGCCAACTCTATAGTAAAAACAGTCAAAACGGTTAAACAAAAACCACAGGGTAAAAACAGGGTCAAAAATTAAAATAACAAAAAAAAATTTAAACAGCTTTGTTTCGCTTTGCAAAATACACATTAAAAAAAGGGCAAAATTGGGACTCAAAATAAAAAAAATTATTTTAAACTTAAAAAACATGTTAAAATTTCAAAATAAATTATTTATTTTATTATCCATTAATTTAGTTCAGGAGCAAACAGAAATTTAAAATAACAATTAATAAAAAACAACAAAGTAAAGATACATATTGTTGGAAAATAATTTAATTTTCAAAACAGACGGCTTTAATGAAATACTCAGATCGTTTTATAAGTTCGGTTTCAATTAATTTTTAAGTAGGCACTTGAAGGCAATTTATAATTGCAACAACAAACATTTTCTTTTTTTACACTGTATTTAATATGCAATAATGAGTTGGCTGAGTTTAAAGTAAAATAAAAAAACATTGCATCGTTGCAAAAAAAAGTACTTAAATTATGAAACAACCAAAATCACATGGTTGTAACAAAAAGCACCAAAGCGCAAAAAATGGAAAAAGCCTTAAAAATACCTTTTTTAAAAAAAAGGGTATTTGGAAAAAATTAAAGGGTTACGAGACGAAAGAAACGGCAAAATGGCAGCACTGGCTGAAAGTCATCAAACTATTCAAGACATTGTTATTGATTTTTGAAAAGTGCGAGTGGGAACAATAGAACGGCCATGTTAAAATATTATTTTAGGAAATAAAATTTTAAAACAATTTTAGATCAAATTTGACAAAAAAAAGAGAACAATTTCAATGTTGGTGTATTTCATAGAAATTGATTCGCTCCTGTTCTTAACATGAATTCGGTGACTTTTCGACTTTTATTGCTCAGACAATTTAAAGGTTACGAATGTAATATATAGAACGTTGTAAAAGTCGTATTGACTCACAACGTACATATTAACTTTCGCAAAATACCGACTTAGAAGTGTTAAAATTCATTTGAAATTTTCATTAAATGCCATTTCTTTAAAAGGGTTTTAATGATTCTTTTGTTTTCGAATTCCTTTTTATTTTCTTTATTGGTTTTAAAATTTTCATAAACAACATGACCTTGTATATTCAACATTAATAAAAAAAATTATTTATATATTTATGTGATCTACTTTGTCTTTTCTTCGAATCAAAAGGCATAATTGTAGCAAAACTCGTTGTTTGTTCTAGAACTCCTAAGAAATTATATGGTGTTCGGGCATGTACATATTTTTAATGGTGTCAATATTCACTAATTATCTTCCTGTTCACATATAAACGGTGGGACAAATTTGAGGTTAGGAAGTAAAAACACACTTTTTGACACATTTAGTTTTATTGATACTAGTGTAAATTAGAAATATGGGAATTAATAATGGAATTTCACAAAATTTTTCACAAAATTTTGAACATCCAGCGGCGTAGAAATTACGCAACTGGGAAATTTCCCATGCAATAACTGAATTGTTTGACCGGCTGTGTGGCCTCTAAAGATGATTTTGTTGAAAAATGCATTGTTTTCGTTCAGTTTTTCAAACAGCCAATACACAAACGTTCGACGCAAACAATGGTCACTTAACGTTCTATGGTTAAAATTTCCCAACTTTTTACTAAATAAATGTCAAACGATGACAGCTCCATTCTTGATATTTCATCATTTGACAGCCAATTTATTTTCTAACCTCGAATTTGCCTACGGATTACAAAATTTAGTCAATTCGATTAACGTATGACAACTAAAAGTAAAGCTTTTTCATATTCAAGTTCATATGTGGGATCTTTTTTATGTGTTTATGAATTGGATATATTCCACTTTGTCATTCCGTGTGTAAACGCAGTGAAATTGCCCTCTAAGACCCCATAAAGTAAAGGGTGTCATACAAGTTTAAATCATAATAAAACATAATAATATATTTTTGATATCAATGAAACGGTCTTTATTGGATAGAAAATTGTATGACATTAATGTTTATATATGATTTCGGCCATGTGGCCGCCACGGCTGACGCGTACAAGGCGCAATCTGGAATACCAATTTTCAACAACTAAAAAAATCGTCCATAAAGTGGAAGGACACAATCCCAATTGCTGAGGACAGCGACGAATTGATTGAATGAGATTATCTTCAATGCTTTCCTGTACAATGCTTAAGTGTACAGCTTCTTCAGTGAGCACTGTTTGGCGTCTCACGCGATGCACATTATCAGTAACAGTAAATGTGGTCCGAAAACGCTCTCTTGTTCTTCGAAGGACGATTATGTACGCCATAAAATGGAAGAAGTGCACGATGAACTTGACGAATAGAACCATTATTTTAATTGCCACAATTTGCACGCGTTGCTCTGGTGTAAAAAACAAAAATCAACTATCAGCTGTTAAATGGGTGGCCAAATAAAGCAGTGATGCCAACTTAAAGTTGTATTACTCTATAAAAATCACTCTTTATATATGTTATTAATCAGTATTGAGCTACCCATGTGCGTCCGCCCGTCTGTCCATCTGTGAAAATCAGGGTACAGTCCAAACAAAAAAAGCCAGACTCTAATTTTCCACCCAACTTTGCCCTCTAAATGACTCTATAAAAAATTTTAATTTTTCTGCTCTTAATTACCCCAAAAATTAACTTTTTAAGTTTTTACAACAAAAGCAAGATGTCTCTCGCACTCCCCTTCTCGGGGTTACCCCGTCAAAATAGTATTTTAGAATTAGGCACAGAAATGTCTTAAAGAAACTCTGACCCAGCAGGTTAAAAATTTTCAATTTATTTACTAAATATTTGGAAAATATTTAAATTCGACCCGGTCGATATAACATTCTTACTTGTTTTTGTTTCTCTTTTTAATTTTTTAATTAATAATAAACTTAGGCCGGATTTTTGGGGTCTCAGTTAAATTAGGTTTAGTTAATCTGAAAACGGATTTTTGCCGCTATTATCAAGTTTTTATACAAAATTTTGACGGAACAGCTTCGTTTTGCTTAAAATGTGTGTCCTTAATGAAATAATAAAAAAAAAATCGCATTTTGCTGGAAAGATCAGAGTTTCAGACTTCGTTAAACTAAGTTCAAACTTAAACCACCTCTCAAAAATCCGACCTTAATGTGAACAATTCAAGTTTATGGTTTCTTTTACTTTTGCCACATTTTAGCTGCCAAGTCTCGACAAACTTTGTTCCTTTAGTTGTGGTTTGCTCACTAAACATACTTCGTAGCAGTGTTGCATTTGTAATTTTACTCAATTTTATAGCAATCAAATGCTAATTGAGCAATCACTTAATTAAAATGTTTTATGGTTAATTGAGCTCAATAATGGCATTAATTGCGATGAGTTAAATTAAGGTGTATGACGGAACACTTTACGAATTTATGTGATGTAACATTCGTAAGCAACTGTACAACTGTCGTAAGCAAATTAAGTCAACAACAGGTTAAATCATTGCATAAAGATTGTACGCAAAAAGTTGATTGTGGTATTGTTTGTATGTTTAGTAATAAATTTTGTTTCTTGTGCATATAAATAAATCCATACATACATTCAAATTTGAACATTTGAAAAGTAATGATTGAAGGTATGCTGATAAGTTGGCATTAGCAGCAACGACATGCGGGTAAAAAAGAATCACTTAAAATAACAAGAGATAAAAATGCATGCAACATGAGTATTTACATGCTCGTATGTACATACGAGTATATCAGGCCATAAATAATGTTTAGGATTTGTCTCACACAAAACGTTAACAGGTAAATGATCATTTAAAATCATTTATTCATTTTCACATGCGAATACTCCTAAAGAAAATTCGTGTAAAGTTTGTTTCGTTCAATGCGTGCACCATGGGCGGGCGTTCTTTTAAAAGTTTTAAGATTCTATATACCAAAACTATATACAATTCCTTTAAATTTATTCAGCATCGTGAAATGAGTTGTTCTCTTGGAAGTTCGTGGAATTTTTTTTCTTCAACGACAAAATGCACAGCAGGATATTTAGAAGGATATTTTCCTGGGCTTGTTTCGAACATGTCAATTATCTGCGATATTAAACAGTTTTGGAGAAAACAGTTGTTTAACTAATGCTGCACTTATGAGATTTTATTTTTGAATATCTTCCATTTTAACGCGACACAAATTCAATGAATTGTCGCGCATTTATGTTTATTGCCGATCATGATAATGATGTCGCAGGACTTTGTGATAATAATGACGCACACACGTATTGTGTAAATGTTTGATTGCTTGCAGGATTGTATGATGCATTGGGAAATTTAATACGTTTGTTATTTTGCCGATATATAGTTTTTTTAAAACATAAAACACGTGACAAAAAAATTAAGTTCTTTTAGTAATAAAAAGAAAAATAGAAAATTATACTTCATGAAGCGAACAAAATATTTGTTGGGCTGTTAATAAGCATATGGCTTTGTAAAATAATTTTGTATAGTTTTAAAGATCTTCATACCATTATCACGATCAAGGATGATATATTATATATTCGAAATTGTACTAGACTGGATACAAAATTGTATTTTTTTTTACATTAATTTTACCGACATTCTATTATTATTAATGTTATTATATTATGAAAGAAATATTAGTTCGGCACTTAAGTAGTTCTACGAAGAAGCAATTAATTCATAAAAATGTACTATGAGGGGGCTGTCGGCTGAAGTAGTTAACACGAGACCAAGGCGAATTCACTACTAGGTGAACTCGATTTGCAACCCTGCAGAAAAATATCACGAGCTGTCAAATAGAAAGAAATAAGAAAAATGGCGATTGTGATGGCGATACTGAAGAGTTTGACAGCCCGTGAGTTTTGCCTTGGTATCAGCTGATCGACATTTTCTGAATTAAGGCCACCTAGTGGTGAATTCGCCTTGCACGAGACTATGAAGCCGAAAGTTCATAGTTCGACTTTGCGCTCAGTCATGTAGCAATAGTGCATGGTTGTGTTAGTTGTTATCGGTCTGTTACAGTAACGAAGGCAGAGGAACAGCACCCCCTTCGTCGACCCTGTATCTGAAATTAGGTGGCGAAGTAAAAGGTTTGTCCTACTAAAAAAAATTATATTTTCGAAATTGTACTTGAGTGGGAAAAAATTGTAGTTTTTTTGTTATTAATTATACGACATTCCATTATTAATTTTATTATTTTCTAAAAAATTACCAGGGCGGCACTTAAAGGTCTTATAATATTTGCAAACAAATTTCGAAATTTTCTGCTATAAAAAATTACTTCTTCTTGAATTTTAGCAAATTTACAAGAAATTTATAATGAAACGGTTTGGGACACCGTTAAATTCGGAAATTGTAAATATTTTAATGCTTCTGTTCATTAAATAATTCCCATCTTCTTCGTAAAATTATTATATATAAGAATTTTTTTTTTGGTCAGACTCAAGTCTGACTACTTTACGATATAACAAAGTTTCACGATTTTTTTTAAATGTCTGTGTTTTATTTAAAATTTAAATCTTGCGTTCATGTTGGGACACCCTGTATTATAAATAAGCAATTTTTTTTGTTCAGACTCAAGTTCAAATCTGCAATCTGCAAATTATTTTTTACGAATTTTTATTAAATTTAAGTTATTTTATTAAGAGTGGAATAGTTAGAGTATTTTTATAATTGTCAAACTAGCAGAACGGATCAGTACTGATTTTTAGCTAAAAAAATTCTCTGTATGACATGTGGCGCTGTCTTGTTGAAACCACATGCCCTCCACATTCATTTCTTCAATTCTAGGCACGAAAAAACTGGTTATCGTTTCACGATACCGAACACCATTGACTGTTTGCGCTTGACCTGCCTCATTTTCATAAAAAAAGGTCCAATGATTCCTCCAGCCCAAAATCCACACCACACAGTGACACGTTGAGGATGCATTTGCTTCTCGTGAATCACTCGAGGATTTTCCTCCCCCAAAATGCGATAATTCTGCCTATTGACGAAGCCATCAAGATGAAAATGGGCCTCGTCACTGAAGATGATTTTATCGACAAAATCAGCATTTTCATGTTGTCTCTCCAATACCCAATTAACGAAGTCCCTTCGCTGCCCATGGTCAGCTGGCTTCAGTTCCTGAGTCAATTGAAGTTTGTATGCATGAAGATGCAAATCTTTCGTCAAAATTCGCTGCATAGTAGATTTGGAGACACCAATTTGCTGAGCTTGCTGTTGAATTGAGGTGGATGGAGTTTGAGCGACATCATCACGTACAGCTGCAACATTTTCGGTCGATCGACCTGATCGAAGGCGCGTTGTTGTCTTTACATCAGTAACAGACCCAGTTTCGGCAAATTTAACCATTAATCTCTTTACAGTTGACTCTTTTGGAGCATTATTGTGACCCCAAATTGATCCCAAAACTTTTACCATTTTGGTAAAACAATTTCACAATGAGAATGCGTTGTTCACTCGTGTACAATAACAATTGTTCAAATGTCAAACAATGACACTTCGAATGGCGCCAAATTTAAATCTTGCGTTCTTGTTGGGACACCCTTTATTTCCACTCTTAATAAAATAAGTTGAATTTAAAAAAAAAATTGTAAAAAAAAACAGTTTGCAGATTTGAACTTGAGTCCGAATAAAAAATTCTTAATGATAAAATTAACAAGTTCGAAAAAAGAAGAATTTTCTATTAAAGTACAATTTTCGTTTTTTTTTTCTTTCCAGAAAGCCTCCGCAAGTCCACCAGGTATGAGTTAATAAATAAGTGAAAAACAATAATTAAATTTTGCATTCCAAAAGTGCATCATATGATTGCATTTTCGACAAGAAGTTATTTTAATTGGGGATTCCTAAATGTCTTGCAGTTTTCTGTGATCTCAACAATTGAAATGCCAAATCTCTGCTGCAATAATGCCTTCGGTTAACCACATTAAGCAGAACTGCGGCAAAAGGTAATGGAAATGCACTATTCGCTATTTTGCATATGTGATTTACCCGAAGAAAGGGTAAAAACTTGTCAATTTCTTAACGTGTTTGTTTTGTGGCCAACCAGTGGATTATTGCTTTTTGTGGGAAGATTTCTATTGTTGGCATTAACATTCGTTTTATATATTTTTCCAAAGCAAAGAAAAAAGAAAAAATTAACGCCCTTTGACAGTTTCATAAAATATTGCAAATGGGCAGGCAGCAGCAGGATTTTTGTAATGCCACTTTAGCAGCAGCTAAATGAGATCAAGCAATGGAAACTTAATCGCATTTCTTGCACTGTGGCCGCCGTATTTTAAAGAATTATTTTCATACTTATCTATTTCAAATTGTGTTTGGTTTCGTGTGCACCGTTCCATTATGGTTCCTGTCAGTCTGGCCATTGTGCGACTAAAGTGACATTTCGCCACTTTCAATTTGCCTTGTTTTTCAAGTAACTAAAGCTGCCACCTTTTTATACACTATGTCCCTTTTTGGGATATCATCTATAAAATACAAGTTTTATAAAAAGGCATTAGCATGAAAAAATTTTATATCGCACTCGTTCAACAATACTAGCTGTGTTCCAGATGCAGCCCGAACTCGCCCAAAGTTACCCAAATGCGTTCCAGATAACAATTTTTGTGCAATTTTGAGAGAAAATGAGAGAGTAATTTTTATCATTTCCTGTACAAAGTCGCCCGAACTATTTCTTTGGGTAAGTTTGGGCAAGAATTCTATTATCAGCTGTTTTTTGTTTACATTTGAAAATAAAAAAGTAAAAAGAAAATTTACAAATAAAGGAAAGAAGTTGTGAATTGAAAATTGGTTAAAAGTAAAATGGAAGATTTTTCAAAAAAACTTGAAGTTGTTAGTACATTTGCGCATATTTGCCCCTTTGTTTAGTATACAAAAATGCTTTTTCAAATTAGTGAACAACTTATGGACACATCAAGTTAGTCCGATGAAGACGACAATGATGCTAATCTTTCATTTCATGATGTGCAGCCTTATTCAGTGTATAAAACCACTAAAATAAAAATTAATTTAAAAAGGAAGCAGCACTAGTTTTTTAAAAGATATAATTATGTTTTTTTTTTGCGTTCCAGCAAATTTGGGGAGAAGGTCACACATGTTCTCGATTAGAAAATTTAAACTGCATATCGCTCGCAATGGGTTAAACGATTTTAAACATATATGTGCCAATAGAAAGCCATTTTAGAGCATCGCGAAACGATTTCCATATCGTTTGTATGTGTTCTATATTCCAGGAGTTACAAAAAAAATAAATAAAACTTTTGAATCCCGTAAGTCCGTAAGAGAGATCGCCTTAAAAAAAGTATACAATAATTTCTATACCCTCCAAAAAAAAAAAAAAATTTGGGGGTATATTCACTTTGTCATTCCGTGTATACCGCAGCGAAATATCCCTCGAAGAGCCCACAAATTATATATATGCGTGATCAGTGATGAAATATAATACGTCCGTCCGTCCGTCTGTGGAAATCACGATTCAGTCCAAAAGAAAAGAACCAGACCTTTAAAATTTGGTATAGATAAATTTTGAAGAATAGCACAAGTCAAGTTCGTAAATGGACTGCATAGGACCAGAAGGAAGAAAGTTCCCCCAAGAAGAACTTAATCAAGCTCTAAAAGACAACATAATTTTTAAATTTTTTTTTTCTAATTTTATTAAAAAAATAATATAGTTTTATGTTAAAGAACGTCTAAAGCGTAGAACTTGGAGCAAAAAAATCATAAAAATCCATTATTGTTCCCCGCCTCTTTTAGGGGGCGGCGCAGTAACATATTACATGGAAAAATAGTGAAAATATTTAACAAATTTTATGCGTTAAGCCTTCATTCTTTAAAAATTAAATTTTTAATCTTTTACGACGACGGTACGATGTTCTCTGACCTTCCCTCCAACCCGCCTATGACTCTTTAAAAAAATTGTTGTTCTGCACTTAAATATCCTAAAAATGCTCATCTTTCTTTATCTGTCGTCTCAATACTATCCCCTCCTTTCCAGTTCTGGCGCAATGCACTGCATCTGTAGGCGTCATCCCCTGATTGCTGGTCCAAGATAAAAAAATACTTTTTAAGGGGCGTCAACCCCTTCCCGGAGTGTCCCTGTCAAAATAGAGTTTTAAAATTGGACACAGAAATTTCTTAAAGGAACTCCTGGGTCAGAGTTTAATTTATTTACTTAATATTTGGAGGATATTTGAGATTCGATCCGATCGAATGTATCGTTCTTACTTGTTAACGGTCACTCTGCGCACTGTAGTGGCAAGTAAAAATGTCTGAGCGAGAATGATGGTGGCAATAGTAGCAGGTAACGCCTTAACCCGTTTACAAATGTTGATCAGCAAACAATTGTTGATCATTTCAGATACTTAATGCGATTATCCTGCAGTAATGGATTTAATAATGTCAGCTCAAACGAATTCCTGCTACAACTTTTTGCCAAAATATTTGGAAAATTTCAACACAAATAGTTTGCCTATTGTCATTTAGAAAACATAATATATTTGACTTTTCTTGGTTTTAAGATTAAATGGTTGCCGAAAAAGGCGAAAGGATTTACGGGCAATATTTGCATGTGGAGATTTAAATGGAAATCGCATTTGCTTGTGGTGTTATATGATATTTTTAAACGGAACTACCACCGTTTGGGTTCTAATCTATCAGTTCGGATGTGTATGCGTTTGTATTTGACAACAAAAAGTTGACTTTTAAATCCAAAAGTAAAATGTTTTGCTTAAATCGTTAGAACTTTTAAAACTCCTTCAAATTCCTTGAATATGATTTTTCAAATTCAAATTATTTATTCCGAGTTTATAATAAATAAATAATTTAGTTTTGGAATGTAGTTTGAAACAAATTCTTATGGATGTATACGTTGTATTCTTGGCAAGAGAATGAGAATTTAAAATTACAGTGAAACTTCGATATAACGAATTCCAAGGCGATATGAAAATACATACTTCGTTATAGCCCTTGCTTCGCTATAAATATAGTCAGCAAACCCATGACATAACGAAATTTGAAGAAATACGAAAAAAATTCGTTATAACTATAGTTTTCTTTATTCAATTTCTATTTAACATGAGAAAGCTAATAAAAGCTTATACTTCATGAGATAAATAAAAAATAAAACATTTTGCTATAATTCTATTCTTACTTCTTGTATAGAGTCTTTTTGGCGAGAATTTCGTTGTATAGAGGCTTTTGGACGAGTACTTCGTTGTATGGAGGCTTTAGAAATCCGCCTGTAAATACATTTAGACTTCGCTGTTTTTATAACGGGATTTTACCATTTAGGATTTATTCTGATTTCGTTATATTGAGGCATTTAAAGGAATATTTCGTTATAGAGAGGCTTTTTTTTTGCTCAGAATTTGCTCGTTATAGCTATAGTGTATTTTTGTATGAAAAACTTTGCAATAAAGAGGTTTTCTCAAGGCACTCAATAAAACATACGTTATATTAAGTTTTTCGTTATACCGAAGTTCGTTATATCGAAGTTTAACAGTATAATGGAGGGTGCTTCAGTAAGAATCTACTTTTAAAATTAATTGTTATTTTTTGTTTTGTGGACATGTGAACTCTTGTCATGTATTTATTCCGATTATTATACCCTCCAAAAAAGAATTGGAGGTTATATGTAGTCACTTTGTCATTCCGTGTGTAACGCTCCGAAATATCCCTCTAAGACCCCATACGGTATTCTTGATCAGTGATAAAATCTAAGACGATCTAGCCATGTCTGTTCGTCCGTTCATCCAAACAAAAGAGCCAGGCCGTGGAAATTAGATATAGATAAGCTCTGAAGGACAGTACAGGTCATTTTCATAAATAGACTAAATCGGACCAGAGGTAAAAAAATTCCCCTAAGAAGAACTAAACCATCTTCTAAAAAACAACATAATTTTTAAAGCTTTTTTGCGATTTAGCAAATGATATATTTTTATGTCAAAGAAGGTCCAAAGCGTTGAACCTGGAGCCAGAAAATCAATTTCTCAACCCCGCCCCCTTTAGTGGGCGTTGATGTTGGCTGAAGTAGTAGAATACGAAACTATGAAGCGGAGTGTCCTAAGTTCGAGCCTCCGATGAGTCATGAAACATTGTGTTGAATTCTTCTGATCAGCATTAGTGCGTGGTTGTGTTAGTTGTTGCCAGCCTGTTTCAATGATGAAGGCATAGTCACTGATCACTGAACATAATTGGCAGCGACTGACACTATCATGTACTAAAAGCAGAGTAACAGCACCACCTACCTTCGTCGGCCCTGTAGCAAAAATTAGCCGGCGAAGTAAAAAGTTGAAATAGCTACAAAAAAAATGTCCATCTTCTCATCTTTCCTAATCTGTCCCCTCAATACTATCCCCTCGTTTTCAGTTCCGGCGCAATGCATCGCATATATAAGGGTCATCCCCTGAGTGCTGGTCCAAGATAAAAAAAAATATTACATGAGAAAATAGCGTGATTATTTAACAAGACTGCATTCCTTAAAAATTAAATTTTTCTCTGATCAAATAACAATAAGAATAGAGTTTTTATTTTCTAAATATTTGGAGGGTATTTAAGGTTCGACCCAGTCGAATATAACGTTCTTATTTGTTAAAAATGGAGCACATTATGGAAGAATTTGAAAAGTTGGTGTAATACTGCTCCCGAGTTTCCAAGAATTTTTAGTGGGTAAAGTGCGCCTAACGTATCAATCACTCGCAGAGTGGTGAAAAAGTTTGAAGAAACTTGCTCGCACAGGAGTCTTACGGCCGAGACACACAGAACCCGTCATACGTTGCTTTTTTCAGCAACTGAGTTAAAATACACGCTTTTTATGTGAGTTGTCACATTCAGTACTTCTGTGTCAAACGCAAAGTACGACAGTTGGCCAACTTTTAACTTTTGACGTACGTTGAATACTTTGACAGACATCAGGAAGTTTTTCAAATTGTTTGGATTAATGTTTTTGTATTGTGTTCAGGAGAAATTTAATAATATATAAGAAATTGTATAAAATAAATAAATTTAAGTTAAATAAATAAATAAAATGGAGAACAAAAAACAGATTTAATATCCGTCAACAAAGTTCTAATTGTACCTTCTCCGTCGGTACGTTCACATCAATTAAAAAAGGCGACGCATAACATATGACGGATTCTATGCGTCTCGGCCATAAGACTCCTTTGCGTCAACGTACCGGTCTTACAAATACAAAATTTTGATAACATGGGCGCAATATAAGCTCTAATAATATGGTAGTTTCAAAACCGTCAGTCTGGCTACGCTGTCACCTGTCAAATTATCTGTCATCTGAAGTGAACGGTTAGCCTTTTACGAACATGGATCGTTGAAAAACTGAAGAAAACGTAACGATGGATAAAATATTTTTACAAATGTAATTGTTTAAATGTGGCCACTTTTCGAGGCACTCGATCATGATCACAGTTGTCATAATCGACTTACTGTAAGGGGAATTGGCAAGATCAAAGGGGAGCGTTGCAGATGTGGCAGCGTTCACAATGCGCGCATTGACGAAAATATCGCTTCTGTTAGTGAAAATGTAGGACACAATCTAACTTTGACGATTTCCCGATGTTATAAGATAGATAGATATTAAATTTTAAAATATTTTAAAATATTTACCCCGGTATTCATAAAATTTAAAATTAGTTTGAAATGTATTTTAATAAAATTTTTTCATACAAAATTTTTTCAAAACAGATTTCAAATACGTTTTATTTTTTTATGAATATGGGACTTAATATTTAAAATATAGATATTAAATTTTAAAATAAAATTTAATATCTATAGAGTCAAGTTTTAAGTAATTACGACTTTAATCCACGTATACTTTCTCGACTTATTGGTAAGCAAAGTTTTTGTTGGGGTCTTATATGGAGCATGTTGCAAATGTTTTTCTTGTAAATTGTAAATACACAAACTCTCTTCTTTCAATTTACATGTCCTAAATAGTAAATATACTTTTTTTATATCAAACAACATTTGTGTGTTTAAATATAAATCCTTAACTAATTACAATTAAAGCATTTAGAAATTTTCCAGGAAAAACTGCGGCAGTTTGTTTTGTTGCAATCCAAATGTTGAGGAAACACGACAGTGTGTTTTTTTTTAAATGTAAAAAACAAATTATTTAAATGATGCAATATGCCTTTTCAAAATATGTAAAATAAAAGAAAACCATTTAAAGTCTGCCATTCTCACACATTTTACAAATAAAGCAGAGAATACGATGATAATTAATGATCATTAAAATATCATTATGATGGTCGTGAGACAAAATGCATGGCATCAAAGTATTTAAGTTGGTGGCATCGATTATGCTCAACTGACATGCAAATGAGCCATCGGCAGATGAGGGTGTGAGTGTTTGTTTTAAATGATTTTTCACACTTTTTATTCAAATGCTGCTTGCAACATATTGCTCGCATTTTGCTTTCATAACCACAAAATTTATGCTGTTGTTGGTAGGAGAAATTATGATAAAATTGTATTTTTCACAAAATATGTTTTCTGAAATAAGTTTTAACCAAGTCAACATCCCAAACTTGGATACTGCCTTAGGAAGGCCGTAAATTGGCTTCAGTAACTTGTTCTGTTTTTATTCCCTCCAAAATAGAATTGGTGGGTATATTCACTTTGTCGTTCCGTGTGTAACGCAAGACGCCATAAAGTAAATATAAACACATATATTCTTGATCAGTGATGAAATCTAAGACAATCTGAGCACGTCCGTCCGTTCGTCTGTGGAAATCATGATACAGTACAAACGAAAAGCGACAGGCACTTGAAATTCCATACAGATAAATTCTGAAGAATATCACAAGTCAAGTTCGAAAATGGGCTGAATCGGGCAAGAGGGGAAAAAGTTCCCCCCAGAAGAACTAAACCAACCTCTAAAAAACAAACATAATTTTTTAAATTTTTTTGTTGCAATTTTGTGAAGCATATGATATATTTTATTTCTGGACCCTTCCCCTTTAGTGGGCGTTATTATATGCAAAAATAGTGTAAAAATTTAACAAATTGTATTACTTAAGCCTACATTCCTTAAAAATAAAATTTTTAAGCTTTTATGACGAAGCTGAGACGTAACCCCCTCCTCCTCCTCCTTTGCTCCCTAAATGACCCTATAAAAATTTTTTTTTTTAAACTTAACCATCCCAAAAATTTCTTTTTAGGGCCTTATGGCGAAGGTGAAATATCTCTCCCACGGCCTTTCGCGGAGTGACCACTAGAAATTATAATTTTTATTTACTAAATATTTGGAGGGTATTTAAGATTTGACCCGGTCGAATATAACGTTTTTACTTCTTTTTTTAAATTTTGTTAAAAAATTATATATTTTTAAGCCAAAGAAGTACCAAAGCATTGAACTTGGAGCCAGAAAATCAGAAAAATTTATTTTTGGAACCCGCCTCCTTTAATGGGCGTTGAAGTAACATATGACATGGAAAAATAGTGTAAATATTTCATATATTCCTTAAGCCAACATTCCTTAAACATTAAATTTTTAATCTTTTACGACGAAGCTAAGATGTCCTCTGATCTTCTCTTGCCCTCCAACCACCCTTGGCCCTATCAAAAAAATGTTTTTTTCTACACTTAATTATCCCAAACATTTATTTATAAAGTTTTTTTCGACAACAGTGAAATGCGTGCCCCACGGCCTTTTCTGGAGTACCCTTTTCAAAATAGATCTCTAAAATTGGGCACAGAAATGTCTTAAAGGAACTCTGAGCCAGCAGGTTAAACATTTTAAATGTATTTACTAAATATTTGGAGCGTAAATTAAGATTCGACCCGGTCGAATATAGCGTTCTTACTTGTTTAAATTATCAGTGCGCTACTTTCACTGGAATGGCATAAAACATAATTGACCGTAGTATTAGCTTAAAGATTGAGGCGACATTTTATTTGTGTCGCATCTTTTTTCGGCCATAACCTCAACAATTGTAACTTCTTTTAGTTGTTGTAAGAAACAATTGTTTTTTGACTAAAATCTAAATTATATCATATAAAAACTGTTCTCATATGGGCATTTCCATTTTGGCGTTACGTTACTTTTGTACGGCGATATGTTGAAAAAAACTTTAAAAACCAGCATTTAAAAAAGTTTTTTTTCTCACATTCAAGAAGTGATTGGACAGCTCTATATTCAGTAAAAACAATGCAAATAATCGAGCCTAAGTATATCAAGATATACTCAAAAAATGACGTGGCGTTACGTTACAAAAAACGGAAGTGCGATTTGACTTTGATAAAAAAATTCTTTAACTCTGCGAATTGGGCAAGTCTTTTTAATCAAAACTTTTTTGGTAGAATTTGGACTAATATACATTTATTTTCCAAGTTATCAAATGAAAAAATATGTTTTCCATATCTTCTTTTAGGAAAAAAATATCTGGCGTTACGTTACTAAAATTTACACTTTATATTTATTTTGTTAAAAAAATACGAAAAAGACATAAGCCCAATTCACAATCCTGTGCAAATGGTCTTGCATTATAGCATTTGCAAATTGAGAGAGTATTTGAGAGCATTTTCAATGTATTTTGTTGCTGTAGAGTACAATTATTTTGCAAATGCAATGATGCACGACCATTTGCACAAGATTGTGAATAGGGCTAATAATATTAGAAAATTATATAAAAAAACTGATTATAATTATTTATTTTTTGCATTTGTTTTATGATTAAATATTTTTGTAGCAACAGTTTTGCAATAATAGTATTATTATGAAATTGCTCTTAAGAATGTTAATTATAATGAGAAAATGCACTTGAAGTTAAGAAACACTGCCAAAACGAGAACTTAAAATTTGTAGCTCAGTATTTCACCATTCCAACAAAGGAAAGCTTTGAGCTCCTAAATTTAATTTATTTCAGAGGTTTCTCTTTTATAATACTTTAGGAAAAAATCTGTTTGTTAACGTTTAATTTTTCGATCAAGATGGCCTTTTTTGTGGAAATGCCCATATTCAACGAAGTCTAGGTGGCTAAGAGGTGAGAAACCAAAATATACATGAGTACTGATGATGAAAGTGTAGCGGTTTTTGAAAACAGCTAGCGTATACACAATTGCCATTTTGGCTGGATGCTTGCTAATAAATTTCCTATCAGGCACAAATTAAATATGGAAAAATAATAAGAAGCGATTTTATGTATAAAATTTTGGAAATATGTAAATATCAATGTACATACATATATGTAAATGGTAGTATGTGTGTATGTATGTACATATCATTGAAAGACATACCTACATCTCTATTTAATTTGTACTGATCGTTGACACAAGGACATTTTCCTGGTGTTTTGCTCCCCAACAGTGACTGTAATGGCCAAAACTGTATGTTGTCGTATACCAACAAGCAGTTGCTTCTTATTTCGCCTCTGTCATCACTTGCTGTTTACCACGCTCCCTCTCTCTCTCTCTCGCTGCAACTAAACAATGTATGAAACTTCAAAGCGACATAATGTTTCTATGGATGCAAGTATTTTGAAAATATTTTGGTTTTTGGTGTCTACTACCAAATGGTTGCAATCAAATAAACTAAAATGATTCGTTTGTCCGCAAATTGTTGTTGGTTGTTGTGAAACACACAAAACTGGCAACTGTATGGGTTGTATGATCATGACGATTTTCAATTGTCAAATCCCTAACAAAATTTGTCATAGTGTTGTGTGGGCAAAAATAGTTTTATAAATTCATTTAGACACTGACTGCTGTGCTAAGGACATTAACAAGGACCATTTTATATACGAGTAGTTAAAAATTAATCAAGGCCGTTATGGATAAATCTGTAACTGGTATTTTTTTCAAGTTTTGTTAGATATTTTTGATTTTTTCATTTTGCCTAAAATAGTATGCAAAACTCCTACGTATGCATAGAAATAAATATAAAGCAATTGTTAGCGTAACAACTTGATTTAATTTCTTTGTTTTTTTGAACAATATCACCTTTTTATATCTTTTGTTCAATCTATTATTTTTGTACAAAATAGTTAATTGAGCATGAAGTGTAACGTTTTACATTAAATAAGATGTGAACAAATTTGTGAGAGAATTTTTTATATTGTATTAATATTTTTTTATAAATATTTTGCAACTGTAAAGAAAATAAAATAATAGGAAATGTGGTAAGCTGTTGTTGACTTTGGTAACCGCCGCCCGGTGTAAGGCGGGTTCTATTTCATATTAGCTATCATATGCTTTACAATAAGTAGGACTAAGATTTTCATTAAATAAAAAATATGAAAATAAATATAATAAAGCTTAAAATATGTGCTAAAACACGCAAAAAAATAGATGCTAAAAATATTATAGCAAATAACCATTTGCCTCGTAATCATGTTCATATACCAATTATTCAACATGGCTATTGTGAATAACTTTTCCCTTGAAATACGTTCCCTTTCTCTGATATGCAATTGACCACGGAAAAAAGTCGACTTATTGTGAATAAAATTTTTAATGTTGTGTTTTCTTTGTCGTGTTAGTTTGTTTACTTTGTTCTCTCTGCAGCACAGAATAAGATGTTGAAATTAATATATATTATCTGCTAAATATATAGATTATTTAAACGTATTTTTTGATTCAAGGTCAATCAAGTTAAGTCACATCCATCTCAATAGGAAACAAAATAACCGTACCATTGCATGGACTTTATTCAAGGCACTTATTTTGAACATTTCGATTCTAAAAGCTCCACTTTATTTGCTTATGCGCAAATTTATATTTATTTGCTTACTTAAACTTGATTCATTTATAAGTTTTTAATTAAAATTCTTCTTCCCTATATTATATTCTGTTGTCGTATTTTATATTCACTAGGTGTTGCAGGTGGGAACAAACATTCGCATAAACTTCTCCATAGCAAATTCCCCTTCTTGGAAAATGACAATTTCATGGGAGCAAAAATTTTACATTTCATTCACAATAGGGATCTTGGGTTCCAGGTTATAAAGCTATTAGCAGAGAAACGAACACCCAATAGCATACAAATGGAATTGTAGCCACATTTTTGGACCAAATTGGACTAAAAAAATTAACGGACTCTAACTATATCCATCGCTTTCGCTAAGCATTCATTTAGTTGCGTATAAAAATTTTAAAATCCTGGAGGGGATATAATCCGATCCTAGAAAGATCTTTTGCTCCTTTATGACAATCAATAGCAAAATCCTTAACTGTAGGGTTTTTAAAAATGCGACCATTGACTATTGGGCATCATATAATAGCCTAAGATCTACAAAGTTTTTAATCGCCCAGATATCCCCATTTTCTTGAAATGCATTTTTTAGCTAAATTCAATATATGAAAATCCATTAAAAATCCATATATTTTATTAACAAAAAATAAAAATTAAAATTTTATTGAAATTTCATATATGGAATTTTGAAAATTATCGTTTAGAGGAATTCGAAATATAAAACTTTTTTGATTAAAATTTCTACTGTATAGGGTTTTGACAACAAATAATTTTTGATCGCCAATTATATCTTTTGCCAGGCCATCCCTCTCAACGACGATGGCTACAGGACGATGATTATCAACTTCTTTTGGGCTGAATTGGATCAGGTGGACACCAAGGACATATAGGTTCAATAGTAGGGCGATACGTGCCACACTGCTCATGCCACATTGGATATTCTGCACGGGCGTCTTGAGGGCATGGTCATCCTACGTGGAGGTCATGGGAACATGCCACCGAGATCGTGAGATTTTATACCGTTAGACCGTTTCTTGGGGAATTTTCTTAGGTTATGTTTACGAATAAGCAACAAACCACAAACGGTCTGTATATTACCGTCGGCGTTGTAGGCTATAATCCTCTAGATATCACATTACGATTACCAAACAGTCTGCGAGTGAACTCGCTAATATGCGGGCAGTTCTCTTAATCTATCATAACGTTAAATTATTTCAAGGTCAAAGGTTTTACAATGTCGGCTGTTTGCAATTTCTGTTGCTTTCTAAAGTTGAGCACAATATATTCAAGGTTGTGTGCTATTTCTTAAATGAGGCTTTCAAAATAGTTTGGACAAGTAGTAGAAAACCAAAATAAAAGTTTGCGGGTATGTTTAAAAAATTGTTCTCAAGGCTGCTCATGTAAAATTATTAAACATTTCAGTACTCCAACAGTAGCGAAGTCCTTGAATTTGGGAAACTGTTTTAAAAATATATTAGAAATTTCTTATTTTATTTTATTTAATTTCTTATTTTGTTTTATTTTAGAAAATAATGTTTGATATACACTTTTATGAAATTAAAAATTACTTTTTATTTTCCATAAAGAAAGAAAAATATCGAGAGAGAAAGCCAGAGAGGAAACACTTTTCATTAATCACTTAACATATTTTGTTATCTTTGCATTTGTGAATTAGCCTGCTTTCCTTCTTTCTTTCTTTGCTTTGAACCTTTTGTCTTTTTGACCAATTTGATTGTTTTGTTATATATTTGTTTCTTTGTGGTACGATCAAATATCAAAGTATTGTGGGTTCTCTTTCTTTGTAGATCAACAAAAAGCCAGTTGTTGCGTGAAATTGTATAATTAATCAAATTCACGCGCTCTGCTTTTAAATTCAAGAGGCAATTTTTAAAAGAAATTGTGTGATTCTTATCAAATATCAGCGTGAAAAAGGATACGCTTTGAAGTTATGACTGACTGATCGTAGTTGAGCTTGCATAAGATTAATAGAATAGGAAGTTTTCATTAGCAATGTGTTTGAAATGAAATAATTTTACTACGAAAAAGTAAAGGAAAAAAATGAAGAGGTATTTTGTTAGCAGCACTGAACAATTTAAATGTTTATTTTCGTTACTGATAGGAAGGATATCGAGATGTTCATGAGAATTACACTCAACAATGTATTTTGCAAGTGCTACATGCTTTTCGAAGGAGTTCGAAAGGATTTGAATAGGATAACAAGAACGTGAAGAGCATTGTTATGGCTAATCGACGCATCACGACTAGAAAAGTTGCTGATTATATCAGTTTTTTTCCGAAGTTTTTTAGTAACTTTCTTTTTGGTAACACTGTTTTTGGCAGCTCAGCTGTTACTGTTAAACATGTTCAGTTTGGTCTATAATTTAACCATACGAATAATTTACAAACGAACAACACTTGCAGTTTAATGAATTTTATTATAAAAATTCATAATCGCTTAAAAAAGTGCCTCGTGTTCATTTCTGGCTGAATGGATACGTGAACAAACAAAATTGTTGTATTTGCTGTGAACAGCAGCTAGAATAATTGCAGAAACGTTATTGTGACTGGCGAGTACTATTGTGCATTAATTACAAAAATGTTCTTTTGCCTAAAATGGAAGAACTGACATGTGATTGAGATACAAGATCGGTGATCGGTTATTTCACATTTGGCCGCCTAGATCGTACGATTTGACGCCTTTAGACAATTTTTTGTGAGGCCATGTTAAGACTCCTGCCAGTTTGCAAATATATTATATAAATTTTTTTTAATAATATTATGCGATTAAACTAATTTTAAGAAGTTCCGTTATTCTTAAAACGTGTTTAATTTCAACGGTCTGCAGACAAGCTGGTGTTTAAGCTGACATTGTAAAACGCGCAGCATATAGATGATATACGTTTGTTTTTTATGGCTGCTGCTAAAGACGACTTTAAGTCTGCCCAACTTAAAAACAATCATCATTTATCTTAACAGATGCACTAACAAATTGTTGTTTGGCACACATTGCGGTTCAAATAAAAATAACCAGGAATAACACTGAACATTTAGTTTAACGTATTGATCTTTTTTTTTATTTTGAAAAGACAAAAAGAGAACATATCGTCCTTAAAAGAAATCAGATGTTTTCTTAACACCCACCTTACGACTTCAACACATCAAACACACACACACACACAAAGTCATTAGGAGACTCGGATAGCTGGTGTTTTCTGATGTCTGGATAAACGAATGCATGACGTATGACTGCGATTGTGTGAACTTAATATAACCGACGGCGGTACGATCAGAGAACATAACAAATTGATCATTAAACAGAAGGCATGTTTAATGTTAAAAAAAAGAAGATTATAAATCGTGTTCGTCAAACAAGTTTGGAGAGGCAGATAGTTTTAAAAGAGTGCATTCTAGGGATACATAATTTTTTAAAATTATATATTTACAACCAAGGCGAATTGATACCAGGTGGCCTTAGTTCAGAAATTAGTGATCAGCTGTTACCAAGGCAAAATTATTGAACTGTCAAATTGAATTGTTTTTGTGTGCGGCCATTGTTTTTTCCAAAGCATTTCATTTGACAGTTCAATAAATTTTACACAGAGTTGCATAAGTGAGTCCACCTTGTATGAATTCGCCTTGTTTACAACTTAATTTATAACAAAAAACTTTAGTCATAACAGTGTTTTAAAACAAAATTTGTGCTATTAAACTCTTATAAATCGGAGAGTTTTTGCTTTTTATAAATTAAACCTTTAATATCTACTAGCAGGTGATCCGTGCCAAAGAGCTATAAACAATTTGAGCCATATAAATAATACTCGTTGACATCGAAGAGCTTAAAAGAGTAGAAAAGCACAACAAATCACGTTGCGAAAGCTTTGCAGTTGAAATTAGCGGGAAGTTGCAGGAATGGCCTTTAGGCTCAAACGTTTAAAAATAATCAGAAACTTGTAAAAAAAAATTTCATCAGCAAGAAATTTCTAAAACATGTCGGTGACAACAACTAAAAGAATTCATTACTTCAAGGCACTGCAGCAGTGTGATGCTTAAGTAAATTTGCTCTAAAGTTTATTTTTTTTATTTAATTGTTAATAAAATGAACGTAAAGCTGCTTAAAGTATCTGGAAGCGTGCGAACTTCTTTCTTCATCAACTAAAAAGTCGGAGAAATTTTCATAGTGAAAAGAAAAATAAAAAACAAATTTTAAAATTGAAATGAAAAAAAAAAACAGAAACGAACGGGCAACCAAGTGAATATGTACTCCTCCTTTTTGTTGCGTTGCGAGCACAATATTATAAATCTGTAGAAATAAGATTAATTTGTTTTCCTGACTTGTCTTGTGGTACAAACACTTTTTCTTTGTGGTTCCTCTCCTCTTGTCCTGGTGAGCTAAACGGTCCCAAAATATGTTATTTTCACATCATCAGTAAACAACCTGTTGTTCAACTCATTATTTATCACGTTTGATGTTTGATTTTATTTTCTATATGCGATATTAATTATTTCATTGTAGTTTCCTTTTATCTTCTTTTGTTCATTTCTAATGGTTGTTTTTATTAATTCTTCGTTTGCAACTTGACCACGGCACACAAACGCACACGCACACGCACACACACATAAAGTGTTATTTATGATTATTCTTGTCAAAATCAACAATAGATCACCATCCCGATCATTATTTAGTAATAAGATGTTGTTGTAGCGCACAGTGGCTTGATATGCAATTAAATGGCAATAAATATACAACTTATTCACCTTAGAAACTTGCAGAACTACTCTATTGAGCTAAAGCAGGGTGCCCCCCAAAAATGGGCAAAAATATTGGCTGTTGTGTTGCGATCACACGATCTATTGCCGGTAATCTTTTAAATAATTTAGCAAATATTTCGCCTTATCATGCCACTGTGCCACCAGCACTTGGATATTGTTGCATAAGCACACCTCTGCAGAGCAATAAAAAAATAGATTTTTTCTTATTGTTAATGATTGTTGATGAACTTTTGAAATTGGGCTGGTATCCTCGAAACATTTTTCTCTGATATTTTCATTATTTCGTTTGGCAGTAGAGTTCGGTGAATTTTTAACGGCGGCGCTTCCATTGGTTATACACGTTTTGCTTCATTTTCAATTTATGCGGATATATGCCGATTAAATTGCCATTATTCACCTGCTCTCCACACACACACACACACACATAAATACAAATTCATTAATAAGTTAAACACCGTTTTCGAACACATTTTAATAGTTTTAAATTTAATGTGAAATTTTAAAGAAAAGAATCGTTAACCAGCTTTTCGTAATAATTCATTGAAGATTTATAAGAGGTTTATAAAAGTAATTTAGATAAAAAATCTGTTTTATAACTCTTCTATTAACTATTGATATATTGTATATTATTGCATTCATTTAATCGGAATCTTGCTTTAATTAATTAATCGAACTTTTGGTTTAATCGGCTAATTTTTTTATTAATCGGCTAACCGATTAATTAAATAATCGAACTTTTGGTTTAATTGGCTAATTTTTTCATTAATCGACTAACCGATTCATAACGTTTTATGTGTATAATTTAAGTAATTTCAACGAATAAAAATAAATTATTTATTATTTGTAGTCTAAGAGTAAAAGAAACATTACAAAAAACTCTTGAACTAAAATGAGCAAACGTAAAAGAATTCATAAATAAATTCATATTACATATAATGTATTAATTAAAAAGTTAGTAAGAACATTATATTCGACCTGGTCGAATCTTAAATACCCTCCAAATATTTAATAATTAAGCAAAGATGCGCTTGTGCAGAGCAAGACCAGAGAACATCTCAGCTTCGCCATGAATGATTAAAAGTTTAATTTTTAAGGAATGCAAGCTTAGGGAATACAATTTTATGAAATATTTACACTATTTTTCCATGTAATATGTTACTTCAACGCTCATTAAAGTGGATGGGTCCAAAAAAGGGGTTTCCCTATTTTCTGACTTCAAGTTAAATGTTTTTTACCTTCTTTGACAAAAAATATATAATTTGCTTACCAAAATTATAAAAAAACTTTCAAAATTATGTTGTTTTTAGAGGGTAATTTAGTTTTTCTTCCAATTCTTCTTAGGAGGGTATAAAAATTACAAAATATAAACAAATTCAGTACTTTTTTATAAAAAAGTGAATCTTTTTGTTCAAAAGAAGTGGAAAATATGATATAATACTACAAAAAGTACACTATTCTGCTACCGCGTTTAATGAAGTGAAATTAACCGGGTTAATCTTTAATCGAAAATAGCCAATTGTCAATTAACCGATGAGTTGATTGTGTTAATCGGTTATCCGATTAACGGTTATATATTTCTTTATTGTTTATCTGGAGTCTTCTTTTTGCAAAAAGTATTGGCAAAGAAAAAAACTGTAACGAAAAAAAAATTCAAATGTTTTGTTTGAAATAAAACTAGCACAGCGATATAAGGGAAAGTTGGGAGTTGCCAGAGCCGCAGCAGAGATGGCTGGGGAAGGCTGGAAACTGATGTAGGCATATCAATGAAGTTGATTTTGTGCTGCTCTTTTCGAATTACCACGTTGCCACCTAGTATCTTTGCGGCTGGCGATGCCATATTGGAAAAATAATACTGAAAAACATTTTTTTTATCATATCTCATTTCTGAGTTATGTTACGAGGATGGGCAAATTTGAGGTTAGGAAGTAAATTGGCTGTTAAATATATGAAATGTCAAGAATTATGCTGTCATAATTTGACATTTATTTAGTAAAAAGATATTTTAACCATGGAAAGCCGGCCGACCATGGCAATAACAGTGTTTACATTAACATGGCCTGCAAACAGTGTTGCCAGCTCTTTAAAAAATTCAACCGATGTATTTCAATTTTATTTCCATAAATTTTTTGTGTAAAGTGTGAATGACACTACGCGGACTGTTGAAAAAAGGGTAAGTTTTCAAATTTCGCAGGCTACGTGATACAAACGATTAGATTGTAAAACTACGGATGAAGCGGTCCGTCCGTTCAAGAATGTGACCGGATTGAGCATAATTCAGGTGGAATTATGCTGCACTCAAACCATCTAACTTGGCTCTCAAGTTCTTCGCACTTTAACTATTTTTATTAAAATTTAATATGCAACTTTTACCACAATACAAAAGGAAAATGCCTGGCAGGAAGTAGGTTAATATTTCAAAAATGTCTTAACAACTCCCAAAATGAAAGCTTTTTTTACCAACTTTACAAAATTACCATACCAACTTCCGTTACAAATGAAAGAAGCAAAAAAAAAAACAACAACAACAATTAATATTGTTACATGACACTGGGACGGCATAAATTACAAGTAATTAAGTGAATATACTCGTACAAATTAAAGAAACCACTAAAACGACTGGACGCGGTCAAAGCCAACAAGGCCAGCATACAAACAAACAACCAAACAACTAATTGCTGTATTGATTAATAAAATCCGCTTACACTAAAGCCAAACAAAGAATGCAACCGTTTGTGGACAAATTAAAAAGTAAATGGATTGTTCTTCCTCTTCTGGATTTTATTTGTTTTGTAACACATGTAATGCATACAACACGCCCCTCCATGTTTTACCAAACTAAACTGAACATGTTTGCTCTTAATCATTTGTAAACAAGAAAGAGATGGCGAATCTTAATGTTAACTGATTGGTTAATAAATTGGTGTTAAGCAAAAACAAAACATTAGAGGTGGTAGAAGTGGCCAACTATCTGGCAAAGAAGTATGGCTAACATCATCTTACTATTGGCTCGTGTTGAATACAAGTGAACGTCTGTGAGCTATTGCTGTTTCATTTGAACCATTTACTTCACACAGAGGCAAAGATCCTCAGTAGAGATCGTCAAATGCTTCAGTTAGGTTTACAGCGTGCAACAAACAACATCGAGTTGATTAAATTCGGGGAAGAGAAATAAGAATACTTATCATTAAATGAGGGAATTAAAGAAAATATATGTGCATATAAAACCGTTAACAATTAAAAAACGACTTAAAATAAAGTGGGTTTAATAAAAATAAGGAACACATTTGCCACAACAAAAAATTAAAAATAACTCTTTAAGTTATTAATAGTAAAAGTGCGAGCAAATTCACCATTAAACGTCCCAGCAAATTTGCGATTTATACAAATATGACTGTTACTGCTTTTGCGGCCATGCATCGACCCTTTTATAATGGATATCCCCCAATTCAAGGTATGAATATGATACAGTTGTGGGTATACAGTAACACTTTGCTATTGCAATGAACCTGGGTAATGCAGTTGGATACGGACAAGTTAAAAATTGAATGAAATTCAGTAGATTATGTTATATGACATTTACCGATAGTGCATTATTTGATTAAAGAATTTATTTTCTTTTTATGCAAAGGTTTCTTAGATAAAATCAATAAAGTATTTTTCTTATTATAATATATAGTATCCTATTTAGTTGGTCATGTTATTCTTATCTTGACCGTTATTGCTAAATCAGTGACACAAATTTTGATATTACAAAATATGCCCAACTTATTCCAAAGCAAAGTAATAATGTAAATATAACACTGGGCAGTGCTGCCAACAGTGCAATTCCTTTTATTATATTGTTGCCTTGACATGTTGCCACCTTCTAATGTTTCATACCTATGGGAGGTATTATTGCACAAAATAAAAAATTACAGCATCCTATTGCAAGGCCCTTTATTACAACTTGTCTTTAGTATATGTATGTATATCTTGGTAGAAGACTAGTTTAATTAAATTCGTAAATAAAGTATATAGTACGAGAAATTTTTAATTAATACATGTTACGAACAATTAGCTTATCAATCTTAATTCAAAGTTTTATCTCTTTGAAAAATTTCTAAATCATTTTAAACTAATTAAGAAAGTGCTATTTCAGTTCATAAAACTATTTTTAACATATTTTCAATGCATCTTTTATTAAAATACTTTCGAAAATTTATGCAATACAAGCGCAACGTTAAAACTAGAGCTAAGAAAAATTTTCCCTTTAACACTCTGGCCACTTTCAGCTTAACTTAAATAAATGTTTCATGCTTTTTTTTAAATAAATGCAATTTGCCGCCAATTTTTTATAAATAGTATGCTCTCTATTTTTCTAATGAAAAACAGTCTTATAGATAAAAGTTTAATGCATTTTTTAGCGTTGATTGAAATATTTTTCTGCCTATTTTTATATTAGTAAATTACCCGTACTAATAAAGATGCATTGCACTTTTTGGTATCCATTTCTTATAAATATTTTGCTCTCTATATAATGAATAAACCCCTTCTTTGCTAATAAAGGTGTAAAGCATTGCACTTTTTTGATGTTCGTTTCTTATAAAAATTTTTATGTCTATTTTTATAATAAAGAAGATCTCTTTTATTAATAAACTTGCAACGCATTGCATTAGCAATCGTTTCTTGTAAAAATCTGTTTGTCTATTTTTATAAGAAAGAAAATTTCCCTTATTAATACAACTGTAACAAATTGCATTTTTTGCATTCGTTTCTTATAAAAATTTTGTTTTTTTTATAATAAAAATGGTCGCCCTGAGTGATGAAGTTGGAATTTAATGCACTTTTTGGCGTTCGTTTCATATAAATATTTTGCTCTGTATGAAAAATCCAAATGGATTCGTTCTTATAAAATTTTCCAAAAAATCTTTATATAGAAAGTTGAAAGTATTTTAATAAATTTGGTGATATATTTTATGAAAAGAAATCGAAGCACAACAAATTTTTAAAGGAATAGATTTAAAAACATCGTCATGAAAATAATAAATATTTTTATGAAACAATCTTATCTGCGGGCTGTTCAAAATAGTGTGTTCTATTCTCGTTAAATAGTTCACAGCATTATGACTGCATTCGTCACACATTTTATACATGTAATTTTTAACAAGGGAGAATATTTTATATAATAGAAAAAATTACAATTGTTCCGTTAAAAATCTCTTTTGGGTATTTGGCCAACTGTAACAATGGGCATAGGGCAAATATATTGTAGGTATATAAAATAATTAGAAATTTCCAAAGTATCCATTAACTGTGATGTTACGATTAGCCACATAGGATCGTGCAATATCTAAGTGTTACTGTATCTCCGTTCATTGAAATTAATCTTTTGATACAATTATGCAATAAATCAAAAGAATTTTGAAGTCCTTAAACAACGAAAATGGTCGAAATTTAAAGTTCTATGGATAAAATAAAATTATTACATATTATTGAGATGCCTAGACTGATATCTTAACACCAAATGACTTAAATTATATACTTTGGGTTCGATATACTAGCAAAAAGTTATGACAACCGTAGGAATTGAAACAACAGATCGGCAGTAAATGTCTATTACTGATGCTCTTGTCCCTTTAATTTTCATTAGTCGGATTGAGAAACTTTCTAAATAGAAGCATAGCAGATTAGTTGATAAGCGCATGGCCGTTAGTCATTTAAGAGATCAATAGCCGAAAATCGCGATTTCTACTCCGTGCTCAGTTATAAATATGGTGTTAAATTCTTCTGATCAGCATTAGTTGTTATCGGATTGTTTCAGTAAAACAGGCATAGACAGCACCACTGGTCACTGAAAATTGCAGTCAGCGTTTGATGCTATCACGCACTAAAGAGCGTATGACGTATATTTTGTATGCCAATCGCAAGTACACTTACTGCCTGTTTTATTTTAATAAAATACCAATTATATCTTTTATTCTGTTGCTTTAAATATCGAATGAAAAAATTTTTATATTTCAGTTCGGAAGCGACTAATAATGTAGATTTCGTCAGACACTATGTCTCCACATGTAAATATAGGGTCCGCAATCTAACGGTTTTTTTTTCAACTAGTGCTTATTTCGACAATGGTAACACTTAGCTCATGTCTGATTTGACAGATAAATAGTTTTAGCCTTCCGCTGAACGAATATGGTTGACCATCCAATGCTATTTCGCTTCGCTAAGTGGGCCTGCGATCGACTTACAGAAGGTGCCGATTTTGCCCAAAAAAATCATATTTTCAGATGAAGCTCATTTTGATCTTTGCGGGTATGTAAACAAGCAAAATTGTCGCATTTGGGGCACAGAAAACCCGCACGCATACATTGAAAAGCCGACGCACCCAAAACGAGTCACTGGTTGGTGCGGATTTTGGTCCAGAGGCATAATTAGGCCATTTTTCTTCGAAAATGAGCAAGGAGTGGCCATTTGAATGAAATTATTTTCCATTATTAACCGGAAGGATTGTACTTTCAAATAAAAAAAAAATTTGAGAAAATATTCAGCAGTTTTTTTTTATAGCATTTAAAAAAAAAGTTATTTGGCGGGCCCTATATATTAAACATTTAATAAAATGTAATTTAATGTACATTTTGTGCAAATTTATTTTTCATTATAGTTTGTGAATAATTTCAAAATCGGTACGTATATTAAAAAGTATTCAAAACAAAGACTTTAAAGATATTTCTTTAAGCAGAGTCGTACGAAGCGTTGCCAACTTGAAATAAAATGTATGGAACAGCTTCTTTAGAAATAGGACATTTAAAAAAATCCCATGGTTACTTTGCTATATAATTGTGAATGAATTGGACATTTGTCCATACCATATGAATTTCGTATGCAGTAATAAAAGTTTCGAGTTTACATTTGATGCGCCTAAAGGAAAAATTAATATTGGATTTTATTTTTGAAAGTTAAAAACTTAATAGTTTTATTGCAATTGAAAACTAATTTGTGGTAGTCAGTCTCAAGTTATTAGAAAATTATTAACACAAAATAAATTTTATAAAAATAAAAAATTAAGCAAGTGCTCCATAGAATTTTAAATTTCGACTAATTTTATAAACAACTAACAAAAAAGTGACAATCCGAAAATCTTTTGATGCATGATCTGTTAAATGTGAGTATTCAAAGTTGGAAAATGTAAACTGGCACATGAATCCTCAGTTTGAAAACTGTCTGTTGTGAAGTGAGTAAGCGTCTGAATGAGTAACCTTGGTCAACTGCCAAGCGTACAAAGTAATTATTAGCTACTAATACTTCCCAGGAAGCCAGTACAAAATTTTCGTGTTGCCTTCGCCAAAAACATTGAACACTCACAAAAGATGCATTTGTTGCTAAGCCATAATGATATTGAGAAGCAGAAAATTCAAGTCATAAATCAAGTGCACTAAGAAAAAAGGCACTTTGGCAAAAGAACACAAATCAATACGTCATAAAACTAACACCCCGACGGGAAGCACGCGATCATTTAGAATTTGTAGTATGTATGCTTATGTACATACATATGTCCGATTGTCTGTCATACTACCTGGACGTGATAGTGAAATACACACAGCGTGATTGCGAAAATTCTGAGGAAACGACACGCGCATAATGAAGAATGTTGAAAGAAAAAAATTCCTAAAACTTTTAATTTTTGTTTCTTGTTTTCATCAAACAGATATAAATGCTGGCCAAGGACGCGTCAATCAGTTGGGAGGAGTGTTCATCAATGGTAGGCCTTTGCCCAACCAAATTCGTTTGAAAATTGTTGAAATGGCCGCCGAGGGTATCCGTCCCTGTGTCATATCGCGCCAGTTGAGAGTGTCACATGGCTGTGTATCCAAGATTTTAAATCGTTATCAGGAAACTGGCTCCATAAGGCCAGGAGTTATTGGTGGTTCCAAGCCCCGGATAACAACACCTGAAATAGAAAATCGAATAGAAGAGTATAAACGTGCAAATCCTGGTATTTTTTCGTCGGAAATTCGCGACAAACTTATACGTGATGGAATTTGCGATCGTACAACAGCTCCTCCGATTTCGGCTATATCACGTTTGGTGCGTGGTCGTGAAGCTGCTTCTGATGCTGAGGAACAACAGAAGAGTGTCAGTTCCGATGCCACCAATTCCCAAGAAGATGTCTCCGACTGTGAAAGCGAGCCAGGCATTGCTTTGAAACGCAAGCAACGACGCAGTCGCACTACATTCTCGGCCATGCAATTGGAAGAGCTGGAAAAGGCATTTGAGCGTACCCAATATCCCGATATTTATACCAGAGAAGAGTTAGCCCAACGCACCAATTTGTCCGAGGCACGCATTCAAGTGTGGTTCAGTAATCGTCGTGCTCGTTTGCGTAAGCAAAATACTTCTGTGAGTGCTGGTCCCATATCCAATCAAGTTCCTGTTATGCCCGGTATGGGTTCTTCTTATGCTGCCGTGCCTACTCATCATGTACCTTACGCAAGCATGATGCCCTCAGAGGCGTCTGTAGCTGCTGCTGCCTACCAACAACAAATGTATGACTTTTATGCAGGTCATTCAGCTGCCAGCGCTGTTGCTTCCACAGCCAATATATCTCCTGCAGCCACAAACTCGAGTGGCAATTCCATAACGCCTCCGCATCACCAACTCTACCACGGCATGGCCAACAGCAGTAGCGGTAGCAACCAGTACAATATTCCCTCCGCAGCTAATCTAAACATAGGCTATGCTTCTGTCTTACCTCCAGCCACTTATCACAATGACCCCGACAGAAATGGCAACAATGCACGCGACGATACCTCCGGTGAATCAATTACTCCTACGTACGGCTCAGCGGGCATACAATTGCCTCCAACTCCCAACAGTTTATCAGCTGTTATAGGAAATGGTCCTCCGTCGGTTAACGGCAACAGCCCTGAAGATCTGCAAGATGCCATTAAATCGGAAAATTCAAGTAGCAACCAGCAGCATTATAATAATTGGAATACTAGCCACGCCTCTGCCAGACCATCATCTCCCTTATCACCAGAAGATTCGCTTAATTCATCCGGCCTGGAAGTGTCGGCATCTACACCAGCGGCTGCAGCACAACATGCAACCGCTCATCATATGTACGCTCATGCCAGCTCATCGTCACAGTATTCCAACTATTCACATGCACATCATCACCAGCATCATTCACAATATGGCCATCAATATTCATCGGTTTCAACAACCCAGCAGTTGCCCTTCAATTCACATGCTGCCTCTGCTTCGTCAGCTAACGGAACTGCTTCTTCACACTTTATGCAACAAAATTTTGCTGCCTTTAGATCTCCCTCGAAAGTCAATTACGCCGGAGTTTCTCAACATTTCTATCCGCATTGGTATTAGCATTGGCTCGGTGTACACTGCGTTGAAAGTACAAGCCAAAGATTTGATTTGTTGATCTACTCTTTCAAACATTTTGAGGGCCATTTATTATTAGGGATTCTGCCTCGGCGTATTCGACACGATTTGCTATGACTCTGACATTCGAAACGGCGGAAAAATATGCTGATATTTTTAATATATGACGTTTGGTGGTGAGTGTCTCAGCAAATTGGTTGGTTTGATTACTTCGATGCACAGATGCAAAACGAATTAATTTTACAAGGTGGTAGGCCGAAGGACAGGGTTAAATGCGGCTTGGCTGTATATTCTCTCTCTCTCACTCTCTCTTTAGATTTTTCACCCAAATCGTGTGGCAAATAACATGCTACGCGACATAACATTCGGACAACGAATCGGCCAATATGATTCTTTTTAAATCTACATCTCCTCTAACGTTTATAACATTTTGTTAGTAGCTTAATTCAGCAAAAGTTTTGTAAGCAAAACTAAAACAGTAAAACTAGGCTATAACGAATTCCATGGGATCACTAAAAATAGTTCGTTAAAAAAAGTTCTTAATAAACTACTCTAAACTGTCAAATCACAATAGCAACGTTCTGTACATCGTATTTTAAATTAAGATTTTTTTTTTAATTTTAACTGCTAAAAACACTATTATTTAAATTTTCAAACTCATAACTTTTGAATGAATCAACGGTTTCAAAAAAGTTTCTAGAACTTTAATCGATCAGATGTATAATTTCGGAGTTAAAACAAAACAATTTTTTTTATAATTTTTTCGTTCCCAATATCTTACGAACATATCAACCGATTTTGATCCGGTTAGTAGTGATGGACGTGAATTTTCAATATGAAAATATTTAGATTTTTCCACAGGAATTCTTGGCTCTATCTCTTTGAAACGTGAGTAGTTTCGTTCGATTCGGTTCAGCCGTTCAAAAATTCTGGTGAAAGCTCGATTTTATCAAAATGGAGTAATGGATTTTTTGAGTTTTATCTATGCGATCAATAAAAAAATACGTAATCAACACAAAATAGCGCACTTTCATTACAGAAAAAGAACTAAGAACGAAGCTACGAGTAGAATAGTTCCTGTCAACAGTGTGACAAATGCTTCATTTCATTTAAGACCACAAAATAAATAAAAAATGGAGATGACCAAATGCATAGAAGAAAGGCCTTGTCTGGTGCTGTTTACATATTTGCTATTGTATGGTGTTGCCATACATTCATCCATCATAATTGTTGCCACCTGTAAAATTAATCCTCTTTGCACAGACCCGAAATCATAATCGACATTGATTCATTATCTATGTTCAAATATTTGTCATTAATTTGTTTAATAGTTTTAAGTGCAGTTATATATTTTATTGGTAATTTATGTACATTAATATTTAAGGATAACGAGTCTTGCAAAATTATTTAGCGTAAGAAACACAAACTTAACAAACTCAGAGCGAATTCTATGATACAAAATAAACTATACGGTTGCAAATAAAATTCTCAATTTGTTTATGGTAAAATATTTTGTAAAATTTTTATTTATAGTTTGTGTGAAATATATATATATCTTTAGAAAAGCTGAGTAAATATTTAGTTTTACATATTGGACGACGAGCGCTATGTTATCGGTGATTTCCTATGTTACAAATAAAATCGTTGTTTTTACTGTCCACCGGAGGCATAGGTGATTTGAATGTCTGTTCTTCTCCACCACTTTTTGATGATGGTAACGGTATCAATTACTTCAGCGTTAGTACTGATTAAACCCGACCATAGGTCACCGGAATATTTTTTATAAATTTTAATTATTATTGTGATTGCTAAAGAGACAATATAAATAAATATTTAAACTTAACTAATTGTATTTTATTTCCTTTTCTAGTTGTTCACAATAACACAGAAAATAAATACGAAAAGCTGAAAGGTCGAATAAATGTGTGAAACAGATATATTTTATCTGATCGACCACTGGTAGATCCTAGTAAACAAAATCAGCTGATTTCTTGAACGCAAATTGAAATATTAACTTGAAAAAGAAATTGACAGCAATTATGTTGGCAAAAAGTGAGAGCGTATGAAAATTTGTTCAGCAAAATATGCAAAGTTTGCATTTTATTTAGTCGTGGCGCCATACAAAATTTTTGGGGCGCCTTTTTCTTTACATAATAATTTTTGATCAAAAATCATATTTTTATGGTCGTTTTCTTTCGAACAATTTTTAAAAGAAATTCGCACCTTCATTCATTTGTAGCAAATATATTGAAGTTCAAGGTAATCATTATTGCATTTTTCCAATTAATGCCCAGCAAATTTTATAGAAAATTAAGACATAAAATCTTATTGCAACACGTTGTCAATTAAAGTTGTCTACTTCCGCAAATTATTAACACAGTAAATTTCTTCTGCCTTCATTTTATTTTGTTGTGACTAGACTACGAGAAGTTCCTTATTTTACTCCTCCTTCAATTGGCTTGAGTATCTTTAAGTTGCAATTTGTTGCCGTCGCAGCATGTTGTCCAACATAAATCGCAGTCAGGTTTGTCGATGTTCTCTACAAAAAATAAAGACGTGTCTCTTTTGCAAATATCCTGTGGAGTTTGTTGAAATTTCTTGACATGTTTTCAAAACACTGCTACTTAGAGGTATTTACGATCGGCAACAAAAACAGAAAATTTTCTCAAATTGAGCTGATAATATCCCTTATGAAGACATCCATCATCTTTAAGGCATATTATTTTGCAAAATTTCTTTTCATAAATTTTAGTTTCTTTCTATGAGTTTTCGTAAGATCTCCTGCAGTTTACGGAAGCGTGTCAAGGACTAATAGGACATTAGTTGAATCTGTGGGTGGTAAATATCCTAAAAATGTGCCACCTATTTTGTATGGAAAACAGAAATAGCGTTTATTGTGTGAGAATGCAAGCAGCAACAAAAGAAATAAGACCAGCAAATGATTTTTCCGGGAATTGTCAAGTTTAAACACCAAAAGGAAAATCTTCGCATATATAATTATAGTATTTCCTTATTGCAGCAATAATATCTTCGTAACGTTTCATGCCAATTAACTGACAAAATGTCGCAAAAAAAATGAAAATATGTCTTTTATATAAGTAAATGATTTTTACTCAAACAGGTAAACTTATTTCAAAAGTATGGAACTAAATTTTTAATCAATGAAATTAATTTTTTTTAAAGCGTAACAGTAGCGCTGTTCTGTGTGCCTGTCCGACTTTCTTGAAATCAAGTATTTCTCAAAAGTTTTCCATCAGCATAAAAGTAGAGTTCCTTTAAGACATTTTTATACCCAATTTTAAAACTCTATTTTGAAAGGGTCACTCCGGGAAGGGCCATGAGGGAGACATCTCATCTGCGCTGTAAAAACTTAAAAAGGAAATTTTTAAGGTAATTAAGTGTAGAAAAATATTTTTTTTTTTGTTAGGGTCATTTAGAGGGCAAAGGTGGGTGGACGGTCAGGGCAGGGGAAGATCAGAGAATATCTTATCGTCGCCGTAAAAGCTAAACATTTACTTTTTAAGGAATATGGATACAATTTGTTAAATATTTACACAATTTTTGCATATAATATCTTACGTCAACGCCCACTAAAGGGAGGGGGTCCAAAAATGGATTTTTATGATTTTCTGGCTGCAAGTTGTTCAACGCTTTGGACCTTCTTTGACAGAAAATATATAATTTTCTTAACAAAATTCCCCAAAAAAAAGACGTTAAAAATTATGTCCTTTTTTAGAGGTTGATTTAGTACTTCTTAAGGGGAACTTTTTTCCCTCTGGTCCGATTCAGCCCATTTACGAGCTATATTTATACCAAATTTCAGGGGCCTGGCTCTTTTCGTTTGGGCTGTATCGTGATTTCCACAGATGGAAGGACGGACGTGGTTAGATCGTCTTAGACTTCACCACTGATCAGGAATATATATATTTTTTATGAGGTCTTAGAGGGATATTTCGCTGCGTTACACACGGAATGACAAAGTGAATATAACGTCCAATTCTTTTTTTTTTTTTGAGGGTATAAAAATGTCATTGATATTATTAATTTAAATTTAAACAAATGTTTGATTAATAGCACGAATTTTTTAATTGAAATACATTTATAATATATTGTGCTACTGGCTTTTAACATTTAATTTTATTTTTGCAAAAAAACAATTAAAATTGATTTTTTGTGAAAAATAACATTTGCGTAGACAAAATGACCTTTTAAATCTGTTGTCTGCTTTCACAGGACACTATTGACTGCTGTTGTTATCGTAATCTACATTTTGTTTAAGATTTAAATACTCCTAACGATAAGATATTTTCTTAACTCAGAATTCAGTTTGTATGTTTGTACGCATTTAATTTCGCCGGATCATTCCTACACTTCGCCACCTTCCTTGGTTTAGGCGAATTATTTATTTATTTATTTTGTTAAATCCTTTTAATACGAATTTTTTTGTTACTTCACACCTTAAGTAAATATTGACTTTCGAGTCAACTTGTGACATACATGCATACTTCCATAGAAACTCATGTATGTAAGTCATTATGACCAGCAATTGATTTCTGCCTAAAAGAATTAAAATCGTTAGTGAACTGGCGCCATGCTTTGCCAGTTACTACTGTTTTGCAAAATTTTTTGCAGTCTCTTTTCATGTATTTTTTGCTAATCTTTATTCAAAATCTTTGTACAGCTGGGAGTTGTTTATGTTTCACAGAATTTTATTTTATAGATTTTTAAGTTTTAGGAATATATTCTTGGTATGTAATCAGGATGAATGACTCTTTTTCACTTAATGTTTAATATATACAATAATTTACGGGGGCCAAAGGTACTAATTTTGCGGATTAATTGAAAAAAAATTCAAGTATCGTGAAAACTGAAAGTATTCACTTAAATAGCACAAAATTTTGTTGCAAAAATTAGCCGGCGAAGTAAAAGGTTGAAATAGCTAAAAAAAAAACTGTCTATCTTCGCATCTTTCCTAATCTGTCCCCTCTATACTATCCCCTCGTTTTCAGTTCCGGCGCAATGCATTGCATATATAGGGGTCATCCCTTGAGTGCTGGTCCAAGATAAAAAAATATACGGATTGAATTCAAAGCTAACCTCGTTCTTGTTATTGTTGTTGAGATAGTAATAAATCCTTGAGGAAGGGCATTTGACCCCACTGTGCGACGATTGTATGTCCATATACACATTAGGGTCGGGCGATTAGTATGGAAGGAAAAACATCTTAATGGGCGTTTCGCGTTTCTGATTCTTGGGATTGTACTGAGCCAAAAAGTTCACTAAACCATACGTCTACGGTGAAAATCGAGCTTCAAGATTTTGACTTGCAGTTTTTTCTCAGACTTTTGGCCTATAACAGCCAAACCATTGAGATTTTCGATCCAATAGTATGACAAAAATTGTACCCAAGATGATAGCTAAGAACTCTCTAGTACATCGCAAAAGCATTGGAACGCTCCTTCAGGCAGTTTTGGCTTTTTGAAAGTGCAAAATGTAGCGTTCCAATGCTTTTGCGATGTATTAGAGAGTTCTTAACTATTGTCTTGGCTACAATTTCCAGTGTTCTAGTGGACTTGTTTGCTCAGTACAATCCCAAGAATCAGAAACGCGGAACGCCCATTAAGATGTTCAAATCGCCCCACCCTAATACACATACATATATGTATTCATTTGTTTTTTGTTATAAACTACATATACATCTTGTTCTCATGCAAACTCATCTATCTATCATATATTCTTTTCACACTGACAGTTAAAACCATAAACAGCTGATTTTGCGTTCACACCTCAAATTGTGGTTTTTCACATACAGTCTGTATAATAAATTTGTTCAAAATAAATTGAATTGTTTATAGAAATATGTGAATTTGTTCTGTACTTGTTCTTTATTTTAACAACACTTAATTGACAACCTGTATAAAACAGAATTTTTTGTTTGAAAGAAAAAAGAAAAAATTTTGCAATGAGTTCTAAAATAGAAATTATTTTACATTTTGTGAATGAATATTTTAAAGTTATGGAACTACTTATACAAAGTGAACAACTTCTTGGAAATCAAGTTGTTATATTAAAAAAACGTAAGCGGTTTCTGAAAGTTCTGTTTATTAACATAAAACAATACCAGCTGTTTCCAATATATAACTTGGCAGCACTCAATTGTTGTATATCATAAAACCTACTTAAAATCACTTCGAAAGTGGTTTTAAGCTGGTTTTAACAAAATCATTTTGTCTGGTAAAACCAGGTTTTAACAGTTGGTTTAAATGGCGTGAAAACACTAACATATCAGCATTTCCATGATGGTTGCCATTTAAAATAATAGGGATTATTGTTATGATATCAAAAATAGTTCTAATAGCCTAGCAGATGACAACGATAATGCAAACTAAGAGAGTTAATCTGCATTAATTCATGCATTATGTTAAGTTTTGTGACTAATTCTGCATTAGCGAATGAGAATTTGTCTGGTACTGATGAATTTTGACAGTTGTGTCACTATTGTGAATGATTTTTATGCTAACCATTACTATTTGAGTGATTTTTTTTAAACAAATAAGCGTTAAATAATTAAAAATAGTAAAAATATTAAATATTGATTAAATGTAAGCAAAGTGTAAGTTAAAAATATATATGACTGTTATATACGTACATATGACATAAGTGTCAAATCAGCTGTTCACATAAATAATGCAGTAAGTGTCATCTGTGCGGCCAAAAGTTAATTCTGAATTAGTCGATTTATAATTTGCATTATCGCTGTCGTCTGTTTAGGCTATAAATGGGTGCCTAAATGTGATTTTGAGAAATTTTTCCTTTTGAGGATATGTAATGGGTGATTTTTTAAGTGCATCCCGAAAAATACATTTTTTGGTGTGGATTATGGGCCGTTGGCATCGTTTCTTAAAGTCGACGAAGGCAGCAACGTTACAGTGCCACATGTCACACATCACTCGAAAAAATGGCGCCCAATGGGCCGTCCCCAAACGTGAAATAAACCATTCACCGAATTCTCCTCTGTTGCCAAAAAGAAATTTGCAAAAAAATCACTCGTTACTATGGCGAAAAAAATTAAATCGAAAATTAATATTAAAGATTTCCATTTGCTTTAACAATAGGCGTAAGCCCAGCATCAGTAACATCAACCTCAAAATATTTATTTTATTTTCTTCAGAAAACTTACAACTAAACAGCGTTAATCATATCACCTCCTGCACAGCGCTGCAACATACATACAAAAATTAAGATGGACACTTTGTAACCGTAAAAGTAAATCCTTTCGTATTCAAAAGGATCAACAAAGCAAAGACACACATTATTAACTAATTAAAAATTTAACATGTCAGCCAGACTTTAGAATTTCCATATTAATCCTTTCTTTCGTGTCTGCTTGTTAGCCGTTTCTTTATTTTGTTGCAACAGTCCTAAAGCAGAATCGTATAGAAAACACACTATGGGAGATAGAGGAAAGTCATAAATCTTACTCCTTCATTTTAGTGTGTTAACAACATGATCATAAAACTATTTGTGTGTACTCGATATAATTGGACTTTCTATATCAGGATTTCTATTTATTGTCGTTCTATGATTTTTTGACTTTTCTCCTAAGAATTCTTTGAAATGTGTATATATTAGACTTAACATTTTATTCGAATAAAAGTTCATGGTTATATTTTCCTATTTACCAAGGAAATAAATTTTCCATCACAAATCAATACAATAACAAACAACATGATGCTCTGAAAATCTATTGCGATGCCAAAAATTTTTCGGCAATTACAAAAAATTATTCGAATATTAGAAATATCGAATAGTTTTTAATCGAAAAGATTTAATGCGTATAATTGAACAGCTGTTACTAAAATAATCAGATAATTTTTTTCGATTAATCGAATAGTGTTTTCAAATACCTTTAATTCGAATAATGGAAGAACATTTAATTCGAATAATCGAATAAATTTAATGTCTTTAATCAACTATATACTACTACCTTATTAAACTAATCAAATACCTTTTACTCGAATAATGGAAGAAATGTTTTTTGTTCGAAAACAAAACCAAAAAATTATTCGAATATTAGAAATTGTTTTCATCTTCAAGTAATCAAAAGCTAAAACTAATTGAATAGTTTGTAATCGAATAAATTCAAAGAGAATAATTGAACAGCTTTTACTCCACTAATCCGATAATTTTTATTCGATTAATCGAATATTTGTTTCAAATAAATTTAATTCGAATAATGGACCAAATATAAAGCTTTCAATATTTTATTGAAATAATTACATAATTTTTATTTGAGTAATCGAATAGTTTTTACTCGAATAATTGAATAATTTTTTTTTCGTACGAATTCGAATAGTCGAATAGCATCAATGTATATAATCGAATAGTTTTCATTTGTATAATCGAATAATTTTAATCGATCAGTTTTTATTCGAATAATTATATAGTTTTTATGCAAATTACCAAATAGCTTTTATTCGAATGAGTTTAATACTAATAATGGGACTAATTTAGTTCGAACAATCGCACAGCATTTATTCGAATAATTAATTTTTTTTAACCGAAAAATTCGTATGTATTAGAATAATTGATTAGTTTCTATTCGAATAATATAAACTCAAATGTGCTAAACATGAAAGAAAGTTGTAGAGCAAAACAAGATACAAAGAAATAATATTGAAATAATGAACAAGAAAGAAAGTCTTAAAACAGGCAATCACATAGAACAGGTAAGAGATCTTAAGGAAATATTTCAGTTTACAAATATTGTTCAATACAGAATTATTTGGGAATTTTCTCCATTTTGTTTTTGTTTGTATTTTAGCTTGAAATGTCAGTTAGTCCGTACAATCCGCAATAAAAGTCTATTAGTAGTTATTGTAAAAGAAACCATTTAAATAAACCCCTCTGTCTTGTTAAGTCCTTAAGTCAAGGATAATGAAGAATTTTCAATATATACTTATAAAATGTAAAAGTATCTAATCATTATTTAAATATTTTTTTTATAATGTCTTGTTGGTAAATAGAGAAATTTTTTTGTGTTTTTTGTTTGTTTATATTTACATCACCTGTGGTGTTTGATAAGTGAGAAATTTCGCAGGTTTGTGAAGGAACGACGTAATTTTGTTAATGTATAAAGAAAATATTTTAATGTGTTAAACGTGTTAACGTTACTCTGTTTGGCAGTAACATTTTAACATGTCTGAAGCAAGATATACTTATACTTATAAAATTGCCATACTCGTTTAGTTGGTCCTTAAGAATGTCCTTGTGAATTTAAACTATTGCATTCATCGAGGTTTTCGGTATTAAAAAAGTATATGGTGATGGACGTAAATGGTATTAAGTGGATCTGAGAAGATTATTATCAAACTATTGATATTTTTCTGGACATTTTCCTTTTAAGGCTGCAAAACGCACCATAAAATTTACAAATTAGATTTCATCACTCATCAAGAATATATGTACAGTAAAACTTCGATATAACGAATTCCAAGGGGATCCGAAAATAGCTTCGCTATAAATATAATCAACAAAGCCTTGATATAACGAAAGTTGAAGAAATACGAAAAAAATTCGTTATAACTATAGTTTTGCACACACTTTAAGAATTCGTTCTTTTGAAAACGGGACTTTACCATATTGTTATAATATTATTCTACTGCGTTGTATAGAGGGTTTTGTATGAGTACTTCGCTGTATAGAGCCTTTACAAATGCGCTTGTATATACATTTAGACTTCGCTATTTTTATAAGGGGACTTTAGCAATTAGGATTTATTCTGATTTCGCTATATTGAGGTATTTTAAGGAATATTTCACTATATAGAGACTTTTTCTTCACAATTTTTTCGTTGTAGCTATAGTGTATTTTTGCATGAAAAACTTAGCAATAAAGAGGTTTTCTCAAGGGACTGAATAAAAGATACGTTATATTGAGTTTTTCGTTATAACGAAGTTCGTTATATCGAAGTTTCACTCTATATACTTTATGGGGTCTCAGATGGATATTTTTCTGCGTTTAAAAACGGAATGACAAAGTGAATATACGCTCCAATTCTCTTTTGGGGGATATAAAAATTAAAAAGTTTTTCGAAATAAGCCCTTTCTGCCATCCCTAAATACGGGCGGCAAGCGTTTTTTAGCTGTCAAAAGTTCTTATGTCCATACATTTTGTATGGAGCACCGAAATAACGCGGCGGCAACGCTTTGCTATTGGAAAATCCGATTTTGACAGAGCGTTTTCTAATGAAGTTAGTTGCAAAAGAAAATAATTGTAACCAGAGAAAAAAGCTAAAAATTTACAAAAGTGAATTAAATAATAAAAGAAAAAAATTTGTGCACTTCGTGTTAGAAAATGGAGGTAAGAAAATATTTGCAATATGATTATATAGATACATACACATGTATGCACGTTTGTAATTTGTACAAAATTTCAATAACAAACTCACAAATGTCGTCCGTCCACCTGTTAAAATAATCAGGGTTGTTTAATTTGTTCGTTTGATAACCCTGTTTTTATTGTTTTTTGACATAACGTTGCCGCTCTTGTTTAGGTATGGCATATCAGCGTTAAAGCTCAGCGGAAAAAAACGTTCCGCTTTCCGCCCGTATTTAGGTATGGCTGTTAGAAATTTCGGTCATGTCTACACATGACAAAAAAGTGTTACTCGGCAACATTGTGAGCCGCTGTAATGCCAGTTTAGCTTCAATACAAAAGCAAATCATTTTGAAATCTAAATTAAACCGTCAATCGTGATCATCATCAATATCGACAGCAACTGAACTTCAAAAAGTTTTAATTTCGTTTATGGAAAATGTGTTCGTTCATACAGAATTTAAGCAATTAATCATAAATTTTTCTTACAACTCGACCGCATTGTGTGTAAATATCGCTTGTACGAGTTTAATGTTAAAGTAAAAATATTCGCTTCTTGTTTTATTAAAAAATAAAAGCTTTTGTTTTCTATTGAAATATTTTTTGAACTACTTTTTTGTCTTCTATTTGCCGCTACTGAAAATTATTTCTTGCCAGTCTGCAATTATTTAATGGTAATTAAAAATTGTTGATCTAATGGGGTGATTCAGGCTACTGTTTTTGTTTCTTTTATTTTTTAAACTTGACTCATGTGGCGGTTACAGTTTTTTTGAATTTTCTCACGCTCACACTTATAAAATTTAAATATGTTTTTGTTTAAAAACCAAGTTTTATAAACATACTAGCCATGTCCGTCCGTCCCTCTGTGGAAATCACGTTCCAGTCCAAACGAAAAGGGCCAGAATCTTGAAATTTGGTACAAATATATTTTAAAGGATAGCACAGGTCAAGGTCGTAAATGGGCTGAATCGGGTCAGGGGTAAAAAAGTTCGCCTAAGAAGAACTAAAAAAAATGCTATATTTAGGGGTGTGGCAAACAAAGTTCTTTCCACTTTAAGAAACTTTATTGACTGATCTTTAGTTCTAGGGGGTGACTGGCCCACCTTTGTTTGGACCCTTGCTAATGCACAATCTCTTAATGAACCAGTGGACTCATATATGTATATCCACTATAGTTCTCTCGATACAACGATTATGGCTGCGGTAAAATGGGCGCAGAATGCGGTACGTTGCCCGAGCAGAGCATCTATTTTGATGAAAAAATTTATTATTTGCACGTGTTGAATGCTATTTCCGCCATGTTAATTTGCTAAAATATACGGAATAAATAACTACTAATTTGACAGATAGAACTTCAACAAAATGGCCTATCAAAATGGTTATCAACTTTTAAAATTTTGAAGTCCCTGTTGGAAGAGCCTTTTAGGGAGGAATAGCCCAATTTAAATAATAAAATTATACAATAGAAAAACTATAAACACAAATAAATGTTAATGCTTACATTCTGTAAAGGATTGCAGCATAGAAAGAACGAAGATAAACATCTCACTTAATATAATCAAATAACCTTAATTGCTTAAAGAATAATAAGTCCATACCTACACAAACGTATTTAAGTGCATGTAAATTCTTTTATTTCCAATTTTCTTTGGGTTTAAATATTTAGATTTTCTAGAAATTATCTACATGACCTCGAACGTCATTTCTTTTGCCTTCCTTTTTGGAAGTCGTTAAAAAGATATTATTTGACATGTCAATTGTGAGGCAAACGGATGATCAATGCAATGCACAGAGGTGCCAGCCAAGTGTTCGAGAAGTCTTGTATGTACCAGTTGCAGCTTCTTCTCCTTTTCTCTTTCTTCTTCTTCTTCTTCTTCCGCAGTGAGAGACTTCGCTTGAGTTGTGTGCAAACCAAAATGTTTCTAAACACTCGCTGCTTTTTCAAAATATTCACTTTAAGTTTTAATATCCCGTTGTTAACATGTTGATTTGACCATTAACAGCTCAGCTTGACAAAACATTCAATAGAGTCATCACATCTTTGCCTTGAATAATGGAGATATATGCTAAATGACTAGAGATGGGCTCTGCTCCTGTGACTGTTGTATGCGCAGCTTAATTGCATGTGAATGTACTTGAATGTATTTTTTGCTTAATTTTTGTATTAGAAATAAAATCGCTTATTGTGAATATACTTATATATAGAAATAATTTAAAAACAATTCCATATTTATTCTTGTTGCATTTTCAATATCCACTTGTGTTTTGTGATTTTCTCTTTTGTTATGACACTTTGAAAATGAGTTTATGAATTAATATATTTTTTGTATCTCATTTTCCAAGTGCCATAACTCACGTATTTCATCGATCACTATGAGAACCATTCGTTCTTTTTTAAGAGGGCGTTCGTTTTTTCACATGAAGTCCCCTTAGATTAAAAGAATTAAAGTGAACTGGTTTTAATGGAATTGTTTTTCATGGTCCAGTTTTTTTATTATTAATTTTTTATACACTCCAAAAAATAATATGGAGGGTATATTCACTTTGTCATTCCGTTTGTAATGCATCGAAATATCCATCTCAGACCCCATAAAGTATATATATATTATTGATCAGTGATGAAATCTAAGACGATCTGAGCATGTCCGTCCGTCCGTCTGTGGAAATCACGATTCAGTCCAAACGAAAAGAGCTAGACTCTTGAAATTTGGTATAAATATATTTTGAAGGATAGAGCAGGTTAAGTTCGTAAATGGGCTAAATCGGGCCAGAGGTAAAAAAGTTCCCCTAAGAAGAACTAAACCAAACTCTCAACATAATTTTTAAATATTTTTTTGTAATATTGTTAACCAAATTATATATTTTTATGTCAAAGAAGATCCAAAGCGTAGAACAGAAAGTCAGAAAAATCAATTTTTAAACACCGCCCCCTTTAGTGGGCGCTGAAGTAACATATTACATGGAAAAATAGTGTAAATATTTAACAAATTTCCTTCCTTATGCCTACATTCCTTAAAAATTAAATTTTTAAGCTTTTACGAGGAAGGTCTGATCTTCCTCCGAAAATACTTAAGACCACTTTTTCTTAAAAAAAAGATTCATATCAAAAATTCAATGTCAAAGGATCCAGTGAATCTCTTTTTGCTACTAATTTGAGGTTCTTGTTAATTGCCATTGTATTAGCAATTTATGTTAAACATCGGTCGCGCTTTAATTATTAAACAAATTAATTTCATTGTTTTCAATGTTGCCAATCAGCACTATTTATTTAATTGCTTTTTGTTGTACAACTGCCATGACTTACATTGTTTGCTGCTGTTGCAGCATTTTTTTCCCTTGTCTTAAAACAAACTCCTACCAGGGAAACAAAAATTGAACTTCATTATTTAGTTAACAATATGCGGAGGCATGGAAGCGTAACTGTTGAGCGCCATAATAAAAAATTAAAAACTTCACGCCAAGCGGGTGATGGCAACAGCAACAACAGTTAAACATGAGACTCTAAGAGCGCTGTAAGCTGTGCAGAGATCTTGTTATAATACGGCGAAGCAAAAGGAGCAAAGTTGCGGCTTAGAAGAGTTTAATGATTGTGAATTACCGACAGTAAAAGTAGAGGAAAGAAAATTGTTAACAAACACGAAATATGTGGTAAGAGAAAAATTTTCTTTATATACTGGAGCAGCAGTCATTTAAAATGGCTTTTGAAATATTGAAGACAAATAATGATCGATCATTTCAAAATGTCTCCAATTGCGTTTGACAAAGAAAATACCAGTTGATTGTGGTTAGTAACAATAACACTTTGCAAGGCGTTTTACGGCATTCCTCTTTAAGTGACGAAGCACACGACACTCATAAATATAAAGATGGCGACGCCAATTGTAATAAGGGTTCCACCAGCCATGTCGTTGTTAGACGAGTAGATTCAAGTAAATGTTTTTCAGATATGTTTTAAATAAAAAACGAGTTTAAAATTATTTATTTAATTCTTCTAGTTTTTAACCATATATTATTATTATTACATATTTTTAAACATTTTCATGAAGAATTCACGAAATATTGAAAAATAAAAATCCTTTTTTATATACAAAAATACAAAGACCTTAAGTTTCAAAATATTTACCCCTAGCGTGAATAACAAACAAGTGAAAAATTTTGTTTGCGTGAAATTTTCATTCCCGCCATCGCGTTGAATATAGGGAAACTATCATCTCTTACTGAATGACAAAAGTTTGAAAGTTGCAAAAGTAAACAGAAAAATAAGCAGAAAAGGTCAAAAAACTTTGAGGGAAAAATTATTCACAATTGCAGTTGAGGGAAAAGGGAAAACGTTTCGGGGAAAAAATGATTCACTATAGGGGTGATTATATTTATATTATTATTTATTTAATTTTATTATTAAGAATTTACAATCAATTTGGAAAATCATTTTACGCCTGCCCAATAATAAATTAATAAATAAAATAATAAATAAAAATATATATAAATTAAGTTTTTGTAAAAGGGAGACATGCTGTGCTAAAAATACTTAAAAAAGTTGTTATTGTAAATACAACAACAAACATTTTATTTAAGAAAAACAGCAATTAATCATAAAATGGAGAGCTAAAATATATTTAATGTTCATTTGTATCAACTTGTAAGAGTAAGAGGTAAAGATATATTAATTTCTTAATCTTAACTTGACCTGACCCCAGCTGGGCAAAAAGAAGCATGAAATTTCTAATAGCCATTTTTGTATTGAGTACGTGTGTGTGTGCGTGTTTGTATTTTATACAAAACAGTATTAAGAGTTTGTTAATGCATTTGGAAACTGAAAATTAAATGCAAGTGGTTGTTACCACCACAAGTTTTTATTGTGCAAAGCAATTCCGATCTGCGGAGCATTTAAAATCACTTGCAATCCATTATGTTGACATTAATTTAGTATAAATTTATATTAAAACTGTGATTTAGAAAAATAGAATATTATTTTATCGCACCGAATCCGGATGCGAGCATCCGTCAATTTTGCAAAATTCTACCAATTCCGAACTTTTAAACAATTGTACTCTTTTAAATGTATTTATTTGAATAGAATAGAATTTTTGCGGAAATAAAGCTTAACAGATTTTTTTTTGTGGTATTTTGTAACCACTTCTAAAATGACAACGAAATTTTTACACATTTAATCATTTTATTTTATCATCCTAGTGTTTTTCTTTTCTGATATTGTGTTCCTATTATTTTCACATATACACACGATACTAAATAAGTAATTTTTCTCCAATTTATTGAGGTCAACACTGAAGGCGCTTTTTTATAAAAAAAACAACTTTATTCCAATATTTCCATACACTTTGGGTATTTTCTTCAGGGAAAAATTCAATAATTCTGTTACAAACATAGTCTGTCGTCTTATAAATATTTACAGATCCACATTTCAATCATTCTATTGATGTACAATTTTTCCCAACGAGAGCGCATTATGTATTCGATTACTATCGATTGATCTGGTGCGAAACGAATTGCAATGCTTGTGACAGTGTTACAATATCACTTTTGTCCATTTATGCAACTTTTCTTTTCAGCCCCTTCCGTTTCTTTTGAGCGTCACAAACACAAATCGATAAGATTTCCAAATCAACAATAAATGAATGCATGCAAAGTATTTAACATTTAACTTCCTGCGGCAGTCGCTATTTTTCCAAAAGGAGTAACGAACGACATTGTCCGACATTCTTAGAGAAGTTGTGTGAATGCGTTATTAAAATAGTTTACCGTGACGTTTCAAATGAAACGATGAAGTAAAAGCAACGTCCTTGTCGCAGAAAAATCAACAAGTCATAAAAATGAACAACCACCGACATGTTTGCAATATATTTTTTATTTTCATACTTAAATGGCATATTTTTGTAAATGTTGTTGGGCGAACTTCATTTAAATATGATTGACTTGAAATGCGAACATCAAGGAAATCATGCAGATATTGCTGCATTCCGCCAAAGTCTTTTTGTTAACACTATGCAGTCAGGCAGCGGCTTAATAACTAAGTAGTGCATTAAACACATTCACGACAACAGACTAAAGACTGCACGACTATTCAAATAGAATACTGGTGTTTATATGGAAAACGGAGCACGGACCACAACCTAGGGTGTAACCGCGAAACTAATAATTCCCATATAAACACATTTATTATATTTCTGTAGTCGGTAGCTTGCTGTTGTGAATGTGTTTAATAGGGGTATTCAATCGGTTAACCGTTAATTTATTTCATTGTTTGTAATACTATTTTGTTCACAAACCATTTTTAATTAATGTTGAAATTCCGAACTTTGGCAGTTGATAAGGGCCATTTTGTTGAAGCTAACATCTGTCAAATTAGTTGTCAGTTAGTCAATCTATTTGGCAATTCGCCTTGGACGGAAACAGCATTTATATACAAATAATAAAATTTGATTTTGTCAAAATGGGTATTCTATTCCGGCAACGTACCGCACGCTTCTTTTATTTTACTTTCGCCTTAATCCAAACACTATTTGCAAAACAGTAGATAACTTTGAGTCCACTAATTCAGTAAACGATCGACCAACACCCACACGTCGACGAAACGCAATATTAGTCGAAAATATTGCCGCTGTCTGCAAGAACGTACATTTTCCCAAATGCGTCAATTCTGCCTGTTAACGAATCCGCTGAAGTAAAAGTGTGATGACCCATAAAATCATCACAAAGTGCATAAAATGTATTTTGATTTGAACGCCCATTTTCGTAAAAGTCTTCAACAATCGTAACGCGCTGTTCACTTGCGTACCTCCTCCATGGCTGAATTTATCAAACACCGACACAAAGAACTGTCAAATTAAATTGGACAAAATACTGCATTAAACACATTCACGGCAGTAGGCGACAGACTACAAGGTGTCAGTAATAGAATACATGGATTTATATGAGAATGTTTATTTTTGTGGTTGTAGTCAAATTAAACTAATTTCTATTTCTATTTTCATATTTGGAACTGGTGGCATCACTAAAACCAAATGTTGCAGCTGTCGCGTTCAAAATAAATAAGTAGCTGACAGCACTGTCGCACAATTATTGCTAGCGGCATTTGTAGTCATATAGTCGGCAGCCTGCTGTCGTGAATGTGTTTAAGGCACAAGGTGTGACTCGTAATTAACAGCGTGCGTTTTGGTTGGATCACCCTTTAATAAATCAGAGACTGGAGGCAAGTTATGAACCAAGATTTATTTAGAAAAATATTGTTACAAATTCTTGAGAAAATGATCTAGTGCCATCATACATACGCACATACACACACACACTCACACTGTATTTGCAATATCAAAATGTAGCTGAACGACAGCGTCTTAAAACAAACATTTCGACATGCGATGACTTTAACGATTTGACGCCGTAACCATGATTTAGAGTATCTGGCGGTTTCGTCCACTTAACAAAATATGTTTTGTAAACTACGGCCTGTATTTGCGGTTTCGTTTTGCGATATTTGCCACGGAATGGCCGCCAAAGCCAACGGAAAGTTTCGAAACGGGAACATTTTCTTCGTCGCCGAGGACTTTTAATTATGTCCGCTGGCTTGTTGTTTTGACTTTCTATAAGTGAGCCATAGTTGTGCAAGGATACCTGATATTGTAGGGAAGACTGTAGTATAGAACCTGAGATCGTTGGTATGTCTCCTTGAGCCTTGGGCATATCATTGAGGCAAGGAGATTTCTCATTTGCCACTCCAACTACTCTTGAGAGTTGTGCAGTTTGATGACTTTGGTCACCGGCTGAATTGGATATATTTTTATGAATTGTGGTTTGTGTTTGATAGATTTCCACTTCGTCGCCACTACTGCCTTGCCAACAGGAGCGCATTTTGAGACAATATGATTTTGCTGGAGACTTTTTTTCATTCTCACTTAGATCTTCGTCGGCCTCTTCATGTATGGGAGCAATTTGTGTTATACGATTCCGTCTAATTCTTAAATAGCGGCACAACTTCTTATCGCCCTTTTCATTATCTTTCAACATTTTATCGTTGTGCTGTTTTATCTCTTTAAACTCTTTACGACGTGGAGCAGCCGCTTCAGCTAAATGATTGTGATTTGTTGGCGCAGTTTGCCGATCGGTCAACTTAACCAAAATATAATGATCATTTACTAAACAAACATCTCCTACTCTCTTGGGATGCTCTATATCGTTTTGAAAAAATTCATTTACTCTGCCATTCTGATAAATTTGATACGAGTAGTCTTCAGCTACACCACCGCTGCTCGTTCGTTCGTTGAAGTATGTGTCCTGCAATTCTTTTATTTGTGGTCTTTGCGACTGGTGCTTTTTAGTTTCCGGTCTCTCTTCCGTTTCTGTTGCAGCAACAGTTGTCTGCCTCAATAATTGTCTGGGCTTAATTTCTTTATTTGCCACGTGCCTCACTTTAACTTCTCCTGTTGCCGGTATTGATTTTTTTCCATTAAATTGTTGTTGGCCGCAACGAAATGTCCGTGCTCGTTGTTGCTGTAGTTGTGGAGTTGAGCTGTGATATGATTGTTGTAATTGTTTTGCCACTATTGACATATTTTCAGTCCCAATGGCAATTATCTGCAATTAAAAAAAAAATAAAAATAAATAAATAATTGCTATAGAACATTAGAGGTGGGAAAGTTGTTAGAACACTAAATGCCAAAAAAAAGTAATTGTGCAATTAGAGTATGAAATATCTAATGAGAGTTAAATTTTTAATATTCATAAATTAATTGCAGTCCGCTGTGTAACATAATTTAAGAAATGTTCCATAATCTTAAAAACTTGTATGGCATTAATTATAAAAGGACGGCTCTATTAAATTGAAGAGTATAAGGATGCAATTCGTTATATCAAAAACACGTGATGAATGATAGAACGAATTTTGAAAGTCTTGAGGAAAATTTTGCTTCAGAAAGGAGCTTGCCTCTAGACAGGATCAAGGTTTACTAAGCAATTTTTAGGTTCAAAAAGTATGATCAGGAAGATTAAAGAACATCCGTATTCTTCAGATGTAGACCCTGCCACTATTTTGTTGTCTTAAAGCTGAAGAAATTGCTGGGTGGTAAGACATTGGGGGCGAATGAAGAGCTCATAACCGAAAAAAGTCTACTTCGAGGGCGTGGAGAAATCTATTATTTGGGAAGTAATAAAAGAATTGGAACGTTGAACTAAATGTATTAATCGAATAGAAGATTGCGTTGAAAAATAAAACGCTTATTTGCGAAAACATATTCAACCAACACTCGTGTAATGACATGGACCATCAGGCACGATTGATATTACATCCCACAGGGAAAGATTAGTGAACAACATTTTTATAAAAAGATGGTAACACTAATACATACTCATCTAAACTTGCCTAAACAGTTTTAAAAACGATTGTTAACTCAATATTCTTTGTCCCAAACTTTTGAAGTAAAACATCAAATGGAAAATTTTTCATAAAACTATTTCCTAAAAGTCATCATCAGTTTAGCTGAAAAAAACTAGACTAGAATTTTGAAAAATTATACTTTTCATTAATTATTAAAACAAATAAGTAGCGATAAAGGAAAAATATAATAGAATATGAACGAGGAGTCACAAGAGACAAAAAATGCCCGTCAACCACGATCGTCGGACTACGTGCAAATTAGAGGTCTTGATCCCGATCGCATTCTAAAAAAGTTACAAAAGGTTTTTGCCGTTTCGTATACGATTCAAAAACATACAGCCCGACGTTATAGTGTAACCGATCAAGAGAAGGAAGAAAGTGAACGGAAAAGATCCCATCAATACAAAGAATTAAGACAACAGCGTCTCTCTTCGCTGGGTGCCAATCACCGATATGTTTTGGAAATTGTAGCCGAACTCATGGGCACCGATACGGAGGAAATAATAGCAGGAGTCGTGGACGATCCAGAGTTTCTCGATTTGCTGTCGGGTGTATTTGAAAATGGCGGTCCGCGTGCTTGTCTGATATCATATGCCGAAAAGGAGGGTTATCCCATCAAATCGGGTCGTTATATTGCAGCTCTTAAGAGAAAACTTGTCAAACGTGCCGTAGTCCAACGTAGCGATCATGTGAAGTTGGACGACAAATGGGTGGTGGTATATCGCCACAATAACAAAAAGAATATTGACAATCGTTCGATATCCGAAGATGTGGCCATGTTTAGTTGGAATGCTCCGAAAAAGGATGCCTGCCTGCATGTGATGAAAAGTTTTGTTGATCGCATACTGACCAGATCTCTGCAAGCCATAACAGAGTTCGGTGTTGCCGAAGTCGATCAAAAAAACAAATTCTTTCATGCACTTAATATGTTTAATATGTTTCTAAAATCTTCGGAAGCAACAGTTTCGACGAGGGTGGACTTTGAAGTTTCCCATGAACTTTTCAAAGGCTTTCTGCTGGTAAAGTTTCAAATAGATGCCAGTTCGAAGGATGTGGATCGCGTGCGTATTGTGGAACATTATTTCGATCAATGGCTGCATCAAATTCAAGCCATTTTGGTGGAAGGAAAGCAAATCTTGAGAGACTCAGCGGACGCGGGTCCTCTCCAAATGCTGGTAAATTGGCGTAGAATGCTGGCACGCTATACGTCCGTTATGGAATTTGTTTCCTCGCAAGCATTTAATAATCACAAGACTTGCTTAGTCCTGTCAAGATCTTCCAAACTTTTAAAGGTTTTTTTTTTAATTTGGGTATTTATTTCTAATTTATTTTATATTAAATTCCTTTCAGAAATGGGCTGCAATTGACAATCAAATCACTTTAGTTTTGAATGAGGCTAAAGATAATGTTCGTTATATCAGTTCCTTGCAAAAATTTTGGGATCCATTGTACAGGTAATTCACTGTTGCCGCTTTAGGAAAGTTGTTAAATATACTCGTATATTCTGGTTCCCGCAACTTTTAGTTTAATTTATAATTGAAATTCTCACAGAAATTCTTCGTAGTAAAATTTGTCTGCCAAACAAGTTTCGAAAAATTCTTTGATCCCAGTAGGACCTGAAAGAAAAAAACACACAAATGACATCACAATCAATGTGGGCTGGATTTTTGAATTCGAAAATGCCAACGTGGGCCTGCTTATCGTTAATCCTAAAATATGTGCCTAAGTCAGAGGTTCCCAGATCTTTTTTTCATAGACCACTTTCAAAATTCAGCTGGTTCCTGGTTCCGGTCCCTGGACTCAAAATTAAATCTTACTATGGAAATTTGAGCTGGCGCTGGGAATGAGTAGTTTTCGAAGAAACCAAAGAGAATTTATTGGTTAAATATATAATTGATTGTGCTGTGAGAGGATATCCAAAAGCCCACCCCAACTTTACTTCTTTGACCTCTACTCTCGGCACAAGAAAGTAATGAGTTCTCGTTTATTTCATTAAGAAAACTCTCCATTAGCCTTGCTGGCGCCTTAGGCCTTATCTCATACAATGCCCGTTTTGATATAGGCGGCCTAGCCTGTTCAAGAATTAACGTGAATATGAATTTTTCTCAAAATATATAAGGTGGGCCAAAAGAAGTCATACGATGACTCCTGCAGCGTAAACAGCGCACCGTGCAGTCACTTTAAGCGGGTGTAATGGCTCCTCGTGCATCACTCGTGGATTTTCGGTGCCCCAGAAGGGATCGTTTTATTTGTTCACGTACACGCTGAGGTGGAAATGAACCTCATCGCTCATTATGATTTTTGTCGAAAAATCGTTCACTTCGTCCTCGGGATTGAGGATGGGGAGTGTATTGCTCTATGGCTTGTTCCCTTGTATTCTATATCTGTCTAGTTCACAAATTTCAAAACAGATTTGACATTGGCCGCCATTTGCAAAAATAACAGCATCTTCTAATAGGGTAATTTCTTTTGGCCCACCTTGTATAAATATATTCGAAATGTCTACTCCATTCTTAAAAAAAGAACTTGAATTTAATAAAAATTCTTAAATTAATTTGCAGATTTGAACTTGAGTCTGAATAAAAAACCCTTATCTTAATGGTATTATAACATAATATAATTATTAGTTTTTCAATATTTTCCTATTTATTTATTCTTTTGTTATAATATATTCGCGTGAATGAATATCAAAACTAATTGGCAAAAATTAAACACGTTGTGTAAATGAAATTTATATGGAAATTAAGAATTAATTTTTTTTTTGCTTTTCATACAAATTGTTCATTAAATGAAGGCATATGAAAGACAAAGAAAATTTTTCGAACCGTTAAAATTTTGTTTTCTATATAAATTTCAACATGGTGAAGTAATTTACAAAATTAGGTGCTAAATTTAGTTCTGTGAACTTTAATTGATTGTTAAATGTTTTCTCTCGCCTCACTACAGACTTGTGTTATAATAGACCGGCTTAGGTTATATTTTTTTACAAATTCTCTTTTTATATTAAAAACACTATCGCTCGAAAAACACTTCATTATTGTAGAATCGAAGTTTTTATAATAAATATACGATCTCCCTGAAAACAGTATTATGGTGCAATTTGAAGCACCACAAATTTTACTTGCGAACAGACCGGTTTTGGCTGTATGGTGTATTTCTCACTAATCATTATTGTAAAAAATGTTACAGTGAAAAAAAATGCTTTCTGTTAATCGGCTTATCACTAATACATACATACATAATATGTAATTTACATAAGTTTATAATTTATATGACAAAATCTGGGATCATATAAACTATCCGACATTTACTTCTTTTAATTTTTAATTCATCTTATGCAAAAGATCCACACCAGATGAGATTATCAGCAGTTTACCTGGCCTCATGGTGGCCTTGCGTAATGTTTCTAAAACTGCCCACTACTTCAATACGCCCACCAATGTAACGGGATTTTTCGTCAAGATATCGAATCAGTTGACTATAGCCTGTAGAAATTATTTAACCGATAATGGACGCGTGAAAATTTGGAAGGTGGCGCCAAACGAGGTTATAGCCAAAATAGAGAAATGCCATAAAGTTATGCGAAGCTATAAGAAGCTTTACTACAGCAATTGCCGTGATATGGTGGAATCGAATGAGAAACGTTGGATCGTATCGACGGTGTATATATTTACGTGTTTGGAAAAATTTCTGCAGCGTTTGGAAAAGGTGAGTGAAGCGCAATTACTTCCAAGGGGCACAGATAAATTAACATTTTTGTTTTCTTTTTTCATAAATCTTAGATAAAAAACATTTTCAATATGGAGATTACTTACTCGGTCTTGGATCGTATACGCATAAGTGGCATGGAGAAATTTAATGCCATCATAAAAGGTGCCAGAACTGCCATAAGCTCCAAAGCTTATGATCCTTTAAATTACCGATCTGATAATTTCGACAAGTATTACTTGAGTTTCGTAAGGCAGATGGAGCAGGCTGAGGTGGGTATGCAGCAATTTGTTAAGCAACAAATTACCGATGTACCCATAACCGAATCCGTTATATTGATTTTGCAACGTTTCGAACGTTTAAATTTGGAATGTTTGTGCCTGGACCGGCGCTATTTGGAGGTGGCTGAAATGCTGGAAAAGGAAATGTTTGTATTAAAGGATGTGTAAGTCAATTGTTAAATAAATAAATAAATAATGAAAAAAAAATACTATTTAATATAACATTATTAATTTAGTTACAATGAAGAGCGTGGCAATCCCTTTATACCACGCAACATGCCACCCGTGGCTGGTCGCATCATGTGGATACGTTCAATTTTCCAGAAAATCGACGAGCCCATGACGGTTTTAAAGAAACGTGCCTGTGTGCTGGCACACAGAAAAGCCCAAAAAACTGTTCGCTATTACAACTACATGAACAGCATTATTTGCCACTACGAGATGACTTATCACAAGGCGTGGTTTGATTATTGCGAAGAAGTGCGCTGTCTGCTTAATACGCCGATACTCATTTGCAATAAACAATCGGCTGAATATTTGGTTAATCTAGATCCGGCGATAAAGCAAATGATTCAGGAAACGGAATGGATGTGGAAATTGAAATTGGAAGTGCCAAATATTGCAGCTGTTGTGACGTACTGCAGGAACGGCATCCTAAAACCGGCCGAGAGGCTAAAATATGTCATTCAAAAATTTGACGAGTTGCGCCAGAAAATCACAGCGGTTTTTATTAATATCATGCGCTATCGTTTGCAGCAGATATCGTTGCTTTTAATACCGGCACTATCAGAAATTACCTGGTTGTCCGAGAGTTTGGAGGATTTTGTAGAGAGTGCAGAGAGGGTGAGTTTATCAATGGAATTTCAATGTGCGAAGAGATAGGCTCATGTTCGGGAAAATTCGCTTCCGTTTTGAGAGATGTATGCGCTCGATTTGTTGACGTTATACTAGTTTTCGTAGACGTTTTCGAACATTGAAAATGTGTGTTTTCTCACAACAAAAAATATTTAAATTAAAGTGCCTACAACCGGGACTGACTATCCTACACAATCTGACGGACTTTGAAAAATCGTTTGAAAATGGCGCTGCAGGTGATACACTTTTATAATGGGCAATTTTCAAAGAGCTCTCGTATTTCATAAAAAACACAATTTAGAGAAATGTATGAAATCTCTATTTGAGAACGATATATATAATAAGGGGGATTCCCCATTATTCTCTAAATATTTGCCAACCTCACGTCAAGACAATATCAAAAATAGAGGGGTTACATTCTAGTTGTTGATTAATGCTGACAGTCTCTGACTATCCTCATGGATTCTCATTTACCCAACTGTGGCAATTCTGTTTGTTAATGAATTCTCTGAGATGGAAGTTTGCCTCAATGAAATGCATTTTGATTTGAACGCCCATTTTCGTAAAAGACACCAGCAATCTTAACGCACTGCTCAATTGTGTACCTCTGCATATGGCTAAATTGTCAAACACTGATACAAAGAACTGTCAAATTAAGTTGGGCAAAAAACTTGACGTTTTCTCAGTTAGTCATATGCCTTATGCACATACGGCGAATTGGAAAAGACACTTGATGGCAATTTTTAATAGTTTTTAATTTTCGATATTCCTAACAAAAAATCCCGATAATAGGGAAACAATAGAGAATTCCCGGGAAATTACCCCGGGAATTTACGGGATAAAAACACTACTTAGAATTGAACTCTTCTTTTCTTTAGAGTGTGGAAGATGTTTCGAATTTTTACAAAACCGTCCAGCACATAGATGCCATACGAATTATTGATGAAATGGATTTACTGCAGGACTACTTGTACATGTACATTCCATCTGAACCGGTTAGCTCCCAGAAATTCTACGAGAGCTGCAACAGTTTGCGCATGCAAATTGAAAAGGAGATAGAAAAGAAATCGATTTGCATGGAACGGGCTGTAATCGATATGTGTAACATGTTTGTGGAACTGCTGGATTTTGGTCCTTATGATTCGAAAGGCAAACGTATCTATCAATTACCTCCCGACAAGATCAATGACGATAACTGGCGTAGAGAGGGACAAATGCCAATTGATAAATGGGATTGGATACAGTTTCAGAAAATCTATCGTACAATTTATTTGGTACCGGACGATATACTTTTGGCGCTGCAATTCAAAAACTATGAAAACATACGCTATGAATTGTATCATCTGCGCAACGATTGCATGGACTTATTTTCGTATTATAATTCCAGAATGATAGCGGTTCTAGTAGCATCTTCTAAAAGGTCTTTGGACTACGTGCGTTATCATATCTTGAGGTAATAATAAGAAAAAATATTTAGAACAGTTATTAAAATTGGAGAAATATTTATTGTTTTGAACAGATCCAACTGGCGCATGGAATCTCAGCCACCGATTCTATATACCGAACTGGATGTAGATCTGGAAAACGGCTGTCACATCGAGCCCAATATGGAAAACTTACAGGAGGATTTCCATCGCGCCGTGCTGAATTGTACCGAAATTAATTATTTTATATCCACTTGGGGCAAACAGGCCAAAACACATGAGAGACGCCTGAGACGTGTAACAGTGGGTAAGTTTTAAATTGTCATATGTCGTCGAACGCTACGTTTTGGATTAAAATGTGCTTTTTTGTGTACGAGTGCTTTCGAATGGCACGCAAAACAATATTTTAACGGTTTTTTGTTGCGAGATAGTCCCCCTTATTCTGTAACTATTTGTAGATGTCAACAACGGGACAATATAAAAAATAGGATAATTATTTTTGTTCGTCAATTGTCTGTTTTTATCAGCCTCTTGCAACCTTGTAGCCCTTAGAGAATAGTCTGAGGAAATCAGCAGAATTCAATTGTTCACCACAACAAGTATCTAAGTATCACATTTTTAATGTTGTCTTGACGTTGACGTCGATAAACTGTTATAGAATAAGGGAGAATATGTTATATAGTTTCGTTAAAATCAATATTTAAAAGTGGCAACTCCTCAGTACGTAACTTGTATCCCTCGTTATTTAAATTCAATTCACAATAGTGTAGTCTTGTATGCGGTGGAAATATTGTGAATTTTAAAATTATTCTACAGTGTTTTTATTCCCATTCTTTTCTTAACCACTTGCAATTTTCAGACGAAAATCGTTATGAACGCAACTACTATCGCTATGTTGTCGAGCATAAGGATATCGTAAGAGCAAATCAAAATCTGGCAAATGGTCTGACGATGTTTAAAAATGATATTAACGATTATCTTAAACATGTATTCGATAAATATAAATATTTATGGTCCTCCGAACGTAACAGCATCATACAAGAATTTGTCAATACGTCGCCGTTGACGGTGGACATTCGAGATAAATTTATTTATTACGATAGTATAACCAGTGAACTGAAGGAATGCATTAAACGGCATTGCATTGGACCGATTGAAATAAGAATGGGTATGAAATATTAAAAGAATAAAATAAATAAATACAAATTCGAATTTAGGTCATGGTCACATTAGCGTTTTCAAATCATGTGTTTCTCACAGTTTGGCTGTTAATGAATCAACTAACTTTTGACAATAGCATTCTCTTTATAAAAATACGTCATAGATGGCATTTTTTCTTATCCGTTAAATCGAAAAATTCACATCTACACAAAATGCACCACGAAGATAAGTGGGCTGTATTATAATGACTGCAGGAAAAATTGCCAAAACCAAAGTGCCACATTTCGACATGTCCAAAGGGGAAATCCAAAGGCCGGCTATGAAGAAAAATTGTTACTCTGCGAAGGCACTTTTCAACATACCTGGAGGCGAGAATTTTTGTTTCTATGCAGACAAATTTTTTTAAAATAAATCCAAGATTTATGAAAAATTGCTCAAAAATTTTGAGTTGTTTTTCATATGATAGATAACCCAAATTTGTATAAAAATATTTTGGGTGATATTGTGCAATTTTGTTTTAAGCGATTTTTCGTGCTGCCGTTTGATAACTTCATGAATATTTGAATAATTTCATTTTGCGGCCAATAAGCGCTTTTGTTTTCAACATAATCTCCTTTTGGATCAACACATTTACTTCAACGTTATTCGAGTGTCTTTTACTGCTTTCAAGTAGGCTTTCTCCCAAGACCCCCAAAATAGGCTTTTGTCGGCTATGATTTCTACATTCGACCCAAATCTGTTATCACACAGCCATTTCTTAAGGTTTCGAAAAAGAAAATTTTTCGCAGGGGGGCTAAATATAAAGAATATGCTGGATGAAGTAGCAGTTCATAGTCCAACTTTTGTATTTTTTAATTGATCACACGTTTGTGCTTACGTATTCGCTCAGTTGAGATGCTTACCACCAAAAACACTCTTATATGCATTCCCCGATCGTGTAATATGATTCCATGAAATTTATCGACAATATCATGGTGAAATAAATATAAAGCAGCAGTGTTGCGTTTGAAGACAGTGCGAGGGGAATTCAAAAAGTTTCGCATTTAATTTGACAATAAAAAACTTTGGGGAAACACATGATTTTAAATCACTGGTGGGTGGTGCGCCCTCTTGACATATTGTAATTTTCCCCATATAATTTTCTACAGAAAAAGCGTTTGACAAATTCATAGAAGAGTCAAAGAAATGGAAAGTTTTATGTGGCCAATTATTAAGTGTTCAGTATAAAAGACAATTGGATGAAATGGTGGGTTTTATAACTGAACAAGAAACTGTTTTGTCAAAGCCCATTAATGATCTGGATGATGTACGCGTGGCCATGTTGTGTTTAGAGAAAATTCAAGATAATTTTATACAGTAAATATTTTTAGTACAAAGAACTTTTTACAAACGCATGCTAAAAAAATTATACACGCTTAATTTTAGAATGGATATGAACCTGAATGTTATAGTCGATGCGTATGGCTTGTTTTCGCAGTTTGATATTTTTGTGCCCCAGGACGACTACGACAAGGTGGACAGCTTGCAATTGTCCTTTAATAAAATGTTGGAAAATGTAAGATTCACACCACACGATATTCAAATGTTGTATTTTAACGGGCTTACGAGTGTCAAATCACAGTTTGCTTAGCAACTTTTCACGTGGCTTCTTCGTTAATCAATTTACTTTTGCAGGCGAAAAAAGTGTCAGATCGTATTTCGCAAATGGAGGGTCCCTTACTGAAAGAACTTAGTGAAGGCATCGAGTTATTTGTTCAGGAATTCGATCAATTCAATGCGGACTTTGATGCCAATGGCCCCATGGTTGAGGGCATTTCAGCAAAAGAGGCCAGCGATCGAGTGTTTCTGTTCCACAATCGTTTCGATGAACTTTGGCGCAAACATGAGATGTACAGTAGCGGCGAAAAGTTGTTCGGCCTGCCAATTACCGAATATCCTCTATTACATCAGCGTAAACGTGAATTCAACTATTTAAATCGTTTGTATTCGTTGTACATACAAGTTTTAAAAACTATTTCGGATTATTATGAAATGCCTTGGGCCGAGGTGGATATTGAAAAGATCAGCACTGAATTAAATGAGTTTCAAATTCGATGCCGTAAATTGCCAAAGGGCATGCAATCGTGGCCGGCTTTTATTGATTTAAAAACGAAAATCGACGATTTTAATGAAACCTGCCCCTTGCTGGAACTTATGACTAATAAGGCTATGAAAGAGCGGCACTGGGAACGTTTAAATGCTTTGCTCAAGACTGAATTCGATCCGAATAGTGTTAAATTCACCTTGGGGATGCTATTGGAAGCTCCCATACTAAAGAACAAGGAAGATGTAGAGGATATTTGTGTAGGAGCCAGCAAGGAACTTGATATTGAAGCAAAACTGAAACAGATTATAGCCGATTGGTCGGTGGTAAATGTACAATTGGGTCAGTTTAAGACACGCGGTGAGCTCGTTTTGAAAGGTACTGAAACTTTGGAAATCATTGCCACCCTGGAAGACAGCATAATGGTGATGAACTCATTGTCATCGAACCGTTATAATGCCCCATTTAAGAAAGACATTCAGCTGTGGCTGAAAAAATTGGTCAATACTGGGGAAATTCTAGAAAAATGGTTAATTGTTCAGAATCTATGGATGTATTTGGAGGCGGTATTTGTGGGCGGTGATATAGCCAAACAGTTGCCCCTGGAGGCTAAACGTTTCAACAATATCGATAAGAATTATGTTAAGATAATGTATAGAGCTCGCGAAATACCCAATGCTGTGGAATGTTGTACGGGTGATGAAACTGTGACTAATGCATTGGCATGGCTGTTGGAGCAGTTGGAAACGTGCCAGAAATCTTTGACGGGTTATTTGGAATCGAAACGTTTGCTATTTCCCCGATTTTTCTTTGTATCAGATCCAGTGCTTTTGGAGATTTTGGGACAAGCATCTGATCCCACATCCATACAGCCTCATTTGTTAAGCATTTTCGATGCTGTAGCTTATGTAAGTTGCTATGATTTTTGTCAGAATACTAGTCAAGTTTTGTATGAACTGGCCAAGAAGGGTAATCGATCCTGATTCCTCAAGTCACTTAAAATGTAATTGATATAGAGAAATTTAGAATATGAAACTACAGTGATATTAAAGGGCCATTCGGGAAAACTGTGGTACTTTGTAAAAATGTTCAAAAAACATTTTAATTTATATTCGTCCGGCAGACTGCAGGATATATTAATACCTCAACGATTCAAACCCGTCAACTTTCGTCCTTATTATGTTCTTTGCTTCAACTTCAATTAAAGGTGAAATTATTTCATTTTACTACTTTGGCTTAAATTTAAACTGAGCACTACGTTAAAGAAATCTTCATGCGTTTTTCAGATCTTACAATATTGCTAGCGAAATTGTAAACAATAATATTGGCAAACATTTGACAAACGTGAAAATACTTTTCTCTTCTACTGCCATATATATGCTAGACATTGTAAACTTATTAGCCCTATTCACAATCTTGTGCAAATGGTCGTGCATCATTGCATTTGCAAAATAATTGTACTCTACACCAACAAAATACATTGAAAATGCTCTCAAATACTCTCTCAATTTGCAAATGCTATAATGCAAGACCATTTGCACAGGATTGTGAATTGGGCTATTATTTATTGTCAGATGAGTTTAAATTAACGCAGCTGACAATGGCACTATCTGGCAACCTTTGTTTTAAAATAATTTGACAACCGTTTGAAGTGACAGTTATTTTTATCTTACGTTGACAATACGTTGCAAAGATATTGCCTGATCTTACAATAGCGTAAGATTTAACAACCATCTATACATAATTTTCACTGCAATCTTTAACTTGATCTTGTAATTAGATATTGTCATTTAAAGTTGCCACATATTAATAAATTACCACAATTTATCAATTCGCACTAAATTGTTGAAGTGTATATGTACATGTGTACGCAGCGTTGCCACTGTATTTCTAGAAAACTTTTCAAAAGTGGTCTGAAATTATTTTAACAAGGAAAAATTGTTAAATATCAACTTCTCTCTTCTGTTAAATACAACACAGCCCAATTATGAATGTCCGCAGGAAATTTCCCAATTCCCCATTTTAATTTTCCCGAGTTAAAGTAGGTTTAATTAACCTTACGGAACAGCTTAGTATTGCTTAAAATGTTGATCTTTAATGAAATAATAAAAAAATCAAACTTTTCCGAAAAAATAAGAGTTTCACACTACGCTAAACCAAGTTGAAACTTAATCCACATGTCAAAAACATGGCCTAAGGCAAACAGATGTGTGTGCAAGATTTCAGCTTTTTATTTCAAATTCTGATATTTGACTGAACTATTTGAGAAACTTCAACATCTTTGGAAATTTATTGCAGGTTGATTTCCAAGAAAAAACAAACGATGTTATTGTAGCCCTCAACTCTGCGAATCATGAGAAAATTTTATTGGAAAACCCAGTCCAATGTACGGGTAGCGTTGAAATCTGGCTAAGCCGTTTACTCAAAGAAATGCAAGATAGTATGCGCACGATATTGGCCGGTATGGCTATGAGCTTAAAAGATCCCCAGTTTAATTTTGCCGAAGAATTTCCATCGTTTTGTGGCCAGGCAGGAATAATAGGTGTACAATTGTATTGGACAAAGGATGCGGAATATGCGTTAAGGAAATGCCGTGTGGACAAGACAATCATGAAAAGAACAAATACAAAATTTTTAAATCTTTTAAATCATTTTATTGATTTGACGGTAAAAGATTTAACGGCATTGGATCGCATTCGTTTTGAAACTATGGTAACGATACACGTGCACCAGAGGTGGGAGATACATTATAATACGTTCTCTTTTGTATTTCATATGGAATTTGCATTCGAGAGATATTAAGACCTTTTGTGTTATAAATTAATTTCGTGTTCGAAATAAGTGAACTCTAATGTTAAAAATATCGTAAGAGTTGCCATATTTTATCGATTTCTTGATGACTATAACAACCGTAATAAAACTCAATATTATATAAAAGTGATGCTTTGAAATTTCCACATGGAATACAGAACGGACATGTTTAAATAAATGTGCAACAATTTCATTATTTAATATTGCAGAGACATTTTTGATGATTTATGTCAAATGCGCATACGGACGGCGAGTAGTTTCGAATGGCAGAAACAAGCTCGCTTCTATTTTAATGAAGATAATGATGATGTCACTGTTGGCATAACTGATGTTAATTTTATTTATCAAAATGAGTACTTGGGTGTCACAGAGAGATTGGCCATTACACCACTAACCGATCGTTGCTACATTACATTGGCTCAGGCTATAGGTAAAATTTTTCAATTTTGTAATTTCTTGCTATGACATTGACTGATCACATCCTACCTAACGCTCGGTAATTCGAAGACTCGTGGATGGTTCAAGTCAACTAAAATTTCACACAGACTTGACTAAGATGGTTGACATTTCTCCAAGTTGTGTATCGAGGACATTAAGGCTCTAATTAGGAGCTGCTATTGATATTCAACTTTCGTTAGCTATAGAACATCGACTGCCTCGTGTGTTATAAGTTGTCAGCACTGTCGAAGATTTTCGGTGGCAAACGGATTTCGCTTTTAACGCTGTATGATAGTTTATTAAATTTGTATTTGAACCATTTTTAATAACATTTTTTAAATATTTCATAAATTTGTGACAAATTCAATTTTTAAAAAATGGAATGTCCTGACAGTAGTACCGTGATCTGTGTGAAACTAAGCATGTTTTCCTGTAGTTTGTTCAAATTATTTTTGTAAATAATTTTTAAGAAACCTTGAACGAATCACGAGCTACAGAATAATTTTCGCATCATAAAATAATATAACGACCTGTCGCCTTAACATGGATAGGGCGTTCAAGATTTGTTTTATGTAGTGAATATTTTATGGCTAAAATTTGTTTAAATGAAAAAGCCTCAAATAATATTGTGATTGATTGATATTTCACATGATTTCGAACAGGCATGTCTATGGGTGGTGCTCCGGCCGGACCGGCTGGTACGGGCAAAACAGAAACCACTAAAGATATGGGCAGGGCTTTGGGCAAACTAGTGGTGGTATTCAATTGCTCGGATCAAATGGACTTTAGAGGACTGGGTCGCATTTATAAAGGCTTGGCCCAGTCCGGATCATGGGGATGCTTTGATGAATTCAATCGCATAGAATTGCCGGTGTTATCGGTTGCCGCCCAACAAATTTAGTAAGTCTCTGCAATTACAAAACACTCATCATATGATTGTAATCCAATTTTTGTTCTCAGCATTGTTCTTACGGCCCGCAGGGAAAGGCGCACTTCGTTCATATTCAGTGATGGTGATTTGGTTAGCTTGAATCCGGAATTTGGTCTATTCATAACCATGAATCCGGGCTATGCCGGCAGACAAGAGCTGCCTGAAAATTTAAAGATTATGTTCCGTTCAGTGGCAATGATGGTGCCAGATCGTGCTATAATTATACGCGTTAAATTGGCCAGTTGCGGTTTTAAGGAAAATTTAGTGTTATCGCGTAAATTTTTTACGCTCTATAAGTTGTGCGAGGAGCAATTGTCGAAACAAGTTCATTATGATTTTGGTTTGCGTAATATTTTATCGGTACTGCGCACCTTAGGCTCACAGAAACGTGCCAATCCCACTGATACCGAAGAAACTATTGTCATGAGAGTTTTAAGGGACATGAATGTCTCGAAACTCATAGATGAAGATGAAGGTCTGTTTCTTTCACTAATCGATGACATGTTTCCGGGCATTAAACTCACCACGAATACGTATAAGGACTTGCAAAGGGCTTTAGCAAAAATTACCGAAGAATTGGGTTACGTGAATAATCCCGAGTGGAATTTAAAAGTGGTGCAGCTGTATGAAACTTCTTTGGTCCGACATGGTTTGATGTTAATGGGTCCTACGGGCTCGGGAAAAACGAGTTGCACCGTTGCCATGCTGAAATGTTTTACGGAAATGGGCCGTCCTCATAAAGAAATGAGAATGAATCCGAAAGCCATAACGGCTCCTCAAATGTTCGGCCGTCTCGATGTTGCCACAAATGACTGGACTGATGGTATTTTTTCCACTTTATGGAGACGTTCACTTAAAGTACCAAAAAATCAAAATACCTGGATTGTTTTAGACGGGCCAGTCGATGCTGTTTGGATTGAAAACTTAAATTCCGTTTTGGATGATAATAAAACCTTGACACTGGCCAATGGCGATCGTATTAAAATGGCTGAAAATTCAAAGTTAGTCTTTGAGCCAGATAATGTGGATAACGCTTCACCGGCCACTATATCGAGAGTGGGCATGACATTTATGAGCTCATCGGTTTTAAAATGGGCTGTTTATATGGAAGGTGAGACATGATTACAAAGTAAAAATTTATTTAATTTAACCATATGCTCTAGCCTTTAATGATTTTAATGAATACATTTCTGACCACTTAGAAAAAAGGCCTCATATAAGAATGGCACGACTAAATTAAAAAAAAACACAAAATTTTATTTATTAAAATTTGTAAAAATTTTATAAAAAGACCTCGAGCTCAAAAATATAATAAAATAAAGGTCAATAAAAGTTAAAGAACATAAAAACTGCGCCCACAGTTTTCATAATTCGACATTTTTAAAAATAAGTACCAACCTCATTTACATAAAAAAATAGCACGAAAAATATGACTAGTGTGAACAACCCGTCATAACTTAGTATGCTATTTCAAACATCGATCAGCTGATATGAAAACATCACATTTGTAATTAGACGTTATCAAAGCGATTTAGTTCTCTTTTAATATTTTGTATGTTGTAAAAATGAGATTTAATGTACAGACATATAGGTATGAAAAATTGTTTAGCCGTTTTTTATTCGTGAATCATTTATAAGTAACGGCGGCAAACATATACTATCGCCGTCTCGCCTAAAGATTTTCAACCGTTCGACTCAGATCTCTAGAGCTATTTTATGACAAAACAAAAACATACCTGAAGGAGTGCTATTATTTTATGACTTTTTTTGTATGCAGCACAACAACAACATTTTAAAAGTGGTCTAAAATATTATGACAATATGACTAAATAGCACGAATTGTAAATACCCCAATTATGTATAATAGTAAAACAGAATCAGAAGAACGCGAGTTTTCTTTACTTGATCATTATTTTTTGTATATATTTTCAGCATGGGTGCGAAAACAACCTGCCTTGGAACAAGAAGTATTTAGAACTTGTTTTGAGTCAATATACGACGAGGCTCATCTCTTTTTACAAACAAAACTTACGGCCAAAATGAACATCCTGGAGGCAATTTATATAAAACAGTTTTTGGAAATACTCGATGGCCTATTAGCCGACTGTAGTAATAGAACGAAAATCTATTTAGAACGTACATTTCTGTTTGCCATGATGTGGACGCTGGGATCAGTGCTGGAAATTGATGAACGTGAAAAATTAGAAGAGTTTTTGCTTAAACATCCCTCTAAAATGAGTAATTAAATTGATAAAAATTGTAGAAATTAAATAATCATACCTTATTACGGTTGTCGTAGTCGCAACGAACGTGATCAAATCTGGCAACGCTTGTCATATGTTTAACATTTGAGATCACGAATACGACAGGCGTAATAAGGGCTAATGTTACCATTTTCTCTATGTACTCCTATAGAATGGCCCAAAAAGCTTCCAACTGAAACCATATTTGAATACTATGTCGATGATGGTGGCAACTGGCAGCATTGGAATACGCGTGTCGAAAGTTATATTTATCCCGAGGACACGATACCGGAGTTTGCTTCGATTTTGGTGCCAAATGTGGACAATGTACGAACGGCTTTTCTAGTGCACAACATTGCCAAGCAACGGAAACAGGTTTTATTAATTGGAGAGCAGGGCACAGCCAAAACGGTCATGGTTAAAGCCTACATGTCAAATTATGATCCCGAAGAGCATTTATCCAAATCATTTAACTTTTCGTCTGCCACTACGCCCAATATGTACCAGGTAGGGGAAGCTAAGTTCACAGCTGACAAATATTTGATGAAATAAGCGTAACCACTACTTTGTTTGCAAACGTTTCTTTAATATTTCGTGTGTAAGCCGGATAAGTGAAACGATAAAAGAAAATCCGGATTGTGTATTGAATTTTTTACCAAATAGACACATGCTGGTTTGAAAGTTATTTTATTAAAATTATGAAAAATTAAACCAGAAATATATCCTTCTTTAAATATTTAATATACCCTTCTTTAAATATTTAAAAGATGTGAAAAGAGTAACATATAGTTGCGAAATTTATTTAAAAAATTTAAAAATTTTAGCGCATCATTGAATCATATGTGGAAAAGCGTGTAGGTACAACTTATGGCCCGCCTGGTCAAAGATCTATGACCATATTTATAGACGATATAAATATGCCGGTAATTAATGCATGGGGCGATCAAATTACCAATGAAATTGTACGTCAAATGATTGAGCAGCATGGCTTCTATTCCCTGGAAAGACCAGGTAATTTTATGTGACGGGAATTAATTCTAGCTGTGGGTCGCCAAGCAGCTCTGAGCCAGTTGGCAACTATTTCTTAGGAGTTGCCGGATTACTCTCTTTCAAAGAGTTTTTTGTCTCACTCGCACTAGTTAGTTTCTATGCCTCAGGTAACTGTACAGATTTACAGTTCTTGTGAAGAATTTTACGTGGTTGATACTTCTTATATGAAGGCGTATGTAGGTCGTGTACAGTCATTCATAGTAACATATGCCATCGCCGGCATATGGTTTCAGTTACCCCGGCGGCATCTGTGCACCGATAATTTGCAAATTATTTTCCCAATCATAATAATTTTTTTCATGTTTTGATATTCTTTGTTAGGTGACTTTTCCACCATTCTGGATATACAAATGTTGGCGGCTATGATACATCCGGGAGGTGGTCGCAATGATATACCACATCGTTTGAAACGTCACATGTCCATTTTCAATTGTACCTTGCCCAGCAACAATTCGATGGATCAAATTTTCAGCCAAATCGGTACCGGTTACTTTTCTTTGGCTCGTTTTTCTCAAGATGTAGTAGATGTTGTGCCAGTTTTAGTACCGCTGACACGGATCTTTTGGCAAAACATTAAAACCAAAATGTTACCTACACCCTCGAATTTTCATTACGTTTTCAATTTGCGTGACTTATCCAGGATTTGGGAGGGTATTTTGAAAATAGCACCCGAGGAGTGTAAAAGTGCAGTTGATGTTTTGAAATTGTGGCGCCACGAATGCTGTCGTGTTATATCGGATCGCTTTACGGACACCAAAGACACCGTTTGGTTTATGGATCGCATGATGAAAGATGCTCAGGCAAAATTAGCTGATTATTGGGAAGTATTTCCCGAGCAGGAAACTTTCTTTGTTGATTTTCTTAGAGATCCGCCAGATGCTGTTGAAGGAGATGAAGAGGAAGTGTCGCTGGAGCCGCCGAAAGTTTATGAAGAAATTCCAAGGTTTTTTATTTCCTTCAATGCGTATTATTGCACGTCAAATATATATTTGTTTTTGTTCCTGCAGCATGGAAGATGTTAAAAATCGTGTCTATTGGTACATGGACCAGTTCAATGAATATGTTCGAGGTTTTTCTTTGGACTTGGTGTTCTTTCACGATGCTCTGGTTCATTTGATGATCATATCACGCACTATCAGTATGCCCAGGTAAGAGTTTGCGTATCATTTGTTTTTATACTTTTAATTAATATCAATTATTTAAAAATTAAGTCAAGCAGGATCTCAAGTCTGTTTGAAAAATCATTAAGAGTTTATATATTTTTAGGGGTAACGCTTTACTGGTGGGTGTAGGTGGTTCTGGCAAACAAAGCCTGACTCGATTGGCCTCTTTTATGGCCGGCTATAAATTTTTCCAAATAACTTTAACTCGTGCCTACAACGCCGGCAATTTAGTAGACGATTTAAAGTATTTATATCGCACCGCTGGCCTAGAAGGCAAAGGCATTACGTTCATATTCACCGATAACGAAATTAAAGATGAAGGTTTCTTGGAGTACATTAACAATATATTGAGTTCGGGAGAAATAGCCAATCTATTTGCCAAAGACGAAATGGGTAATTAATTTTATAGATCTGAAAGAAATTCTTTTGAAGCATATTTTTTTTCCTTAGATGAAATCTACAATGAAATTACACCCATTATGAAAAAGATCCAGCCCAGGAGGCCACCTACTCAGGATAATCTTTATGATTTCTTTATATCCCGGGCTCGTTCAAATCTGCATGTGGCTCTTTGTTTCTCGCCCGTAAATACATTTAGTTTGATACAAATTGCTTCAATTATATATTTCTTTCTGTTAGATCGGTGAAAAGTTTCGTGGCCGTTCTTTGAAATTTCCGGGCCTAATATCGGGCTGTGTAATTGATTGGTTCCAAAAGTGGCCAGAGGATGCACGAGTTGCTGTTTCCCGACATTATCTGCAAAACTTTGAAATTGTTTGTTCGCCAGAGATTAAAGATGAAGTTATCGATATTATGAGTTGGATACATGAAACGGTTTCAGAAGCTTGTACATCCTATTTCGATAAGTTCCGCAGAACTACGTTCGTAACGCCCAAGTCTTTGATATCATTTCTTGGAAGTTATAAAAAACTTTACAAGGAAAGACAACTTAATATATTGGAATTATCGGAAAGAATGTCTTCGGGCTTGGACAAACTAGATGAGGCAGGAGCATCTGTGTCTGTGTTGAAGAAAGATTTAGTGGAAATGAACAAAGTAATTGTGGCGGCGACAGAAGAAGCCGAGAAGGTATTACAAACTGTTGCCGAATCTACGGCGGCTGCTGAAGTTATAAAAGCCCAAGTGGCCGAGAAGAAGGCACAAGCTGGAGAACTGGTGAAACTAATATCTGCTGACAAGGCGGTAGCTGAGGGAAAGTTGGAAGAAGCTAGACCGGCGTTAGAAGAAGCCGAAGCTGCTCTAAAGGTAATTTTCATATTGATTAATAAAAATTATCTGCCCAACTGTGAATAGTTATTACAGGGGAAATTTTTCAGTTTCCAATACCTTGTTCCCGGGAATGTCGGATTGTTTCTCCCCATTTTCTATATTCATAATCACCTTAATTATGAATATAAATTAAATGAGAAATGTTTCCCATTTTTTCCTATTGCTCCTTTTCTGGATTAAAATTTCCTTTGTAATTTTTCCCACAGAAATAAAAGTAAGCATTCACAGTAGTAAACAGGGAACAAAATGTTTATTATATCCTTCGAATCTGTTCTCTTGCAAATCTAAAGCGAGTAAAAATACACAAATTCATAAGAAATATTTAACTATTGAATAAAATATTTGTAAAAATTATTTGTTTTATTAAGAAGCTTTATTTAATTTTTTATAAAAAAAATAATTTTTTTATTACAATATTAATTTAATAATATTTTTAAACTTTTTAACAGAAATAATTTTTTCCCTTTTTTTGTTTTTTTATATAAAAGTTAAATAAACGGTTTATTAAATTCTTATAGAAAAAATAAAAATAAAAAAAAAATTATTTTTTCTGTTAAAATTTTTGAAAATATTGTTAAATTAATTTTAATTATAATTATTATCCTGAAGAATGTAATAAATTAAAGAAAAACACAAGATTTTTCTTTGATCTATTACAAACACTCGAGCCGATTCGTAAACGGTAATAAGGCAGAATATCCAGAGGATATCAAAATATTAAAAAATTCAATTTCTTTTATAAAAAAGTGACCTAAAGCTTGTTAATAAAAAAGATAATTCGAAGTCTGAAGGTTGTATGATCAGCAATCAAATAATATGTGGAAAAATTTATTTTCGGTCCAAAAGTTCAATTGAACAGGGGAATTCCCCAGTTTCTTAGAATGATAGGATTCCCGCCAAAAGTAAAATGGGGTAATTTTTTTTTTTTGGGAAGTATTTATAGTAGGAGGAGTGGGAAAAGGGAAAGTTTTCCTGGGGGAATTGTTATCTGTTATTAGGCTTTATGTGATTTTCCTTATGGTCCTTTTGCCAGACAATTAAAGCTGCCGATATAGCTACAGTACGTAAGTTGGGAAAGCCACCATATTTGATTACCTTGATCATGGATTGTGTGTGCATTTTGTTCCGCAAACGCATAAAACCGGTCAAATATGACGCAGAACGGCAGTTCCTAGAAAGTTCCTGGGATGAATCTCTTAAAGTGATGTCCGATACTAGTTTTCTCAAAAAAATTGTGGAGTATCCCACAGATACGATTAATGCTGAAATGATTGATTTGATGTTGCCTTATTTCAACTACAGGTGGGTTGTGCTAATAAGTAACTTAAAAAAATGTGATAACTTAAAACGTTTCCCCTAAAGCATGTATACGTTTGAAGCCGCTAAAGTGGCCTGTGGCAATGTGGCCGGTTTGTTGTCATGGACTATAGCCATGAGCAAGTACTATGAAGTTAATAAGGAAGTATTGCCTTTGAAGGCCAACTTAGCCGTGCAGGAGGCGAAGTATACGAAGGCCTCGACCGACTTGCAGGAAGCTGAGGATTTATTTGCCGCCAAAGAATGTGAATTGGCCAAAGTGCAAAAGCAATTTGATGACGCTATTGCCAAGAAAAATTCCGTTCTAGATGAGGCTAAGAAATGTCAAGACAAAATGGATGCTGCGACCGCTCTTATCAATGGTTTAGCTGGAGAAAAGATACGTTGGACTGAACAGATTGCTCACTTCAAAAGCGAAATAGAACGTTTGGTGGGCGATTCGGTTCTTTTGACGGCATTTTTGTCCTATACCGGTCCATTTAATCAAGAGTTTCGCAGTGATTTGCAGAGTCAATGGTTAAAACAAATCCTGGAACGTTTAATACCCATATCGGCGAACATAAATATTATAGAGAGTTTAAGTGATCGTACGCAAATTGGAGAATGGAATCTGCAGGGTCTGCCCACTGATGAACTGTCCATACAAAACGGCATTATTGCCACAAAGGCAGTAAGATTTCCTCTGTTAATTGATCCTCAGTCTCAGGGCAAAGCTTGGATTAATAATAAAGAGAAAGGGAGCGGTTTAATTGTTACCAATTTATCTCATCGTTACTTCCGCGCCCATGTAGAGGATGCAATTAGCATGGGCTTGCCGCTGATAATTGAAGATGTGAGCGAAGAGTTAGATCCTTGTTTGGATAATGTCTTAGATCGAAATCTTTTGAAAGTGGGCACCACCTTTAAGATTAAGTTAGGTGACAAGGAAGTGGATTATAATGATGCTTTCCGCTGTTATATAACTACCAAATTGCCTAATCCCGCCTATACACCAGAAGTTTCTGCACGTACTTGCATAATAGATTTCACCGTAACCATGAAGGGTTTGGAAGATCAACTGTTGGGTAGAGTTATTCTTACCGAACGCAAGGAGCTGGAAGAGGAACGCACACTCTTGGTTGAGACTGTAACGGGAAATATGAAGAAAATTAAGGAACTAGAAGCGAATTTGCTGCATAAATTATCCACCACCGAAGGCAGTCTGTTAGATGATGTTACCGTCATAGAGGTATTGAATACCAGCAAAAATACCGCTATTGAAGTAAGTGAAAAACTGGAAATCGCCAAAGTAACAGAAGCTAAAATCAATATAGCCCGCGAGGAATATCGTCCCGTGGCTACGCGAGGCAGCGTTTTATATTTTTTGGTATGCGCAATGGCGAATGTGAACATGATGTATCAGACATCGTTGGTCCAGTTTCTCGATCGTTTCGATGCCAGCATGCATCTGTCGGCCAAAACCCACATCACACAAAAGCGTATCAAACGTATTATCAATTATTTAACCTTTGAGATCTACAGGTATAAGTCGCGCGGTCTGTACGAGAAAGACAAATTTTTATTTGTCTTGCTAATGGCACTCAACATAGATCGCCAATTGGATCTGATAAGTTATGAAGAGTTTCAAAACTTTATTAAGGGTGGAGCTGCATTAAACCTAAACGATTGCCCACCGGTACCATTCAAATGGATCACAGATGAGACCTGGCTGAATTTGGTTCAGTTATCAAGTCTGGAGCAATATACCCAACTTTTAGATAAGATTTCAAACAACGAACGGGCGTGGCTGCAATGGTATAAGAAAGAAAGTCCTGAAAATGAAACAATTCCAAATGGCTTTAATGCATTGGATCCATTTCGCAAGCTGTTACTGGTACGATCATGGTGTACAGATCGCACGTTATCGCAGAGTCGTAAATATATAGCCAATTCACTGGGAGAACAATTTGCAGAGCCGGTGGTCTTAAATTTTGATGCTCTTTTGTCCGAAAGCAAACCTCTGACACCCATTGTATGTTTTCTGTCAATGGGCTCCGATCCGTCGTCGAACATAGAAGCTCTGGCGAAGAAAAACGAACTTAAATGCTATCCCATTTCAATGGGACAGGGTCAGGAGGTACATGCTCGTAAATTAGTGTCTGATTCCCTAGAAGATGGCAGCTGGGTGTTATTGCAAAATTGTCATCTGGGCTTGGACTACATGGACGAACTGACGTTGCTGTTACTTGACCTGGAAAAGGTTGATAAATCCACTTATAATCCAAATTTTAGAATTTGGATTACTACTGAACCCCATAATAACTTCTCCATATCGTTGCTGCAAATGTCCTTGAAGTTCACTAACGAGCCACCGGCTGGTGTGAGAGCAGGTCTCAAGAGAACCTATACCGATTTATCTCAAGATTTATTGGACTACTCGCAATCGGTGTTTTATCACCCGTTAGTGTATGCCATATCTTTCTTACACACGGTGGTCCAAGAACGTCGTAAATTTGGTCCATTGGGCTGGAATATTCCCTACGAATTCAATTCGGCTGATTGGTATGCCAGCTGTTTGTTCGTGCAAAACCATTTGGATGATTTGGAACCAGGCAAAGGTATTAGTTGGACCACAGTACGTTATATGCTGGGTGAGGTTCAATATGGTGGTCGTGTTACTGATGATTATGACAAACGTTTGCTAAACACTTTCGGACGCGTTTGGTTCCATGATCAGCTTTTCGATGAAACTTTTGAATTCTTTAAGGGCTACAAGATAATGAGTTTCAAAGAACAGGAATCCTATTTGGCGGCCATTGAAGAAATGCCCAATATTGATCCACCTCAAGTGTATGGTTTTCACTCGAATGCTGAAATTACTTATCAAAAAAATACAACTATGAGTATTTTGGATACGATTATGTCCATACAGCCAAAAGGTAAATCCTTTTTTAAGATTTATTTGCAAATTTCAACTGAAAGAATAAAAACTTTCAGAGTCGTCCAGTGCTGGAGGAGAAACGAGAGAAGACAAAGTTGCCCGCCAAGTCAGGGAAATGCAAAGTAAAGCTCCAGCTCCTTATGATTTGTTTGAGGTTAAGGAGCGTTTGAGGGAAATGGGCGCCACCAGTTCCATGAATATATTTCTTCGTCAGGAAATCGATCGAATGCAAAAGGTAAGATTATTTAGATATAAAAATAGCAAACCCATCGACATTACATACATGCTAAAGGAAAACTAAATCCATTACATTATCTCATGCCATATTTAGTGCGTCTTTCTAAATATGGCACATTACCGAAACGTTAGTGCGCTTTAGAAGCTTTTATGGCGATAACGGACACTCAAAATAATTGTTGTCGACCTGTTTAAATGACAATTTGGTCACTGATAAGTACCGACAGCAATGCCATGAAAGAGCGCCTTAGGGCAACCCCCGTCGTTACTGTGATTGGGAAAAATCCCGGCTAAGTAAAATAATAACAAATACAAAATGGCTACTAAAAATTCTATCTCCTTAACTTACACCAATATTTTTCTCTCAGAACAGTTTATAGTATTTTATCCATCAAGAACTTCGTCCCCTCTTTGATCTTAATAGTTTTAATGACCGAAATTTTTAGGTTAGAACTTAACCTCATTTGTGCAGATATTCTTGCCCATTACAAACTACAATTACGTTTATATAAAAAAAAATTCCCTGTTTTCATATGGCATAGATTTCTTAAATTTGTTTATATAAAATGAACTTGAAAAATGTCAATTGTAGTTATACAGTTTTAATTGTATGCAATATGCAACATAAACACATGCCTGCATACAAACTCACATTCACCACAATGGGAACATTTCAATAAAATCAACAAACAAATTTACAACTATTAAAATACAATTATTGTCTTTCACACTTCAAGTAAAAGTTGTTACAAAGTAAACACACACACATGTTACAACTAGTAATTTAAACTCACGAACTCAATTGAAATATAAAAAACAAAACATTTTCTCTTCAGATCATTATATTGGTTAGAGCCACCCTTAAGGATCTTCTTTTGGCCATTGAGGGTACCATTATTATGAGTGAACAATTGAGAGATGCTTTAGATAATATATTTAATGCCCGCGTGCCAGGTGTTTGGCTTCGAGGAAGTTGGGTTTCGTCCACACTGGGTTTTTGGTTTACCGAATTGCTGGAAAGAAATGCTCAATTCTATTCTTGGTGTTTTGTTGTAAGTTCCCTTATACCTCCAATGACACGCCTACGTAACTGTACAAAATCTGTCACTTAGGGACGTCCTACGGTATTTTGGATGTCTGGATTTTTTAATCCTCAAGGTTTTCTTACTGCCATGAGGCAGGAAGTGGCACGGGCTCATACTGGCTGGGCCTTAGATCAGGTCACCATGATAAACGATGTTCTGAAAATTGGTGTCGAAGACTGTAAGAAACCGCCCAAAGAGGGTGTCTATGTTCACGGTCTCTATCTGGATGGCGCCGGTTGGGATCGCAAGACCTCGCGTTTGATTGAGTCCACCAACAAAGTTTTATATGTTTTAATGCCAGTAGTGCTAATATCGGCCATAAACTCAACAGCACCCATGAGCCCCAAACTTTATACTGTATGTCTCTGTGAATTCGATTTTATTTGCATAAAATTGCAGATTTTTTTTGTTTAATCTCCATATTTTAGTGTCCTGTTTATAAGAAGATAAACCGTACTGATTTAAATTATATTACTCCTCTATGGCTAAATACTGTTAAAAATCCTGATCACTGGATTGTGCGCGGAGTGGCTTTGCTGTGTGATATTAAATAGAATTTTATAGTCAAAATTGTCCGTTTTATGTATATATTTTTATAGCCGTAAATATATACATATTTTTAATTCAAATAACCTACTGACTTGCGAAATTTTAAAATTTTTTGTTAAAACCGTACAACTTCCCCACGCACATGGGAGCACAATTTGTTATTTTTCCCGTTGCCGTGATAACTAATAAGTGCGCCCACTGTTAACAACGAATTTTACTTCCGTCGGTTAATACACTTTTAATGAAATTAATTTATTACTTTTGCTCACACCATCAGCAATATTAAGGCAACCATTTTCTTAACTACAAAGGAAACTGTTAAAAAAATGCAAAGAAGCAATTAAATTTTAATTACATTTCATTAACGCAATGAAAAATTGTTTATGCACAAAATTCAAATTTAGTAAAATTTTTTCCTCAATCACAAATTTTTTGCTGCAGCCAGCCGACTTATTTCCTCAATCACAATTTTTTGCTGCAGCCAGCCGACTTATTATTAATATAGTATAAAATTTATTATTATTTAGAATAAAATACAGCATACCTACAGGCTTAAATTTCAGCTGTACGTCAAAATATTTTTGTTTTTAATATTTTATTTTTATTTTTTTACTGCAAATGAAAGTTCTTATAAGCAGAAGGCACGAAGTATAACTGAATTCAAATATATTGGTTAAGAAGGACGTAGTACTGCGGGAAAATTAAAGAATATATACAGTGGTGCAAAGAATTTTAGTTGCAAAACAATTTGTATTAAACCATTTAGAACCTAATATCACTTTGCGTTAATAAAATTTATAGGAAAACTAAGAATTTCTAAAAATATATATAACAATTTTATTATTCTTGAGTTTCAAATCCTATAGTTTTGCGTCTGTAATTATCAATTAATTTTTGGGAGTTTATGTATAAGCTGAGAGGTTTTGTTATTTTGGAATTAGGTTAAAGTCTACTGATCATTTGGTGTAAGAACCAATGAAATGCAGGCATATAGACATACTTGACCACATAACAAACAAAAAGCACTAAAATATAACAATTAGTTTCGTACACAATTCTTTCACAGAACAAACGTGCAAATTAATAAGTTGCTAAGAGAGTAAAAATATTAAAAATATTTTTTTGTACATATAAATTTCATCAGATTTGCTTTGAGTACTGAAACAAAAAATTAATAAAATTAATATGAATTGCACTAACACAAAGTGATTTACAGAATTAGGGTTTTAATAGATATGAATAAAGTCATGAATATAGATATTAGGACTGCAAACGTATTCTTCATACGTTTTCAAAAGAAAGCTTCCGATTTCTCTTCATAATTCATGTGTATGCATTAGTGAAGTGTTCGAAGTTTTTACCGAACACCGAATCTTTTTTAATAAATTACATATTAATTACCATGTGCGTAAATGAAAATATTAGTAGCGCAATTTTTATGAAAAAAAAAAATGCGAAGATGGCAAACTAAAATTATTAACTGCCTATTTCTCATTGCCGAATGAATTCTTTCTTTCGTATAAATACATTTGAAACAAAAACAATTTATAAAATTTTGTTCTTGTTTTAAATATATTTGTACGAAAGAAAGAATTCATTCGACAATGAGAAATAGGCAGTAAATGTGTACAAATTTCGTTAAAATTTTAGAAGCCGTTAAAAATAAAAAAGACGGTTAAATTTTATTATTTATTTATAAAAAACTCCATTTTCAAAATACAATTAGTTGTTCATATAAATTCGTTTATTTTTACTTGATTTCAAATAAATAAATTTAAAGTTCGGCTTCGGCCGATCTTTGCAAAGCTAATTGCTATTCGGCTGCGGCTATTTAATATTATCTATTTCAAAAAATAGAAATAATACTAATAAATAGATAAAGATATTTTAAGTAGATGGCATGGAAAAATATTTTTGCAAACATTAATATAACAAACAACTGAACTATTACTAAATTGGAACTAGTTTTCTGCACTCCGCTGTAAATACATACAAGCACAACGAAATGCTTCGTTGGCAAAATAACGTTTTTGAAACTGTTCGTAGCTTTTATGACTACGTACTAAGGAGCTAACTTTTAGGCGGCATATTATAATTACGTCTGCTCCTGAGTTGCCACACTTTAGCAAATTAATCTTTATATAAGAGAAGCATTTTTTTATTTATTTACATAATATAGTTTACAAATAAATTCACAAAATATATTAATCCTATATAAGTGAAAAAAATTCTTGGTTCACACTTAAAAACACTTATTCGAATACATAATCGCAAATCAAACACTTATTCATATTGTAGGAGTTATTCGAGTAATAGGATTTATTCGAAAGTGGAAAATTGCTTCAATGAATATTTTAATTAATGAGTTTTAATTGAACCCAGCTATAATTCAAAACTATTCGCAGAAAAGGATTTTATTCCATTTCGTATAGAAACTTGAAAAATCCCTCGAATAGTAGTAAATCTCCTTCCAACGACTTGCTACCATTCCAATCTGGCAACGATGTTTGCATGAATAGCTTATTGCAATAAAAGAAACGTGTACGATACAAAATAACAACTTGATTTTAATAAAAAAACATTATTTTAATGTTGTGCTGGCTGTTATGACTCGTCGTAATACTTCAATTTAATATTGTGTTTCAATACGTTGTTATTTTTATTTATAAACATACACACGTACGTATTTACATATGTGTGTTAGTGGAGTGGAAGGAGTAAAGTCCTTGTATACGCTTTATAAAACTATACAAAAACAGACAATATTATTGTATTACATTTTATTGAAATTGGTAAAATAGACTTGACATTTATGTATTAGATCTTTGGCAGGAAAACAATGTGTAATACATATTAATGAAATATGTTTGATTGTCGATTTAATCTTAATATATTTTTATTTGTATGAAAAATTTGTCAAGTAGAAACGTTAGACGTATGAAATATTTTTATCAATTACACCTATAATCTATTTTAATGACGTGCCGAATGTCAATTTTTGACATTCGCGTCTAAGAATATCTGAATGCTACATATATGTATGTAGAATTTAAATAAAGGCAAAACTACGGCATTTGATATCGATTGAAATTTCGGTCAATATCGAATGTGGTAATTTGATTCCCGCTGTTCGAAAAATTTTGTGTAAAAAATAACGTCATAATTCTGTTTGGGTACGTTAAATTAAATTCCATTTATTCTGTAACTATTTGCCAACGTCACGTTGGGACGATATCAAAAATAAAACATCTGCATATTATTTTCCCTTGGCATTTAATTATTTTTAGCAGGCCTTAGGAATACTCAGACACTGTCTGTACTAATCAATTGTTGGCCCCAACTGACCTATTTTTGATATTATCTTGACGTGACGTTGACAAATAATTACAGAATTAGCTAAAATCCTCTCAATAATCACCTTGAATTTATTTTAAATTTTTGGGGAAAAAAATCAGCAGGATTAAAATTAAAGACTTTAGTGTTAAACAATAAATCCAAAAAAAGATTTAAGTATGAATTTCGCTGCTGTATGCACAAAAATAACGAAAGCTATCAGCATTTAAAGTGAGAGAGAGAGAGTGAAATGTTTACCTGAACAGAACAAAAATAAAAATTTACTGCCTATTTCACAATAACGAAATAGTTATTTTTTTCGTACAATTACATTTGGAACAAAAACAATATGTAAATGTTTAATTTTATTTCAAATATATTTGTAAATAAAATTAAAAAGAAAAATTAAATTTCGTATATGCCTTTACACATTCCTTGAAGAATTATCTGTCAGCTGTTAAAAACAGCTGTTTCAACTTTTCAATTACTTGTTTTTTAGCGAGACTTATTTGGATTTAATTTGACTCCTTTAATACTCTGCATAAATAACCTATTACCGCCTCGCTTAAAGAAAATAATGACTGTCTTAACGTACTACTCGCTAATGAAATTTCGCCAAATTTCATTCAAATGTTCAATCTTAATTCCCTCTTCGAAACAACCAAAAAGCATTTTTGCTATCAAAAATAAATAATTCATTGTTTGCCACAATAATAAAAAGTTCAAAAGCTGCAATAGGACAGTAAATAAAATATAATAGACTTTTTAACTACATCCAACTAACGTGCATGTCGTGAACTAAAAAAATTGTAATACTTAACAAAATTAAATATTTTTTAAATGGTTTATTTAATAAAAATAAAATGAAAAGCACAGGTAACCCTCTTAAAGCACACTTCATACAGATTTTCAAACAGTTTCGTGCAAGAAGAAGAACGTTACTCTCTCATAACATCTCTCTCATTTATCCAATTTTCAAGTACGGAAAAGCTTTTCGTACAAATTGGGATCCCGTGGTAGAGTAAAGAAACAGACCAGATTGCAACATCTCGGTCCATTAAAATTTTTTAGAAAACATTCTCTCATAAAATTTTAAGATGTAACGGTAAATAATATTTTATATAGGGAATCGGAAAAAGTTCTAAAAAGTTCACTAGTTTTAAGAATCCTGTAGCTTCTTATGCTAAACTAAGGATGAGCAAATTTGAGTATAGAAAGTAAATTGGCTGTCACATGAGAAAATGTCAAGAATTGAGCTGTCATCGTTTGACATTTATTTAGAAAAAAAATTGGGAAATTTTAATCGTGTAATGCCACGCGACTATTGTTTGTGTCAAAGTTTTGTGAATTGGCTGTTTGAAAACTGAACTGTAAACAAAATATCCAAATGGTCCTTGAAAAACCATGGCATCCAAAGAAAGTGACCGTACGGTACGATTTGTTTTCAGGCGGAATCATCGGCCCGTATTTTTTCGAAAATAAATTTCGCCCCAAGCCCCACATCCGATCAAAGAATTCAGTTGTTGCATGCGAAGTTTCCCGGTCTCCTAATTTCTCGATTTGACCATGTCAATAGGCCGCCTCGTTCTTATGATTTATTTTTCAATAAAACTGAATTTGTTAAAAAAAATAGGTTTTTAAGCCAATTTACTTCCTTACCTCGAATTTGTCCACCGTTTACTTTAAAAGTCCGCACATTTATTAAGAATATTACCCTTTATTCTGTAACTAATTGTCAATACATCACTTCCAAGACATTATCAAAAATAGAACACGTCTGTCTGCACTCCTTTTCTTCGCTGTTACTTAATAAAATCGTAAGTGAAAAATATACTTAATTTTTATTTTACGTTTAAAAAGATCTATGGTTTCTTATGTCACGAATTCGTGCGCTGAATAAAAAAAAAGCATTTGAACTGACGTGCCACACTATACGATGGTGAACTGTAATTTCAGCTAATTTCAGCAACCGGATATTTATGATTGACAAGGAACCTTGTGTAAGGACATTTAAATTTTGCTTTAATAAAATTAAATTTTTAGTTTTTTTTTTATTAACTCTTTCTAAGTTTGTTGAAAACGGAAATGCTTGCTTTTTCGCTTAAGAATTTTTGAGAATGAAGGAAATTTAAATTCAAATAAATCACAGCGAAATATTTTTCCATGACAATTAATATTGAACACACATGGCTCTGAAGTGCAGATACTACACCATTTACAATTGTAATCGAAAAATGTTTCAATTCAATTTTAATTTAGAAATCGATAATTGTAAACCAGATTAATCAGCTGTAATTTAGAAAACAACAAATTTAATTCAACTGTAAGTCAGAAAGACAAAATATTGGCTGGCTTTACAACAACAAAATAAAAAATATTCAATTAAAACTTTGCATGCATTAAAAATGTAAATATTTAAACAATTTTATTTTCGCATTTTAAAATTTAATTTTTATGCCAGAATTAGAACAAATTGTAATTAATATCACAATTGAAAGAGTCAATTGGAAGGCAAATAGTGGAATCGATTTAATATTTCGAATAAAAAAAATCATAAATCAGCAGAAATAATCAAATAAACTCAAACTCCAAGGTCACATTTGATGTTTATACTCAGTTTTATAAAAAAAACTATTTACACACAATACCTACAAACACACATACAAATATGTGTACATACATGCATATCGTTACCTGAAAGGCAAAAAACCCCAACTAACAGTTTGTGAACTTTACAAGAAATGGAAAAAGATCACATTCTCAAATGAAAAATATTGAAATAATCAATGAGAAAGTTCCCTGATAATCTGCGTTATCCCTAGTGAAAAGCGCATAGGAAATATTTAGCTAAGAACCCGTTTATTGCAAATTAAATATTCTCCTGCGGTCGTTATTTTGAAGAAATACCACACAATTTATAAAAAAAAAATCAATTTAGAATTACATATCACACAGGGTGTTTTGAGTTTTAGCTAACGATATGTATGTGCATACTCGTACACTCATTCATTCATTAAGTGAACGTGTGTTTCCCGTAAATTCATTTAAAAATTGAAGGCATGCGTGTATAAAAATAAGTAAAATTCAAATCAAATAGATAAATGTTTGTTGATAAATGCAAATAGAATGCTCTAACACATTCAAAAATACTTACAGCCAATTGAACATTAGCCGGGGGCCAATTACCCCGTTCGATATCAATCGAAATTTCAATACACTTTAAATACAAATTTCGATCGGTATCGGATGCCGTAATTTTTATGTGGACACTATTTTTGTTTAGAAGAGCGCGGTGATGAGCGTGAAAAGGGGTATAGACTTGACGGTACTAGTCAGTTTTTATATTTTCTTTTGTGTTATCATCCGTAATATATTAAATGAATGTTCAGCAATGAAGAAAAACTTGATATGACGTTTCGTGTGTGAACGTAAATGCAGGTTCAAACGAAAATTGAAGAAAAATTGGTCAAGTAAACCTGATGTGTGTGAAAGGGGACTTAGCAGACTTGATTCCATACGCAATTACAAATTTTGTGTAATTCTAATTGAAAGTATTAACTTACAATTACTTTTTGCTGTAGTTGAAAATGAAAAAAATGAATTACATTTAGTTGTGATGAGAAAATCTCAATTACTTTTACAAGTAATTGAAAAAAAACAATAACAAATAAATGTTATTATAATTGAAGGTTTTAAATTACAATTACATTTTGCTGTAGTTGAAAATAATAAAAGTAATTGTGGTGGAAAATATTTCAATTACTACTACAAGTAATTGTAATTGAAAAAAATTCAATTACAGTCGCATGTAATTGTAATTAAGAGTTTTAAATTACAATTATAATTTGTAATTGTATGTGAAAATTTTTCAATTACAATTACATTTTCAAGTGTACTACAAATATGGGCCATATATATATAAGGTGAACATATGTATAAACAAAATGAATGTCTTATTCTTTCAATTAAAAATTAAACAGCTTTCTTCAAGCCGGCCAACATTTGACCCATCCAATATTTATTATTGCAATGTTCTTTAATTGTATAAAAAATTATGGTAGTAACATAAAATAAACTAATGAAATGATCTACATATACTACATTCATGGTTGCAGGAATTATATGCATCACTAATAATAAAAATGCAAAGCGGAATTCTTACATACAAATTAATAATTATTTGATTTCTTTTTGACACAATCGTTTTATATTTTTGCTGTAAATATAAATTTCAATCATTATTCGGCTTGAACGCCGCTATCGACATAATCCATTAATAATATGGCCGACTCTAGAGGCAGAAGACGACAGAATCTATTAATATGATACCAATAGGTGGGCACAGTTATTTCTTTTTCTTCCGATCGTTGAGCCTGAACAATTTGTGCCGCCACTTCTTTGGGATCCAATAAACCAAATATGGAAGGAAATCTTACTTTGGCATTTTTGCACAAACCCGTGTTGGTCATGTAGGGGCAGATGGTGGTAGTTTTTATCTTTCAAATGAAATAAATATGTTTATTTGTTCGTTTTAAATAATTTAATCATAAAAAATCTCCCTTACCAAATTTTTATAAGGTCCGCTTCTTAACTCAGTGTATAGCGATTCCATAAGTCCTCGGACAGCAAACTTTGTAGCGGAATATGGCACCAAATTGGGCAGGCCCACTAAACCGGATATGGAAGACATGGCAACAATGTGGCCACGATTTTGTTCTTTCATGTGCGGCAAAAATGCTTCCAGTGTCCAGAAGTGTGAAAACACATTGATGTCGAATGTTTTTCGTATATCATCCGCTGTTTGTTTCTCCAAAGGATTGATCGGCATAATGCCAGCATTATTGATTAGTATTGATACTGGTCCTACTTGTTCCTTAACCTGTTTGGCTAAATTTAAGACAGCTTCACGATCTGTGACGTTACAGCTGTGCAGAGAGAGAGAGGGAGAGGAAGAGAGAGTGAGAGAATAATATAAAGTGCTAAAGAGAAAACAGAAATGACAATGAGAAAGTAAAGTTACGTGTAACTAAAAATGGCTCCTTTATTAAGTCGTCTAGCACTCTTGACAGTGTCTTCATTTGATTTTTCATTTACATCCACGCATACCACTGTGCTAAAGTACGCTGTATAGTGCAAAGCCAATTCCCGACCTATACCATGGCCTGCTCCAGTAATCTGAAAAGATAATTATATCCTTGTGTCAATATAATATTTTTTTTATTTGCAAAATAAAATCAATATATTGAAAACGTACCAAAACAATTTCTCCACTAACATCCTTTAGTTTTTTCGGCAAGAAAGTTTCTATAGTAGCCTGAACGGCTCCCAGGAACATTTTCATAAAAACTATTAAAAATTCCAAAACATTTTGTATAAAATCAAAAATACGTTTTGAAACGGAGTTCGTGCTGAAAGAAGAAAAAAATACACTTTTAATATTGATGGTCTTTTTCGTAAAGCGCTCCATTTTTAACAATCTGAATAAGTATGTGACATAGCTGTCATATTTCAGAGTTGCCAATTGCATAGAAAAATTAACACTAATTTAAACAAATGCAATCTTACTGAGACACCCTTTATAATCACCATATTTTTTATATTATTACATATTTTGTTTCCTGGAAATTTTTAAAATGCGATATTCGACCTTTTTGCATATTTGCTAACGATATGTTTTGCATAAACTTCATAAACATTTTGTAAAATACTTTTCATACAAAATGTATGATTATAGTGCAATGGAGGGAATTTTAAACTGATACACAGTATTCTACTTGGCCAATTAGGTTTTTAACAAAAAGCTTAGCTGTTTGACATTGCAGTTGGGCTTCTACGTACACGCTCTGGCAACATACACACGAACTTCTTGTGTATGAATGAGGGTAAAAAAAATTCAAGTAAAAAACCACTTATTTGTTGCAGTTTTGTAATGGCGATAAATCAACTTGTGATTTTGCAATTTAATGAGCAAATAAATGTGTTAAATTCAAATGTTATCTTCATCTGAAGATGTCAACATTTAACAATTTGTATGCATTTGCATATCTAATAATGCAATGTGCAATCGATTTACATTTTGTTTTGTTTTTGTCAACATTAAATATTTGTTTTGTAAAAACAATTAAATAAATACTCGTATTTAATAGCTTGAGCAAATGCATGTATTTGCAAGTATGATTTTGTATGTAGTTAGATAAATGTTGCATTAATATATTTAAAAAACGGTCGAATTAATAACACGTATTAAACATGTTAGCTCGTTAAACCTTATATTAAATTTAAGACTTTTTGTATAACAGATTGATTACTGATCAATAACTTTAGTCACGTGCCACACTGTTCCATCTTTCTTAGCTTTAAAAACATTAATTGTCTTAAACTCAATCATTTCGCTACATTTACAGATTCCTCATTAAAAGGTGATTCTTTTAACAATTTTCTGTTTGGCAACACTATGCTTAACAGCTCAGCTGTTTTCTTGTAACATGTTCAGTTTGGTCTATAATTTAATCGACTTACAAAAAAAAAACGCTTGGATATTATTGAATTTTATTAGCAAAATTCATGGAATGGATACGTGAACAAGCCAAATTGCCCTATTTGTTATGAAGAGCAGCCAGAAGCATTGCAAGAACTGCCCATGTATTGCGAAAAATGTGCTGGTGTAAACTGTAGGGGGGCATCATTGGACCATAATTTAAAAAAAATGCGAAAGTAGGAGCGTTACTGTGAATGGTGAACGTCACGTTGAGATGATTACAATATCTTTTTTTTTTGCCCAAAATGGAAGAGCTGGACTTGGCTGACATGTACTTTAGCCAACACGGTTGCCACATGTCACATAGCACCTGAAACAATGGCCCAATTGAGAGGCGAGTTCGGTGAATAGTCTCTTTCACGTTTAGGGCAGGTCAATTTGCAACTTAAACGGTCTTGGCAAAAGTCCACAGATACATATGTATTTCTACTTAAATTAAATAATTTGTTTACTTACTGTATAATTTCTTGTTCAATCATGACGATGAAGATGACTCAATTTAATAATTTTATTGATCTATATTTTTGTTGCTGTATTTTACTTCTACACTTTTGAAATTTGTTTGTCTGCTTGAAAACTTGTAAAGCTTCCTTCCTTCCTTGCATGCAGTTTGTTTTCTTCCGCTTTGCGACCCGTAACTAAAAACAAACAAAAAATGAATAAATAAAACCAACAATTGTGGCGTGCGCTATTTAAGCAGGCAACAAACACAAAAACACAGTTTCATTGACTGCATCGTAAAGCTGAAATAGAAATAAACACACACACACATGTAAAAAATGCAGCAAAAGACTTGCACTTTCATTTGCAACAAAATCAACATAAAAGGAAGAGAAGAAAAACGTGTGCAAGAAAAAGTTGTGGCATAAACATTGAATAATATTTGTTACAACAACAATGACCAAAAATAAAACAAATTGTTAAATTAAGGTGACCAGTAGCAGGTGTACTTTAGTATGTACTTTAGTATAGAAATAAGAAGCCATGTAACTGCAACTTTTTTTAATTACACCAGAGACGCGAGAAGCGCCATTAAATAATAAAAAAATGTAGGATTGAAGTTCTTCAAAGTTTTGTTATTTTATATCATGCATTTTACATATCAGCTTAAAAATTGCTATTCCCCCTGATTGTGTAAGGCGTTGGCGTTTACGCCTCAGGCGTTTTTTGTAGCAGATTCAAGAAAATAGCTTGTGTGTTTCTTTAATCTTGTACAAAAAACGCCTTCGTCGTAAACGCCAACGCCTTACACAATCAGGCTGATTTTATAACAAGCAGTCGGGTAGCCAGCCTGCTTTAACAATCTGCCAAAAATATGCAAAAGGAAATAATTTGAAGTGAAGAAATTGTGTACATTGTGTAATAATTTTTTAAAGAAAAAAAATTCTACAGAAATAATTAACGAAAAAAAATTAAAAGGAGGACAATTCCAGGAGTTCGACATGAATATACGCTTACGAGCAGCTGATGAGGCTAAAAATAAAACTGGTCTCTCTATGCTCAATGTATCATAACTTTATTTATGTGTATTTATTTATTTTATTGTGCTTAATTTTAAGTATTTTTATTCAAAACATCACAAAAATGTATACTAAATCTGCTACTCGTTTCTGTAACTACTGTGAGAACTTCTCGGATCGAAATTTAGTAGATATTTCTTAACTTTTTGTATTTTTATTACATTTATAATGCTAAATTATTGTATTCTGATATTTTTAAGCTTAAGGTCTCTTTATTTTAGTTTAATTTTTAATTTCAATATTTCGTCACTCCTTTGTGTGACTTCTTCAGGAAATTAATTATTATTATTATTTTTTTTTCCTGAAGAAGTCACACAAAGGAGTGACGAAATATTGAAATTAAAAATTAAACTAAAATAAAGAGACCTTAAGCTTAAAAATATCAGAATAATATAATAATTAAAAAGAGGTCAAGAAACCAGAAGAATTTATAATGCTAAATTTATTATTCTATGGATCACCCTACACTAAATAGCATGACAATCATAATTATTAATTTTTTTTTTATGTGAAAAGTTACAGAAACGAGGCGCTGATTTGTATATGGTATTATTGTTATTTTGTTTTTGCTTCATGCTTATTATTTTGGTTCCACTTTTTTTGTACGTATTAAAACACTTTTTTTATAAGGTTTGTCATTTATTTATTTATTTTTATGTTATCAGTTGAGTTTGGTTCGCTTCTTTAAATCGTTTTAAGATATTATGATATTGTGTTTATGATGCGTGTTATTTGCTGATTTAAAGATTTTATTTTAAACTTCTCCAAAATTAAATACGTGTACACAAATATTATTTATTTTGTCTAACTCAAAACAATGAAATCTGATAGGAATATCGTATCACACTTTTTTTACAATTTTACATATCGTCCCCTTAATAAAACAACAGTGTATAATATTTTTACTGTTTCGAGATAATCGAGTTTAAAGTTTTTGTGTAATTAGACATCTGGAAAAACAGTAATATTGCAGAAAATAATCGACGTTTTTATGTTGTAGTCACTTTAATAATTAGTTGAATTATCAGGCTACTAGCAGATGATATTTCATTCCTTTACAAGTGCTTTAATTGCAAATAAATGGGACTCAAAGTACCATGATGTCACTTAGGCTATTTTCTTTTTTTTAGTATTTGTATGAAAATCATTATACACTGTTTTATTTTGTATGTTATACACTATTTTATTTGAATATTTTTGTCTGATGAAAATTGCATGCAGTAAAACATAGTATTCGTGCTTAACAATCCATTTTATTCCTAAGTCACTGTAATTTTTTTTTGGTATTTCAGTGACACGTTGTCCCGGTTTACACTATGCAATTTTTGCCGCAGCAATTCTTGATATTTAGTGAGGAAGGGCAAGAAAGGAATACAAATGGTATATATTCCAATATCAGAACTCTCACACAAAATAAGAATTGCTGCAACAAAAGTTGCATAGTGTAAACCGGGACGTTGTTAACATAGCGTCTATACCTGATATTAATTCTGATATAATATGAGAGAGAACGTCGGCAGAATAAAGAGAAAAATATATTTGTATAAATATTAATATCTATGTAGTGGAAAACGTACTATTGTAAATATCATAATATTTCATAATTATCATGCAACCGTGCAGTAAACATCTTCGTTTACTTTAATAATACAGCGTGTTTTATATAATTTATATTTAGTTTTTTATTATTTATATATATATATATATATATTTGTTTAATGCGATTGTTTAAAAATTACTTTTGGCATCTATTTTAATACATAAAACTATTTTCTTGTGTCTAAATATGTGTATGTATACGCTTTCTGACAGTTCATATCATGATATTGTTTTCTAAATATATATTATGAAAACAATATAATATTTGAATAATATTAATATTATACTAATATTGCAGTCCACACGTAATATGATTCTCTCTGCTATGAAATTTGACGTTTGCTGATAGAAATATATTTGATATTATATCAGGTATAGACGCTATGTAATTGTTTTGCAATTAAATTTTTACAATTTTAATTAATAAAAAAATACATGAAAAAAGGCAATATTCATCAACATTCATCTACGGAGGGGGATACTCCACATCAGGCTCAACCAAGCAATTTTTATTTCCATCAGGTTGAAGGTCGAAATAAAAAGAATGAAATTCTTTGCGAATGACATTTTTAACATAAAGATCATTGTACTTTAAGGAAGATACGGTAAGCTGTAGCTTAAATTTAGGACACAAACTTCGGGTATCACAGTTATAAGTGATTGATTTCTTCCTCTTTCGTTCCATTATATCAATTGTTTGCCACTCGGAATCCCAATTTTCTTTGTAGAGCAGCGAATCGGCATTGGCTTTCTCCACTTTAGTTTGCTTCAACCAATTCACTGAGTTGTTTTCGTTATTTTTTTTTTTTAAGTGTGCCCTAATCTGCTGAACCATTCCTTGAAATCATTATTGTCGTACCAGAAAATTCTTTCCACAGTGTATAGTTAGTTGTTTTCTTTGGCCAATCTCAAAATCGCGAATAATGGTGTATATCAATATAAATCATTTTCAGATTTTGTTTTGTCATGAAGAAATATAAGAACTTCACCAAATTTTTACCACATATAGAATCGATTATGTAGATTCTTATTATGCAATAAAAAAATAATGGTGACGAATATAATGATAGTGTTTATTTTTCTTGCCAAGAAAGTTTTAATTAATAAGCTGGTCCCCTCTGCATAATACGTTTTGCAGCTTACTTCACATTTATTTGGCAAACATGTTTACAATACAAAAATAGAAAAACAAATCTACTGCCATTTATATGGGTTTTATTACCACATTGCAGTGGAATTTTTTAATAAAAAAAATACAATAGTTAAAACCAACAAATTTAGTTTTACTAAAGGGTCAAAATATACTGCATATCTAATGAGAAATTCAAATGTGAATTATATACTCGTGTGAGTAATTAGGGCCATTCAACCTGTTGCTTCTAAGTACACATTTGCTCAATTTATTTTCACCATTAATTTTTTAGAATTTATGGACTAAGAAGGAAAAATTTGTTCAATATGGTAACAAATCTAAAGGCCTTCAATTAAAAAAGCAATATGTTCTATTATTATACTATTATTTTTTTGTTTACTCTACAACAATATATAACTCTCGTATTCTCTTCAGTTTTCATTCACAATCTAGCCTACTAAACAGTGCCAACAGTCACGAAATACACATGAGCATCGATCGAATTGATTAATATTGATTTGTCCCTTTATTTTCATTTTAAAAAAATAACGAAAAAATATTTTCATATTTTTCTGATTAAAAATTTTTAATCCAGTCGAGTTATGCCAGCTAAAGACCTTAATTTTGTAAATTTCGTGAATAAAAACAAAATTTCAAAAGTTTCAAATGTTTATTTTTGTTTTTAATACAAAATTTTAAACATATTGAAAAGCAAAGGAACCTCTAATGTTTTTTTTTAGATTCGAATATATCGGGAATTATGAAATGTTGTTTGTGTTGTTTGAAATGCTTACGCTTCACCCACAGTGCAATCCGTATTATTGTGAAAGATATGCCCTTCTATTTTCCTACTATTACATCCTTTAATTTATCGTTAACAGTAATAATTTTGTTAGTATGTATTTCTTCAGGTCTGACGAAGTGGCAAGAAAAATGTATTCAAACATGCAACAACTTGAACACAAAAATGTAATAAATAAATATGAAGCCATTTCGCTGTTTTTTTTTATTTTTTATATTTTTCTTTCTTTAACTGATTAAAAACAATGGAATGAGGAAACCGCTTTTGGTTTTTAAAATTATGTACGACAATTTTCTTATTGAGTTTTCAATTTCTATGATTTTAAGTATTTTTTTTACACAAAATTTGTTTCTGCCACAACATTTGAGCATGAAATAGCCGTATTATGCCACATCTTACACAAGCTAATTTTCGTATTATTTTTTTAAAGAAAATTTGAAGCGTAAAATTGTATGCGTTATGTTGCAAGTTTAAAGTGCGATTGCAGCAAGTTTTTAATTCATGTATTTAAGTATTTACATGTTGTACCGTATATTGTTTTATATGCAACCGATGCGTTCGAATGTTAAACTGAAACTGATTTTGTATTGTTAAAACCAAATACTTAAAGCTTTCAAAACGTTTTTTTATCTGTTTGAAAGCGATTTTAGTTAAGAAAAGAAAAGATATTGCAGTCTTACTGCATTGTTTTCAAATCGAATTTTAAAAGTTTAGATATTGATAGGATTTAATTTGAATACTTATCAAATAAAGAGACAATTTTCGGCACTCAGTTTTGCGCATAATAAGCGAGAGCTTTCGGATTGGGTTAAAAAAAACACATCAAATTTAGAGAAATAAATGAAATCTTTATTTGAGTCGATAGAACGATCTGTGTGTGTATTTAATTAAATGTATAAATGCCTCAATATTGGCTTCCAGTGCTTCAACAATTGACTATGAATATGAGATTTAAATACATCCCCACAAAAAAATAGTCTAAAGACTTTAAAACGCCCGATCTATGCGGCCGATTGACCTGATCTAAAAGTAAAATAAACTGTTCTGTCTCTGAATTGTGTCAATGTTTCGCGTACTGTGTGGCATTGTGTTGTTGAAACCATATGTCAGCTAAGTCCAACTCTGCAAGGGTTGTTCGTTTGTAAATCGATTCATGGTAACATTGTAGACCAAACTAAACATGTTTAACAGTAAAATGTTACACGAAAACAGTTGAGCTGCCAAAAACAGTGCTGCCAAACAAAGGTGCTAAAAAATTACCCTTTATAAAACTATCTTTTTGCAATTAAGGGCGATTTCGTACTTATTAGAGAAATTAATATAAAAATTTTTGAAAAATATTTTTTACAGGATGAGGATTTTAAATCCATGATTCCTGAAATTCAACTCCTTATCACAAAAAAAAGTGTCTGATTTAATTTCTAGGGCGAGTTTAGATTTCAGGTGTAAAATGCTTTTAACAGATTTTTAACTCTACCTTTTTACTATGCGGCTCGTTTTCTTGAATTAAAATATGCTTTGAAAACATTTTCTATTAAACGTTTGTGAATACAAAAAACTCAAAATTATTTTTCAGCAGAAACACAGTGGTATTACATTTTGGTTTTTGTTGTAGATATTTATGTATATCGAACTATTTTTGCTACACGACTCTGATTAAAACTCTCATAATTATTTTATTATCTATTAAGATTTCTTAATGTGTTTAATATTGTGTTTTCATTGTTTTGTTGTGTACAAATAGCCTTTAATAATTTTGTTTATTCCAAATACTTAATCTGATTTCTGGACTGCACAAAATATACAACAAACTTGTGAGAAGATTAAGAGATTAAAATTATAATGCAATTTAATACTTAACCAATGCAAGCCAATAGTGCATATCTGCTTATTAGCGAGCGATTTAATCCAACGAAACAAATTTTATGATAGAAAATTCTGTTTAAAAAAACATCATGTAAAATAAGTCAAAGTTAAAAAGAAAATGAAAGTGCACAAGGAAAATGCAATAAAATTTTACACAACGTCTATCTGACACATGAGCTGTTGCAAGCGGCCTTGCATTTAAATCTTAAAAAAAAACCGTGAGTAACTGGTTTTAGCACCTTTAAAAAATCGAATTTTCACCAGATCTCGCCTTGGTCTGTTCCTGCAGAATTCCTTATTAGAAGATCAGCTGGAATAGCTCCATATTGTATCGTTTCCAAACACAAATTGTTTTTAGTTTTCTGTATTTATTCTGTACTGTTTTACCAAAAAGCAATCTCTTAATTCTGCTTAATTTTCAAATTGCTGATAAGAAAACTTGTTTTAAAATTTACTACAGATTTGTTTACACAAATAAAGTTCTTTTCGCGCTGACGTTTAACAACCAAAGAATAAGTTTAAACTTATGCCTCCACAGCTGGATCCTGGCCTTGAATGTGATTGTAAATGTCGGCTGATAGTGGAAATGACTTTGTTTTCAACACAACAAAGAAGACAAAATATGCACATGCATATAAAAAAAAATCAAAACAAAATTATACCCCGGAATGGAAACAAAATAAACTTGCAAATTATATATGTATGTATGTATGTATGTGCATATGTATGTACTCTTATGTATGTTTGTATATGGTACTACATGAGGGATTGGAACTTCGATAAAAACATTGAGTAATAATTGCAACATTGACATTGTATTGACAACTTGTTTTGTTTTTGGAAATATTTACTATATACACACATACATATGTACATAGTATGTCTTTACTTACATACATACATACGTATTCGGCACTTTTGAGAGTAAAAGCAAAATTGCTCTGTGAATTGTCCAAAATTGCTGGAAATAGTAGTGGGGCTGAAAATGCATAACATTTTAAAATATGAAAATAGTTCGCAAACATTAAAGAAAACGCAGAAATATGCACAAATTTTTTTATAACATCAAGTCTTAAAAAATATTCTACATATTTTGTTTTTTAATCATTTTTTATACCCCCCCAAAAATGAATTGGAGGGTACATTCACTTTGCCATTCCGTGTGTAACTCAGCGAAATATCCCTCTAAGACCCCATATAGAATATATATTCTTGATCAGTGATGAAATCTAAGACCATCTAGCCATGAGCGCCCGTCCGTCTGTGGAAATCACTATACAGTCCAAATGAAATGATCCAGACCCGTAAAATTTGCTATAGATAAATTCTGAAGAATGGCACAGGTTCGTAGATGGGCTGAATCGGGTCAGAGGGAAAAAACTTCCCCAAAGAAGAATTAAGCCAACCTCTAAAAAACATCATTTTCCATTTTTTTTTTTTGTAATTTTGTTAGGCAAATGATACATTTTTATGTCAAAGAAAGTCTAAAGCGTTGAATTTGGAGCCCGGAAATCATAAAAATCCTTTTTTGGACCCCGCCTCCTTTAGTGGGTGTTGACTTAACATATTACATGGAAAAATAGTGTAAATATTTAACAAATTGTAATCATTAAGCCTGAATCCTTATAAATGAAATTTTTACGAGATAAGATGTTTTCTGGTCTTCCATTTTTGGACTCCACCTCCTGTAGTGGGCGTTGAAATAACATATTATATGCAAAACTAGTGTAAATATTTAACAAATTGTATTATTTAAGTCTACATTCCTTAAAAATTGAATTTTAAAGCTTTTATGACAAAGCCGAAATGTTCTCTGATATTCCTCTGAACTACCTTCCCCCCACATTTGTCCCATTAACGACCCTATTAAAAAAAATTTTATTTCTAACATCAAAAATTTACTTTTTAGTGTTTTATGGCAAAGGTAAGATGTCGCCCCCACGGCCAATTCCGGAGTGACCCTTACAATATATAGTTTTTATATACTAAAGGGTGCCTCGTTGGCTGATGGGTAGCAATTCTAGCCTGTCAGTCCAATGGTCGTGAGTTCGATTCTCGCCGGAGACTCTGTATATTTTCCGCAGACAAGCTACTCAGACTGACTACGTTTTCTTAATTAAAATTCAAATATTGAATATAAAACAGTCGTCGTGCAGATATTTCGCTGCCATTTAATACTAGATGTCGCGATGAAAATATTTTGTACATGAAACAGCACCCCTGAGTATCAGCTGAGAAAACAGCTGTGTGCAAATTAATACGTAAACAATAAACAAAGTGGATAGACAAAAATTTGTTACAGTACTTTTATTTTGGCTTTAATAATAATATTATTATTTGCATATATGTAATATTCTTTTTAGAAAATAGTCTAAAACAATACTTAACTAATTTAAAGTAAGTAATTTATTATGGCCTGTGAAGTAAAAACTTTTGGCAATATAAGAGATATACGCAAAGTTCAAGAATATTTTGGACTAGGACATGGTAAATCATAAATTAATAATACTTTAGTTGGAGTGAACATAATAATTAATGTTAATATTTACTTAAATATGAACACATTAACTCTTTTCGATAGACGATAATTGGTTAAATGGCATTAATTTCGCTATATCGCCAGCGGGTGATGTGATTGCTTTAGCCCTGGGGGAAAAATTGGCTCTATTAACTTCGTGTTGGGACAGTAAAACCCATGTGCCTACTTATAGCTTGAACTGGTGTGGTGAACTTGAAAATCCCAATCAAATTGTCACGGCAGTAGTGTGCTTGAGCATGTTCGGACGTGATGTTGCCAATGGCGCTGAATGGACTTGCATAGCGTTGGGCCTTAATTCTGGTATGGTTGTTTTTTATACAGATTCGGGTACAAAAATATATTCGCAAAGGTAATTTAAATGTTTCGTTTCTTTAAATGAATACTTTGAAATAATTTGAAATATCACTGCAGCTACCACTCGGGTCCTGTTTATTGTATTAAAGCCTATACACCACCTAGACATTCCGAGGCAGATGCTTTTATTTACATTATTTATGACAAATGTGTTTGTACCCTCAAAGGCTCCGATTTAATACCTCATTTAAATAGTTTACGCAACAATCTTATTCGCACAATGGGACGCAATCTAACTTCGTCGTCTAATACACAAACTCTAACCGAAATAGCAGATGTTTTAATGTATCAAAAGTTCATATATCCTTTTCGTGATCAGGATGCCATTATCAACGATGCTGTTATTGATTCCACCCAAGCGCCGTCAGTCTTTGATCATTTGGTAGAACAATGTGTAGCAAATGGTTACTATGCAAGAGTTTCTTCGACCACCATGCAGAGCTCCACGGTCGTTGGAGTAGGAGCGGAACCGTTTCTAGCTTTCTATCATGCCGAAGAAGGTTATAAAACAACTTCATTTGGTGAAGTAGCCATGGATGTTATTGGTATGGCTTATCGAAATATATTTGGCAACATGTTTGGGCGTGCCGAACCGCCCACACCCTCACCTGATGAACAACAAAATTCATCGCCAGCTAAAGAACTAAAAATGCGCCCGAAATCGTATGTCTTTGATAGCAATCGTGATGGCCATACTATAGCTATAGCTCCCTCAGGGCGTTTAGCTGCTGTTGTGGATAATCTGAACCGAGTCATGTTATTGGATACACAACGATCTGTTATTTTAAGAGTATGGAAAGGATATCGAGATGCTCAGTGTGCCTTCGCTCCTGTTAAAGAGAAAACTCTTAAAGGTGTGCAAAGTTCACGTCGAAAAGCATTATTTTTAGTGATATATGCTCCACGTTTAGGCTGCTTAGAAATATGGCCATTACAATATGGACCAAAAGTGGCGGCTTTCTCAGTTAGCAAGTGTGGCCAGTTGTCTTATAATACGCATGGGTTAATGGGTAATTATTGTTTGCTTATTTAAAAAATAAACTTTAATTAGATAATGACTAATAATAAATTTTTCCATAAATGTTGGCTTTAGTATCCAACTTACTAAAATGATACTTCAATTTTTTTTAATTATTTAAGGTTTATTAATTTTTAGCAATATTCTTGCAAATTTTCGATATAAAAACGATTTTTATAATATTTGTACATATTTCCATATGAATATATCTGCCAGTTTTATACATTTCGAACCACTTTTGATCTATTTTTCCATATTTTTTTCAACTTTTTCAAACATAAAAAACTGGACATAAATATATGGATTTCTGACTTTTCGGAGTTCCCTACCTTTTTAGTTTTAATGATTTTTAATGCATTTTTAGTTTACTTTTTAGCTATTTTAGCTATTTTTAGCAATTTTATGGTTGAAGAAAAAGAGGTTTCAATAATTTCGAAAATACTTGACATCTTTGAAATATATGTTTTTACGTTTAAATATCAAGATTTTATAACAAATTTGTATTTGAAACAACTAAAAGTGACCGTAAAAAAATTATAAACAACTCTCGATTTATTTTAATAGACGTTGTTTTTTAGGTTCAGATCAGAGATGTCATAGATGGTATCAGAACGATCAGAAAATAAAACATTTTTCGAATATTTTATTTTCGAAAATTATCGAAATCTATTTAGAAAATATTTCCAAAAATGTGGATGACAAAATATTCACAAAAACACATAAATACGATTAAAACATTATGGAAAAAATTGTGGCAATGAATCTGGCGAGATATAACGAAAATTCGTGTTTAGAAAAAATTTTAATAAATAATTGGAACTGTTTTCATATTTTCCCAGGTCTGTCTGCTGACAGTAAGGTTCGTGCGCACATCAATCCCTGTCTATTTCTCGATCCTAGTGATGGAAGCGTTAAAGAAATACAAATTCCTTTCCATTATGCTTTAAGCACAACTAATTCGGCAACATCGAAAGATATTCACCTTTTGCGACGGCTTAAAAACCATTTACGATATACCGATGGCACAAATTTAAATATAGAAGAAATAACAGCGACCGCTGCTGATTTCCAGACCATCGAAGTGAGACAACAGTGTTTGGAAATGTTACTGAAAAGCAAACAGCTACAGGCGCATGTATTCCAATCAATAATAAATGCATTCGACTTAACGCTGCAACAGCAACTTTTAGATCCTGAAAAGTACAATGTGAAAAATGTAGAACAATTTAGACAATTTCATGTAGTAGTACAGAACTATAAACGTTTGTGCAGTTTTTATATAGATATGAAAATGCCCCAGAAAAATGAACATTTAGATCTATTGGAAATAAGTGATGGCGATTTGGTGATCATACAGCAACTAGTTTTACTTTTAAGTGATTCGTTTGTGCGGAAGCAACTATCATCCGATATTGCTTGTGATGCGAACACAAAAGGTGTATCTTTTGGAACAGAGTTAGACGATGTTGGCGATTTTGTGGATTTTATTAACCTCTTTCAAATGCACGAAATAGATCGTATACCTTTATCACCCGAAAAATCAAAAGACTTTGGGGAAGTTAGCGGCAAACTGTTTAATCGATTTTTCACATACGGCTCATGCTTTGAACAATTTAAATTGGCTGCCGAAAAGTCATTAATACCCTGCCAGGATCTATTAGTGTTAGTTTTATATTATTGGCTGGAAAAGCCATTTACCTATAGCAGTTGGTAAGTGACATTTTAGGTGATTATTAAATTTAAAGTTGGTTTAAAATACAAATTTTGTATGCACTTTAATTTTAAGTTTAACAAACGTTTATGACTGATGATGTTAAACTATAAGTGTGGCATAGAGTAATATTTTCTTTTCTACATTTAAGCGATGAAGTTGTAAATGATATGTCTCGTTTAGCGGCCATGGTTAAAATTATTTGTGAATTGGCGGGCGATGAGGTCAACAATTATGCGTATAACTCGATATCAGTTTGGTGGCAATATGTCCGCGAATTATTATTAGAAAGTCAAAAGTCGTTGGGCTTATTGGTGGCTATAGTTTGTAAAACTGTCGCTACAAATTTAAGAAGAGAACTCAAGGAGGTAACCGCTCTCTCTCTCTCTCTCTCTCCCTCTCTGTTTTTAATTAATAATTCTAAAAATAAATGTGTCATTTCGCGTAGGCCTCTTGCGATGAAAGTTCACAAACAGAAGAAATCGATTGTTGGGAGCGCATATCACACGATGAAGCACAGTGGGGCCTTTTAATTGGAAAACTGGAAGATGTTTCTATATTGGGAGCCATACTAGAGTAAGAAAATTTGTAAACTTTATCTATGATAATGATAATCGACATGCCGAAAGCAAATCCATTGAAACGGCTCTTCAGAGGTGATTTTGTTCTGTACAGGGAGGGTTACTGTGTAATTCGATTCGAAAGCAATTGCTTTCTAGCTTCAATGTGAGTAGCATACAAATTCGAACAGTTTTCGATACGATTCGACTTACACAGTAGCCCTTCGGAAATCGATTTGCAAAGAAACGAATCGTAATGGTCCTCAATATCTGCCAAAATGCTGGATAGTGCTTTACAGCATCCACAAGTCTTACTGGGAATTAATTGGAGTGCTTTTAGGAAGTCCTTCTTATCAAATTTTTTACTACATTTTTTTCTAATCCTCTTAAGTTCTTCAATATTTTAAAAATTGATTTTCTTCTAGATATCCAATAACAAGTTTGGAGCCTGTTATGCCTGAAGTTCCTTATGAAATATCCAATTGTAGTTTGAAATTTATTGTTAGCGGTGGCAAGGGCATTGTTACTGATCTCACTGCCAAATGGCTAATAAATACCCGAATACATCCTGGAAAAATAATTGAAATCGATAAAGCTGAAATAGTACAAGAAACAACCAGGGACCAAACAACTGCCTTAGACGATGATATAAATAAAAATCAATCGGATGAAGAAAGTGCAACACAAACTATGCTACTAGATGATTCGGTGCTAATTAAATTAGCTTTGCTCAGAAAACATTTCCCATTCAGCTTAGAGTCCGGTGTCCTATTGAGTCTAATGACATGGCACTATATGATCTATTGGAGTAAAAATTTAAATAGTTTGGACCATTTTAGAGCAGCGCTCATTTGTTTAGAACAATTCAAACCATCAGATTATGCCTTAAAGCATGGCATTTGTTGTTTGTTGTGGCAAGCCACCTTAAAATATCCTTTGCAATCTACAGCAAAATTAATACATAAAGTTGGTCGTTTGCCCAAGGAAAAGATGTGCCAACAGGATATTGATATGTCGGCCTCATGTGTTCCCGAATTTCTGCAATTATGCTTAGAGTTCCTGGAAGATTGTGAAATGTCGTTGAATCATGATAAATTGGAACTGCAGTTTGAAATAAATTTAGCCGATGGTCCACTGCCGTTGCAATTTGTGGCTTTACAACAACATCATGCCATAACAGAGCAGCTTAAATTGCTCTACGAACTAACGGCTGTCTTACATTTTATATCGTTTTTTCAACTGAAAATTGCGAAGCCATTAACTACAGTTTTTGATGCCATGAGTAACAAGGCCTTCTTTAATGACATAAATAAAGAATTAAAGTTTTCTTTGCCGCCACCAGATCAGGTAATGCAACAGCAACGCAGTGATTTCCTATGCAAAGCTATAACAGCTTCAATGGATTTAATAAGGGAAGACTTGGAACACTTGTTTATTAAGGAACATGAAGAATATATGGAGAAAATCCTTAAATTGGCAGATAGTTGGTCATTAGATCACCAGCCCTTAAAACGAAGGCAGGTATGTAGATACAGTATCCCTATAAAATGCACGGAATTTTAATAAAATAAAATATCTATATAATTTGTCAGATTGTTGATTTGTACGCCCATGGTTTCGATGCAAATGCTGAAATTTTATTAAAAAGTGTAAAAAAAGATGAAATTATGGGATGTATGCTTTTGGAAATAGCAGGCAGGCGTTTAAATATTTATACATCCAAGTTTAGAAACGACTTTTTGACAGTAGCTTCCGTTGGCCATCAGCTGCTAAACTATTTGGATAAACTGGTAAGTTGCGCAAAATTTCATTACATGCAAAAATTAACTGAATCATCATACTGCAAAGAAAACTGTAAACTTTCTTAAACATTTAATTGATCGCTTAAAATGTCTTCATATTCAAAACTCAATTCTGCCATTTTGCACCTACTCTCACATATATCATATTGCTCGTTTGCAAATAACTTTTCACTCTTCTTTTTATACTCTGTACCCATCATTCGTTTCACAACAGCGCGATACTTCAAATATGTCTTCATCTCTGCAGATAACTGCGAGCGAGCGTCACGAAATCGATCTTATTGCCTTGACTAATTTAATTGGCAATACAATACCGCTTTTATCAAAAAAACATTCGGCCAATATTCACATCGCTGCCCAAATGTTTGACGCTTGCAAATTATTAAGTAAGTAATAAAGTGTAAAGTATGATTAAATATTCAACTAAGCACCACCATTTACTATGACCTTTTTACATGTTTTCGTAGCAATAATTTAATATTAACGATTATATATTTCTTACCATACAAATAAATTATGAAATACATTCACAAGTAATTTTTAAAATTAGTTATATCCTTTACATTAAACTATCCAAATTGAATAAAAAGTTTTATGTAAAATATCCGCATCTTTTACCATCTCTTATTTGGGCTGGAAAGCGCCAGTATAACTTCGTAATAAACAAGTAAAAAAAGATGTGTGGTGTCGTGGGACACCGGATAGAAACGAAGTTCCTTATTATAAAAATATTAATTTTAAGTTCTATTCGAGGTATAAAGAAAATAATTATTCGGGTATACATTTTTTATTATCGCCGGCCAACGAAAATACAGAATCAATTTTGTTCCCAAACGAAATTGAATTTTGTCACGGCACGGATGCGTATGATTAATATTTGTTTGTATGGAATCGTATTACGCATACGTCTTAAACATTGATTTAGAAACAAAAAATCTTACGTTACGGACGTTTTTTCCCGGTTAGGGTACACCTCCGCATCGTCCCATAAGGAACTTCTTTCCAAAAACGTTATATTGGACCGTTTCGAATCCTAAATATCCTCCAAATATTTAGTAAATAAATTCAAAATATTTAATCTACTGGGTCAGAGTTCCTTTAGTGCATTTCTGTGTCCAATTTTAAAACTCTATTTTGGCAGGGTCACTCCGAGAAGGGCCATAGGGGAGACATCTCACTTTTGTCGTAAAAACTTAAAAAAGTAATTAAGTGTAGGAAAAAAAAATTTATTTAATAGGGTAATTTAGGTGGCAAAAGTAGGTTAAGGGGTAGGGCATCAGAAGATCAGCGAACATCTTACCTTCGTCTAAAAGGTTACAAATTTATTCATATGTTACTGCAATGCTTTTTCTGATTTTCTGGCTCCAAGTTCCACGCTTTGAACCTTCTTTGACATAAAAATATATATTGATTGACAAAATTACAAAAAAAAACTTAAAAATTATGTTGTTTTTTAAAGGTTGGTTTAGTTCTTCTTAGGGGATTTTTCCCCCTCTGGCCCCATTCAGCCCATTTACGCACCTGATCTGTGCTATCCTTGCATCTTTCAACAGGGACTTCCCAACTTTGACAGTTGATAGCCGCCATCTTGATGAAGCTGTATCTGTCAAATTAGTTGTCATATATTCTGTCTCTTTTGCCAAATCACCATGAACCAATATAAAACTGTTTTATCAAAGTGGATATTGTTTGGGCAACGTAACTCGCCCATTTTGCGGTAGCCATAATGGTCCTACTGAGAGGACTATTCGCAATTTGATGGACAAATGTCCATCCACCATCAATCGTACGTCGACGAAACGCAAGATCTGTCGAAAATATCGCCGCTCTCCGTGAGAGTGTGTAGGAGAATCCCAAGCAGTCGATTTCGCGTCGCTTTTAAGAATCTTGTCCTGTCACAGACAACAATTGGCGAATCTTGCTTTATGACTTGGGCTCGTACTAAATTCAGCTGACCAAAGATCTGAGAGTAAACGACCATAGGCAAGGCAGTATGTTCGCTGAATTTGCTTTGGGGTAGTTGGCAACTGACCCTATTTTTTTTTATCGAAAAATCATATCGAGCGACGAGTTCCATTTCTGGAGGAACTGTAACTGCTTGTCAACGTCCCGTCAAGACAATATAAAAAATAGAACGCTTGCCTGCTCCTTGCAGACATCTTCTGACAGCCTATAACTGCTCTCTAACGTCTTGAGTATAACCAGAAGATGTTAGAAATTGTGAATTGCTAAAAAAAGGGGTACGGAAGTCTCCTTTTTTTCATATTGTCTTGACGTGACGTTGACCAACAGTTATAGGATAAAAATGTTTAAATTTATGAAAACGGGTCTTTTAAAAAGTGTATATTAATTAATGCACTGGAAATCTCAGTTAGATTAATTTATAGTCTCGTTTATTCCTTGTCATTTTCATCAGATACAAAGGCAATTGAGGTTTTATGAACTGTTTTAACATCCGGCTTTGCTAAGATTTCATCCTCTAAAATATCTTGTTTTGTATGTTCGCTGCCGTAAAACTCCATATAACCTTCTCGTGCCAAACGTTGAATTGTGGGAGGTGTTGGCGGCCTTACCAAATCTATGGCTTCGTGTATTTTCAAATGTGTAAAGACTGGTATATAGGATGCCGTTATATCCACATCAATATGCTGTTGGGCAGGAGTGCGTCCAGGCAACTGGAAATGTTTACCCAAAATGGGTTCACGCAAAGGTTTGCCATACAAATGCAAAGTTTCCTCTACTTCGACAGTGTCGAGATCTTCTTCACTTGAACGTTTCAAAACCAATTTGGAATCTTCTTGTTGTTCGCCAGTAATAACCTTTAAAGAAAATTATAATTGATGTAGCGCATGGCTTTATGTTATTAATTATACTCGCACTTTCATAGTTGTTGAACTGGCAACTTTTTTAATATCCGGCGGCATGCGGTAAAGGGTATTTAATTCTTCTATGGGCTCAAATGGTGATAGTTTTTTCCAAGGCAATGGTGTGCCTAAAGTACCCAAATATCGTCCACCTAATGACCACAAACGACATGAACGATCATGACTACCGCTAACAAAAATTACATGAATTTCATACAAATTATTTTAAAAAGGCAACTACACTGTAATTTACGTTATTAAGATTTTTGGCAAGTTTATAAAAACAATTGAGTTGATGGCTTTAATGTGTCCTTTATAGGCACTGACTAGCATGGGATCCGGCTGACGACGTACTGCTCTCTTGGCTCTTGTTATAAATCTATCATGGCGCAAAAATATGAATTGTAATCGCAGCAGTGGCAGGCTCAACTTGACTTTTGCCTTTTCTGGTACACTAAAATATTTCAAATTTCAAACAGTTTAAATAATACGAATTCTTACAAAATGTTTATATGATTCAAATTAAACCAGAAATGAGCTCGATAAAAATCTATTTCATAAATTTATTCGACCATTTTTTATTATTAATAAATTATGTTTATTTAAGCAAGAGGTCAATTATTTGTTATACAAAACTTTGTCTTTTCCGATGTTTCTTCAGGAAAGAAGTGACGAAATATCGGAATAAACGAAATTTTTTATAAAAATGTTTGACCTCCTGCTTAAATAAGCATAATTTGTAAATCGATTCATGCTTAAATTATAGACCAAACTGAACATGTTTGACAGTAACATGATAAACAAAAACAACTGAGCTGCCAAAAACAGTGACTAGATGTTGACATGTTGTCTTTTCACTTAAGTTTTAAAAATATTTATAATACATAAGAAACCGTGATGAGAGGGGTACACCAACATTGGCCCTCTTCTCACCATCATGGTAAAAATAATTACATCCTAACGACTACACCTACAATTAATAACCCTGTTGTAACCGATCAGCAGCTAACTTTTTCATGTGTAAATTTTGCATAAGGGAAATAATAAGGCACAAACCACAGCGGTTCTCAAAACCAACATCGCCCATATCATCGTTCAAATTCAGCCAAATGTATGCTCCAGAGACATGGAAAATTGAACATTTACGATGTGCCGCACCCAGAGAAGCCGTGGCGAACATTTCAACGATATTATTTGCCACACATAATGGCATAACACAGTTCTTGCAAACGAATAATAATGTCGATGATATCTCACACACACACACTTTATTTTAGTGAAAGACTCTTTGGTAGATCGCTTCTAATAGTAAAAGATCTTTATGATTAAGTTCCAAATAAAATATTCTTGCAAACGAGTTAAATTGATAAGAAACCCAAATGAAATTTCATGTTGTTTCTTTTATAAATTTCACTCTGTGTTTCAACAGGTCCCTCCATTTTTGCTTTAACGAATTGTGGAATTTAAAGACAACCTAAATAATATTGTACCACGTGTATCACAATCATTAACGTGATTATCACATACAAACATACCTAAATATGTACATACATATGCATGAATATGACATAATTTGTTTTCGTTTAATGTTTTTTTTTTACCTTTGAAATTTCTTAATGAGAAACGACAATCTTGTTTTACAAATTTCTATTTGTGGTTGATTAAAATGACTTGTCCTCAAAGAAAAACAAAAGTTTCTTAAGAAATATTCGTTTTACTAACATGCAAACCTAATTCTATTAAGTTTTATGGAAATTCATACATATATCTCATTTATGTTTAAATATCGTGACAGAACTCCCTCATTTTGATGTAACACACATACATATGTACAAACTTTATACTAAAGTGTATGCAAACATTATTATTTTGCAATCTTTGGAAATGCCCTACACTCGGTTAGTCCTGGTTCACACAATTTATCTCTTGCTGCCCAAGTACAAGTAGCTCCACACCAACACTCCGCAAAGTATTGAAAGATTTGTAGAGTATCTCCTTCTTTCTCACAGAAAAATCAAAAGATGAGCAGCAAAAGTTCAAGCTGTAAACCGGGACTTGGCAATTTTTTTATATTAAATTTGGAACACATAAAATAATGGAATATCTGAAGAAATAAAGAGTAAGGACGCGTTTGTTTTGTGGCTTACTCACATACACCAGCGACTAAGGAAAAGTGACCACATCACATCACCTCCGCGGGAGATTGTCAATGTAACATGAGGTGTGTGGCACGTAGCATCATCCTGTGGCATGTAGCGTCATCCTGTTGAAATCAATTTTCGTTGGTATCTAGATCATCTACTTCCGACCAAATAATCGTCTTTGATAGTCTGTACACTGACCAAAATCGTTCTCAAAGAAATATGGATCGATGACGTCGGCTGTCTGAAATCCATTCCAAACAGTACCTTTTTCGGGTTGCATTGGACGTTTTGGGATTACAAGCGGATTGGTATAATTGCAAATTCGACAGTTGCCAAATGCTCCATGGTCGTTTACCTTCAATTTCAGGGGCAGCTAAATTTTGTAAGGCTGCAAGTTAAAGCCACGAAGCAAAATTCACCATGTAGTAGTCTGCGAAGGCTCAATTCTCGATATTGGCGCGAAACCGGCTGCCTCGGATTCTGCTGTACACTTACGCTTTTTTCTGTAGATCTTACGCTTCGTCGACTTACGGGTGTTGGTTTATCGTTTGCTAAACGATATAGCAGCCGAAAAATAAGCGTAGCGCTCGGAACGTTGTCCGAACAGAACAGATAAAACAGTTTTATTATTTAAACATGTTGTTCAATGCTATATCCGTATGTGATTTGGGAAAACAGTCCAAAGAAATTACAGCCTATTTGACAGATAAGGCTTCAACAAAATGGCCGTTGTCAACTGCCTAATTTTGGAAGGCCCTGCATCATTCCATACTCAGAATACTTAACAATTTTATCAGCAAGATAGATGTTCTCAAACAAACTTCACTGTATCATTTTAAATGTTTGAAGCAAAATTTAAAAATTCATCTTCTTAATATTGACGAAATCCAAAAAATAACTAATACGATATAAAAGAAATCCTACATTAAAAGATACTGTGAAAAAAATCTTTCTAAGAGCTGTAGTTTGGGACGGGAACCTTCCACAAACTCCTATTAAAATTATGAGCATTGATTTAGTCCTAGGTTTTTGTCTAAAACGGGCAGATCGGCGACTTGGGCCTAGCTTTAATGTAGCTTTGATCTGGCACATTATTGGTATTCTTCCGTTTCGTTACGAAAAACAATCCTTTAAATACTTACCAGTAATTTTGTATTTGCCAAATTTTAATGTATCCCATAGCAGTGCCTGTAAATAAATATCGATTTTTGCGATCGGTGGCCATAGTCAATACACAATCGCCAGTTTTATGAATAGCATTGAAACTGTTTAAATAGCCACCTCCTTGATGATGAGAATACACTTGTATTATACCCGTCTCCAAAGCAACAAAAACACTTCCTAAAAATGTAATCGACAGTAAAAGAATTACAAATTCCTTTTAGATAACAGTAATAAATCTACCATGTTCTTTTGTCATAGGACGAGTTTGTAAAAATAAAACTGCTTGCACAGACATGGGCAAACCTTCGACTAGACTTAACCTTGGCCTTCGAGTATGTTCATAAGCACCGATCTTCCGCTTCACACCAATACCATTGGCTATTTGAAACATCGATATTCTCTTATTAATTTCTTTTATTGTTTCGGAAACAGACCTGCGCACAAAACCTGATACATTTATATCATTCATGTTTTGAGATTCATCTTCGATCTGATTCTCCTCCGCAGGAGAGCTATTGTGTTTTAATTCGATAAATTGCTTGGGATTGGCGACACTGTAACGTCTATAGGGTTGACCGGTTTCTAATTTCCAAAAAATTAATTCACCCGAATAGGTTGCGGTAACAACACCTTCGCCCAGTTTGACGTCAGCGCAGGTTACATCGTCCGTATGAAATGTAGGCCAATTTTTCGGATCGCCATATTCACGACCCTCGGTGTCGTTGAATTCGGTGACCTGTTGATCCCAACCAACTGCTAGAATTCTAATAAATAGTTGATAAATGTTACCATGTGGGTGCATTCTTATTTTAATAGATTTAAAAGAAATAAATTTAAATGTTTAATTAAATTAGAAAAAAAAGCAATTCTACAATCTTGTTTTTATTTTATATACATATAATAATTCGCCAGAATAATATCTAATGACATCGTGGAATAGGCGGCTAAGCACGAGTTTTTCGGGTTGAGATTGATGGCCAATAAGTCGGTGAATATTTAAACATACTTTCGAGTTTATTTTCATAAAAATTTAAACTGTATTTAAATACACTTGGCATTTAATTGTGACAAAAGCATGGTAGCACAGTTAGTTTACCGACAATTTACCTTCTTACCGACGTTTTTTTTAATGAACAGCTGCTTTGCAAATTTCCTAGCTGCAGAATGTAAACAAACTATCAAAAAAGCATAGGAGAACGAAAAATTTAAATTGAATTTAAACAGAACCTGGTAGGAGATTTAAGTTGTATCCTAAAAACCCGCCCTAAAGGAAATGCACTCCCAAATAGGGACACAGACAGATGGGTAAGATCGTATCATATAAAATCGTGTTATAAATGGAGATCTTTTGAGGAAACCCCCCGTAGAAAGTATTCAAACAAGTTAAAAACTTTTTGGTTTTAAATAAGGACATTTCACTCTCTTACCTCTCAACAACCCATATAACCGCTGTTACTGCATGTTCCGCTTTTATGCTCATATTTCTTATACACACAGCATTATTGTAATTCCAAATCTTGAGCGATCCATCACGTGCCCCTGTCAGCAAAAATTGCGCCAAGGGATCAAAACAAGCAGCCGTTATTTCTATATTGACATGTTCACCATACAACTGTTGTGTATGACAATTTTTAATTATAATTTTACGTCGACCGGTCCACGGATCCCACACAATTATGAAACTATCCAAACCGCAAGTGACAACATTTCTGAATAGACGATTGTACAAAACTACCGATACCGGAGCAGCATGAGTGTTGCCGTCTGTAAGATCGACTCGTATACGAGGATTACATTTTATGGCAATTAGTTTGCGGCCGCCAACTAAAAGCACTCTTAAATAGACGTGGTAGTAATAAGTCAAATCGTGTTCCCCCGGTATTAGTCGAACTAAGCCACCATAAGTTTGCAATAGAACGTGTTCGGTTAAATCCCAAACTTTTAATAATCAACGCTGTAAAGCTTTTTCTCTTCTGGCTGTATGAAAACCATAACTATGCCACCGTTATGACCGGTCAATATCCCTGAAGGATCGCTGGATATATAAACATCCCAAATGCGTATAAATGTATCAGGTCCTCCAGTTACCACAATATTATTTTTTTCATCCACACAGAATGTTGTAACGCCCTAAAATTATATAAATATATTTTTAATTATTTAATATGCTCTAGAGAATCACCGCTGCAAATTTTGCTGCTGGGTATACTTCATCTGCATTTCTGATATATCAGGAGTGGCAGAAGATTTCATGCAATTATCTAAATGTTATGTTTTTTTATAACAAATCCGAAAGCTCTTAAAAATCACCAATTATATCAGAAGTAAAATTCAAAATCATAAGTTTCTATATAAGAAGTAGATGAGGGTTTAGTCGCTGACTTCGCCAAGTCGTGAGTATAGCACGACACCCCTTCTAGAACTAGCAATCTTTGCCTATCTTACTTTCTTTACTTTATCGTAATCTATCTGTGAAAGGTTGCTTTTGTAAAATGCATAACTTTGAATAGGGTTGATTGTAAACCGTGAATTATAAAATAATTAAATAAATTGGATAAGAAGATGCCGTAATTATGGGACTGCGTGGAACAACAGTTTGCCACTCTAGTTAGTGGAGTCAAACTGCGTTCATCCGCATAACTTTCTGATGATGAAATGGCAGTGGCTTTCGGCTTGAAAATCAAATTGATGTTGATATGCGCATAACAAAAGGCGGACGATATGATGATTTTAACTATTTATATGATTTATAGAGTGCCAGTGAAAAAATTACTTTCGCAGCAGTCGGCCCACCTCTCACAGTAGTTTGTATTCTGTACCGCAATTGGCTGGCTAGATAATTGAAACTTACTTGCTACCGTTAATATTTTTAAATTATATGCGATTGATCTGTAGATGACGTACGTCTAAGTACAGGAGTATAAGGCAACCTACCAATGGAATACGAAATGCAGTTTTGTCACTTCCATTAGCCATAATTAAGCCCGCACAACGACCTCGATACTTTTTAGTGTTGCGATACTCAGCGGCCACAAACAACGAATTTAAGCGGATTGAAAAAAATACATGTTGGATCAGCTCGCTGTGAATATTCAGATATTCCTGAGTCTTAAATGACTTTAATTTGCCCTGTAATTATAAACCACCAACGTAAACTGGAAACTGTGTTACGTGCAAGTAGTTTATAAAAACCCACCTTAAGAATATCACTCCAGAAAACTTCAATTAACGCTGCACCTGGTTTGGACTGAAAGGGGCCCCGGAGAAGCGATGAAAACTCCAAAATACGCACATTTCCGCCATAATCTCCTAGTATTAGACGTGATTTAGTTTTACGTTTCGGATGAAAACTGTAAGCCATACGGCACACGGCAAATGGCATGCTACGTATTACAATGCGCAGAATAAAGCCCGGGGCTATAGTGTCGTGGAAACGCAGCTCTCTCTCGGTGGATGAAGTGCAAACTATACCCACATCGGATAGCGCTTGTATGCATAAAATCCATGTGGTCATTTTTAAGTGCACTGGATTAAGAAGATGTTGGGAATTAATATTTTATTTCAGTTACTTATCTATTTCAATTTCAACCTACAACTTTCCGACATGCCACTGCGCAAAGGCTCTAACTGTGATGTCCAGAAACGTATTTGCCCCTCCTTGCTTGCTGTTAACCAAACCCCTTTATTTTCCGGTGTATCATTGATTGCTAGATTTTTAAGTATATTTCTCTCCTCTTCTGCTTCTTCATCAGCTCCTATGTCATCCACATCATTTTCTTCTTTCTCCTCCTTTTCATCATCCTCATCGTCGTCATCATCTGCCATTAAATCAGATACATTTTTCAGTAGACTTATGGAACACACAACCGATCGATGTTCTGATTTTCTAACTTGCGGAGCCGAAGATATTGGCAAAATTAACGATTCTTTCTGAGTTGAGGGATCATCCTCTTGAAATCCAAATATAAGATAAGAAACAAATTCATCCCAGTCACATTTGAAATCACGATTTTGATTAATTTTTAAAAATAAACGATTATATTCGTTATCCGTGAAATCAATATTAAGGGCTTCTAGTTCGTCGCGTAATTCAACGTACGATAGCTTTTGTTTTTCCACAAATATTTTGTGCAGATTTTCGATCTCTTCCGCCTTCAACCATTCATGTAAACGCTCTGGTTTTTCAATTATTTTCAAAGAACATCCAGAAGACAACGTCTGGTAATCCACAATAGATTGATCTTTGAGTGAGTCGGAATTTTCATACGTATCCATAGTTGAATTGTTTTTTTTTTAAATATATAAGAATTGTATATTATTTCTGTTTAAAAGAACTTCATAAATAAAAAAAATTATTGGCTGTACAGTAGAATCTCACGAACTTAAACTTCCTTAAATTAGAACTTCAGACTTTAATCTTTGCCCTGAAGTTCCAGAAGTTTTCTCTTTAAGTATTTTAAAAGATGTTACTTTTTGTCTGGGCACTGAAGTAAATTATAAAACAGAGATTGGCTGTCGGTTTTGTTGTCATTCAAAAAAGAAATATGTATAAATCTTAATTGAATCTAATATAGCAATATGAATGTTCGATACAAAAATACTTACATACAAACAAATTTAAGCTGTGGCTTGAACTCCCCATAAAAATTAAATCGTTCACATTTACTTAAGTATAAAAGAATTCAACCTAAAAAATGTTTGGCTTAGGTAACAAAATGTAATAAGAAATTCAGAAAAGTGAGACAAAGAAAACAATCGAACGACAACACAGGTATTAAATAAAAATGTGTTACCATCAATTTTAAACAGTTCTCGTATGCAATTTTCTAATAAAATTTGTGTAAATAAGAACTGTAATCATATTCAACTTAAGCACCTTATAAGTGGCGACAAACAAAATGCACATGAGTACTGATGATGAAAGAGTAACGGCTTTCGAAAACAGCTGTTCTGCTCTGCAGTGTATGTTGAATAATTAAAAACTGATATTGGCTTTCCTTTGTGCCTTGGAATATTTATCATGTCTTTCTGGATTTAAAAATACAAATTTCAACCAATTAGCCTATAAATAAATCTTAATTGAATCTAATATAGGAATTAAGAAGTTAGTGCATAGAAATCATTTTCTTAGACAGTTATTATTAATTCCTTTGATATTGCTAGAACGGAATCAAAGCAAAACTGAATAATGAATGGGTGCTGTTGGCCACACTTATCAAGAGGGAAAACCTTCTATACACAATTCTAAATATCCGGAAATACAAAAGCTTTCAAGTCAAAGAAAAATGCTTTGACTGTAACTTTTAGTAAAAATCTTGATGAAAAATTGATTTCTTTGTTTTTGCTTTCCCAATCGCGTGCATTGCAGAGCACACAAAAACAAATTTAACGGTTTCTAATAATTTTAATGGCTATTAAGAAAACAGTTTGGCGTTATTCAAAGAATCCTTTCAATGATTGGATTGAAAAAGTAACTATGTACAAGTTAACAATTTTTATGCAATATGGGAACACAAAATGATTTTGATTCAATACGCTGCCAATCACATACTTATTGGATTCTATGAAGAAGCGTTTTAACCAGTTATAACATTTCTTAAAAACCTAAATTTATTTAAAAATATTTATATACAACGTGCTATCAACTCATTGATGGTATTACCACGATCACCATATTCACCGCCACGTTTAAATGGAACGGAAACTTTATTTTTCCAGCCTTCGCGAGGACTTGATAACTATGAATAGAAAACAAAACATTTATTGATTCAATCACAAGAATGTTTTCTTAGCGAACTTACCAAAAAGGCACACAAGAATTCAGTGACTGCTTTGAAATTGGGGCCCACCGTATAGATTTCATGAATTATATCTTCTAAACATATAATCCCCACTTCACCCAAGTTTTCTTCAATCATAGTGTTCGACTGGATAGCCGTCTTTTTGCCATCGATGCGAGCAAAACCTTTTTTAAATACCAACTCACGTACTGTAGTAATATTTGGATAGCCATAAGCTACAAACGGTTCTATTACTTGTAATAATATTTGATTTTCTTTGTTATTCTCTAAAAAGACAGCGTTGTGCCGAAAATTTAAATTCAAGGCTTTCATAATTTTGTTAGTGGTTTCGTCAAATATCTTTTTGCCAGCATGCCGCATTACCAACAATAGCTTTTGATTAGTCTTATCCACGTCCTTGGTGTCCAAAATATTAGACCGTCTCACCGTTCGTTTAATGCGGCGCGCTGTCCGTTCTGCCTTCAGGTAGTTCATTACAAACGATTCTGCTCTACGAAACTTGTGATGCTTTTTTGCTTTAGCTACACGTTCAGTTTTGAGTTTCTTCTTTTGTTCCAGTGTCGCCTTATCCTGCAATATACGACGCTTCCGATGTGCCAAAACTGAAACAGTTTTGCCTGGCAACTTATTGGGAACAGCGTACCTGGAATATATAAAAGATACATTGACTTATATGTATTCGTATTTTAGCCAGAATCATTACTTTTCCATTTTAACTTATAATATTATTTCACAAAATCAAGGATTTAGATTTGAGAATAGAAATTAGAGCACGTGTGATTATTTCTTTTTTTCCAACTGCAAAATGAAAATACAAAAATTCAGCGTTGTATAAAAAGTAGTGCTGTCTACTGCTGTATATTATCGTCAGAATTAATGATATACAAGATTATCTGCAAGCTCCAGCTGATTTATTGGTTATTGTGCAAGGTATATCAATATAAGGTAGACTCGCGGCGAAAGCGAATTAATATGGATCTTCCAGGACTGTCAAACAGCTTCGTATGTCAAATTAGTATTTTGACATTTGTGAATGAATTGCATAGAGTTGCTTATATTTTATCACATCAGCACGTGCTGATTATTAATTTTTATTTTAAATAAAGTAAATCGAAACAAGAAGATAGCTTTATTTAGTGCAACATACACAGTGCCTGTGTCCAAGTGGGCGTTGAATAATCTAAAGCATTTAGTTCGTGTTAATGCTGGTGCACAAAATGCTGCCACTGAATTTGTTGAACAAGAACTTCTCTTTAATTTGCACTGATCTTATGGGACGAGGTTTGATTTCAAGGGAGTTAACTTGGTCATAAACTATGACTCCACCTTGTACTATATCGTATATACATATGTACATCGTATTGACCGTACAGGTAGAGAAAAAGACCGGGAAAATCGATTACATATTTTACGCAAGACGATACACCACATTTGAGAAGGTGCCTGCCACTCTATGAAATATATTGCCTACCGCAATCTAATTGGTGTTACCCATACTGAAGCCCAAGCTAAGGGAATTATGGTAAAAATAGTGTATGTTCATATATAAGTATTTAAAAAATTTGAACTGTTGCTTATTTACCAGGTTCGTGACGGTCCAGATGATACTGGTAGATATTTTGATCGTCCCGGTAAATTGTCGGATTACTTCCCCTCTCCGTACCCCAACGAAGAGGCTGCCCGTGCTGCTAAGAATGGTGCCTATCCACCTGACTTAAGTTACATTGTTTCAGCCCGCAAAGGTGGGGAAGACTACATCTTCTCCTTACTTACCGGGTACTTTGACGCACTAGCTGGTGTACAACTGCTTGAAGGTCAATATTTTAACCACAATTTCGTACAATTGGTATGGCCCAAGTGCTGTACAATGAGGTCAGTAATATTTCATAATAAACCAATATTGTAGTTACCATTTCATTTGTCTTAAGGTTATTGAATATCAAGATGGCACCCCACCTACTCAAAGTCAATTGGCCAAGGATGTAGCTGCTTTTCTTAAATGGACCTCAGAACCAGAACATGATGTTCACAAGAATATGATTATTAAAGTTATAGGTATCAAGACATTCTTGACCATCATTTCTTATTACATTAAGAGACACAAGTGGTCTTCATTGAAATCAAGAATGATCTTCTATGTGCCCAAGAAAGATTCGAAGCTAAATTATTTATAAAATAAAAACGCCACACATTTCTATTTACAAACAAAAGATTATGCAATTAAGCTCACTTTACAGAAGAACTAGAGCCACTATAATCTACTGATAGTGATTGAAAAATAAATATGTTTTTAGAAAAATGTTTAAACTAAGAGCTAAATTTAAAACCAAGGAAAAGTCAAAGAAAATAAAAATTACTGTTACGAGTAATTTAAATAACCAAAATAAACTGAAGTTATCTCTTAAGGAAAAGTTTCTCATTCAACAACTCTTGCAGAATTAATATATTTATGCAAATACTTTTACACAAACACTTATTCTTCTAGTCAGAAATTAAAAATTTTCTTCAAGGAAAGAAGAAGACTAGTAAATATACTTTGACAGTCGTGGCTGATCAGAGCAAAGTAGCAAAAAATTCTTAAAACAGCTGTCGAGGCTACCTGTTATGAATTTGCCTTGGTTATTGTGGTTCGATCAGTAAAAAATTGTTAACGCGACACATTTGCTTACGTGTAAGTAGACCTCTTGGACTTTACAATTTTAAAACATCTTGTTGATGTTCAGCTGTTGTAGGCTTGAGGCTATCTTGTAAAGGATTTTTCAACAATAACTTTGTTTTCTAAAACAATATATAACAAAAAATATAGATCAAGATGGTTCAAATTTGTATTGTATTACGACGATAAAAGTTCGGCAGTTATGAAAAATTACATCTGCGAATATCCACCACGACCACGCTCACAGGTGTCGATTCCTTCATCAAAGGTTATAATTGCCTTTTGGCAAAAAGCGTGATCTATTGACCGTTACCGCATTTCCAGCCTCATCTTCGAAAAAAGCCGTCCCAATCACGCCTCCAGGCCACGTACCGCACCTAATTACGCCCCCAGACCACATAGCGTACGATACAGTGACACGTTGAGCATCAATAACCGCTCTAGGATTTTCAGAAGCCCTAATGTGGCAATTTGGCCGCATTTTGCAATGTAACTTTAACAGAACCACCATTTTCATAGTGGATTTTAATTATTTTAATGCTGTTTTCGTGCAAAGTTGAATTCATTGTAACAATAGCCAATGCAGCTACTAGGAATATGTCAAAAAACGAAATGTCAAAACTATCATGTGTTGGTATTGCCCTAATTGAAAAACAAAGTTCTTGTTGAAAAACCCTGTTACCCTGTATTACCATGATTAGGCCTCCTTCTGGGATACAAAATTGTATGAAGTGATCTCAAAATTGTTTATGTGGGTTTTTAATTAATATTCACATAAATTTTAAAACAAAAGAATTTACTATTTTATTCTTCCTTGTTTATTTAGTTCAATTTAATTTTTGAATGCAATCATTCTACCTTAGTTTTATTATAGGTCTGTCTGCGTACACATATTTTGCATTATTTTGTGCAAAATGTTGCAAAATCTTGCAAAATGTTGTCTGCGTACTCCAAATCTCTTGCAGCGAGAGAGCCAAAAAGAGAATTTTTTGACAGTTGGAATTTAGAGAACTTGCAAAATGTTGCTGGAGAAATTTCTGCTTGCAAGATTTTGCAACTAGTTTGAACAGCTGTTTTTATTTACTGTTTGAATGAAATAATTTTTGTGAAATAAAAATAAAAATTGGAATTTAACAATGCAGAGGCAAGTAGTTAGAATTGTGTTGATTTTTAACGTTTATAATAAATTATAATTAACAAAACATTTTACTTCGTGCTAGAAACGTCCAAATATACAGTGCGACCGTGATGACCAGCAGAACTTTGTGAGACAAACTTTGCGTACACATATGCTAAAATTCTTTTGCTTTGTTTTTTCAATCGTTTACTAACCGATCAGCTGTTTTCTTGCAAGATTTTACTGGATGCTGTCTGCGTACTTTTTCAGATATTTTCAGCCGACAGAGTAAAATTGGTCTTACTCTCCCAAAAAAAAGTTACTGAGTATTTGCTACTGGAAAAGTACGCAGACAGACCTTATATTATATGTATGTATATCCTAACATAATTGCTAAGCCTTACCTTGGTCATTACTTCTGTTAGCAATATATTATGACATTTCAAGTTACGTTGATTACTGGTGTGAAAGCTAGTAAGCACAAAAAAACAGCCGCTAAACAAAGTTATCATCGTCATCGGTTGATTTATCGTTAATCAAGCAGTTATCCATCTCTATTTGTACTAGGAATGCAAAAAACAAGCAAGTAACTCAAGCAGAGCTACTACGAGTGGCATCAAAAAAGCTGAATTATTGAAAAAAGTTTCGCGCTCATGATGACAAAATCCATAAAACAAAGGAGTGTACATGTTCAAATGAGTTTTACCGAAACGTAAATGAGAAAGAGTAGTTGAGATAGCTGGAAATGAAAACACAAGTGAAATAAAATTAATTAATAGACGAGTGAAAGAAATAAAACATTAGAAGAGATAAAGAGACACATGAATAAATAAAAAATATTTATTTATTCCTCCTCATTCGATCACCGAAAATGTTTAAACAAAATCAAGGCAGGCATATCAATAAAATTTGTTAACAGCGACACAGAAAAATTAGAAGTCAAATGTGCTTTGGAAGTGTCCGTGCTTTGAAAGCTTTCTGCAAAAGTAAACTTTCTGGTTTTATTTTTTGTTAAGTAGGTGGAACTGAAACGAGACGAACAATACTTGTACACAGTCTTACACACATATGCAATAACAAGAGGCAGATAATATTAACAATAAAGCAACTATTAAACAAGAAAAAAAAGGGGAGTTGCATTACCTTGCCAGCGGATGTGTTATTTTGTTTTGTACGTGCATACGTACTCTTAATTTTCTGTGCTCCTCATATATTGGATTGAGAATTAAAAATGTTTAGTTATTTTATTTAATTCAACTAACAAAGTGAGTGAGTCCAGTCGGTCGGTGTTGGAGGTGTATTTTTGTACAACACTGTTTTTTATGGACTGGAGGGAATGGCACAAAAAACATTATAAACAAAGCCAATATTTTCAATTTTTGTTTTAACAAGTTTTCATAATTCTTAACATGGTATTTAATTTGGTGTTTGTTGCAATCCGGTGTTGCCGTAATCTTACACTCCCCATAAAATAATTTTTCTGGGTAGGGCAAATTAATTACCCATTTTAACTGATCTTGCATACCACACACTAAATCATATACAGAAATTATATATTTGAAAATTCTTTTATTTTTAGTTGTGACTTTTTGTGACTAAGAGTGAAATATTATTACATTATTAAAACGAATAAAAATAATTTATTTTAGGTTGCGTTATTAATTTATTTATTAAATTACATTTAATAGTTAAATATGTAATACTAACAAAAGAGTGAAAAAAAATTTAATAATAAATGAAAAAATAGCGAATAACTTGCACAAAAATATACGCATCTGATATTCAAAAACAGATAACAATTTTAGTGAGAAATAACTAAAAACGGCAGCTCCGCTTGCAACCCTTTTTCGCCATTCACTTATGCATTGAACATACAAACGTATGTATGTGAGTAAATTTTTCTCTTATTTTGTTTCAACAGCAAGTTCATACCAACAGTTACTAAACAAATGCCGGGTTGTTAGTGTCGTGAAGTGTCTATTTTATGGTTCGCATCGAATGCTACTGAAAGTACACGTGTTATGTTAAAATTCAAGAAATAATAAAAACATGTACATACCTACATACATATGTGTATAACTTCTTTAAAGAATTAAAATCGGTTTTGAGATATTAAATGTGGCATTTATTTAATTTATGTATGTATTTGCCTGAACATAAAAAGATCCAATTGTTTACCTTTGTATATATGCAAAAAAATAAAATGAAACATCAATATGCATTCATACAGTCCGTAACACATAATGTTGCTGGTGGTTTTTTTTTTTGCTGATTAAATGGATGACGAAATGTGAAACGAATTTCAGTAGTAATCAGTGTGGCCAGATTTGAGAAATGTTGCAATTGAAAAAAATTTAGAAGTTTAAAAAAGTATCTTCATACAAAGCCCGTTTTTTATTTTTTATACATATATACAAAAAAAATTATTTTCTTTGAAAAAATCCATTTTTCAGCAACACAGTTGTACCCAAAACGGGTTTATTTTTAATAAATACGTAATGAAAGGGATTTCAAAAGCAAAGAAGCTATTGAAAAAGCCTCAATGGAATTGATTTAGAGAAAAAAAGTTTTTTGCTATTTTTGTTGGAAAGGGGTACCTCTATGCAAAAATAAATTTTTTGGTTGTAACACAATTTTACCCAAAACGTGTTCATTTTCAATAAATACTTGTAATTTTCAATAAATGCACATTTAAAGGACTTTCAAAAGCAAAGAGGCTATTGAAAAATCCTCAATCGAATGGATTTAGACAAAAAAAAATGTTTGCTATTTTTTTGGAAAAGGGTACTTACCTCTGCAAAAATCAGTTTTTGGGTTGTAACACAACTTTACCCAAAACGTGTTTAGTGTTAATAAATACATATTGAAGAGTTTTTATTTTTTAAAAAATTTTTTGTAAACTTGAAATATGTGAAAACTTTTATAAGCTTTAAATCTTACAAATACAAAATTTTACGAATATGACTGTGAACCGTCACCGTTTCTTTAAATTTGGTAATAATTTGTACGTGTATAACTTTTATTTCTGCTCACTGTATACTGCGCAGGTTGAACATTTTTTTGGCGACAAACTTATTCGCTCCATCATTTATTCAGCTCAAATAACGTGTATTTTTATTTCTTATTTAAAACTTCATTTAGTCACTGTTTGCTGCTTTTCAAAGTTAGATGTACATGAAGACAATACTGAAATATTAAAAAAGAGTTATTATCGCAAATAAATAAATAAATTGTTCGTACTTATTGACAACTAAATAAACAAATCATGTTTATATCTATTGATATCAAATAATTATAAATAATGTAGTTTTTCTAATTGAAATTACAAAATTTTAGTGCCAAATAAAAATAAATGAAAAACAAAATATAAAAACAACAGTTAATATAAATTAAAAAAAAACGATTAAAACTGAAAATAAAAAATTATGCCAGAACGTTTTGGTAATAATGTTACAACAAATCTAGTCGAATTAACAAATCGCAATAACGCAACAGCAGCAGATGACAATGTCAATAAAGACGTTAAAGATGTGGCAGCCAAGGAGGAGGACCTGCCGTTGGATGGTGTGGATGATGACAAAATCGTACTTAAACGCAAATTAACATTAATGAATGGTGTGGCAATAATTGTTGGCACCATAATCGGTTCGGGTATTTTTATAGCGCCAACGGGAGTTTTTCAAAATACAGAGTAAGTGGCTGAGGAAACCCTAGAAATACAAATTAATCAAAATAGGTATTTTATTTTCCTAAGTGCATTTTACAATGAACATATCGTTGGTCACAAGTAGAAAGGCCCTAACTCAAATAATTGTATCTAATTTTACAGAAAATGGTAAATATATAACAGAAAGTGTATTGAGCACAATAGAAACTGACACTATCATTTACTTGTTAAATGCTTATTTTTTTATACTATTGCACTAAAATTATGTGAAAAGGAGTATTTCTTTGAAATGCATTAGAATCACTGAAAAAGTCAATATCTTAAAAACTAGAGTTGGGGCCTTTCTACTTGTGACCATCGATATGTACATACATATGAACATACATACCCAGGTACATACATATACATATGAATTTATGTACATAAACCCACCCAGTCAGCATTTTATGAAATTAATGATCATATTAGTCTTTTTCGAGTCCTCCGTACGATTAAAATAATCATTTATGAGCTCGTTTTCGAGTCGAAAATGACTGTTCATTCGGGAGAAAATGGTACCCTAGCCGCGACTCTTCTAAGGGAGTCTTTTATAACTCGCACTTCTGATCAATTTCGAGACAGTTTGTGGTAGTTCTTACAAACAGTTGCGAGTCTTCTTCGAGTCATTTTTCAGTCATATTACTGGTCATTTACGAGTCTTTTTCGAATCATATTAAAAGAGAATTTTTAATTGAATTTTTGCTGTATCAATACAACCATTTATTATTGTTTTGATTTTAATTTAATTTATAAATAACATAAAAACTTATTTGCTAAACTTTTCTGGTGCAATTGCATTTTTGCCTTTTTCCGGAACTGTCTATACATGGGAGCCAAATCAGCAATGGTTATCTTCTCCGGCACATATCTGTAAAGAACCAGACAATTATATTTTTTGAACTATAACGATATGACTGCAGCGCTCAATTCCAATAGGACTTTAATAACTTTTGAAAACTAAAATTTAAAAGAAATATGGAAAACGCTTGATCTTAAAGGCCTTAACTGCAACTTCCCGCTAATTTTAACCGCTAAAACTGCTATAACTTTCGAATGTATCACCCGATTCCAACGTGGTGTGATGTAGCTCTTCCCTGCCTATAAAAAAAGAATCGAGAACTCTGATTGATTCGAGTTATTTTCAAAACTTCCTTTTTTCGAATTTTTTCGTTCAAGTTGGTAGCGCTTGAAGTGGTTTTTAGTTTTTGGAGACGATCGGCTAAGCCGTTTAAAAATTATAAGAAAAAAAATACTATTGAAAAAAAATTTTTTTCAGATTTTTTTATATGTATATATATCCTAAAAGGAAAGGATTCTAAGGCCGGCCACACACGTACAGTTTTAACTGTCAGTTTGAACTGCTCAGTTATAACTGGCAAACTTAACTGTGAACTGAGATGTACACACACGAACTCAAAACGTCGAGATCTGGTGAAAACTCGATTTTTTTAAAACAGGCTAAAACCAAGAACCTTCCACTTTTTTGAAAATTATCAATTTTCTTCGCGGGAAGTTAAAAATATTTATGAATTGCTTTTTATACATGTTAAACGGTAAATATTTGCGAGCACTTGAAACATATGTCCAAATTTACATTAAAAATTATTTACCAGGCTTTTAAATATATCAGCAGTAATTATGACTCTTAAACTTGCTGCTAAACATACGTGACAGAATTATTTGAAAATATTTACTTATTTTCGTCATTTTTATTACAAAAAAAATCTGAAAACTATAGGTATGACAAATTTAAAAAATATTTTTACCAGGTGCGTCTGTGTAAATACAATTTAAGAGCTGCTAAAGTTATTAGATTAAACGGGTACCCTTCATCAACCAGCATATTTAAAAACTTTTCAAATACATAAACTCTCGAACTAAGAATGAGAATTACTAAACCACATATATAGACATTAACGTTCTCCCTATTTCTGTGATCTTTTTATTATATGTACATACTCGTATATCGTCCCATAACCGAAAAAAACTTAAGCAACAAAAAGTAAATTTGACATGAGAAGCATTTTTTAATTATATTTTTACAAAAAAAAATATTGTTTTTTAACAGTTATACACGGCCAATACACAAAAACTCATCGTATTGGAAATCTATTAATTTTTTATTGGGCTCGTTACTATAAACAAAACTTCTACTTCACAATTATAAAATACAAGAAATTAAAATGAAAACTGAGAAACACACTTGAACTTATTATTTATTAAAAATAAACAAAATTTGCACTTCACAGTTATTACAAACAAAAAAGTGTAAAAGAGCTATAACTGTTTTAAAGATTTTTTAATGGGAAAAAGAAAAGATTGCGTTGCAAATGCATATCAATAGATTTACAATTAATGCACCAGCCTTGAGATTTCAAATTCTTTATAAATTTTTAATTCTAACCATTGCATAATAGTATATATTTATAGTTTCAAAACCAACTCTATTACGAAATCTATTGTTCATTTGATTACGCTTTGGCAATATTTTTTTTAGCTGCAGCTGAACCGTGTTTCAATGTTAAGAATAAAAAAATAAAAAGCGGCTTGCAAGCGTAACAAAAGGAAAAAAGAAACCAAAATGAAATAAATTATTGGCATCTCCACATTGAAAGAAAAAAATGAGCAATTTTTTAGAAATATCTGAGATGAAGTCACTTATTTCTTTGGTACCGAAATATTGTAAAAATAAAACAAATTTGTTATTGTTAAATTCTTACACTATTTCTGCATACAATAACGCCCACTAAAGGGGAAGGGGTCCAAAAATTATTTTATTTTATAGCCGCAAGTTTAAAGCGTTGGACGTTCCTTGACATAAAAAATATCATATGATTAATATCAGGGCACACTCATACAGGTAGGAGCGATAGCCCAGCCCAGTTGATTATTTTGTTGTTGGGAGAAATTCTAGTACAAACGTCAAAATTTGTTTACATATTTTACATACTTACAAAACTTAAGAGCAAATGTAAACACAAACATGTATATTTGTTTTTGTACTTTTTCGTTTTGTTTTGTTCTATACATTTAATTGTGACATTTGAATAAGATTTCACAAAAACAAAATGCATCTAGGTTTTTATTGTTGTAGAACCGCTCATACTTGTATCAGTGTTCCCTGGATTAATATAATTACAAAAAAAAAACTTAAAAAATTACGTTGTTTTTTAGAGGTTGATTTAGTTCTTCTTAGGGGAACTTTTTTTCCTCTTGCCTGATTCAGCCCATTTCCGAACTTGACCTTCAAGATGCATTTGTACCAAGTTTCAAGGATCTGGCTCTTTTTGTTTGGCCTGAATCGTGATTTCCACAGACCAACGGACATGCTCAGATCGTCTTAGATTTCATCACTGACCAAGAATATATATGTATATATATATATATACTTTATGGGTTCTCAGATGGGACAAAGTGAATACACCCTCCAATTCTGTATAAAAAAAATCATTCTCGATTACATCGAAAAAAATTTAGTCATACTTATATAAAAATTTTTGTTCGTTTACTTATTAAAAATACTTTCCTCTGTAAAATTTTGTTTTTGGCGTTTAAGTCTTTTCGGCGGTTATAGCTCGATATGTACTCTTTAAAAATTTTTGGAATATAAAGCACGCAGCATAGTTCAACTTAAAATATAAATTTTTCTGATTATAAGAACAGGTTTTTCATTTTTCGTTATTTGCAAAACTAAATAACTTTAGCGTTTAACTATTCTTATGTCCTATTTATTGTTAGTTAACCCGTTCTTAAAAAAGGCCTAATTCATAAAATATATTTTTTGTTGATAAGCTGGGTATTTGCCAATTTCTTTAAAGAACGTTCTACCAAACTATCGTAGGCGAGTTTACTTGCTTTTAAATTTTTCATATGCCCTCCCCCTTCTTCAGATATTGGCAGTAAGACATACGTTTTATATGTTATCAGCCAAAGGCTAAGTTGTGGAAAAGAAGCATCGACCGCAAGTGGATATGCTCTTAGTGAAAAAACGTATTTTGCGGCAAAAACATTAGGGCTCGAAAACGAATCCTTAGAGCAGATCCTTTTATAGTGACAATAAAATAAGAAACCACACCCCATATTGCGACCAAGCTTAAGTGAGTTAATAAATTTGGCTGTCCTACTGTCTGCAACGGGTTTCTTTGCCGTCTCCTGTAAAAACGGTCGAGTAACTTCAAAGTAGACTTTGATGCACTGTTACATTTAGGGCGGATTTTTGGGATCTCAGTTAAACTAGGTTTAGTTAATCTGAAAACAGATTTTTGCCGCTATTATCAAGTTTTTATACAAAATTTGAACGGAACAGCTTAGTTTTGCTTAAAATGTGTGTCCTTAATGAAATAATAAAAAAAAAAAAATCGCAGTCGGATGGAAAGATCAGAGTTTCAGACTTCCTTAAACTAGGTTTAAACTTAAACCACCTCTCAAATACCCGACCTTACTGTTAGAATTGTGAGACCTATTTGTATACCAATTTTTAGCTCTCCAGCTATGGTGGAAGTGTCGTTAAATACAACTAAGTGGTTAAATACAACTAAGTTGTTAAATACAACTAAGGAGGGAAATTTTACATACAGGGTTAACTATTTCTATTCTTGAAAGAGTATATAGGGTTGGAGGTTTATAGTATTGAGACTAGAGATTTAATCATATTTAATCTCAGTTTTTATCTGGGAGCAAGTTACAGCATTCGCTATCGATCACAATTTCCATTTAAATTATATTGAAATTTCTATCAATATCGAGTGCGGTAATTTGGCCCCTGTAAATATATATGTATAACACATTTTCTTCTTCCCGTTTTTTCAAATTTCATGTTGTTTTTTCTTACGCAGTAAAGCAATTTTATGAGGTTTAAGCTTCCAATTAAAAACAAAACAGCATACTGGATTAGTGCTCAATTAATTATATTTTAAGATTAGTTAATAGTGGTTAGCGCCTAAGCTTAATCTCAATCCGAAAAAGTGGTCCTAACAAAAATTAAAATAAATTTAAAATAATAGCGTAGTAGAAATGTCTAACTTGGGAATTAAATTTTAAAAGACTTAAGGTGTAATTCATAAAAAAATATTTGTTGCTTATAACATCGTTATTTGACATATTTCTGTACGATAAATGTCAAATAAGAATATTATAATCGTGGAATATTTTTCATGAATTAAGCCTTTAAGGACTAATTTGTAACAAATATTTCATGCTTATAACCTTGTGTTATTTGACAAACTTTCTATTAAAAAAATTCAAAGAAACCTTTTTGTAAACATACAATATTTTTTATGAATTAGACTTTTGGAAGAGACCTCAAAGGGTTAACTTGAAGTAGAATATTTTAAATTAACAAGAAAAGCAAAAACCAAAAATGGTTTGCAATAATTTTTATCAGCAAATCAACATAATTTTCATGTAAAAAATATCGAAAAAATACATACAACCAAACACACCTACATATGAGTAAATAATAATGTGGAAAAATAATAAAATGTATACCATGAGCTAAAAACTGAGACTAATTGATGATCAAGACATACTTAATTGATTTATATGCATACAATTTTTAATTAAATGATACAAACTTTATAAAATACAAATGGAAAGATATCAACTACAGTGTAGATCAAAACAGCTTATAATATTAGACGTAAAAATACTATAAAATCTTGTTGATTTTAAAAGGTGTTTGGCAAATGCGGTGTCGATGATATCAAATCTGCTGCCAGAGTTGCCATTGCAGACTGAAGCAAATGCGAGCTTTAAAGATTGGCTGACAGGGCTGAATCACAATGTAAAATAATGCCTACTTAAGAAATAATATTATGGTTCTTTGATACACTAGGGAGTAAAAATATTTCCTTTCTTGAAATATTCAGGAGATTCAAATGGCAGTCATAAAGTCTTAAGTTGTAAAATATCAAAAAGACAAAATATGACTGCAGGTGATAAGAAAACTGCCTGATATCAAATTAAATTAAAAAACTAAAATAATCCCTTGTATGTAAGAATTTACATGTTCCAAATACTTCCATATTAGCGAGTTTTTTTAAAATAGTTTTAAAATTTATTTTATTTTAATATTTCAACTGCTTGAAAATTTTTTGTGCAATTTTTATAACATAAAAGAATATTTTAAGCATTTAGTAACTTCTTTTTGTAGATTTCTGATAGAGATTAATTCGCATTTTTAAAATATGTTGCTACTTTTTATAATTTTCGCCTCAAAAGTTGTTTTGTTCTAAAAGTCATTTAAGGATAATTTTTCCCAATTTTAAATTTTTGCAAATTTATTGGTTTTTCAGTGGAGTTTTTTGCTTTTAAGTGTTTTGAAAAAAACTGAAAATATTTTTGAATTTTTGCTGATGTACGCAGTATACAAAATTCCCTAAGTTTTTTAAAATAATTTATTTATATTAAATTCAATTAAGATTCACAGGCTAATACTTCGACATTTTTGTTTTTACATTCAGAAAGACATGATAACTATTCCAAGGCACAAGGAAAAGTCAACATCAGGTTTTAATTATTCAATTTACACCGCAGAGTAGAACAGCTGTTTTCGAAAGCCACTACACTTTGATCATCAGTGCTCATGTACATTTTTTCACCACTTATTATTAAGTGGCTTAGTTAAATATGATAACAGTTTTTATTTATACAAAAAAAATATCTGCACAAAAACTTAAAAAATTAAAAATAAACCTTTATTACGACAATATAAACAAACAATTTTGAAAACTAATATTTTAGTACTCTTTTTGTATGAAAAAAAAAATAAAAATATTTTTAAACTATTTTAAAATATAACAATATGGTATATTAGCACACTGTTTGAATATCCCAATTGTATATTGAATTGTTTGTTGACTCCAAAAACAAAACTGAAATTAAACTTGTTTTCCTTTAATTTAGGTCAGTTGGAAGTTCACTTCTAATTTGGGCAGCATGTGGCATATTGTCGACAATTGGTGCATTATGCTATGCGGAACTGGGTACTAGCATCACACGTTCAGGAGGTGACTATGCTTACTTGTTAGTGGCATTTGGTCCTCTTGTAGGATTTTTAAGATTATGGATTGCCTTATTGATAATAAGGCCCACTACACAGGTAAGCTTCAAAACTGACTTTCTTTTTATGGGATTAATTATTTCATGGGACAAACTACCTTGTTGAGGTTATAGAGTCGTGGTCCACACTGTGAAGCTTTTGTTTCAGTGGTTTTTATTTTCTACTAAGAAAGAGTGAGATGATGTCAACCGAATATGTAAATTGATTTGATGTTCCATTAGGCATGATCCCGTCACTTCTCACGCGTAAAAGTTGCACCACACACTGGCTTTGAGTGGAGATAATGGATCATAGTCCATCACATGCGGATTTTTTTCGTAAATAGAAATGCGTATCGTCAATTATGGTTATTTTTGTTTCAAAATCGTCCTAGTCATAGTTGACATAATTATTCCACGGAGTATAACAATCCATTTCTAGGCTGTTTTTTGTATACTGAAGCTGTCTATTTTAAAAATGTCAAATATGATTAATGTACAACGTCATTTGCAAATATTATCACTTCGATAGAGTGATTGAATTTGGCCCAACCTGTACATTGAAAACAAGTTTGTTTATTCTAAATTATAAATATACATATGTATGTATATGTGAAACCAATTTAAAAAAGTTTCAAGACGGTTTAATGCTAACAACAGGTATGTGTGAGGGGCTTTTGTATTTTAAAATATGCACAAATATATGTTTCCATTGAAGATGGCACCGTGAACCAAAAAGAAAAAAAAACAATCTTAAAACATGAATTTTGCGTTTCATTTTTAAACATGAAATATTAAAATAAGAATGTTTTTTATGTTATTAACATATTTGTTATTTTTATATCGAAGCATTTTTAAAACTAAAATGTACGCTTTTATTTTTATTTATTTAAAAACAATAATAATTCATTTTTATTCAAAATTGTTTTAATGCTAAAAATAATAACGAAAATTTTTAAAATATGTGTCCAATTGTGTCATACGATCACGTGATCACTGCACATCTCTAGTTTGCTAAAAAGTTATTCAAACGTGAAAAAATTAACGAAAGCTGTTAATCTTGAATTTGAATGCACACATTTATTTATTACAATTAACTTGAATTGATGTTTTATTGCTTTCAAATATCTACATTTTCGTATTTATCAGAAGATGAGTGGATTTTTTATATTAAAACAATTGTTTTTTAAAGTCAAGGCTATGAGTGTGAAAATATTTAACACGAAAGTTCAATTGCAAATTGTTTGTAACTGCCTGGAATTTTTAGCAATAATCAATTTGAATAATGTGATTTTAATTGGGATTTTGTTATTTTCTTATCTTGCAGACAATTGTTGCACTAACGTTTGCGCAGTATGCGGCAAAACCGTTTTTTGAAGATTGCAATCCTCCTGATAGTGCTGTGAAACTATTGGCTACAGTCTGTTTATGTAAGTTAATTTGAAAATTTAAAAAAAAGTTTTCTTTTACAAAATAAATAATGATAAATGGGTTTTGGGCAAGTTAATTAGTGTGATTTAAAAAAAACTTGAAATTGTATTTTCATAAAAGTGTACACAGAACCAAAAAAGCAACCTTAAAACATAAACTTTATGTTTTAGTTGTTAAAAAGCTTCATTAGGAGGGAAAAAAGTTCCCCTAAGAAGAACTAAACCAAACTCTAAAAAAACAACATAATTTTTTAAATTTTTTTGTGTAATTTTGTTAAGCACATGATATATTTTTATGTCAAAGAAGGTCCAAAACCAGAAAATCAGAAAAATTTACTTTTGGACGACCCCGCCTCCCTTTTGTGGGCGTTGAAGTAACATATTACATGGAAAAATAGTGTAAATATTTAACAAATTGCATAATTTAAGTCTACATTCCTTAAGAACTGAATTTTAAAGCTTTTATGACGAAACCGAGATGTGCTCTGATCTTCCTCTGTCCTACCTTACCTCCACCTTTGCCCCCTAAATGACCCTATCAAAAAAAAAAACATTTTTTTTTTCACTTCATAACACGAAAAATAGAGTTTTTAGTGCTTTATGGCAAAGGTGAGATTTCTCCCCCACGGCGCCTCCCCTTTATTTATTGCCTAATTCATAAAAAATATTTCATACTTACTAACCGTTTATTTGACACATTTCTATGGAAAATTTGTCAAATAAGGCTTTGATAAACATAAAATACTTTTTATGAATTAGGCAGTTATTGTTTCAAATAAAATTTCCAGGTTTCCTGACGGCCATCAATTGTTTATCGGTGAAATGGTCAATGAAGGTGCAAGATGTGTTTACAGCGGGAAAACTTTTAGCTCTTCTTATGATCATTTTAGCTGGCATCTATCGAATTTGTACAGGCCATATGGAAAATTTTGAAAATGTCTGGGAGGGCAGCTATGGCATTGAAAACATTGGTTTCGCCTTTTATTCTGGCCTATTTGCGTTTGGCGGTTGGAATTATTTGAACTTCGTGACAGAGGAATTGCAAGATCCATATAAGTAAGTATATTAATTAATTATTGAAAATTTAAATTTATTTTTTATACTTTATGCAATCTAAAGACCAGGTTGTGCTCATATATAATTGAATAATTCCTTATGACTGCTTAAAATAATTTGGCTATAAAAATCCAAAATCGAACTAATCTAGTTAAGCTGTTATTTATGAAAACCACTGATGGACATACATACATACGTATATAAGTATGTATATTCTGTCAAACGATTGTTAAGGAAAATATTTTCCTGCCTTGTCTGAAGCGTATTTCCAAAACCCCCGAAAAGATATGACCGTCAATTCTGGAGAAATCACAAAATCGTTACAAAATACACAATATTTATGTACTCGTATATTAAACTAAATTTCTATCCCTTCTTTGGTTTTTTTGTATTGCACAATAGTTTTATAAAGGGGTTTTCAACAAGAACTCTATTTTCTAAAACAAAATAAAACAACAAATTTAGATGGAGGTGATTTCAATTTTTATTGTATTACGAAGAGAAAAGTTCAGCAATTACGAATGCAAAATGATATCTGGCAAATATCCACCATAAGTGATATCCACGTCATCAATAATAGGCCAAAATTGAGTTGTTAACATGTCGCGATAACGTGATCCATTAACCGTTACCGCCGCATCTTCGAAAAAAAGACCAGCCGTATCTTCGAAAAAAAGGCCACATAGCACCCTTGGATTTTCAGAAGGCCAAATACGGCAATGTTGCCTGTTGACAGAAGGTCTCAGAAGGACATAATCGACCTTCCGTTGTCCGAAAATATCCCAAATTTTACGAACCACCAGTTATCCACTATTTCATAGTGGATTTTAATTATTTTAATACAATTTTCGAGCGAAATTGAATTCATTGAAAACAATTGCCAATGCATCACTACGAATACGCCAAAAAACTAAATGCCAAAACTATCATGTTGTTGGTGTTGCCACAATTGAAAAACAAATAGTTCTTGTTGAAAAACCCTTTATCTTAGCATTTGAATTTAATTTTTTAAAGAGCTCTTCATTCTATTTTATTTCCAAGTGCTACATACTATATCACTTGTTGCTTCTTTATTAATGTTCGTTCTTCTTTCAAACTTTTTTTCCATTCATGCTTAAGTGGCTTCATTGTATGGAAACTGGCAACTTCAACGCAACATTGAGTTTGCCAGTCAACGTAACACGTCATAGCAGATTTATTTTTAAAGGATATAGAATAAAATTCCCATCAAGGACATTCATTAAAGATTCCTTTTGTATAAACAGTTAAGAAAATACAACAACTTGTTGATTTTGTGGATAAAATACACATTGATATTCATACACACCCAGCGAACACAACAACAAGTGAGCACAGTGGCAAATGATTTTGCTAAAATTCCTTTATAAATTTTGCTACAAACGTTCTGGCCTGTTGCCGTTCCGGTGCGACAATTCTGTAAATTTGCTAATTCATCATGCGATTAATAACATGATAGTAATTATCGTATGAACGTTTTGTGGAATATTTCGTCAATCGTTTCTGTTCATTTTTCTACGGTTGTACATTGTATGCTTGAAATTTTCGTAATAATTCTCATTTAATTCTTGGGAGTTATTTACAACAGTTTGAACTTATATTTACATTATTTTCTATACCAAGTTTGTCATAGAATTTTTCATGAAATATTTTCATTTAATTCTTGGGAGTTATTTACAACAGTTTGAACTTATATTTACATTATTTTCTATACCAAGTTTGTCATAGAATTTTTCATTAAATATTTGCTGGGCAAATATTTTATGCTTAAGTGCATACACATTTGGAAAATCTCCTTCTCAACCCTCTTTTAAAGGTGTGTATGTAACCAGTGAACAATTTTTTTCTTTATGTCTGATGGCAGATAAAGTTTTAACCTTTTTCACAAAAATTAATTGAATTGCGGAAAAACTTTTTGGTGTCATTTCACTCTATTCTTTCTTCACCTGCCTTATTTTGGCAATTTTATTGTAAACCACTTACGAAAAATCATGCACATTTACATGTGTATGTGAGTTTTCCTTAGTGCCTTTCTTTCTTTAAAAAAAAGAAATAAAAATATGGAGAACAACTGACCTTAAAGGCCATCCCTGCAAATTTCTGCTGATTTTTACCGCTAAAAACGGTATTACTTCAATTTTGAAACTGCTATAACTTTCGAATGGATCAGCCGATTTCCATGTGGCAAGCGGTGATTGGTGTAGTTCTTCGATACCTATAAAAGAATCGAGAACACAAAATTCAAAATTCAAAAATTCACTTTTTCGAATTTTTCGTTTACGACATCTCACGAACGCGTAAATTTTGAGGCGATTGGTAGCGTTTGGGGTGGTTTTTGATTGTCAAGAGTTCGCTAGATCGGAAAAGCCGTTTAGAAATTATTCCAAAAGAAAAATCTATTGAAAAACCATATTTTACAGTTTTTTTAATATTTCCGAAAATGTACTGGTCCGAACCGGCTCCAATTCACAAGAATTCGAAGTTTGAAGCAACCCTTTGAAACGCGATTAGGTTTGGTAGGATTCGGTTTAACCGTTCGAAAGTTATAAGAGGGTCACATACTTACACACACACACACGCACACACACATTTGCATACAGACATAGTGACGGCTTTTCATTAGTAGTAAGGAAAGCTTCCTAGAAAATCATAACATCGAGATCTAGTGAAAACTAGATTTTTTCAAAACGGAAAGTAACTTCCCGCTTTTTTTAATTTTCAATTTCCTTAGCGGAAAGTTAAAAAGTCTTCCAACAAGGACTTTGCAAGGTATTCTTCAAATAAATTATTTTATTTATTTATTTGTCTATTAATTGTACCTATTCAACGTCTCTGAAATACATTTTTATGTAGAAATAAATATCTCTTAATTTCTATTACATGCTTTTGAATAATACTAAATTATCATTCATGTCAGGATCATATACACTTCGTATATAAAAGTAGTAAAACTTGTAGTAACAAATTTATTTATTTTCACAATTCCACAGAAACCTGCCGCGCGCTATCTGGATTGCCATGCCTTTGGTAACGGGCATTTATGTTCTCGTAAATTTGGCCTATTTTGTTGTGGTTTCCAAGACAGAAATGTTAAGCTCGTTGGCGGTGGCTGTAACATTTGGTAATCGTATGTTTGGACCTTTAGCATTTATGGTACCGATTTTTGTAGCCTTAAGTACATTTGGTGGTGTGAATGGTGTATTGTTTACATCGGCACGCCTGTTTGCCACCGGTGCCCAAGAAGGACATTTGCCAAAATTCTTTCAGCTCTTTCACGTCAAACAACAAACACCCATACCATCATTACTGTTTTCGGTAAATTGAAATGTTATTTTGGTATATAAACATTTCATTAATATTTCATATTATTTGTTTTTTCTTCCCAAATTTTTAGTGTCTTATGTCTATTGTGATGCTATTAACGGCTAATGTTTATGCCTTAATAAACTATTTCAGTTCAATTCTATGGCTATCTGTAGTGGCCAGTATAGCCGGTATGTTGTGGTTAAGAAGAAAGAGGTATTTATTTAAGTATTTTATTGAACGTTGACAACTTATTTTTTTTTCAAATATTTTCAGACCGGATATACCACGACCAATACGTGTACACACTGCCTTGCCAGTTATTTTTATCATCTGTTGTGTTGTTCTAGTGCTTATGCCAAGTTTAACTCAGCCACTGAATTTGCTGATTGGCATTTTCATTACTTTAGCAGGAGTACCATTCTATTACGTTTGCATAGCTTGGGAAAATAAACCCCAAAGTTATGGGCGAATTTCTAATGCTATAGTGGATATGTGCAGAGCTCTTTTTAATACAACAATTATAGAAGGAAATGAAGATGTCAAATATTAATTCCTTCAAAGCAAAAATCTCAAAAGGATCAGAGTAGCAAGACTTGAATATTGGATCCAATTTTTACACATTTGTAAATCTTATTATTAGAAAAGGTCACAATGCGCCAACATGAATTGCTTTAACATTATTAAACGGTTCTAAATATTATCTGTGTGTTTGACCCCCATTTTATGCAAAATCATAAAACAATTGTATTACATTAAAATTTTTTGGTATTAGCACGAGAATTTTGTGTACAAATACATTCACAATGATAAAGATCCCCCGCTTGATATGATATTATTTTTGTAATATTTAGTACTTAAACTTACAATTAAGCAAATAACGATTAAAGCTATACAATTTAACATAAGATTCCCTTTTTAGTACAACATTCAATTTAGTTCCAAATAATATTTAATTTTTGTAATTTGTAATTATTTAAAGCTTTAAAAATCGCTTCAAATAAAATGCATGCATTTCATATAACGACCATTTTAGGGAAACTTTATTAAAATAACATAAGAAATCAATAAATATTTTTGAAACTAAGAAAAAATAGTTTTTTCATGCGTATAATTTAAAGCAAATATTTAAAAAGGCTGAACAATTTGTGAAAAGTGTATTTTAAGTACACTTCAAAACACAAATTTCGATTAATATCGATTGAAGTAATTTATCCCCAGACAATAGCATTTTCATTAAAATATTATAACCCCTTAATCACTTAGTGTTTGAATGAATATTTTACTAGATGACATTAAAATCTGGCCTTTGGCCCGCCATATATGTATATCTCCCAATATTTTGTTATAAATGAAATTTATTTTACTTTTTGGTAAAGCACCAATGAAATGCATATAGACATTGCTTAACCATCCACAAATAAATTTCGTTTAAAATATAACTATGACAATATTTCAAAGTTAAAAATTTCATAAAAATTTTGTTGTTACTTGCAAAAGTTTCAGAGCTATGGGTTAATCTTTCATTAGTATACCAGACGAAAAAGCCAGAAAATAAGGCAATTTTAAATAGTTTCACTGTTCATACCTCGTGGCTTTAAAGTCGGTTTTAATAATGTTTTATGTAGATGAAAGATAGCAATCTGTTTCAATATAGATAGTTTTCAGGTCTTAAAAAGAGAAATACAATGCTAAAACGCTTTCAGATTTAAAACAGAAATCAAAGGGCAAAAACATACACTTTATTGTCATGTGTCTTCTCAATACTATCCCCTCCATTCTACTTCCTGCATTTGTAGGGGACGTCCCCTGGTCCTACTTAAAATGTAAACATTTTAAAAAAGATCTCAAATAGGAGGCCGCAGTAACTCTTCGAAGAGTTATTAAAAGGAAATTATCGATACATGTATATATTTTTTATTACTTTTTATGTTAAATGGGTTTAAAGACTAAATTTGCATTGTTAACAGCATTGGAAGTTTACTTAAAGATTTTTGTTATTTATGGCAATTGTTTAATTCATCACTATAAAAACCAATTCATCTGTGTATACCAAAAAGACAGAGTATAGACAGGCAAAACTGTCTATATGAGGCTCTATTTTAGTTGCGAAACAAATATTCAACCATTTTCGATATTCATATCAGCCCTTCAGATGCATATTTAATATATTAGTAAAGAATAAAATAAATTTATTTTAATTCAAACACAATAACTGTCTAAGGCGGTATTAACTAATTATATTTTGCATATAACAAATAATATGTTAATATCTAATTTCTTATTGTAACATATTCCAGCACAAACGCATGATAAGATTCGCAGCTGTAGTGTGAAGTATGAAAGAAGACTCAATTGAATTATACGTAAATTAAAGTAAATATTTTACAATTAATGTACGATACAAAATGGGAGAAAACAGTGTAAACTTATAAAAACACTCTCCCGGATCATAAATTGTTGTTCATCGTTTTGATCTGTGCCCAAACCTTTTGAGCTTTACAAAAATAACAGAGATTTTAGTAGAGTATCAAACTTACATTAGAGCGGTTTAAAATTTTTATTCGAAAATTTGTATTAAAGTATGTATAAAAATATATGTATAGTGACTTTAAAAATCACTATTAAAACAAACCGGAAACGGATTTCACAACAAACAAAACAAAAGTAATCTAGTGTAATCAGAAAATTGCATACAAACCAATGAAAACACTCTTCGGCATGAGAATAAAGAAATAATATTTTACAAAAAACTTCTGATGCATTTTTATTATTACATACATATTTTATGCATACAAGAATTAATCACTTTTTAAGCGTATCAGATTGAACTGGTGTTAACTTCTGAAACAGGTATCTGGTGATACTCACTTGATTATAGTTGAAAAGAATAGAAATTTTAGAACTAAAAGCAATTGAGCGGATGCTTAATAATAGTTTTAAAATAGAAATTATAAAAAAACTTCTGAATATTGTAATAAAATGTTACAATTAAGAGAGTGAGAGAGTGTAACAATTACAGCACTAAATAATGTGCTTATTCTAATGATGGTTACAATTTATAAAAATCCGTTCAGCTTCATATGTTCCGTAACAAACAATGAAAACTACACATTCCCATTGTTTTAAGTAAATAGTTATAGACATACGTTTACATATTAAATAAAGCGTAAAATAATGAATAAATCAAAAAGTGTGCAGGAAGTAGATAATTATTTTATATACATATAACTATACATTTTTTGTAGTACACTTTTAAGTATCCCCTTGTCCAACAATATTCATGAAACATTTATGGTTTGAAAGGCATTTTCATGTAGATATTCTTCAATATGTAAATATTTCTTTTAATTTCTAAGCATTAAAATAAAAAGTATTTTAAATTTGCAAACACATGTACACGTGTATGCGAATATAAAAGTTCAAAGATCTCCGTTCAATTTTTTTATTGACTGCTAGAAAGAGAACAACTGGTGCTTGTTGTTCTCTTAAAATTTTTGGTGTAACGAATTATTTTTTATGTTGATGCCTATGTGTTTGGTGTTTTGTGTACAATGAAAATGTATTTCAATTCTAAATGTCAAATGGATAACATTTGATTTATTCAACATCAATCATTTAATATCTTATTGATTGATTAAAAAATTCAATAAAGAAGAATAAATATTTCATAAAACTGTTTATAATATTTGAGGATACTTCTTGCCATGACGAATAATAGCAACGACCAATATTCTGAGTCCCATCATAAAAATAACTCTAAATATGAATGTTTAAAAAATTCTTTATATATTAAAAAGTAAATATACTTTAAGTTCAACCGTATTTATGTGGATAATATATCAAATGAAAAAGGAGATAAAATAAATAAAATATATAGAGCAGAAATTATATTATAAGCTTTATTAAATTCAATTAAGATTATAGGTTATTGTTCGTAGTGAAGACATGATAAATATTTCAAGGTATAACGAAAAGTAAGCTTCGTGCTTTTATAGAAAATTATAAAGGAAGCAAGAAAAGAAGAATATTTTATTTTTAGTGGTGCACAGATGTCGACGGAGTGACTCAAACCATATGTCGGCGATGTTATTAACCCGCATTTTTAACCGTTTTTGTGACTAACATCACATAGGAATTAGCAACGTAGTTAATAACGTAATAATTCCTCAGAAGAACCGCAAACTTATACACTTATCTGAGCTGTTGAAATTAACTAGTGCGAGTGAGACCCAAAACTCTCCAAAGAGAGTGAACAATCAGTAGTCTGGTTGCACTTAAAATATAATTGCCAATAGTTCATAAGATCACTTTAGCTAACATTTTATTTTTAATGAAAATTTTTCAACATTTTAATTAGTTTTAACTGAAATATTTGAAATGTAATAAATATAACTGAACTTTGAGTTATGTAATAAATAAATTACGTTTTCCTACTGAAGTCAGCTGTTCACAAAGAAAAAGTCTGGTAGCTTTGATTTGTTGTTTGTTTAGTTTCTTTGTAAACAAAAACTTGTTTAGTATTAGCAATTACCCAACTATTATTGAGCCACTGAAAATTGATTGAATATTCAAGATAAATTGTTTATTACACCGCATTTTAGAGACTAAGTACCATTATTTAATATTATGAAAAGTTTTTGCTGCGCGAGAAGTATTTCGAAATCCAAGGATGAAGATGAGTATATATTTTATTCAATTGCATGACAAATTGGACAGACAATCTGCTGTGTGAGACTAAGTGCATTTCCTGTTTAAGTATTATAAATCTAAACAAATATTTGTGTACTGTAGAAATGGTGTTTATTCTCCGTATTTACAATTGAAATCACAAAAAACAAATTTTGTTTGTAAATTGTATTTCCAAAAACAAGACAATGGCTCTGATGTCACGGCTAATATTTCGTTGGCGAAGAGGTGTTGCCATACTAACATTAATATTAATGCAGTTTTACGTTGCGTGTTTTTAGGAAGTTGTGTTTGGTTAAATCTAATCTTATATTTTTTTCAGCTATACCATAGACCATTAGCTTTCTAGTTTGGACCCTAGTAACAATTATTCAATTATTAGTCAATGGTAAGACTCTTTTTTGTCTTAAAACGAAATTTTGACTAATATTGAAATAATTTCATTAGTTTAGGGTAGTGAATTCGTCTTGCTCCCTCTTACGCTTTTTCATAATAGACTTGGTTTTCTGACGTTTCCGCTAGCTCGAATAATCTCTTATATTAGTTACTGTGTCTTAATTCAATATGTAATTAAAAATACAACGTGAAGTAAACTTTAACAGCTAAATTAAAATATAAATGAATTTATTGAATATTAATTTCTCATAATTGAAATCAGATTTAAGTTTTTGTTTTCTGTGCAGTTTTAGAGCTACACTTTTTGTACTCGTCATAACGGAAGTGATTTTTCAGGAGATTCAAATTCTAGATATGAATAATTTCTCCAAATAGGAAAATTGTTATCTATTTGTTTTACAAAATTTCCTATTAAACAATTTTACATTAAGCAGGAAGCTGGAATTTCAAATTATTAATTACGATGAGAATAATGTAGACGTTTTGAGCAAAAATTTACTTTCTGACGTTAAAATTAACAGACTTTAATTGAATGGTGTGTCATTAGTCATTGCTTTGTTCAGAATGTTATCTGGTTTTGCAATATTGCAACAAAAATACATTGCAAATGTCTTGTAAGCGGTTAGAAATGGTAAGTTTGTGTGCCATTGAAATCTACGAATTCATTGAACTAAAATTTATGTCATCGTCTAAATTGTTTGCGTACGATCATCTCAAAACTGCAGAAACAGAATACACTGAACTTTATTCGCAAGCTTTTTGCTGAGAAACTAAAATTGGAAAAAGTCGTTGCAACCCGCCTAAAATTGTCTGTTTCAGAAGAGAAAGCATCTCTTAAAAATTAAATTAAAAAAAAATGCAAATAAGTTTAATAAAATTTTGGATTTTAAAGGCAGATTATATTTTTAGGTTATTTTTGGGCACAGTCTATTTCTGGTAGCTAACACTCAAAAATATTGTGATAAAATAAATATAAATAAGATTTTGATTTAAGTAAACAAATTAATGCTAGATACAAACAAACTTTTCTCTCCATGTACACTTTTTGATTTAAAATTTTTTTTACTTGCTATTTTTGTTAAACAAAAAAGCAGTGTCTACTGTACAATTTTTGTTTACAACAAAATCTTTCTAAACGAAAAAAATGAAGCTGCTAAATTTAACGTATAAATTTACGATTATGGTCATAAATGCCTTTTGTAGAGAGAAACGCATTTAAGTATTTAAAATTTAGCTTGATCTTTTTTGCCAAATACTAGAAAAGTATTTTGTGCTATAATGAAATTTTCTTTAATGCATAAAAAGCGTTTCGTCTGGACAGAATTGTTTCAGTCGCATGTGTTGATTTAAATTGAAATCAATTGGAACGTTTTATCCAGTTAAAATTAAGCTAGACACATTTATGTAGATGTCTTGAGTGCACAAAAAAATTCGATAAAGACACACGAACATGAACACAACAACTTTCTACTAAATTAAACAAAAGACAAACAATTTAAATATAAATTGAATTAAGTGAAAAAAATTCTACTAAATTTGAATTTAAACAACAGAAGTACATAAATAATAAACGTTTACAACACTTTGAAATTAAATTCTGTAATAATTACGTACTTATTCCGAAATTTTATAATGAAAAATGTAATAATCGTTCTGATTTCCTTTACAATCATACAAATGAGCAAATGCTCGAGTGATAAATCAAAAGGCGATTACACATATTGGGAATTGAACAGTGAAACAAAGTCAAACGAACAAAATGCAGAAAAAGTAAAACTTTGGCTGACAATAAGTGCTCAAAAACGTTATTTAGAAATTTCGTGGAAAAATGCTCCCGCTCACGAAGACGATCGAATTATGTTGACATCTGACGAACCTGTTACTTTTCAGAAGTTAAAATGGATACCGACGGAGCAACCGCCAATGGCAGAATTCAAAACATCAGACCCTATTACTGAAATAGAGGGCAGTGGTCAGGATTATACTCAAACTTCGCTAACAACAACAACAGAGTCACCTTACAAAGCTAAAGATGTTCATTATTGGATATCGAATAATGGTTCTAATCCCATTGTAGCGGCTTTAGTGCCTACTGCTGCCTCAGTATGGTTTACAACGGGTGTACCTTTTGATTATGCCATTTCAAGAAATGTAACATACGATACTACAGCGTATGGCTATTGGGCTGCTTATGTGCGCGGTAGCGATGGCAAGATATTGGCTACTACCAGCTTGCGCGCTTATCCCAAATGGATGAATGAATTGCGCCCTATTGTGGGTGACTTACGTTTTCGTGATCTATTCATACCAGGCAGCCATGACTCGGGTTCATATCGCGTACATTTTGATCCTTTAGCCAAAGAAACTTTAGTTACTAAATACTCGCTGACACAAGATGATGATGTATTGGGCCAATTGATGCATGGCATACGATATTTGGATATACGTGTTGGCTATTATCGCAATACACCAGAAATGTTTTTTGTAAATCATGGGATAACAAAGCAAAAACCTCTGATCGAAATCATTGATCAGGTGAAAGAGTTTGTAGAGAAAACTAATGAAATTGTGATATTTGGGCTAAAAGAATTTCCGATTGGTAAGCATTTTTTGTATTCTCTTATATTTTAATAATTTATTTTTTTAAATCTTTTATTCGACATATTGTCTTAATTAAATTACATAGTGCTTTTTGTTTGTTATGTGGTCAAGTATGTCTATATGCCTGCATTTCATTGTATTTATGTACATATGTAGATTTTGGTTTTCTTGTGCCTTTGTTATCGAACAATTTTTTTGTTGTATTTTCTAAAATTTTAAATCCTATGGTTTTTGTCTCTTTAGGCTTTGGCAAAAATTTAACCGTTCATCATAAACTTGTTGGCTATTTAAAAAGTCACTTTGGGGACTTAATCGTACACCCATCGCTTACTTGGCGGGCATCATTGAATGACATGTGGTTGCGCAAACAAAATGTGATTCTAGCCTATGATCTGTATTCCGTGGTAAATTTATATCCACATTTACTATTTGGCTCCGTAGAGCAGAGATGGGGAAATGTACAGACTTGGCAAAATTTGGAAAACTACTTAAGGGCCATAAATGGCCAAGATATCTCGTAAGTTTTAGAAAATAAGTTTTATGCTTTCTATAATGAATAAATAAATAACACACATTATTTTACAGACGTCTTTCCAGCCGTCCTGTAGCCGATATGGCTGAATTGACACCCAAAACCTGGGATGTAATAGTAAATAAATATGGTGGGTTGCGTAAAATGGCCGATCGGACAAATTGGCGCATATCCCAATTATACATGAATGATCTGGGCGATAACGCAAATATTGTAGCGGTTGATTTTTATCGCGGCACTACCATAGTTGAAACAGCTTTAGATTATAATAGAAGAAAACTTGTATTTTAGTTAACAGAAAATATATTTTTACATATACATACGTACATACATATGTAAATAATTTTTATAAGCTAAAAGACTTTTATTTTTGTATTTACCACTTAAATATAACCAACCAAACACAAAGTTCAAAATGGTAAAAACCAACTACATCTACAATCTTTATACAAACGTTGAAAATCAAAAATCTGTGTAAAAATAAAAATCATAAACAGAATCCATCAGTTATTTCATTTTTAGAATATTATCAACCTATTTTAGATATTATTATTTTCTCGAATAATTTTTCTGTGAAAAATACTAACAGCAATTTGTTAAAAATAAGTAACTCCCTAAATTTTAAATAAAAAAAACTCTAAAAGTTAAGAAAAATTACTCTATTTGCATTCTATATGGAATGTTGAAGTTGTACGGTCCAAACGGACGGTAGGTGATTTTGATCATATATACGCACCACTTTTATGTGTCCGTATAATTAAAGACATGGGTCAATTTAACCTAAAAACTTCAATAACATATTTTACAATTAGTATATACCGACAAAAATAAGCAAATAATAATTTTTATTGAACAATCATCAAACTCTGATAGCGCATTCCACTTTTCGAAAATATATTGAGAATGATGTCTTTACAAAGTATGGCATCGACATTATCAAAGCTATTGTGAATTGTTGTAAACAGCTGGCAGAAATAAACAAACAATAATTATGATTGACATAGATTTGATAGTTTTTAAATAATTATTAAATTATATCCTTAAGTCTGGACAAGAAATGATTGCGCCAACATTACATCAGCCTCTGCACTCAAAAGTCACAAATTATTTAAATGATCAACGACGGCAAGGCCAATTCTGTGATTTGATTCTTGAACTGGAAAGTGGTGATTCTATTTATGGGCACTTTTGTGTGGTTGCTGCGCAAAGTCGTTTTATTGGTGGTTCTCATTTCCAACAAAAAACCCTCCAATTTTCCATACATAATCCATTAAAAGTTAAAATAAAAAATTTCCAATGCACAGATTGTTTGAAAACAATTGGAGACTTTTTCTATGAGGACATGGTCACCATCATTAAAGAACATGAAACACATTTTAAGCAGTTAGCCAAAATATTGGTTGTTGGGGAATTAATGAAAATATTTCAAATACCAGAAGAAACCCAAGAAATTATAGAAATTACTAATGGAGACATAAACGAGGTTGAAGACGACCTAATGAATAGCGAAGAACAGCCAATCTTAAAACCAGAAGGAGCATCAAAGGGAAATGAAAATAATGTTAATAAAGCTAGAAACGAGAACATATTCGATGAAAAGAAAACATATTTTAAGGTTGGTAACATAAATTTATTATTTTTTATGTAGAATATGAACCTATATGTATATTCTGCGATATTGGTTCAGCTAAAAAATCCTCGTTCATCTTCCTCGAACAGCAAAATAAATTATTGCTTAGCTTGTGATTTCAAGTGTTATCGTGTGCAGGAAATGATAACACATATGCGTAATTGCGAAGCTTCTCACTTGACATGTTCCCTATGTGAAGTAGGATTCTTAAGCTGGCGCGAGTATGATTTTCATTTAAAACGGCATGACGCTGACGTTAAAAAGCCATTTTTTTGTCTTGAGTGTGGTATACGTTTCATGACAAAAGCCGCTCTTATTTTGCACCATCCTAAGCACTCCAAGGAAACACCCCATTTGTGTTCACACTGTGGTAAGGGATTCAAATGGAAACAGGGACTCAGCACCCATCTTCAAGTTCACAATGCTGAAAAACGAATGTTATGTGACGTTTGCGGCTACAGTACAACACACATGAAAGCATTAAAGTCTCATAAACTTCGGCATGCAGCTGAGTTCTTCAAATGTCCGCATCCTGGTTGTCATCATCAAGCAAATAGGAAGGAAAATCTAAAACTTCATATAGAAACTCACAAACAGGAACGTCCATTTGTGTGCGAAATTTGCGGCTGCAAGTTCAGTTTATCGAAAAATCTCAAACGTCATGCGATGAAACATTCAAGCGACAATATTAGTAAATTTAAATGTCAGCTATGTTCTTTTAGTAGTCATCGCTCCGATAAACTAAAAGAACACGTGCAACGTGTACATACTGAAAAGGCAATGCAATTGGAATTGCCGGAAATTGTTGAAAATGCGTTTGAATCGAAAACGGATTTAGATGAATTCGCGTTACCAATATTACCTTCAGAAATTGATAATAAAAATTCACTTAGTAACCTTATGCTGGACACCAAAGAAAAGACCAACAAAAAAGTACGTAAAAAATGTCCAGCAAAATTAGCTACAGAAAAAAAGTTAAAACCTATAAGACCAAAGGGTGAAATATTGTTGATAAATGTTAATAAAACGGAAATAGAGTAAAATAATACTCTATTTAATAAAATAATTTAATTATTGTGAAAAATTAAAAAACATGGATGTATATTAAACTGCAAATACGTTTAAAAAGGGAAGAAACCCAAACAATTTTAGTTTTTATACCATATGAAACTCTGTTTTTTTTAATTATAACTTATCTTATGTGCAAGGTAGAATAACTTGTATAGCCTTCAGCTTGTTAAATTTAGGAATATGTAGATTTGTCTATTTATTAATGGGTTCTTTATCAAAAGATATAAGAAAAATATAAGAAATTATTTAATCAATCAATTTTTTTAGCTGTTTTAGTTTAATTCTTTTCAAGTAAATATTCTATAATTAGTAACTGACACCAGCACAATTTTTTAAAAACTGTTACATAAACCAACGAGCGTATACATACACAGGTATTAAAATGTGAGATTGCATACTTTCAATAAGCTGATAAAAATAAAGAACTGTAGTCTGATAAAAGATGATTTAAAACAAAAGTACAAATATTTAGCCAATGGCTAATATCGATAGTATTTCAGCAACAGTAGGAATACATTTGTTGTAGAAATTGCTTTTTAAAAAGATAGATCAGATATATACTACGGTGATATGAAAGAAATAGTAACATTATGGTCTGCCATCCCTTTTATATTATAACAATAAAGCTTTTGCATGTGGTATGGGGCTTGACTAATTTTTGTATTTTCAGTCAATGCGCGTTAGTAAGTACGTTCTGCAGGTGAGAGTAAAAGCGAGGCAAATCCCATGTGACCAGTTTTACTGATATACATACATATGTATGTATTTACATATATTTGTACATATCGTCTTTTGAAACACCCAAGCAAACATAAACGTTTTACAGTGGAATAAAATACCTATATTGACACTAAATTTTTCTGATTCTTTTCTCAAAATCGATTAACTCAGTGATTTGCAAAATTGGGTACCAAATTCAATTTCACAATAATGAAGGGCTAATTCATTAAAAAAATGTTTAATGTTTATGAACTGCTTATGTGGCAAATCTTGTGCATAAATCTGTCGAATAACAATAAACTATTTTTTAGGACAGTTGCGACCTCAAACGCCTTCTACTACTATGTATTATACATACATATGTATGTATGTACCTACAACATTGATGTTAAGAATTAAAGTATACATAGTTTAAAGCTTGTAAATTAACTTTACAGGACACTGTATTTTGAGAATCATACTTGTAGCTCTAGATTCTTGAATCAAGAGATAGAACAGCAGTATCTATGCTGTGCGCAAGTATGAATATGTGTGTAATTATACATACATATGTACATACATAGCAAAATAAAAGAACCCTAAAACTTATGTGTCGGTGTACAGATAAATAATGTCAGATTGTAAGTACATATGCATATATGCATACACATATGTATATACATACATTTATATTGAGTTAAGAGTTCTAATTTTTATTAATAAAATATGTGGATATATACATATGTACATAAGTATGCATACGCGTACATACATACACACCTACATATTTACTTCCATATACCGCAATAATATATAAAATATAAAGAAAAGAAAAATTACGTGTCGATTTCAGAGTTTATTTATTAAAATAAAAAAGAGCAAAACAGAATTAAAAAAATAAAAATTAAAAAAGCACAAAATCAGAAAATGCGCATTAATTTAATTCATACAAGTATAAACAGAATTTTAAGTTAACACTAAGCAAACCTTAAGCGGGCCAAAAATACATCATGCAATATTGCTCAATCTGCTATTGCAGGCACTAAAAAGTAAAAATAGCTCTTTATGTCTTCACATATTTATGTACATATGTATGTATTTTTATAGGTGTGTACTATATGTACAACCGTATAATTTCAAATTTATATAACAACTTATTTAAAGAATGTATGTACATAAGTGTATTCAAAGGATTGAATAAAGCTGCTTTTGAAAATTATTACGCACATAACGCTTATTAATAGAGGATTCACTGCTGTAGATCACATGATTACAATGCCAATACAAGCCAAAATGCCAGTTTATAAAACACAAAATATTTACTTCGTTATAACGAAAAACTTAATATAACGTATGTTTTATTGAGTCCCTTGAGAAAACCTCTTTATTGAAAAGTTTTTCACACAAAAATACATTATAGCTATAACGAACAAATTCTGAGCAAAAGAGCCTCCATATTGAGAAATATTACTTCAAATGCCTTAATATAACGAAATCAGTATAAATCCTATATGGTAAAGTCCCGTTACAAAAACAGCGAAGTTCAAGTGAATTTAGTCCCGGTTCACACACTTCAACTCTGACTGCCACAGTACAAGCAACTCGGCAATCAATTGAAACGGAAAGAAATAGAAAGATAGATATGTATGTAAATATATTATTTTCCTTGCTCACAGAAAAATCAATAAATGAAGTGTGTGGTACCGAGATATACAAGCGCATTTGTAAAGCCTCTATACAACGAAGTACTCGTACAAAAGCCTGTAATACAACGAAGTAAGAATAAAATTAAAGCTAAATGGTAAAGTCCCGTTATCAAAACAACGAATTCTTAAGCGGTATGGCCACACATCAAACTGATGCTTCAAACTTTTGTATGTGTTGGTAAAATTCAGTTTGAGAGTGAAAATCTAAATAGTTTTGATAATCTTCAAACTCACATCAAACCATACGTGTGAGTTTTTTCACTAAACTATCAAAGAAAAGCTGAGTTTGAAGCGTCAGTTTGACGTGTGGCCATGCCGCTTTAATGTGTGTGCAAAAGCTTTTATTAGCATTGCCATTTTAAATAGAATTTGAAAAAAGAAAAGTAGTTATAACGAATTTATTTCGTATTTCTTCAAATTTCTGATTATATTTATAGCGAAGCAATGGCTATAACGTAGTATTTTTATTTGACCATATATCACATACATATGTGCATAACTATATATATATATACATATTTACATGTAAATAGGAATAAAACACCTGATTCATAATTGCCGTTACTTATCTGAATAGCGGTATTCATAGTGTTAAGTTAAATAAAAGCAAACCCAGAGACATTTCCAGAGAAATGAAAATGAGAGAGAAGATGGGCACAAGAGGACCTTATATTTAGTGAAGCTTTAATAGAGTGTTGTTAATGCTATGCTCGCTCATTTTTATATCGTTTTGGGGGTATATAAAAGCCCGGTGTGGTATACAAAACAAGTTTAGTGTGGAAAATACTCGTGTGTATAATACGACTAGTGAAAAGTATTCATTGAAATTTGTTTTTTAAAAAACAAAAGCTACTAAAATAATATAGCATTTGCTACTATAGCATTAAAAAGAAATAAAATTATTTATTTTAAGTGATTTAAAGAAGAAAATATACACATATAAACGTATAGTTTAAAGAAATCGACAGCACCATGTCTGAAGCTTACTTTGATGATTATGATCACTACAACTATGACCAGGATAAATATATCTTTTCCGCCCACAGTGGAAAAAATCGCTCCAAAAGGGAAGCTAATGAGCACAGTAACCATTTCGACCCCAGTGGCCATTCCAGAAAACTTTTAACCAAATTCATGAATACAAATAATAACAGAAAACTTGTCTGCGCTGGACACAAAAATTGATGCGTTGTCGTATAAGAAAGCAAACACTGAGATAACGAAGAAAAGTAAAACGGTAATAAACAAAGGGAAGTTTAACATAAATAGAAAGTTTGAAAGGAATATACACAAACATAGTTCCGGAGGAAAAATAAAAAGTTATCCAATATCACACACATAGATTTTTAATTTTTAAAGTAAAGTATCTCTAAGGAATTTAAATTCAGAATTAGGTACATACTTGTGGTTGCAGTAACGATTTACCACTGCTATGCAGTGGTAAACTGTTATTCGTAGGCATACTATTGTACAATTAATTACTCAAAAAAATAAAGTATATTTACATATATACGTATGTATGTGTATGTACTTATATACATACATATATGTAAGTATCTACGTGCATACTTACATATTTGTAGACTTTAGGCCTTTGTAACTGTTTGCTACATAAAATTTTTAATTTCTTTAAGTTCTTTACAACTACTTCTGCGATTTATAATAATATCTTGTCAATCAATTTATCAAAACAAATTTATTTTTTTGCTGATTCCTATTTCTCAACTACTATTATATAATATTATCTAATAAGTAATGAATTTTGCACTAATTATGTATCACTATAATAATAAAAAGTATAATTTTAAAACAAAATAAAATGTTTATCATTTAGATAAATATACACATAAGTATGCATATGTACATATCATACATGCATACATACGTAAGTAGGTACATACTTTTAAGTTTTGCTCAATTTTGTATGGTGTCTCTTATATACATATGTATGTATGTATATAATATACACATATTGTTGACGAATGGCCTTTACATTTTACATCTCTTGTTAAACAGTTATTGCACTTTTATAGAATATTGCTTTTTTATTTTTGTTTTGAAGTGCATTGTTTGCAAAATGGTGGCTTTGTACTGCAGCGACCTTTTTGTTATTGCAAACGTTTGTGCATACACATGCATAGGTACTTATATATGGTTGGGATCTCGTAGAAGGGCCCCAACTTCCATAATTATAACTTTACAGGAGAGGGTAAAAATACAATAAAAATGTAATACTAACAGAAACTGCAATTATATATACATATATATATGTATAGATATATATATATATATATATATATATATATATATATATATATATATATCAGTTTCTTGTAAAACCGTTACTGTTGATACTGTTATTGCATTATATGTACATATTTCAGGGACGAAATGTATTTGTACACATTGTATGCCACTATACACAAATGGTGGCCAAGGTTGCTTTTTATATTGCAGAAAAAGTCTTATATCTGAAATAATTTTGGAATTCGAATAATATTAACTTAAACAAAATTGTTTAAAAAAATTACAATCACTAAAAATCCCCATTTCGGAAAATGTGCGAGTTAGGTCCTTCCTACATAAGACCAACGATGTATTACGTAGAGGTACCTCTCTTATTTTTGTCGTTCTCTTTATTATAGTAGTTTCACATTAGAGGGAGGAGGGATTGTTCAAGCACTTTTTGTTTTGATTTTTCATTTTCTTTGTTTTCATTGTTAACATGTATTTATTTATTTATATGTATTTTTAAATATGGTTTTATAAATATGTATATATGTTCATATTTATGGCTAAGTATGTATGTATATGCATATATCCATAGTAGCGTACGCATTTCATTTGCTTTTAACGTGACCTCGTATAGTTTTAGACAAACAGGAATCTTAGAACAATTTAATACAGATTAAATAGACATTTTAAAGTTTTTTTTATCGCACAATCTACATACATATGTAGTATAAATGTACATATAAAGTATAAATGTATGTATGTATGTACATATAAATAAGTTATTATTACCGATGTGGAAGGAATGGTTGTCTTCTATAATTTGCAACACAAATTTAACTTTTCTATGTCGATGCTTTCTGTTTTTCAGTGGTTCACTTTTTAGATAAAAACTAAGTAAGTACTTTTATAATTATGTATATGAAGTGGAAATTTCGTAAACTATACGAAAAATGTTTGGGTAATGCTTTTTAAAAATTGTAATACCTTTTGTTGAAATTTCGTGGTGTTATTTCTTCATTAGTTGGACAAACAGTTCAGAGGGAAATGCTACACAGCTTAACTGAAAGTCTTGATGTAATTGAGAAATTCAACAAATATGTAATAAACATCTTAAAACTTTACTGATTTATCAGTTATGCGTATGTACTAGGTATATATATTCGCACCATTCTGTTGTAACATGTTGCATTATAGGTACATCCATATGTAACTGCAATTTTCTTAAATACGTTAAGCTTTTGTCATTTGGCCCCTTTTTATTTCTAGACGAAAAATAAATCTTTCAAGAACCGCAAAATCCGAATTAAATGAATGCAAAATTCACAGTAAAAATTATAAACATTATACCCATGTAATAATCAAACAACTTAAATTAAAAAAAAAATCAAAATAAAGTACAATGTCTTGTTTGCAGATGTTTCAATTAAATGAAAAATGTTATGTACATATGTATGTATATATTAATATTATCACACAAATAAAAAAATTATAATTCGGGTAGCAAGCTGGAGCATCAAAAAATAATGAGTTATTTCGATTAAAAAGGGCAACAACATCATTAAAAAGCTAATAAAAGCAGGTTAAAAAGATTAAATACGATGCAGTCAGTAATGCCTGAATTACAGATTGATATGCTATATACATACACTGCTTTCCATTAGAATAAGGCCAGGCGTTTAAGGTATGGACTTACTGATTTTCTTCTGTATTATTTTTGAAAACTTGAAAAAATACAAATTTGCCATTTCTAACACTTGTGTACCATTTGTATAAACACTTATTTCTATGATGTATACCAATTGGTTATAGCACAATAAGGTATATTGCATCAAAGTTTCAAATTTGAAGATGGTATACTTTTAAAACTATTATAGGAGAAGACTTAACATGGTGAAATTTATTGAGATAAAACCAGTAAATCCATACCAAAAACTCCTGACCTTATTCTAATGAAAAGTAGTGTATGTATGTATGTATATCTGAAAACTAACAGAAAATAAGATTTAAAAAAAAATTATTTCGCTTTTTTAGTAGGACCAGCACTTAGGGGATGACCCCTACACAATCCACTGCATTGCAGATGAAGAAAGATTGCAAGATGAGAATTTTTATACGTATTTTAACCTCTACCCTCCCAATTTTGCCACAAGAACGACAAAGGAAGGTGCTGTTAATCTGCTCTTGCTACATGACAGTGCTAATATGTAGCTGCCCGTTATGTTCAGTGACCAGTGCTATTATACCTTCGCCGAAATCAACTAAAACACAACCATGGATCAGAAAAATGCCATACCGTATTCATGACTGAGGGCCAACCGCACCCCATTAATGGTAGACACATTTAATATTTAGTTTTCTACCAAACAACTTTTATAATTAAAAATGTTAAGTGAATTAATGCAATTTGTTCGATTTATCGTCAAAGCTAAAATATTAAGCACATATTTTGTTTGTTGTGGGTAAGTACTTCAAGAAGAGACGAATATCTACGTATATATGCCCTAACTTTAGTTAGCTCTTTTTTGAGTATGTACATGCAGATATATACATACATATACATGAACAAATTATATACATATGTATCTTATTTAAAAATATATAAATAAATATTTGATTAGTGATTAAAATCTCAAATAACTGCGACGAAAAAAAATTTTCCACCTGTACTAATTTTTAAACGCAATAAGAATCTTTCGAGAAATATAAATATTTACATACACACAAATTAATTATAAAAATTCTTTATTCAATTTATTAATTTTTCATAATTAATTATTAATAATATCAGTATTTAGGCATGTGCTATGGTAAAATATTATCTGCTAATTAAAAAAAGCGTCTTAAGAAAGGATGTCAATCTTATTTGTGATTTCTTTTGTTTTTATTAAAAACAAAAGTGTAATTTTTATCAAAGTGGAAACAAATTATGTTACTACAAAGAAGTATTCTAAATTTCATCATCCAAATTAAAATCTTCCTCAGGAAAGTCGCCAACTTCCACAGCCAGAGGAGAAACAAAACCTCCATAGTTGGGTGGGCAAGTAAAATAGCGATGACCTTGCATTGAACCATCATTCTTTCCCAATGGTTCATCATATTTGATGCCAATAAATACGCCCGTCTTACCCTCCAAAGGCCCGTTATACATTACGATACCACGCCGTGTTGGACATCCCTTTACTGTTACCTGACAACGTGAGCCCACAGTACACAAGTCTGCCTTTTGTTTCTCCAATTCTTCCTTTTCTTTGCGTTTGGCTTCTTCTCGTTGCTGTTCTTCCTCATTGTATTTACCCATACGATTTCTTTTCAAAAAACTCCTTACAGTATTCTGTTTTTGTTCATATTCAGATTCGGGCAAAACAAACTTTTCTACCGGTTCATCACTTAAATCCCAACAAAAGTCATCTTTAACATGAAATCTCATTCCAGGTTCAATGGGTAATGCACCTAACATAACGGAATCTTCAGCGAGTGATGTCATTAGCTGTTCCCCTTTGTAAAGTTCAACCACCATGGTACCGGCATTTCCACCAGTGATTACTTGCAATTTATTTTTTAGTTCACCAACTGTCATGGATTTTGGAAGTTTTATATCAAACGCAATGTTATCAGTTTTGGAATTTGTGATATTGATTTTAATGAAGTCTGAAGTACTTATAGAAACCATTTTATTTTAAAATTTGTTTTGAATGTTAATGGAAAACTTGGAAAAAGTTGTATTTATCAATTATTTCCTCTTAAAATTCTATGAACGAGTGTTGCCGCAGTCTAACCATACAAATATGAGTCACATAAAAGTGGTTGTTTTCAGAGCTGGGAGTTTGACGTTTTCAATTTGAATGAATTTATATAGACAGCAACGATTATGAGAGAGTAGAGTTTCTTCTTAAAAATTATGTTGAGGTAGAAACGATATAAAATTCATTACGTAATTTACCCCTACATATATCTATATAGAGATAGCATAGCATATTAAAAAATCTTTATCTTTAACTTTAATTAGCTATTATATCGGAGATGCATTTTGGGCTGCCACTTAGAGTGCATATAAAGATGATAATTTAATAATTAACCGGGGCCTCTTGTTGATAAATTCCCGTCTTGCAGCACTTTTATTGAAAATAGTGAGAGGTATATATTTCTATTTTGACTCTCTTAAAATAAATGGGAGATGCTGCACCAAAAAATCCGTAATGTGAGCCGGGGCTAACAATATTGAGGTGCGAAGCGCTCATATCCCAGCTTCCATGAAAAATTATAAACGACTAAGTGGATTTTAAACCCGCTGTGGCATCACTGCATGAAAATGGAAAATGCAGTTCATTCACAATGGCATTTGACGTTCATAAATAAAAAAACACGTACTCATAATTGAAAATATTATTTAATGAAAAAAAGTCCTTATAAAATAAGTGAGTGATTATAAATTAACATGAATTTACTCACGTATTTCCGAATACCTCTAGTGTGGCTTACTCTAATTGCGAATTATAGCTACTTATGTGGAGCACACATCGCAAAGGATTTCGACGATACTATTTTGTATAAAATTGATTTCGACGTTCCCGATTTTGAGGAAAATCCAGTAAGCACATTACAAACTTAATTATTATTAATTTAGTTAATTTTAACTTAAAATTCATACAGGATTTGAAACAGCATGTTCGCACTTTTTACACACATGAACATGAAAAGTACGAGTGTGTTATACCCAATTTGCAAGAACAGAAAGAGGAAGAAGCGAATAGTATTGGGAATATAAGTGAGTAAATTTAATGTCCATCCTGTGTTTTGTAGTTTCTATTCAATAAAATTCGAATCTAGAGGCTTTTAAATTAAATATTTTTCTGCCAAAAATATTTTATATTACCAACAATAAACCAATGTTTATATGTATGAAATCGTAAACCACATCAAAAATTTTATCCCCCTTATTCATAAAAATTATGACAGGCTTATAAGATTGTAATAGAGCAAATGTCATATGAAATTTTGTTTTATTACGCTGTTATTAGACTCTTTTAATTTTTATGAATAAGGGGGTATATATGTACGTGTGCAACAGCTAATGGCTAATGTATGAATACGTTTCCTATTAATTATCGGTAAATTTACGATTTTTACATAGCACATACCATAAACATTCCAAATTACTTTGCATCCACGCTCTATTCAAAGTAGGGATTTAATATAATATATATTTGCAGATCCTCTTATTCTGATAACTCCCTTTTTCACTAAGCCTAGTTGCTCATATAGAATTGAGGCATATTGGTCCTATGAAATTTGTCATGGCTATCATGTACGGCAGTACCATGAGGAACGCGAAGGTAAAGAGGTTTATTTCGAAGAATACTATCTGGGCAAAAGGAATGAAGAAGATTTAAATAAATTGGAAAAGGAGTGGGAAGAAAAAAGTAAAGCTGGACCTATTAAATATAAAACTACGAAAATTGATAACATAAATTATCCTTATTTCGAAATGGTAATGGCTGGCGGAACTGTTTGTGATATAATAAATGCACCGAGAACAACCGTTGTACGATACGTCTGTTATCCACACGGTAAAAACGAAATCTATTCATTTAAAGAAACGTCATCTTGCAATTACGAAGCTATTATTCTTACTTCTTCTTTATGTGCCTTTAAGGCTTTTCATCCTGAAGAATATAAAGAGGTCCCAATCAAATGCTATAATTCTCCAACAGAACCGAATAAGCCTTTAAGTATGCTTCGTCAAGAATTGAACGATTTGCAATTTGTACTTGATAATTTGCCTATTGCAAAGGAAGGTAATGGTGCCGCCACTACGTTTACTCAAACAGTTATTGATGATCAACAGTTCGATTTTATGAAACGTTTAGGAGACGATATCGACAAATTAGTATTTAGTTTAACCGAAGATAATGGTATTTTAACCGCTCAACCAGAAGGCAATGCAGAAGAGACAAGTAAAGTTAAACAACCCCCCACCTCGCCTGCTGTATCTGACATATCACCGCTGTTGAAATTCATAGAAGGAACATCATGTCTTACTGGGGTAAGTTTTTATTAAATAAAGTTATCTAAATATCATAACAGAAAATTAAAATAAAAAGATTTCGTAAGCAATGATTTTTTAAAATATGCATAAAATTTAATTATTAATTTTTTACAGGGTTCAGGATGGTGGAAATATGAATTTTGTTATGGCAACTATGTTAGACAATTCCACAAGGGCAAAAGGTCGGAATTGGAAATTTTCTTAGGACATTTTGATGCACAAGCTCACCGACAATGGTTGCAAATGAATCCAGATAAGAGACCTCAAGAACAATCGCCATCTATTTGGCACCATTATGAAAAAGGATCAAACTGCGAACGCACTGGTATGCCTCGAGAAGTCGATGTGAAACTAACTTGCATTGGAATGGGTTCCATGAATCCTACAGCGGTTTCCATGTACCTTTTAGAACCTAAAACATGTCAGTACATCTTGGTATTTGAATCACCGATGGTTTGTATGTTAATTGGTTACGCTGATGAATATGGGCTAATAGATAAAGAAAAATTAAAAGCAGTTTTGCAAGAAAAACATTCGACGGCTACTGCCAACAGCGACGACAAAACCAGCAGTGCTAATATTAACGAATCACCACTGCAAGCATCAACACCAGTAGATATTATGCTATAGTTGTTCGCTACAGTATGAGTAATTATTGTTAATTTATTTTACTAAAAAAAATTCTTTAAAATACATACAAATAATTTAAAAATATTATAGTGTACGCGAATATTAAAAAAACTGCGTTTATCAATCATCATTTGGCTTAGGCAGCTCATCGGGTTTTAGTTCAAAACTTTTCATTTTCTTTTCCATCGGTTTATCCGCATTTATTTCAGCTACCACATCAGTAAAAAGTTTCTCCCATTCCCAGACTTCATCGGCTTCGTCTAAAGACTCTTGGGGCTGCAAGCATTTTGTTAGGATTGATAGATTAACATCTTCAATGGCCGTAAACGCATTTTGTGCCAATAAATCTGTATTGAGTTCCTTCAATGTAAATACACGGTTAACATAAGCTCTGGGGAAGAAATATTGTAACCATTTTTCTTTATATAATTTCTTGGCATTTATGTGAGTATTATATTTATGTACACTCACGAAGGTGGTTCGGCAATTTCATTCATTAGCATATCATCTTTAATATCATCCAAATCAGGTATAATTGGTATATCATCTGTAGGCGAATTATTAGCAAATGACTTTAGACCAAAACGATCGCTATATATTATTGGAATTATTAATAGAATTGAGATATATAATTTATAACAATATACATACTCTTCAAATGATCCTTTTTTAGATCTGAAATGTTAAATATTAAACTTGTGTAAAAGAGGTTCTTAAAAATTTTAAAATGTACAATTTTACAGTTAAATATAAAACCAACTTTTATGAGATAGGATCATCAACTAATTTCTCACGCACTATTACAAAAATGAAAACTCACACAATCTTCACGAAATTTTTTAAATTACTATAATCATATTAGGCAGGCGCTATTCATAGCGACTTGAATATATCCACGAACAAGAGTAGTTAAATGGTTACATTACGACGAAACAATTCCTCCAGACCAATGAGGCTATTATGTAACTCAATTCGAATCGGAAATTGTTCGAAAATATATGCTTTTAAAATACAGTTTCGAACTTTTTTATTTCGAATCGAATTACATAATAACCCCCAAGAATTTAGTCAACGGCTTAAATCAGGGTTGGTAAGTTTGCAATTCGAGTCGAAAGTAATACTCTCGAATTAGAATTTAATTAACAATTAAAGAGTAATGCTCTGTCTTTATATGTAAAAGAAGTATGAATACGGAATGAGGCTACTTTAGTCCTAAGAATGAGAAGTGTGGGAGTTATCAGAATATGAGATGTAAGACGGTAACACAAATCCTTTTATTTATTTCATTATTCAGTTAACAGAGCTCTGTTAACCACTTAACATTTGAATTAAAATTCGATTAAGTTTGATTGGAAGCCCAAGTCTAGGAATCAGTTGTTTTTTATACATACTTGATATAGATATAAAATGGGTAAAATTAAATTATACACAACAACCAATTCAATTATTCTGGCGTTGCTTCAAATATAATATGTAGTACGAAAGAACGCGTTCTTTAAAAATTTGGGATAGGCGGTAAATTTTAAAACTTTCGTATCAGTTTAGGTACTACCAATGTTTGTCTTAGTAAATTTTAAAAAGATACACTCGAAAAATAGGATTGAAATATATATATATATATATATATATATGTATATATATATATATATATATATATATATATATATATATATATATATGTATATATATATATATATATATATATATATATATATGTATATATATATATATCTATATATATATATATATATATATATATATATGTATGTATGTATATATGTATATATATATAAAACTTAGTTGGGTGCACTTACTTAAGTTTGTTTCCAGCAGCTGAATCAGCCCATCCCCCCGATATTCTTCTTAAAGCTGGTGGACGTTTAGAGTCACGCAATGAATTTAGAACATCGCTACTACTTGTTAGCGATGAGGAAATATTATTACCTACACTACTGGCCGATTGTTCATTTTGCTGTTGAGACGGTACATCTACTGTTACATCAATAGACAATTCTGCATTATTTGAGATCGCAAATTGTGCAGCAGAATTTGATGTTGCACTTGTAGAAGCTTGTGAAGACTCTTTAAGCATATCACGACTTTTGGAACGACGTCCTTTACGGGCTGTAGTCTGATATAAAAATTAAATGTTTAAGAAGTTCATAGATAACGAAACCTAAAAACATTACTTTTCTTATAGACATTTTTAATTCTTCCGCCCAATCCATGTTCAATGTAAATGCTTTCAACAAAATACCTTTTAACTACTGTTTACTGAACCACTGATAGTACTGTTTGTTTGGATACACTTTCTCTATAGCAACGAGAGGTTTTGTCTAATCATTATGGCCAAAAGAAACTAATATTTAAGGATTTTTGCATAAAATAATTTTTTTTAAATTCACATATTCATTAAATCTCACTTATTCACAAATATATTAGAATTAACTGTTGTGCATTTTTCTCGCAAACAAGCACTAACTGCACCAAGGCAAATTCATAATCTAATTCGCCTTGCAACAGAGTTACCAATTTGGTTCGGAATATTGCCACATTCAGCGCACGGGACAATTTTAAATATGAATATATATCTTATCTATATCCTAAAAGAATCCGAAGTCTTTATCCACAAATAAAAAAATCCTCATCAAATTTGTGTAACGTATTGCTTTGTTTGAGCTATTTAAGCAGTGAACGAAGCATATATTAGTTGCTATGAAATTTTTGGAGTTGAAACTGAAATATGATGGCAGAATATAGGATTTATATATAGGCAGTTTATAGGATTATACAGCAAGTGCCAAAAAATTAAAGAATTAATTAATGAAATGAAGTAAAAATATTCCGATGCTAACGAGCTTTAGTGTTTTTAACAGACTGTTGAATAGATTGATACCCGTACAAATAATAAAACGTATTGGAACAACTTTTAAAGGCTCTTGCAAGCGAAGTAAAGACGTGAAGCTGGTGATTTATATTCAATATATATAATTGGAGGTTTCGTTTTTATAACACGATTCCATGAGTAGCATTGCATGCATAATCGCAGAACTAGCATCACCATTGCTTTACATTTATCAACTCTGTTATTGTGCTTATTGACACTCGCTATTGTGAATACTTCAATCTTTCAGCCCGTTATCAGTAAAAGCTCGCCGCAAAGTATACTCCAATCCAGTGCAAAATTGAGTTAGCGTATTTCCGCAAAAAAGAAAATAAACTTATTCGTAACGGAACATAAAGGATTATTTTATTGAAATTGTTTCAATTGTACAAAATGTTAAGCGATTTTGATGACGATTTCTTCTTCGAAGAAGATAAGATGTAAGTTTTTAATTTTTTGTATTTGCGTAAAAAATCTCGTATCAACATAATAATCCAACATATGTTGAATGTATTAATTGTGGTAGTGGAAATTGTGGAACTCTACATGAGTTTGTGTGCATGTATGAGTATTTCTTCCGTCTCTTTAAACTTTTTGATGTTGTGTTTTTTATTTGGTTACAAATCAATAAATTTTATTCTTATTTCGTTTGCAAAATACATACACCAAAAATATTTTTATAAATATTTTTTAATGAACACTGTTGAATATGATCTGCAAAAATATTTATATATTTACAATTTAAAAAAAAAGTTCAAACTCAGCAATGGAAGACAATACTACTACTCCTTTACTACCTATTGAGGCCTTATCGTAAGTACAACAACGCAAAGAATATAAATATTTTAACTGAATTTGATGAAACCTGGGAGAGCGATATCGGCTTTAAAGCAACATTGTGTTTTTACTTCCAAAGATTTGACATAACACCTATATGTATGGATCCGTTCGAGCCAAAAATGGGTGAACTGATACCAACAACTGCTGCAACCTGTAAAGCTACAAATACTGGCACTACAGAAGAATCTTCATTAGCTTTAGAAACTGATGATTCTGCTGCCTCCGTATGCCAGCTTGTTGATGACAATTTGATTTCAGCTGACGTTACTGCAACGGTCGTTTGTAGAGCTTCAGCTTTCGAGGCTGACAGGTTTACTGAACTTGCTAAACAAAAGTTCGAATTAGAACGATTGTAAGTGTATTTGACCAAATACAAATGCGTACGTAGAAAGGATATGTAGCAAAGTATATTATTAGTACGGGTATTGCTAGTGCTAACAGGTGTTATATTCTTACCTAGTTCATTAGAAATATTTATGTACATACATATGTATCTACATACAAACATATGTATGTATGTATGTATGCATTTAGTTATTCATGTACGTATGTATGCACATTTTTAAATACCTTAGAAATTAAGTTTCTAAAAGTGCCATTCCACACTATGCCTCGTTAGTCTGCCTTTGCTTAACGAAAAGTCACTCTCATTTACATTATGAGTGTTTCTTTAAGCTTTTCTATATATGTATGTATACAATATAACTGAAAGCGAAAAAGTCAAGAGAAATATAAAAAATCTATTTGAGTTTTTATCTCGCGTCTTTTGCTTTACCGTGTAAAGTTCACATAATTGCACATGATTTTAAATCCTATCGTTTTTATACAGGTTGTTATTGTGGGGTATGCCTTCCGCTCGCTTTCATTTCCACTGAGCTTCTGAATGCAATGTCTTTTTGCAGATTTTGCAGAGAATGATTTTCAAAAGGCCTCAGAATAACGGTAAAAGGTTTTAATAAAGCCTCTTAACGCTTCCAGCTGCAAGTATTGAAAAATATTTGCAGATTAATTGCTGCTATAAAGCCTCCCTATAAAACATAACTCTTTTTTTCATCGAACTGAGTTGTCTAGTTTGTTCTTTCCTTTCTCCCTTTTAATAGAAGGAAAGATGGAATATATGTACATACATATATCTCAAATATTGCACGATAGAGTCCCGTTCTTCAGCACATAAAAATGGTAATTGGGTCCAAGAAATAAGTTTTGTTGTTTTGGAATAAAGTAAAATCTGTTATTTTAGGTATTTAGTTCGAGCTTCTTTTTATTATATTATATTCAATTAATGTTGATAAGTAATTTTTCGTAAGACATGATGAATAATCCAAGGATCAATGTAGTGATCATCCATTTAGTTTTCAACCCACACAACAGAGTTGAATGGCGCTATTTTCGAAAGCCGATAAACTTTCTCATCAGTATTCATGTGTATTATTTGATTTTTATCACTCCTTAGGTGGGCTAGTTGAATGTGATTGATGCTTGGATTATGTATCATCTCTTAGGAACACTAGCCTCTAAAAAAATAATTTTATTTCATCTATTCTTCCTAATCATAGAAGGAAGAGCCGGGGTCTGCTAAAAGACATTCTTAGCAGTTTGATAAGAGCCTTACATAAGGTCTGATGTGAAAAGGTCTTCTGAGTTTTCTCGCTGTGTAGTTGTAGACATGAATGTGTATACATCCGAGCACATCTAAGTGAATTTTAGATCGCATGTTATATTAATATTTATATTACCTAGCGCATTACTCTCATTAGCTTTGCTTTTTAATAACATATACATATGTACATACTATATACAAACATAATGATTTCTCCAAGCAAAGTATTATATTTTTCCTGAAAATCATTTATTAACACCCAAACTGTTTTCTTCTCAGGGGTATGACTGTCAGCACGAAATCGGTGGTTGTAATTAAAGATGATACCAATCTGATTGGCATAAGCATAGGCGGAGGTGCCCCATTATGCCCCTGCTTATATATAGTGCAGGTAATATGCTCCTCTACGAAGCAAGTTGGAGATATTTTTTAATTAATTTTGTTGTCCATAGATGATGTTAAGTTTGATTAATTTTATTTCAGGTATTTGATGGTACACCAGCCGCTAAAGAAGGTTCCTTGGAGAGTGGAGACGAATTGTTGGCTATAAACAATATAAGTGTTAAGGGCAAAACTAAAGTACAAGTGGCCAAGATGATCCAAACAGCACCGCAACAAGTGATTATACACTATAACAAACTACACGCTGATCCAGAGCGCGGCAAATCTCTTGATATAATTTTGAAAAAACTTAAACATCGTATAGTGGATAATATGTCTAGTAATACCGCTGATACCCTCGGCTTGTCTCGGGCAATTTTATGCAACGATTCGCTGGTAAAACGTCTGGAAGAATTGGAGGGCACAGAGATGATGTACAAAGGCATGGTAGATCATGCTCGACGAATGCTAAAGGCCCATTACGAAGTTTTGCAAATCTATCGAGCTTTTGGCGACTGTTTTATGCGCATCAGCACAAGAGAGCCCCAACTTAGGGCTTCAGAAGCCTTTCGAATATTTGGTGAATTACATCGGAATTTGGAGAAAGATGGTCTGGCTGTTATTAAAAATATTAAACCCATTCTCGATGACTTGGGCACATATTTACACAAAGCCATACCGGATACGAAACTTACCGTGAAGCGTTATATGGATGCCAAATTTACTTATTTATCCTATTGTTTAAAAGTCAAAGAAATGGATGACGAAGAGCACAGTTTTGCTGCCATACAGGAGCCACTATACCGCGTTGAAACAGGTAACTACGAATATCGTCTGATATTAAGATGCCGGCAAGATGCTAGAAGTAAATTTGCCAAATTGAGAACAGATGTTTTGGAGAAAATGGAACTGCTAGAATGCAAACATGCCAATGACTTGTCGAAGCAACTGAGAAGTCTACTGGACAGTTTGGCTCAATTAAATAAAACCATAGTTGATAGAATGGATGCAATACCAAACCTATTTCCTATAGAAGTTGATTTTAAGGACACTGCTTTTGAATATAAATCTAAAATTTTAGAACCGCAAAAACTAGATGAGAATGAAATGGAAGTGCCCAGCACAAGCGGAATACAGAAAGCAATAAATTTATTGCATACCGAAGACGAGTCTAATGTCATCTGCGGTCTAGAAGCTGTTGAAGAACCAGCCCCTATTCTTAATGTACCCGCTGCAGAACAAGATATTCTGTCTCTAACAGATAATCATCCATCCGATAGTCTATTGACTGCTGTAGATGAAAGCGATCAACTTCTTAAAGACTTGGGCTTATTGGGCATAGACTTAAGTGCGAGCACGACGTCTGCAGCGCCATGCATGAAAAAGAACGCTTCACCTGAGAACTTATATGATTTTGACTTATTTCTTAATCAAGCATCTGGAACAACAGCCGCCACCAGCACAACGACACAATTTGCAACAAAACAGCCTCCCATGATAGAAGCCACACCAAACTTGGGCAACGATTTAATGGCTACAAATGCTCTGGAAACCGATTTGCTATTGCAATAAAGTACAATACCGAAGTTTGTTTAAAAATCAATTCGTCCCAATTCATCAGGAACATACTTAGGGAGGCATACGATGTGCATATCGCTCCATAGACATACTCGTACATATCTCAAAAAAGTTCGAACTAAAAAAATGCGATAAAAGATTTTCAAATGTACGTTTTCAAATACGATTACACAAAATACTTTTTGCTATAACTTCGCTTCAGCATACCGACATTTTATTTACAAATCCAAATTTAAATTTTTTGAGATATGGCAATGTTGCAATAACGGAGCGATATGATCATATGTAAAACGTTATATGGATAACTGTATGTACTTCAACTATCATCGTAACGAGTACAATTCGAAATCTTTTCACATTGAATCATTTGGGTTTTTAAAATTTTACTGATAATTCGGCTGATATGCATGTATATACATATTATATACAACTGTATGAGTTTACCAAACGTTTTTTTTTATAAATAAATACATATATAGTACATAGAACTAGTATACTATTTGCTACATTTATATACATACGTACATACTAACTTATATACCAAGGCTTGTGTTAATGAGATATACATATAATAAATTTTAAAATACATACATATGTATGTATATGTTCATTTCAAATGCCTTCGGTATCCAAAGTTAATTATATAAATCAGGAATCGGATTTAGTCAGGGATTGTAACGAAAATATGTTTTGTTCTAAAAATTGCATTTTAATCTTAAATTTTATTTATTCTTCAGAGAATAAAAGTTAATTCTTGATTTTTATTCATTTTTCACAAAATGTATTTTTTTATTTTAATTTTTCCTCAGAAAATAAAAAATTATTTATTGATTTTTATTAATTTTTCACAGAATAAAAGTATTTTTTTTTCTATTTTTTCCTCAGAAAATAAAAATTATTTATTGATTTCTATTGATTTTTCTCAAAATAAAAGTTATTTCTATATTAAATTTGAATTAAGATTCTATAGGCTAATTGTTCGAAATTTTAATTTAAATATCAGAAAGACATGAAAAATATTCCAAGGCACAAAGGCAAGTCAACATCAGTTGTAAAACTGATGTTGACTTGCCTTTGTGCCTTGGAATATTTTTCATGTCTTTCTGATATTTAAATTAAAATTTCGAACAATTAGCCTATAGAATCTTAATTCAAATTTAATATAGCAATATAAAATGTTCGTTAAAATTATTACTACATACAAATTTAAGCTATGGCTTGAGCTACCCAATAATAAAAAAATTGGAAAAACGTTCACATGTACTTAAGTATAAAATTCAAACCAAAAAAGTTTGACTTAGGTATAATGGAACAAAAAATTCAGAAAAATGGGACATGAAGAAAAATAATCAAACGGTAACACGGGTATTATAACAATAACATGTTAACATCAGGTTGATACAGTTCCCGTATTCTTTTTCACAATAAAATTTGTGTAAATAGGAACTGTTATCACATTCAACTAAGCCACCTAATAAGTGGTGACAAACACAATACACATGAGCACTGATGATGAAAGGGTTGCGTCTTTCGAAAACAGCTGTTCTGCTCTGCTGTGTAAGTTGAATAAAACTGATGTTGACTTGCCTTTGTGCCTTGGAATATTTTTCATGTCTTTCTGATATTTAAATTAAAATTTCGAACAATTAGCCTATAGAATCTTAATTCAAATTTAATATAGCAATATAAAATGTTCGTTAAAATTATTACTACATAAAAGTTATTTCTTTATTTTTATTTGTTCCTCAAAAAGTAAAAGCTATTTTTTTTTTTTTTTTTGCTTAGAAACACTTTGAATAAACTGAATAAATAAAAAATAAAGCAAAGGTTTAAAATATAATAATTTAATTTAACAAATAGGACGTAATAATTTTAAATCGGTTAATTTACGGGCTAATGTTTTTTAAAAATTAAATTTTTTGAAGCAAAGAGATAAAATCAAAAAGGATTTATTTTCCAAGCCAAAAATATAAATTAAAACAAGTAAACTATTAATTTATGAGGAATAAATGACAACCAAGAAATAATTTTTGTTTGCGGAAGAATAAATCAAACGTAAGGAATAAATTTTATTTCCTGAGAAATAAACAAAATTCGGAATAAATAAAAGTTAAGATGAGTTTTTTAATAAAACTTACGCAATTAAAAATTGTTACTACTTCGGTAATAATTGTGTGCTTGTGCACGCAGGACTTCCATTTTAGTTTGATTTTTTTTTACCTTAAATTTGAAAAATAATCGTTATTGCGGTCTTTGGTTTTTATTTTAAAATGTCGTAGCAGAATAATAACAAAAAATCCAAAGTTCTATTCACATGAAATAGAAACCCCCTCTAATACTTTCGAACATGAAGATTTCTTGCTATTCCTCATAACAGCTTCATGCATTTTAAATAAAAATTAAACAAAATATATGTACATCTTGGTGATTTTTCTCTTTTCGTCGAATTATAGTGAATCGGATTAAATTTATATTTTATGCATTGTAAAAAATATTTTTATAATTTCCAAAATAAACATTATTAGCATATATTAAAAAATGTTTATTAATTTTCTTATCCTACCCCAAAAATCACAAACGAAAAATTAAATATCGTACATAATAATAATATTTGGAAAACCTCATGTTTTAAAAAAACTTTATTATTTATTGTTGTTCTTGCGATGAATAAGGTAAAACCAAAATCAGAATAATGTAAAAACAAAATCAGAATAAGGTAAAATCAAAATCAATTGGATGCATGGGAATGAGACATGTCTAATGTGTTCTTTTTACTAATATCAACAAAACTTTTGTCTCAATTTTCATTATTAAGATCTATTTAATAGTCCAGGGGATATATGTACACTGAAGATGAACTATATAACGACAACTTAAAATTATTTCAAAATTTTATAACATTTCCACAAATTTATTTCACTACTACTTTATTTTACTACTTCAAACTTTATGCAAATGTAGTGATTGATTTTGATATATTTTATTCGATGCAATTTTGTAACTAAGTTCTTATTTTTGTGTTATTGAACTAGGTCGTCATATTTCATTTTTGAAAAGTTAAATATATTCGTAATTTTACTGTGAACGAACTTGTACGTGCCCGATGAAAATTCTATTATTTACGATCGAGACGTTAAACACACTCAAGCGGGCAACTCTAACTATTGCTCTCTTCGATTAAAATGTTGTTAACATATACATACATATGTACATATGTATGTGTTAGTACTTTATGACACACTCATTACTTGTTAATAATTTTTAAATTAACATAGTTACCATAAAAAAGGTCGTTCACTAATCGCGCAAATCTTATTTATACAATGGAAGCTCAAAAGAATGATGGCGAAAGACCGAATATACCCATATTGATGTTGGGATTGGATGATGCTGGTAAAACCACACTGCTGTACAAACTTAAACTGGGCGACGAAACCGATATTGAGATTGTACCCACAATTGGCTATAATGTCGAAACTGTAGAGTTTGAAGATAAAAGTTACACATTCTGGGATATTGGCGGTCGTGACACTGTTCGAGTTCTATGGAAATTTTATGCGGAAAATAAAGCAGTGGTTGTTTTTGTGGTTGATGCTTCGAATTCGGAACGTTTCGGAGAGGCTAAAGATTTTTTGCATACAATAATGTCATATGAAGTTTTGAATAATGCTGTGTTATTGATCTTATCAAACAAATATGACAAAGCGAATTGTTTGACTAATGATGAGATCATGGAAAAATTGGATCTAAAAATTGTAAAACAGCCCGTTCGCATTATCAATACAAGCTCCTTTGATCGCGAGAGCCTTGCCAATATTATGGTTCACTTGAAAAATATAATATTAAGCTAAGAACTAAATTATACACGTAAATATGTACATATCATTAACAAATAATAAAAAATTCTTTATAATAAAAATTTGATCATTAATTAGAATTTTGCAGACTATTACTTAGAATTAGTAGTTCTTAAATATGTATGTACATAAGTACTTATGTAGGTAGCAGTGTTATTCATATATAAAAATGTATGTACATATGTATATACCCGTTTGGTCTTAATTAAATTGAAACTTAAAAATGATATATTAAGTTCATACGAAAATACATTATGATTAGAAATCTAGGAGGGCTTCTCCCATTTATTTTTAACATTAATTTTCAACAATAGCCATTCAGCCTATTCTTATGGAAGTAAACACACAGTACCTTAATCTGGCTATAAAGAACTATACATGTTTTTGATACTTCCATAACTTAATAGATGTGTATGTACATACTTGCATCTCGGCTCATTTAGAATCGCGCCTTTAGTTATTCCCGCAAAGAATAAAACTTCTCATTATTAACGAAACTAAAGGATAAAAGCCATCTATACCATTTTTCATAATGTAAAGTATTTCAACTGGCAATTAGGCATTTATCTCGTAATGCATATTTTATTAATAGATAAAAATGGATTCACTCGTCTTTTGCAACACCATCTCTCCAAATTTGTTATTGAAACAGCTGTTATAAACAGCATATTGTGAATGAAAACAGTTGATAAAAATTCTTATTGTGAATACCAGAAAATAAATAAACAAAACCTCTGCTTCTTCAACTCAAACAATGTGGGTTGCTTTCAAAACAAACAACCCCATGTGTTCTTCGAAGACATTTCAAAAATGCCTCCTAAAACTTTAAATAAAAGTTCATCTACTGGTGCTACGCCCTCATGGTATCATTGCGAAAAATGTGAAGTGCATATCACTGCAAAAGAACGAGAGAAACACGAACAAAAATGTCCAATTGTGGACAATGGTGAACATCTGGAATACATAAGAAGGGGTACATTATATACCGAAAGTTTCGAAAAACTCAAGTGTGATATTGAAGAGCTCAAAGAAATGCCATCAAAGTATATCAACAGTTTGATATTCTTATCAGAGGGAGCAATACGTTTGGCAGGATGGCATATTGGGCAAGAGGTTGTAATTAAATCAGATAATGCAACACGATTAGTACGGAGCATATGGCCCATGCCGGAGAAATTCTTGACGACGATATTTGTAAGCGAACAAGGTAAATGTATAAGTAAACCTTTACGTGTGTATAGACGGAAATTAGATTAATATTTTTTCATTAGATTTCCTCATGCATTGGTCTCCGTTGAAAGGTCAATATTTAAGAATTGAAGCGCTACCCGTTGGCCAGCCAAAAGTTGCCAAAACGCTCTTATTACAAATACAAACATCTAGTCAAGAGGATGAACCATTAAACAGTCAACAGCTTAAAGATGTTGATCGTTTATTAAAATTGGAATTAAGAAACTTATCATTTACATTAGATTCTATGGTATACTTTAACTTTTTCAATAAATCATTAACTTTAAAAATTATTTATTGGTCAGCAGTAGACAATAGTAGTGAAGCCATCAGTGATTTGGAACAATCGGTTAATAATTTAAATATCAATAAACATTCTGGAGATGAAATTTTTAAAGTAACAAATTCCACTACTATTGAAGTATCTTCCGAAAGCATACCCGATTCTGATGAAGAATTGGAAAATGTGTCGAAGTATTTGATAACAAGAAATGATATAGGTGGATTAAACGAGCAATTGACAATAATTGAGGAAGCTATAGATTTTGCACTTGGCTTAAGAATAATTCCAAAAGGTAAATAAATATACATATGTACATAGATAATTAAACATTGTAATTTTACTCTCTAAACTAATTTATTATAAAACATTATTTAATATTAATAAATCAGAAATAAAATGAAAAACTTACATTTGATATATAAATTTTGCAGGTGTTAAAATTTCTCGTGCCTTATTAATTCATGGCTCTTCAGGATGCGGCAAAACTATGATTTGTGAGGCCATGTGCAGTAGGTTACTGCAAAAAAGTAGGCTGGGACATCCATCCTCATATAAACCTTTAATTTTGAAATTAAATACAAGCGAATTGTTTAGCAAATTTTTGGGAGAAACGGAAAAGAATTTGACTGCTTATTTCGACAAAGTTTATCAGCTTTATCCTCAACCTTCTCTCATGGTCATTGAAGATATACAAAACTTGTGTCCGAAACATGAAACAAACGATGTAGTTAAACGAGTTTCTGCAGCTTTCCTTAATATGATGGATACATTGGCTAATAAACGAGAAGCTCAAAAATGTTTCCTATTAGCAACAACATCTCAAATAGATTTATTGAATCCCAGCATACGAAGATGTGGAAGATTAGACTGTGAAGTCGAAGTGGCACCGCCAACACCCGATGGCCGAAAGGATATAATTAAATGTTTGCTGAGAAAGGTAGACAATCACATGTTATCACCTAAAGATGTGGAACAAATAGCACAGGTAACTCACGGTTTTGTAGGAGCAGATTTAGCCAATCTGATTTACAATGCTACCCTAAAGTCGATGAAGGAAAAAAGCACACGGTTACATGTTGAGAACTTACTTAGTGCCTTAGCTTATGTTAAACCTTCTGCGATGCGTGAAGTTTTAATTGAATGCCCCAATATAAAGTGGTCTGACATTGGTGGGCAAGATGAGTTGAAATTAAAATTGAAACAAGCAATTGAATGGCCTTTAAAACATGCTGAACAATTCCGTCGATTGGGTATAAAACCTCCAAAAGGACTTTTAATGTATGGTCCGCCAGGCTGTTCTAAAACTATGATTGCCAAGGCATTGGCCACAGAGTCCCAACTTAACTTTCTATCAATCAAAGGCCCAGAGTTATTTTCCATGTGGGTAGGCGAATCCGAACGTGCAGTTAGAGAAGTTTTTCGTAAAGCCAGACAAGTGGCGCCAGCTATAATTTTTTTCGATGAGATTGATGCCATTGGTGGTGAGCGCTCGGATGGTTCATCTGGTTCAGGTAGCTCGGTTAAAGAAAGAGTTCTCACACAGCTCTTAACTGAATTGGATGGCGTTGAGTCTTTAGATAATGTCACTATTGTTGCTGCTACAAATCGTCCGGATATGATTGATAAAGCACTTTTACGTCCTGGTCGTATAGATCGCATAGTTTACGTAGGCTTGCCGGATGCAGAAGCTCGTCGAGAAATTTTCAATATCAAGTTGCAAAAAATGCCTTTATCTGACGATGTAAATTTGACGGAACTAGTAAATCGGACCAATGGTTATTCGGGCGCAGAAATTCAAGCCATTTGCCATGAAGCAGCTCTAAAAACATTAGAAGGAAGTTTCGAAGCTACATGTGTTACATGGGCACAGTTTGAATACGCTTTGAAAGCTGTGAAACCAAGAACCAGTCCAGATCTGTTGCGTTTATATGAAGAGTATATGAAAAAAACATAAATACATTTTAATGCCTTACAAAACATTTACCAGTCTTTATTTTTAATACTTATGGTTGTTTCTTGTAGTAAATTGTTTCGAAGTTTCGTGGTGACTTTAGATTGAGCTGAAATTGGAGGTATGTATATAAAATTTTATATTCAAACTAGCAGAAATTATAAATAGAAACTAAACTACATGGTATGCGAATGTTTCAATATTCCATTCGCTCAAAACGTGCATAAAATGTTTGTTACGATTTATTTAATTGGTTTTGTATTCATGTCGTATAATCTTCTTAATCAATAATTTAATCGGGCATGTTCTGAAATCACGGTGAATTAAAATCACGAGGATGATTTTTTGTTATTATAAAAATCACGAGATTTTAAATTAGAATCAAGTTTCTTGGCAATAATTAATTTCAAAAGAAGCAGTTAAAATGTACAGCTTTTCATAAATTTTAAAATATTAAGGCTATTCTGTGTAAAATAATTAATTTTATTACAGAAACAAATAAAGAATATTTTCAGTTTATTAAAGTTATTTACAGAATATGCCTGAATGTTTTGATGCGAATAGATTCGTGATGTACATATGTATGTATGTGTAATATGTATGTATGTGTAATCTGTTTTCAAGATTTTGGACGAAATTCTTGAAAATAAATGGGAGAATAAAAAAAACAATATATTAAATAATGAATTGAAAAGCCACACAAACCTTTTAACATGCTTTTTCATGTGTCTCTTTAATGCTGAAGACTGTGCAAATTTCCACAAACAATAATCACATTCAAATGGTTTCTCCCCACTGTGAATCCTGTCAAAATACCAAAAGTTTACTTTTGTATGGAAATTTATCTTATAAAGTTCTATTTTATAAAAATATTTCATATTTATTAAAGGCTTATTTCACAGATTTGTATTTTTTGTGAATGGTTTGTGCACTACTTATTCTTCTTGTCGGTCATTCAGGGTCTGTTTTTCCAATATAAATTTTGCAATATGTAGAATCGGTACAATTCGTAAGCCATTAATTTAAAAATCTCAATAGTTCGTGTAAAATTAGTAACAATTTCACTCGTTTATGTCCTGTTGTAAATTCCTATTTGTTTTTATATTGTTGTCTCAAGCTAGTCGTAATAGAATTGTTTTATTGGAAACTGTATTTTTTTATAAAAAATAAAAAGTTTACTTACTTAATTTAGCATTTCATTTAACACTATTGGTATGTATGTATATATACATACATATGTACATAAGCATATGCATACTTATCAGTATAAATATATATATTCACTCCTGCTTTTTACTCACCTCATGTGATTAATTAAATTTGATCTTTTGCCAAAAATTTTATCACACTCTGAACACTTATGTTTACGTATTCTCCGATGTACCGTTATCATATGAGCATTGAGTGATGCACGTTTCGTAAAGGACTTTTCACAAAGCGTACAGTGAACGTCCCTAATTGTTTTATGCACAAACTGATGACGTATTAAGTCTCTTGGAGATTTGAACGTCACTAAACAATTCTTACACTGATATTCCCTTTCGTTTGTATGTGTGAACTTGTGCGACTTTAGATTGCTCGAAGTTGTAAAAAATGCCGAACATATTTCACATTGAAAACGTCTGCCGGCTGAATATGATGTGTACGATCTTTGTAATATATCATTCAGATTAATATTGCAAATATCGCCGCTGTTGTTGTGTGTGCGTTTATGTAATAACAGTTTATTTGATGTAATAAATTCACGAGAACAGTTCTAAAAAAATACAAAAGTGGATTGGTATCACATGAATATATTAATATTTCTATATCTGCACATACATATCTATGCATATTAGATTCGAATTCAATAATATAGCTCAAGTTTAAGCATTTCAAAGATTCTTAGTTAAATAAGTGAAATATAAAACCCCAAATTTTTCTTAAATAAATTTCATATTCGAAAGCATTTTGATATTGAATAAAGCGTTCATTAAAAAATTTATATGGGTAGTGTACATACATACATACATACATATGTATGATGCACAATAAAAAACAGTGCATTAATCAAAAATGTTATCGAAAATAAGATTGTTTTGCTGATATTTTCAATTATTTTGATAGCTTTATATGTATGTATGTACGTATATGTACGAATATGTACATACGTACATACATACATTTATGCCAAAATACACATTTTTTTAATCGAATATCAAACAAATATAAATAACACAAACACTTTTTACAACTAACCCATTAGGAGGAGTTATTTTTGTATTGATAAAAAATATTATATTAAAAATTGTATTATATTAATTTGTATTGAATTCACACAAAAGTTTATAAATATATCTTAATACATATTGATTTATTTTTATTGACCTTATCGGTTTATTGTAATATTAATCAAGCTTGTGGTCGTTTTTTATAAAATATTATTTCTTATAATTTTTATTCAATATTTCGTTAACAGCTTGTTAATTTTTATTTCCTGAAGATGTTAACAAGCTGTTAACGAAATATTGATTCAAAATTATAAGAAATAATATTTTATAAAAAACGACCACAAGCTTGATTAATATTACAATACGAGTATATCTTAATACATGTTTTGCAAGAAACGTATAGATAAACAAGTAAGAGCGCCACATTCGGCTGTGCTGAACTACGCCTGGCGTAGCCCTGGAACCACTTTTTTATCTTTTTGATTTTCACCAGTAATTTATTCATTTCTAAAAGGTAAAATACGTTTATTTACTGCCTATTTCACAACGTCGGATGCATTCTTTCTTTCGTACAAATATATCTAAAACAAAAACGAAATTTGATAATATTCGAAAAAAGTTAAAATATTTCAGCACAGGTGCTGTCTTTTCTGATCGAGTTCAAAAGCATCAAATGTGTTTAATTTATAAAGAAAAATTAGTTTTAATTGGTTATTTTTATGTACCAAAAAAAAAAAAGCTTCAATTGTCCAAACCTGTGCCTAGTTTCTATAACTTTTCACTAAAATACAAAAAATTAAAAAATATAGTCTGACTTATCCTGTGTTTTACAGAATGACAACAGTTTTTTCGATGCGAGAAGTTCTCACACTAGTTACAGAAATGAGGTACTGGAATCGTTTTTTTGACTTTGTTTAATTCGTAATGCTAATTAAATTCTTGTCGAAGTATATGTTTAATTAACAAAAAATAGAAATTAGTTTAAGTTTAGAAGTATTTAGAATTTTTGCTGATTTTCAATAGCAACCTAATTAGGACTATTTCCAATGTATAAGTTCAAGACCAAAGTCTCTAGCGTTTCTTGGGACTTCAAAAACTCGATTTTACCGACAGACTTACATCGCTTTTTCGACTTCCCTATTCACAAGGAGCCAGAATATTAATATGTGGTGAATAAATAAATAGACTTGCGACGACCATTCATACCTAGTCATAGGTTTTTGTGAATAACAAACAAATGAACGAGTCGTACAGACCGATAACAATTAACATATGTAGTCAAGTACTAATCAGAGCAAATTCGATATCGAACTCGATATGGATAGAAATTTCCATTCCCAGATCTAAAACCAAAATTGGATCCTATATTCAAGGCTGAGTGTGGATCGAACTCATGACTTTCGCTTTCGCAATCAGTGTGGTAACTATATTCCGCAATATCAGCAAAAATGATATGAAAATTCACATTACATATTTTTGTTCGCCATTAACCCCAAACACAACATTTTTTTTTTGTACTAAACACAAGTCATAACGCTACGTCAAACAAGGGTTATATATAAATAAATACTTAAATAAATCATTAAACGAAAACGTTAATAGCCATTTAATTGCAAGTTATCAAACACTATAATCAATCCAAGAGCGATCAAACTAACAAACATGTACATATGTATTAATTAAAGTGCTGACAGTCAAAATTTATTTTTATTTTATACGAACTGTCTCTAAAGAACGTTTAACACATACATACATAAATATATACATATGTATGTATTTATACATGATATTTCCGCATTTACATATATCACTAACATAGAGAACACTTGTTAGGAACTGCGTGACCGTGACCGACTCAGCCGCATTTAGTGTAACTCATTTGAATTGGAATTGGGAATAACTTTCCGTTGTTCCAATTCAATTTCGTTTCGTACACAGATCGGCTTGGCAATACTTCAGTATTTTATGACGGTTTTGTCACTAAATAGTCTTAAACATTCTTTTCGAACATAGTCGACTTTAAAATATTAAAGTGTATGAGAAAAAAAACTCGATACCGAGCGAAATTCGTATTTAAAATGTATCGAATGCGGTAAAAATTGTATGTAGGCACACAAAATTTTTTTCATTGACATTTACTTTACGGGCATGTTCTGACATGCCCATAAACATTTCGCAAGTATCGCGATATTTATTGAACGTGTAGCATGCAGTATTGATGGATCCCGATCCATATCGCAGAATGGCCTAAAATATGAAATCCAGATCGTGGATCGCAGATCGCGTTATAAATATTGAAGGTGTAGCATTTTCATGATATTATATCGCGATACGTTAACCCTTAATAGCCTACTGGTCCCGCTAGGAACCATACGTTAAATTTTTCAGGTAAATGGAAATTGCGAAGAAAGTTGTAGAGTAAAATATGTTTAGAATTGTAAGTTTTATAACACTGATTTTTTTCCGGCCAAAAGAAAAAATCAGGCTATTAAGGGTTAATAAGAAGTAAAATAAAAGACGCAGTGCAAAATATGTAACAAATAAAAAGTAAAAAAGTTTATTACATTTGTGTAAAGTTTGTTTTAAAAGGGTAATGGCAGAAGATAGCGAAAGCGAGTGGGTTCTGTCGGTGGAATCGGAATTAACGACCGAAAAAATTATTTTGAAAGACTTCATTTTTAATTTGGAGGCATTGCCGGATTTGTGGGACTCGTCGGCTAAAGCCTTTTTTTGATTTTTTTTTTAATAAATGATTCGCACAACAAAAAAATAACGTAAATACTGACGCGATAAATATTCAACATGTAGCATACGCTCGTGATCCATCAATCCATTAAAATGGATCGCGATCCAAATATCACAATATTGAACGTGTAGCAGTGCCCTTATAATTTGCCCTTATAATTTTTGATAAAAATACGAGACTTAAATATATATATATATATATATATATATATATATATATATATATATATATATATATATATATATATATATATTTGTAGGCTAGGGACTGATTCCTTAATATACATCGCATTGTGGCGGAACTAAAAAGGAAAAGATAGTTTTGAGAGGACAGATGAAGAAGAATGAGAAAATAGAAAATGTGTTGTAGCCACTTTATTCTTGACTTCGTCGGTGAATTTTTACTGTAGTAGATACATTTCTAAAATGTATTAGGTTTACTTCAGATATTCCCTGAAATTTATATTTCAAAAATATTTGCTAAGGTGCCACTGTGTTAGCGATTCTATAAATACTCAGGTCGTGAGTTCGATTCCCATAAAAAGTCAGTATTTAAAAACTTTTTTTAATTTATCAACGGCCACACTGATTGCGAAAGCCAAAAGAGCGAACGAGTTTTTTAACAATAACCAAAAATTAAAGAGCACCTGTATATCACTTATATGTATGTACTCGTACATACATTCATACACACTAATGGACACATATACGTTATATGTATGCAACTGTTTCGAATGATCTGTGTGAGGGCCTGAGAGTTGAGTTTCGATATATGTACATATGTAGATATTTTGATTGATTAATCTTTTTACGAGCACAAAATACATCCACCAAGTCTCTTCTCACCTCCAAAATATAATTGTGGCGATAAAAAGGTTTTATTTTTTTCAGTTAACATTCCCAGCACACAAGTTGTACAACGATGCGGTTCGGTATATAGTGAGATACTTTAACTAATAACAATACATTTATACGCACATACATATATGTTTCTGAACGAATAAATTTTAACAATAAATAAATGAGATAAAGCAAAATAATACTCATAAGCAATATTAGAAAAAAAAACAGATATTAAATATTTGTTGTGAATAAATCAATAAACATGCAAACATGGTTACGAATATCCCTTTTATTGTGTTCGTTCGGCTTCTTTCGTGAAATGCGTCCATCTGAACCATTCGTTGTCGAATATTTGACCGGTCCTGATCGTAATGTTACAAGCGAACAGCTAAATCGCGAAATTTATCCCTTGGGCACGTATGCTGTGTTAGTTCAATTGATTTTCGTATTTTTGGTCACCGATATTTTACGTTATAAGCCCATTATTGTATTCTCAGCCCTCGCTGGCATTGTACTCTTTGCCTTTCTGTTGTGGACTGATACAGTATGGGAATTAATGATTGCACAAATATTTTATGGCAGTTTTAATGCAAGTGAGGTCGCCTACTACACGTATATTTATGCAAAAGTGGAAAAATCACGTTATCAAATTGTATCGGGTCATACACGTTCAGCAATACTCTGTGGGAAATTTCTTGGTGGTGTTTGTGCTCAGGTGTTAGTGTCAACGGATAGTTTAAATTACCGCGGCTTGCATTACATATCTTTTGCTTCACAACTTGTGTCGTTGGTAATTGCATTGGCATTGCCGTCGGTCCAGCAAAGCATTTACTTTTATAAAGCCGACGACAATGTTTCTGAACACACCGTGCATAATATTCCGACCACATTGACTTTAGAAAATGGTAATTCCGAAGCATTACAAAGAAAAGGTAGGTGAGCAGTTTTATCTTATTTATGTTGTTACCTAGTATGTCTCTTAATTTTAATTGAATGATTTAAAGTTAATAACAAGTTAAAAATAAAAAATAATTAAGCCGCTTTGTTCGAAATTATTTATTTAAATTCGCAATTAAGCATACGATTCAAAAAGTTGAATTTAAATTTTTCTATTAGGGGAAATAAAGTGTTTGATTCAAGCACAAAACAAATTTTATGAGAGCCCTCAGACGATTTGCATGGGAAAGAGTATTTAAATTCATCCTCATTGGGTTCTAAGAACAGGTCAAATAATTGTTACCTTTTTTCAAAATATTCGGCCATATTGTAGAATTTGATTCAGTTCGGAAACGAAATTTATCTTTATTTTGACTCCTCCAAAAAGCAAAAAAAAGGAAAGCAATTGAATCGGAATGAAATCTTTTTTAGTTTCCGAATGGAATTGAACTCTCTAGCATGTCAAAGTGAATTTTTATATAGAAAACAAGCAAAATATTATTTCCAAAAATTTCGTTTTCCATATAAATTTTACTCCGCTTGGGCACAAACATTTCTTGATTTTGGTTTACGCGCGGCTTCTGCATTACACCAGTCAAAGAAAAATTTAGTATTATTGTTTCGTTAGACGAAGTATCGGAAGTACATATTTATTAGGAAAAATTAAATATTTTCATGATGATTTCACAGCCTTTATGTTTTTATACTCTTCACCAAAAATGGTGAAAGGGTATATAAATATGGACTTGTTATTCCGCGTCTTATGAATGGGGAAGACAAATAAGCGATGTTCGTTTGACTGTACGTGAAATTTATTTTCCTCAAGAAAAGCTTGAGGCTTCATTCTTGCTTCATTATTGGACATGATTCTAAATTGATGGCTATTGAGAATCAGCAAAAATTGTTTTTTGGTAATTAAACCTATTTAATAATTCAATTCCTAATCAAATATGCATCAATAAAAACTGTTATCATATTCAACTAATCCACTTAATAAGGTTGACAACCAAAATGCACATGAGTACTCATGTCTTTCTGAATTTAAAACAAATTTTCGAACGATTATTCAATCAATCTGCAAATTACGTCATTCGGTATAGATCAAAATTTCCATTTAAATTGTATTGAAATTTCGATCGACATCTTGGCCGCAATTTGGCCCCTTAATTTAATTTAATTTAATTTTTTTTTTGTAATCAAACATATTTCATACTTTAGAAAGAAATTAATTAGTATCGAAAAAGAGAACGATCAAAAATATGGTTTCAAGGTTGGAAGGAATGTATATATACATACATATATACCAAATGACTGTATGTATGTATGTATATAGCAAAGACGTACGTCGGTAAATGTTATATAAGAATATAGCACTTTTAATTGTTTTTTATATAACAAATTATTAATTCCAATATTTCGCGACTTCTTTGTATGCTTTCTTTAGGGATATTTTTTAGTTGTTTGCTTTGTTTTTATATGAAATTGAATAAATATAACTTTGTGATGCTACATAAAACACATTTCGCAAATAATTTTTCTTTCCCGTGTTTAGGAAGAAATTAGGGAATCACATAATCGTTATTGCATACCACAATATTTATCGCAAACTTAAAGTCTAATAAAATCCTTAAAAAATTAGTCAATCACGCTACAGATATTTCTTATGCAATCAAAACCAGTTGATCGTTTTTTGCCAATAAAAATAATACGTAGGACAATAAGCACTTCACTATTGTAATATAGTGAAGCAATATAACATATTGCTAATTTTTTATATATCCTTTTCTTTTTTCAGCTTCTGCAACAAACAAAACAACAAGTACAATAGTTAAACCGAAATTTTCATGGAGAAATGCCTTCAATTTACTTTTAAAACACACTGTTAGTGCGTATTCGAATCGTACTGTACTTAAGTGGAGTGTTTGGTGGTCTTTAGCAACATGTGGTCAACTTCAAGTTATTTCCTATGCTCAAATTCTGTGGAAAGAGATTGATGAAAACAATGAAAGCTTTTATAATGGCGGTGTAGAAGCAGCCGTAACGCTTTTAGGAGCTGCAGCAGCAATGACTGCTGGTATTATGAACGCCGTGCAAGAAAAGAAGTGGCATATGTGGATTTTAACAATATGTTCAATACTAATGGGTGTTTTTCTAATAATATCAGCAGTTACTAACTTTCTTTGGGTAGCATATATTATGTATGTCATATTTGGTGTATTTTATTTCTTTGTTATAACAATAGCCAGTGCTATTGTGGCACAAAATTTAAGTGAAGATAGTTTTGGTTTAATATTTGGCATAAATACTTTAGCTGCATTAATATTACAAACCATACTAACTTTGGTTTTTGTCACCGACTCAGTTGGTTTCGGTCTAGATGCCAGAAATCAATACATAGTTTATGGAATATATTTCCTAGTATTAGCCGTAGTGTATTGTTTAATTGTTATTGTAGGCCAAATTGTCATCTGCTGTACGAAATCAAAAGAAATTAGTATAAAATCTATAGACTAACTATGACCATTAATATAAAAATTTATTGTTAGATGTACTTAATATTTTATATTGTTTTGTAGTCCATTAATAAAATTTTAATACGTATGTATGTATGTACAAAGTAGTACAAATCATTAATTAAAATAGCTGGCGAATTCCCAGCTTACTTTTGGAGGTGCATACTGTAGAAATGATATTTTGAAGAAGTTTGTTCAATAGTATTTCATTACCATTTCAATGTGGAATGAATTTTTTAAAAATATTTAACAAAACGAGTTGTACTATAAATCATAATAACTTATTTTATTAATAATGTTTTATTTGTTACGCGTTAAATATGTTTATATATCTGCTTATGTACCAGGTTTCAAAAACACTTTGCGCATTACATAAAATATAGTACAGTATCTAGGTTTTGAAATATCACCTTTTATTCAATATGAAATGTAATTGTTCTTCAATCTTGTATAAAATTGATTTTCCATTGAGCAACAAAAAAGTATGTACGAGTAGTTAAGCAACATAGGAAATAATTTTATGTTATTAATAAATGATGAAACTATTTTATTAATATAATAAAAAAATAAATAGCGTTATTCTTTTTTCTTCGATCTCCTTATTTCCCTTTTTAATAAATAAATAACTTTAAAGAAAGCAAAGGTCGTGCACAAAATGTAAATAAACATTAATTTACATTGTCAATAAATTCGTCAAATAAATATACTCTATATTTATTTAATAACGTTTCACATACAGTTAAGTACTTATTTTAATAAAGAATATAAATAGCAAAACTAAGAATTCAATTACAACAAACGTTGTCCGATTTCAAATTTACTTTTGAACTTGAATGGGTGTAGAATTTTCAAATTCTACACATTCTAAATTGTAGGCTTGAAGTTTGCATTTATTTCTTTATACTACAAAGTGCAAACCATGAAACATTATTTAGAACCTCTTTAAAATACAGGAAGTGTTCTGCATTCATTGAATTTTATGACATTTCAACATTTTTCACGACTTTAAAAATAAATATGTGACAGCGCATAGAGAAAGGGACCTAAGGGTAAAATAAAATCAATTTTCACTTTTTTTTTGATGTGGACAACATCTGAGCATCGAATGAGACCGATCCCATGCCCCAAAAGTGTTCCCTCCCAGAGATATGGTACACCAAAGATACACGTATTTACATCTTTAAAATGGATCTCCTGAACAAACCCGGTTTTTACCCTTAGGTCCCTTTCTATTTTGCGCGTCACATATGTACATACATTATAAAATTTATATAAACAGTAAAAAACAAAACTCACCACACATTTAAAAGGCTTTTCTCCGGAATGAACGAGTTTATGTATTTTCAAATAGCCTTTATAATGGAAAACCTTGCCACATTCTAAACACTTATCTGGAGTTTTCGAAGACTTCTTTAAAACACTTTTTACAGATTTTTCCGATTCATTTACAACGGCTACTTGTTTATTCAGCTTGTCGTTATCCAAAGGAGCTTCGAAATTTTGTTGCTCCTGTATCTGGAAACTTTCAAAATTTTTTGATAATAATTTCGCGCCAAAAGAGATCTTTGCTTTTGTTGTCATAAAAACATTGCTCAATGAGGGTTCCTCAGCTTCAGATCTAGTTAAACTACTGACATCGATTTCAACATCATTTAAAAGTTCAACGTCATCGTTGCCTACTACCTCAACCATATCATTCGTGACATCATGTCGATCAAACATATCACATATGTTCGCATACATGGAGACGGGAGAACAATCGGTACCCGATTTTATGAAATCAGCGTTTGGTATTTCGCTACTATTTAAGGCGCTACAGAGATTAGAGTGAATTTGTTATCGCAAATTTATTTCCAATCACATGTATAAATTCACAGTAATCTCACCTCGAAGATGCAAAAGATGATGTTGGCAAACCAAAATACTCCCTTAATCGTCTTTCAGACGCATCAGCTAATTGTTGCAAATTATAGGCATCTAGAAGGCGATACAAGCAGGATTGGCATAGCAAAGCGGGCAAAGTATCGTCTAGTGGCAACTGAAAAAACAATTTTGCTGTTGAATGTATCACATACGTTTGTTTTCAAGTTGTGTACCTTTAGAATATGCAATTTTTCCAACATTTCTATAGGTCTTATAAGAAATGTAGGGCTATAAATGGAAACCAATATATCATTTTTTAAGCAAATTCTACAAATTTTTTGATACTCAGATAATGATACTGCGTCCATTTTATACCAATTTACTTCAGTAAATAAAAACTCGATGCATTTGAGCTTCCAAGAACGATTCCTTTGCTATTGAAATATAAACAAATTCAATTCATAGTTCAATTGTCCTTGACTGTAGTGTTGAAAAACGACTGTTATTGTCGTTGCAGGTAGAATAATACAAGGTGTGCCCAAATATGTATGGATACAATGGTATATTATGCTAGTATTGAAAGTTAGTCCACTTTACAACACTATATAATAATAAAAAGATGCCAAAATTTCAAACAACACAATTTTGTATAGAAATTTTGCATATTTCTATGGTTTAGCATATACATATATTTAAACTTTCTTTCGCATTCACAGCTTTTAATCTGCTTAAAAGTTAGAATATAAAAAAAAAGGTTACAGGTTTTTGCAAGTTACGGATTGACAACATCGCCGGTATATGGGCTGTCACGCCGATACTTTGCAAAGTATATATATCAGGGGTGTTCTGAAAATCATTTTTTGCCAAAGTGATTTTAAATCACGCAAAAGGTGTTCTGGGCACAAAAAATATTGAAATCACGCGATTTAAAACCGTTCTGCTAAATGACTGCCTATTTGAAATCACTTGGTCATTTTTTCTAGGAAATTCGTTTTGAACTTATTAAAAATTTTATTTCATATGTAATATGATGTGTTTTTTATTTATTTTCGTAATAATATAAGATTTTATGCACATTAAAACATAATTTTAACAAATTTCTAAGGACACTGCATATTTAGTAAACATGTTTTAACTTTGTTTACAATTGTTCGTGATTTACTTTTTCTCTTTAGCATTCAGTTGGTTTATTTTTTCGAAGATATTGCTGAGGTTGTTTTTACTTACAAGGTTTCGCTTGTATCCATAGGATTTAATAATTCCCGTAAATGACGTTTTTAACACGCTCATTTTATAAATACTGTTTTCTTAGACCAATTACGGCTAGTATCGTAGCCCCCAGCATTTTTAATTACTTCATTTTCACTTTTTATTTTAATTTAGAGTGTAAAAAAATAAACAAACAAAGCACAAATATCAAAAGTCAGCTGTTTTCTCGTGTTTTCGGAAAAATAAAACCACGGCGAAAACCGTAAAACCACGTGATTTGCAGAACAGCATAAAATCGTCAGCGTGATTTCAAAATCAATCGTGATTTGAAATCACTGTGATTTCAGAACAGGCCTGTATGTACATATATTTTCCTTACCCGGAATCTCCTTTCCATAAAAAATTTGTATTACGGATAACTTTCGTTTACGTACTGAAATCGAAATTTAATTTTCAAAGAAAAACTATTTCGAAAATTGTTTAGTAAATACATACATATATTCTTAAACTTACTTATAGGTAATGGAAATATCTATCAAAATTTTAAATTTCAGGTTGAAACCATGTATAACAATGCAACACTCTTAGGTATGTATTTATACACATATTAGGTAAATTCTTTCATTCGAAACATACAAACAGAAATAAATAACTACAGGAATTGTATTATCAAGATAATAGTAAACTTATCAAACTTGATAACGTTGCTTATGTCATGCTTTGCGATATATATCACCTGATCCGTATGAAAATCGTCGCGCTTTGGAATTATCTGGTGCAACTTCTTCATCGTACTGGTTAAGTTTTTGCATTTTAGGTCGCATTATACCTCGAACATCATTAAGCGATATGTCCAAGTCTTTAAAAGCATTGAGCATAAATACAGCAGTTATAACCACTAAAAATCCGCAAATATCGCCCAAGATATCATCGAATCGCATATGTGTGAACTCTTTAAAAATAATGGCCGAAGCAGTTATAACCAATGTTGTAAACATAACATAGTAGATGGGTGTTACAATTCCAGTGTTAAATATATCCAACGCTTTATTTAAATAATTCATTTGTATTGCTATGAACGTTATAGTCACTAAGATCAGAAACCATGGCATCCATGTAGCAAAGTCATTTTTTCCAGCGATAGCATCACGTATGGCTAAGCCTAATGCCTTACAAGACATGACCGTTAATGAGCCGATACCAGAACATAGAAAAATATATACCACAACATTAGTATGACCATGACGAGGTGCAACAAAACAAGCCACAAATATGGTTGAGCTAATTATTATGATGACATACAATATAAAGCCAGGATCTTGTAATTTCTCAAATAATATTTGTAAATCCTCGATTTCAGCTTCTTTGGGGGAATGCAGCACGATAATAGTAGATCCAATGATGCAGAGAAAACAACCCAATTTGCCAAGTAAATTGAGTTTTTCATTCAGAAACTTTGACGCCATTACTGCTGATATTATGACGCTCAGTGCTCCTAACGGAGTGACAAGTGAAGCTGGAGCGAATGCGTATGCAGCGAAATTAGCGGCTTCCCCTAGACCCACTAAAATTAAAATTAGAAATTTGGTAAATGCTTTTAATATAGTAAAATATATTTAATCATTATGTTAGTGTCATCAACAATATTAAGTGATATGAATTTAAAGGAAAATAATTTAAAAATCAGAAACAAGCAAATATTTACTTCAAAATACAAAAGAAAAGCCGTACATTATATTATGATACTTGTATAATAAATATTTATATGTCTGTGGTAACGAAATGCCTATTAATTGTACATTATTAACTCACGAACTACAATTTAATTTTGATTTATTCATACTCCTATGATAACCTATTTAATATGTCATAGTCATTCTCAGAACGATACCCCAATATTATGTTGAACTGTGAATAATATATGTGGATGGTACATAGTACATAAACTTTTTTCAACATACATTTGTACATACATATACAAAAGTGCAATAGTCTTGTATGTACAAGTTAAAATAATAAATGCAAATATAATTTTATCTGCACAGGCCAATGTTGCACACTCAACGCATCATAAATGTATACATATGTACATATATGTTGGTGCATATCCATATGAATGAGTATTTTTTAACTTACTTGTTAATAATCCGGCCCACCAAATCCATTCTTTCAGGTAGCCAAATCCTCCAGCCGATGCTCTAACTTCGCCGTGACTTTTGAGGCGTATTAAAGCCTTTTTCTTTATGATAAAGCTCGAGCCGATGAAAAAACATGAACTAATCGCCAGACCTACGCCAATGTAAAAGTTGGTCTGGTCGTAGAGTCCAGATAAAGAGGTTGTAGAAGAATTGGCAGCATAGGAAGTAGTACTGCTGCCTACTGCACTAGAGGCTAACGTACTTACTTTAGGCGTTGCACTTGACATTTGGCCGATTTGGTAGTCAACTCCTAACATCTAGTCGTCCTGACGGTAAACAAACCCATATAAATACACGGTCAACTATATTACTAAACAGAAGTGAACATGACTCACTATCATTAGCCTATATAGAGGCTTGACTATTTAGTTTTGTATTGCTCTGATCAATTTTACAAGGTGAATAACCGAAAAACTTTACCTTGTTACTTTTAAACACAGAGAATGATTGTTTATTTGTTTTGTTTTATACTTCTTCGCACAAGGCAGAATTGACGATGTAAATTTGTAACTATTTCATCTCAGAAAGTATCACATTTCTTAGCAGAAATGCTTCAACCCATTTTCATGTATAAATATTGACAGTAAATATAATTTTTAATTCATTATTGACATTCGAAAACGATTTCACCAACAGTCGCGTATGTGGCGTAATAATACAGTGCTGCCTGACTTCTTTTTCTTTGCACAAGAAAATCCCACATTCACATGCTTTTCCAAATGAAAGTCTACACAAGGGATTGTCGAAATAGAGTGTGTTATATAATTCTTATATATAACATATATATGGACAATAAGCTTATTAGAGATTGATATTATATAAAAAAGTCTCAGAAACTGGAAGAATTACTCTTGTGGTAGCATAGATCAATGTTATTGCCAGAAGAATTATGCTTCGCATTGTGTTGTTTAATGCTGATATAATAGTTGTCATAAGAGCGATTTGGGACTATACATGACAATTTGCGATCTACACGTCGTAGCTTTTGGAAGCAATTATATGTAACAAATAGTGATGTAGTATATATTACGAAGATATTGGAATCATGGTGAGAGATGGATCTATAATCGAGACCAAAGTCTAGCTTATGAAAGTATGTATATGTACGTATGTACATATTTACATGCAAAATAAATTAAATAACGCGAAGATATACAATTATTTTCACGTGTAGGAATAACTGCATTTCGAATGCATATGAAATTGCATACTATGCTCTGACAAAAAGCTCAGTCGACTGCGCTACTTTTTTCAGCAGTGAAACAAAAAGCTTTGCAAATTGCAATTGTATTTTTCATACTTTTTAGTTCTCAACTGCCAGTCGTTTGCTTGAAAATAAGTATACTAGCGTGCCATCAACAAAAATGTTTTCAAATTGTGCACGTTTAACTCGTGGAACAACAATAAACGCATTAACGAAATTTTATGCAGCTGCTACGCCACAAACACAACAGCAATCTAAAGTTGTGTTGTCAAAATCCAGAAGTTTCTCATTAACTGTCAGAGGCCTTCATATTTGCAGTCAGAAAATTATTTCAACTTTACCGGTTTGTGTGTCGAATTCCTTAACAAATTTTGGTGTTGCTTATAAACGGAGTTTTGCAAAAATGGCTTTAAAAAGTTTCCAGGAACATCAAGTTGTACCCGATGTTATTGACACTGCCCCGAACGAATTGTTGAGTGTGTCCTACGCCGATGTTCAAGTCAAAGAGGGCAATGTTTTAACGCCAACGCAAGTGCAGAATAAGCCAGAAATAAGCTGGAACGCCGATGACAACTCTTTTTATACTGTATGCATGACCGATCCTGATGCACCCAGTCGCAAAGAACCCACTTTTCGTGAATGGCATCATTGGCTTGTTGTGAACGTGCCCGGCAGTAAGGTTAATTCTGGCGAAGTATTGTCGGACTACATTGGTTCCGGACCGCCACAAGGTACAGGACTTCATCGTTACGTGTTTTTGGTCTACAAGCAACCATCAAAGTTGTCGTTCGATGAAAAACGATTACCCAATAATAGCGGTGATGGTCGCGGTGGCTTTAAGATTGCCGCATTCGCAAAAAAATACAATTTGGGCAATCCGGTTGCTGGTAATTTATATCAAGCTGAATGGGATGATTATGTTCCCAAGTTGTATGCCAAATTGGACGGCAAGTAGGTTGAGTGGGTATGCAGAAAATAAGTGTATCATGAATGTTACATAATGGGAAAAAATAAATTTTTATAAAGACATGGAACCAGGTTCCATTTTGTAAAATTCAAGTTAGAAATCAAATTGTCATAAAATAAATTCTTTAACACCAATACTTTTAGCTGTTTTCCTTCATTATTTTAAATTAGTTTTATGTGCCTGCTTTGTGGCACCGGAAAAAACAAACGATACTATTATTCTTTTGATGTTTACTAACGTAGATAAGTCGTGTGTATGTGTTTTGCATATTAAATCAAAAATAGTTAGAACTAAATGTTGGAAGTTTTGTGATTTTATAATCAAACTCAGATTCGCAAAATAAATTTTGTCAAAATACTTGTTGAATTTTTTTCACTTGTGCGTATAGTTTACATTTAGTAAGTTTTAATAAAATCAAAACTTCGCACTTCAATGTACATATGTAGATAACACATAATGCGTTGGATTTGATTACAATCTTGGGATAATCGATTTCTAGGTACTCCTTCATTAATCCCGTTTATTATGTGCCTTTTCCCAATGAGCGAATTGAATAAAAAATACATTTTTATTTTATTCACATACATACAATATTTCAGGAATACTTTGCTAAATATCGGTGCACAGATGTCGACGGTGTGACCGCGACCATTTGTGGGCGATGTTTTAACTCGTATTTTTATCCGCTACTTTGACTGTACTCCACTTCTACTTTCACATAAGCAGTAGCAATGTAGTTAACCACGGAAAATGTCCCAGAAAAACCGCAAGTCTATACAGTTATCGGAGATGTCGACAGAATTATGGATATTGTTTTTCGAGCAATTTGCTTCATAGATTTTTGTGACTTAAAAGTGATGTAATCTAGTTTAACTTTTTGTTTTTTTCAATATTAGGAAACTTTATTTTTTTATTTGCAGATTTATGTATATTTTACATTATTTGAATCCATTCTGGATTTTGTGTATGATTTTTAGCGAATGTTCGCAATTATAAGATTAACAAATTTTTTTTTTAATATTTCTATTTTAGTCTTTCTGCAATAACTGTTACTGACAATTTTAGCACATAATCCAAGAAAATATAGCATTGGAACCAGAAGCTTAATTAAATATGCGTAGTTTTTTTAGAACACATAAATTACTAAAACGCTTTTTTGCTATTATAATATTTTAAATATATGCATATAGACTGCGCAGTTAAAAACTGAAACAAACTAAATTATTGACAAAGAGGTACACAATTTTAAGTTTCTTTTTATTTTAAGATGATGTTAAAACAGGAATGCGAACTTGCAGCATCTGTAACAAGGAAAGTAAGAGAATTAGTTTCTATGTATTTCAATTAATATTAAATAGATACCTTATTAGTTTTATCAAATAAAGCGCGAGCTCTTTCTTGATTTAAACGATAATTAACAAATTTATCAAATAAATAACCATGCTTCATGGACTCCAAGAGTATGCGATCTTCGCCAATGTCTAAAGTCAACTCGTGGGATGCAATCTGGTAATTTTTAACACAACCTTCAGATTGATAAAATTTTCAATTTAGAGCAAATTACTTACACATTTTGGCAAATAAAATTCCGCTTGAACTTCTTCTACCGCTTCATTTTTGATACGTGCTCTCAATTTATATTCAGGCATAGTGGAAGCTGCTTGGGCAATTTCCTTCTTAATGCGCATAGAATCTGTAGATTGTTTCTGTTTAGCTTTTTCGGTTTTTTCTTTTAATGTCTTTAACTCCTTCACATCAATTTCTTGCACCAGAGGTTTTGGAACTTTTGTTGTAGCCTCTTCCAGAGATTTTAATTTTTCCACATCCTCTTTGCTGGGATTTTGATAAGAGTTCAATACCGTCTTGACATCACTTTGACGTACACGATGCGATAACAGAGTGCCAATGAATTTACGATTATTTAAAATCAAAGCTTTGTCAATTTTGATCTGAACATTGTATTTATCGCTAAGTGCTTCAGCAATGAGGGCCAAAAAGAAATCCCGAAAAAGTATGGATTTCTGAATTTTAATAAAAAATTTGGGATTAATGGCAATATCTACAGCATCGACAGCATTATTAGATTTATCTTTTGTTGTGCGTGGCTCCGAGATACTCATAGGTATACGAAATGAACTTGGCTCTTCAGAGTTTAGAATCGCAGTTAATTGAGTTTCACTTATATCCTCGGGTGGGGGAATGTCCTCGGTCTGACAGACGTTAATAAAATATTTCTCATTGGTATTCACTTTAAAGCTTTTAATGCAAAATCCTGAAAAAGAAAATAGGGTTGTTTGGCGGTTAAATTACAAATTATATTGTAAGTTATTTTTATCGAACATAGACACAAAAACATACTGACATAATATCTTCACCGATCATGCAGCAAAATACCCACTTGCCTGCTAATGTACACAGAGAGAAAAATACTGAACGTTAACAAATATGTATATAAAAATTTTTTCGAATTGGGAATGCGGAAAAAGCATGTGCAGATCGTGTTACCGACAAAAACTTATCGTAACAGTATCTAGTGTTTTTTCTTTTGCATTAAAATTATTGATATCAATAACCATGAAAGAAAGCCTACTGTGTAGACGTTCTTGTTCAGAACAGAACAACGACAAATTCATAGACCACTTCGCCAAAAAATTTTGTTTAGTGATGAAGCTCATTTATGGTTAAATGAACACTTCAAAACTTTACAATCGATTTATTACAAAATCCAGAAGTGATTCTGTTACTGGCCCCCCCTCGTCCGTGCGAGTTGCTACTGGATTACTTTTTATGAGGTTGTGTTAGGTCATTGGTTTAAGCCGAGAAAGCATCAGCAGCTCTGGTATTGGAAGTCAATACAGTTTACGGAGGAAAAAAATAAAAAAATCCACAAACAATAAATAAATAGATATCATTCTGGGAGTTGTATGCGGTACGTTAAATAATCTTCGAACTCTGGTATTCACACTTGCCTCAACCAAAAAAATAATAATAACAAAAATAAGCCATTGAAATTTAGTAAATAAATAAAAAAATTTATTGCATAAAGTACTTTAAACATATTTTTCCAGCGATGCAAATAATATACTTCATGTATGTATGTACATATATTAAACGTTCCTTTTTTGTATGTCAAATATTACCGAACTTTAATGAAAAATATGAACGCCATCTGAGGGCATGCATGTCATTAATTGTAGATACTATCTTAAAGCTTCATACGTTTTCTTTTTATTACTTTTTAAATATTTGCAATGTTTTTACAAGTTTAAAAGTTAAAATGAGCCACTTTATGTCGTCTGGTAGGCCGGCCTTTAGTTAAAAGCCGCCAATCAGAATACAGTTCGAAAGACCATAGGGCCGTTGCAATTGACAATTTAACATCTTGTCTTTATGTAGCAATACCAAAGCATTTAACTATATGACTATGTAAGTATATTTACACAACCGAAGAATGTAATACGTATACATACATATATGCTACCCACTGCAGGCAATTGGCTTCCAGTTGCCTTTTCCACTGGTGTTTCGTTGATAGCTGATCAATGATATTTAGAAATGGAAAGAAATTCTGGAAGAAGATTTTCATTTAAATATTATTTAATGTTATTTAATATCAAGTGATTCTATATATATTAATGTACGTATTCTAATTTGCTGTAGTATTATTTCATTTCCTCTTCCCAGTGACTGCTTTTCGTAGTTCACATTTTATTTGCGACCAACGCCTAATGAATATATATCCACCTTTTTTCCTTTTAAATCTTTATAAAATTTATAAAATTGTGGCCAATCTTGTTGACACATTTTCTAGAAATACAAAATTAAATGAACAGTTTTAGCAGTTTTCCAATAAGAATTTAAAAATTAAATGTGTAGGTACCTTTAATTCCTGAATTGATTCCATGACTAGATAATGAAAACATTTATCATTTAGTAAATTTCTTGCATAGCATGGCATGGCCGGCTCAACAGATTGAACCTTTTTAATTACATGCAACGATATATGCCATCTGATTATTAAAGCCTGATGTAGAAAAGCCATTGTGGGCTTAATTTGAAATTGTCGCAATGCTGGTGCTATACAGTTCAACTGTACTGGAGATAAGGTGTTTTGAAAATTTGGATCTTCCAAGTGTTTTTTGTATTGAAACAATTTGAAGATATCCCGTGCATAATAGTTTGTCTCGTCAATATCCACGGTTTTCATAATAGATTTAACTCCTTCGTTAAGAAGCAAAGAAGTATGTTTCCGACATTCATAACTGTTGGGCTTTAACAAGTAGAAGAGGCAACTTTTGACTTCATTGTCGTCGGGGTTAATTTCTGGTAATGAGCTTTCAATGTATTTATATTGGGACCACCATTTGGCCCAATAATCCTTAGGATTAGACTTTAGATGACCCGGTGCTGGCTTTGTTAAACCAGTTTTTATAATGGGGATTTCTACGATTTCTTGTTGTGGAATTGATTGTTGCTTGTCGAAATGTGATTTCTTTGGTCTACTAGTTTCTTCTCTGTTCACAGACAGACGTCTCTTATTTGATTGCTGATTATCAAAGTTTGAGTTCCTGGATGTTGATGGTTTCCTCAAATCATTTTGATTGGGCAATACTTGCAAGGAGAGCAAAGAAGGAATATTCTGGTTTTGCAAACTTCCTTCAGAGGAAAGAGTTGGTTCGGGGAATACATCAAGCGTAAGTAATGATGGTATTATATTCTGTTCACGCGTACACTGGTTTTGTTCCTTGGAAAAAGATCTGACTCTACTTGAGTCTTTATGACTATTCCGAAAAATATTATTTTGACGATTATTTCTGTTTGGAGAGTATTGATGGCCATAAGATTTACTTCCGCAATCATCTTGCTGCGAATAATGATCATTATGTGTTTTCGTCATAAAATTTCTAACTGGTGAAACTGATCTTGAAGATCTTTGGTCGAAATCAATCTTAAATGGAGAAAAAGATCTCGAACGATGTCGACTTAAATCCCTCCTTATTTCACACTTGAAATTCTCGTCATGGAAATCGATTTCGTCGTGTTTTCTCTGTAGAATTGGAGAAAGTGATCTGTTAGGTGAACGTGATCTGTTAGGTGAACGTGATCTTGACAAGTGACAACGTCCTTCTTTATGATAAGTTCTTGGTGGAGAGTAGGAATCTTGACGACATTGTTTATTGAGCCCTGTGGACGTGAACACATAATGCTCTTCTCTACGATGATTTCTCTGGGGAGAGTAGGAATGCTGACGATATTGAGCTTTATTGTCAACTCCAGTAGATGAACGCAATCTTGATGAGTTGTGGCCTTCTTCGCCAGAATAATTTCTCTGTGGAGAATAGGAATGCAGACGATATTGCTGATTGAGAGCTGTAGACGAGGAGATATAAGCTTTTTCCCTGCGTTCATTTCTCGGCGGAGAGTCGGATGGCTGGCGAAATTGTCCTCTGTTGCACACTCTATTTGCTGAGGGTGATCTTGATAAGTGATAATTTTCTTCTCTACGATCATTTGCTGGTGAAGAATAACGAGACAGACGATATTGTTCATTAACCCCTCTATTTGGTGAACGTGAACGTGAACTTGACCTTGACAAGTTATAACGTACTTCTCTACGTTCATTGCACGGTGGAGAATAGGAATGATGCCGATATTGTTCATGGATCATTCTATTGGATGAGCGTGCTCTTGATGATTGATACCGTTCTTCTCTACGCTGACAATATTCTTCATCATTATCTACTGTATTTCCAGAACATGATATTGGTGACTGTTTATAACGGGGCATTTCATGAATTGATTCTCTTTTCATGTTGTCTCTGTTATTCACAAATTGAGAAATGCAGTCGTCCCTTTCCCGTTCATGCACATTATTGAAATTGCGATTAGGAGATGAATATATGGCTCGTCTATATTTTTCGGATGGGCTATAGGAATGAGAACGAGAACGGGAACGGCTTTTGCGATTTTCATATTTACTGGAATCAAAATTTGCATCACGTAGTCCTCCTGCATTGGATGACATAATAATTGGTGGTAGTGGCGATTTCCTTGAGATTTCGTGCTCTTGATATGTCATTTTTTCAAAAGAACTATTCTGGCTGCGTATTTGGTACAAAATTCGACTCATAGCTTCCTGGTGGCTGAAGCCTCGTTCAAAATATTCATAGCACTTTTCCTCAAGTCCAATAACATCAAATTCTGTAGTCTTTGCCAATTCATAAGCGTCATGGCGTGCAAAACCTAACTTCAATAGGAATCCCCTACGTTTTTCCATTCCATTCGATTGTGGTGTTTGGGCATGGGAGCCATCTTTTATTTGGACGAAGTATAGATAAGTAGAATTTTCATGGTTTTTAAAGTATGCATTGAGATCATGAAAATATAAAATAAAAATATATAATTTTTAAGATATTAAAACCATTTCTTACTTTTTTATATTTTCATATTATAAATATTTAAGGGATCGTGGAGTTTTTGATCATTGAATAATTTTTTTTAACCAATATTGATTTATTATTTAGTGAGAGAGTTTTTAGGGAGTTGTAGATTATCTGGGGCCCAGAAGTAAGGTCAAGTGTTTCACTAGGGACACCTGGGTAACACTAAAAATCACTCAGACATAATCGATCCATGATTATGCAAGCAAGAGCCGTGTAGAGTTGTTGAGAAGAAGAGGGTCCAACTTGTTACATTTAAGTCTTTCTGATGTTTTAATCCTCCCTCCTTTGTGGTAGATCGGTGGGGTAACATAAATTGAAAAAATATAGAATGAAAAAGCTGCACGTAGAAGGGGTCCAGGGGCGTTTTGGGACATTAACAGTTTTATCATCATTCCATAGGAGAAGGGATTTTGTGTAGTTAAGTTCTGTTCTCCACTTCTTTTAAAAGTAGCAAACCAGCCTCAGAAATTTTATAGAAGATATGTTTGGCTGTAAACACACAAACAGTTGGGCTTGCTTTGGGTCGCTGGTTTTCAGGGCCAGTTGTTGTTAAGGTAGTCAAGTTGAAATTTATCTAAGCAAAAGTATATATCTGTACAATAGAAAACGAAGCACGCTTTCTGCACCAGTTTGGTTTCACTTTCTTCCGAACATTCTTCGATGGATTTCAATCAAGAAGAATGCTGCTGATGCAATAGTATTGAGATAACGTTATCTCCAGTAAGCCAGAGTGCTTCCATATCATCGGTTTCCATCAATATATAACATCTCTTCCTAAAAGAAGGTGTACTGCCCTTAGGGCAGTGAATAATATTTATATTGCAGTCAAATTTTTATGGACTCGATCTCTGCTTCAAATTAATTATTTCCTGATTTTCGTTGCATATATCAGTTTGCCGTTATTTTACTTTTCGAAATAGGTTTCGTTCAAAGGACTTACTAATTCGTCCACTTGGAAGACAATCTAATCTTCATATCTAAAAAGAAAACCCTCAGGAATTTGAGTTCGTAGCATTTCATAATCTTTCTTCCGCTTATACAAACAATTCTTGGAGGATTTTTAGTTTTTACAATTTCTTTGACACACCAGGAAGCTAATTTTGCTCCGCTTGAAAAACCCACGCATCGTGCAATAAAAAAAAGTTTGCTGGATTTTTAACTTTTAGATTTTCTGTAGTCTAGACTACAAATTTAGGTATTTTTTCCGCTTGGAAGACCCATTCAGTCTTGTCATTTCGAATCAATTTCCTTCTACTTTCAACTTTTAGAATTTCCGTGGAACGCCAGCAAGCTAGTTTTCCTCCCGATTATGCAAGATTGCTCCGAATTTAGCCAGCGCTTCCGCTTAGAGAACACATAAACGGTCTGGGAACTTAGCAAGCTCTTCTGCTGGTCTCGTCATTTATAAAGAATTCTCTTCCGATTTTTAGCTAGTAGAGTTTCTACAGAACGGAAGGCAGTCTAATCTTGTTATTTATAAAATATTCCAGTATTTTTCAATAGGTATTAACGATTACGCAGTACATGGCGGAATGCCAGTACATCATAGACTGTAACACTTAATAACGCAAAGCCATTCAAGATAGCGAAGATTGAGTTACTAAATTGGGCGAAGGTGGCACATATTGATGCCGTGGGTAACATAAACTCAGTGTTTTTTAGGTCGACCCGGAAGAAAATAAAAGGGGCAAGCTGACACTAAGTAAGCACAAACTAGGAAAGTTGAGCGGTGGTTTGTAGCAGGGCAAGGTATGCGGGGAGAACATTGAAACAACGGATCGGGTTTCTTACGCGTTGCACAACTTTTACCCAGCTGAGATCGCAATTTTTTGAGGATGCTATTTTAACAGACTTTACAAGCTATAGCGGTATTGACTAGAGACGGTCTAGGGACTACGTTAATGGTCCTATAAAGGTGGGGTGTTCGTTTAATTTACAAGGAAACCTGTAAATTAAACTGCCTTGAGTACTTGCATTTGACATGTCATATGTACATCGTCTAAAAGTGTTACTGAACAGGCAGAACACTTGGATGTCAATAAGGCCTAGTGGGCTGCGAAGTAGTGGTATACCAGTTCCTAACAGCCACCCAGTATTTTTCGCAGCCCACTAGGGCAGGCAGTGGAGCATCCCTTAGACAGTACAGAAAACGACAGCCTAGATGCGTACGAAAGTGTTCTGGCAGTGCTGGGCACTCACAGAGGAGATGCTGTACTCAGTCTTCTTCCTCGTCGAAGCAGCTTCTCCAACTATCATCGTGGGTAAAACCTAAGCAGTCGGACATATGCCCAATAGCACAGTGTCCCACGATGACTACGATTAGGAGAGTTAGCGACCTCTTCCCAAGGTGTAGGAGCGAGGTGTAATTGTACACCATCTGAGTGCCGCCTATCTTCTTAATGATGTTTTACAGCTCAACTAAAGGATTGCCAATATCTGAACAACTTCGCAGTACAATTTCCAATTAGATTATCGCTGAAATAGGTCAGCAACTCAAACTGCAGTGCTAAATATGTTGAACGGGCTATCGGGTTACCGTTACTGAAAAAAGTTTTTTCCTGTAGATGTAAAATATGTTTAATGATTTTAGTAATTAAAATAACCAATCACCGCTATAGTATAAATATTTTTTTAGTAAATTATAGTTGACATAAGCTAGAGAGTTCTCTGAGTACCCTCTATGTAAGTAATAATAACAAACAACTTTTTTATCTACTTACTTTTTAAATAATATACAAACATAGCACCAAGACACGTCAATGAGGTGTACTTGGCGCATTGATTATGCAACAGTGCAATTAAAAATAGCATGGAATATATCAGGGACTATCAATTAGATGCACTTATCGGCGAATTAATGCAACAAAGCCTCTTATTGGTAAAAAAAATCAAAAAGTCCATTACTAACCGAATGTGTATGTTTGTATAAGTTAACATATTTATAAATATTTTTCTGATAATTAAGCAAAATTAAAGCGAAAACGCTGAAGAGATCATATTTTCTTACCAGCGAAATAAAATATGTCACTAGAACTGGACGCGTGACCTCTAATTGATTCTGTAACTAGACCCACCTACCGACAATTATTTTGACCCGCCCTATATTCCGCATACTTTAAATAAAATGAGAGAAACGTTAATTATATAATTTTTAGCTATTTCCGATAGCGGACCAATACCTCAACGGCCTTTTCAATTTAATCCTTATCTGATAGGTCAATAAAGTACACCGACTTGTTATTCGACCCGTCGTACATCCCGCTTATTTCAAGTAAAATGAGATAAATATGAATTTTTTTCAAATTGTTAACCATTTTCCAACACGCAGCGGTGGGTCAGTATCTTCGTGACCCTTAACTGAAAGGTCATCAATGTAACTGTCACTTGACTGCCATCAAAATTTGGCTAAGCTGTATCATTTAATTAATGGTTGATAGTCATTGATCGATTCAACTCATCGATTATGATTACGAAAATCAATTAATTGTAACTACGATAATAATCGTTTTGCAATCCCTATCCCCATGACATCTGTACCAATAGTTGATCACAGGTTACTAAACAACTGACATAAAGCGAGTTTCCGTTTTACAGTCAGTAATGAACGCCATAACTAACAATTTGCATCAAAACAAATTTTAATATCGTAAGTTGATTCAAGGTCTTAAAAAATATACTTTAACAATTTTTCAACGTTATCACCATCATAAATGACGTGCAATTTTTTTAAAATGATATTAAAGTAATGAGAGATTTCTATTCACACATATTTGCATCGGGGATGGAAAATATATTTTTGATATTGTGTCAATTATTAAAACAAAAACGTATATTTTCCGGTCAACTACCTATGTACATATATTCTATTTTAAAATATTAAGAAATTCATATTATTTTATGCTAAATTTCAATAGGAGCCGATGACATAAGAAGTTTCTCAGATTACCATCCCTGATTTATATGTACATTGAGTTTATGGATGCTAAATTTCACAATATGTCATCATTTTTAGGATAGAAATGGTTTATCAACGATTTTCGCTTACGATTTTTAAATATATACACATATATATATATATATATATATATATATATATATATATATATATATATATAGCCGGAAACGGTTGACTTTATAGGCACCTTCCCGCCAATTTTAACCTCAAAGCTAGAGATACATGGTTTGTTGCGCTGTTCTAAGCTTTAAAGCTCTTCTTCTTTGGAGCTCAGAAGTTTCATAATTCAAATTTGAAAAAATACTATTACATATTTTAATTTTCAAACTGCTATAACTTTTGAATGAATCAGCCGATTCTCTTGTGATTAGCGGTGGTTGATGTAGTTTTTCGAGTCCTATAAAAGAATCGAGAACACTAATTATTCAGATATATAATTTCGAAGTTTTTTTGTGGCTGGCAATTATGCATTTGCATAAGATTGTGAATAGGGCCGTTGTTCTGTTTAAAGTGCATAAGAGCTTTTTTATTGAACTTTAAAATGAAAAAATATTGCACTTTTAGTTCAGCCAATGTCATTTGTCTTATTGATAAGATATACATATGCACGTATGAACATATGTAGGTACATATATTGTTTATAATACAGAAGTGTTTGTCATACGCGTGCTTCGTTATCAGAAAAACTAACACTTTTCTACGTCTTATGCATCTAAAGTTGTCCTAACTCTAACGATTTTGCAATAATTTCATTGTTGCAAACCGAATTTTGGAGCAACATACATAATGTAATGCAGGGAGGCATTAGCTTAACTTCCAAATTTGTCGTTGTTGCAGCCACCAAGCACATTTAATTGCAGTCAATATTGTGATAACACAAATTTGACGTCATGACAGCACTTATTAATATAGACTCTATATTATAAAAGAAACAAAACTATAAAGTTTTTAAAATTTTCTCTCCTACTTACCGCATAATATAATTTAATATCTCTTCGGACATATAACTAACAATTCCAACCAGTGTTGCCAGAATTTTTAGAGATATAATCAGCAATCTTTAACATATTTTCAAGAACAAAATCAGCATTTAATTTACAAAATAGAATAAATTTAAAAAATTGTTACACCTTTTTTAAAATCAGCTTTTATATATCTACTTGCTTAACAAATTATTGAAAAGAAAGAAAAAGATGCTACAATGTTCTACAGATAAGAGTTCCTAAGTACCTATAAACATTATAAGTATTTAACAATTTGTATTAAGTATTATTTATATGTACTATGTATGTACATATGTATATTAATTTAATTATTAATGAAGACAGCAATCAAATGGCAACACAGATATCTAATAAATCAGGTTAGTATTAATACAGGTCTTGTAAGAAACTCGCTTGCACTATGAATTGATCAATATTCACAGCAAACGAAATATAAATTTTAATGCCAATCAATCTGCATTTCTGGCAACAGTGATTAGAATCTGCATTTTATTTCATCTTAGTCATTTACGATATTTAACTGAAAGTATCTATACATGTGTACTCGCAATAAGCACATATGTACATATACTTATGTGATTAACAATGTTTTTAATATTCAACAAACATTCAAAAGTTGCACTCTTTTTTAACAATGACTTAACAATTTTGTATGTAGCACAGACATAAAACATATACACATTTACAAAATTTAACTATCAAGCAGAGAGATCTCATCGTAGTAATCATTCATTTTTATTCATGATTAAAGATATTTCACAACAGCAGGGTGACCGTTAACATTTTTAATAAAATGATTTCACAACAGCAGGGTGAAATCATTTTACCATTTTAGTTTTATAATTCTAAGCAAGCCAAGTCCAAAACAAATACATAGTGACACCAATATACTATTGCATATAAAAAAAATTATTCCCAATCGGTCTATAAATGAAAGAATTAGGTATGACAAACGTGAGAATTGATTCCCTACGTCTTTTTATATAAGTTGGCTTAAATAAATTTTTATTGATTATCAGAAACGTTTATGGTGTTATATATTCATGCAAAATACATTTCATCTGCATATCTTTTAAGTGTTTCTTTATTTTTTGCCAGTGTTGAAAGATTTCTTTTAAACATTTATGTAAAAGAGTTTAGCATTAACAAAAAAGTCCGAAAAGCCCCAAATGAGTCCGTAGTTTCAACTTTTCAAAATTAGTACGTATATATTTAATTTCACGCCGTATAGCACTTAAAATTTTCAATAAATGTTTCTGGCTCTTGTCAATAATCTTAAATTCAATTAAATTAATCTGCCTTATTACCGTTCTCGAATCGACTCGAGTGTTTGTAATAGATTAAAGAAAAATCTTGAATTTTTCTTTAATTTATTACATTCTTTCGAGTCGAATCGAGAACCGTAATAAGGCCCAATATTAATTTATTTTATATCCAAAGGCGAATTACTATATTAATTTTTTAATATTAACGTCAGGAAAGAAACTATAACTATAATAAAAAGGGGGTGGCGAAGTATTAGATATTTTCAACAGCAAGTTATACAATGGTCACACTGCATACCAGAGATGGTCTCTACAATTCTACATAGTATTTTTTAATATTTCGATTTATCAAAACGAAAACATGGTTATGAAGATTTAAATTTAGTAGCTTATGGCGGATTGGATTCAATTCCATACATACGCTTCGAAAGTTTTTGTTTTACACTTTCCTGTTAAAATATTAAATTTGGCTCAATATTTATTAAAAACTAATATATTTAAAGGATTTAATTTTTTTAGAACAGCGTGAAATTTTGTAAAATTTTTTCCACTCTTTCGAAAAGATACAAAGTAAAATATGTTCGATCTAAAAGTATTAATAGATTTTTTTTAGGCAACGAATTCAAAAGATCTAACAACCACCAGTACCAAAACCGTATTGAACCTGTACTTCAGGTTTGGCATACCTGTAATGAGCAATCTAAGAATCGGAGAGGATAGACAAATTTCTTAGTAACACAGTTTTGCAAAAGAGAACTCACTACTCTGTAGATAATTAAGAATAAAACTGACCATGTATATCAATGTTTATTATTATTTTATTGTTTGATGTTAGTGTATTTTTATTTAATTTAAATTCGTTAAAAATTAAATACAAATTAATACCAAATGTATAATAAATTTTGCCGACACAAAAATCAGTTGGTGCGCAGAGCTTAAACACGTCGGTTTAAAACAAAAGTAACGGCTACTTTAGAAAAAAAAAACTGTGAAATAAAAATAACAATAAAATAGTGGTGAAATTACACTAAAAGATTGCATATACATTGGGAAAATTAAGGTAATTAAAGCAATACGGGCGGTTTTTAAAAGAAAGAATTACATAAAGAATGTGATTGTATGGAAGAATATAGAAACGCTTTACATATAATATGTATATGTGCAAAAAATAACTAGTGTATGAACAAAAATAAGCCAATTAGAATTTATAAATAGAACAAAATATGTACATATATAGAAATAATTAAAGATATGGAGTAAAAATCATTAAATTACTGCTTCCAAACCATTCATAACTATGCAAGTGAATGTACATACATATGTATGTATGTATGTTCCTATATGACAGAGGCATGTACATACATATCTGAATGCATGCATACGTCAATACATGCGTATAACTTTTTGTGTGTAATTGCTGTAATTAATAACCTTTTTTATAAAAGAAATATTTTTAAACTTATTTCATACCACAAAATTATACAATTTACTGGGGGATTTTTTTTAGTTTCCGTTAAAATTTAAATAAGAATGAAATTACAGTACGTTAATACACAATCACAAAAAAAAAAAAACAATTTAACAAAACATTTCTGTAGAGATTTTCTCAAAATGATACTTCATTTTTGTGAATGATTTGGTGTTTTTATTTTGTCTTCTATTTTAGAATGAAATAAAATGTAAAACATTTTTGAAAACTTTTGTGCTGAATTAACATTATTGAAATAGCTTTATAATCTAATATTACGAGTGGAATATTAATATAAATATCTCAATGTCAATAACCTAAAGGAAATAAATCTTGTTAGTTTCTAGTCGACACCTTAGCAATATAAAAAAAAAAAAAATTAAGATGTCAACAAACTGTTGAATGAGAAACAACCTTGACATACAGTTTAGAATGTGTGTTTATGTTCGCAAGACATATAATAATCCAAAGCGATATTTACATGATTATATTGGTGGCGGCCTTTTGTATTATTGCCGATTTTGATATATTAACAATATTTAGAGCGGAAGTTGAAAAAAAACCTGGTTACGTTAGCCTGATTACTTTGTTTAAAAGAAAAGTTTGCATTTAATTTATTCACTGAAATATGCAAAATACTCGTACAACGGATTAGAAAAACCCAATTCTATTAATATAAGTACATCCTGAAACTTCTTACGTCTTTTAAGTTTTTATTGTTTAGAATTTCAGTGCCCTTTTTTTATTTAAATCATTAATAAACCAACCAAAGTATATATTAAAGAATCACTGTCACGATTTTTATGTAGTTTAAATTTTTTTTTTATAAACTGACTTCGAAGAAAATTCCAGGAAGAGTAGTATAGAAACCTTCAGTGGACGTTAAGGTAGCTGGTATCTAAACGCTAAAGTTATTTCGTTGCTCGGTCATCCATGACATTTTGGTTGCATTTATTGTGTTTTTCCTACATTAAGTTTTAATTTAAGTATATTTTCATATTCAAGTTTATATATATACGAACAAAATTCAAATGCTTACTGAACACAATGACGTATTCATCAAATAAATGCACAAGTACATACTCGTGGATATTCATTATAGTGTTATTGCAATTAGTGGGAAGTTTCGGGCTTGATTATGTTTTAACCAATTTCTATATAGGTATTTTGTTATATTTTTAAGAAAGTTTATCGGTATTTAAAAGAATTCATGTTAGTACTAAATAATGGGATTACTAAAGCTCTTGTTATTTTCCTACCTTTTCATGGGTTTGTAAAAACTGATCTGGCCTACAGACCGTTACTGCCACAGACCTAATGGTTTATTTTTGCTTCAAAGATCTCTAACCTAACTCCGGCTCAGTACGAGTCTCCTAATGAAGCATTGTAAACTCCGTCTAATGTTATCCGAATAGCAAACACCACTTTGAATTATGCCACAAGAAAGATCTGGCTCCAGTGCAAGATTTTCTGGTTTATTTTTGAACATAATAAAGCCTGAAATCAGCTGAAATTTTGTATTCATTGATAAATCAATCAAAACTCATACCAAAATTTATTGACACTGGTCACAAATGGCCTTGGTCTGTTAACGGAATAGTTTACAGTACATTACGGTCTCAGACGACACCGTCGTTTTAGACTCTGTGAAGTTCCGGAAGAAACACCAGAATGTACCTGTATTAAGTACTCTAACTGTTTAGTTTAGCTTTATTCTTAGAATTTATCTGCTTCAGCAAACATTTGGGCGCACAAACAATCCATTGGAGCAGGTCTTCTTTGGTCCTTTATTTTACACCTGCTTTTTATTGTAGTCATATTTTTTTCGGGGCAATACTATTTTTGGACTCTAAGTATACGTATTAGGGTATTCATTCGGTGAACTGTTATTGGGTTATCGATTGGTGCCAATTCTTCATATCTTCTTTCGATTAACACTTAGATCGGTTAATGTTAGTCGATCAGTCGTCAGACTTTCAGGTCTTATCGAAGTCATCCTGAATTTCTGCTTGATTTTTGTTATATATATATATATATATATATATATATATATATATATATATATATATATATATATATATATATGTCTTTTAAATATTATGTTTCACTTCCCGACTACATAAGCTTATTTATTTATATTCCACTGCCATTTATGTATGGCGTTAAAGAGCTTTCAGCTTGATTTTGCCCTTTAAATTTTATTATTACTAACTGAGATTGTACTATTATACTAAATCTCTCTAAAAACAATATAAAATTTGATGTCATTAATAACAACAAATAAAAAAGCGATAACATTTTCTAATTTATTTGTTAAGTAGTCATTAAATAAAAAATTCTAACAATGAAAAGTTTTTTATTGTAGGATCCAACAACCAAGTGCGATAAGATTTTAACTTGTAAAATTTGATACATATTATATGTACATACATATGTATGTATGTATATAAATATGAAAATGAACTAAAAAAAAACAATAAATAAGAAAAACGCAAAACCATCAACAAAATAGAAATGAAAACAATATATAACATCAATGCACGTATGAATATAGTAAGAAGAAATGGAAGCCATTTTTCGAAAACTCTATTTTCTTGCACAAAAATTCCATGTAAAAATTGTATAAACGATAAAATTATTTTAAGGCAAATAATTGAGAAATCCAAAATATGGTCCCAGAGCTGGAAAGTGTAAACTTATTTTTGGTTTAAAAAAGTAACTAGCTAAAACTAATTTTTTTTTTGTAATTAAGCCTAACACACGATACGATGACAATTAAACATCTTTTTTTTTTGGTACATATGCATAAGTAAATTTTTTCTTCTTTATAATTAAAAACATTTAATGTTTTTGGAAGAAATTCATTTGTTAATGTTTTTGGAAAAAATTCATTGGTATTAGAAATCAGAAAATTCAAAAATACAGCTCTTGAGCTGGAAAGTTATTATTTTTTTAATATTAAAGTAACTAAATAAAACTAATGTTTTTCACTGGTTATCAAATACATTTTACACTTGTTTTTACAGCACCCTCAAAGTTCAACATCGATGTTTATAAAATTATTAAAAATGTTATTTGTATTCAATATTTCGTTAACGGTTTGTTCAAGTACACATTATTTTTTTATGAATATGGCAGTAAAAGTTCATTAGTAATGATATATGTAGATATTAAACTTTTTCTTTGCTTATTTAAAAAAAAAATTTAAATGTGCCATAAAACCCACCTTAGCAGCTTGTTATAGACCTTCACATAGACTTCTTTTTTTAAATCAACCTGTTTCTATTATAAAACAAATTAATTTCTATATAGTAGTACATACATAAATATTTCATTTTAAAATCAACATTAGTTTTTGTTAAAACATGTTTTATAGTCTGAACTGTGTGTATGCGAGTGAATGTGTTTATTATCTTAAATTATGCAAAATCATTTCAATATTAGTATAAAAAAATGTGCGATGAGCTAATGATTTGTTTTTGTGAATTTTCCTGTTATATTTGCTAGAATTTTGTTTATGGGGGAGATGTTCTGTCTTAATTTGTTTTTAATTTGCGGTTTGAAGATGCTAAAAGCAGCAATATTCAATGTTTTTGAGAATAACTAAAAATTTTATAGCCAGTTTTTGATGAATAAATGGCGGGATTGTATTCTGTAAATGAATAAACTAGCAAATTGGTGTTGCTATTAGCTTAAAAATCATCTTCTTTTAAGCTATGTATGAGTTAGTAGCTAATAAGCGTTGTCTATTATCGTGTATGATACATAACATTTTCAAAATTCGAATTGATTAGGTACAAAGTTGTCCCTTTTTTAAATTATGAATATTAATATTAGTTCTCACAACTGTTTCTTGTTGTGGATTGCAATAAATTAGTTTATAAGTCTGGATTATGTTATGCGACTGTCAGAACATATAATTACAAATGATACATTCGTTAAAATTGTGTTTCACTTTTAATTATTGAAGTTCATGTTAATATTGCATTACTTGAATATCTAAAATTAATATGTGCGATTGCATTATATTTCTTTTTAATTTTAATTAATTATATTCTTTCGTTACCTTGTAGGTGTTTCACATTTCAAAGGGATATAAGTAATTACATACAAATATCAGTTTATTAACCTCTAAATATTTGATACAAAAGTATTTAAAACTTTCAATAGTGATATTAAAATTAGCTTTGACTATTACCAAAACGATACATTGCTAAAGAAATATTAAATATTTCTTATCGGAAGGGTGATTTATGTGCATATAAAATTTAATGTATAAGCAATAAGGTAAAACCAATATTTTCCATTTGTATCAAATATAACTTCAAGATTAGGTTTAAAAATAAAGTTATGAAATGTAAATGACAACAATTGCGATAAGACACTCAAAACGTTTTTAAGAGAGAAGTGATGAGATAAAAGATTTTCAAGCTTTTTGCTTAACAAAAAGATATTAATAAATAAGTAAGAAACAAACAAATTAAAGGAAAATATACTAGGGAATATTTTTTACTCATTAATCTTAAAAGGCTTTTAAGTTAAATCAGGAAGAAATTTAAGTAGTATCAAATTTTATTGGTTTCGATTCGGATATGACATTCCAGTTAATTTTTTATAAATTTTTTTATCAATTTCTATACAGCTACGTAAGGCAAAATTTTAAATATTAGAAGAAGCCAGCTTAAATTTACGCCACACGACATTCCAGTTAATTTTTTATAAATTTTTTTTATCAATTTCTATACAGCTAAGTAAGGCAAAATTTTAAATATTAGAAGAAGCCAGCTTAAATTTACGCCACACGATTTTTGAGGTGTACTTTTTATTATCTTATTTCGCAGCAATCTTCATGAAAGATATATGGTTCAAAAGGTATTTTCGTGCAGCTATGCACAATATAAATGTTTTCTATAGGATTTTTATGAATTAATTTGCCAAGTGTGACTACTTTCACACTGCTCCTTATTTTAAAATAATAATAGCATCAGCTCAAATTCAACATTGTCCGTATTATTACAAAATTTCTATTGTGAATGTATTTTTGAAAGAAAAGAAAATTACAGTTAGTTTAGCGATTTTTTCTCATTATTTCAAGTGGTGTTTGAAAATTTATAGTTTAAATTTAATTGTTTATCAAAATAATGCCATCAAAAGAAAATTTCTTTGAAGTTTTATTGAATGGCACAATATTTTCATTGCATACATTCGTACTGCACAAATGTTTTCGTGTATTGTTGTTTCATTGTTCTCGTTATTTGTCCCACGATAAATTAAAATGGCTACTGTAATCACTAACCGCTTTTAAAAGAAGTGCCCAAGTCTAGTAAATAAATGTTTTAGACCTGAATACAGAACGTGTTAAAACTTAAATATGGATATGAAATTTTTTCGGAACATATTCTTGCAACAATTAAAAATTTAAACATGAACATTTTTTTGTACGTGTGTGCAATTCAGATCATATTGCATTCGCAGTATCAGTAAGTAATTTGTTTAGACAAATAGTCTACGTTTTTTTTCTATTTATTAGGCAGAACTACAGCAGATTGAAATATCAACATGTAGGTATTTCTTTTTATATTATTGTTTATTATTCCAATTAACAAACAGTTCATTGATATCGAAATTTATAGCACATTAAATCTTCGGTATTTCTCTTTACTAAAGGGTGTATTAAACCATGAGATAAATAATAAAGTTAAATTGATATTGACCGGACGATAAATAATTTGTATACATATGTATGAATAAACAACTTTAGATAAAATAATATTTGATTTAAATGACGTTTGGCATTCAGCAAGGTATAATTCATAATGTCTAGACAATATTTAATAACAAAGTCTTATAAGGTAGCTTTTGCGAAGGAACAACATTTTTTAGTCTTGTGGTGTTTCATTCGAAACAATCAGCTGCTAAATTGTTTTTTTGTAATGAAATAGTGGGACTATTATTCTGTTATTGCTTTTTAAATAAAATATATCATTTTCGCTTGGAAATTTATGTCGTATTTTAAAATAAAATATAAATAATTTAACCAAAGACCAATGTGACATTAATATAATATAGGTAATTAAGCTAATAAAAAACCAATTACTAAAAATTTGATAAAATATAGAAAAAAATTGGAATATATATTCCCACAGTATCATTAAAAAAAATTGAAGAATTGAACAATTGTCAACCACTCGTAAAATCAATAATTTTGCAATATTTTGTTTATATATATCTATAAATTTTTTTTATTTGTCTACAAGTTTCACAAAAACTACTTTCCAACAAAAGGAAAAAATTTAATAAGGCAAAATTTATAAATAATTAATGAACTTTGAGATATTCTCAGTTATTTGATATTATTACAATTGTTTGTGTATTCAATAATAGCATCAAAATTATAGTTAAAATAATTTAAAAAATATGCACCTACAATTGAGCAATGTTTGAGTAAATGATTTAATTATACTAGGTAATACCCCTTTGTACAATAAAATAATCGAACTATTAAGATCTTGTTGGCGGGAATGTTTTCAATACACACGCTAATGCATATTCATCGTTGGCGCAAATAAAAACTTTCTTATAGGAATTATTGTTCTATAACTGTCATTATTCGTCTTCGGTGTACATAAAAGAATGACAAATCAGATCTTTTATATTTTTGTTATAAGAAATTTTGTTTCTATGGATAGTACTGGTTTTTATGTTACTATAGTTTTCCTAAAAAGTTAATTTCTGTTTGAAACTTCTTTCTCAATTCGTGTATGACTAGCAGGCATTGGGATGTATGTATGTTCATTTTCAACCTCACTTACGAAGTTCTATTTTAACAAGAGTTTATTTGTTTATGCAGACTTACCGGGCTTCGGTTGAACAACTTTATAATCGCGTGGTGGAACCAAAACGTTATTGGAACTTTTATCATTAGACGAGCCACTAAAATAGTTGCTGAGGTTTTCTTCCAAATCATTCTATAATATAAAGTGAGCGTTATTTTGGTCTAATATTGTGAAAATATGTAGATACACACATCCATATATATGGTGTGTGATTTTTATTGATCAAAGTTGTCTTACCTTAACAAATCGTAAATTTCTTTCCATAATGTTGTTATCAACATCTATAAAATTACGTCGTGAGCTCATTTTAAGTTCTTCACAATAACTGCTTTAATTATAGTTCTATATATTATTAATTATTAAAACAGAATTTGTCAAGAAAATATTTTCCGCACTAGAAATACACAACAATTCCACGAATGTCAATGAAAAGTAAGAAACTACTAGAAGTTAGAATATAGAAATGAAATAAAAGCAGAACAAAAATATAAAGTTGCCATATCATTCACCATACAAAACAAGAAATAACTAGGATCATGTGCACCCTGTGCTCAGCTGTTTGTTAATTAATTTGGTTTTTTTAATTTAATTTTTTATATTCTTATTCACCGTAGGTTTGTGATATTATAACTAAAGATAGATGAATATCAGCAAGGAAGTTCTTCGTTAAACAAAAACAATTGCTTAAACCATTAATTTGGCTGTAGCTAAAACGTACTTATATTAACAAATTGGAACTTCAATAAAAATTCACAATATGACTGCCAGTCCTCATCCTATGGATGAGTTTTGTGGTTCAACATTTTGGGTAAGTAGTATTTGTAATTATAAATTGAATAATAAAATTTAAAAAAAATTTTGTTTTGTAATCAATTGTTTTAGAATGCAAATGAAACATGGTATACAGTGGATCCAGATTTTTCGCCATGTTTTGAACAGACCGTATTAGTATGGGCACCATGTGCCTTCCTGTGGGTATTTAGTATATTTGATTTTTACTATCTGAAGGCCAGTTTAGATAAGAATATACCATGGAATAAATTAAATATAAGTAAATTAGTATTGACCTTGTCGTTATTGGTGCTGACATCCGTCGATTTTATAATGGCTATGTCTAAAAGTGCAGATGATTATACGGCAGATCTTATCTATCCCGTAGACATATGGACACCTGTGATAAAAGTAGCAACTTTTGTAAGTATGACTTGACGATATATAATAATTAGCTATGTTTGTAAATAATGAAACCAAAGTCTTGCAAAATTGACTAACAAATATATAATTGGAAGAAAAGTGAAATATATTAAAAATAAATATAGTGCAAACTGATCAAGCTTTAGAAAGTAATCTGTAATTTTTTTAAATAACGCCTCTTTATTTTATAAAAAATATTCAGCCATGTCACAGAACTCGATTCAGTTCGGAAAAGGATTAGATTCTGTATTTTGATTCCTCAGAAAACAAGAAATCTAAAAATTTTCCGGAATGAAATCTATTTTAGTACCAGAAAACAATCGAAAAATTGTAACGTTTCCGGTACAATTTTTTGTGACACGGCAGATTATTAGCTAATTTTGTTGATGGTATTGAAAACGATTTTATCCCGAAAAGTTGTTTCGCTTATCGTTTTCTGAGGAACCAAGATACGATATCAATTCCATTTTCGAACTGATTTGTGCTCTGTGATAACATATTTTTCAGTAAAACATTTTTCTGAAGAAGTCACACAAAGGAGGGGCGAAATATTCACAAATAATTAATATATAGTAGTTACATAAAATATGGATATCTTAATTAATTTGAAAAAAGGTCAAAAAAGAAAAGACTTACTCCAGCAAATAGCTTAAATTTAAAATGTACATCAGAAGCAAATCGAAAAAGAAAACATAAAATTTATGAGATAATAAGAAGAATAACTTGAAAAAAACTAATTTTTTTGAGAAAATAGAAAATGTCTAAATTTCCGGCCTAAGTTCAAATCTGCGAATTTACGTACATATAACATTTATCTTAAGAATTTGTTTTTTAAATTCACATTTTTTATTAATATCATAATATTTCGAATATTATATATAATGATTATATAGATAAGTAGAAGAAACAAATTGTCCCCAAACTTAATAAGTCTGCAAAGCATTTTTATAACTCATACATATTCGATTTTTCATTCTAGACACTCGTTTTAATTTTCATTCCGCTGAATCGTAAATATGGAGTTCAAACATCAGGATGCCAATTCATGTTCTGGTTTTTTCTTACCATTTTATCAATACCACGTTGTCGCACTGAAGTGCGAGCAGAAAAATTCCGTGCAGAATCCATTAAATCAGATCCTGAAGCTAATTATTCATGGGATGAATACAAATATACTAGCTTTATGATCTATTTTGCTTTCTGTTGCGGTATGCTGTTCCTTAATTGTTTTGCCGATGCCAAACCCCGTGTCACGAAATATGAGTGCATAGATAATGAAATACCAGAAGTTTCGGCCAGTTTTCTATCCCGCATAACGTATCAATGGTTTGATGGCATGGCCTGGCGGGGTTATCGCAATCCCTTGGAAGAGAAAGATTTATGGGATCTCAATCCTCAGGACAGCTGCAAAGAAGTTATGCCAATATTTGCTTACCACTGGAATAAAAATGTGCGTAAATATTTTAAAGCGGATGCCAACCAAACTAAAGTGCAATATAGCAAGGACAAGGTAACGTTTGAAAACCCTCACGGTCCAAAGACCGGTAGAAAGAAAGGAACGGTTTCCATCATGCCTCCCATAATTAAATCATTTGGTGGTGTCTTCTTGTTTGGCTCGATGATGAAATTAATAACCGATTGTTTGATGTTTGCCCAGCCACAAGTATTGCGTTTGATTATTGGTTTTGTGGTAGACTATTCGGATGAAGATGCCGAACAACAACCCGAATGGAAGGGCATCTTCTATTCTGTACTACTTTTTGTATTAGCTGCTGTGCAAACTATTATTTTAGGCCAGTATTTCCATCGTATGTTTATCGTCGGCTTGCGTATTCGTACCGCTTTAATTAATGCCATTTACCGCAAGGCTTTAGTCATATCGAATGCCACACGCAAAGAATCTACCGTAGGTGAAATTGTCAACTTAATGGCTGTGGATGCCCAACGTTTTATGGACTTGACAACGTATTTGAATATGTTGTGGTCAGCTCCTTTACAAATTAGTTTGGCTTTGTATTTCTTGTGGCAGGAATTGGGTTGGTCCGTCTTGTCTGGTCTTGCCGTAATGATTATTTTAATACCCGTCAACGGTGTTATTGCCAATCGCATCAAAACTTATCAGATAAGACAAATGAAGTACAAGGATGAACGTGTTAAGCTGATGAATGAAGTGTTGAGCGGTATTAAGGTAAGTCGTGAAATAAGTAATTTCTAATTAGAAAACTTAATTATAAAAAATTGAAAAGTTGTACTTACAAAACTATAAAAGCCGCTTTGTGCCATTTAAAGTTTGCAAAATTCCATACAAGTAAAACGTTTTGAGTTAAACAGTGAGAATCAGATTGGAAAATCTTATTACATCCTTGGTTACAAGTGAATCTATTGGAAGTGTATTGACCATATATTTCTAGTAAATATGTTTAGCCAATATTTGCAAAAACAATAGTAAAATGTTTTTAATGTTTTTAATATAATTTCCCCTAATATTTGTTTCTGATCCAGGTCCTTAAATTATATGCCTGGGAGCCCAGTTTTGAAAAACAAGTATTGGAAATTCGTGAAAAAGAAATTGCCACTTTAAAATCAACTGCCTATTTGAATGCCAGTACCTCATTTTTATGGTCGTGTGCTCCATTTTTGGTAAGTTTTGATAACCTGATCCACTTTTATTTAATTCTTTAGCAGGTTTCCCTTGGAATGATGCCAACATTGCAATCCTTGAAAATATTATAAATTATTAATGCCTTTTATCAACATCAAGGTTTCCTTAATTACCTTTGCCACGTATGTGCTGTCCAGCGAAGAAAATCAGTTGACCGTGTCCAAAGTATTTGTATCACTCTCTCTATTTGATATCATTAGACTGCCTATGATAACAATTCCCATGTTAATGGTGGACATAGCAGAGGTATTATTTGCTAAAAACTTTAAATGGAATCGGCCGCTGTATATTCATTTAAAAAAGAAAACCAATAATATATTGGCTTTTGTTCGGCTCACTTTGAATTCACAGGAATTTCTCATCACTTTAACTTTAAGTTGGGAATAAACCGGAGACAAGCTATTTTTAGAATTTGATGCATTTATTTAACTATGAAAATTCTTCTAATTGCAATTTACATAATTTCGTTCATTACTCTAATAAAACATTTTATTGCAGGTATCACTGGTTACATTTGCTACTTATGTATTAGTCGACGAAACTCATGTGCTCGATCCAACTAAAACATTTGTTTCATTATCATTATTTAATATTTTACGTTTTCCATTAACAATGTTACCCATGTTGATTACAAATATGGTTCAAGTAAGTTCCTTTTTAACTTTTTACAAAGTGTAAAATGTATTTTTTTATGTAAAAAAGTCTGCTTCAAATAACATGTGAAAAATTTTCAAATTCAACGAAAAGTTATAAATGTAAATTTGCACGAAAAATCTACAGCTGTTTAAAAATTTTTGTTTAAATATGTAACTTTTTTGATGTTGCTTTTTTATGTGTTTATTTGTTTTGTTATTTTTCAAGTTCCTTTTATTTCATTCCTTTAAAGATTTCCCCCCTCCTCTTCTTAATTCCTATTTAGCTGGACTTTTTAGCTCCTTCGTATTTATTGGTTCGATATGATTGAAATTAAAATTTTGAAAACTCTTATAAAATCCAGTTAGTTAAATAAAAACGTGCATAACATCATACTCGAAAGTAAAAAACTATATGCCACTATATCCTTGTGGAAAAAAGGAGCTCAAACAAATTACATTAAATGCTTTAAATACATTTTGTATTTCGTTTTATTTTAGGTGATATTTATACAAAATAATACCTTTAAAACTATTTACTTTTTTGATATCAACATTTCGATATCCTCTAAAAAAAGCACTATAATCGGCTCTGCCGTTTCCGTGCCGTGTGAAGGGTATATCACATTCATTCCAATTCTTTTCTTAATCTTTCTGATATCCAATACTAATTTATTTCTTTCTAAAATATAAAATATATTTTATAAGAAAAGAAAAAGTTTTATTTATTTAGTAACTTTAATATTCCCAAAAGAAATAAAATAATAATAAATAAATTATGCCAGCTCTGTAGCTGTCTGATTGGCTCAAATTAAAAAAAGTTTCAATTTTCCAACTCTGGAGTCGTGTTTCTGATTTTGTTTGATTTTCAATGCCAATTCAATTCTTTTTGAAGTATTAGGTAGATTTTATTAACAAAAAAACCAAAATTAATTTTAGCTATTTAATTTTATACCAGAAATAAATTAAAATTTTCCAGCTCTGGAACCGTGTTTTCGATTTTGGTGATTTTCAATAGGAACCTATTTAGAATTATTTCCAATACATCAATCCAAGATAGGAAAACATATTTCACGTACCGACAGATGGACAGACGGACATCGCTTATTTGACTTCCCTATTCATGAGGACCCAAAATATTTATACTTTGTGGGATCGCATATTAATATTCTAACAGTTTTTGGCACTAGTGTGCTTTACTTGAAAAATAGAATTCTAGCAGTTACAAAAGAAAAATTCAATACTAATTAAATATTCAAAAATAAAAATCCACTTAAGCTGTTTTTATTTAAGGGCATTTTGTTACTTCGGCAAATTTCCGTGAACACATTGCGTAACCTTTTGTGGTGATTCTTATTCGGTTGAAAACACCCTGTATTACGCGTACCGAGAATATCACAGCCGCTGTATTGAAGACCTAATATTGTCATTTTCCAATGAAAAGTGTAAAAAATGTAGCATTTTATTGTAGAAAAGAACATCGTAAGAGTGGCGTGTAGACAAACAAACTTTCTACTTGCTATCACAACTTCTGGGTTTTATGTTATTTTTTATTCGAAAATCATCAAAGTGACATTAAATAAAAAAAACAATCATAAATTGTTTATCACTGATATATAAAGAACTATATACTGCACATACAGTGTTATTATGTATCAGCTTTTGCTTTTTGTCATGTAATTATTACTGTTTTGGATACGACAACAGTGTACATCAGTGTCTATCAATTCTCTTAACATTTCCAGCGAAACATCCTTAAATCTAAAAAATAAATAAAATCCTTCTTAAAAAAAGTCCTCTAATAATAATATCCATCCCATCTACTCCCATTTAATTCCATACACTAACAGTAATATTTATTTTTAATGAACTACCAAAGAAATTTATGCTTTTGCACGTTTTGTATATTTTAATTTAATTTTTTTAATCATAAAAAACCTGAAATTAATAACCGCCAATTTCTGCATAGACTCAAGTTTCGGTGAATCGTATCAACAAATTCATGAACAGCGAAGAATTGGATCCCAATAACGTACAGCATGATGCCAGCAAACGTAAGTTACTTAATTGTTTGTACGTAATTTTTCGAACTAGATTTAAGCCTAAGTGAAACCAAGTTTGAGTTCATTAATTGCAAGTTTTAATTTAAATTATATGATTAAGAAAGACATCGAAAAATAATATGCTGTTAAGTTCTGTTTTATAGCTTTCCTTTCTTAATAAAAGAATTTAAATTAAAAGTTATAAAACTCAAAACGAGTTTAATTTTCAGTCAATAAGTTTTTAAAATAAAACAATTGTCTCACATTTTTAGCCAACCCCCTGTCCATTGTGAATGGTAGTTTCTCTTGGGGCGATGACGATGTAACTTTGAAAAATATTAATATCGAAGTCAAGAAAAATACTTTATGCGCTATTGTTGGCACAGTAGGCTCCGGCAAATCATCTGTGATTCAAGCTTTTCTGGGAGAAATGGAAAAAATATCAGGCAGTGTAAATACGGTGGGATCTATAGCTTATGTGCCGCAGCAGGCGTGGATCCAAAATGCCACCTTAAGAGACAATATTCTCTTTGGCAAGGAATATCATCGTAAACGTTACAATCGTATCATTGATGCCTGTGCCTTGCGACCAGATATTGATATGCTTTCGGCTGGTGATCAAACAGAAATCGGCGAAAAGGGTATCAATTTGTCGGGTGGTCAGAAACAACGTATTTCTTTGGCCAGAGCTGTGTACAGTAATGCTGATCTCTACTTTTTGGACGATCCGCTAAGTGCTGTCGATTCTCATGTGGGTAAACATATTTTCGAAGAAGTTGTTGGTCCGAAAGGCCTATTGGCTGGGAAGACAAGAATTTTAGTTACTCATGGCATTACATTTTTGCCACAAACCGATAATATTTATGTTATGAAACTCGGTGAAATCAGTGAGAATGGCAGCTATCAAGAATTGCTTAATAAAAAGGGCGACTTCTCCGATTTTCTTTTGCAACATATACAAGAAGGCAATGAAGAAGTTGAAGATCTGGATGTTATCAAACAGCAATTGGAAGTTACTCTGCAATCGGCAGAACTGAAAGGAAAATTTGATAAAGTCATTAAATTGGCCAGAACTGAAAGTTTGTCGGATTCTGTGTAAGTTTTAATGTGTTTTTTTTCAGAGAAATTTTTTTCAATGCCATTTTTTTAATGAAAAACTTCATTTTAAAACATCTTCTTGTAATGTGAGCCATACTACAGTTTTGTTTCATTATATTTCTATTGAATTTTTTTTAGGTCTGTACATTCCTTCGAAAGTGCTAGAAGCAGCTTAAGACGCCGACGTCTTGATAGACAAGACTCTGAAACATCGATAATTTCGGCTACATCAAAGACAAAATTACAAATTGAAGAACAAGGCAAACTTATTGAAACAGAAAAGTCGCGTACAGGAGGAGTAAGTAGAAACAATTATTATTGCTCCAAAGGATTTTTTTCTTACGAAACAACAATGACTTTGATTCATATCTTTATACATGCCCACCTCCCCACAAAACTTTCCAGAACGAAAAGTATCCACGATATTTGCACAGAGTGGCAACTTATTTGTGTAGAGAGTTCAGTGAAATGAAATCAATAGTCATTGTCATGAAATCAATAGTCATTGTCAAATAGTCATTGCCAATAGTCATTGTATAAGTCAATCCATAAACCACACTAGGTAAACGAATAATTGAATTTAAATAAAGGCGGATTCACACATGTTGTCCGAACAAAATTTTTGTCCGGACAAAACTTTTTTTATATGTAGTTTACCGTCTCTCTTCTTGAGAGAGATAAAATATTTTTTACGAACAACTCTCAGCTTGAATTGGTTTACTATTATATTTTGTCCGTACAAAATTGAACTGAGTTGCCAATAGGTTAAACTTTTTCACACAAAGTTGAGGTGTCATTTTGCGTTTGATATATTAAATTGTGTATAAGATTAAATATATAAATTATGAGAAATAATATTATCTATTTGTTTTGTTTTTTATATGTACGTTGCTAATAACAATGCTTTATGAAATTCAATGGCCATCAGGAACAGCAATTTTCTTTTTTCATGCATTATTATTACCAGAAATTCTTGAGAAATAATTTAAAATATGTAATATCCAAAATATCAAGAAAACAAAGCAAAACATAAAAAATCGCTGCAGTACTACCATTTTGCAAAACTCATTTTTTATATGTATGGCAACTTTGATTTTCCGGACAAATTTTTCGAAATGAGTGAATCGTGCTGCAGAAAACTCTCAGTAAAAAAAATTTTGTCCGGACATCATGGGTGAATCCGCCTCAAAGCTCTTTCATCACAACGATGTGGGTGAAGTATGAAGAGAGAGAGAGAGACAGACATAGGGAGAGCTATCAATTAAAGAATGTAGAGATGCATTTAAAGTTATAGCAGTGGATTGTATGTTGTAAATCGCATTAATGCGAACAAGGCAATACTAAATGTAAAATTAAAAAATTACAGGGTGTCCCAACATGAATTATAAAATGATACTAAGTCGTACGTGTGCATCTTGTGATCTATAATAGGTGCACAATGTTTAAAAAGTCAATTAAAAGCAGTTAGCAGTTCAAAGAATATCGGTTTTGAAAAATTTCGAAAACAGTTTTGATATATAATTATTATAAAACCTTGTTTTATGATCAAATATCTGATTTCTAAGTTTGTAGATCTTGCAAGAATTCTGCCTTTGATTTACAAAACCTGGAGTGACAGGAAAATTAAAAATAATCAATCACTTTGCAAAGTCAACCATAATAGACGTATAGTTTTATTCGAATAATTTATTTCTTAACTTTTATATCGTAAAAATCAGTATCAATTACATCTTATAGGGCTTTTGTTCTGTGCCATTTCTTTCAATTCAGAAAACAGAAAAAGATAAAAATTATTGGTACCTGGTGCGTAGGCGGAGAATAATAAAGTGTAAAGGAATACCATACAAATTATTTAAAACTTAAGCAATTACATGTTTTTACATTTAAAATACCTTCAATAGTAATAATTTGATATTTCCATTTTGCAGGTCGAATTTGCTGTATACAAGCATTACATTAAAAGCGTCGGCATATTTCTTTCTATGGCTACTTTAATCTTGAACTTTGTATTCCAAGCATTCCAAATCGGTTCAAATCTGTGGCTGACGAAATGGTCAAATGACAAAAATGTAACCAACGATACGGGTCTAAGAGACATGTACTTGGGTGTTTATGGTGCATTTGGTTTTGGACAGGGTAAGTTTGTTTTGTTGGCCAATTTTCTATGCAAATATAAAAAAAAAATTCGTTAATCGTCTCATTAATGTTTTTGGTTTAATGGACTTTCTTTATATCACGTATCGTTTGTTATGTTTTTGTTTTTATAATTTATTTAAATTAATTTTATATAATTTGCTTTGAATTCACTGGCTTTTAATTATTATTTCAATGCGTTATTTGCTTCTTGCATTATACTTTTATTTGAATTTTAAGTTTATATCATGAGACAACGATATAAAGGTAGAACCAGTACTGATTAAAAAGAAAGGTTTTTACTATAGTATATGATTCGTGAATTTTTAGAAATATAAAAGAAAACGTTGCCATACTTATAAATGAAAAAAATATCTACCAAAGTGGTGAATATTCTTATTGTGGATGACCAGCATGGCAATGCTCCGAAAAACCATAACACCCTAACCCACAACCACAATACATTTGGTTTGTATGATTATGGTTATCTCAGGTGTCATTGACTACCGTGTCCCCCATAAGATTGATTCGAATTAACGCAAAGTAATTTTTACTATCAGCACCTTAAGCTACATTCACATATATCAAATATTTGACGAATCAAACGTTTAATTTTTTATAATTTTAAAAAAATATTTTTAAAATTAGCATGTAAAAAATTCAATACTCAATCAGAATTTTCATTTATCGTTTAGTATCTCTTTTTATTTGAATTAAATTTTTAAATATTTTAAACAAAATCACTCAAAAGAATAATATTTTACAAATAACTGAATTTAATATTATAGTAAGAAAAGTTCGAAATACATCCTTAAAATTACTTGCTTTTATTTTGACAAAATTTTGCTTAGAATTTACTTTTCAAAGACAACTGAGTTCAGCAAATATTTTCATTTGAATAATTAATATGTACTGGAGATTGAGATTGAGAGAAAGTATGTCGTCTACCTTTATATCAGTTCATCATGGTGTCTATTATAAATGGACTCTTTTCTTTTATTATTGTTTCATATTTATGTTGTTTGCGGGTTATATAATTTATTTTCACTTCGTTGCTAATTATAACTTTTTTTTATTTATTATTATTATTATTATTTATGTTTGTCGTTTTGCATTTAATATCCTTAATTTCCCTTATCAGATATAAAATTTTGTCCTGCAGTTAAAGGTGTCTTAACAACATATTCCACATGCAGTACAAAAGTGGCATAACTTGAAAAACTAAAATAATTTTTTTAGTGATATCACTATTCATATTGTGGGAAAGGAATCCTGCTTATGTCTTGTGTGGTAATCTTTTTCACATATAATTGTAAAATTTAAAATTCTTTTTCGTTATCCCACTTTTGTTGTGTATCTGTTATATGTACGCTCTTGGATTGGGTTGAGATTTTTATTTGTAAAAATGTTTATATAACTTTTATTGGCCTATGAAAATATTCGAAAATTCCGCAAAACAATTTTTTTTTTGTTATGACAATTATTTGAAAACAAAATCTGACGAAATAAAATTGCAAAATTTATCACTAGTAAAGCTTAACATTTATATTGATTTTTTTTTTGCTTTTCATATAATTAAATGTTTCTCCTGTCATTAGTACGCTATCACTCGAATTCCATGCAATAATTTTCACAGAAACTAATTTATAATCATGTATTAACACATTATGTATTTAGTTACGGCCAGCTTTATTTCAACACTAGCCATTGGATTGGGTGGCGTTTATTGTTCTAGGGACTTGCATTTTGTAATGCTTAACTATGTTTTTCGTTGGCCGATGGAATTATTCGATACCACGCCATTGGGTCGCATTGTTAATCGTTTTTCTAAAGATATCGATACCGTTGACAATATTCTGCCTTTGAATATGCGTGTTGTTATAACACAAGCTTTTTCGGTAAATTTTATTTTTATTTATCTTCATAATTAGTTTCATTTCATTTGCAAGTGTGTTACAGAAATTTTTATTATCAGAATTGAAAAGATATTACGGCCTTCATGCACATGCTAGTTTACGTGTTTGCGGACGTCGTGTAAAAAAATTTTAGTGTAGACAAATTTCGACATTCAGAAAAAAAAGGAAAGGAAAAATTGGCAATTTTTATTTAAGCTGGATGAGAACTTAAACTTAGTAAGAATGCACTTCTTCTTTTTAAAATAAAAATACGTATTTTTTTATTGGATTGTAAAACAATCATGTTGCGATTGACGAGCCCTACTCTGTTCATGAAAGTTTTCATGACTTTTTCACAGAGATGTGACTGAAATTGTTTCGGCTTTAAGGCCGAAACGCATAAAATTTTAGCAAAAATGCTACACAAGCGATGTCCTTATTCTTAAAGTTTTTGCAGGACACGTGACGCAAGATACTTATGGAATATTTTCCACGTATTCGAACATCAAGTTGAAAAGGATTGATCGACATTTCAGCGTCATCTTCGCACTACAGAAGAAATATTCTCTTCGTTACGCATATTTTTTTATATGATGGTTTTGAATCTAGAAGAGTGAAATTAGGACGAGAACGATCAATAAGTATACGAATCCCTAGGACGATTATATTGATTATATGAACGAACACACAATAGTTCGTAGATTTATCACTGAATTTTTAATTTTATTCGTGCTCGTTCTTCTCCCCATTTTACAAAATAAAAGTTCAAAATTGATTAATTAACTAATTCCTATGCACATTTCTTTGGGGCCTAATGCACATCATCAGGGAATCTTTACTCAACATTTCTTAGGATAACTAAAGAATCTATTTTAAACGTCGACTACATTTTTGTAAGTAAATTTCAAAATTTTTTATGCATTATTCCTGCATTAAACGTGCATGATGATCTGGCAAACAGAAATGTCAACATAGTGTGACTTTCTCAGCTGTTAAACCATAGTTATCGATATCGATAGCTCTCAAGTAGTTAAAAAAACAGCAGAAACTGCGCTAGCGAGTAATCGTTTATTTTATTTATAAAACCATGATTTCTCAACAAAGTAAATTCTGATACTAATTTCTATAAATTCTATTCTCACAAACTCATTGAACTGCAAAATTAGGGCCAACAAAAGGAAACGTTTAAAATATCTATTGTCTATAAATAGAAAACTCTAAATGCAAATGCTATTTATGCACAAACGTATTACAATTGTGTAGTTGCCTCAGTGTTTTATAATCCTATCGTGCGTTTTACACAATCAAAATAAAACTTACATAGAAGTAAGTAAGCAAAATTAAAGCACTCAATGTTCTCCTATTTACACAATTATCAATTTAACTTAAAACTATATCAAAACAGCTTAAATACGCCTTCTTGCACTTTAACATTCCATAATTTTTTAATTTAATCCTATTATTTCTTTTCTACCAGCTGAAAAACATTTCTACAACGTTGTACTAACTATTGTATCGGTTGTTGTATGTGATGAAGTAGATATTGTTGTTGTTGCTTTACCAATATCATTTTATTAGCCGATACATCAGTTGCTATACGTTTTTAAGATTCTTTATACAAACTTTATTGCTCTTTTCTTTATAGTTGTAGCACATTTTCTATTTATCTTGTCTTTGGCCATCGGTTGCATTCATTGCGCCCAAATCTTACATGAGACATTATTAATCAGTATTTTTCACTGGCCGATGGAACTGTTTGATACCACACCATTGGGTAGAATTGTCAACCGCTTTGCAAAAGACATTGATACAGTTGATACAGTTTTACCATTAAATTGGCGTGTTGTCATAACTCAAGCTTTTTCGGTAATTGAATACACACTACAATTTATAAAAAAAAAAATCAAATCATTTTCATTTCTAACCCAAATTACAAATTTAGTAACCCAACATTTAATATCTAATGAAAGCTTTGGCTGTTTTTCATTTAATTTCATTTGCATCTATTGTTCACTAATATTCCTATTCAGTTTGTTTCCAAAATAATATCCTTAATCGTTGAGAATAATTTTGAAATTTCAATTGCTTGTACTAACATTTATGTATGTATGGCGGTTTCTACAACAGTGACCTACCTGATTATGTTCGTTGTAGTGCAAGTTGGTAATAAATAACCTTTTGGAGCAAATGCATAAAGACAGTGATGTGGATTTTACCTTTTGTTTTTGTTAATATTTCAGTTTTAAACTGCATCACAGCTCTCTGCATCTGATGCTCTGTGTGCTCTTTAAAGCATCAATTAAACCAAGCAGAAATATTTGTATTTGTATTAAAAATACTTTGCATAGTATTTTTAATACAGGGTGACTGAGACCATATGCGGTCGTGTTTTATCCGTTACTGTGACTGACCGTATACGACTTATGCCTTCACATAATAAGAAGTAACGTAATTAAAAACGGAAAATTCTCAGAATAACTGTAAGTCTGTACAGTTATCTGAGGTATTGAAATTAACTAGTGCGAGTGAGACGTAAATCTCTCGAAAGAGAGTAAACGATTGTGGTCTGGTCTGCACTTAAAAAATAATTGCCAACGAGGCCAATCAGAAATATGAATTACTCTTTGTTAGAACGATATTTGAAAATTCGTGCACTGCCAGAGGAAGCGGAAAGTCTACAAGTAAGCTTCAATATTCGACGTCGAAAAAACGTACAATTACTCGTTCTAAAAGCTTTTCATGCAATAAAGCCAAAATCGATCGTGTTGTGTGACTCATCCAGTTCGTAATTTTCCGTTGCAAGTGAAACGAAAAATATCGCCATGATGGGCCGTATAATAGGCCCAATTGCTGAGAACGTTGTGGAATCAACAAATTCCGATTATACGCTACACTTTCCCTAACACAACTGATATTTTTGACGATGATGCACAGGTCTGACCGTATCTGCAATGCCTCACACCTCAGATGACAGACATTTAAATGACGACAGCCTTGCCAGATCGGAATGTTTGAGAACACTACATGTATAACCTTTTGTCACAACTCTGTGATAACTGCTGTAATAATTAACATCACTGTTTCTCTGTGCATTTCTATAATTTAGCATACTTAGATGCTTCTTCTAGGTGTTTACGTAGAAATATTTGTTATTTATTATTGTTCGAACCTTTACTAACAGCAAATTAATTATTTTTAAAATTACATAATTGTAGAAAATACTTTATTTGGCATGTTGGTTTAAAATTTTGCGTTTATTGTTAATTCTCAGTTAGTTTAGTTGCTTAGTTAATTGACTGAATTTGTTAATTTATTAAACTTTTAATTTTGTTAACGAAAAAATTTATATGAAAACAAAAACGAAATCCTACTTCCACCTTCCATCTCTAGTTGTAGCACGTTATATATCGGGCATATGCTTGGCATTGGGTTGTTTACATAGTTCCATGGAAGTTTTTGTCAAACTTTTCTCGATGGTATTAAAATGGCCAATGGAACTATTCGATACAACACCCCTGGGCCGCATTATTAGTCGATTTTCCAAAGATATCGACACTTGTGATACAATATTACCATCTGTTTTTCAACAATTCTTATCAACATGCTTTTCGGTAAACATTTTTATAATATTAAATTTCAGTTCCTTTGTTTTAAAAAAAAAACTTGCTAGTGCTTAGTTTTATGATAAATAATGACGCTCAGAAAGACTTTTTGATTTAAACAAATATCTTGAGTTTTAATAGCGTCAAACAGTGGACTGTCGTTTTTGCAGCTTTAACTTTCTATACTATTAATTTTCATTTCAAAACATTTTATCATATTATAATTTTCGTAATTAAATATACGAGTAATCATGGAATTTGTAATTGCTAAGTTTTACCTCTACTTGATTTTATATTAACCATAATATCTCATTGCCTACATGATATTTTTTTGAATGTAAGATATAAATAATTTTCTGTTCAGATCTGTCCGTTACAGAAATTGTGCAAAAGAGAATAACTTCGCATTCGTTTTGATTCTTATAGTTTCTTTAAATCATTCTGTCAGAAAAACTTCACAATAACTTTATATTTTTAATTTAATAAAAATTTTGTCTGATTTAATTAATTTTTTTGTACTCATTTGATTAAATAGTTTCAAATCTTCATTCTATTACGAGATACATCAGCTTTATATTTTGCACAATTCCATTATTTTGCACATAAATGCGCTGCTTTAAAAAATATATAAGCTTAAATTAATCCAGCATTTACACAAGCATGTGTTCGAAGTACGCAACACATTTACACTTCTGACATATTTCGTACTTGCAAGAGAACTCGTTTGTAAGTAATCTTTTTTTACTTTTACGATAAGTAAAATAACAATCCTTTAAAAATGGCTATGGCCATTAGAGTGGTCATATAACCGTTATTGCTGATGGATATATCTATCACTGCGTAGAACAAGGTTTCTATCATATTATCAAGAGCAATATGAAAAAACTTGTACTTGTATCCGTAGGAATATTATCGTCCATAGAGGAGATATCTCAACAATTCACCCCAATGCTGTTCACTAAATATAAATATTGATCACAGTTAATAGATACAAGGGATAATGCTGACTAAAAAATTTGCCAAATTTCATGAAATAAATATATTGCAATTAAATTTTTTATATATGTATGTTATTAGTTTGTATATATGTTCTATAGTGTCTCATACTCATACATACATATACTCGTATATACATATGTGTATATATAAAGGGTCATATAAACTACACAAGCGGTTTGATATTCTGCGAGATCCTTGTGAAACTACGTTCACAAATGACTGTGTAAACAATCAAAAGCAACTTGCAAGACTTTCGACCCATTTCTTAAAAATTTTTACTTAATAATACTTATGCACTGCTAGAATGTGTAAATGCAGAATAAAATCGATTTGTTCAATAAAAGGAAAAAACAATATCTCATCTTTTGATTTTACCATTTTATTTCATAGTTCCTGATTAATTCTTATTAAATAATATCGCAGTTTTTTAAATATTTTCTCCTTAAAACTCTATAAACTCTCCTACCTCTAAATAAAATATAATTAATATATTTTGCTTATTATTATTTGTTATTATTATCCAGCAATTTAAGCCATTATAAATGTCATAAAAACAGGTTTCTAACCTGGAAATAATATATAAACATCATAAGGTTACTGGTAATTAAATATGAAATATTTTAAAACATCTATTGAACTACCACTACTACCATTAAATAAAAAAATATTAAGGACAAGTGTCATATGAAAGCTTAATATTTTCCATTACCTAAAAACTTCAAGATATTTTCATCATATACTACAAACATTTGTTTCCATTTTCTGATGAAATGCCTCCATACAAATATTTAACTATTTTCAAATATCACTTTAACAAATGTTATGGTCAAATGGTTCATATTGCCTTAATTCGCGCAATATCCGAAACAGTTCCTGTATGCTGACCACTTAAAACAGGACACATCCTAAATATTCACTCTCCCATTCCTTAAAATTAAATATAATTTTATTCATTAAAAAACTCGCTTTAAGTTTGGTAAGGAAACATTCCCCTCACACTCCCATTATCCTATTTAAATATTATAAAATAAATACTCAAAATTAAAACCTTAATTTTATTCCCATTTCTTTTCCCAAAAATATTCCCATACAATTAAACATCCTTCCCTCGGAAAAACAACGACAACAATAACAGGCGTCTTTGCCTATTTTGCTGTAGCTATTATTTACTATGGCACATTTGAGGCAGCCAAAAGGATCCATCAAGATCTTTTGTTTATTATTATGCGTGCTTCGGTATGTCGTTTCTTTGACATCACTCCCATAGGCCGTTTATTGAATCATTTCAGCGGTGACATGGATATTATTGATGGTGAACTGCCCGCCACACTGGACAGTTTTATGACATTTATTTTTATGGTATATAAATTGTTTTTCTTTATTTCTTTAGTTATTTCAACACTGGTTTGTATATTTTATTGAAATTCTAATATTTTAATTTAAAATTTCACTCAACTTTTACTTTTCTCTTTGCACACTTCCATATAAACATATTACGCTCTTACTATTTCTCATTCATGTACTATTTACTACTCTTACTGTTTGTTTTTACTTTGCATTTTTCCACCCAAAAACAAAAAAAAAAAAAAAAAAAAAAAAAAAACACGAAACACATTTTACACAGGTCTTTGCAATTTTAGTGCCTCCTTATGTTTATGGACGGCCACACTTCATGCCTCATTAGAAATTTTTATTAAACTCTATTCACATTTAATGCATTGTTCATCGGAAATCTTTGACATCACACCGAAAGGCCGAATATTAGATCGTTGTTCCAATGACATTAACACCGTCGATTTAATAATACCCATGAATATACGCATGTTTATGTCAACTGCCTTTCAGGTAATTGAAATTTGAATTACTATTCGATTTCTTTTAAGTTCCTTTTGTTGAGTTCCATTATCTTTTTCTTACAATTTGACTTTTATAAAATCGTTCATATATACGCTCTTATATATAAAAGGTATACATACGTAATAAAAAATGAGCATGAAATATTTTTTATGAACTGGGCCTAAAAAAACTGTGTAATTGTCAAATTTCTACTCAAAATCTGTCAAATAACAAGCAGTTAACCAACATAAAATATTGTTTATGAGCCAGGACATTAATTTATAGTATAGCCAATTAAAGTATTCAAATGTCTTCTGATTCATAAACATATTTGTTGTTTACAAACGCTTTATATATAGCCGATTTTGCATACAAATTTGTTTTACAACCTTTTAATGTCCATTTGAGACTTTATTATGAATAAATACGTATTTAAAATGTTTCTTATATCCATTGCGCTCTAATTAATATTGAAACTAGAATTGGTAAAGCAATTATGAACATAATTCCTGTATATATATTTATATTGAATTGTTGACCTGTTGTTTTTATTAATATTATTTTGTCTATTGTTCGGCTAAAGGTCATGTTTTTGATAAAATTAATAAACATTAACCCCCATATTCATCAAAAAATAAAACGTATTTGATATCTGTTTTAAGAAAATTTTGTATGAAAAAATTTGATTAAAATAGATTTTAAACTCATTTTAAATTTTATGAATACCGGTGTAAACATATTTTTTTTATTTAATCTTTATTGAATTTTAATAGCTATTGCTGTTCATCCTAATATTTCGAATAGCTTCGCAATAGCTATTAAAATTAAATAAACATTAAATAAAAAGAAAATGTTTAATGTTTATTAATTTTATCAAAAAACATGACCTTTAGCCGAACAATAGACAAAATTATATTATAAAATTAATTCCTGTATAAAAACTGAACCTTGACAGCAAAAAAAAAATATTTTTTTTTTATAACCTAGTTTTTTTTTTTTCTAAATTATTGTTATTGTTCATTGAAATTGATTACATAGAAGTTTTAGATTGTTTCTATGCACATTTTACTTTGGGGTAGTGCAGATCATTAATGAATTTGCAATTCATATTAAAAGAAGAAACAAAAAAATAAAAGCAATTGGTAAAGTAACAGTTTATTGATTTAGTGGCCTTAAACTTGTACATCTGGCAGGTCTGTCAGTTATCTGTTAAATATCTGTCATCCGAAGTGACATTTATTTAGTGAAAGGTAGAGATGTGCAAATGTCGTGATTTTTTCTTGTCACGCGTGCATCACGCAAAACAGAAGATCCATTTTTTCTTGTGAATGTTTACGATTGCGCGTGAAAGTACGTGATTAAAAATAATGTTTTCGTGAGCATGCGTGGTCATGAGCACCTTTAATATTGCCGTGAGTGAAAAAATGTTAGTTTCGTTATCGTGCGTGATAGTGAAGTTAATTTTACTCACTCGCACATATTTAGTGAATTCGGAATAGCACCTCCATCCATAGAAAATCCAATCCACGCAACGATTAAAGCCGCCCGATTATTCACAAAGCCGTAGATATATTGACATGTGCATTTTATTTCTGTAGTCGTGTAGTCGCTAGCCTAGTGTCGTGAATGTGTTTAACGCATAAATTAACTTTTTGAAAAAAGTGGAAAGAAAACTATTTAATTTTTTTATAATTATTTTCCAATTATAAATTTTTTGGCGTTTTAAAGTAAAGCTGTCTTTATTATTTACAAGTATTAATTTTAGCTCTATTTTCAAAAATCGAATCTATCCACTGAATTTATTAGTAGATACATATATGTAGTTTTAAAAATATTTGAAAAAAAATAACTGAGTTTTTTAAAAAATTATAGTGAGAGTATTGAAAAATTCCAGTTTTGGAATTTTTAAAATTTTTTAGTATTAATCTATGTAAAAAGTTTTTACTTAGCGACTAATAACATCTATCTAATGTAATTTCAATATATGAAAAGTTTTAAAAATTAATAGCGTTTTTTGCAAAAACTATAACTTCGTTTGCAATAGATTTAAATTATTTCAGCAAAATAATATTTTAGTTATAAGTTTTTGTGTCAGCGTCCTTTCTTATGTGTCCGATTTTAATGCTTTTAAAATGTAGTCTGCACTAACTTCTGTTTCTATGTAAATTGTTATTGTCCAACGATTTTATTGTATTTATTTCCCCTTAGTGATATTTGTTGTCGTGGTCAACCTGTGTTGTGAACTCGGTGGCTTGCTGGGTTCTCACTACCTGTTTAAAATACTCTTTGCGAATATAATACGTACTCCGCAAGCATTTTTCGATACCACACCCCAAGGCAGGGTGTTAGATCGTTTATCAAACGATATATTTATATTGGATACAATCATTCCACCAAATATAAGAGTTTGCCTTTCTCTAATGTTTAGGGTAAATATCACTAATTCAAATCCTGCAAACACAAATTAATTCACTAAAACTAAAAGTTAATAATACATTAATAAAAAAAAACAAATGCAACTAATAACAAAACTGCATACTAAAGAGCTACTAAAATTTTACTAATAAAAAAAGAACCAAATTGGCAACCTTCTCACTTGTTAACTAAAAATTCTATTTATTACTTTTTGTAAAAAAATACCAAATCGCTATTGAATTACTAATTTATTTAATTTCACTTAATGCAAGCAAATGTTGTATTTAAAACTCCTATTAATTTAGTAATATTGGGTCATGTTGGCTTCTTCACATCTGCAACTTCTTAAAGCTGCTCCATAGCTTTTTAACAAAAGTATTTTAAATTTAGAAATTTTTGCTCACGCTTATTGTTGGTGGTTTGTGGCTTGTGCTTAAAATATTTACTCGAAGCACTTTTATTATTTTTAGTTTCGTTTAGGCTGTGCCCAGTGTGTAAACACCAACCATTTCAATTTTATATTAAAATTTTTATAAAAATTTAAATTACAGCATTATTATCGTACGGTGTTGGCTTAGTGCCCCATTTGGGTGCCTTACAGGCTGCCACAATTTTACATTTTGCTTTACTGACAAATGTTTTAAAATTACCCATGCTATTTTTCGATACCACACCTCAGGGTCGCATATTATCGCGTTTTTCTAAAGATATTGATGCTGTGGATGTGGTTATACCACGTTTATTAGGTGGCATTTGGTGTGCATTTGAGGTAATCAACATTTAAAATCTATATTAAAAAAGAGAAAAAAAAATTATATCGGAAATGGCAATCGTGATTTTGGTGCTAGTTTAATGTACAGTGCTTGAGATAATTAATCAGATGGATTAAAATATTCCTGAAAAGTAATAAAATAATAGATTAATAAATTTATAGAGTTTAATAACTCTTCGTATCCGGCAATAGAAGGCAAAAATTTCAAAGAAAATTCTAGAAAGAGAGTAAACGATCAGTTGTCTGACTGCACTTATAAAATAATTGACCACGGGTACTGATGTTGACTGACTCACAGCTGCTTTGCGATTGTCAGATCAAATATATTTCACTTTTTGTTTTGCTCTCCGACAATTCTATATTTTTATTCGAGAAATTTTTGTAAGCAAAACACCAAATAATTATTCGTTTAGTCGACTAAAGCTTAAGGTGCAATTAGTAAAGTCATATCGTGTTGTTGTGTTCGTCGTAAATGTCAAAGAAGGTGTTTGATAAACAAAACAGCTGATGCAATACAAGTAAAGCGTTACATTTACATATGAGTTCTATTTAAATCTGCACGATACGATTTTACTAATTCTAGCTATTTTTGGTCGACTTGAGAAAATGGTTTACACAGTGAAACTTCGTTATAACGAAAAACTTTATATAACGTATGTTATATTTTGTCCCTTGAGAAAACCTCTTTATTGCAAAGTTTTTAATAAAAATATACACAATAGCTGTAAGACAACAAATTCTGAGCAAAATATTCCTTCAAATGTCTCAACATAACGAAATCAAAATAAATCCCAAATGCTAAAATCCCGTTATAAACACAGTGAAGTCTAAATGTATTTACAAGCGCATTTGTAAAGCCTCTATACAACGAAGTACTCGTACAAAAGCCCCTATGCATCGAAGTAAGAATTTTTTATTAGCATTCTCATGTTAAATAGAATTTGAATACAGAAAGCAATAGTTATAACGACTTTTTTTTTCTTATTTCTTCAAATTTGGTTATATCAAGGCTTTGCTGATTATATTTATAGCGAAGCAATGGCTATAATGAAGTATTTTTGGATCCCCTTTATATCGAAGTTTCACTGTATTCATTTTAGAAAACTCGGAATTCTGGTAGCTGCAATATTTTTAAGTACTCGGCAACACTTTTTACCTTTCAGCAAACGATGAAAGAAAAGCAAAGCATATGAAAAATGCAGTGAAAATCGATCGGTGTGATAACAGATTTATTTTGTCTAAAACAAACTTCTGAAAAAGTTGAACCCAAGTCTATGGTGTACACCTAAATGAGCTACTCACACATACACACACACACACATACACATACGATAAATTTATATTTAGCTATTTATAGAAACCAGTCGTTCCAGAGCATTTATAAAGCGATTTTCGTGCTTAATAATCATATCGTTATTGTATCATCCTTTGAATTAGTCGTACCTGATCTATCTGATTTAACCATTTCGTCATATACTTTTTATATTAACTGTCAGATATATTTTCAATCATAATCAATTTCATTCGAAACTTATTTATTTATTTTCTCAGCCACTGTACTTAAAACCAAGCAAAATCCAGTATTAACCAGCAAAATATATTTCTATTAAAAATTTCTAAACTATCGCTTTTAATTTCTTAATAATAAAGTAATTTAGGTTTTTGGTTTATGCATTTTACGATCACTAATAAACTTTTGCGCACAGAAACATAAATTATTGTAGCAATTTGGTAATAAAATAATCAAGTACTCGTATATGCTATGAAATTGTGTATTAATGAAAATATATTGTTTTTTAAGATTTGTAGAATGGTTTGATAAAAGTTTTTTGCTTCCAGGCTTATTTTCATATGGCCTTACTTTAGCACCGTGGCTTGCTACTTTACAAGCTGCACGCGTTTTACATCATGAATTATTGTTAAATATTTTTCGCCTTCCGCAACAATTTTTCGATACAACACCATTGGGTCGCATCCTATCAAGATTTTCTAAAGATCTTGAGTCAATAGATTCAACATTACCTGATATGATCGATGGTTCAATATGGTGTACATTTGAGGTAATTTTATAAAAGTGTTTTAAACATTTTAATGTGGCTGGCAAATAGCTTCTAATCGTTTGTTGCGAGATCATAAAATGTGCAAAAAAGAAAAGGGGGGAATTTACCTTTTTGAATTAAATTTTATGCCATTTAATTTGAAGAATATTAAAATAGGTCTATGATTAAAAGTTGCTTTCAGCTCTGTTCTGTTTGATAGCTGAGTTGTTATTTTTGAGTCACCTTCAGAGCGTAGCGAGTATAGCCAGAGGTTGTTTATACCTGCGATATTCTTATTTCGCTCCCAATTATTTTATCTTAATTGTAAATGTAAATGTAAATGAAGTAAGCAAAAAGTGTTCCAATTATTAAAATTGCGTGTGTCTAATTTTAAAATTTTTAAATCGTGTTTATATTTATGATTAAAGTTTTAGATTTACGAGACCAAAATGCAGAATCAATTCTGTCACAGTACGGCTGCGTATGATTGATATTTGTTTGTATGGATTCGTATTACTCATACGTCTTAAGCATATATTTAGAAACAAAAACGTGCCACATTTTCGTTTCATCCGTACAAATTGTACCCTCGTGTGCGCAAAGAAGTTTCACTTCAAAAATGTTTAACTTTGTATTATCAGTTTAATTATTGTAGTTGAGTTGTGGTTAGAAGGTATGCGGCGAAAATAGTTAGTTGTTCTCTCTTAGGGAATAAGTCCCATTGTGATTCATTCAACACACAGAATTTTAAAAAAATTCTACTTTTTCTTATTCTCTTCATATTGAAGAGACCCATGAAAATACAACGAGGTTTCGGTACGAATGGAGAGATTAAAACCAAATCGCTAAGAGAGCTCAAAGACTTACCAAAGTGCTTCGGGAATTGAAATAAAAAACACTAGTACAAAATTTATTGTACTTTGAAGGAGGCAAAATAAAACTTTATGCATAAATTTTAGGGAAATATGAAAATATATCCAATATTTTGAACAGACCTCGTATTGTGCAAAAGTATCAAGTAATTAAGTTTCCTATTATCTTCAAAACTTTTGTCCGTGTGTCTAAAGGAATGATCCCCCTTATTCTGTAACTATTTGTCGACTTCAACGTCAAGACAATCAGCCTGATTGTGTAATATGCTGGCGTTTACGCCGAAGTCGTTTTTTGCATGCGATTAAAGAAACACATGCACTGTTTTCTTTAATCTACTACGAAAAACGACTGAGGCGTAAACGCCAACGTCTTACACAATAAGGGGGATATCACAAATAGTGCACTTACTCAAGCGTTGTGGGCGAATAGTTACAGAATAAGAGCTAATATTAAATTGTAAAATTGATAAAGTAATAAAATTATAGTTTAACGAATGCCAACCAAGCCCTCGATGCCCACAGCAGCTGAGTGCAACAATGATGCCATTATTATATGAAATAAACTTGTGCCTGACATTCAAAATCAGCTGGCGTCGTCTGGCAATGATTTTACAATGATAATGAAAGGTGTGTTCACACGATTGTCAGGGCCAGAGAATTGTTTTGCATTGTTTCTTCTGACAATGATGTCTGTTAATAATTTTCGGTTGTAAGACATATGAAATCTGACAGTTGTCTGAACCAACCTTCAAGTTTTGTTGATAGAATTGTAACTAATATAGTTTGCCTTTCTTTTCATAGTTGTCTCCTTAAATATACTCATAGTATTAGTCTGTCTGCATGTCTGAGTGCCATTTATTTCTAACTGCTAGCATTAAGGCTAATTTATTTTATTTTATTCGTAATTTAAAAATGTTTTAACTTATACTGTGCTTGCAGCTTTATTTTCGTACGGCATTTCCTTAACTCCATGGCTGGGTGCCTTACGGGCTGCCTATGTCCTACACTTATATTTATTGGCAAGTGTAATACGCCTGCCATTAATATTTTTTGATATCACACCATTGGGGCGTATTTTGTCACGTTTTTCAAAAGATCTTGAGTCGTTGGACACTGTGTTGCCAAGACTATTTGATGATGGCATTTGGTGTGCCTATGAGGTAATTAATTATCTATTTTCAAACAAAAATGTCAAAAGTTCTTATAGTCTTAAATGCATTTTAGGAGAAGTTTTAAGAATATGTGTAATAGAAAAGGTTTTGTGGTGATATCAAATTATTTAATACATGTACGTGTGTGTGTGTCTGGTTCCCAAGACAATTAATTCTCTGCTAGATGCTGGAACAAAATATTAATTTAAAAAAAATCTTGCACCAAATATGCCGTCTCAATTTTACTTTCAATCAATTTGAAAAATCATACGAAAGCATAGTTTGTGGACTATATGTTTCCACCAATAGAACGTTGTGAGGTAATGACCCTCGTTGCAACCTGTGCTTGTGTAATTTTTAATTAGTAGGAGATGACATTTTCAAGAACACTGCGTCGGTGCCGATCGCTTGCAGCCTGTAATTTTAACGTTGCTTTACATATAAATTTCCCTCATTATAAAATTGACTTTCAAGCATTATTTCCTCAATTAACGATCATGAACTACTTCTTCTCCGGAAAGAGAAGTAGCTCTTAAACGAATTCGGTTTGAAGGACCATATAAAAATTGTAATTTGTCTCTGTTTGGCCGTATCAAAGTACAAAGTGCACCGTCCCTCTACATCAGGACTCAGTTGCCATTGAGTTTCATTGGAAACTTCGCAGATTAAATTTTTCGTTTGCGTTTCTACAAATTATGTTGATTGAATGTTATTTTAATCTATTATATACTTTCGAGCCGTTTGGACAACCGTATTAACTCCCAATTACTCTCAAAAATAATACAGTTACATTCTTCGTGTGGAAAATCAACTGGCTAGTGCTAATAATCTGTGACTATTCTCAGCAGTAGCCATTGACTATGCCAATGGCCGAAAGAAAAGAGCTCGCAAATTTTCATATTCCCTCTTATTCAGCAACTATTTGTCAACGTCACGTCAATACTATCCAAAATAGGGCAGTTGTATTCTGCTTGTGAGCTGACTGACCTATAAAATAACAAGAAGTTAAATACGGAGTAATAAGAGTATGCAGATGTCTTAGTTTTGATATTGTCTTAACGAGATGTTGACAAATTGTTACAGCATAAGTGCATAAGTGAGATTGTCTTGATGCGACGTTTGACAAATAGTTAAAGAATAGTGCCGACAGCAGACTATGGCATTCTAGGCCAACTCAAGCAAACACAATAAGGTGTACTAATGGCATCGTTTGTCATTTTCACTCTATTTCGTTTTGTGGCGCTGCCATCCAAACAGTAAATGTCTAAATGACAGCACCAATGTGACGTCAAAAAAGTCTAGTGTTTGTTTTCGACTTAAGGAGGGGGATATTTATTATTGGTTATCGCAGTTTTTGGTAACATTTTCAGTCAAATTTAATTTATTTACTTTAATTTATTTAACTGAAAATTATTTAATTATTGTTAACGTTTGACGTTAATGTATTATTTACAATATTTCCGTTACTCGGTAACTCTTTGTCAACGCCAAAGTTATCTACTTCTGATGGCCTCTGCCATTCTCTAAACTCTAAAAATAGCAAGAATCTATTAAAGAGTCAATTGCTGAAGAAAACATTACGTAAGTGTCCTATTTCTGCAACGTAACGTCCAGGCAATATCGAAAATGGGACACTTACTTACGCGTTGTTGACAAAAATACAATACGAGTACTAGTGCTGCTAAGGACTATAAAATATCAACAAGCTGTTGAAAATAGTGAAGAGCTGAAAAAAAGACAACGCAAGTGTCCTATTTTTGATATTCCCTCTTATTCTGTAACTATTTGTCAACGTCACGTGAAGGAAATATTGAAAGTTGGAAACTTACCTACAGATTGTGCACAACAATTAATTACTTCTGATAGCCTGTGGCTACTTTTTAGTGGCGGAGGCTTTCAGAAATTGTTTATTAGACCCCTTTCACACTCATCAGGTTTGACTCGTCAAGTCTTGATCTTTTAGGAGTGAGCGGTGAAGAGCGTGAAAAGGGATACAGACTTGACGGTACTAGTCAGTTTTTATATTTTCTTTTGTTTTACCATCCGTAATATATTAAATGAATGTACAGCAATGAAGAAAAACTTGGCATGGCGTTTCGTGTGTGAACGTAAATGCAGGTTCAAAAGAAAATTGAAGAAAAACTGATGTGTGTGAAAGGGGACTTACAGAATCTAAAAGGTACAGAAGTGTTCTCTTTTGATATTGTCTTGACGCGACTTGGAAAATTGTTACAGAATACTAGGGAATATATTCAAACCTTAGGGAATATTCAGAAACGTTAGTGCCTTATTTCAGATATACTCTTCACGTGACGTTGACAAATAGTTACAAGATAAAAACAGTAGTCCCGCTATAAGATTTAGTTTTGTTTAAATAAAATAACAAAAAATTACTGTAGCGGTAATGAATGAATGCATAATGTTATATGAAATATTTAGTCAAACTGAATGTTTTAAAGTGAACAAAGAAGGATTTATATAAATTTCACATATTTCGCAATATGATAAAAATATCATCGCATCGTAAAGTGCTCACTTTAGCTACGGAGAACATGTATTCAGGATAAACAGAACTTCTATTCAAATAAAATAGAGAATTAACAAAATAATTGCCTATTTCATAATGCCAAAAGAGTTCTTTACTTGTATAAATTCATTTGAAACAAAAGCAATTTATAAAATTTCATTTTTGTTTCAAATATATTTGTACAAAAAAAAGAATTCTTTCGACATGGTGAAATAGGCAGTAAATTTTCGAATATAAAATTCAAATTATAATTCGATGACGTAAATGAACATTAACTCTCAGTTCAATGCTGTCGCAAGCTATCGGTGTTCAATAGCGTAAATAATATTTAATATAACAACAATTAAAATTTATTTTTGTTTTAAATTTAATTTATAAGATCGAAAGATTAATGGCTTGCAACATAATTGAACAGGCAGTAGAAATATTTCACATTTCTTTAGGCCATAATTTTATAAATCACTGTGAGTTAGAGAAATTTATATAAAACATTTGTCAAATAAGCAGTTTATAAGCATAAAATATTTTTTTTATGAATTAGACATGAATTTTTTTAAACTGTTTTACACGATTTGAAAAATTCCTGCGCTGCTCTGGCTTTCGTTATGCTCCAAATTTATATGAAAATTGAAAGCAAATTGAATAAATAACATCAAAGAGAAATTTTGTTTTTGCTTGAATATAAATTTGACGAACGTATAGTGATTTACACAATTAGGCCTTCATGTTTTTTTCAAAGTGTTGCCAAACTGCTACTTTTTTTCATTCACACACACACATATAACCATTTTCCATTAACAAACAATTTGATACAAAATTTATTTGATTTAACATTTAACCTTTCCTATATAATTTTTAAAAATTCTAATCATTTTCTTTATTTTTTACTTTAAAGTAATACACTGACAGAAATCATTAGAGAATAAAATAAAATCAAGTAATGGTAAAATTTATAAAAAATTTTTTTTTCATTTAATACTAATAGTAGATTTTTTTTAAATATATGCATTCACTTTTAAATTGAAATTAATATAAATTCTTTTTTTTTCCTCAAACAAATATCTTACTTAACTTTGTGCAGGTTTTAGCCACCATTGTCGTTATAAGCATATCGACACCTATTTTCTTGGCTGTGATTGTTCCCATTGCATTTTTGTACTACTTTGCCCAGCGCTTCTATGTGGCAACATCGCGTCAACTCATGCGTTTGGAATCGGTATCAAGGTCACCAATTTATTCGCATTTCGGCGAAACAGTGACAGGAGTTTCGACTATAAGGGCGTATTCCGTACAAGAAAGGTGAGTTAAACTAAACTGTTTGATTTTTATAATTTCAAAAGAACATATTTGTGCAGCAGAAGTGATTTATGTGTCACTTATTGTTTAAAAAGTACTTGACTATAAATTTCTTCCAATTTTGCTCTTAAATATTTTTTGAGTTTCTTTAAAACGCAACATCACACCCGACATAATTATTTAAGAAACAGACTCAAAACCGAAATAGTTTGGTGTAATTGAACAAAAAATTCAGAAAGTACGGCATGGAGAAAATAATCAAACTGTAACACGCGCATTAAATAAAAGTGTGTTACTATCGGTTGGATACAGTTCTCGTATGCCATTTCCTAATAAAATTTAGATAAATAAAAACTGTTATCATATTCAGCTAAAAAAAAAGCAAGTAAGAACGTTATATTCGACTGGGTCGAATCTTCAATATCCTCCAAATATTTAGTAAATAAAAACCCTATTTTGTAGGGGTCACTCCGGGAGGGGCTGGTGGGGGAGACATCTCACCTTTACCCATAAAACACTAAAACCTAAATTTTTGTGATTATGAAGTGTAAAAAAAATTTTTTTTATTAGCTCATTTAGGTGGAAAAGGTAGGGGTAGGGTAGGGCAGAGGAAGATCACAGAACATCTCCGCTTCGTCCTAAAAGCTTTAAAATTTAATTTTTAAGCTTTTAGTTATAGCCCTTGCTTCGCTATAAATATATAGTAGTCAGCAAACCAAACCCTTGATATAACGAAATTTGAAGAAATACGAAAAAAATTCGTTATAACTACAGTTTTCTTTATTCAATTTCTATTTAACATGAGAAAGCTAATAAATGCTTATACTTCATGAGATAAATAAAAAAAATAAAACATTTTGCTATAATGCACAAAGTGCAGCGGTCTTCGAAAACAGCTGTTCTGCTCTGCTGTGTAATTTGAAATGTTGAATAATTTAAAAACTCTCTCTAAGAATTTCACCGTCTTCCGTCTCGAATTTCGGTTGAAATATTATTCAATTAGACGCATACATCATGATGACCAGCACAATACAATGGCTTATGTGGTACGAAACTGTGTATTAATATATCTTTTTGTACTTTCCAGATTTATTGATGAATCCGACACGAAAGTGGATAAAAATCAAGTGTGCAAATATCCATCACTTATTGCCAATCGTTGGTTGGCCATACGCCTTGAAATGGTCGGTAATCTTATTATACTTTTTGCCGCCTTATTTGCCGTCTTGGGTGGCCAAACCAATCCAGGTCTGGTGGGTCTCTCTGTAAGTTATGCTTTGCAAGTTACTCAAACACTAAATTGGTTAGTGCGTATGTCGTCGGATATTGAAACTAATATTGTGGCGGTAGAGCGTATTAAGGAATATGGGGAAACTAAACAGGAAGCGCCATGGGTATTGGAAAATTCAAAAGTTCCCAGAGAGTGGCCGGCTGATGGAAATGTTGTGTTTGATAATTTCAAAGTACGCTATCGCGAAGGCTTAGATTTGGTGTTGCGCGGCATAAGTTTCAGTATAGCTGGTGGAGAAAAAGTCGGTATCGTAGGGCGTACCGGTGCTGGTAAATCCAGTTTAACTTTGTCTTTGTTCCGGTAAGTAAAAATTGCACGATGGCGTCTCAAAATTGACTTTCTTTTAAAATCAGTGATTTCAATTGTTTTAAATTATAAATATTAAGTGAAAAATTTTATACAGACTCCAGTTAATTTTTCGATATAATAAATTTTTTTTTTAATATTTCTTATATATTTCAGTATTATTGAAGCTGCTGGTGGTCGCATTTTGATCGATGGCATCGACATTGCCTCTTTGGGCCTGCATACGTTGCGTTCTCGTTTAACCATTATTCCCCAAGATCCCGTCCTATTTTCCGGTTCGTTGCGTATTAATTTGGATCCTTTCGTAATGAAAAGTGATGAAGAAATTTGGAAAGCTTTGGAGTTGTCCCACTTGAAGACATTCGTTAAAACATTGCCAGCCGGCTTGAATCATGAAATTTCCGAAGGTGGTGAAAATTTATCTGTCGGCCAACGTCAGTTGGTGTGTTTGGCGCGTGCTTTATTACGTAAAACGAAAGTATTAGTGCTGGATGAAGCTACTGCGGCTGTGGACTTAGAAACTGATGATTTAATTCAGGTATTGTTTATTAATTTTTATTAATATGATGACTGTATTTTTTCTTTTTTAATGTTCAGCCTATGGTTTTTTAAAGCAAGTTAAATATTACAGGTTTTCTTGTACTAATTCTATTTTAAACCTATTTTATACATTAGAAAGAATTAAATTGATATTAAAAATGAAACGAAAGAAAAAAAAAACGATTCCAGGGTTGGAGAGTGTAATTTTTTTTTTTTTTGGTACATAAAAGTAACCAACTAAAACAAATGTTTTATTTTTCTTTATAAATTAAACATATTTGATATTTTTGAAAGAAATTCATTGGCATTAGACAGAATTAAATTGATATTAAAAATCAAACAAATAAAAATTAATGCATCTAAAGGTAGTCCATGTAACAAGGATTACTTCGGTGCACTTCTTTTTTAATATAATTTGGAAAGTAGACGTTAGTTGTGGTGCCTGGAAAATATCAATTATTTCCATCTAAGAAAATAAAAATTAAAAATTTTGGTTTAAATTTCATATAAATTTACAAAATTTGTGTCATTTACTTTGCTGTCCGATATTTTCCTTTGCTGGCTTCTTTTCCTTTGAAACATAAAAAATAATCATTATTTTCCATGCCTGCTGAAATCTTATGGTAATTTTCTTTTCTAATCAATTTCTGTTTTATCTTTTTTAGAAAACAATACGCACCGAATTTAAACACTGTACTGTACTCACAATTGCCCATCGCTTAAATACGATTATGGACTCCGATAAAGTTATTGTTTTGGACATGGGAGAAATCTCCGAATTCGATTCACCTGGAAATCTATTAAATAATACACAATCTGCCTTCTACAGTATGGCCAAAGATGCCAATCTAGTGTAATTTTTATATATAAATCAATTTTTTTACCTTTTTGGTTTAACGTTTTTTGACATTTCTTTGTTTAATGTAATTTATTCGCTTACAATAATTCCTTGCTAACACCACAAAGCAAAAATACTTAACGAAAAACAACACATACACATGAAAGCATGCCAAATGTTGAGTTAAAAAATATTTAGTTTTACACAAACAATCAACAAATATTTTAAGCCAGTATACATATTTTTTATATTGCTAATTTAAACAAGTAAAACAGAAAAATGCATTAAGAGTAGTAGAGCCGCCACACAAAAAGAATAGTTCAAGATAATGTTGCGTTTAAGAAATTATTGTTCTAAGTTTATGTTGCATTTGTAGTCCATGTTATTGTTTTGCTAAATTGTTATGGTTTAAAGTTATTTGACAAGTAGACAACCTTTTAGAATTGTTTGCACAAAGTTTATGGTTTACATTTTTCGTTTTTATTTTTTGTTGTAATTAATTTATTAAGGATTTGGATAAAATACTTGATATGTAAGAGGCTTATTCGTAATAATTTGTTCAAGTTTTATAAAACACATTTCGTTGCAATATTTAGTTTTCTATAAACTTGGATAAATGTTATGAGTAAAGCAGTAAGTACTTATATATTTTTTTAGCCGCTCATTTACACTTAATTTTAATATTAAATATCATATATCAACTATTTTTTCTAAATCCCTAAAAATTATTTACGCCACTCGTATTTTAAAAATTTTATTTTTGTGCAAAACATAACTTTTTACATTTTGTTCGCTTAATTTAAAAAACAGTGTTCTTATTTCATTTCTATTAATTATTTTTTTTTGTTTTATTTAAAGTTCTTCTAAACGTTCAACTAGAACTTCCCAAAATGCTGTATGATATTGAAATTATTTCAACTTTTAACGATTTAATCACAACAGTTTCACTTATCAAGATAATTAAATTAATTGTTACTTAATTAATAGGAAGATTATTATTGTTAAAAACAGGAAAAGAGAAATTTAGCTTAAATGTTTGTAAATGCTACCTCAATGTATAAAAATATGTGAAATAATGTTATTATATAAATGCTAAATGGGAATGTAAGAAGTTACTACACTTTTAAATTAAAAAAAAAAAACTAATCATTTAAGGGATATACAATTAAATATGTAATAATTTGAATTTTGTAGCAATATTATTAAAAATAATTTTCGTCAGCAAATCAATCCCAATTAGGAGTAATTGTGATAGTATGTACATGCCCATAACTGCTCTAGGATTAATTAGAAGAAAATCTATGACAATTATGTTACTCTGTAAATAGATTCGAAAATAAAACAATTATTCAAAGTTATTTTGACCATGAAAGAATATTTCAAGGTACAAGAGTAAAATTAACGTTAATTAATTGCCACCTACGCGGCAGAACAAAACAATGTTGCTCCAATCCCCTAAGACTGTGTCCATAGAGATTTCTTGCACATATTTTATTTTTAGTATTGTACAATATTGTCTCATGTCACAGTCTTTCTAGATACAAATGAATTTGAACAAAAATGAATTAAGCTCTTAATAGCCATTTTAAAATAGATAAATCTATAATGATTGTATGTTTTTCATCTTACTCCTAAAAAGTGTAATTCTAAAGTCTTTAAATATGTTTCGAAAAAAAATCCGACACAACACTTGCCAATCAAATTTTCATCTTCCACTGTACTTTTTGTTCGCGGAACTTTTCTGAACTTTTTTTTGTATTTTTATGGATTTTTTATACATATAATAAGACTGTAAATGTATTATTTGAAAAATTTTTTCTACTTTTATACAACGCTTCAATAGCAGGCAAAATAATTTTACATATTAAAGCAACAAATTGCTTAATGTAACTGACACATGTTCTATAAATTTAGCTTTTATTAAATAAAATAATTTTCTGTGAAGTAAAGCATTATTTGGAAACATGCCATAACTCCTAGTCAGGCGTATTCCCCACTTTATTTTTCCCGAGTAAAAATCCTCATATTCTAATAAACTGGGTAATAAGTAAATTAAGGAAGGGAATAATCGGAAAACAATTGTTTTTTTTTTACAATATAATTTGTAATTGTAATTTCAATTTTGCAAGTAATTTACATAAATTCGTGAATGTTATTTTCATAAAATTATTTTTTGTTTAAATACCTTATGCTAAAAATGATAAAATAAAAATCATAGCGTTTAAACGGCTAGCGCACGAAATTCGTTCGTTAGTTATTCATTTCGTCTTCTGATCCATGCCTGAAACTTTCTTGATCCTATCTTAAAAAAATAATCCACCCGATTCTTTTGCACCTATTGTTAAATTAGACTTCGGTAACTAAAATAAATTTTTACAAATATTTTATTTATTATTTACTTATTTCTTTTTTACAAATTTACTTCATTTTTAAAATTTTCTTTGTCTGCCTGCAAATTTCCTGTTGAAAAACACAAATGAAATAATAATAGCGATTTCCTCCTGTTTATTATTGTAGAATGCTTGTTTTTTTCCCTGTGGCAAAAATACCAGGGAAATTGTAATTCAAAATAAAAGAAAATATTTCTCACGAAATTTGTATTCATAACTGAGCTGATTTTATTTTCGCTCGATTTCACAAAACTAATAATCCTTGAACAAGTCGTATGCAAGTCGCACGATGCACTAAAATCGAATTTAAATTCGAATAAAATATTGTAAGACAGAGTTGTGCAAGACTCGTTACGTTTAATATGCAATAATTTCCTGCCAATAAAGATTTTCTAAATGTTACTTAAGCCTTAAAGGCTGACATGTACGTGAAAATAAAAAAGTCCTAGAGAGAATTGTTTAAATTTTTCAATTAGCTTCCTTTTCAGAAATGTGAACACAAATCAATAAAATGTAGAATTAAATCCGTTACTAATATATCAATCAATTTTCTGCCTTAAAAACAATTTTATCATTTATATCATTTTAATATATAAGATATAAAATGTTAAGTGAGTACAACGCTAATAAAAATATTGATATGAAACCACTTAAGAACTTCATTCAAAACAATTACTTGATTGCTGTAAAAAAATCACTTTGCAATAAAATAAGCAACAACATGTGTATAAAATAGTGATGTTTTTTTTTAATGCAATAACTGAAACTAAAAACTCTAGTGCAAAATTAAAAATGATATGAAACTTTTTACTTAATTATATTATAATAAATGAGAAGAAATTTACTTAAAATATGATCTTAAACTCAAAACTTTATGCATTAAACACATCCACGACAGCAGGCTGCCGACACAGAAATACTATAGGTTGTTGTCCGTGCTAATTTTCCCATATAAACACATGTATGCTGCTATTTCTGTAGTCGTGTAGTCGGTGGCCTGCTGTTATGAATGTCTTTAATGCATTATAATAAATTTAATTCTAAACGAATGTTACTTACTAATAAATAAAAGTAAAACTTAATTTTTTTTTATATCGGAATATAATTCAGATAAAATTTGTATTATAAAAAAGTTTAGTAATACTACATACTTGCTTAGATATATTTTTTATAACAACATAATTATAAAAAACATGTTTTTTTAGGAAACTGATTGTGTAATAATAATAATAAACTATCGTCTTATTTAATTATTTTTATATATTCAAAAATTTATAAATAATTTTACAAACGTTTAAAATGTTAACTAAAGTTTAAAAAAACACCGAATAACTTTAAATTGTGTATGTATATTTAACTACAGTCTGTGTTCATGCAACAGTTTTAAATTTTGTTTGTTTAAATTTAATTAAATAAAAAATGTAAAAACTGCAACAAACCCGTATTTTGTAATTCTTATTAAGTTAACGAAGGCTTAAAGATTCCCTGAAAGCCCAAGTGAATAAAGTTTAACTGCCCGTGCCACTAGATATATTTCTAACACACAATTACATTTAAAACTAAAACAAATTTTAAAATTTAGGCATAGTAGCCTTGTGTCTATAAAATCAAAGTGAAAAATATAAACGACTTCCTAAATACAATTTTTGTAATTGTACGGGCACCCAGAGCATGCACTCCACTTATGCAACACTTTGTGCCAGAAAGAAGGGAATAGAGTTGAGAGAACAGATAGAGAAGATATATACATAATTTGTTGTAGTCAGTTGTAGGAGGGATGCTGCAATGCGCCATTTAGTACATGATAGTGTCATTTGTTGTTTTTGTAATGCTCAGTGACTAGTGCCACATCTTAGCCATTGGAACAGACCGACAACAACTAACACAATCATACACTGTTGTTAATCACAAAAATTCGATACCATAGTATCGAAGTTGAGAGCAAAATGTGCAGCATTTATTGCAAAATGCAAATAGTTTTCGGCTTCTTTTGCAAAGATTATATCAATAGCTCTATTATCTTAATATCATTTTAAACAATTACTTTTGGAGAAATCATAATTTTATTATTTTCTTTTTTAAGCAAGTCATTTACATATGTAAATAGGTACATAAATACCAAACAATCGACTTGAGTAGAAAACGTGTAAGGAAAGCACTCAAGTCGAGCACATTAATAGCAGTTAATAATAAACTATAAATTAGGAAAATAGTTGCAAGTTTACAGTCTAAAGAGAAACATATTGGCATTTCAATTCATAAGCAATTGTGCCATTAAATTATTATCATCAACAGTAGAAGAAACGGCGGCATGTAAGCCAGGACCACTTTCCAAAAATTCACGTAGTTCATTTTCCAAATCTCCGCCAGCTGTGGCTGAAACATCCTCGTCTATATCCATGACAATCGATGAAGACAAACTGTTGCCTGTATCGGGTGGAGCTGTTGGCGCAGGTTGGGGATGTGTAAATGGTATGTTGGGTAAATCAACCGGTTGCTGTATAATTGCAGGCACCTGTACACGTTGCTGGGGTTCTGGGGGAGGCGGCAAACCAACTGAAAAATATAACGAAAGTTTATTTATTTTATGAAAATTTACATGATAACAATTCAAGGCAAGAGCATACTTACCAAATGATAGTCCCATGGCTTTTCTTAAGGCATAGGGATCTGTTACAGCCGACGGTGGCAGTTTTTTGACCACGTCAGTTAACTGCTGTGTTATTTGCTGGGCCAGTTGTGTTTCTTCTTGCGAAGGTGGCTGCACCAGACCCAAATGCTGCGGCAATGGCTGAGACAGACGATCATGTTGGGTATTTCTTAGCTTGTCTATCAAATTCAAATTATTACTCAAATGCTCTTGCAGTCTTCGTGTCAATTCGAAATTTTTCATTTCCTTTTCAATGTCATCCAGAAAATCGATTTTAATGCCCAAATCATTTAACGTTCGCAGCCGGTTAAAATCAATGCGAGTATTTTTATATTTTTCATATTCTTTTTCAATTTCTGCTCGAGTTTCCACGCTGGCAGAACTGTCAACCACCGGGCCAGTATTATTAAAACATTTAAGCGCTTCTTGTTGTTCGTAATTTTGCACATGCAAATCGTAGAGTTCTTGCATGCCCTTGGAATGTTCGCCATTAGTTAGAATGTCAAGTACGCCATTGGCCAACATGGTGGCATAAGAGGAATCTTTAGTGAATTGTAAAATACTTTCGGCATATTCAGTGCTGGTAGCATCACCATAAGTTTCCAGCACCAATTGTGTTTCGTCCTTGTTGAGTGTGGAAAAGCGTGAATCGAAAGTGGGAGCAAAAGAAGCGAACGGACCGTAGTTTAAAGGCTTCGCAAGTTTTGCTTGATTTCGTTTATCTTCGCGATAGCCTTGTACCTGACCTGAGCCCGTCTTGAGTTTTCCTACTAAATCACCTAAAGAAACCACTTTTTCAGGTCCCTCATTTTCATCTTTTGTTAGCAAGTTTAGCGATGTGGAGCCATCTTTATTTTGCCTCAGGAAGCCCATTCTATTGGCCCTTTCCTTGGCTGATAAACGCTTCTTGGCTGCTTTAGCTGCGCCTTGGACTTGAGCTAAAATCTCCTCCGACGTTAAATCGTCAACGTAGGGTTCGAAACGTGACTTTGGTTGATTTTCCAAGCGTATGGCTTTGCGTTTCCTCTCCTCTTCAAGTTGAGCGGGAGTCATGGGTTCTTCCGTACCTGTCGATGCTCCCTCATCGGCCGAATCAGCCATAGCATGATGATCGTAGGCTGGAAAATCGCCATGATTTTGCACTAATTCAAAACCCAGTTCCTTTACTGTGAGTTCTCGCATATAACCTGACAAAGGCTTTAAGCTTCTCATTAAACTATCTGGAGCCAAGTGTTTCATGCCAACTTGCAGGAGACGTTTGGCAGCTTTATGATAAACTGTGTCGACATGATTATAGCGTATTGCATTTTCGCACATTAAACGAAAGTCGTGAGTGAATTCCGTTAAAGTGCTGTAATCATTGTCGTAAATTTTCTGTCGTATCGTTGAAAAATCCATCGGCTTATAGATTATCTTTGAGTAGCCAGGAGCAATATCGTCAGTCACGGGCCAAGCAAAAAACTGATGAGGGTCTCGTTTTTCCAAAATGCGCAGAAGATGTTCAAGCAACTTGTTTAGTGGTGATTTCTGTTGTTTCAATTTCAATACACATGTTCGAGGTTCTCTTCCTGATTCACTCGATGAGCTAGGTGTTTTGGGCGCCTCCAATTGTTTCGGCGTAAGTGCATCGAATGGAGTTGAGCCGCCAGGGGTTGTTGCTGGCGTGGTTGGTGAAGGAGATGGTATCATCAGCTGGAACGTAAAGCGAAATTAATAAGTAACAATTATTTATTTTTTTATCGTTATTTAAACATAAATTAATTCTACCGAACGATACACCTATCAACCTTTTCTGAAATCTAAATATGTGCAGTAGGCACTTTTGGGTGTACCATTACCGTTTTCTTTCTATATATATATATATATATATATATATATATATATATATATATATATATATATATATATATACATATATGTATTTACTCTTGAAGGAGAATTAAATTATTATTTTTTTATTATTAATAGTTGCATTTATTAACTCTAAATTATTCTAAAAAAATTTTTCTACAATTTATTAATTTTAACTGTAATGAATTATATTATGCTATTGACACACTCCTATTACTCGGAAAAATAATTGAATACAGTCAATATTCGAAGCAAATCTCTATAACATATGATCCTATATTAATATAGTTGATCTCATCTCACATATGATCCTATATAAATATCGTTAATCTCAAAGGCCTTAACTACAATAATGCAACTTTACTGCTGAGGCTAAAGTAATAATAGAAGGACTGATCTGTTGTTCGTAAAACTATAATTTTTGATACCCTTGATTTAAAATCGGGGGCCATATTACCGCATTCCATATCGAACGAAATTTCAATAGATTTTAATTACGAATTTCGATTGATATCTAGTGCTGGTTACAAGATGTATTTGTGTAAACAGTTTTGGGGTCTTAAACAATTCTTTGAAGAAATGCGATTTAGGAATTATCTACATAATTAACGATATGTATCTCTCTTACCTCTGATAATGGTTTTGTCGGACTTATACCACCAATACTGTCCACGGGGCTCAAGGGCACAGGAGCGCATGCTGCTGTAATGGTACTGCCAACAACATGACCACTAGATGTTGGCCCCATGGAGGTGCTATGCATCGATGAAGATGTTGGCGAGTCAATTATAGTGTCATCCGTTTTAATGGGCACAATAGGTTTAGAAACTGGCCTACATGAAGGCGAGCTGTCGGTTGTCATATTAGCATAGAAGAGTATATTCTCTGGTAATGGTTGCGAGTTATCATCATCCATAAAACTAAAGCCATCTTGACTACTATCGCCGTCTGCGGTCAAAGCGATATTCGAAGGTGGTCCGGTAATCGCTACCTTAGGGCTACGTTGTATTTGAAATGATGAACAGCCGGGCAGCGATTGAGAATCCTGACTGGCTATTAATGTTATGTCCTCAATATGTTCTACAGAAGACGCTTCACGCCGTGGACTTTCACTTATATGACGTTCGCCTTTGTCACGTTTCTTTTCCTTGTGGTGTTTGTGTTTCTTCTCGCGATCTTTTTTCTTCTTCTTTTTCTTTGATTTCTTATGTTTCTCGCGATATTCTTCCAAGTCTTCCAACATCAAGGGACTGCTACACATAGCCTCAGCGGCTGTGGGAGGGCCGGCTACGGTAGAAGTCAGAGAGCAGCCATCGCCAGAATATTCAGGCGTATTATTCGGTCCTACTTTTAGAATCAGTTTTAAGCCTCTTTGGAGATTAGAAGGATCTGTGTTGTGGCTGTATTCTGTAAATATCAAGATATAAATGCATATTTCTATTTTCTTTACATCTGTCTGACGGTGAAACTATCGTCTCATTGCCACAACTTTTACATACCTTCATATCTTTCCCTTCTTTCTAGTTTGTGTTTTTTATGCTTCTTTGAAGAACCCATCGCGTTATTTGTACACTAAACTAATGGACTTCAAATAATTACTATCAATTACTCGATATTTTTTATTAATTATTAAAAATGTTCACAAAGCAGGCAATGATGCTATTGCCGCTAGTGCTCGCAGTGTTGCTCATAAAAGGTCTAACTCATAATACGGCATGTTGGGGTACCAAAAACAGCAAGCAAGGGAAATTTAATATGAGAGATGCCATATGTTAAAAAATGGTTTTTGAATCCGTTGCGCAAGGCGAATTCATACCAGGTGGCCTTAGTTCTGAAATTGGTGATCAGCTGTTACCAAGGCAAAATTATTGAACTGTCAAATTGAACTGTTTTTGTGTGCGGCCATTGTTTTTTCCAAAGTATTTTATTTGACAGTCCAATAAATTTTACACAGAGTTGCATAAATGAGTTCACCTTGTATGAATTCGCCTTGCCGTTGCGTAAACAAGAGTACAAATGTATGCAAAAAAAATTCTATATTAATTAGACACTTTCATAAACTTAGCGATATATTTATGCATTTTTAAACGAAAACACCTTTAAGGCGAGTTTTTAGGATTAAAATTAGATATTTTGGTTATCCTTAAACTCGGTTTTTAGTTTGTAAGTGCATAATTAACTACTTTTATTTGGCAGCTTAAGCGGCCAACGTTGGTGGTTTTATCCTGTCAGCATATACGTGTACAATGTGAGCAGCTGTTGAACAAATATAATTACACCTTTTTTCGTTTACAAATAGTGGTAAATCCGCACACTTCCACTTTTACTCATGGTGAAATAAGTTGAGGTTATCACTGCCACCTTATATTTATTTCACCATGTGTTTACTTGATAACAACCTTGGACACTTACCAAATTGTTGGCATTTGATATTGTTCAATATGGCAATTCTGCGAGGCTTAAGCTTCAACTTAAACACATCAAACGGATTAGTACATTTTATAAAATTAGTTAATCTTAGTTAAATGCTAATCTTAATCTCAATCCTAAAAACTCGCCCTAATGGTTCGAAAACAAAACGTTCTGATTTATTTAACTGTGTATATTAAATTTCCGATATTTTTTTAGCGATATTTTCATGAAATGTTTTTATTTTTATCACATTCTTGGCAGGTATTTGTACTTATTAGACCATGGCACTCGCAATAAGTTTTTTTGCTAGTCAGTTCTTTAAGAGAATTGTTAACACGATGCTGCAAGTCGTCTAAAGAATGTCGCACAGCAAAAATATCCTGTTCTAAGGATCGACGATCTTGTGTTAGTAGTTTATGTTCTTTAATCATATTTTCCAAATCATTTTGTCTTTTTACGGCCGACATCATTCTTCTATGGTTCTCATAGCTTATATAGTTAGAAGGAGTCTCGGTCGATTTATGAACACGTTCCTTATCGCTACATAGAACTTTCATACGAGAAATACTTAAATTGTTGCATTCGTTATTATCTAATGAATTAATAACATTTTTGAGGATGTCATTTTCTTTAATTTTCCGTTCTTTTGGTTTTATTTTAGTTCCTTTAGGTATTGTGCTGGAATATTTTGCTGAAGATTGAAGCTCTATGGGTTGGAAGATTTTAATTAATATTATCGTTTCACTGTTTGAGTTTTAAATTTCACCTCTTAATTGCTTATGTACATTCAATATAATATTATTGATTTTCCCATCTAAATTAAGACGTTCCTTCGCTTGCTTTATTTTGGCTGCTTGCCTTTCCGCCTCATAATATTCCGGATCGAATTGAGTGACATAAAAAAATTTGCTCTTCTGTTGATCGAGTAAAGTCTTATTGACCATTTGGTTAAAATCTAAACGATTCATGTTGTAAGAGTTTTTATTTTTCGAACAATACACTTTAAAATTTTGAATTTCTATTAAAAATTTGTATTGAATTTTAAAAAAATTTCTGAAATTTATTTTTATATTTTTTCAAAGAGCCTAGTCATTTTAATAATACATAAGTGAAAAGAAAAACCATTTAGTAATGACAGTCTGTCAAACATTTTAACAACGCACAGTGGGTTAAGAAAAATTTTTTATATATAAAGTGTTTTCGAAATATGTTTTAGAGCGAAATTTCGAGACTAAAATTCCATCTGTTGTATACAATGACGACTGGAGACGTTTCTACAATTATATATGTGACAGTCGAAACAGAGGCGAATTCGGTGCCAGCTCAGCTGTTTACGCCAGCTGATTTTAATTCGCTCTGTCTATTTTAAAAACCGAAACTTGCCGGTTTGAATGAGGTCAAAACTGAAACAAAAGCTATTAATTTGAGCTATTATAAGGAAGCCTAGGCAGAGCAGTATTTCGTTAGCTCATATTTTGACAGCTACATCATATTAGTATATCCGCTTTTTTATGGGTGTGAGTTATATCGTACACGGTATGCCTAGTCTCACTCTCTTAAATCGGTTTTCAACAAACTATTGGCTCTTGTTACAGAGAAAAGACTGTGCATAAAATCTTTATCTTTCAACGTACAATTGCTTTCTTTCTTCTTAAAGTCATACTTTTATCCACCACTGTACGCACTAAAAATATTTTACTCGCTGCGATATTAATGAAATAAACCCGTTAAAATTTATGACTTATTTTTACTAAATCTGAAATTTTATCAATTGTTGTGCCGAAAAGCAGAAGTAATAAACAAAGAAGAAATAAGAACTCATAAAGAAATGAACGTGAACTAAAACTTAAATTAAATAAAAAAAAATACAAAACCATGATAAATCTTCAATTGCTTTTAGTAACTTTGATCGTGAAAATAGTAAGTAAAATTTTATTTATTTGATTGCTGATTCTTCGAACCTTAGATTTTTAATTATTCAAATTTTTGTCAAGCACTAGGCCCTAAAGAAGATATCGAAATATCGGATAATAAAAAATTTCTATTTCTTTTATGAAAAAAGTGACCTAAAACTTGATACAAAAAATAGATCATTAAAATTTTATTTTAAATTATTTTAAAACTAAAATTTGGATTTTCAAATTATATTCCAGTGTTACTCGGACTTTTTGCAAGTATTCCATCCTTTCTATCCAGTTCAACCACCTTTGCTGCCAATATGTCCTCTCACAGCCCACCATCAATCTCTTCCGCTACCGGCACAACCACTTTTAGGCATGTCTACAGATGCGAAGGAGTCTGGAGGTTATATAAAATTTATTTTACCCTTCTTGGACATTGAAATACAATATGATCGTAATTTGCATGTTATGCAAGAAGTACAAAAACAACAAATTTACATTTTACATGGCCATGAATTGTATCAATTGTTTATAAATCGACAAGAGAAACGTTTAAGTTTGGTGGCAGAGCTGGCGGGCGCAGTGCGCCATGTGGAGCCCCTAGCAGCACAGGTAAGCGCTGAAGTTATTCATATTTTTAATGGTGCTATTATTCAACTGCAATAAATTGTATTTGAAGATTATGTTTTGGAAAAGCAATTTTTTATTGGTTATTGCTGTGGAGGAACATCTAGAGGTTTATCAATTGGCCGAAAATGTTCTCTTACAGCGTGCTGAGGCTGTAAAAGTTCCTGCAAGAGCTTCTGAACCAGCACCGGTGTTTGAATCCATCCAACAGTTGACTTTAACAGGACCGCTGCAAAAGTTATTTCTATTTTCTCCCGCCAAAGAACGTGTCATGATAGTAGCCGCCGTAAATTTTACCAAACTATATGGAAAGCTGAGGTAAGTAGATTTTAATTTAACCACTTTTATGTCCGAAGCTTCCGTTTCTGGTAGTAGTTTTTAGTTATAATTTGTTGTTTTCATAAAAAACAATCGCCCTTATTGTGTAACAAGTATTTAACGTCACGTCAAGACAATATCAAAAATAGGACATTTAGCCAATTCTTGTGCACAACAATTGACTACTTGTAATATCCTTTGGCTACTCCCAAAGGCTTTGAAACCAGCAAGACAGAAATTGTAAATTGCTGAAAAATAAGGATTAAAAAAGTGTCCTATTTTTGATATTCGCCCCCATTATGAATGACGACATCGACGCCGTATCAAGGCGACAGCAAAAAAAAAAATTCACTTGTCCACTTTTTTTCGGCAGCAGCTGACTACTATTGATATATTCTATCGATATTATATGCCCTAGAGAATGCTAAGAAATTGTCAAGAGTAATTAATTGTTATCGACAACTTGTAGACAAGTGATAATTTTTTACTGTCGGGTTGATGTGACGTCGACGTCACCATTCATAATAGGGGCGATTGTCTTGACTTGACGGTGATAATTAATCATATATACTCTACAGTAAAATGCAGTAAGAGAAAAAAATATATTCGAAAGAATAAATAAGTTAAGTTTATTTGACTTATTTATTCTTTCGAATATATTTTTTTCTCATACTGCATTTTACTGTAGAGTATATATGATTAATTATCACCGTCAAGTCAAGACAATCGCCCCTATTATGAATGGTGACGATTGTCTTGACTTGACGGTGATAATTAATCATATATACTCTACAGTAAACTGCAGTAAGAGAAAAATATATATTCGAAAGAAAAAAGATATATGTAATAATTTTGGATATGCGGCGATTTTGTACTCTAAACATCAGTTAAAAAGGTTTTGTAAAGATTTACTTACGACAGCTCTGACTTTAAACATGCCAAGGAAATGTCTTATCGAAAACTTTGGTGGGTGGTTGGCTATAGTTGTCTTACGCATGTCGAAATTTAAATGCACACACATACGACTACATACATAATGTTGTACAAAAAACTACTCAATGGTCCTTATTTCGTAGAAGTTTTACTATCTGCCATTACCCACCCCAAATATTTTCCTGCACAAATTTTGTTAAACACTTGTTAACCAGTTAACAGACAGAGTAGACGTTATTTGTTTAATAACAAACTACACAGAATATATGGTGCATTTATTTCAATAAACTAAATATATTGAAAAATATTATTTTAAGTTGAAAATATACAAATACAAATACATACGAATGTATGTATATGTGTGTATGTACTTAATTTGTGTTTACAGTGAATGTGCCAAATGAAAACATCAAAGTCATATTACAATTTATGAGAATTACATCAACACTAATTTTAGCAGTCGAAAGCAATATATATGTACATACAATGGAACAGTACTATGCGATATACATAGATACATACATATGTTGTGTTAGTGGAAATATTTAAAAAAAATTTTGGATAATAAAAATTAAAATATACAAGTGGAATAATAAATGGCGGGCTAAGCGCATGTGGACCAGATTTGAAATTATATATTTAAATGAAATGAAATTACAAATTCAAGCTACATATGCACAGTTAATTTAAAAAGTAATTTAATAAGAATAAAGAAATGTGAAAATATGTGAAAATATATATAATTCCATATGGCGTTTTTCCTCAGTACATACAACGCAGTATCTATGCACACAAAAATTCTTATCTACATTGTATGTATGTTTATATATATACATATATATATTGCGTGATTTCAAACAAGTCCTAAGTTACTAAGTTACGCAAAAAATAAAAAAATATCGCCTGTAATCGGAAACGAGACTCTGAAGTTCTTAATATAATTGCATACATAGAGTTTTCATAATAAAGAAACAAATATGTTCCGAAATTTAACTAAAAAATAATAAAAATAAATTATATACGCATGTAATTATGATACAAAACTGAAAAATGTCATCGGTAACGACAAAAACCTACTAAATTCAAAATAGAACAAATTCAATCACAATAACGTACGTACTAAAACCAATAATATATAGCACTGATTAAAACCATGGTGAAATAAATAAGGTGGCGGTGCTGCAGCTACAAAGAAATACACCATTACAACAATCAAGGGACTCGTTGTTTGTGTAAAGTCTGGCTAGGCATAAAAAATGCACAATTGCTAACACAACGTTCACATGCAGAGAAACACCACGAGGACTTACTGTGCAGTAGACATCAATCTAACCAAGCAGTGCTTGAGCAAAAAACTGTCATTTCAACACAGCGCCGCCACCTCATATTTATTTCACCATGATTAAAACTATAGTGGTATTCCGTTTTAACAATATGTAAACGAATGATATGTATATAATATATTAATTTTGTTTGGGAATTGTTATATAAAAATAATGGCTTATTGCTAGATAGCGAGTAATAAAAAAATTTGTATTTTCAATTGATTCGAACTGGATGTTACAAGTCAATTGCAAGTGCCTCTGCTACCATAAGCAGACAGTCTCCCAATTTTACTCTTCTTCACAATAAAATAATATTATCCATAAAGCAAAAACTATAAATTTAGCTTAAACAGAAAATATTGAATAATTTATTTTATTGTAACATTTTAGATTAACAATAATAAATTCTATTCACAAGGAATTTCATGCATAAAAACGGTTCTTGTACTCGCTAAGATTTGTGACTAGAGTTGCATGGTCAAAATGATGAACTGGAATTTTAGAATGGAAAATATTAAACGAAATATGTACCTAGTTATACACATATTGTGGCAATATTGTTCTTGATAACTCAAAATTAACAACGTAATAATGGTTTCACATTGAAATTTAAAACCTGCTTTTAACATTAATATATGTATACCATAAATACATATGTGATTTTGCGTTCACACTTTCAGTTTAATAAATTTAGGTTTTTAACACACAGTTTGTCTAGCATATTCTCATTGAAATTGGTGTATTTTTTGTTGTACTGCTCTAACCTTTATAACACTTAATTGGCAAACTGCTTAACACCTGCAATTTTACAGCGGTCTTTCAAGTAGAAATTATTTTATATTTTATAACTGAATATTTTAAAATTATGAAAATACAAAATGAATAAGTGCTTACATATTTCTTATAAACATCATCTGCCGTATTCATAAAAAATATTTTAGGTTTATTAAGCGCTTATTTGACGTATTTCTATGGGAAATTTGTCAAATAAACCTTTAATAAACCTAAAACATTTTTTATGAATACGGCGGCATATCTGCAAATTTTCATAGAAAAATTGAGGATATGGTAGAATTTCCGTTGCATTCTTCTAACATTATCCGCTGTTTCCAAAACTCACCATAGCACAGACAATTACATTTCTTATCACAGAACCTGCTAAAATCTAGTCAATAATGGGTTTATGGAGTTTTTAAAAACATTTTGTGTTTTACATACAACCAGGGTTTAATTAAAAATACTACCCACACCATTTTGGTTAAGGTAACTTCTGGTGTAGAAGAAAGAATTTTCATGAAAGTTGCTAAATTTCCTTGATGATTAAACACCTTTTTAACATTTATCTTTTTTAGCTTTTAAAGAAATTCGTTATATCGGGTACACATTTTTGAAGGTGTTCTTACTGTGCGTTAGTTAGTGAATTCGTTACATTGAATATTCGTTAAGCCGGGACACCATTATACACGTGGTGAACTTTACATGCGATATTTTAGGCATTTAAATGTTAAACAGTTCTGTATTATCACATAGTGAAACCACAGCCTAATGTCTTTGAAAACTTTATTAAAGAAAATATGTATTAACATTGGAAAAAAATGCAATTAGCAAATATATAACAAAAGTGCATTTTAATACATCGAACTTTTTGAAACAAACTTAAACGCAGTGACAATATTATTAATAAATACTAATAAATATAAGATTTTAAAATAAAATATTGCAAAAATGATTAAAATTAATGCTTTGAAGAGAAAACGCGATCAAATATTGCGATTCATGACGAAAGTTTACCACTACATAAAAAGTGAAAATGCCACTTATGACCAAGTCAGCGTACGTGCAATAGAGCTGGACAAGATTTATGAGAAGTATAAAGATCTGCAAGATGAGCTCGATAGCTTTTGTGAAACAGAAGAGGAAATACAAATTGAAAACGAGAGCAGAGATCAAATAGAAGAGATGTACTTCGCAGTGAAAGCCATTTGGTTTCATCAATCCCGAAGCGATTTAAGCAACATGCACACGGAAGACTCTAGTGTGTCAAATATAATCAACGATTTAAGTAATTCAGTTCAAACAATTATAAAACAGCTGTCCACCGTTACACCTATACTTGAAAATTTGTCAGTTACTTTGTCGAATATAACAAATTTACAGATGATTAATAGTCAAAGCGAAATACGTGTAGCACCTATGGAAATACCCACGTTTGATGGTGGTCTCTCCAACTGGATGAGCTTTAGAGATTTGTTTAAAAGCGCAATTGATTCGCACCCAAACATGTCCAACATCGAAAAACTGCAATATCTACAAACAAAATTGAAAGGTGAAGCATCATCCATAATAAAACATCTGCCTTTAACGAACAATAACTACAATAAAGCTTGGAATTTGATAATGGCGAACTACGATAAGCCGTTTTTAATAGAAAAACATTATATGGATTTAATTGTTAAGCAAAAATGCCTAAAAACCCCTACATTGACAGAATTTAAACGATTTTACAATAATATGCTGGAATCTTACAACGCCCTAAATGTTATTAATGACACGCCAAATACATGGGATCTGGTTTTATTGTATCACGTGGAAGATAAATTAGATACAGATACGTTAAAACTGTGGCGTAGAGAGCAAAAAGACGATGAAAAACAGACATTTCCACAATTATTGAAGTTTTTGAAACGTCGTCTATACGAACTGGAAGGAGTTCAGCAATCCTACAATTCTAAATGACAGCAGAGGCGACACAAAAACAAGGCCTTGGCCAAGTCAACTTCAGCACAATTATGTCCTGTTTGTAATAGCAGTCATATTTTATATAAGTGTTCGCAATTCCGGTCCTTTAATGTAAATGAACGCATAATAATAGTGCAGAAAAATAAACTCTGCTTCAATTGTCTTAGAGGAGAACATGTCGCCAAATATTGTAACGCGCGTTCTTGCAGAATATGTGACCGAAAACACAATACGCTGCTACACGGGCAGAGGAAACAATCTCGAAATTGAAGTCCAGATATACGAAATTAGAATTAAGATGTACAACCCTGCAAAAATCATCCGTAACTTAGACCATATACCGGATATTGTTATATACGGTATAAAAAATATATCAGTAATCATCCTATTTATCGTTTACGAGAATTGTCAACATTTTCACACAATCTCCCTTATTCCAGTTGTCAACATCGACGCTACATGATGTTGTCTTGCATTATTCATTTGAAATTGTTATTGTAGTTGTGATTATCGAATATTATCGATAACTTTGAACATGTGTTTTGTATTCTACAAGAAAATTTTACGACTCTATAGTGCTGAGATGAGTCTGAACTTGTGGTTGTTGTCTATGGTAACGAATTGAGTTAATTTGAAGCAAAATATTAAAAAGGAAGTGAGAGGAAAATTATACCGTTTGACGAATAGGCAGAAGAGTTGAAAAAACATTCTTCTTTGTTTCAAGCAATTTTAAAGAAAAAAATAGATAGAAATTTGGAAAAATTATTGAATTCTCTTGGACATTTCCAAAAAGGTAAGTAATATGAGAGTAAAGACTTTCTCTATTATAATCATAAAGTTTGTTAATATATTCGACGCGACTTACAGTTTGTTACTAAAGACGAGTTTTTTTTTTAATCTTGGACCAGCACTCAGAGGATGACCCTTATATATGCAATGCATTGCGCTGGAACTGAAAACGAGGGGGTAGTATTGAGGGGACAGATTAGGAGAGATGAGAAGATAGACAGTTGTTTTTGTAGCTATTTCAACCTTTTACTTCGCCAGCTAATTTTTGCTACAGGGCCGACGAAGGTGGGTGCTGTTACTCTGTTTTTTAGTACATTATAGTGTCACTCGCCGCCAATTATATTCAGTGACCAGTGACTATGCCTTCATCATTGAAACAGGCTGGCAACAACTAACACAACCACGCACTAAAACTAATCAGAAGAATTCAACACAATATTTCATGACTCAGTGCGGGCTCGAACTCACGACCCTCCGCTTCATAGTCTCGTGTTCTACGACTTCAGCCAACAGCACCCACAGTTAGATTAAGATTTGTATTAAACTAAGATTAACTAATTTTATAATATTTGCTAAGCCGCCAGCTACTTTTAAATTGAAGTTTAAGCCTCGTAGGGTTGCCATATTGAACAGTACAAAATGTTAGCAATTTTTTTTTTTAGGAGTAGGACCAGCACTCAGGGGATAACCCCTACATATGCAATGCATTGCGCTGGAACTAGGAATATACATTTTGGGAAGGAGGATAAAGGGAGTAGTGTCTGTGGATATTCGATTTGAACCCCTTCAAATTGTAAGTGGCGGGGAAGACATCTGCAGGTAGTTTGTTCCACATACGAACTGTTCGGCCAAAAAACGAATTATATCTGTAATGCGTAGTGCGATTCGTTGGAATATCGACCACAAACGCATGCGCTCTTAATGAAAAATGCTTTGAGCGTAAGAAAGAATGGGTTTCAGGAACAAGTTCCCTAATTTCACCAGAAATTCGATAAAACAACGATACGCACCCCACATTGCGACGATGCTCAAGAGAGTCAATAGAGTTGGCTACCCTACTGTCTCCGATGAGTTTCATCGCCCTCTCCTGTACGCGGTCGAGTAACTTCAAAATAGACTTTGAAGCACCGGCCCAAACATGAGAGTTGTATTCCATCTTCGGTCGGATGTAAGTGGTGTAAATATTAAGAAGATCAGAATGGGTGAAGTATCTCTTGCACCGTCTTAAGAAGCCAAGGCACTTGTATGCTTCTTTTGCGACCTGAAAGACATGTTCCGTCCATCTGACATCACACTGCACTTTCATGCCCAGAACATCAAGAGCCCCTGACTCCATAATACTTACACCACCCGTAGAAACAGATGAAACTTTGGTACATGTCCAAGGTATGCTTATCTATTTTGGCGTGTTGCTTTCACTAAACAGCCAAACTACAGATCACGGTTTGGTAGTCAGTGATCGAAAGGTTATTTCCATATAATACCAAACGGTTTACTTAAATTGCCTGGTCTTGATTATTGCCTTTTTTTCAATTTTCTTTGCAGGATTTTTGAATGGTTTAATACTTATTTCGATCCAGTGGAAGAGATGACTGTGCCCAACATAAATGTGGTACAAGTGATTGGCTATGAAACAAAATATTTGATAACGGGGCGGGCAATTAGACATCAATCAAATGTAAGAAAATAATATGAAATTTATAAAATAGTTTATTATGCTAGAAAGTATTGATTTATTTTTATTGACCTTATCAGTTTATTGTAATATTTATCAAGCTTGTGGTCGTTTTTTATAATATATTATTTCTTATAATTTTTATTCGATATTTCGTTAACAGCTTGTTAACATCTTCAGGAAATAAAAATTATAATTTTTATTTCCTGAAGATGTTAACAAGCTGTTAACGAAATATCGAATAAAAATTATAAGAAATAATATATTATAAAAAACGACCACAAGCTTGATAAATATTACAATATGCTAGAAAGTAATTAATTTTTCTAAAAAATTCTAGTTGTTGCATTTTAATAATTCCCATTATTCTTTGAGAATTTTAATGTAATCCTACGTTTAGAATGAGACTGCTCTTTGCCAGTCTTATTCGTTAGCTACTTATTATTAGAAAAATTAGATATTTGTTGTACTGTGTAATTCATAAAACTCTTACTTCAACCTTAGACCATTTTAAACGTTTATGAAATCAGTTCAACTCTGCCTACGCTTCTTCTTCCGAAACAAACTCTAACCGTAGAGTCGCACATGGTCCACATATTCACTTACCGTAAGCGTAACATGATCGTGGCCTGTTCGAATCAGCAACAACAATGCAATTCCTTTCGACAAATGCCGGAAGGCCATTTCACCATCTATAGACGTCGTACAGCTAAAGAATTTGCTTTTGATCGGATGACATCGTCCACGAGATTTATTGGCGCTATCAGACAAAATCGGCTCATGGTTTTTACAAATCATCGTTTAGATTGTTATGCCAGTTTTATCTCCGATCAAATGGAGGTTACAAATTTATTGGGTTACCAAAATCCTTACCAAGAGGATTATGTATTGCTTGTTTATAAACGACCTTTTAAGGCATTGGTACGCATCGTGGAGTTGCGGATTAATAGCACGGACTTATCGAGTGGCCAGACAACAGAAGCGGAGGGTAAGTTGAGGTCAAGAATATATAAAGTTTTACTAAACACGAGCTAAAAATAATTTTACATCTAGTCAATATTTTTGTTGAATTCAAAAAACATCTTTTGCTGCAAATAAATACTTCCTAAACATGAATGTAAATTTTTATTTTTCGAAATTATTAATTTTATTATTGTGATAAGAATTTTTTATTCAGAGTCAAGTTCAAATCTGCAAATTATTATTTTTTTAAAGAATTTTTATTAAATTAAAATTATTTTGTGAAGAGCATAACATTTTGGATTTGTGTGGAACCCGTTCATGCGCTTCCGTTTTCGACAAGAACCTTTTAACAAACTCATTTCAATTACATTGGCTTGACGATAGGTTCTTGTCAAAAACGGGCAGATGAACGAGTTTGATACAAGTCCAGAATATTTAGAATATTTTTTTTGACGATTATAAAAATATTCTAAATAACTTGAATTTAATAAAAATTCTTAAAAACAATATAATAATCTGCAGTTTGCAGATTTGAACTTGAGTCTAAATAAACATTTTTTATGTTAATAAGGAATACTTTCTTATCATGATATATTCCCTATAAGCAAAAATTTTAGGTTCAGATCATCACCAACACCTCTTCGAATCGGCTATTGGACAATTACGCAGTAGACTTTTGCAGCGCAAAATGGATGTGGATAAGTTTCGCAAGGCCTCACAAATGCTCAAACCAAAACTAAAAAATATTCATGTGAAAGATAGCGTTGTTGTGCATGCAGGTAACGTGGGCGTAATTAAAGTCACCGGAGAATTTTTAAAGAGTCCCAAACATGTGGAGCAAAGAATTGAAACTCTTAGACAGTACATTTTGCCACAGCGTGCAAAACGTTCCGACAGTCAGCAGCGGCTTAATGCAAATCTGGCCATACAGAAAAGGGCTAAAGTGAAAAGAATGAGAGTTGAAAATTTAATATATCAGGGTGATGTTATAGAAGGTACGAGCTACAGAAAACTATTTGAACAAAATATATTTAAAAAAAAAGAGATACGCAATTAAAATGTTTATTAGAAAATGATTGACCCAATTAAATTGTTTACTAATTTTCACCTTGCAAGCAAATTATTCATGTCAATTAAATTAAAAAATTAAAATATTAATTTTTCTCTATTTAAAAGTCAATTAAAATTTTGAATTGAAATTTATGATTAACAGTCCATTAACTTTTTAATTGATTTAATAAAACAAATTAAATAAAATTAACCGACATTAAATGAATCAAATTTTATCATTAAAAAAAATGACATTTAACTACAACATTTTTAATTGAATGAATTAACAACATTAATTACAACCAAAAACTATTTTAATTACTTTAATTAAATGATTATCAATTAAAAAATTATTATATATAAAATTTTTTGTAACAGGTTTCTCTTTAAACCAAACCAATTTACAACAAAATATTCTCAATATTAAGCCGAAAGTTAGCACGCATGCGTTAAATACTTCAGAGTTGATTTTGCCGCAAATTTTACGGCAAGCAGCCGACTTCATTTTTGATTCAGCACCTCCTGTTCGCGTCAGTCATTTGGAAGTGGAGTTTATTAATGGTGTGCCATGGAATGCATTTTATAATTCGTTATTTTTGAAAAATCGTGATAAAATTATTGAAGGTAGTTTGATGCTGCGCACAGAAGTCAAAGTGCAAGATTTAAAAACAACAATTTTAAATGGTTTGGTTGTCTCTAAACTATTCAATTTGAAATATCCCCAAGTCATACATTCGGATTTGTTCATACCACGCATTTTTGTCGAAGACTTAAAGGCAATTACGGTGAATGGTTTAATTTTTGAAGAGGACATTGTTTTCAGTGGCGACAATACATTTATTGAAAGTAAGTATGAAGTCTGCGTCAGTGCCAACTGTTTTTTATTTTTAGTTGTAATTTTTATCCTCAGCTATAATTTTCCCGCTTTTTACGTATTATTAATTTAGTTCAACTGAGAATAATAACGTGAAAAATTTCCCTTATCGTTAACAAATTTTTTCCCTCTTTTCTTTGATATTTTAACTTATGGTGTTTTCTTTTCTAAACAAAAAATTTTTTACTATTTGAAAAATATAAATCAAATATTGAAATACATTTTTGTTTTATTGAATTAGTCATTTACTGGCTTCGTGCAAACGTAGGCAATCAATTTTTTGTTGCTTATTTTATTTCTTCTACATCAAAATTCTTGCTCCACCTCTAAACATTATTCTTCAAGTCCATTTATTTGTTTTCAACTTAAAAAAATTTGTTAAACAGTTATTTTCTATTCATTTTTCACTGATAATTTTTTATTTGTTTTAATCAGATGTTCCCTGCAGGGAACAAACTTTTCCGGGATATTCAAGACAACCTTTTTCCCTTTGAGGGGAATTAACATTTTGTTGCTGGCGATAGAGGTGAATATTAATAATACATGCAAAAAAAAGACCTGGTTAATTTTAAATTGTAATGAATATTAGGATATTTAATTAACTCTGCTATATAAAACGTGTGTGATCCATGACAGGTAATATATCAAATCCTTAGAAAAAAATTTATCTTTATTCAGATTTAAGAAATAGTGAGATGCTTTAAGTCATGTTCGTTTATTAAAACATTTTTTATTGATGTAAAAATTTTCATTATTTTTTTCATGCTTATGTAGGAAAAGCATTTACACAAATACATTAAACAAATAAGGTCGACTTTCAAATTTCGCCGGCTACAAATTGATTAATTTTTTTTATGCTGCTACACTTGACTCATATATATTTCACAGTTTCTGCTTTTTAGCTGACGTGTTTAGTCAGAAGTGTTTTGCCTTTTGGGGGAATTGCTGCTGTCGAAAAAAATTTAAAAAGTTAATGTAATAATTTTCATAAAATTTTGTTTAACAAATGGAATTAAATGCTCAACAGCACTTGAAATTTTGAAAGTAGCATACGTTGATTGTACTCTGAGTGGTAAAATCTTTTTACCGAACGTCGAGAAGATATTAAAATAGAGATACTCGTCCTGGACGTCCCAGCACAATCGATAGAAATGTTGAGAAACTGTAAAATTGCCGAATCACTATGAAAGAAGTTACTGAGGAAAAACTAAAGTTTACTTTAAATTACATTTTTATTGATCGGTAGTGTTCATAAGCCGTGATGATTAGAATAGCGCTTTTTTGAAAGTCGCTACATTTTCATCATCAGTACTCATATTTTTTCCTTTTGAAAATTTACCCTATATTTTGAACAGATCTCCTACACATCAAACACTTTAAATAATCGCTGTTGGCACAACTAAATTGTGCTGAAACGAAGTGCAGTTGCTTTAACTATTCCACACTTTAAAATGTGTTCTCTATTTCAGCACCAGTTAAAATGCAACATTTGAGAATTTCCGGCGACCTTTTATTGCCCGATAATACAGAAAGGGAATATGCAACTGCCGATGCTGAAAGCATAGAATTCAAACAATTTTACACCAACAAAATCATAGTGAATGGAAGTTTGATTTTGAACAATCTGAAACGACTAAATAATGAGACAAAAATTTTGTTGGGAGATCAGGAATTCGATGAGAACAAAATAAAAGAGAAATATTTATTAAGGGAACAAGAACAGGTAAGTTATTTTTGTTTAGTTTCCTAAAAGAAAATTTAATTAAAATAATTTACTTGCAAAGAATTTCAGTTTCCCGGTGGTATTTGAAGAGGCCAAAGTAACAGCAGCTGCCTTGAAAAGTAACTATTTAAATGATCACCCAACCAGCCAACACATGCTGTTGGACAATGTTTCTGCTGATAAGCCTACAATGATGGTATTCATGCATGCGCATGTTAATGGGGATGTCATGTGTCGTGATTTTAAATCGAAAGTAGCAGAGATTAAGGAAAATATTATACATGCTGGCGATAAAGTCCATATAACGGGCACTAAACTGTTTGAGTCTCCTGTTAAGGTCAATAATGTAGAGGTTTTGACATTAAATCACCTGCCAGTTCAGGATTTAGTGTTTAAAACTTATTTAAAAAATAATGATTTAATACAATTCAAGGATACAAAAACCTTTTTGGCTGTTAAAGTCAAAAGCAGCTCTACAGTTGAGCAAGAACTAAATGCTTCCTATCTCAACAATTTACCCTTGGAAAGTCTACTTAACAGCGATTATTATATGGACCGTTTATACGCGCCTCATTTGGTTGCCACAACAAATCTCGTATTCCACAAAATTAATGGCATACCCTTTGATGAGTTTTTCACGAAACTTGATGTCAAAGATGGACGTTTGGTGTTGCATAAAGATCTCATAGTGGAGGGTAATGCCAAATTTGTGGAAAACTTGCAAGTAAATTATATTAATGATATTGCTTGGAACGAGTATGTGAACAATTTGGTGCGTGTTAATGAGAATGCAGTGGTCGAAGGCGATGTCAGCTTTAAGCAAGATTTAACCATAACTGACAAATTTGAAGTGAGCGAAATAAATGGTTATGATTTGGAAATTATATTGAAAAACCTTCTCATGACAAACAAACCCCAACTGATAACGGGTTTATATCGTTTCGAGAATATTATTGGCTCTAATCTAGATGTTTTGCATATAAATAATGTACCTGTGGCGGATTTTATTGATTTGGGCAGAAATTTTACCCGCATTGAGGGCGACCTTATAGTGGAAAATTTATATGTTGGCCAAAATTTGCAGGGCAATTGGAGTGGTTTGGAAAATTTACTCTCGCTTAAGGATAAAATTAATAATTTGTTAACTTTAAACAATTGCAAAAATTTATATGTTTTAAACAATGCCAGCTGGCCTGAACATGTCAAAGATAACAGCCAACATGAGTTGCTAAAATATTTATACAAATCAGCTGTGACAAGCAATGGGGACCAAATTATCACGGGCAATGTAAAAATTTCCCAACCTTTAATAGCCAACATGCAAACCCGTACAAAATTCCCCCACAATTTAGATTTGGAATTTATTCAACACGATGCTGTGCTAAGGAATTCTACCACAGAGCAAATAATTAAGGGTGAGAAAGTTTTCTTCAACACCTTAAACCTGGAGACTTTAAAAGTTGAACACAATTTGAACACCCGCCTTCTAAACGACATTGATGTTTCACGTTTTAATTTATCGCTTTATCGTGTAACAAGTCAACAGCCTTTAGGGGCTGCTATGAAATTTCTCAAGCCCCTAACAGTGGGCCATTTACAGTTAACAGACGGTTTAGTTAATGGCTTAAATGTCACAATGATATATCAGTTGGATCCAAATGATGCAATTCCTTATGTTGAACTGCAGCAATTGCATATTGAAAATGATTTATTTATAAAAAATATCAACGATATGAATTTGCAATACTTTCTAGACAATCGCGTAACCCTTAGGGGGCCGGCATTAGAACATTTTGGGGTATTAACATTTGAAAATTTGATAATCAACAAAACAGCCTTAATACAAAATATCAATGGCATACCTCTAGATAATTTGGTATTTAAGCATAGTCCTCATTTACAAACCATAAAAGGTCACAAAACTGTGGAGCATAGTTTGGAACTGGCTGGACCAGCCCATATAATGTGCGTAAATGATAAAGATTTAACAGAATTACATCGCAAGTCTTTAATGAAGGATCAAAACTATGAATTCGATAAGTTGTTGCTCGAACAGGCAACATTTGAAAATGGCTTGCAAGTGTTCAGCAATTTAGACTATAACATGCAACAACAAAGATCCTACCAGGAAATTGCAAACCCGCGTAATAATGATAAGGAAAAATTGCTTTCATTCTTAAATGAATTTAAGGAAAATTTAACCCATATCCCCAAAAACATTATTTATTTGGATTATGATTTCAATACCCGCATAAAATGGCAGGACTCTGTCAACTTACCAGCAAATCAAACAATTTACCACGAATTGTATAGAATATCCTGTTGTGAAAAGGAATATGTACAAGTTTCTTTTCAATATCCAAATGATATTTCTTTGAAAAATATCACCACAAATCGTTTAGCTAAAATCTCTAATAGAATTTCGGTTAAAGCCGAAAACTATTGCAGACCCAAACAGCATAAAGTGAAATCGAAAGTCACCATCACTGCCCAAAAATTATTGAAAGTTTTTGGCATGAAACGTTATATAGAAACTATTTATACTCTACAAGACCTGGTGGGCAATTCCTCGGAACACTTTGTCCTTCTACACGTACTCGACTTGCCGTCGCTGAAACGTAATGAAGTAAGAATTTTTAAAATTTCCACGCGTCATAACAACATCACGGAGTGGCAGGGTTTGACTCAAAATATTGGCGAGCAATTGAAATTGTTTAAACTAAACAATATGCGACTGCTGATCACAAACGGTCTGATCGATCATCATCCGGCTTTAACAATTTATCAGTTTGATAACACCAGCCAGCTGTTTAAAATTCAACAAACTATCGACGGTGACTACGATATTATGGAAATGATTGATATGCCCAACCAAAAGGCCAGCAAGCAATTGATATTGTCCTGCACCAAGTGCCAGCGTATATTTATTTATGAACTAAACGCAACCACGATCTCAGGGAGATATGAAATCTTGCAAATTATCACTCTAGAAATACCAATCGACAAATTGGTGATCTTCCAGTTAAACAACGAGTGCTACATGTTGGTTATATCGCAGCGGCACTCGAATTTTTATAGTATTTATAAATATGCTTATATACAGGGCTGGTTACCTCTGACATTTGGCTATTTTCCCAATCTCCAAATGTCCATACCGGTAACGGATGTCTGGTCGAGAGGTAGCGATAGCTTAAGGCTTTCAGATGGCATACCTTTGATTTTGCTGTGTAATTTAAATGATTGTTATTTGGTAAAGGCCTTTATTTAGTTCTTAGATTTATGTATAAATGTGTAAATATAATTTTGTAAATAAATATAAAATATGTATATTAATAATAAAAACTCTACTAATATGGAACAAGAAATTTCCTATGATAAAAAATGATTCACTAAAAAATATTTTATTTTTATTTTGATTTATTTGTATTAAATGTTACTTAAACAATTATATACAAGTTATACATGCCAAAAATTAATTAACCGAGGGTGGTAACAAAGAGCGTCACTCGTGGTGAAACAGGCCAGAGTCTAAGTTGAGCATCAAACACAGGATCTACGCACACAGAGCTTCCTAGTCTACCGAGACACTCTGATATATTTTATTTTAAGGGTAAATAAAAGTTGTTTGCATAGGTGATGCATACGGCTATCGTTGACGTGCTAGCAGACGTCTAATAGTCAAGAAAGATGAACGCTCGCTACTAAATTTTGAAAACATTTTTTAATAAAAATACATTACGAATAATAGCCTATAAATCTTAAGTGAATCTTGTATAACAATACATAGTCCAAAGCAATATACATTTATATATAAATTTGAAAAAGAAAAATTAAACTTTCACATGAGTATAAAAAATTCAAGATATAGAAGTTTGGCTGAAGCAAAAATTCAACCAAAAATTTAGAAAATAGGACTTGACGAAAATATTCAAACAGTACCACAGGGATTTAAAGTGTGTTACTATCGTCTATCATCATCTTTTTGGTTTCCCTGATTTTCAATACTAATTTATTTCTAACAAATAAAAAGAAAATATTTGTTTATTATTTAGTACCAAAAAAAGTTTCAACTGGCCAATCGTGTTTGATTTTTAATACCAATTCAATAAAATAATATAAACTTGATTATAGATGGTAAAAGTGTGATGGCTTTCGAAAACGGCTATTTTGCTCTGCTGTGTAATTAAGAAATTGATGTTGATTTTCCCTTGTATCTTGAATGCGTTTTGTATGCTCACTTTTTTTCTCTTTCTAATACAAAAACCGTGGTGAAATAAATAGATATATTTCACCATGACAAAATATAAAGAAAAGTAATTCACGACACAAACCTTTTCTCAACACGCATTTGACGCATACAAAAAGTAGAAATTAAACCCAATTTATGCTGGTGTTTTTCCCTCTTTAGCTCATTGTAATTTTAATTATAATATATGTATATAAAAATAATAAAAACATTTTATGCTTTCCACACGTCTATGCATTCTACGCGCTTTGCTCTTTAACGTGCCACATACAAACGCTCTGGATATATTTATAATGCAGCAACGTATAGAACGTTTGGTATGGATTTTTTTTAAAATTTAGAAATGCACTGAAAATAAGGACCACATATGCATAGAAGGGAAGCTACGGACTTTCCCTACGGACTTTTTTCTTTTTTAATAAAAAATATGGGGAAATAAATATATATATTTAGCCATGGTAAAAAAAACTAATCCATGACACAAACCATTTTTTTAAAACGCATGCGACCTACACAAATGGATCTGATATAGTTTCATCTTAAACCGTAATTGAAAAACAAATTCTGTTGCAGTTAATGAGACTCTCTTTTTTCAAATAGTTGCAGTTATAAAGACTTTCGTGTAAAAAAATATTTTGTATTGTGATAATCGGGGTATTGCGATATTTTCTGTGTTGCATAGTGTAATTAATTGTGAAATGGCACAGCGATAACGAGGATAAACATTTTAATTTTATTGCTGTAAAATGCATATAATAATATGACGTAACAATATCTTTATGATGGCAAGTTCATTGCAAAATATAAAAATATACTCGTATTTCAATGCTGATAATATAAAAATTTAGCATTGATGTGAGAGTGTGTAATAAAAGGCTTAAGGTGATAAAATTTATCTAAGAATGTTGCAAAAGATCGTAGCGCATCCAATGCAATTCCCGGTCTGATCATTTAAATGGGCGATAGTTTTTTAATTCTTAATAAAAAAGTTCAGTGAAAATAAATTTTTATATATATCCTTTGATTTTATCCAGATAAATAAACAGTTGGGGGCCTGTTCGCTAACTTATCACTAGTGCACTGAATGTTGTGCTCGGCTGATTCAGAACTGTAATCAATGACGAATATGCAGCAACGATTTGTTCAAATATGAAACTCTGAGATATATTAGGCGCAAATAAAACACAAATAATGAAACTGGCTAATGCATAGGGTGAATAAATGTTAAATTTGCAGTGCTTACAAACTACTAGTAGTTTTTAAGATCAACTGATTATCTCAGTTGTAAAGAAATAAAACACTGATAATACAGATGACAGCCATGCGATGTAAAGTGAAGGGTTATAAAGACTTACATGGCATACAACGAAATTAGTCGCATTGCATTTCATAGCCAGCCGTCTGTTCTCGTAGTGAGAAACCGTTTCAGCAATTGCAAAACCTAAAGTATTGGCTGAATTTGTCAAGGACAGTTTGGGTGGTTGTTTGATAGGTAAAAGTAGTGAGTCCTTAATACTTGTAGAATGTTTGCCAGACCATTGCAACGCCCAAGTGGCAGCGGAGCCGCCAAGCAGGACCTTGAAGCGCCGCATCAATATGCTATTTCCGACTACGGTTATGGTAAGGATTGTGTCAAAGTGTTGCATGTTAAGAGGGACGGGCCAGTGCATTCGATAAAAGAATTTGAAGTGGGTACACATTTGAAATTGTACAGCAAAAAGGATTATTTCTATGGTGAGTTTCATTTGTAAATGCCGGATGTGAAATTATGAACCTGTATGCAGTAGGCCTTAAGGCGTGATCTACCTGTTCACAAAGTAAACAAAATTCGAACTCGAAGTAAAAATTTTTTCCGCTTGTTATTTTTCCTTAATAATTTCGCCCACTTAATTAAAGGAATTATAAATAGTTTGGAATTAAAAATATGTTTCTTTAAAGGTGATAATTCCGATATTGTTGCCACTGATTCGCAAAAGAACACCGTCTATCTGTTGGCCCAAAAACATGGCATTGAAAATCCGGAAAAGTTTGGCCTTTTGCTGGCGACTCATTTCCTTAACAAATACACCCACGTCGAAGAGGTTCATATTCATGTAGAAGAATATCCCTGGCAAAGGATCTGTCAAGATCAAATAGGCAGCACAACGGGAGCCTGTGGAGATGGCAATAACTTTTCAACATTTAACAATAGGAAGAAACACAATCACGCCTTCATTTTTACACCCACCGAGATCCGTTATTGCGATGTGGTGTTGAGAAGAACCGGTAAGTATGTAGGTTTGGGAATTTTGCCAAATTTCATTAAATTTCCCTGTATATTGCCCAACAGAACCCAAACAGACAATTATTAGTGGCATACGAGGTTTGCGTGTGTTGAAAACTACACAATCATCGTTTGTCAATTTTGTCAACGATGAATATCGTTCACTGCCCGATCAATATGACCGACTCGTTAGTACCGTATTCGATTGTTCCTGGGAATATGGACGCACCAATAATGTAAAGTTCTGTCAGGTATGGAATACCGTGAAGAATATCATTATCAAGAAATTTGCTGGAGATCCAAATGTGGGCACCTCTTCGCCTTCGGTACAAAATACTTTGTATCTCACCGAGAAGGAGGTGCTCGATGTTTTGCCAGAAATCGCTGTCATCTCAATGACCATGCCCAATAAACATTATTTCAATTTCGATACAAAACCTTTTCAAAGTCTAGTGCCTGGCGAGAATAATGAAGTCTTTATACCCGTCGATAAGCCGCATGGCACCATTTATGCGCAATTGTCACGCAAAGATTTGGCGAGTCATTTGTAAAGAACAATCAACAATTATTTCTTTTTCTTTTTAGTAAAATATGTTTTATGTTAAACTTCCATTTAGTGCTGGACCGAATATGTATCGATCGATTTGGGTGTGTGTGTGTGTTTGCACGTTTATGCATCAAATAAATTCTTTTATTAAAAGGTCACTTAAATATTTTTGTTAATTTATGTTTGTGTTGTATTTACTTTTTGCCGTTTCTTCCTGCTTGTGAGTAATTAACACTTTTTTTGGCATCAAGTTTAATGAACTCTTTGCGAAAGTGATGGCTGAAACACGGACGCAGTTTTATTTTTTCAATAGTTTTTTTATTACAACAAAAAAAGCTTAATGTGATTTTTCCATTAGTAGCACTATTTTGGTGTGAAATGTATAGCAAAAGGTGTAATAAAATATAATTTATTAAATTTATTTACAGGTACAAATTACACTGTGCCACAAAAAAAAAAAATATAAAAAAATTAGTAGCAATTGGTAAATAAATAAAAAATAGAAGTGAATACATTGATTCCAACCCTGGAACCATTTTTCTGGTTTTTAATACTAATTTTTTTCTCTCTAAAATATAAAACAAGTTTGTTTATTAGAGAAAGAAGTTATTTATTTTGACTTTAATATTCCAACAAAATTTAAAATTTCCAGCTCTGGAGCTGTTTCTTTTTCACTTTTCTGATTTCTATTACCAATGAATTTGTTTCAAAAACATTAAATTTGTTTAATATACAAAGAATAAGTAAAAACAAATTTCAGTTGGTCCCTGACTTTTTTGAATTTCCTGTCTCTTAATTGAAATGGCAACACTGCTCCTGTCAACAATACACTCTAAATATTTAGTAAATAAAAAATCGATTTTGTAGGAGTCACTTCGGGAGGGCGAGTGAAGGAGACGTCTCCCCTTTGCCATTAAAAACTAAAAAAAATTTTGGGGTTAAGTGTAAATTTTTTTTTGATAGGCTGATTTAAGGGGCCCAGGGCTAGGACAGAGGAAGATCAGAGCACATCTCGGCTTCGTCATAAAAGCTTTAAAATTCAGTTCTTAAGGAATGTAGACTTAAATTGTGCAATTTAATATGTTACTTCTACGACCACTAAAGGGGGCGGGGTCCAAAAGTTGTCTTTTCTGATTTTTTGGCTGCAAATTCAATGCTTTAAGCCTTCTTTGACATAAAAATATATTATTTGCTTACCAAAATTACAAAAAAAAAAAAACTTTTTATGTATGTGCTGTGAATCGCACGACTGTCGAATCACATGCGACTTGAAAAACGTCAATTTCTTTTGAGTGTGTGCTGGAGTTCACGCATTTTACTTATTTTTCGAAAACATTTTCGAAAGTAAAAACATTTGTTTTAACAGTCAAATGTATAAATAAACAAATAAAAAATAGAAACAAAATAATTTTAAAAATGCTGGCTGCTTTTACAAAGAGTAAAATAATCATTGGGATTTTTAAATTTCAAATTTTATAAAAAAAAATAATTGAAATTTTAATTTTCTTTGTCAGCAAATAAATAAAAACACACAAAATTTTAATTCTACAAACCATTTTTTAGGCCTTGAGCATTTAGTTTTAGTAAATAAGAGAAGTTCGTATACAAATCTCTTAGGCAATAGTCCGTGATTTGAAATCGAAAAATTCTTTGCGACTGCGAACTCCAGCACACCAATACTGTGACTTCAAATCGAAAACTCTAATTTCATGCGATAAGCGATTTCCATCATATGGCCTTTCATGTGGTTCTTTAGAGGCTGGTGCAGTACTTCTTAGGGGAATTTTTTCCCCTCTAACCCGATTCAGCTCATTTATAAACCTGACCCGTGCTATCCTTCAAAATAAATTTCTACCAAATTTCAAGGGTCTGGCTTTTTTTGTTTAAACTGAATCGAGATTTCAACCTACTGACGGACGGACATGGCTAGACCGTCTTAGATTTCATTTCTGATCAAGAATATATATAATTTGTGGGGTCTTAGAGGAATAGTTCGCTGCGTTACACACGGAATGACAAAGTGAATTCTTTTTTTGGAGGGTGTAAAAAGTGAATTTCGTTTGCTCATGGCGCATCATACAAGCCAACGGTAAGCTTGATAAATATTATGAGGACTCCGTGCCATTCATTTCCACGCTAAAGAAGTGGTTCACCGAGTTTCGATGTGGCCGTGCAATCACGGAAAATGACGCACATTCTGGACGCCCATTTGAAGTCTATATTAGAGATGTGCCTTGATTTTTTCGTGTCACGTGTGAATCGCTATTATAAATGATTAAAATCACGCGGGTGTGCGTGAGCGTGATTCAAAAATTCAGGACCATGCGTGATAGTGCGTGATTCTCAATACTTATAATAGGCATTCGAAACAGAGGATATTTATTTTTTTGAATTTTTAATACATAATTTTACCGTGAGCGATTTTGAAAAATTGTTGGCATCGTGCGTGAAAGTACGTGATTATAAATAGTACGTGAGCGTGAGCAGCTTACTTTTATTTTGCCGTGCGTGAGCGCGCGGGAAAAAAATTTGAGTTTCGTGTCCGTGAGCTTAGTTTTACTCACCCGCACGTCTCTAGTCTGTAAATCCGAAACAACTGAAAAAATTAATGTGAGCGGCTTACTTTTTGCCGTGCGTGAAAAAAATTTTAGTTTCGTGATCGTGAGCTTAGCTTTATTCACGCGCACGTCTCCCCCATCCTCCCTATTCTCCAGATTGATATCAGAGTGACTATTTCTTGTTTCCAAATTTTACGAAATGGCTCGTAGGAAAAAATTGTATACCAACAAACAACAAACCTCGACAAATTCTATTTTTCGGAAAGGAAAAAAAATTGAAGCAAGACTGGACTAAGAGTATAGAACTCAAAGGAGACCAGGGGCCAAATTACGGCATTCGATATCGATCGAAATTTGTATTTAAAATGCATGGAAATTTCGTTCGATATCGAATGCGGTAATTTGGCCGCTGGTTAAAAAATGAAATAACTTCTTATATAATAACCTGAGTTTCTTTGAAAAACTCATTGATCCCTCCTCGTATGTATCGCAAATATTTCAATTGTCAAACCCTAGTGTATCTATCGCATTCTGCTCAAAATGTTTGCTGGTTGTGTTGGTGAGAAAGAAATGCCATATTTTGTCTGTTTTTCTGTTTCAACTCCATGAAATATAAACGTTTAAGATGAGAGTGAGATCTTTAATAAATTTTAAGCCGGTGATATTGCCTTGTTTTATGGTTCACAATTCATTGTTAACTTCACTCTGTTTGTACTGCAAAGAAAGCAAAAAAAAAAAAAAAACAAAAAAACCAGAAATGTTTTCTACGTCAGACATCCGATTAAGTCATAAAAAACAAACACAAGTAAGAAATTTCATGTGTTTTATTTGTTGAGTTACACAATGTTTAACTGGCAAACAAAGACAAATCGTGCGAGTGTATCCCACAATATTGTGAATATGTTGGAGTAGTTAGAAAAAAAATAGTACAATTAACAAATATTTAACAAAATAAATGAACGATAAAATTATTTTTAAGAGCTAATTTCTACTTAGTGTCTCTACATACAAACAAATATTTATGGAAATACATACACTCAAACTTTCTTGTGACAAGTTTTTGAATAAAAATTCATTAAAGAGTTTCAAAATGTTATAACTTTACGTACTTGAATGCAAATATATGTGTATAAAATTATGTAATTTATTTTATTTTTTTTGTGAAAATATTTGGAAAATTTGTGATTAAATTAATGTACTATTATATTTAGAACCACGTCATACATATATATTACGTTACAGTTGGTAACATATTATTTAAATTGAACTTAACACGAGGCAACAGGTCAAGTGTCCAGGGAACAATTACCATAAATTAGTTTCACAGAACGAGGTTAGCAACATTGTTTTTGGTTTGCGCTACACTTCCTGGTCAGTATGCATACGTTGCTCAAGACTTTGGATACAAATATTAGTATATATATTTTTGTCGCTTGAATTTTTATATTTTTATCTTGGACCAGCACTCAGGTGATGACCCCTATTTATGCAATGCATTGCGCCGGAACTGAAAACGAGGGGATAGTATTGAGGGGACAGATTAGGAGAAATGAGAGGATAGACAGTTTATTTTGTAGCTATTTCAACCTTTTTACTTCGCCGGCTAATTTTTGCTACAGGGCCGACGAAGGTGGGTGTTGTTACTCTGCTTTTTAGTACATGATAGTGTCGGTCGCCGCCAATTATGTTCAGTGACCAGTGACTATGCCTTCATCAGTGAACGTGGTTGGCAACAACTAACACAACCACGCACTAATGCTGATCAGAAGAATTCAACACAATATTTCATGACTCAGCGCGGGCTCGAACTCAGGACCCTCCGCTTCATAGTCTCGTGTTCTACTACTTCAGCCCACAGCAACCACTTTTTAAATTACATATGCAATTCTGTTTGTACAAATTTTAGTTTATTATCAAAACCTGCTTAATATGTGCTTATCACCGAAATTTATACAGTGAATTAATACGGATAAATTGTTCAGACATGCATTTTTAATTGAGTCAATATTTAGTTTATTGCCACAATTATCTGTTCACAGAATTTAGTCAATTCAATTAACGTATGACAACTAAAAGTAAAAATTTTGAGGACCTCAAGTTCAAATCTGGGATATATTTTTTTGAAACTTTCTAATTAATAATAAATGTAACGTCCATAATCTAATTTCAAGGTAACTCGATATATTTTGTTTATGCTTTCTTTTTATTTTTTCTACATTTCAGGTGCTAAGTCTCGGCTAACTTGGTTCAGTGAGTTGCGTTTTGCCTACTCAGCACACTTTTTAGCAGGGCTGCATTTAAATTTTTTTATTTTATAGCAATTAAGTATTAATTGAACAATCATTTAATTAAATTTTATATAGTTAATTGAGCTCAATAATGGCATTAATTGCGTTAAGTTCAATTAACGATAAGGACTAAGTTAGATAATCACAACTACATACTTAATATTGCTTTATTAAATATTACAGAAGTTCCTCACAATTTTGTCTAGAAAATCTATAGTTTTTGGAAACTCGATTGCAAAGGGAGTAAAAAGGTGCAAAAAAGGGTAAAATTGGTAGTTCTACATCTCGGACACTACACCCGATGGACTAAAAATTCCAAAAGCATACAAATAATGACCAAAAATAAATTGACACGTGTTTGGTACTTTTTCAATATATGTAGTACGTTTAGAGTGTAAGAACGGTTAAAAAAAATTGAATTTGGTACTTTTTTGGCACTCCATACATCTTCTAAGCTGTAGTAAAGGGTCCGCCATCTAACATTTTTTTTCAACTAGTGCTTATTTCGTGAATGGTAACACTTGGCTCATGTCTGATTTGACAGATAATTAGTTTTATCCTTCCGCTGAACGAATATGGTTGTGTATACGCTTGAAGAACGCTTCGCTAAGTGGACCCGCGACCGACTTACAGAAAATGCCGATTTTGCCAAAAATAATCATCTTTTCAGATGAAGATCATTTTGATCTTGGCGGGTATGCAAACAAGCAAAATTATCGCATTTGGGGCACAGAAAACCCGCACGCATACATTGAAAAGCCGACGCACCCAAAACGAGTCACTGTTGTTGGTGCGGATTTCGGTGCAGAGGCATAATTGGGCCATTTTTCTTCGAAAATGAGCAAGGAGTGGCCGTTACAGTCAATGGCGATCGTTATCGGGCCATGTTGAACGAATTTTTGTTCACAAAAATTGAAGAGGAGGATATTGGCAACATTTGGTTTCAACAGGACGGCGCTACGTGCCACACAGCCGAAGCTACACTCGATGTTTTGCGCCCTGTTTTTGAAGATCGCATTATCAGCCGCAGAGCTGATGTCGTTTGACCACCTCGGAGCTGCGATTTGACACCGTTGGACTATTACTTGTGGGGTGCCGTCAAAGATAAGTGTTACGCCGACAAGCCAGAGACAATTGACGCTTTAAAGGAAAATATTCGTGAAGCCATTGGTGAAATACAGCTGCGCACAATTGATAATGAGCTTAAAAATTGGACCGATCGTGTAGGCTACTGCATGGCCAGCCGCGGCAGCCATTTGAATGAAATTATTTTCCATTATTAGCCGGAAGGATTGTACTTTCAAATAAAAAAATAGATTTGAGAAAATATTCAGTAGTTTTTTTTATAGCATTTTCAAAAAAAGTTATTTGGCGGACACTGTACATTTTAATATTTTTATTTTTGAATTTTAGGAGTGAGAATTATCATTTATGATTACTGATTCATCATTTTCTCACTGAAATGTCACTGGGCTGGCAGAGATCAGTAAATTGAACGTGCAAAATGACTAAACATGACTGATGTGTCCAGTAGTCAGTCAGAAGGCATATGAGAATATATAAAATATTCAAACTCTTAAAAGTACAAACCATTTATGAGCAAATAAGAAACACTGACTGTGATCTTTTGGGGCAATTGAAGTGTATAAGAAAAATGTTTTAAGAGAAAAATACATAAAGTGAGATATAGAGCGATCGATGAGAGAGCGAGATATTTGAACAATCGATTGCATTGTCTGCTACAGATACATGCCCGTACAACTTAATATTTTTCATTTACAGATGACAAAAAATATTTCTTTCAATCCACTGTTCGCTTATTTAAAAAAATATTTGTTATTCTTATCTCTTAGTTTTGGCAAAACAAAACGTTAAATTGTTTAAAAAATAGCGATTAAAAACAACAACAACAACAACTAAATTTTGTTTAACATCTTCAAAGTAAAGTAAACATTAAAACAATTTCACACCTAAGTGGACAATGCGACAACTAAATGACCTAAAATTGCCAAGAAATTATCAAACAGTCAATATTGGGAATTTTAACGAGACGCAACGCTAAGTCGGACAAAGAAGATATTAAATAGTTTGAAAATAAAAATAATATTGAAACAATATTAACGAAATCGAAATGCATTTAATGCTCACGGGTGTCCTTTTAATGTCCGCGTTATCCTTAATACGATCATATACTCATGATGAAATAGCCAAGTGTTCCTTAACGGGAGTGTATAAGACACGCCAAACCATAATCGAGTCTCCAAATTATCCAGACAATTACAAATCCGACACCTGCTGGGATTATGTAATACGTTCACCCTACAAGTGCCCCACCACGTTTCACATACAATTTTTAGACTTTTATTTGGAATTTTCCAAAGATTGCAAAAATGATTATCTGGCCATTGGCCTGGAAAATATCGATGACGATATGGATGTGTTGTGCGGACAAGTGGTGGGCATTAAAAAATATCACACTCCGGATGGTATTTTGCGTCTCAGATTCTATGCCGATGAATCGCCCTGGACCACCGGCAAGGGATTTAAATTATTAATAACGCGTCTGGCTTGTGAGAGGGAAGAACTTTTGAGAGAATTGAAAGATGATGATGATAATGGTGATGATGATGGCAATAATGATGATGACAATGATGATGATAGTGTAGCAGTAACGGCTCCCTCGCGTAGTTTTGAGCCTCCTCAATCACAGCTCCAGCAGATATTCCGTAATTTGACGGGCCCGGATCAGTATCAAGTTATACCACTGCCTCCCGTTTTTAGCTTAAATTATCCCACTCAACTACCTTCACCACCTTATCCAGCAACAGGAACTGTTTATGCGCCACCTAGCGGGCCACGATTTCCTTCTTCCATTTATCCCGGCAATAATGTGCAAAATAATTTCCAGCATCCCTGCACAAATGGCCTTGGACACCAAACACAATTAGCAAATATACCCCATTCCTATGGAGCTCTTAGAGGCAACCAATTGGCTTCTTACGGCCATACTTTCACGGGAAATGTTCCCGCCAGCTATTTGCCCACCAGCAATATTAATCAAGTACAAGTCCAGCCAGCTGGAAATAATGGATTTCTCAATATCCCCAGAGATCAATATGTAGGCTCCTGGTCTGCTTCCCCCACTGTGCAGAGAGCTTATGATCACACAATTGCTTCCCTAGAAGCCTGTTGTGTATCACCATTCCAACAAAAACATTTCTACCTGTCCAGCCCTGGCTTTCCTCGCACCATTTTCAGCAGCATTCTGCCAAGTCAACAGAAACGAGATTGTGTCTTCCGTTTGCAAAAATCCTCTCCCAGTGTATGTCGCCTGCGTCTAGACTTTAAATTTTTCGATTTCGGCCAGAGTTACCATGGCACAGGCTCCTACCTGGGTAACATTGGCTCGCCCGCCATACAGAGCACTCGAGATGTTTGCCGAGAAGATTATATTGAAATTGACCACCAACGTTTTTGTGGTTGTCGTTCGGGTTACAGGTTCACAGTTCATTGGACAACTGCTGAAGATAAAAAGTTGAGAATGCGTATGGCCTATTCGGGTGTACCATCAGGAGGTTTTCTATTGGAAATAGTGCAGCAGGAATGTAGTGAGTCGCAACTGGCATTTATGACCAGCGAGAGACCTATTGATTCTACTATGACCACCATTAATCCAAATCTGGTAAATAATCAGCAGCAGGAGGTAATTGGTGCCCAACAGGCTCAAGATGCTCTATTGCAGCAGCAGAAGAAACGAATATATGGAGAATCATATCCTGGTCAACATCAGCAGCTGGCCCAGAATATAAATTCACTCTCTTATCCAGGCAATTATGCCCTGCAAGAAGCCAATTATTTGGACCAAAGCCAACAATTGTTAAACACACCTGGAGGCATTTCCTCTCAGTTGCAGTCGCCAAATGCTGTTTTTATACAACAGCAACAGCAACAGCAACAACAGCAACAACAACAACAGCAACTACAATCTATACCAAACCAGAATTTTTATCCCTCACAATTTGGCTCAAACTATTTCTCCTATCTTCCTGCACCAGCATATCAACAGAATTCGTTGCAGCAACCAGTTTTAGTCACAAATCCTTTTGGTTTGTCACAAATACGATATGCCCGTTCTTATGGCGATCAGCAGCCCTTAAGCGTTGTCGAAACCAATTCCACGCGCAAGGAATATTATTTTGCCGAAAATGATTCTTTGAATTACAATGAAAACTTATCACCCGTGGCGAGATCCGGATCGAGCGATACATCATCTACGTGGGATCGCAAGGATACGGATATCAAAGAGAGAAATGGCTCAATTGGCACAGTGGCGCGAGAGAGTAAGAAATGCACATTCGATATGGGTGACATATTGCGTTTATCCGTCGATATCTTGTGGATAACGAAGCCAATTTGCTATGCTCCTCAGAGAAATTGGTTTACGAATTGGATTGGTTAAGGCGAGAAAATGTTAGTGACTAAAAAGTCCCAAAAGTATTAACAACAGAGCAACATTTTTTTTTTACCTTGAGTATGTAATTAATAAGTTAATAAATTGAATAAAACAACAATGAATTTTAATGAATTTTAATGAATTTTCTATATGAATAGTTTTTTCTTTGGAGTTCAATCTGGGGCCGAATTACCACATTCGTGATAGAGTAAAATTGTTCGTAAATTTCCTTTTTGGGATTATCGCATTCGTTATCGAACAAGTGCTTTTGAAATACTTGATTATAGCATTCGATAACGAGTACATAATCGAGTATCGGCTGTTTAAAATTCATTCGAAATTAATATTTTTTAAGTTGTCTGTGCAGAAAAGACAAAAATGTAAGTTTAGAAATGCATATTTTACATAATAAAACTATATTCGTTTTTTAGGACAAATATAAATAAAATAAATGGCAGAGAAAAAGATGTTTTGGCTCTGAATATGTTGGAGCACCAAGTAATCATTTCCAACAGTATGTGGGAATCCTCCACATGCTAAAGAGATATGGCTGCAGCCAATTGTAGCTTTGGTTCCCCCGGGGGTGCCGTTGGGGAGCTTGGCTATGATGTCGGGCCTCGCTCCAGCACAGATCCGGGGAAAATAAGAAAGGAGGTCTAAGGACGCCTCGAACTAATTAAGAGTTCAAAAGTCAATAGAAAGTTAAAACCTATAATGGTTGGCTTTCGAGGGGTTATTCTGTTTTTCAGGCATAACTTTTGCAGGTAGCCCCGTAAAACTTATATGTTACTGCCCAATCTCTAAAACAGTGGAACGGATGTGCATATAAGAATCTAAAAGAAGTAGGTTCGCCTACGAGCCTGAGTAAGAATTGGCAGGTGAAGCGACATCTGAGTTTGGGTAGAAAAGAAACTAAAGTCGATAGAAAGTTTATAGAACCTACACTGGTTTGACTTTCGAGACTTTACCAGTAGTTACAACTGGTACCACGGGATCCAGTACAAGCCCCGCAGTTTACTGCGGCTGGATATTGGTGAGGTCTCCCTCGGGAATACACGTGGTGGCTGTGGTAACCAACTTGGTGGAAGGTTTGTCAGATAAGGATTGATGTTTCAACCCTAGGGTTGGACTTCGGTCCGGCTGATAGTAGCAAAACCTATGAATTGTTGTGAATCAACAAATAAAATTCTATTGGGCGACTTTTTGTAGTTCATAGAATTAAGATTATCTAGATAGGATCGGCACTTTAGCAAGGTGTTAGATCATGGGACTTACCAAATCATGTCTAGAAATTGCCACCTGGGCGACCCGAGGTCGCCTTCGTGTGGATCTTGGGTTCTAAGAGGGGTGCTGGTAACACTTATTTTTTCACCCGGTGTTAAGAGCACCGTCAGTTTGAGCCGTATGGCAGGTACTGACGTAAATCATTGGCGTATTGTAGCTTTGGTGGAAGTGAGGTAGACATATGTCCTTCGAAACACAGCTCGGAAAGAAGAAAATTAAACGCCTCTTTTGAAAGCCGGAAACGTTTAATAAATCTAAAACATATAAAGAAATAAAAAAGGACAATAGAATATTTGGCGGCAATGACATTGGATCACTTTTGTCTCGCATTTCTCTTATAATCGTCTTCAGAATCAGACGACGATAAAAACACAAGAAGAGGAATGTAGCCATTTTTTTTAACAATTACATTTGTTTTTGCACAATGTGTATTTTATTTCACAAAAATTAATTTAAAAAACCCACCACAATTTTTTTATTAGCTTGAATTGCAATAAACAAATGTTAGCTTCGTTTTAATTCCATTCCAATGTAAAAAACGATCTGGTACAATTTATGAAAATTTCAATACGTTAGCTTTCGAGTGCTGTAATCCATCCATTCGATACGTTTCGAAATTTTATTCGATACGAAAGCCTACTCGATCACGAATGCGGTAATTCGGCCCCAGATCTCTTGAAATGTTTGCATGTAATTTGTACAAGTCATTTTCATTGATTCCTAAACGTTGCTTTTTTCTGATAAAATTTATGATTTTTAAATTTTTCCCTTTTGGGAAAAATACGAGGGAAATTATAATTTAGAATAGGAGGAAGCAAAGTATATCTATATCAAGTATACATATGCAAGAGCCCAGCTGACTAAAATTTTTTTCAGTTTTTACATGAACGTATGTCAAAATTTGTTTACTTTTGTAGCGAGCCATATTTGTTTATTCGTTGAAAAAATAATTTTGTAAAATTGTGAAAAACATTATTAATTCAACAAAAGTAGCAAAAAAGAATTGTTGTGGAAAAGATTTTTGTGAAAAAGTGTATTGTTTAAGAAAAGTAACAAAAAGAAATTGTTTTAAAAAAGTTCTATGCGAAAAGTATTTAAATTTTTGGAAATAATTGTGAACAAAACAAAATAAAATAAAAGAAAATTTCTGACATGAGATATTAATTTTATACAAACAAAATGTACGGTGGTTTTTGTAATTTAATGTTGTTGTACTCTTGCGACTACTTGATATTGATATACTTTGGGAGGAAGGGGAAAAATTTTCAAACGTAATTTGTATGCATAAATCGGCTGATTGAGAAAGCAATTTGTAAGTTTTTTTTTGTTCAGTAAAAATCTTTAGAATTAAAAGTAGAATCCTGGCCGCTTCAGTGATCCCCAGTGACAGTCGATTTTCTTGGTGGCTGCATCCTTATTGTGAGTTACATATTTATTAAAAAACCATGCCTTTAACAAATTGTTAATTTAAATTAAATATTTATTTGTTTTATTAATCTGTTTATGTATAATATTTTGTAATTTAAACAATTTTACAACATTTAAAAACTAATTGATATGATTTGTTTTTAATTTATTTTTGCTCTCCTTATGAACAAAACTATTTTTTGCGTAATAATTTTGTTTATTTTTGTTTTGCTAAAATTGTAATTAAGTTTTTTAGTATATAAATAATTGCAATATTTTACCAAAAGTAATATTTACATGGATTTTGTAATTAATTAGGCTTAAACTGTTTGTATATTTTTACAAATAAAATAGATTTCGATTTAAATAATTTGTTTCTGCATATAAGAAGTGCATTTGCTGCAATTACTGTTAATAATACAATTTATATTTATATATATGAATAAGAATTTAATTATTTAAATTAATACTAAGTTAAGCTGCTCGAAGGGCATTTACAAGATTTTATAAGTGCTTTGATGTCTTCTTGTTTATAATTCGCACTCATCAAATGTACTGAAGTTTTTAAATAATTTTAAACCTTTTATTTGAATTTCGTTTGTTGTAATTTCGTTTGTTCGTATACATTTTCCTGTTGCAAATCACTCTCCCCTAAATTATCTCTGCCTTTGCTATTATAATTTTTGAAGGACTGTGTATTGCGTCTTTAACCCAGGAATCGTATGTTTGTGAAAATTGCTTTAGCCGGACGCTTGCGGTTACAAAAACTAACAGTTTTACCGTTACGGCCATTACGATTTTCATGTAAATTCACCAGCAATTTGAAGACGTCCTCTTTGGTGGGAGTGCAGGCATAACGCAGTTCAGGATCATAAGTGCTAGAAGTGGTATGATAGCTAATGGCGTGAAGTAAATTTCTTATTTTGCATTTGGCAAAGTGTGATTGGGACTTACCTTCGGTTTCTGTTGTGACGCTTCCAGGGATAACGCCTGTAGTAGCGGGAACGCTTGGCCATGCCATTCGAATTCTCCATAAGATCAAGATTGTTGCTCATGTTATTGGATTCTTCCAGCGGTAAATCATCCTCTACATAAACTATGGGTAGTGTCTCAATTGTAGGATCCTTAAATGGAGGAGAAAAAAAATCACAGATTATCCTATTACAGAGTGCAATAATATTGCAAATACAGAAAAGTTTGCTAAAAAGTATGTTTAATGAGCAAAACACAACTCACTGAATAATGATAGCCGAGACTTACCACCTAAAATGTGGAAAAACTAAAAAAAAAAACATAAACAAAATATGTCGAGCCATGTTGTAGTTAAATTATTTACATTAAATTTATTATTAACTACAAAATTAAAAACAAAAAAAAACAAGTAAAAACAATATATTCGACCAGGTCGAATCTTAAATACCCTCCAAATATTTATTAAGTAAATTTAGAGTGTTTAACTTGGTGGTACAGAGTTCCTTTATATAATATCGTACGTCAACGCCCACTAAAAGGGGGGGGGGGGTGGTTAAAAAATAGACAATATCATGTTTTCCACAGACGAACGTATGGGCTTTGCTAGACCGTCTTAGACTTGATCACTGATCAAGAATATATTTACTTTATGGGGTCCAATTCTCTTTGGAGGGTATTAAAACTGTATTTTGGCGGAGTCGCTCTGGCTGTCGCTAAGGGGAAGACATTTCACCTTTGTCATAAAACTCTAAAAATAAATGCTTGGGATAATTATATACAAAATTTAAATTTAGAATTTTTTTTATATAGTCAATTAGGGGCAAAAGGGGTGGAGGGGGTAGGGCAGAGTAGTACCAGGTTGCGTCTCAGCTTCATCATTAAAGCTTAAAAATGTTATTTTCAAGGAATGCAGGCTTAAGTAAAACAATCTGTTAAATTTTTACACAATTTTTGCTTATAATAACGCCCACTAAAGGGGGCGGGGGTCCAACAATTATTATTTTCTTATTTTATGGCTTCAAGTTTAACGCATTGGAGCTTCTTTAATACAAAAATATATCATTTGCTTAACAAAATTACAAAAAACTTTCAAAATTATGTTGTTTGTTAGAGGTTGGTTTAGTTCTTCTTAGGGGAACTTTTTTCCCTCTTGCCCGATTTAGCCCATCGCCAAACGTAACCAGTGCTATACTTCGAGATATATTTGCATCAAATTTCAAGAGTCTAGCTCTTTTCGTTTGGACTAAATCGTGATCTCCATAGACGAACGGACGGACGGACGGACATGCTCAGAACGCCTTAGATTTCATCACTAATCAAGAATATATATACTTTATGGGGTCTCAGATGGATATTTCGCTGCGTTACAAACGGAATGACAAAGTGAATATACCCTCCATATTCTTTTTTTGGAGGGTATAAATATATGAACAGAAATTTAATGATGGCAATGTGGTTCAATCTCGGTGTGTACTACAATGCAAGGATGAGATTAACTCATACACGCAATGTGGAGGCATAGAGATAATATGGATTCCCGGACATCAGGGAATACTTGGAAATGTTGAGGCAGATAGGCTCCTCAAAGATGGGAGCATTAATGGCGAACATCACGCTAGACAGTCCGAAGCCATTTCAGGTTTTTAAGAACGAACTAAGACGGTGGGTTTTGAATTGCATACAAGAGATTGGCAGCACTCTACCGTAGGTAGGGTGACTATAATTCTACTGGAGGGATCCAGATAGTAACAGGACGAAGGAGATCCTGACGTTGAGTAGGCCATCACTACGTATATTGGTTTATTTGATAACAGGGGGAAAATTACGGCATTCGATATCGATCGAAATTTGTATTTAAAATGTATGGAAATTTCGCTCGATATCGAATGCCGTAATTTGGCCCCAGGACATACAGAGTTAAGGAATCACCTGGCAAGGATATTTATCGTTGACGATATAACATGCAGGGCCTGTCAAGAAGAGGACGAAACACTGGAGCACTACTTGTGCTACTGTCCAGCTTTTAGCCAAGTCAGAAAGCAAACGTTTAATCATTAGATTATACGGGAGATGGAATTTCTTAGGGGTTCTAATTGGAGGGACTTAAGGAGATATATCGAAGAAACTGGGTTCTTGACGTAATCGAATTTAAAGGTTTCCATGGTATCGCTGGAGGCACCCTACAGTAGAATGAGGACTCCTTATTATAGAGCGCACAACAAGCCCATGAGGCCTAGGTGTAATCCTCTCTTCAACCTAACCTAACCTAATTATGGCAATAAAGCGATTATTGACTCAATTAAAAATGCATGTCTGAACGTCATATAAAAGTCTTAGCCAGCCGATCGCTTGATTGACACTGGCATACATCCAATTGTATAAAAGAGTAACTGAAGACATTAAACGTGTTCAAGTTTTAATTTCACAATGATGCGGCGAAATTTTCTATTTTAACTTATTTCTATTCATCCTGTCACATAAAACGAAATAACGTAAATCGTTATAACGTAAAAAGAAAATCTATTCTGTACTCACCTCTAGCATTTTCATTAATACAGCTGATTTACTGACAATATCTTGTTCTTCTTGTATATCTCTTTCCAGTTTTCTGAGTAAATCATATTTGCTGGCCAATTCCATTTCATTGTAGACCGTGTCAGCATAATCAGGTTCCATGGGTAAAGTGCCCAACTCTTCGCCGTTGGCAGCAATATCGGCATTTAAGGCGCGAAGCAATTCTAAGCAAATGACATGAGTTTAAACTCAGATTAATTAAAGTTAAAAAATATTGAATATTTGTATCATTTCTTATTTGAAAACTAATAAATTGTGTGTAGTAAGTTTTTAATAATTAAAATATATTTTTATGAATAAGTCTGTAAGAAATTGAATTTATTAATTCTTCGAATCGAATTATTTATTTTTAAGGGCACTCAAGACGAAAACCGCAAACTAATTTTGTTTGCTGCAAATTGCTGAAATTGTGTGGTCATATTTAGTAATTTTCAATTTTTTTTAATAGATACAACTACTGAAATTCTGATAATTTGTATAATTTTTTAACACTATGCTACAAATTATTTTTTTCTTACTGAAAAAAAACCCGACACATTACAGAAATGTACTCTTAATTATTAAATAGAATTTTTGTTTGTTTTGTTTTTGCTACTGAATCTAAATTTACAATATAAAACTCAATCTTGTGGTCCTTTACAAGAAATCATACGACAACAATTGCTTGGACAAGTCAAGGGGGAAATCCACATGTAGAAATATTTTACAAATGAGATGCAACATTTATTTCATTTCCATAAGAATTGTAGTTACAAGGAAACGGAAATTAAACATATTTTGCATGTGTGTGTATGTGTGTCTTATGGCGTTCACATAGAATTTTACTAACGTGTGTACGGTGACGTCATGTATTCGTATGTGACATGTGAGTTTATAAAAATTTCTGTCAAATTGATTTTAAAATACTTTAAATATTAAAAAGCATTCATGAAATAACTTAAAAAAAATATGCATATAAATAGAATTATAATAGATTATTTTTAACACTTTCCGCTGTCCATTTATTTAGTAATTTTTTGTTTGTTTTATTTTAATTTTATCTATTTATTTGGCCAACTGCACAATATTTGAAATGCAGGTAAATGGCAAAATTGTGTTTCAAGTCTAAAATTAGATTAACGTTAAATGAATTTGTAAATTTTTTACATATTTTTTCTGGCACTGAAGCAGTAAAATGCTCGTATAAATAAATCATGGCCTTTGATTTATGATCAAATAATTTCTGTGGGAAATATATGCAACATTTTGTTTAACATTTTTTAAATGGCTTTTCTCCTCAATTACTTTTTTGATTGACAGAAAATTAAATGTGTTACCGAGATCCCGACAATTCCCAAAGGAAATTTTCCAAATCCCCAATATTTGGATTCTCAGTATTTTCCCTGGAATTTTATTATATATATTTTCTTTTCCAGACGCTGAAATTTTTTTGGGGTTCATTTTACAGTTAGAAGCGGCAATCAAAAAAAGAGATTTGAGTTTTGCCACAATGAAAATGAAAAGAAAGTGATTTGAATTAAGAACACACTGATTGTGCAAAATCGCTAATTTTGGAGAGATTCTAAATTTCATTAGAACAACGAAATGCAAATGACATTGGGACGATGCTTAAGAGAGTTAATAGAATTATTTGTCCTCTTCTGCACACGCCTGTATGACTTCAAAATTGTCTTGGCAGTACCGACTGATACATGAGAATTTTATTATATATCCCATCAGATATAAGTGATATAAACAGTGAAAAGATTAAATAGAGTCAAGTGTGTCGGTACTTCATACATCTTTTAATACTTGAAAAATTTGCTCTCTGAATTTTCATTCCAAGAACATCAAGAAATTCTGATTTCTCAATATGTATACAATCCATAAATACACACGAAGCAACATGATCGAGCATGCACGTGCATGCAGCATTGAGTCTTTCGGGCAGTAAAATCGACCCGATTGGTCTGAACACATTCAGCTACCAATGCAGTGTTGGTTCTACTTAAAAATAGCCTGCTGCTATTATCTGCAAAAGAATGGATGGAAATTGAACTTTGACATAGAAAGTCGTTAAGAAAAAGAAATGAGAAAAGAATTCTTCTGCTGAGTTGGCCTTGAACTCAGTTGATGATTGCCGTCTATAAAATATCCTAAAGCGCAATCACGATGGAAAACATCACAGACAACGATGGAAGCAACAAATTTTGCTTAAAGTTCTTCCGGCCACACATACACTATCAATTACTTTAGAAATATCTAAATGGTGAATGGATTAACACTTGTTTTTCGAAAGGAAGAACAATAAGTCTTCTTTATGGCGTTTCCTATGGAAACCTTATTGGCGGTCATTAAGTAAGCTGTTTGACTCTATTTAGCAGTCAATACTAGACCATAAATTGGTTTAAATTTATTTGCGCTTAGTGACCTTGGCAAAGGGGCGAAAATATGCCTGCAAAAACACTTCTTTCTCAGATCAAATCAGGATCAGGTTGGCATACATTTAAAATTTTCTAACCTCTAGCAGCCATACCTAAATACGGGCGGAAAGCGGAACGTTTTTTTCCGCTGAGCTTTAACACTGAAATGCCATACCTAAACAAAAGCGGCAACGTTATGCCAAAAAACAATAAAAACAGGGTTATCAAACAAACAAATTAAACAGCACTGATTATTTTAACAGCTGGACGGACGACATTTTTGAAATTTCGTACAAATTACAAACGTGCATACATATGTATGTATATAATCATATTGGAAATATTTTCTTATCTCCATTTTCTAATACGAAGTGCACAAATTTTTTCTTTTTTCTGCTTCGATGAAAAGGAGGTGGAGTCAGTACAGCATTTCCTTTGTGACTGTCCGGCCCTGCAGGAGCGTAGGCTTAGACATCTAGGCTCTCGTTTCCTGCGGGATCTTGACTGCCTCAGGGATGCACCGCTGGCTGCCCTGGCGGGCTTTATGAGAAGTTCTGGGTGGTTCTCAGGAACCACCACTTCGTCTTGAGAATAGTGTGTAGGGTATAGTCCTCTGGGCATCACAATGGGCCTTTTGATGGCCTCCGAGTGTTTTTCTCGCTTACTGCGGGCAGCCCTTTTAACCTAACCTAAGCAGTTTTATTGGAATTGGGATTCCCGTTAGGAAATTGCAGATATATTTAAATATTTGTTTCTCAAAATTCCCCACTGTGCCCGTATTCGCCCGATTGCTGATATTTTTCGTGAAATTGTTGATTGGTTTTTATGACTCTGTCAATGCATTTATACAAAAAAAAATTATAAAAAAAATATATGATAAAAAAATAATAAATGAAAGAAATAATGAATACATATCCTGTCGTTGCTTAGTGTAGTTTATGGGAAAAACAACAAGAAATTAACTATTAAAAATTATCTATTGAAGTGAAAATTATCCATATGTTCTGGGGCAGGATATTGATGACTTGCTCTTGGTTGCAAGTCAAATAAATTGTTTTAACCTCCATAAACTCAACCAACATCAGTCTGTTGTTGTTGTTGCCAACCACCCCTTTTTAGTCATTGACTTTCCAAAGTAGTACAAGAGTGCGTAAGAGAAATGTGTTGAAAGATACAATTGACATTTTTAATAAAATTCTTTCTTGTTTCTTTTCCAACATTTTCCAAATAAATAACAGAATTTGCAGGGAGCGTGAGAGTGCAAGAATCAAGTCTAGAGGGTGTCATTGAAAACACTGTATGTGCTAAATATTAAATGAAACAGTTTAACACTCAATAAACAAATAGAATTGATTGGAAAAAAATTGTAGCTGTTGAAGCATTTATAAGTTACTGTATGACCTCGATTCAAGTGCGTGTTATGGCGTTTTTTTTTTTTGTTCTGGAGTAAATGTAACATTTTTCGACTTCTTTCTTATGTTGATTTCTTTTCTAAAAAATAATGCTACATTTTTTGCACTTTTCAATGGAAAATGGTAACATTATGGCTTCTGAAAATAGTGAATTTAATGGAAATTGATCTACCATCCCTTATGAAAATGTGCTTTACTTTAAAATTGTGCCCAATTGTGTTTTTTTAGAATAAAAAGTGACAAAATGTTACATATTTTCCAGAAAAGAAATCGCCATTAGCCAGTTGCAGTTGGGCACAGTTTTAAAACAAAAATTAATAAGCGTAAGGAATAGTAAATGATTTCCCAAAAATTTGCTATTTTTAAGAGGCGTAATATTGCAATTTTCCATTAAAAAGTGTGAAAAATCTAGCACTTTTTTCTACAAAAGAAAACATCATAAGTTGTTTAATTTCTTTTTTGGTAAATAATAAAAAATATTTTTAAGATCACATATATTTCATAAGTTGGTATTGTTGGGCTTCGAATTCTCTCGTTCATAAGAATTGCAATAAGACTATAACTACAAAAATAGTACAGACAACAACCTGCCTTGTTTCCATGAAAACAGTAATTCTCAATTGACTTCATGAATCCGATTTCTAACAGGTTGTAGTTGGTAGCCCCGATGTCGTCTAAGTGCTTGTAGCTTTACATAGCAGAACAGATAAGAGCTATTTTCGAAATCCCTTACACTTTCGTCATCAGTACTCATGTGTATATTTGCTTATTATCAGTGCCATCTAATGACTTAGCTGAATGTTGCAACAGTTTTTATCTATAAAAATTTTATGAGGAAGTAATAAACACGAACTGTGTTGCCGTTTGAATATTTTTTCCATTTCACATCTTTTTTGAAGTTGTTGTTCTATATTATTTAAGACAAATATTTTTGGTTTGAATTTTAGTTTTTAAGGTAAATATTATTTTGAATTCTATTTTATAAGCGGATTAATTAAAGATATGAATATCGTCAACAAAAGTCAAGTCTTTTTAATTATGCCTCCGAATTCTAGCAGTTCCCTCTGAACGCTGAAACAATTCAGCTGTAAGAAACACATGCAGGGCTTAAGTTAACTTTGATGACTTGTGTTGTACCAGGCTCTCCTCGTTCATAATTCTATCGGCACAAGCAAAATAAATTGGATTAATTTTCGGCCATGAGCTTCTACTTGAATGTCTGCGTGTAGTAAATGGTCAGATAACTCAGTGCTTTCATTTATATAATTAATGACACTTTATGACTTGAATGCAAGTGAAAAATGTTTCTCATTAAGAAGGCAAATAAAGCAGAAATATATTACATTAAAATTGGAAATCCTTTAGAGACATGATTACAAAATCATAACAGGCATAATTGATTATTATGGCGAGGACGATAAGAATTCGACACACCCTGATAATTAAATACAATAAAAGTTCAGAGGTGCACCCCAGCAGGACATTGCAAGTGATTACATTATTACTAATTAGCGTTGTCTTTAATGATTACCATGGTTATTTCCAATTATATTATGTTTACTAATATTGAGGGTTATTATCCTTCTTATTTACGAAATTCTTTTAAATTGATAGACAATCAGCAAACGGTTCTAAGAAGCAAGGTGGACAAGGAAAACTTAAATGTGTTAATCAGAATTTACGACTTTAATTTAGTCAATAAACTTTGAAATTTTTTCAGCCGTCAGATTCAGTGATTTTCTTGACGAGTTGTTTCACCAAAAAATGTTTAATAATTTTTGTATCTGCTTAACAGAAGTTGTTTTGGGACCTGCACACTCACACAGCGAAAAGATAAAATATATTCGAAAAAAGGATTTTTTTATATCTCTAAATACAAGGAGAGCAAAATTAAATTTTTATTATAAAAATAAGTTGATATTTCGCGTTTTCTTGATCTATTTATTCAAGGCTAACTGAAGTTACGTTCACATCTATCAAATATTTGACGAAATAAGCGTAACTACTATTTTTATATAATATATTGTGTGTCTCTCCGACAAATGAAACGATAAAAGACAATACTAAATGTGTATTGCATTTTTTTACCAAATAAATACATGCTCATTTCAGAAATTCTTTCTAAAACTATAAAAAATTAAACCAGAAATTTTCACATATACTAATAACATGTTTAGTCATATACCTTAATTGGGCTTATCACAAAAATTGACATTTTTAAGCTCAATTATCCGTATAAAATTTCAATTAATAATTATTGTTCAATAAATTATTATAATATTGAGTAAAATTACAAATGCAGCTCTGCAAAAAAGTGTGTTTAGTGAGTAAAAGACAATTCGCTGAACAAACTTAGTTGAGACTTAGCACCTAAATACCGGGAAAAGTGCAATATATTATAAACAAAATATATCGAGCCATGTTGAATATAAGTTTATTGATATTAAATTAATTATTGATTAGAAAATTAAAAAAAAAACCACAGATTTGAAACGAGGGTTCTCATGAGTACGAAAAATTTTTGCTTTTAGTTGTCACACGTTACTTGAATTGACTAAATTTTTTATATGTGAACAGGATCTTAATTATGACAATAAAAAAGTATGAAAGAATTCAAACCAAAAAAAGTGGGACATGAAGCAAATAATCAGATGGCAATACGAAGATTAAAAGGGTGTTACCAGCGGTTTCATACAGTTCTCCTACAACATCTTTTAATAAAATTTGAATGAATAAAAACATTTTATATTCAACTAAGTGGTGACAATAAAAAATAAACATGAGTACTGATGATGAAAGTGTAGCGGCCTATGAAAACAACTGTTGTGGTCTGCTATGCGAGTTGAATAAACTGTTGTTAATTTTCCTAGTCTTTCTGAATTAAAAAAAAAGATTTCCTACAATGAATTTAATATAGCAATAAAAAATCTTCTATACAAAATACTTATATAGAAAAAAGAAATTATTGGTTACGCTTATTTCTCCAAATATTTGCTAGATGTGAATGTAGCTTGATTAAGTAAAAAAAAATCATTTAACAAAATTTTTTAAATTTCGATTTATTTCTTGCTTTGAATATGAAGTCATTTTAATGCTTTAATAAAATATCGTATGAAGTCTTAACTTTACTATTTATTATTATTACTAAAGGGTGTTTTTTATAGAGTGATACAAGCTTAAATCATCATAAAGCAAGGAAATATATTTTTGATATCAATGAAACGGTCTTTATTTTTAAAATTTTGTGACATTAATGTTTAAACATGATTTCGGCCATGTGGCCGTCACAGCTGGTGCGTACAAGGCGCAATCTGGAACACCAATTTTTAACAACTAAAAAAATCATCCATAAAGTGGAAGGACACAATCCCAGTTGCTGAGGACGGCGACAAATTGATTGATGAAAATTATCTTCAATGCTTTCCTGTACAGAGGCTACAGCTTCTTCAGTGAGCACTGTTTGGCGTCTCACGCGATGCACATTATCAGTAACAGTAAATGTGGTCCGAAAACGCTCTGTTGTTCTTCGAAGGACGATTATGTACACCATAAAATGGAAGAATTGCACGATGAGTTTGACGAATAGAACCATTATTTTGATAAAAAATTTCCATAATTTGCACGCGTTGACCTGGTGTAAGCTGATCCATAATGAAATGTCAAAGCAAACTAAACAAAAAGCAACTATCAGCTGTTAAATGGGTGGTAAAGTAAAGCAGTGATGCCAACTCAAAGTTGTATCAATCTAAACAAAACTACCTTTATTATTATTATTGTTATTATTATTATTACTATTATTATTATTATTATTATTATTATTTAAATGAAATTTATTTGTTGGTGGTTAAGCAATGTCTATATGCATTTCATTGGTGCTTTACCAAATCGTCAGTAGACTTTAACCACAGTTTTGAAAAGTTAAAAACCTCTTATCTTATGCATATACTTCCGAAAACCATCTGAGAATTCACAACTTGTAAATTACAAACTATTTTCAAAAATAACAACAGAACAAGAACATAGGCTTGCAACTCATACAAAACTTTCTAAATCTCATTTTGTACTTTTGATCAAAATATTTAATAATATGTGCACGTTGTCGGGTAGTGTCCCAGTTGTGATTTATGTGTTTTCAGTGCTCTAAATTTGTTCAGCATATGTTAGTATTGGTTACCCGTTTCACATAATTATTAGCTGTATTTAATTTCGAATGTCCTAAGGCAATACATTGGGATTGTAGAACAATTTATTTATTGGTCTAGTTAATATTTATTTTTCACTGTTTAGGTATTTTGTTAACATTTTTTATTGGAAAATTGTTGTGTGAATATGTTTTCTCACATACTCTTGTTTGTTTTAAAATTTTATAATATGTCGTTGTAAACATGAGTAGACAAAACAAATCATCGAAAAACCAACAAATTTATAAGGACTATTAATTTTTATTGATTTGCCTAAAAGTATGTGCACGTTGTCCCTGTTTATAGTAGAAAGTTTGCTTATGGGAATGAGAGTATGGCTACTCACCAAATACCTCCATTAGGAGTGTATGTGTGAGTGTGTGTGTGTTGTTTTCTTGTGTGTATCTTGAAACATGTTTAGTTTATTTATTTATTTTTGTTTAGATTAACTTGTACAGATTTGCTTGGTTCTTCTAAATCATCAATTTCTGGTAATTCTTATTGAGTGATGTGCGTGGGTGCAAAGTTGAAAGGCTGGCAGTGAATGCTATTAACTAGAGTTTATTATCTACGAGTTATAACGAGGCATGTTCCAAAAATATGATGAATTTTAATTTTTTAACTGTCTAATTCGGCCTATTTTACGACTCCTTATGACATATTATACATATTGGTTTGCAGCTCCACTCATTTAAAGTAAATATGAAAAAAAAAATGGTAACCAACCCGCTATAGTCGGCAGTACAGAATTTTACATATCTTTCGCTCATGCACGTCTAGAGTATACACACTCCAACCCTGGGATCATCATTTTGATATTGACGATTTTCAACACTAGATAACTTATTTTTTTCTAAAACATTAAATTATGTTTGATAACAAAAAAGAAAAACTTAATTTTATTTAATTGCTTTATTTATTCCAAAAAAATTAAATTTGCCAGCTTTAAGCTGTTTTTTTGGCTTTTCTGATTTCTAATACCAATGAATTTTTTTCAAAAATATTGAATATTATTAATTTATTAAAAAAAGTTATTTAAGTTGGTTACTTTAAAGTACCAAAAATAAATTCAATTGTCCAACTCTGGACTGAAGCCAAAAACGACGTATACCCGTGGTAAGAAAAACATTGTATGGCCTTTGACTTTCGTAAATTCTGATCATTATTTAAAATTTTAAGAGCATGACACTGGCATTTTAAATTGCTTCAATATTCACTTAATTGCCGTAATTAACTTCCTGTTCTCACATAGAAAATTTAGTCAATTCAAATAACGTATAACAATTACAAGTAAAAATTTTTCATATTCATGAGCACCTCAAATTCAAATCTGGCAATTTTGCTTGTTATTTTTTTTTAATTTTCTATTTAATAATAATAATTTAATTTAAATATGGCTCGAAATATTTTGTTTATGTTGTTTTTCCATTTTTTCCACAATTTAGGTGCTAAGTCTCCACTAACTTTGTCTGAAGGCGGTATTAAAAATGAACGAGTAACCGTTATATAGAGTTTAGCTTTTTTTTGGTGAAGGATATAATAAATATCACGAAATTATTAAGCAGATTATTATAAAAAATTTCATAAAAATAACATTTCTGTCTTGTATGCTAGAACTCTAGGAAAGAAGATTTAAGATCTTATTCATAAAAAATGTATTAGATTTTCATATAGAATTTGTTTTATAAAACCTTTATAAAACACAAATATTTTTTATGAATAAGGCAGTTAATATTTAAATGTTTTTGGCTACTTTTTCTTAAATATCATTGAAAATCAATATATCAAATGAAAAAAAATTGGGAAATAATTGAACGAAATGCTTTCACTGCTGCTGTTTATGTCGCACACCGGAGTTAATTAAATAACTAATTATTGAGCTGTGGATTTCCTTATTCGATTTGTGATCAAAAGTAAAATAAATAACAACAAGTTTGACTTTCCCTCATGTACAAAATTCTTGTCGTTGGCGTTTAAAAAATATTCTTCTTTAATTGCAATAAATGGTACGTGCAATTTCATGATTTAAAATCTAAAGTTCAAAGCACTGGCAGTCGATGAGGTCTATGGAAGCGCTTCCGTTGTTAGGTAGACGCCATAAGTATTATACAGTAAAACTTCGATATAACGAATTCCAAAGGGATTCGAAAATACTTCGTTATAGCCATTGCTTCGCTATAAATATAATCAGCAAAGCCTTGATATAACGAAAGTTGAAGATATACGAAAAAAAAAATTCGTTATAAGTATAGTTTTGCACACCCATTAAAAATTCGTTCTTTTGATAACGGGACTTTGCCATTTTGTTATAATTTTATTCTTACTTCGTTGTATAGAGGGTTTTGTATGAGTACTTCGCTGTATAGAAGCTTTACAAATGCGCTTGTAAATACATTTAAGCTTCGCTATTTTTATAAGGGGATTTATTCTGATTTCCTTATATTGACGCATTTGAAGGAATATTTCTCTATATAGAGGTTTTTTTTCACAGAATTTGTTCGTTATAGCAATAGTGTATTTTTGTATGAAAAACTTTGCAATAAAGAGGTTTTCTCAAGGGCCTGAATAAAACATGCGTTTTTCGTTATAACGAAGTTCGTTATATCGAAGTTTTACTGTATTTTACCCAAACACTCAATTACACGTATTCGGTTTTGTTTTGGTTTTGTCCTGTGGTTTTTTTGACACAAATTTTAATAAAAAAATTTTATGTAAGTTGTTTTATCAATCCGCCGAAAGTTTACTTTATTGATATGTATTGTGAATGTACAGTGAATGCTTGAATAACCTATTTATACAAGTAGTCTGTAAGTTAACATCAATATGAATACTTGTCTTGTGTTTTAAATAAAACGTTCTTTAAGTTGCTTTTTATCTACCAACTCAACAGGTTATGGGCCGCATGACACGCAAATAGAAATTTGATTTTTTTTTAACGCGAATTTTGGAGTTTAAAAATCGGTTTGATTCTTTTTGGGAATAATATAATTTGTGTATAACAATGGCCTCAAATAATTTGTCGTTTCCATTCGACAAGTTGCGTGGACGTGAGAATTTTGATGTCTGGAAGCGCCATGCAAAATCTTATTTGGTGATTAAAGGCTGTTGGCAAATTGTAGTGTCAGGACTAAAAGCGAATCCCACGGACAAGGATGTTGAGATGAACGAACGTGCGTTGGCTGAATTAACGCTAATGTTAGAGCCGGCAAATTTTGCACACATAGCCACAGCAGTCAATGCAAAAGATGCATGGGAAGCCTTGATGGGTGCTTTTGAGGACACAGGTCTGACCAGAAAGGTTGAGCTCCTCAAACGCTTAGTTCAACTGAAGTTAGCGGATTTTAATGGCGTACAAGAATATATAAGCGAAATGATAATGAATTCGCTGAAGGTGCAACAAACTGGTTTGAAACTCGACGACGAATTGATAGCATCACTCATGCTTGCTGGACTGCCAGATGAGTTCACGCCGCTGGTGATGGCAGTGGAGAATTCAAAAACTAAATTGAGTGTTGATATGGTGAAAAACTTATTGCTACAAGAGGCGAAATTCGATTGTCCAAAGACGGAAGAAAAGGCCTTGGTTTCCACCAAAAAACATACCGCCCGTAGACCAAAATGCTATGCATGTAAAAAAGAGGGACATATTGCAAAATATTGTACCCAAAAGGCTAAACCCAACACAACGCAAAATAGATATAAAGAAGGAAGGAGCTCGTATGCTACTTCATTATTCTCATCGTCTTCTTTGTTTGCAACAAATAACAACAGTGTTGATGAATGGTTTATAGATTCCGGGGCTACCTCGCACATGACAAATACAAAAAGTATTTTACATAATCCAAAACAAGTGAATAATAGACATGTAATTGTTGCGAATAACGAAAAAATGTCAATTGTGTGTGCTGGAGATGTGAGTGTTGTTTTGCATTCAGGCAAAAAAGTGACGAACGCAATTTTAAGGGATGTGGAATATGTTCCAGAAATGTCAGCCAATTTGTTGTCCGTACGGCAGATGACTTTAAAAGGAAATAAAGTAGTTTTTGAGGGCGACAGCTGCAAAATTTTCAACGAAGATGGCGAATTATTGGCAACGGCGAAAGCTTTTAACAATTTATACAAATTGAATTGTGGTATAAATGAAGACAAAAGTGAAAATGCATTGATTGCTGCGAACGATTTCGAACTATGGCATAGAAGACTTGCACACATTTGCGATAACAATGTAAAAAAAGTATTAAGTTCATCTCATGATATTCGTTATGGTGCAGGTGCTTTGACCGAAAGATGTGTAGTCTGCATAAAAGGCAAACAGACGCGTGCTTCTTTTAATGAGTATGGCCATCGTGCAACAAGCTTATTGCAAATCGTGCACTCCGATGTAATGGGTCCCCTACGTACAAAATCTTTTTCTGGGAATCGGTTTCTTTTGACTTTCGTAGATGACTACTCACGAAAAGTATTTGTAGTTCCAATGAAACACAAATCAGAAGTTTTGAATGAATTTATTCGTTTCAAAAAGTTTGTTGAAAAGCAATGTGATAGTAGCATCAAAATTTTACGCACCGACAATGGCACAGAGTATACCGGAAAAAAGTTTGAAGAGTATTTGGCAGTGTGTGGTATAAAGCATCAGAAAACGGCACCGTATACACCGGAACAGAACGGCGTAGCAGAACGTATTAATCGCACAATTGTGGAGCGAATAAGATGCATGTTATTAGACGCAGATTTACCTGACGTATATTGGGCAGAAGCAGCAGCAACTTCAGCATATTTAATCAACCTCGTACCGTGTCGTGACAACGAAAACAGTCCAGAAGAAATATGGTCGGGTAGAAAACCCAGCCTGAAACACCTACGTGTTTTTGGCAGCCGGGCGTTTGCACATGTACCTAAGCAAAAACGTACCAAATTAAATCCGAAGTCTGTGGAATACATTTTAGTAGGATATAGCTCCGAAAGCAAGGCGTATAGGCTGCAAGACCCAATTTCCAAAAATATCATTATTAGCCGCGATGTCATTTTCATTGAAAATAAGAACAATGTAGATAACACTGAGACACTTTCTACGGGTACAAACTGCAATTTTCCCGTAGTTAGTATTGAACACGATACTGTCAATTCAGGGGAAGATGGAAATACAGAATTGCCAGTTGAAGATTTTATAGGTTTCGAAAGTGACGAATTTGAGGACGCATTTGGCAGTAGCGGCGATGAAAGTATACATTGCGATGCCGAAGATACAAATATCCGTCGTTCAGAACGTATAGCTAGTAAACCTCTACGCAGATATAATTTATGTGTGACACAAATTAATGGCAATTGCAAACAAGACAACCCTGATACTTTTGAGGAGGCCATTTCGTCTGCGAAATCTGAGCTATGGAAGGAGGCAATGAACTTTGAGATGGAATCTCTGAAAGCAAACAATACATGGACTTTGGCTGATTTACCACGAGATAGAAGACCATTGAAGTGTAAGTGGGTTTTCAAAACAAAGGTAAATGCAAATGGGGATGAAGTATGCCATAAAGCCAGATTGGTTGTAAAAGGTTGTAGTCAGCAGAAAGGTATTGACTACGAGGAAACCTTTGCCCCTGTAGTGCGCTACTCATCGCTTCGCTATTTGTTTGCTTTGGCAGCGAAACACAAACTAATGATCCATCAAATGGATGCTGTTACGGCCTTTCTTAATGGTGATCTGGAAGAACAGATTTATATGTCGCAGCCGGAAGGCTTTGATGACGGCAGCGGTCGTGTGTGTTATTTAAAGAAATCGCTTTATGGATTAAAGCAATCTAGTCGCATATGGAATAAGAAACTTAATGAAGTACTGTTAAAGTTTGGTCTACAGCGAAGCGAAGTCGATCAGTGTGTCTACTATTGTGTAAAGGGTAAAGAGATGCTATATGTTGCAATTTACGTGGATGATGTTTTGGTTATTTGCAAGGATATGAGCATGATCAATCGGTTAAAAATTGAATTAAGCACTCACTTCAAGATGAAAGATTTGGGTGAAGCGTTTTCAGTCCTGGGCGTAAGAATCACGCGTAATTGTGGAAGTGGTGCAATCAGGATTGATCAAACAAGATACATCGAAGACATTTTGAATCGTTTTTCAATGTCTGAATGTAAGCCGGTGTCCACTCCTATGGATGTAGGTCAAAAATTAACATCAGAAATGGGGCCTACTAATGAAATCGAGAAGCAAGAAATGGCTAAGATTCCGTATATGCAGGCTGTAGGATGTCTTTTGTTTGTATCCCAAATAACACGTCCAGACATATGCTATGCAGTGAATATGTTGAGCCGATTTAATGCCAATCCTGGCAGATTCCATTGGGCTGCTGTAAAACGAATTATGAGATTTCTTAAAGGCACTATCAATAAGGGCATAACATATGAATGTGAACCAAGCAGCCTGATTGGTTTTTGCGATGCAGACTGGGCAGGTAACATCGATGATAGGCGCTCAACCACTGGCTACCTGTTTACGATGCAAGGTGGTGCAATCTCTTGGTGTACCAGACGTCAACGAACAGTCGCTCTCTCTTCAACAGAAGCGGAATACATGGCTATGGTGTCAGCCATACAGGAGTGTATATGGTTACAACGATTGCAGCGAGAACTCGTCCAAGGTCCACAGGAGCCGATAACACTATATTGTGACAACAAGAGCGCAATGCTTGTTGCACAAAATAACTCATTTTCAAACAGAACTAAACATGTCGACTTGAAAGTTAAATTCGTCAGGGAGAAGTTGGAGAATAAGGAGGTCATTCTGAGATATATAGACACTGGTAACATGGTTGCAGATTTTCTCACTAAAGCTGTTTGTGCTGATAGAGTTAATACTTTTGGTGCCAGATCTGGACTGAAATGACATTTATGATTTAATAGTTTGTATAAATAATTTATTCAGGTGGAATATTGTGAATGTACAGTGAATGCTTGAATAACCTATTTATACAAGTAGTCTGTAAGTTAACATCAATATGAATACTTGTCTTGTGTTTTAAATAAAACGTTCTTTAAGTTGCTTTTTATCTACCAACTCAACAATATGCCTTAGGACAAAACATGTGTGTACGTATGTGTGTGTGTGTGTGTAAATATGTATGTGTTTTGCAAAATATTTATGCAAATATATCAAGTGGGAAGTATTCTAATTACTGTAATAGCTTGAATTTTTGTTGCATTGCTAATTTGGCAAAAGTGCTTAATACAAAATTGCAAAAAATTTTTTATTTAATAGAATTTAACTGAAATATATATAAAAAAGTGTTTGGCAGGAAAACCGGCACTAGTTTTAGAACTCACCATCACCTGGATCATAAACAGGCCTCGTATTAACATCTTCCAAATCATGTGGCTTAAATGAAACTTTACCGCTGGGCACCTGATCCATTATTAATTGTGCCTTTGCCAGCGTGTAAATGTCGACGGCATCCTTTAGAGAACTCTCACCACCTGTCGCTGAACGGCTATTTGTTGGGAGTGATTGTGAGGCTGCGATGAATGCTGAACTTGGACAAAACCAAATGGCTGATACGAACAAAGAATACCAAAACACCATTTTATCGTACTGCATCTTATTATTTGTTGCTATTTTTAGTTTTATTATTATTATCGGTACTAAATGAGCAGCTGAAAGAAAACCAACAAGAAAAGTTAATAGAAAAATATCGAAATTACTAAAGAAAAAGTTATTACAGCAAACATTTTCATACTAAAGTCTTCAGTAACGTCGGTGGGTGTTACACATTTTAGTAAATATATTTACATATTTGCAAAAGATTGAGAAATTTAATACTGCAATTACTTAGTCTTTACCACAGCTGGTATAAAAATATGCATTTAAAAATAAAAATATGTATTTAAAAATATGTAAATATAAATTTATAAAAATTTAAATTATATTAAAATGTATAAAAATATTTAAATGCGTAGCAGTTTAAACATTAAACAAATTTATATAGTTTTTTGAATGCTTGCCATCAAGCACATGTACATGTCAAGCAAAGCGTAAGAAAAGCTATCACAATCCGTTCAGGATTACACCTCGGCCTCATAGGACTGTTGAGCGCAAGCATTTAGTTTTAATTTTATATTGAACTGTTCGAGACAGCAGAAAACATATTTATTTGTTTAGTAAGACGTCCTAATTTCCATATTGTGTTATGGATGCTCAAAATTAAAACTCAATTTTTTTTTTTAAGTTTTCTTTCACAACTTGCAGATGAAAATAATTCAAATAATTTTATTTTCTTCAGTTCGAAATTTTTTTTAAAGTATGTAAGTGCTTGAAGAGTCGTCAAGCATGAAAAATATCAAAATTTTTCATCAATCATAGTGTTACACATACAAAAAACAGTTTCGCTATTAAAAAATTCCTATGGGAATTGTCTATAAATAACAAGAGTTTTACCGTGTTAACCAGACTTGGCCCCCTGCGACTTGTTCATGTTCACAAAACGCAAGAAACTTGTAGACGGGCGGTATGTTGCAATAATTTGGGAGATAAAAATCGAATTGTGAGAGAGTTCCAGGACATACTCGAAATGTTTTGAGTATTGGAAAATAAGCTGGCACATGTTATGGGCTGAGGGTTACTACTTTGAAGGGGAAAAATAGAAATTGATGAATGAATAAAAAAAAAAAAAAAAAATTTAAATTTAAAAAATTTTTTTTTGTTTGAGCAGGATTCGTAAATATGGGTATTTCCGCAGTGAAATTTGTTAAAAAATAATTAACACACTTATTTTGTGCAAAAAATGGTAAATTTTGACTTTTTAGAAATTTTACTTGTCAGTTAATTTTTCTTATTATATTTTTAAATATTAAAAATCTTGTCTGTAATCTGTCAAAGAAAAGTTTCAGATAATCGGTAGTGCAAGAGTAGATTAAAATTTCAAAATTTATATTATATTATTCAAACTTGTTTTTGGAACTTGGAAAGGAAAATCTGCATGCAAAATCACCGTTTTATTAGATCACATCTTGCAACTTGGATCTAATAAGTCTGTCCACTTTGAAGATTTTTAATCTAAACTCTTAAAACTTATGCTCATTAATACTTAAATGTTGTTTAAAACTTTTTACAGTCAAATTAAACTTTTAAAATCTGCAGAATTACTTCCATTTATTATTCAAAATCAGCCACTGTACGATGTCAAATTTAACACTTTTTACACACTGAATATATAGTCATTTATTCTGTTATATTGTTGTAACTTAACAAATTAATTTACACTGCCTTAAAGCTTAAAATTAATTATGCCAACACTTATTTTCCTACATGTTTCCATTAATAAATATAAATAAATAAATACAAATTCCTGTAATACACAACAGACGAGTACGTATAGTAATTTGATAGGGCCAACTGTAATTAAGTTATTTATTTTCCTTATTTGGCATAGAAAAGAAACCGACCGAGGGTAAACAAAATATATTTAAGGCGTTCATTAATTATATTGTAACTACAGAATTTAGATAATGTTAAGAATACTGTTTCATTGTCCTTTAGATACTGGCCCAGTTAGCTTGTTAAAGGAGGAGACATATAAAATTTCTTAGCTGCACAATGGCGGTGTTTTAATTACACAGCCACAATATTAAGGCATAGTCAAGCTTAAATATAACTTAAATAAAATTTAACACAAGTTTTATTAATGGGATGAGGGATCTTGGCCAATTTTATAATAATAGCTCTTTTTTGTTTTCATGTTTAATATAACGCTTAAGCATTAAACACATTCAAGACAGCAGGCTACCGACTACAACCTCTCAGAATTAGAATACATGTGTTTATAAGGGGAGTATAGGATCCGCCAAATAAATTTTTTTTTTGAAAATGCTATAAAAAAATCAACTGAATATTTTCTCAAATTTCTTTTTTTATTTGAAAGTACAATCCTTCCGGTTAATAATGGAAAATAATTTCATTCAAATGGCTGCCGCGGCTGGCCATGCAGCAGCCTACACGATCGGTCCAATTTTTAAGCACATTATCGATTGTGTGCAGCTGTATTTCAGCAATGGCTTCACGAATATTGTCCTTTAAAGCGTCAATTGTCTCTGGCTTGTCGGCGTAACAGTTATCTTTGACGGCACCCCACAAATAATAGTCCAACGGCATCAAATCGCATCTCCGAGGTGGCCTAACGACATCAGCACTGCGGCTGATAATGCAATCTTCAAAAACAGGGCGCAAAACATCGAGTGTAGCTTCGGCTGTGTGGCACGTAGCGCCGTCCTGTTGAAACCAAATGTTGCCAATATCCTCCTCTTCAATTTTTGTGGACAAAAATTCGTTCAACATGGCCCGATAACGATCGCCATTGACTGCAACGGCTACTCCTTGCTCATTTTCGAAGAAAAATGGCCCAATTATGCCTCTGGACCAAAATCCGCACCAAACAGTGACTCGTTTTGGGTGCGTCGGTTTTTCAAATGCGACAATTTTGCTTGTTTACATACCCGCCAAGATCAAAATGACCTTCATCTGAAAATATGATTTTTTTTGGCGAAATCGGCGTCTTCTGTAAGTCGATCGCAGGCCCACTTAGCGAAGCGAAAACGCATTGGATGCTCAACCATATTCGTTCAGCGGACGGATAAAACTAATTATCTGTGAAATCAGACAGGAGCTAAGTGTTACCATTCACGAAATAAGCACTAGTTGAAAAAAAACGTTAGATTGCGGACCCTATCTTATATTCAAAGCTACAAGGAAGGTTGTTGTTCGAGCTACTACTTGACAAAATTACAATTTATGCGTTTGTAAGTGAATTATTAATTTTAAGGAAGGTTGTTGTCCGTGCTACTTTTGTGTTCGTGTTAAAATTAAATTAAATTTCTATTTTCATAAGCGACAATAAAGAGATTAATGCTGCCAACACAATGAAAGTTTTTAAATAAATACGCGTTCAAAATGCTTTTAAACTGACCAAGAATATGAATATTGTTTAAAATCAAAAAAGCATAGTGTAATAGCTCTTTCAGCAATAAAAATATTTTTATGGGCGAACTCCCTTAGCTTCGGTCTTACGGCATTGAAAACTTATATACGACATGAGTATCATTTTCAAGTGCCTCAAAATGGTTTTCTATTGGTGCATACAATTTTAAAATATACTAAATCATACGATAGCCCAGTTCACAATCTCGAGCAAGTAGTCTAGCATCGTAGCATGAGCAAAATAATTGTACTCTACACCAACAAAATACATTGAAAATGCTCTCAAATACTCTCTCAATTTGCAAATGCTATAATGCAAGACCATTTGCACAGGATTGTGAATTGGGCTAATATTTTAAAATTTTATATCTGATACTTCATGTCAAAAAACATATTAGGCCTGTAAGCAGTCTTTAGTGCAAATGGTCTTGCATAACTCCATTTGCAAAATAATTGTGCTCTACAGCAATAAAATACATTGAAAATGCTCTCAAATACTCTCTCGTCGTTACTGTTTAAGTTGTAGCTGCCCGGTTCAAAATAATTAAATATGTAGTTGACTGCACGACTACAATTTTTACAAGCGGCATTTGTAGTCCTGTAGTCGGTTGCCTGCTGTCGTGAATGTGTGATATTACCATGGGACTAAATTAGTAGTCTAGCTACATATATATATATATATATATATATATATATATATATATATATATATATATATGTATATATAGATATTTATATATATATATATATATATATATATATATATATATATATTCCTATATAAGGAAGTAGCGCTACTGACTGACTGACATATGGGTGAGTTTAAACGACTAGAAAGCTGATATTTCGACTGGAGGTGAATTTTTCCCACGCATAGATCCACTAACAAAAAGATAAAAGAGACAAAAAGGGTAAAAAATTAACAAAAAGGGTAAAAAATTGGCAAAAAGGGTAAACAACGGTAAAAAGGGCATGAAGTGAGTAAAAAAGGGTAAAATTGGTATTATTATATATAGGAAATTGCGATAGTTAGACCCAATTTTTAAAAAGCATACGAATGCTGATGAAAAAAATAACTCCGCACCTACTTCGTACTTATTTCATATACATGTAAGCTTTTGCGGGTGAAAAAAGGGTTAAAAACTGGATTTCGTTACTTTTTTTTGCACTAAATGCATCTCCTGAACTTTTTAGTGTGTTCTATTCTTCTCAAAGACATCCGAGTAGGTTTTGAAGCTGGGAAGTAAATTCAGACAGCCAATTAACGAGAAAGAAGCTTCATCTAAACAAAATTGTTGGAAGAAAATGCTCATCCTCGGTCAGTTTGAAATCAATGCAAGCAGAAAAAGATGCGAGGCAGCCGATGGCTATTTAGCTCTAATTCTAGCTGTAGTGGTATTTTATAAATATTTCAATAAGCTGAAAAGATCGTCTTCTTCTTGTTCTTCTTTAATACTTCGCGCAACAAAATCTTCTTCGATACGCACATTTCTTTGTCCTGTTTAGTGTAAAAAGTGTAAAATCATTAACTTGCTGCTGGAATTGCTCACTGGATGCATTGTGATAACAGTAAAATGGACAAAGTGAACTTCTCGTTTTATTTAATTTTTTGCAAAGTAGGTTAGGTTAGGTTAAAAAGGGCTGCCCGCAGTAAGCGAGAAAAACACTCGGAGGCCATCAAAAGGCCCATTGTGATGCCCAGAGGACTATACCCTACACACTATTCTCAAGACGAAGTGGTGGTTCCTGAGAACCACCCAGAACTTCTCATAAAGCCCGCCAGGGCAGCCAGCGGTGCATCCCTGAGGCAGTCAAGATTCCGCAGGAAACGAGAGCCTAGATGTCTAAGCCTACGCTCCTGCAGGGCCGGACAGTCACAAAGGAAATGCTGTACTGACTCCTCCTCCTCCTCATCGAAGCAGCTCCTGCAAAGTAAATTTCCACTAATTAAATTTCCGATAATTTAATAAAGGACTTGCAAAAACAAGTATCAAGATAATTGGCTACTAAATCGTTAGCAATATTTCTTATACAGCTATAACCTATATATTTAAAAAAACTCGCTATATATTTAAAAAAAATCTCTCCTTGTTCTTCGTTAATTTGAATTCAAATTCAACTGGGCGTATCGTTGCATCCCTAGTTAATACGTAAAAATTGTTATTTATACGCTAAAGTTCTTTAAAAAAAAGAAATAAACAGCAATTGCTCATATGCAGGTATCATATGTTGCCTTGTGTTATACAAGCCTTCGCTAACAACATCTTATCGCATGGCAAACTCTTAACACGTTTGCAAAGAAATTTACAAAAAAGGCAACAAACTGTGTAAGAAAATATATGGGCGGTCGTTAAAGCTAATGGACAAGATAAGAAAATTATTACAACAAGTTTAAGTTGTTTTTCTTAATACGGCTTAAATAAAATAAATGATCATATAACGGCAAGTAATTTAAGCGTCCATAAAAGTTGAAATCCATCGCCGTGATTCCAACACAAGCGCCTAAGAATACGAGGCAGCAACATTAAATTAAAACCATAAAAATACTTCATTGGCTGCATGTGTAAATAATAATGGCGGTATTATGACACGGTGTGTGTGTGTATGTGCGTGTGTGTATAGTCAGCTGATACAAAAGATGGTGTTAAGGTCGGTGTGGCAACACAGCATTTCTTTTTACATCCCCCCCAAAAAAGAATTGGAGGGTATATTTGTTTACTTTCTAAGAGCCACAGAACCGGATAAAAATGCGGGTTAGCAAATTTGCCGGTATATGGCCAGATTCAAAATACTTTTCCTATGCAATAGAATAGATTGTTTTTAGCCTTCCATGTATTTACTTTAAAAACTGCTTAGGATTTGCAAACATTATGTCATTCAATATTTTACTGCAGATGCTTTTTTGTACTCAGCAGTTAATGGCTGCCCGTTATATTGGCTTTAAAGAAAATCTTCTGGTTTTCTTCATTGAACTCTTAAATCTTTTATAAGGGTTCTGCTTGGCAAAATTACTTAATTAAAGTTTTAATTACGTTTGTCAGCTACTTGACAGTTTTTCTTTTTATTAATACTTTTTCCTTTTAACATGTTCATTTTGTTAATGGCCGTTATTTTTCCTATTTTTTTTTGCTGGATGCTGAAGGAAATAATATTTATAATTTATTCTGTGGCATTTGATCTATTTTTGCTTTGTAAATTGTAGTTTATGAAATTACACTTAAAATGCTATAGAAACAAAATGAAAATGAGCGCATGTTAAAATACAATTTATTTTCTTTTAGTATTATTCACATTTCAAAGTGTTTGCAGTGTCCTGTCCAAACGTTTGTTCTGTTTAATTGTCTCTGTTGCAACAGCAACTCATAAATTAAGTTGTTCAAATGTCGTAAAATTGTTTGCGTACGTAAAAAAACTAATTATTCTGCAAGAACTTTGAATTTTTTATATGAAATATTGTGCGGGAGAGCGGAAAAGTAAACATTTATTGCTCATCCTTTGGCAATAGTAGAACATTAGCGCTTTATAAACAAACAGCTTTAACTCGATTAAAGTCTTTGCATTGAAAGGCAAAAAGATTATTTAAGGCTCTTTTAATATTTTAATTGTACTCTGAAGTATGCTTAGAGCAAATTATAAGTCTAAAATGTTGGCTATTCATTTTTGCAAAAGCTTTTAATAGCCCGAAGGAAAATGTGTTTTAAATTACAAAACTTGCGACAAAAAAAAAAAAAAAAACAACTGTATATGGTGACATTTTTGTTTCGGTCTGCTTGTTTTCAAATTATAAGGCAACGATAAATGAATACCAATTGGTAGCTGCGTGAGTAAAAGGAAATTTTGTAAAATATTAGAAAGCCAGACCTCCTTCATATGGGCAGACATTTTTCAGGAACTGTGGTTGTTCATTCACTGATACCAGCAGAGTGGACCATAAATAAAACTACATTCATTGATGCCTGGAAAACATTTTAGAAGGTTTAAATTTGTGTCTTACTCGATTGATGCAATTTGTCATTGAAAGTCTTGCCAGCAGTAAAGTTTGTCACATACGATGTATTTGATTAGGTGGCATTGCCATGCACAACAGTTTGGCATATTGAAAAATGACAACAAAAGAAATGCCAAACGTGAACAAAGAATCACACACTCAGGTTCAAAATAAATTGTTGATGGTTTTTAAGGAAAAGCTTCTTTTGTGCTAAATTTTAAATTCAATCTAATATTCGTAATATGAAATTCATAAGGACGTCAATTTAATTTAAAGCTCAAGTAGCAGGTCAGATTAGTGAAAGTTTCGAAAGTCGTTACACTTTCATTATCCGTACTCATGTTAGCTTGCTTAGTTGAATGTGAAAAAAGTTTTTAGTTATAAAACTTTTCTGTGGAATTACAATACGAGAACTGTATCAATACTAAGCTGATGTTAACACACATTAAATTCCAGTGTTAATCTTTAGATATTTTCCTCATTCCCAATTTTTCTGAACTGTGTGGTAATGAGCGTGACTTTAGATCAGACATGACCAGAACAATTTCGCTCACTTATACAATAACATAATTGAGTCAAACAGAATGCACAATGGGTCATACCTATTAATTTGATTGTTTTTCTATATTTGTTGCAGTTGTCGCTGAAACGGCGACGAATGTACATGTGAGGCGGAGGTTTGTATGTTCTGTTTTTAAATATGAGGTTAAAAAGTGTGAAAGAAAAAATTTTCACTATTTTTGTGTATTCTAGAATAGAATATAATTTTTTTTTTAAAATATATATACATGTATACGTTTAAATATTTTGTTATAATATGTTTTTTAAATTTATTTAAATTTGTCTGTAACTTCCTGATTGTTGTTGAAAAATATGTTTATAAGTATATATGTATATGTGTTTTTGTTTATATTTATATTTATATGTAGTATTAATTTGTATATACCCTGCAGGAGATCGAACTAGTATCAAATTAGTATTGCACTAGTATAAAAATCACCAGTAGTAGTTCTCAACTGTGAACTGTCCTATACCATGTTAATGCCCAAATTAACATTGATTGTGTTTGGAAAATTACTAGTACCATTGGTACTAGATGGAAACTAAGGGGATACTATTAGTACTATTAGTACTAGATAAGTACTAGTATAATTTCTTCTAATCGGATACTAGTACAATCAGTTCTGCATTCTCAGAATAAAATAATTATGGAATATAAATATTTTTATAAAAGTAATTGTTGTACAAGATTTTTGTAAGAAAATATGTATGATCCTATTGAAAAAATTAATTGTTTCTATCTAAATAAACTTAAATGATTTTTTTTATTTTTTTCTATAGAACACATCATTTCTTGTGTAAAAAAAATTGTTAGAAGTGTATTTTCTTAAAAAAACCAATTTTCCTATATAGAAAGGTATTTTAAGTTAGGAAAATTTATGCTTGTTACGAGCACATAATTTTTTATGGAAGATTTTTTTTATAAAATAGTATATTTTTCTATAGAAAAATGAATTTTTTCATTTTAATTCTTTAGCATACAATACTTTTTCATACAACGTACTGAATATCTCCCATTGTACATGGGTAAAATGAGAAACAAAATGAAAAAAGTTATTCTCACAGAAGACAAAATAAAAGAGAATAAGAATACGTGTGGCTTCGAGTGGGAAATACGTTCTTCCTGCTGAGCATACCTGATTTAGATGAGTACTGATGACTAAAGTATAGCGCTTTTCAAAAACAGATCTTCTGCTCTGTTGTTTATATTGAAAATTAAATTGGTGTTGATTTTCCTCCATTTTTGTGGAATATTGATCATGTCTCTTAGAATATAATATTACGAATCTTACTGCCTGCTTATGAAAATAAAATAAAAACTTTTGTTTTGAATTTCATATTGAATACATAAACAAATTTAGTTTCTTTTATTGTTTGTTAGTCTGTCTCTCAATTGAATTTAATAATTTTTGTTTATGAAACTTTGTGTTAACTAATGCTAGAGTTAATGTCGACGTCGTCGACGGCGTCAAATGTCAAAAAAAAAGTTTAATCGTATGAAATTGTATGAGAGCAGTTAATCTCAACGCGTTGCAACGCCGTAAAAGTTCAATCTATTTCAACTTTTTCGGCGTCGACATTAACTCTAGCATAAGAACATCAGAACAATTTCAGTTGTGGTTCACTGAAAAAAAAACGTTAAAGTAACCTTTCAACTGTTAGATTTCATCGAAAGAAAAAATATTAGCATTTAAATATTCCAGAAAAGCAAACACTATTCTTTATAAACAAAAATGAAATACATGAATACAATTTATGCCTGTAACAAACGGAAATGGAAAATTTGCATAAATTATGCTGCCCACTTTACGGCTGAATTCGTCATGTCATATCAACAACAGAGAAATAACAATTAATTTGACGATATGACCTCAATATTGAAACCTTACAAATATTTGTAATTTCTTTTGTTTAAGTTTTCTTCTTTTGCTTTGTTAACAAATGAAAAACAAAAGGAAAAAAAAATAAAACTTTAAAAGCGATAAAACAATAAAAATAAAAACTCAAGTGTCCTTTATTGACTCACAGGCACAACACACTTGACAGTCAAAAGCAAACAAACTGACTCTACTACAGGGGTTGACAGGCTGAGTACAATGAAGTGGCATTGAGTGAATAAAAAGCAAAGACAACTTCCAGGCACTTTAAAATAGCAGAAGCATGTTTTTAGTGTAGGTGGTGAGATTTAACATGGGCTTAAATTTACCAGTAGTTGTGACACATTTTTCATTTAATTTCAAAAAATATATTAAAAATTTTAATTGTCTACAGAGTTTGTAAAAGAAATTTTCCTATTTTCATTATTTTATTACTCGATTTAAACATTTTTATTTGAAAAAAAAACAAAAGTACACTTTTTGTACCCTTCATTAGAAATGGGAGTAGGGTGCAAGTATGTTTGTTCGTCTGTCTGTCTGTCTGTATGTGAAATCGGTTTTCCAAAGCACTTAGAAAAGTTAGAAATTTTGGTGTTAAGTTCACGTGTTGAAAATAATCCTAATAAGTGAAATAAATTTATTCGTTTTTTTTTATAAATTAAGTATATTGGATGTTTTTAAAAGAAATTTATTGGTATTATAATTTAGAAAAAGCAAAAATAAACAACACCAGGGCTGGATAACTTTAGTTTCAGAATAAGTTGGATTGCTTTTGCTGTTCTCTTTGAATTCGTTCCAAAGCATTTAAATTATTATACGATTTCATAAAAATATTTATATAATAATACAATATTTTTTAAGCTTAAGGTCTTTATGATATATATATATATATATATATATATATATATATCTATATATATATATATATATATATATATATATATATATATATATATATATATATATATATATATATATATATATATATGATACACATTGTTTTTTAGAATTGTAATTAAAAAATTTTTTTCATTGAAAGAAAACATAAAAAATAATAACAATTTCCTGAAGAAGTTAACCAAAGGTTAACGAAATATTGAAAGATAAATATATATATATATATATATATATATATATATCAGTCGCAAAGCAGCTCTGAGTCAGTTAACATCAAGCCTCGTTGGCAATTATCTTTTAAGTGCAGCCAGACCACTGATTGTTTACTCTCTTTCGAGAGTTTTGCGTCTCACTCGCACTAGTTAATTTCAACACCTCAGATAACTGTATAGTTTTACAGTTCTTCTGAGGAATATTCCGTGGTTAACTACGTTGCTACTTCCTATGTGAAGGCATAGGTCGTGTACAGTCAGTCACAGTAACGGAAAAAAATACGGGTTAATAACGTCGCCGGCATATAGTCTAAGTCACTCCGTCGGCATCTGTGCACCAAATACTTTGCAAATTTACTTTGTAAAGTATTTCAACATACAAATACAATATATATATATATCATAAAAACCTTAAGCTTAAAAAATATTGTGTTATTATATAAAAAAAAAGGTCGAAAAATTAGCAAATAACAAAAAAATAAAAAAAAAAAAAAATATTTATATATATAATATCTATATATAGATATTTCCACAAAGTCTTAACAAGTGATAGGAAAATATATAGAAGTTTTCAGTTAGTTTTGTTGGGATTCCGACACTGACGGCCAGCTTATGCCCTACTTTTCTACTTATTTTGAAAAATTAATGATATTCAAAATTATGGTGAGAATTTTTATCCAGCATTCTTATTGCCAATTTAAATTCAATTAAGATTATTGATAGGCTGTGTTCAGAAAATTGTAGCATACAGAAAATAACCAAACGGTAACACTAGTATTAAATAAAAGTGTGTTACCATCGGTTTGATACTGTTCTAGTATGTAATTTTCTAATAAAATTGTCATAAATAAAATCAGATATCATATTCAACTGAGCCACCCAACAAGAGATGAAAAACAAAAAGTACGCATGAGTACTGATGACGAAAGTGTAGCGACTTTCGGAAACAGGTATTCTACTCTGCTGTTTAAGTTGAATAATTAAGAACTAATGTTGACTTTTTTTCTGAGTTTAAATAAATTTTGCAATAATTAGCCTATCAATCTTAATTGAATTTAAAATTGAAAATTATTTCTTATTGCATGTTTATTATTTATTAGTGGGAAAATACGTACACATGTGCACATACACTATATAGCATTTAGAAAAAGTAAACAAATGCCACTGATTGCTTAAATTTTTTTTGAACGTTTATTACAATTTCTTTTCTTTTTTTTCTTTCCTCACAAGTTGACATATGTTGGCATTAACAACAATCATGTTAAAAATAAAAAAATAATAAATAAAACATTTTTGCCTATTTCACGATATTGAAAGAAAACTTTTTACGTAAAATTAAATTCGAAATAACAATAAAGTTTTATTATTTGTTTTTACCAAGTTAATGATTATAAAAATAGTCTCAGTATTCCCTTCATATTACAATAATTTGAATTAAAAAAAATGCTTAAAAAATATTGCAGATTTGAAAGTGATAAAAATTTAAAACTTAATATATTGAAGAAACTCTTTGCCAGTTGATTAGGATATTTGGGCTAAGTCGAAGATAAAGTCCTTGAAATTAATCAATAATAACTAAATTTGGGATCCACATGAATATTGTGTTAACTTTCCTCGAAATGTATGTTAACGAAAAAACAAAAAAAAAAAAAAAAAACAACACATATTTCCGAGATCTACGACATATTTTTGTGTTTCTTTATAAAAGAATTTGTCGTCCTATAGTGCATATAAAACACATTTTCCATATCTTCCGAAGAACTGAGTGGCAGCCATCTATCAAATATAACGAATATGAGTCAAATTTGATATTGGACAAATTTTAGTGTTCAGCGGTACTTTTAGAGCACCAACTGTGTTGAAAAAAAGCACAATCATCTCTGCTTTACACCCACAACGGAAATTATTATTATTCTCATTGTTGTTCCTGTCATGCACAATTTGTCACTCCGCATGTTCATAAAACAACTCATTTAAAGTTTCCTTTTTTCTTTAATAGCAGTTTTTTTATCGTTTATAAGCTAAAGCAAGAAATATGAATTTTTTTATATTTTCTCAAACTGGGAAGTGTAGCACGAACAAAGATCAAAATATCACTGTTTTTGGTTTTAGCAAAAAAGTAATAAAGAAATATTTCTTTATTTCGTTTCCAATGCGTGTGAGGAAACCTGTTGCCAATGTTTGAAGTCTATTATTAGCAGTAGGCTTTACATTTATTTACTGCCTTTTTTATAAAATAAAAATTGTTCTTGTTTGCAATACAACGTGCCAATTGAAACTCTATAATTAAGTTCCAAAAAAGCTTGAATTTTGTTAATACAAAATGTAATTTACAATAAAGCACTTTGATTTTAGTATTTCGAGTTTTCTGTTCCAGCACATAAAAAATGAGTGGCGCTATTTGGCAATTTTTCGACATGTTGTAATGGCAATAATCAGCTTTTCACTGCTTCTATAATGTCTTCCAGCTGTATTTTATTGCTGAAATAATTTAAAATAGTGGCAGTGTTGCCAGGAGAGCGTATAAAAGTTAAGATTTTTTTTCTCTGTACAAAGAGTTTTCAATAACAAGTAAAACATTGTGCCTGAACCACAATTCTAATCGATATCCTTTTTTCATACAATAACAAAATCCGAAAATTTTGTTTTTGTTTAATTATTCAACTTAAATAATAGAGCAGAACAGCTGTTTTCAAAAGCCGCTACATTTTCTTTATCAGTACTCGCCGATTGTTTGACGCAGTTCTTGTATGTAATTTCCTAACAAAATTTGTATATATAAAAACTGATATCATATTGAACTAATATCACCTAATAAGAAAAATAAAAAAAAAATATAATTGAGTTCTGATGATGGAAGTGTTGCGGCTTTCGAAAACCGCCGTTCTGATCTCCTGTGTAGGTGGAATAATTATAATTTAAACTATTTTGAAACAAAAATAATTCTTATTGGTTTAAATAAAAAAGTCTCTTTTAGAATAAAAACTTAATTTTTTTCGATATAATAGAAATATCTCTATATGTTAATAATAACATCTCTATATGTTAATGAAATAAAAAAAATTTTAGTTTAATAGTTCATGTTTAAATAATGCAACTTTTAAAGAACAAAAACCAAAAGTTCATGTTTGTTTGTTTTGCTTCAGTGTATATTCCGTTTTAGGGTAAGTAAAATAAATTTGTTTAGATAATTTTACACTATTAGTAAAGAAAAAGAATTACATTTTGAATAAAATTAAGTCTGAACCTGGTTATTGTCCTGCCACAACTATGAAACATATGCAATGGTTTTTGAGCGAAACGTTACGTATGAGTGATATATCAATACATATGTTTGGCCAAATGTTACTCATACGTCACGGGTTCAGAATTCTGATAATGCTTAATATATGCATGGCATGATTTGAATTATTTTTAATTTGCACGAATTAAAAGTAAAGTGAAGAAGTCATCGAATCGACATTTTGCTAATTTTTAATATCATCATTAAAATTTACACCTGGCAGCCTTGATTGCATGCTATTGCGTACGCAAGCATGCCGGAATAAATTTGTTTTTAACGAATTAGTTTGAAATCTTTTAAAATTATTACTTGAATTATATTTATTTTGCATTTGAAATGTTTGAGTAAAGAATAAAGAAACTTGTATAAGCAAATGATCCCACACATTCTTCGACACATTTAAATGTGTTTAACTTTTGGCAAGTGTGTGAATTTCTTTTACAGCATTTTAAGAAAACTTAAATTGTGTAAATTTGTAAAGTAACAAAAGCAACAATAGATGTGCGGATTAAATGACTGAATAAATGATAGCACACGGGCCCATTTTAACACGTGCAGGCATAATTTCTTTAAGTTGATTTCGTAAAACTAATGAAATGTTTGTTTACACAAGCCTGCACGTTTGACTTGAGTGAACAATTTTACTGAATTTCTTAAAGCTTTCCGTGCAAATTTTCACTCACTTTCATTGCTTGGGCTCCATAAACAGCTTTTAATTTTTTTTCATTTTATTTTCCTTTTAATTTACTGTAAATTTTGATATTTTAACGTCCTGCATAATAATTAGTTTGTTGTTTGGTGTTTATTTTTGATGTGATTTGAAGTCAATTATGGAAAAGTTTATCCTAAAAGAAGCGGAGCTGTTTTGTCATCTAGAACTAATTTATAAATCTAACATACAAAGATTACACGACTGTTATATACGGTTATAAGAAAAGTTGTTTAAGGGGTTTGAAAGAAATTTGTTATAATAACATGTTTTTTTAGCCTTTTACTTGTGATGCTTAAAGGCAAAAAATTTTGATATTATTTTATTATTCAACAAGTAAACATGTTTTATTCAGCTGCAAATCTTAAATTAAGTTATATGTTTTCCAATACTACTAAATTTTACTACGCTATCTTTTATTTATATATGAAGCTATTTTATTTAATGAATATAATATTTGACAAGTGTGACCGCAACTTTATGTGACGGATGCGGATGTCTGAAAAATAGATGTGTCACTTGTTTGCCTAATATGGCGTTCAGATATACAAGTTAATTGGGCTTACCGCAATTAATGCCATTATTGAGCTCAATTAACCATGTAAAATTTTAACTAATATATTGTTCTAACTTTTCAGCCTATGATTTTTATTTTAAGTAATAATAAATGCGTTAAATAAATAGTTTAAAAGTTATTATTTAATAAAAATATGCCTCAAGTTTATTACCTAAAATTTTAATTAAGTGCTTGCTCAATTAACATTTTATTACAATAATTGCATATGCAGCACAGATAAAAAGTGTGTGTAATGAGCAAAACACAACTCATTGAACAAAGTTAGTCGAGACTTAGCACCTAAATTGTGGAAAAAGGAAAAAATAAACATCAACAAAATATTTTAAGCCACGTTGAAGTAAAATTATTGACATTAAATTTATTATTAATTTGAAATTAAAAAAAAGCTTGAAGTCCTCATAAATATGTAATATTTTACTTTTAATTGTCATACGTCTATTGATTTGACTAAATTTCGCGCGTGTGACTTGTGTTTTATTCTAAACTTATTAATCGCCTTTTACAATCGAGAAATTGAAAGGCAGAGATTTCTTTTAAGATCCCTTTCGGTCACGCCTAAAGCTTTAACAGACAGAGACGCGAGGTTTGCTTGGTCAATGTTTGTGTGAATATTCCAAAAATTGGGAAAGAGGAAAGTCCAGTGCAGATGATCAAGTACTACACGTCTTACATCTTGTTAAAGAATGACACTGAACAATTTATTATTTGACAGCCAATTTACTTTCTAACCTCAAATATATCGGCTTCATGTAATTAAATAGTTCGGTTAATGGTCATATAACATTGACTGTGTGAACAAAATTTAGTAATTTGGTAAACAAAATTATAGATTTCGCATATTCCTGCGTAATATGAAATTCCATGGAAAATACTAAATTTCATTTGCAGCTGAGCCTGTTTCTGGGAAATAATACCGACTGTTTAACATCTTGTGTGCTGTTACGTGTTTAATAGTATTAAATGTTTGCTAATGCTTTTAAATTAAAGGGTTTGCTCTTCAGTTCAAGCACGTCGTATTTTCGGCCAGCAAGAATTAAATATGAGGCAATATGCCAATAGTATCATCATGGCTGGAATTTATGTACGCCTCCTACTGCATTGTTTGTCACTTATGAAATTAATTTGTAATTTGCAATGCAACTGGTTGAAGCAACAAAATATAGGGTGTCCCAGTAGGAATGCACTTTTTAAATTTAAACATAAATAAGGGTTTTTTTTTTTAAATTTTTGAATTGGATCGATCGAAATTTCAATGCAATTTATACAGAAATTGCGGTTTTTCTTTTTCCAAACTATTAAATGGGAAGGAGTGTGTGTGTGTGGTCAGTTTTCCGTAAATGTCCAATTTTCTCAAAAAATATTTATGCATCAATTTCTATTTCGTTCCCTTCAAAAGCATTTGTTCAAGTTAAATTTATATATTTCGGAATTTGATTTTTAGCAAAAAATTTTTAATATTGTTTGTGCTGGTAATTTTCTCAAAATTACAAAAAAGTTTAAAATTGATTAACGAGGGTTTTTTTCTAGTTCTCGAGGCGGTTGTTATATGGCCATTTAGTTATGTGCTTGAGCCCCTTCGGCTATTAAATTTTGATCTATTACCCCAAAAGTTGTGCCCTTTTCAATCTTGAAAACAGAAAAAAAAATCGTAGGAAACATAATTTATTGAATACAATGACTGAGACAAAATATTAGGATTTTTTTTTTCATAATTTTGGAACGAACTTCCTGCCATACAGAGTTAATACCGGCCGATATGCCAACAACTATTCTAACATTATTTTTGTCGATTGTTGTTTTCCACGTCTTCTTGATGGCTTAGAGTACAACAATCTTATTTCACTGGTACTGTTTCAAGTATTTTTTACTATGTACTTCTATTTTTTATACCAAATTTTAGGCAAATTCTTTAATTTTGCTCGTGAACACTTCAGTGACAGTCACAAACTACAACTAAACTTGAAAAAATGCTGAAACAGTGCGATAAGTCGTAAGTTCGTGGGAGTTGTACCAACATAAAAAACTCCAGTCGAATTATATTTAAAAATTCACCTTACTTTTTGAACAGACTTCGTATGTGTTTGCTATCACTTGCCGGAGAATTTTTTTTTACCACAATTAATGTTACGTCTATTAAATATTTTTAGGTTTGCAATTAAAACTTTTCATGAAACCCAATTGAAATGAAGAATGTATTTTTTATTTATTTGCCGTACCTGATTCAACGATGATTTTTTTTTAAATTAATTTTTTAAAAAATCTGTAAAATTAAGTTCTTTTTTAAATAATTTTGTATATGAATAACTCTCACAATTGGGTTACAATTTTAATCAAGTTTTGCTATTCAGTTGGGTAATGAAATTGTCTTTTTTTAATTGTACTTTTTCACTATTCAGAAGCACTTTGAAAATGTCTAAAATATTTTATAGATTCTATAAATCTCTAAATATTATTTTCTAACTGATTTCAATTTTGCCGCTTAACTTTTTGTTATTCCGTCAACGTTCGTTTGTTAGATGCTACCGCCAGCGACACTTGTTGAACAATGCGATGATGGTCGTTAAGTGTAAAGACTTTTATAAACCAAAATAAACGTTCAGTTTGTAATGTTGTTGCGATTTACTAACGAGTGCCACCATACACAAGCACAAGCACACGCACACGCACACTCATATGCACGCATACCCCAGCACTGGGAAGAAGAGCCCACCAGTAAACAATTTTTATCAGTGTAGAAGTTTCCATGGTGTATTTGTCGTTGTGTTAATGTTAACATTAACATGAATACGAGCAATAATACCAACAAGTGGCCAATAGCAAAACACGAACGTTTTCAATCAAATCGTTTCTGAAAAGAAATACAACACGATTGTCGATAATGAAAACAACAACAACAACACGCTGTGTAGCACACACTATCATGGGGGTGAGAAAGCTTTTGAATTTCTTTTCCGACCAAAACTGCTTTCTTTCGGTGGTAGTAAAGCTCTGCTTATCAATGAAACAATTTTATGAATGAATTTTTTGTTGTTATTTTTGCCATTTTTTTACATTCAATTTGTGAAGCTTAATTTTCTTGTGTTAATGTTTATGTGTATACAGCACACGCCTAGGCCGCAGCTTGAAGTTCATTGTTTCCAAAAGCAAGAGCTATAAAATTACAAAAGAGCAACGTGTGTGCGTGTGCCTCCGTGTTCTTGCATTTTCTTGGTTATTTTCCTGGTTCAATATTGTTATATATTCTGTTTTTATTTTTAAACTGTTAAAATAAAATGCATGTGCTTAACACTTTCTCTGAGGTTGTTAAAGTTTGGTACATATTTTTTAATCTGCCTATTTATTGGTCAACCAAATAATATTTTATGGAAGTTGTAGTGTATGTGCACTTATGCACATAACTGTAAATAAAATAAGTTCAATAAAATTTAAGTAAAAGAATAATTCTGTTTGGTCAGCACAAATCGTAAGTTCAATGAAATCATTTGTTGATGTTTAAATTTTCAATGCCAGTGTTTAAGAATTGAAATTTGATATATATGTTTATCGTGAGAATTTGGAACTATGGCAAATTGTCACCAAGTACTATTTGTGTGAAATAAATTTTTTAATATCGTATTGATTATTTTTGACTTTTATAAAATTGCTGACCAATATAATATTTTACTATATAAGCCATGAATTTTGTTTAATAAAACCAGAATTAATCTAAAGGCAAAACAGAACACTTTGTTTTTATTTCTGATTCTCAAAAGGGCATTTTAATGCTCAGATAATGCGGCAGGAGTGCTAAGACAATACTCACTTAGACAAAAATACATCCTTTTTACTAAAATATAAAATAACATTATAAAGTGATAAAGTAAGTAAATAAATATAACCGAAAGTTGAGCATCGACTTTGTTATGAAATAAAAGCCACATGTCCTGGCCTAGTTGCACAAAATACCTCTCAGCAGAACCGATTCCCATGAAAAATATTGTAACTTTTAAACAGGATATAAGGGATAAGCAAATTTGAGGTTAGGCAGTAAATTAACTGTCAACTGATAAAATCTCAAGAATTAAGTTGTCATCCTTTTTTTTCCTTTTTATCTTGGATCAGCACTTAGGGGATGACCCGTATATATGCAATGCATTGCGCCGGAACTGAAAACGAGGGGATAGTATTGAGGGGACAGATTAGGAAAGATGAGAAGATAGACAGTTTTTTTGTAGATATTTCAACCTTTTTTACTTCGTCGGTTAATTTTTGCTACAGGGTCGACAAACATATATTTAGTAAAAAGATGGGAAATTTTAACCATGGAAAATCGGCCGACCATTGTTTGAGTCGATCCTTTGTGAATGGGCTGTTTAAAATACTGAACAAAAACAACGCATTTTTCAACAAAATCTTCTATAGCGATGAGACCCATTTTCAAGTAGGCGACAAAATTTTCGCATATGGGGATCCCAAAACCCAGAAATAGTTTTCGACAAAGCCTTGCATCTAAAGAAAGTGACCGTGTAGTGCGGTTTGCGCTCAGGCGGCATCATTGGCTCGTATTTTTTCGAAAATGAGCAAGGAAACCTTGTCACCGTGAATTCCCTGCGCAACAAAACCATGACAACCGTTTTTTTTTAGTGGCCACAATTGGCCAATGTTGACATCAGTGATATCTGGTTTCAGCAAGCCGGCTCCACAAGCCACACAGCTGGCCAAACAATTCATTTATTGCATGAGAAATTTTCTGGTCGCACAATTTCTCCATTTGGCGATGTCAAGTGGCCGCCTCATTCTAGTGATTTAACGTCACTAAATTAATTTATCTGGTGCCACTTGAGAGAAGGTTTCTACGTGAGTAAACTACACACAACTGACGCTCTGAAAGATGAAATTCGGCGCAGTGTTCTTAATATAAGCGAAGCTTTCTTACAAATGTCTCTCAAAAAAGTGGACGCCAGCCGTTGTGCATTTGTCCGACATCATATTCCATTATTAATTTCCTAATTTCTTTTTTCTTTACATTGGCATTAATAAAACCAAAGTTGCCATGAAGTGTGTTTTTAAGCCAATTTATTTGGTAATCTAAAATTTGCTTACGCCTTATAATAAAATGTATTTGAAATAAATTTTTTGAAATTTTTTTATAAATTTTTTTCAATAAATTGCATATCAACCTGAAGTAATACAATACGAATTTTCAGCATATGAAATGGTATATTTGCATATTAAACAGTTCTGAAAAGTATGCAACGACTTTTGCATGTCTATATTTAAGTATGAGAAATGAATATAATATCACGTTACTTATCCGCCCCAATGTACACGTAATAATAAACTTATTGAGCATTCAAAAATGTATGCAACAATTGCTTAAACATTTTTTACAGTTAAAAACATAAAAGTTGAAGAATGTCTCTAGAAGAGTAGGTTTTTTCATTTTGAAATGAAAACAAAATTTTTTTTGAGAAATTCGTGATTAGATTTTATTATACCCGCCGCTAAAAATACTTAAAGGGTGTAAATAATTTCGTCATTCCGTTGAGGAGAGACGACTTTAATTTGCGATCCCAAATATTATATATCTAAATGCGGGATCCTTTTACGAATATGGAAGTCGAAGAAGCGATCTTTCCGTCTGCCGGTAAGTAACAGGTGGTCCTCCAGCGTGAACTGCGCACCATGCAGTCACTTTGAGCGGGTGTCATGGCCCCTCGTGCATCACTCGAGAATTTTCGGTGAATCAGAAGCGATAGTTTTGCTTGTTCACGTAATGTTCGTGGGTCACAAAATTTCACAAATTATTAATAGATTTTAAATATTAAATGTCTTGTTATTCAGCGTATGTCAAAAGAAGAACCAAACTCCAAACACCAAGTTATTATTATTGTTAATTCAAATGAATTGGAAATGAATTGAAATTCATTTCTTCTAACTCATTTGAATTAATTCAAAATTAAATCAAAAGAATTGGAAATGAATGGCAATTCATTTTTCTAACTCATTTGAAATAATTCAAAGTCAATTCAATTCAATTCAAATGAATTGGAAATGAATTGCAATTCATTTTTCTAACTCATTTGAATTAATTCAAAATTAATTCAAATGAATTGGAAATGAATTGCAATTCATTTCTTCTAACTCATTTGAATTAATTCAAAGTCAATTCAATTCAAATGAATCGGAAATGAATTGCAATTCATTTTACCAATTCGTTTGATTTAAACATGAATTGCAATTCATTTTGCCCAAATCATTTGAATTGCAAATGAATTGCAATTCATGTTTGCTAAATTCAAATGAATTGATTCAAATTTCACTCAATTCGTTTTTTGGCGAAAAGAATTAATTAAAAAAAAATTACCAATTCAGTGCACGAATGATGCGCCATTTAATTGAAAAATGAATGATTCGTTTACAACTCTGCTATTTTTGTTTTTGCTTCTTATTTTTCTATTTTCTGAATAAAAATATTCTAAGAATTTCTTGAACATGTACAATTGAACGTTAACGTGTTTTACAGTTATTTTTTATTAAATAAATATCTTTTACCGGCCGATCAAAATATGCAAATCTGGTTAAAGTGTTGGTATGGCCATGACAACGTTTACTTCTTTCGATCAGCTCCTTAAGTAACTGGTTTGTGATAACCTGCTAAATGCTTTGTTGGCCACATTGATATCTTAATATCTTTGTTTGCATGAAAGCAGCATGTGTGTGTGTGTGTTTATCTATTTCCTTTCTTATTTCCTTTCACTGCCACGCACATCCCGTGGTGTAGGCGGTTTTGGTTTTACTTTCGTGTCTTTTTGTTCTATTCATTAAATGTTAATGTTTTTGTGAGTTTAAATAGTTGAGGGTGTATGAAATATGTTTCATGGGCATTTTTGGACCAAAATAATAAATATTATGGTTATAACGAAAACAAAAAACAATTAAACATCAAGTGTTAAATTAATAACAAATAAAATGGAAAAATGTTGGCGTTATCAGAAAAGTGCTGTGGGTTCAAAAGTTGCCATTAAAATATTTTAAGGCAATTAAGTTAAGTATCTACTGCTTTTTGGCTTCAGCCTATTTTCAGTTTAGATTATCTTTATGGCAAACAAATTGAGCGGCATAAATGCTAAGCTGCGGCCACATAAAAATGTCAACATTTCAGTTTAATTATATTTTGTTGTTTTAGACGAACGCCAGTAAATAATAAATAAACATTACAAGGCCATTTTGCGGGTTTCCTTTACACTCGTACAGTACGCGTTTTGTTGTTCTCTGTGAAAGTCAGGGAAATGGTAAATAAATATCACAAAATTATTCCTTGTTATGCTTTTTACAGCCGTATGGGATATAAAATTTAATATTTGGAAGATATTTATTTATGACTTAATTTGGCGGCGGCTTAATGTTCAAGTTTATTACCATTACGATGTCTTGTGAAATGACAGTATAAATTTCTTCATCATTTTTGTAAAGAAAAATTTACATTGTAGGAAATATTAAAGGAGAAAAAGTCAAATGCTGTTTCCGATTTTTGCCAATAAATTTTTATACTCTCGATTTATAAAATACAAGAGCTGTTTGTGAGTAAAATATTTTGTTATAGTAAAAAGGATCTACTGTAGCAGACGTATTATTGCAGGATCTTTAAACCGCATTTACAGCTTTTTGTATCTTTTATAGTTTAGAAGATATTTCACTCTTTTTTTTGTATCTTTTATAGTTTAGAAGATATTTCACTTGAAATTTAAAATTTGTCGTTTTTTGTCTGGATTTTTTGTTTGTTTTTGGCTGTAACCTTTTTACTAACAAAAAGTTAAGTGGTGCCAGTTAGAATTATCCCTGCGTTAAATGAGGATATCCTCGTTATAAGTGTAACTGTTGGAGTAAAATTACTCAAACTTCAAGATATATTTCGGAAAGCCTGAATTTGCAGGCATGTAGACTCAACCCAATGTATACAAAATATATCTTTAATAAATTGTTTATACTTAAAAAAAAAATATTAAAAAATAAAGTTTTAATAGTGTTTTAATTATAAAACTATTATGAAAAAATATGTAAAACATGTTTCACGATGCAAAAATAAGCTGAAACATAAAGTCAACTGCTTAAAAATTTTCATTTGCCATATTTTGCTTGCAATCACTTTGTGTAAAAGGTAATCGATAAAAATTGCTTGCTGCCCAGTTAATAGCTGAATGGCAAATGCTCTCCAATGGCCATTGTGAACCCTTGCAATATACACAAAGCAAACAGTTAATTGCGGCCACAAATATATAAATATTTTATTACCTTTTTAATGACGTGGGCTTCAATTTTTTTACATATTATTGTGACAATAAGTATCGTCATATATCGTATTTTTTCAACTGACTTTGTGGAAAATGTAAAGCAACTCATAAAGCGCCTTAAAGAAACATATTAAAAATGGATAAAGTAAATGGATGTAAAGCTTTCACTGCACATAAACAAATATAATTCTTCACTTTTTTCTTGTTTTTAACAAAAAGGATTATAGATTTTATACCCGTTTTATTACAATATTATTTATGGATTCCATTTAGTCCCACGTTTTGCTCAACGATTTTTTATTAAATGGACAAAATCCATGATAATTTTTTGTTGGAGTTGCAATACTAAATGGATGGCAATATTTCTGCTATGCAATATTTAGTGGAATAATTTAATATTACAAAAAAAAGTTAAGAACATTTAAAATAAAAAAAATACTAAAAAAATATTAACCTTTCGAAAGTCCCTAAAGCGTTTAAAGTCGTTAAGGTTATTAAAGAAATTCTTTAAAGCATTTATTTATTTAATTTCTTCAGATACAAAATACTCTGACGTGGGAATAGGTAGACATGTGTGTAGGAGAGTTGGCTAATAAGTAGTGAAAAGTTAAATAAATTTATTTATTAACTTAATTTGTAGCACTTTAATTTATTTACTGTGTGGTTATGAATGTATGGATTCCATGTTTAAGTGAATAGCAGCAGTAGCTTAAATATTTATCACGTACAGTGTAACAAAAAGAAACCTTCATAAAAATTATTCAGTTGGTCAGTAGCAGTCATGTGTGCCAACGTATTATCCATGTTCCTGGAAAAAAAATCACCTTTTCGTATGCTGTCATAGTTATATAGTGTCCGCAATCTAACGTTTTTTTTCAACTAGTGCTTATTTCGTGAATGGTAACACTTAGCTCATGTCTGATTTGACAAATAATTAGTTTTATCCTTCCGCTGAACGAATATGGTTGTGTATACGTTACGTTTTCGCTTCGCTAAGTGGGTCTGCGATCGACTTACAGAAGATGCCGATTTTGCCAAAAAAAATATCATCTTTTCAGATGAAACTCATTTTGATCTTGGCGGGTATGTAAACAAGAAAAATTGTCGCATTTGGGGCACAGAAAACCCGCACGCATACATTGAAAAACCGACGCACCCAAAACGAGTCACTGTTTGGTGCGGATTTTGGTCCAGAGGCATAATTGGACCATTTTTCTTCGAAAGTGAGCAAGGAGTGGCCGTTACAGTCAATGGCGATCGTTATCGGGCCATGTTGAACGAATTTTTGTTCACAAAAATTGAAGAGGAGGATATTGGCAACATTTGGTTTCAACAGGACGGCGCTACGTGCCACACAGCCGAAGCTACCCTCGATGTTTTGCCCCCTGCTTTTGAAGATCGCATTATCAGCCGCAGAGCTGATGTCGTTTGGCTACCTCGGAGCTGCGATTTGACACCATTGGACTATTATTTGTGGGGTGCCGTCAAAGATAACTGTTACGCCGACAAGCCAGAGACAATTGACGCTTTAAAGGAAAATATTCGTGAAGCCATTGCTGAAATACAGCTGCACACAATCGATAATGTGCTTTTAAATTGGACCGATCGTGCAGGCTACTGCATGACCAGCCGAGGCAGCCATTTGAATGATATTATTTTCCATTATTAACCGGAAGGATTGTACTTTCAAATAAAAAAAGAAATTTGAGAAAATATTCAGTAGTTTTTTTTATAGCATTTTCAAAAAAAAAAAGTTATTTGGCGGACCGTATATACGACGTTCCATGTACACAAAAAGAGTAGCAACAGCAATAAAAATAATTTCAATGAAACTGAAAAGAAATCATGAGTCAAGTAGGAGTTGTGGGAGAGCATTTGTTCCAATGCATGAATGCGAGAGCGAATGTCCTTTGCATGAACGTGGCATGGAAGAAGGTGTCTATCAATCATTGTTTGTTTAAGTTCTTAAATTAATAAAGTGAAACGTTTTTATGGGACTATTTAAGACGACTGCGGGGATAAGGTGACAACTAGGAATAATATGCAGACATTTAATATTTTTGGTCAGCTTGAGGTTTAAATTTTTTAAATTCTTTAAGCAGGAAGAATAACTTATTAAAACTGTAATAATGGATTTTTAGTAAAAATTAAATAGTGAAAATTTTTTAACGTTTTCTCTATCAAGTGTTAATTTTTTTCTGTTATTAGTCTATTAATCCTATAAGGAAAAATTCCCATAAGTACACAATTTTAAAATGACAAAATTGTTTATTTAATTTAAATAATGGGTGGGCAAATTTGAGGTTAAAAAGTAAATTGGCTTGAAAACATATCTCTTTTTTTGAAGAACTCAGTTTTATTGATACCAATGTAAAGTAGGGATATGGAAATTAATAATTAAATATGACGTGGGGTAAATGTTTACCTTTAGCACATCGCCAGACGTCTGCTGTTTTCCCAAAATTTTAAACCACATTTTGCAACTCGTTTCACTTGTCTCAGATAAAAAAATTAAAATTTTTTTTACATAAAGGCTGTCAAAAATTGAGGTATCATTTTAATTTTGCTGCAATTGTTTTTTCGTTGCAATTTTCATTCAAAGTTTTTATTTTTAGATTTAAAAAACACTGCGGTTGGTTAATTATTTCTCGTACAGTAAAGTAAATTGGTCACTAAGATCGTACAATTTGGCAACTTTAAAATATTTTAGGGGGCTTTTGAAATCGAAAGTGTCCAGCATAACAGTTCAAGAACTTAAAACCAACATTATCGAGCAGCTATCAAACATTGGAAACAGTTTATTGAAAAGCATGGTTATGTCTATGTGATAATTTTTATAAATTTAAAGAAATACTTTTATTTCAGTTTATTCCCACCAGGTTCTGTTTAAAAATTAAAAATAATGTCGGTCATTTTCATTTTCAAAAAATTTTTAATATCTTTTTATTAAAATGAAAATGATAACTAATTTTTGGGCACCCTTTATTAAACATATTTCACGTTTTTGACAGAAATTCATTGATATTAGAAATTAAAAATGTCCAAAAAGGCAGCTGCAGAGCTGGGAAAATTATCATTATGTTTTCTTTGGCATTTTAAAGTTAAATAAAAATAATTTGTTCTTTTTTTTATATTATAGAAATACAGAAATTGGTAGTGAAAATCAGAAATTTAATGATATTTCTGATTTTCACTGGTTGGTTGCAGGATGGTTCTAGGGTTAGAGTTTTAGCATGTCCATATGTAATTGTATATGTCGGTGTAATTCTCAATTGGTTTTTGAAAGATTGGGAGTTATTTACCACTTTTTTTGTTTAATTCTGAATGTATTTTATTAATTTTTATTTTAAATTTTTTTATTTATTATCTTAACATTTTTCAAATGCTAGTGTTTTATTTTACAAAATTAATTTGAAACCAACATCTGGCACAAAATTACTATAAACGATATACAATGAAATTTAAATACAATTTAAATACAAATTTCGATCGATATCGAGTGCGGTAATTGGCCTCTGGCTCATATCTAATTGATGCTTTAATCGGGTAAAAAAAATACAGAAGTAGTTTAACGGATACATGTTTTACTTATTCCAACTTCTTTTTAATGAAAATTTTGCTTAACTGAATTCAACTGCATTCGTATGATTAAAAATTTTATTTTTTGTATCATTTCAATTTTATAAGTTTATTTACGTATATGATTTATCCAAACGATAAAAAAAGAAGCGGATACATCATTGTCCAATGTCAGTCAGTCAGTCATGGAAATATAAATACTTCTGTACTCTTTTATAAATCACACATTGAATTGCTGTTTTAAAAGACATCACTACGCTAAAAATAGCATTAATATTATTTTTACATGGCTTTAAGTCGGGTAATATTTTTTTGTTTATAGGATTCTGTTGCTTTAATTTGAAAAAAAAAAAAAAAATACTTGCCATGATGACCTTATCATATGAATGGTAATAACGTGGTACAGAATGATACTATAGAAATAAATTGTTGACAGAAATATGCGAAGGCATGTAATCAAATTTCATATTCTAGATTACAAAACGTGAAGGGCCGTTTCTGTGGATCAAGTAAAAATCAATGAAATGATAGCTATGACTCAATTAAAACAGGGGGCAAACTACGACACTCGATATCGATCGAATTTCGTATATCAAATGTATTGAAATTTCGATCGATATCGAATGCGGAAATTTGGCCTCAGTATTTTTATTATTTGAACAGAACATATTTTAAAACATTTTCGATATGTGATAATTTTGAAGCACTACTTTAGTGACTGACTAAGAACTTCAAATTTTTCTTTTTATACTTGGCAACAAGTTTTTGTATAAGTGACGCCAAACACCAAAAAACACTAAGAATTTTTGCACTTTTAAGTGGCCGCAAGTAAACCAAACATATTTCCCGATTTTCGTGATATTTTGATATGCCATAGCCAGGGGAACAGCTGATAAAAAAAAACACTTCACAGGAGTGATAAGTATTAATTGGAATATGACTAATTAATTTTCTAACTAATTTCCCTTAATATGGTGTTCAGACATACACCTTAATTGAGCTTATCACAATTAATGCCATAATTGAGCTCAATTAACCATATTTTAATTAATGTCGATTTCTTTTCTATAAAGAATGCTACATTTTTTGCACTTTTCAATGGAAAATGGCAACATTATGGCATTTGAAAATAGTGAATTTATTAGAAATTGATCTACCATCTCTTATGAAGATGTGTTTTATTTTAAAATTGCTCCTAATTGTGTTTTTTTAGAATAAAAAGTGACAAAATGTTACATATTTTCTAGAAAAGAAATCGCCATAAGTGTTCGATCAATTAAGACTTAATTGCTATAATAGGGGGTAAAATTACAAATACAGCCCTGCTAAAAAGTGTGTTTAGTGAACAAAACACAACCCACTGAACAAAGTTAGTAAAGACTTTGCAACTAAAGTGTGCAAAAAGTAGAAAAAACCATAAAGAAAATATTTCGAGCTATATTTGGCAATTATTGATATTAAGTGTATTATTATTTAACAAATACAAAAAAAAGGAATACCAGATTTGAACTTGAAGTCCTCATGGTTTTATATACGAATGAAATTTTTTACCCTTTCAAGAGGGTGCTGTTGGCTGAAGTAGTAGAACACGAGTTTTACTTTTAGTTGTCATTTGTTAATTGAACTGACTAAATTTTGTGTGTATGAGTACGAAGATAATTATGTCTGAAGACCATATTACACAGTAAGCAATAATAAAAATAAATTTATTTCAAATTTCATCACTAACTTACAATTTTCAACAATATTTACTTCACTGTTGCTGTCACTAGATATCCAATGCTTTCTATAAATAGAATTGTGTATTAATGCTGAATCAGTGTTCAAAGGCAATAAATATAAATAAATAACAAATCCGATATTGTTTCATTTTTTATAATTGCTTTAGTAATTAAATAGCCCTCCCATTTTATATTAACGAATATCAAAGTGATTGTCATATTGCGTACAGAAAAACAAAATTATGCCATATTAATTGTTCATTCCATCAAACACTTCTGAAGCAAATATTTTTATCGTATTTTCTTTTATCGCGTAATTAATGTTTATATCTGTAGTGTGAAATGCAATGATGAATAACAATCGCAATGGGACATAAGAGTTTAATATATCAGTGCTAACTTCGACACACTCGCATACGTAGAAAATAAATATTTGCCAAACTTAACTAAATATTATTAATAAAGTGTCAATAATACAAATCAAACGCAACACCCACCAACCAGGAAATTAAATGGGAAAACAAACACAGCAAATATCTGAGTATCATTGCACTGTGGGGCAAGAAGGTTTTCGAAAATATATCTATTACCCTATGGTGGCACAATTGTCCAGCAACTGCAACGTTTTCAAAGCACTTGCTTGGCATAGATGATGCTTTCTTTACAATTCCGATTTTTTATTTTTTTTGTGCATATTCACACAACCACAAAAATAAGTGATTGAAAAAGTCTTTAAAAATATACAACAGCAATACAGAAGTCATGCTGGAGTAAAAAAGCTTCATTAAAAGGAAAAAAAAAAATTAAGGACGTCAATGACTTGAATTTCATATCAAAGTGTTGGAGATTTGAAATGGTGAAAAAGCAAGAAAACAATGCACCCCAATTGTGAATGTCTGTACTAAATTTCTCACTTCCGCATTTTACTTTTCCCAGGGGAAAAAATATCCTTTTATCATAATAAACTGGTGAATAAGTAAATTAGGGAAGGGGAAAATTAGAAACGATTGATTTGTTTGTTGGAAGTCAATTGGCTTCAAAACACACATTTTTTGGACAAATTCAGTTTTATTAATTTATTTTTTTTAATTGTTTATTTCTTTATTCAAATAATTAAATTTAAGCTATTATTTTAATACGAATATAAAGTAGAAATATGGGATTTAGTAATGGAATAAGATGACGGGTAAAAGGTCTTTTTCTAAAGCGGCCCATCCATTATACAATATAATTGTATATATTAATCATGATACTATTTCCATTTTGCTTTACATTATGCAATAAGTGGCACAATATTTTCAAATAAAATATGGCGCAATTTTCTTACAATAAAAAGTGAACATAACCTATAAGCAAAACAAAAGCATATGGACTAGTAAATTGCGAAGTTGCATTTATTAAAAGTTTTGGTTCGATTTAAAATAAAAATATTTATTACTAATTAATTATAAATAAAAATGTTTAGCGACATGAGTGATGAAACCACTTATTTTTATTGTGCAATGTTGCCAACACATTTCACAGTATATTGCACTTCTTTTGGTTTGTACAATAAAAATCAAAAGTCTTTTGATTTCTGCCACTATATTGTGCCACCTTTGAATATGGCATAAACATTGGCGATATGATTGTACAATACGAAAAATTTCCCAGTGGCAGTTGTAGCCACAAAAAGTCGATTATCATGTTTTGGTAGCACAGGAAATTCACGGTGACAGCGTTTCCTTGCTAATTTTTGTTAAAAAAAGACAAACCAATGATGCCGCCTTCACACAAAACGCACTATACGGCCACTTTCTTTGGATACAATGGTTTTTCGAGGACTGCTTGTGGATTGTGTGAGCCACATATGTGACAATTTTATCGACTAATTGAAAATGAACCTAAAGATGATTTTGTTGAAAAATGTGCTCATTCACAAAAGTTCGACGCAAGCAATGGCCAAATAGAGTTTCCTATTTAAAATTTCCCAACTTTTTACTAAATAAAAATTTAATAATGGCAGCTCAATTGGCTCAAAAATATTTCATATTTTGAGAGCCAATTTACTTCCTTACCTCAAATTTGCCCACCCTGTATTTATTTTACATAAAATTTGAGCTATTTTTTTAATTCTGTTTATACTTCACGAAATAAAGGTTATTTCTTGATTTTTAAGAAAATGAACGTTTTTTCGTGATTGATTGATGTTATTGTTGGAATAGTGTGTATTTATACGTGTAAAGAATAAATAAAAATCCAGAAAAAACGTTTCTTTTGTAAGAAATAAATAAAAGTCTATGAATAACTTTTATTTCTGACCAATAAAGGAAAAATCGAGAAACAAGTTTTATATTTCGTAGAATAAGAAAAATTAGCAAATAACATTTATTTTCTGAAGAATAAATAAAAACCAAGAAATACGGTTTATATTCTGAAAAATAATAAAACTCAGGAAATAAGTGCCCATGGCACTACTCTTTATTATAAAGGGTCCGCCAAATAACTTTTTTTCTTGAAAATGCAATAAAAAAAACTACTGAATATTTTCTCAAATTTCTTTTTTTATTTGAAAGTACAATCATTCCGGTTATTAATGAAAAATAATTTCATTCAAATGGCTGGCTCGGCTTCAACTCCTGAACCAATTGGATGGCGTCATATTAAGGTCTTTATGCAAAATTCGTCTAAATGATGTCTCCGAAATATTCAATTGTTGAGAACGACGTTGGCGTTGATGTTGATGGCGTTTCACGCACACTTTCTGCCACAGCAGCAATATTCTCGGGTGTACGCACTGTTTATGACTTTTCACGCTTTGGTTTATCGATGAGGATGCCAGTTTCTTTCACTTTTTTCACGAGATAACGAACATCAGGAGCTGACGGTGCTTTTTTTCTTCCAAAATCCGTACGCAATTTTCGCACACATTGTGCAAAATTTCCATGATTTTCAAAGTAATGTCGCAATATTTCCCAGCGTTGTTCAAGCGTATACACAACCATATTCCTTCAGCGGAAGGATAAAACTAATTATTTGTCAAATCTGATATGAGCTAAGTGTTACGATTCACGAAATAAGCACTAGTTGTTAAAAAAAACGTTAGTTGGCGGACCCTATATATACATATATATTTTTTTTAATTTGGAAAATAGTCGTTATTTCACATACAATTAAATAACACAAAAGGCCTTGCGAATTGATTACATATTTATTTTTACCTCAATATAAAATGGAGAATTTAAAATTTTTTGTGAAAATGTAGCAACATTTAAAAAAAACATTTCAAATAACTTATTCATCTTGTTCTTTAATTTCAGGCTCTTGCTCTTTTACATCCACTTCCGCTACAGCTTCCGGCTCATCAGCATAACCTTCGACACGCTCGCCAATAATAATTTCCTCTGCCAATTGATAAAGTTCCCGAATATCCTGTAAAGAAGTAAATTAAATTTATCAGTTGTTGCAATGCCAATAACTATTGCTTTATTACTTTGGCATTTCTTAATTGCAATATTTTGTCATCTTCATAGCGCAAATGATCATATTGATCCTTGGAGATAACACGACCTTCGGCCACATCATTGTCTAATTCGCGTTGCAACTTATCGACATAACGCTGCTTATCCAAACTGGTCGAACTGTATGCATTTAACGATTCCCCACTCGAAATATCTGATTCATCACCGTCATTCGATAGATTTTTCTGTACAAAAGTGGTCTCCAATTCGAAGGCATCGAAGAAATCTTTTGTAGTTTGTGATTCCGTATGAGCGCTCTGAAATTATGTAATAAATTTTGTTATAATTTAAATTGTAAAAATAAAAAAATATGCCTAGCAAATTTTAAGAAATGAACTATTGCATACAGGAAAGAATATTTTATTGATCAAGAATAAAACTAGTTCTTGAAAAGTATAAAAATTGTGGGTATTCGGATTAAAACGTAAATTTAAAATTCCAATAAAAGCTTTAGACATAGAAAAAGGAAAAAATTTACAAAAACAAACGCCATAATGAGCCATAATACGGTGCTCAGACATACGCTTTAATTGAACTCAAGGCAATTAATGCCATTATTGAGCTCAATTAATAATATAAAATTTTAATTAAATGATTGCTCAATTAACACTTAATTGCTATAAAATGAAATGAAAAAATCGAATGCAGCGCTGCTAAAAAGTGTGTTGAGTGAACAAAACGCAACTCACTGAACAAAGTTAGTAGAGACTTAGCACCTAAAATGTGGAAACGCAAAAAATCAGCATAAATAATATAGTCCCGCCATATTGAAGTTAAGTTATTGACATTAAATTTTTTATTAATTAGAAAATTAAAAAAAAAACATCCTAGATTTAAACTTGAGGTCTTTATTAATATGAAACATTTTGACTTTTAGTTGTCATGTGTTAATTGAATTGACTAAATTTTGTATATGTGAACAGAAAGATAATTATGGCAATAAAGTGAATATTGAGTCAATTAAAAAATGCAGATCTGACCATATTTTTAGTGATAATAAAAATAGGTAAACGACCTTTTATTCCTTCAAGGAAATTATTTTTATATCAAGTTATCGGTTCTCGATTTCCGGGAAATTTTGAAAATAGATTCACTATCCCAGTAAAATCAATTAATTTAGAAAAAAAAATTATTTTAAAAAGCACATCTTTGGCTTTTATTCATTATGAGCAACATTCTCTCAATTGTTATACAATTTCATACCTGGGGCCAAATTACAGCATTCGATATCTATCGAAATTTCCATACAATTTAAACAAATTTCGATCGATATCGAATGCCGTAATTTGCCCCCTGGAACTATCGATCAAAATGCCATGGAATTCATCATTCCCTTAAGGAAATCCTTTTTAAGACACTTTAAACACAAAATGTATGCTTTTACCTGCTGTAAACTTTGCGTTTGTCCTAAAATGTCTTGAGTACTGGTTGGTGGCTGACTGGACCGCTGCTGCTGAGAAGGCTTTTGTTGCAAATTTTTTTGTTGCTTCTCTTCAATGGCTTTCCGTATGCGTCGTTCAATTAAGCAAAATTCCTTTCTGCAAATGAAACCAATTACGTAAAATACAAACATACTTTCTGAATATAAATTGATATCAAAGAAATTTATTTATTTTTTAAATTGCAATGTTTTTTCATTATCTCATGTCCAACTTGGCTTGCCAATACATCTTCCGTGCTCCCTGTTTCAATTGAGTTAATGGCGAAACGTTACAAATTCAAACAAACTCTAAAAGAAATTTTTGGCAAAAATTTATTATAAAAAATTTGTGATTACCTGGCCTTTAATATGTTACTTATATCCTTGGGATCACTGGCGAATGCTGTGGGAACTTGTAGAGAACGTTCCTTCATTTTGGCACGTTCCTGTTCTAGAAACTCTTTTAATTGCTGTTCACAAGAGCGCCAGTCTTCGTTGTCAATTCTGTAGACATTTTGTTTTTGAATTTGAAAAGAAAAAGAAAATTTAAGTTATTTATTTAGAACAATAACACACACAAAATTCTATTCTAGTTAATTTCTTTTGCATAAATGAAATGTATTTGTTGGTGGTTAAGCAACAAATAAATTTCATTTATATATTAGTATTGTGACAACAATGTGTTAAATAGAAAAACTTCATAATAATTTCTTTTGCTTTATAGTCCCTAATTCTGTAATAACTGTCAACGTCGCATGAAGACAATCCGCCTTATTCTGCAACTCTTTGTCAACGTCACGTCAAGACAATATCAAAACTGAGACACCTGAATAACCGTTTTCCTCAGCATTTGATTACTTTTAACAGCCGCCTATTATTTTCTAGGGCTTAGAGAATCGTCAGAGGCTGTCAGCATTTATCAGCAGTTGCCCACAACCTGAATGTAACTGCCCTATTTTTGATATTGTGTTGGCGTAACATTGACAAACAGTTACAGAATAAGGGGGAATATCAATCTCGATATCACTTACGGACAAGTAGGGGCGGGCTGCTTCTACACTCTAAGGCATCGAATATTGCAACAAGTTGTCAGAAATTGTTAATTGCTGAATAAAAGGAATACAGCAGTGCTGTATTTTTGATATAGCCTTGACGTGACATTAACAAATACCCACAGAATAAAGGAAATAATCTTTTTTAGAGTTTTAAAAAGGACTTCACCTTCCATTATTTGGGCGGAGTGCATTTGAAAAATTATTGACTTTCTAGAAGATTTACAGCGATAATTGCGTCTTACGACATCATGCTCTAGAGCTTTGAAAGAAATCATTTGACCACAGCACGGTTTAGAGTAGCACAAGGAAATGCTCCTTCTGTTTTCCCAATAAAGGCAGTGCATTTCAGCCTGACATACTGAATATAAGAGAAGAGCAAAGAATGCTGATAGTCTTAAATGTAATGGTCAGTCCGTCAATATTTTTGTTTCTAAGAAAATAGCCAACTTCCTCAACATTGGTTAAATAAGTGATATTCCTACTAACTCGCACCACTTGAAACAGTGGAAAAAAATTGAACAAAGAACGCTGATGAGATGGCGTAGCGGCCTCGAAATCAGTACGGATCCGTTCTGCTGGTTTAATGACTATGAAAAATATTCTTAATATTCCACTCTCAAAAAATTATAAATAGAATGTAATCACGTTCATTTAATAAAATAAAAATACAAAATAAATTGCAGTTTCGCAGATTTGAACCTATAGCCTGTTGGGAAAATTAACATCCTGTAATACAATTTACATAAACAAAAAGGTTCACTATTAAAATAGAAATTCATACATTAATTCCTCCATTATAGTTGGACAGTGTAAGAGTGCTTTGTCTACATCAAGTAGTCATTCTGATCTTAGGCCAAAGCGATTTGCCAGTTTACAAGCAATTAAGGAGACCTGGCTCCGCAATGAACACCGCTACTATCGAATCACTAGCCTGACGGTTATTAGAAACTGTACGTTCGTGCATTACAATGAATTGAAGCAGAATCTAGAACCCTATTCTCCACAGTGTCAATATATGCAGAGCCGTATCCAAGTACCACTCTGAACCAAAAAAAGCAATCTTCAAACATCACCTTTTCGTTTAAAGAAAATAAATATTAGCCCAATTCACAATCCTGTGCAAATGGTCTTGCATTATAGCATTTGCAAATTGAGAGAATATTTGAGAGCATTTTCAATGTATTTTGTTGGTGTAGAGTACAATTATTTTGCAAATGCAATGATGCACGACCATTTGCACATTATTGTGAATAGGGCTATTGTATCTTTAAACGTAAAACACAAATAATATTCAACTAAGTCACCAAAAAATACACATGAGTACTGATGATGAAAGTGTAACCACTTTCGAAAACAACTGTTCTCTTGTATGATAATTAAAAAAACTGATTTTGATATTTCTTTATGCTCTGGAATATTTATTTTGTTTATCTGAATTTAAAATAAATTCACAAACAATTAGATGATCAAACTTAATTAAATTAATTATGGCAATTTGAATGTTCGATGAAAATACTTATAAAAAAATTTCTTATTGTTTCAAAATAGTTTGAATTTTAAAATTGAGAATGAAAATGTTTAAATTAAACGTAAAATAAACTTAGTGTTTTAATTTATTTTACATATTTTTGAATCTCTTGTTCAACACTAAATTTTCAATGCAGATCATCAGGGAACCTTTATCCTGATGAACTGCATTTGCCCCAGTGAAATGAGCATTGGATCTAGCTAAAACCCTTCAAAAATGAATTTGGAACTTTTTTTTTTTAATTTGAACGAATAAAATTAAAAATTTTGTGTTCAACTTAATTCTATTTTGATATTGTTCATTTTGGATTTAATATTTTTTTGGGGGGAAACAACGGGTTGTTTGGTCAGCCAGTATATGATTGTGTACAATAATATACATATTTTCAATATTAACAAATTATAATAAAAATATTATAAGAAAATTATATTTATATATGTATTTTTTATATATGTTATACATATATAAAAAATAATTTTCTTATAACATTTTTATTATAATTTGTTAATGTTGAAAAATTGTATTTTACTATAAATTGTTAATGTTGAAAAAAGTATTTATGTTATTGTATTTGAAAAACAAATATTTTGAATAATTTTTCATGCCATGTTTCAAAACCATTTTTCTATAAAAATTTTATTATTTTTTATTTCCTGGAGATGTTAACAAGCTGTTAACGAAATATCGAATAAAAATTATATGAAATAATATATTATAAAAAACGACCACAAGCTTGATAAATATTACAATAAACTGATAAGGTCAATAAAAATAAAGCGAAATCAATTAATTGTGTAATTGAAGCAACAATATGTGGTGAGACATTCAAAGGTGAAGATGTTTTAATGCCACGTATCCTTATGACTACCATTAATGTGCCATTTGTATTTGAATGACTACAGTTTCCCGTTTGTTTGGCTTTTGCAATGACTTTTAATAAAGTTCAAGGTCAGTCTTGGCGAACTTACAAGTTCCTGTATTTTCAGAAACACAACTGTAGGTTGCATGTTCATGTGTTTGGAAAGTCGTTGTCTTTATATTCCATATTTTTGCGAAAATGGCAGTAAGAAAAGTATCATTTATCAACAATTTTTTTAATTATTACAAATGTTTATTTTTGGCACTACACTTTTTTTACGAAAATGTCAGTTCGATTTTGAAGATTTCCTGTTTCATAGAAAGACGTAAAACGTCTATTATTGTATTGTTCAGCCATGAGGGCAGAGTTACTCTAATGGGGGATTAATTACACGATTACACAATGCATAAGACTTTAATGGGAGTTTATGTATTTAATAATAGCACATATTTTGTTATTTTCGTTTTAAATGAAAGGCAAACAAATGAAAACATTTGGAATGTGTTGATAAATAACGAAGTTCTGTATCAAACAAAATTTGAAACATATGGGAACAAACGAGTTAATACAGAACTGATTTTCCAATTCATCATTCTTGCAAAAAGTCAGCAATATAAGTGAGTGTCGCATTTACTCTTCTATTTAAGTTTATTTATTGTCTTCTAGAATTGACTTTATTTATTTCTTCAATTTTTCAATTCCTCTTTTTTTTTGCTCTTGAGATCTGGTTATAATGGGAAACATTAAAAATCCATAACACAGAATTAACATAAAGGGAAATAATTCCATAAAATAATAAATGATTTCCTTAAATTAAATATGCCATGATTTATTGCCACATGTTTTTCATATGCAAAATACTTTCACTGGCGCAGACAATCAAGCGTATCTGTGCAAATGATTTTCTAGCAGTTTTATTTTTCTTGCCATCCAAACGGAAGGAAGTTTTCAAGTATTTAATTTTATGCTACAGAAAAAAACAAAATCCTTCTATAGCATACACTTAGGCGGAAAATATTATAAAAGGCATAACTATTTTGCATTGTTGTTATAAAAATTTATTTAAAACAACAACACCTCATGAAAATGTAAATTTTTATATAATTAAGTCTCATACCTTAACAAATCCATTCCCCTGTTGGCATCTTCTTCTTTATATTGTTCCTCCAGATCTTTTTGTTCTTTACATCTTTGATTTAAAATATTAATGCGTTCAGCTTCTTCCTCTTCATGTTGCAGGCGCTCACGTTCCCATTTAACGCCCTGCAACTTTAAACGTTCCGAGTTTTTTTCGCGGTTTGTTTTCAACTAGAGAAAATTATAAAAAACAAAACAAAAAAATTATTTTCAATACACATAGCAAAAGTTTTAAGGCGTGGAAAAATTTGTATAAGCAAATCTACAAAATATTGGAAATAATATATGTAAGTGTATAAGTGATATATTTATATCAGGTGTTTTTTTATAGAGTGATACAAGTTTAAATCATAATAAAACAAGGAAATATATTTTTGAAATGAAACGGTCTTTATTGGATAGAAAATTTTGTGACATTAATGTTTAAATATGATTTCGGCCATGTGGCTGCCACAGCTGGTGCGTACAAGGCGCAATCTGGAACACCAATTTTCAACAACTAAGGAAATCGTCCATAAAGTGGAAGGACACAATCCCTGTTGCTGAGGACGGCGACAAATTGATTGATGAGGATTATCTTCAATGCTTTCCTGTACAGAGGCTACAGCTTCTTCAGTGAGCACTGTTTGGCGTCCCACGCGATGCACTTTATCAGTAACAGTAAATGTGGTCCGAAAACGCTCTATTTTTCTTCGAAGAACGATTATGTACGCCATAAAATGGAAGAGTTGCACGATGAGTTTGACGAATAGAACCATTATTTTGATTAAAAATTTCCACAATTTGCACGCGTTGCTCTGGTGCCAACTCAAAGTTGTATCACTCTATAAAAAACACCCTTTATATCGTTACCTAAAAAGCAAAATGACCCATCTAACAAACAATTCTAAGCCGTCCGATTCATCACAATAATTACTATAAAAAAGAAATTCTATACTCATAATATTCCCTAATTGCACTTTCATTGTCAGCAGCTTTATTGATTGATATCTGGTCACCTTTTATATCTTCCACTAATAAAGGGTGGTCAGATTTGAGGTTAGAAAGTAAATTGGCTTAAAAATACAATTTTTTTTTGATACCAATGTAAAGCAGAAATGTGGGAATTAATAATGAATAATAATCTGGTCCATATGCCTATCTCTAGCACGTCGGCAGAAGTCCGCTCTTTTCATAAAATTTTGAACCACATTTTGCACAAAACTTCCGCTGATTTCGTCAATATAGCGACGAATTTCATTTTTCAGAGCGTCAGTTGTTTGTGGTTTGTTCACGTAAATACGGTGTTTCAAATGGCCTCAGAGAAAATAATCTAGCGGCGTTAAATCACAAGAACGAGGCGGCAAATTTCTCATGCAATAACTGAATTATTTGGCCGGCTGTGTGGCTTGTGGCGCCGTCTTGCTAAAACCAAAGGTCAAAACTGATGTTAACATTAGCCAATTCTGGCCACAAAAAACCGGTCATCATGGAATTCACGGTGACGATGTTTCCTTGCTCATTTTTGAGAAGATACGGATTATGATGCCGCCTGACCCCAAATCGCACCATATGGTCACCTTCTTTGGATGTTATGTTTTTTGAGGACTGTTTGTGGATTTTGTGAGTCCCATTTGCTACAATTTTGTTTGTTTCCATAACCGCTTAATTGAAAATGGGCGTCATCACTAAGGATGATTTTGTTGAAAAATTTTCAAACAGCCAATTCACAAACATACGATGCAAAAAACATTCGGCCGGCTTTAATTCTGGAACGAGTAGAAATTTATAAGCCTGAAGATGAAGATATTTATCTAAAATGTTGGGCAAAGTGTCTGTGGTGATGCCCAATTGTTGCAAATGTCGACGAGTCGAAGTTCCACGATCGTTCTCCACACTTTGCAGTACAGCGACATCATTTTGCTTCACCACGATCATTATGAGCGCATGGTTTTGGTTTTAGCAATAGTACCGTGAGCCTCAAATTTAGCGATTAAATTACTCACAGCGGTCTCAGAAGGAGCCCGATTAAGAGGAAAATTTGCTCGAATTTTTCGAAGTGATACAGTAAAATTTTCATCGTATTGATAGTAAATTTTCGCAATTAAAATGTCTCTGTTTAAGAGTGTATCTTTCCTTATGTAAAATTTTCCAACTTTTTACTAAATAAATGTGGAAAGAAAATAGCTCAGTTTGTGAAATTTTATCATTTTACGGAGAATTTACTTCCTAACCTCAAATTTGCCGAGCTTTTAATAATCCCCAATTGCACTTGGGTTATCAGCAGCTTCACTGATGGATTTCTTTAAACCTTTTCTATGCCCTGCTTTTAGACTAACACATGAACTTTTCGATTATAATATTGAAAACAAAAAGAAACAGAATTTTTCAAATATGATTAGAACATAAATTCCTCAATATGTTTTCCTAAATATATCCCAATCGAATCCTTATTTTATAGCTGATATATTTTCTAGTTTGACTGAAAGCCGGACCAAATAATGGTTGAGGATTTTATCACCTTCCTGGCAGGCGGCCCATTACCGGCAGTACACGTGAGCACCAGATGACTCCTTAACTCTGTATTTCCGGCCAATATGTTAAAGTGTTGACCAAACTTAATCTTTTGTCTTATCGTTATTTGAGTTATTCCAGAGAACTTCTGACACCCTATCGACTCGTTGGCAGTGTACTTCCAATCCCTTCTGTATTGTTTTGTAACCCATTATTTTAGTTTATTTTTAAAAACTTGAAATGGTTAGATATTTTCTATGATCATTTTCTAGTACAAAATATTTGACCTGCCCCAATCGCTGTACCCTTCAGTAAGACGATAGCATTCACAACAAACCTTTGCTCTTGTCTTCGAAATTTCCAAATCCGCCTTCTTGTCCACCATAAATATGGGATCATCTGCCAGTTCGGCCGGTATGACATTCGTTTTGCCCTCAATTATTAAAACACGTTCACGTTCGATTTCTTTTTGCTAAAAAGTAAATAAAAAAAAACATTATTAAAGACATCAGTGTTGCAAGAAATAAATGTAGCACGACTTATTTGATATGCTTGAATGTAATTTTTGCTGTTGTTACTGAGTGGCCTTATTTTTGCGGGTCGATGTTCCCTCGTAACCAGCCACAGAATAATTTGTTGTTTATCTCTTGGTTCAATAACTGTTCATATTTGCTGGAGTCTCCTGTCTAGTCACTGGCACAAATAATTCGCTTTTCTTTCTTATTGTCAGAATTGAAAGGAAGCAGAAGTAAATGAAATTTATGGCGAATTATTTGCAGTGGACAAGTAGATTAAGAGCCAGAATTTTTTAAATAAAAAAAAAATCTTCATCTGGGAGTCTATGTTAAATACAAAAAAAAATATTTTATTTTTACAGATTTTTTGTGAATAAAACTAAAATTATGTTATTAAAATACGAATTTTTCATTCAGACCAAATAAAGTTCTGCTAGTTTAATGAAAAATATTCTACATATTACACTTTTTATAAAACAACTTGAATTTAATAAAAATTCGTAAAAAATAATTTGCAAATTACAGATTTGAACTTGAATCTGAATAAAATATGCTTATCTCAAGCTCTAAACACATAGACGACAGCAAGCAGCAATATGTCAAAAATAAAATCCATGTGTTTAAATGAAAATGATTATTTTGAGGGCTGCACAGCAGCAAGACTGCACAACTGCATTTGCTGCTGCTGCCAACTTAGGCTATTTTCTATTTTGACGGGCAGGAATAAACAAATATAGTGTTGCCATTATATATATAAATTGGAAAAAATAAGAACAACAACGTTTTTTTTATATTAAACATAAAAGAACATTACAAATATACAATATAGAAATAAATTTATGTGTTTTTATGGTTTTTCGTGATATTATTACATTTTTTATCAATAACTTTAATTTAGTTCAATATAAAATATATATGCGGCATGTTGTTGTTGTCTTCAAAATAATTATGAAGCTGACTTCATAGCAGCATTTGAAGCCGTGAAGCTGTGAAGTCTGCTGTCGTCTATGTGTTTAGAACTTTAATAATAAAATTGACAAGTTCGAAAAATAAAAATTTAACCCCACATAAAAATAAAATGTATGTAGTAAGTATTTTCACGAACATTTATATTGCTATATTAAATTGAATTAAGATTCATAGGCTAATTGTTCGAAATTTGTTTTTAAATCTCAGAAAGACATGATAAATATTCCAAGGCACAAAGGAAAGTCAACATCAGTTTTATTCAACTTACGTCCTGTGTGAGAAGAAAAATAATCAAACGGTAACACGGGTATTAAAACAAGAACATGTTAACATCAGGTTGATACAGTTCTCGGATTCTTTTTCACAATAAAATTTGTGTAAATAGGAACTGTTATCACATTCAACTAAGCCACCTAATAAGTGCTGATGAACACAATACACATGAGCACTGATGAAGGTGTTGCGGCTTTCGAAAACAGTTGTTCTGCTCTGCTGTGTAAGTTGAATAAAACTGATGTTGACTTTCCTTTGTGCCTTAGAATATTTATAATGTCTTTCTGAGATTTAAAAACAAATTTCGAACAATTAGCCTATGAATCTTAATTCAATTTAATATAAAAGTAAAATGTATTTGAAATCTATTTTAAGAAAATTTTGTATGAACATTTTTTTAATAAAATATACTATTTCAAACTCATTTTAAATTTTGTGAATATGGGGGTAAATGTTTAAAATTGAAATTTTCGCCTGGACATTGAAAACAATTAGATTTTTTTTATTGTTGCTACGAAATAATATTTATAAACGATTTGAAAGTTCATTCAATTGAATTGTTCATATCCATAAACATTTACGACTAATTTAGCAACATTCCAATAAAAAAATGACTCATCTTCTGTCTTCACTTAAGCGTTCAATATATTAAATTATTGACCAAAAGAAAAGTACACGTGCAAAGTCCTGTAAAATATTAAAGCTTTTTCACACATTTACTCTTTGAAATGTGATACCAAAGTTTATAATAATAAAAACAAAACATCTATTTATTTGGATGAAGCACTTTGCAAACTTGAACAAATTCCTTCCACATTTACACATTCCATTGCTAAAGGTCAGATTGTGTGTACAAACTCAATTTGACCTCGGCTAAGGTTATTCTTTCTTATCTCATATACACACACACGAGTAACGAACGACTGACATAAAATATGAGATTCAGTTTCAATATCTCTGCCACATTTCATGTCTAGCTGCAGTCTATTTCAATTTTGTATCAAATCAATTGCTTTGAGAATTTTTTAAAGGAGTAACACTTGCCAACCATTTGCATTTGATGGCCAATTTGGTTAAACTGAAAACGAAAAGTTATTTGTTAAGAATAGCTTTTTGACATGCATTTTATTATACCTCAATTGACAGTTTTATTAAGAACATTTTTCTTTCGGTCACATGAATATACGAGGGTATTCAATAAGCATATGATGTAGTTTATTTGAGATGTTGTTGTCTCATTTCAGTAACTGTTACATGGTGTTCGAAATTTATCACATGATTAAATAATTTTTTTTAATAAAACTGAATGGAATTAAAAATCGATACAGTAAACAGTTGTATATTGACTTATCACTTGTCTTGTCGATTTTAAAACGTTTAGATTACGAAATGAAGTTCGATCGTATGTCTGAGTGTTTATTTTATATGATGAAGAAGAAATTGCTTGTATTAAAAATTAATAATGGATTTTTCTAAATTGTATTTAATTTTTTAGCTTAAAACAATTTTCCAGGCTGAAGTTGAAATCCATGAATTTACAAATAATTTTTTATTAACACAAGATTTGTTGTTCAGACTCAAGTTCATATCTGTAATCCGCAAATTATTTTTTTAAAGAATTTTTATTAAATTCAAGTTATTTTTTTTTATTAAGAATTCAGTACAGGGGCCAAATTATCGTATTCGATATCGATCGAAATTTCTATACAATTTAAATACAAATTTCGATCGATATCGAATGTCGTAATATGCCCCCTGATCTGTTCTGCTAACTTAAATGACTTGAATTTAATAGAAATTCTTAAAAAAATAATCTGCGGATTACAGATTTGAACTTGAGTCTGAACAACAAATCTTATGTTAATAAGCCTGAATGTTTGAGCCTGAATAAAAGTTCATTTCGTAATAATAAATTAATAATCTCGAAAAATAAGAATTTATTTAAGAATTTGTATTGAAACTTGGAATTTTCAATAAAAGTGGAATATTTACAATATATCTTATAATCATTTGAAAAAATTCAAAGGTAAAAGTGAGCATAATTTCACCGCAACTTTAACAATAAGCGGAAGAAAACATGATGTTGTTTACAAAATACGGTCTAATACAGTGTTCAGACATACACCTTAATTGAGGTTATTAATGCCATTATTGAGCTCAATTAACCATATAAGATTTTAATTAAGTGATTGCTCTATTAAAAACCATAAATAAAATATCTGGATGCATGTTGCGGTTATATTAACGACATTAAATTTATCGTTGACTAGAAAATTATAAAAAAGAAACAAAAAAAAAAAAAAAGATGCCAGATTTGAACTTGAAGTCCTCATGAATACGAAAATCGATTTGGCTAATTTTTGTATATGTGAACAGAACGATAATTATGACAATAAAGTGAATATTGGCTCAATTAAAACTGCATGTCTAAACAATATAAAACACGCAATTCACACAATGATTTAAAATCATGAGTGTACGTCATGATGTGTTTTAAGGATCAGATGGTAGAAAAAAAGGGACGTAGAAAAACATCATTAGTTCTGTTCAACTTCTTTTTTGCTATTATATTTTATTCTTCTTCTACTTTCAAGAGCAAGAGGATTTTAGAGGTTGTTTTTAAGGATAAATAGAAAAACATCAAGTTTTTAACATCATGGTGTGAATTAGTTGTAAGTATTTAAACTGTTTTGTTTTTTAATATCGTTTAATGTTATTTTAATACCAAAGTCTGCGACTTACCTCCCTTGCCTTAATGCGTTTCTGCAAATTTGTTCGATAGTCATCTTCGATCCGTTCCCTAAGCTCCTTCATATAATTGCGATCCGTTAAACGTACAACATTTGTGCCCATGAGACGTTCCAAGGCGGCACTTATACGCGGTAAATTGAAACTAAAAACGAAAGAGACATAAATATATTTGAAAAAATTGGACTTTAGGTCATTTTTACTTATAAAAAAAATCATTATTAATTAACACTAAATTGTTTATTTAAAAAAAAGTTCAAAATTGATTATTGAGGGGTTTGGCTAGTTCCCATGGGCATTTCAGCGGCTCTAATATCAGATCATCAAGGAATTTTTACTCAACATTCCTTAGAATAAGTAGAGATATTTTAAATTTAGACTTAATTGAATCAGAACCTTAAGCAAATATCAATGATATAACAAAAACTCACTTATCTCCTTTTTTCTTTCTTACTTTATCATAAGTCATTGGATGACTTTTTTCAACTTTTATTGCAACACTTCAATATTTTTGGGCTGGCACTCGCAAAGTTTTATAGTTAATATTAGAGATTTGGGAATTCGTTGCTCAACACTAAATTTTTAGTTTTATTCGTGCTGATTCTTTTCTCTACTTTACAAAAAAAGTTCATGATTAATTATTTTCCACCGAATAATATGTTCTCATCACTAGCCACGTGTTATTGGTAAGTTTTTCACAACAACATCGACAGCCACGGAGCTCACATAAACACTAATGAAATCGTAAGGCCTAAGATTATTGATGTAAATAAATTTATTAGCCCAATACAACATATATAAAAATTTATATTGGCCTTATTATAATAGCAATAAAATGTCTTACTGTTTGCTCTTCGTAGCTGACGTTTCGTTACCACTCTTTGCTTAGAACTATTTTGAAACTTATAAATAATTGCATATATCGTAAACTTTCATGTATAGATTTTATTCACCAAAGTTTATTTCTTTTTAACTGTTTTAGTTTCTTTATTTATTTTTTTTTCAGTTATATCTAAGAAAATATTTATGTACAAACTTATAAACAAACATACTCGTATGCAAATTATATTTCGTTGCTAAATTGTAGCTCCATTGTTTTGCTTTTTATTATTATATTTACATATATGATGTCTTGTTGTTGTTATTAGTATTTTTTTTTATTATTATAATGTGAATCTATCTTGGTTTTACTCCGGCTTCATAAAATGCAAATAAATTTGTTAAACTGTTTTGTTTTGTACATGGAAAGAAGTAATTTCAAATAGAATTTTATATAAAGAAAAATTATTGAATATTTGTAATATATTTTAATATATGCATCTGTCAACAAGATTATTTACTAAAATTCATAGTTTGATTTTGAATTGGGTGAAAGATTTAAACCTAGAAAAAGCATTTTGTTATCGCGTCATATATTCTATGAGTTGGTTTTAAAATTATATATCGTTACTTTAATATAGAAAGGCCCTAACTCATTATTATTTTGAAATCGAGATTTTTGCATTTTTTTGTACATTAGAAGTTCTTCTATCCATATATACAAATAACTCTGAATCAGATAAATAATGAGTTAGGGCCTTTCTAGGTTAAGGTAACGATATTCATAAAGCATCCCAATAAAGCGTTTTCAATAATATATATTGCTACGAAAAATTAAAAAAAATAATAATAATAAAAAATAATATTTCTTATAAATTTCCCAAATTGTTCTATAAATGCCGGGGTATTGAGAGTACAAAAACATTGGCAGCCCCTAAGCTTGTCATAGTATTGTTTAGGTCAATAGCATCAATGCTTCTATTAATACTCACTTTTACAAGACGGTGAGCACAGAGTGTTCATTTTAACGGAGAGGAATTATTTCATTTGGCGGTTCATAAAAGGGGACAAATTATGGCATTTGATATCGAATGAAATTTGCATTTAAATTGTTTTGAAATTTCCATCGTTATCGGATGGGGTACCCTAACCGGGAAAAAACGCCCGTCACGTAAGATTTTTTGTTTCTAAATCAGTGGTGGGCACCGTCAATGTATTGGTAAATTGTGCAAGTGTTGAGCTTCCCAGCTACCCACAAAACATAAAGCCAAGCGTTTGAAAGATAATGGTGCATTATATATTTATACATAAGTAGAAATATTTTCTAAGTTGAAAAAAAAAAACGTTGATTACGTTAAATTATTATTAACCCATTTCCAGCCGCGAAACATAAAATTCATCCGATTTCAATAAAATTCGAGTTCTTAACTAATTTGAGGCTCCTGATTTCAAGTCCGTTATTAAAATTGACCTAAGTGTTTTACGGTCGTCGGGATCCGGTGTTCGCAAGCACGAACACTGGCCGCAACGTAACAATCTCATTATTATTTTTTGATTTGCAAACACTAAAACTATTTTCTTACAAATATTTACACAATACAAATTTTAAACACAATTCTTTTAACATTTTATTGAATATCTCTATTTTTTTATATTTATTTATTTAGTTTTTATATTACATTAGTTATTTTTGATGGTATGCCTCAAAACACTTTGGATGTAAATGTACATTGCACTTTTTGCACATCCATTTTATGGGCTTTCGACAAGTTTTTAGTTTACAACGTCTAGGTTTTCCGTCTTTCTGTTCAATAGGAATGTGTTCACAATCCATTCTTGGCAAGTTTCGAGGCAAAAACTCTGGAGAATTTTCCAATATTTCCTGCGATAACAAAAGTTCTTTTGCTATGTTAACACGAAAGTTTTTTTGTGGCATAGGTTTTTCGTTTTTTTCTTTTAAAACAAAGCATTGTAGCTTCCACGCGTTGACAACCGATGAACTCAAAACTGATATAAAAAATGGCCAGTACCACTTTTTAGATCGGATATTTATTCTATAATTTTGAACCGCATTGTCATGCAAATCGACTCCACCCATTCCTTTGTTGTAATTGAAAAACATATGCGGCTGCTGATAACTACCGAATTTTCTCTCTTTTTTCTGCCATCTTTTGATGGAGTGCATTGGCTGAATTTGCTCAAAATTAGTAATCATGGTCACTTCTTTATTATCAGCCCAACGGCAAGCCAATATATTGTTTACTTTATCAAATTGGAAGTCAGTATCACCGCGAGCTAATTCATTTCCAGTTTTTAAAGGTGCCTTTCCAGTTCTATTGGCACGCACAGTTCCGCTTGCACAAAATTCTTTTTCGTTAAGTAAGCACATTAGTTGGTAAGAAGAGAAAAAATTGTCGAAATAAATTCTGTGGTGGTTAGAGTTTTTCACATTTTCCAGTAGTCTTAGCACAACGTCTGCTCCCAAGCCGATTTGACGATCATAGTTATCAGTAGCACCTGCATATGGCATACAATTAAACAAATACCCATTTGAGGAGCAAAGACACCATAATTTGTATCCAAAACGTATCGGTTTGTTTCTTATGTACATTTTACAGGAGTGGCGACCAAAATAAGGCACCATTTGCTCGTCGATTGACAAATCGGTACTCCATACGCCAAACTGCATGAATTTTGCGTTCGCTATGTCTATCAATGGTCTTACCTAAATTATTTAAAAGTTAATCAAATGTCACCATCAATCTCTTAGAAAGTTTAATTTCATTTACCTTTGTGAGCTTATCATTTACATCTAAGCTATTGTTGTTCTTAAAATGAATACACCGTTTTATATCTTTGAACATTTTACGTGACATACTTTGTTTTACAATTGGGTTCCCCAGACATGGATCATTTGACCAATAATCTTCAATTGATGGCAAGGTGTTGAATCCTGACAATATTAAGATACCTAGAAAACGTTTCAGTCTGCTTTTGTTCAAGGAAATATCTATTGTTTTTTGTTGGGCATAAACATTTGATTCATTTATTATATAATTGAGCATTTCCTGGTCAAAAAACCTCTCAAATAACTGCAGTGGTGATAAGCCTTTTATTTCTGTAAATAGATTCGATCTAATATTCTGTAATCCATCCATATTTGGTTGAAAAACGAATTGAAAATTTTCTGATCTATCAGTCCTCTTTGTCCACGTAGGTTCTTTAAATGTCCGTATGGGGCTGTCCGTAATTTTGACTCGTTTTGCTTTTTTCAAGGCTTCTGAAGATGTTGAAGGTTGCTCAGTTATTTCTATATCTTGCAAAGGCTCATCCTGGTTTCGACTATATATCTCAAAGGTTCCGGCAACTTCTTGCAAAGCTGTTTGCTAATTAAAAATGAAAAAATACTTACATATGTACAAGTATGTTTTGAAAATAATAAAATGTAGGTATATACGTTATCATTTATCGGAATTTCATTTTCGTCTATGTACTCCTCGTCTGTTAATTCATCGATTTTGTCTGGTGGAATCACACAAACTGTGTCCACATCATCGTCGTCTTCAATTACAGCCATTATCTCTTCAATGGTCAAAATTTTACGCGTCATTTTTAGTGCAAAATAAAATTCCAAACTTCTTAGACACAAAAAACAACGAAATTCACAACTGGAACAGCAAAAATTAAAAACACAACACTTCTTTACTTCGCTGAATAAAGTCCACGACTGTTGCTACCTATACACTTTTGTACCCAAATTCTTCTTATATGCTTATTCAAAAGCTAGACATAGTACCGTTATTTGTAAATAAAAAAAACACATGCAATCACAAAAAAAATTTTATATGTTGAATAGCAGCCAACGTTCGCGCTTGCGAACACTAATGTTTACTCTTGTCTACAACATATTTGTTACGGTTTTTAAAGTTTTTTTTGATTTGATTTAATTTCTTCCATTCTTTGCTGTGAATACTGCATAGTTACAATTTTAATTTTTGTACAATTTATATGCACCATGAGCTAAATGAAAACCTACTAAAAATATGATGTATATAAATTGTTTATGGCATAAATAATATATTATTAATACAATTGAAAATTATATTTTATGTAAACTGAGAACACATACAATACTTATTTGTAAAAAGCTTAAGCATAACAGTAAAAAATAAGCAACAAAAATACCAATCAAAATCAATAAGTTTTCTGTTCGCACTTGCGAACAGAGGATGGAAATGGGTTAAGTAGACAGTCAAATGAAAAAAAATTAAATAATATAATTTGTTATACTATCCAATTATAGTTTGTTATGTTTTCCATTCAAGAAAAAAATAAAATAAAAGAATGGATTCTCACTGGAACTTAGCACAGAATATTCGCAAAAAAAATACGCGGTTGGATGTATCAAAGTTAATAAGCTTTGATATTTGTCGGCATGGAAGATAATTTTCATATGGGAAACATATTAAAAATTAACTAATTAATAAGACTAAGTGTATTACTAAATTAGGATAGTCCGTTATTGTAGAAAAATTGTATAAAATGCATTATATGTTATCGAAAGCATTGTTTATGACAAAATATTTTTAGCATATCATCATGACTGAAATTGTTTGCTGGGCAATTATACTGGAAAAAAATATAAAAAAATTCGTAAGCGTCCGATTGATATTCATTCGTGGCTGTCTCATCGACGACTACATTAAAGAGGGCAGGAAAACGTGTGAATGATCTCAGCACAATTGTGCTAAGAAATGCCCGTGCCTGTTCTAAATCAATGTTTAAGACGTATGTGTAATACGATTCCATACAAACAAATATTAATCATACGCCGCAGTGCCGTGACAGAATTCAATTTCGTTTTGGAACAAAATTTATTCTGTATTTTCGTTGGTCGGCGAAAAAAAAAAATCATAATGAAATATGTATACCCGAATAATTATTTTCTTTATACCTCGAATATAACTTAAAATTAATATATTTATAATAAGGAACTTCGTTCCTATCTGGTGTCCCACGACACCACACATCTTTTTTTATATCAAATCATAATGGCACGTATTGGTTTTTAAAACCATTACAATAATGATATAAATAAGGAGTGCTGTCGGCTGAACTAGTTAACACGGGAAGAATCTCGAATTCGTCTTCACGATCTATCAGGAATATAATGTCGAATTTTTCTGATCTGCAGTACTGCGTACTTACGTTGGTTATTAAGGGCCTAGGCCACTGAAACAGCAAAGTAACAGCATTCGCCATTTATTACTTTGTAAGTAGTAAAAGTTTTCCTCTTTTGCCTTAAATACACTTTTACAAATTTGTGTTGTATGCAGGCAATTTACTTTATTATATTCATAAAAATCAAAGTCTTTTTATAAAATTATTAACAATTTTATTTATTGAAAACTTTTTTTCGTTTTTAAATTTAATTTTCTATTTCTTATTCCTGACGATGTTAACAAACTGTTAACGGAATATTGAATTTCAATAAATAAAATTGTAATAATTTTTTTAAAAAGATCTCGAGCTTTATAAATACAATAAAAAAAGAATAATTTCTAAAATAAGATAAAACATTTATCAACATAGACTTATTAGCAATTTGTTTGATAATTCTCCTTTCGTTTGCTCAACATGGCGTATGATTTATATGGTTATACATTAATTGTTGATTAATATTAAGTATACGCAACCAATTCTTTTGCGTTTATTTAATCCCAGGATTGGACAAGACTTTGTTCCTGAGTATTGTCTTTTGAAAATAAAATTGGGGAACATTAATTTTAATATATTTTATGATCGTAAAAGAGCCAACACAAAAGAAAATTATTATGTTATGAACCTTACATACGTAATATATTATCATATGTAAAATTAATGCATATTGCCATATTTTTTTAATTAATTTAGGAAAACTTCTTCAGTAATCAATTAACAGAAATCACATTTCCTTGAACATTTATATGTAATTACGCTTTATTTTGTCATGTATGTGTTTCGGAAAAGGTCTACACAACGACTGAGATGTCCAAAGGACGAAAAGAGATACATAATTTTGAAAGGGGATGTGTAAATTTTTCGCAGATCATCTCTCGGCAGTTAATCATGTTGTACTCAAAAAGACAGTCGGTTACGTATTTGCTTAATAGCGATATGATGCTTCATAGAAACCGATTGGATGATGTGGAAAGCATCAGTACTTTTCCAAATGAATTACTGGATATCAACTGCCAGGTATAGTTTTGGTACTTATATGTAAAAAGTGGATGGTTTCTATTTTTTATGTGCGACATGAGTGTTGAGAAAAAATTTGTGTTGAAGGACTACGTAGAGACTTTTGTAAAAAAATCTGGCATATAGAATGCATAGGAGACTTTAATTTTGAAATTCACAAAATATACGCAATGTTTTAATGACTAAAAATGTTAAATTGAAAGAGATTTAAGCGGAATAATTAAATATCTTTAGATTATAGCCTATGGAAAGTTTGATAGTTTTCATTAGGATAATTGTATGCTGTCGCAGTTCACTGACGCTCACGATGTGCTTAAGGGGACCTTTACAAAAAAATATTTTCTTAGGAAAGCTACAAAACATTTAATTAATGATGAAGTCAACAAAAGTTTGGAGTCCGCATGGACAGGATATTTTCAACTCTAGTTGTAGTTGTAATGCAGTTATGGCTTGTTTTTTTAAAGAAAATGAAATTATTATTTATGGTATTAATTAAACAAAAAATATTATTATTTGTGCATTATTTATTTCGCAAATTTCGTTCTAACACATTATAAAATTGTTCCATTTATTAATAGCTTGCAGCCTCTTTAATTTATTAAAACAGTTTATAATATATAATAATAACAAACTTTATTTAAATTGAAAAAGGCTTTTTGTATAACATTCATAACATCTCTATATACGATCGTGCCGCACTCTGCTGCATTATTCAATTAACAAATTACTATTAAAAGCAAAACTATTGCGCATCTTTGCATGTGCTTGATACTTGCAACACACTTGCTGCAAAACTGCTTGCATAAGCGTATATTTTTATTTATAATATTTCAAGGCTAATTATGGAAATTTTACGACTTTCATGCGCTGCATGTGGCAAATAATAAATAACTTATACGACGAGCATTTGGTAAGCAAATAGCCTGCGTTAGTGATAACAGAATAACACATAAAAGTTTCAGCTGAAAATTAAATTTCGTATTCGTAACATGAAGACTGCATGCTGCCTTCTTTTAAATAAAACAATATAAAACTAATTTAAAGAAGTTCATAAAATACGTATGAATGTTTATGTGTACAGCAGTTTCTGTTGTTTGTTTATAGTTTCGTAATACACAGAGATTTTTATGACGTTCTGGCAAAAAACTTGAAAATATTTTCTGAAATTTCAATTGGGAAATAAATTAATTAGTGAACGCTATTAAAAGTAGTCTTTATAAAAAAGATGCAGTTTAATACGTTATGGCTGATAAATTTCTTCGGAAAAATATGAAAATTTATGAAACAATGCAGCCGATTCAAAAATGCGTAGCTCACGTGTTTTTAATTTCCAAATAAATGGAAATTATGCGCACAAAAGAGAACTTCTTGTCATGACAACCCTGTTTAAAAACCATTGGAAATAACCGAGATTTGCAATACATCATATGAACATCTTATGAACATTCTTCGAAGTTCATTTTTACCGAGTATTTAAAAAACCTCTATTAATGTAATAGAATATGAGCAACAACTTTCCCTATATTAAAATTATTTTTTCAGTTAATTCACTTTTGGTTAAGTAGTACGAAATTCTTTAGCCTTGATGTCTATCATTCCATATATTCCATTTTCTCTTTACTTTTTCTAGGGTCATCGGCTGGTAAGATCTATTGTTTGTGTTCTCTATGTTCGCATAATTTAAATTTTAGATCTCAGAGGTCCACGGCTCTTGGAAATTGCTTTCTTAATGAAAAAACTTTAAAATTGTAATAGAAGGAATAGAAGGATCTACGATAATTATGTCTTCGGTGGCGTACTTCTTTCCGATGGGCTATATATTTTGAATGCTTCTGAGAATATTTGAGGTCCAATTGCTGCTGGCTTATTGCCGAATTCTTTGTCCTTTAAATAACCCCAAAGAAAGAAGTTCAATTGTATCAAAACACTCGATCGTGGCGACCTATTACAATGAGATTTAAATGTCTCTCGTAAAAGAGCCATTTTTTCGTTGATCGTGTGATAAATAGCATTGTCCTGTTGAAAGTGCACATTGTCCAGGTCCATATCCCAAATTTCCGCAGGAACTTCGTTATCATTTCGCGGTGGAGAACAACATTCACGGTATCAGATTGGCCGACACCATTTTTGATGACACCGCCAGCCTGTATGAAACTGGGTCAGCATTCACAGTTCCTAGAGATCCGTTTTGCTGAAATTTGCGACTATGCTGACCAAGAAATAAATAAAACCAAAGATATGGCACATTAAGTTGGGCAAACAAAAACTTAACCTTAAGATATGACTCACTATTAACATCGTGCATTTTGGTTGGGCCACCCTGTATAGTGATTTCAAGCTTGATTGAATAACCATAAACAATCATTTACTAGTTTTTATGTATAAGAGATAAATCAATATTAGTTTTGTATTTCACCTTCTCATACCTCAATATCATTTCATTATTGAACTTGAGGTTTGATTAAAGTTATTATCATGCAGGTAAATTGTTTACGTGACAAAAGTCATATTTTCTTTAATATGTTTAAACAAAAAAAATTTTTTTATTTCATTTCTTTGTCATTCAATATCGATGGCAATGATATTGAGCCAAAGTTGAGGTAATTTCTAAGTATGAAATATTCATATAAAGGTTGTTTAGTTATTATTATCTATTGCAAGGACCGCAAAGTATATTCACTAACACTGTGCTACGAAATATTAAGTTTTGCCGAATAATCAAGATAGGCAAGTGTTTGTAATAGCATCGGAACACAATGGCTAAACGTATGGTAAATTAGGAATTTTTATGAGTCCGAAAATAATAATTCACATGATGTACTGTTCCGCTGTATTTTGCCATGGTTAAAAAGCATTCGTCCCAGTATGACGCGTAGACCTTCTGTATGAATTACTAAATTATTCCTGCACAATTCCATCTGGTTCTCAATTCCTGCGGCTGAATGGTCAGCCGGCCGCCTTGTCGAAGAATAATAATAAATATATTAATACAATTTCAAGAAAAACAGTTAAATTCTTCTCATTCTGTATTATTGAAAAAGTTTCCAATAGTTATTTTAATTTTAAGTTATTATTAAAAATAGATACTACAACAGAATAAAGAAAAAAAAATGCAGGGAAGATAATCATTAGAAATAAAAAACATATAGAATATTATAGATAACATAGACAAGAGTAAGACTGTCATATAGGGAAACACTGAGATATTAAAATTTCACCAAGTAAGTCGAAAGTGTACCAGAAAAGGTGGCATGATTTGCATCTATGCCCCATTTGACTTCTCGGCACTATTCTTAGTTCCAGCACAAGGGCTATTGAAAAAGTGAAGCTCATACGCTGATTGTCAATTCTAGTAAGAAAATACAAATAAATAAAAGCGCTATAGTCCTGTGTCGAACCTTATATATCCTTTACCGAACCTTATATAGTCTAGAACAAGAGCGCCCAAGCCATATGCGCTTTGTTTTTGTAAAAGCGCTTGGCTATAGGCTGTGTGTTTTAACACTCGCATACAGTACCCAGTACCCAGCACTGGCAATACGAAATACACAAACAACTTTGTCTTATTTTTATTTTATTGTTGTTCTTCATTGTATAAAAGAAAGTGGAAAGCAACAACACTTTCGTAAGGTTTGCTGGTAAGTATTGACGACAGCGATTATCAGTGAAGATTTAGTTTAAGTTTAGCGTATGATCTCGCTTTGTATTTATTTGTTTTTACAACAAGAAATATTGAATAAAAATTAGTTTTTCTTTTAATGTATTGGTGTTTACTCTTCCATAACGAACTATTGGGCATCCTTGGTGTAGAATATACACACACATTCATTACCACTCTCCTATCATCTTTTTGCACTTTGCGGTTCTCAATACAAATATATTCCTTTCTAGAACAGAAAAATGTTTGGTTACTAAAGATATAAATTAGTTTATTTAGTTACTTCAGTGGTTCAAAAATAAAAAAAAGTTATATATTTTTAGAAATGTCTTTTGGTATTTTCTACTTTAATTTTCAGCTCTTTACTTTTATGTACAAAAACGAAATTTCCAATTGTCCAATAGTTGAATTTACATTTCGATTTTGTTTAATTTTTAATACCAATTTCATTCTTCCCGGATTAGGTTAGTTTTAAGTATAAAAGAACAAAAATAAAAATATTCAGGGGTGTCCAACCCTGGAATCGTGTATTTTTGGTTTTAATATTAATTTAATTTTTCCTGAAGTATAAAATAGGTCGAATTAACAAAAAAACAAAAAACTAGCAACCTTTTTGCAATCGAATTTTTCAATACAAATCTAAGGGCTTGTTTTTGTAAATAAAATAAAACTAATAGTTTGGGATTTCATATTGAAACAAAAAAAATTTTAAGTTTTTTATTGCTGTTTCAATATAAATACCCAGACGAAAATTATAATTTTATTTATAAAAGCAGGCAGTAAGTCTTCCTGAAAAATAAAATTATTTTATTTATAAAAAAAAAATAATAATAATAAATAAAAATAAGTTAATTTTATATAATATAGGTTGAAAGTTTCCAGCTCTGGGATTGTATTTTGGAAATTTCTGATTTTCTATAGCACTCTACGATTTCTTCCAATCCATTTGTTCAAGAATGGAGTCTCTAGCTCTTCTAGGGATACGGAAAACCAATTTCACGCACAGACTGACAGACATCGCTTATTCGACTTCCCTATTAATAAGGACCCAGCAAACTTTATGGGGTCGCATATTAATATTGAGGAAATTATACACGGAATAACAACCATTTTTGCTGAAGGGTATAAAAGTATAAAAAATTCAAGACTTGGTTTTTCAACTATTTTAACTAACAGTTTTCGTCTTAAAATTAAATCGAATATACCTTAAGATCCGTATTGCAACAACATGAATACTTTTTTTTTCTGTTCACACAAATTGAGTTAGGAAGTGTGGGATTGTAATGCTGCAACTTACTCGTCTTCCGGTGCAATAATGCACTTAACAAAATCCTCCAAATAATCATTTGCATCATCGTTATTACCGTCTTTAGCAGCAGCAGCTGCAGCAGGATTGGAAGCAATTTTTTTATTTCTAATTTGGGACTTCATTAAAACTTTGTTTTTATTTCTATGCTCGCGGCATGATCTTCACTCCTGCCACACACAAACGTAATTCGCGTATTCCCGTTAAGTAAATCCCATGTCTGGCAAGAAGCATTTCACAACACAATTAGTATGTTTTCCTTAACGTTTAGATTTCCTTATTTTTAGATTATTTTACATTCAACACTTTCGCTTTATTGTACGTAAATCCTTTAAAGCAAAGAAATTAGAAATTGAAATGGGAATGATGGCAATTTCTTTTTTTTTGTAACTTTATCTTTCAAATGTTGACGGTGTCATGTCTGTAACGTAAAGCGAAAACCAACTGAGCTGGTTCGACAAACGGATCCATATTTTAATGAATGATATCATTGTATGTGAATAACGCTTGTGTAATTCTGAATTGGGATTGTCTGTATGTAGGAGCTCATATATGTATTCCACTTTTAGTTTTTTGTTTTCAAGACAAGGGTTTCTTTTAAAGTTTCTTGAGGAATGAGTAAACAAATGGTAGACTAGTACACCAATTGCTACATTAAGAATTTACGTGTACATAATTTTTAATCTTCAAAATAGTTTTCCTATAAGCTGAAGTTAAAGTGGAAATATAACAAATCGAGAATTGCAAAAAAAGCACAAAAATAACTGGCTCAAGTGTATTTATATTCTGAGAAGTGGGTGCTGTTGGCTGAAATAGTAGAACAGGAGACTATGTAGCGGAGGGTCGTGAGTTCGAGCCCGCGCTGAGTCATGATATATTGTGTTGAATTCTTCTGATCAGCATTAGTGCGTGGTTGTGTTAGTCGTTGCCAGCCTGTTCCAGTGATGAAGGCATAGTCACTGGTCACTGAACATAATTGGCAGCGACTGACACTATCATGTACTAAAAGCAGAGTAACAGCACCACCCACCTTCGTCGGCCCTGTAGCAAAAATTAGACGGCAAAGTAAAAGGTTGATGTAGCTACAAAAACAACTGTCTATCTTCTCATCTCACCTAATCTGTCCTCTTAATACTATCCCCTCGTTTTCAGTTCCGGCGCAATACATTGCATATATAGGGGTCATCCCCTAAGTGCTGGTCCAAGATACAAAAAAAAAAAGTTAAATTTTCAAGAGGCAATCTTGAATAACTAAAATCTAATGTTAACTTCCCTTTGTGCCTTGGAATATTTATCATGTCTTTCTGAGATTTAAAAGTAAATTTCTATCAATTAGCCTATAAAACTTAATTCAATTTAATATGACAATGTGGAAATTGCAGCATAAACAAACAGTATTTAAACAAAATTAAAATGTACAGATCCATGGCATTAAATCCCATGTCGACAGAAACCCTACATATACAGTTTTATGTATGCTTTTAATGACTCTTTTGTTTAGGTTTTGGTTAATAACCGTTCTGACAGTGTGACACATGTTACAGAGTATGTAATGATTTCCATTGTAACCAAAACTAAAGCGATGGGTTTGAAAATGTCACCAGTAACGTAGCGCAGGGAAATGTTTTCAAGGTGACCAAAACCAAACCATGTGCTATATCATTTTAGATTTAATGGATTTGTTAAGTTTTCCGTTGATATCCACATATTAAAAAGATATGGATTTTTAAAATACTTAAAATATTTTCGAGGTATTCTAACATATTTCTGATTCCACAATTTTCACTTGAGATGGATTGTCGGGGAGTTAATTTTTTATTGACAAATTCCCGCTTTTGTTAATCGTTGTGCCACTACCAGATATATAGTGATACGGCCATTCATGACCCGTAAATCCATATTGATCCTACCTGTTTTGAAGTAGTCTATACCAAAGCGGTCTACTGATGTCTGAAATCACGATTGGGCGAAAACATTATTTTAACTTTCATGCCACTTTCTATTAAACAAAATAAACTAGACACACGCCTCTGGCTATTTTGCACGTTCGAAAGTTTTTGTAAAGGTGTCACTGCAACATTTGTGTGCTTCTAAATTAACCTACACAAGAGCGCGCGCACGTTTGCACCAAAATATCCTTGTTGTCCTTATACTTATACACGCTGAAGTGTAAATATTTATTTTCATTTAAACTATAAATATTTTTCTTTTTTCTACATTTTGTATTGTGTGTTAAAGCCGAAAATAAATAAATACAAAACTATCAAACTAATATCGCATTCTAGTCATGCATGTTAAAAGGATATGAGTACTTGTATGTGACTTCAAGTTCTCTCATTACATGGCTTGGCAACATATTCACATATTACCATAATATATACGTAAAATTGTGCTAAAGCAACTATCATATACGAAATCGTTGTTAGAATGTGTGCTGGTTGGCATTTAATGGCATAGACACAAATATTAGCGTGTGCAGTAAAACTATTTCCTGGCATAGACTCACACACACACACACATTCCTACGTTCTCACTCATGGACGTGATTGTTGAGGTTTCATATATCTTTGATTAGGTTTTATGGCTGTATTTTAAAATAATATGTGAAGAGGATTATTTAAACTGGCTTTTCGTAGGCTTTTTCCAGGGTGTAGTTTAACAATGTTTTTGGGAAATACAACAGAGTAGTTGATGGATGAGTGAAAATAATTATAGGATGTTGGGCACAGTTTTCTTATTTATCTCGAGATGTTAATATTTTTTTAAGGTTGATTTGATACCTTGTTGGATTGGAGCCTAGTGCTTGAAGAAAACTGGCCTTAAGATTGATATTTGATATAACATTTTGTAGTTAATTAATTTTTACAATAGACTTAAGGGTATTATCTTTTAGACACGTAAAGGGTGTTTTTTATAGAGTGATATAACATTGAGTTGGCATCACTGCTTTGTTTGACCACCCATTTAATGGGTGGTAGTTGTTCTGCATTTAGTTTGCTTTGACATTTCATTATGGATTGACTTACACCAGAGCAACGCGTGCAAATTGTGGAAATTTTGAATAAAAATAATGGTCCTATTCGTCAAACTCATCGTGCACTTCTTCCATTTTATGGCGTACATAATCGTACTTCGAAGAACAATAAAGCGTTTTCGGACCACATTTACTGTTACTGCTAATGTGCATCGCGTGAGACACCAAATAGTGCTCACTGAAGAAGCTGTAGCCTCTGTACAGGAAAGCATTGAAGATAATCCTCATCAATAAATTCGTCGCCTTCCTCAGCAACTGGCATTGTGTCCTTCCACTTTATGGCCGATTTCCTTAGTTACTGAAAATTGGTGTTCCACATTGCGCCTTGTACGCACCAGCTGTGGCCGAAATCATATTTAAAAATTAATGTCACAAAATTTTCTATCCAATAAAGACCGTTTCATTGATATCAAAAATATGTTTCCTAATTTTATTATGATTTAAACTTGTATCACTCTATAAAAAACACTCTTTATATATGATCTAGGTGTCATTGGGAAAGTGTGAAATTGTTAATGCGTTTTTTATGAAAAACAAACAATATTTTTAATTTTATTTGTGTTGCTTACTTTCCCTAATTTACAAAAAAAAAGTTAAAAACTAATTATAAATCTAAAACTTTTTTTTGGAAATTTCGTTAAAATAATCAGCACGAATAAAAATTAAAATTTAGTGCTAAGCAACAAACTCCCAAATATACAAAATTAACTAAAATAAAAATAAAAAAAATTACTTTGAATTCTTCTGGTTTCTTGACCTCTTTTTAATTAATATTTTTAAGTTTAAGGTCTCTTTATTTTTATTTGAAGTATATTAATTTTAAATATTTCGTCACATCAAATAAAATAATTAATTTCCTGAAAAAGTCACACAAAAGAGTGACGAAATATTGGAAATTAATATATTTTAAATAAAAATAAGTAGACCTTAAACTTAAAAATATTAGAGTATAATAAAATTTACTATAATTTATTATAAAATTGTTTCTTAGCATCTACAAGGTAATGATTTCTTTACCAAATTTTTTTTTTATATTTAAAATCTTGTTTTTAATCTATCAGGGAAAATTTTAGCTAATCTGAATTTAATTTTATCAACAATTTCCTAAATGTTGTTTGAAATTTTATTACCATCGAACTATGCATTTTTGAACAGACCTCGCACTATCCAATATATGCTATTGAACAATTCAATATTTCTCAGCTATTACAAGTAAACATACATTAGTTCCAGCTCTGGAAAAATTTTTTTGACTTTTAATACTATTTTATTTCGTTTTAAGATATGAAAAATGTTTGATTACGAAACAAACAAAAAAATTATTTTATTTAGTTACATTAATATTCTGCAAAAATTATACTTTCCAGCTCTGGAGCTGACTTTTTGGCTTCTCTGATCTCTAATACCAATAAATCTCTTAGCAAAAATATTAAATATGTTTGATTTATAAAGAAAAGAAATGGTTTCAATTAAAAAATCAAACTTTTTATTCATATAAAAAATCAATTACCCAACCCTGGAATTATGTTTTTAATTTTTTTTTGATTGTTAATATCAATTAATTTCTTCCTGAAGTATTGAAAATGTTTCATAAACAACGAAACGTAGACTAGTTTCAACTACAAATGTAACGTATAAAAAATTCAAGTTGAAATTTTCCAGCTCTGGCAGCGTATTTTGCATTTTTTTTAAATTTATTTATTTAGTGTATGGATTAATCCTTACAGACTGATACAATTAAAATATAACAATGTTTCAGAAATGATAAGTACATACATATGTATATATAAATGAAATCGATAAAGCTTTGTTTTACAATAGTAACAAGACAAATTACAACAAAAACAAAAAGTATGGCTTTAACAAATGTCGATTTAACAAATTAAACATTTATTTATAGTCAATTTTGTAAAGAGTTAAGATATAAAATTATGTCATTTTTTACGACATCAATATATTTGTTGAAATCGATACAAGGGTAAAGTCTATTAAACCCATTGCAAATTCTCCGAAAGGGATCGAAGTTACTATAGTTTGTAGTGTAATACTTAATTCTCAAGAAGCTATAATACCTTTTTTCACGATTTAAGTTTATTTGGCTCAGGAGAAATTGAGATGTGACGCAGCCGTTTATTAATTTAAGCAAAAAGGTAACATTTAGCATTTGCCGACGGCTCCTTAAGGTTGGGAGCTTAATAAGTTCTAGGCGTCTCTCGTAAGATGGTAATCTTATATTAGAGTTCCAAGGAAGACCACGAAGACAATATAATAAGAATTGCACTTGCACTGACTCTATTTTATTTGAATGTGAAAGATATTGTGGGTCCCATACAACAGATCCGTATTCAAGTATTATGCGAACTAAAGTAGTAAATAACATCTTGGTTGTGTAAGGGTCGGAGAACTCCTTAGGCCAGCGTTTAATAAAACCCAGAACGCCAGTAGCTTTGTTAATCGTCGAAGTTATATGGAACCTGAAGTCCAGTTTTTTATATAAAATAACTCCCAAGTCATTAAATGAATCCACTAGGTCAAGAACAGCATTATTCATTTTATAGAGTCCATTGATTGGAGTTGTTCTTGAGAAAATCATGTCTTTGCACTTTTTCACATTTAGCTCCATTAAATTATTAGCGCAACAAGTGGTTAAGTGTTGCATTGGAGACGCATCTGTTGGTCAATAGAGTCAAACCATAAGAATAACTTTACGTCATCTGCATACGTTAGTAAATTTTGCTGATGTTCATCAGCAATCTATTTTTTTAATTTTTTATCTTGGACCAACACTCAGGGGATGACCCCTATTTATGCAATGCATTGCGCCGGAACTGAAAACGAGGGGATAGTATTGAGGGGACAGATTAGGAAAGATGAGAAGATAGACAGTTGTTTTTGTAGCTATTTCTACCATTTACTTCGCCGTCTAATTTTTGCTACAGGGCCGACGAAGGTGGGTGCTGTTACTCTGCTTTTAGTACATGATAGTGCCAGTCGCTGCCAGGACCATATGCAATATATCAAATGAATGCCTCTAGCTTCTCTGAGGTCGTCCAAAAACCGACATCACGTACAGACAGACGGGTATCGCTTATTGGACTTCAATATTCATAAGGATCCAGAATATAAAAATTTTAAATGTGTCCCATATTGTTATTGTAGATATTACACACGATATAAAATTTCAGCATTTTTGGTGCAGGCTACAAAAAAGTTCTCTGAATATCAGCTTGTAATAGATAAAATTCCTCCAGGTATTTAAAAAGTTTGTCGTATATTGAGAGACCGGTATTCAAAATACCATTTATGTCTATAACGAATTACGAGTATATCACTATACAAACATTCTCCAACAAATTGGTTTAAATCGGTGGGAAGCACAAGGCATGTGTAAGTTTATTGGCTGCACGCAGCCATACACAATGTGTAACTCTATATCCGCGTCTATGGCACGAAACTATTAATTTCGCTATAATTGCTTTTGCTAACTAAAAATACGCTTTATATGTAGGAATTGAAAGTTTTAATAGCACTTCTCTTGTTTTAGTTGTTTTTAGTAAAAAATGTATTAGGGTTTCGAAACGGTTTCGTAAACGTTGCTGGCAATAATTAATAAAAACTTGAAGTACCCCAATAATAAACTCACATGAACAATGAAATATGACACCCTAGTTGTATTATTCACCCACGTAGGCATACCCATATGCACACATGTACATTCAGGCATTTATACACACATATGTATATATGTATGTAGTATGTATGCGTGCAAGTGGATATCTACGTGCACCCTCAAATACGTTAATGGTACTACTTTTGAGGTGGGAGTTAATTTCATCACCATCAGCTAAAAATTATTATTTGCGTGCACAAAATAGTAAAAACTTCCGCTAAACAAGTTTATCTATATTCTTTGAATTTCTTTGAATCGTAGGTGCTAACTGACTTCTTTGTAACTAATTATTTTAATTACACTGTGCAACAAGAAAGATATGCTGGTATAAATGATTCGGTTTTTTGACCAAAAAGGTGAAATTAAAGTTCTACATCGTTGAGTAACCAGCCCGGGGGAAAACAGTTTTCAATGTGCCAGTTCGTGTAATGCGGCACAGATGACAAACTGCTTAATGGACAAAAATCAAAATCAGCACATTAAAGTTAACTGCCTTTTCAACGATGTCGCAAGCTGTTCGACCATGAAAACAACTTATAAAGCAAATTTTAAAAATTTATTTTGTTTTAATATTATTCATGCGATTGAACGGTAGCTGGCAACATGATTCTACCGAAATTAAGTCTTACATACTTAAATTTTTTTTGCTGGTTATTGTAAACTGTAATGGCTAGTCATAGAAATTCTTATCATGTAACACGTGTTCAATACTTTTAGGCGAAACACCTAGAGGAGCATTTTTGTGGAACATTTTAAACCTTGAATCCTTCGTTAAAACAGATTTTTTACCCTTTGTAAAAAAAAAATAAATTCAGGATGGACAAATTTGAGGTTAGGAAGTAAATGAACTGTCAAATTATGTCATGCCAAGAATTGAGCTGTTATCCTTCAAAATTTATTTGGTAAAATGTTGGGAAATTTTAACCATGAAACGCCAGCCGACCACTGTTTGCGCCGAACTTTTGTGAATTGCCTGTTTGGAAATCTGACCAAAAACAATGAATTTTCTCAACAAAATCATGTTTAGTGATGAGTAATTAAGCGGTTATGTAAGCAAAAAGTTGACTCTCATGGGGTCTTCGAAAAACCATTACATGCACAGAAAGTGACCGTATGGTGCGGTTCATGGTTAGGCGGCATCATTGGCCCGTATTTTTTCGAAAATGGGCAAAGAAACGCCGCCACCGCGTTCTCTGTGCTACGAAAGCATTACAACCGATTTTTTTTGTGGCAAATATTGACATCAGGGACTTTTGGTTTTAGCTAGAAGGCGCTACAAGCCACACAACCGGTCAAACAATTGAGTTATTGCATGAGCGATTTCCCGGTGTCGTAATTTCTCGATTTGGCGATATCAATTGACCGTCTCGTTCTTTTGGATTGTTTTCTCTGGGACCATTTGAAACACCGTGCCTACGTAAACAAACTATAAACAACTGACGCTCTGAAACTTGAAATTTGGCGCTGTATTGACGAGATAAGCGAACTTTTGTTGCAAATTGTGGTTACAAATTTTGTGAAAAAAGCGGACATCTGCCGATATTCTAGAAGTAGACATTTGCCCAAAATCACAATATTTTATTAACTCCCATATTTATATTTTACACAGCTATCAATCAGACTGAATTTATCGAAAAGTAACGTGTTTTTATGCCAACTTACTTCCTAACCTCAAATTGGCCCACTCTTTAAAACGTGTTTATTACATTTAACCAAAAGTCTTACAAAAAAATTTTAGTCCTTTAAGTCTTTGTTTTATCAAATTTGTTATACTTTGTAAAAATAAAGCAAGTGCAGTATTTTGCAAGCAGAAATTTGTGAAAGTAGAAGTCAGGTTCTGTCTAGGGTTTAATGTGATATCGAATAGGGACATCATTATAATAATCGATTGCAAGCCTGCATTCAAGTCCACTACGTGTGTGTCTACAATATCTTGCGGCTCCCAGAAATGTCAAGCGAATTATTCTATAGAACATTGAATTGGATGCTTGGACATAATATATATTTGATTCAATAAAGAAGAGGACCACCGTTGCCATCTTACGCAATTATACCAGTACCAGTGTTTTCAGGTTCTGGTTCTCTGGAGCCCTTTATTTTATTTTAAATAGCTAAAAGGGGATCGCGAAAAATTAGCCATTGAAAAGAACTGCCAAAACATATTGAAACTTTTAATAAAAAAACAAGTTTAGTTTGTGTTTTTGTAGTTCTCAAATCAAACTTTTGTTTTATTCAATAATTTTTACGGACTACTTATACAAAAGTTAGCTTAGCTTTTCTAACCTATTCTAGCTTATTTAAAAGTATTTGTTTCATTCAGCTTCAAGGAACTACAAAAGGTTTCAAATTACAATCAGTTACTGACGAATCAGAGAATGTGGCATTGGAATGCATTCAATTTAATTTAACAGTTGCATTAGTGCCACTCAAAATATTCCGAATAATCAGCAGATCATTGGTATTCTTGAAAAATAATGATGTACACATACACATACTGTACTTTGGGCAGTGCGCTACGGAAATGTTGGCAGGCATTCGAGGTACATACGTGAAATACGTTACATGCTGCTAAAGATACATAGACGATGCTGTACTGAAAAGAGCTCAAACCAGATCATATATAGCGTGAAATACGGCTCTCGTGCATGGGAAGGTGCTTCAAATTCTATTTTGAAGTTACTCGGGCATCTACAGGAAATGGCGATCGTACTCATTACTGACTCACGTAAAACATCGTTGCAGAGTAGGTTACATTTCGTTGTTATCTCGCTACTATAAAGAGCTGTGTTTTTCATTAAGAACGCATTGATTTATGCTCGTTGTGCCAATGAATAAACAGTCCGTATGTGGAACAACCTAGCTGCAGATGTCTTCCCCGCCACTTGCTCCCTCCATCAAGCTTCCTGTAATTAAATCTCTCTACTTCCGGTACAATTCAATGCATACGTAGCGATCATCCCCTAAGTGCTGAACCTACTCAACAAAAAAAATGAAAAAAACAAAAAAAAAAAAATTGTAATAATAAAATAATAATTGGCGATTTTTTAAATCTCTGGGTTAAAAAAATAAAAATGTCAGCATACTTGTTTCCTTTTCCAAGTAAACACTAACACCCCTAGATAGATAGCACTTCTGTCACGCTTCCGAATACTTTAAAAGTTTTCAAAGCAATAAAAATATTTAAGTGCGAACGCATCCTCTTGTCATTCTCTTTATCCAGCACAAAGAAGATGTTAAAATTATCTTTTAATACTCCCATTGAGCTATTAAAATAAAAACTCATTCGATTTATAATTTTATTAACAAAACAAATCCTGTTTATTTTGCATTTAATATTAACGATTTTATTTGCCGTCTAATTTTTAACTTCATTTTAAAGAGAGTTTGCAACAAGGAAACAAGGATAACTTTATCCATCAGATGTTTTTAGTACTTTCTAACGACTTTTATTTTTATGTTCGCTGTTTCTTTGTTTGTTTCATGCTTATGCCATTCAACGTGTACTCGTACCCAAGAATGACATTTACCACCATAAAATTGCACACACACACACACACACACACACACACACACAGACACATGTAGACACACTCAAACACAAAAGAGAATATATGTATAAAAATAAACAAAGTCACACAAAAGCATTTAAAAGAATATAAAAATAAAACCTGTTGCACTTTCATTTGAATTGAACTCAAGTTGTAGAATTATAGATAAATGGGGATGCTGCAACGGGTTGCACATAAAATCTGGAAGTGGCAAAAGGTGCCAGCAATTTGAAAATTTTATTTCTTACAACTTTAAAGTGAATACTAGGTCGGAGAATAAATTTAGTTAAAGAAACGTTATAATACTCGTAACTCATCTCATGAGTAGATCTGCGACTATCATTTTATAAAGAGTTTCAAGACCGTGTGATTATAGCAAAACTTCCAAACTTGAAAACGAAAATGGCAAAAGTAAGAAACTAATAAAAACTTAAATCGCATGCATTTACAGAGACACATTCTTTACAACATTTTTTGGAAAGGGGAATCTCTTTGCATAAATCAATTTTGTTATAATGACTTGCATTTTTCATAGTGATTGGCATTTTTTATGATGACTTGCACTTTTTGTGATGACTTGCATTTTTTATGATGACTTGCACTTTTCATGATGACTTGCACTTTTTGTGATGACTTGCATTTTTTATGGTGACTTGCAGTTTTGATGATAACTTGCACTTTTTGTGATGACTTGCACTTTTTATAATAATTTGCACTTTTTATGATAACTTGAAATTTTTACAATAACTTCACATTTCATAATGACTTGCACTTTTTATATTGACTTGCATTTTTTATGATGACTTGCACTCATTTCCTTACTAATATAACAAAAATTAAAGGAACTGTTTCCCTCTGTCTGTCATGCTCAAACCGCTAAACCGATTTCGGTGAAATTTGGCTTAGAGATAGTCTAAGACCCGAGGAATAATACGAAGTGGTTTTTGTTTTTATAAATGATCGTATTGAGTGGTCAATGATGCTCGAATATAACAAAGTGTTTGACAATTTTTTTGGAAAGGGGTACCTCTCTGCAAAAACTCAATTTTTTGGTTGAAACACAATTTAACCCAAAACGTCTTATTCATTCCTAATAAGTAAGTATTGAAAGGAGTTTCAAATGCGCAGAAGCTTCCGAAAAAACTTAAATCGCATGCATTTAAGCAAAAACATTTTTTGGCCAATTTTTTTGGAAAGGGGTACCTCTTTGCTAAAAATCGATTTTTTGGCTGAAACACAATTTAACTCATTTTGGGCCAAACGGCGTTTATTTCTAATAAATAAGTATTGAAAGGAGTTTCAAATGCGCAGAAGCTTCCGAAAAAACTTAAATCGGATGCATTTAAGCAAAAAAATTTTTTGGCCAATTTTTTTGGAAAGGGGTACCTCTTTGCTAAAAATCGATTTTTTGGCTGAAACACAATTTAACCCATTTTGGGCCAAACGGCGTTTATTTCTAATAAAAAATTGGCCAAAAAATTTTTTTGCTTAAATGCATGCGATTTAAGTTTTTTCGGAAGCTTCTGCGCATTTGAAACTCCTTTCAATACTTATTTATTACAAATAAACGCCTTTCGGCCCAAAATGGGTTAAATTGTGTTTCAGCCAAAAAATCGATTTTTAGCAAAGAGGTACCCCTTTCCAAAAAAATTGGCCAAAAAATTTTTTTGCTTAAATGCATGCGATTTAAGTTTTTTCGGAAGCTTCTGCGCATTTGAAACTCCTTTCAATACTTATTTATTAGAAATAAACGCCTTTTGGCCCAAAATGGGTTAAATTGTGTTTCAGCCAAAAAATCGATTTTTAGCAAAGAGGTACCCCTTTCCAAAAAAATTGGCCAAAAAATTTTTTTGCTTAAATGCATGCGATTTAAGTTTTTTCGGAAGCTTCTGCGCATTTGAAACTCCTTTCAATACTTATTTATTAGAAATAAACGCCTTTTGGCCCAAAATGGGTTAAATTGTGTTTCAGCCAAAAAATCGATTTTTAGCAAAGAGGTACCCCTTTCCAAAAAAATTGGCCAAACAATTTTTTTTGCTTAAATGCATGCTATTTAAGTTTTTTCGGAAGCTTCTGCGCATTTGAAACTCCTTTCAATACTTATTTATTAGAAATAAACGCCGTTTGGCCCAAAATGGGTTAAATTGTGTTTCAGCCAAAAAATCGATTTTTAGCAAAGAGGTACCCCTTTCCAAAAAAAATTGGCCAAAAAATTTTTTTGCTTAAATGCATGCGATTTAAGTTTTTTCGGAAGCTTCTGCGCATTTGAAACTCCTTTCAATACTTATTTATTACAAATAAACGCCTTTTGGCCCAAAATGGGTTAAATTGTGTTTCAGCCAAAAAATCGATTTTTAGCAAAGAGGTACCCCTTTCCAAAAAAATTGGCCAAAAAATTTTTTTGCTTAAATGCATGCGATTTAAGTTTTTTCGGAAGCTTCTGCGCATTTGAAACTCTTTTCAATACTTATTTATTAGAAATAAACGCCGTTTGGCCCAAAATGGGTTAAATTGTGTTTCAGCCAAAAAATCGATTTTTAGCAAAGAGGTACCCCTTTCCAAAAAAATTGGCCAAAAATTTTTTTTGCTTAAATGCATGCGATTTAAGTTTTTTCGGAAGCTTCTGCGCATTTGAAACTCCTTTCAATACTTATTTATTAGAAATAAACGCCTTTTGGCCCAAAATGGGTTAAATTGTGTTTCAGCCAAAAAATTGATTTTTAGCAAAAAAATTGGCCAAAAAATGTTTTTGCTTAAATGCATGCGATTTAAGTTTTTTCGGAAGCTTCTGCGCATTTGAAACTCCTTTCAATACTTATTTATTAGAAATAAACGCCTTTTGGCCCAAAATGGGTTAAATTGTGTTTCAGCCAAAAAATCGACTTTTAGCAAAGAGGTACCCCTTTCCAAAAAAATTGGCCAAAAAATATTTTTGCTTAAATGCATGCGATTTAAGTTTTTTCGGAAGCTTCTGCGCATTTGAAACTCCTTTCAATACTTATTTATTAGAAATAAACGCCGTTTGGCCCAAAATGGGTTAAATTGTGTTTCAGCCAAAAAATCGATTTTTAGCAAAGAGGTACCCCTTTCCAAAAAAATTGGCCAAAAAATTTTTTTGCTTAAATGCATGCGATTTAAGTTTTTTTCGGAAGCTTCTGCGCATTTGAAACTCCTTTCAATACATATTTATTAGAAATAAACGCCTTTTGGCCCAAAATGGGTTAAATTGTGTTTCAGCCAAAAAATCGATTTTTAGCAAAGAGGTACCCCTTTCCAAAAAAATTGGCCAAAAAATTTTTTTGCTTAAATGCATGCGATTTAAGTTTTTTCGGAAGCTTCTGCGCATTTGAAACTCCTTTCAATACATATTTATTAGAAATAAACGCCTTTTGGCCCAAAATGGGTTAAATTGTGTTTTAGCCAAAAAATCGATTTTTAGCAAAGAGGTACCCCCTTCCAAAAAAATTGGCCAAAAATTTTTTTTGCTGAAATGCATGCGATTTAAGTTTTTTCGGAAGCTTCTGCGCATTTGAAACTCCTTTCAATACTTATTTATTAGAAATAAACGCCTTTTGGCCCAAAATGGGTTAAATTGTGTTTCAGCCAAAAAATCGATTTTTAGCAAAGAGGTACCCCTTTCCAAAAAAATTGGCCAAAAAATTTTTTTGCTTAAATGCATGCGATTTAAGTTTTTTCGGAAGCTTCTGCGCATTTGAAACTCCTTTCAATACTTATTTATTAGAAATAAACGCCGTTTGGCCCAAAATGGGTAAAATTGTGTTTCAGCCAAAAAATCGATTTTTAGCAAAGAGGTACCCCTTTCCAAAAAAATTGGCCAAAAAATTTTTTTGCTTAAATGCATGCGATTTAAGTTTTTTCGGAAGCTTCTGCGCATTTGAAACTCCTTTCAATACTTATTTATTAGAAATAAACGCCGTTTGGCCCAAAATGGGTTAAATTGTGTTTTAGCAAAAAAATCGATTTTTAGCAAAGAGGTACCCCCTTCCAAAAAAATTGGCCAAAAAATTTTTTTGCTTAAATGCATGCGATTTAAGTTTTTTCGGAAGCTTCTGCGCATTTGAAACTCCTTTCAATACTTATTTATTAGAAATAAACGCCTTTTGGCCCAAAATGGGTTAAATTGTGTTTCAGCCAAAAAATCGATTTTTAGCAAAGAGGTACCCCTTTCCAAAAAAATTGGCCAAAAAATTTTTTTGCTTAAATGCATGCGATTTAAGTTTTTTCGGAAGCTTCTGCGCATTTGAAACTCCTTTCAATACTTATTTATTAGAAATAAACGCCGTTTGGCCCAAAATGGGTTAAATTGTGTTTCAGCCAAAAAATCGATTTTTAGCAAAGAGGTACCCCTTTCCAAAAAAATTGGCCAAAAATTTTTTTTGCTTAAATGCATGCGATTTAAGTTTTTTCGGAAGCTTCTGCGCATTTGAAACTCCTTTCAATACTTATTTATTAGAAATAAACGCCGTTTGGCCCAAAATGGGTTAAATTGTGTTTCAGCCAAAAAATCGATTTTTAGCAAAGAGGTACCCCTTTCCAAAAAAATTGGCCAAAAAATTTTTTTGCTTAAATGCATCCGATTTAAGTTTTTTCGGAAGCTTCTGCGCATTTGAAACTCCTTTCAATACTTATTTATTAGAAATAAACGCCGTTTGGCCCAAAATGGGTTAAATTGTGTTTCAGCCAAAAAATCGATTTTTAGCAAAGAGGTACCGCTTTCCAAAAAAATTGGCCAAAAAATGTTTTTGCTTAAATGCATGCGATTTAAGTTTTTTCGGAAGCTTCTGCGCATTTGAAACTCCTTTCAATACTTATTTATTAGAAATAAACGCCTTTTGGCCCAAAATGGGTTAAATTGTGTTTCAGCCAAAAAATCGATTTTTAGTAAAGAGGTACCCCTTTCCAAAAAAATTGGCCAAAAAATTTTTTTGCTTAAATGCATGCGATTTAAGTTTTTTCGGAAGCTTCTGCGCATTTGAAACTCCTTTCAATACTTATTTATTAGAAATAAACGCCGTTTGGCCCAAAATGGGTTAAATTGTGTTTCAGCCAAAAAATCGATTTTTAGCAAAGAGGTACCCCTTTCCAAAAAAATTGGCCAAAAAATTTTTTTGCTTAAATGCATCCGATTTAAGTTTTTTCGGAAGCTTCTGCGCATTTGAAACTCCTTTCAATACTTATTTATTAGAAATAAACGCCGTTTGGCCCAAAATGGGTTAAATTGTGTTTCAGCCAAAAAATCGATTTTTAGCAAAGAGGTACCGCTTTCCAAAAAAATTGGCCAAATAATGTTTTTGCTTAAATGCATGCGATTTAAGTTTTTTCGGAAGCTTCTGCGCATTTGAAACTCCTTTCAATACTTATTTATTAGAAATAAACGCCTTTTGGCCCAAAATGGGTTAAATTGTGTTTCAGCCAAAAAATCGATTTTTAGTAAAGAGGTACCCCTTTCCAAAAAAATTGGCCAAAAAATTTTTTTGCTTAAATGCATGCGATTTAAGTTTTTTCGGAAGCTTCTGCGCATTTGAAACTCCTTTCAATACTTATTTATTAGAAATAAACGCCGTTTGGCCCAAAATGGGTTAAATTGTGTTTCAGCCAAAAAATCGATTTTTAGTAAAGAGGTACCCCTTTCCAAAAAAATTGGCCAAAAATTTTTTTTGCTTAAATGCATCCGATTTAAGTTTTTTCGGAAGCTTCTGCGCATTTGAAACTCCTTTCAATACTTATTTATTAGAAATAAACGCCGTTTGGCCCAAAATGGGTTAAATTGTGTTTCAGCCAAAAAATCGATTTTTAGCAAAGAGGTACCCCTTTCCAAAAAAATTGGCCAAAAATTTTTTTTGCTTAAATGCATGCGATTTAAGTTTTTTCGGAAGCTTCTGCGCATTTGAAACTCCTTTCAATACTTATTTATTAGAAATAAACGCCGTTTGGCCCAAAATGGGTTAAATTGTGTTTCAGCCAAAAAATCGATTTTTAGCAAAGAGGTACCGCTTTCCAAAAAAATTGGCCAAAAAATGTTTTTGCTTAAATGCATGCGATTTAAGTTTTTTCGGAAGCTTCTGCGCATTTGAAACTCCTTTCAATACTTATTTATTAGAAATAAACGCCTTTTGGCCCAAAATGGGTTAAATTGTGTTTCAGCCAAAAAATCGATTTTTAGCAAAGAGGTACCCCTTTCCAAAAAAATTGGCCAAAAAATTTTTTTGCTTAAATGCATGCGATTTAAGTTTTTTCGGAAGCTTCTGCGCATTTGAAACTCCTTTCAATACTTATTTATTAGAAATAAACGCCGTTTGGCCCAAAATGGGTTAAATTGTGTTTCAGCCAAAAAATCGATTTTTAGTAAAGAGGTACCCCTTTCCAAAAAAATTGGCCAAAAATTTTTTTTGCTTAAATGCATCCGATTTAAGTTTTTTCGGAAGCTTCTGCGCATTTGAAACTCCTTTCAATACTTATTTATTAGAAATAAACGCCGTTTGGCCCAAAATGGGTTAAATTGTGTTTCAGCCAAAAAATCGATTTTTAGCAAAGAGGTACCCCTTTCCAAAAAAATTGGCCAAAAATTTTTTTTGCTTAAATGCATGCGATTTAAGTTTTTTCGGAAGCTTCTGCGCATTTGAAACTCCTTTCAATACTTATTTATTAGAAATAAACGCCGTTTGGCCCAAAATGGGTTAAATTGTGTTTCAGCCAAAAAATCGATTTTTAGCAAAGAGGTACCCCTTTCCAAAAAAATTGGCCAAAAAATTTTTTTGCTTAAATGCATGCGATTTAAGTTTTTTCGGAAGCTTCTGCGCATTTGAAACTCCTTTCAATACTTATTTATTAGAAATAAACGCCGTTTGGCCCAAAATGGGTTAAATTGTGTTTTAGCAAAAAAATCGATTTTTAGCAAAGAGGTACCCCCTTCCAAAAAAATTGGCCAAAAAATTTTTTTGCTTAAATGCATGCGATTTAAGTTTTTTCGGAAGCTTCTGCGCATTTGAAACTCCTTTCAATACTTATTTATTAGAAATAAACGCCTTTTGGCCCAAAATGGGTTAAATTGTGTTTCAGCCAAAAAATCGATTTTTAGCAAAGAGGTACCCCTTTCCAAAAAAATTGGCCAAAAAATTTTTTTGCTTAAATGCATGCGATTTAAGTTTTTTCGGAAGCTTCTGCGCATTTGAAACTCCTTTCAATACTTATTTATTAGAAATAAACGCCGTTTGGCCCAAAATGGGTTAAATTGTGTTTCAGCCAAAAAATCGATTTTTAGCAAAGAGGTACCCCTTTCCAAAAAAATTGGCCAAAAATTTTTTTTGCTTAAATGCATGCGATTTAAGTTTTTTCGGAAGCTTCTGCGCATTTGAAACTCCTTTCAATACTTATTTATTAGAAATAAACGCCGTTTGGCCCAAAATGGGTTAAATTGTGTTTCAGCCAAAAAATCGATTTTTAGCAAAGAGGTACCCCTTTCCAAAAAAATTGGCCAAAAAATTTTTTTGCTTAAATGCATCCGATTTAAGTTTTTTCGGAAGCTTCTGCGCATTTGAAACTCCTTTCAATACTTATTTATTAGAAATAAACGCCGTTTGGCCCAAAATGGGTTAAATTGTGTTTCAGCCAAAAAATCGATTTTTAGCAAAGAGGTACCGCTTTCCAAAAAAATTGGCCAAAAAATGTTTTTGCTTAAATGCATGCGATTTAAGTTTTTTCGGAAGCTTCTGCGCATTTGAAACTCCTTTCAATACTTATTTATTAGAAATAAACGCCTTTTGGCCCAAAATGGGTTAAATTGTGTTTCAGCCAAAAAATCGATTTTTAGCAAAGAGGTACCCCTTTCCAAAAAAATTGGCCAAAAAATTTTTTTGCTTAAATGCATGCGATTTAAGTTTTTTCGGAAGCTTCTGCGCATTTGAAACTCCTTTCAATACTTATTTATTAGAAATAAACGCCGTTTGGCCCAAAATGGGTTAAATTGTGTTTCAGCCAAAAAATCGATTTTTAGTAAAGAGGTACCCCTTTCCAAAAAAATTGGCCAAAAATTTTTTTTGCTTAAATGCATCCGATTTAAGTTTTTTCGGAAGCTTCTGCGCATTTGAAACTCCTTTCAATACTTATTTATTAGAAATAAACGCCGTTTGGCCCAAAATGGGTTAAATTGTGTTTCAGCCAAAAAATCGATTTTTAGCAAAGAGGTACCCCTTTCCAAAAAAATTCGCCAAAAAATGTTTTTGCTTAAATGCATGCGATTTAAGTTTTTTCGGAAGCTTCTGCGCATTTGAAACTCCTTTCAATACTTATTTATTAGAAATAAAAGCCGTTTGGCCCAAAATGGGTTAAATTGTGTTTCAGCCAAAAAATCGATTTTTAGCAAAGAGGTACCCCTTTCCAAAAAAATTGGCCAAACAATTTTTTTGCTTAAATGCATGCGATTTAAGTTTTTTCGGAAGCTTCTGCGCATTTGAAACTCCTTTCAATACTTATTTATTAGAAATAAACGCCGTTTGGCCCAAAATGGGTTAAATTGTGTTTCAGCCAAAAAATCGATTTTTAGCAAAGAGGTACCCCTTTCCAAAAAAATTGGCCAAAAATTTTTTTTGCTTAAATGCATGCGATTTAAGTTTTTTCGGAAGCTTCTGCGCATTTGAAACTCCTTTCAATACTTATTTATTAGAAATAAACGCCGTTTGGCCCAAAATGGGTTAAATTGTGTTTCAGCCAAAAAATCGATTTTTAGCAAAGAGGTACCCCTTTCCAAAAAAATTGGCCAAAAATTTTTTTTGCTTAAATGCATGCGATTTAAGTTTTTTCGGAAGCTTCTGCGCATTTGAAACTCCTTTCAATACTTATTTATTAGAAATAAACGCCGTTTGGCCCAAAATGGGTTAAATTGTGTTTCAGCCAAAAAATCGATTTTTAGCAAAGAGGTACCCCTTTCCAAAAAAATTGGCCAAAAATTTTTTTTGCTTAAATGCATGCGATTTAAGTTTTTTCGGAAGCTTCTGCGCATTTGAAACTCCTTTCAATACTTATTTATTAGAAATAAACGCCGTTTGGCCCAAAATGGGTTAAATTGTGTTTCAGCCAAAAAATCGATTTTTAGCAAAGAGGTACCCCTTTCCAAAAAAATTGGCCAAAAAATTTTTTTGCTTAAATGCATCCGATTTAAGTTTTTTCGGAAGCTTCTGCGCATTTGAAACTCCTTTCAATACTTATTTATTAGAAATAAACGCCGTTTGGCCCAAAATGAGTTAAATTGTGTTTCAGCCAAAAAATCGATTTTTAGCAAAGAGGTACCCCTTTCCAAAAAAATTGGCCAAAAAATGTTTTTGCTTAAATGCATGCGATTTAAGTTTTTTCGGAAGCTTCTGCGCATTTGAAACTCCTTTCAATACTTATTTATTAGAAATAAACGCCGTTTGGCCCAAAATGGGTTAAATTGTGTTTCAGCCAAAAAATCGATTTTTAGCAAAGAGGTACCCCTTTCCAAAAAAATTGGCCAAAAATTTTTTTTGCTTAAATGCATGCGATTTAAGTTTTTTCGGAAGCTTCTGCGCATTTGAAACTCCTTTCAATACTGATTTATTAGAAATAAACGCCGTTTGGCCCAAAATGGGTTAAATTGTGTTTCAGCCAATAAATCGATTTTTAGCAAAGAGATACCCCTTTCCAAAAAAATTGGCCAAAAATTTTTTTTGCTTAAATGCATGCGATTTAAGTTTTTTCGGAAGCTTCTGCGCATTTGAAACTCCTTTCAATACTGATTTATTAGAAATAAACGCCGTTTGGCCCAAAATGGGTTAAATTGTGTTTCAGCCAAAAAATCGATTTTTAGCAAAGAGGTACCCCTTTCCAAAAAAATTGGCCAAAAATTTTTTTTGCTTAAATGCATGCGATTTAAGTTTTTTCGGAAGCTTCTGCGCATTTGAAACTCCTTTCAATACTTATTTATTAGAAATAAACGCCGTTTGGCCCAAAATGGGTTAAATTGTGTTTCAGCCAAAAAATCGATTTTTAGCAAAGAGGTACCCCTTTCCAAAAAAATTGGCCAACAATTTTTTTTGCTTAAATGCATGCGATTTAAGTTTTTTCGGAAGCTTCTGCGCATTTGAAACTCCTTTCAATACTGATTTATTAGAAATAAGCGCCGTTTGGCCCAAAATGGGTTAAATTGTGTTTCAGCCAAAAAATCGATTTTTAGCAAAGAGGTACCCCTTTCCAAAAAAATTGGCCAAAAATTTTTTTTGCTTAAATGCATGCGATTTAAGTTTTTTCGGAAGCTTCTGCGCATTTGAAACTCCTTTCAATACTTATTTATTAGAAATAAACGCCGTTTGGCCCAAAATGGGTTAAATTGTGTTTCAGCCAAAAAATCGATTTTTTCCAAAAAAATTGGCCAAAAATTTTTTTTGCTTAAATGCATGCGATTTAAGTTTTTTCGGAAGCTTCTGCGCATTTGAAACTCCTTTCAATACTTATTTATTAGAAATAAACGCCGTTTGGCCCAAAATGGGTTAAATTGTGTTTCAGCCAAAAAATCAATTTTTAGCAAAGAGGTACCCCTTTCCAAAAAAATTGGCCAAAAATTTTTTTTGCTTAAATGCATGCGATTTAAGTTTTTTCGGAAGCTTCTGCGCATTTGAAACTCCTTTCAATACTTATTTATTAGAAATAAACGCCGTTTGGCCCAAAATGGGTTAAATTGTGTTTCAGCCAAAAAATCGATTTTTAGCAAAGAGGTACCCCTTTCCAAAAAAATTGGCCAAAAAATTTTTTTGCTTAAATGCATGCGATTTAAGTTTTTTCGGAAGCTTCTGCGCATTTGAAACTCCTTTCAATACTTATTTATTAGAAATAAACGCCTTTTGGCCCAAAATGGGTTAAATTGTGTTTCAGCCAAAAAATCGATTTTTAGCAAAGAGGTACCCCTTTCCAAAAAAATTGGCCAAAAAATTTTTTTGCTTAAATGCATGCGATTTAAGTTTTTTCGGAAGCTTCTGCGCATTTGAAACTCCTTTCAATACTTATTTATTAGAAATAAACGCCGTTTGGCCCAAAATGGGTTAAATTGTGTTTCAGCCAAAAAATCGATTTTTAGCAAAGAGGTACCCCTTTCCAAAAAAATTGGCCAAAAAATTTTTTTGCTTAAATGCATGCGATTTAAGTTTTTTCGGAAGCTTCTGCGCATTTGAAACTCCTTTCAATACTTATTTATTAGAAATAAACGCCGTTTGGCCCAAAATGGGTTAAATTGTGTTTCAGCCAAAAAATCGATTTTTAGCAAAGAGGTACCCCTTTCCAAAAAAATTGGCCAAAAAATTTTTTTGCTTAAATGCATGCGATTTAAGTTTTTTCGGAAGCTTCTGCGCATTTGAAACTCCTTTCAATACTTATTTATTAGAAATAAACGCCGTTTGGCCCAAAATGGGTTAAATTGTGTTTCAGCCAAAAAATCGATGTTTAGCAAAGAGGTACCCCTTTCCAAAAAAATTGGCCAAAAAATTTTTTTGCTTAAATGCATGCGATTTAAGTTTTTTCGGAAGCTTCTGCGCATTTGAAACTCCTTTCAATACTTATTTATTAGAAATAAACGCCGTTTGGCCCAAAATGGGTTAAATTGTGTTTCAGCCAAAAAATCGATTTTTAGCAAAGAGGTACCCCTTTCCAAAAAAATTGGCCAAAAAATTTTTTTGCTTAAATGCATGCGATTTAAGTTTTTTCGGAAGCTTCTGCGCATTTGAAACTCCTTTCAATACTTATTTATTAGAAATAAACGCCGTTTGGCCCAAAATGGGTTAAATTGTGTTTCAGCCAAAAAATCGATTTTTAGCAAAGAGGTACCCCTTTCCAAAAAAATTGGCCAAAAAATTTTTTTGCTTAAATGCATGCGATTTAAGTTTTTTCGGAAGCTTCTGCGCATTTGAAACTCCTTTCAATACTTAAACGCCTTTTGGCCCAAAATGGGTTAAATTGTGTTTCAGCCAAAAAATCGATTTTTAGCGAAGAGGTACCCCTTTCCAAAAAAATAGGCCAAAAAATTTTTTTGCTTAAATGCATGCGATTTAAGTTTTTTCGGAAGCTTCTGCGCATTTGAAACTCCTTTCAATACTTATTTATTACAAATAAACCCCTTTTGGCCCAAAATGGGTTAAATTGTGTTTCAGCCAAAAAATCGATTTTTAGCAAAGAGGTACCCCTTTCCAAAAAAATTGGCCAAAAAATTTTTTTGCTTAAATGCATGCGATTTAAGTTTTTTCGGAAGCTTCTGCGCATTTGAAACTCCTTTCAATACTTATTTATTAGAAATAAACGCCGTTTGGCCCAAAATGGGTTAAGCAAAAAAAATTTTTTGGCCAATTTTTTTGGAAAGGGGTACCTCTTTGCTAAAAATCGATTTTTTGGCTGAAACACAATTTAACCCATTTTGGGCCAAACGGCGTTTATTTCTAATAAATAAGTATTGAAAGGAGTTTCAAATGCGCAGAAGCTTCCGAAAAAACTTAAATCGCATGCATTTAAGCAAAAAAATTTGTTGGCCAATTTTTTTGGAAAGGGGTACCTCTTTGCTAAAAATCGATTTTTTGGCTGAAACACAATTTAACCCATTTTGGGCCAAAAGGCGTTTATTTCTAATAAATAAGTATTGAAAGGAGTTTCAAATGCGCAGAAGCTTCCGAAAAAACTTAAATCGCATGCATTTAAGCAAAAAAATTTTTTGCCCAATTTTTTTGGAAAGGGGTACCTCTTTGCTAAAAATCGATTTTTTGACTGAAACACAATTTAACCCTTTTTGGGCCAAACGGCGTTTATTTCTAATAAATAAGTATTGAAAGGAGTTTCAAATGCGCAGAAGCTTACGAAAAAACTTAAATCGCATGCATTTAAGCAAAAAAATTTTTTGCCCAATTTTTTTGGAAAGGGGTACCTCTTTGCTAAAAATCGATTTTTTGGCTGAAACACAATTTAACCCATTTTGGGCCAAAAGGCGTTTATTTCTAAAAAATAAGTATTGAAAGGAGTTTCAAATGCGCAGAAGCTTCCGAAAAAACTTAAATCGCATGCATTTAAGCAAAAAAATTTTTTGGCCAATTTTTTTGGAAAGGCGTACCTCTTTGCTAAAAATCGATTTTTTGGCTGAAACACAATTTAACCCATTTTGGGCCAAACGGCGTTTATTTCTAATAAATAAGTATTGAAAGGAGTTTCAAATGCGCAGAAGCTTCCGAAAAAACTTAAATCGCATGCATTTAAGCAAAAAAATTTTTTGGCCAATTTTTTTGGAAAGGGGTACATCTTTGCTAAAAATCGATTTTTTGGCTGAAACACAATTTAACCCATTTTGGGCCAAACGGCGTTTATTTCTAATAAATAAGTATTGAAAGGAGTTTCAAATGCGCAGAAGCTTCCGAAAAAACTTAAATCGCATGCATTTAAGCAAAAACATTTTTTGGCCAATTTTTTTGAAAAGGGGTACCTCTTTGCTAAAAATCGATTTTTTGGCTGAAACACAATTTAACCCATTTTGGGCCAAACGGCGTTTATTTCTAATAAATAAGTATTGAAAGGAGTTTCAAATGCGCAGAAGCTTCCGAAAAAACTTAAATCGCATGCATTTAAGCAAAAAAATTTTTTGGCCAATTTTTTTGAAAAGGGGTACCTCTTTGCTAAAAATCGATTTTTTGGCTGAAACACAATTTAACCCATTTTGGGCCAAACGGCGTTTATTTCTAATAAATAAGTATTGAAAGGAGTTTCAAATGCGCAGAAGCTTCCGAAAAAACTTAAATCGCATGCATTTAAGCAAAAAAATTTTTGGCCAATTTTTTTGGAAAGGGGTACCACTTTGCTAAAAATCGATTTTTTGGCTGAAACACAATTTAACCCATTTTGGGCCAAAAGGCATTTATTTCTAATAAATAAGTATTGAAAGGAGTTTCAAATGCGCAGAAGCTTCCGAAAAAACTTAAATCGCATGCATTTAAGCAAACAAATTTTTTGGCCAATATTTTTGGAAATGGGTACCTCTTTGCTAAAAATCGATTTTTTGGCTGAAACACAGTTTAACCCATTTTGGGCCAAAAGGCGTTTATTTCTAATAAATAAGTATTGAAAGGAGTTCCAAATGCGCAGAAGCTTCCGAAAAAACTTAAATCGCATGCATTTCAGCAAAATAATTTTTTGGCCAATTTTTTTGGAAAGGGGTACCTCTTTGCTAATAATCGATTTTTAGCCTGAAACACAATTTAACCCATTTTGGGCCAAAAGGCGTTTATTTCTAATAAATAAGTATTGAATGGAGTTTCCAATGCGCAGAAGCTTCCGAAAAAACTTAAATCGCATGCATTTCAGCAAAAAAATTTTTTGGCCAATTTTTTTGGAAAGGGGTACCTCTTTGCTAAAAATCGATTTTTTGGCTGAAACACAATTTAACCCATTTTGGGCCAAAAGGCGTTTATTTCTAATAAATATGTATTGAAAGGAGTTTCAAATGCGCAGAAGCTTCCGAAAAAAGCTTAAATCGCATGCATTTAAGCAAAAAAATTTTTTGGCCAATTTTTTTGGAAAGGGGTACCTCTTTGCTAAAAATCGATTTTTTGGCTGAAACACAATTTAACCCATTTTGGGCCAAAAGGCGTTTATTTCTAATAAATATGTATTGAAAGGAGTTTCAAATGCGCAGAAGCTTCCGAAAAAACTTAAATCGCATGCATTTAAGCAAAAAATATTTTTGGCCAATTTTTTTGGAAAGGGGTACCTCTTTGCTAAAAATCGATTTTTTGGCTGAAACACAATTTAACCCATTTTGGGCCAAAAGGCGTTTATTTCTAATAAATATGTATTGAAAGGAGTTTCAAATGCGCAGAAGCTTCCGAAAAAACTTAAATCGCATGCATTTAAGCAAAAAAATTTTTTGGTCAATTTTTTTGGAAAGGGGTACCTCTTTGCTAAAAATCGATTTTTTGGCTGAAACACAATTTAACCCATTTTGGGCCAAAAGGCGTTTATTTCTAATAAATAAGTATTGAAAGGAGTTTCAAATGCGCAGAAGCTTCCGAAAAAGCTTAAATCGCATGCATTTAAGCAAAAAAATTTTTTGGCCAATTTTTTTGGAAAGGGGTACCTCTTTGCTAAAAATCGATTTTTTGGCTGAAACACAATTTAACCCATTTTGGGCCAAAAGGCGTTTATTTCTAATAAATATGTATTGAAAGGAGTTTCAAATGCGCAGAAGCTTCCGAAAAAACTTAAATCGCATGCATTTAAGCAAAAAAATTTTTTGGCCAATTTTTTTGGAAAGGGGTACCTCTTTGCTAAAAATCGATTTTTTGGCTGAAACACAATTTAACCCATTTTGGGCCAAAAGGCGTTTATTTCTAATAAATATGTATTGAAAGGAGTTTCAAATGCGCAGAAGCTTCCGAAAAAACTTAAATCGCATGCATTTAAGCAAAAAAATTTTTTGGTCAATTTTTTTGGAAAGGGGTACCTCTTTGCTAAAAATCGATTTTTTGGCTGAAACACAATTTAACCCATTTTGGGCCAAAAGGCGTTTATTTCTAATAAATAAGTATTGAAAGGAGTTTCAAATGCGCAGAAGCTTCCGAAAAAACTTAAATCGCATGCATTTAAGCAAAAAAATTTTTTGGCCAATTTTTTTTGCTAAAAATCGATTTTTTGGCTGAAACACAGTTTAACCCATTTTGGGCCAAAAGGCGTTTATTTCTAATAAATAAGTATTGAAAGGAGTTTCAAATGCGCAGAAGCTTCCGAAAAAGCTTAAATCGCATGCATTTAAGCAAAAAAATTTTTTGGCCAATTTTTTTGGAAAGGGGTACCTCTTTGCTAAAAATCGATTTTTTGGCTGAAACACAATTTAACCCATTTTGGGCCAAAAGGCGTTTATTTCTAATAAATAAGTATTGAAAGGAGTTTCAAATGCGCAGAAGCTTCCGAAAAAACTTAAATCGCATGCATTTAAGCAAAAAAATTTTATGGCCATTTTTTTTGGAAAGGGGTACCTCTTTGCTAAAAATCGATTTTTTGGCTGAAACACAGTTTAACCCATTTTGGGCCAAAAGGCGTTTATTTCTAATAAATAAGTATTGAAAGGAGTTTCAAATGCGCAGAAGCTTCCGAAAAAACTTAAATCGCATGCATTTAAGCAAAAAAATTTTTTGGCCAATTTTTTTGGAAAGGGGTTCCTCTTTGCTAAAAATCGATTTTTTGGCTGAAACACAATTTAACCCATTTTGGGCCAAAAGGCGTTTATTTCTAATAAATAAGTATTGAAAGGAGTTTCAAATGCGCAGAAGCTTCCGAAAAAACTTAAATCGCATGCATTTAAGCAAAAAAATTTTTTGGCCAATTTTTTTGGAAAGGGGTACCTCTTTGCTAAAAATCGATTTTTTGGCTGAAACACAATTTAACCCATTTTGGGCCAAAAGGCGTTTATTTCTAATAAATAAGTAATGAAAGGAGTTTCAAATGCGCAGAAGCTTCCGAAAAAACTTAAATCGCATGCATTTAAGCAAAAAAATTTTTTGGCCAATTTTTTTGGAAAGGGGTACCTCTTTGCTAAAAATCGATTTTTTGGCTGCAACACAATTTAACCCATTTTGGGCCAAAAGGCGTTTATTTGTAATAAATAAGTATTGAAAGGAGTTTCAAATGCGCAGAAGCTTCCGAAAAAACTTAAATCGCATGCATTTAAGCAAACAAATTTTTTGGCTGAAACACAATTTAACCCATTTTGGGCCAAAAGGCGTTTATTTCTAATAAATAAGTATTGAAAGGAGTTTCAAATGCGCAGAAGCTTCCGAAAAAACTTAAATCGCATGCATTTAAGCAAAAAAATTTTTTGGCCAATTTTTTCGGAAAGGGGTACCTCTTTGCTAAAAATCGATTTTTTGGCTGAAACACAATTTAACCCATTTTGGGCCAAAAGGCGTTTATTTCTAATAAATAAGTATTGAAAGGAGTTTCAAATGCGCAGAAGCTTCCGAAAAAACTTAAATCGCATGCATTTAAGCAAAAAAATTTTTTGGCCAATTTTTTTGGAAAGGGGTACCTCTTTGCTAAAAATCGATTTTTTGGCTGAAACACAATTTAACCCATTTTGGGCCAAAAGGCGTTTATTTCTAATAAATAAGTATTGAAAGGAGTTTCAAATGCGCAGAAGCTTCCGAAAAAACTTAAACCGCATGCATTTAAGCAAAAAAATTTTTTGGCCAATTTTTTTGGAAAGGGGTACCTCTTTGCTAAAAATCGATTTTTTGGCTGAAACACAATTTAACCCATTTTGGGCCAAAAGGCGTTTATTTCTAATAAATAAGTATTGAAAGGAGTTTCAAATGCGCAGAAGCTTCCGAAAAAACTTAAATCGCATGCATTTAAGCAAAAAAATTTTTTGGCCAATTTTTTTGGAAAGGGGTACCTCTTTGCTAAAAATCGATTTTTTGGCTGAAACACAATTTAACCCATTTTGGGCCAAAAGGCGTTTATTTCTAATAAATAAGTATTGAAAGGAGTTTCAAATGCGCAGAAGCTTCCGAAAAAACTTAAATCGCATGCATTTAAGCAAAAAAATTTTTTGGCCAATTTTTTTGGAAAGGGGTACCTCTTTGCTAAAAATCGATTTTTTGGCTGAAACACAATTTAACCCATTTTGGGCCAAAAGGCGTTTATTTCTAATAAATAAGTATTGAAAGGAGTTTCAAATGCGCAGAAGCTTCCGAAAAAACTTAAATCGCATGCATTTAAGCAAAAAAATTTTTTGGGCAATTTTTTTGGAAAGGGGTACCTCTTTGCTAAAAATCGATTTTTTGGCTGAAACACAATTTAACCCATTTTGGGCCAACAGGCGTTTATTTCTAATAAATAAGTATTGAAAGGAGTTTCAAATGCGCAGAAGCTTCCGAAAAAACTTAAATCGCATGCATTTAAGCAAAAAAATTTTTTGGCCAATTTTTTTGGAAAGGGGTACCTCTTTGCTAAAAATCGATTTTTTGGCTGAAACACAATTTAACCCATTTTGGGCCAAAAGGCGTTTATTTCTAATAAATAAGTATTGAAAGGAGTTTCAAATGCGCAGAAGCTTCCGAAAAAACTTAAATCGCATGCATTTAAGCAAAAAAATTTTTTGGCCAATTTTTTTGGAAAGGGGTACCTCTTTGCTAAAAATCGATTTTTTGGCTGAAACACAATTTAACCCATTTTGGGCCAAAAGGCGTTTATTTCTAATAAATATGTATTGAAAGGAGTTTCAAATGCGCAGAAGCTTCCGAAAAAACTTAAATCGCATGCATTTCAGCAAAAAAATTTTTTGGCCAATTTTTTTGGAAAGGGGTACCTCTTTGCTAAAAATCGATTTTTTGGCTGAAACACAATTTAACCCACTTTGGGCCAAAAGGCGTTTATTTCTAATAAATATGTATTGAAAGGAGTTTCAAATGCGCAGAAGCTTCCGAAAAAAACTTAAATCGCATGCATTTAAGCAAAAAAATTTTTTGGCCAATTTTTTTGGAAAGGGGTACCTCTTTGCTAAAAATCGATTTTTTGGCTGAAACACAATTTAACCCATTTTGGGCCAAAAGGCGTTTATTTCTAATAAATAAGTATTGAAAGGAGTTTCCAATGCGCAGAAGCTTCCGAAAAAACTTAAATCGCATGCATTTCAGCAAAAAAATTTTTTGGCCAATTTTTTTGGAAAGGGGTACCTCTTTGCTAAAAATCGATTTTTTGGCTGAAACACAATTTAACCCACTTTGGGCCAAAAGGCGTTTATTTCTAATAAATATGTATTGAAAGGAGTTTCAAATGCGCAGAAGCTTCCGAAAAAAACTTAAATCGCATGCATTTAAGCAAAAAAAATTTTTTGGCCAATTTTTTTGGAAAGGGGTACCTCTTTGCTAAAAATCGATTTTTTGGCTGAAACACAATTTAACCCATTTTGGGCCAAAAGGCGTTTATTTCTAATAAATAAGTATTGAAAGGAGTTTCCAATGCGCAGAAGCTTCCGAAAAAACTTAAATCGCATGCATTTCAGCAAAAAAATTTTTTGGCCAATTTTTTTGGAAAGGGGTACCTCTTTGCTAAAAATCGATTTTTTGGCTGAAACACAATTTAACCCATTTTGGGCCAAAAGGCGTTTATTTCTAATAAATATGTATTGAAAGGAGTTTCAAATGCGCAGAAGCTTCCGAAAAAAACTTAAATCGCATGCATTTAAGCAAAAAAATTTTTTGGCCAATTTTTTTGGAAAGGGGTACCTCTTTGCTAAAAATCGATTTTTTGGCTGAAACACAATTTAACCCATTTTGGGCCAAAAGGCGTTTATTTCTAATAAATATGTATTGAAAGGAGTTTCAAATGCGCAGAAGCTTCCGAAAAAACTTAAATCGCATGCATTTAAGCAAAAAATATTTTTGGCCAATTTTTTTGGAAAGGGGTACCTCTTTGCTAAAAATCGATTTTTTGGCTGAAACACAATTTAACCCATTTTGGGCCAAAAGGCGTTTATTTCTAATAAATATGTATTGAAAGGAGTTTCAAATGCGCAGAAGCTTCCGAAAAAACTTAAATCGCATGCATTTAAGCAAAAAAATTTTTTGGTCAATTTTTTTGGAAAGGGGTACCTCTTTGCTAAAAATCGATTTTTTGGCTGAAACATAATTTAACCCATTTTGGGCCAAAAGGCGTTTATTTCTAATAAATAAGTATTGAAAGGAGTTTCAAATGCGCAGAAGCTTCCGAAAAAGCTTAAATCGCATGCATTTAAGCAAAAAAATTTTTTGGCCAATTTTTTTGGAAAGGGGTACCTCTTTGCTAAAAATCGATTTTTTGGCTGAAACACAATTTAACCCATTTTGGGCCAAAAGGCGTTTATTTCTAATAAATATGTATTGAAAGGAGTTTCAAATGCGCAGAAGCTTCCGAAAAAACTTAAATCGCATGCATTTAAGCAAAAAAATTTTTTGGCCAATTTTTTTGGAAAGGGGTACCTCTTTGCTAAAAATCGATTTTTTGGCTGAAACACAATTTAACCCATTTTGGGCCAAAAGGCGTTTATTTCTAATAAATATGTATTGAAAGGAGTTTCAAATGCGCAGAAGCTTCCGAAAAAACTTAAATCGCATGCATTTAAGCAAAAAAATTTTTTGGCCAATTTTTTTGGAAAGGGGTACCTCTTTGCTAAAAATCGATTTTTTGGCTGAAACACAATTTAACCCATTTTGGGCCAAAAGGCGTTTATTTCTAATAAATATGTATTGAAAGGAGTTTCAAATGCGCAGAAGCTTCCGAAAAAACTTAAATCGCATGCATTTAAGCAAAAAAATTTTTTGGTCAATTTTTTTGGAAAGGGGTACCTCTTTGCTAAAAATCGATTTTTTGGCTGAAACATAATTTAACCCATTTTGGGCCAAAAGGCGTTTATTTCTAATAAATAAGTATTGAAAGGAGTTTCAAATGCGCAGAAGCTTCCGAAAAAGCTTAAATCGCATGCATTTAAGCAAAAAAATTTTTTGGCCAATTTTTTTGGAAAGGGGTACCTCTTTGCTAAAAATCGATTTTTTGGCTGAAACACAATTTAACCCATTTTGGGCCAAAAGGCGTTTATTTCTAATAAATATGTATTGAAAGGAGTTTCAAATGCGCAGAAGCTTCCGAAAAAACTTAAATCGCATGCATTTAAGCAAAAAAATTTTTTGGCCAATTTTTTTGGAAAGGGGTACCTCTTTGCTAAAAATCGATTTTTTGGCTGAAACACAATTTAACCCATTTTGGGCCAAAAGGCGTTTATTTCTAATAAATATGTATTGAAAGGAGTTTCAAATGCGCAGAAGCTTCCGAAAAAACTTAAATCGCATGCATTTAAGCAAAAAAATTTTTTGGTCAATTTTTTTGGAAAGGGGTACCTCTTTGCTAAAAATCGATTTTTTGGCTGAAACACAATTTAACCCATTTTGGGCCAAAAGGCGTTTATTTCTAATAAATAAGTATTGAAAGGAGTTTCAAATGCGCAGAAGCTTCCGAAAAAACTTAAATCGCATGCATTTAAGCAAAAAAATTTTTTGGCCAATTTTTTTTGCTAAAAATCGATTTTTTGGCTGAAACACAGTTTAACCCATTTTGGGCCAAAAGGCGTTTATTTCTAATAAATAAGTACTGAAAGGAGTTTCAAATGCGCAGAAGCTTCCGAAAAAACTTAAATCGCATGCATTTAAGCAAAAAAATTTTTGGCCAATTTTTTTGGAAAGGGGTACCTCTTTGCTAAAAATCGATTTTTTGGCTGAAACACAATTTAACCCATTTTGGGCCAAAAGGCGTTTATTTCTAATAAATAAGTATTGAAAGGAGTTTCAAATGCGCAGAAGCTTCCGAAAAAGCTTAAATCGCATGCATTTAAGCAAAAAAATTTTTTGGCCAATTTTTTTGGAAAGGGGTACCTTTTTGCTAAAAATCGATTTTTTGGCTGAAACACAATTTAACCCATTTTGGGCCAAAAGGCGTTTATTTCTAATAAATAAGTATTGAAAGGAGTTTCAAATGCGCAGAAGCTTCCGAAAAAACTTAAATCGCATGCATTTAAGCAAAAAAATTTTATGGCCATTTTTTTTGGAAAGGGGTACCTCTTTGCTAAAAATCGATTTTTTGGCTGAAACACAGTTTAACCCATTTTGGGCCAAAAGGCGTTTATTTCTAATAAATAAGTATTGAAAGGAGTTTCAAATGCGCAGAAGCTTCCGAAAAAACTTAAATCGCATGCATTTAAGCAAAAAAATTTTTTGGCCAATTTTTTTGGAAAGGGGTACCTCTTTGCTAAAAATCGATTTTTTGGCTGAAACACAATTTAACCCATTTTGGGCCAAAAGGCGTTTATTTCTAATAAATAAGTATTGAAAGGAGTTTCAAATGCGCAGAAGCTTCCGAAAAAACTTAAATCGCATGCATTTAAGCAAAAAAATTTTTTGGCCAATTTTTTCGGAAAGGGGTACCTCTTTGCTAAAAATCGATTTTTTGGCTGAAACACAATTTAACCCATTTTGGGCCAAAAGGCGTTTATTTCTAATAAATAAGTATTGAAAGGAGTTTCAAATGCGCAGAAGCTTCCGAAAAAACTTAAATCGCATGCATTTAAGCAAAAAAATTTTATGGCCATTTTTTTTGGAAAGGGGTACCTCTTTGCTAAAAATCGATTTTTTGGCTGAAACACAGTTTAACCCATTTTGGGCCAAAAGGCGTTTATTTCTAATAAATAAGTATTGAAAGGAGTTTCAAATGCGCAGAAGCTTCCGAAAAAACTTAAATCGCATGCATTTAAGCAAAAAAATTTTTTGGCCAATTTTTTTGGAAAGGGGTACCTCTTTGCTAAAAATCGATTTTTTGGCTGAAACACAATTTAACCCATTTTGGGCCAAAAGGCGTTTATTTCTAATAAATAAGTATTGAAAGGAGTTTCAAATGCGCAGAAGCTTCCGAAAAAACTTAAATCGCATGCATTTAAGCAAAAAAATTTTTTGGCCAATTTTTTTGGAAAGGGGTACCTCTTTGCTAAAAATCGATTTTTTGGCTGCAACACAATTTAACCCATTTTGGGCCAAAAGGCGTTTATTTGTAATAAATAAGTATTGAAAGGAGTTTCAAATGCGCAGAAGCTTCCGAAAAAACTTAAATCGCATGCATTTAAGCAAAAAAATTTTTTGGCCAATTTTTTCGGAAAGGGGTACCTCTTTGCTAAAAATCGATTTTTTGGCTGAAACACAATTTAACCCATTTTGGGCCAAAAGGCGTTTATTTCTAATAAATAAGTATTGAAAGGAGTTTCAAATGCGCAGAAGCTTCCGAAAAAACTTAAATCGCATGCATTAAAGCAAAAAAATTTTTTGGCCAATTTTTTTGGAAAGGGGTACCTCTTTGCTAAAAATCGATTTTTTGGCTGAAACACAATTTAACCCATTTTGGGCCAAAAGGCGTTTATTTCTAATAAATAAGTATTGAAAGGAGTTTCAAATGCGCAGAAGCTTCCGAAAAAACTTAAATCGCATGCATTTAAGCAAAAAAATTTTTTGGCCAATTTTTTCGGAAAGAGGTACCTCTTTGCTAAAAATCGATTTTTTGGCTGAAACACAATTTAACCCATTTTGGGCCAAAAGGCGTTTATTTCTAATATATAAGTATTGAAAGGAGTTTCAAATGCGCAGAAGCTTCTGAAAAAACTTAAATCGCATGCAATTAAGCAAAAAAATTTTTTGGCCAATTTTTTTGGAAAGGGGTACCTCTTTGCTAAAAATCGATTTTTTGGCTGAAACACAATTTAACCCATTTTGGGCCAAAAGGCGTTTATTTCTAATAAATAAGTATTGAAAGGAGTTTCAAATGCGCAGAAGCTTCCGAAAAAACTTAAATCGCATGCATTTAAGCAAAAAAATTTTTTGGCTGAAACACAATTTAACCCATTTTGGGCCAAAAGGCGTTTATTTCTAATAAATAAGTATTGAAAGGAGTTTCAAATGCGCAGAAGCTTCCGAAAAAACTTAAATCGCATGCATTTAAGCAAAAAAATTTTTTGGCCAATTTTTTTGGAAAGGGGTACCTCTTTGCTAAAAATCGATTTTTTGGCTGAAACACAATTTAACCCATTTTGGGCCAAAAGGCGTTTATTTCTAATAAATAAGTATTGAAAGGAGTTTCAAATGCGCAGAAGCTTCCGAAAAAACTTAAATCGCATGCATTTAAGCAAAAAAATTTTTTGGGCAATTTTTTTGGAAAGGGGTACCTCTTTGCTAAAAATCGATTTTTTGGCTGAAACACAATTTAACCCATTTTGGGCCAAAAGGCGTTTATTTCTAATAAATAAGTATTGAAAGGAGTTTCAAATGCGCAGAAGCTTCCGAAAAAACTTAAATCGCATGCATTTAAGCAAAAAAATTTTTTGGCCAATTTTTTTGGAAAGGGGTACCTCTTTGCTAAAAATCGATTTTTTGGCTGAAACACAATTTAACCCATTTTGGGCCAAAAGGCGTTTATTTCTAATAAATAAGTATTGAAAGGAGTTTCAAATGCGCAGAAGCTTCCGAAAAAACTTAAATCGCATGCATTTAAGCAAAAAAATTTTTTGGCCAATTTTTTCGGAAAGGGGTACCTCTTTGCTAAAAATCGATTTTTTGGCTGAAACACAATTTAACCCATTTTGGGCCAAAAGGCGTTTATTTCTAATAAATAAGTATTGAAAGGAGTTTCAAATGCGCAGAAGCTTCCGAAAAAACTTAAATCGCATGCATTTAAGCAAAGAAATTTTTTGGCCAATTTTTTTGGAAAGGGGTACCTCTTTGCTAAAAATCGATTTTTTGGCTGAAACACAATTTAACCCATTTTGGGCCAAAAGGCGTTTATTTCTAATAAATAAGTATTGAAAGGAGTTTCAAATGCGCAGAAGCTTCCGAAAAAACTTAAATCGCATGCATTTAAGCAAAAAAATTTTTTGGCCAATTTTTTTGGAAAGGGGTACCTCTTTGCTAAAAATCGATTTTTTGGCTGAAACACAATTTAACCCATTTTGGGCCAAAAGGCGTTTATTTCTAATAAATAAGTATTGAAAGGAGTTTCAAATGCGCAGAAGCTTCCGAAAAAACTTAAATCGCATGCATTTAAGCAAAAAAATTTTTTGGCCAATTTTTTTGGAAAGGGGTACCTCTTTGCTAAAAATCGATTTTTTGGCTGAAACACAATTTAACCCATTTTGGGCCAAAAGGCGTTTATTTCTAATAAATAAGTATTGAAAGGAGTTTCAAATGCGCAGAAGCTTCCGAAAAAACTTAAATCGCATGCATTTAAGCAAAAAAATTTTTTGGCCAATTTTTTCGGAAAGGGGTACCTCTTTGCTAAAAATCGATTTTTTGGCTGAAACACAATTTAACCCATTTTGGGCCAAAAGGCGTTTATTTCTAATAAATAAGTATTGAAAGGAGTTTCAAATGCGCAGAAGCTTCCGAAAAAACTTAAATCGCATGCATTTAAGCAAAGAAATTTTTTGGCCAATTTTTTTGGAAAGGGGTACCTCTTTGCTAAAAATCGATTTTTTGGCTGAAACACAATTTAACCCATTTTGGGCCAAAAGGCGTTTATTTCTAATAAATAAGTATTGAAAGGAGTTTCAAATGCGCAGAAGCTTCCGAAAAAACTTAAATCGCATGCATTTAAGCAAAAAAATTTTTTGGCCAATTTTTTTGGAAAGGGGTACCTCTTTGCTAAAAATCGATTTTTTGGCTGAAACACAATTTAACCCATTTTGGGCCAAAAGGCGTTTATTTCTTATAAATAAGTATTGAAAGGAGTTTCAAATGCGCAGAAGCTTCCGAAAAAACTTAAATCGCATGCATTTAAGCAAAAAAATTTTTTGGCCAATTTTTTTGGAAAGGGGTACCTCTTTGCTAAAAATCGATTTTTTGGCTGAAACACAATTTAACCCATTTTGGGCCAAAAGGCGTTTATTTCTAATAAATAAGTATTGAAAGGAGTTTCAAATGCGCAGAAGCTTCCGAAAAAACTTAAATCGCATGCATTTAAGCAAAAAAAATTTTTGGCCAATTTTTTTGGAAAGGGGTACCTCTTTGCTAAAAATCGATTTTTTGGCTGAAACACAATTTAACCCATTTTGGGCCAAAAGGCGTTTATTTCTTATAAATAAGTATTGAAAGGAGTTTCAAATGCGCAGAAGCTTCCGAAAAAACTTAAATCGCATGCATTTAAGCAAAAAAATTTTTTGGCCAATTTTTTTGGAAAGGGGTACCTCTTTGCTAAAAATCGATTTTTTGGCTGAAACACAATTTAACCCATTTTGGGCCAAAAGGCGTTTATTTCTAATAAATAAGTATTGAAAGGAGTTTCAAATGCGCAGAAGCTTCCGAAAAAACTTAAAACGCATGCATTTAAGCAAAAAAATTTTTTGGCCAATTTTTTTGGAAAGGGGTACCTCTTTGCTAAAAATCGATTTTTTGGCTGAAACACAATTTAACCCATTTTGGGCCAAAAGGCGTTTATTTCTAATAAATAAGTATTGAAAGGAGTTTCAAATGCGCAGAAGCTTCCGAAAAAACTTAAATCGCATGCATTTAAGCAAAAAAAATGTTTGGCCAATTTTTTTGGAAAGGGGTACCTCTTTGCTAAAAATCGATTTTTTGGCTGAAACACAATTTAACCCATTTTGGGCCAAAAGGCGTTTATTTCTAATAAATAAGTATTGAAAGGAGTTTCAAATGCGCAGAAGCTTCCGAAAAAACTTAAATCGCATGCATTTAAGCAAAAAAATTTTTTGGCCAATTTTTTTGGAAAGGGGTACCTCTTTGCTAAAAATCGATTTTTTGGCTGAAACACAATTTAACCCATTTTGGGCCAAAAGGCGTTTATTTCTAATAAATAAGTATTGAAAGGAGTTTCAAATGCGCAGAAGCTTCCGAAAAAACTTAAATCGCATGCATTTAAGCAAAAAAATTTTTTGGCCAATTTTTTTGGAAAGGGGTACCTCTTTGCTAAAAATCGATTTTTTGGCTGAAACACAATTTAACCCATTTTGGGCCAAAAGGCGTTTATTTCTAATAAATAAGTATTGAAAGGAGTTTCAAATGCGCAGAAGCTTCCGAAAAAACTTAAATCGCATGCATTTAAGCAAAAAAATTTTTTGGCCAATTTTTTTGGAAAGGGGTACCTCTTTGCTAAAAATCGATTTTTTGGCTGAAACACAATTTAACCCATTTTGGGCCAAAAGGCGTTTATTTCTAATAAATAAGTATTGAAAGGAGTTTCAAATGCGCAGAAGCTTCCGAAAAAACTTAAATCGCATGCATTTAAGCAAAAAAATTTTTTGGCCAATTTTTTTGGAAAGGGGTACCTCTTTGCTAAAAATCGATTTTTTGGCTGAAACACAATTTAACCCATTTTGGGCCAAAAGGCGTTTATTTCTAATAAATAAGTATTGAAAGGAGTTTCAAATGCGCAGAAGCTTCCGAAAAAACTTAAATCGCATGCATTTAAGCAAAAAAAATTTTTGGCCAATTTTTTTGGAAAGGGGTACCTCTTTGCTAAAAATCGATTTTTTGGCTGAAACACAATTTAACCCATTTTGGGCCAAAAGGCGTTTATTTCTAATAAATAAGTATTGAAAGGAGTTTCAAATGCGCAGAAGCTTCCGAAAAAACTTAAATCGCATGCATTTAAGCAAAAAAATTTTTTGGCCAATTTTTTTGGAAAGGGGTACCTCTTTGCTAAAAATCGATTTTTTGGCTGAAACACAATTTAACCCATTTTGGGCCAAAAGGCGTTTATTTCTTATAAATAAGTATTGAAAGGAGTTTCAAATGCGCAGAAGCTTCCGAAAAAACTTAAATCGCATGCATTTAAGCAAAAAAATTTTTTGGCCAATTTTTTTGGAAAGGGGTACCTCTTTGCTAAAAATCGATTTTTTGGCTGAAACACAATTTAACCCATTTTGGGCCAAAATGCGTTTATTTCTAATAAATATGTATTGAAAGGAGTTTCAAATGCGCAGAAGCTTCCGAAAAAACTTAAATCGCATGCATTTAAGCAAAAACATTTTTTGGCCAATTTTTTTGGAAAGGGGTACCTGTTTGCTAAAAATCGATTTTTTGGCTGAAACACAATTTAACCCATTTTGGGCCAAAAGGCGTTTATTTCTAATAAATAAGTATTGAAAGGAGTTTCAAATGCGCAGAAGCTTCCGAAAAAACTTAAATCGCATGCATTTAAGCAAAAAAATTTTTTGGCCAATTTTTTTGGAAACGGGTACCTCTTTGCTAAAAATAGATTTTTTGGCTGAAACACAATTTAACCCATTTTGGGCCAAAAGGCGTTTATTTCTAATAAATATGTATTGAAAGGAGTTTCAAATGCGCAGAAGCTTCCGAAAAAACTTAAATCGCATGCATTTAAGCAAAAAAATTTTTTGGCCAATTTTTTTGGAAAGGGGTACCTCTTTGCTAAAAATCGATTTTTTGGCTGAAACACAATTTAACCCATTTTGGGCCAAAAGGCGTTTATTTCTAATAAATAAGTATTGAAAGGAGTTTCAAATGCGCAGAAGCTTCCGAAAAAAACTTAAATCGCATGCATTTAAGCAAAAAAATTTTTTGGCCAATTTTTTTGGAAAGGGGTACCTCTTTGCTAAAAATAGATTTTTTGGCTGAAACACAATTTAACCCATTTTGGGCCAAAAGGCGTTTATTTCTAATAAATAAGTATTGAAAGGAGTTTCAAATGCGCAGAAGCTTCCGAAAAAACTTAAATCGCATGCATTTAAGCAAAAAAATTTTTTGGCCAATTTTTTGGAGAGGGGTACCTCTTTGCTAAAAATCGATTTTTTGGCTGAAACACAATTTAACCCATTTTGGGCCAAAAGGCGTTTATTTCGAATAAATAAGTATTGAAAGGAGTTTCAAATGCGCAGAAGCTTCCGAAAAAACTTAAATCGCATGCATTTAAGCAAAAATATTTTTTGGCCAATTTTTTTGGAAAGGGGTACCTCTTTGCTAAAAATCGATTTTTTGGCTGAAACACAATTTAACCCATTTTGGGCCAAAAGGCGTTTATTTCTAATAAATAAGTATTGAAAGGAGTTTCAAATGCGCAGAAGCTTCCGAAAAAACTTAAATCGCATGCATTTAAGCAAAAACATTTTTTGGCCAATTTTTTTGGAAAGGGGTACCTCTTTGCTAAAAATCGATTTTATGGCTGAAACACAATTTAACCCATTTTGGGCCAAAAGGCGTTTATTTCTAATAAATAAGTATTGAAAGGAGTTTCAAATGCGCAGAAGCTTCCGAAAAAACTTAAATCGCATGCATTTAAGCAAAAAAATTTTTTGGCCAATTTTTTTGGAAAGGGGTACCTCTTTGCTAAAAATCGATTTTTTGGCTGAAACACAATTTAACCCATTTTGGGCCAAAAGGCGTTTATTTCTAATAAATAAGTATTGAAAGGAGTTTCAAATGCGCAGAAGCTTCCGAAAAAACTTAAATCGCATGCATTTAAGCAAAAAAATTTTTTGGCCAATTTTTTTGGAAAGGGGTACCTCTTTGCTAAAAATCGATTTTTTGGCTGAAACACAATTTAACCCATTTTGGGCCAAACGGCGTTTATTTCTAATAAATAAGTATTGAAAGGAGTTTCAAATGCGCAGAAGCTTCCGAAAAAACTTAAATCGCATGCATTTAAGCAAAAAAATTTTTTGGCCAATTTTTTTGGAAAGGGGTACCTCTTTGCTAAAAATCGATTTTTTGGCTGAAACACAATTTAACCCATTTTGGGCCAAAAGGCGTTTATTTCTAATAAATAAGTATTGAAAGGAGTTTCAAATGCGCAGAAGCTTCCGAAAAAACTTAAAACGCATGCATTTAAGCAAAAAAATTTTTTGGCCAATTTTTTTGGAAAGGGGTACCTCTTTGCTAAAAATCGATTTTTTGGCTGAAACACAATTTAACCCATTTTGGGCCAAAAGGCGTTTATTTCTAATAAATAAGTATTGAAAGGAGTTTCAAATGCGCAGAAGCTTCCGAAAAAACTTAAATCGCATGCATTTAAGCAAAAAAATTTTTTGTCCAATTTTTTTTGGAAAGGGGTACCTCTTTGCTAAAAATCGATTTTTTGGCTGAAACACAATTTAACCCATTTTGGGCCAAAAGGCGTTTATTTCTAATAAATATGTATTGAAAGGAGTTTCAAATGCGCAGAAGCTTCCGAAAAAACTTAAATCGCATGCATTTAAGCAAAAAAATTTTTTGGCCAATTTTTTTGGAAAGGGGTACCTCTTTGCTAAAAATCGATTTTTTGGCTGAAACACAATTTAACCCATTTTGGGCCAAAAGGCGTTTATTTCTAATAAATAAGTATTGAAAGGAGTTTCAAATGCGCAGAAGCTTCCGAAAAAACTTAAATCGCATGCATTTAAGCAAAAAAATTTTTTGTCCAATTTTTTTGGAAAGGGGTACCTTTTTGCTAAAAATAGATTTTTTGGCTGAAACACAATTTAACCAATTTTGGGCCAAAAGGCGTTTATTTCTAATAAATAAGTATTGAAAGGAGTTTCAAATGCGCAGAAGCTTCCGAAAAAACTTAAATCGCATGCATTTAAGCAAAAAAATTTTTTGGCCAATTGTTTTGGAAAGGGGTACCTCTTTGCTAAAAATCGATTTTTTGGCTGAAACACAATTTAACCCATTTTGGGCCAAAATGCGTTTATTTCTAATAAATATGTATTGAAAGGAGTTTCAAATGCGCAGAAGCTTCCGAAAAAACTTAAATCGCATGCATTTAAGCAAAAAAATTTTTTGGCTAATTTTTTTGGAAAGGGGTACCTCTTTGCTAAAAATCGATTTTTTGGCTGAAACACAATTTAACCCATTTTGGGCCAAAAGGCGTTTATTTCTAATAAATATGTATTGAAAGGAGTTTCAAATGCGCAGAAGCTTCCGAAAAAACTTAAATCGCATGCATTTAAGCAAAAAAATTTTTTGGCCAATTTTTTTGGAAAGGGGTACCTCTTTGCTAAAAATAGATTTTTTGGCTGAAACACAATTTAACCCATTTTGGGCCAAAAGGCGTTTATTTCTAATAAATAAATATTGAAAGGAGTTTAAAATGCGCAGAAGCTTCCGAAAAAAACTTAAATCGCATGCATTTAAGCAAAAAAATTTTTTGGCCAATTTTTTTGGAAAGGGGTACCTCTTTGCTAAAAATCGATTTTTTGGCTGAAACACAATTTAACCCATTTTGGGCCAAAAGGCGTTTATTTCGAATAAATAAGTATTGAAAGGAGTTTCAAATGCGCAGAAGCTTCCGAAAAAACTTAAATCGCATGCATTTAAGCAAAAAAATTTTTTGGCCAATTTTTTTGGAAAGGGGTACCTCTTTGCTAAAAATCGATTTTTTGGCTGAAACACAATTTAACCCATTTTGGGCCAAAAGGCGTTTATTTCTAATAAATAAGTATTGAAAGGAGTTTCAAATGCGCAGAAGCTTCCGAAAAAACTTAAATCGCATGCATTTAAGCAAAAACATTTTTTGGCCAATTTTTTTGGAAAGGGGTACCTCTTTGCTAAAAATCGATTTTATGGCTGAAACACAATTTAACCCATTTTGGGCCAAAAGGCGTTTATTTCTAATAAATAAGTATTGAAAGGAGTTTCAAATGCGCAGAAGCTTCCGAAAAAACTTAAATCGCATGCATTTAAGCAAAAAAATTTTTTGGCCAATTTTTTTGGAAAGGGGTACCTCTTTGCTAAAAATCGATTTTTTGGCTGAAACACAATTTAACCCATTTTGGGCCAAACGGCGTTTATTTCTAATAAATAAGTATTGAAAGGAGTTTCAAATGCGCAGAAGCTTCCGAAAAAACTTAAATCGCATGCATTTAAGCAAAAAAATTTTTTGGCCAATTTTTTTGGAAAGGGGTACCTCTTTGCTAAAAATCGATTTTTTGGCTGAAACACAATTTAACCCATTTTGGGCCAAAAGGCGTTTATTTCTAATAAATAAGTATTGAAAGGAGTTTCAAATGCGCAGAAGCTTCCGAAAAAACTTAAATCGCATGCATTTAAGCAAAAAAATTTTTTGGCCAATTTTTTTGGAAAGGGGTACCTCTTTGCTAAAAATCGATTTTTTGGCTGAAACACAATTTAACCCATTTTGGGCCAAAAGGCGTTTATTTCTAATAAATAAGTATTGAAAGGAGTTTCAAATGCGCAGAAGCTTCCGAAAAAACTTAAATCGCATGCATTTAAGCAAAAAAATTTTTTGGCCAATTTTTTTGGAAAGGGGTACCTCTTTGCTAAAAATCGATTTTTTGGCTGAAACACAATTTAACCCATTTTGGGCCAAAAGGCGTTTATTTCTAATAAATAAGTATTGAAAGGAGTTTCAAATGCGCAGAAGCTTCCGAAAAAACTTAAATCGCATGCATTTAAGCAAAAACATTTTTTGGCCAATTTTTTTGGAAAGGGGTACCTCTTTGCTAAAAATCGATTTTTTGGCTGAAACACAATTTAACCCATTTTGGGCCAAAAGGCGTTTATTTCTAATAAATAAGTATTGAAAGGAGTTTCAAATGCGCAGAAGCTTCCGAAAAAACTTAAAACGCATGCATTTAAGCAAAAAAATTTTTTGGCCAATTTTTTTGGAAAGGGGTACCTCTTTGCTAAAAATCGATTTTTTGGCTGAAACACAATTTAACCCATTTTGGGCCAAAAGGCGTTTATTTCTAATAAATAAGTATTGAAAGGAGTTTCAAATGCGCAGAAGCTTCCGAAAAAACTTAAATCGCATGCATTTAAGCAAAAAAATTTTTTGGCCAATTTTTTTGGAAAGGGGTACCTCTTTGCTAAAAATAGATTTTTTGGCTGAAACACAATTTAACCCATTTTGGGCCAAAAGGCGTTTATTTCTAATAAATAAATATTGAAAGGAGTTTAAAATGCGCAGAAGCTTCCGAAAAAAACTTAAATCGCATGCATTTAAGCAAAAAAATTTTTTGGCCAATTTTTTTGGAAAGGGGTACCTCTTTGCTAAAAATCGATTTTTTGGCTGAAACACAATTTAACCCATTTTGGGCCAAAAGGCGTTTATTTCTAATAAATAAGTATTGAAAGGAGTTTCAAATGCGCAGAAGCTTCCGAAAAAACTTAAATCGCATGCATTTAAGCAAAAAAATTTTTTGGCCAATTTTTTTGGAAAGGGGTACCTCTTTGCTAAAAATCGATTTTTTGGCTGAAACACAATTTAACCCATTTTGGGCCAAAATGCGTTTATTTCTAATAAATATGTATTGAAAGGAGTTTCAAATGCGCAGAAGCTTCCGAAAAAACTTAAATCGCATGCATTTAAGCAAAAAAATTTTTTGGCCAATTTTTTTGGAAAGGGGTACCTCTTTGCTAAAAATCGATTTTTTGGCTGAAACACAATTTAACCCATTTTGGGCCAAAAGGCGTTTATTTCTAATAAATAAGTATTGAAAGGAGTTTCAAATGCGCATGCATTTAAGCAAAAAAATTTTTTGGCCAATTTTTTTGGAAAGGGGTACCTCTTTGCTAAAAATCGATTTTTTGGCTGAAACACAATTTAACCCATTTTGGGCCAAAAGGCGTTTATTTCTAATAAATATGTATTGAAAGGAGTTTCAAATGCGCAGAAGCTTCCGAAAAAACTTAAATCGCATGCATTTAAGCAAACAAATTTTTTGGCCAATTTTTTTGGAAAGGGGTACCTCTTTGCTAAAAATCGATTTTTTGGCTGAAACACAATTTAACCCATTTTGGGCCAAAAGGCGTTTATTTCTAATAAATAAGTATTGAAAGGAGTTTCAAATGCGCAGAAGCTTCCGAAAAAACTTAAATCGCATGCATTTAAACAAAAAAATTTTTTGGCCAATTTTTTTGGAAAGGGGTACCTCTTTGCTAAAAATCGAATTTTTGGCTGAAACACAATTTAACCCATTTTGGGCCAAAAGGCGTTTATTTCTAATAAATATGTATTGAAAGGAGTTTCAAATGCGCAGAAGCTTCCGAAAAAACTTAAATCGCATGCATTTAAGCAAAAAAACTTTTTCGCCAATTTTTTTGGAAAGGGGTACCTCTTTGCTAAAAATCGATTTTTTGGCTGAAACACAATTTAACCCATTTTGGGCCAAAAGGCGTTTATTTGTAATAAATAAGTATTGAAAGGAGTTTCAAATGCGCAGAAGCTTCCGAAAAAACTTAAATCGCATGCATTTAAGCAAAAAAAATTTTTGGCCAATTTTTGCTAAAAATCGATTTTTTGGCTGAAACACAATTTAACCCATTTTGGGCCAAAAGGCGTTTATTTCTAATAAATAAGTATTGAAAGGAGTTTCAAATGCGCAGAAGCTTCCGAAAAAACTTAAATCGCATGCATTTAAGCAAAAAAAATGTTTGGCCAATTTTTTTGGAAAGGGGTACCTCTTTGCTATAAATCGATTTTTTGGCTGAAACACAATTTAACCCATTTTGGGCCAAAAGGCGTTTATTTCTAATAAATAAGTATTGAAAGGAGTTTCAAATGCGCAGAAGCTTTATTTATAATGGCTTGCACTTTTCATAATGACTCGCCTTTTTTATAATGACTTGCATTTTTATGATAATTTGCACTTTTTGTGATGTCTTGCACTTTTCATAATGACTTGCACTTTTCATGATAACTTGCACTTTTTGCGATGACTTGCATTTTTTATGATGACTTGCACTCTTCATGATTACTTGCACTTTTTGTAATGACATGCACTTTTTATGATGACTTGCATTTTTATGATGACCTGCACTTTTCATAATGACTTGCACTTTTTATGATGACTTGCACTTTTTTTCTTACTAATATAGCAAAAATTAAAGGAACTGTTTCTCTCTGTCTGTCCGATACCTTTTCATGCTCAAACCGCTAACCCAAATGATCGTATTGAGTGGTTAATGTTGCTCGAATATTTGTATAGACATACGAAATTATTAAACTGATAACTAGAAAAGCTTTAAACTTTGATCCAGTAAAAATTATTGACATAACATATACCTTAACTGAAATTTCACTTATTCTTCGCGGACAAAGTCGCGGGTTAAATCTAGTTTCTAATAAAAAATTATTGAAAGAGGTTCCAGAAGCAGAAACTTTTGAAAAGTCTTAAATCGTATGCATTTGAAGAAATTTTTTTTTTTTTTATTTGTTGTAAGACAATTTTACCCAAAACGTATTTATTTGTAATAAGAAATTATTGAAAGAGGTTTCAAATGCAGAGATGCTCTTAAAACAGCTTAAGTCGCATGCATTTAAAGAAAAATGTTGACTAACTTTTTTGGAGAGGAGTACTTCTTTGCAGTGGGAAAAGCATTCTTATTTGCAAGAGTGATATGCATTCTTTCTGAGACATTCTTTATAAAGCTGGTCTGGTCGTCTGAAATATATGAGTACAAAATGAATCTGTGTACTTGTGAACCGTTGCGATGCTGCATGGGAGTTAATTCATTGCAATAAAATGTTTTGGAACTTCTAATACAGCCTGATTTTAAACGAACACCAATTTGTTTAACATTAAACTCTTATATTTTGTTTGTTATTAAGTTGCAAAGAAATATTGGAAACATGAACGTCTAAAGCGCAATGCGAAGCAGAAAGCTTAGAACATAAACTACTTTTGCTTTGAAATGTAGACAAAACACTTTGTGCGTCTGTCTTTGAAACAGCAACAACAACAAGAAGAAACCTTTTGCCATGAATCAGAACAAGAGCATTTCCACTCAATAAATAACTATAAAAATTGTTAAGGACATTAATGGCTTTTCGCTGAAAATACATAAAGCAGCAAATGAAATATTAAGTGGTTGTAAGTTTATTTTAGTTTCTTTTCAACTGAACTATTCTTACTTGCAACATCTAATGCAGTTAGAACATGCGTCTGTGCGTATTTTAGCAGCATCTTCTGTTGCTGGGAGGACAACATTTTCAAACAGCATCTGAAAGGTTGAATGTCCTTTCAGTGCACAAGTGGGTGTATATGTGCAGAAAGATGGAAAATAATTTTTTTTTAATTCTAAAAGTGCAGCGCATATAAGAAAGATTTAATATCTTGCAGAGTACTGATGAGATAGATGGCTGCAGTGAAATCTCGATAAATACAATAAAAGCACTTATTTTCCATTCTAAAACTGAAGGGACTTTGAACTCGAAGCTGCATTTTTGGAAATATAGAGCCCTATCACGAATAATGATTCTTTGGATGTTTTTAGATCCTTTTCGCTTCCACTTTTTAAGATTAATATAATCCTGAGGGCCAGTTGTGTAATTTGATTCGAAACAAAATGCTTAAATTGTTGATAACATGCAATTTCGAATCGAAGCTTTCTTGTCGAATCGAATTACAGAGATTTCTCACTTTCCCTGTGATGGAGAAATTTCGGGTATTATCGATGTATTTTAATCTGCTTTTTTTTATAAAAATATTTCACTTATGAAAGAAGCAGGAGTTTGCATTAAAATTTAAGTTGTATAAAACTGAATTTAAATAAATAGAATTATATTTTAATAAAATGCAAGTGCAACATTTGCAAACTTCATTGCAAGCCAATGCAGAGTTTATTTTTAATTGTTTAATTACGATCTGAACTGAATGCATTTCTTTCATGAATTATTCCTTGTTTTTTTTAAACTGAATTCAGATTTTTAGGATCTCTTTTTAACACGCCGTCATTTTGGTGAAAAAAAATTTTCAGTAGGAATTTATTAAGGACTATTTCCAACACATAAATCGAAAACCCAAGCCTCAGGGGCCAAATTACGGCATTCGATATCGATCGAAATTTGTATTTAAATTGTATAGAAATTTCGTTCGATATCGAATGCGGTAATTTGGGCCGTGGCTTTTTTGAAAGCTTCGAAACCCTATTTAATAAAGAGACATAGAAATATCAATTATTTGACTTCCCTATTCATATGGGTCCAGAATTCGAAAACAGTACTATCTCCATAATCCGGACAATTTATTTTCCGAACACATCTGTAATTCGGACACTTGTACAATCTGAACAGTTAATGTCATGCGATGGTTCTTGTATCATAATGGAACTTTTTAATCGTCATAGACATTTTGCAAAATGAAAATATGCTGAAGGGAACAATGATTAATAAATACAATAGGCCTAATTTATAAAAAAAAATTTTTGATTTATAACAGATTTATAGGACAAAGTTTCGTAATTTTTTTTATAAGCCTCTTATTAATCAAAAAAGTTTTTTTTTTATAAATTAGGCTGAATATATCTGCATTAATTTTAAACTTTTTCCAAGACTTTGACCATATACAGCAATTAGGTTTTGTCATATATTCCATTTGAAGTTAGCGATTAACTATCTCTCACCTCGTTCAATCATCAGTTGGCAAACCACATACGAAGAAGATAAACTCCAGCTACTGCACCACTTAACAAAATTTAATAAAGTTCTTGCCAATACTTAACCCCTTTTCGATTTGCGGTCTCATTTTTACCTAAAAATAATGCCTATTTTTTTATAACAATTTTCGTGTGAGAACCACATAAAAAAAAACTCATATTAGTTTTTGTTTTCAGTATAAAGTCCAAAAAAGAAAACATTTATTTTATATACGAAAACTGGCAACAGCAGCCGCTATGTTCATTAAACTTGGGCAAGCAAAGAAATACGAAGGAATATACCAAATTATCACACACACATACATATTTTCGTACACAAGCGTGCTTTTTTAACAAAAATTGTATCCAGCCAAAAGTTGTTTCGTTTGTTATGACAACAGTCGTGTTTACATTTAGGCATTTGCATGGAATACTCTTTTAGCTTTTACAGCAGCAGCTTTTGGTAAAAACCTTAAACTGTTTTTGGTTGGTAGATAGAATAAATCAAATGTAAGCTTTTCATGAACTTGATACACTGAGAAAAATTACTAAGTTAAACAAGAATTTTTTAATGGAGGAACGAGCAAACGGAGGTATGAGTTTACAATTACAAATTTTCCATCATAGCATGGAGCAACAGAATTTTTAAAACACCATAAAAATAATTGATTTATTTAATGTAAATATATAAAAACCGGAAAACATATTATAAAAGTTTAAATAAAATAAATATTTTGGGCAAAAATAAACTTCTTAACTGTTTTATTGATTAAAAAGGAAATTTCTTGTTGTTTATTTTTATTTCTTTTTCTATCAATTGTTGTTAGAAGTTATAAGCAAATACATTAAATATTTTTCAATGCCTTTCACACAAAAATTTTATACAGTCCAAATACAGAAATTTTTGAAAAAGCTTAAGACGTATGGATTTTAATAAAAATATTTTTTTGTTTACTAAAATCAATTTTTTGGTTTTAGCACAATTCGTTCCCAAAACGTCTTTATTTCTAATAAATAGGAATTGAAAGGGGTTTCAAAAGTAAATAAGCTTTTGAAAAAGCTTAAATCACATGCATTTAAAGAAACAAATTTTTAAAAAAAATTTTTAGACAGGGTTACCTCTTTGCGAAAGTAAATTTTTTGGTTGTAACACAATTTGTTCCCAAATCGTGTTTATTTTTAATAAATAGGGATTGAAAGGGGTTTCAAAAGTAAAGAAGCTTTTGAAAAAGCTTAGATTGCATGCATTTGAAGAGAAAAATTTTAAAACATTTTTTAAAAAATTTGTTAAACGGGATACCTCTTTGCGAAAGTAAATTTGTTCCCAAATCCTGTTTAATTTTACTTAATAGATATTAGAAGGGATTTCAAAAGAAAAAAAGCTTTTCCTCTTCCGCCGGGAATTTGACTCCTTCCTATTTTAGTTTTCCCCAGAAAAATATATTAATATTCTATGAAATGGGGAATAAGTAAATTAGAGAAAGGGAACTTCTAAAACACGTGTTCTGGATATTATTCCCTAGTTTTTAGTTGGCGGACTTAAATAATTTAATTAGTTTTTTGCTCTTTGCCTGAGGTTTTGGAATTATTTTGATGCTATCTTATAAAAAAAATTTACTATTGGATGCACATAAGTTTTTACAAATATTTTCTTCATTACTTCCATTTCTCTTTCTCACAAAATTTATTTCATTCTTACATTTTTCTTCATCTCCTCTCAAATTTGCTGGGAAAATAACTCGAATGAAATAATAATGGTTTTTGCCCTGAATATTTTTCCCCTGTGGGAAATATTCAAGGGAAATTGTAATTTAGAATAAAAGGAATGGGAAAAGGGACAAATTTCTTACGTATGACTGATAATTAAATTCATAAATGAGAAATTTTTGTTAAACACTACAATTTCTTGTGAACTTTTCTCAACAAAAATCAAAAGAAATTTCTTACGTGCACTTAATTAAATCCGTATAGTCGGACGACGACAGGGCATATTCCGCATCCAATTCGTTTACTTCGGGATTTGGTTTAACACATCGTCTGCGTTTGGAGTTTTTTGTTAATTTCGAGGACTTGCCGTCAGCTACATTGTGAATGGCTCCACCACTGCCCGTTCGCAAACCATTCGCCAGATTAGCCGTATTATTATCACTGTTACCACTTGTTACCGCTGAGTACTTGCCACTTGCAACTGACTTGGACTCGTCACCGTTAGGATTAACATTTTTTTCAACGAAACTATCACAACGCCAAGAGGGTGTCAACGTACGCATCGTATTATTGCCGTCGCTGTAGCCCTCGTAATAGTAACGCTTGCGTGCATTTAGAACCGACAGAAATGCCAAAGTCTGCCACACGTTCATGTTGTTCGATTCAAAGAAATGCTCATCCTCAACTGACCAGTCGTTGCGAATTATACGCTCGGCAAGCATCATTGTAACGGTGGCACATTTGCTTGTGCGATCCGGTGATGTCGTGCCAGTTGACTTTGAATTGTTTGAGGGAGTTCGCGGAAAGGCGACTGCATGACTGCCGGCTGCAACTGCTGTCAGTGTAATTGACGGCGAGGCAGTTTTATAACATTTAAATTGGCTTGCGGAGGAATCCGCTGATGAATTTTCGCTAAATGCTCGCATTTTATGAGTAGACAAATTTCGTTTAACAAAATTCTTTTGCTATCCAATTTAAGGCACGTCAAAAAGTTTTATGTAAAATTTCACACTTTTGCTTTTTATTTATCGTTTTTCTTTTTTTTTTTTCTCTCTCTCTTCTCAACGAGTTGGAAAACAACACTTTGCTACGACTGGCAATTCATGCGAATCTGAATGGCAACAATAGTTTTTATTGTTTTTGGTTATTTTATTATAAAACTAATTTTTCATTTTGCTGTTCGATAGCTCGCGTTACTTTCGATTTTAATTTTCTGTTCTTGCGTTTCGTGTTTGGCAAAAGCCAGTAAGTGTTGCAAGTAAAGTGTCTGATTTTGTTATGACAGCTCATATATCAGACGTGCAACACTTTGGTAATAGTTTTCGTTTCAATAGCAAATTACATGTGCCATCATTCCACCCCTTCTCGCCACTGTTGGCTCGTAGACACGTGCCACCTTGCGAATCATTAGAATTTTATTGTATTTTTACGTAAAAATGGTTCTAATTTCTATTGTTTGCTTAATGTTTGAATATAAATTGCTGGATTTTTGCTTTCTATTCTTTTATTATTATTTTAGTTTAATTTATAAGCCATCAATTTGTAATTTGGCGCACTACCAGCTCCAGTAGAGCAATTTCATTTGTCAGTTTGTTGGGCGTTCACAAATTGATTTTAAGAAATTTCTTTCGGATTCTTAATTACTTTAAAAATTAACGCTTTCCTGCCAGCGACATAAATTTTTTCAACACATTAAACAATTAATTTACTGTATTGACCCTTTATTTTCCTTACAAATACATCAGTTTCCTTCTTTTTTTTTTAATTCAATAAAATTTTATCTTACAACTAAATGTACCACATTACAGCTAAAAAAAACCTGACCACAAATACTCCCATAATTGCTGGCTATTCAACAATTTCAAACGCCCCAACTCAACCTCTTGGGCGACATGAAAACGGCTGCCGGTTTTTTGCACATAAACAATTTAAACAAAAATTTGACTTTCACTTCTTACAACGAACAGCACAATAAAAATTTAGCAATTTTATGTTAAAGTGGGTGTTAATTTGAAACAAATAAAGCCAACAGCAAAGTCACGTGAGCCAAGTTAACATTCCAGCAAATAAAAAAAAATGTAGCGCAACAACACAAATAAATTAATAGAATTAAAAAGAGAATAAAAGAAAATCAAATGTTATATTAAGAGTTATTTTAAAAAGATTATATTTTTAATTTATTTGTAATAAATAATATTCTTCTGGTTTCTTGACCTCTTTTTAATTATTATTATATTCTGGGGCCAAATTAGCGCATTCGATATCAATCGAAATTTCCATACAATTTAAATACAAATTTTGATCGGTATCGAATGCCGTAATTTGCCCGCTGATATTGTTAAGCTTAAGAATCTTTATTTTAATTTTTAATATTTCGTCACTCTGACGAAATATTGAAATTAAAAATTAAATAAATTATTAACTTTTTTTTTTGTATATCATTCGGCCTTATTGTTTGACTAAAATTCTTAATTTTTCTCTTCAGGCTCTAGGTCTAAGAATTGAAACTAAACTCCGTTTTTTATGTTTTATTTTCGTATTCATTTATATATATTTTATTTCAATATTTCGAAGACCTTCGGTGTTCTTGTTCAGGAAAAATTTTGAGTAAAGACGTCCACTTTGCACTAGGGTGAATTGTTTAGTCACAAAATATTGAAATAAGATATATAAATGAAAAAACGTAAATAAAACATAAAAAACGGAGTTTATTTTCAATTCTTAGACCTAGAGTCTGAAGAGAAAAATTAAGAATTTTAGTTAAATTAAATTAATATAAAGAGACCTTAAGCTTAAAAATATCAGAATATAATACCCCTGATTGTGTAAGGCGTTGGCGTTTACGCCTCAGTCGCATTTCGTAGTAGATTAAAGAAAACTGCGTGTATGTTTCTTTAATCTTGTATAAAAAACGCCTTTTGCGTAAACGCCAACGCCTTACACAATCAGGCCGAATAGTAATAAGTAATAGAAAAGGGAATTTTAAAAAATAAAATTTCCTGCCACTTATTGCTAAGGATGTTAACAAACTGTTAAGGAAATATTGAATTTTAATACATAAAATTTTTAAATAATTTTATAAAAAGACCTCCGACTTAATCAACATAAAACAATTAATTAATATAATCCCCTTTATTCTGTAACTAATTAGTTGTCAATGTCATGTCAAGACAATATAAAAATATAACACTTACCTACTCCTTGTGGAAGGAGTACTCCTTATGGAAGGAGTACAGAACTGTTTTAAGTTTGATATTGTCCTGACGTGACGTAGAAAACTTCTTACAGAATAATAGGGAATATTAATAAAATCTTTACGAAAACAATTATATAAAAAATAGTTTTAAATAATACCTTGATCAGTTTTCCGCAAGAACAGTTCAGAACTTGAATCAGTAGCAGCCTATTTTAAGGCGATCAAAGACTGGACTAAAGGCATATTTAAATAAATGTATATAGGAAAGGTACATATTCCTAATTTTGGTTACAATATATAAAATAAATACATTAAATCAACACAAGTGCCTAAGCTGTTCTTGCCTAAAGCGGCTTGGCCGCAGATCAAACCAGGCAGGTCAAACATTTATTTCTCTGATTGTGTGAGTAAGAAAAAACTTAAACTTTTAGTTTAGTGAGAGTTTTGCAAAAATCAAAATATTTGAGATATTCACTATCACTGCTGCAATGACTGATCATTACCAGCAAATTTTAAAGGTTCGACGATGGCGAGTTTGATAAGTTTTCATAGCGCTAAAAAATTCAAGGTCGAATTTATAAAAAAAAAATTCTGGTTTATAACAGTTTAATAAAGCAAATTTTCATACAAAAACTTATTTTAGAAGCCAGTTTTGAATAATTTTTTTTATACTCGTAAATTAGGCTGGCAGGATACATACAACTTTTTCAAATATTTTGTTTATTGTTTTTAAAAAAAAACTTTATATAATAATCAAGGTCACACTCAGATTTAAAAAAAACCTTTATATAATAATCAAGGTCACACACAGATTAAATATCGTTCACGTGAATGCAAAAAATACTTTGAAACCGCTGTTTTTCATACCTGACGCAATTTCATAATAAATTTGCATCACACAACATAGAAAGCAGTTTTTGTTATCAAACACAACATGTGCATAATATTCACATGATTAAATTATAATGGAACTTATACGACTTGCAAATACACCTACAAACCATTCACATTTCGCTTCTGGGCAAATATTTCATATCGTTCGTTTTTAATTTAAAGTAAATGGTTTTCTACTTCACCAAAATTTTGCAGGTGCCGAATATTGACTCTCGATTCGACTCGAAAGAATGTAATAAATTAAAGAAAAATACAGGATTTTTCTTTAATCTATTACAAACACTCGAGTCGATTCGAGAACGGTAATAAGGCAGACTGTTTTGCTTAGAGTCGGTTCAATTAAGGAAACAATTTCTTAACGAACGTTTTTGTGTGACAGACAGGATATAAAAATATTTTGTCTTATCATTTGCGTTAATCTTTCGCTCTTTCTCTCTAAATCATTCTCTAACCATTAGTCAACGTCACGTCGATATAATACCAAAAATGATCGATTATTAAGCTTTTTCGAAAGATTTGTCGTATTTGAAACTCCTTTCAATACTTATTTATTCGAAATAAATATTTATTTATTAGAAATAAACATGTTTTGGGTAAAATAGTGTTTCAACGAAAAAATTGATTTTTTGCAAAGAGGTACCCCTTTCCAAAAAAATTGGACGAACATTTTTTTTGCTTAAATGTATGCGATTTAAGCTTTTTCGAAAGCTTCTTTATATGCGAAGCTCCTTTCAATACTTACTTATAAAAAATAAACACGTTTTGGGAAAAATTGTGTTAAAAAAAAATAATTTTTTGCAAAGAAATTGGTAAAAAATTTTTTTGCTTAAATACATACAAATTAAACTTTTTCGAAAGCTTTGTCACATTTGAAACTCTTTTCAATAGTTATTTATCCAGCAGTTGTGGATGACAACTAACTATTGATATCCCGCGACTACTCCCAAGGCCGTGAGTACAGCAAGAGGCTGTTAAAAATTATCAATTACTGAGGAGTGCAGAAGTATCCTATTATCGATATTGACTTGAAGTGACGTTTTCAAATACTTACACAATAAGGGGGAATGTTAATCGATACAACGAGGCTTGTAAATTAGGAAATGAATCCACTTATAAATTTTTACTAACAAAAGATGTATTTAGAATGAAATTCCACCTTGGAATAAAATTGTTTTGGTTAATCCAAATTTTTTTTTCTTGACGTATACGTAACATAAGAGCCTGTCAAATTATATATAACGTATACGTGTTCATCTCGAGAAGTTTTAACTGGAACGTATGCTTCGTAACTAGTTTATTTAGGCCCTAATTGTATAAATAAATCAGTTTGCGTTAGCGAAATTTGTATGCACAAAAATTAAAGCCTAAACAAAATTTGAAAGAATTATTTGCTCTTACTTTTCATACACATGTTTAACACATTGAAAGGCTAAGCGGCGGCTGTGAAAAAATTGTGCAAAAACAAAAATTTATTTTAAATGCAAAAATATTCTTGCTTTCTTGTAAATTTCATTGAGTCAAAATAATTAAAAAAAAATTAAGGCATAAATAAAATTTTTACAAAGTGTAAATTGCAGTTAAAACTTGTCGGAATGGTCACGTATACGTTATATTCGACTTGGCAGACTTCTAAGTTGCGTATACGTCAAGCAGGGGATATACAGGGTCCGCCAAATAACTACTGAATATTTTCTCAAATTTCTTTTTTTATTTGAAAGTACAATCCTTCTGCTTAATAATGGAAAATAATTTAATTCAAATGGCTGCCTCGGCTGGCCATGCAGTAGCCTACACGATCGGTCCAATTTTTAAGCACGTTATCGATTGTGTGCAGCTGTATTTCACCAATGGCTTCACGAATATTGTCCTTTAAAGCGTCAATTGTCTCTGGCTTGTCGGCGTAACACTTATCTTTGACGGCACCCCACAAATAATAGTCCAACGGTGTCAAATCGCAGCTCCGAGGTGGCCAAACGACATCAGCTCTGTGGCTGATAATGCGATCTTCAAAAACAGGGCGCAAAACATCGAGGGTAGCTTCGGCTGTGTGGCACGTAGCGCCGTCCTGTTGAAACCAAATGTTGCCAATATCCTCCTCTTCAATTTTTGTGAACAAAAATTCGTTCAACATGGCCCGATAATGATAGCCATTGACTATAACGGCCACTCCTTGCTCATTTTCGAAGAAAAATGGCCCAATTATGCCTCTGGACCAAAATCCGCACCAAACAGTGACTCGTTTTGTGTGCGTCGGCTTTTCAATGTATTCGTGCGGGTTTTCTGTGCCCCAAATGCGACAATTTTGCTTGTTTACATACCCGCCAAGATCAAAATGAGCTTCATCTGAAAAGATGATTTATTTTTGGCAAAATCGGCGTCTTCTGTAAGTCGATCGCAGGCCCATTTAGCGAAGCGAAAACGCAGTGGATGGTCAACCATATTCGTTCAGCGGACGGATAAAACTAATTTTCTGTGAAATCAGACATGAGCTAAGTGATACCATTCACGAAATAAGCACTAGTTGAAAGAAAAAAGTTAGATGGCGAACCCTTTATTACGACATTCGATTTCAATCGAAATTTCTATTTAAAATCTATTGAAATTCCGATAGACGTTAAGGTTTTGTGGGCAAACAATTATTAACTATTTTTTTATAGGAGATATTATTTGCAAACTTACAACTTCTAACTAATTTATAAAAACACTTTATTTATTTCTTTATTTGTTTTCAAAGTCCAAACTAATTAAATGTCAATTTTGAGCTGAATAACTCAAGTCAAATACTTGGGTGTGTTTAAACTATTAATGACTTTAATAAATAAATAATTTATTAAACAAGTCCAAAGCTTGCATTTATATTTATTAATAATATAAATAGCACAGAAATATGTATTTTGTATTGTAATATAATTTAACAAACTCGTATTTACGTATAACTTTGCCACAGTTACTAAATTTATTACAACTCAATCAAAACTCTTGTGGGATTAATTGCCTGTTTTATATTTTGTGGAAAAAATTTATAGCAGTAATTGAATTTTATTAATTGCCACAGCCACCTTCATTATGCGAATGGCACTAAAGGAGTTTTAAGAAAAATACTTAACCCATAAAGACTGAGCAATAAAAATAAAAAGCCATAAAATATTATTGGGCAAATGGGAGAAGACAAATAGAGCTCAAGTCTGACAAAATGAAATAAATCAATCTGTTAAAAGTTTCGATATAAATTATTCATTTCAGCCAGAAGGTCACATATAAAATTTATATGACAATTAAATTTAAGAAATAAAAATTGTTCTTTCTCTTTTTTTAAGAGCTGGCAAAAATGGTTGAAAGTGGAATCATAAAGTGACAATTATTAACGCTATTAAATGTGTGTGTGTGTGTATTAAATCTCATGTTATTTATGATATTTCATGGAATTTATTTTCTAAATTTCATGACATTTCCTTTCTTTCTTTATATGTGACCTGCTGCACGAAAAGGGACACCTGCGCCGAAATTTTTTTTTTACTTTTTGAGTGATTCTTATAGAAAAAAACGCTCTTTCAAATGCCGCAAACCGCAAGTTTCCATTTCTTTTAGTTTTTTTAAAAATCACCTGTAATGATGAACATAATTAATTGCACAAAACACGGCAAAACGAAGCGCTTTTTTTAAACGCGTTTTTCTCAATAACTTCTTTTCGGCGCAGAGGTCCCTTTTCGTGGAGAAGGTCACATATGTGAATTTTTCAATCGATGTTTGGAAGTATTCTGAACAGTTCAAATAACTTTTTCGAATTTTCCGCTTAGGTGGCTGGTCTACCCTGCTCTCATTGAGCTGTATATCTTGTGATATTCCCCCTTATTCTGTAAGTCTTTGTCAATGTCAGGCCAAGACAATCGCCCCTATTATGAATGGCGACGTCGATGTCACATCAACACGATAGTAAAAACTCATCACTTGTCTACAAGTTGTCGATAAAAATTAATTACGCTTGACAATTTTTTTAGTATTCTCTAGGGCCAATAATACAGATAGAACATGTCAATAGTAGTCGGTTGCTGTCGAAAAATAGTGGACAAGCGACAATATTTTGCCGTCGTCTTGATACGGCGTCGATGTCATCATTCAAAATAGGGGCGAATATCTCTTGCCTATTCATTGTGGACAACAGGTAACTACTACTGATAGCCAGTGACAACTCTGTCTGGCCTTAGGTTAATCAAGCGACTGTTAGAAATTGTCTATTGCTGAAGAAAAGATGTACGGAAATGTTCTCTTTTTGGCATTGTCTCAATAGTTACAGAATAAGGGGGATTAGTACAACCACGAATTTTTTCTACGCTCTGTGGACTATAGGTCTACACATCGTCAGCGGCAAAAATTACAAAATCGATTTTTTAATTGATTATTATGAACTACTACTGATAGCCAGTGTCTGCTCTTTCTGGCCTTAGGTGAAGCAAGCAGCTGTTAGAAATTGTTGTAATGAAACTACATGCCTTGTCAAAATTTTACATTTTTGCGATCAAAAATGGCACTTTTATTAACAAAAATAAAATGTTAATAGTTTTCATATTAGAAAGTCTTTTGCTTCTCCTTTAAAATTTCATTTTTTTTAGTTACGCCCTTTTGCATTTCAGCTAACGATATACGTTTCATAAATAAAAAACGGTGTTACAGATGCAAACACAGGCTGCCGTTATAGCAAAAATGTTTGCTCACAATATTTTCCATGATCCTTATGGTGATACAAAAACAAACAAAAAAAAGAATTAAATGTTATTTGGGACATTATTTAATTTACAGCAACTAATTCGTTGCCTAAAATTGCCTCTATACATTTACGAGCCAATATCCTTATTCATATAATTTATTTAAAAAACAAACATCTATTTCTTTGCCAGGAATAACAAACTGCTTCATGCAGCTTAAAAGGCTAATAAACATTTCAACAATGACTCCTGAAGTTTAAAAATCACATCACATTTCCCATAATAGTTTGGCAATTATTCACAATCAATCGAGAATGGAATAAATTATACATCCTGTTGTATTAAATCAATAAAACACATAAATTCCGCACGTAATCGAACAAGACACTGAATGCGTTCCTTTGAAACACAATATGCCAGCATAAAAAAATAAAATAACGATAATGAAAAACCTCATAAATTATAACGAAATAACATCAAAACAGAAATAATGAAAGTATTTTCAACTCACGCAACCAACACATCCGGATCCTCCCACCATTTGCGTATGGTCGAGTCTAAATACAAACGCACACTGCGCCATCCCACATTTTTTTTGGCCTGCAATATTATTGCCGTTTTTCAGCTTAAATTGTTTTCTAGTTCATTTAGCAAAATACATACTTGGAAATATTTACGAGTGCGATATTTGTCCTTTTCAACGAAAACTAAACGGGCCATTTTATTGATAATTTCACAAAAGAAGCTTTAAAAATATTGAGCAATAATTTTTGAAAGAAAAAAATATATAAAATATAAACAATTTCAAATTGAATGGCAGCAGACATGAAATAGTTTAAACCAGGGCACACTGATACAGGTAGGAGCGATAGCCCATACGGTTATTTTGTTTTTGGGAGAAATTCTAACACAAACGTCAAAATTTCTTTACATATTTACATACATACAAAATTTAAAAGCAAATGTAGAAACAAACATGTATATTTTGTTTTTGTACTTTTTCGTTATGCTTTGCTCTACACAATTAATTGTGACGTTTGAATTAGAATTCACAAAAACAAAATACATGTAGGTTTTTATTTTTGTAAAACCGCTCCTACCTGTATCAGTGTGCCCTGGTTTAAACTTTTTCATTGTTATATCAGGGCTGGCAAAATCAAAATATGTTGTGTGTGTTTTTAATGTCTTAAATTAAGCGGGTACAACAAGTACGTGGTGTCGTCGAAAAAACATGAGTGCATGTACTCATTTATGCGCTTGATGTATATTTAACAATGTCAAAGCTATGTAAGAGCACAAATATATATACGAGGTAAGTTCAGGGAATGGGGTTAACTTTATTTACTCTCAAAATATATTTATTTATTCATCAGTTTCTTTTTTACACAATTCAAAGCAGCCTCCTCAGTTATTATACACTTGCCCCAGCTTTTTGTTTTCTCAATCCTCGAAACAATTCTGACATGAAATTTCTTATGTCCTTCATCTTCTTCAGCAATTTGGTTTTTATCTACTCAGTCGTTCCAAAACTTCATCCTGTCAATTTTGGTGCCAGGAAAGATTCGCAAGGGGCCGTATTTCATGACTGAGGCATGTTTACGGTCTTTTTAATATAAATTAAATTTTGGAATTTTAAAACGAACTTCACTGTCACACGTTTCATGTTCGAAATTTCAGAAAATATTGTATAACATGAGGCAACCGTAGTGGCGTATTTACGCCTAGGCCCATAAGACGCGGGCCTAGAGCGGCAAACTTTTCAACACATCAAAATTTTAGATTTCAAAATATGCAATGACATCTAATAAAACAGCACAATGAAGAACTTTTGTGCCTGAAAAGTTTGTACAACGAATAATTGCAATTATTATGGACTCACTGTAAGAGGGCTACCATTTGCAGGACATTTAGAACAACTTGAAGATTTGCATGATGGAGATTTCTTCTTGCGCATCGAAAGTTTTGATAAAAAACTAATAGCATTTATGCAATATTTTTTTTGGCCAAACACAGCGCCGTAATCATGCCCTCGTATTCGCCGGATTTGGTCTCTGTGCCGTTTTTGCTCTTCCCATAATTGAAGACACCCATGAAGAACGCCACCTTCGACGATTCCTAAATGATAAGATTGAATCAAAATGAAAAGAATTTAGTACATCAGACAGGGTTTACAGCGGCAGCCACCCTAAATCCGACACTGTACAACCGATACCGTCATCCCCAGCAGCTTTTGTAATCCTGATTCTACTATTTCTACTATCAATTTTTTTCCTATTCCATCCCGACCTTCTTTGAAAAATGTTTACCAGTTATCAGTATTTTTGGGACGCCACCGTGTGCTGCTGTCGTCAAGTCAATTGCTTTTGGCTACTTAGTCTATGAACACAGAATCATGTTTTACTGACATGATTGCTACTTTATTGGCGAGAGGCGAGAAGGGAAATGTAACGAGTACTCATTCGCATGTACTGTCAGTACGTTTTGCTTTCTCATTCGTAAAGCACACAAGTATATGTACATGACTACATCTATATGTACATGTCGTCAACAAGACATGAATTGTGTGAACACGAATGCAAGTTCAAAGAAGAAAAAGGAAGAATCTTGTCAATAAGACATGACTCGTATGAACACAGACTTAATACCACTATTTTTCCAAATTCTTTGATCCATTTCCAAAAGCAGATCGCCAAAAACGTAGAGCACTTGTGACTTTTAAAACTCATTATTATTTTAATAAGTCGAGACTGTAAAAATGCTCTCGTGTGCTATTTTAAAACCGTACGATGTTCTTTTTTAATAATGCGTCCCTTATATTCAGCACTCATTTTTGTTAAAGAGGCATGAATGCAGCAAAATATTAACAGCTGATTTTGTGTTCTTTTCTGAAATAGTAAAATATGTTGCCAAATCACATGTAACACTTAAAAAAAGTATTAAGTAAAGGATCATAGACCGCGAAATTTGGAAACTCACCTTATAATTGCTCGGACCTCGTATTTTTTTTAAACACCTCAAGTTTAAACTCATATTCTATGGTCGTATTTGGCCATTCAGTGCAGTATGATGAGGGAGAGATGTCATACAATATCATTGAAGGAAGCATTAATTGGAAAATTTACACTTGTCCGCACTTTTTATATAGGGTCCGCCAAATAACTTTTTTTTTTTGAAAATGCTATAAAAAAAAAACTACTGAATATTTTCTCATCTTCAGTAAGTCGACCGCAGGTCCACTTAGCAAAGCGAAAACGCATTCGATGGTCAACCATTTTCGTTCAGCGGAAGGATAAAACTAATTATCTGTCAAATCGGACATGAGCTAAGTGTTACCATTCACGAAATAAGCACTAGTTGGAAAAAAAAACGTTAGATTGCGGACCCTATAAAAATAAAGAAGGTAAATAGAGTACAAATTTAAGTGCAGAAACAGCATCACACACTTTGAGCTAGAAATATTTTGGTGTAAAACAGGCAAATATTTTCCACCTTTTTCTAGTAAAATAATTTTATACGAAATTGTGTCAGGCTGAAATAATGCCAGCTGAATTGTATTCAAATTTTTAAAAAACAAAAAAGTTATTAAACAAATTCTATTGAAATATTTAAATTTCTAAAGAAAAGCAGCAGAGTAAATTGCATGTTTCTAATCAAGACATGATTTGTCTTGTTCCAATTTTAATGACGTACAAACAACCGAATTTATATGGTGAAGTTTACGGCTCCATTACGCTCTGGCTGAAGGTATTTGCTTTGCCATGGGTGGAGTGTTTTTATTTTATTTTTTAAATAAAAAAATGTATTTATTAGTATTTAACGGTTTTTAAAAGTTGTATTTGCGCTGACGTTTCCGCATGTTCACCTTGTTTGAAAATTTCACTTTCAGTGGAGGATTAAAATTTGCATTGTGGCTCTGTATGTGGTTTTAAAACACATATAACTTGTTTCTCTATATAATTATGATTACGGCTAGAATAAATTATTTGAGTTGTTATACAAATGGCCAATAAATTTAAAACACTTTACACAATAGATAATTATAGAGAAAAATTGAACTTAGAAACAAACGGCGAAGGGGAAGCAAGAAAAGTGCTCGATATGAGAAATTCAAAATAGTTCTGGAATTAATTGAACACTCAATTAAGTTGACTCAAATACTAGTGTGACCATTATATGACACCTATTAGATATTTAGTTGAAAATAGCAGAAGAAGAATAAGAAAAAAGAAAGAAAAGAACATTTTGCTGCAGGTATAAAAGGTTGCTGCTGGCGATCAAATCTCAGTAGAATTATTTCTAACGTTAAAGCGTAAAGAAAACTTTAAATTTCTTCAAACTTCCCAATAAATTTCATATAACATTGCAAACATGAAGGTGAGAATTTTAAATAAATAATATTTAAAACAAGAAAAAAATATATGTATATTTGGTGCCAGTGATAAAGGACTTGCCGTGTAAAGATCATGATCATGGTTTTTCAATCTAAATTGTCAAGTGCAGAGTTTCAACTTAAGGCTGTCATAACAATGGCATAAAAATACAAAGTGATATTTAATGGATTGACAACATTTTTCACTTCATAAAAGAATCATTTAAATATTTTTTAAAACGGTGTAAGACATATTCACTGATCGCTCATGTGATCTCCGAACTATTTATGCCCCCGTTATTGGGCTGAAATAAAACTGTAGTGCATGGGACGGTGTCTTAAGCTATTTTTAAGTTCCTCGATCGCTTACAGGAGAAGGCAAAGCAAGCAGCTCATCGGAAACACTACGTTAACGAAGTCTATTGACTTTTTGTGGCATCGGTGCAACTTGGGATATGATTTACTGTTTTCTTCTTAACTTTCACTATTTATCCTCCTAAAACAACACCCTCCTTTTTATAGTTTCACCACAATGCACGAGTAGTGGCAGTCCCGTGAGTGCCGTTTCCAAGAAAACACTCAAGTTCAGCGAAAATGAGGCTGCTGTTGGCTTAAATAGTTAACACGAGACTATGAAGCGGAACGTTCAGAGTTCGACTCCGCGCTCAGTCATGAATATGTTGTTGACTTCTTCTGCTCAGCATTAGTGCAAGGTATTGTTAATTGTTATCAGCCTGTTTCAGTGAAGGCGCAGCACTGGTCACTGAGCAATTACTGATACTAGCAAGCATTAATACTATCGTATACTAAAGAGGAACAGCACACTCCTTCGTCGGATCTGTAGCAAAGAACTAATCGGCCAAGTAAAGATAATATAGGCTACAAAAAATTCTCTATCTTCTTATCAATCTTCTTCATCTGTCCTCTCAGTATTATCGACACCTTTCTAGTTCCGGCGCAATAGACTGCTTATGTAGGGGTCATCCCCTAACTGCTGGTCCGCAATAAAAAAATATGTAATAGATATGAAAGGTTTACCGTCTTTTTTTTTTAATTTATCAAGCAAATAGTAAGATTGCCTTTCCATTATTAAGAACAAAAAGTTGCATTCATATGAAAATGTTTGCTGGGATATTACTAGTTTCTTAATTACCCCTAGCAACAGTATGAAAATTTGTTACCTGTTCAAGTCCACTTTACAATTTTCCATATTCAGAAAAAAATTAAATTACTTTGTTCTTTAAATTACATCGATTTTATAGCAAAAATATTCGTTTGGGATTTTGTATTAAAAACCAAAACCAGTTTGAATTTTTTTTATTCTTGTTTCAGTAACCAAACGAACATTTTTATTTCATCTACAACAAAGAGGCGGTGAAAGCCGCGTATAAAATAATTACATAACTTTTCTAATAAATATATTTCCGTTATTTCCAGTTCGCCGTTGTCGTAGTCTTGGTTGCTTTGGCTTTGGGTGCTAACGCTTCCATTATTCCCGGTGCCGTTGTGGTTGGCCATCCAGGTGCTATTGTTGCCGCCCATGGTGCCGTAGCCCTACATGCTCATGCCATACCTGCCAGCCCCGTACAAATTGTATCCGGTCCTGCTGTAGTAGCTGCCCCCGTTGTTTTGCCAGCACCCACTGGCACTTATATTGCCAAGACCCGTGGTGCTGTACATGTTGCTCCCTTGGAAGGACATGTGCAATCGGCTGTATCAGCCAACTTGGAACCAGCACCAGGAACTTTGTAATTTTACTCAATAAATAGTATGAGAAACGTCGGGTGTAATTTGGAGAAATATTGGGGATTAAACGCATTGATTTATACCACCTAATCTGGAGCAGTTCTGTTCCAACGGTGCCTTTGCTCTAGTGCACTGCACATTGGGCTATTAATGGAATCAACTCTCTTCATAATATCTCTGCTTAACACAACACCTAATCCGCCATCTTTAACACCCGTTTCTCTTAACTCACTTCATTTTCAATAATTTTTTTTCCAAAACAACTCATGTAAAACAAAACAAAAAGAAATTTCAGAATCTTTCTTAACTCACTTTTTATTTCTTTTCCTCACTTTTTATTTCTCTGTTGCCATTGCACTGACACAGTCACGCCATTCTATTCCACATACTGAATCTTGTCTCTTTTATTGTGATATTTTTGTTTTTAACTTTTCACCTTCAACTCTAAGTCACTCTCACCTGCCAGAAATTGCTACTTTACACACTGCCGTTACCCTGTATTATACTTTATACTCCTCTTAACTGTACTATAACTATACCGTTAGTCAATTATTTGCATGCATGTAGTGTTTGGCTTAAGCAAAATTTTACTCGTTAATATATTATTAGAAAGAAGTCTGTCTACTAAATTGTTGAAAAGAAAATAAAGCAAAATGAAAATAGAAATTAATTTGATTTTTATTTAAATGGAAAAGTTTGGTAAGTTTTTTTTTTTGTTAAGCAAATTGTTTTCGGGAATTTTTAATTCAATTATAGATTTTCTTAATACTCTTGGTATTACTGAAGAATGGATTGGTGTTACTATGCAGGGCTTTTTTAATTAAGCACTTTCTTTATTAGTAAAAATAATTTTTAATTCCAAAAAAATTGTTCTGAGCAAAAACTCTTTTTTTAAATATGTATATGAAACCAAACCAGTTTAGCTGCATTCACATCTATCAAATTTTTTATTTTTCATTTTTGGTATGAATTAGGCAACATTTCTACAGAAACTCGTTGTGAATAATCGAGAAATTTATATTGAAGTCAAGCAAATATGGCATTGAAATAATTTCTATTAAAAGTCTTGATATGCTTTGGGCTGCTTAACGAAGATAATTTCTAACCGAAACTTTTATTTTACACAACAAAATTGTCTTTCATATTTATATTCTTTCAATTAACTAATGCACGCAGTGTGGAAGCATTGAATAATATGGATTCCAGGACATCAATGAATACCAGGAAATATTGAGGCAGATAGACTAGCAAAGATGGCAGCATTGATGGCAAACATCACACTAGATAATCCAAAGCCATTTCAGGTTTTTTTAGAACAAACTGAAACAATGAGCTATAGAATTGCATACAAGAGATGAGCAGCACTCTACCATGACTAGGATTCTATGGGGAAACCCAGATGGTAACAGGACAAAGGAGATCCTAACATTAAGTAAGCCAGCACTACGGAGATTGGTTAATTTAATGACAGGACATATAGAGTTAAGGAATCATCTGGCACGCATGGGTATCGTTGACGATATAACATGCAGGGCCAGTCAGGAGGATGACGAGACACTTGAACACTAATCGTGCTACTGTGCAGCTTTTAGTCAAGTCAGGAGACAAGCATTTAATCAAAAGATTTTACAGGATATGGAATTTCTTAGGGGTTCTAATTGGAGAGACTTAAGAAGATACATTGAAGAAACTAGGTTCTTATCGTAATCAAATCCAAAGGTATCCATGGTTTTAATGGAGGCTCCCTATAATAAAATGAAAACTTTTTATAACAGAGTGCTCAACAGGCTTATAGGGATTGGGATAGCCCTCGCTTATAGCCCTGAATTGAAAAATTATGCTGGGAGCGCTCGCAGACATTGAAGAATTTTCAATCGAAAAAATGCAGTTAATATGGCAACCATTCGAAGAGTGGCCGAAAATTGGAGAAACTGCGTTGATTAGGGGCAGTAACACTCAGGTGCATTCACGTACCGCTCGGTCTCGTGCAAACGTTGCTGCTGTAAACGCGCATTTCCATCTGAATGGCTTCATGACTACAGGATATTGTCGAATTTCGGATTCCATGAATAACAAATGCATTCACGTTGGGGGGCAACACTCTGGTGAAGATTTCGGTTAGGTGGTGTGATTGGGTCTTATAGTCTTTAAAATGAGGCCGAAATTATCAAAGGCTGTTAACGGAATTCATTGGGAAACGTAAAAACGGAGCTCTGATGCCCATAGATCTGGACGACATATGGTTTCAGCAAGACGGCGCCATCTGCTACGCTGTGCAAGAAATAATCGATGTATTGCAGCAACTATTTCTAGAACAAATTTTCTTGCCAAATTCTGATGTCAACTGCCTACTAAAATCATGCGATTTAATATAGTATGATTTTTTTCCTTTAGGGTTTTGTGAAAACTCAAATTTATATGAATAAACCAAATACAATTCCTGACATAAAATTTTAGATCTAACGAATTATCGGTGAGATATAGTCAATTCTCGGTAAAAAAAGTCAGGGAATGCTTCATAAAAAAAGTAACGGCCTGTCATCAGAGTAGGTGAGATCATTTCGCGGATATTTATTTTTTTATGTCGGACCAGCACTCAGCGGACGACCCCACATATGCAGTGCACTGCGCCGGAAATAGAAAGGAGGGGATAGTATTAAAGTGACAAGTGAAGAAAGATGAGAAGATAGAGGTTTTTGTGGCTATTTGATCCTTTTACTTCGCCGGTTAATTTCTTTACTACAGGGGCGACGATTTAAAAAAAAAGTGTGGTCTTACTTAGACAAATTATGAATTATGAAACTTTAAAAGAAGTTTCTGAGTTATTTCTATATGAATTCCGACGACGTTCACGCAAACGTTGCAATACCTAAGACACCAGTATCAACGTTAAAGAGTTTTAGTTTCACTTGGCAAAATAATCAGTAGCGGATTTAGGGTTGCTGCCACCCTAGGCCTAATCTAATGTGCCGCCTTTCTTTATGTGCTTAATTCTATTAATTTTGATTCAATATTATCATTTAGGCCGTCCACTAATTTTTCTCAAAATATATTTATTTATTTCCAAATTTTTATTTTGTCCCCTTCAAAGTAAAGAAACTTCCGTGTCTAGTAGCAATTTTGATGTGCACTTTTTTTGGTTAGTCATTGAGTTCTCAGCGATTAAGCAGAATTTCCACGTGTCTCTTCAATCTTGGCAAGAGGAAAAAGGGACAGGAGCAAAATCCAGTGAGGAGGCTATTGTGCGTGGCGAAAATATTGCAAAATTTAACAATTTTTTTTTAAAGCTTTCAATGCCACATCAAAATGAACAAGAAGATCGAAAGTTCCCAAGAAATTGCCAAATGTCCTTTCAAGGGAGAGTGATGCAATAATCGCAATTATTCGGTATAAAGTCTCTTCATCGTGCTGTTTTATTAGACGTCATTACAAATTTTCAAATTTAAAACTTTTGTAGTTCTGAAAAATTTATCGCCCAAGATCCGGACCTCACAAGCCTAGGACTAAATTTTCTACTGCAAATGATCTCTTCATTTTTTATGCAGGTCCTTATTTGTTTTAGGAAAAATGATGCAAATTGTAAACTACAGTTTGAATTTAATGAACAGGAGCTCTAAAATGTCCAGTTTACATGAAATCATTACAAATGAGGCAAATTGTTAAAATTTCCTGCGGCCAAGTACACGATCTAATTGACTTCTTTGCAAGTCCATTTTTCACTGGCTTTTCGTTTCACTTACTGCTACACAATCGTTTGGCTAATTCAATATTAGTTTTCTTAATCACACCGAACTGTAATTTATTTCACAACATTTATGATTTATTTTATTTGTATTCCTTATCGTGTAAAAATAAAAGCTTAATAAAGTATTTATAATTTATGTGTCTGTTAAAAAACAAAATAGTGTTACAAATAAGCAACGTGTACCAGTCATGTTTGTGTGAAGAAAAAACTAAATTAACAATTTGCATAAAAGCTGTTTAACTCGCGTTCTGTGGTGCAGCGCTTGCTTAAGAAAAATAAAAACTGAAACGTTTATGATAATTTTTTCATTACTGCAAATATAGTCTGATTGGGTTTTGCAATAAAAACTAAACATTAAAATTGTTCAAGTTTTTTCTTTTAATAGAAAATTGTCTTTAAGCTAAACAATAATATTATGAAAAATTTTATAAAATCATATTAAAGACCAGATGTTTTCTAAGGCAAACAACTTGTGCGAGTCGTCTGTCTGCAAGTACCATGAATTAATTTACCAGTTTACGATTATCAAAGGACGTGTCAGAGAGTAAAATATATAATTTAACTTGCCTCTGACGTTAACAAGTATGGCATGCAGATGTATTTTTTTTATCTATGATAATTTTAATTAATTTTAGGGCAGGAAGAGATATTTTTAGCTCTTGAGCTTAAAGCTTAAAAGCCAAAACCCACAGAGCGTTAGTAAAATAGACTTGAAAAATGCTTAACTTTTAACTCCGATTCAGTTCCAAACAGAAATAGCCGTGAAACCGGAATCTAATTTTAATAAAAACAAGTAAAAACGTTATATTCGACGGAGTCGCATCTTAAATGCCCTCCTAATATTGAGTAAGTAAATTTAAAATGTTTAACTTGGTGGAACAGAGTTCTTTTACATAATATCGTACGTCAACGTCCACTAAAGGGAGCGGGGTTCCAAAATAGACAATATCATGTTTTCCACAGACGAACGTACATACATATGTGCATTAGATTTCATCACTGATCAATAATATATTTAAATTATGTATGAATTTCTATTTTAATAGTAAATCTTTATTTATGTAAATTGTATTACAGGATGTTAATTTTCTCAACAGGCTATAAGTTCAAATCTGCGAAACTGCAAATTAATTTTTATTTATTATATTTTTTTAATAAATGAACGTGATTACATTCTATTTATTATTTTTGAGAGTGGAATATTAAGAATATTTTTCATAGCAGAACGGATCAGTACTGATTTCGAGGATATTTACTTTATGAGATCCAATTCTTTTTGGAGGGTATTAAAACTATATTTTAGCGGGGTCGCTCTGGCAAGCGCCGTGGGGGAGACATTTCACCTTTGTCATAAAACTCTGAAAATAAATGTTTCAGATAATTAAATGCAAAAATAATATTTAATTTATTTTTTGATAGGGTCACTTAGGGGGCAAAGGGAGGGGAGAGGGTAGGGCAGAGGAGTATCAGGTTAGGTCTCAGCTTCGTCATTAAATATGAAAAATGTTATTTTTAAGGAATGTAGGCTTAAGTAAAACAATTTGTTAAATTTTTATACTATTTTGGCATATAATAACGCCCACTAAAGGGGGAGGGGTCCAAAAACTATTTTTATTTTATTTTATGACCCCAATTTTAACGCGTTGGACCTTCTCTGACATTTTTTTTTCTTGGACCAGCACTCAGGGAATGACCCCTATATATGCAAATCATTGCGCTGGAACTGAAAACGAGGGGATAGTATTGAGGGGACAGACTAGGAAATATGAGAAGATAGACAGTTTTTTTTTGTAGCTATTTCAACCTTTTTTTTTACTTCGCCGGCTAATTTTTGCTACAGGGCCGACGAAGGTGGGTGCTGTTACTCTGCTTTTTAGTACATGATAGTGTAAGTCGCTGCCAATTATGTTCAGTGATCAGTGACTATGCCTTCATCATTGAAACAGGCTGGCAACAACGAACACAACCACGCACTAATACTGATCAGAAGAATTCAACACAATATTTCACGACTCAGCGCGGGCTCGAACTCAGGACGCTCTCCTTCATAGTCTCCTGTTCTACTACTTCAGCCAACAGCACCCACATAAAAATATATCATTTCCTTAACAAAATTACAAAAAAAAACTTTCAAAATTACGCTGTTTTTTTAGAGATTGGTTTAGTTCTTCTTAGGGGAACTTTTTCCCTCTGGCCCGATTTAGCCCATTTCCGAACTTGACCTGTTTTATCTTTCAATATATATTTATGCCAACTTTCAAGAGCCTGGCTTTTTTCGTTTGGACTGAATCGTGATTTCCACGGACGGACGGACGGACGGACATGCTCAGGGCCCAAATTACCGCATTCGATATCGATAGAAATTTCAATGCAATTTATGTACAAATTTCGATCGATATCGAGTGCAGTAATTTGCCCCCAGATCGTCTCATATTTCATCACTGATCAAGAATATACTTTATGGGGTCTCAGATGGATATTTCGCTGCATTACAAACGGAAGGACAAAGTGAATTTACCCTCTAATTTTTTTTGGAGGGTATCAAAATAGGAGTTTAAGGAATTTTATAATTTTTTTTTTTTTGCTTAATTTGTATGACTCGCCTTAATGAAGTTTACCAAGCACCTACTCCTAATTAGTTAACAACAGTTCTAAAGTCTTATCATAAACTTTGAAATTAAAATTCCAAATGCATAAATCGTTTCCTACCGTAAAATGCACAAACATAATTGAACAACAACAAATAACAACAATCACACAATGCATTCCAAAGTGTCGCAAATTATCAATGAAAATGTCAAATGATAAATGAATTAACAACCAACCGCCACATTTGCAGACATCTTGAGAGTTGCTCGTATCAAGTGTCAGACTCGAAAACGTCCAAACAACCAGAAACGGCAATCGTTCTTACAAACTGATGTTAAGGAAAACAACAGACAAAAGACTGTCTGCGATTAAGGAAAACTGACCGCTAAGAAAACAAAAAACAAAAAAAAAACACGTTGTGATTTAGAAAAACATCAACAACACATTCATATTGCCAAGCCTGAATGGACAAGTGAATTTGATAGAACATGATGGCCAACATACAACAAATAGACAGCAACTTTTCAAATAACAACAGTTTGAGATATTGAAACGAATCGTACGAAAAGCCAAAGGCGACTTAATGTTGCTGTTGATCGTAAATCTTTTTACTAGAAATATATAAAAGCATTTATAAGATACCAGTTGCGTGTCTGTTAACCTTAAAATGCTGTTCGCATGTGAAATACAATTGGCTTCTGCGTGCCGCGTCATATACCAGTAGTTCGCTTAATGGCCAGCTCAACATTAAAAAAGAACAAAAAACCCCAGCGGTTATTTGTGGGCCAATGTTTATAAATATTGAACTCTATGCTTAGCAAAAGCTGGAATACAATATTTTTTAAAGCAGAAACTTTTAAAGTAATAAATCAGTTGTTGAAATAAAATTTCTTTTGTTTTAGGGGAAAAAAAACACAGACCGAGAAGCGACTTGCATGTCTGCAGAAAATATCCAGATTTTTACGGCGACTGGGATACCAAATCGAGAAATTATGCAACCAGGAAATTTTTCATGCAATTATCATGCAATTGTTGGGCTGGTTGTATGGCTTGTGACACCGTCTTGCTAAAACCAAAAGTCACTGATGTCAACATTAGCCAATTGTAGCTACAAAAAATCGTTTATCATGTTTTGGTAGCACAGAGAATTCATGGTGACAGCGCGTCCTTGCTAATTTTTAAAAAAATACGAGCCAATGATGCCGCCTTCACATAAAACGCGCCATACGGTCACTTTCTTTGTAGACAATAATTTTTCGAGGACTGTTTGTGGAATTTGTGTGCCTCATATGCAAAAATTTTGATTGTTTACATAAACGCCTAAATGATTTTGTTGAAAAATGCGTTGCTTTGATTCAGTGTTTCAAACAGCCAATTCACAAACGTTCAACGCCGGAAAGAGTTCAGCTTTATAAGAGTGAAGCTGAAGATCTTTATGCAATATGTTGCCCAAAGTGCCTCTGGTGATGCCCAATTGTTGCGAACGTCGACGAATTGATGTTCCAGTTCCATTCTCAACACTTTGCAGTACAGCCGATACTAGGAACGTATTGTTGTAGTCTATGGTCAGCAACGGTACCATGAGCTACGAATTTAGGACCCGGATTACAAGATATTTGATATTTTTATAAATTAGACCTTTAAATACCATGAAAAACTAAAAATTTAGCAAGTATTTTTGCTCTCCTCTAAAAATTAATATAATTGGACTTACCTTCATTTCTAAAGGAGTTATCCTTTAGAAACGAAGGTGACGAGGCATGAGTTACTTTTACAGTGTTGATTGTTGAGCTGATTTCTCATATGCTGTAATAAATTGTACTATTTATTAATTATTTAATTTGATTTTAATTGCCCACTGTGTTTGTTTGCTTAGGATTTTTGCAGCTATCAATAATAAACGATCTCAGCAGGTAAGCCAAAAACTTGGTTTGCGTAATATAAAGCAATAAATTCATTTGAACATTTTCAGTCCAACTGATATTAAATAGGTTGTAGATTCGAATGTGGGAAAGTCTGCCCGTTCATTAACGACTACAAGGGCTGTTTCGCCGGCCCTGTAGCAAAAATTGGCCGGCGAAGGAAAATATATAAAATAGCTACTAAAAAATTCTATAGCCCAGTTCACAATCTCGAGCAAGTAGTCTAGCATCGTAGCATGAGCAAAATAATTGTACTCTACACCAACAAAATACATTGAAAATGCTCTCAAATACTCTCTCAATTTGCAAATGCTATAATGCAAGACCATTTGCACAGGATTGTGAATTGGGCTAATATTTTCTCATCTTTCTTCATCTGTCTTTTCAGCACTCTCCGCTCCTTTTCTAGTTCCGCCACAATGCACTTCATATGTAGGGTTCATGTCCTGACTGCTGGGTGTACTAAAAAAACTGGCTACCGGATATGGTTAAAAATATATACAAAATTGTAGCGAATGCTTGTCTTTCGAAAGGGAGTGAACTTGTCAAAAAGTTTTATATAATGGAAAAAATTAATATTAAACGTCTTTGCACAACACGGTCTCCGCGTGAAGATATTTTATTAACCTATAAAATAATTTTAAATTTACGGACTCAAAATTTTTACATGATTTTATTTGCAATTATTATTAAAAAAAATTCGAATCCCGAAGAAATTTATTTTGAGGCTGCTGAGCAATTTTTACTGTAAATATGATATCGATGATATCGGCTGCTGTTGGCTGAAGTAGTAGAACATGAGACTATGAAGCGAAGGGTCCTGAGTTCGAGCCCGCGCTGAGTCATGAAATATTGTGTTGAATTCTTCTGATCAGCATTAGTGCATGGTTGTGTTAGTTGTTGCCAGCCCGTTTCAATGATGAAGGCATAGTCACTGGTCACTGAACATAATTGGCAGCGACTGACACTATCATGTACTAAAAGCAGAATAACAGCATCCACCTTCGTCGGCCTTGTAGCAAAAACTAGCCGGCGAAGTAAAACAGGTTGAAAATAGCTACAAAAAATTCTCTATCTCCTCATCTTTCTTCATCTGTCCCGTCAATACTGTCCCCTCCTTTCTAGTTCCGCCGCAATGTACTGCATATGTAATGGTCATCCCCTGAGTGCTGGCCCGAGATAAAAAATACCGATGACATTAAATAACACAGGAACAATTATTTATTTCAAATTTGCATACAAAGAACATAAGCCTTTGTGATATACAACTTCAGATTAACACGTTTTCAAGAGCCTTATTAAAAAGGAAAATATCTCTTTTCACTATCCTTTGAACACTTTTACTTACACATTTTTTGAGGCTTTCATTACTTTTCATCCAAATATTGTAAATCTCTCCTCCAACCCTCTACACTTTCAAAAAATTTATTCATTAAGTTGCGTACAACATGCATAAATATTAACACAAACAACAGCATGACATTGCACACGATCAATTAACTCAAGTTCATGTGCGTCAAAAGTTGAATGAAAATTCAATTCAATTTATTCGCTTGCAAGTTCAAGATTACGCACTGCATTTTACGCAATTTATTACTAAACGGCTGCCAAGATCAACAAGTTCTGCAGTTTCTGAACTTTTTTTGTGCCTTTTATTTCGCAAGACACACCGGAATTATTATGCAGTTCATTGTACCAGTTCAGCATCGTGCCACCTCAATGGACGTGTTGCTTGGCATTAAGCCAAATAACGGTTGGCTGTAGGCCATTAAAGCATCAATAACGCACGACGTTTTACAAACGACTCTAAACTTGGCCAACTTGTGTACGCAAAATCTTTGAACATTAAAAATGCCAGCGCACACAAACAATTTCCACTACGTTGTGTAGACGTAGAGGCGAGCTGGCAAAGGAAATCATTTAGCACTTGATTGAGGTGTTTATTTGTATTTTTATTTTGATTTTTTTAAATACGTTTTTTTTTTTTGTTGGCAGGCATTTGTTGTGCTTGATATTGCTCCAGTTTGTTTGCAGCTTGCAGTCGATTTGAAATATTTCAGTTTGTTTTTGTGACTTGTAGTGCAAATTGAAATACTCGTATTGTTCAAGTTGAATGCACTTTGCAAAAGCCTTTTAAATTTTGTTGTTTAGCTGAAATTACTTTGAAAATAAATATAAAAAAAAAAACAAACTCGTGTGCAGTTGTTGTTTGCGTGTATAATTTTCAAACTTGTTACGTTGCATTCGTTTAATTATTTGAAAAATTTTTGTTATTGAGATGTTTGATGTTGACGATGGGCGTTATTTATAGCAAAAATTGTATAAGAATTAACAAACAAAAAAAAACATTTACAAATATGCAGTTTTAAAACAATTCACTGCGAAAATTAATTCGATTGGCATTAATTTTAATAAGTTTTTAAATTTGTGCAATTTAAACGGCCTTCAATTATTTAAGAAAAATAAAGTCGGCAAGAATGTGTAAAATTTCAAGTAAGTTTTTGTTTTATCAAATTGGCTGCTTTTTGACTCTCATTTATTTTTGTTATAATTTTTTTCATGGCTAAAATTACAAGCTAATGAAATTTTTGAAATGCTTTGATTTAATGTGTTTTAAAATCAATTAAAAACAAGAAATTTCACAAAATTGAACATTTAACAAAATCTGTTGCCAACGAATTTTTTAAACTAGGCTGCACAGTTTGAAAGAAAGGATTAATTGAACAAAAGTACATATTTTTTTTCTTATTGTTTCAGGAACCTTTTTAAATAGTTGAATTAAAATCAAAGTTTATCAATTCAGCCACTAATACAATTAGTCGTCGTCCACACGATGAAATTTTTGTTAGTGATTGCTTTTCAAGTCCCATTATGATTTTATATAAAATATATAAATTCTGCACATCTAAACAAACAAAACTTTCAAAATATGTGCATGTTTTTATATTAGTTATCGATAAATAATCTAAAGCTGTACTACAAAAAAATGTCTGAAGTATTCATATCACGAAAAAAATTTCATTTCATATATTTCGCTATTGAAGAAGCCTGAACATTTTAAAATAGACTTATTATTATTACACATAATCCGTTTAAAGGTGTTCCAAAAAATTTCTTCTTAGCGCCTTTCGCAAATTTAGAAGAAAAAGAAACCCTGAAGGGAAAAACTTTATGTTTTATGGGTTATACAAAAATGCAGGCGCATGCTCACATCAACGCAGAAACTTGTTCTACATTTGAGGCAATATTAAAGTGTTATTGTTGACTGCCTGGCCCCAATGAGCTCCAACAAATTTTTGATTTTTATAATTCATCCCAACGTGAACACTTTAGCATATAAAACTCACTGCCTGGCCCACGATGTTACTCGATATCGTTCTGACAAATATATATATTTAAAACAAAATTTTAGAGCTTTTGTCTCAAATGTGTTTATTCGACAAAACGATATCGAGTGACGTCATGAGCTAGGCGTAAGTTTTACTAAAGTGTTCAAGATGGGATGAATTATAAAAAAAAAATTTTTGAGCCCTAGGAAATTTTCCAAAGCAGTTTATATTTTTAGTTTCATGCCACTCCGAAGAATGTTGAATATATTCATTCTGTGGTGTATAGCAATTTGGGTGCTGTTGGCTGAAGTAGTAGAACACGAGACTATGAAGCGGAGGGTCGTGAGTTCCAGCCCGCGCTGAGTCATGAAATATTGTGTTGAATTCTTCTGATCAGCATTAGTTCGTGGTTGTGTTAATTGTTGCCAGCCTGTTTCAGTAATGAAGCATAATCACTGGTCACGGAATATAATTGGCAGCGACTGGCACTATCATGTACTAAAAGTAGAGTAACAGCACCCACCTTCGTCGGTCCTGTAGCAAAAATTAGCCGACGAAGTAAAACAGGTTGAAATAGCTACAAAAAAAAATTGTTTATCTTCTCATCTTTCCTAATCTGTTCCCTCAATACTATCCCCTCGTTTTCAGTTCCGGCACAATGCATTGCATATATGTATAGGGGTCATTCATTCCCTGAGTGCTGGTCCAAGGTAAAAAAAAAATTAAAATATATTTAGTTTGAAAAAGAAAAATGTGTGTTGTGGATCAAATTAATAACTAAATATTTTTGAGACACAATTTCTGAGAATATCTTTTTTAAATAAAATACATTTTTCATTTAGCATTTTCCTCAACTGCTATGATTTTCAACCTAAGCCGAAGCTATTTTTGTAAAAACTTAAAGTGTCTGTCTACTTAAATGAATAAGTTTTTGAAAGTACGTTTTTTTCTACATAAAAATATTTTGTTTTTCATTAAATAGACAATTATCCTTCGAACAATTACCCAATAGTTGGTTGGCTGATGCAATACTTTGCATAATCGCGTCATTGCGATAACGAAACCAGTCGCTAGAAACATGAGCCAAATTAAAACATAAAAAAACACACACACAACACAATGAAAGCCAAAGTGTGCCTGTATGTTTTTCTATATCTTATTATCTCAGTTGGGGCAGGCATGCGGTGGCATGAGTGTTGGACACCAATAACAACATTTTATTATAAAAATATAAGGAATGCAATTTATGTTAAAATTAAACTCGCAAAACCTAGAAAACAATCGGTGACAGTGAAGCAGTGTTTCCTGGAGGAAGGCGGGATAGCGGTGTGGGGTTCTGTTCAAATATATTTTGATTAGTTAGCAAACGCCCGTTATGGCCCGCCAATAATCATGGCAACAATGTTAAATGACTATATTCAAATTGAATATATTTCTGAAAATTAATTTATTAAAGAAACATTTTTACGTTTTAGCTGTTTTATGCACATGATTGTGTGTGTGTGTGTGTGTGTGAGTGCGGTTGCAAGCGCATAACACATAATCCAGCTCGCATTTGCTAATAAGTCACCTCAAGAGATTGGGAAATATTTTTACTATAAGTTTCCTTTTTTCATTCAGACTGAAGTTCAAATCTGCAATTTTTACGAATTTTTATTACATTCAAGTTAGTTTATTAGAAGTGACATTTATAAAAATATTCGAAATATTCCACTCTTGATAAAATAACTAGAAATTAATAAAACTTCTTAAAAAATAATTTGCAGATTGCAGATTTGAACTTGAGTCTGAATAAAAAAGTCTTATTATATTTATAATGAGGAACAAATTTTTCCCAATCTCCAAAAAATGATTCTAGATGATTCTTCGAAATGATTTCATAATAACAACGTAAACGTTATCTCATATGAGATTTTCACAAGGTTCAAATAAGATGCAAAATAAGTGGTGACAAACACAATACACATGAGCACTGACGATGAAAGCGTTGCGGCTTTCGAAAAGAGCTGTTCTGCTCTGCTGCATGAGTTGAATAACTAAAAACTGATGTTAACTTTCCTTTGTGACTTGAAATATTTATCATCATGCATGTGCTATGAATCGCACGATTGTCAAATCACATGCGACTTGAAAAACGCCAATTTCTTTTGAACGATTTTGAGCGATTACGAACTCCAGCACACCAATTTTGTGACTTCAAATCGAAATTGCTTTATTTCATGCGATAAACGATTTCCATCACATGGGCGCATGTCTTGCTGAATTTAAAACAAAAATTTCGAAAAATTAGCCTACATATACATATTAGTTCAAGATGCAATATGCTTGCTGGGAAACAGTTAAACTTACATGCCACAAATATTGAAACACGCTTCCACACTTAGCACACTAACTAACTAACTAATAATCATGGTATCAACAATCTTTATTAACAATTGCTTGTTGCCTGCTGCAAGTGGTCAAATGTACAAGTTAGTTAATTTAAACGCCCCCAAAGGAAAGGAGCTGCACATCAGAGACAAGTTTCAGACTTTCAACGTCAATCATTAGGAAACTAAATTTTTTTTTGTCATATTGGCCTTCGAATAATTCAAAACTTCTTTAACTATTTTTAAGACTATTTAAGACTCTAGAATAAGAATTAACAATAAAGAGAATAAATAAAACACGATAATGAGTTTCTTTAATTATTCAACAAAATCCACATGCATTTGCCATTTCCTATTGGGCATCATGTCAATAATTTTATGTCTGTTTCATGGCATGTCCAACTGTTACAATAGCTGGAAGTATGTTAAGGTAACGCCTTCTCTGTTGCTTGTGCAGCTTACTGCGTACTACCGTCTCTAGCTATTTGTAGCATATTATTTTTAATTTCAGCTTTTTTTTCTCTTCAATACTTTTCTTGTAAAATTCTAATAAATCAAATTCTTTTGTACTTTAAAGCACAAGATCATTGCCATAAAATATAATTGAATCACACATTCTCGCCCATTTGCATGGAATAAAAGAATTAATCGACTAACTTTAAGGGAGTTTACACCGGCATTTGAATAAAACTCGCTTACAGCACAAAGTCGTACATTAAGAACTTTATTTTATGGTTATTTTTCACAGAGTCGATCAATAAAATTGGCATTCTTTTGAAGTGATCAAGGTGTGTCGAAATTAGTAATAAATATTTATGATAATTATATGTGAGAAAATTTTCAAGTGGTCAATAATTTCTTGTTCTTGCTGCTGACAGTTTCTTTTGTGTTCATTTGTATTGAAATGTTTCCTGATTTCGATTTGTTGCAGGGTTTGTTCATTTGATTGCTGGTTTTAATTCGAATGGAGTCTAAGCAATTGCTGGTAAAATTTACAGAAATTTTTCACGTAATAATTAGCGAATACAAATTTTAATATCTCACCTAAACATCAGGCTGAAAATTTGTAATATCAAATATATTATTAAACAAAATTTAATTTGAGGGAAATATGGAGCATTAGCGATAGAAGTGAGATCTTAAAATCCCCTAAAATAATCACAGTTTTTTTTTTTTACTTCCAAACTTAACAAAACAGCAAAATTCAACTAAAATTTAGAGTGAAACTTAATTTACCAATAAAAAATTTTATTTAAAAAAAAAAAATATTTTTCGAAAAAAAATAGCAGAGATGGCAACTACATGAAACCGGTCTCTTTTTCTATTCAAATGTAGGGCAGTCTGAGGAAAAATCTCATTTACTGTTAGGAATTTTTCAAATTAAAATTTTAAACATAAAAGTATATTTTATTATTCGAACTTTAGGAGTAATTTTAATATTCAGTATAAAATTATTACTCAGGCTCAAGTTCAAATCCACGATTATTCAGAAATTTAATTTTTTTCCAGAATTTGTAATAAACGCAAATTTTTAATACGACTGCTAATATTTAGAATATTTTTTATGATCATCAAATTAGCATGACGCTACGCCATCTCATCAGCCTTCTTTGTTCAGTTTTACCACTTTTTACGGCGGCACAAGTCAATAGGAACATCAACTATTTAGTAACTATTTTTTAGCAAAATAGAATATAAAAATTTTAATAATTATTTTTAACAAAATAGAATATAAAAATTTCTTAAATAAATTTTTTAAGTCAACTCACTAAAGAAATTCCCCCAATACTCCACTTGTAATAAAAATCTGAATTTAATGCAAAACGTTGATTTATTTTTATTGACCTTGTCAGTTTATTGTTTTTTATAAAATTTTATTTCGTCTAATTGTTATTCAATATTTCGTTAACAGCTTGTTAGCATCTTCAGGTAATAAAAATTATTAAGATGTTAACAAGCTGTTAACGATATATTGACTAAAAATTAGACGAAATAAAATTTTATAAAAAACGACCACAAGCTTGATTAATATTACAATTTAATCTAAAATCTTAAAAAAATAAATTTGTGGAATTCTTAAAAAAAGATTTGTGGATTTGAACTTGAGCCTGAATTACAATTCCTGTTTTAAAAACTACATTAAAATTTTATTTTCGTTATAATACCAAAACACACAGAATTCATCGTACGTTATGCGAATTAGGGATATTTTATGAAATAGTTTATTTTTCATATCACATTTTTTGCGAAATAATAACTATAGATTTTGTCTCCGCTAAAGACAGTAATTAGTAACCAGTTGGTGCACAGTGGGGAAAACACAAAAATTAATACAATTGGTTTTTATTCTTTGGAGAACAGAGCCACTACAAGGGCGGTTTGAAAGGAGACAAAAGGATCAATAAACGAGGTCTATTTAGCATTTCCAAGGGTGAATCTAAACAATGTTATGTTTTTAATTCCATACGAATCCGGCAAGCAATAGTTTGGGATATTTTTCTGTTTATTAAAAAAAATATTAGCAATAAAAAACTTCTGTACAGGATACCAACAGCATATATAAAAAAAAATTAATTTTGTGGAAAAGGCAAAATTATCAGTAGCATTTTTATTAATTTAACGATATTAATTGATTTAATTTATTAGTTCTAGTTTACCATAAAGTTTTCGAATATTTTCCACCTTAACATTTCCATTTTATACTGGAGTTTATTAGTAATTTTCAAACCTGAGAAACCAAAAAGTATATGAAGGAATTTCTAATCAAACCAAATAATCGCAACATTTGCCCCAAATGACTCCCAGTACATTCTGCTAATACACTGATACTGACCACATTTTTCTCCTTTAATAGCAAACAAGTTTCCACCAAATAAAGGAGTTTTTATTATTGTATTAATATTGTTGCTTAACACAAACAACATTTCTTAATTATATTGATTTGCGCAATCATGCTTAGCCTTAAGCGGCTGCGGCATACAACAATGCTGCTGCACTATCGTAGAAAAAATATCTGTAAAAATATATTTTTAAATTTGAAATATTTTCATCTAGGTAGTTGAAATCTGAATAATAAAATCAACAATAGTGTACTTAATACTGGGGCACACTTAAAACTGTTGAACACACAGTTGCAACATCACATTTTTAAGTCAGTTACAGTTCGAGTATGTGTGCAGATTAACAAGTTGCAAGTTGAAAATCAATTGAAATATGAGGCGCTCTTTTACACACAAACACACACGTTCACACAATATAATTGATTGGTTTTATTAAATTAAAAATGTAACAAAGAAATCAATAAAAAATAAATAAATAAATACGAAATAGAAACAAAAGCTGGTTCACAGTTTTATTGTTTTGTCCGCTTCAGGTTGCATGCTTTTCAGTGTGTCTGTCTGCATGACCAACCTGATTTTATGGCTGGTGTCCATACGGTTTTGAATAAATGCTTAGCAGCCTTCAGTTTTGACGTAAATATTATTGGCCTGGCTTCGCCTGCTGCAGCCCACGCATATTGGAATATGCGAGTAAATGAAATACTTGTGTTATTCGAAATTTAACTGATTACACTATGCAACAGCATAATAAATAACCACTTGACTCAGTGAAATTAAATTTTTGGAATTACTTTTTTTTCAAATATTTATTTATTTTGGGTTAAGCCTTTAATGCCAAATCATAAATTTACACTTTAATAGTTTTTGATTTAAAGAACTAAAATATATTCCTGTAGAGAATCAGGTGTATGTAACATCTGTTTGATAATAAAATCTTAGCGTATTTATTTTTAGTAAAAATGTATTGTAAGAACTTTCAAAAGTACTGCAACTTTTAAAAAAGGTTGACTCGAAAGCATATAAAAAATATTTTAATGTTTCCATATTTGTTACAAAAATTTTCAAAAACATATTCATTTTCATTAAATACGTGTTGTAAGAAGCTTCAAAAGTAGAGCAACTTTAGAAGAACCTTAAATTGCATGAATGGAAAGGGGTACTCCTTGCCAAAATCAATTTTTTCATTATTATTTTTGATAAATTAAACGGTTGGGTTTTTGCCTTTAAATACGACAATTTGTTACAGAGTACAGACAGAAAGCAGAATTTTTCTTTTAATTTATTAAATATTGTCGAAGTTGAAAGCGAAAACGCCAATCGTAACCAGGCTGATGATTTTACTATTAAAGTGTAACGCAGCGTATACTTTACAAAATAAATTTTCAGGGTTCTATATAACGTATACGCTCGGTGTATACAAGTACATACAGGATGGCGAAAATTATTCGGCGGTTCGGATGATATTAAACCACTAGCAAGTAGCGCTGTACGTCAATAATATATAATAGTTTTCAAATGAAATGGCGGGCTAATGCTCACAAGCCCGGGCAATCGCGGTTTTTAAGTAAAATAATCGATAGATATGCGAACATTAATCACCGGAAATGCTATGAAACGAAGACAAATGATATCAAAATCGGTGGCAACTACTTCACGGATATCATATCTTCCACTTAACAGGAAAAATTCCCAAGATTTTCATTAATACAAACCATTTTTAACTCAGTAAAAAAAATCCAATTTAATATTCCATACTCGCTGGTATCAGCGCATAATATATCCGCTTATGATATGCACTTTTTACGAACATATGGACTTTCCTTAATGACTTGAATTTTTTATGATGACTTGAATTTTTTACGATGACTTGCACTTAATGATTTGCACTTTTATGATGACTTGCACGTTTTATGATGACTTGCACTTTTCATAAGGACTTGCATTTTTTATGATGACTTGCACTTTTTATGATGACTTGCATTTTTTGCAATGACTTGCATTTTTTGCAATGACTTGCACTTTTCATAATGACTTGCACTCTTTATGATGACTAGCACTTTTTGTGATGACTTGCACTTTTCATAACGACTTGCACATTTTATGATGACTTGCACTTTTTCTGATGACTTGCACTTTTCATAATGACTTGCACTTTTATGATGACTTGCACTTTTTCTTATGGCTTGCACTTTTCATAATGACTTGCACTTTTTATGATGACTTGCGCTTTTCATAATGATTTGCATTTTTTATGATGACTTGCACTTTTCATAATGACTTGCATTTTTTACAATGACTTGCACTTAATGACTTGCACTTTTATGATGACTTGCACATTTTATGATGACTTGCACTTTTCATAATGACTTGCATTTAATCATGACTTGCACTTTTTATGATGACAAGCATTTTTATGATGACTTGCACTTTTTCTGATGACTTTCACTTTTCATAATGACTTGCAATTTTTATGATGACTTGCACTTTTCATAATGATTTGCATTTTTCATGATGACTTGCACTTTTTGTTATGACTTGCACTTTTCATAACGACTTGCATTTTTTTATTAATTGCTTTCACTTTTTATGATGACTTGCACCTTTTTTCTAAATAATATAATAAATATGAAAGTAACTGTGTCTCTGTCTGGCTGAACCGATTTAAATGCAATTTGGCATAATCAACTAAGCCACCTATATGTGGTGACAAACAATAAAACACACATGAGTACTGATAGTTAATGGGTAGCGGCTTTCGAAAATGAAAACTTAATACTCCAGAAAATATAACATATTATACACAGAGTACAAAATGTATCAGTGCAGTTGTGCCCCTCTTATTTAACAGAAGTTTATCACAAATATTTAGAGACACATATTTGTTATCTAGTGTTATTCATTTAGTTTAATTAATATTTCCAAAACGTAATAACGGAACGAAAAACCATATACAAGTTAAATGCAGAAAAAATACATTAAGTCACATGAAGTGTAGGTTTATGCGATCATTGTTGTAATGCCAAATTATGACTTGAAAAGACCACCCTTTACGATTTCGAAGTGACTGTCTACTGCTAAACAACTTGTATTCAACTAATTGTGATTATGATCAGTGTCATTTTGATGAAAAGAAAATCCGGCTTTGAAGTTTACGATCTATGGACATTATTAACAGGTAATATGTGAGTTCATTTGTTCATGTCTAGATTTTTAGTATATGATTTTATTGCATTTCGTTAAAGTTGCTTTTCATTCAAAGAATATTTATATTAAACCGTTTTATCATGAATTATCAATTATTATTTTAATTGAAGCATTCACAGATGGCAATTATTTTATTTTTTTTTATTTTTTGCGTAAGTAATATTCTATACAATATATATAACATATTTTGATCTGCAACAACAAGATTATTTGAATAGGAGAACTACTTGATTGAAATCGTATACCATGGTAAATCAGGCTTTCATTGTAATTTAATTAATTATTACTTCAATTTAATTATAGAGCTTCCGTTTTCTCAAGAGAGAAATGGTTTCATATGCAGTAAAATTAGATAACCTTCAAAAAAAGTACTTTCGCTTAATTTTACCTGAGGCTCTTCAGGTGAGTTTCTCATAGAATTCAGTGAAACTAGTTGTATTAATTGTAAACAATTACAATAAAGTTATTAGCATATTATAACAATTCCAATTAGTTTTGATCACCAAGTAGAACTTTTGTTATAAATAGTTTTATTTTAAGAGGCCATGTTTCCCACAATAATTACCTACAAGAATTATTTACTTGTGGCAGCTGCTCAGCTCAATTTATTATAAAATAATTGTATTGTGTGTAATTAAAAAATATGTAAATAAATCATATTCACTTCTGAATTTTACATATTTTGCACATAATTCATGTGCTGCTGTTGGCCTGGTAAATTCAAATATTTTATCTGGTACGGCGAACATGTCAAATCGTGACTTTTACAATTTTTTAATAATTAAACAGGGCGTTGACAGTGCCCTCAGCAATTTAATATATTTTTTTAAATATATTAAATTATTACATTCTTTGTAATCAATAATAATATGCTGTGGAATTCCTATGGTGTGGTTGGCTGGCTTCACATATTTGTCCACCATCGTTTTCATAAAAAGTTAATTTTACTTTCAAGATTTTTATCTTAAATCGAATAAATTTCTATGATACTTGATTTTATCAGAATAAGCAATTTGCTAGGAAAATCATTTTTGATTTATAATCGGTTTATTGTTTTTTTTCTCTCGGATCAGATAATAAATAAGGTTTTATATAATCAGAAATATATCTAAACATTATACAAGGCTTTCAACAAGAACTTTTAAAACTATAATAAAGTAAGAAATTTATGTGTAAATGATTTTAAAATATGTCATTGGAACGAGTAAATTTTGGCAGTTATATTATTTATTATTAATAAGTATGTATCGAAAGGAGTTTTAAAACTAGAGAAACTATTGAAAAAAGTCTCAATAGCATTTATTTAAAGAAAAAAGATTTTTTACACATTGTTTTTTTCAAAAATCAAAATGTCGATTTTGACAAAGACTGGTAAAACTAGAGTAACCTTCCGATACATTTTTTTTTAAATTTTCAATTTTCTTATCGAGAAGTTAAAAATATGAGACAAATATCCACCATGACCAGACATAAAGATGTCCATTGTTTCATATAAACTTTTAATTAGATTTTTTTCGATGGGCCTGATTAGGAAAAAGGAAATTTAATTTTATCATAGCGGTCATATTTGACTTCTTTTTTAATTACACCGTCATACAGAATATGAAACCAGCCGATGACAGCCTGAGTGTAAGCGTACAGATGAGGAAATGTGAGAGGAAGAGTATTTGTTGCAGCAGTTTTATGCTTTGCTGCCCTGCTGATTTTTTGTTACTGTATCGATGTAAGACGGTTCTCTAGTGCGATTTTTAGTAAATAATAGTTTCCATCGGGTATCGATGCTATTTAGCGGCCACTGCCTTTTTCATTAAAATAGGTTAACAACAATCAACCCTACATTATTCAGAAGATCGAAAAAATGTGAGCCCATTAATAGTCATGACTATGACCGGGACCTTCGAACCAGAAACCTTCAGCTTCTTAAGGTATGTTTACACTTAGCAAATATTTGTCCAAAAAAACGTAACCACCAACTAATAATGAAAGATATTTTGGTTCAGATACGTGTTCATTAAGTAAAACAGTTGCATACCAAACTAAAAGACAATATCATAAAATTCAATATTATTGGAAACTGTTTAACTCAATAAACACTCGTCTGTATGAAAAGCATTTCATTAATATTTAGTGGTTACGCTTTTTTGGGCAAATATTTGCTAAGTGTAAACGCACCTTTAGTCTTAGTGTTGAGTACTTCAGCTAAGAGCACTACGGAATTCAGGTCATTTAGCGCTAATCTTGATAAATACAAACTTTATAGCTTTTTATATATGGCCCCATTGCAAATATAAATATCAAATCCTAACTGTCAACGGAAGCTCTGCAGCACCTCTTTAAATGCTGTGTGAATATTTTTTTTTTCAAATTTATTTAGAAACTGTTGAAATATTTCCTATTCTTTTTAAGCCCCCTAGTGTAAAACGATTAAAATAAAAAAGATTATCTTTCGTTTAATCAGATAAAAATAATAAAAAAAGTATTTTCTTCTTAATTAAACGGAATGTTTTTATAAAAATATATATTTTATAGTTGCAAAGTAGCTCTGAGTCAGTCAACATCAAGCCTGGTTGGGAACTACTAGTCAGACCACTGACCGTTTATTGTCCTTCGAGAATTTTGCGTCTAACGCGCACTAAAATTTTTCAACACTTCAGACAACTCTATAGATTTATTCTGAGGAATTTCCCTTGGTTAAATACGTGGTCACTTCTTATGTGAACTCATAAGTGGCATACAGTCAGTCAGTGTAACTAATAAAATACGGGCTAACAACTTCACCGCTATATGGTCTCAGTGATCACGTGGGCATCTCTTCAGTAAAAACTAATTTTCTTTGAAAATTAATTCCATCGAAGGTTAGGTTAGGTTAAAAAGGGCTGCCCGCAGTAAGCGAGAATTCCATCGAAAATCTTCATGCAATTCCTTAGCTCAAATCCGAGATCCAACGCGTTACAGCTCCGTGAAAAAGTCATAAAAAATTGCTGGTCTGTCATAACAGCCGTGGGGGCCATTTGGTGGATATTTTATTTCATACTTTATTCTTACATGTCTTCTTTACAATTCAATAAAAAAAAATCCCAATTATTTTAAAAACTGTATTTTTATTTTAAAATAGGAAAGTGCATTCTTACGGAATATTCCATATACAAAAGAAACGGGGAAAAAATGCTCATGATTAATGTTAAAAAAATTATATTTTATGTGTTTAAGGTGTAAAAATATGTTCCCAAGAGTAAATTCCGCTATTGTTATAATTTCATAAAATAAAATAAATTCACAAACCCATTCGTTTACTCGGCCAAAAAATGGGCGTTGAAGTGAAAAAATTATGTTGTTCAAAAGAATGCTGAAGAGATAAAGATTTATGCACATTGGTTTGATTTACTTTTAGTGTTGTTTGAATATAAATATTTTGTATAGCACAATGATCATGTAAACGAAAACTAATAATTTACACACAAGCCCTTATGTACAGCTTAATATAGGGAAGCGAATACTAAGTCATTACGCTAAGTCACATTTTACATTCAGTTCGAAGACCTCCGACATTCATGTTTTGGACTCTTTCTTTATTATATGCTGCTTAAGGTATTTTGCATTTTTTAGCATCCCGCTCTATATTTTTCATTTCAATCCTCCTAAAATATGTATGAACACATTCGCTGAAATAATCCTCGTAAGCCAGAGAAAGCTAGAGGAAGTACTATTCCTTAATTATAGAATTTTATTTAAATGACATTTTTGCTTTCCATCATTATCCAGCAGAAAGAAATGCATTTCAGCCACAGCAGTTCTGTAAGATGTGATGTTCTTTTCTAAATATTTATGCCGCACGTAGTTTCAGATGAAGCAGCATCATTGGACATTCACCGGTGTACAACCATGCCACACAGCCCCTAGTGAGTTTTAAAATGGACACTATTCATATGGCTCCATTGTGCGATTTTCTTCCAAGTCAAGATGAGTGCAGCAATCATGTTTTGCTCTATGGCATCGATCATCAGACAATGCACTCGCCCTTTATAAGTCTTTACACTTTAGACTTATGACGGGCGAGTGCATTACACTTATGAAGGGCGAGTGCTGCTGTCATCTGCAATAAAATAGACGGATTTGATGTTTAAAAAATATGAAAAAAAGGCGAAATCTTGTAGCAGCCCTGAGATGCTACAAGATTTAAAGCGTGATTTTTTAGGAACACCAGAAGCAACTATTTAGTTGTCTATGCAAGTGTATTGTGCTCTTGTCTAGCTTCACAGAACTTTAATTATTTTGTCTTAGCCTTTTAAGTCTATTATTGTGTATTATAGCCGTACTTCAAGACATTGGTGTCCTTGATAATAATATGACTTGATATGTTATTGGTTTTGGGGCTAAATTACACAAGGGAATTTCATTTCATAAGATAAAAGGCAGAACAATATATATGGCGCTCTAACCACAACTAATCCATTAGAGTTATATTTTTGTTTGTTTTTTTTCCAACAACAAAAATGCCAAACATCTAATTGGGTCAAATTACAAAAAGTAAGACACAGGCTATTGTTTGTAATAAAATACGAGTATTAAAGATAAAAATTAATTGTATAACACTAGGGATTAACATTAGAGAGCTGGCATCTGGTTATCGCCTTACAAGCAGTACATACTTATCAAAGCTTTATATAAGTTTTACAAAATAAATTTTTTGTGAATAAAATTATTATCAACTTTTGATAAAAATCATGTCAGAATGGGTTTGTCTTCTGGAACAACTCCAAGAACTACAGGGTGTTTTTTATTGAGGTATAGAACTTAGAATTGAAATAAAACACAAGAAAATCGTTTTAATGTCCATCAATTTGGCTTTATTGGAAGAATAATTTTATGCCATTAATGTTTAAATATGATGTCGGGCATGTGGCCGCCGCGGCTGGCTCGAATAAAGCCAATTCTACAGGTCCAATTTTCAACCACTTTTTCGAGCATATGGGGCCGTATGTTGGCAATAGCGCCACGAATGTTGGCTTCCAAGTCCCCTAACGTTTCTGGTTTGTTGGCGTAGACGAGCGACTTCACATATTCCCAAAGAAAATAATCCAATGGTGTCAAATCACAAGATCTTGGTGGCCAATTGACAGGTCCATTCCGCGAAATTATGCGCTCATCGAATGTTTCCTTCAATAAATCGATTGTGACGTGCGCTGTGTGGCATGTAGCGCCGTCTTGTTGGAACCACAACTCATCCACATTTATGCCATCCAATTCGGGAACAAAAGTTGATGGACAAAGCTCCAATTGCTGTGCACGGTGGCGAATCGATTCATTCGGGTCCTCTTCAACACTTTGCTCTACAGCGGCAATTGTTTCTTCGGTGCGCACTGTTCGACGTCTCTGCGGATGCGTATTATCACATAGAGTAAACGTAGTGCGAAAACGATCCATGGTTAACCGAATTAATTGCTCTGATAGACGATTATGTCGACCATAAAATGGACGGAGCTTGCGGTAAACTTCGCGAACTGAACCATTACTTTCGAAATAAATCTGCACGATTTGCAAGCGTTGTTCTTTTGTCAACCTGTTCATGATGAAATGGCAAACCAAACTAAATATTAATCACTTGACAGCTGACAAAATGGCCGCCAGTTAAAAAAGTGATGCCAACTTAAAGTTCTATACCTCAATAAAAAACACCCAATACATCTTTAAGACAGTAAAATGGCATTAAAATAATATGCGATCATAGAAAAAAATCATTTTGGTTTCAATTTCAACTCACAAGTGTCACATTAAAGTGTTACTAAAAAGACCATTCATTGTCATTTTAGGAAAAGCATATAAAAAAACACTAAATTTTAATTTAAATCTTAAAGCAGCATGAAATGTAAAAAGTCATTCGGTTGGTGACTGTTCAAAAGTCATGTTAAATTGTTGGTTGAGGCGTTGTGCGCTGCTGAACTACTTTATGGCAGAAAAATCACCTTTTGGTTATTTAAAATGAGAAAAAAAGAACATAAATAAATATTTATTGTAGCAGTTGCAACATAAGTTTAAATTATATTATTTTTGTAACATGTTTTTGTTTCGTGTTTTTTTCTTTTATTTTTTGTATCTTAAATAATGACCATTTAACCATAATAACAAGTAAAAATGTTATAAAAACTTTAAACGCCCTCAACTTCATTGTAGAGCTCGTAATCAACATTTACAAAAGTTGTGGTTCGAGAAAAAGTCATCTGAGATACGAGAACAAGTAAATTTTTATAACACGAAGTGTATTTTTTGTTTCTTTAAATCTTTAGATCTAAATGGAAGTAATTATTTTAAAGCAAGTGGGTTCAGTAATTGTCATGGCTTAAGCGGAAATCAATAGTACGCTACAAGGCCCTACTCAAACTTGGCACACACAGTGCGCCACAGAACTCAGTGCATAAAATGATAAAATTTCAGAGGTTGCATCAAATCTTCAGAATATTTAATTTTAATTTTATACATTCATTTATCTGAATGCAGTGGATGATCTGTTCTATATTTTATAAATTTTCGTAATATTTTTTATCATTTTAAGATTGCAAATTTCAATTAAATTTTGAGTTAAATTTTAATTACTCTAATTTTTCCCACGACTTGATGATATTTGGCAGAACATTTTATTGTGTGATATTTGAGTGCCAGATGTTTTTTAATTTGCACTTAATATTTCTCTTTGCTTATTTTTAAATCTTCGATCCTTTTTATAATATTCTATCTAATTTAACTATCATACCATCTCTGCACATACTATTTGTCAAAGTCCAGCTTTGGCTTGTATTTTAAGGGGTATAATCCAAATATATGGGGTCCTCCATTAAACTCTTTCTATTCTTAAATTTAACTAAAACAAAGTGTACGTTAGATATCATCAAAATGTTTTTTATTTGTTTAAAAGACACCTTCATGCCATTATGTGTGGTGTGGAGAATCATTCAAAAGACTTCTTTGGGTGTAGCGCATTCGAAATGTCCAATTTTTTATAACTCTGGCTCATAAATAAGACAGAATTTTACCGATGGAATGGACGGTGTTGGCTTCGGCGATCGCTGTAGTTTTTTACTTATTCACATACTGCTGCGACTTCAAAAAAGTCCCAAAATAAATTAAAAAAACTAATTTTTGAAAACAAATTAGTAAAAAAAAATTTCTGTAAATGCAAGCGATTTAAGCTTTCTCAAAAGCTTATTTGCTTTTGAAACCTCTTTCAATATTTTTTACTAGAAATAAACACGTTTTTAACAAAATTGTGTTCCAACCAAAAGGTTAATTTTTGCAAAGAGGTACCCCTTTCCAAAAAAAGGGCAAACATTTTTTTCTCAAATGCATGCGATTTAGACTTTTTCGCAATCGAAACTCCATTCAATACTTAAATATTAGAAAAGAAACACGTTTTGGGTAAAATTGTGTTTCAAGCAAAGAAAATTCAAAAATGTTGGTAAAAAAATTTTTTTTTCAAATGCATGCGATTTTAGCTTTTTCAAAAGCTTCTTTGCGTTGGGAAGCTTTTTCAATAATTTTTTATTAAAAATATACACGTTTTGGGTGAAATTGTGTTCGAACCAAAAAATCGATTTTTGCAAAAAGGTACCCCTTTCCAAAAAAAAAAAAAAAAAAAATTTCAAATAATTTTTCCTTAAATGCACGCATTTTTCAATAGCTTTTTTACTTTTGAAACTCATTTCAGTACTCATTTATAAAATGGCTAAGTGTACCGCCGTTCTATTGCAACCTCATGTCGTTAACATCCAGATCATCTCATATGAACCGATGATGCCGCCAGGCCCAAAGACCACACAGTTGTTGCCAGCCTGTTTCAATGATGAAGGCATAGTCACTGGTCACTGAACATAATTGGCGGCGACTGACACTATCATGTACTAAAAAGCAGAGTAACAGCACCCACCTTCGTCGGCCGTGTAGCAAAAATTAGCCGGCGAAGTAAAAGGTTGAAATAGCTACAAAAAAACTGTCTATCTTCTCATCTTTCCTCATCTGTCCCCTTAATACTATCCCCTCGTTTTCAGTTCTGGCGCAATGCATTGCATATGTAGGGGTCATCCCCTGAGTGCTGGTCCTACTCCTAAAAAAAAAAAAAAAAAACTTCTGTGTCAACAATATTTTTCCTCAGCTAATCTGTTAATGTAAAAAAAAAAATTTAAAACATTAGCGCATACATTTTATTTACAATTTCTAAGTATTTTTTTTGTTTGATAATGAAAAAAATTACGCTGACATTTTTTACAGTGTATAATAAGGAACGTGCGCATACTCATAGTTATATGTGTGTGATGCCCGCCTGCATTGCAGCACGTATACTTCACAAATGCAGACAGACACAACAAAAATACAAAAACTATAAAATAACTTTAAAGTTGCTATAGCGCACGCGTTCATGGTTTTATATGGTCGTATGCTATTCTAGCTGCTTTATTCTTCAGTGTTTCCATAAAAAAGTTATTTAAAAGTAAAAAATAAATCTATAAGCTTATAAAGGAAAAATCTACTCGAATTATAATGCAGAGAAACAATTGCATTGTTGATTGTACTTACAATTTACCACACCCTATAATTATCTATAGCACCTTAAATGAAAATAGTTCTGTGCTCGTACATTGAATTTTGTATGTAAAAAATAAAAATAAATAAGATCTTAAGCAATTCTCAATTACCTTCGTTGCTCATTCATTTGAGACCTTCCTACAGTCGTCATCATACAACGTGTCCGAACTGTTAAAGACAGCCCAAATGAGGTTTACCTTGTTGTGCTTTGCCATGTGTTGGCATTGTCTCCATCCAGAGCATTTATGACAATTGACCTACGTTGCATATTTGTAAATGCACGTTGTTGTCGTTGTTGTTGTTGTTGTGTTTTCGATCATTCTTCTTGTTGCTGTCAAAGCTGGTTGTAGCTGCTATTGTTCTATTATTTAATATCTTTGTTTTTGTTTCTCGTGCAATTTGTTGTGTTAATTGTGCCACAAATGTTTCATATTAAAATTATTTCTAATATACTTTAATATATGTTATAATTATTTGGCGCTACATCGCATCAGGTGGTCATATTCGACAACTGTTTGGTTCTTACCAGAAACCATAATATGCTAAAGAGCTAAAACTGTGAGGACATGTGCGAGACGAGTTTATCAATATAAAATAAAATGAAGTTTTAAAATTTATCTCTTTTGTTGAACAGACCTCGTCTTCATTAAGGGATTTGATCTTTTCTGCAAAGTACTTAAAAGGTACTTTCTTTTGAAGGCACTTTTCTAAGCCACAAGTTTGCCTTAAAATCACTTGTCTTTAGAAGTACCTTTCTCAGAATTTACTTTTTTGCTTATCGTTATCTTCATATATCTTAAAAAGTTTCTTTTGTTGAAAAGTATTTGTTTGAGGTACTTTCCCTTAAAGGTTCTTTTGTTTATAAAGTACTTTTCAAAAAAGGAATTTTTATATTATGTATGGTACTTGTACTTAAAAGAACCTTTACCACCGGGTACTTGTTTTTGTGGTGAAACGTACCTTCCTTCAAAGATCTTAAACGGTAGTTTTATTAAATGGTACTCTCTTTAAAAGTAATTTTCTAAGGAGCACTTTTTCCATAAACGTATTTTTTTTAAAGTACTTTTCTACAAATTTCTACATTTAAAGTACTTTTCTACAAAGGTACTTTTTTAAACTACTTTTCTACAAAGGTACTTTTTTAAAGTACTTTTCTACAAAGGCACTTTTTTAAAGTACTTTTCTACAAAGGTACTTTTTTAAAGTACTTTTCTACAAAGGTATTTTTTAAAGTACTTTTCTACAAAGGTACTTTTTTAAAGTACTTTTCTACAAAGGTACTTTTTTAAAGTACTTTTCCACAAAGGTACTTTTTTAAAGTACTTTTCTACAAAAGGTACTTTTTTTAAGTACTTTTCTACAAAGGTACTTTTTTAAAGTACTTTTCTACAAAGGCACTTTTTTAAAGTACTTTTCTACAAAGGTTTAAAGTACTTTTCTACAAAGGTACTTCTTTAAAGTACTTTTCTACAAAAGTACTTTTTTAAAGTACTTTTCTACAAAGGTACTTTTTTAAAGTACTTTTCTACAGAGGTACTTTTCTACAAAAGGTACTTTTTTAAGTACTTTTCTTCAAATGTACTCTTCTTCAAATGTACTTTTCCTTAGAGGCACTTGCCTTTAAAAGTACTTTTCGAACGAGGTACTATTTGACTTGTTGTTATCTTGAAAGTTATCTCTTCAATAATATTTTCAAAAAATTCATTTATTACTTATTATTTACGCTTCTACGTGAAATTTGGTTTGTAAATAGACCGGTTTCTTATATATAAGGACGAGTAATGGGCAAATAATAAAAAAGTGAAAGTTAAAGAACATTAGGAATATTATCCCTGAGTTCTATTCCAAAGGACCTGACATATTTGACGTAGTGATATTATATATTTGTTTTGCTTGATTTATTACAAACATTTTTCTAATTATCAGCACGTAAATTATAATTACAGATTAAAATAATATGAAATATGGGCAATTAAAACTTTTAATTAATCCACTTTTTTGCTCACAGAACAGAAATATGAAATTTCCTTTTAAAGCTTTTAAAGAATGAAAAAAAAAATTTATATATATATATGGGTTTTTTATTAACAAATCTGGCCTGATTTAAAGGAAGCTTATATATAATTTAGAAGATACACAATAATTTACTCGTTATCCTTAAAACACGAAAGGAAGCTTGATAATTAAATTATTGTCAAATTATTATTTCTTTGCCGGCTGACTTAAGAGAAGATGTTAATGAATATATTCGCGTAAAGCAGATGCACTCAACAACATTTCCTGTATTTCGAATTTTATCACCATAAACGGTACACACTTTCATATCAAGGCTGCAGTTCACACCAATCAAGTTTGCTATGGATGAGAAAATAAATGCTATAAATTTCGAATTCATAACTGTAGCATACAATTGAAAATGGCAGGAAAAACAATTTTTTTCTTAGATCAGCATCAATAAAATAGTTATTAATTTCAAGTTATTTACAATTGATCACATTAAAAAATGCTTCACTTCATAAATCAAACAGCTCGCAGATAATCAGTCATGATAATATCGTATGACGATGACAAACTGTAGCCATATTAATGACATGACTGTCGCTTAATATTGCGTTTTCTGCTTTTTTCTCTCCTCTTGTTTAATTACTTGCCGATAGAGTTGTTATCTGAGGTGTAAATCATTCCAGCAAACAGCTATAATGAAAAAATAATGAGCCATAATATTTCATTAATTTGAAATTTAAATAAAAATACAGAAAAATGTAAATTGATATTAAATTAATACACGTACTTATAGGAGCAAACATCGAATATGCAATTACAATAACGACAACACGCAATATATCAATTGTTGTTGATAACTTGCAACAAATTAAAGACACATTAATTCCCTGAACTTAAAAATACTGATGCAAATTAATTCAACTGAAAATGTAGGGAAAGCAAAAGCACTGACACTCGACAGCAAATTAATATCCAATTGAAACCTGAAACACAATTGAAAAGGCAACCAAAAAAATAAACTAAATAAATTTTAGTTTAAAGTCTAATGTGACAAATTAAACATTGAAATTCATAACACAGACAAAAAAAAAGCACAAAACAAACAGCAAGAGACGGACAGCAAGACAGACAAATTTAAAAGCCTCAACCAACAAACAAACCCACAGTTTAATGACGAACAATAGAAAACATTTATTAACATCGTTTTAAGCACATCCACTTACATTTTAATTATTTTATTTTATTTTCTTTTATTTTTTTATACACAAACTCATTTATTATGTATTAATCCACTGGGGCTTAGTACAAAACAAAACAAAAGCAAACAAATGCAACAATTACATGGCAAATTCTTTACTGCACATAATTAATAATAGTTAATTAGAAAAAATTAAATAAATAAATTAAAATATACAAATAAATTAACTAATTATTTACGCGCCAACTGATATGAAAGGCCAAAAATCTTGTTCTTCGACACCAGGAGCATTCATGTGTTAAAATCACGTATCTGTTGCTCAATCACTAAAGTTCCATGAAATTAATTGAATACGAGCAAACGTGTGAATGCTGTGAGCCAACTCTTCTAATAGAGTTTAGTATTCGCAATATTAATGAAGTTAACAAAACATATGAGAAAAAATTGTGTAAATTTAAAAAAATATTCGCCGGGGCTATAGGACACAATAAATAAATGTATTCATTAAACTGGTAGCATCTGTTCTGGTTGTGGATTTTGTTTATTTTTCATGTAAAATTTTTTTTCAATAACTATATGTTCCAAGATGCTGGCGCAAGCATTGATGACTGCACCGTCGAAACTTATAGCATTTTCATAACCCTTAACAACTTGCCTCATGAGTAGTTAAATAGCGTAACGCCAGATTAAAATAGACATATCGCAAAAAGAAATTAGGAACAGTTAAATTGGGCAATTTTTCCGACCATAAGCATTGAACAAGATGACCCCGAAACATAAACCTCAGAATTTCGGTAGTATGCACCGTTACTCCCTCCTGTCTCTATTGATCGCGTTGAGATAGAAACAATTTTTCTATAGTACTCAGAGGATGACCAACAGATTAGGCTGGTTACCTGTCCTGCGACCTGACTCCTCTGTGCTTCTAGAACCGGGCGGACACAATGCTTCTACCAAAGCCTCTACATGCAGCAGACTGTTACGCATGAGTACAAATTTGGAACAATATATTTCAACATGGCCTCCCTCTTTTTTAGGAGCGGATGCTACCGATCCTTGAGTCCCGGTATATGTTCGCAATGCAAGGCTGCACCAAACTCAATCTCTCTCCCGCGATTTGCGTCTAAGCCACAGCCACCACGAAGTTCCCCAAAGGGCCGCACTACTGCTGGGAGCGAAGTTTAAGGCGCACCTCAGTCTCCGGGCAGACCTCATGGCCGCAACTACTTCCAGTTGAATCCCAAATAGTTCGGGACTGGTGGCCCACAACACAAGACCTACAACAACACAAAGAATGAACAAGTGCTCTCACGGACTACGCAATGAGCACACAAAAGATAAGTTGTTGCTGTTGCTGTTGGCTGAAGTAGTAGAACATGAGACCATGAAGGGGAGGGTCTTGAGTTCAACTCGTCGCAGAATCATGATATATTGTGTTGAATTCTTCTGATCAGCAATAGTGCATGGTTGTGTTAGTTGTTGCCAGCCTGTTTCAATGATGAAGGCATAGTCACTGGTCACTGAACATAATTGGCAGCGACTGACACGATTATGTACTAAAAAGTAGAGTAACAGCAGAACCCTCTTTCGTCGGTCCTGTAACAGAAAATTAGCCGGCGAAGTAAAAAAGGTTGAAAAAGGCTACAAAAAATTCTTCTCATCTTTCATCTGTCCCATCAATGATATCCCCTCCTTTCTAGTTCCGTCGCAATGCACTGCATATGTAAGGCTCCTCCCCTGAGTGCTGGTCCAAGATAAAAATAAAAATAAAAAGAAACGCGTGACATCACATAAGGGCGCACAGCAAACAACACACGAAAATCCATTAAAGGCAGCAGGGGAAACACCAGCAAAAGTACAGCTCCAGCAGCAATCAAGCGACGACGCCACAGGGAGAAGACCGACAGTACATTCATGCCAACGAGGTGGAGGCAGCGGTAATAGTAGGCGGATAGGCAGACATCAGCGGAAGAAGGACAAGCAGCCGCAGTATTTAACTAAAATATGTAAAATGAAATTTTATATTAAAAGATGAATTTAAAATAACAGATGGAATTTGAAAGCCTACTCGTCTTACATTTTTATCATACGAGTATAAATAAAATTATATCTCAAAAGTGTATTCGTAAAGGACTAAAAATTTGAATTTTCGAATAAAGGAATTAAATTTGCATTTTTTTATTACGCTGTCCATTTTATTTAATTTAAAAAAGTGTTTATTTTCTTACAGAATATTTTTTGTTATTTGATTCAAGAAAATTGGTTACATTTGCAAAAATCATTTTTTAACCACAAATTAATTCTAAATTATAACTTTTAGCTGCGCATTGGAAATACGAGTAGTTGTGTTTGTGTTTGTTTTATTTTTATTTTTTTTTTTCACGGCACATGCATGCAACTTAAAGTTGCTGTTATTGGCTTTTCTAGACTCAAAAATATTTGCTCTTGATGGAGCGGCTCTGCTGCATGTTATTGTTGTTATTATTATTTAGCATTTTCCACCTCAACTTAAAAATTGTATCAAACTAAAATTTGTTTATTTTTAACATTAAGTTAGTTGTTATTGTTGTTTTATAATTTAACAGCTTTTTGGTGTGGCCAAATTGTAATAGTCGGCCATAGAAAATAAACAGAAACAAATATTTCAACTCCCAAACTCGATTGATAATTTTAGTATAAAAGTTGGTTTAATTTGTTTACCAAATTCAGAATCGAAACCAAAAGCAGTCACTGAACACCAGTTTCATTTAATTGTAAAACAGTTTTTATTTCTTCAATTTCCAAACTTCTTTTTCCTCAAATCCTTCTTTCAACAACATGAAGGTAAATTGAGTGTTAGAAAATGTGTGAATGAGTAAGTGAGCTAGTGCGTGTGCATGTGTGTTTATATATTCACTGGCATTTCTGAGTGTGTGTGCGTACAGTGTAACAGTTTTTGTTTAACTGCTTCTTTATTTTGGAAATAAAATAAAAATTTTGTGTGAGATTTTATATTGAAAATAAGAATAAAGATACAACAATTTCTTTTTGCTTTTAATAGAATATCTTGTGGGAAATTTATGTTACATTTTATAAAAATATCAAGTGATCATGGGATAAAAGCAAGTTGTTCGGCTAGACTGCTGATATGATGTATCGATCACTTAATTGCAGAAATTTAAATAATATGTTCTTACGTTTTCCATAAACATGCCAATGCTCGTACACAAGTGCGTTGTTTGGCACACCTGCTGTACGGGTTTTTAAAAAATAAATATAATATTTTATTAAATGAGTTTTAAAGAACAAATTATTGCCTTTGTAGGAAAAGTGTACTACATGTTTTTAATATTTTTTTAAGGATTTGGAGAAGCATTTTTTTAAATTGTGAAGCAAGTTTCGCATGATTGATTATGTTATATAATTTTCTATTGGAGTTGGAAACGTCCTGGCAATTTGGCTTCCATTTATTTGCCATTGTATCAAAATTATTTTTCCATCTTAGGATGGCCTGTAGGCATATTAAATAGTTGTAAATTTATTTCTCATTTCTTATATTTTCATTCATTAAAAATACTTTTAAGCGATACTAAAAATAATTTCTTTTTTTCTTCATACAGTTCGTTTTTGCCGTAGTCATGTTGGCCCTGGCCGTTGGTGTACAATCGTCTTTGATTGCTCAACATGCCCCTGGTGTATCGTATGTGACTGCTGCTCTACATCCCGCCGGCCCTTGGGGTGGATTAGGCCATTGGGGTGGACATGCTGCTGTTGATCACAGCGGCTGGGGTGGCCATGCCGCTGTTGATCACAGTGGCTGGGCTGGTCCCTGGGGTGCTCCATTAGCTGGTCACGGTTTGTGGGGAGGTCATGCTATTCCCGGCATTTCTCTAGCTCAAGGACCTGGTCATGCTGGTCTTGGACTTGCTCACGGTGCTCATGGTCCCGGTGTGTATGTGGCTAAGACACTTGGCGCTGTTCACACAGCTCCCTTGGCTGGTCATATAGCCTCGGCTACTTCCTTGAATGTAGCTCCAGCTCCTGGTACGCATTAATTTGCCAAACAAATCACTCATCGGCACTGCCACAGCTGTTCAACACTCCAATCTGATGACACATCATGCCAAACTAGTTATAAGTTAAACTACTTAATTGCCCTCAGCCTGCTTTCTTTACAGTACCTTCTCCTATGGTCACCTTTAAGTCTATCCACTCTATAACTTTTCAATTTCCTTTACATTTTTCCAGCTTTAAGAGTTTTATTCGACGCTTTCCTTTAATTCTTCAATCTAGCACACACGAGATCAACAATATCAGCAGCATCAATATCGCCTGCTATTATTTTTGTATCCTTTATTTAACATCTACAGGGAAACTCGGCACTTTGGCAAATTCATTTTTAGTCCTGCACACCAAGTCCAACAGCATTCACAAAGAAGCTTTAAGGTCACCTCGTCAGCAACAACAATAACATCTATGAAACTTAAGCTCTTTACTTCCATCTGTCTTTTTACTACAAATTCTTTTCTTACTCTGTATCTGTCCACTTGTTTCTATCTGCTTTACTATTTAACTGTAAATATTGTTTAGAATTGCAACTACAAAAACTTTGAAAGAAAAAAAATCTAACAAAAAAATTTTAATGTATCTCTGATCTATAAGAAAAACTTTGTTACAATTTTTTTTTAAATATTGTTTGCCGTTTCTTACATTTAAGTGATTTTATGTATAAAATGGAATAAAATTACAAAAAAATATATAAATTAATATGTCTTTTAATTTAACATCTAGGGCCCAGTTATCGCATTCAATATCGATCGAAAGTTCAATACAATTTAAATGCAAATTTCGATCGATATCGTATGCGGTAATTTGACCCTCGGTAGAAGGGAAATAGGACGGACAGTGTGGGTGTTCTAATACCTTTGAGTCTCTTTAGTGGATCCTTTTATTTGAACAGCATCTACTGAGCGGAGCCCTGAGCTAAAGAGAGCATTAAAACATCTACTTTTGCCAGTGAGTCAATAGAGTTTTTTAAAGTACATATAAGTAATCATTTAAAAATATATTAAAATGTAAAATATAGGGTCCGCCATCTAACGTTTTTCTTTTCAACTAGTGCTTATTTAGTGAATGGTAACACTTAGCTCATGTCTGATTTGACAGATAATTAGTTTTATCCTTCCGCTGAACGAACATGGTTGACCATCCAATGCGTTTTCGCTTCGCCAAGTGCGCCTGCGATCGACTTGCAGAAGATGCTGATTTTGCCAAAAAAAATCATGTTTTCAGATGAAGCTCATTTTGATCTTGGCGGGTACGTAAACAAGCAAAAATTGTCGCATTTGGGGCACAGAAAACCCGCACGCATACATAGAAAAACCGACGCACCCAAAACGAGTCACTGTTTGGTGCGGATTTTGGTCCAGAGACATAATTAGGCCATTTTTCTTAGAAAATGTGCAAGGAGTAGCCGTTGCAGTCAATGGCGATCGTTATCGGGCCATGCAGCCATTTGAATGAAATTATTTTCCATTATTAACCGGAAGGTTAAATAAAAAAAGAAATTTGAGAAAATATTCAGTATTTTTTTTATAGCATTTTCAAAAAAAAAAGTTATTTGGCGGACATACATATAATATATATTTCTTCAGGTAATCAAAAAATAAGTAGAAAACTGTTTATAAAAATATTTAAATGAAAAGGGTGTCTCAGTAAGAACACTGTTTTTCATTTTAAACAAAAACACATTTTTCTCCGGTTGCTCTGACTTTTTTATTGGATTGCAAAGAAGGCACCTTGTGAAGGAGCAAAATATCCGACAAATCGTACCCACGGCTTTGATAACAGGCTTTTACTCTTTTCATGAATTTCAATGTCTTTCCCACAAATAAGTGATTATTTATTAAGGTAACAACACCAGAGCAACGCATGGAAATTCTTGAAATTTCTAATCAAAATAACTTTTCTATTCGTTAAACTCATCGTGCGGGCGCTTCAATTGATTTACTCAAAAATATTTTTGATGAAAAAATAATTTCACGTAATGGCTTAATTAATTATTTGCCTCTATTATGAATGACGACATCGACGTCGCATCAAGACGACAACAAAAAAATTATCTTTATCTATATTCTTTGTCGGCAGCAATTGACATGTTCTATTAATATTATATGCCTTAGGGAATACTAAGAGATTGTCAAGAGTAATTAATTGTTATCGACAACTAGTAGACAACTGGTAATTTTTTGCTGTCGAGTTGATGTGGCGTCGATGTCGTCATTCATAATAAGGGCGAATGTCACTTTCGATTCGAAGAGTTATTAGAGAAATACGGCCGCAAATGCTGTGAAAAGTAGTTGAAAATTGATGTTCCAGAGTATGCGTCCTACGCGCCAGCCGTGGCTCCCACATGGCAGAAATCATATTTAAACATTAATTTCATAACACTTTCTTTCCAATAAAGTCCAGGGGCCAAATTACGGCATTCGATATCGATCGAAATTTCAATACAATTTAAATGGAAATTTCGATCGATATCGAATGCCGTAATTTGCCCCCTGGTCATTGATATTAAAAATATATTTCTTTGTTTTATTATTATTTAAACTTGTGTCGCTCTATAAAAAACACCCTTTATCTCATAGACAACTCTATCTCATAGACAACTTAATGGGTGTCGAATTTTTAGTTCGATAATATTGCGTATTCACGATTCAGTTGGAAATACACTTCATTGTAGAAGATTATTTTTTTATAAATTGAATTTCTTTGGTGATCCGCTAAATTTTAAATAATCGGAATAAATACAAATCATAGCTGCCAAATTTTAGAGTTTACACCAATTGGCCAATGTTGACATCAGTGATGTTTGGTTTCCACAAGCCACACAGCCGGCCAAACAATTCAGTTACTGCATGAGCAATTTCCCGGTCGCACTAGGCCATATCAATTGGCCGCCTCATTCTAGTGATTTTTACGCTGATGGCTTATTTTCTTTGGAGCTATTTGAAAGACGTAACCAGACTTTGTTTTGTTGTAAAATGTGGTTGAAAATTTTGGGGAAAGGGCGGACGTCTGCCGTTTTGCTAGTGGTGGACACTTGACCTAAATCATATTCTATCATTAATTCTCATACTTCTACTTTACATTGGCATCAATAAAACTGAATGCTTAAAAAAAATGTGTATTTTTAAGCCAATTTACTCCCTAACCTCAAATTTGTCCAACCTTTACGTAATGCTATAAACACAACTGGGACGAATGACGAATTTTTCGTTACGAATATTCGTCGTTGGAAATAAAATATATTTAAGTAAATGAAAATACACACAATATGTACGTTGGACGAAATACGTTGTGGATTTCTATTTCTTACGCAGACGAACGACGAACAAATCAATATGAGGTCCCCAGGTTTCATATACTCAAACTGATCTTTTGCGTAAAAAAAACATAGTTCATGTTGCATGTAGCACGAACATTTTCAGTAGATACTAAACCTGCATTCACCAATTTACAAAAATGTGTCAATCGGACGACTTTTTATTAATTTTGAACATATTTTTTTATTTGGTATTTATTCCCATTTCCTGCTTTTTCATATGGTCACCTCATCAGCTGTTAAATGAAAAGAATAATTTATTTACAGAACAAAAATTTTCAGAAAATAATTACAAAAAGGAATTTGTTCTGGAAAAGAATGGACACCACCGGGGTAATTATTGAAAGTCTAAAGAATCTGGCATCAGAGGATTACAAAGATTTAAAAAAATGTGCAATTTTTGTTGTTCATTATTTTAATTTATCTGTCGTTATTGTGTTTCATACGTCGAATTTATAGAGCGAATTTTTACCAACGAATTCGTCGTCCCAGTTGTGTTCTTACCATAATGTGTAAACAAGTAAACACACAAAATAGCAACAATAATTTAACTTCTGCATATTCATTATAATTAAATAAACAGTTTTTATAAAATAATACATTCAAATATTTTTAATACAATTTCACATTTTTTTTAATCTTTCTTATATGTCCTCAGCTGATCATTTACTACTTGGCTGAAGACACAATATGGGCTGTTTCGCGTCAGAAGTAAAATGCCTTCTCTTAAAAGTTTGGCAGTTCCATATAGTTTCCCCTTTATTTTGCAAAAAGCAACACTGTGCAATGCCCACTTTACAGTAGATGCACAAGGCTGTAACTGGTTAATATATAAATTATACCAAAAAGAATTATTAAAAGAATGAAATTTGATATTTTATAATCATTTTACGTGATTTTTATTTAATTTTTAAATACAGAAATTATAAAACAAGTCTAATACGTCTTAACTATATATTTCTGAAACACTATACAATATTAACATTTAATTAAAAAAGGATAGATGTAGAAAGGAATAGCTGGAGAAGAAGAAGAAGACATAGAAAACAGTTGTAGATACAGAACAGATAACAAAAAGTTCGTTTAAATCTAAAATTTATCATGATTGTTGTTGGACTTAAAACAGAACAGAGGATTTGTGCCGAATTCCGAACATCTGATGTTGCCTAGATGTTGAGTGTGTGCCATGAATCGGGACTTAAGATACTAGAGATGGTTAGAATAATGAGTCTTTTGTTTAAGCGGGTTTCCGTTGCCTGTATTGAATTCAATTTTGCTCCATAGTTTTACAATTTAATGTGTTCCAGGTGCTGGAGCTACATTAACTGATGTTGCTGAGGCAATATGACCAGCCAAGGGAGCTGTATGCACAGCACCACGTGTCTTGGCAACATACACGCCGGGACCATGAGCTCCATGAGCCAAACCGAGGCCAGCATGTGCAGGTCCTTGAGCTAGAGCAATTCCGGGAATAGCATGACCTCCCCATACACCATGGCCGGCTAATGGAGCACCCCAGGCACCAGCCCAGCCACTGTGATCAACAGCGGCATGGCCACCCCAGTGACCCCAGGGGCCTCCCCAGGGACCAGCAGGATGCAAGGCGGCAGTAACATACGATACACCAGGAGCGTGCTGAGCAATCAAAGAGGATTGCACACCGACGGCAAGGGCCAACATGACTACGGCAAATACGAACTGTGAAAAAGAAATTTATTACAAATTGTAATTTTTGTAATTAACTTATTTAAAAAAAAAACAAAAACTTACCTTCATGTTTGTAAAAGGATTGAAGAAAATAGAAGCAGGAAAGTTAATTTGAAGTGAACTTTAGTGTTCAATGAATGCGATTTGATTTGATTCTGATTTTGTTAACAAAATTATGCCAACTTTTATACTAAAATTGTGATCGAGTTTAACTCGAAACTTAATGTTCGTTTTGTTGTTTATTTAAGAGGTTTGCTTGTGTGTGAGGCAGGCAGGCCATTGCAGTAACATTTTGGCCACACCAAAATCCAATAAAATAAACACAAACAACTAAACAAATAGCAACACCACCACCACCCTGCCACTAGCTGCACACATAATAATAAATGGTTAATAAACTATTAATAATATTTGTTATTTTTCGAAAATATTTTAATACCCTTCACCGTTAGTTTCAAAGTGCAAGTGTATTTGCCACAATCATTCCATAGGAATGCAAATTTTGCAATTCCGCCAACCACAATACGGATATTTATTTGTAACCATTTTTTGTAACAATTTTTTTTTTCAAACGAGAACAGATGTTTTCTGCGGAATGAAAGTTTTTAATAATTAATTAACTGGTTCATGTCATTGTAGCAAATCATATTTTAATTGATTGATTAAAAGGCTAAGCATGAGCACGTCTGGCGGCCTGTCAGACTCGTAACTACTGAAACTCATTATCACACCATTTGCGACAAATCTCATAGAGTGTGTAAATTGATTTGCCGTTTATTTAATGATGTGATTAGTGCAACTCGTCACATGCAAATTATAGCATTTGAAATGCAGTTTGTTTGCCTGCATGTGCAAACTTTAATTTTTTATTTCAAAATATTTCATATAATTTATGTTGACAATTTATTCATTTATTATGTATTTATTAATTACTGAGTAGCCAAATGTATGGGTTAATATATTTATCTTAGAACTCTGGCCTATTGTAGGGCTCTGTGCAGCCAAAATTAAATACAGTAGACTCGGAGTAGAGTGAACCCAGGGAGTGCAAGAACTACTCGTTAGAGGGGACTTTCGCTCATCTGATTTTTGAGGATGCTATTGGCTGAACTACATAGTTAACACACTGTTCAGAATTAGTGGTGTCGACCGGTTTCAGTGGCGAAGGCATGGCGTTGGTCACTGAACAATTACTGGCAAATATCTACAACAATTTTTTTTTTATCTTGGACCAGCACTCAGGGGCTGACCCCAGCAATGCACCGCGTCGGAACCAAAAACGAGGGGACAGCATTGAGGGGACAGACCAGGAAAAATGAGAAGATAGACAGTTTTTTCTTGTAGCTATTTCAACCCTTTACTTCGCCGGCTAATCCTCGCTACAGGGCCGACGAAGGTGTGTGCTGTTACTCCGCTTTTAGTACACTATAGTGTCAGTCGCTGCCAATTATGTTCAGTGCCCAGTGCCTTCATCATTGAAACAGGCTGGCAATAACTAACACAACCACGCACTAATGCTGATTAAAGAATTTCACACAATATTTCATGACTCAGCGCGGGCTCGAACTCACGACCCTCCGCTTCATAGTCTCGTATTCTACTACTTCAGTCAACAGCACCCACGGTGATGTCAGTAATACAGTTTTAATGTCTGCATTGTGTGAGTAAAATTAAACACAAACACTTAATGGCTATAGTTTTTCATGTTTTGGGTGCATATTTTGACTTAAACCTTGAGCGATCAAAAAGCTTAATACACTCCATTTACATGCTAAATTTGTGTGTCTGATGCGAACTTCTTTCTTTTAAAAACGTTTTCAGAAAATCCGTTGTCTTAGCTGAACCAGGTGCAAATATCATCTATGCCGTGGGCGTATACTTTACGTAGAATTTCGTAAATGTCTCTTGTAACGTATACGCAGTGTTACACTTTCATAATATGCGAGTGGAATACTCGATATTTTTTTTTGTCGCAGCTTTAATAAATCTTATTTCCCATATTGCAAAGAAATATCCTTGATCAAGAGGGAAAAACAGCTGAAATTTCTCTGGCGAATTTAAGAAATAAAATATCGAAAAAAAACTATATTATAAATGAAATTTATTTATTACTAGAGTAACCCTGTCCTCGTTGCTGTACAATACAATAACATACGTTGACGTCGTTGTATTAAAAAATAAATTTTCTTAAAAGAATAGACATTTTCCTGATTGTTGAATAATCTGGTCCAAGATTAAAAAAAAGAACATTACGCTGGCCCTTAGCGCACATCAGTGTTAGCCGATTATCACACTTCTAAATTATTGATCCACAATTTAACATTTTTTTAATACACTTTCGCTTGCGTTTAATCACCGCCTGATTATCGAGTAAGATGAGAATTTTCTGCAGCTACACCTGACTCTCATTTTGGTGATTTAATGCATGCATTAACCCAAGCATTTAGGTGTTATAAACGCACAGCTGTTTTCCTAAGCGAAAGGTATAAGGTTCTAACCAGAGTGAGCACTTGCTCCTGGTCTTTCTTCCATTAGATATCTGTCTCATTTATGACTTTATGATATCTTGTGAATTCATCATATTTGTCCGCATTAAGGGATTTTATATATAAAACATAAGCTCATGTTTAATTTTTTATGTCTATATGATATAAAAGTTATTGTTTATAAAAACTAAGATGTTTTTTGCAGCCCATTTTATAAAAAAAAAATTGGTGTATAAAATCATTTAAAACTCCTTTGTGAAAATTTGTTTTATTGATAAGAATTAGAAATAAAAAATTATTAATGAATCCTTTACTTTACGGCTGAAAAACAAATTCTTTCGAAATAAATGTTTAATACTGAATTGATAATAGATAATCAGTTTCTGTCGCTGAACTCGTGACAACATTTATTCAAATTATCTCATACATACACTTAGAACAATAAAAAAGAAAACAAATGATAAATAACAATTCAAATTCATGCTTAAAATTAAGAAATAAAAAAGAAAAACCTATGTAAATTCCGTAGAAGTATAATTTTTATTAAGTTGTGCCTCGAATATACATATATTTCAGTGTTGACTTCATAAAACCGAAAATCAACAAAAAAAAAATGTGTTGCTTTGCTCCCACTTGTTATAATGAATTCCTGACAGCTTTTGTTCAGTATATAAGGACTACACATTATTGGTCTCATGTGAAAAGGCCCCAACTCACTTAATTGAACTTCAAAAGAAGTAATTAAAAACTAATGCTATGGCAATATTATTATTATTGTGATGAGGTGATCATGTGAACTGGATTCGAATTACTAATTTTTTGTTTCTTTGTACAAAAAAATTCAATATTCTTTTTGTACTTTTAAAAGAAAAATTATCATATAATGTCTTTTGAGTTCATTAGAAATTTTGTCTGTGGGAAATTTTTCCAAAAAGAGTACGAAATGTTTTTAGAAAATATATTATTAACATAATTTTTTTTTTAATTTACATTCATGTTTAAAAAAATGTTCTTTCTTCCTTTTCTTTTCCTTTTTTTTTCTTTTTGCATTTTTCTTTTTAATTATTTTTCTGTGTTTTTTTATTTTTCTGCTTGTTTAATATATTTTTCTCGTTTTCTTATTGACTGACTGAGGAGTTGAACTCGGCGCTTTCGTGTTCATAGTCTCATGTTAACTACTTCAGCCAGCAACACTCTCCACATATTTTCGGCATATTTTGTTGAGTTTTAGTGTCACTGGAAAATATATCTTTGTTCAAACAGTTCGTTCTTGATTCAAATTTGTTGTACTTGATTTAAGCATTTTAGATATATTTACATTTTACTCAATTTGAAAAACTCCAGAATTGCTCTTCTAGTCGAATCTCTTTTTGGCTCATTTTAAGCTAATATTATTCGTACTTAAATTTCTAAATACAACTAGTTATCGAAATAGGTAAAAAAAACTTGAATTTAATTGTTTTTAGTGTAATAATTTTAAAAAAATTCTAATGAAATATGACACATAATAAAATTTTTTCTAATTTTACAAAAGAAAGTCTTCCCTATATAAAAAAATAAGACTAAAGATTTAATTTCAGTTTTACACATTTTATTTGTACATAAAATATTGATCGCTTCTGGATCACAGATCAATTTAATTTTTTTTTTTTTGCATTTTTTTGTAGATTTATGTTGTTGTTTACAATATTTACAGTTAAAGAGTGAGACAGATAGATATAGACAGACAGAGACAGTTAAGGAAAAAGGTACAGTTGCAGGATGACGACAAGTAGTTCAGAATACTCGTAGATGTTGTTGTTGCTGTTTAATGTTGCTGAAAATGTGCCACCAAGAACTCTTGTTGATTGTTGTTGGACTGAAATCCTAAACTAGTTGTCATCGAGATTTGAAAGTATTTTTCTGGGAGTGGATATTGAAGCTCTAAGATATTTGCTGTAGAGTGTGTGCTATAATAAAAGTTTTTAACAGTTTGGAGGGCTGACTATGAGGCTTTTGAATGGATGAGTTGATATGCGTGTTGTGCATCGTTTTGCATTTAATGAGTACCAGGAGCTGGAGCGACATTCACAGAAGTGGCCGAGGCAATGTGACCGGCCAAAGGAGCAGTGTGGACAGCACCACGTGTCTTAGCTACATATACACCAGGACCATGAGCACCGTGAGCGAGACCGTGAGCGAGACCGAGGCCAAGACCGGCATGGGCAACAGCGGGTCCTTGAGCAAGAGCAATACCGGGAATAGCATGACCACCCCAAACACCATGAGCGGCCAATGGAGCACCCCAAGGAGCAGCCCAGCCACTGTGATCAATGGCGGCATGACCGGCCCAGGGTGCAACGCCCCATGGGGCGCCCCATGGACCAACACCGAGCACAGATGATTGCACACCAACGGCAAAGGCCAACAAGACTACGGCAAATGCGAACTGGAAAAGGATAATTTTAAATTAAATAAAATTTTTGTAGCACAAGAATTTAAAAAAATTTATACAGAGAAATTATTTCCTTTTATTTAATTATTAAGCCAGTATTAATATTAAGGCTCAAGTTCAAATCCGCGAAATTATTTTTACTTAAAAAATTATTTTTTTATATATTTTATTTTCTCAATTATCCTTTAAATACAGCCGATTCAAATTATATTCAAATTAATGGTTGTTTTTAAGGATTTTTTTTATGTAATTTTGTAAAATTTAACGCTTAAAAACGGTAAATAAATAAAAAATTTACCTTCATGTTGTTGAAAGGATTAAAGAAGTGGAGGTTGGAAAATAAATTGAAAGAAAAACTGTTTTAAAGTCAACTGAAGCTGTTGTTCAACGAACGCTTTTTGATTTGATTCTGATTTTGTTAACGAAATTGTAGCAACTTTTATACAAAAATTTAATGGCTCAAGTTTACAACATCTGGCTGAGTGAATGAATCAAGTGTATGCAGAATTTCTGTCTGTGGTACAGGCGAGCCGGGGCAGGCTGTTACCTGTTACATTTTGGCCACACCAAAAAGCAGCACAAACAAACGAAAAAGAAAAAAAACAAGAGCAACAACATTGAAACTTCTAATAAAATGTGTTAGAAAATACAATGTAATTTTGTTATTGTTAACAATTAATAAAGTTCATAAATTGCTGTAATCTCTTAATAACCTTCACCATAATTGCCAAGCAGTTGTTTATGTTTGTGTGTGTGTGTGTTTGTGTCAGTGTTTGTCATTTCATTTTGGTAGCATTGAGAAGAGTTCAGTGTGTGCTTAACGTTATTGTTTGTTCGGTTCAGTGTTTAATTGTTTTGGATTCTTTAGAAAAATATTTTCATTTCAAACAGATCAAAATGACTTTGAATTTGCTGCATAACGTCCGATCAAATTGATATTTGAAACCAAATACATGTTATTAGAAATATGCAGAGTACGCCAGAGTGTTAGTTAATTATTAAGTAGAACCAAAAACATAAAAATGTTTGCAAAGGGAAATGTGTTGAATCATTACATATACGCCCATGTTGGACATTCCAAAAATTAATTGTATGTCAGTGTAAATTTCAATTTTCAATCGCGTCAAATTAATGTTTAAATTATATATCAGTTTTCAGTAAGTTTTCACAGGCATTCAATTATTTTGGAAATCCCTTTCATAAAAATTTAAAAAATTTTACTTCAAAGTTGCAACAAGTAAATGCGTGGGAGAAAACTAGCTTGTCTTTAATGTATGCAAAAATATATCGAGACTTAACCATCAAAAGAGCTTAATCGGCATGCTCTTCGAAATTTCATGTATTGTGTTGTCCTGTCCTGTCTTGTCCTGTCTTGTCAAGTGCTGCGGAAATACGGCTAAAGAAATTTTGACTGAATGATGTAATAGAAAACGTCAGTATATTCAGGCTAAAAGGCTGCGGAATAGACAAGGCCCATAACTAAATCGACGGCAGGAACTTCAAAAGATGTCTCATATTCCTTTTTGTTATTTTGCTTCCGTGTGCAACGTGTATGAAACTAGATTAAATTATGGTAACATTTTTTGTGAGAATGAGTAACGAAAAATAAGAAAAAAGATTTGCAAAATCGCTCAGCAGATCTGGGTCAGTCAACATCAGGCCTCGTTGGCAATTAATTTTTTAGCTGAAGTCAGACCACTCATCGTTTTCTTTCAAGAGTTTTTCATCCCACTCGCACTAGTTAATTTCAATATCTCTTCTGAGGAATTATTCCATAATTAACTACGTTGCTACTTCCCAAATTAAGGCATAGATCATGTACACTCAGGCACAGAAACGGATGAAAATACGGTTTAACAACATTGTCGGCATATGGTCTCAATCAGCCGGTCTACATCTTTGCACCGATACTTTGCAGAGAACACGCAAGCAACCTCTAATTTTTATAACTCCCGCAAACAACCTAAACCTGCTTCTTAAGTTTGAGCAAACCTCGTACAATTAAGACGGTCCATTATATAATTTTTTCAGATGTATTTCAAATACAGCAAAAGGCACTTATAATGTTGGGAATCTGGGCAGCAGTTCCATTTTAATAACTTCCATCCATTTCATAGAAGATCTTTCTTGAAGTCTTGTGGAAATGCTAAATTTCAAATCACTAAATGCACACCTGTAAGAAAGTAATTTCATAATTAAAAAATATTCTTTAAAAGTTGTTATAAACATGCGAGTATTAGTGAAAATTCACGCTCGAGAGCAGAACAGATTGTGTGAAAATAGCAAAGTTTTCAGAGCAACTTTATTTAACCACACAAAACTTTTAACAAATTTAATTTGTTCTATTTCATTTTGCTTATGCATTTAAAATACGAGCACATACAATTTAATACACTTGAGTTTATTGAAAAATTTGGTATAAAAGTTGGCTTAATTTCATTAACAAAATCAGAATCAAATCATTAAGCATTCGTTGAACAACAGTTTCACTTTAAAATACTCCTTTCAAACAACATGAAGGTACATATAGTAAATTAAGCAATCACAAGTTGAAAAGGATTAAAATAAATAATTGTGTGCACGTGAAATGATAAAAGAAAATATATCAATAAGAAACAGAAAAAATAACATCAGCCTTTTAAAAGTTATCATTAAAAAGGATATTAATGAGAGAATATTTAATATAAAAGTGTTCTTATGCCTGCCGGACATAATTTTCACTTAGCCGAAAGTTTTCAGCTAAGTTTGGATGAAACACGCTTTTGATTTTCTTAAAAAGCGAATGAGTGCATTGAAAGTTAAGCAATGACTTGCAGGAGCATGCTTAATTTTGCAGTGACATGCATGATCTTGCTTTAAACTCTACAAAACTAGGAAATCTGCTGAAATTTAATTTAATAAATCTTAATTTTGTGTCTTTCAGTTCGTATTTGCCGTAGTCTTGTTAGCCCTTGCCGTAGGTGTGCAATCATCAGTGATTGGCGTCGGTCCATGGGGAGCTCCATGGGGCGTTGCACCCTGGGCTGGTCATGCGGCCATTGATCACAGTGGCTGGGCTGCTCCTTGGGGTGCTCCATTGGCCGCTCATGGTGTTTGGGGTGGTCATGCTATTCCCGGAATTGCTCTTGCTCAAGGACCCGCTGTTGCCCATGCCGGTCTTGGCCTCGGTCTCGCTCATGGTCTAGCTCACGGTGCTCATGGTCCTGGTGTTTATGTGGCTAAGACACGTGGTGCTGTTCACACTGCTCCCTTGGATGGCCACATCGCCTCGGCTACTTCAGTGAATGTGGCTCCAGCCCCCGGCACTTATTAAATTATCAACGATAGACCACAGAAACACATCTCTTCATCCATCTCAGTTAAAAATACTATTTCCCTTCAGCACGATCAACTTTAAATTCAGCTTCATATAAATATCTAAATCCGGAAGGCCAATAGTTTGGAGTTTTAGGCCAACAGCAATCCAATTAAGGAAATTCTGCCTGCATCAGCAACATATAATCTGAAGTTATCATTATCCTTCTGTATCTGTATATATTTCCTTTCAATCTCTGTCATTATTTTCAGTGTAGATATTGTTAACAAAAAAAATTATATACTTCTGTGACCCAGAAGTGATAAATATTTTATGTACAAATAAAATATGTAAAATCAAAATTAAAATTTCAGTTGTTTTATTACTTTTTCTATAACAAATATTTTGATGTTAAATGTTAATCTTGAAAACAAAATTAAAATCTGTTTCCAGTCCATTTAATAACTTCATGTCCACTTAAACTAAGAAAATCCCTTTTTTTTATTTCAAATAAATTTTACTGCAAATTAAGCATTTGAATTAATTAGAAACATCACCTCTTAAAAATTATTTGAGGAGAATAGGATTTAATTACGCAAGCTTTTTAGCTTTTTTCTCCCAATATTTTTTTTTACTTTTCTCTCACAATTTCAACTCCTCCTGATATAAAATTTTTCGCACTTTAAGCGCGATCATTACTTTGGTTTTGTTTAATCCGCCTTTGACTCTAGTGTGCAATAGGGTTTTTGCATTTATTTTCGGTTGCACTATTGTACCGAAAAAAAATTATTAGGAGTCAGCACTCAGGAGATGGCCCTCACATATGCAGTACAGCGCGCTGGAACTAGAAAGGAGGAAGATCATATATAAAAAACAGCCTATATGTCACACAGTTGACTGTGAAAAATAACACAACATGATAGGAGTGAAGCAGATGTTAAAGACCATGATCCTCCGTTGAGGTTTGCAAGAAATCACGATTGGAGATTGAAAGTGCTAGGGATTGTGGAAGCATTTCACTTGGCTCAGCGATTTCTATTCTGAATAATCGCTTGGCTATAAGAAAGCTTTTTTTAACTCGGACCAGCAATCAAGGGATGACACCTACTTGTGCAGTGCACTGCGCCGGAAGTAGAAAGGGGGGCATAGTATTAAGGAGACCAATGAAGAACGATGAAGAGAGAGAGAGAGAATTTTTTGTAGCTAATTCAACCTTTTACTTGGCCGGCTAATTTTTTTGCTACAGGGTCGACGAAGGAGAGTGCTTTTACTCTGCTCTTAATATATAACAGCATCAGTCGCTGCCAAGTGACCAGTGCAACCCCTTCATCACTGAAATTGGATGACAACAACTAGCACAACCATGCACTAGCGCTGATTAGAAGAATTCAAAATATATTCATGACTGACCGAAGAGTCGAACTCAGGATCCTCCTCTTCTTAGTCTCGTGCTAACTACTTCCGCTAACAGCACCTACACATGTGCAGTTTGCATGGAAAAAATCCATGAATTGGCCTCATCCGCTCTATTCTCCAGATCTAGATCTGAGTCCCTATTTCTTGTTGCCAAAACTAAAGAAATGGCTTGGCGGTTTCGCCCCAACAACGAAATCATCTCGCCAGCAAGAGAACCACGACAAATTATATTTTTCTTAAGGGATAACAAAAATTGCAGAAACTTTGTACTCAGTGTATAGAACTCAAAGGAGATTAATTTGGCAAATTAAATAATATTTTATATAAAAAACCTGTGTATCATTCAAAAACTCACGAACTTATTGAACCACCCTCGTACAAGCAAAACTAGGAGAGCAACAAAAATTGTTGAAAAGATTCGTCTTACACGCAAACTGTGTGTCACATATCCAACTTAAATTATTCCACGGCGTATACGTAATATATTTGTACCATCAAAAATTCCTTTGATATCTATGGGAGTCTCTTAAGGCATGCACATGCATGCACACATATGGTTGGTGTCGTGCTGAAGTTCCTTATCTTGAATTTTGTTTTTTTTTATAATATTAGATTTAAAAGTAGTTGACATTTAAAGTCTCTGTTATAACATCCTTAATTTTTTCTGTAAAGTTATAACAAATGAAGTTGTGGCTTTTCATAAAAAAAATTTAATATATTTAAAGTGGATTTAAAGAAAAACTTTTTTAAGAAACTTTGGCTAAAAGTATATTTCAAAACGGCACTATTTCTCCATGAATACAGCTGAACGTCTTTTTGCGTTTCAAATGATACTCGAGTAGCGAAATGTTATTCTCTTTTCAGGCGTAACTTTATTAAGCAAAAAAAATCTATTAAATATTTTCATATTTATATAGATATAATTTCATAGTTAAATAGATCTGTTTATTTCTAAACTTTTCAATTAAATTGTATAATTGCAATTTGAATTTCTAATTTAATCTAATCATCATTACTGCGCCAATTATCTCTTCGGATTAAATCATAGTTATCGCATTGACTGGAAGCAATTTTACACGGATTATGAATTTATAAATTATTAATTGCGGCCAATAAACATTTGCCAAATGGTCGAATTGGAAATATTTGATTTCAATTAAACTTGCAGTTGTTTGTTGCACGTAAAGTGATAAAAGTCATTCTGATCAAATGGATTGAATTCAAAAGTATAGCAAAAAGCAAATTTCAAATTAAAGAGTTTTTTATATAATTGTTAGTGTTAATAATTTTTTATATAATTGTTAGTGTTAATAATTCTTTAGCATTTGAATTATAAGATAATTTCATAAATATTAATTACAAAAAGAGAAAAAATCTTAAGAAATGATAGTTTCAACTAGACCTTCCCCAACAAGGGTGACTGGTGAAGGATGAAATTATAATTCAGCGATTGCAATTGCTTCCCTCATGTGACTTTTGCTTTACACTCTTTTGCTACCAAATATTTAGGCAGAGAAACTTCAAGTCTTTCATTCATAAAATGTTTCCTAAAGTGTATCTTAAATTGCGAATGCCTTTAATGAGCTTCGCTTTCTTTTTTTATTTCCTTTGAAAGAGTAGAGCCCAGTTTCAATTTGTTTTTGTTAGTAGTTTTAACATTAACATTGCAATGGAAACTATTTGCTGCAAATATCTTGAATATCTTGAAACTCCTTGTTTGAAAATTTACTGCTTTTTTTATTCGATAGGCTGCGAATATATATTTCCTGCTGCTTTTAATAAATACAGCAACGCAAAAATAACTTAACCAGCAATTATTTGCAACTTTAACTGTCGGTTTCATTAAATTTTTTCTCATTACATTTATTAACGAAACAATTAAGTTCTTTAATGTAAATTAATAACTTTATATTTATAATCATGTTTACTCGCTGAAACACTCCTTTACAAGCAGCTCAACTGCAACTGCAACTGCATTCAATCAAATTTAATATTTTGATAGACCGAACGTATGAATGCACGCAATTAATTTAAATGTTTACGATACAAAATGAAAACAATTTAATTACCGACACCTGCACTCTTATGCAGTTAAATGCTTGTTATAAAATAAACTTTGATCGAGAGCATTTAAATGGTATCAAACGATCTGCGCACAATTAACAAGATCCATAAACTTGTACATGCTCAGATTATGATTTAGATTTTTGTTTAGTTTCTCTTGTTTACTTTTTAAACTTGCACTTGACTAAATTATGAACTGGTACATAAATTTAATATGATTTGTCTAGGAGTAGCAAAAAAAATGAAGGCAAAAATTGAAAAATACGACAACTTTGGAAAATTCATTAATATTATTTCAATTATTCTGCTTAATTGTCATAAATTTCGATGTCTTATTGTTTAGGGATTTTATAAAACAAACAAAATCTCATATCCTCTTCCTATATTGCGAGACTTTTTAAAACTTGTTAACGATCGGCATTTTAGAACTTTTAATGCTGGATTTAGCAGACTATATTGCTCTTTAGCATAACTTATTTAAAAAATAAGGGCTAAGTGCTAACTTGGCTCCTTTTTATAATTATTTATTTTCCTCGTAAAATTATTTAAAAACTCGCATAATCAAAACTAATCAAAAATATTATTAATATATTCCAGAAAATTTCAATATGTTCAGCAGATAATGAAGTATTGGCATGTTCAAGTACAAAAAAAAGACAAAATCTTTGAAGCTCTATAACTGAGCAGATAAGGATCCAAGTGTACAATTTAAAAAACTCCTCTAAAGAAGACTCCTTGAGCAGATAAGGATGCGAGTGTTTAATTTAAAGAACTCATCTAAGAAAAACTCCTTTAAAGAATTGTCAAGTTTTGTGTTTCTTTTTTTGAATCGGACAAGCACTTCATATGCAGTGCATTGCGCCGGAACTACAAAGGAAGGGATAGCATTGAGAGGACAGGTGAGAAGTTGGAGAATTTTTCGTAGCTATTTCTGCACTCTTACTCTGCTCTTTAGTACATGATAGTGTCAATCGCTGCCAGTAATTGTTTAGTATACGAGAAACACTTCAAGGTTTTTAAACAAATATTCTTCCATTTTTGTTTTAACAGCTAAAATTAGTCCAATATTTTTTAAAATTTTTGCACTAAAACTCCCTATCATCTGTTAAAAAGGATTTCAGTAGTTATTACATCTTCACACATGCTGATAGAAATGGCCACATGAAACAATTATTTTTTACGATTATATTAGATTAAGTATAATAAATTGTTAAACTATAATCTTTAAATTACATCTTACAGTTATTGGCACCACACCTAAATATGCATTTTTCTTTAATTGTCGCTTGCCTTTATATTTGATATTCAACTTAATTGGAATTATTTAATAATTCTATAAATACTAAAATAAAAGATTGATAATTAAAAATAATATATGTAAAGATTTCGATAAATTCGAAATTCCGTTAATGCACTGATGTTGTGCGAAAAAATGAAATAATTTAAAACAGAAATAATTGTATTATATGATTCCTTAAGGTATTTTCGTAAGTCTAGGCAATTCGAGTCCTTAAGATATTCTATATTTGATATAATTTCGAAACTAATTATTTGTCACCTAATTTGACTGCAATCAGGACGGTAATGCTCCTCAGTTTCGTCTCATCCTGGCGGACTCTGCATATTATATCACCAACAATACCCATGCGCATCGGCTGATTTTTTAGCTCTGCATGTCCTGGTTTTATGTTAAGGAATTTTGCTAGTGGTGGTGTACTTGATGTTATAATTTCTTTTGTCTTAAGTTTGTTTTGGTTTCCCCAGAGAATTTTGGTCACTTTACTAAGTACAGTTCAATTTTTAATTTCCACTAAATAATATAAGATTCAATAAAATATTATATCGAAGCAATCGCTTTATTTAACTAAATTAATATATAAATTTTGAATTTTCACCGAGCTGACTTTTTTCATATATAAAAAAATATAATACTCACTTTGAATTTCCAAAGCAAAAGAACAGATATCACGATTAATAAGAAATTAGAATATTTTTAATAAACAAACATAATTTAAATTCTTAAATTCTTCTGGTTTCTTGACCTCTTTTTAATTATTATTGTATTTTGATAGTTTAAAGCTTAAGGCCTCTTTATTTTAATTTAATTTTTAATTTCAATATTTCGTCACTCCTTTGTGTGACTTCTTCAGGAAATTAATTGTTATTAATTAATTTCCTGCAGAAGTCACACAAAGGACAATAACAAACATAATTTATTTAAAAAAAAAACTGTAAATTAATTCAAAGATCATGAGAACTTTTTACTTTCTATAAAATTTGTAGTCAAACATTTTGATCTTGTGTACACGTCTTAACAATTAAATATTTTATTGAGACTTATATTATTTGACATCGATTTGATGCAGTTCTCATCTACAAATTTCTAATAAAATTTTTTTATATAAAATCTGTTACCAAATTCAAGTATGCCACCTATTAATTGGTAACAAACACAAATGACATATGACCCATGAGTACTGATGATGAAAGTGTAGCGGCCTTCCAAAACAGCTTTTCTGCTCTGTTGTATAAGTTGAATAATTAAAAAGTGATATTGACTTTCTTTTCTGCTTTGGAATGTTTATCATGTTCTTTGAAATTTAAGCAAATTTTCGAACAATTAGCTTATCAATCGTGATTGAATTTAATATCATAACGACAAGACTTCATCTGATATGAATTCGATTGGCCAACAGGAGTGGTAAAAATATTATCAGTGGTTATATATATTCCGGATCATTTGCCAGATATCAGAAATGGAATCGGTTTTAACAGTTTGTTTGCGCGCTGAACGTGACTTAAGGTGACTTTATATAGTAAATGGGTACCCTAAGGGCAAGCACAAAAACAACAGGTAGAAATAAAGACCAAAAATAGTAGCAGTCACAAAGATAAAATCACTGCCCTATTCTAATAAAACACAAAAACTTAATTGGTTAATTGACGTTAGCAAAATGCTGCTTGTCATGTACAAACAAAAACCGGCTTTTAAAATAATTACAAATAATTTTCAAGTAATTTTGTTTAACTTCAATGCAATGCCGAAAGAGCTAAGTTAAGATATTAAGCATATCCGGTAAAGCAGGCCTCGTAGTGTAAAATATTATTTTCGTTTTTTCAGCTAATGAATATATATCATCAAATCCTTTAATATTTATAATGACGTTCTGAATATAAACAAATTTTCGAGAAATTAGTTTATCCATCTTAAATGGATCATGTCCTTTAAATTTAAGTACAGCGGGGCGAATCAGCTCCAACCACTTCATTAACTAATTTAAAAATACACATCATATTTTAATTAAAACGTATATATATATATATATATATATATATATATATATATATATATATATATATACATATATATATATATCGGCCAAACGTTCTTCACAGCTTGAAAATTTCAATCATGGAACTCACTAACAGAACTCAAAATTTTTGTTAAAACAAATTAAAATCAGATATTTAACATTTTTACTTTTTTAAAAAAGTCTTTGCTTTATTTACAGGATGGTAAGAAAACAGATCAGATTGGAATAGAAAAGAGGGGTAAAATGGAAAATGTAAAAGATTAGAGCTAATAAACGAAAGAAAAGCAAATGTGATGAAAAAGAATTCAAATCTTATATTTAAACAGCACCCTGTATTTATCCAAAATATATGAAATACATATGCTTTTCACTCTAAAATGATATCACACTGAAAATGAATTTAAATAGCGGAGAACTATAATGTGATGATTCCCTAATGCAATTACCAGGTACCAGGTGCAGGAGCCACATTAACATTGGCCACCGAGTTGAGATGGCCAGCCAAGGGGGCGGTGTGTACAGCACCACGAGTCTTGGCCACGTAACCAGCATGTCCAGCAACAACAGCAGGAACGGCAGCATGAACAGCGGGAATACCAGCATGAACTGCATGAATACCGCCAAGAGCATGTACAGCTGGCACATGGGCTGCAGCATGAATGGCAGTGGGAATAGCACCGGGCAAGGAGATGGCGGCATGGACAGCTGCTGGGGGATGGCCAACAACTACACCACCATGCCAAGGCAAACCAGGTGATACGACGGCGGTATGGGCCAAAGGATTACCGGCAATTTGGGTTACCACACCTCCCCAGGGTAAAATTGATGACTGGACGCCCAAGGCCAAGGCCAAAGTGCACAGGGTAACAATAGCGAACTAAAGCCAAAAAACAAAAATTAAATTAATTAATTGATTGTCGTTAAACTATATTTTACACGAGTATAATTTGTGATTTTTTGTTTGCACTTTAAACTCACTTTCATGTTGTGCCTGAATGTGTGTTTTTGCAAGTTGACAGAAAACTAATCTTGTGTTGCTGTTATGAACTCAAGTTCTATTCTGATGTTGATTAGAAAAATTTCCATATTTTTATACAAAAATTCTCCAGCTTAAAAACACCAACATAATTGATTTTATTAAAATCTCTCTATTTTAAATTATGTATGCATTGTAAACATTGCGGGGGCACGCGCACTTGTTCAAAGTAAATTGACAACTAAATTCAATTACTTGAACATAAATAACAAAGAAACTTTACCTATCAGCAGCCGATGGCTCTGGAAAAAGCAAAAGAGATATTGGAATATTTGGAATATTAATCGTCAGGGTTGGGGAATTTCGTACTAACCAAAATGTAATAACTTAATAATATGAATGTGATAACTTCTCATATTCAATTTTCGTTAAAATATTGGTTAAATAGTTGATATTCCTACTAACTAGCACCACTTGCAAAAGTGGGAAAAATTGAACAAAGAACGCTGATGAGATGGCGTAGCGGCCTCGAAATCAGTACTGATCCGTTCTGCTGGTTTGATGATTATTAAAAATATTCTTAATATTCCAATCTTAATATAAAATAATAAATAGAATTTAAACAAATTCATTTATTAATAATAATAAAAAATAACAAAAAAATAATTTGCAGTCATGCAAGATTCGAACTTAAGCCCGATAAAAAATTAACAATTTACAAAATCTCTCTATAGTAAAATGAGCCAAGCAATCGTTATGAAAAAGTAGATATTGATTAGAGAGAACAAGGAAACTCCAAATGACCTTCAAAATAATGAAAGTGCAAGTTCAAGTTGTTGCTTTTTTAACGCATTCTTATTTAGATAAAAAAAGATTTGAGTTAAAGCACTCGACTTTATGGGTTGTAATAAAAATGTATTTCTTTTAGTTTATGAATAAATGAGTTTAAGCAACAAATAAAATAATGTTGGCGGGGGAGTTTCAATTTATTATGTGCTAATGTAAAACAGACATTTCGTCATCTTATAAGTCGAGAGGCATTTAGCCGATTCAGAAATTAATTCATTGTAAAGGTCTGATGGTTTAAAAAATAAAATAAAAATTTTCATCAAAATGAGGCACCCGCACTATTTTGCGATGGTATGTTTTTCACTTATAAGAAATGCACCTTTTTCGTTATACAACACAAAGATTCTGCCGGATGGACAATTACGCGCCAGTTATCGTGATATATGTAAAAAATTAGAATCACTTAACACGATACGCTCTGGGAATACTAACTGATAGATAGTCGTTATCAGGATATCCACAGGAAATTAAAATTATTTTTTCCATCATCTTCTCACCCTGCAATCCGATTTATGGATGAAATATCGGCCTTGACTTGTAATTACCAATTGAATTCTAGAAAGATAATATAAAGGCTACTCCAACCAAAACGCACGATGTTAATTGTAAATAAAACAAAAAGTCTGCAAAGAATTATCCTAATATTTTTTATGCGTGAAGCAATATATCAGCCAAAGGCATACCACAGCTTCGGTGGCATACCTCTATGCGATGTTCCATATTTTCAGTGACCGTGAGAAAGAATTGTGATTCAATATCATCCTTTAGCTCTCAAATTGTTCTTGGCTTTTTTTTAAATACTCAAAGAAACAAGGCAAACGGTGTCAAATGACATGATCGTGACGGCCAATTAAAATTACCACGACATGAGATATCACGGCCATTGAATTTCTTACTTAATGGAGTTATTGTTTTGTTATCAGGTGGCCAGTGACACCATCCTGTTGGACCCACATATCGCCCAGTTTCACATTCTCATTTGCTGGCCACAAGAAGTCCGCCGTCATCTAGCGATAGCGACAAACACCATTCACGCAAATGGTGTTGACGTCTCTCCTGCCTGCCACACTATAGCGCACAATAGCAATGTTTTCCGTGCATCGAATTGAGCACAAGTGCTTTTACATCTCCAATTGTGGACGCATTTGGTCGATTATGCTCACCCAAAAAAAAACACACTACACGAAATACATTTATTTTGAACGCCCATTTTCGAAAAAGGCTTCAACTACTTTAACGCGCTGCTCCATTGTGCACCTCTTCGTAATTGAATTTGTCAAACACCGAAAAAAGGAAATGGAAAATTGAGTGGAGTCAAGTTTTTTGACTCACAATAAACATCGTGCGTTTTAGTTGGAGCATCCTTTATATTGATTCAGATATTGATATTTATTGAGAATGAGTGTTTGGTTGGTGAGTTGGGGATGCTATCACTAAATATTTCAAGAAATAATATTTTTAATTAAAATTTGCTTCAAGAACAGAATTATGAACCAAAGGTATGGAAACAGATATGATCAATTATATTCAAGAACATATTTTATTAAATAAAATATTAGCGCATGAAACAGACATTCAACATGAATAGGATGATAAGTGAAGCTGCATCATGCTTTTTATCAAAAGCCACAGACATGATTTAAGTTTTGAAATATGTGGATATTTTGAGGTGGGACATCCGTGGCAATTAAAATGTATCTAGTGCTGCTTAGATCTTCTCAACTGGAGACTACAGCTATTGTCCGAATTAGCGCCAAGTTCGACTCCGCCCTCTGTCATGAATATGATGTCGAGTTATTCTGATCAGTATTAGCGCTTAGTTGTGTTAGTTACTGTCGTCCTGTTTCAATGACGCAGGCATAGCACTGCTGTTCACGGAACAAAGAGTGACAGCAACCATAAGGCGGTGCAGTAAAAATTAAAATAGCTACAAGAAATGCTCCATCTTCTCATCTCCCTTTTCCCCTTTTTTACTTCCGCGGCAATACACTGCATAAGTGGGGGTCATTCTTTGAGTGCTGGTTCCACAAAAAAAAAAACAACAACAACATCAATACCAGTTCAAGAAATAAATAAGTGAAGCAACTCGTGCTATAAAATGCCATTTTATATGAATAGTTTCTTTATAATTCCGAGAGATTTTTGCATATTCACACAATCAAAAGAGAAACTCATTGAAAATGTCCTTCGAAATATACAAGAGCAATAAAATATTTCATGTTGGAGCCGATATGGGCATCAAAATATTGGGAGGTTAATGATTTCATGATTTCAGTTTGATCACGTTTAAATCGATTGATACTGTAGAATATGAAAAAAATGTAATTCATTATCGAAATGAATTTTTGAAATCTCTTGAGTACAACCGTCGTTATTCACAGCTTCTGGAAAGTCTTTGACAATAATGTGCTACAGTCACCGTACGTCACCATTCACATTTCAAGTGCCTTGGAGCACTTAATAACATTTTTTACACCAAAATCCTTAAGCCCCTCCTTTTCGACAGCCGAAAATTGGCAAAAAGGCAATACTCTTGTAACTTTCATGACTCTAATAAGCAACCCAGGCAAGGTAAATAAATACCGACACTGGGAACACATGTTCGAAATGAATATACTAATATTGACAAATCGCTAAGCGAATAAACGTGGCCCGCGAAGCCCCTTACTATTTGAGTAGACCTCGTATGATGAATTTTTGCCCTACTGTATAAAAATAATCATCAATCAGCTCGAGCTAAGATTATAGTGCAGATTTTGGCTTTAAATTAAAGCAGACAAAATTAGGAAAACGGTTGACCGTCCCTGGAATATTCCAAAAAAAAAACATTTAAAAATATTTCAATTTTATGATATATCACGAAATCTACCGCCTCAAATCGGGTCTTTTTCACAGGAAATCTAAGTTTAATAGATTTCAAATACACACAAGCACACACACGTACACACACACACACACATATGCAGATATGGCTACAACTCTTCAGGAAAGCTTTCAAGGAGTTCAAAACGGGGAGAGATAATAAATTCCCTATTTCTTAAAATATTCAAATGTTTTAGCGGTAATTAGGACTAGAAATTAAATATTAAATTGAGAACGACATGATCAATTGTTGTTGATCCTTAAGATGAACAAGAGAAAATCAGCATCAATTTTCTTTTCAGGTTTTTCACAACACAGCAGAATAGCGCTATTTTCGAAAGCCGCTACAATTTCATCATCAGTACTCATGTATAGTTTTTTTCATTACCACAAGCACCGTTTCTCAGTTGAACTTGATAACAGTTATTATTTACACAATTTTTGTAAGGAAATTTATTTCTATTGCAACTCATGTAAATAAATTCTTTTTCATATAAAATATTTGTACAAAAAAACCACATATTATTATATTTTTACTTTTTTAAGAAAGTCTTTGCTTTATTTTAGGAATAGTATGAACATGGAAAAAGTTAAGACAGAAAAGTGGAAAATGATGGCAAATTTAAAAAGAAAATAAAATAAATAAAAGAAAAAAAGATGAAATAGAGCAGAAATGAAATGTATGAGAATTCAAAATGCACCCTGTATTTAGCGAAAATGTTACTAGTGTAATTCAACTAAAATTGTTTCTTTTAAATCGTATCACTGTGGCGATGGATTGGATGCTGTGATTGCACTCAAAGCAAGAAATTACCAGGTACCAGGTGCAGGAGCCACATTAACATTGGCCACCGAGTTGAGATGGCCAGCCAAGGGGGCGGTGTGTACAGCACCACGAGTCTTGGCCACGTAACCAGCATGTCCAGCAACAACAGCAGGAACGGCAGCATGAACAGCGGGAATACCAGCATGAACTGCATGAATACCGCCAAGAGCATGTACAGCTGGCACATGGGCTGCAGCATGAATGGCAGTGGGAATAGCACCGGGCAAGGAGATGGCGGCATGGACAGCTGCTGGGGGATGGCCAACAACTACACCACCATGCCAAGGCAAACCAGGTGATACGACGGCGGTATGGGCCAAAGGATTACCGGCAATTTGGGTTACCACACCTCCCCAGGGTAAAATTGATGACTGGACGCCCAAGGCCAAGGCCAAAGTGCACAGGGTAACAATAGCGAACTGAAGCCAAAAAATAAAAATTAAATTAATTAATTGATTGTCGTTAAACTATATTTTACACGAGTATAAATTTTGATATTTTGTTTGCACTTTAAACTCACTTTCATGTTGTGACTGAATGTGTGTTTTTGCAAGTTGACAGAAAACTAATCTTGTGTTGCTGTTATGAACTCAAGTTCTATTCTGATGTTGATTAGAATAATTTTCATATTTTTATACAAAAATTCTCCAGCTTAAAAACACCAACATAATTGATTTTATTAAAATCTCTCTATAGTAAAATGAGCCAAGCAATCGTTATGAAAAAGTAGATATTGATTAGAGAGAACAAGGAAATTCCAAATGACCTTCAAAATATTGAAAGTGCAAGTTCAAGTTGTTGCTTTTTTTGTAACACAATCTTATTTAGATCAAAAGTTTCAAGTTAGAATAATTAATATTAAGAGCCGTAATGAAACGGTGACACAAGTTATGGACAATTTCGATCACTCATAAAATTAATGTTAGTAAAACTTGTACTAGACACGCTTTGGAAACATACAACTTGTTTAGATCTATTTGAAACAAAATAAAATATTTTTTATGTATTTGAAAAATTAAAATTGCGGCTGAGATCTTAGCATTTCGTGTGGCTCTTTAGGTTCCAATGTAACGGTTTAGGCATGTACACGACAATTTGTTGTCTCTGTCTGCCTTAAGTATTTTAATATATTCAGCGACGTCACAGAATCCGATTCCGGAACGGAATTAATTGCCATAATTCGATACTTCATTAAACAAAATAAAGAAAAAATTTTTGGAATTGAATTTCTTTAATGCCTGCATTTTTGTAAATAAAATAAAAATGTTCTTCTGTGACTGTAAATTGAATACGAAAACAAATTTGACTTTTTTATTGTTCCTTTGATATAAATTTTTATTTGATTCACAACAACTGGCAAAAAAAAATTTTTTAAATTTGATTTTCTTCATATTTATCCAACGACATCGGAGGCCAGGCAGTTAAATTCTTTCGCCAATACCTTTCATTCCGAAAAATTCGTTGCATTTATTGTTTTATAAAGAAGCAAACTGCGGAATAATTTCCGTTTCCGGACACAATTGAATTTTGTGACGTGGCTGATTATAACAGTTTCGGTAGTAAAGCGAATACTGTCAATTCCGATAGCTCAGCCATTAGGTTCAGTTACAACCAAAGCCAATACGACAGGTTGTTGGCCGTGCTACTTTTCCCTTACAAATACATGTATTCTATTTCTGCTGTCGTGCAGTCGGTTGTCTGTTGTCGTGCAGTCGGTTGTCTGTTGTCGTGCAGTCGGTTGTCTGCTGTCGTGAATGTTTTTAATGCAACAGCTTATATAATTACCTCCCCCTATATAAATATAAATACGTGTCTAAAATATATTTTAAGAAAATTTTGTATGAAAAATTTTCAATAAAATACACTTCAAAAGTATTTTAAATTTCATGAATCTGGGCATTAGGTTATAACTCTAGTAAAATTGATCGCATAAATAATCGTTATCGCGGAATTGCCGTGAGTGTAGCGAGGGAGTTGCCCGAAAATGATCTAATTTAATTATTTTCTTACAACAGCTTTTGTTTATAAAAACCGTTTAAACAAATTGTTTGTGTAATTTGTTTAGGAAATTTAACCTGTACAATTGTTTTGTTTTTTAAAGAGAACTAAAAAGAAAAACACTTATATCCCCATGACACGTGCTGTAAACTTTTACTTCTTTTAGATCTTAAAAACACAAGGTTTTTTCAATTAAAAGAAGTTACGCATACATTATGAAATTATAACTGAGCAAAAATATTTCGTATAAAAACTTGCAGATTTGCTGCTACGAATCAGAATAGAACTTGAGTTCATAACAGCAACACAAAGTTTAGTTTTCTGCAAGACTTAATTTTCACCAGCATCAAAATGAAAGTAAGTTTTTGCAGTATGTGAACAGAAGATTTTGGTATATGAAATATGTAAATGAAAATATTTCTTAATTTCGTTTGCAGTTCGCTATTGTTACCCTGTGCACTTTGGCCTTGGCCTTGGGCGTCCAGTCATCAATTTTACCCTGGGGAGGAGTGGTAACCCAAATTGCCGGTAATCCTTTGGCCCATACCGCCGTCGTATCACCTGGTTTGCCTTGGCATGGTGGTGTAGTTGTTGGCCATCCCCCAGCAGCTGTCCATGCCGCCATCTCCTTGCCCGGTGCTATTCCCACTGCCATTCATGCTGCTGCTGCTGTTCCAGCCCATGTGCCAGCTGTACATGCTCTTGGCGGTATTCATGCAGTTCATGCTGGTATTCCCGCTGTTCATGCTGCCGTTCCTGCTGTTGTTGCTGGACATGCTGGTTACGTGGCCAAGACTCGTGGTGCTGTACACACCGCCCCCTTGGCTGGTCACCTCAACTCGGTAGCCAATGTTAATGTGGCTCCTGCCCCTGGTACCATCTAAATAATTTGCTTTAGTGAAGTCAACAACCCAGTCAAGTTAAAGTGTAATAAAGACAATAATTTGTTTAAAAACAGAAATATTTTAGTTTTTGGTTTTTGTATTTTTTATGGCATTTAAATATTTGAAATTTCAAAACGAGTGCTGCTGTCAGTTATTCAGAGCCAAAGTGTTAAGTTAAATTAGTGCTTTTTGTTTGTTATGCACTAATTTAATTGAGACAATGTGTCGAATAAAAGATATTGAGGGGTTTCGCTAGTTCCTACGCATATTTCAGTGGGGCTAATGCAGATCATCAGGGAACCTTTGCCCTTCTTATTTCCTTTATAAAAACAGGCAGTAAATATTGGCAACATTTTTGTAAATAAAACACATATTATGCCATGAATACTGTGTAACCTGGCACAGATAGTGTAGGAGGGGAATCCTTGCCTCGCTTGTTTTGTACAAAATGCTGTGATCACACCCATTTTAATTACTTTGATTTGATTATGGACTTTGTGCAAATTAGCAAATAAGTCAAGTCTGCCTAAAATTACCTTTAGATTGTTTTATACAATAAAAATTTTCTAAAATTTAATTTGTGGGTGCTGTTGGCTGAAGTAGTAGAACACAAGACTATGAAGCGAAGGGTCCTGAGTTCGAGCCCGCGCTGAGTCATGATATATTGTGTTGAATTCTTCTGATCAGCATTAGTGCGTGGTTGTGTTAGTTGTTGCCAGCCTGTTTCAATGATGAAGGCATAGTCACTGGTCACTGATCATAATTGGCAGCGACTGACACTATCATGTGCTAAAAGCAGAGTAACAGCACAAGCCTTCGAAGACCCTGTAGCAAAAATTAGCCGGCGAAGTAAAAAAGATTGAAATAGCTAACAAAAAAACTGTCTATCGTCTCATCTTTCCTATTGTGTCCCCTTAATACAAAATCCCCTCGATTTTAGTTCCGGCGCAATGTATTGCATATGTAGGGGTCATCCCCTGAGTGCTGGTCCTACTCTTAAAAAAAAAAAAAAAAACTTAAAATTTTTCACAGGGCGAAGAAGTCCATTTGTTAGAGAAATTTCCGTTTTTTCTCGTGTTATTAAAACAATATTTCTTAATCTGTATCACTTAAATGTGTCCCTGTAAGGACGCACTTCTTAATTTTAAACTAAAAACAAGTATTTTTTGAAATAGTTGTGGTTTTTTTATTGGATTGTTATGCGGATTAAATATGAAATAAATTTCCGCCAAATGGCCCCACGGATCTGGTGGCTCTTTTCATGAATTTCCATGACTTTCTCAAAGCGATGTGGCTGCATCTCATCTGTGTCCGATTGAATCTAGGATTTGGCATCAGACATTGTTTCTAGTTCACTCGCATAATTTCGCAATTTCACCAAAAACCACAAGGAAAAAATTGCACGTCATGAAATCGCATGATCGTGATGGCCAGGTGGCATCAAAACTGCTTGAAATAATTTGTTCACCGATGCAATAAGTCGATTGGCTCATTCGCGGTGTGGCAGGTGACCTCATTTTTCTGAAACCAATTCAATTAAGGCCACATGGACTCCATTATCATGCGAATGCGGTTCACAGTCACCGCAATTCCAGCCTCATCTCCAAACAAATAAGTCCCATTTAGGGCACCTGACGAAAATACGTTTCAAAGAATTGGTCGATGTGGATGCTGAACTCGACGATTTAGTGAATTCTCATGGAAATGCACTTTATCCGAGAAGACATAAGACTTGCATTGTGTGAACACCAAAGAAAGATCAAAGAGAAAAACCGAAGAATTGGGATTAAGTAAGACAAAACTGTTTTATTTTTTAAATTTTAATATATTATATACAAATGACTTATTTTATTAAAAAAGTTAAATCAAAATTTAATTTACAGAAGAGAGCGAAAAATCAAGAATACAAAGTGAAAATGAAAACAATTAAAAAGCCATTAACAAATATTAAGTGCAAAATTTAGATTGTATCCTTAAGCAAAATACTATTAAAACAATTTTCTTTGCTCTTCGAACAAGAGAAAGGTGAATTGAAACATCGCACTAAAGCTCCCTCAGGGAGCCTTGACTATGATGCGCTATTTACCAGGTACCGGGAGCGGGGGCTACGTTAACATTGGCCACCGAATTAAGATGTCCTTCCAAAGGAGCAGCATGAACGGCACCACGTGTCTTGGCAACATAACTGGCGGGCCCAGCAGCTACAACTGGAACAGCTGCGGCTGGATGGCCAACAACGATGGCGCCTGGCCATCCATGCACTACTGGCGATGTAACGGCTGTGTAGGAAAGAGGACCGCCGGCAATTTCGGTGATCACATTACCCCATGGAATCACAGATGATTGGGCACCCAAGACCAAAGCCAAAGTAAAGAAGGCAACAATAGCGAACTGAATTTCCAAGAAAATAAAGTTCATCTTAATGTTCAATTCGTTTCATTTAAAAAAATTTCTTTTACTTACTTTCATTTTAATTTTTTTATTTAAGGGTCTTTGTGGAGATCGCAGAAAACTAAACCGTGTGTTGCTGATATCAACTCAACTTCTATTCTGATTTCATTCGTTTCAATCCCTTATTTTTATATAAGACTCAACACCAACATTGTTGTAATTTGGTCTTTATTGGCAACAGAAAAAAAAGTTATAGCCAATTATATAAAATAAATACCTTAAGAACTACTAATTTGTTAATACGTAAAATATTAGATCTTTTCCAGAGTATAAGAAAATCTGTAACAAGCCTCTGCTCAATGAAAGTACACGTTGTAGTTGTTTTTGTAAATAGTTTTAAATGTAGAATCAAACACAATTAGATCAAGAGATTTAAATCTGAAAACATTCAATATTAAATTACAATGGCTGGCTCATAAACCTGTCAGTTATAAGACACACTTAATAACCAGCGTCGATAAAGATCACCAGTAAATAAGACAACTTTATACACTGAGAAAAATTACTATTCCATTTATATATACACTTTCACCATTCTTTGGGAAGGCTATGGAAAACTAATTATAGAGAAATATCACAGCAATCGAGAAAAATATAACTTCAAAATAGACTAAAGCCCATCAAAAAAAGATATATATTCCAAAAATAATATTGAAATTTTAATATCCATAGGGCACTGCTACACGTTCGATATATATTGAACGCGATCCTGTATCGCGATATTTATTGAACGTGTAGCATCAGTATTGATGGATCGCGATCCATACCGCAGAATGGCCTAAAATATGAAATCCAGATCGTGGATCGTGGATCGCGTGATATATATTGAACGTGTAGCATTTTCATGATATTATATCGCGATACGTTAACCCTTAATAGCCTACTGGTCCCGCTAGGTACCAGCCAGGTATTTGTTAAATTTTTCAGGTAAATAGAAATTGCGAAGAAAGTTGTAGAGTCAAATATGTTTAGAATTGCAAGTTTTATAACAGTGATTTTTTTCCAGCCAAAAGAAAAAATCAGGCTATTAAGGGTTAATAAGAAGTGAAATAAAACAAATAAAATAAAAGACGCAGTGCAAAATATGTAACAAATAAAAAGTAAAAAAGTTTATTACATTTGTGTAAAGTTTGTTTTAAAAGGCTAATGGCAGAGGATAGCGAAAGCGAGTGGGTTCTGCCGGCAGAACCGGATTTAACGACCGAAAAAACTATTTAGAAAGACTTCATTTTTAATTTGGAGGCATTGCCGGAGTTGTAGGACTCGTCGACTAAAGCTTTTTTCTGGTTTTCTCTCGAAATTTTTTTAATAAATGATCCGCACAGCACAAAAATAACGTAAATACTGACGCGATAAATATTGAACATGTAGCATACGCTCGTGATCCATCAATCCATTAAAATGGATCGCGATCCAAATATCACAATATATATTGAACGCGTAGCAGTGCCCATATGAACGCATATATTCAATTCACTTAAGAAATTTCTTTAAGTGTAATCACATGCATGTGTATTTGCGTTAGATATCATTAAATATTACTGCATTCCATTTTTGTAATCAAACCCGTAACTAATTCTTATTTACCTTTAATGGCATCCAGTTTTTCATAATGATCGTATTCTTGAACTTCTGTGTCAGTCTCTTAACAAAGCAAACAACTCACCCCTACAAAATTTTAAACTAAATTTAGTTCGCTCAACGTGTTTGCTACACTACACATATATTTTTTTAATCGGACTAGCACTCAGGGGATGACCACTGCATATGAAGTGCAAAGCGCCGGAACTAAAAAGGGGTGTGGATGGTATTGAGGGGACAGATGACGAAAGCTGAGAAGATGGAGAATTTTTTGTAGCTTTCTCAACCTTTTATTTCGCTGGCTGATCGTGCCATTCGCTGCCAGTTATGTTCAGTGATCGGTGAACTAACACAACCATGCACTAATGCTGATCAGAAGAATTCCACACAATATTCATTACCAAGCGCGGAGTCGAACTCTGGATCCTGTACTTCATACCAACAGCAGCCTTATGCATATTTGATTTGCTTTAACTTTATTAAAGTGTGTTTTTTATAGAGCGACACAAGTTTAAATTATAATAAAACATGGAAATATATTTTTGATATCAATGAAATGAGTTTTATTGGAAAGAACATTTTATGAAATTAATGTTGAAATATGATTTCTCTCATGTGGCCTCCACGGCTGGAGCGTAGAAGGCGCAATCTGGAACACCAATTTCCAACAACCTTTTGTAGCATTTTGCAGTCGTATTTCGCCGATACTACTTCGAATTTATTTATTTCCAGATCTTCAATCGTTTGTGTTTTATCGACGCAGACAAGTGACCATAATTAATTGGGCCATTAAGTGAAATTATTTTTTCATTAAAAATTTCTTTGAGCAAATCAATTGTAGCGCCCGCACGATGAGCTTGACGAATAGACAATTATTTTGATTACAAATTTTAAGAATTTGCATGCGTTGCTCTGGTCGATTCATAATGAAATTTCAAAGCAAACTAAACATAAGGCAGCTATCAGCTGTTAAATGGGTGCAGTGATACCAACTCTAATAAAGCAGTGATGCCAACTTAAAATTGTGACTCTATAAAAAACACCATTTATATCAATGAACACCACATAATAGTTAATAGATGTGTTTATGTACGACGTGTGTTCAAAAAATTAGATGAACAATTATTTTTCACAAAAGCACTACCCCACTGCCTTTACTATCAGAGTAAAGGTAGTGGGATTCATTTCCATTCTAGAGTCTGAACTGTGAAAATTTCTATTATTATTGTCGGCTAATTAATTTGTGATGCAATTGATACTTTTTTTCGTGGCATTTACTAAATAAATATGTGAAAATTCGTATAAGCCACGTACATGATAGCCCAAGTGGGCTAACTGAATTTGGGTAAATTTAATGAAGCCGTTTTCAAACTACGAGGAAATACCCGAGACGTGCACTTATTGTTAACCATTTTTAATTTAATTTTTTGTTTGTTTTATGTAGCATGCAGCAAAGTCATTATCGATATCATTTTTAAAGAGTTTCAATAAAATTCTTGTTATACTTTATAGTGATCACAAGCACTTGTTTTTTATTTGTTGTTATTTCTAACCACATAAATACTCTTGCGCTTTCCGTTGTCTCATTTTCACAGAAAGATTGCTAGAAATTGTTTAATTATATGTAACTTTTTTATTATATTTTTTTTTTTTATAAAAATTACCAACTTTACAGCAGCCAGAAAAACAGAACAGACCCACCGCCATACAGCTGTTTAGCAGTTTGTCTGACTACAAACAAGTTCTCGTATGTTGCATTAATTCAGTGACAATTTGACGCCCATTCAATTATTTGCGTATGTGGATTTGACCACACCTTATCCGTGTTAAATAAAAAAAGTTCCGCAAACACTTCGACTGCAAGATTATTGTTATTCTTTTTTATTTTTTTAATCTTTCCTATAAATAATTTTACAATTTTACACATGTCATACAAATGTATGAATATAACAGGAGATGGTCAATTAGTTGGAGACGAGAGAACATTTTGTGGGCGAGTTCTCATTAAATTGTTATTGTCAATAAAGTAGGGGCGAACAAGTGTTAAAGGAAAACCATATTTTATTTATGACAAGAATACACACGGCAGCTATTAGTTATTCTCGAAATGTTATCAACAGTTTCAATTGAAATTTACCGATTGAAATAAATCAAAGGAAACGCCAAAATAGGGAAAAACAGTCATGTTTCAAAAGAAATTACTAAAACAGAAAAAAAAATCACCGAGATGAACGAAACAGTTTAGAATTAAAGTAAAAAGCTAAAAATTAGAAAGAGTTTATGATCAATTAAAAGTCGTATTGCATCTTGTCAAGGCAATTTGAAAACACTTAAAACTTCTATTTTCCGCTGTGCGAAATCTTTTATAACCCTCACCACCGTTTGTTCTTCCACCCCTTTAAGCATCTTTCTGATTTGCAATATAAATATTTTTTCTTCCAAAATATAAAATATGTTTGACTATCAAAACAAAAATTATTTTTGTTTTGACAATTTATTATTAGTCTTAAAAATCCAGCTCTGGCGCTGGCGTTCTAGATTTCTAAAGCCAATGAATTTTTGCCAGAAAGATGCATATTTATAAAATAAAAATGCTTAATTTATAACGAAAAAAAATTCAGCAGTTTACTTTTAGGCACCAAAAAAAGTTTCGATTTACCAACCCTGGAATCGTCCTTTTGATTTGGTTCGATTTTTAATACCAATTTAATTATTCCTGAAGTATAAAACAGCTTTAATTTAAAAACAATTAAAAAACTAGTTTTAGCTGGTTACTTTTATATAGCAAAACTAAATTGAAATTTTCCATCTCTGGAACTGACTCTCTTTCCATTTCTAATATCAATGACTTACTTTCAAAAATATCTTTAATGTATAAAGAAAAACAAAAAATAAATTATTTTAGTTGGTTACTTTTATGTAACGAAAACAGTTTCAACTGTCCAACCCTGGCTGGAATCGTCCTTTTGATCTTTCTGAATTTCAAAAAAAATATATATCTTTATAAAATTAAATTAAATTAAATTAGTCGTTAAAAAATAAAATTTAGTTTTACATAAACAAACTTTAAATTTTCCAATTCTGCAGCTGTCTGTTTTGGCTTTTTCAAATATATGAAATATTTTTTGTGTACAAATAAAATTAAAAAATTTGTTTTAGTTATTTACTTTTATGTACAAAGAAAAAGTTTCAATTGTCCAACATCGTTTTTTAATTTTGCTCGACTTTTAATACCAATTTAATTCCTTAAGTATAAAATAACTTTAATTAACAAAAAAACCGAAAATAAATTTAAATTTTCCAACTCTGAAACCGTATTTGGAATGTTTCAAAAGCGAATGATTTTCAATAGCACTTTATTTAGGACTATTTCCAATACATCGATTCAACACCGAAGTCTCTGACTTTTTTGGCCCTTCAAAAAATCCATTTCACATACAGACAGACGGACAGATGGACATGGCATATTCCACTTGTCTATTTATGGCATCCCCTATTAATATTGTCTTAACCACAATATACAAAATTCTAGTAAAATAAATTTTTATTAAAAAAATTATAAAAAAATGCATAACAATAAAAAGTGTGACTATTAAGGAAACATCCCTGCAAGAATTTTTTATTAATAATTACCATCATCCGAAGAACGATGCAATAGATTAGCTGTTCTGCCCATAAGCTCCTGCAGCACCTTATGTGAAACTCTCCGTGCTTTTTATATGCAAACAAAAAAAATTTGCATGCTACAAGTTCCATTAAAAAATTCACCGTGTAAAATAACTTGATTCAAATGATAAAAAAAAATCTGCCTTATCGGTTGCAATCTCATTATTATTTTCACTTTTATAATTGTGCCTTCACATACTTTCAATACAGCCGCCACAACTGCAAATGCAATGAAAATGAAAGTTGTTGACTTTTAATTTTTTTCTTTTTTTCTTTATCGTACATACAAAAATGGTCATATTCTTAAAACAAACAAAAATGCAAATAAATTTAAATATTGACTCACAGTAGCGTTTGCACTCAAAGCCAAGTCAATTAATCTCACTTGATGAACGAAAGTCTACAATTAAAACTCGATTACGTTAATCATAGACAAGAGGACAGAGAAGAGAGTTGCACTTGATTTTGGCACACAAAAAAAATTAAATCTGACAAACGAAATCTTATCCTGAGATTTGATGTCAAAGACTTGAAAGTCGTATTGGAAAATGGAGAAATAGTTTTAAAGCAAAATAGCACTCCAATGACGCATTTTCGTTGAGTATTAAATTATTCATGTATGTAAGTAGCGGGTGCTTTTTTAGATGCATCATATAAATATTGTTGGAATGCACGTTTTTTTATTATTATAAAAAATTATCTAACATTTCATAAGCTTTATGTTTTAAATATGATTTCAGGCATTTCTTCACGGCTAGGCCATTAGAATCTTTTGACAATAAATATGGCGTCGATGGACACTTATTTCGAATGCTTCAATAATTGCTGGTCCTTCGGCAATAGTCTTAAAAAGCAATGCCGAGGCGTAATTATGTTTTACATAATTTTGATGTATACAAATAAGTGCATGTTTTGGGTATCTCCTCGTAACTTGAAAAGGGTTTCATCAAATTCAGCTGAATTTAGATGGTCCACTTGGGCTACCGCATACGTGGTCTATAAGAATTTTCACATGTTTATTTAATAGATATGTAAAAATTAGCCTGCTTAGCCTGCCAGTTACTTTTGCTGCCTTATCGGCTGCGTATTGTAAGTGAGCCTGCAGTCCAATTTGTCACCCAAATATTATACCGCTTTCTTAGTTATTAAGGGCGTCCATTTGCATGTCCATTTTTAGGGATATGTCACTTCGCGTCATCAGGATGACATTTGTTTTGTTTCTGGCTAGCTGTAGCCCATGGTCCTTCAGCCATATTTGAGTTCTTATCATAACTTGATTTAACTTTCTTTTGGTTTCGTCTATATCTCATACTGAGATATAGACGTGGCTATATCGCTCCGTAGCCTACGAGGTGTGCGTCTTCTGGCATCTCTATCTTCATAATGTCATCGTAGGTCGCATTATTATTATTATCATTATTATTATCATTATTATTATTATTATTATTATTATTATTATTATTATTATTATTATTTACATTTCTCTATCTTGGGTACATTAAAATAATACATTTTTAAGGCCTTACCCCATTACAAAATATACATATTATCAGCCCAATTATGAATAATCAGGTATGTGATGAAAAACGATCGTTTTGAAAAGTAAAATCAATTTTGAAAACGATAATGTAGTGATGAATTTAGATTGATTTCACATTCCATTTTTGTTTTATACCGCTTCATTCCTCTACAAAAATGCAACCATAAGTATAACATGCAACCCTGTATTTGTTTACTATAAAGTGAAAACAATTTTAAATTTGTACAAAAGTAAACTTTTAACAATAAAAATAGATTTCAATTTAAATAGTATGGCATTCGTTGCAGCAGCATTTTTAATTGCATTGGAAGAAGAAAATGGTGCTGAAAACTTAAGAAGGAAGCAACTACGAGATGCTTCAAATCCGTTGGATTTACCAGCAGATATGTATGTCCAAATGTATTTTTTAAGGAAGATTTAATTAATTGTTTATTAATTTATTTTTATACAGATTTATGCAATGCTTCAGATTAAATAAAGAGGGTTTTATGATAGTTTTAAATTTTTATTTGAATATCTTTTGGACGTGCCTGGATTTGTATCGATTTCTTCTTGATCTGTCCTCTTTCTTTTGTTTGTAGTCGATTTGCTAGATCCACTTGGCTGCTCATCTTCTTAAGATGAAGTAGTGCAACTGTCACTTTCTATTCCAGCAGCTTTTGCATTTTTTATGCCATCTACAAAAGAATATAGGCCACATATCTGTCCTATAACCTCCTCTTTTTTGATATGTAGATTTGGTTGTACGGACCACCACCTGTTGCAACAACTTCTTTTTTGTTTATAGTTATTTTCTTTTTGATTGCCGCTTTCCAGCATGTCCATATCTAAAAAATTCGATATTTAAAAATAAAATGTATTAAGAAACATTCTTCTTTAAGCCATACCTTTTTCCACCCAGTCACGTCATGTACTGGAGGACCCAAGCTATTTAAGCCTTTAACTAAATCCTTCCAAAGATTTTCGGTGTTAATTCTATCACCTCTGGTGAATCCTTTAGCCACATCAGTGTGATTTTGCATAAAATCAATTAAAGCATCTTCCTGACGTAAATTCTTGTGTCTTCCCCTTAAATACAAAAGAAAAATCATATTGTATCATATTTTTTAGAATAAAAATGTACTTACATTTCCTTGATCTTTTCAAATGAATAAGAAAATACAAAAAGATACCAGATTCAACCTTGTTTTGAAAACAATTTGAAACTGATATTATCGTTTTGCATCACACAGCAAAACGATTGTTTTTACTTGAAACAAAATGGAATATGAAATCGATTAGACAAAACGATAACAGAACTCACATCACACCTTTTATCGTTTTCAAATTGTTTTTGTGTCTTAATTGATTTTCATCACATACCTGAATAACTCCCCGGGAATTTTCTCTCTTTTCCCTTATTCTAAATAGAATCTCCCCGGGAGATTTTTCCCTTCTCCTTTTTCCCTTATTCTAAATAAACTTCGAAAAAAATAAATAAACCCGAAATGCTACACTAACCATTATTTGTTATATTTAAAAATATTTTTTTCAGTACTGATGCTTGTTTTTCACAAAAATATTTTTCACGTTTTAAGTCAAAACAAAACAACTGAAAGCAAAACAGTTGACTGCGAAAATTCGAAATTCCCTTTCCCATAATACTGTTCTCCCCGTCTGTTTAGAATAATGGAGTTTTATTCCCGAGAAAATGAATTCCCCGGGAACTCTTTTCCCCGGGAATATTTATAATTGGGGTGTATATCAATAATTTTTATATCTAAAATCTAGTTCATGAAATTTCTTGTTATGAGACAGGTATCAATGATTACAGACTTCTGCATGACATCAACAAGGTGTTGGCGGAGCCCAATGGTGTACATGTTTCTGCATAATTGTTTATCAATCACACCTTCAGCGTTTATTATGATGGGGATAATTTTAATTTCCCCGAGGTTCCAGTTTCTTCTAGTTTCAACCGCTAGGTCTGCATATCTATTAATCTTCTCAGCATATGTTCGACTAATATTTCTGGTAGCCGGGACTGCATGGACATCAATGAAGAAGGCAATAAGTTCTTTTTTCTCAACGATTGTAATATCAGGACGGTTATGGAGTCTCGTATGGTCTGAGTATATCGTTCGGTCGTAATAAATTTTTACGTCCTCATTTTCCATTACTGGTACCGGATTAGACCTGCAGTAAGGCATTTCATCCACTTGGAACCTGTATTTTTTAAGAAGGTTATTCTGAACGATTTTCACAACGTTCTTATGTCTTCTTGTGTACTCATTTTGTGCTAGATTGCTGCATCCTGATATTATGTTACCAATGGTTTCGATTTGGCTCATACATCTTCTGCAGAAGTCACTGGTTACACTTGGATCTTTTATAACAGTTTTTCTATAATTTCCCATTGGAATAACCTTATCTTGTATAGCTATCATAAAGGCTTCGGTTTCTGCAAATATGTTTACATTAGTTGGCCATTTGTTTGACATCAGTTTATTAACATTATCGGCGTTTATGGATCTGTAGAATCGGCCATGTATAGGTTTAATCGAACATTTTTGCTTTTTCGACATGATGTCTTCTGCTTGTCGATTAAAATTTCCATTCACGTTTAGAGGTGTGAGATTAGTGTCTGCTTCCGTGATTATCTTTATGAGTCCAGATCTGCCTGATTTTATTTAGAAATACTGACCAAGAGACTCTATCTGATTATCATGTAGTGTTTGGAGGTCAACCAGCCCAAAGCTATACGAAAGAATGGGAACAGCATATGAGTTTATGGCTTTTATTAAGTTTTTTCCATTCAAATTAGCTTATTTTATTTTATTTAACAAAATTTACTGAACATAAATTCTCAGCTGTCAAACTATTGTTATCGATGTCGACACTTCTCCAGCAACAGGGCACACTGATACAGGTAGGAGCGATAGCCCATACGGTTATTTTGTTTTTGGGAGAAATTCTAATACAAACGTCAAAATTTCTTTACATATTTACATACATACAAAATTTAAAAGCAAATGTAGAAACAAACATGTATATTTTGTTTTTGTACTTTTTCGTTTTGCTTTGCTCTACACAATTAATTGTGACGTTTGAATTAGAATTCACAAAAACAAAATACATGTAGGTTTTTATTTTTGTAAAACCGCTCCTACCTGTATCAGTGTGCCCTGTCCAGCAATAAAAAAAACACCCAATACTGATGTAGAAAAATCGATGACTACATTTTTACAATAATAATAAAGTTTTTAGTGATAATGAAGCAAAAGTCAGTACAGCGACAACGAAACAATTCATACGCATTTAATTTATTTTTTTTCCAATGCCTCCATATGGGTGCTAATAATTAATTTTTTGTTTTTATTTTTATATACATGCATACATATATAAAAATATATATATTTTTTTTGCAATTTCTGCTAAATGTTAGCAAAGTCATATTTCGCTCTCCTGAAAACTTGTTACAAATAACACTTAACTGGTTTTGTTAGCGCAGCGTCGCTATTTATTAATAATATAATTTTGCAATAAATATCACAGAAGAAATATTTTTATTATATATTTATTTCTTGCTAACATGTCTGAATGAAATATAATTCCTCTGTTCATCATCTATACATGTTTGTATGGATGTATGTGATGCATATAAAATAAAACAAGTATTAAATTGTCTTGTTGCATTTTCATTCAGAAAATCAGTAGCAAAGCCACAAAGTAAATGATACTCTGTGGCTGTAGCATAATTTTTGTGGTGTACTATATACGCCATAAAAGTTGATTCCCTCTTGCCGTGAAGTGAAAATGTTCATGCTGTACTGATACTAATAAAATGTGTCTAAGAGACCCAAATATATAAAGATAATAAGACGTAGTAACTTGCGAGAAATATTTAATAATTATAGGTGTTGTTTTTTATACACCCCAATTATAAATATTCCCGGGGAAAAGAGTTCCCGGGGAATTCATTTTCTCGGGAATAAAACTCCCTTATTCTAAACAGACGGGGAGAACAGTATTATGGGAAAGGGAATTTCGAATTTTCGCAGTCAACTGTTTTGCTTTCAGTTGTTTTGTTTTGACTTAAAAAGTGAAAAATATTTTTGTGAAAAACAAGCATCAGTACTAAAAAAATATTTTTAAATAAAACAAATAATGTTTAGTGTAGCATTTCGGGTTTATTTATTTTTTTTCGAAGTTTATTTAGAATAAGGGAAAAGGGAGAAGGGAAAAATCTCCCGGAGAGATTCTATTTAGAATAAGGGAAAATAGAGAAAATTCCCGGGGAGTTGTTATTCATAACTGGGCTGATAGTGCGATCCATGGGGCCAGTGTTCCAAGTAGAAATCATGGACTTTCGTTGCTTTTGTAAAGGGATTATTGCTCTGGATTAGTCTACCATCATGGACAACAACCGGATATTTGACATTATTCGAGAGGAAGTTTACCTCTGGTTACTTTTGTATAGAAATTATTGCTCCGACATAGTTTACTATCATGGACAACAACCGGATATTCAGCAATATCTGAGACGAAATTTATGAAATTTACCAAGTTTACCTTTGCCATCTTCGTTCTTTTCAATAAAAACCTAATTAATTCATATAAACGGTGGTCCAACCGAAACGCACGCTTTGTAAATAAACCAAAAAGAAGTTTTCAGAGAATTAATTAAAATATTTTTTATTATGATAGAAGAGTCCATGACAATTATGTGTGAAGGAAAATATCAGCCAAATGCTCGCTACGACTTCGGTGATGGTCCATATTTTCAATGACTCTGAGAAATAGTAAAAGTTCAATGTCGTATTATCTCATCCCTTAACTCTAATAAAGTACTTTTACTTCTAATAAAGTACTTTTAATTTAAAAACAAAAGTATTCTTTTCTTTTATTTTTACTTTAAAATCTTAATTTTCCATACCTGTTCTATAGACTCTCACTTCTTTCATGCGTCATTCGTTCTCACTGTCTAGTTTCTGTTTTAAATTTTTATTTATTTTGTAGTTTCTTTTCCATAGTCATCGCTTAAAGTGGACAGTGTAATTGAAAACGAAAACGAAATTATTTGTTTTATTTTCCTTTTTAGTATTTAGTTTTCATGGCAAGTGATGGGAGAGAAAGGTGATTGTGACGTGTTTATTAAGGTGACCATTCAAAGCAGTTAAATGATTTTTAAAATGTTATTCAAACTGCATGAGATTTTAAAATCATATTAAAAAAAGATATAATGCTGGAATAAAATTTTTCAAGGCATTTATTTTTTTTTAATATAATATTCGGTTTATATTCGTCGTGACTACATCCGATCAATCCAACTTTTTACTACTATCGCAATAAATCAGGCCGTGTGGCATCAATGTTAGCTTGAAAATTGGCTGCCAATATTTCAAGAAATGCTAGTTTTTTGACAAAATGAATAGGATTAATTTTGGTAATAAAACGATTGTTGAATTCAGTCAGCAGTCGCCATTAAAATTAACGGCAGCTGCTTCCTCATTTAGAAGGACTGATGATGCTGCCACCATTTAAGCCGCATCAAACAGTATATATTAACGGATGAAATGGTGATTCGTGAACGGCTTGATTGTATTTTCCTTATTAAAAAGGGGCTAAATTGCGCCATTTCATATCGATCGAACTTGTTACTTAAATTGTAAGGAAATTTCGTTGAATAATTTGGACTCCGAACTGACATCCATCATTAAATACAATTCTTTGATAAAAACGTTCCAAGAGCTTCGCGAACAGATTTATTATTATTATTATTTTATTATAATAAAGTTCCACAATTTGAAAGCGACGTTCTGCCTTTAAATGATTTATGATGACTAGAAAAATATTACTGAACAGAAATATCAACATTCTCAACTGTCAAATCATAGTTATCGATAATTCTCTAGCATCTAAAAAAAACACCCGATATATTCTCGTATATAGAAATTATTTAAGGAAATAATTAAACATGTGTGATCTAATTGCTTTTAATAATATTTAAAGTTTGGAAATGTCAGAGTTGGATAACGCATTTGCTGGCAATTCAAAATAAACAAAAATGTTTGAATGATTCAGAAGCCGGTTTACAGATATTTTGGGTCCGTTAAATTTGCTGCTCCTTTATTATGGACCAGATGTAACAATTTGATAATTCCGCGCAAAAAAAAAACAACTCGATTCGTAAGGCTACAGCCTAAGATTTTGCAATGTATTTCTTAGGAGGAAAAAGCGAATCTTAAAAAAATTCTTGATCATTAAAGGTAATTTTCAAAAGAAACTAAGAATTAATAGGATATAGAGCTGCCAGACTTTTCATAAGCATTTTGCCGACATTTTCTTTTACCTGGCGAGAAAATCCTTAAAATTCCTATATATTATTTTTAAAAGGAATTAATACAAACCAATTTTACAATTTTGTAGATATTTCCTTGAAATAAAAATTTTACGAATTAATTGAATAAAGCTGGTCACCCTAAATTCCAAACTATTCCATTGTGTTCACTGCGTTAATGTGAAATGATGACGACCTGTGTTTCATGAATAAGTTTTTGGTTTTTTTTTTCTTTTTCATTTAATGTTTTTCTATGGCTTGTCTAGTGCATTGTTTGTTGTAGTTGGATGTTGTATTTGGATGTCTCGTACACATGTCCATATCAGAGTTCTACTCGCTATCCGCAATCCAATGGGGAATAATGAGGAGAAAAAAAATATAACAAAACAAAGTACAATAACGAAAAAATTAAAAACAAAACAAAAAATAAATAAATAAAGCTTCACAAACGAAGATATCAACTGGTACTCGTACTGGTTAGCACAACTCTGCTGTTGTTGTTGTTTACATGCGGTGCAATAAAGACGTGCAACAAGTGAAAAATATTGCTTCTCTACGGCGCGTTTAAAAAATTTATTGTTGATCAAACTTTAAAGACTGCAAGAGCTGAAAATTTATCTAAAGCAATTTTCGATGCCATGGGAAATTTTAAGTTGAGACGAATTTTCGTTTTTGTAAATTAAAGTGTATAAAAGAAGTGTAAAAAAATAGTGCAGAATCAATGAACAAATAATTTAATTGTAAGCGCATCATTTGTTATGTCCCGCCGCCACTGAGTGATAAAAAGGAAATAATTAATTTATGAAAATTAGCTGAGCTAAAGAACAAAACAGGAAATTCAATAAGATTCGAGTTGGTAATTTAATTGAATTCTTATGCTGCGGATTTTACAGTTTCAAGTGCAATTAGTGGTTAAAAATAAAAAAAGGAATATTTATTAAAAACAAATTCTTGCACTGACAATCAAGCATTAAAAATCAATATAAAAAATAATTGTATAAAAACACAGAAGTAAACAACCTCATCAGAAAAACTGCGACAACTGCAGATTAAATTATTGTGAGTGGGAAGGTTCGTGTGAATTTTTTTTATCGTGTACCCTACGTTTTTTTAACCTGCATTTTTTTATTGAAAAAGGTATAAAATTGTTTTAAAATGCTGATATTATTATTTGTAATATTTAATATATTTTCGTGTTTAAAATAAACCTATTTAATTATGCCATACAAAAACAATATTAAATTTTTTATGACCTCTGGTCAGTGTTGCCGCTGTGGTTACCTTGAAGCAAAGTTTATTATTTTTGGTTTTTGATTGTTGTATATATTTTCCATGTGCAGATGTGTAAATTTTTAAGGCAGTACTTTTCATACGAGTACCCTTCACCAAAGTTGGTGAAAGCGTATATAAGGATTTGTCATTCCGTGTGTAATTTCCACAATATTTTGAGTCGTTATGGATAGAAAAGTCAAACAAGCGATTTCCATCTGTCCGCCGTTTTTTAAAGCGGTTATGCCAGAAAAGTTGCAGTCTTTGGTTTTGAATATATTGGAAATAGTGTTAAATAGTTTTGCTATTAAAAATCAGCAAAATCCAAAATATGGTAGCAGAGCTGGTAAATTTAAACTTGATTTTGGTTTGTAAAAGCAAGTAGATAAAACTCGTTTTTATTTTTTTGTTAATTAAACTATTTTATACTTCAGGAAGACTTAAATAGGTTTTAAAATCAAACGCCATCAAAAAGACTCTTCCAGGGTTGGACAATTGAAACTTTTTTTGGTATATAAAAGTAACCAACTTCACACATTAAACATATTTGATATTTTTGAAAGAAAGCTATTGGTATTAGAAATCAAAAAAACCAAGAGGACAGCTCCAGAGCTGGAAAAATTAAAATATTTTTTATTTAAAACTTACTTTTATTTTTTGCATTAAACATATATGATATTTTTGGAAGAAAGTCATTGATATTAGAAATAAAAAAAAGCCAAGCGTGTCAGCCCCAGAGCTGGAAATTATAAAAAAAAAATGTTATATAAAACTAACTTTTTTTGCTACATAAAAGTAACCAACTAAAAGAATTTTTTTCTTCATACATTAAACATATATGATGTTTTTGAAAGAAAGTCATTGGCATTAGAAATCAAAAAAGCCAAGAGAACAGCTCCAGAACTGGAAATTATAAAAAAAAAATTTATATAAAACTAACTTTTGTTTTTTTTATGATTAAATTAAACTTTATAAAGAAATAAATAAAGATGGTTCCAGGGTTGGACAATCAAAACTTTTTTTGCTACATAAATGTAACCAACTAAAAGAATTTTTTTTCCTTTTTTTATACATTAAACATATTTGAGATTTTTGAAGAAAAAAAGTCATTGGTATTAGCCCAAAATGGCAGCTCCAGGGGCGGAAAATTAATTTTTTTATATAAAACTAACTTATATTTATATAGTTATTTATTTATTTATATATTTTTTTGTGATTAAACATATTTTATAAAGAATTAAATTGGTATTGAAAATCAGAAAGATCAAAAAATGCTTCCAGGGTTGGAATATATGTGCATATACACTCGAGAGGTACATAAATGAAGAGTATATAAAGTTCAGTGCAGCCAAATCTAAGAGTTTTGGTTATTTGTAAGTCAACATATTTAAAAATTTAGTTTTTAAATCAAATTGTGTAATAGTTTTAAAAAGTAGTACAAGTACTGAAGTCCTTCATACGACGCCGAAAATAGTTTAAAAAACAAAGTAAACAAAATTTACTATATAATAAAAAATAAAAAATACTGACTTAGCTTAATTATTCTTGCTGTGTATACGTGCGTCCAAGTACGAAAGATGAATAATAAACGCGTTGTCTAAACTCCCTGCAGAGTGCATATCTACCCAAGGATTCGAAGCAACCGACTGTAGCTCTCTCATTTAAATATTAGAAGAAAAAAAAAAGTATTTATGGCGCCGGCAATAATTTGTTCTTTTTGTTTTTAATTTGATTTCCACAAGTAAACTTTTATGCATTTTTCAATGCACATACTTGCATGTCTTCTGCCTCGTTTCTTTAAAATTCATTGTTGTTTAGTTTTGTTTTGTTGTCGTTTTAAATATTTCATCTGTTGGCTGCTTGATAATATTTAGTTTTGTCGTTTCACGCTGACACAAAGTCCAGCCAGCTAGTCAAATACAAATTGCAGCAGACGCAAACACACCCACGCCGTGTTTCTAAAAAAAAAAAAGAAGAAAAACGAAATCGTACAAGTGACAACAAATTGCTATTTAACGCTTTTAAAATTAAAACATGCTGTTGTGTTTCACAAGGTGTGCTTTAGTTTTCGGAGAAAAATGTAACCTTTGAACTCAAAGGTAATTTATTGATTTATTCGTTTTTTTTTTGTTTTTGGTTTTTTCTTTGTATACGCCTCATTAGTGTTATTCAGGAACTTGTTATCTCTGAATACGCATATATAATTTGTATTGTCATGATACAACATTGTTATCAGATTGCTCAATAGGCAACAATCGATTTCATTGTTGGTAAAAGTCAGCCAGCTACTTTACACTGTGAAGCAAAACTGTTAATAAATACATGTTTTTAAGTAAGGAAAATGTTATTAATTTTTTTTATTTATTAATTTTAAATACTAACTGGATGGTAACGCTCTTTTCTGTTCAAAAGCAATTAAAATATTGGTGATTATAATCTCAATTAGAAAAACGTTTACAGGCTGTTCAAAGACAAACGAGAAGATGTGAAAGTGAAAAGAAAACTGGAGAATCACCGAATCACTATTAGATAAGTTGCTGAGTATATTGGCCAACAGGTGCGGCTTATATCATGCAATAAGATAAGATAAGAACTTTTATTCAGACTCAAGTTCAAATCTGCAATCGGAAAATTAATTTATTTTAAGAATTTTTATTAAATTCAAGTTATTTTTATTAACAGTGTTATATTTTCTTACTTTTCTTATCTATAATCTTATTAATAAAATTAATAAGTTCGAGAAATTTTTGGCAAATTTTGAGCATGAGGCGTGCGGCAGCGAAGATCATTCTATGATCATGAGTAACATAATCGTACCTCAGACTAAAGCCTACATTTTCTTGTTCCCAAAATTGAAGAGAGCCATGAAAAGTCAGTGTTTTCCGCCACAAAAAATGCTGATGAAATTTTTAGAGAAAAGTTAAAATTCACATTATTTGTTGAACAGACAATTTTTAGTTCACTCCAAAACTTATATACATTAAAAAACATCGTGATACCAGTAATGTTTTTATTATCTTTATTTAATTTTTTATTTTTTTATTTTGTTTTTTTTTATCTATAAAATGGTGTTCAGAGATCCATTTTTAATTGAGTCAATATGCACTTTATTAACATAATTATCTTCCTGTTGGCATATACAAAATTTAATCAATTCAATTAATGTATGACAACTAAAAGAAAAATGTTTTTATATTCGTGAGGACTATAAGTTGAAATCTGGGATATTTTTTTCTCTTTTTGTTTTTTTTTTTTAATTGCTAATTAATACTAAATTTAATTCAATAATTTAACTTTAACATGGCTCGACGTATAATGTCTATGTTTTTTTCTACTTTTCCCACAATTTAGGTGCTAAGTCTCGACTAACTTTGTTCAGTGATTTGCGTTTTGCTCACTAAACACACCTTTTAGCAGCGATAAAATTGTAATTTTATTAAATATTATAACAATTTCATATTGAACAATAATTAATTCAAATTTTATATGAATAATTGAGTGCCGATTATTACGATAATTGTGGTGCATGTCTGAAACCCGTCTTGTATAAATATTTTATTTTATATATTTATGTTTTTAATTACATTTCAAAAATTTTCAATCTATTAATCCCGATCATACATGTTCCAGCGTGACTCGCTTCCATCACTTGAATGGTGATCATCTCTGATATGCAAGACATTAAATATCCACACTTCAGTTGTAATTAAAAACAATTTACAAAACTTGAAACTTTTGCTTTGCGACAAAATAAAAGTATTTAAAATGCGGATGTTGTAGAGATTTTTTTTTTCAATTAAAAGTGATTTGCAAATCAATGCAATAGATAAAATTAGATGGAATACAGTTTACAAACTATTACACTAAGGCATTCGGCAGCAAAAGTCACAATTCAATCTTGCTGATTCAGAATATGTGGAAACCTTTTCCCAACATTTCCTAATAAAAATGAGGGATGAATGTAAATTTAATTTCTCGAACTTATTAATTTTATTATTAGATAAGAAAATACTATTATTATTAGAAGAAAATATAACACTGTTAATAAAAATAACTTGAATTTAATAAAAATTCTTAAAATAAAATAATTTTCCGATTGCAGATTTGAACTTGAGTCTGAATAAAAAGTTCTTATCTTAATATAAAAAAAACAGGGATATTATTCCACACTTTCTCTTGACTGAACAAGAAGAATAAGAAAATATCAAACTAGAATTAGAGCTGGAAAAAAGCCAGCCCAGGCAGACGATATTTAAGTAAAATTAAATAAATTTAAAAAAATGCATTACAGGGATTTAGTTTGTGCCAACATCAGTTTACTATTGATAGAGTTCTCGTATGTTATTTCCTAATAAAACTTGCCCTGATGATGTAACGGTTTCGAAAATAGCGCTCTAAATTGATTGTTGATTGTAAAAGTACTTATACTTGTAATTTTCTTTACGGCCAGAATTGTATTGAAATTTCGATCGATATCGAATGTGGTAACATGATCGCCTTGATTGGGAACCTATTTAAATCTTACAACTCATTTAGGTTAGTCAATCTAAATAATGCCCAATTACAAGTTGATGATCATTATTTTGTTAATTACATTTGAAGACATTTCACAGCTTAAAGCACATAAACGGTTTGACAAATACGCACTTTCAAACATAATTTTTAGTAAAAAAAACGACCCGAATCAGAGAAAGAAAGGAATTCGGCTTAAATTGATTTTTTAAGTTAAATTTTAAAAGAAAACATTTTTCCATGTCCATTTTTTGTGGTTTACTCTCCTTTTACGTCTTCAGTAAATTTCCCCCTTATAAAGCACAAACAGTTTGACAAACACTCAACATGTCTGCTATATTACCAAACATATTTGATTTTCGTACAAACATGCTTCAAACATTTTTGTACAATCAATCAAGCAGCCAGCTTAACAACATAAAAGGTTTGCACAAACGCATATGTGCCACACTGCTTATCTAGTTTATTTCGAACTTAACACTTTTGCTGGCAGTCAGGCACTGGAAATCTCATTTCGGAGAAATAGTTTAATATAATTTTTAAACGGATGCTTGTTAAAGTGTACAAAAGCTACTTAAACAACTGAACATCACATTCAATTAAAAACTATTTTTGTTTTTAATTTTATGAGTGCGTTAATGCCTTGAAATACATTTAAGGTTAAAAGTTGATAACAAAAGTTGAGAGAGACAAAAACACGACATCAAAAACATTAAACAATTGAATTTCGAATGTTTTGCAATGCGATTACAAAATAAAAACTATTTTCTATTTTTAATTTCTCTGAAAAGAGACAAAGAAGCAGTGAATTCCAATGGAAACGATCAAAACAAAAAACAGCTGTTCTTGGTTTGAAATATTTTGCTTTTTTTATTATTTTTTTTTTTTTTCTTTTCTGCTTCAACACAAGCTAAAATAATTTTAATGAGCGTTGAACAATAAAGAAAAACAATTAAAAACCTACATAAACAATATGAAGTGTGATAACAAAATGATCGGGTTATCGCACATGGTGAGGCGTTTTGCTAAATATTAAAAGAAATCTATTAACTGAGATAATAATTCACACAAATTACACTTAAATATTCAAAGAAATCTATTATATTTAAACGAACATTACAAATGATGATTCACTTATTTTTACACTGCAATTTTTTTTTTAATAAACCATTTGCCAGCCCTAATCAATATGTTGATTGTTGTCATTATTTTAATTTTTATTCATAACAAGTTCTGTATTTACTTTTATAAAAATATAAATTTTATTTAAAACAAAGACTAAATAAAGCCATTTCATTGTTCATTGTTTTATAATTTTACAAAGACCAACAACGAGCTGAAGACCTCATAGACACACCAGAAATAAAGTGAGTAGGAAATTGATTTTATTATACCAACAGTAAAGCACGGTTATAATGAACACCTGTTACAGCGTACTAGGAAAAATATAAATAAAAAAAAAGGAATTTACAAGTACATAATCAAATAATAGATGAAAACGGTTATAAAAGTTTTACCGTGTTCAGACAGTCACCTTAATTGAGCTTATCGCAATAAATGATAATTATTGAGCTCAATTATCCATACAATATTGCAATTAAATATTGTTCAATACATATAAATTTTATTATTAATTGGATAATTAAAAAAAAAAAGGAAGATCTCAGATTTGAACTTGGGCTCTTCGTGGATATGAAAAATGTTTACTTTTATTTGTCATACGTTTATTAAATTGACTAAATTTTTCATATGTGAACAGGAAGACAATTATGGCAATTGGCAGCGACTGACACGATCATATACTAAAACCAAAGTAACAGCACTCTTCTTCATCCGTCCTGTTGCAAAAATTAGCCGGGGAAGTAAAAAAGGTTGAGATAGCAACAAAAAGTGCTCTATCTTCTCATCTTTCTTCATCTGTCACCTCAAGTACTATCCCCTCCTATCCAGTTTCGACGCAATGCACTGCATGTGGAAGGGTCATCCCCTGAGTGCTGGTCCGAGTTAAAAAAAAGAACGGACTAGTGAAGTAGGCAATTCATGCAGTTATTTCAGTCTGGAATTATGATTTCAAATTTTCATGCGGCTAAAAAGTCACCCGATATATCAGTGTTTTTATAACACATAAAACTACTTACATGTTCTTCGGCGTTACACTTTTTTAAATAAGATAAATAATTTTAGCCGAATTACTTTTAACAGCCTCAGCGATTTATAAAAATTTTTAAATGACTTATTTTTCATAAAATTATCCACATACCATTTCAATTGTTTTTACCTAATATATTTTGTATAATTTTTTTCTAATTGTATCTTCTTGCAAATATTTTTTTTTACTCGTTTTTTTATTTGTTTTATTCCGCTTTGGAAGCTTTCACGCAAAAATCATAAATAAAATTTTTAATCTGATTTTTTAAGGCTGTTAATAAAAAAAGTTCATTGTGCTCTACATTTAAATGCTGCTAACGCTGATTATCTCATGCAGCAATTCTGCTTTCAAACTCGAGTGTCAAATTGTATTCAATTTGGACTCTTGCTTTTTTTTTTTTTTTAAATTTTTTTTTGTGCAATTGGCGATGTCACTACTATCATTATTGTTCTTAATTTAATACGTTTGTTTTTAAGTATCACACATATTAATCTCTACAGCATTTAATTTTGGAATATTTCGTTTGTGTACACAATTGTATTTGTTTAAATATTTTTATTTCTTCAGTCAGTTCTTACTGGAAGTAAATAGTAGAAGCAGTCGTAGCAGTCAAGAGGCATCCGTAAATTACGCGTATTATATTATTGACATATAATAGATAAAATAATTATGAATTTATTAAATGTGTGAAAGATATAAGTAAACAACGGTATTTTCAGTAACTTAAAGCAAAAATAATAAATAAGTAAATAAATAATAAATTTAAAAAAGAATTGCTATATAAAAAATTACTTGTCTGGTGTGTGATTTCCAGAAGGCTGGAAATTATCATATGTAAATACTGAACATGTTTTGTTTATTAATATTTTGAGATTAAAACGTGAGTGTGTACTTTAAATAAAACTGCAGACCATCATGTCCAACGTCATACAGCACAGTGGAACCGATAGGCAAGACAGTTTTATTAAGAGATGTTATTTCTAAAATAATAATAAAATATTAGATGTGAAATGTGAATGTAAAATAATTATTTATATAAAAAAATATTATTTAACGACTGGCCCACGTTGTCACTCGATATCGTTTTCTCATATAAATATATTTAAAACAAAAACAAAATTTTTAAATTTGTTTTTGTTTTAAATGTATTTACTCGATAGAACGATAACGAGTGACATCGTGAGCCTGGCCGTATTTCTTTTAAATGTAATTGAGTAACTTCCTGGGCCAGGCAGGTAATTTTCATTAAAGATATTATGTGAGATAAAAATTTTAATTAAAAACCTATTATACTCTCGAATAAAGAAGTTATTGGAACCACTTTTTGTGCATGCAGAGTTTTCGAAAGTATATACTTATTGTTTGTCTGAATATATTAAATTTTACATTTTTTTTAATTTTTAATAATTAATTCAAATATTTGTATAGCATATTTCATATAAATTGCATATAAAGTAACATATATCTAACCTGTTGGAGAGATCTGTATAATTTTTGGTAATCGCTACATCCCCATCATCCGTACTTATGTGGATTTTTGTTTATCATCTCCTATTGGATGGTATAGTTAAGTGTTTGTAATTTTCCCTCACACAAAATTCAACAGCAAACTGATACTAACAGAAATCAAACTCCTGGTGTTACTCCATTGGATGACTTTCCTCGCTTCCCATTTATTTTAAATCTTTGCTCTATACACAGATTCAATTTTTCTTAATTATTTAACTTTTTCCTGTTCTGCTGTGAAATATGCAAAATTAAATTGATGCTAATTTGCCTTTATAATAAAAATTGTAATTGTATTTAAATAGAACAGAATAATAGACTAACAAATTAAAATGTTATTCTCACAACAAATATTTTTAAATGAAATTTATTTGTTGGTGGTTAAGCAATGTCTATATGCATTTCATTGGTGCTTTACCAAATCGTCAGTCAGACTTTAACCACAGTTTTGAAAAGTTAAAAACCTCTTATCTTATGCATATACTTCCGAAAACCATCTGAGAATTCACAACTTGTAAATTACAAACTATTTTCAAAAATAACAACAGAACAAGAACATAGGCTTGCAACTCATACAAAACTAAACCAACAAATAAAGTATGTTCGATACGAATCTATTTTATTTTTTTAAAGTCTACTGACGATTTGGTAAAGCACCAATGAAATGCATATAGACATTGCTTAACCACCAACAAATAAATTTCATTTATATATTAGTATTGTGACAACAATGCGTTGAATAAAAGAACTTCATAACAAATATTTTTAATTTTTGAGGAATTCGTATGTCTTTGCCTATAAACATCATTACAACAAAGTGATTAGGGCCCACCCATTAAGAATATTTTTTAGTTAATAATTTTATATATAAATTTTCAAATCTATAAAATAAAAATGAAACAGTTATTAAAGCAACTTCATCTATTAAAACATTTAAAAACGGAAACGAATCATAAACATCCGGTAATTATATATTCACCATTCACCGGCTTAAGAAATAGAAATAAATCTATTGCATACTTTGCAGCGTATGACTAATTCCAGCGACGCCATTATTGCGTGCATTTTCATAAACACACATGAGTTCTATAGTTGACGGCTATTATTCGCTTCGAAAAATTCCTCATTCGCCCCAGATGCGTTCTCAGCATGTGTTTGTAAATTTGAGATTTTTATGTGCGTCACACAGACAATGTAGTAAGAAAAATCAGTGTAATTTTAATTGTGCTGATAATTTTTTTTTTCACAAAATATCTTAAAAATTTAAAGTGATCATTTAGGTGTTTTTAACTATTTCTACTATGCGTGTTTCACCAGGGGCTAATAATAATGATCTGCACCGGAACCAGCTGAAATTCACTAATTTATCAATTTGAATTTTTAAAATATACTGCGAAAGAATAAAAATAAATTTCGAAATATTACAATACAATTCCCAAATATACAAATTTCAGTATATAGATTTAATTTGGAAGTAAAGTCCTACCGCCTATGAATAATTGAGTTAATTTAATTATTTTTTTTGCCATCGTTTTTGAAAATTGCAATTTGAAACCCTAAATAAAAATAAATTTACTGGATGAAATTTTTTATTTCATCAGCAAATACTTGTTCCTTGAAAAAGTTTGCTTACAATTACATTAAAAGTATTAATTTACTTGTATTTTTTTGCGGCACTACAAATAAAATTAAAAAAAAAATAAATAAATAAAGCAAAATAGCCAAACCGTAATTAAACTTGAACATGATTTAATTTGTATGTACGAGCAGTTGAAATGAAAACTTTTGAATTGAAAACTCGAATTAATAAAACACATATTTCATTGTTAAGATTTAATAAATAAATTGATCATGATTTAATTGCAGACTTGGACTGTGTATAGGATATGAAATTTAACTGTACACTGGAAAAAAATTCGTACTAAATCTAAGTTTTTTGAATTTTTTGTTTATATATGCAGTAAGAAAATCCATATACATAATTTCAATTGTGTTTTTTCCTAAAATATTTAAAAAATTAATCCTGACTAAAATTCAGTACTTAGCACTTAAATCATCCTTATTTAAAACAATCTTTCTGTACTCGATTTAGAAAACTAGTACTTACCGTACTTTTTACACCGCTTAAGATTGATTTAAATACGAATTTTTATTTTCAGTGTAAAATCAACTGGTTTGACTTACAAAAAAAAATTCAAGTTAAAAGCTTTTAATTTGTTTGAGTCTGTATAAGAAGAGCTAAGCTCTCCACTATAAATTCATTTTATAGGCTGATTTTATCAGCTGCTATTGAAGTCTACAGCAGAAAATTAAAGATATCTTTATTTACTCTAATATAATGTGTACTTTCCAGATCAGATCACCAAATTAAAGATAAATAGCTGTGAGAAACTGCCAAGAAATTGTAGCCCAAATTAAAGAAACTGCTAAATGAGGTTGTTCAGCGCGATCTGAGTCAGTGCGAAGCTAGAAAAAGAGCAGGCAGATAGACATGAAATCGCTGTACTCTGAAGCTAAACAACATTTAAGTAATTGTATGCCTGGCTCGTCCTCTACAAACGCCTGTACGAATGACAAACACGAACTTGGACGCGAACAAGCCTACAATTATGACCGTGCGAATGGAGATGTGCTTAATGAGGATGGCAGTGGCGGTAGTGGCGGTGGTGGTGAATATGTCAACGAAGCGATGACAAGAAGAGAAAGCGCATTGAATTGCCATCGCCGTAGCTCACAGACTACGGGGCACACATTAGGGCTCAACAATAATTTCATTACAAATGCAACGACATATGACACGTTGCAGAAGCCATTCAAATATGATAAACTGCGTGGCCGTTGGTCCACAGCCACAGACTTTTATTTCGCCTGTACTAGTCATGCATTTGGAACAATTGTATTTTCCGAATTGACGCTATTCGTATCGTCGTTCTTGGGAGGTAAGTACGTTGACAATTTGTTAACATTTCGATTTTAGCCATTCGTTCCTTTTTCCAGGATACGGCTTGATACCTTTTATACTCGGCATCCTTTTATATGCTATACCGATATTTGGTATACAAACATTTTTGGGTCAATTTTCTTCATCGGGTACCATAACGGTATTTCGTGTAGCGCCTATTTTTAAAGGTAATTGATTGTACCCTTATTCTCTAACTAGTTGTCGACATCACGTCAAGACAATATCAGAAATAGGATACTTTTATACTCCATTTCTTCCGCTATTGACAATTTCTAACAGCCTCTTGCTGTACTCAGGGACTTACGGGCTAGTCACAGGCTGTGAGAAGCAGTCAATTGTTCTCCCCCAATTTTTATATTGTCTCGACGTGACGTTGACAAACACTTACAGAATAGGGGAGATTATATAAAAGATTTCCCATTACTCTCAATATATTTCAGGCATGGGTTATTCCATTTTACTACTTAATTTAGCATCATTATCTTATTATGCCATCATTGCTGCAGTTCCTTTAGTCTACGCCATCAATTCTTTCAGTGCTGTGATACCATGGATGAGTTGTAATAACACTTGGAACTCGGTAAACTGTTCCACTCATGACTTTTACGATGAAGATGTAAGTAGGAAAATGTTTTAAAATACGCCCCTAGTGGTTTTAAAAAATTTCTTCTTGTTTTTGGAAGGAAGAAGAAATCTTTCCACATGCCACAGTGGAATTTTTTCGGTAAATTTCATACATTTTATATTAAAATATTTTTTTTTAATTTAATCACTTAATTTATTGCATTTGCTACAGCTTCCTGATACGTTCCGACAATAGTTCACCAGATCCCTTGTCGATCTCTTGGCCGATTTTAAGTGCCGTGGCGGTTATTTGGCTGCTCACTATGCTGGTACTTTTGCGCAGAGTAACTTTTGTGAGTAATGGAGTTTGGCTCTTTTCTTAATTCAATCCAGTTCTGTTAAAGCATTTCCTGTTATTTTTTTTATAGATCGGGAAATTTCTTCGCTGTTTGTGTCTCCTATTAATGACATTCTTCTTTGCCATCTTTACGCATTTACTAATATATGTGGACTTTACATGGGACAACCTATTGAATTATCTCAAGCCTTACGTTTACACGGACAATCATTCGGCCATTTGGGCCGGTATGAGAGCAGCTATTATAATGCCCATGTGGTTGTTGGGCCCCGGATGTGGCAGTGTTTTACAGCTCGCCAGCCATAATCGCTTTCGCTATGACAGTGAAAAGACGACATATTGGATTGCACTAACGTTCCTGATCATGACTCAAATGGCAGCTTTGTGTTCTCATATAGCATTTGATCATTTTGAGGGTAAGGCGCTTTATTTTCTAGAAAACATGTAAAATTTTTTAATTTTATTGCGGAAAAGTTGCAACTGGGGGGCCTCTGAAGCAAATTATTATTTACGGAAGGGATCGTACATTAATTACTATTTCCAAATGGCGTAATATTGCCATATTTCATTAAAAAGTGTAAAAAATTCAGCATTCTTTTCTAGAAAAGAAAATGACATTAAATCAATATAATTTTGTTTGTTGAGACATTAAAGACAGTGTTTGTTAAAAAGAAACTTTATGCCAGCAAAAATATTTTTGGAATTTTTGTTTTAATTTTTTTGTACTTTTAAAAGAAAAAATAATAAAACGCGTTTCATAATTTCATTTGTTCTGTTTCCATCAGCCAATAAAAAAAATATTCAGAGATTATTGATCTGTTTTTTCTTGTGGCTCATTTACACACAAAAACTAGATTGACTTTCAAGTAAATGAAAAAATAAAATTATTTAATTAAAATAGCTCGGCTAATAAAGCGTCTGTCAAGAATGACGTGTTTTTATTATTCAAATAAATAAAATTGCTAAATAAGAACTGTATCTTTTCAGATCATGTAGCCATCCTGCACGACCAGATTGAAGAGCAGCACAACATGCGTTTCATTTACATTTGCTACGCATATTTATTCGGTAGCTTTCTCAATCATGCGAATTTGTGGTGTTTTCTCTTTTTTATCATGCTATTTTTGGCAGAACTTTCAGCTGTGGTGAGTACCTTAGAGTTATATGCATTTACATACTGTGAAAAGTGAAAAATAATTAGGGGTATTACGGGGGCCTCATTGGTTTTAAATTTTGCTGCGCAAAGTATGAAAAATGAAAACTTCCGTTTTGTGGATTTTTTAAATTGTCTAGGGAATTGCGAGGATCTCAGTGGCTTTGAATTTTGCTGATTCTTTTTTTATATACGAAAAATGTGAAATGCGAACATAATAAAAAAATCCCGATTTGGGAATTTTATAAATTTCCTTGGGAATTGCTTGGATCTCATTGGCTTTAAATTTTTCTGGGCAAAATGTGAAAAATTAATATAATGAAACATTCAGTTTTGGGGATTTTTTTAATTTTCTTGGGAATTGCGGGGATCTCGGTGGCTTTGAGTTTTGCTGATTCTTTTTTCATATACGAAAAATGTGAAAAGTGAACATGATAAAAAAATCCCGATTTGGGGATTTTTTTAAATTTTCTTAGGAACTACGGGGATCTAATTGGTTTTAAATTTTTCTGGGCAAAATGTGAAAAATGAATATATTGAAAATTTCTGTTTTGGGAATTTTTTAAATTTTCTTGGGAATTGCGGGGATCTCAGTGGCTTTGAATTTTGCTGATTCTTTTTTAATATACGGAAAATGTGAAAAGTGAACATAATAAAAAATCCCGATTTGGGGATTTTTTAAATTTCCTTGGGAATTGCTTGGATCTCATTGGCTTTAAATTTTGCTTAGCTTTTTTCTAATATACGGAAAATGTGAAAAGTGAACATATTAAAAAATCCCGATTTGGGGATTTTTTAAATTTCTTTGGGAATTGCGGAGTAACTTTGCTTACACAGTAACTTTAAATATTGTTGAGTTTTTTTTATATACGAAAAATGGGAAAGTGAACCTATTGAAAAATACCTATTTGGAGATTTTTTTTATTTCCTTGGGAATTGTGGGGATATCAGAAAAATATTTTATATCGGTTTTCCGCATTGATTATAACATTTTCCACTTAAATGAGAATTTTCTATAGAAAATATTGAGAAATAAAAACTTGCTAACATCTTTTTTCTAAGATATTTATTTAACTTTTCAAGAGTTATTCAAATAAAGTATTTACAAAATGAATACTCAGACTCCAATAAATGTTTTTGGTGATTTAATTCTTTTTATTTTATTTTATTTTATTTTTGTTAAGTTAATTTCCCATTTAAGCAACCTTGGAAATCCATACAAGATGCAAGAGCTTCAGTTAGTCGTGTGTTATCCATAATAGTAAAATTAAATAATTTGCCTGTTGTCATTTCAGATAATTCAAATGATGACTGTTTTGACGGCCATATTCGATGAATTTGAAAAATTACGAATAAAGAAAACAAGCATCACGATTGGCGTCATACTCCTTATGCTGCTGATTTCCATATATTTTTGTACTAAGGTAAATTACAAAAACAAAACAAAAAACAAATCCACGATTTATTACGGAAATTATTGTGTTTATTTTAAACATTTTTGAGATATTTTTATTTTGTCAATATTCTTTTCTTTTGTTAATTTTCGTTATTCTGTGATCACATCGATTCGGAATCTTTTAAAGTCCACAATAATAAAGTTGTTATAATAAATCATTTAATAATAATTACTGGAGTATATTTATCTGAATAAAATTTTCCTAAAGAAATTATTTTCTCTCTCAGCAAGGTTTCGAACAACTGCATCTCCTGCCCGACATTGTGGCCGTCACACATTTAACCATTTCGATACTCCTTGTAATTATAACGACCTGGATATATGGACGTGAACGTTTCCAATGTGACTTACAATTCATGTTGGGCAAGACGATATCCAATTTTAAAATAAACATTTTGCTGCGATTTATAACACCCTTTTTTATTGGCTGCGGCATTGTAAGTATTTCCAAACAAACAATTAATTAATAATTTAAAAATTATATTGTAAAGGCCGGTAATTTACGATCCGTTCACAGAAAAGTCTTGCAGAAGTCTGGGAGATTTTAAAAAAAATATACAAAAACATTTGACTAGTAATAAATACTACTCTGATCGCATGTAAATTATCACTTTAGGAAAATTTTCAAAATCACACAATTTGTAAAAAAAAAATCTGTCGCAGAGTTGTATTTTTAGTGCAAACCATAATACTTAAGTAAAAGCCTCAAGCGAAAATCACGTCACCTAAGTCAAATTTAAATTATTCCAAGGCACAAAAGAAGGCCAGTTTTGAATTATTCAACTTACACAGCAGAACAGCTGTTTTCGAAAGCCGCTACACATCCGAGCTCATGTGTATCTGGGTTGTCACCACTTATTAGGTGGCTTAGCTTTTGTTTTTCACTTAAATTTTAGAAGGCAAAACAAATTTAGTTTTGCTTTCCATATAAATAAATATATGACTGACGCGGCGTGCTTTACACAATTAAGGCCGTAATATTTAATTCTAAGCTTTTACTAATGCATAATATTTCTTTAAATTATTTATTTTCCATTTTCACAGACACAAATAATCTTCTTTACCAGCGATGCGCCCTCCGTTCTAATCTTAATAACACAAGGTTTCGTTTATGTTGTGGTGCCCCTGTACATGCTGTATAAAATCAGCCAAACGACGGGTTCGTTTAAACAACGCCTGCGCCAGTGTTTTGCACCGCACGATTGGCATCCGGTCGATGCGGACAATCGCCGTTTCTATGAGGAAATCATGGGTACATCGGAAATGCTGGTCATATTGCATAATGATAATCAAATTTGCTGATTAAATATTTAGTAGGTTTTACTTTTAGAATTTTTAAGAATGATATATGAAATTATGAAAATAGAAATACTATAGTTTTGTTAGAGTAAAATTAAGCGTCCAGGCAAAAGAAATAATATGGGAATTAACAAATTTCGAGCGAGTTGAAGAGTATTTTAAAATAGTTTTAAAAGGCTTCCAAAAGGCTTCCATTCGTTTGTAAATATTTTTAAATAAATTGTTTTCTTCTTCTCTCCTCATAAATCCGTTATTAACTAATAGACCCATATAAAAAATGTATTGTTCATAAAAGGATGTTCTTTCAGATCGGTTCAATTTTTGTTTGGGACATGTTATCCACCTCTTTCCATGTTTTTTCTTTTTTTAAGGGGCGGTTTGGTTTGGTTAGAAGTACATATTTATAACACTGCGCAACAAAACCTATTGTTTTTTTGTTCAAATTTCAAGATTATTCGTAGAGGAGTTTTGCTTCTAGAAATCATTTTAGGGAACATTGAGTTCCAATTTCAATTCCATTATGATTATTAAACTTTACACTTTAAATTCTTGTCGCAAATAAAGTTTTACATATAATTTAATTTCTTTTTATTTGGCTCCGAACGCGGTGAATGAATAAATCAAGAAATAATTTTGTTATAATAGGGTCTTGCCTTAAAGCATGGCATGAAACAGTTTATAACTACATATTATTATATAATATTTCTTGATAAGCATTTTGATAAACATATCCGAACCCGGTCTGTTTTCCTATCAAATGTGATGTAGGATTATTGTTACCCATTCATATAAGAACAATAAATACAACCATCAAAATCGAATGCCTTTCAATACAATTTGTAAAAGTATTACAAGTTTTAATACAAAAGTATGTTTTTCCCAAACTTTCTGTATTATTTGGATATGCATATTTATTTGCTGGGCTTAAAAATAGAGTGCATGTTAATATTTTTTTATTTTTTTTTTTAAATGGGGTATCAAATATAAAAATATATTTTCATATTTCTAATTAAAAGTTTAGTGTAAAATAAATACTTTAATTAAAATAAGCAAATGGGGAAGTGCATGTTAATTACTTTAATACACCAATAGTTGTTGTAGGGTACCGAATGATATTGTCTGTATCAAATTATAAAATACTCAAATTAAGAAAGTGTAGGCTAGTGTAATTTTGGAACAAAATTTTGTATGCTGGAATAAGAAAATATATTATTAATATTATTATAAATATAATTAATTTATTAAATAAATAAATAAAAATCTGTCTTATTTTTTTATCAAATTTATTGCACTGAGAAAAATATATCCAACATATACTGCTGTATTCACAAAAATTAATGTGTACTTCATGTGTGCTTTAAAGTAAAAATTTCATAGAAAATATATTTTAAAGTCCTTGGGTGTCAATGATTAGTTTAAAGTCTTAGAAATGTAACATTAACACATCAATGGTCTAGAAGATAGAAACTATTCTTAAACAATCAGAGATTGGGAGTTATTTATAAACTTAAACATCTCTCTCATGCTTGCGCAATCTAGTATTGGTGCAAACAATTTATATGGTATTCAGACATACAACTTAATTCAGCTTATCGCAATTAATGCCATTATTGAGAACAATTAATTAATAGGTTGCGCAATTAACACTTAATTGCCATGAAATTTAGTAAAATTACAAGTGCAGCACTGCTAAAAAGTGTGTTTAGTGAGCAAAACACAACTCACTGAACAAAGTTAGTGGAGACTTAGCACCTAAAATGTGTAAAAGATAAAAAAAACCATAAACAAAATATGTTGAACCATTTTAAGTCATTGATATTAAATTTATTATTAGTTAGAAATTTGAAAAAAAATATATCCCCGATTTAAACTTGAGGTGCTTATGAAAAAATGTTTTACTTTTAATTGTCCTGCGTTAATTGAATTGACTAAATTTTGTATATGTGAAGGGGAAGATAATTAGTGAACATTGAATCGCTTAAAAGTGCATATCTGAATACCATATAAGGGAAGAAGATTATTCGTGGCTTTTGAATAGGAATCGGATATAGGCATTATTTATTAGTACAACACTATTTATACAATATTGTTACAAAGTTCAAAAGTAGATTTAAATATAACGACAATGTGGCTATATGTACTTGGCAGCACTGCCAACTCATCTCAAGTTGTCAAAATGTTACAACCCTGGTCAACACCATGCAGATAATATTTGAATTAACGGAAATGGAATATTCCGGATACATCGTTGAGAATATACAAGATCATTCGAGGCTGTGCAATAATAAGTGTAAACAACAATAACGAAAAACCTAGCAACATCAATGCTAAGAGATGATGATGTTATTCTTAATGATCTTGTACGCAAGTATTCGCTGCTAATAAAAACTAAACATGTACATCATTATACACAGCAACATACACACAAATATACACAGCAACATGCCCACATAGCACAAGAAGAAACAAAACTACACAACACACAAAACACTCATACATACAACCACACATAGTTACAATAAACAAAACACAAGACAGCATTGTCATATATACAAACGCACGTATATAGCTACATGTTAAGTAAAGCACAACCAACAACAACCATGACCAGATGCTTCGCGAAGTTACCAGACGACGTCATTTTGCTATATAAAGACGCTGCCAGTGAACAGCGGGATCAGTGTGATTTTAAATCTAGACGTGTTTACATCGCTAAGTGTTTAGTAGTACAAATACTCGTGTTAATAAAGTAGTAAATAAAGTGTTGCCGCATTATATTTCTAAAGTTAATTGTCTGTGTTTTTAATTTGATGCAATTAAACGAATCCTTGAAGGATAAGTAAAAAGCGTTTTTACGAAAAGGTCTAAAAACGTAACAATATATTCGTTAGTAAATACATTTTATGATTTTTTTTTAATTCCCTGATGATAACAAAACAAAAACTTTAGGTAAGTCAAAACCCATTAACTGACATAACAAGCGGACTACGAAATTAGCCATTTCATTAATGTTAATTTACTAACTTTATATATAAATGAGCGGAAGTTTAAATCCTCTGATAAATAATAATGACCTGAAAGGAAATGCCAATGAGGTCAAATACTCAGCATTGACTTTCGTATTAGAGACTAGAGTTTAAAAATAAATAATATTATAATTAAATTCTGAATGCCGACTTTTCCTAGTTGCAGTACATTTCAAATTATTGCTTTTCACTCTCGTACTTGCACTTTTAACGATAATGCACAGTGGGGCTGTAAAGAAATACACGGTGAGGCGAACTACTTTCAAAGGGACGAAATATAAACTCATGAATAAACAAATATTTATTGAGAAAAATAAAAATTCATCTTATTTTTTGAACAGGCCTCGTATATGATAATATTGAATAAAAATGAATGGAATTTCGTATATCAAAAAGAGTATTGCATTGGACAGGCCCTAATCCGTTACTAGGACTAACACTCGTTGTTGATTCCCTTCCAATTCCTTGCAATTGTGGCAGAACTATGAAAAAAAATTATAATTTTTCAGATCAAAATACAATAAACAAACCAACTACAGATATTCTCTAAAGAAAAGCAAAAGCAAGCTAATTATCAACCTGATTCCACTGCACTGTGCAGCAGAGATGCCCCTCATACATTTGATAACTACAATATTTTCAAGTAAAAAAAAAACCAGGAAAAAAATTACAATTTGTTGTTGTTCGGAAAACAAGTGTTTTGTGATAATCACCAACAAAATAATCGAAATGCAAACGACACTCTGTTAGTATTCCAATCGCATAATAATTTATAGTACAACGAATGAAAATTTATGATTTATATACTAAATGATTGCATTTATTCAGACTCTTCACATGCACTCTTTTCAGTTGTGTGTCAATGCTTCGACTAATTAGATCGCAGAAATTCAAATATATTCATCTAAGATTTTCACTGTGCAATAATTAATAACAAAAACAAAAAAATAAATAAAAATTACAACAACTACACAACCCACAAGAGTTTTTATTAATTAAATGTGTGTGTGTGTGTCACAAACCATTCAAGTAAACCAATTAGTGTTTATATTTGAAAAGTCTTCAATACGATAAGAATCAGAAACAAAAACTACTGCTTTGAAAATATAAAGAGTCGGGAATTTTCAATGCCAAGTTTAAATTAAATTCTTTAAAACTATTTAGCGTTGAAATGGTTTATGAAACCTCTTATGAAACCGGCCTACGCCCATTTTTGCCAGATACGAAACGTGGCTACTGGGCGCACCCCAATGATTTCATTTATGCTGGAATTGCTTTGATGTTTCGCTTGGATTTTATGACACTGTCCTGGTATTTTTCAATGCAAAATGCTGGTAAGTATTTATTAATTTTAAATTAATGCTTTTTGTTTGTTATGTGGTCAAGTATGTCTATATGCCTGCATTTCATTGGTTCTTACACCAAATCATCAGTAGACTTTAACCTAATTCCAAAATAACAAAACCTCTTAGCTTATACATAAACTCCCAAAAATTAATTGAGAATTACACAAGCAAAACCATAGGATTTGAAATTCAAGAAAACGCAACAAACAAATTTTATTTGGTGTAAGAACCAATGAAATGCAGGCATATAGACATACTTGACCACATAACAAACAAAAAGCACTAATTTAATTGAGACAATATGTCGAATAAACGATTTATTAATTTTAAATATTGGCTTTAATTATTTATTCGGAAAGCATTTTTTTTATGCGTTAGAAAAATTTTAAATTATTCATTCATTTTATTGCCATTTTATAGACTACGCAGTATAAAAATATTTCTCAATTTTAATAACGAAAGTCTTGCGGAGAGATCAAAAAATGTAATACATACATTTTTAATTGAGTCAATATTCACTTTATCAACATAGTTATCTTCCTGTTCACATATTAAAAATTTAGTCAATTCAATTAACGCATGACAACTAAAAGTAAACATTTTTCATATTCATGAGGACTTGAAATTTATACTTGGCATCTTTTTTTTTTAATTTTCTAATTAATAAAAAATTCAATGTCAATAATTTAACTTCACAATGGCTCAAAATATTTTGTTTATTATGTATGAATTTCAATAGTGAACCTTTATTTATATAAATTGTATTACAGGATTTTAATTTTCTCAACAGGCTATAAATTCAAATCTGCCAAACTGCAAATTATTTTTATTTTTTATTTTTATTTTAATAAATGAACGTGATTACATTCTATTTATTTTGAAAGTGGAATATTAAGAATATTTTTCATAGTCATTAAAGCAGCAGAACGGACCAGTACTGATTTCAAGGCCGCTACGCCATCTCATCAGCGGTCTTTGTTCAATTTTTCCACTGTTTCAAGTGGTGCTGGTTAGTAGGAATATCAACTATTTAAGCAATGTTTTTAAATGAAAATTGAATATGAGAAGTTCTCACATTCATTTTTACAAGTTATTACTTTTTGGTTAGTACGAAATTCCCCAACCCTGACGATTAATATTCCCAATATTCCATATATCTCTTTCGCTTTTTCCAGACCCATCGGCTGCTGATATCTAAAGCTTTTTGTTATTTATGTTCAAGCAATTGCATTTTAGTTAACAATTTGCAATGAACATGTAAACAAGTGCGCGTGCCCTCGCAATGTTTTAAATTATGTATGAATTTCTATATTTTGTTTATGTTTGTTTTACTTTTTCCACATTTTAGGTGCTAAGTCTCTACTAATTTTGTTCAGTGAGTTGTGTTTTGCACACTGAACACATTTTTTAGCAGTGCTGCATTTAATAATTTTACTCAATACTATAATAATCTCATATTTCTTGAATAATTATTTTAATTGAAAGTTTATATGAATAATTTAATTAAATAAGGCTGTTTATTGCGATACGCTCAATTAAGGCGTATGTGTGTAAACCGTATAAGGGTATGCTGCCTTATTTAAACAAAAAACAAATTCTGTAAAGCTGCATAGTCAATAATTAAAATGAAATTTTTCTATATTAAACATGTATTGAAATTCATTCGAAATCAAAATTTTCCTCTATCATTCATCCGTGACACAATTTTCTATTTGTAGCGCAAAAGCCTTTTTACTGCTCGAATGTTGAAGCAATCATCGCTTACTACTAATAATAATTCATTAAATAAGCCTATTGCAGTCATATTAATATGACATATTTGACACGATGTATATATTTTGTGTATTTCACTTCCCTATAAACCGGAAGGAATATATTTTCTAATTATAGTGCCTTATCTACAGCAAACATCTTTTCAATTGATTTTTCCTTGTATTCCAGCAACCGCCATATTGCCGAATTATTTGTTATCTCTGGTCCTTTACATCGTACCCATAATGATGATCCAGTCTTTTCTGGGGCAATTCTCCAGCAGTAGTTACATATCAGCATTCCGCTTAGCGCCCTTATTTAAAGGTAAATGTTGGAAAACTAATTTATTTGCCTTTGCGCGTGTAAGCATTTCATCAGTAAGTCTTTGATTTTATTCAGGTGCTGGCTATATAATATTGGCCATTGATTTGTGCGTTCCAATGTATTACAGTGTTTTTGCTGCAGTGCCACTCGTGTACATGTTCGCCTCCATGCAACCCATCTTGCCTTGGAGTTGTGAAGGTTTTCAAAAACGGGCCATTAATTTAACGGAGGAAGAGGAAATCAATGTAAGCTAAATTTTCGTTTATTTGTGTGAGAATCAAATTCATCGTTTGAATTGTTTTTAAGATGTGCAGTATAAAGTTTCAAAATCTTACCGACGAGGCGATGAGAAATGATACCATGGCTGAGTTCATAAATCGTCATATACCATCTGTTTTGTATCTGAAGTAAGTTTTGGGTCAGAAATGACATATTGTGTTAAGCAGGGAGCGCTTCATAAGCAATAACTAAGGATATTTTTTAGCTGCTCATGCTGCTGTTAGATTTATTTAGATCTATAAGCCTTTAAAGGTGGCGAATGGCCATCCAGACGGCCAAAAAGAGTTATTAGTCACATCTGCATTGTGGTAGCGCTTACTCAAAGCACATTGCTTGGTTGGGCAGTCGTCGGCATTGGCAACAATTCTGTTCAAAAACAAAAATTGTTAATAGTCATTTAATCAAGCGAGGTTTCTATTTAATCGATTAATAGTCGGTTAATTTTTTTTTATTAATCGATTAATAAATTTTTTTTTTTATTAATTAATTTCAATAAATAAAACTAAATAACTTATTTGGAGTTTATTAGTAAAAAAAACAATAACAAAAGTTGTTGAACTAAAACAGGAAAATAGAAAAGATATCATGATATGCTATAAACATTATCCGATTACCAATCCGATTACGCAATATTAATCGGCTGGATTTCTCTCAAATCCTCAAATCTCTCAAGCCTCATTTAAGGCTTAATTTATATAAAAAATGTCTGATATATAGCAAGTCAATAGGGCAAAGTCTCCATACAAAAATTTGTTTTATAAGCCTCTTATTAAACACATTTTTTTTTTAATTAAGCTGTAAAAATTTAACAGAAAAGTTTCATTGCAGATTATATATTAAATTCAATTTAAACGAATATGCAGTTGACTAACTGCCATCGAAATTGAGTTGTTTTTCCTATTGACTAACGATTTATTAACTCTTCATTTTCATATACTCCCAGGCATATTTTTAACGATGGAGATCTGTTTCAATCCAAAGATTTGGAGTTCACCATGTCCTGGCAATTAATATTGTGTTCCATTATACTTTGGACTCTAGTAGCTGCTGTAATTTATAAATTTTTTCACGTAGAAAAGGTTATTTATTCATCACAGGCTTCATTAGTTCGATATATGACATCTTAACCCTTTTCCAGATGGGCCAATTGATACGTTATAGCGTTTGGCTATTCACCAGTTTATTGGTTGTATGTTTAGTACGTTTTAGTTTTCTACCTGGTGCAAGTGTCGTCTATCGCAACTTGTTTCTGCCGGATTGGAAACACCATATACTTGGCATTTTTATGATTCCTGTTCATGGCCAATCGGCCTTCGGACCAGGCTGGGGTCTCATAATAACACTAGCCAGCTTTAATAGATTCAAAACCGATATCAAGAGATCGAGCTGGATAATAGGTCTGGGGCAAATGCTGGTAATGGTGGCCTTGACTTTATTGACTCACTTAACGGAAAGGTACTTTGCAGGTATGTTAACAAAAATACTTTAATGATGTGGCATTGCTCGTAGGAGAAGGATCGTTTTTCATTTTTATAGCAGCGCACAAGGGTCCTCTACTGGTCAATCCGTAGTTCCTTTAACATGAGCACATGCTCCTTATGTAATCATATCTCATATCTTCCTTCGACAGAAATAACTGAGGGTAATTTTTATTATCGCGTGGAACGTATTGCAACTTTATATTTATCGAGTGGCAGTGTAATGGCCGACATGGCCTGGCCAAATTTCTGGTCCGTATTGTTCTATTTCATGTTATTTTTGGGTGCTTTTCTATTAATTGTAAGTGGTTTTTATAAAAATCATTTAGATTTGCTTAATTTCAAAATATTTATTCTTTTATTCCAGATCGTACAATTATTTGCCACCTTGACTACAATATTCGATGAGTTTGCCAGCCTAAGGGAACGTAAAATGGAAATTTGTATGATGCTGACGGGCGCAGTAGCCTTGACGTCTTTGTATTTTACCTCAAATGTAAGTTTTATGAAGTTATAATAAATAAAACTGTTTCTAATTTTTTTTTCTAGCATGGAATGACCTGCTTCAACGTGCTCTCAACAGGTTCCATAATCACACAAAATGCCATGAATTTATTATTAATTCTAATTGTTCTATGGATCTACGGCCGCATAAGGTTTCAGCGTGATATAGAATTTATGATAAACAAACGCTTCTCCACCTGGCAAATAAACAGTCTGAGATTCGTGATTCCCCTCTTTATATTGCTGGCTTTGGTAAGAAGAGAACTTTTAATTTTAACAGATCATGGCGAAGATACTGTCTTCATGATCATGAATGTTTTAAATTTTTTTTCATAAGAAAATCAATTCCCCTGTTTTTATATGTACATATAAAATAGGACAAAATCAAATGTCACAATTCCAAACTCAAATTTGCATATGTATTTCGCAGCTGATAGCAATAGGCGTGTCATCTTGGGAACATTCTATTGCTGTTCCTGGCATGGTATTGATCTCAATTATTTTTGTATTTTTGCCCTGGATTTTCATACCCTTGTACGCCATTCGGGCCATGAACCAAAGCATTGGAACTATAAGAGAGCGTTTTCAACACTGCTGTCGACCGAACGACTGGTACCCAGTTGAGGCTGAGGAACGGCAGCGCTACGAGGAGGCCATGGGTAACAGCGATGTAACGCATCACCTTAACGCAGTTACCGAAGATATGTGATGTAAATGAAATCAAGATCAATTCAAAATTTTTATGGAGATTAAATCGATGTTAATTTTTACTTTAGAAATTTTATTTATATTAATTTTCAAATAAAATATTACAGCCCAAATTCACAAATATTTAGTACTCAATCTTTTTTGAACAATATTTGATAAGAGTAACCGCCACGAATGCTCGCAACCAAGACCCGTGCTCAAATTTTTCTGATCTGTCTTCGTGCATGATTCTGTGATTTATCAATGATCTCTTAAAATGATAACAGACTTTTATTACTCGTACCAGCTATTCTTCTGCTTACAACCAAAGTATTTTATTATTTCTTAACTTTCTTTAATAATTCCATGGTTTCGAAATTTTTCTTATTTAATTCTTTCATTATCTTTTGTGAATTCTTAAACTCATTGTAAGCCAAACGATAATCATCCTGAGCCGGCAGCCAATGCTTGGCCTGCAATGAACGCAGGAAATTCTCCTTAACAGTGCTTTCGGACAGCAAAATAACCTTTAACATGTACAGAGGAATGCAAATAATGGAAATGGCACAGCTGCACCAGCCCACAGTAATCGCCCACTTTGGATAACTTTGCTCATTGTAACGAACAGGTCGGGCAAAAATAATAGTGGTGAAAAATATGATCTGTAAAGAGGAAAAATATGATAGATGATGATACTCAGTAAATGCAATTGAATAGATATGATTTCGTTTCACACTGACCGTTAATATCAGCGGAGTGATATATTTCCAGCAATAGCGCCAAATTTTCGCCGGCTTCTTGCCGATCATAAAATGAATATCATTGATAAAGTTATCAACTCCATAAATCCAAGCAACCATGACTATTTCAAATATACAAATCAATAGCACCGATATTGAAGCCGAATACCAGTCCAACAATTGCACAATATACATGCCCCCCTGCAGACAAACGACACGATTTAAATATTTTTTACAGTCGAACACTCGCGTACTCTTATGTATGGGTGTGTGTGTGTGTTTGTGTGTGTTTAAAATAAAACATTTTTTCTTACATTTGTTGTTAGCGAAATGGACAGGAGGAACATTACAGCACACGATATCAAAGTTACCGCAAATTTGTAGGGTCTAACGCGCGGAATCTCATCCAATATGGATGATATTATGGCTTCGATTTGTACAAACTTGAAATGAAATGCAATACAACATTATATTTTAGATTATATCCATTATTGTAAGTGTAACTTACCAAACTGTCCAGTCCTAGTAGAAAGAGCATGCCGAAGAATAAACCAGCCCATAACTGAGGGAACGGTAACATGGATATCGCCTGGGGATATGTTACAAATGCTAGGCCTGGACCGGATGTAGCTACTGTTGCCACCGGAATTCCCGTTTGATCTGCAAGGGCATTGTAAATAAAAAATATTTGCAATAATATTGCAGGTACACTGAACTTGAATTTAATAAAAAAAATTAATAAATATAGTTTGCAAATTGCACATTTGAACTTGAATCTGAATAAAAATTCTTATATTTATTAATAATAAATTAATAAGCTCGAAATACAGGGTGGGCCAAATGATGCCAAGGGATTTAAAAGTTTAATAAATTTTTCGTTTGTTAATTTTTTTAATTTTTTGCTCAGATTATAAAATAGAAATTTTTTTACACTAAGTATGAAAAATAATGCCTTTTAAATGACCACCGTTTTCAACTTCGCACCGATGGGCTCGTTTTAGAGCATTTTCCATAACATCTTTCAAAATTTGTGGCTATAGCGTTCGAATTTCTGCAACAATGTTTGCCTTGAGTTCAGGGATTGTTTTTGGTTTGCTCACATACATTCGCTCCTTCAAATAACCAACAGAAAATAGTCGGGTGCTGTCAAATCTGGCGATCGCGCTGGCTAAATAATTTCCGAATTTCTGGAAATTATTCGCTCTCCAAAAATTTTACTTAGAAGTGCCAATATTGTGCCTCGGACAGTGTTGTCAGTGGCTCCATCCAGCTGAAACTACCTACCAGGTCTGTTTTCAAGAGCAGGACGTAAAAAATTATCTATCATAAACCGATACCGCTCTCCATTTACGGTTACAGCATTTCCATCTTCATTCCGGAAGAAGTAAGGCCCAACGATATTTTCAGATGTGATCCCACACCATATTGTACACCTAAGGGGATGCAATTGGCGTTGATAAATGGCTTTTGAATTTTCTGGACCCCAGAACCTACAGTTCTGCTTATTAACAAAGTCATTCAAATGAAAATGAGCTTCATCACTCATAAATAATTGATAATATAATTTATCTCTGATTTATATAATAAAATTCTAATATTTTGGTTCTTTGTGAATCTCTCCATTATTTATTCTCCAAGTGTTATTTATATAATCTGAGAAAAAATATTAATAAACGAAAAAGTTATTAAACTTTTAAACCCCATGGTAACTTTTGGTCCACCCTGTATAAAAATTTACATTCATGTTTAATTTACACAACTTTATTTATTGAAATTACTTAATGTATAAAAAAAATTCTTATTTAGCGGTTAAGCGATAAACAGCAAAATTAACTAACTATGTAAATGAATACCCTAGTATAGAGTAGGGGATATAAGATTCGGCCCTGCCGATTATAGTGGTTTTACTTGTACTATTTTATACTTGGGAATTTCTCTATAAATCATTATTAAATTTCAGTGTTTTTATAAATATATAAAAAGGGTGTTAACAAGTAAAAACGTTATATTCCACCGGGTCGAGTCTTAAATCTCTCCAAATATTTGCATATAATAAGGCGCACTTAAAGGGGCGGAGTCCAAAAATTATTTTTTTTTTATTTTATGGCTCGTTGGACTTTCTTTGACATAAAAATATATCATTGCTTAACAAAATTAAAAAAAAAAAAACTTTAAAAATTATGTTTTTTTTTCTGGGTTGGTTTAGTTCTTCTTAGGGGAACTTTTTTCCCTCTTGCCCGATGTAGCCCTTCTCCGAACTTAACCTGTGCTATCCTTCAAGATATATTTACACCGAATTCCAAGAGTCTGGCTCTTTTCGTTTGGACTGAATCGTGATTTCCACAGACGGACGATCGTCTGTGATACGCCTATTACTATCAGATCGTCTAAGACTTCATCACTGATCATGAATATATATACTTTATGGTGTCTCAGATGGATATTTCGCTGCATGACAAATGGAATGACAAAGTGAATATACAATCTATATTCTTTTTTGGAGGGTATAAAAATAGAACCATTTTTCCATCCCTGAGCCACAATGTTATTGAGTCAAGAAAGTACGAGTTGTTTTAAAAACAAATATTTAGTGATAATCCCAAAAACATGAAAAACAAAAGAGAGTCTGTTAGTATTTCTAATCAAAATTAACAATTTCTAATCACTTAAAAATTTTTAATTAAATCAAATCATGAAATTTCACTAGTTCTACACTCAAACATAAACATACTGATCGTAAACTATTTTCAGTTGCGTGTCCAAGCTTCGCTAGAACTCATAATTGAATTCTTCTGTGCAATAGTTAGTTAGCGATCATAAAACATAAAATATCAAGCAAATAATAAAACTAAGTTAAAGTTTTGTATTTAAAACTCTTCATTAAGATAAGCAATAAAAAAAGTGATATTTTCAAGGCCAGGTTTTAATTAGTCTTGTGATTAAATAATTATAATGGTTTATGAAACTTCTTACGCAACCGGACTACGGCAATTTTTGCCGGATACAAAACGTGGCTACTGGCAGAGTTCAAATGATTTTATTTATGCTGGAATTGCTTTGATGTTTCGTTTGGACTTTCTCTCATTGTCGTGGTATTTTTCGCTGCAATTTCGTGGTAAGTGCTTAAATACTGCAGCAAGTTGTGAAAATTACGCGCATTAATTATATTTATATTGAAATATCAAATATGTATTTATCCGTATATTCCAGACAGTTCCATAGTACCGATTTATTTATTAACTCTGGTCCTTTACATCGTACCCATAATGGTGATCCAGTCTTTTCTGGGACAATTCTCCAGCAGTAGTTACATATCAGCATTCCGTTTAGCGCCCTTATTTAAAGGTAAATGTTGGAAAACTAATTTATTTGCCTTTGCGCGTGTAAGCATTTCATCAGTTAGTCTTTGATTTTATTCAGGTGCTGGCTATATAATATTGGCCATTAATTTGTGCGTCCCAATGTATTACAGCCTTTTTGCTGTACTGCCTCTGGTGTACATGTTTGCCTCCATGCAACCCACCTTGCCCTGGAGCTGTGACGGTTTTAAGGAATGGGCCACAAATTTAACATCGTGGGAAGAAATCAACGTAAGTTAATTTTTCATATTTTAATGTGAAACAAATCGGTTGTACTTGACCATCTCTATTATTTTTTAAGCTGTGCAATATGAAGTTTAAAAATGCTACCGGAAATGCCACCACAAATGAGTTCATAAATCATCATATACCATCTGTTTTATATATCAAGTAGGTATTGGCACGAAAATTAAATTTGTTGTGGCAGATCACGTACAAGAAACTTAAGAAATGCCTGAAGATATTAAATAATTTTTCACAATATTAATAGGTGATTTTTTGAGAGCTTTCGTATTTTGTCCATCACCTAGACACATATTTGTTCTGATAAGCAAAAAAAAAAAAAATAACTGGTAATGGCACATTTCAATTTTATTAATCGAATAAGGATTGAATTCTAAAAACAAAATTTATTGAATAGATTTCAGTTGTTTGTAGCTACCGATCACTTGGCCAACAAGTTTATCTTAGTCGTATGTGCTCTGCTGCACTATTCCGTAACTCGCTAAAGCGAAAACTTCGTCGCTAAAAATTTAACAAGTATTTTGCATATTTTTGGGGGCTTATTTTGTGTTTAAGTAGTTGCTGCAACTGCATCCTTAAATCGCTAAATCCAAACTTCACGATTTCTTCTTAGCGCAAATAAAGGGTGATTTTATAAGAGCTTGCTGATTTAAAATTTAAATAAAACACATGCCAAATTATGAAATGGCCAAAAAAAATTTTTTATTTGGTAGATAATTTCTTGTCATTTAACATTTAAATATAATTTCGGGCATATGGCCACCACGACTATTTCGCACAAAGGTCATTCTGGAGGTCCAATTTTCGACCACCTTTTCAAGCATTTGTGGGCGTATTTCAGCAATGACACGTTGAATACTGGTTTCCAGAGCGTCAATCGTTGCTGGTTTATCCACGTAAACCAATGATTTCAGGTATCCCCACAAAAAATAATCGAGTGGCGTCAAATCACACGAACGCGGAGGCCAATTCACCGGTCCATTTCTCGAAATAATGTTGTCGTTGAAATGTTCTTTCAATAAGTCCATTGTTTCGCCCGCAGTATAACAAGTGGCACCATCCTGTTGAAACCACATTTCGTTTAGATCCATATCTTGAAGTTTTGGCACCAAAAATTAATTGATCATGATTCTGTATCGATTTCCATTCACGGTAACGCGTCGTCCTTCCTCATTTTTAAAGAAATAAGGGCCGATGATTCCAGCAGCCCATAGACCGCACCACACAGTACATTTATCGCGATGCATTGGTAATTCTTGAACGGCGTGTGGATTATCTTTGCTCCAAATACGGCAATTTTGCTTGTTGACATATTCATTCAACCAAAAATGCGCCTCATCACTGAAGATAATTTTGCGGTAAAAAAGCGGATAAACATTTTTAATTGAACACTGTTTTTGAAAATAAATTTCCACGATTTGGAGGCGTTGTTCTGGAGCTAACCTGTTCATGATGATTTGCCAAACAATACTGAGTAGAGACGTCACTTTAAACTGTCAGACAACAGAGTCATTCGTATAAAAAAAAACTTCATAAAAAAACACCCTTTAGTTGTACGACTTTTTTGCATATTTTTATGAGATGTAACTAAGAACGATAATAATTCTTTATGTGCTAGCAAATAGGTAAATATAAAATTAGCACCCGAAAATATGCAACAGTTTCTTACAACTATTTAGTCCAAACGAACTTTTCATACTTTTAGGTATGGAGTTTTAGCTATAACGACTTACGGAATATGACTGTTGCTTTATAAATTGACTTTTGTTTTACTAAATATACTTTCATATATTCCCAGGCATATTTTCAACGATCCAAATTTGTTTCGCTATGAAGATTTGGAGTTCACCATGTCCTGGCAATTAATATTGTGCTCCATTATACTTTGGACTCTAGTAGCTGCTGTAATTTATAAATTTTTTCACGTTGAAAAGGTTATTTATTCATCACAGGCTTAATTAGTTCGATATATGAAATCTTAACACTTTTCCAGATGGGCCAATTGATACGTTATAGCGTTTGGCTATTCACCAGTTTATTGGTTGTATGTTTAGTACGTTTTAGTTTTCTACCTGGTGCTGGTACCGTCTATCGCAAACTGTTGTTGCCTCATTGGAAGCAACCTCTACGTGATATCAGTAAGATTCCTGTTTATGGCCAATCGGCCTTTGGACCTGGCTGGGGTCTCATAATAACACTAGCCAGCTTTAATAGATTCAAAACCGATATCAAGAGATCGAGCTGGATAATAGGTCTGGGGCAAATGCTGGTAATGGTGGCCTTAATTTTATTGACTCATTTAACGGAAAGGTACTTTGTCGGTATGTTAACAAAAATACTTTAAGGTCCTAATTGTTTAAATCACGTCACCGAACACACATTTATGTATCTGGAAGAGATTAGTGGAATACACTAATGATGTGACATTGCTCGTAGCTCACAAGGGGCCTCTACTGGTCAATGTGTAGCTCCTTTAACATGAGCACATGCTCCTTATGTAATCATATCTCATATCTTCTCTCGGCAGAAATAACTGAGGATAACTTTTATTATCGCGTGGAACGTATTGCAACTTTATATTTATCGAGTGGCAGTGTAATGGCCGACATGGCCTGGCCAAATTTCTGGTCCGTATTGTTCTATTTCATGTTATTTTTGGGTGCTTTTCTATTAATTGTAAGTGGTTTATAAAAATCATTTAGATTTGCTTAATTTCAAAATATTTATTCTTTCATTCCAGATCGTACAATTATTTGCCACCTTGACTACAATATTCGATGAGTTTGCCAGCCTAAGGGAACGCAAAATGGAAATTTGTATGATGCTGACGGGGGCAATAGCCTTGACGTCTCTATATTTTACCTCAAATGTAAGTTTTATGAAGTTATAATAAATAAAATTGTTTCTAATTTTTTTTCCAGCATGGAATGACCTGCTTCAACGTGCTCTCAACAGGTTCCATAATCACACAAAATGCCATGAATTTATTATTAATTCTAATTGTTCTGTGGATCTACGGCCGCATAAGGTTTCAGCGTGATATAGAATTTATGATAAACAAACGCTTCTCCACCTGGCAAATAAACAGTCTGAGATTCGTGATTCCCCTCTTTATGTTGCTGGCTTTGGTAAGAAGGGAACTTTTAATTTTAACAGATCATGGCGAAGATACTGTCTTCATCATCATGAATGTTTTAAATTTTTTTTTCATAAGAAAATCAATTCCCCTGTTTTTATATGTACATATAAAATAGGACAAAATCAAATGCCACAATTCCAAACTCAAATTTTCATATATATTTTGCAGCTAATAGCAATATGCGTATCATCTTGGGAATATAATTTCATTGTTCCTGGCATGGTATTGATCTCAATTACTTTTCTGTATTTGCCCTGGATTTTTATACCCTTGTATGCCATTCACTCCATGTACCAAAGCATTGGCACTATAAGAGAGCGTTTTCAGCACTGCTGTCGACCGAACGACTGGTACCCAGTTGAGGCTGAGGAACGGCAGCGCTACGAGGAGGCCATGGGTAACAGCGATGTAACGCATCACCTTAACGCAGTTACCGAAGAAATGTGATGTAAATTAAATCAAGATCAATTCAAAATTTTTATTGAGATTAAATCGATGTTAATTTTTACTTTAGAAATTTTATTTATATTAATTTTCTAATAAAATATTAGAGCACAAATTCTGCAGAAAATAGTTAATGGCTTCGAACTACAACAGATTGCAAATACTTTTGCAATAAAAAATTGAAATTGATGTTGATTTTCCCTTGTTCTTTGAAATATTTCTCATGTTCATCTGCATATAACACATTAGGAGTCCTAGTCTAGCAATCGTGGTCGAATTTAGTAGTACTACGAATTTTGTCAGCATCCTGGTCACACATCAAAATGGCTCGTCAAGCCATCACTTGTTTGATTGTGTAAAAAATACTAAAGTATTACATTTCGCTTTAATATCACCAGTCAAATAAATTTTTTAAAATTTTACTGTTCTGATTTCAAAGTTAATATCACTAGTCAAATAAATTTTTTTAAATTTTACTGTTCTGATTTCAAAGTTAGTTAAATTATTATTGAGAAGCCTTAGGTTCCTTTTTAATTTTATATACAGAAATAAAATGTGTAATTTAATATTAAGAAGAGGCCGAAAAAGTAGAAAAGAAATTTCAAAAATAATCAGTTATTGCATGTTTATCGAGGACTAGTGGCAATATTAATAGAGTTCTATCCATCAAAATTTCCTACGTGAAATGGCTTTCAATATATTCCGAAGGACACAAACAACCTGCTATACAACTATATTTTGTTGGAGTTTGTATATCGAAAGCAGATTCAACTTCCATTATATTAAAAAATAATCAGCCACCTGGTGAGTATTTTTTCCCTAGGAATATTTTCCCTTTTCCCTTAATTCCCATCGTGAGTGTCGTTTAACTTGATTTGTGTTTCCTTTATTTTCTGTCATTCAGTCGTGAATAATAACCTTAAAAATGTATTCACTTGAAAAAATCCCCAAATCTTAAATTTGTATTTTGAAAGTTTATTTTTTTCTTTGTTCATTTTAATATTTTAGCACACTGAATATAAAATGTAAGTAATTTTTCTTTCTTGTTTCATATTCAGTTAAATAAAAAGTATTTTCTATATACATTATACTTAAATGTCACTTTTTCGGATTTGTAACTCACCAATAATGGATGCCCCAGTGTTGTATTTGTAAGAGGAGCAGTCGCACAGTGTTGCACAAACAAATTTCGAAATAATTTGGAGCAAATTAAATCATTTGAGATAATTTGCTCATATGAAATATGTATGGGAAATTATGTCGCAAATTACTTAATTTGGCCAAATGAAATGATATGACGCAAATCACGTATATGGAAACGTATTATTCACGAGGATGGTGAATATGTATTTTTCTTTTTATGAAAGGTGCCACACCCACATATCCATTCCGCAGTATTATAGAAATAAATAGTCAAGTTTCTTGATGTACCAACCTCAAACAGCAATTTGAAAATTGTTTCTACACAAGAAAAGCCATTTCTCCGGTGTCTCAGAGGAGGAGACACCGGAGCACGTTCTCTGTGACTGTCCGGCAGAGGCGTCGTGCAGGAGGAGGTTCCTCGGAGGCAATTTCATGACTCCAGGGGAGATGTACGATATCTCACCGGGTAAAGTAATTGGCTTTATTCGCAGCCTCAATCTACATCAGTGAACACTTGGGCTGCACAAAAGATCCTTTGGGTCGCGGTGCTTATGGCCTCATATAATAATAATATATATATATATATATATATATATATATATATATATATATATATATATACAGTGGAACTTCGATATAACAAACTTCGTTGTAACGAAAAACTCAATATGACGTATGTTTTTTGAGTCCCTTGGAAAAACCTCTTTATTGCAAAGTTTTTCATACAAAAATACACTATAGTTATAATGAACGAATTCTGAGCAAAAAAACGTCTATATAGAGAAATATTCCTTCAAATGCGTGAATATAAGGATATCAGAATAAATCCCCTTATAAAAATAGCAACGTCTAAATGTATTTACAAGCGCTCTATAGAGCGAAGTACTCATACAAAAGCTTCTATACAACGAAGTAAGAATAAAATTATAACAAAATGGTAGAGTATCGTTATCAAAAAAATGAATTCTTAATGTGTGTGCAAAACTATAGTTATAACGAATTTTTTTCTTATATCTTAAATTTTCGTTATATCAAAGCTTTACTGATTGTATTTATAGCGAAGTATTTTCGGATCTCCTTGGAATTCGTTATATCGAAGTTTTACTGTATATATATATATATATATATATATATCTGATACTGAAAATTTTTGTGTCGAAAAATGCCTAAAATCTTAAAATCGAACTAAATATATTTTTTTTTGTGGTGGCTAATTGACTTGTCTTGAACAAGATCTGTCTAAGAACATGCTTAAGTTCGAAAAATATCCTAAAAAGGAAAATACCATGCATGGAATGACCACGCCCACTTGCTAGATTAAAGCAATATACAGTTTATTGTTCATGTTGGCTAAAGCATTTAATGCGTACATACACAGCAGAGGCGAAAGCTCGCCACCAGGACCTGTGCTCACCATGGAATGCAATTTTTCTGGTGGTTCTGTGAGTAATTGTCGGCCTATTGAAATGACAAAGACATGGCAAGGCATAGCTTTCAGATAGGCAAACATGCAAACACTTTCATATAAGTATATTTGAATAAATCATTCAAACTATATTGTCTGAGGCTTTTATTATAAGAGGAAGAATAATTTCTTCCTCTGCTTAGAACTAAAATTTTTATTACTTCTTAGTTTTCTTTAATAATTCCACAGTTTCAAAATGTGGCGTATTTAATTCTTTCATAATCTTTTGTGAATTCTTAAATTCATTGTAAGCCAAACGATAATCATTCTGAGCCGGAAGCCAACACGTGACTTGCAATGAACGCAAGAAATTCTCCTTAAGAGTACCTTGGGACATGCAAATGATCTTTAACATGTACAAAGGAATGCAAATAATGGAAATGGCACAGCTGCACCATCCCACAATAATCGCCCACTTTGGATAACTTTGCTCATTGTAACGAACAGGTCGGGCAAAAATAATAGTGGTGAAAAATATGATCTGTAAAGAGGAAAAATATGATACATGATGATACTGAGTAAATGCAATTGAATAAATATGATTTCGTTTCACACTGACCGTTAATATCAGCGGTGTGATATATTTCCAGCAACAGCGCCAAATTTTCGCCGGCTTCTTGCCGATCATAAAATGAATATCATTGATAAAGTTATCAACTCCATAAATCCAAGCAACCATGACAATTTCAAATATACAAATCAATAGCACCGATATTGAAGCCGAATACCAGTCCAACAATTGCACAATATACATGCCCCCCTGCAGACAAACGACACGATTTAAATAATTTTTACAGTCGAACACTCGCGTACTCTTATGTATGGGTGTGTGTATGTGTGTGTTTAAAATAAAACATTTTTTCTTACATTTGTTGTAAAGGAAATGGACAGGAGGAACATTACAGCACACAATATCAAAGTTACCGCAAATTTATAGGGCCTAAAGCGTGGAATTTCATCCAATATGGATGATATTATGGTTTCAATTTGTACAAACTTAAAATGAAATACAACACAACGTTACACCTTTAATTATTTCAATTATTGTACGCTTAGCTTACTAAAGTGTCTAGTCCTAGTAGGAAGAGCATGCCGAAGAATAAACCAGCCCATAACTGAGAAAATGGCAACATAGATATCGCCTGGGGATAAGTTACAAATGCTAGACCTGGACCGGATGTAGCTACTGTTGCAACCGGAATTCCGGTTTGATCTGAAAAGGAATTATAAATATATATGATCATAAATGCGGTCTATCTGTTCGAACAAGAGTTTCCTTTTTCGTTTTCTTTAAAACGATAGTTATTTCTTTGTCAATGTTGTATTTTGTGTCCTTCACATATGATACGCCAGTGTTTCTTACAGTCTTCAAAGCAGTTCTGGTATGCGGGTTTTAATGGGTACTTGGGAACGCCCTTTCAGGGATCCCTTCAGTCTTGGAAGCAGAAAAAACACGCAGGGGCTCAAATCGTGTGAATACGATGGCTAGAGCATGATTACGATAGTGTTTTAAAAAAATGTTAATCAAAACTCAGCAATTGTGGAACGGACTACGCTGCCACATGCTTCATGCCCAAAAATGTGGTTAAAAATTGTACGGCATGATCCAACTCATATTCTGACATCCTCAGCAACTTCTCTAATAGTACTTCAACGATTCTATCTAGTAACTTTCTACACTTTATAAACATGTTTACTGGTTACTGATGTACTGCAGCATCTAGGACAAGGGTCGCCAGAGGAAGATCAGAGAACACCTTAACTTCGTCATAAAAGCTTAAAAAACTAACTTTAGGGATTTTGGCGCAATAAATACAATTTGTTAAATATTTGCAATATTTTTGCATATAATATGTTACATCAAAGCCCACTAAAGGGGGAGCGGTCCAAAAATAGATTTTTCAGATTTTCTGGCCTTCTTTGACATAATATATCATTTGCTTAACAAAATTACAAAAAAAAAACTTTAAACATATTTTGGTTTTTTAGAGGTTGGTTTAGTTCTTCTTAGGGGAACTTTTTTCCCTATGGTCCGATTTAGCACATTTCCGAATGACCTGTACTATCCTTTAAAATTTATCTATGCCATTTCGTTTGGACTGTATCCTGGTTTCCACACAGACGGATGTACGTGGCTACATAGTCTTAGATTTCATTACTGATCAAGATATATATGTATATATATATATATATATATATATATAAGATATATATATATATATATATATATATATATATCTTTGGGACTTAGAGGGATGTTTCGTTGAGTTACACACTAAATGACAAAGTGAATAACTCTGTAATTCTTTTTTGGAGGGCATAAAAACGCTAATCTAATTTACATAGCCCATGATATTTAACTTATTTCTTTAACCTCGTATATTAGAAAGGAGGACAGTGCATTTTGTTTCCCAGAAACATGGCGGCAAATTTCTGTATAACTAAGGGCCATATCTCAGTAGGCCCTTTTAGTCCGTCTTGTTGTGATAATTTTCTTTTCTAGCGAAAATCATCATCATTTACATTATGACTTTTTCCTCGTTTTTTTTTTGTTTGTTTATAATATCAGTGAAAGTATGAAAATGCAAAGAGGAATATCGAAATTTCCTCTGGTGCCTATTGCTCTAACCGGCAAGCTTTTCTACACAGAGTTGCAAAAGTTGGTACATTTATACTTTTTTTGGTACAATTACAGACTGAATAGTTAAATAGTACACCACTTACTCATTTGGTAAAATCTACGAACTCTCTCGGATTATGAGTTTTTATAAAAATTTCCTGGTCTATCATTGTGACTGAATTACTATGGCAACCCATCTTTGCTATCATTTCATTGTGATTTAGTTATTTCATTCACCTATTTATTTGCAAGCAATTAAATGTTTAATTACAAAAAAAGAGTAAAGATATTGAATATAATATAAAACAAATTGTATATAAATTTCCATAGTTTAAAAAATGGAATCTGTAAAAGTGGAATCGTATTTGGTTTAAAATTTTTAAATAAACTTAACAAAACTTTTTCTTTTGTTATTTTACCTCAATTGAGCAGAGAAAATAAGAAAATTGTTCCAACATTTATTTTTGGTACAATTGCGTTCAAAAAGTACAATTTTATGAGCCTGTTGGTGCAGTTTGCAACCCCGTTCTTAATATTTCTCACCCATCCCATTTAAACACCATGTAGCCTAGTAATTCTTACTTACAATTATGTAGCATGCTACAAAAAATAGTTTAATCCTTCAACTCTCTGTCTAATAATTCTAATAAAAGGGGTAACAGACTTTAGCCAAATATCTCCGTTAGAAATATTGCCAAAAAAATTTACCACACATACAAAACGCCCATGCGCATATGTCCACTTATTGGCCCTCTACAAGAATTATTCAATGGTTTTTGATTTTGGTGGACAGTGTTATTGAATGTAATAGCGAACCTGGATGACACCGAGACTCGCGCTAGTTCAATTCTTTAGATTCGCAAATGTTTTCCACAACAACAACAACAACAAATTCTCCATAGCTTTTATAAAATATCCTTAACCCCACCTGATATTCCAAATTAAAAGTCATGAAAATTTTTATCATAAGCTCATGAAGCAGAGTTGCTAAAAATACAATAAAATAAATTTAAAGGAAAAAAACATGCAAATACTTACGCGACAAAAAACCCAGTACCGAAAATACCACAAAACCGGCAAAAATGCTCGTTGAACAATTGACAATCGGTATAAAAATGGAATCGCCTTTGGCATTATTACGAAAATTATTAAAACTGGCCATGTTAACGATGCCGCCCCAACCAGGACCCAACGAGAAAAATATTTGTATGGCTGCATCAGCCCAAACTTTAAGATCCAGCAGCCGCGACCATTCTGGATATATATAAAACAGAATGCCTTTAGTAGCGCCGGGCAATGTTACGCCCCTTACAAACAATATAAAAAGTATGATGAACGGAAAAGTGGCAGTAAAATAAACGACTTTACCGACCTTTAATTTAGAAAAAAAAACAATGTTGTTTTTAAAACTGATTTCGGAGATCTATTTCATACTTACAGTCTCTATGCCCTTTATTATGCAGATATAGACCAGAATCCAGACAACCAAAACAGCAAAAAATATTGGCCACTGTATGGAGCCAATTTCATCAATGCTTTTGGATATTTTCAAAATTTCTAAACTTGAAAGGAAGAAAGAAAAAATAATTATTTAAATATTTTATTAAAATTATTGTAATTGAATTGGAAATGCTGTGATTAAATTAAATTACTTTCATTGAACCGTTTTAATTTGGGTATCTGTAACAGCGATAGTAAATACCGAGGCCTCTTCGAAAAAAATGGAAAACGGTTGAGCCTAAAGGTCATCCCTGCAACTTCTGTCTAATTTTAACCACTTGGTAATTTGAAGTTACAGAGTTTTTGAAAAAAAAATTTTTTTTCGAATTTCTTCGTTCTCACGAATACATCAACCGATTCTGACCTCGTTAGTGGCGATCAAAGTGGATTTTAAATGTCAAAATCTGACAGTTTGTGGAATCGGTCGACGAAGTTGTTTAAAAGTTAATAAAAAACATTTTTTTAAAAAAAATTTTCCATAGTTTTTTTTGGATATTTCTCGAAATCTACCGGTACGAACCGTTCGCAATTCACAGGAAATCTAAATTTGAAAGAATCCTTTGAAACGTGGCTGGCTCGATTCTATTCAGCCGTTCAAAAGTTATAAGCAGGTCACATACTTACACACACGTGCACAAATACACACACATACAGACATGGTAACGGGCTCTCAGGAGTAGTCAGGAAAGCTTCCTAGGAAACCAAAACATCAAGATCTGCTAAAACATCGATTTTTTTCGAGATGGGGTAGAACCAATTTTTCTTAAATTCTCAATTTTTTTAGCGGGTTTCCAATCCACCGGTCTGGCAAGGCTACCATCTGTCATCTGAAGTGTCATTAATTTAGTGAAAGATCTGCCATTTACGAATATGGATCGTTTAAGAACCGAACAATGCAAAGCGTATCAACAAATTTGATAGTTCCACACCGTAATTAAGGTGGTCATAATCGATCCACTGTACAAGGAATAGAGAACATTATAAAGAAATTTGAAAGCATTGGAAATGGGACAGATTCAGTCGGGACTGTGCTTTATCACATTGTGCGTAAGACCGAAAAGATCGCTTGTGTTAGTGAAAGTGTGGCTAGTCATCCGGATTTATTGATTCCGAAACTCATAATTTTACTTATCAGAGATGCCTATAGATTTTTTTTTTTTTTTTTGTGATCATTTCCTAACATTTAATATATTGTAAAATTCAAGCATTTGAATTATATATAAATTTTATTCAAAAATGAGAGACTGAAATATGGAAGCGTTCATAAAACTGATACTAGTTTAAAACTTACTGAAAAAACTCATCAGCTGGCGTTTTAAAATCGCCACGATTTGTAAAGTTGCGATGAGCCATCTGAAAAATACACATGCAGAAAAGAAATGTGAAAATATATTATGAATCAAATTCAAAGAAGAAATTTCATACCTCTGTTACTTCAATACAGCTGTCGGTATTCCAAGTGTTACTGCAAAATTCCCACGGCAATTGTTTCGAAAATATATGCCTAAGAAACAGCAAAGGATACGCTATGATTGCCGAATAATAAACCGTGCATATCACATTCACTATGATTATGGCATATCCCACCCCTAATTTTTATAAATTTTTTTATAAGAAATTTATTCGTACATATGCGGTACTTAAAGTTATTATATTGCCATCAAAAATTACCTTTGAACAATGGAGTCAAACGGAAAATTCCAATGCATCCTAAACTCGAAAACTGTCCCAAGCAGATCTCCATGAAAAATAATGGAATGCCACAGAAAAATAACATTAAAAGATAAGGAACTAGAAATGCACCTGTAAGATACGAGTATAAATAAAAAGAATTTAATAGATCAAAAGATATTGCTCTAAAGATCAGTTGTAGAAGAAGAAATCCCATATGAGAAAGTCGCATATTCTAAAATGTTTTAATATTGAAATTCCTACGTTTAAGAAATTTGTTTAATATTATGTTAGACATGCATTTTTAATTGAGTCAATTTTCACTTGATTGCCATAATTATTTTCTGTTCACATGTACAAAATTTAGTTCATTCAATTAACGCAGGACAACTACAACTAAACATTTTTCATATTCATGAGAATTGCAAGTTCAAAATTTAGATCTATTTTTTTATTATAATTTTTTTCTTTAATTTTCTAATTAATAATAAATTCAATGGCAATAATTTAACTTCAACATGACTCGACATTTTGTGTTTATGGTCTCTTTTTTACTTTTTCCACATTTTAGGTGCTAAGTCTCGACTAACTTGGTTCAGTGATTTGCATTTTGGTCACTAAACACACTTTTTAGCAGCGCTGCATTTGTAATTTTTCTCAATATTATAACAATTTCATATTCATTGAACAATAATTAATTGTAATTCTGAATGGATAATTGAGCTCAATAATGCTCTTTATTGCTCAATTAAAATGTATGTCTGAACATGGTATTAAAGCCGTTTTTTACTCTTATTTCAAAATTTGATATTTTGCCTTCTTTTTATACATTATATTATATAACTCTAATAACCAAATTACATTGTTCACCAAAAATAAAATTTTCCAATTAAAAAAATTTTTCAAAAGTTTACTCGGCTTGGCCAGAGGAGTTCGAAAGAAAACTAAAATTGTCGAGGTTTCAATAGCTTATATCTGATTTGATATAAAAGTTGAGATTATAAATCCCAATTCGTAAAAAATTATATTATGTTTCTAATTTTCTTATTTAACAAATTTCTATAAAAAAAATTCTCAAGTAAATAGTTTATAAATATAAAATATTTTTTTACAATTAAGGCCTTAATATCTTAAATAAACAACTTCTTTTAAATAATGAAGTGCTGACAATGCGTGTGAAATATTCTAAAGAGTTCAACCACCGCCAAAAACATTCGTCTTGTGCCAGCAAATAACAAGAAATAAATCACGCCATCGATTTTTAGTGCATCAGCGAATTTGGCATTTAAAATATCAATTGCAATTTGTTTAACCGTCAGTTATAATTTTTACTTAAAAAAATAGTATTCCTTCGATAAACAGATTAATTTTTTCGAATTAAACTTCCACAATTTCGAAGGCTTTTAAGGCCAGATTAAACACAGTCTGACTTTCCCAACTGCGCAACGTTAATTATCAACTTCAATAGCTACCATGCTACTAAAAACACACCCGATTTTTCGCGCCCCTCCTCCAGAGCAGAACTGAAAGCCCGTTTTTATTCTCAGCTTCACACTATTATTATTTATATTTCAATAAACTTGGAAATTAGACATATTCTAGACCCCTGGGATAGGTTAGATTGAAAAGTGGGGAGTAAGCAAGGGCTATCCCAATCCGTTCAGGATTACACCTAGGCCTCATAGGTCTGTTGTGCGCTCTATTATAATGAGTTCCCTTTAGTATAGGGAGCCTCCGCTAAAATCTAGACCCCTAGCATGAAAGAAATAAATTTAGATCTCACCTCCTCCACTGCGATAGCACAGATAAGGGAAACGCCAAACGTTGCCCAGCCCAATGGCATAGCCCAGACATGATAAAATAAATTCGGTCTTTGAAGTCCAGCGACCACGATCGGCGTCCGGAGTGTATTTATCAGTTATAGCAGCAACAGAACAATGGCGTTTCTTGCTGCCACTGCTATTATTTTCCTCACAATTGTGCTGAACTACCAATCTGTCACCCGACATTATCGAATAAAATCTCACACTATCGAATAAAATCTCACACTTAAGTGTAGCTGTATTAGCAATGTCAGGCGTATTCGGGTAATAAAAAAATTATATTATAAAATCGGATTTCTTCACTTAAAATAGAAACATGAAGAACCAATTGTCTGGAATTCTTTTTCTGAATCTGATTTGCAGAATCAATGAGTGATAATTGAATAATAAATTTCCGTGCTCTCTTTCCACTGCAACAGTTAAATCATTTCATTCACAGATTTAATTTTCTTTTTTTTTCTTATTTATTTATTTTCATTTGCCAAAGAAAATTAAGATTTTCCACATAGTTTCCCGTTTTCCGCTTTAGGTAGAAATTTTACAATCTAACCGCTCAAAAATCCGATGTCAACTAAATTGAATTTGAGAACTATTTCACATTCGAAGATTTGCTATATTTTTACATTCTGCGCCCTCATTTCAGTCATTCACCAAATTACGCTGTCTTAATACACTATTTGTCAGTTGGTGCTGCAATTACGCCTGCCACAGCAGATGCCAGCGGCGTAGTTGTACTAAACGAGAGTGGGCTAAGCTGCGATCTCGTCCTAGATTTATTGATTAACTTATAATTGACTGGGAAGTTGGCATTATAATAAAATAGCTGCTGTCATATTTTTATTATCGTATAGTAGCGGACATTTTATTATATCTGTGGCAATGCGGAATAAACGCTTAATACTGTGCTCAGACACACACCTTAATTGAGCGTTTCGCAATTAATATCATTATTGAGCTCAATTAACCATATAAAATTTTAATTAAGTGATTGATCAATTAAAACTTAACTGCTTTGAAATTGAGTAATATTACAAATGCAACACTGCTAAAAAAGTGTGTTTAGTGAGTAGAGCTCTCTGAACAAAGTTAGTCGAGACTTAGCACTTAAAATGTGGAAAAAGTAGAAAAATATTAACACAATATGTCGAGTCATTTTGAAGTTAAGTCACTGCTACTAAATTTAGTATTAATTAGAAAATAACAAAAAGAAAAGATCTTAAATTTTAACTTGGGGTTGTCATATAAAAATATTTCCTTTACTAAAGAAATTAATTTTTTTCTAAAGTTTTTATTATACTTCCTTCCTAATTTACGTATGATATTAACAACTGAAAACTTCAACTGAAAGCAATACTAAAGGTACGTTCACACTTATCAAATATTTGCCTCGAAAAGCGTAACCACTAAATACTAATGAAAAATATTTTTGTTCAGATATGTGTTTATTAATCATACAAAACTAATAGGCAGTGTCATGAATCCAATATTATTGGAGACTATTTAACTCAATAAATACATTTTTGAATTAAGAAGTTTTTTATTAGTGTTTAGTGGTTACGCATTTTTGGGCAAATATTTGATAAGTGTGAACGTACCCTAAGAATATATAAGGAATAAAATAGTGATTAAGAAAATTTTCCTTAAGTGCACTTAAGCGCTTATTACTTACTGTCACACATATGCTCGTGCAAAAACAGCTTAATTTTCTTCAATCCTCTAATAAAAACGTTATAACTACGCCCATGCCAGATGTTGCTATTTTCTTTCTCTTTCTATAGTAATTTTTTTTTTTAAATTTGTAAATTTGTGATTTTTTCAGTTCTACTTTGAGAGTGTGTTTTTCTAGAATTGTTAATTTAAATGATTAAGCATCGTCAATTTAAGTATGTATCAGGAACTAAAACATAAAAAATAAAAATAAATAAATAACTAAAACGTTTTTGCAACAAGTTAATTAAAAGGTGTCACACACACGCGCCTTATGGCTCTTTCCATATAAAAAAAAAAAAAAAACTTTAAAACAACGATTTGCATATTTAATTTGTTAAACGGATTCTACAATGAATAGACTAACTGCTGTTTTTCTTTTTTATTGATTGATTAGAATTATATTTTTAATGGTCAGATTCAGAACATCTTTATAATAACAAAGAAATTACTCTTTTACACACATACACACAAAATAAATTTCATCGATATTATATTCCGTATTTAATCGGAAAGTATCTTCTTAGCAATCCAATAAAAGAACCGCAGCTATCTAGGATAATATATCGCACCCTAAACACAAAAGGGTCACAACTCAAAATTTTCCAAAACTGACTTTTCTCCATAAATTAATTCAGAGTACACATCTCTAACTACTGCAAAAATTTCTTTCACATCACTATCTTCTTTAACTGGAAAAATACAGTTATGTCTATTTTTATATTAAGTGTGTTGCTTCTGCACGACGAACAGTTTTTTGTCTCTCCTGAAAATTTTAGTATTTTGAGTTGTGACCCTTTTGTATTTATGGTGCGATATATGTAATTTTATATTAAAATAAGACTTAAGCAGAAGTTGACAAAAGAAAAAAAAAAACAAAAAACAAGTAAAAGTTCTATATTCGGCTATGCCGAATCTTATGTACCCTCCATCGACGTAAGTCTGGAATATATACAAACTTCTACCCCAACCCTGGAACCCTCCTTTTAATCTTTCTGGTTTTCAATACTAATTTATTTCTATCTAATATATAATATATAAATATTTGATTAATATTCAGAAAAAAAATTAAAATTTGCCAGCTCTGTAGCTGTCTTTTCGGGTTTTCTTATTTGTAATAACAGTAAATTTCAAAAATATCTTATATGTTTAATTTATAAAAAAAAAACGAAAAAATTACTTTCAGTTAGATGCGTTTATGTGCCAAAAAAATTTGCAGCCACCCAACCCTGGAATCTTATTCAAACATAAAATAGTTTTTTAATTAACAAAAAACACAAAAATTGGTAACCATGTATCAAAAAAAAAACTTTCAACTGTCCAACTCTGAAATCGCCTTTTTGATATTTTTAGATTTTCAACACTAATTTTATTATTAGTTTAATTAACAAACAAAAGATAAAAAATTAGTAACCTCTTTGATTATATACTATATGTACCAAAACAAGTCACCATTGCCCAACCCTGGAATACATTATTTTATTATAATATGATTAAATTATTTTTAATACAAATTGAATTATTTTTTAAGTATAAAACAGGTTTAATTCACACAAAAAAAAAGAAATTAGTACTTTTTGGTCACTTTTATGTACCAAAATATATTTAAATTATCCAACACTGGAATCTAATTTCTGTTTTTTGAATTTTTCTGTTTATTGAATTTTTCTGGATATATAAAACAGGTTTTATTCTCAAAAAACAAATTTAGTACTTTTTTTGTTATTTTTATGTACCGAAAATAATTAATTTTAGAACCCTGTAATTGAATTTAATTTTTTATTTTTTTTATTTTAATACTAATTTAAAAAATTAACAAAGAAACCGAAATTAGTAACATTTTTGGCCTCTAAAACGATATATTAAATTTTCGAACCCTAGAATCGGATTTTTATTTTAATATAAAGTTGTATTAAAATTTAGAAAATCAAATCAAATTCCCAAAAAAAATATTTTATTTAGACAAACTAGCAGTAAAATATAACAAAACTTAAGTGCCGTTTATAAAACAGGCTGGAGCAGAAAATGTATATGGAAAGCGCTAAAAATCGCCCGGCTGGTGTGTTGTGTTTCAAATATACACTGAACACTGAGTTAGTAACTATTGTTAAACCTTTTATTTATTCACGAGTACTTAAGCTATAAAGACAGAACAACGTGACTACTAACGTATGACGCCCTTAACTGCTACGACCAACTGCCTTGATCTGAAATTGTCCCCCAAGTACTTATAGTTGAATTTAAATAAACAAAATAACGCCGGCTTAACAGAAAATATTAACATTAAAAATTGCTTAGCTTTTGACCCAATTTCTTCTTCTTATTGTGAAACATTGACATTTTACAATTTATCATGATTCAAGTCAATGTTACTGATACGTTAACAAGTTAGTGCAAAGTACAGGAAGGAGGGTGGTTCTGTACTGAAGCACAACATGTGCATACAGCATTTTATTATTTTGACTGCTTTATTTTACTGCCAGTTTTTGTAAATAAAAAAAATTTCCGTCTGGGACTTTATATTGAAAACAAAAACAAAATTTGAGTTTTTTTTATTGTTGTTTGAATTCCTTGGCGAAAAGCTTTATCTTCTTTAAAAAAAGTCAGTTGATATATAATATTGAAATTTTCCCTTAGGATTTCATATAGAAAACAAATTTAATTGTTTCGACATAGAATTTCTAAACACAATTTATTTTTATTTTATTTACATTTTTTAGATGCATTGTAATTTACATAAAAGAACATGCAATTGCGAAAATTATAAATAAAAATATTCATGCAAATAAACGTTAAAACAAAACAACTATTAAATAAAACAATACGATTTGATTTCTTCGTTGTGCTCTACTGCAACCATTATTGAAATTAATAACTATAAATTATAATAATTTAATTATATTCCTACATTAATAATATATTTTTTACTAAAAGTTAATCAGATATTCTGGAATACAAGTTGCCGATCACCATTTTATATTCCGTATGGAATTGACAAAGTCCAAGCATTTAGGAGTTTTTAAACAAATTTCCATCTCTGCAAGTTAACATCTTCGTAAATTAATGTTAAGTCTGGGTCAGTGTAAAAAAGCGTATAAACCCAAACAAATGAATATTTGGGAAACTTATAAATATTTTGCTGCAAATATCTATTATTAATTATTACAGTTTGGTTTCAGTTATGGGCGTGGCATAACGATATGCTAAATGAATAACAATAGGGCGTTACAGATAAAACATAATGAGAACATAGAGAATTGTCATTGTATATTAAAATAATTATTTATAATTAATAAGATGAAAAAATTCACCTCTGAATATGAATATTGCATCGGTGTACTTGTATGTTGTGTGATTCATGGTATGCTGCAACAGGGAAATAGTCTACATGGTCGACCGTTTAACATTCTGTGTACTCTATACAGGATATTGTAGGTTTTTATATAACGTATACGCCATGGTAAGGAAATTAAATAAGATATACTTGACATATAGATAGTGCACCAACTTGATCCCTTGCAGTTGTGTACAACCCTGTTTGATTCAACTGAACGTACAAATAAAAATAGAGCTGCCAGATAGAATGATTTGTAACACAATATTAACCTTTTCATCTTCTATGAATTAGTAATGCTTCTAGGTGCCATATAAATGAATTCATGACAATGAACTTGAGAGATTAATTTTATTTGTTTTATTCCTTTTTTCAATTTATATCTTAATAATAATTAATTATTATTAAGTTAGTTTAATAGAACACTATCAACAAGGACCATCAACTCCTTTATTAAATATTGAAAGTTAGACGCTGATCGTTATACGCGCGTGAATCGTACCACAATGGTAAAAGATATTGGAAATGTTTTTTTTAATAGCATCACACTAAACAAGTATATCTGTTGCGGCTATTCAAGTATAAGAAAAATGTATTTTAGTGGTTTTAAAATATAAATTACAATATAATAACCAAAAATGTTAAAAGCCAAAAGACATCTATCTGCTCAATTGCATTAACCTTTTTGCTGACCCATGGCTACAAATCGCAAAAATTTATTATCCATGTTGGACTTGTATCAATAGTACAATGCAAGGCAAATTCATTATTGATATAACTAGAGTACAATGTATTAAAATAATATTATATGTTGAAATAACATTTGCTTCTAGAGTTTATTATAAAAAAAAAGCAAATCCAAATATTTTATAATAACCATACCTTCGAACATAATAATTAAAAACATTCGAGTTTTCCTGTATCTCAAATATTTAAAACAATATCAGTATAAAAAACGGAACGCAATAGTTGCAACAACTCATGCATACAATATTTTTAAGGTTTTGAATATTCCACTAGTTTGCGTGTATGCTATCTGATGCGAACACAATTCAGCATTAATTGCTTATGGAAAATTACTGGAACATGGCTTCTTTTATTTCTTATTTTTCTGGCAGCACTGATAACTAGATACTTTTGATAGTCGCCGCCGCTATAGACTAACTTCTGGCGCAGGTGTATTTGATTCATTGTGGGCTGTCAATGTACTTTGAATAGCTAAATTTTTAAAAGTTTCAAGTGTGCCGCTAAAAAACAATTTCTTTGTTTTTCCTTACATTAAGAATATATTGAAAGAAAAAAAATCAAATAAAGGGAGATGTTGAGGAAAAACAACAGCAGTGGCAATCATGAAGCATCTAATGCGTTCAGCTATGTGCGCGATTTTAGTGCCCAGGCGTGTAATTATCGCAATAATAGATCTGAAGAATCTCTAGTGCTTCTAAATCGTATAGCTTCCTTGTTGAGTACAGCCATACTTCCTCACCATTTCTCGCCAGAGAATTTGGAAATATCTAAGTTTTTCATTGATTTGCATGCAGTTATGGGAACTTTGACAATAGATTCGGATGCGTTATGGACATGTGTGGGAATTTTGCAGCATTGTGCCAAAAACTTGGAAGCAAGGAAAGCCATAGTGGATGATTATCGCTTTGTACCACTTCTAACTTTCATATTAAAGCGCACACAACCGGGCGATAAACGTCAACGGCTATTGACTCTTCTGCAAGAACTGACTTTCGGCATTAAAATCAATTGGGAGGAACCATATATTGTTGTGTTGTTAGAACAATTGGTGGAATATGTTTACCAAGCAGCTGAAGAGGGTGAAGAAGTACATGCACAATTATCATTGTCGATATTGATAAATCTTTGTTATAAAAATTTCGTAGTGCTATTTTTATTCCTACGTTCGGTAAACGTGTCGAGCTTTAGCAGACGTATACAAAACTATGGCATGTTGGCAAATAAAATGTTGATAATACTATCTGAGGATACATATTCACCTGAGCAAAAGGAATTGCATGTATTTTTGCGATCCAGTTTTGCTGCTGTGGGTGATTGTATTAAGCATTGGAATGTACCACACTTGAGACACATTGTGGAATTTGTGAAGGATTCACGGGCGCACAGTGGTCTTCACCAAGCTGTGTTGGGTTACGAACACTATTGCGAAGATATTGAGAAATTGTTGGACGTAAGTATACATATGTTATGTTACATGAAATTTAAAAATAAAGTAAAATTTAATATAAATATAAAAACTGTTATATTCAAAAATATAAAATAATTGTAATTGTTTGCTAATTATTATTAGGCAATCTTTGTAACATTTTATAAGTACGATAGTAGATATTAATTAGTCAAGTTTTTAATTATCAAGAATTGCAAAATTAATGTTAATTAATTCAAGAACCTACAATACAGAAAATAACTTTGCTTTTATTGTTTACACATCCAGAGCCGTTGCTATGGTTCAATTGTGTTTGAATTCAAATAAGAGAATTATATTTAATTGATATTATTTTCTTCAAGAGTTCTATATATTTTTATATGTTCGAAATTCAACAAAAATAAATGTGTAAAATTTTGTAACATGTTAGAATTAATTGACAATTTTGCGATATCGAAATAGTTCTGTCTTTTAAAACAATTTTAAAATTTTGTTTTTGTTTTAAATCGAGAAATAGGCACACAAATAAAAACGTTAAAATTGAAATAAAATCTTTTTTTACAATTAATTTCCTTAAGCATTTGTTTTCGAACTAACGATATTTTTGAGTTGATTTGGTAATTGAGTTTGAACTTTTTCAGCAAATTGAAGCTCGCAATACTATGGACGATTCGAATGAGGAATCCCGTAAACAGCAGCAAATGTGCATGGGATTGTTCTTCCAATTAATTGAATACATAATGGAATTGTCGGCGCAAAAAGACATGCAAGGTAATGAAAATGCAGCAATTAGTTTAGATTCAAATATACCAAGAATATTTGAATTATTAAGTAATTGGCTGGAATCGGATATATGCGGCATACAAGCGGTAAATCTATTGGACTGTTTAGTAAGATTAGGTACTGATTTTTGAAAACTTTAATTCAATTAGATAAATTAAAATAATTCAATATCTTCTATCATCATATTATATAGCAAAAAGGGAAACTATAGCTCCACGCATAGCCAGAGATCCTTCAATAATAGCACAACTAATAACCGTCTCAGAGAGAAGTGAAAACTCAGCTCTGCATACGGCAGCAGTACTGCAACTTTTAGTATCACTGTTGCATCAGTCAAAAACGGAGAAATTAATTTTATCTAAAATAACGGAATCGTATTTCGATAAAATTCTTTCGCCTTTATTAAATATTAAGTCCGAAATGGCCGATAATTATTTAAATATGGAAGAAATTGAAAAGTTTATATATTGTCTATTACTGCTTATCAATTTTGCTGAAATAGCCAAAAAGGCATATTTTGAAAAATGTTGCACATTATTGCAATTAACACAAATACAAAACGCTTTGGCACGGGCTATGGTAAGTGGTAACGAGAAGTTGTGTGCGGCTGTTTTTCAAATATCGCAATTTGAGCACTTTCCCCAGACAGAAGTGGCTAAAGTAAGTCTCATTTTACAATATACTTTCGCCGTTTGCATAAAATTTATTTTTAGCTTATTTCAAATTTAAATATTTCTGCAAATCATGTGACGACTTCAGCTCCTGACAATGATAAATTTCGAAATTTAAATGCAATTTTAAAAACACATAAAATGTTCGTCAATAAAGATTTAGAAGAACGTCTTCAGGCCCTTATAGAAGTAATTTTGCAAGCCCAAAACAATAATCAACTGAATAACGTCAGTACTTCTCAAATAATAGAACTTTTCAATTATAAAATCGAAAAATTCAACTCAAATGAGAGCTCAATGCAAAAAAGATTGGAGGAAGCCAGCAATGAGGTAATGATATTAAGCATTTACTGTAGACTTTTATTTCTCTAGTTTAAACTGTTTTGAGCAGATTACCCGTCTTACACAACGCATTAAACTGCAAAATGCTGAACTAGATAAATATCATGCTATGAACTTTGAAATGCACATCAATCAAGAAACTCTGCGGACTCAGTGCAAAGACTTTAAACATCAGAAAGATAACTTGAAAAAGAACATGACTGATTTGATGAAAAAACTGTCGGAACAATCAGAAACGTTGAAAATTAATGAGAAACGTTTAGCAGTTAAAGTATCCGAAATGATTGGTAGGTGTCTTTTAGTTATTTAAAGAAATTTAATTTTTTGTTAAATATTTTTCCTGTAAATTTACTTATTTTTTTTTCAGTTTTACAAAAGGAATTTAATCAGCTAAAGGAAGAAATCCGTATCAAAACGGAAGAGCTGGAAAAACTACATACGGCAGCTAAAGAAAATGTAAGTCAACTTTTTTCTGTTACTCTTGTTTTTTATTTTTTTTATTTTTGAACGGTGCCCGAATTCTGATTTTAAGCTGCATTACGTAGATTTGTATTTGCGTAGTTTGGCAATAAGTATGAGTTTTATGTGAATATTTAATAAGTTTTAAATAAAAATTTAATTTTTTTTCGAATTAATAATTCAATTATAAATTTAGTGCCTCCGATTATTTCAATATATAAATTTGTTATAAAAATAATAAAAACCTTGGATGAAATCTAATATGCCAGTGAAATGTCTGTGCGGGAACTTATTGTTAACAGCTCTGTACGTATTTATCGTATGATTGGCGAAAAATGAGAGTGTACAGGAATTTCACTTGAAAACAAAACAAAATACAAATATATATAAAAACTCTAAAATTGCACTAACTTTTGTTGAAGGGCATGATAAGTGCATTAATGATATACTAAAGACTTTCAAATTGCAACCGGCATTAACGTTGCCATGGCAACAATAAAAAGCCACAAACAATGTCTCCACTAGTCTCCAAATATTTTACAGCCATTAAAACCGTTGTACTCCATACACGCAATAAATAAAAATGCCGAAATTCGGAAATATTTATATATTTTCCATAATTTTGTTGCAACTATCGGTATTTGTAACAGAGGAAGTTCCGTCGTTTCGCATTGTGGCACCCCAAAATCTATGCAAATACAATAATGACAGCGAAAGTGGCACAAAACAACCGCAGGGCGTAACTGTAGCCTTTCAGCCCAAGGATGGTATTAAATTGTCCTATAAATTCAAAATATTCTTCAAAATAATCGGACCGGAATCTTTGACACAACGCGAAACGTTGTTGGTGTGGCAAGCGGTGAGGGCATTGGAACAGCGCTTGAATAGCAAAGAAAGACTGCAGATAATGAAAAATAATATGGCTGTAATAAAAAGCTCTGACGTCGTGCCGGGCGTCAGTTATATATTTCATGTGCTGGGCGTAACAGATGCAGGCGAAACCAGTAGGGAACAAGTCTTCACCATAGACTATGCCGAAGGCATTTTACAAAACAAAAACGTGCCAGAGGGCATAAATTTCCTACTGATTGGTTCAGAGGAAATAGTGGCCAGTATCGCCTACAGCGTCGTAGCTAAAGTTAGCTTTTGCCAGCCCAAAAATGATTACTTTATTGAATGGAAAATAAGCGATTTAGAGGAGAAATATAAAATGATAGAAAACACCATGTCAAGCATTTTATTGCTGCCACCGAATGCTTTAAGTGCTGAACGAAAAACGGCCATAGAAGCCGCAGTCAAGGAGAACGGTAGTAACAAAGTTCTGGCTAAAGATATTCTGTGGGTGGAGGTTTTGAATAAAGGCTTCCAAGCCATGATTATGCCATGTGCCGCCAGAATTGGTGAAGGCACACATCTGACATTTCGTTTGTTTCTACGCAACTATGATCACGTACAGCAGTTGGAAATCAAATGGTGGTTGCAAGAAGCTGCCACCAGTAAGGCCATGCAAACAAAAGAAGACGATCAAAATTATTTCAAAGTCTTCTTTGATAGGGCAGGCTCTTTCCAAGTGTTTGCCCAAATCAGAATCAACGATATAGTCACTAAGCTGAAATCCGATATTGAAGTCATCAATTCGGTCTTTATCAGCTATGAGTTCCAGGACATACCCAATTTGAATCCTTCAGCCAACGAAGAATTCAAATTTTCTGTTATGGTTTTGAATATGGTGGCCAATTGTGAAGCCAGCTGGCTGAGTGCCCAGGAAGACGGCTTCAAGCTCATACCCAGTGGCGTGCTCGAAAAGCAACACTACGGTTATACGAAAGTATCCAATTTGGAGAAATACTATTTGCAAGAACTTGTCGATTTCTCGAACTCTACAGTTAATCGCGAAATTACTTTGAATATACCCACTCAGCATATGAAAGCAGATGTCGTGTGGCCGGGTTTTGAGGGAGATGCCATGTATAAATTTCGTTTAGATGTTACCTGCCCGAAACCATTTCACGAAGACAGCCAGCAAGGAGCTGCAGCAGATGAACCCTGGATAAAAGTTGTCACCAGCTATTTCATAATAGACATTCACACTAATGCACCGCCCCAGGCTTCAATGGTTTCCATAGAACCCTTGCGAGGCCTGGCCTTGAAAACAATTTTCAATATAAATTCACAAGAAGCCAAAGATCTGCTGCTGGATACTCCAGTTAGTTATGAACTGAAGATTGCTGTGGACACATTTGAATTATCTATGGGTAAATATTTCCAGTACAAAAACTGGGAAACTATACTGCCCTATACGCTTGCAGCACCACAAATTATAGTGGAAATTTGCGATATACGCCAGGCCTGCAGTACCATAAAAAATGATACCAAATTGTCCATAACTTATGAGGAGTTGACTGATGCTGAATATACAGCTTATGAGGAAAAAGTAAATGCCCTATTTATGAGAACTGAATTTCAAGATGCTTTCAACCATCTCATAATGGCCACCTTAACCTTGAAGAGTGCCCAGTCTGGTCGCTACACCAAATGGCTAGACTTTGTTCAATTCTCTGTAAGCAAAGAGATAGATAGACTTTTAGAGCAACCTGAAAATAAAATATACATAAGCTCAGACTCCAAGCTGATGTTTATTGTCAAATCCAAGGAAATTTTAGATTATACACGGCAAATGAGCAGAGATGTACTGGAAAAACTTTTGGAGATTCTGGAAAATCTAATGGAATATACAGATACAAAGGCCGATTTACAAACTCAAGCACGTTTCAAACGCTCTAACAGAACGAAAAGAATTGTTAACCAACCACATGAATTGTACACGAAAACACAATTGACTTTATTGGAGGATCTACTAAAAGCTGACGGGTACTCGTCTGAGGCCCTACAAACCTTTATGCAGAAAATAACAAATTTGTGTAAAAGGTTGTGTTTGAATGAAAACACTAATCAGGAAACTCTTAAATCATCGTTGGTATCGTTGACATTGAGAAAAATACAAGGCGATTTCCTACAACAGCACACAACACAAATAAACGAAAATGCCTTCGACAAACTGATTCTACAATTCAAAACTCTCAATATGAATTATATAAAGCCCGAGGCCAAGTATTGCTTAATCATCAAGTCATATAATTTCGAGGATAATATACCGGACGACATCTCATTAATCGAGTACAATATATATGAAATTGCAAGCGCTGATCGGCTGGAAGAAATAAAACTGGGCGGCCTTAAGCATACGCCTGCCAATGTCCAGCTGGATATATACCCGCTAAAACAGCATGCCAACAAGTGTTTAATGAAATCTTCATATACGGCCGCTTGGTCGACAGAACCTTGTACTTCTCATATGATGGGCAAATTCCTAAGATGTTCTTGTTCAGAGACAGGTTTCCTCAAAACAGCACATGTTGTTGTACCGCCCACTACATTAAAGCCCCCAATCAATAATGGCGTTCTGCTGCCCACGTCAGACAGTTCTTTGCCGATATTTAATTCATTGTCATCAACTACCACAATTCTAGCTACTGTCATTCCGAGTGCTACAACACCAACTAAAAATGATTTTCAAGCAAATACTACTGCCACCCGATCTAATAAAGATGATATACAAAAGGCCTCGCCTTTGACGTACATCATTCCTCTAGTATTTGTTTTGGTTTTATTACTGTTGGGCATTTTGTACCTTTTACACAAACGACGTTTAATTCAGGCTTCAAAGGCTGTCACAAATATACCAGCTTCAGTGATTTTGGAATTTCGTAAACCTGCTTCGGGCATCAGATACGCCAATATACACGACGATCATTTGTTAACTGGAAATTTTTAAATATGAGCGAATCACATGATGTTTTAAAATAATCAATAAGCATCCTTTAAATTGTACCTAATCTACGAGCATAGCAGGGAAGAAAGCGAGTTGGAAAAACATCTTTTGTATATCTCCCTACATTCATTCTTTTGCTACTTCCAAAGAACGCTGAAAGGTCAAGTCTGCTGAAATAAAAGTAATTTAAAAATCCTGATATGAATGCAACAAGATACGTTTGACGATAAATAAAAGAATAATCTTATATACCCTTCGCCGGCGTTCGTCTGGAGTACATACATACATACACTGTTTCCAACCCTGGAACCATCTTTTTGATATTTCTGATTTTCAATACTTATGTATTTATTTCTAAAATATAAAATATATTTGATTATCAAAGGAAGACATTTGTTTTATTTATTGTTTTAAGGAAAATTTAAATCCAGCTCTGGAGCTGTCTTTTAGGCATTTATGATTTCTAATACCAGTGAGTTTCTTTCAAAAACATCAAATATTTATAAGGTCTTATGCATAAAAAAATATTTTAGATTTATGGAAGCTTTATAAGACAGATTTTCATATAAAATTTGCTTTATAAACCCTTTATAAAACACAAATATTTTTTATGAATAAGGCAGATAATATATAAAGAAAAAGAAAAAACTAGCTTCAGATGGTTACTTTTATGTACCAAAAAATGTTTCAATTGTCCAACCCTGGAATCGTCTCGTTGAATTTGTTTGATTTTTCTAAAATAAGTTTAATTAAGAAAACAACAACAAATTAGTTTCGGTTGGTTACTTATACGAAAAAAAAATAGTCTAGGTCAAAATCCAGTTTGTGCAAGACTATGCTAATTCTATCTTTAATAGAGAATAATTCTAATGATACCATTTACATACTTTCAGAGCTCTCGAATAGACAAACTCAAAAAGACAATAGCAGCCTTCGAAATGGACATTAAAGAAAAAGTGCGTCACATTGAGGAGAAAGAACGTGATTTGGCTAAAACGCAAAAGGCTTTAGAGGAACAGAAAGAAGCGAAAAAGAAATCCGATGGCGTTATAACGGTACTGGAGTCACAACTCCAAGATAAAAATGAACAAATTCGCAATTACGAATTGGAATTAAGTGAAACCGAAGAGTTGCGTAAAACCATAATGAGTCTGATGGAAAGTAAAAAGCCGAAACGCAAATAAGATTTAAAAAAAAATATATATATAAATGAAAATATTACCGGTTATTCTGTAACTATTTGTCCACGTCACGTCAAGACAGTATCAACAGTAGGGCAGTTACATTTTGTTTGTGGGTACCAACTGATGACTGCTGACAGTCTCTGACAATTTTCTAAGGCCTAGAAAATAAGAGGCTGTTAAAAATGGTTGAATGCCAAAGAAAATGTGTAAGCAGATGTCTCAGTTTTGATATTGTCTTGACGTGAGACAAATAGTTACAGAATAAGGGGTATTAACAATTTCAGCGGTAGTTTTGTTAAGGTATTATTTATTAGAAAAGTAATTATTTTTACACTTACAAACTATAAAATTTGTTTGTTTGTTCAATTGTATTATTTCTTAAAACTAATTTTAGTTAATATACACAGAAGTTCATATTAAGTACTTTTACTCTTTTTACATAAAACTTAAGATAATTTTTTTTATCAAACGTTTACAATTTGCTCAACATATTTTACATTAAATTTCATTTAATTGTACAAAAATCGTTTATAATTACTTACATAAAATATAGATAGACACATGATTATATATTAATAATAACATTAAGTTAAAACAGTTAATTGTTAATTGTTAAAGCTTTTGTAAATGGACGGTCATTGTTCGAAAACTACTGTGTGAGTATAAATTAAAAGTTTATTTGAGGTTTTGTTATAAGTAATTTAATTAAAAATTTTGTATGACACAAAAACTAATAACATTAAAAATGTATTTACAGTAACGCATCCACTCGGACTCGCTCCTTCGAGCAATTCATTTGTATCTAATTTGCGGGACTCGCGCTTCTCAGCCTTTTCACACAACTCACCGCAATTGGCGTGCTCACAAATATCACATATCTGCGATTTTGGAGCTCTATAAAATTGTCTAGCTCTTCGCACTGCAAGGTAACATAACAAATTTACTTTTTAATATTGAACTTTTATTTAATTGCCTTTGGACTTACCATTATCATAATAATCGTACATTATTACGGGTACTGGCTTGTGGTTTGTTACCTTAACCACTTTGTAGGCATGTAAAGTGGGACATACTTCTCTGCGATCCAGATAATCGAAGTATATTATAACGACAGTGTTACGTTTCTGAGTTTCAACTTTCTGCAGTAGAGGTTTATGTAATAAGAATTAATGTTTGCGCACATTTTTTATGGTTTCTTACCTTAATTCTTTCACTTGATTCTAAGGTGGGCAGGGTATCGGTATCAACTACAAAGCCGCTGGGTAAATAAATTTCCATTACCGCCATATTGGAACGACTCGAATCGCCCTCAGCTGGTATAAAACTGAAAATAGTTTACAATTTAAAAATTGAACTGAATATTCAGAAATAGTTTTTATAGTCGAGTTCAAGTACAGCCGTTAGTTTATTCATGTGTGTAGTTGTTTTGCTGATGATCTAAGTTTAATAAAGCAAAACAGCTCAATTAAATCTAGGTTAGGTTGAATTAGTAAAAAAAAAACACTCGTCGCAAAACAGCTCTGAGTCAGTCAGCATCAAGCCTCGTTGGCACTGCTCGTTTTATTTCAATATCTCAAATAACTACATATATATAGTTTCGGTCCTTTTGAGGAATTTTCCGTGCGCTCGCCCCAATACTCTGGTGTGTTTTTCTTTATCTCGTTCGGTGGTTTAGTTGAATGTCAAGCCTTTTTAGATTTTTCAAAATTCTGTGAGAAAGTTTTATACAACGAGACCTTTTTCAATACTAAACGGATGCCTAACATAAATGCAGTTGTTGTATTAGCATTGGATTATTCTTTGCAACTTCTATTTAATCCGAATTTTTTATAATGATTCAGTTTTTGAAAATCTTTTCATTTCTAAAATGCTGTTTGTTAGTCAAATTTCGATATAAAAACAATTGAATTCATTAAAAAGAAAAACTGAGAACTTACTCTAATCATGCAAATGCAAAATCGTTCATGTTTCGAAAGGAAATGTGATATTACAAACGTATAATATTATATATTGTATTTACCTGGCACACGCCGACAGATGCAAATAATCCGAATGAGAATTTCTGTTTACCGTAGGATCCAATACAAAACGTGGCCAAGCACTAGTGACATTCGTGTTATAACGATAAGTTACTTGAGCCAGAGCCAAACCGTTGCCGGTAGCAGAAACTGTAAGATTTTTCAAATTATTTGGCAACTGCAATAACAAAAATATTGTTAAATTATTTTTCAAATAACTAAAAACGTTGCTACTAAATACCTCAATAGTTTGCAAAACCAATGAATTTTGTGCATTGACATTCAACACAGTTTCAACATTTTGCCCATAATTAAACAGCAATTGCATATTATTGGCCTGACTCGAAAATCTTTCGGCAAACGCGACTAAAGCCTGCAAGCCAACCACAGAATCCTGTGAGCTGACAAAACCACCCAAATCATTACGTTGATTCATCAACCATTTCAGCACGGGCAAAGCATCACCAATCAGGTTATTCTCCAAAAGTGCTAAAGCAGCATAGGCAGAGATTTCAATATTAACACTACGTGTTAAATTGTACCAGGGCGACAAGGCCTCCGTGGCAGGAGCAGATTTATTCCACCATTTTAAGCCATCTGAAAAAGTACATATAAAACAATTAATAATATTTCTGTGAAAAATTAAAGGCCATTCACCTTCATTTACTGCCATAGCATCCAAACGTTGTATAAAAGCTACCTTAGCATTGTGATTCGCCTTGGATAGCACGTAGGTTGCTATAGCCATGGCATGTATATTATCCGAACCATCCAAAGCTTTTGTTATAAAGTCCACAGCTTTATTTATATTGTTTCTATACTCAGGATAATTGTTCTGCAATAAAAGTTAATTAATGATCAACATTGTTGTCTTCTTACTTGCACTTACGACATTTTCCATTAAAGCTAATGTTGCAAAAGCGCTCAATATTAAACCTTTATCGTCGAATTGTTCAAAAATGTCCCCTTGTTCCTCGAATCCACCATTAGCCGACTGCCTTTCGATCACATAGTTTAATGCCGAAGTTATTACTTCGTTGTCGATTTGTATGAATTCGCTGGCTACGCGAAAAGCTTTCGCCACATACGCCGTTAACCATGTAGAGCTTTTCTCTTCACTCAAACCAAAAGCACTAAAACCGCCATTTTTATGACGATAATACAACAGACGTTGATATCCCAGATCTAGATTTGTTTTAGCACGCATTTCGATGGACGGTGACAATTGACGCGTACGCTGTAATTTTAATTTGTACTCAGTATTTATATATAAACTTAAGAAATTCTCGAAACACTCGAAATGAAAATAAAACGAATTTTCATGTCTTTTTTTTCTTGTAAAAAAAATGTATAACAATCAATTCACATCGAGAAGGTGAATTGATAAGAACGCAAATTTTTTTACACCGAAGGAAAGAATCACAGTGTATTGGCAAAATATAATAAAAGGCAAACCATTGTCTGGGCTGTTGCATAGCCGGCCTTGATAAAAGCAAATGCCGTGAGAGTTAACAACCATTATTCCAGTTGCCAACATCGAAAAAATGCGAAGATAATTAGTTGTTATCGAAAATTATCGCTGACTCAATATGTGTTTTGCATTCTACAAACAAATTTCACGGTAATATTTCCCCTTATTCTGTAACTGCTTGTCAACATGACGCCAAGACAATATCAAAATAGGACACTCTTGTTCCTTCAGAATTTAACTAATTTTAACCGTCTCGCTATTTTTTAGACTTTAGAGAATAGTCCCTAAGTCTTTCAGTAGCACCCAATTGTTTTACGCCTGAAACTTGACAAGGGTGTTGAAGACGCCATATGGAATAAGGGTAAATATTCTTTTCATTTGAACAGAAACACTGTAATTCAATACGGATCATTTCTTAGTTTGCTTTAATAAAATCTATTTCTGGTGAGGTCTTTGCTAGACATCTTTGTTAATGTTGACAATTACCTGCAAGTATTTCAGCACCATTAAATTGGGCATAAATTGTATCATAGTTTGTTCACCACAACCCGATGGCAATCGTATCAAATTCTCCAAATTACCCAAAATGCTACCAACCACATCACCAACTGCAGATATTTCAATTTTAGCTGAATCAGCTATGGAATTTCGTGGAATACGTATAGAAACATTGACTTTACGTTGAACGCTTGAACCCATTTCGAAGAGCAAGCCTTTGTTAACGATTTCGGTAGCACCGGGATGTTCTACCAAAAGAATAGACTCTAACGAATCACCGGCCAATTGATTCGCAGCTACTGCTTTTATTATTATGGCACCCACACGTTTCGGTGTGATAATGAAGGCTACCGATTTTGAAGATTTAGCTGGAACTCGCACAGAGCGACGTCTATAAAGTTCAATTTCTGTAGGAATGAAATCAGAAAATCTTTAAATTGTTGTTGGTTAAAAAATAAGTAAATAAATAATAAAACTTGCTCGGTTTAGATTGAGTCTTGCTATCGATTTGAGGAAAGTCAAATTCTTGGGCGGTATTATATAAAGTTACATCCACGTCCAAATCGTTATCCTTGTTATTGAAGACCACAAAAGGCACAGCAATTGTTTCACCTTAAGATAACAGTTCAAATAATTCGATTATACATTGAAACAAAAGTATTTGCTTCCTACCAATTCTTATTGAATACGGCAATTCTGTTGTTATATAAAACTCTTTAAAAGTTTCCATCATTTTTGTGGGCGCTGCTAGACCTATACCCTGTACCGGATCCAAGGCAAATGCCGATATAACCCAAGATGTCATTGAACTCGGCAGTCTGCGGTGTATGGTCGTCTTCCCGTCAGCACCGGCTGAAACATTCGCAAACAGCCAGGTATCAGCTGGTGGATGCATGACATGTATTCGTGGGTTATGCCAGAATGGTTTTGGTGTATAGGAGAATGCATAGCGGCCCTTGCCTGGTGCCAACGTGTTTGTTTCTATGGCATGAGCTGGCCCGATATCTGTTTTACGTATCGTGGTGAGTTTATGTTCGTCATCATTGACTGCTCTTCCCAGAGCTGGTGTTGTTTCAGGTTCCTTTTCTATTACAAAATCAGTATTGGACATTGTAATTACACCAGATTCTTTGCCAGGTGATCCAATGTGTGTATTGAAATCGTTCAGCTCATACTGATTCAGTGCCCTCATTAGATTAGTTATGGAAAGATCATTTCCTTCGAATTTTGATGAGAGAGGGAAGAAGAAAAATTAAATAATCTGCCTTATTACCGTTCTCGAATCGACTCGAGTGTTTGTAATAGATTAAAGAAAAATTCTGCATTTTTCTTTAATTTAGTGCATTTTTTCCAGTCGAATCGAGAACCGTAATAACCCCTAATATAATTTATTGGCTAGTTTTTTATGCTTATAATTTGAAACTTTTTTTATTCTATGCTTCTCTCACCTTTTCGAATATTCAAAGCATTTTGATCGACCACCATGAGACCAATATAATTGTATGGTTTGGAGCTAATTGTTATATCAATATCTTGTCCTGGCGGAGCCTTTAAAGGTGCCTCAATTTGTACATTATTTAAGAGGTTCTCTTCAAATTGTATAACCTGTTCGTCATAAACAAATTCGCCACCGATGACCATGTAGACTAATAGTTTCGCTCTGGGCATCATGGCAAAAGTGGATAGAAATTTGAAGGTATGATGGGAACTGTCGGCGACCTTGAGCAGTTAAAATAATAAAACATATATAAGTTAATTAAAAGGTTTTTTTTTCTTTTTAATTTTCACTCACATCAACAGCACGTGACAGCAAAATATCACCACGTCCAACTATTTGATAAATCAAATACTTCATGGGTTCACTGCATCGTACGACGACGTTAATTTCTTGATTGACCATGGGCCTATACGAAATATTAGTATTAAAATTTAACTGAAAGTCTTTTGCAAATATGGGATAATCAAGTCTGAAAAATTATTGTTCAAGATGAATTTATACTAGATTGTGTTTAAATTCGGCAGCGAACATACTCTTCGGCACATGTAGAGCAGAAAATCTTAACGAATAAAGGAAAAATAACTTGAATCGAAATTTCGATCGATATCGAATACGCCCGGGTCTGCTTTGATGAGAATGAAAGTAATTTGACTGTTACCTATTGCTCTTAATAAGTAAGGAGACAAACTATGGAATGAAAAGTTGGTTTCAATATTTGTTTCGCTTTAGGATACTACGAATAAAATAAAACAATAAAACTTATTTGTACTGTCCTCTCCCTCTTCCCATCTCTTCTAAAAACTCAAGACTGGACTACTCAAACTAGATGTGCGCGAAGCCAGGAGACATTTTCTCCTTAGAAAAGCACACGTTTATGTTTTTTTTTTTTCAATTTAAAGGTAATGCATGTGCCGATTTGAGTGAAATGCAAATTGTGCACATCTGAAAATAAATAACTTTCGAATGGTATATGTGTAGTCTAAATCGGAAGTGTAATATGAGTGTAGAAGGAACAACAAAAAATTGTCTTCCCTTTTAATTAAAAGATTATCAAATAAGTATTCTTACTTGTCATTAACAACTTTCGCGGTAATGAAATTTTTACTATGCAAATGTTTACGGGGTACTTTTCCAATATCGGTTATAATGCCTTGATAATCCACCTGGAATGTCAATTTTGAAAAACACACCCAAAATTTACAAAATTTTAACAAAATAAAAATAAAAAAAACTTACAATAATTGAATGATATTCATCTTTGTCGCCGACGGGAACTGTAAATTTCATTTTAACCTCTGAACGACTGTCGAAGGCGTACATTGTTTTATTGTACATTTCACTGCTGCCATAGGCATTCGTTAAATAAGTCGTCAAATCGGGCTTAAAGTCCTTCATCATAGCACCATCGTTACGTAAAACTTTGGCCTTAAAATTGAGACAAGAAAAAATAAAACAATCTTCAAAAAATTATCTACAGTGATAATCCACTTACCGAGACTTCAAATGGTACGCCTGGTATATAATTGCCGGGCAATTTTATTGCCTCTACACGATATGGATCCAAATGTACTGTGATCACAGTTGAAAAGTTTTGCACTGAACTGGTGGATGTTTCCTCTACTAAAGCATCCAGCAAATATTCACGCTCATAATCCTCTTTCAGTTTCAATTCATTACTGATATCAAATTCAAAAAAGGCCCCGCCATCAATGGGCACTACTTTACGGGTTATTAAGTCATTAACAAACGGTTGTAGTGAACCAAAAAAGGTGGGATAAATGGACAAAGTAGCTTCACCCACAATGGGTTTGCCAAAGTCATAACTGAAATGCAAAAGTAAATAAATAATTTGCTGCTCAATTTAAGAGAAAAATAACACAAATAGGACTTACTAAGCCTTTACCAGAGCTCTTATCTTGCCATCCTTATAGATGACATGCTTATCCGTGTCTATATCGACTACAAACTTGGGCAAAATGTATTCCACAACTTCGAATGTTCTCTTGTAGATTTCATCCAATAGCTCAACTTCTATTGACCATTCGCCAAATTTCGGATAATCCGATAGCTGCAAGTCGTTGGCATAAACCCCACTGGTCAAGCGCACATCTTTATATTTGCGTATCACATTATTGCCGCCATCCTTAATGGTGATATGGGCAGCTCCATAATTTACGGCTGGCTTTAAATTTGCATCCATTATTAACACGCGATAGTGGACAATATCTTGAGGCTTGTAAATGGCCTTATCCGACTGCACCATAACCGTAAATTGCTTAGCATCAAAATTTAATTGCGTCTCATTGGTAAAACGTATGCCCGCAAGGCCTTCAGCTGTGAGATTGTAACGATCTCTTTTCAAGGCAGGTATCTAAAGCAAGGCAAAAGTAATATCAGATTATTTATTAATAATATATTAGAATATAATTCTAAGAGTAGATTAGAGAGCTTTAGCAGCATTGGCTATCGGCTCTGTTTTAATAACTTATTTGTGATCCAGGGTTAAGGAGATTTTTTTTATTAAAAATATATGATATTTACCAGGGCACACTGATACTGACACTGATCAGTATGCCCTGGATATTTACAATGTTGTGGTTATTTCAAATTAATTTTTTTTTATATTTTTTAATAGTTTTACCTCAAAGTGTATCGTTTCGGTAGAAAATGGTCTGACTTCGACAGTTTTAAAGTCACTATAAGTACTGCCGATTATGCCGACTCGTACTTTGGCTGGCTCCGGTGCTTTATGTATACTCACGGCTACATGATACTGCGAATTTGGCCTTAAGGTATTCGGTGCAATTATCGAATAGAAACTGAAAGTTTTAGATAAAAGAATTTCTCAGTACTGATTTTTAATATTAGACTGCTAAATAGTTTTATGTACATGAGGTAATAGGAACAATTTTATAAATTTAAAAGTAGATATCATGCTGCCTTCGTTGTGGTGACCAATTGAATTCTGCTAATGGCCACAGACTATTCTCTAAGGGCTGAAAAGTAGGCAATTGAAGAAAAAGTGTAAAAAATAGTCCTTATTCTGTAACTATTCGTCGACGTCAACGTCAAGACAATATCAAAAATAGGACAATTATTTCCCCGCTTTTAACAGCATTTTGCTAATTTCTATCCCTTAGAGAATAGTTTGAGGTCATCAGCTGAATTCAATTGTTCCCCACAACGAGTATCTAAACATGAGATGTTTGATATTGTCTTGACGTTGACGTCGATAAATAGTTACAGAATAAGAGGGATTATCTTGACGTGAACGTAAAGAGGAAATAATTATTTTCTAATGCTATATATATAACTGAAATTACAAAATTTATCTACAGAATTAAAAACTAATTTCACAAATTCCTTCGTTCTTCCTTTATTCGTATGTTATAGTTATTTAAGTGTAAAGTCAATTATTTTTTATATAAAAAACTTAAATAACTATAATATAGAAATTAAACATTTTTAAAATGGAGTTTTCTGCTGGATATAAATTTTGTCTTAAGTAGAATGAAATGTTATTGTATTTCTTCAAAAAAAAAAAAACATTCAAATATTTATTCCAAAGTATATCTATATCAAGTATATGCAAGAGCCCAGCTGACTAAAATTTTTTTCAGTTTTTCCATGAACGTATGTCAAAATTTGTTTACTTTTGTAGCGAGCCATATTTGTTTATTCGTTGAAAAAATAATTTTGTAAAATTGTGAAAAACATTATTAATGCAACAAAAGTAGCAAAAAATAATTGTTGTGGAAAAGATTTTTGTGAAAAAGTGTATTGTTTAAGAAAATTAACAAAAAGAAATTGTTTTAAAAAGGTTCTATGCGAAAAGTATTTACATTTTTGGAAATAATTGTGAACAAAACAAAATAAAATAAAAGAAAATTTCTGATATAAAATATTAATTTTACACAAACAAAATGTACGGTGTTTTTTTGTAAATTTATGTTGTTGTGCTCTTGCGACTACTTGATATAGATATACTTTGATTTATTCAAAACTCACAAGGTTTTGTTTTTGTAATTTCAAAATAATTCCTAACATAAAATGTGGGCTATTTTCCAAAAATGGCACGATCCTATGCTTTATATTCAAAGACATAATATTTCTAAATCCGTTTATTCCCACACTTTGTTTTAAAATTCAAATCTGTTCGTAGTTAACAGAGATGCAAAATCATGTTGGTTTAAACAAAAGAAACCTAAAAAAAAATATAAATATTTTTGGAGAAAAAAAACCAACATGTAAACAAAACGACGAAGAAAATTAAAACAAACAGACAAGACAAGTGTTGATTAAAACATACAAAAAGTTAATGAAATACTGTGGCCCCAAAAGTCATTGTATAATTTTTTTTTAGAGAATAAAACTCACAAGTTATTTTAGCGAAACCGACAAAAAAAAGTTCAAAGATGTGGGTGAACAAGATAGTGACTTGTACACAAAATTTTTAAGAGTTTAAATAGTATATTTTTGTGTAAAAAAATCTCGTTACATTTGTAAGTGCAGGTTATTAAACTTTTTTAATACAATGGCAAATGATGAGGCTGACTAAGTTGTGGAGGATAAAAATGCAGATGCTAAATAATACTGTTTGTTTTCTTTTCAGCCAAAAAATATATAACAATGGAATAAAAAATAAGTAAAATGATGGTAATGGCTCTTCATGCTTTTAAGGAAGTTAATAAAAAGCGAAATTCATTTTCTCTAAATGTAGTGCTAATAAAAATTTTGTAACACCACCTTTACTGACTGTTCATTTAAATTCGAAAGAAATTATCTTTCTGGCTTTAATCAAAACTGAAAAACTTTAAATGGTTGGTGTTTGTTTTCAAAATATTTATAAACAACAAATTAAAATTCCTTAAAAAAATAAGTACTGATGGTAGGAGTATAAGGCCATCCCAAAACGGAGCAAACCGCGATTCTGATTTTTTTTTGTACGTTGGAAAATTAAAATGAAGTTAATTTTCCATTGTTGCTTAGACTATTGACCATGTCTTGTTGAATACAACACGTTACAAAACTTAGCCCATCAATCTATCTTCTAATTAAAATTAAAAAAAGTACTTTTTTAACTCCGTAAAAGGGAGCCTCCAAGTTTTTTAACTAAAATTCACCAGACATAATTTAATTTCTACAGTTCTTATATAATGAATTTTTTCTTGTTGTTGGCAGTGATTAATTACTCCGCTTTCACAAGTTGTATTTTCTTCAAAGAAAAGAAATATTGCAAACAACTTGAATAACTAATTAAACCACATGAAAAATATGATAAACTAAAAAGTTAGTTTTAAATAAACTGCAAAATATTAAGGCACAACTGAAAAATTTTGAATTTTATAAACAGTTAGAGTAAGTGCGGGTAATGTGGTATAGGTTGGTAATGTGGTATAGTAGCGTTTTTCTTAAACTAACAACACAACTATAACAAAAACAAGCTTAATAGTTTGGGGCGCTCTGAGAATTAAGAGTGCAATCATCTGTTTCATTTTTGCAAGTCATTCTGCAAGTCAGTTGAAAAAATTCAATTTGTTGTGTGGTCGACTTTTTTTTGGCTGATGATAAAAAATAAGTTTTTTTGTTGAAGGTGTTTTTTAAGGTTTATAAATTTAAGTGTATACTGATTGGTAAGTACCAAATAAGTGAACAATATATACACTTGTTTCATATATATGGTCATTTTTTTTAAATAATTAAATATTGTCATCAAACACAAGTGCTGCTATTGTGGTATACTTTGAGCCAGCTAATTTGGTAAGTATACCACATTACCTTCCAAAAAAATCAGAATGCTGAAAACTGGTGAAATTAGAAAATGGGCAGCAGAAAATATGCAAAAAGCTATACAGGCTGTCCGAGATGGTAAAATGGGTATTCTTTTGGATTCAAAAACATTTGGCGTACCCCACACAACTTTTGGTATACTATACCACTTTACTAGCATATGGTGTACCACATTACCAGCAAATTTTTTAAAATAGCCTTTAATGGGATTTGAACTATTTTCTCAAGTATCTCTGAAATTGTGGATTTAGTGTTTTTCTCAAATAGAGTCCTGGATGCACAACACATGTAGCAAGTGGATGGTTAAATGATAGTTTAATAGAACAAAAAATAAAAATTTGGTAATCAAAAAACAAATAGGTATACCACATTACCCGCACTTACTCTAATTCATATAATGCAATAGGCGCTGCTCCCCTAGATGTTAAGATTATTCTTCAATTTAAAATATCCCGTACAGAATCAAAATCCAGTCTAGAAGAGTTGGAGTTTCTGGAACCGTTAACTTATACATTCAACACAAGAATATATTTGCAACCAAAACCTTGTATGTGACGAAAGTTTAAAAGCAAATAATAATTCATGTTGACGCTAGGCGTCACCCTAATGTAACCACTAAATTACCACAACGTTTTGTTTGATATAGTAAATGCTTTTCCTAATTAGAATACAATTTTCTGACAGAAATTAAAAGTGTTTCTTAGTGTTTCATGCATCGCTGCTTGCAATCATAATCATAATGTACGCTTACAGTCGTATTCGTACCTTAAGACTCTTGGAAAAACGATTTTCAATCATCTAGGAGACTTTATGTGGTTTCTGGTGTGTGTTGGTTGTCTGAGTGCTTATTCAAGCTGGTTCCCAATTAGGTGATCGTACATTTATGAAAGCTTATTTTTTGTGTGTATTTTTTTTTTCTGAGTTGATGTTTGCCACATACGGGCAAGTGATTGTGAACTGCATGACCACATCCAAAAACTTGGTTAGTTTTGTAGTTGTTTTTAAATATTTGACGAATAGTGGGCAAAATCACGCAAATTGATATGAATTGGTTGGTGTAATATATTGAATGGAGTTTTTTTCTGCTTTATAGTTTGTTAAATTTATAGATAGTTATATTTAGGTTGTTATATTCAAAGTTTGATCTACAGTTAATTACATTTGTATAGAGAGAGAGAGATAGATAGATAAATATTGGCCTGGATTGTTATACAATTAAAAAATATGTACTTTAAACATTTCAAAATTTTATAGGTGACAAACTGGAATCTCTTTGTATCTGGTGAAAATGAAAAAAGAGTAATATAAATTCTATTTGACTGATCTTTTGATGGACAAAAATTCTTTGTATAACATTTTTTTACTGATCTTCAAAATAAACATAAATGTACATATGTACATATGTGTACATATATATACATATATATATACATACATATATATATATATATATATATATATATATATATATATATATGTATATATGTACTTATGTATTATTATTCAAATTTATTAATTTAATTATTAAGCTAAGCATTTTTGTTCAGGCGCAAATTCAAATCTGCGAGTGTGCAGATTATTTTTTTTTTATTTACAAATTTTAATTAAATTAAATTTGTTTTATTAACAGTGAAATATTTAGAATATTATTTTATAATCATCAAACTAGCAGAACTGATCAGTACTGATTTTTCCACTTTTCCCGCTGGTACAAGTCAGTAGGATTAGCAACGATTTAACCTGAACTTTAACGAATAGAATATAGGAATTTCTTATATTCACTTTGTTTGATGTTTGGTAATATCTTAGTCACTTTGTTGCGCTAATAACATTAAAGTATCAGACTATTAGTTATTTATTTGCAAAGTTATCTAAATAGTATACACGTAATTCTTTATTTTGTTTTAATTTCTATAAATATTTTACCAAGTGCTTGAATTGACTCACAAAGTTTGTTAATTTTTTCGTTGAAATATTCTCAAGTGGAAAAATTGCACAATATGTGTACTTGTAAAACAAAACAAGCTAAACAATATTAGAATTAAAAAACAAATACGCAAAGAGTTTTGCAATAACAGCGAGTCGAATATGAGTAGGAAATGAAATAGATCAAAAGTCCGTTGCGGCTTTGACAGGTAAAATTTTCAGTGACTGTGTGATATTGACACGGCTGCATTAGTGCAGTTGCCTGGGTTATGTAGTTTTTAGCTAACAAATTATTTATTAATAATTACACTAGGTGATCGACATAACACAAGCAGTTTGGCTGCTATTAATATATAAATTATTAAAGCCATAACATACATACAAGAGATTTGATAGATGCTACTCGTACCAAAAACAGCATGTTTTCCACCGACAGTCCATATCGAAAAGTCTCAACTGGTAAACTCTTTAGGTAGTTGTAACTTCTCGCAAATACATAAATAAATTGTATATGCGTACATATACAGTCGTAAAAACGCTTATATTAACAACCGACAAGTCAAGGTAAATTAAAGGAAATAATTAAATTGAATGGAATAGTAAATCCGAAACAAAAAACATCAAATCCATGCGTAGGTTTTAAAACAAACAATAAACAGAATAAGAAAATTGCATAAAAGCAATCAAAATAACAGAGCAAAAAAAAGAAGAAGCAGTGAAGACAAGTAGTAGTTACGTATTTGATAACAAACAAATAAAAATAAAATGAAATTATGAAACAAAATTTACAAACAATGGCTCACAGAAAGACAATGAAAAAATTATTCATAAATATCTTAAGAAAACCATTACAAATACGATGGATGCACTTAACACACTGACGGACGGCCAGGCAGACCGTTTACTTTTCGTTGTTAAACAGCATGCATTCCATTTAGTGAGATACAGTGGAACTGCATCGCATTTGCGATTAATCGTTTAAAGCAACTTCTCATTAAATATTCTAAATATGCCACTCCTAACAAAAAAAGTTGAATTTATCATATAAAATTCCTAATTAATAATCAGCTTGTGAAAATTCATAACTTGAACTTTAACCTTTTTTTAAATATGATACTTTACTACGTTTTATCGTCAAATTATGTTTTTCATTGTCAATATTTTCTTTTCTTTCATATTGCAAATAATCGATTAAACAGTCTATTATCGATAACAGCTAACTTTCTGTGTTGTCTACCGGCAAGTCGACTGTCGGTAAATCTGATCCGTTCAACAGAAATATAAACAAATTCAAAATTATTAATATGTTAAGTCGATGAAATCCTCTTTTGATGACAAAATTGTTGACAATAAATATCCCATTAGGAACTGCAGTTACCCGATGTCAATTGTCATACGTAGTATATATTTCGCAACTGACAATGACACTGAATTCATAAGATTCTTAAATTATTTATTGCAAAAAAGGTAATCACTTCTTTAATTTTTAATTTTAATTCTACTGGTTCTTTTTTCCCTAATTTTCCAAAAAAAATCAAACTGATGTTTTTCGCTGAAGCAGATCGCCAGGCAACCTTTACCCAAAATTTCTTAGAATGATGAAGATATTTATTTTATTTAGTTGACAAAGAAAACAACAATAGCTAATGGGCCTTATTACGGTTCTCGATTCGACTCGAAAGAATGTAATAGATTAAAGAAAAATTCAAGATTTTGCTTTAATCTATTCCAAACACTCGAGTCGATTCGAGAACGGTAATAAGGCAGAATAATAATTTTTAAAATAATCTAAAGTATTGACAACTTTCACATATATTATATTCATTAAAATATTTCAGAATTGTTCTTTAACTCCTTGATTTTTAATTTAATCGGGCTAATTCTTTTTCCCAAATTTTTAAAAAATGCAAAGTATTAGATTTCTCTTAAAAGTTGGATTAATCAGCAAATTAATAAATTATTTTCTTTTATCGTATATAGCAAGTTGAAAATGCTATCGTGAATCTCCCGCGAACGATTTGCTAATAGTTCTAAGTGAATGTAAAAATAGAAAGAAGATTAAAAAAATTAAAATCAAAGAAAATTTTTGTTCTAAAATATGCACGCACATTATATTTTAAGTAAAAGTTAAAAACTTGAAGTAAAATATTTATTATTGGAGTAGGAGTTGAATTGCAATATTCAATTTCTGTGTTTGTGCAGTAAAACAATTACTCTACATTTTGGAAACCCAAAAAAACTAAAGAATTATAACAAATTAAAGTGTGCAAAATGTTTAGAATTGGAACAACAATTTTATTGCAACAGAATTGGACCAATTTTATTGCAAACACCAAGGAATGGTTCGAGGAGGGCCAGTGCGTGCTAGTCGGGTTTTCAATAAGACATTTTTAAAATCCTGCCAAAACATGTTTAGAGAGCTTAACTATTGCTTTGCAATTTGTTGACCATTATAAGAGTTTCTGCCGTATTAACGGATATTGCAATTTTAATGTTTGGATTATAAGAAGAACTACTTACATGTTCTCTTAAATTAAGTTGATAAGGCGAAAGTGAAAGTGGAAAAGTAAAAATAAACCCCCAGCGGAAAAATCAGTCGCGATAAGGGGAATAGGTATTATATAGCATAAAATTACCCAAAAAAGCTTTTTCACGGCTGCAAATTTAGCTAAAGAGAATACATTTGTAGGGGAAAATTATTTACAATAGGGGTAAGTAACAATAACACTTGTTTTCATATATTTCAAGAAAACAGCAAGTTGATTAACTTTTTTTAAAACTTTGTTGTTAAACTAAAAACTAAGTAATAAAAAATCACCCGATCCTACTTTAAACAATATCGGCTAAAAAAATCATCCTATACCACCTTAAACAGTATCTGCGAAAAAAAATATTTCAACTGAAAAGTTTAAACTTTTTATGTGTTGTAAGTTTTTCCTTATCAGCACCACCGTGTGTGTCAAAAACGCTTGCGATTCTGACGTTTGTCTCTTAAGTCTTTAGTTTTGATTATATTGAAAAAAAAAGCAAGCAAGAACAAGCAGAGTGTCTTGTCTGGCAAAAACGACATATGCATTTTGTTGTTTTATTTAACCTGTTTTTTTTTTCTTTCTGCAAAAGAAAAACATAACAAGAGCTTTACCTCAATTGAGCATTTGTTTATATTTTATACTTTGATTAAATGTTTTATAAAAATTTCAAGCCATATAAACTGGATTTCTTTTTTCTTGTTTTAAAACAATTTCGCTTATGAGATCATTTGTTTTATTAAGCAATAAAATGAAACGAAACAACAACACATACAAATGCACGCACATGAAAAAACATAAAGTTAAAAAAAGAAGAAATGTAAATTATGTACAAACCCTTGACCAGAATTTAAATGCACCAGTAGTGATAAAATTATTAAGCACTTCAAATATAACATTTTATAAATTTTTTTATCGTTGCAATTGTTAAACATTATTTTCTTTACGGTCTTGTTAACATTTGGTTTAAAATGAATTTTTTTTGCACACCTCTTGTTTAAATTGACAAAAGAAAAAAATTTTGTATGAAATCACTTTGAATTTTTGACTAATACGGAAAGAATTTACTATATGAAGAAATTAATCATCACTTTTAACGTTGTATTTACTTCAGATAGTCTCTTTGCGAACTATCCGTGTGGGCTGTTTACATTGGTTTTAGTAAGTTATTTATTTTTTCGATTGTTTTTCTCTATTATTGCATTTTTGTTTAGACTGATATTATGTATGTAGATCCTTTTTATTTATCGTAGTATACACTGCGAAGTTATTACGCTTGTTATTTTATTTCTCTCTTCGTTTATTATTTGTTTCTATTATTTGTGCGCGTTTTTAGGTCGACGCCATTTGGAACTTTTTGAGTTTTCCGCTTTTAGTTGCTGACCATCATAGTATCGAATCGAAACTAAATTTTCTGTTTATAATTTAATAAGTAGCTAAAGAGAGTGTGTTTCAAGATCATAAAATTGTTATATGACTCAAAAGTTTTAAAAAGCTTGGATTGAACTTGAGAAAAAGGTTGCTGGATTTGCTTTAAGATCTTAATCACTGCTTCACCACTATTGCAAATAATTTCCTTTAAAATGATTGGGGGTTTTTCAATTAAAATTGTTTTAAAAAAATTCTCTATATTTTAAATAATTTTTTTTTTAAATTTTGGTTTTGTTCATGTAATTTTCCTCGTTTTCTCTTCTGTGGTAAATTGTATAGTTCATTGAAAAATCATTTTAAATTTACTTAAATATTTATTTATATTCCTTCTTTATAATTTTGGGACTAGGACTTCTTTATAATTTCGGGAAAGAAAAAATCAACATAAATAATTATATTGTCATTCGTATTTTTAAAAGTTTGCTACAAAAAGATACAATTCAGTAAAAAAATTAATGTTCTTCTAATTTCTTCGATGTTCACATTATATTTTTATGTTAATTTTTAATTAAATTTTTATTTTTTGGAATTTGTGTCACGAAAATTTTTGTTTTTAGTTCAGCTAATCTTTTCCCCCAACATAGTTAAAAAACTAAATTTTGCAAGTTGGTTTCCAAATAATAAAAGTATTCCTCTCGAAATTCCAAATACTTTCTTTTATATCAAATTTGTTTTCCGAGATTCGGTATGTCCTACTTGTAAAAAAACTTACATAAATATTAGGTGGTTAAATTTTATTTTATTTTCATATGACATAACTAACTAATTTCTTACATTTCAAGTTGCATGCATACATATATGTATGTATAATAACAAATTTGATTTGTTCATAACAGCACTTTGTACATTTCTTAAATATTTCTGATACATATTAATGATTTTAACTTTATACGCAATTCTGTTTAATTTAAAACTTTTTCTTTTGTTATTGTTATGTAACCTAAAGTAATAACTAATATAATTAGGTGGTTTAGTTTTACTTTCATATGGCACAACTGCCTAATCTTCATTTTAAAAATACATACTGCACATCAAAGCTCTTTGAAAATTTCTTAAGCACCTAAATATTCCTGATATAAATAAATACATATTATTGATTTCAAGTTAAAATGTACTGCAAATTACAACTTATTTTAATTTTCTTTAAATTTTTCATGGATTTTTTGTACACGTCCAACAAAAATTAATCTCACTAAAGTTTTTACCAATACAACGAATAATACGAACGCTGACAATATTATGGCGATAACATCTATAGAATAGTATACAAACCAATTTAAATCAACAGCATGTGAATGTAATACCTCTGCTGTGATATTATGCTGCAGTACATATTCTACCCACCAGGTGGCAGTAGCAAGAGGTTTTGATTCACGATCACGAAATATTTTCGATACCTCCAAGGCTTTTGTTGAGAAGCTGTAATTATTTTTTTAAGTTTAGTGTTCAAATGTCAGTTACTAGTAAACTTACTTGGAATGCAGCACTTCGTTTATTTTCTGTTCTACGGTCTCTTCATCGATTTTATTATAATTTATTATGCGACCAATTTCTCTATTTTCAACTGCAAAACCATTAACAAATTGGTCTCCATAAATGGGTGTTAGCAACATTTGCTTGCCGCAATAAACTGCTTCAGTTGTACTTAAAAGTCCACCGTGACCCCAGAACAGGATGATTTTTGGATGACCTACAAATAGATTTTTTTTAATAAAATGTCTAATATATTTAATTTTCGAGTGAAAACGAATTCTGTGACATGGCATAATATTCTCTACTGAATACTAAAATTAACAAAAGACACATGTGCATAAAAATGTTAATCTATTACAAGTAATAAATAATTATTTTCTGAAATACATAACTGCTGAAATCGCAATGAGCTTCTAACACAATAATAAAGATATAAACCGATTACATCTTGATTTAAAAAAAGGATAAAACAAATTCTAACTATACATATTCTTAAAAATAAAACCAAAATTTTTCAGCTGTAAAATTAATACGACTCAATTTAAAATCAGCAAACAAATATTTTAACGTTTTCCACAAATTAAATCAAGTTTCATTCTAATAACACATCGATCGCCGTAGGTTAGTTAGAATGTACTATTTGCCAGTTTTGATTAACGAATCCGCTCCATTTGGGTCTTAGTAGATCATATTCTACCTTATTACCGTTCTCGAATCGACTCGAGTGTTTGTAATAGATTAAAAAAAATTCTTGTATATTTCTTTAATTTATTAAATTCTTTCGAGTCGAATCGACAACCGTAATAAGGCCCATTGTGTTACCTAAAAACGACAAACACCCAAAGTCTTTGACGGGAATCGAACTCACGACCTCTGTACTAATACGCTATCATCGCTACCAATCAGCCACAGTGGCAGCTTCCATAAATATATCCGAAACATAAATAAGAAATTGAAATTTGCATGGATAAGAAGTGAATTACTTAACTGTCAATCAAAATTAAAATACCCTTACATAAGTATTTCCCTGAATCAAATGGCGGCCAAAGAGTAGTGAATCGCGGAGTACATGAATGATTGCTGCCATAAAAAGTTTGATTTTCGCAAACGTAAATGGTTAGAAGGCACTGATAAACAAAATGTATACTCACAAATCAGCGCTAGTTGAGGAGCCCATTTGATAAATAGAAATTGATCGCTTTTTACCGGAATTTCATCAGCTTCCCATTTCCAAATTACCTTTAAGTTCAATTTTTGTAAAACATTTAAAATTGCGTGCAGCTTTTCTTGTTCAATGGATGAACTTTTTATCATTGAACCCCAACTTATAAATAGAACATCTTTTTGTGTGCTTCGCAAAAACAAATCAACTTCTTGTGGCAAATCTTTATTTAGCTCCTCTTCATTGATATGTATGCCACCAATTTCTACAAATTGTTGGGTATAGGGTCTCATGCCCGTTAAAGTATAATGTTGATTGCCGAGTATTAAGCGGGTAGATTGTTTGGCAATTTCGTTTACATCAACATCTACATTAAGGTAGTGTTTAATCAATTTGTTGTCGTGATAGTTTGTGTAATAACTTGAAAATAAAAGTCATTATTGACTGTAACGCATTTCTGTAAAAAAAGTACAGCTTACCGATAAAGCAGAGATAAAGCTTTTGCTTGAATAAAATTCATTAAGCGTTCATGCCAATTGAGAGGGGTCCGAAAGCCCACAAATTCCGACTGCACAAATGAAGGTGTATCAGGCATTATAATACGATCGTAATGCCAAGGCATTAAAACACAACTGCTTAACGCCACTACAGGTGTTTGCATCAAATAGGGCAGTGCCAATTGGCAATCAGAATTAAAATATTCTGTTATTACCAGGTCATAAGGTTGCTCCTGATGACGTTTTAAGACCTCTTCAACGTGCCCACTCTCATAAAGTCTACGGCAAGACTTCTGCCCCTCATTATGTAAAGAAATGTACTCGTTTAGTAAATCTTTCCAATTCCTACTTGCTCTCATTTCATCAAGTGGCACAACATTGATTCCTTTCCTGCCATCCAATATTAGTTCATCATAGTGCCCATTTGGCAAAGTCGGAGTTTTAATATAAGTTATCACCGTAACATTGTGTCCCCTTTCCGATAAATTATGCAATAAGGGATAGAAAACTTTAAAGTGACTGTATCCAAAATGTGGGAATATTCCTAGTATTCGCTTTGCTTCCAGTTGTATAAGCACCGTACAAACCAAAACCACCCAGCACAATAATGGGTTCATAGCGCAATGAACCTACTAGTTGGAGCTTTTTTAATAGAATAATAGTCATCAAGTACGTAATAAATTAACTAATCGAAGAAATTGCCAACATTGCTGACATTGTGTGGCAGTCAATCGTTAACAGATTATTTCTTATCAAATCAAAAGTAATTAATCAACTGCATTGTATGTATACAGAAACAGAAGATGTGATAAACTTGAGGTAAAATAATTCACTCTGAACTGTAGAACTACTTAAATTGCCGTATTTTCTAGTTCTCATTATGTTGATGTCACTTAAAATTTTCTTTTGAAGTAAATATATAAACTACATAATGTCATACTAAAAACATAAACAAATGTATTGTTTTATAGAGAGAAGCCGGAGAAATCGTCTGCAGCGGCTTTGGGAAAATATTGTTGAGTATGCGTCATATATGAACAGACCCCTGGTGAATTACCGTAAGGCGATGATAGTAAATTTTGACTAGAACGTTAATCAATTATGAAAACAGTTCCTGTTTTTGAAATGTTATATTCAGTAATTGGACAATAGGGGCATTTATTGTTGTTTTCGTAATAAAACAGCAGAGCCATACATTCTAGAGATGTGCAAAAGTCGTGTTGTTTTTGTTGTACGCGTGAATCACATGAATCGTGACTATAATTTATTAAAAGCACCCATGCGTGCGAAGCATAACGAACAAACAACGGTACAACCATGGTGAAGTAAATATATGTATTTCACCACGGATTAAACGTAAACAAAATACATAATGGCGGCCGAAAATGTAAACAACTTTTGATAATATGGAAAATATTTAACGGTCAAAATACAAATCAATTTCTATGGTGGAATTTGTTCCTCAGTACCAGTTTCCTTATATCCGAAATTTACTGTACATAAATATCTTCGCGACATGTATATATACATATGTACATACATATGTTACTAAATAGGCAGACGTGTAATAGGTATTTCGTTTATTTAATTTTACTTTGACAATATGTATTATATCTTAAATAGTTGCTTGTGCTCCCTTTTTATCACAGATATCGTATAATGAGGATTTCACTTCATAGTAAACTGTGGCGCGTTGATCTGAATTATAATAGTCATAAACGACTATAGCAGCTGGTTTCTGCTTGGCCACAGCATGGGTCTTTTCTGAGTTCACCTCGACACATTCTTCTTTACCAGCCGCAATATAATCAAAATAAATTATAACGACCGTATTGTCGTTTTTGGTTTCTACACGTTGCACTTGCTGCGCGTTCCGTATGTTGTCTAGTTTATCTGTATCGGCGGTATAACCAGAGGGCAAATAAATCTCCATAATTGCCATATTAGACTCTTTGATGTCACTATCGGCTCCAGGAACATAATCTACACAAACTTTCATTGCTAAGAGGCTGGGAAACGGTGTTTCCATAATTGTGTGCTTTACACTGAAACCAGGTTTGTCGCCTTTGGTGGCTAAATTATAACGATAAGATAATTGGACCAGACATGAGCCTCCACCGTCGGCCTCCATTGTTATTTGACGCGAAGATTTGGGAAGCTGCAATGGCGAGAAAAATTAATCTAAAGCATTACTTAATAAATATTTTTATTACTTACAACATGCGTTTGTAAAAGCAATGAATTCTCCTTGTCAACCGAGAAGGTACCCTTGGTCGTTTCTTTACCTTCACCATCTTGTGCCTCAAACTTAATGGTCATCTTACCATCTCCAGCACTTATGTATTTTTCAGCAAATCTAATTAAAGCTTGAAGTCCTACAACGGTGTCTTGCGTGGAGTCGAAACCTCCCTCGCTATTACGATTTTTTATTAGCCATTTAATAATGGGCAAAAGTTTTCCAGCTGGTTCGCTAAAAACATAAGCTTCCAATATGTATGCCGTTATTTCAACATCGTTGCTAGTATCCTTTGATGACTTAGTCCACCACTTAAGCCCATTTTCCTCTTGAGCCAATTTTTCCAGTTTTTCCATAAGTTTGCCGGCACTTGGATGTTGTACTTTCTTTAAGACCAGTGCTGTTATGGCAAGTGCATAGGTATCGTTTTCCTTGTCTACATTTTCTGTCAAATATTTAAGACTCTTTTCTATTTCAGTCTTATACTTGTTTGAAATGTTCTGTGAAGAGATTTGAAAAGAATCGTTATTGAAAAATGCGTTTAAAATTATGGTTGTATTTTTGAAAGCCCTTTCCGAATGCCATGGAAATTTTTTTATGTTTTAGTTAAAGCCCCACAAGTCTATTTTGCCAAAGCCAGCAAATCTAATCTAACCTATAAAAAAGCGAGCCATCAATAGGGCTCTCAAGATTTTTGTTATATTACGGAATATTGAAACGAACATCTACTTATATCGCCATTTATCTGTAACACCACATTTTACACTTCTAATAGTATTTGCTTTATATTGCACAGAAAATTAGGTTAGATAATGAGGCTGCTGGCAACAAAGGAAATAAATCTACTACATTTAGTTTTCACGGAATTTTAAGAATTTTTTTAAATTTATTTTGGAGATTGCAAAAGTTCGATTAGAAATCACAGATCTCGGATATCGGATTATAGACTAATGGAATTTATTTTGTCGATATCAAAGTAGAACACTCTTGTAGTTATTAACGACGATTTAAGCGTTTTAAAACATCTAAATACTGCTCTTGTGTGAATTTTTTATTGATCAATTCTTTAATTCTATCACTTACCATATCCTCTAAGAAGGCCAAAACCGCAAATGCTGTAAAGCCGACATCATTTTGATGTGATGGATGAAATAGACGGCCAGTCTGCTTAAATTGGCCACTTTCTAGTTGATTGGATAGCAAATATTTCAAGGCATCATCAATAACTGCCTGGTCAATAGTTATATATCTCTTAGCCTGTATGAAGGAACGGGCTACATAAGCTGTTAACCAACTATTGGCTTCGCTGCTCCGCTCGCCGAAAGCGCTATAAGCTCCGTTTTTATGTTTGTAGGTGAGTTCGCGCTGATAGCCAACTTCCATAAAGTTTTTCGCTTTTTGAGCCACTGTAGGCAACTCACGCTTAATAGCATCCAAATAATGCAAGACCAAAATGTTGGGAACAAAATTAACCATATTCTGTTCACCACAACCATAAGGCTTACGCACCAATTTGTCAATGTTCTTGATGGGGGGACCCAAGATATCACCAACCACAGAAAACTCCATATATTCAGAGTCCAAAACTGCTTCCTTGGGTATAAGAGCCTTAAGAGTTTCTACAATAGGTTCTTTAGTAGCCGATGGAGTTACAAATACCGCTTGATTTTCATATTTTGTAACACCCTCGGGTTCTACTTTGAGTGTTTTGTGAATAGCATCACCGGCCAGAGGTGTAATGGCTTTAATTTTTAACGTTATCTCTCCCACTTTATTGGGCCGGATCATAAACGATACACTTTTTCCGCTATTCGAGGCAACTGATACTCTTTTGACTATTTGTTTCTCTTCCAAAACCAATTCCTCCATTTCATTAAGCACTTCAGTGAAATCATATTCATCATCAGTATTTTCCATGGTTACTTCGGCATCTAAGTTTTTGTCCATATAATTAAACACAACAACGGGTATCGCTATAATTTCACCACGTTTAACGGAATATGGCAAGTTTGTACTGACAAAGAAAGGCTGGAATACTTCAATGTTGGTGGGTTTTGCCACCATCCCAAAGCCGGTTTTATCATTCAATGAAAATCCAGTTACAACCCAAGAAGTGATGGTATCGGGTATTTTCTTAGTTAAACTGGCCAAACCATTTGCGTCCGTCCTATTTATTTTTTTTTATTCGATGGAATAGAGGAAATGATGGAAAGGAAATTAAATTAATTAGATTAATCCAAATTCATATTCAAATATTTATAACCCAAAACTCTTTGGACTTTATGTACAAGAAATTAGTATGATTTATGGGGTTAAGCATGCAACAAACTTTAAACCTACATATGTACATGTGTATGTATATGTACTTGTATGCATATACATATATTTGGCTTTACTTACTTATTTATATTATTAAAAATCCAATTCTCAATGAACTCTTTGCGTACTTTCGGTTGAATGCTGGAACTCAATTTCAGGCATTCCATAACTTGGGGTTGCGCTGCACCAAAACACTGACTAATTGATGAACATCCTTTTGCTCCGAAGCCAGCAGGGCCACCTCCAAATGTTAAAAATTGTGATGTTTGATAATGTACTGGAGCGAAACCTGGAAAATGAATTTAATGTTGATTTTTTTTCTCAGCTGGATTTTGTAAAAAACTTTGTTGTTATCCGTAAATATATAAAAAGTCAGCGTTGCAAAAAAAAAATGCGCCACGATGTCGAAAGAATTCTTTCGAAAAAAAATTCATTTCATAGCTTTTTCAAAGAACATTCAAAATTAACCAAATAGGCATGCATAAATGAAAAAAGTCATAATTCTTTTCAATTCTTGAATTTTAAATTATAAGAATTCAAGCGTTCTATTATCAGAAAACTCTACGTTTATTTAAATTTGATACAGGCTAAGGTTCAGTTCCGGTATCAGGTTGAAAGCTTTTGCTACTAAGTCGTCAAGTTCTGGATATAAAATTTCCTCTTCATGTTTAAATATTTGCGAGTAAAAGAAATATTAGGAAAATGTAAAAGTAGTTTCATACAACACTTACCAGTTACAAAGGGATACTTGGCATTGCTGAGGGTAACCAGACCCGATGCTCTACCAGGATATGTGCCGTAACCTGTAATATAAGGTGTCTCTGTGTTATAACTTTTCAAACCGTTCAATATTTGTGAAGCATCGAAATCATTGCCGGACTTCAGCAAAAGTACACTTTGATCCACACCCAACAAACCAACAAACGATTCTGGATCAGTTTTTATATTCAAAGTGACTTCGTCACTCGGCTTGACCTGTTTGGGAGCCGTGATTTCAATCTTTAAATGAATTAAAAATTAATAAATAATTTTGTTTTCTTTCAAAATGCTAAATGCAAAGGCCAACCTTATTTTGGAATTCCTTAGGAAAATTGAGGGTAATTTCGTGAAATTTCAAATTACCCTCAAGTACATAATAGGCATAAGCATATGACTCGGGTACCATTTCGAAAGAGGGTTTAAATTTAATTTCATGCGATTTGACATTTTCCGGCAGTTTAACGTATTCTTGTTTGATTATGTTGCCACGTGCAACAATGGCGTAGACATAGTAGGGTATATTTCGGTTTGATTTCACTTCTACAACGACATCTTCGTCTAGATTTAATCTGAAATAAAAAACACGGGTTGAAAACTTTTTTTTAATAATTTTTGATAATAGAAAGAAAAATATTGGTAGTCGGTCGTACATTTGACTTCTCTAGGGACACTCTGGGGCTATTTACGATAGTGGAGAATAATTTTATAAAATTTTATATTTACTATGGCCAAAATACATTTTTCGTATCTTTTGATGACTTCAGGTACCATGTGTAATCGTTTCTTTTGAATCTGTACGGAAATTGTACGAAAATAAAATATCTGACAAAGTTTTTTAAAGTTATCATTTCGTTATGAGTACTAAAAGAAACACTAACACTAATAATTTCAGACTGAATAAATATAAAAATGGCTTAAATAAAAAAATGCCATGTTAATAAATGTTAAACGTTAAAAATGGTTTTTCAAAATTTTTGTTAAAATTGTATCTCTTTGGGAAAAATGTACTTTTTTGGAAAAATTTTTCGAAACTGGCAACACTGATGGGGACCATCTTATGTAGGCCCGATAGGGTGCTAGTGTGTCCATAAAAAATGTAGATGGAGAAAATAAAAAATATATAAAGATGTATAGTATTAAGTGCTGAGCTATCAGTTTACAGTGAATACAGATCACAGTGAGATGTAGAGTTGTACAAAACAGCTCTTTTGAGTGAGCGCTCCTTTCCGCTCCGCTCACTTTACTGAATTAATTCATTCATTTCTTTCACTAGCTCAGTTGATTCCTTAGCTCAGCCATAATTCATGAAATGAAAATGGCATGAAAGAATCAGACTAGCTAATACAGCAACCACTTATGCCTTTTTATTTTTTCTTTAATATGTTATATAAAACACATTTTTTGAACATAAGTAATAACTTGATAAATATTTAAGTGATTTTAAATATTTTGCTTTCGAACCTATTTTAATAAAGTAATATATTCCAAATGTATGTTGTAGATTTTTCTCAGTTAATTTACGTATATGTATATATACGCACCAAGTTAATAAGTACTGAAATATTTATCATGGCAGTGCTGTTTAAAAATTTTCATCTGGCAACTCTAATAATATAAAGCGCCACACCAAGTGTGTATCTGCATTGAGTGAATTAATTCCTTTTTTTCATATAGATTTTGACATACAAGCATTGAAAAGAGCTACTGAAAGAGACAGATTCAATGACGCAATTGAAACAACTGAAAGAAGTGAAAGAAAAGAGCTACTGAAACAAATGAAAGAAAAGAGCTACTGAAACAAATGAAAGAAAAGAGCTACTGAAACAAATGAAAGAAAAGAGCTACTGAAAGAAATAGATTCAATGAAACAACTGAAAGAAGTGAAAGAAAAGAGCTACTGAAACAAATGAAAGAAAAGAGCTACTGAAACAAATGAAAGAAAAGAGCTACTGAAACAAATGAAAGAAAAGAGCTACTGAAAGAAATAGATTCAATGAAACAACTGAAAGAAGTGAAAGAAAAGAGCTAAAAACGCTCAGTAAAGTGAAAGATTCACCTCGCTCAGTTGAATGAATGATTCAATTGAATTAATTCATTCAGGAGCCGTACAACTCTAGTGAGATGAACAGAGTTGAAATATTATCGAGATAATAAGTGGCTAGAATAGCTACCACTGGAGTGCAAAGAAGTCCAAAAGGAGTAAGGGGTCTTCCTCATAAATTTATTTCGAGGGATCGCCTAAAAACTGCTAAAAGTTTAAAACTTTGCATTTCATAGTACTTACTTGTTTGCTTTTTGCACTAGCGTTAAAGCTCCAAAATCTTGTTTGTCATTTTTCTCTTCTCCTTCTGTTAAGCTGGGCAAATATTCGATTTGATCTGCATACGTTATTTTGACATTGTAGTAGTGCTCGACAGAGGGTAAAGTCACCTTAAATAGAGCCATACCATCTCCATTGACTTCACTAGCGAATACATGTACATCTTCCTCATTTGGTTTTATTTCAGTGTTAAACAAATATCTATTATGTTTCTCAAAAACAAGTTTGGCCATGTGTTTGCTATCCTGAACAGGAGAACCGTCTAGATTTTTTACAAAGATTTTCAATTCAAACGGCTTGTTAGCAAAATATTCGTGAACATAATTGGGAACTTCAATGTTGTAACGTGATCGGTGTAAGTTTATAGAAGCAGTTTTATTTTGTTTATTGCCAGTATACTCTTCTGTCATTATGGCCAAAACATTGATTGGTGGGCTGTAATTGAATGAACAATAGCCCATGCGGTTACTTTCAGTGGGGTAATAAAGATTCAAATCTTTACTCAAATCAAATTCAACATGGCCTTTGCCATCTACTTCGATGACTTTCTCTGACTTTTCTTGGCCATGTTTGGCATCTACCACAATGAGTGCCTGACCTTTAACCGGTTTGCCATACGTATACTTGGAGCGTACTGTAATTTTCAGGGGATCACCATAAGCAATATCCTTAGCTGTTTCTATGTCAACACTGAATTTTGGCAAAACATATTTGGCCACTTCAAATTTCTTTTCAGTTTTGGTGTCCCCTTCATTGGGACCCAAACTGAATTCCATTGTCCATTCGCCCAGAACCGGCTGTTCCGATAATTGAAGTTCCCCGCTATAAACACCTTTCGTTAATTTTATATCATTTATTTGTTTGATAAAGTTGCCGGCGCCATCTTTAAAGCTCAGCCTTAGCGGAGTTTCTACTTTGGCCGGCATGGTGTTTTCGTCCAAGACAACAACACGATATTGTACCAGATCACCCGGCTTGTAAGTTGCTTTATCAGTTTGTATATAGGTTTTGGGTTCCTTGTATTTAAACACTAAATCTGTAGAGTTTTTAAATATCAAACCATTTACACCTTCTGCTTGTAATTTGTAGTCTCCATTTTGTAGTTTGGGCAGCTTAAAGTTGACAACTTCCGTTTGACAGGGTGAACAATTGATAATTTTTGTTTCGTTATATGATGGTCCCACGATGCCTACCTTAATTGTAGCGGCTGCGGCATTTTCATGCAGGGTAACTCCTACTGAGTAGTCAAGTTGAGACTGAACGGTACCAGGGGCCACAATGGAGTAGAAACTATAAGGAAAATAAGTATACAAATTTTACTAAATATTATTTTAACATTTTTAACTTAATTAAATGATTATTGAATAAACAATTTGTTTTAAAAAATAATTTAATTAGACGAATTTTAACTAACTATTATTATTTCAAAGTTTTGTGACGGACTCGTTTTAAAATCGTAAGAGATTGTATCGAAATACAGTCATTAGTTAAATTGATATATCTTCCGGGCGGTTACTCTGTAATTTGATGCGAATGAAAAACTGAATGCATTTGTATGCTATTTACAGTGAAATGCGAAAGCATTTATTGAGTAACCCTCCGGTGTATGACTGCTAACTCGACAGATGCAGCTTCAATATTGTGGTCGCTGTCAACTGTAAAATTTTGTGTATATGTACATATCGTCATATGTTTTCAAAAAAGTCCTAAGTTACATTGAACAAATTGTACATGAGAAGCAGTGTGAAAAATTTTCAAAATTTTTCTGTTTGAGCTTGTTGATAAGAATGTTATTTATAATTGTAGGAGTACAAAATGTTGCAGTAACATGTATTTTGATACAGGACATCTTAGTCAATGAATAAGTTGATTTTAATTTGTGTTGTAACTTAGGGCTTTTGTGAAAACATATGACGATATATTCCCCTGTGAATGTGTATTCCCAATAAAATAACTTTTCAATAAAAATAATTTTTAAATTATATTGTATTCAATGTTTATAAATTTAAACCATAAAAGTAAATATTTAAATCCGCATCTACTGTGAAAATAAAAGATAATTTGTGAAAATTATTTTAAGGTCTAGTTTTGTCATACTATAAGTATATGGAATATCTATATACAAAGCTCCAAAGGAAAACAAATTAAAAGTTTGTGACCCTGAGAGCGAGTTTTTAGAACTGAGTGTAAAGATTTAGTCACCCTTGGTTTTTAGTTTCTAAATGCTCGATTAGCTATTTTTTTTTGAAGAGCTTAAGCGGGTGGTTCCATTCTAAAATAATAATTTCAGAATATCCATTTATAAAATTATAAAGATTGGCCATGAGAATTAATAATATTATTTCGTAATTCATAGGAAGCACTTCATTCTAAAACAATTTCATTTAAAATTTAACAGTAACTACCCGTCCACACGAGCAATAAGTTTGGCAATTATTGCCGTGGCAACCGTCAAATTTGATTGCCGACACTAGATATTAACGTGTGGACCACATGAATATATGTTAGAACACATATTCGGCAACAACTGTTATAATACATTGCCGAGCAATAATCTTTTAACACATGCTGTCAAATTGAATTGTTATTTGATTGAAATTTTTGTCTCATAAGAAAACAACACTGTTTATAATGTTTTAAGATTTGTACGTGTTCGCTACCAAGATATACAAGCAAGAACATTGGCAATTGACGACGCGTTTCTGCCGGCGTTATTGCTTGTATCAAGACACGAAATGTTGCTCGTGTGGTCGCAGTGTAAGGCACATGCTGCCAACATTGCTTTTTGTGTATGTTTTGAAAAATTCAAGGCGAATTGAATATTCGCCTTGCAAGAATACTGTTACTCATTATTATTTAATTGCTCAGTGCTTGTATTTCATCATTTGATGTCATCAAGTAAATTGGATTGAATAAATATCGCAAAGGAAGCGTCATATTCTTTTACGTTTCTTTTTTTTATTTAAATATGTATTTTAAAGAAACTGCCAGTTACTTTAATTTACTTGTATACATTTACTTTTATAAAAAATTTAACCAAAACAAGCTCAAAACAAATAAGCGAAAATTTTGTAATTTTTACAACATACCCAACGATATTAACATCGACACCAGTGATTTCAGCAGTCTTCTTAATTTTATCAAAAATAATCTGGCCGGCTTTTATCATTTTTATTTCCTTATCCGTTCTTTTTTCTTGGCAATAACGAATTTATATATTATTTGATTTTGTATATCTGACTTAACACGTCTTACCACTGCGCTAACTTGTTAAGAATTAAGATGGTCATACGGTAATATGAACAGAGGCCAAAGTCTATCGGCTATAAGACGACTTGCAGCCGCCACCGTCGAGTATTTTTCACTAGAGACGTTGACAAATATTTTCTCCGACATCACGTTTTATTGTAAATTTCTATCTTCTCATCTTTTCTAATCTGTCCCCTCAATACTATCCCCTCGTTTTCAGTTCCGGCACAGTGCATTTGCATATATAGGGGTCATCCCCTGAGTGCTGGTCCAGGATAAAAAAAAATTTTTGGTGACTTTAATATTAAAAAAAAAACTCATATTTATACACCAGTTGTGTTTTTTTACTCTACTTTGGGATCCCTCGGGATCCCAATTTGCACGAAAAGCGTTTCCGTACTTTTAATTTGTGTAAATGAGAGTGGTTTTGAGAGAATAAGATTCTTCTTCTTCTTGCACGAAACAGCCCGTACTTTTTCTTCGGGCTAGTTTGGGCAAGTAAATAAACAAACAGCTGTTTGAAAAATAAACAACATCAAAGAAAAATTAAATTGACAAAAAAACATAAAAAATTGGAAAGTTGTTGCAAAAAAGATTTAAAAACTTCTGGCGAACAAAGTTTTATAAGTTTTTACATAAAATTAAGAAAGAAAATATTATAGATACGCTGCAACATGTAAGTAAAACATACGTAAGTAAGTATGTATGTATATACTACATGCAAGTTTTTATTTAATAATTTTGACATAGTACAATAGTTTTGGTTTTTCGCGTTCGCGTACTTTTGCACATTTTTGTCTTTTATTGAGAGAATTTATAGTTAGCTCTCATTTTACCGAACTTTACCCAAAAAGTAAAGAAACACACCTACCATATAACGTGGGTGTATAAACATGTATTAACAAATGTTTTGATTCATAGGAAGAAGCCGGATAAATTTTCGGCGGCGGCTCACCGGTCAAACGCAGCGGCTTTAGAAAAATGATTGAAAGAGATTTTCTATAAAACGTGTGAGCGTCATATATGAACAGCCCCTGAAAAATTAACGTAAGTTTGTGTAACTAGTAGATTTCGGCTAGACTGTTAATCAATGCTTTTAAAAATGTTTACTGTTTTTGTGTTATTGTATTCAGTAACTAGACGGGGATTTTATTGTTGTTTTTGTAATAAATCAGCAGATATATACTTATAGTAACCGAAGTTAGGAGAAATGCGCCAGCGTTAAATACAATTTCAAAATTAAAATTTTAAATTTTGAAATCTCGATTGCAACCCGAAGCGAAATCAGAAACATGAATACAAACGATGCAATCTACAATGTAGTTTGCCAGATTGCTGGTACGCATTGTGTGTACCTACCTTAAGTGTTAATTGATCTATAAATAATGGCATTAATTGCGATAAGCTCAATTAAGGCGTATGTCTGAACACCGTTGAAGTGTTACATCTTTTACATAAAATATGCTTTATTTTTCGATATTTCGCCACTCTTTTATGTTGCTTTTGCAGGTAAATATTTATGTTTAATATCATAATTTTTCAAATCAAACAAACGAGTGGCGAAATATTGAAAATTATATAATATTTTTGTTGATTTGTTTTTATTGACCTTATCAGTTTATTGTAATATTAATCAAGCTAGTTTTCGTTTTTTATAAAATCTAAGTTCTGATAAATTTTATAAAAAAACGACCCTAGTGATTAATATTACAATATAATATTTTTGTATAAAAAAAAGTGGTCTTAAGCTTAAGAGTTATTAAAGATTCTTATACATTTTTCTTATAATTTTTCATATATGTTTGAACAGAACACGGGTAGTCTTACAAAAAAAAAATAAAATAAAATAAAAAATTATAATGCACGTCAAGTAAAATAATTAACTTTTTTCCAAAATGAAAGCTTTTCTCAACTTACAGAAACCAGGCTATCACCGGTTAACAAAATTAGTTCCTAAAATTACTTTAACAACATCTAAATGATGAAGATGCGATTTTATATATCTATTTATAATTTTTGTTAATTACCTTTTGAGGCATATGACGTGAAACAGAGATGTAACTGCATAGAATATATAATTTATTACAAGTTTTTTATTTGCCAAATGGGAGACTGAGAATATTGAAATATGCTTGCATAACAAAATTTGGCTATATTTTATATCTGTTTGAAAGCTGGCCAAAATAGCAAACATCTTTCAAATACAATAAAAAAATAGAAATTTCATCGAGTGCTAAAAGAGCTCTGACAACTTTGTTAGTTTAGTAAATCTCAAAACTAATAATGATATCAATACGTTTAATTGTTATCATTATGTTTTTTTTTCTTTGTTTTCTTTTCACTTTGGTTAGAATAAACAAATATGTTTATCAAGTCATCTTGCTAATTGCTTCAACTCAAGCAATTAACAATATAAATATGAGCAAACAAAAAGTTGTTACTTGGGATTTACACATAAATAAAATATATTTCGCAGAATTAATTTAAAAGAAAAAAAACCAACATCTATCTGAATTTTTCGTTTTTGTTTTGCTTTCTCTCTGTTATAAATAAAAAAAACCGGCTTTATGATAGAGTTGGAATCGTGACTAATTTTCCTATCACCTTCAAGTAAGTTCAAGACTAATTTATATTCATGTAGTTGTAGAAAATAACGATCACGAAATATATTTAATCAAGTTTTGCTATTAGATTTTATTTAAGTTCATTTAAATTAAATGAATATTTTATGAATTCCTTTTTGCCAAATTTCTAATTGTATGAGTTTTTAAAAGTGATTAGCGCTAGTGAAGTGTCCACTATTCCACCTGCACTGCTCACTGTACCAGTGATATATTTACTCTCAATCTGGTCGTATGCAATGGAATCCAGGGAGCAATTAATGAATAGAATGACGGCGTAAAGCGTTAAATATACAACTACTTTATGTAGCAGAGTCTCAAGTGACTGAATTAAGATTGTAATTTTACTGCAAAATTTACTCACGTTAAGTGATTATTTTATGTGTGTGAAGATAAATTTAAATTTTTAAATTATGTATGAATTTCTAATTTATTAGTCGAACTTTCTCTATGTAAATTATATAACAGGATGTTAATTTTTTCAACGGACTCAAGTTCAAATCTGCGAAACTGCAAATCATATTTTATTTATATTTTAATAAATGAATTTGTTCAAATTCTATTTTTTATATAAATTTAAATTTATATGTATTAGCGAAGACGCAAACCTATTCTACAGTTAACAGAGATCAGTTAACCTATTCACATTTGGAGTAAAATTTTATTACTTTCATTTGGAAGCCAAAATTTTTCCAAACTAGTGAATAGAAATTATGGCCCAAGAAATACTTAATAAATATATGCTTAAGGGATGTACTGAAAGTATAAAATATTGTAAAAATTAAAAAAAAAATTTTCCTGGATACGTTTACGGTCATTGTGGGAAAATGGGAATGGGTACGCATATGCCACTGTACACAAATGGTAGCCCAGGGAGCCCTTTATATGACAGAAAAAGTCTTATATCTGAAATAATTTTTGAATTCGAATAATATGATGGATACACTTATGTCACTATATATACATATACAATTATAGGCAGATTATAGGTCAGTGGCAATATGAAATGTATAACAATTGTGTTTTTATCGAGATAAAATATGGGAACTCACTTTTGCTTAGTACAAAATTACCCAACTCTGATGGTTAATATTCCAAATATTTTTTTCTCTCTTCGCTTTTTCTAAAGCCATCGGCTGCAGAAATCACAAGCATTTTTGTTTTTATGTTTAAAGTTCAATTTTATTTTTAGTTTTATGCCTTCATACTTAGTTTCCCGCTAAGATAATAATATCAGATGGGTCATCTATCGGTTCAAATTTGAACCGCCGGTTATTTCGAATCTGGCAATGCCTATGTCATTCTATTCTGTCCCAAATATAGTGTATTATTTCCACAGGAAATGAATCGATTTACGCTTGCGCAGCGTTGGGATATATTGAAAATTTATTTCCAAAATAAACACAATTAATCGAAATTTCTAGAAATTGTCGTACAAAATCTGATCGCAGAGAAGGACCAATAGTGGCCGCTATACCCTAGTTTATTGTAAAAGTACGTGAAACTGGGTTCATTGTTGATGCGCGAAGACATGAGCATTTCCGTACAGTAAAATATCGAAGAGTGCGGGTCATCGTTCTTAAGAATTGAACATTTCGAATTTTGCGCCTTACAAAATTCAACGGGTTCAAGAGTTGAGGTTGCATGACTATTCATCTCTAACCAGAGCAATTGTAGTTTACAACAAAAAGGCCTTTGTGCCTTGGAATATATATTTCATGTCTTTCTGAGATTTAAATTAAAAATTTCGAACAATTAGCCTATAAAAATCTTAATTCAATTTAATATAGCAATATAAAATGTTCGTTAAAATTCTTACTACATAAAAAATAATTTTGTTTGGCAAAGTTGCAAACCGTTTTTGTTTTCTTGCATTTTTAAATTTAAAATTTTAATAGTTTGCGATTGATGCCCATAAGTTTCAAATATAAAAATATTTCTAGTATCTAACTGAGTGCTCTAGGGTGTCACAAACCATCTTTCGATCATGCAAAAAATATTTATTGCGAAAACAAATTTTGAAAATTGTTGTTGTTTCAAATGTTATTTATATAGACTCAAGAACTATTTCTAATCGGTAAATTTTCTATATAAAATTTTTTATACAAAATAATTTATTATTAAATGTTTTTTTGTCCATTATATTTTCTATAAAAATGTTTTTGTAATTAACAAGAAATAAACAGAAAATTCTATGAATTGCTATATATGTATGTACATATGTATGTATGTATGTGTACTTCATAGAAATTTTTTTTCTTTAGACATTTTTTGCATATAAAAAGATTTATGTTTTTGGAAAGTTTGTTTAAAAAATTTTAAATAATATTTGTTTCATTAATTGACTCTGTTTGTTTGTATTGGTTTAATTATGCGGTATTGTGTTTTTTGTTGATAATTTTCATGCGAAAGTATGTTTCAGTTTTTTTTAAAGTGGTGGTTCGAGGCCAGGTCTGGGAATATTCCATTTGTCGGAACAATTTTGTGAACGTTTTTTCTTAATATGTGATAATAAATTATTTTAAATGATAAATATTTATTTAATTCATTTGAAACTGCTCCAATCAACATTATTTATCCTTTCGCATCAGATTAAAATTTCCAGTCCTGTTTTCATTGACTAAATTTACTTTCCTAATTTCTAAGTATTTAAAAATACCATAAGGAAGAGATACAACGAGTTGTGTGACTTGTCGTTTTTGTTTTCTTCTTCACCCATAAAGCCACACAACGGAGCTTGTGCACTGAACACTTCTTTCGTTTTATATTCTAATATAATTTTATAAAGATTTCAAACATTTCCTGCATTCTGTTGCTGGCGGTTTCGACGCTGTCAATGTAGTTAATTTAATGAGAGATAAAATGAAAGCTTCGCTGCCGGCTACATTCACTACAATCAATTTCAAAAACAGAAACAAACAAAAAATCTCAGATTTTATTCAAATAAGTATCTTAATGTTTACGAAACAGAACTTAGTTTCAGTTTAACTCGAGCCCTGTCTGGATCTGATGCTGAGCTAATAAAATTTAATACTAACCGGTTGATCGTGTTACTTTTTTTTATTCTTTATTATTGACGTGTGCATTCAGAACTATTTAACATAAACACTATTTAAAAATAAAGAATTGTTGTCGTTGATTAATCAGTAAAGATTTTTATTAAAAAAAAAAGAAATTAACGAAAAATATTAAAACAACATGTACGAACGAACGTGTAGTTTTGCTTTAATATTTATACAATTTCTGATATTTGTAAATGCAAATGGGTGAGTGTTTTTCCTTTAATTATTTAAATTTTTTTAAACTTTTTTATATGTATAAACAATAAATTTCTATGAGGAGGTTTGTTTTTGTTGCATTTGTGGTTAAAATTATCTGTTGCATTTTACTCATGTGGATTTTTATTATCAAGGTCGAAACCGGTTTTTCCCAACAAGAACATATTTATTGGTGAATATAGTGAGCAGCCAAATTATTGAACTCCAAACGCTGCTCTTAATCGCATAATATTTAGCAAAATTAATTAGAAATCTACGTATTTCTAATGATGTCCGCTTATGGCCAGATACACTAGAAATAAGAAACTTCCTATACGACGTATGAAGAGACATAAATAAGATATAGTGTGGCCTCGAAAAAGCTAAGCAGTTTGTTCGGGGGTGGGGAGCTTAACTTTTCGCAAATCTTAACTTTTCCATGATATGCAAAATTCATTTGATTATACGTGTTTGTACACACACACACATATTGTATATGTATATATATATATATATATATATGTATATATATATATATATATATATATATATATATATATATATATATATATATATATATATATATATAGTGAAACTTTGACATAACGAACTTCGTTATAACGAAATACTCTACATAACATATCGCTCATTTGCTGCAAAACCGGCATAACTCAAAATTTTCGATTTTGACATAAATGCGTTTTAAGTGTTCAATTGACTATAGATCTGAAGAAAAATTAATAAATGTAAATATTTTTATATCATCTTGTAAATCAACTTATATTTAATAAAACCGTATAGAAGAAAATAGAGTAACAAAATTTTAATAATTGTTTTTAAATGAAAAACTGTTTATACTTTGAGTTATGACGTTATTGCTGCTAAAGTTCATTGATAGTAGTGTAGTAAACTAAAATGTGTCGTTCTTAATGCGAAAAAAATTTTTTACAATCAGATGATTTTTTTCAACAAAACAGTCACAACACAAAATATGGCAGTATATAAGAATTTGTACTACATAAAACATATTTTACCTTTCCACTTTTAAAGGCACAACGCAAATTATGTTGCTCTTTCCGAAAACAAAACGATGTTCACACCTTAACGACTGTGGCGTAACTAACGATATGTCGTTGTTGTGAGTAAAAGAAGAGCAAAGCATAGCAATAGAAATAACGGCATATACTCGTCTCACACGTTCCGTATGCAAGATATGAAAATGAAAGTATTTTATACAAGATAGAATATTAACTCAAAAATAGCGAATTTTGAGTTATGCCGTTCTTGCAGAAAATGAGCGATATGTCTTATTGAGTCAATTCACAAAACCTCTTTATTACAAAGTTTTTCATACAAAAATACACTATAGGTATAACGAACAAATTCTGAGCAAAACGAAATATGTATTCCGTTAAATGCCTCAATATAATGAGATCAGAATAAATCCTAAATGATAAAGCGCCTTTATAAAGCCTCTATACCACGAAGTACTCGTACAAAATCCTCTATACAACGAAGTAAGAATAAAATTATAGCAAAATGGGTTTTTACGTTATCAAAAGAACGAATTCTTAATGTGTCTGCTGTAACGATGTTTTTTCGTATATCTTTAAATTTCGTTATATCTAGGCTTTGCTGCTTATATTTATAGCGAAACAATGGCTATAACGAAATATTTTCTAGACTTGTGTCCAACTAGCTCATTCGCTCAGTTTTGACAAGAACCTATGATCAAACCCATTTAAATTACATAGGTTTGATCAGAGGTTCTTGTCAATACTGAGCGAATGAGCTAGTTGGACACAAGTCTAGTATTTTCCGATCCCCTTGCAATTCCTTATATCGAAGTTTCACTGTACTTTGCGCTTTTTAATTTGTATACATATAAGTTAAAATGTTTTTATGGGCTTTAAGCAAAAAAAAAAATCATACATATTTTTCAACTCAGACCAGCACACACTCTCGTGTTAACTACTTCAGCCAACAGCACCCTCAAACTTGAACTTTCAAGTGTACGTTAGTCACCCAGACACTATAAGGCTAACATACATGTCTGAAAAATCCTTGTGCAAAACAGTACACGAATTCATCTCTTTGATTGGTAACACTATCATGTTCACAAACCATATTGTGCTTTATGATGCACAAACACGATTGCAATTATATTCGACTAGTCAAACATATACTATTTTGTATAATATTATCGGGTAAAGTGATTTCTTAGAAATGATCTACTTCCAAAACGTGTTTTAATCCTATAAATATTTATATGAGACAAAAGTAGCGAACATAAAATAAATAAAGAAAAATTAAAGAGATTCTTTTTGTTCCAATCAAAATAGTATGCGAGCAACGAGTTTTGTTATGTTTGTTTTGAGTGAATGCGCGTCACCAACTTTTTTTTATTGTTTTTTGTACAATTTACTGATTCACTTGTATAATATAACGATAATATAACGTATAATATAACGATATTTTTCGTTATATGAAGAGAATCAACGCCTCACACAAGGGCTTCACTAGACTTCAGGGTTTAATTACTTAATACGCAAGTTTGTGCTACATTAACAGAAATCGAATTCAAAATGATTTTAAAAATAAATTTCATAAAGTTCTGTATTTTGAAAGACATGAACAAGGAGTCAGGGAAAATCGACATCAATTTCAAATTATTTCATCAAATGTTTAGAAAAAAAAAATTCAAATTGTATTATACGGTAATTACTGCCGTTCCTAAAAAAAAATATAATTTGTTATTGTTTTCGAGATATACTCATGAAAATTTTTATTTTAAACATGAGCGTGAATTATTATTTTTCGCACTTATTAATTTTATTATTAAACCAAGAATTTTTTATTCACTCTCAAAAACAGTTCAAATCCGTAATCTGCATTTCTTTTTAAATTTTTTTATTAAATTCAAACTATTTTATTAATTATCAAACTAGCCGTGCGGATGGAAATCAGTACTGATCCGTTCTGCTAGAAATATTCTAAATTTAATAAATATTCTTGAAGACTAATTTGCAGATTTGAACTTGAGTCTGAATAAAAAAGTCTTTTCTTAATAAGAAAATTTTTAGTTTAAACATGAATATAAATTCTTCTTTTTCGAACTTTTTCATTTTATTATGAAGATAACAATTTTTTATTCGGATTCAGGTTCAAATCTGCAATTTTTTTTAACATTTTGTATTAAATTCAAATAATTTTTTTAAGTGTAGAATATTTCTTATAACCAACGATCATTTAGGCTAGATGAATGCCATTAGTTGTCGTTCTTTAACGTTTCTTTCAAACAACATTTAAAACAATATTTTGGAATGTGTTTCGCCTTGCGTTAAAAAAATCAAAAGTCTATATAAAATGATAATTGAGTTCAATTGTAAATTAAGTGAAAAAATATTGGAGCACCATAATTGGCGCTACTTTCCAATACTTGTATACAATTTCCTACAATTTCAAAAGCTTCTAAATAATAACAAAAACAATTTTCTAACAAAATTTTTATTAATAAGAATTGTTATCGTATTCAACTAAGCCACCTAATAAGTGGTGGCAAACAAGGTACACATGAGTACTGATGCTGAAAGTGTAGCGGATTTCGAAAACATCCGTTCTGCTCTTCTGTGTAAGTTAAATAATTAAAAACTGGTGTTGACTTTCCTTTGTGGCTTCAAATATTTTCGAACAATTAGCCTACCAATTTTAATTGAGTTTAATATAATAACAAAATCTGTTAAAATAAAAATTCGTCAAGTAAAATTCCTAATTAAAAGAAAATTAAAAAACCATTCAATTAAACAAAATTTGTAATAATTATAATATTCTTATATTTGTCTTTTCAGTTTTTACTCCATTGTGGCGCCTGGCACCGTACAGTCTCACCTTGACTATTCAGTGAGTGTTACTCTGCATGAAAACTCTGAACCTGCTACGATTAAAGTGGGCATCGTGGGACCATCGTATAATGAAACCAAAACCATCAATATTTCACCCTCTCAAACGGAAGTTGTTAATTTTGAGCTGCCCAAACTACAAAATGGAGACTACAAACTAGAAGCAGAAGGTGTAAAGGGTTTGATATTTAAAAACTCTACAGATTTAGTGTTTAAAAACAAGGAACCCAAAGCCTACATACAAACCGATAAAGCAACTTACAAACCGGGTGATCTCGTACAATATCGTGTTGTTGTCTTGGATGAAAACACCAGGCCGGCCAAAGTAGATACGCCTCTAAGGCTGGGCTTTAAAGATGGCGCCGGCAATTTTATCAAGCAAATAAATGATATAAAATTAACAAAAGGCGTTTACAGCGGCGAATTTCAATTATCGGAACAGCCGATTTTGGGCGACTGGACAATGGAATTCAGTTTGGGTCCCAATGAAGATGACACCAAAACTGAAAAGAAATTTGAAGTGGCCAAATATGTTTTGCCAAAATTCAGCGTTGACATAGAAACAGCTAAGGATATTGCTTATGATGACCGCGTGAAAATTACAGTGCGCTCCAAGTATACGTATGGCAAACCGGTTAAAGGTCAGGCAGTCATTAAAATAAGTGTTCAACAAGGCCAAGAGGCTGAGAAAGTTGTCGATGTAGATGGCAAAGGCCATGTTGAATTTGATTTGGCTAAAGATTTGCAGCTTTCTCCTCCTGAAAATAACGGCATGAGTTATTATTCATACAGTTTCAACCCGTTAATCAATGTTTTGGCCACCATGACAGAAGAGTACACTGGCAATAAGCAAAATAAAACTGCCTCTATAAAGTTACACCGATCACGATACAACATTGAAGTTCCCAATAAAGTTTACGAATATTTTGCTAAAAAGCCGTTTGAACTCAAAGTGTTTATAAAAAATCTAGACGGTTCTCCAGTTCAGGATAGCAAAGACACGGCTAAACTTATTATTGATAAACATAACAGATTTCTGTATGCTGATACAATAAATCCAAAGGACGAAGATCAACAAGTATTCACTAGTGCAACTGATAAAAATGGTATGGCTCTCTTTAAGGTGACTTTGCCCACTGTCGAATACTACCAAAATGTCAAAGTGACGTATGCAGATCAAATCAAATATCTTCCCAGCATATCAGGACGCGAAGAGAAAACCGAAGACAAAAGAGACCAATCAGAGGATAAACCAGATTATGGAGATTTGAAGCTGGTGAAAAAAACGGGAGAGTATGTATGAAATATAAAGTTTTCATTTTAAAGACTTTTGAGGGGGTTTTTGGATAGATTTAACGTCCGAAGAGTTTTAGTTTTTCCTCTTTAATGGGTAAGGGAAATATTTATAAGTTGAGAAAGCTACAACGTCCACATTAAATAAACATATTTTTTTAATGAAGTTCCCCTCTTAAGTTCCTTTAGATTTCATGGCTTTTCAGTGGTTAAGTTACCAACTCACTGTCATTTGCATTCGCTGTAAACTGATAGCTCAGCATTTAGTAACATGTTTAGGCGTGCAGCCTTCTTAAAATTTTTTAAATTTATTAAATGGGTATTATTTAATCGGCTTAAAAGCGGCTATTTTGGATTAATAGCTAATATAAAAATATGTAAAAATCTTAATACCGTTATATATTACTATAAACGGAATCAACGCATTTTTCAACAAAATCATTTTTAGTGATGGCCTGCCTCATCTCATTTTCAATTGGGCGGTTATGTAAATAAAAAAAATTGTGGCATATGGGGCCCACAAAATCCACAACCAGTCGTCGAAAAAAAAATTACTTCCAAAGAAAGTGACCGTATGGTGCGTTTTGTGGTCAGGCAGCATGATCGACTCGTATTTTTTCGCAAATGAGCCAGGAAACGCCGTCAGCGTGAATTCCCAGCACTACCAAACCATTATAAGCGATTTCGTGTGGCCACGATCGGCTAATGTTGACTTAAGTGACCTTTGGTTTCAGCTAGATGGCGCTACAGGCCATACAGCCGGCCAAACAATTTAGTTATTGCATAAGAAATTTCTAGATTTGGCGATGTCAATTGGCCGCCTCGTTCTTGTTGTTTAACGCCGCTGGATTATTTTCTCTGGGGCCATTTGAAAGCCGGCTTTACGTGAACAAACCACGAATAACTGGCGCTCTGAAAGATGGAAAATTGTGTTTTTAAGCCTCAAATTTCCCCACCCTTTACAAAAACCACGAGGTACACAACAATTCTTCAAAAGTGTATCTAGTCAAACCATAGTTGAGCAATAAATAGATAGTCATCTGTCGTAGCACTGCCACCTCATATCGTTACACCATGTGTGTGATCACTTTTAACATTCATAGAAGATAAAATAGAGAGAGCGGCAGAACCCTTGCATATTCTTTACACACGTAGCTATACTTTGTTTAATATATTACGAAGCCGAAGATCTCACTTTCGATCCCGCACACAGTTATGCATTTTTCTGATTTTCAGTGGTGTGTGGTTGTGCTAATTGTTGGCGGCCTGTTTCAATGACCTAGTCTTATCGCTGGCCACTGAACGTTAAGGACAGCGACTAGCAACTGGCGCATTGCAGCACCTGCTTTTGTCGTTACTGTGGTAGAGTTCAAAATTTGACATAAAATTTCAGAAAGAGATATAAAGACATCAGCGACACCAAAAGCGTGGCCCGTTCTATCAATCTCATTATAGGGCATTTAATCCCGCACGAAATCTAGTACTTAAGAGATTTGAAAAGAACTTTTTTTTACACTTGTTTTGTTTTTCAGATTAAATCTAGACGAAGATGTCGTTATAGAAGTGAAATCAAACCGAAATATACCCTACTACGTCTACGCCATTGTTGCACGTGGCAACATAATCAAACAAGAATACGTTAAACTGCCGGAAAATGTCAAATCGCATGAAATCAAATTTAAACCCTCTTTCGAAATGGTACCCGAATTACATGTTTATGCCTATTATGTGCTTGAGGGTGATTTGAAATTTCACGAAATTACCCTCAATTTCCCGAAGAAATTCCAAAATAAGGTTGGTCGAAAAATGCAGCATTTGGAAGGAAAAAAAATTATTTATTCATTTTTAATTCGTTTTAAGATTGAAATCACTGCCCCCAAACAGGCCAAGCCGAGTGAAGAAGTAACTTTGAATATCAAAACTGATCCAGAATCGTTTGTCGGCTTGTTGGGTGTCGATCAAAGTGTACTGCTGCTGAAGTCCGGGAATGATTTGGATGCTTCTAAAATAATGGACGATTTGAAAAGTTATGATACCCAGACACCTCATATTAGAGGTTATGGTGAATATCCCGGTAGAGCATCGGGCTTGGTTACCCTTACCAATGCCAAGTATCCCTACACCACCGGTAAGTTTTGTCTGAAACTATTTCTAAGTTTTCCTAATATTTGTTTTACTCACAAACGTTTCTAACGGGCAATCAATCCCGTTGGATATTTAAAGAAATAGAGGCAGTTCTATTTTCTAATGATGCAGCTTTATATCCGGATCTTGACAACTTAATAGCAAATAGATTTCAAAGTGATAGCGGACCTGAACCTGTGTCAAGATTAAAAATACGTAAAGAATTTCCTGCTGTATGGTTTTACAGCATGCTAAATAGGTTGGTTCCACTAAACCTTCTTCGCCCTCCCTTCAGAATTCAGGTGTTGGTACTAAATCAGTAGTTTAATATTTTATAAAGCCAGTATATAGAAACATTTTCCTAATTGAACATTTATTTTTAATGCCTCTCTTAACAATTTCTAACTTTCAGCAACTCTCTGTCATTCTTGAAGTTCGGTGGGCATTTGATCAATTAGTTTGCTGGAATAATATTTTAGGTATTTGTTCATACATATTATTTCACGAGAATACTAAGTGAGCAACGAACAAGTAAAACCGTTATATTCTACCGGGTCGAATCCTAAATACCCTCCAAATATTTAGTAAGTAAATTTAAAATGTTTAACTTGGTGGGACAGAGTTCCTTTAGGACATCTCTGTACCCAATATTAAATCTCTATTTTGAGAGACTCTTTCCGGGAAGGGACGTGGGAGAGACGTTTCACCTCCGCAAGATCAGAGAACATCTCAGCTTCTTATAGGCTTAAGGAATACAAATTGTTCAATATTTACACAAAAATAGACTATCGGGCCTGTTCTGTAAATCACGTCGGGTTGAAATCGCGTGAATTCAAAAATAAATCATGGCCCTGAAAACGTTCTTAAAATTAGATACTGTCTGGAAAAATATTTCTATTAGTGGAGATAATTTTCTCAAATCACACGATTTCAAACCACGTGATTTACAGAAAAGGCCTGTATATCATGTTTTCCACAGACGAACGTATGGGCATTGCCAGATCGCCTTAGACTTCATAGCAGATCAAGAATGTATATACTTTGGAGGGTATTAAAACTGTATTTTAGCGGGGTCGCTCTGGCAAGGGCTGTGGGGGGACACTTCACCTTTGTCATAAAACTCTAAAAATAAATGTCTGGAATAATTAAATACAAAATTAAAAAAAAAATTTTTTTTTTTGATGGGTCAGTTAGGGGGCAAAGGGGGAGGAGGGTGTAGGACAGAGTAGTACCAGGTTACGTATCAGCTTCGTCATTAAAGCTTAAAAATTGTATTTTCTAGGAATACAGGCTTAAGTAAAACAATTTGTTAAATTTTTACTCTATTTTTGTATATAATAACGCCCAATAAAGGGGGCGGGGTCCAAATTTTATTTTTATTTTATGGCACCAAGTTTAACGCGTTGGGCCTTCCTTGACATAAAAATATATAATTTTCTTAACAAAATTACAAAAAAAAACTTAAAAAATTATGTTGTTTTTTAGAGGTTGGCTTAGTTCTTCTTAGGGGAATTTTTTTTCCCTTTGGCCCATTTCCGAACTTAACTTAACTTCAAGATATATTTATAGCAAATTTCAAGAGTCTGGCTCTTATCGTTTGGACTGAATCGTGATTTCCACAGACGGTAGGACGGACGGACATGCTCAGTTCGTCTTAGATTTCATGACTGATCAAGAATATATATATTTTATGGGGTCTCAGATGGATATTTCGTTGCGTTATAAACGGAATGACAAAGTGAATATACCCTCCATATTTTGTATTTTGTTTCTAGTAGATCTTGACTTAAGTAAACTTCGGTATAAAGCAGAACAGGCTTAAGATAAGGGCGTCTACTGCCAGGCAAAGAGAAGAGCTTAGTATTGAAACAACAAAGAATGAGAATATTTGAATTGGTACAATTTCAGATTTTACACAAGTGATTTTAAATAAAAAATTTATTTTTAAAACGGTCAACTGAATCACCCACCACCCATTAAACTATCACATAATTAATATTTACACTAATTAATTATTTAGAAATTGTAAATAGTATGATATTCCATCTGGAACGTGCCCGTCCAAGTAAAGAACAAAACACTTAATAGTCTAAACAAAATAATATCATCCACAACTAACCAAGTGCACACACAAACTTGCATACCTATGAGTATGTACACGTGTGGGTGTTTGTGTTTATCTATTGCTGTTGTGCGCACAGATCTTCTATGTGGTAAAATGTTATTTATTTTCAGAGTACAAAATTTATTATGATGAAGGTTTTGCAATAGCCGACAGAAGTTTATTTGATATCAGCGTATCGTTTCGTACACTAAGTGGATTTGCTGCAGGAAATCGACGTAAATTTGTTGGTGTAGAACATATTGCACCAAATAGAAATGTTATTGCCAAAGTTCGCAAAACGTTTGCAGAAAATTGGATTTTCAATAATCTGAACATGTACGCTTTACTTATGCATTAATCAATGAAAATGTTGATGTATTATATTTTCAAGAACTTAGTCCAGAAAGCCTTGTATGTATAAGCCAAGAGGTGCGAAAAATTGGTTTTCCATTTGATTCGATTGTGCAGCACAAAATTCCAAAATCTATAAACCTTAACTTTTTCTGCAGATTTCAAAGACTTTCTATTCAATATTCTAATTTTGTTTGTCATGCGGCTACTGTACTAAGCTCTTCATATCGTGCTTGGGCTGCAAGAGTGCCGAAAAAATTTTTTTTTTATATTGGGCGAAAATTTCATTAAAATGTCAGCTCTTGACACGAATATTATTTGTTATCTTGGCCTGGATTCTCTTGCAGTACCGGCAATATGGAATAACTGCTTAAGTCGTTATATGTTAGTAAATATTGTTTTATTCCTTAAATATTATTACATACAATTCAATGCTTCCCCGGTCACCGTCATGCGTAAACCAGGAAGGAAGTTTGGCACAAGCCCTAGTTTTTTACTTTCAGATTAAACAAAATTTTATTCTTAACGTTGGTGAGTTAGTCCTAAAATAAATCTGTCACCATATATACTACAGGTCTTATTCATAAAAAATATTTTAGAATTATGAAAGGCTTATAAAACAGATTTTAATATAAAATTCGCTTTACAAACCCTTTAAAAAACAGACATATCTTTTATGAATAAGCCAGTTAGTGTATAACAACTAGACTTGGGTCCAACTAGCTCACTCGCTCAGTTTTGACAAGAACCTTTAATCAAACCTATTTAATTCAAATGAGTTTAATTAAAGGTTCTTGTCAAAACTGAGCGAATGAGCTAGTTGGATCCAAGTCTATTAACAACAGCTATTGAATCAAATAAACAAAATATAATTTCACCACTTTCTTTAGCATATAAATAATAGTAAATTCGCACACCCTTTCCAAAAAAAACCCACGTTTGTTTTCTACGACCTTGGACATATACCAGAAATTGCTACCATTTTGTGTTGTTTAATATGGCAGTTCTACGAGGTTTAAGGTTCAACTTACAAACAGCAAACGGATTAGTACAGTTAATTGTCTCAATTTTAAAAACCTACCCTAATTAGCTGAACCTGGGGGGTTATTATGTAATTCGATTCGTAAGAAAAAACTTTCGAAATTCCATGTTAAAAGCACCTATATTCGAACAATTTCCGATTCGAATCGGATTACATAATAGACCCACGGAAAATAAATTAATGAAATATTAAATGAGTGTGGAGTTTTTGTAGTACACATTACCGTATTGAACAACACTAATTGGTAAGTTGTAATCAAATAAACATGTTTTTTAGAAGCTATTATTTACCAATAGCTCTAAGCTAACAAAAGTGGAATCATTCATATATTGTTTATTTGGTTTATTAGCTGTTAATTTTGTGTATGGTGACAGTTTTATTTTAGGATTAAAGGAACAATGGCCGGTTAAACTAGCAAATACACACAAAATTATGAAGATTGGAAATTAAATACAAAGATCAAAGATAATTCAATCTCCTCTATAGCATTTGCTCAAAAACTGCTGAAAAAAATACTCTACTTAAGTCGACTTAAGCACTTTTTCCTTTTTGCCATATCATTATTGGATTATAGTCTCATCTTTGTGGTCAAGTTTTTCCCATCTTAATGTTGTGTGTGTCAAAAGAAATTCATAAGAACCTATTCGAATTAGTACATTAGAAACTAAAACTTAGAACATTTCTGCTATCAGCCCAAAAATTTTTATAAATTTTTATGTATACATATATGTTTGTCAATTCATTTTCCCAAATAATTGAATTTTTTTTAATTTAATAAGTAAGAATTGCATTAGATTAATTCAAATTACAATTGGCACCTTGTGAGTTACAGATGGAAATGGTGTAAAGTTAATTTTAAAAATTATTCTTTCGAATATTGCTTCTTTTATTTACAAAATTCTTAAAATCATCAAAATCGAATCGTTTCATTATCCGATTAAATGTAAGTGGAGTTAATTTATGTGTTTTCCCATTTTCGCATTCAACGTTTAGTAAACATAGTAAGTTAATGTGCATTAACTTACAAACACAAACGATTGAATGTAAAATCGTTTAAATCCCAAACATAACAAATATGCTAAAGAAATAATTTTGGGAGTTATCTCTGAACTGCTAAATTAACGTGCCTTATTCCACTGACAACTGAGTTGAAATACTTTGACAGGCATCAGTATGTTTTTCAAATTGTTTTGATTAATTTTCTTGTATTGTGTGTTTAGGAAAAAATTAAATAATATATAAAAAGTTGTATAAAATAAAAAAATTTAATTTAAATAAATAAAATGGAGAACAAACAACTGATTTAATATCCGTCAACAAAGTAAAAAAAAATCCACGCATAACGTATAACAGATTCTATGTGTCTCGGCTCTAATATCCCGTGCGAAGTTCTGTTCGCTGTTGTTGACTTGTTTCATTGCTAAATGCTATGATGTACTGAATAGTTAATTACAGCACACTCCTTCGTCGTTAGTGTAGCAAACATTCGTTGGCGGCGAAAAATATAAAATGCCTACACCAAATTCACCTTTCTCTCACCTTCATCTCTCCATTCAATATTATTCACTCCTCTTGTAGTTCCGGCAGATTGCATTCCATCAGTAGAGTTCGTAACCCATGTGCCGGTTCAAGTCATGGTGAAATAAATACTAGGTGGCTGGGATAAGCCAGATGACAATATTATGTTAGCACCGCCACCTTATATTTATTTTACCATGGTTCTAGAAAAAAAATTAAATTCTCAACCCAAAATGGCCGGTAATAAAATTACACCGAGTTGTATTTGAAAAATTGATACCAACCCCGCACAAACACAAACGGATCACAAAGCTTATCAACTTTATAATTTTCTCTCTGTGTACATATAGAAATTTATATATTATGTTTTAAATTTTAGTACGTCGTAGTGGCAAGCGGAAAAAACAATTCATGAAAGAAGACACTTCGTTTGTTAAGTCCACAAATACGTCTTCAATAACATTTCAGCGGCATGTGTCAGAACAGTACGAAGAACATAAAACCTCAGATGTACTCGTATTAGATCTTTTGCAAATTCGCAAATATTTCAGCGAAATTTGGATGAGAGAAAATATTGAAAAGTAACGAGAGAAATATATTTAATAAATTCAATTTAAATTTTGTCTATATGTTAGCATGCAAAATTAACTTTCCGAACCTTGAACTTTTGATTTTTACTTATTTTATATGCATTTAGCTGTTTTATTTTTTTGAGTTGGTTATTTTGATTTTATCTCTTTGATTATTTTCTTTACTTTTCAATGGCATGGTATAAAATTAGCTTGCCTCTGTTCCCTATATCCAAGAATTCCAGAACTTTTGTTATCCTATTATGAAGATTCGTCCTCTCCCCTCGATCATTTGTTTCATTAGATTGCTGTCAAGTCTTTTATTCCCGAAGATTATTGATACAATGGCAATAAATGTAAAATCTTTAAGTTGTAAAGAATTGTTTACATATTAACCATATACACATTCATAAAATTTGGAAGTAGTTTCAAATATATTTTATTCAACATCTTTCATGCAAAATTTTCTAAAAATAGATTTTTATTATGAATTTGGAAGCTGCTACCAAATAATATTTTTTTATATCAAAATTAAACAGTTTTAATAATAATAACAAGTATAAATTAAATGACATTACACTGCGATCCATGGATTTGAACCATGAACAGAATATGTGAAAAATCCAAATGCGGCGAATTCGCGTCTTACAGCCATATTCACAATAGATGCAGACACGGACAATTATTTTTTAATAAGTCTTAAAATTACCGGTATTAATGCGTCCATGATCCTGTATGTGATGAATACGTGTTCAGGCTGCTCCAAATAATCTTGAAGTTGTCCAAGAGAAATAAAATATAACATTTTGCATTCTGTATCTCTTAAAAATTCAGAAATACATTTTATAAAATTGTTATTGCTTTTTTAAGCATTTTTACTTATAGTTTTTAAAAAGGCGTACGTAAATGTTACAACTGTTAATACAATTTGGTAGAGACCTTTAATAGTTATGATAACAATAGCAATTTTCTAACGGCGCCGTGTTGCAATCCCATATACCATAACCCCATATTGGCTTTATAGCACCAGCGATGTGTTATAGTCCCATATGGGCTTATTTCCTTCAAACAAGTGAGATAATACCATATTAAAAATTAGAAATTTATGCTATAACCCCATATTGGCCATGTAAACATTTTAAAGTTTGTAAAACCTGTTACGATACCATGAAGGAAGATGCTGAAGTAAAGAAAATTAAACCATTGTGCCCAGTTTGTCGCTCCGTTATTATTGATGCCGTAGTTATATTTTGTTAAACGTATAATTCTTTCTTTGTCGATTATTTTTTGGTGAATTTTGTATTGAGTTTAATTTATTGCGTTGAATATTATACTCTTTGTTGAATAAATATATTTTGTTATATTTTTGTAAAAGACAAAATAATTTGGTTTCCTTTTTATAGAAATAACATAGTATGACTGATTTTAACTTTTCGTACAAGGGAAAATTCCCTTCTATTATAATATTTTTTTGCAAAATTATGGTTTCCCCTTTTACGAAATGCGCAATATAAGTGATTTTAACTTTTCATATATTTTGAAAATAATCGAAATCAATCCCTTACAACTATTTTTTCATGGCATACTGAATTTTCTGCTGGGTTTTTTTTGCAATCAATAATAGAGAGTGAACTAACTGTTAAACCTGTTTTGCATTGAATTGCCTAATAACTATGTTATCACATAAAAAGCGAATATTAAAAACAGTTTTGCGTATGCTGCTTAAAAATAAAGATGGAAAATTTTAAAAGAATGGAGAGTAATCGTTTAAACGCAAGGAAGATCTTACTAAATAAAAGCGATATTATAAATTTTTCTAATGTTCCCGGATTTATAATTGATTCTTTTTTCGGAACAAGAACTTATAAAGCGCAACTAATAGCTTGTGCTTTTGCTTTTGTTAATGGAATCAGCGAGTCGCAAATCCTTCAACTCATACGATGGATACCTTTCACAAAAACTCACGAAAAATGCTATAACCCCATATTGGCTTTATTGCATTTTATTTTGTGCGATAACCCCAAACCCAAATTATGGGTTTATAGCATAGGAAAAAGTGCTATAAAGCCAATATGGGGTTATGGTATATGGGATTGCAACACGGCGCCTTTTCTAACATATTTCCTAAACACATACATACTAACATACAACATATCAAATTGGCGACAACATTTTAAAATAACTATTGAAAATATATTTTATTTCATTGATTTGCATTCATTGATTTGAGTTTTTAGCTCGACGTTCCGACGACTATTTAGATTATGAAGATGCAATAGAATTCATTTCCGAAGATGAGACCGATTCTTTTGACTATTCTTCAGTACAGTCACAAACCAAATATTTGAATATTATCACAAGAAAAAATTTCGTGGAAAGTTGGATTTGGAATTCTTACAAAAATTTTAGGTTTGTTCCTAATAAACGTTGTAATCCATTTAACCTTTAGCCAATCCTGCTAACTTTCTTTTGTAGTTTGTAAATTATGTGTAGTTGGTCTAATTTTCTTTTGTAAATTTGTAAATATTTAATTCAATCGGTCTATAGTTAATAATTTATGAAAATGTAGTTTTTGCTAAGAAGAGATTTTTTTTTATTGTAGCGTTTAATCCGGCTTGACAAAAACACAAAACTTTTCCTAAATCTGTTACAAGTCCTTGAGCCGAATCGACAACCGTAAGAAAGCGAAACGGTTTCTTACCGTTATCGTTGAGTTGCTAAAGAAAGTCTATAAAATCGCCAAGCGATTTGACAATATCTTTAGTACACAGGGTGCGTTACATCCTGCTCAAAAATAAGGTGAATTTTTACTTGTTTCTCAAAAAAAAATATATATAATTTTCTTCAACAAAATAAGTCACCTCGGATATGATACATTTGCGCCAGCGTTTCCTCCTATCCTTGAAGCAGTTGTGTTCTGTCTTTGGAGGCTCTAAGGGATTTGGTTTTTATCTCCACTGTGTAGTATAATAGTATTTTCTCCATCTAAAGTTTTTAAAGAAACTCCTGCATGATATGAATAGAATGTTCTTCGAAAATTATATTTAGCTTTAAAATCGAAATTTGTATGGATTTAATACAAAATTACAGATGCTACTCCATATGACTGTTATGGTTCATAACCGCACTAGCAATCGTTTATGAGACCATATTGGGTTCATGAACCCACTTTGATAAGCAAAATATTTTGCGCGAAAACTAAATAAACAAGTACAGAAAATTTTAAGCTGAATAGTTTCGTTTACTATTTGCTATAATTTGAAATGATTTTTCTCAATTATTGGTTCAATTCACTACCTATTGTAAGAGTTGTATGTTATATATGTGCATATGTAGATGTTGCTAATATTAGCAATATTTGTGTAGCATTTCAGTCCTGCAATAGTGAATGGAAAAATTGTCTATTTGAATTCTACACACGAGCATTAATAATCACATCCCATATAGTTTTAATAATTCACTTGTTGCATTTATTGGCCTGATATTTATTTGCGAGAAAAAGATGATGCAGGTTTAGATCGCTTGATTTCTAAAAACGAGCTGTAGGAAAAATCTTTAAAAAAAATTATGCATGCAGTTGATTAATGGATTTTTGTTTAAATGCTTATTTATTGTGGTTTTTGTCTGTACTTTCTTCGTGCACACGCAACCAGTGAGTAGTTAAGAGAAATTTATTAAAAACAAATAAGAGCTACAAAAGTGCAAACACGACATGAGGTGACTTTACGAATCGATCCCAGAAGTTGTAATGAATTAATGAAATACTTTTTACAATCTCTCCAGTCGATTCGAGAACCGTAATAAGACTCAATAAAAGAAGCCATACATGTAGACTAATTTAAATCGTACCGTCTGAGTTGATATCTCAAATATGCGAAAATAATTGTTAACGTGTTCTCTTTTAACTATTATTCGATTTAAAATCCTCTGTTTGTTTTTTTCATTACAATATTGTAAATAGAATAGAATAGATTAGAATAGAACAGAATAGAGTAGAATAGAATAGAATAGAATAGAAGAGAATAGAATAGAATAGAATAGAATAGAATAGAAAAGAATAGAATAGAGTAGAATAGAATAGAATAGAATAGAGTAGAATAGAATAGAATAGAATAGAGTAGAATAGAATAGAATAGAATAGAGTAGAATAGAATAGAATAGAATAGAGTAGAATAGAATAGAATAGAATAGAATAGAATAGAATAGAGTAGAATAAAATAGAATAGAATAGAGTAGAATAGAATAGAGTAGAATAGAATAGAATAGAATAGAATAGAATAGAATAGAATAGAATGCTTGTATTAATAGCATTTAAAATTCAATCATCTAACAGAATTGTGACTTTCATCGATATTTTCTTTTATTGATGCCAACTTGTTTTACTTAAGAATTAAATTTTGTTTCAAATGTAATTGCACGAAAGAAATAATTCTTTCGATATCGTGAAAGAGACAGTAATCTTTACCTGTTTTACAATACTATTGTATTTTAGATAAGAACAAAGTTTTTTCGTTTTTTTTAATATTGGACTAAAAAAGCAATAAAAACACTAAATTAATTTTTCCAGAATTTTTTCCAATAGTACCGTTGTCTCTGCCAGTGTTTTTGCCAAACGGCGGTAAACCTATTGGCTTCCGAGCACCAGCAAGTGCACCGCAATACGAAGATCTGCAAAATCGTGCAGGTCCGCCTGCTCCAAGTGGTCCATTGAGTTCCAGAATACAACCAAAAATACGCAAGGAGTTTATTGAGAATTGGATTTTCAATAATATAAATAAGTACGCAGCAACGGCAAACACAATTGCTTGTAAAGGGTGTCTCAGTAGGAGTGGACTTTTTCACATTAAAAAAAAATACGAAATAGTCGTCCGTATGGCTTTGATGACAGGTTTTTAATCTTTTCCTAATATTTTCCATGAGTTTATAATGGACTTGTGGCTGTATCTCATCTAAATATGACGGGTTGGATGTCGGGATTAAGTGCTGGAATTGCATGAAGATTTTTTAAATCTCAAGCTCTTCAGTTTTGTGTATTCAAGAACCCAAAGAGATTTAAATGCGCTTCATCGGAGAATATGATTTTTTTTTAATTACCCTTGACTTCAGTTTGCTGCATTACCTATTGATCTCATTGCCTGCGCTCTCTATTGTCCCTGCCGGTTTGTTTCGCAAAGCGCTTTATTTTCAATAATCGGAATAAATTTCAGAGTTGCCACTTATACACAAAAAATTAACACTAAAAAGTACTTTCTTACTGAGACACTCTTTATATGCGATATAAAATTTTTCTTAATTGTTGAAGTTATTAATATCAATGCTAAGTCAACGAACAAGTCATACGTGCTTTTTTTTTGGACATTTAACCTGATTTCTAACAAAATCTCTGTTATACAAGTCCTTAATTTTTATAGAGTTTTAATTAAATACATATGAAAAAAGCACAGGGACCAAATTACCGCATTCGATATTGATTACCGAGTTCGATCAGTATCGAAGGTCGGAATTTGCCCCTAGATAATTTTTTATATGTCAAGAAAAATAATTTGAGTCGTTTCGTTGGCGCAGCGTTCGTATGAGTGTGCTTCAATTAGTTTATGCGCTAAGAAATGGTTGCTGGGTATACAATTTTTATATAAATACATATACACACATATTTTTGTTTACTGCTTTTTTATTTTAATATTTCACAAGGTACAGGGTTCGCTTGTTTCTTAGACGGTCTAATTCTAACTGCCAACTGAAAAAATTCAGCTACAAAGATCATTTTATATTTGGCTTTGTTTGTTATTTTTATAGTTTTAAATTAAAAAAAAAATATGTATATATATTTTTCATATTGCCATAATCTCGTAATATTTCAAAGTGTACTAAAATAATACAATTCAACATTTAAAGTTTGCGTTGCTGCGAATCTTTCCGCTAATTTTAGTCGCTAAGACATCGTAACGTGGTTTTTGTGGTGTTCTATGCTATTATTCCATCTCTAATAACACCTTGATAAAACATTATTATTTTAATTTTCAAGCTGCTATAACTTTTGCATAAACTAACCGATTGTCAGGTGATTAAAGTCCTGTAATGAATCAGATACTTATATAATATTGGATTTTTTTAAATCACTTTTTTTAAATTTTTTCGTTCACAAGAAAAGCATGGGCCGATTATTGGCAATCGGCGTAGTTTCTTCATGTCATTCCTGATTCGATTGGTAAAGTCAGTTAAAAGTTATTAAAAAAAAAATTCATTTAAAAAGACTTTATTAAAAAAAATTTTTTTTAGTTATTTTTTGAAATTTCTCTACCGGTTCGAGTCGGTTTCAATTGACACTTTGAATCGATTTGGTTCGATTCGGTCGAGACGTTTAAAAGCTATAATCGGTTCACATGCTTACACACTGCAACGCACACACACACATACACACACATACATACCCATACATACACATACATAAAGACATTGTGGCAACCTCTCAGGAGTAGTCGGAAAAATTTCTTCGTCAAGAACTAGATATTTACAAAATGAAGTAAAACCAATAACTTCCCCATTTTTCTTAAATGACCAATTTTTTTAACTTTTGCTGTTGGCTGAAGTAGTAGAACACAAGACTATGAAGCGGAGAGTCCTGAGTTCGAGCCCCCGCTGAGTCATGAAATATTGTGTTGAATTCTTCTTCTGATCAGCATTAGTGCGTGGTTGTGTTAGTTGTTGCCAGCCTGTTTCAATGATGAAGGCATAGTCACTGGTCACTGAACATAATTGGCAGCGACTGACACTATTATCATGTACTAAAAAGCAGAGTAACAGCACCCACCTTCGTCTGCCCTGTAGCAAAAGTTAGCCGACGAAGTAAAAAAGGTTGAAATAGCCACAAAAAAACTGTCTATCTTCTCATCTTTCCTAGTCTGTCCCCTCAATACTATCCCCTCGTTTTCAGTTCCAGCGCAATGCATTGCATATATAGGGGTCATTCATCCCCTGAGTGCTGGTCCAAGATAAAAATAAAAAAACACATTTACCGCAAATGATGAATGTTTATAAAAATTCCGAAAATTGCAGAAACGAAAAGTGTACGGAAAGGCCTAACAAACAGCAAGTCTGTTAGTCAATAGCTGAAGAAAAAATATACTCTGTTTGATATTGTCTTGATGTTAACAAACAGTTACAGAATAACGGAATATAATTTTGGCCAAATTCAGATGATTTTATGTTTTTGTTTGTGGCAAAATATAACATAAGCCTCCCAAAAAAATATTCCCCCTTATTCTGTAACTATTTGTCAACGTCGCGTCAAGACAATCCCCCTTACTCTGTATTTAGTTGTCAACGTCTCTTCAAGACAATATCAAAACTAGAACAATTACCAACTGCTTGCGGTCAAAAATTAACTACTTCGGACATCCTCTGGCTGTTCTCTGAATCTTTGGATGTAACAGGAGGCTGTTAGAAATTGTCAATTGCTGAAGAAAAATAGCACAGAAGTGTACTATATTTGATATTGTCTTGACGTGACGTTGACAAATACTTGCAGAATAAGGGGGAATATCTAAAATAGAACACTTGCCAACTCATATCCTTCTGCAATTGACAACTTCAAACAGATTTTTGTTATATCCAAGACCCTAGCCTTATGTGCTGTCAGAAGTGATTAATTGTTAACCAAAAATATAATGTGAGTGTCCTAGTTATCGATGTTGTCTTGACGTGACGTTGGCAAATAGTTACGGAATAAGTGGTTTTATTTGCTTTTAAAATATTTTAATTCTTTCCTCAGGGACCTGATGGGCACAAGCTACAGAATATTTTCAAAATATATTGTGTAATTAATATCTTGCTTTGTTTTTGCAATAGAACCTCTTTTTTGTCCTTTTCCGTATTTTGATTCCTCAGAAAGTAAAGAAGGAAATAATTTTTCGATTTGAAATTTTAAAATCTATTAAACTAAATATGATTTCATTCCAACAATTTTTTTTTCATAATTACAAATATTTATTGTAATGCGAAAAGGACGACGAGCAAGGATCCGTAGCCGCACTAAATCAAGAACACAAGTGTCATTGCCAAATAATGACGACTCCATTTCTGTGCGCGAAATATTCGATGAAATCTGGCTCTTTGAATGCTTAAATATGTAATTATATTTTAAACTTTGTTATACTTTTTAGATACATGTACATACCTACATACATATAAGTATATGTATGTGTGTGTGTGTGTATTGCTCTTTAGCTCAAAGATGGTCATAACCTAAAAAAAACTGTCTAACAGAAAATAAATTTCCAATGAATGAACATGCAAGCAACCTACTTTATAACAAAATTAAAACAAATTTTTGCATGAAAATTTATCCTATTATCCTGTTATAAGTAAAATAAAAGAAATATTTAAAAGATTTTTGTACACAAATTAATACACAATTAATACTGTTAAGTCAAGAGCAGTCAGTATTCAACTGTCAACTAACTTGTCAACACCATCTCAATATTTTTAGCGACTATTGTTGGTTGACGCTAGAGGGACAGCATAACCAATAATACAATTTAGGGATAATAATATGATGGTTAAATGATATAATTGATATATACAATAATATGTATTAATGGTAATATTTTCTCTCCAACCAATGAACATACTATTGTTGTCGCAATCATATAATAACAAAAATATAAAACTTTACTAATAGTAACGGCCACACCGAGAGAAAAGTTTAAATGATTTCTCTCTCACTTTTACGATTCTACAATTCAGTAAAATCGGTTCACCGGCTGGGGAAGTATAACTCCGTCAGCCCCCGTGTATTGAATTTTTTAAATTATTGCTTTGCTGAGCGTTACATATATGCAATTTTAAATTATTATTTATTACTTAAACATCAGCTGTCACAAATTAAATTTCGTTATAACAAAAAAAAAAAAAAAAAATACGTAAAACATCTTTTTCAGGATTTCCCTACTTCCAAGTATACTATTCCCTTCCGCAATACTCGCATGGAATAGCATTATCTGCTGCTTCTTCTTTTGCAATGATTGATATGAGTTTCAATATCGAGCCGACAATACGCCAAGAATTCATTGAGAGCTGGATTTTCAATAATATAAATAAGTATGCAACTTAATTGTTATCCAGAGTTGAGTTGATCTCAATCACTGTTGTTAATTTTAACTAACCAATTAATTTACATGTACATGTGGGTGTCTACTAACTGAACAATGGCAAGTCCATGGTGAAACAAATACAAGGCTACGCCAGAGTACAGGTTTTTGCTCAATCATTGCTTGGCTACTTTAATGTCAAGTTCTTGTCTACAATAAGTCCTCATTGTGTTTGCATATGTGAATGTAGGCTTGCCATTGCAGTCGAAAACTAGAAATAAATAGGTTCTAGAACAAGAGTGCCCAAGCCCTATGCTCTTGGTGCTCATTTGCTTTTGCAGAAACGCTTAGCTATGGGCTGTGTGTTTTAATACTCGCATACAGCACCCAGCGCTAGCAATACGAAATACACAAACAACTTTGTCTTATTTTTATTTTATTGTTGTTCTTCATTGTATAAAAGCAAGCGGAAAACAACAACCCTTTCGTAAGGTTTGCTGGTACACATTGACGACAGCGATCATCAGTGAATATTTTTTTGTTTTTGTTTAGCGTATGATATCGCTTTGTATGTATTTGTTTTTACAACAACAAAATATTTACTAAAAATTAGTTTTTCCTTCAATGTATTGGTGTTTACTCTTCCATAAGAAACTTTTGGGCACCCTTGTTCTAGAATATACATTCTTTGATAGTCTTCTAGAGAAGCGGAATTCTTGCTGTGTTAATCTGTTGATACTTAAAGATCAAGTAACCCCTAGTATCCATTACGGAGTTGTATAGAAAGTGGATTTCTAACCAATTATTTTCGATTAAAATTAAAAATAACACTGACAAAAGAAAGAAGTTTAAATTAAGGAGATCTTGAGCTGTAGTTAATTGTGATGTAATAGTATTTCCGAACATTAAAGTTATAAATTTCAATGCTGGAATGAAGAAAATTTCACATTCAAAATGTTATTATCGTTCCGTGAAGCACAGGATAACTCTTGCTCTTATTCAATTTGTACGATGATTCATATAATAATAAATATATTATCATTACAGAAACCTTGCATAGGTTTCATGCACGAAAATAGATATTTTTGTAGGAGAAAGGTTGCCCGCCATGGTGTAATAATCAGGTGGCGGCAGTGCTTTGTCACATGGCAATTTTTTGCTTAACCATCATTTGGCTACAGTGATTTAAAATTTTTGTGTGCAACAAATCCTCCTCGTGTTTGCATATGTGAACGTTGTAATACGCTTTTCAAGCACACACCTTAATTGCGCTTATCTCAATTAATGCCTTTATTGAGCTCAATTAGCAGTTAATTGTTATCAAATAGAGGACAATTACAAATGCAGCACTGCTAAAAGGTATGTTCAGTGAGCAAAACACAACTCACTGCACAAAGTTAGTCGAGACTAAGCATCTAAATTGTTGCAAAAGGAAAAAAATATCGCAGATTTGAAATTGGGATCTTCATGAATATGAAAAATATTTACTTTTAGTTGTCATAGATTAATTGAATTGACTAAGTTTTGTATATGTGAATCAATTAATATGAAAGTCCATACCATCCGTTCTATGCGTTGTTGCGTTTTATGCGTTTCTCAAAAAGTAGATTCAGAGCAATTGTTGAAATAGCTAAAAAAAACTGTCTATCTTTTCATCTTTCCTAGTCTGTCCCCTCGATACTATCCCCTCGTTTTCAGTCCCAGCGCAATGCATTGCATATATAGGGGTCATCCCCTGAGTGCTGGTCCAAGATAAAGAACTTACATAGCAAACCGCGTAGAATGCATAAAACGGATACTTTCTACTTTTACACACGTTGCACGCGAGTTGAGAAAAGGTTTGTGTCGTGGATTACTTTTTTCTTTCTGTCTTGTCATGGCTTTGAATGGAACTCGAATTTAGAAACGCATAGAATGCACAGAAAGTATGAAAGGCATATGCATAGAACGGATGGCATGGACTTCCAGTTATAATATACTAATTAGAGCAATAAAGTGAATATTGACTCAATTAGAAATGCATGTCTGAACAACATATTAGAGATTGTACGTATGTGCAACACTTTGAAGTGTTTCGGGGCTATAATTTTCGCCGTTTACCGGGACTGTACACAAACGGCAATTTCTTTGGGTGTTGTAATGTAATATTTGTTCCTCGAAAATTGTCAGCTTATATTGTAGCACCATGTGGCCAACAAGTATACATGATATTCTATAAATGCCCTGAATGTCTTTTAATTTTGTAATGTTGTTGGTGTTAATTTGTCGGATTTGAAGCTACTAAGTGATATTTTTTTATATGTAATGCATGCGAACCGAATTTGGTATATTTGCAGTGGAAGTTATTGCTTAATAAATACTAGATATGTTTTATAGGTGTCTAAACTACGATCGAATCGCTGCAGACTACACCTTGAATTAAAGGTTTAGTTTTGCACCAAAAGGGTATGAACATTTGAAAACTTGTAGGTCTTAGAATTAAATAACTTCTATAATATATTATGTGTTTTGTTTTTTTTAGCGAAAAGTCTATTATTTTTTATAAAAAACCCTGTTCTACCTTAGGAAAAAGGTCCAACAAATTTGTGAAATAAATTAAATAACTCCGTTGAATAAGAGGCAAATCCTATCCGAACTGCCTGCTAGGCTAAGATGTCACTAAATATCTTTAATCATACTCGCATACGTTCGTTCTACTATACAAAATTATGATGATATTTGCAGATAAGTACTATTTCTATGAAAGCGATGATTACGAAGTATACCTAGAATCGGTCACAAGTGTCCTATTTGACATTGAAGATATACCACACAATACCGAATCCCTGCTAGAAACTGAACAGGAGACGACTTTGCGCACACGTAAAATATTCAATGAGATTTGGATATATCAAACGTTGAATAAGTAATTTTAAGTCATATTATAGTTCATTAAAGTCCACTACACTTATAAAAGTCTTAAAGTCGACTGCAAAGTAGTTTTAGCTAAAGCTATAAACATTTAGGCGACAGCAGGCTACACGGCTACAAATATTGGTTTCAATTGTCATTCTATAGAAATTAATTTAATTTGACTACAACCACAGACTACAGTACAGACAACAACCTGGCCGATTTCCGTGAATATAATAATTCCCCTATAACATAGGGTCTGCACTAGACTTGGGTCCAACTAGTTCATTAGCTCAGTTTTGACAGGAACCTCTGATCAAACCCATTTAAATTACATATGTTTGATCAGAGGTTCTTGTCAAAACTGAGCGAATGAGCTAGTTGGACACAAGTCTAGCCTACACCTAACATAATATGTAAGATGAGAGCGTCAAATTCAATTAGTGTTATCTCAATTCAAATTAGTGTTATCTCAATCTTATAAGATTTTTTTTATGAGAGCGTTGTTATAAGAAATCCTGTAACAACAATCTCTTGAGATAAACTGTCAAATAAGCACATTCATTTGTTTTTGTGTATGAAAAGTCGCCATTGATAATCTTTGTGAATGTTGTGTGAAAAAATTATTCTAGAAAAATTATAGACACTCTCACCACGGCTGTCAATGAATTTCGAATTCTTATAAGATTTTAATAGAAATATTATTCCTCTTGGCAAATATTAAAATTATGATGAAGTACTCCGTTTTCTCATGCTGCCGACGTTCTTTTAAACATTATGTCAGAGTTAATCGCAGTTGTAGACGCTATGTAAACACTGGATTTGTGTCGAAGTCGTTCATCAGCTCGTTTTTGACAAGAACCGCTAATCATATATGGTTTGATCTTATGTTCTTGTCAAAAACTAGCTGATGACTCAAAATTATCTATTTTTAACAGGTTGTAGTCGACAGAGTGCTGTCGTGTGAAATCCTAATTTACGAAAATGTTTTCTGACTTAAGGTACGTTCACACTTATCAAATATTTGCCCCGAAAAGTGTAACCACTAAATACTAATGAAAGACATATTCGTTCAGATACGTGTTTATTAAGTAAAACAATTTCATACAAAACTAATAGACATTGTCATGAATCCAATATTATTGGAGATATTGAGTTATAAATGAATTCTTTTTTGAATTAAAAAGTTTTTTATTAGTGTTTAGTGGTTACGCTTTTTTGGGCAAATATTTGATAAGTGTGAACGTACCTTTAGAGACGCTTAATAGAACACGCATTCATAAAAAATTATATTTTATAAAATCCTTATTAAACAAAAAAAAATTATATATTTTAAATTAGGCTATAAGTGTTTATAGCTTAAGCCTGCCGAGGAATATAAAAAAAAATAACTGATGTCATTAATAAATGGTTATTATTGTGTTATTAACAAAAAATATATTTCGTAAATGGCAAACATATAACAGCTGACAGCCTTGTCAGGCCGGTAATTGTATACTTTGCACAAACAAAAAAAAAAAACCCACAACTCAGAACATGACTATGGAAAATTTTAATTAGAATGTAATCATCAACTCTGTTATAAAAATTCCAAAATTTTTGCATTTAACAAAAATTACCTAGGAACAAATACATGCGAAGCACCTGCGAAACTAAGAAGCCATAAAAAGATGTGTAGTATCGTGGGACACCGTATAGGAACGAATTTCCTTATCATAAAAATATTAATTTTAAGTTCTATTCGAGGTGTAAAGAAAATAATTATTCGGGTATATATAAATTTTTTATTATGAAATACAGAATCAATTTTGTTCCCAAACGAAATTGAATTCTGTCACGGCATGGCTGCGTATGATTAATATGTGTTTGTATTCCTATTACTCATACGTCTTAAACATTGATTTAGAAACAAAAAATCTTACGTTACGGACGTGTTTTCCCGGTTAGGGTACCCCTCCGCATCGTCCCATAAGGAACTTCGTTCCAAAATATATAAACTAAGTTATAATCGTGTATGTCTCATTATAAAAAATCATGATGATAATTCCAGATATTGACTAGTTCTATGAAAACGTTGAGTACGGCGACAATGTGATAAAAATATTTGCGAAATCTTCGATAATTATCGCAAGTGATACTGAAGATATACCACAGACTACCGAATTTAATCTAGAAAGTGATCAAGAGACAGCTTTGCGTATACGTAAAATGTTCCATGAGATTTGGATTTTTCAAACCTTTAATAATAATAAGTAATTTTAAGTCATATTGCAGTTGAATAAAGTTCACTATAACTACAAAAGTCTTAAAGTGGGCTGTAAAGGTGGTTTTAGGTTTGTGTTATTAACATATATGGTGTTTAGTTGCGTTTGCTAACCACAGAATAGCAAAGAAAATCACCTATGGCAAACATTATCTGTGACATACACAATAATTTAATCGAACTAGTTTTAGTTTCTCGTTTACACTAACACAACGAGTGCATTTTAGCAGAATACATCTCACCCACCGCTTTTGTTGTTATTATTTGTTGTTATTATTTTAATTTTATAATACTTTTACTATGCCCGTTATTCTGTAGCTATTTGTCGACGTGACGTCGACAGAATATCAAAACTAACACAATAAAAAAAAAACTTAGTCTTTTTCCTCGGCAAAAGTACTGTGATATTAATTTTACAAATAATTAAAAACTTAATAGAATCTTGTTGGGTTTACCATAATTTGTAAGATAGACGAGTGCTATACAACAGAATTGGATGATTTCGATTACATTTAAGTTACATGTTGCGCGATGTCGTTCATTCGCTCGTTTTTGACAAGAACCTACGATCAAACCCATTTAAATTACTTTGGTTTGATTATAGGTTTCTGCTCGATACAACTCTAGACGTCTTTAAGAGCAGCAGACAAGATCGTAATGCAGACAAGTATCTAAAATGATATGATTCTCCAGCAAGCGTCGCTGTGACACATAAAAGGAATTTTCACTCAGACTACATATGGACATGTTTGATCTTGTTTGGATCGCTTTAATATTTAAAAACGTCAAACGAAAAACACCATGTTGAAGGCAAAGGCGAGAGAGTAGACATTTTTGCATTTATTTCTTCGTTTGAGGAATTTACAAAACTTATATGTATTATTTAGACTTGTACCGAACTCTTTCATTAGCTCGTTTTTGACCAGAACCTATGATCAATCCTATTTAAATTACATTGGTTTGATTAAAGGTTCTTGTCAAAAACGAGCTAATGAAAGAGTTCGGTACAAGTCTAGTATTATTTAGGGTGGTGTAGGGACTATTATTTTTATGTGCCACTGTTCAAGGGTTGCTGTCTTAGCTAAGTTTAAAAGTGTTGCTGAGAATTAAATTTTATCCTGTACTTTAAACATTTCCAAAACTTATTTCTACCTTTTAAACATTTTTATTAAAAGCAACTCTCTACAATTATGTTGAACTCGTTTAGAGAAAGAGCTTTGATAAAGCCAATGTAATTTGAGTGCTTGGACTCAACTAACCGAATTCGGCACAACTCTACACTTTATCTTTGCATATACATTTGTACATACATATAAGTTAATTATTATTATAATAATTTTAAAATCTATTGCAATTTCACCATTAATGCATGTTTGTGTTTTAACTACTTGTTGCTCAAAGTTTGTTGCATGTTTAAACCATAAGTCATACTAACATCTTGTACATAAAGTCCGACGCTTCTTGTGTTATAAGTGTTTGAATGTTAACTTGAATTAAATCTAATTAATTTATTTTCTTTTTTATCATTTCCCATTAAATTAAAAAAAAAAAATAAATAAAATAACAATAGCACGGATGCAAATGGTTTAGCTTCTTTAACCAAGAAAATACCCGATACCATCACTTCCTGGGTAGTAACTGGCTTTTCATTGAATGATAAAACCGGCTTTGGCATGGTGGCAAAACCCACCAACATTGAAGTATTCCAGCCTTTCTTTGTCAGTACAAACTTGCCATATTCCGTTAAACGTGGCGAAGTTATAGCGATACCCGTTGTTGTGTTTAATTATATGGACAAAAACTTAGATGCCGAAGTAACCATGGAAAATACTGACGATGAATACGATTTCACTGAAGTATCTAATGAAATAGAGGAATTGGTTTTGGAAGAGAAACAAAGAGTCAAAAGAGTATCAGTTGCCTCGAATAGCGGCAAAAGTGTATCGTTTATGATCCGGCCCAATAAAGTGGGAGAGATAACGTTAAAAATTAAAGCCATTACACCTCTGGCCGGTGATGCTATACACAAAAAACTCAAAGTCGAGCCCGAAGGTGTTACAAAATATGAAAATCAGGCCGTATTTATAACTCCATCGGCTACTAAAGAACCTATTGTAGAAACTCTTAAGGCTCTTATACCCAAGGAAGCAGTTTTGGACTCTGAATATATGGAGTTTTCTGTGGTTGGTGATATCTTGGGTCCCACCATCAAGAACATTGACAAATTGGTGCGTAAGCCTTATGGTTGTGGTGAACAGAATATGGTTAATTTTGTTCCCAACATTTTGGTCTTGCATTATTTGGATGCTATTAAGCGTGAGTTGCCTACAGTGGCTCAAAAAGCGAAAAACTTTATGGAAGTTGGCTATCAGCGCGAACTCACCTACAAACATAAAAACGGAGCTTATAGCGCTTTCGGCGAATCGAGCAGCGAAGCCAATAGTTGGCTAACAGCTTATGTAGCCCGTTCCTTCATACAGGCTAAGAGATATATAACCATTGATCAGACAGTTATTGATGAGGCCTTGAAATATTTGTTATCCAATCAACTAGAGAGTGGCCAATTTAAGCAGACTGGCCGTCTATTTCATCCATCACATCAAAATGATGTCGGCTTTACAGCGTTTGTGTTGTTGGCGTTCTTGGAGGACGTGGTAAGTAATAGAATTAAGGAATTGATCAAGTAAAATTCGACCGGGTCGAATCTTAAATACCCTCCAAATATTTAGTAACTAAAATCTCTATTTTGTTGGGGTCTCACCTTTGCCATGAAACACTAAAAAGTCAATTTTAAGGGGTATTAAGAGAGAAAAGAGATTTTTTTAAAGGGTCATTTAGGGAGACCAAAATGGGGGCGGGCTCCAAAGATGGATTTTTCTGATTTTCTGGCTGCAAGTTCAACGCTCTGGACCTTATTTCACATAGAATTATGTCATTTGCTTAACAAAATTACAAAAAAATCACTTTAAAAACTATGCTGTTTTTTAAGAGGTTTAATTGTTCTTAGGGGAAGATTTTTCCCTCTGATCCGATTCAGCCCATTTACAAATTTGACCTGCACTAGCCTTTAAAATATATCTATACCAAATTTCAAGGGTCTGGCTCTCTTCGTTTGGACTGAATCGTGATTTCCACAGACGAACGGATGGACTTGTCTACATCGTCTTAGATTTCATCACTGTACACGGAATGACAAAGTGAATATACCCCCTAATTATTTTTTGGAGGCTTTAAAAATGCACATACTCGTAGACTAAAGCAAGCAAAAGCATAGTATTTAACTGTTTTAAAACTCTTCGGTCTTCGTCAGTAACTAGAAGTGTTCTACTTTGATATCGACAAAATAAATTCCTTTAGATTCCAATCCGATATTGGAGATTATTTTAAGTCGTTCTCGCTAAAATGATTTCTGTTACGTTTCTTGCAATAAATATTTGAATTCTTAAGTCGGTGTAGTCCCACAAATTGGGAACTGTAACCTCCAACCCTTGCACAGTGGGTTATGAATGACAAAATGAGACACAGATCTGGGATAAAAGTAACAAAAATTTTGAGAGGCCATTGACGGCATGCATTTTTCTAGGTAAGATTAGATTAGGTAGATCTGGCCGGCTATTACACAGGATGCTTGAGGGCAGGAGACTTTTCTCCCATTTATCTCGTAAAGGTGGGATTTGAAGTTGTTTTGAGATATCTGACGCTAATTTAAAATGTCCCTATAAGAGAGGCAAAAATGCAACATTGCAGCCGCTGTTGTCCTTTTTTCTAATTCTAAGGGTCTTAGCAGCACTTGTTTTTAATCGAAAAACTATTACATTTCATAAATTTTTTTGTATTATGATTTATTGAATCTTCAATTATAAGTTGAACTAATAATAAGGCAGTGCCAAATATTAGAGTTTCCTCCTTAAGCCAAATCCTAAATAACCTATTGTTTTTCTTGCTAAAACAAGAAAATGCACCCACCCACTCTTGTCCTTTAAAAATTGCATATTACATCCTAAAAGTATGCCATGCTTTAGAATAGAAGATTCTTAAAAATCCTAAATCCTAAATAACCTATTGTTTTTCTTGCTAAAACAAGAAAATGCACCCACCCACTCTTGTCCTTTAAAAATTGCGAATTACATCCTAAAAGTATGCCATGCTTTAGAATAGAAGATTCTTAAAAATCCTAAATCCTAAATAACCTATTGTTTTTCTTGCTAAAACAAGAAAATGCACCCACCCACTCTTCTCCTTTAAAAATTGCATATTACATCCTAAAAGTATGCCATGATTTAGAATAGAAGATTCTTAAAAATCCTAAATCCTAATAACTTGCTAAAACAAGAAAATGCACCCACCCACTCTTGTCCTTTAAAAATTGCGAATTACATCCTAAAAGTATGCCATGCTTTAGAATAGAAGATTCTTAAAAATCCTAAATCCTAAATAACCTATTGTTTTTCTTGCTAAAACAAGAAAATGCACCCACCCACTCTTGTCCTTTAAAAATTGCGAATTACATCCTAAAAGTATGCCATGCTTTAGAATAGAAGATTCTTAAAAATTCTAAAAGGCTTAGCAGTGTTTTTAATTTTTTCTCATTTCATCCCCTTCTTTTTAACAAAAAAACAAAATTATTTATTTATTTTATTAAATAATATCAGCTCTTTTATTCAAAATAATTAAATACAAATTGTAAAAAAATGTTTTTCTTAATTATTATACACACATTGAGTTATCAATTACAAGTTAAACTAACAATAAGTCAGGGCAAACACAAGCAATATTTTAAATGCATTTTTCAATTAACCTCCTTTTCTAATCTCCTTACAGGGCATTTCAAACGAGTTTAAGACTGAAATAGAAAAGGGTCTTAAATATTTGGCAGAAAATCTGGACAAAGAAAACGATACCTATGCACTTGCCATAACAGCACTGGTCTTAAAGAAAGTACAACATCCGAGTGCCGGCAAAGTTATGGAAAAACTGGAAAAGTTGGCTCAAGAGGAAAATGGGCTTAAATGGTGGACTAAGTCATCAAAGGATACTAGCAACGATGTTGAAATAACGGCATACATATTGGAAGCTTATGTTTTTAGCGAACCAGCTGGAAAACTTTTGCCCATTATTAAATGGCTAATAAAAAATCGTAATAGCGAGGGAGGTTTCGACTCCACGCAAGACACCGTTGTAGGACTTCAAGCTTTAATTAGATTTGCTGAAAAATACATAAGTGCTGGAGATGGTAAGATGACCATTAAGTTTGAGGCACAAGATGGTGAAGGTAAAGAAACGACCAAGGGTACCTTCTCGGTTGACAAGGAGAATTCATTGCTTTTACAAACGCATGTTGTAAGTAATAAAAATATTTATTTAATAATGCTTTAGATTAATTTTTCTCGCCATTGCAGCTTCCCAAATCTTCGCGTCAAATAACAATGGAAGCCGACGGTGGAGGCTCATGTCTGGTCCAATTATCATATCGCTATAATTTAGCCACCAAAGGCGACAAACCTGGTTTCAGTGTAAAACACACAATTATGGAAACACCGTTTCCCAGCCTCTTAGCAATGAAAGTTTGTGTAGATTATGTTCCTGGAGCCGATAGTGACATCAAAGAGTCCAATATGGCAATTATGGAGGTCTATTTGCCCTCTGGTTATACCGCCGATACAGATAAACTAGACAACATACGGAACGCGCAGCAAGTGCAACGTGTAGAAACCAAAAACGACAATACGGTCGTTATAATTTATTTTGATTATATTGCGGCTGGTAAAGAAGAATGTGTCGAGGTGAACTCGGAAAAGACCCATGCTGTGGCCAAGCAGAAACCAGCTGCTATAGTCGTTTATGACTATTATAATTCAGATCAACGCGCCACTGTTTACTATGAAGTGAAGTCCTCATTGTGCGATATCTGTGAAGAGGGCGAATGCGGCAAGGGCTGTCAGCTAAAGGGGCACAAAAAAGTCGAATAAAGTAAATACTTAAGAAAAATTTAATTGTATGTCCAACAATGAGCATAAATAAAAGAAATATTACACATCTACTTGCATGCAAATGTGTGCATGTATGAGTATGTATACATTTATATCACAAAGATTATATATTAAAATTGGGGTATATATTGTAGTACGTCCTGGTTCAAGGATTGTACATATGCAGCTCGTTTAGTTTTATTCTCTTCAGAATTCACTGTAACAGGTTGCAAAAGTACTGGTTTTACAGGTAAGTAATTACCTATTGACACAGACGACAATTTATTAAAAGTACTCATAATCTTTTCTTTTCATTTATTTAATGATGCGGTCTTCTTGTATACACGAGAGCACGTAATTAATTTCAGAATCAGAAAGAATTTTTGTCTTGCCACCACCATCTTTTGGCAACATTTTGTCATTTTCACACTGTACCAAACTGTAGTGAAATTTTACCCAAAACGTGCTTATTCCTAATAAGTAAGTATTGAAGGAGTTTCGAATGCGAAGAAGTTTTCGAACAAGCTTAAATCGCATGCATTTGAGCAAAAAAAATTATTGACCAATTTTTTTGGAAACGGGTACCTCTTTGAAAAAAATCAAGTTATTGGATGAAACACAACTTTATCCAAAACGTGTCAATTTCTGATAAGTAAGTATTGAAAGGAGTTTCGATTGCCAAAAAGCATTCAAAAAAGCTAAAATGCATGCATTTAAGCAAAAAAAAATTTTGATAAATTTTTTTGGAAAGGCTAACCCCTTTGCTAAAAATCAAATTTTTGGTTGAAACACAATTTTACCCAATTTTGCCCAAAAGGCGTTTATTTCTAATAACTGAGTATTGAAAGGAGTTTCAAATGCGAAGAAGCTTCCGAAAAAGCTTAAGTCGCATGCATTTAAGCAAAAAAAATTTTTGACCAATTTTTTAGGAAAGGCTAACCCCTTTGCTAAAAATCAAATTTTTGGTTGAAACACAATTTTACCCAATTTTGCCCAAAAGGCGTTTATTTCTAATAACTGAGTATTGAAAGGAGTTTCAAATGCGAAGAAGCTTCCGAAAAAGCTTAAGTCGCATGCATTTAAGCAAAAAAAATTTTTGACCAATTTTTTAGGAAAGGCTAACCCCTTTGCTAAAAATCAAATTTTTGGTTGAAACACAATTTTACCCAATTTTGCCCAAAAGGCGTTTATTTCTAATAACTGAGTATTGAAAGGAGTTTCAAATGCGAAGAAGCTTCCGAAAAAGCTTAAGTCGCATGCATTTAAGCAAAAAAAATTTTTGACCAATTTTTTAGGAAAGGCTAACCCCTTTGCTAAAAATCAAATTTTTGGTTGAAACACAATTTTACCCAATTTTGCCCAAAAGGCGTTTATTTCTAATAACTGAGTATTGAAAGGAGTTTCAAATGCGAAGAAGCTTCCGAAAAAGCTTAAGTCGCATGCATTTAAGCAAAAAAAATTTTTGACCAATTTTTTAGGAAAGGCTAACCCCTTTGCTAAAAATCAAATTTTTGGTTGAAACACAATTTTACCCAATTTTGCCCAAAAGGCGTTTATTTCTAATAACTGAGTATTGAAAGGAGTTTCAAATGCGAAGAAGCTTCCGAAAAAGCTTAAGTCGCATGCATTTAAGCAAAAAAATTTTTTGACCAATTTTTTAGGAAAGGCTAACCCCTTTGCTAAAAATCAAATTTTTGGTTGAAACACAATTTTACCCAATTTTGCCCAAAAGGCGTTTATTTCTAATAACTGAGTATTGAAAGGAGTTTCAAATGCGAAGAAGCTTCCGAAAAAGCTTAAGTCGCATGCATTTAAGCAAAAAAAATTTTTGACCAATTTTTTAGGAAAGGCTAACCCCTTTGCTAAAAATCAAATTTTTGGTTGAAACACAATTTTACCCAATTTTGCCCAAAAGGCGTTTATTTCTAATAACTGAGTATTGAAAGGAGTTTCAAATGCGAAGAAGCTTCCGAAAAAGCTTAAGTCGCATGCATTTAAGCAAAAAAAATTTTTGACCAATTTTTTAGGAAAGGCTAACCCCTTTGCTAAAAATCAAATATTTGGTTGAAACACAATTTTACCCAATTTTGCCCAAAAGGCGTTTATTTCTAATAACTGAGTATTGAAAGGAGTTTCAAATGCGAAGAAGCTTCCGAAAAAGCTTAAGTCGCATGCATTTAAGCAAAAAAAACTTTTGACCAATTTTTTAGGAAAGGCTAACCCCTTTGCTAAAAATCAAATTTTTGGTTGAAACACAATTTTACCCAATTTTGCCCAAAAGGCGTTTATTTCTAATAACTGAGTATTGAAAGGAGTTTCAAATGCGAAGAAGCTTCCGAAAAAGCTTAAGTCGCATGCATTTAAGCAAAAAAAATTTTTGACCAATTTTTTAGGAAAGGCTAACCCCTTTGCTAAAAATCAAATTTTTGGTTGAAACACAATTTTACCCAATTTTGCCCAAAAGGCGTTTATTTCTAATAACTGAGTATTGAAAGGAGTTTCAAATGCGAAGAAGCTTCCGAAAAAGCTTAAGTCGCATGCATTTAAGCAAAACAAATTTTTGACCAATTTTTTAGGAAAGGCTAACCCCTTTGCTAAAAATCAAATTTTTGGTTGAAACACAATTTTACCCAAATTTGCCCAAAAGGCGTTTATTTCTAATAACTGAGTATTGAAAGGAGTTTCAAATGCGAAGAAGCTTCCGAAAAAGCTTAAGTCGCATGCATTTAAGCAAAAAAAATTTTTGACCAATTTTTTAGGAAAGGCTAACCCCTTTGCTAAAAATCAAATTTTTGGTTGAAACACAATTTTACCCAATTTTGCCCAAAAGGCGTTTATTTCTAATAACTGAGTATTGAAAGGAGTTTCAAATGCGAAGAAGCTTCCGAAAAAGCTTAAGTCGCATGCATTTAAGCAAAAAAAACTTTTGACCAATTTTTTAGGAAAGGCTAACCCCTTTGCTAAAAATCAAATTTTTGGTTGAAACACAATTTTACCCAATTTTGCCCAAAAGGCGTTTATTTCTAATAACTGAGTATTGAAAGGAGTTTCAAATGCGAAGAAGCTTCCGAAAAAGCTTAAGTCGCATGCATTTAAGCAAAAAAAACTTTTGACCAATTTTTTAGGAAAGGCTAACCCCTTTGCTAAAAATCAAATTTTTGGTTGAAACACAATTTTACCCAATTTTGCCCAAAAGGCGTTTATTTCTAATAACTGAGTATTGAAAGGAGTTTCAAATGCGAAGAAGCTTCCGAAAAAGCTTAAGTCGCATGCATTTAAGCAAAAAAAACTTTTGACCAATTTTTTAGGAAAGGCTAACCCCTTTGCTAAAAATCAAATTTTTGGTTGAAACACAATTTTACCCAATTTTGCCCAAAAGGCGTTTATTTCTAATAACTGAGTATTGAAAGGAGTTTCAAATGCGAAGAAGCTTCCGAAAAAGCTTAAGTCGCATGCATTTAAGCAAAAAAAACTTTTGACCAATTTTTTAGGAAAGGCTAACCCCTTTGCTAAAAATCAAATTTTTGGTTGAAACACAATTTTACCCAATTTTGCCCAAAAGGCGTTTATTTCTAATAACTGAGTATTGAAAGGAGTTTCAAATGCGAAGAAGCTTCCGAAAAAGCTTAAGTCGCATGCATTTAAGCAAAAAAAACTTTTGACCAATTTTTTAGGAAAGGCTAACCCCTTTGCTAAAAATCAAATTTTTGGTTGAAACACAATTTTACCCAATTTTGCCCAAAAGGCGTTTATTTCTAATAACTGAGTATTGAAAGGAGTTTCAAATGCGAAGAAGCTTCCGAAAAAGCTTAAGTCGCATGCATTTAAGCAAAAAAAACTTTTGACCAATTTTTTAGGAAAGGCTAACCCCTTTGCTAAAAATCAAATTTTTGGTTGAAACACAATTTTACCCAATTTTGCCCAAAAGGCGTTTATTTCTAATAACTGAGTATTGAAAGGAGTTTCAAATGCGAAGAAGCTTCCGAAAAAGCTTAAGTCGCATGCATTTAAGCAAAAAAAACTTTTGACCAATTTTTTAGGAAAGGCTAACCCCTTTGCTAAAAATCAAATTTTTGGTTGAAACACAATTTTACCCAATTTTGCCCAAAAGGCGTTTATTTCTAATAACTGAGTATTGAAAGGAGTTTCAAATGCGAAGAAGCTTCCGAAAAAGCTTAAGTCGCATGCATTTAAGCAAAAAAAACTTTTGACCAATTTTTTAGGAAAGGCTAACCCCTTTGCTAAAAATCAAATTTTTGGTTGAAACACAATTTTACCCAATTTTGCCCAAAAGGCGTTTATTTCTAATAACTGAGTATTGAAAGGAGTTTCAAATGCGAAGAAGCTTCCGAAAAAGCTTAAGTCGCATGCATTTAAGCAAAAAAAACTTTTGACCAATTTTTTAGGAAAGGCTAACCCCTTTGCTAAAAATCAAATTTTTGGTTGAAACACAATTTTACCCAATTTTGCCCAAAAGGCGTTTATTTCTAATAACTGAGTATTGAAAGGAGTTTCAAATGCGAAGAAGCTTCCGAAAAAGCTTAAGTCGCATGCATTTAAGCAAAAAAAACTTTTGACCAATTTTTTAGGAAAGGCTAACCCCTTTGCTAAAAATCAAATTTTTGGTTGAAACACAATTTTACCCAATTTTGCCCAAAAGGCGTTTATTTCTAATAACTGGGTATTGAAAGGAGTTTCAAATGCGAAGAAGCTTCCGAAAAGCTTAAGCTTCCGAAAAAGCTTAAGTCGCATGCATTTAAGCAAAAAAAATTTTTGACCAATTTTTTAGGAAAGGCTAACCCCTTTGCTAAAAATCAAATTTTTGGTTGAAACACAATTTTACCCAATTTTGCCCAAAAGGCGTTTATTTCTAATAACTGAGTATTGAAAGGAGTTTCAAATGCGAAGAAGCTTCCGAAAAAGCTTAAGTCGCATGCATTTAAGCAAAAAAAACTTTTGACCAATTTTTTAGGAAAGGCTAACCCCTTTGCTAAAAATCAAATTTTTGGTTGAAACACAATTTTACCCAATTTTGCCCAAAAGGCGTTTATTTCTAATAACTGAGTATTGAAAGGAGTTTCAAATGCGAAGAAGCTTCCGAAAAAGCTTAAGTCGCATGCATTTAAGCAAAAAAAATGTTTGACCAATTTTTTTAGGAAAGGCTAACCCCTTTGCTAAAAATCAAATTTTTGGTTGAAACACAATTTTACCCAATTTTGCCCAAAAGGCGTTTATTTCTAATAACTGAGTATTGAAAGGAGTTTCAAATGCGAAGAAGCTTCCGAAAAAGCTTAAGTCGCATGCATTTAAGCAAAAAAAATTTTTGACCAATTTTTTAGGAAAGGCTAACCCCTTTGCTAAAAATCAAATTTTTGGTTGAAACACAATTTTACCCAATTTTGCCCAAAAGGCGTTTATTTCTAATAACTGAGTATTGAAAGGAGTTTCAAATGCGAAGAAGCTTCCGAAAAAGCTTAAGTCGCATGCATTTAAGCAAAAAAAATTTTTGACCAATTTTTTAGGAAAGGCTAACCCCTTTGCTAAAAATCAAATATTTGGTTGAAACACAATTTTACCCAATTTTGCCCAAAAGGCGTTTATTTCTAATAACTGAGTATTGAAAGGAGTTTCAAATGCGAAGAAGCTTCCGAAAAAGCTTAAGTCGCATGCATTTAAGCAAAAAAAACTTTTGACCAATTTTTTAGGAAAGGCTAACCCCTTTGCTAAAAATCAAATTTTTGGTTGAAACACAATTTTACCCAATTTTGCCCAAAAGGCGTTTATTTCTAATAACTGAGTATTGAAAGGAGTTTCAAATGCGAAGAAGCTTCCGAAAAAGCTTAAGTCGCATGCATTTAAGCAAAAAAAATTTTTGACCAATTTTTTAGGAAAGGCTAACCCCTTTGCTAAAAATCAAATTTTTGGTTGAAACACAATTTTACCCAATTTTGCCCAAAAGGCGTTTATTTCTAATAACTGAGTATTGAAAGGAGTTTCAAATGCGAAGAAGCTTCCGAAAAAGCTTAAGTCGCATGCATTTAAGCAAAACAAATTTTTGACCAATTTTTTAGGAAAGGCTAACCCCTTTGCTAAAAATCAAATTTTTGGTTGAAACACAATTTTACCCAAATTTGCCCAAAAGGCGTTTATTTCTAATAACTGAGTATTGAAAGGAGTTTCAAATGCGAAGAAGCTTCCGAAAAAGCTTAAGTCGCATGCATTTAAGCAAAAAAAATTTTTGACCAATTTTTTAGGAAAGGCTAACCCCTTTGCTAAAAATCAAATTTTTGGTTGAAACACAATTTTACCCAATTTTGCCCAAAAGGCGTTTATTTCTAATAACTGAGTATTGAAAGGAGTTTCAAATGCGAAGAAGCTTCCGAAAAAGCTTAAGTCGCATGCATTTAAGCAAAAAAAACTTTTGACCAATTTTTTAGGAAAGGCTAACCCCTTTGCTAAAAATCAAATTTTTGGTTGAAACACAATTTTACCCAATTTTGCCCAAAAGGCGTTTATTTCTAATAACTGAGTATTGAAAGGAGTTTCAAATGCGAAGAAGCTTCCGAAAAAGCTTAAGTCGCATGCATTTAAGCAAAAAAAACTTTTGACCAATTTTTTAGGAAAGGCTAACCCCTTTGCTAAAAATCAAATTTTTGGTTGAAACACAATTTTACCCAATTTTGCCCAAAAGGCGTTTATTTCTAATAACTGAGTATTGAAAGGAGTTTCAAATGCGAAGAAGCTTCCGAAAAAGCTTAAGTCGCATGCATTTAAGCAAAAAAAACTTTTGACCAATTTTTTAGGAAAGGCTAACCCCTTTGCTAAAAATCAAATTTTTGGTTGAAACACAATTTTACCCAATTTTGCCCAAAAGGCGTTTATTTCTAATAACTGAGTATTGAAAGGAGTTTCAAATGCGAAGAAGCTTCCGAAAAAGCTTAAGTCGCATGCATTTAAGCAAAAAAAACTTTTGACCAATTTTTTAGGAAAGGCTAACCCCTTTGCTAAAAATCAAATTTTTGGTTGAAACACAATTTTACCCAATTTTGCCCAAAAGGCGTTTATTTCTAATAACTGAGTATTGAAAGGAGTTTCAAATGCGAAGAAGCTTCCGAAAAAGCTTAAGTCGCATGCATTTAAGCAAAAAAAACTTTTGACCAATTTTTTAGGAAAGGCTAACCCCTTTGCTAAAAATCAAATTTTTGGTTGAAACACAATTTTACCCAATTTTGCCCAAAAGGCGTTTATTTCTAATAACTGAGTATTGAAAGGAGTTTCAAATGCGAAGAAGCTTCCGAAAAAGCTTAAGTCGCATGCATTTAAGCAAAAAAAACTTTTGACCAATTTTTTAGGAAAGGCTAACCCCTTTGCTAAAAATCAAATTTTTGGTTGAAACACAATTTTACCCAATTTTGCCCAAAAGGCGTTTATTTCTAATAACTGAGTATTGAAAGGAGTTTCAAATGCGAAGAAGCTTCCGAAAAAGCTTAAGTCGCATGCATTTAAGCAAAAAAAACTTTTGACCAATTTTTTAGGAAAGGCTAACCCCTTTGCTAAAAATCAAATTTTTGGTTGAAACACAATTTTACCCAATTTTGCCCAAAAGGCGTTTATTTCTAATAACTGAGTATTGAAAGGAGTTTCAAATGCGAAGAAGCTTCCGAAAAAGCTTAAGTCGCATGCATTTAAGCAAAAAAAACTTTTGACCAATTTTTTAGGAAAGGCTAACCCCTTTGCTAAAAATCAAATTTTTGGTTGAAACACAATTTTACCCAATTTTGCCCAAAAGGCGTTTATTTCTAATAACTGAGTATTGAAAGGAGTTTCAAATGCGAAGAAGCTTCCGAAAAAGCTTAAGTCGCATGCATTTAAGCAAAAAAAACTTTTGACCAATTTTTTAGGAAAGGCTAACCCCTTTGCTAAAAATCAAATTTTTGGTTGAAACACAATTTTACCCAATTTTGCCCAAAAGGCGTTTATTTCTAATAACTGAGTATTGAAAGGAGTTTCAAATGCGAAGAAGCTTCCGAAAAAGCTTAAGTCGCATGCATTTAAGCAAAAAAAACTTTTGACCAATTTTTTAGGAAAGGCTAACCCCTTTGCTAAAAATCAAATTTTTGGTTGAAACACAATTTTACCCAATTTTGCCCAAAAGGCGTTTATTTCTAATAACTGAGTATTGAAAGGAGTTTCAAATGCGAAGAAGCTTCCGAAAAAGCTTAAGTCGCATGCATTTAAGCAAAAAAAACTTTTGACCAATTTTTTAGGAAAGGCTAACCCCTTTGCTAAAAATCAAATTTTTGGTTGAAACACAATTTTACCCAATTTTGCCCAAAAGGCGTTTATTTCTAATAACTGAGTATTGAAAGGAGTTTCAAATGCGAAGAAGCTTCCGAAAAAGCTTAAGTCGCATGCATTTAAGCAAAAAAAACTTTTGACCTATTTTATTTAGGAAAGGCTAACCCCTTTGCTAAAAATCAAATTTTTGGTTGAAACACAATTTTACCCAATTTTGCCCAAAAGGCGTTTATTTCTAATAACTGAGTATTGAAAGGAGTTTCAAATGCGAAGAAGCTTCCGAAAAAGCTTAAGTCGCATGCATTTAAGCAAAAAAAACTTTTGACCAATTTTTTAGGAAAGGCTAACCCCTTTGCTAAAAATCAAATTTTTGGTTGAAACACAATTCTACCCAATTTTGCCCAAAAGGCGTTTATTTCTAATAACTGAGTATTGAAAGGAGTTTCAAATGCGAAGAAGCTTCCGAAAAAGCTTAAGTCGCATGCATTTAAGCAAAAAAAATTTTTGACCAATTTTTTAGGAAAGGCTTACTAACCCCTTTGCTAAAAATCAAATTTTTGGTTGAAACACAATTTTACCCAATTTTGCCCAAAAGGCGTTTATTTCTAATAACTGAGTATTGAAAGGAGTTTCAAATGCGAAGAAGCTTCCGAAAAAGCTTAAGTCGCATGCATTTAAGCAAAAAAAATTTTTGACCAATTTTTTAGGAAAGGCTTACTAACCCCTTTGCTAAAAATCAAATTTTTGGTTGAAACACAATTTTACCCAATTTTGCCCAAAAGGCGTTTATTTCTAATAACTGAGTATTGAAAGGAGTTTCAAATGCGAAGAAGCTTCCGAAAAAGCTTAAGTCGCATGCATTTAAGCAAAAAAAATTTTTGACCAATTTTTTTAGGAAAGGCTAACCCCTTTGCTAAAAATCAAATTTTTGGTTGAAACACAATTTTACCCAATTTTGCCCAAAAGGCGTTTATTTCTAATAACTGAGTATTGAAAGGAGTTTCAAATGCGAAGAAGCTTCCGAAAAAGCTTAAGTCGCATGCATTTAAGCAAAAAAAACTTTTGACCAATTTTTTAGGAAAGGCTAACCCCTTTGCTAAAAATCAAATTTTTGGTTGAAACACAATTTTACCCAATTTTGCCCAAAAGGCGTTTATTTCTAATAACTGAGTATTGAAAGGAGTTTCAAATGCGAAGAAGCTTCCGAAAAAGCTTAAGTCGCATGCATTTAAGCAAAAAAAATTTTTGACCAATTTTTTAGGAAAGGCTAACCCCTTTGCTAAAAATCAAATTTTTGGTTGAAACACAATTTTACCCAATTTTGCCCAAAAGGCGTTTATTTCTAATAACTGAGTATTGAAAGGAGTTTCAAATGCGAAGAAGCTTCCGAAAAAGCTTAAGTCGCATGCATTTAAGCAAAAAAAATGTTTGACCAATTTTTTTAGGAAAGGCTAACCCCTTTGCTAAAAATCAAATTTTTGGTTGAAACACAATATTACCCAATTTTGCCCAAAAGGCGTTTATTTCTAATAACTGAGTATTGAAAGGAGTTTCAAATGCGAAGAAGCTTCCGAAAAAGCTTAAGTCGCATGCATTTAAGCAAAAAAAATTTTTGACCAATTTTTTAGGAAAGGCTAACCCCTTTGCTAAAAATCAAATTTTTGGTTGAAACACAATTTTACCCAATTTTGCCCAAAAGGCGTTTATTTCTAATAACTGAGTATTGAAAGGAGTTTCAAATGCGAAGAAGCTTCCGAAAAAGCTTAAGTCGCATGCATTTAAGCAAAAAAAATTTTTTACCAATTTTTTAGGAAAGGCTAACCCCTTTGCTAAAAATCAAATTTTTGGTTGAAACACAATTTTACCCAATTTTGCCCAAAAGGCGTTTATTTCTAATAACTGAGTATTGAAAGGAGTTTCAAATGCGAAGAAGCTTCCGAAAAAGCTTAAGTCGCATGCATTTAAGCAAAAAAAATGTTTGACCAATTTTTTAGGAAAGGCTAACCCCTTTGCTAAAAATCAAATTTTTGGTTGAAACACAATTTTACCCAATTTTGCCCAAAAGGCGTTTATTTCTAATAACTGAGTATTGAAAGGAGTTTCAAATGCGAAGAAGCTTCCGAAAAAGCTTAAGTCGCATGCATTTAAGCAAAAAAAATGTTTGACCAATTTTTTAGGAAAGGCTAACCCCTTTGCTAAAAATCAAATTTTTGGTTGAAACACAATTTTACCCAATTTTGCCCAAAAGGCGTTTATTTCTAATAACTGAGTATTGAAAGGAGTTTCAAATGCGAAGAAGCTTCCGAAAAAGCTTAAGTCGCATGCATTTAAGCAAAAAAAATTTTTGACCAATTTTTTAGGAAAGGCTAACCCCTTTGCTAAAAATCAAATTTTTGGTTGAAACACAATTTTACCCAATTTTGCCCAAAAGGCGTTTATTTCTAATAACTGAGTATTGAAAGGAGTTTCAAATGCGAAGAAGCTTCCGAAAAAGCTTAAGTCGCATGCATTTAAGCAAAAAAAATTTTTGACCAATTTTTTAGGAAAGGCTAACCTCTTTGCTAAAAATCAAATTTTTGGTTGAAACACAATTTTACCCAATTTTGCCCAAAAGGCGTTTATTTCTAATAACTGAGTATTGAAAGGAGTTTCAAATGCGAAGAAGCTTCCGAAAAAGCTTAAGTCGCATGCATTTAAGCAAAAAAAATTTTTGACCAATTTTTTAGGAAAGGCTAACCCCTTTGCTAAAAATCAAATTTTTGGTTGAAACACAATTTTACCCAATTTTGCCCAAAAGGCGTTTATTTCTAATAACTGAGTATTGAAAGGAGTTTCAAATGCGAAGAAGCTTCCGAAAAAGCTTAAGTCGCATGCATTTAAGCAAAAAAAATTTTTGACCAATTTTTTAGGAAAGGCTAACCTCTTTGCTAAAAATCAAATTTTTGGTTGAAACACAATTTTACCCAATTTTGCCCAAAAGGCGTTTATTTCTAATAACTGAGTATTGAAAGGAGTTTCAAATACGAAGAAGCTTCCGAAAAAGCTTAAGTCGCATGCATTTAAGCAAAAAAAATTTTTGACCAATTTTTTAGGAAAGGCTAACCCCTTTGCTAAAAATCAAATTTTTGGTTGAAACACAATTCTACCCAATTTTGCCCAAAAGGCGTTTATTTCTAATAACTGAGTATTGAAAGGAGTTTCAAATGCGAAGAAGCTTCCGAAAAAGCTTAAGTCGCATGCATTTAAGCAAAAAAAACTTTTGACCAATTTTTTAGGAAAGGCTAACCCCTTTGCTAAAAATCAAATTTTTGGTTGAAACACAATTTTACCCAATTTTGCCCAAAAGGCGTTTATTTCTAATAACTGAGTATTGAAAGGAGTTTCAAATGCGAAGAAGCTTCCGAAAAAGCTTAAGTCGCATGCATTTAAGCAAAAAAAATTTTTGACCAATTTTTTAGGAAAGGCTAACCCCTTTGCTAAAAATCAAATTTTTGGTTGAAACACAATTTTACCCAATTTTGCCCAAAAGGCGTTTATTTCTAATAACTGAGTATTGAAAGGAGTTTCAAATGCGAAGAAGCTTCCGAAAAAGCTTAAGTCGCATGCATTTAAGCAAAAAAAATTTTTTACCAATTTTTTAGGAAAGGCTAACCCCTTTGCTAAAAATCAAATTTTTGGTTGAAACACAATTTTACCCAATTTTGCCCAAAAGGCGTTTATTTCTAATAACTGAGTATTGAAAGGAGTTTCAAATGCGAAGAAGCTTCCGAAAAAGCTTAAGTCGCATGCATTTAAGCAAAAAAAATGTTTGACCAATTTTTTAGGAAAGGCTAACCCCTTTGCTAAAAATAAAATTTTTGGTTGAAACACAATTTTACCCAATTTTGCCCAAAAGGCGTTTATTTCTAATAACTGAGTATTGAAAGGAGTTTCAAATGCGAAGAAGCTTCCGAAAAAGCTTAAGTCGCATGCATTTAAGCAAAAAAAATGTTTGACCAATTTTTTAGGAAAGGCTAACCCCTTTGCTAAAAATCAAATTTTTGGTTGAAACACAATTTTACCCAATTTTGCCCAAAAGGCGTTTATTTCTAATAACTGAGTATTGAAAGGAGTTTCAAATGCGAAGAAGCTTCCGAAAAAGCTTAAGTCGCATGCATTTAAGCAAAAAAAATGTTTGACCAATTTTTTAGGAAAGGCTAACCCCTTTGCTAAAAATCAAATTTTTGGTTGAAACACAATTTTACCCAATTTTGCCCAAAAGGCGTTTATTTCTAATAACTGAGTATTGAAAGGAGTTTCAAATGCGAAGAAGCTTCCGAAAAAGCTTAAGTCGCATGCATTTAAGCAAAAAAAATGTTTGACCAATTTTTTAGGAAAGGCTTACTAACCCCTTTGCTAAAAATCAAATTTTTGGTTGAAACACAATTTTACCCAATTTTGCCCAAAAGGCGTTTATTTCTAATAACTGAGTATTGAAAGGAGTTTCAAATGCGAAGAAGCTTCCGAAAAAGCTTAAGTCGCATGCATTTAAGCAAAAAAAATTTTTGACCAATTTTTTAGGAAAGGCTAACCTCTTTGCTAAAAATCAAATTTTTGGTTGAAACACAATTTTACCCAATTTTGCCCAAAAGGCGTTTATTTCTAATAACTGAGTATTGAAAGGAGTTTCAAATGCGAAGAAGCTTCCGAAAAAGCTTAAGTCGCATGCATTTAAGCAAAAAAAATTTTTGACCAATTTTTTAGGAAAGGCTAACCCCTTTGCTAAAAATCAAATTTTTGGTTGAAACACAATTTTACCCAATTTTGCCCAAAAGGCGTTTATTTCTAATAACTGAGTATTGAAAGGAGTTTCAAATGCGAAGAAGCTTCCGAAAAAGCTTAAGTCGCATGCATTTAAGCAAAAAAAATTTTTGACCAATTTTTTAGGAAAGGCTAACCTCTTTGCTAAAAATCAAATTTTTGGTTGAAACACAATTTTACCCAATTTTGCCCAAAAGGCGTTTATTTCTAATAACTGAGTATTGAAAGGAGTTTCAAATACGAAGAAGCTTCCGAAAAAGCTTAAGTCGCATGCATTTAAGCAAAAAAAATTTTTGACCAATTTTTTAGGAAAGGCTAACCCCTTTGCTAAAAATCAAATTTTTGGTTGAAACACAATTCTACCCAATTTTGCCCAAAAGGCGTTTATTTCTAATAACTGAGTATTGAAAGGAGTTTCAAATGCGAAGAAGCTTCCGAAAAAGCTTAAGTCGCATGCATTTAAGCAAAAAAAACTTTTGACCAATTTTTTAGGAAAGGCTAACCCCTTTGCTAAAAATCAAATTTTTGGTTGAAACACAATTTTACCCAATTTTGCCCAAAAGGCGTTTATTTCTAATAACTGAGTATTGAAAGGAGTTTCAAATGCGAAGAAGCTTCCGAAAAAGCTTAAGTCGCATGCATTTAAGCAAAAAAAATTTTTTACCAATTTTTTAGGAAAGGCTAACCCCTTTGCTAAAAATCAAATTTTTGGTTGAAACACAATTTTACCCAATTTTGCCCAAAAGGCGTTTATTTCTAATAACTGAGTATTGAAAGGAGTTTCAAATGCGAAGAAGCTTCCGAAAAAGCTTAAGTCGCATGCATTTAAGCAAAAAAAATGTTTGACCAATTTTTTAGGAAAGGCTAACCCCTTTGCTAAAAATAAAATTTTTGGTTGAAACACAATTTTACCCAATTTTGCCCAAAAGGCGTTTATTTCTAATAACTGAGTATTGAAAGGAGTTTCAAATGCGAAGAAGCTTCCGAAAAAGCTTAAGTCGCATGCATTTAAGCAAAAAAAATGTTTGACCAATTTTTTAGGAAAGGCTAACCCCTTTGCTAAAAATCAAATTTTTGGTTGAAACACAATTTTACCCAATTTTGCCCAAAAGGCGTTTATTTCTAATAACTGAGTATTGAAAGGAGTTTCAAATGCGAAGAAGCTTCCGAAAAAGCTTAAGTCGCATGCATTTAAGCAAAAAAAATGTTTGACCAATTTTTTAGGAAAGGCTAACCCCTTTGCTAAAAATCAAATTTTTGGTTGAAACACAATTTTACCCAATTTTGCCCAAAAGGCGTTTATTTCTAATAACTGAGTATTGAAAGGAGTTTCAAATGCGAAGAAGCTTCCGAAAAAGCTTAAGTCGCATGCATTTAAGCAAAAAAAATTTTTGACCAATTTTTTAGGAAAGGCTAACCCCTTTGCTAAAAATCAAATTTTTGGTTGAAACACAATTTTACCCAATTTTGCCCAAAAGGCGTTTATTTCTAATAACTGAGTATTGAAAGGAGTTTCAAATGCGAAGAAGCTTCCGAAAAAGCTTAAGTCGCATGCATTTAAGCAAAAAAAATTTTTGACCAATTTTTTAGGAAAGGCTAACCTCTTTGCTAAAAATCAAATTTTTGGTTGAAACACAATTTTACCCAATTTTGCCCAAAAGGCGTTTATTTCTAATAACTGAGTATTGAAAGGAGTTTCAAATACGAAGAAGCTTCCGAAAAAGCTTAGGTCGCATGCATTTAAGCAAAAAAAATTTTTGACCAATTTTTTAGGAAAGGCTAACCCCTTTGCTAAAAATCAAATTTTTGGTTGAAACACAATTCTACCCAATTTTGCCCAAAAGGCGTTTATTTCTAATAACTGAGTATTGAAAGGAGTTTCAAATGCGAAGAAGCTTCCGAAAAGGCTTAAGTCGCATGCATTTAAGCAAAAAAATTTTTTGACCAATTTTTTTAGGAAAGGCTAACCCCTTTGCTAAAAATCAAATTTTTGGTTGAAACACAATTTTACCCAATTTTGCCCAAAAGGCGTTTATTTCTAATAACTGAGTATTGAAAGGAGTTTCAAATGCGAAGAAGCTTCCGAAAAAGCTTAAGTCGCATGCATTTAAGCAAAAAAAATGTTTGACCAATTTTTTTAGGAAAGGCTAACCCCTTTGCTAAAAATCAAATTTTTGGTTGAAACACAATTTTACCCAATTTTGCCCAAAAGGCGTTTATTTCTAATAACTGAGTATTGAAAGGAGTTTCAAATGCGAAGAAGCTTCCGAAAAAGCTTAAGTCGCATGCATTTAAGCAAAAAAAATGTTTGACCAATTTTTTTAGGAAAGGCTAACCCCTTTGCTAAAAATCAAATTTTTGGTTGAAACACAATTTTACCCAATTTTGCCCAAAAGGCGTTTATTTCTAATAACTGAGTATTGAAAGGAGTTTCAAATACGAAGAAGCTTCCGAAAAAGCTTAAGTCGCATGCATTTAAGCAAAAAAAATTTTTGACCAATTTTTTAGGAAAGGCTAACCCCTTTGCTAAAAATCAAATTTTTGGTTGAAACACAATTTTACCCAATTTTGCCCAAAAGGCGTTTATTTCTAATAACTGAGTATTGAAAGGAGTTTCAAATGCGAAGAAGCTTCCGAAAAAGCTTAAGTCGCATGCATTTAAGCAAAAAAAATTTTTGACCAATTTTTTAGGAAAGGCTAACCTCTTTGCTAAAAATCAAATTTTTGGTTGAAACACAATTTTACCCAATTTTGCCCAAAAGGCGTTTATTTCTAATAACTGAGTATTGAAAGGAGTTTCAAATACGAAGAAGCTTCCGAAAAAGCTTAAGTCGCATGCATTTAAGCAAAAAAAATTTTTGACCAATTTTTTAGGAAAGGCTAACCCCTTTGCTAAAAATCAAATTTTTGGTTGAAACACAATTCTACCCAATTTTGCCCAAAAGGCGTTTATTTCTAATAACTGAGTATTGAAAGGAGTTTCAAATGCGAAGAAGCTTCCGAAAAGGCTTAAGTCGCATGCATTTAAGCAAAAAAATTTTTTGACCAATTTTTTTAGGAAAGGCTAACCCCTTTGCTAAAAATCAAATTTTTGGTTGAAACACAATTTTACCCAATTTTGCCCAAAAGGCGTTTATTTCTAATAACTGAGTATTGAAAGGAGTTTCAAATGCGAAGAAGCTTCCGAAAAAGCTTAAGTCGCATGCATTTAAGCAAAAAAAATGTTTGACCAATTTTTTTAGGAAAGGCTAACCCCTTTGCTAAAAATCAAATTTTTGGTTGAAACACAATTTTACCCAATTTTGCCCAAAAGGCGTTTATTTCTAATAACTGAGTATTGAAAGGAGTTTCAAATGCGAAGAAGCTTCCGAAAAAGCTTAAGTCGCATGCATTTAAGCAAAAAAAATGTTTGACCAATTTTTTTAGGAAAGGCTAACCCCTTTGCTAAAAATCAAATTTTTGGTTGAAACACAATTTTACCCAATTTTGCCCAAAAGGCGTTTATTTCTAATAACTGAGTATTGAAAGGAGTTTCAAATACGAAGAAGCTTCCGAAAAAGCTTAAGTCGCATGCATTTAAGCAAAAAAAATTTTTGACCAATTTTTTAGGAAAGGCTAACCCCTTTGCTAAAAATCAAATTTTTGGTTGAAACACAATTTTACCCAATTTTGCCCAAAAGGCGTTTATTTCTAATAACTGAGTTTTGAAAGGAGTTTCAAATGCGAAGAAGCTTCCGAAAAAGCTTAAGTCGCATGCATTTAAGCAAAAAAAATGTTTGACCAATTTTTTTAGGAAAGGCTAACCCCTTTGCTAAAAATCAAATTTTTGGTTGAAACACATTTTTACCCAATTTTGCCCAAAAGGCGTTTATTTCTAATAACTGAGTATTGAAAGGAGTTTCAAATACGAAGAAGCTTCCGAAAAAGCTTAAGTCGCATGCATTTAAGCAAAAAAAATTTTTGACCAATTTTTTAGGAAAGGCTAACCCCTTTGCTAAAAATCAAATTTTTGGTTGAAACACAATTTTACCCAATTTTGCCCAAAAGGCGTTTATTTCTAATAACTGAGTATTGAAAGGAGTTTCAAATGCGAAGAAGCTTCCGAAAAAGCTTAAGTCGCATGCATTTAAGCAAACAAATTTTTTGACCAATTTTTTAGGAAAGGCTAACCCCTTTGCTAAAAATCAAATTTTTGGTTGAAACACAATTTTACCCAATTTTGCCCAAAAGGCGTTTATTTCTAATAACTGAGTATTGAAAGGAGTTTCAAATACGAAGAAGCTTCCGAAAAAGCTTAAGTCGCATGCATTTAAGCAAAAAAAATTTTTGACCAATTTTTTAGGAAAGGCTAACCCCTTTGCTAAAAATCAAATTTTTGGTTGAAACACAATTCTACCCAATTTTGCCCAAAAGGCGTTTATTTCTAATAACTGAGTATTGAAAGGAGTTTCAAATACGAAGAAGCTTCCGAAAAAGCTTAAGTCGCATGCATTTAAGCAAAAAAAATTTTTGACCAATTTTTTAGGAAAGGCTAACCCCTTTGCTAAAAATCAAATTTTTGGTTGAAACACAATTTTACCCAATTTTGCCCAAAAGGCGTTTATTTCTAATAACTGAGTTTTGAAAGGAGTTTCAAATGCGAAGAAGCTTCCGAAAAAGCTTAAGTCGCATGCATTTAAGCAAAAAAAATGTTTGACCAATTTTTTTAGGAAAGGCTAACCCCTTTGCTAAAAATCAAATTTTTGGTTGAAACACATTTTTACCCAATTTTGCCCAAAAGGCGTTTATTTCTAATAACTGAGTATTGAAAGGAGTTTCAAATACGAAGAAGCTTCCGAAAAAGCTTAAGTCGCATGCATTTAAGCAAAAAAAATTTTTGACCAATTTTTTAGGAAAGGCTAACCCCTTTGCTAAAAATCAAATTTTTGGTTGAAACACAATTTTACCCAATTTTGCCCAAAAGGCGTTTATTTCTAATAACTGAGTATTGAAAGGAGTTTCAAATGCGAAGAAGCTTCCGAAAAAGCTTAAGTCGCATGCATTTAAGCAAAAAAAATTTTTGACCAATTTTTTAGGAAAGGCTAACCCCTTTGCTAAAAATCAAATTTTTGGTTGAAACACAATTTTACCCAATTTTGCCCAAAAGGCGTTTATTTCTAATAACTGAGTATTGAAAGGAGTTTCAAATGCGAAGAAGCTTCCGAAAAGGCTTAAGTCGCATGCATTTAAGCAAAAAAATTTTTTGACCAATTTTTTTAGGAAAGGCTAACCCCTTTGCTAAAAATCAAATTTTTGGTTGAAACACAATTTTACCCAATTTTGCCCAAAAGGCGTTTATTTCTAATAACTGAGTATTGAAAGGAGTTTCAAATGCGAAGAAGCTTCCGAAAAAGCTTAAGTCGCATGCATTTAAGCAAAAAAAATGTTTGACCAATTTTTTTAGGAAAGGCTAACCCCTTTGCTAAAAATCAAATTTTTGGTTGAAACACAATTTTACCCAATTTTGCCCAAAAGGCGTTTATTTCTAATAACTGAGTATTGAAAGGAGTTTCAAATGCGAAGAAGCTTCCGAAAAAGCTTAAGTCGCATGCATTTAAGCAAAAAAAATGTTTGACCAATTTTTTTAGGAAAGGCTAACCCCTTTGCTAAAAATCAAATTTTTGGTTGAAACACAATTTTACCCAATTTTGCCCAAAAGGCGTTTATTTCTAATAACTGAGTATTGAAAGGAGTTTCAAATGCGAAGAAGCTTCCGAAAAAGCTTAAGTCGCATGCATTTAAGCAAAAAAAATGTTTGACCAATTTTTTTAGGAAAGGCTAACCCCTTTGCTAAAAATCAAATTTTTGGTTGAAACACAATTTTACCCAATTTTGCCCAAAAGGCGTTTATTTCTAATAACTGAGTATTGAAAGGAGTTTCAAATACGAAGAAGCTTCCGAAAAAGCTTAAGTCGCATGCATTTAAGCAAAAAAAATTTTTGACCAATTTTTTAGGAAAGGCTAACCCCTTTGCTAAAAATCAAATTTTTGGTTGAAACACAATTTTACCCAATTTTGCCCAAAAGGCGTTTATTTCTAATAACTGAGTATTGAAAGGAGTTTCAAATGCGAAGAAGCTTCCGAAAAAGCTTAAGTCGCATGCATTTAAGCAAAAAAAATGTTTGACCAATTTTTTTAGGAAAGGCTAACCCCTTTGCTAAAAATCAAATTTTTGGTTGAAACACAATTTTACCCAATTTTGCCCAAAAGGCGTTTATTTCTAATAACTGAGTATTGAAAGGAGTTTCAAATGCGAAGAAGCTTCCGAAAAAGCTTAAGTCGCATGCATTTAAGCAAAAAAAATGTTTGACCAATTTTTTTAGGAAAGGCTAACCCCTTTGCTAAAAATCAAATTTTTGGTTGAAACACAATTTTACCCAATTTTGCCCAAAAGGCGTTTATTTCTAATAACTGAGTATTGAAAGGAGTTTCAAATACGAAGAAGCTTCCGAAAAAGCTTAAGTCGCATGCATTTAAGCAAAAAAAATTTTTGACCAATTTTTTAGGAAAGGCTAACCCCTTTGCTAAAAATCAAATTTTTGGTTGAAACACAATTTTACCCAATTTTGCCCAAAAGGCGTTTATTTCTAATAACTGAGTATTGAAAGGAGTTTCAAATGCGAAGAAGCTTCCGAAAAAGCTTAAGTCGCATGCATTTAAGCAAAAAAAATTTTTGACCAATTTTTTAGGAAAGGCTAACCCCTTTGCTAAAAATCAAATTTTTGGTTGAAACACAATTTTACCCAATTTTGCCCAAAAGGCGTTTATTTCTAATAACTGAGTATTGAAAGGTGTTTCAAATGCGAAGAAGCTTCCGAAAAAGCTTAAGTCGCATGCATTTAAGCAAAAAAAATTTTTGACCAATTTTTTAGGAAAGGCTAACCCCTTTGCTAAAAATCAAATTTTTGGTTGAAACACAATTTTACCCAATTTTGCCCAAAAGGCGTTTATTTCTAATAACTGAGTATTGAAAGGAGTTTCAAATACGAAGAAGCTTCCGAAAAAGCTTAAGTCGCATGCATTTAAGCAAAAAAAATTTTTGACCAATTTTTTAGGAAAGGCTAACTAACCCCTTTGCTAAAAATCAAATTTTTGGTTGAAACACAATTTTACCCAATTTTGCCCAAAAGGCGTTTATTTCTAATAAATGAGTATTGAAAGGAGTTTCAAATGCGAAGAAGCTTCCGAAAAAGCTTAAGTCGCATGCATTTAAGCAAAAAAAATTTTTGACCAATTTTTTAGCTAAAAATCAAATTTTTGGTTGAAACACAATTTTACCCAATTTTGCCCAAAAGGCGTTTATTTCTAATAACTGAGTATTGAAAGGAGTTTCAAATGCGAAGAAGCTTCCGAAAAAGCTTAAGTCGCATGCATTTAAGCAAAAAAAATTTTTTACCAATTTTTTAGGAAAGGCTAACCCCTTTGCTAAAAATCAAATTTTTGGTTGAAACACAATTTTACCCAATTTTGCCCAAAAGGCGTTTATTTCTAATAACTGAGTATTGAAAGGAGTTTCAAATGCGAAGAAGCTTCCGAAAAAGCTTAAGTCGCATGCATTTAAGCAAAAAAAATTTTTGACCAATTTTTTAGCTAAAAATCAAATTTTTGGTTGAAACACAATTTTACCCAATTTTGCCCAAAAGGCGTTTATTTCTAATAACTGAGTATTGAAAGGAGTTTCAAATGCGAAGAAGCTTCCGAAAAAGCTTAAGTCGCATGCATTTAAGCAAAAAAAATTTTTGACCAATTTTTTAGGAAAGGCTAACCCCTTTGCTAAAAATCAAATTTTTGGTTGAAACACAATTTTACCCAATTTTGCCCAAAAGGCGTTTATTTCTAATAACTGAGTATTGAAAGGAGTTTCAAATGCGAAGAAGCTTCCGAAAAAGCTTAAGTCGCATGCATTTAAGCAAAAAAAATTTTTGACCAATTTTTTAGGAAAGGCTAACCCCTTTGCTAAAAATCAAATTTTTGGTTGAAACACAATTTTACCCAATTTTGCCCAAAAGGCGTTTATTTCTAATAACTGAGTATTGAAAGGAGTTTCAAATGCGAAGAAGCTTCCGAAAAAGCTTAAGTCGCATGCATTTAAGCAAAAAAAATTTTTGACCAATTTTTTAGCTAAAAATCAAATTTTTGGTTGAAACACAATTTTACCCAATTTTGCCCAAAAGGCGTTTATTTCTAATAACTGAGTATTGAAAGGAGTTTCAAATGCGAAGAAGCTTCCGAAAAAGCTTAAGTCGCATGCATTTAAGCAAAAAAAATTTTTGACCAATTTTTTAGGAAAGGCTAACCCCTTTGCTAAAAATCAAATTTTTGGTTGAAACACAATTTTACCCAATTTTGCCCAAAAGGCGTTTATTTCTAATAACTGAGTATTGAAAGGAGTTTCAAATGCGAAGAAGCTTCCGAAAAAGCTTAAGTCGCATGCATTTAAGCAAAAAAAATTTTTTACCAATTTTTTAGGAAAGGCTAACCCCTTTGCTAAAAATCAAATTTTTGGTTGAAACACAATTTTACCCAATTTTGCCCAAAAGGCGTTTATTTCTAATAACTGAGCATTGAAAGGAGTTTCAAATGCGAAGAAGCTTCCGAAAAAGCTTAAGTCGCATGCATTTAAGCAAAAAAAATTTTTGACCAATTTTTTAGGAAAGGCTAACCCCTTTGCTAAAAATCAAATTTTTGGTTGAAACACAATTTTACCCAATTTTGCCCAAAAGGCGTTTATTTCTAATAACTGAGTATTGAAAGGAGTTTCAAATGCGAAGAAGCTTCCGAAAAAGCTTAAGTCGCATGCATTTAAGCAAAAAAATTTTTGACCAATTTTTTAGGAAAGGCTAACCCCTTTGCTAAAAATCAAATTTTTGGTTGAAACACAATTTTACCCAATTTTGCCCAAAAGTCGTTTATTTCTAATAACTGAGTATTGAAAGGAGTTTCAAATGCGAAGAAGCTTCCGAAAAAGCTTAAGTCGCATGCATTTAAGCAAAAAAAATTGTTGACCAATTTTTTAGGAAAGGCTAACCCCTTTGCTAAAAATCAAATTTTTGGTTGAAACACAATTTTACCCAATTTTGCCCAAAAGGCGTTTATTTCTAATAACTGAGTATTGAAAGGAGTTTCAAATGCGAAGAAGCTTCCGAAAAAGCTTAAGTCGCATGCATTTAAGCAAAAAAAATTTTTGACCAATTTTTTAGGAAAGGCTAACCCCTTTGCTAAAAATCAAATTTTTGGTTGAAACACAATTTTACCCAATTTTGCCCAAAAGGCGTTTATTTCTAATAACTGAGTATTGAAAGGAGTTTCAAATGCGAAGAAGCTTCCGAAAAAGCTTAAGTCGCATGCATTTAAGCAAAAAAAATTTTTGACCAATTTTTTAGGAAAGGCTAACCCCTTTGCTAAAAATCAAATTTTTGGTTGAAACACAATTTTACCCAATTTTGCCCAAAAGGCGTTTATTTCTAATAACTGAGTATTGAAAGGAGTTTCAAATGCGAAGAAGCTTCCGAAAAAGCTTAAGTCGCATGCATTTAAGCAAAAAAATTTTTTGACCAATTTTTTAGGAAAGGCTAACCCCTTTGCTAAAAATCAAATTTTTGGTTGAAACACAATTTTACCAAATTTTGCCCAAAAGGCGTTTATTTCTAATAACTGAGTATTGAAAGGAGTTTCAAATGCGAAGAAGCTTCCGAAAAAGCTTAAGTCGCATGCATTTAAGCAAAAAAAATTTTTGACCAATTTTTTAGGAAAGGCTAACCCCTTTGCTAAAAATCAAATTTTTGGTTGAAACACAATTTTACCCAATTTTGCCCAAAAGGCGTTTATTTCTAATAACTGAGTATTGAAAGGAGTTTCAAATGCGAAGAAGCTTCCGAAAAAGCTTAAGTCGCATGCATTTAAGCAAAAAAATTTTTGACCAATTTTTTAAGAAAGGCTAACCCCTTTGCTAAAAATCAAATTTTTGGTTGAAACACAATTTTACCCAATTTTGCCCAAAAGGCGTTTATTTCTAATAACTGAGTATTGAAAGGAGTTTCAAATGCGAAGAAGCTTCCGAAAAAGCTTAAGTCGCATGCATTTAAGCAAAAAAAATTTTTGACCAATTTTTTAGGAAAGGCTAACCCCTTTGCTAAAAATCAAATTTTTGGTTGAAACACAATTTTACCCAATTTTTGCCCAAAAGGCGTTTATTTCTAATAACTGAGTATTGAAAGGAGTTTCAAATGCGAAGAAGCTTCCGAAAAAGCTTAAGTCGCATGCATTTAAGCAAAAAAAATTTTTGACCAATTTTTAGGAAAGGCTAACCCCCTTTGCTAAAATCAAATTTTTGGTTGAAACACAATTTTACCCAATTTTGCCCAAAAGGCGTTTATTTCTAATAACTGAGTATTGAAAGGAGTTTCAAAATGCGAAGAAGCTTCCGAAAAAGCTTAAGTCGCATGCATTTAAGCAAAAAAATTTTTGACCAATTTTTTAAGAAAGGCTAACCCCTTTGCTAAAAATCAAATTTTTGGTTGAAACACAATTTTACCCCAATTTTGCCCAAAAGGCGTTTATTTCTAATAACTGAGTATTGAAAGGAGTTTCAAATGCGAAGAAGCTTCCGAAAAAGCTTAAGTCGCATGCATTTAAGCAAAAAAAATTTTTGACCAATTTTTTAGGAAAGGCTAACCCCTTTGCTAAAAATCAAATTTTTGGTTTGAAACACAATTTTACCCAATTTTGCCCAAAAGGCGTTTATTTTCTAATAACTGAGTATTGAAAGGAGTTTCAAATGCGAAGAAGGCTTCCGAAAAAGCTTAAGTCGCATGCATTTAAGCAAAAAAATTTTTGACCAATTTTTTAAGAAAGGCTAACCCCTTTGCTAAAAATCAAATTTTTGGTTGAAACACAATTTTACCCAATTTTGCCCAAAAGGCGTTTATTTCTAATAACTGAGTATTGAAAGGAGTTTCAAATGCGAAGAAGCTTCCGAAAAAGCTTAAGTCGCATGCATTTAAGCAAAAAAAATTTTTGGCCAATTTTTTAGGAAAGGCTAACCCCTTTGCTAAAAATCAAATTTTTGGTTGAAACACAATTTTACCCAATTTTGCCCAAAAGGCGTTTATTTCTAATAACTGAGTATTGAAAGGAGTTTCAAATGCGAAGAAGCTTCCGAAAAAGCTTAAGTCGCATGCATTTAAGCAAAAAAAATTTTTGACCAATTTTTTAGGAAAGGCTAACCCCTTTGGTAAAAATCAAATTTTTGGTTGAAACACAATTTTACCCAATTTTGCCCAAAAGGCGTTTATTTCTAATAACTGAGTATTGAAAGGAGTTTCAAATGCGAAGAAGCTTCCGAAAAAGCTTAAGTCGCATGCATTTAAGCAAAAAAAATTTTTGACCAATTTTTTAGGAAAGGCTAACCCCTTTGCTAAAAATCAAATTTTTGGTTGAAACACAATTTTACCCAATTTTGCCCAAAAGGCGTTTATTTCTAATAACTGAGTATTGAAAGGAGTTTCAAATGCGAAGAAGCTTCCGAAAAAGCTTAAGTCGCATGCATTTAAGCAAAAAAATTTTTGACCAATTTTTTAAGAAAGGCTAACCCCTTTGCTAAAAATCAAATTTTTGGTTGAAACACAATTTTACCCAATTTTGCCCAAAAGGCGTTTATTTCTAATAACTGAGTATTGAAAGGAGTTTCAAATGCGAAGAAGCTTCCGAAAAAGCTTAAGTCGCATGCATTTAAGCAAAAAAAATTTTTGACCAATTTTTTAGGAAAGGCTAACCCCTTTGCTAAAAATCAAATTTTTGGTTGAAACACAATTTTACCCAATTTTGCCCAAAAGGCGTTTATTTCTAATAACTGAGTATTGAAAGGAGTTTCAAATGCGAAGAAGCTTCCGAAAAAGCTTAAGTCGCATGCATTTAAGCAAAAAAAATTTTTGACCAATTTTTTAGGAAAGGCTAACCCCTTTGCTAAAAATCAAATTTTTGGTTGAAACACAATTTTACCCAATTTTGCCCAAAAGGCGTTTATTTCTAATAACTGAGTATTGAAAGGAGTTTCAAATGCGAAGAAGCTTCCGAAAAAGCTTAAGTCGCATGCATTTAAGCAAAAAAATTTTTGACCAATTTTTTAGGAAAGGCTAACCCCTTTGCTAAAAATCAAATTTTTGGTTGAAACACAATTTTACCCAATTTTGCCCAAAAGGCGTTTATTTCTAAGAACTGAGTATTGAAAGGAGTTTCAAATGCGAAGAAGCTTCCGAAAAAGCTTAAGTCGCATGCATTTAAGCAAAAAAAATTTTTGACCAATTTTTTAGGAAAGGCTAACCCCTTTGCTAAAAATCAAATTTTTGGTTGAAACACAATTTTACCCAATTTTGCCCAAAAGGCGATTATTTCTAATAACTGAGCATTGAAAGGAGTTTCAAATGCGAAGAAGCTTCCGAAAAAGCTTAAGTCGCATGCATTTAAGCAAAAAAAATTTTGCTAAAAATCAAATTTTTGGTTGAAACACAATTTTACCCAATTTTGCCCAAAAGGCGTTTATTTCTAATAACTGAGTATTGAAAGGAGTTTCAAATGCGAAGAAGCTTCCGAAAAAGCTTAAGTCGCATGCATTTAAGCAAAAAAAATTTTTGACCAATTTTTTAGCAAAGGCTAACCCCTTTGCTAAAAATCAAATTTTTGGTTGAAACACAATTTTACCCAATTTTGCCCAAAAGGCGATTATTTCTAATAACTGAGCATTGAAAGGAGTTTCAAATGCGAAGAAGCTTCCGAAAAAGCTTAAGTCGCATGCATTTAAGCAAAAAAAATTTTTGACCAATTTTTTAGGAAAGGCTAACCCCTTTGCTAAAAATCAAATTTTTGGTTGAAACACAATTTTACCCAATTTTGCCCAAAAGGCGTTTATTTCTAATAACTGAGTATTGAAAGGAGTTTCAAATGCGAAGAAGCTTCCGAAAAAGCTTAAGTCGCATGCATTTAAGCAAAAAAAATTTTTGACCAATTTTTTAGGAAAGGCTAACCCCTTTGCTAAAAATCAAATTTTTGGTTGAAACACAATTTTACCCAATTTTGCCCAAAAGGCGTTTATTTCTAATAACTGAGTATTGAAAGGAGTTTCAAATGCGAAGAAGCTTCCGAAAAAGCTTAAGTCGCATGCATTTAAGCAAAAAAAAATTTTGACCAATTTTTTAGGAAAGGCTAACCCCTTTGCTAAAAATCAAATTTTTGGTTGAAACACAATTTTACCCAATTTTGCCCAAAAGGCGTTTATTTCTAATAACTGAGCATTGAAAGGAGTTTCAAATGCGAAGAAGCTTCCGAAAAAGCTTAAGTCGCATGCATTTAAGCAAAAAAAATTTTTGACCAATTTTTTAGGAAAGGCTAACCCCTTTGCTAAAAATCAAATTTTTGGTTGAAACACAATTTTACCCAATTTTGCCCAAAAGGCGTTTATTTCTAATAACTGAGCATTGAAAGGAGTTTCAAATGCGAAGAAGCTTCCGAAAAAGCTTAAGTCGCATGCATTTAAGCAAAAAAAATTTTTGACCAATTTTTTAGGAAAGGCTAACCCCTTTGCTAAAAATCAAATTTTTGGTTGAAACACAATTTTACCCAATTTTGCCCAAAAGGCGTTTATTTCTAATAACTGAGCATTGAAAGGAGTTTCAAATGCGAAGAAGCTTCCGAAAAAGCTTAAGTCGCATGCATTTAAGCAAAAAAAATTTTTGACCAATTTTTTAGGAAAGGCTAACTAACCCCTTTGCTAAAAATCAAATTTTTGGTTGAAACACAATTTTACCCAATTTTGCCCAAAAGGCGTTTATTTCTAATAACTGAGTATTGAAAGGAGTTTCAAATGCGAAGAAGCTTCCGAAAAAGCTTAAGTCGCATGCATTTAAGCAAAAAAAATTTTTGACCAATTTTTTAGGAAAGGCTAACCCCTTTGCTAAAAATCAAATTTTTGGTTGAAACACAATTTTACCCAATTTTGCCCAAAAGGCGTTTATTTCTAATAACTGAGCATTGAAAGGAGTTTCAAATGCGAAGAAGCTTCCGAAAAAGCTTAAGTCGCATGCATTTAAGCAAAAAAAATTTTTGACCAATTTTTTAGGAAAGGCTAACCCCTTTGCTAAAAATCAAATTTTTGGTTGAAACACAATTTTACCCAATTTTGCCCAAAAGGCGTTTATTTCTAATAACTGAGTATTGAAAGGAGTTTCAAATGCGAAGAAGCTTCCGAAAAAGCTTAAGTCGCATGCATTTAAGCAAAAAAAATTTTTGACCAATTTTTTAGGAAAGGCTAACCCCTTTGCTAAAAATCAAATTTTTGGTTGAAACACAATTTTACCCAATTTTGCCCAAAAGGCGTTTATTTCTAATAACTGAGTATTGAAAGGAGTTTCAAATGCGAAGAAGCTTCCGAAAAAGCTTAAGTCGCATGCATTTAAGCAAAAAAAATTTTTGACCAATTTTTTAGGAAAGGCTAACCCCTTTGCTAAAAATCAAATTTTTGGTTGAAACACAATTTTACCCAATTTTGCCCAAAAGGCGTTTATTTCTAATAACTGAGTATTGAAAGGAGTTTCAAATGCGAAGAAGCTTCCGAAAAAGCTTAAGTCGCATGCATTTAAGCAAAAAAAATTTTTGACCAATTTTTTAGGAAAGGCTAACCCCTTTGCTAAAAATCAAATTTTTGGTTGAAACACAATTTTACCCAATTTTGCCCAAAAGGCGTTTATTTCTAATAACTGAGTATTGAAAGGAGTTTCAAATGCGAAGAAGCTTCCGAAAAAGCTTAAGTCGCATGCATTTAAGCAATAAAAATTTTTGACCAATTTTTTAGGAAAGGCTAACCCCTTTGCTAAAAATCAAATTTTTGGTTGAAACACAATTTTACCCAATTTTGCCCAAAAGGCGTTTATTTCTAATAACTGAGTATTGAAAGGAGTTTCAAATGCGAAGAAGCTTCCGAAAAAGCTTAAGTCGCATGCATTTAAGCAAAAAAATTTTTGACCAATTTTTTAGGAAAGGCTAACCCCTTTGCTAAAAATCAAATTTTTGGTTGAAACACAATTTTACCCAATTTTGCCCAAAAGTCGTTTATTTCTAATAACTGAGTATTGAAAGGAGTTTCAAATGCGAAGAAGCTTCCGAAAAAGCTTAAGTCGCATGCATTTAAGCAAAAAAAATTTTTGACCAATTTTTTAGGAAAGGCTAACTAACCCCTTTGCTAAAAATCAAATTTTTGGTTGAAACACAATTTTACCCAATTTTGCCCAAAAGGCGTTTATTTCTAATAACTGAGTATTGAAAGGAGTTTCAAATGCGAAGAAGCTTCCGAAAAAGCTTAAGTCGCATGCATTTAAGCAAAAAAATTTTTGACCAATTTTTTAGGAAAGGCTAACCCCTTTGCTAAAAATCAAATTTTTGGTTGAAACACAATTTTACCCAATTTTGCCCAAAAGGCGTTTATTTCTAATAACTGAGCATTGAAAGGAGTTTCAAATGCGAAGAAGCTTCCGAAAAAGCTTAAGTCGCATGCATTTAAGCAAAAAAAATTTTTGACCAATTTTTTAGGAAAGGCTAACCCCTTTGCTAAAAATCAAATTTTTGGTTAAAACACAATTTTACCCAATTTTGCTCAAAAGGCGTTTATTTCTAATAACTGAGTATTGAAAGGAGTTTCAAATGCGAAGAAGCTTCCGAAAAAGCTTAAGTCGCATGCATTTAAGCAAAAAAAATTTTTGACCAATTTTTTAGGAAAGGCTAACCCCTTTGCTAAAAATCAAATTTTTGGTTGAAACACAATTTTACCCAATTTTGCCCAAAAGGCGTTTATTTCTAATAACTGAGTATTGAAAGGAGTTTCAAATGCGAAGAAGCTTCCGAAAAAGCTTAAGTCGCATGCATTTAAGCAAAAAAAATTTTTTACCAATTTTTTAGGAAAGGCTAACCCCTTTGCTAAAAATCAAATTTTTGGTTGAAACACAATTTTACCCAATTTTGCCCAAAAGGCGTTTATTTCTAATAACTGAGTATTGAAAGGAGTTTCAAATGCGAAGAAGCTTCCGAAAAAGCTTAAGTCGCATGCATTTAAGCAAAAAAAATTTTTGACCAATTTTTTAGGAAAGGCTAACCCCTTTGCTAAAAATCAAATTTTTGGTTGAAACACAATTTTACCCAATTTTGCCCAAAAGGCGTTTATTTCTAATAACTGAGTATTGAAAGGAGTTTCAAATGCGAAGAAGCTTCCGAAAAAGCTTAAGTCGCATGCATTTAAGCAAAAAAAATTTTTTACCAATTTTTGCTAAAAATGAAATTTTTGGTTGAAACACAATTTTACCCAATTTTGCCCAAAAGGCGTTTATTTCTAATAACTGAGTATTGAAAGGAGTTTCAAATGCGAAGAAGCTTCCGAAAAAGCTTAAGTCGCATGCATTTAAGCAAAAAAATTTTTGACCAATTTTTTAGGAAAGGCTAACCCCTTTGCTAAAAATCAAATTTTTGGTTGAAACACAATTTTACCCAATTTTGCCCAAAAGGCGTTTATTTCTAATAACTGAGTATTGAAAGGAGTTTCAAATGCGAAGAAGCTTCCGAAAAAGCTTAAGTCGCATGCATTTAAGCAAAAAAATTTTTGACCAATTTTTTAGGAAAGGCTAACCCCTTTGCTAAAAATCAAATTTTTGGTTGAAACACAATTTTACCCAATTTTGCCCAAAAGTCGTTTATTTCTAATAACTGAGTATTGAAAGGAGTTTCAAATGCGAAGAAGCTTCCGAAAAAGCTTAAGTCGCATGCATTTAAGCAAAAAAAAATTTTTACCAATTTTTTAGGAAAGGCTAACCCCTTTGCTAAAAATCAAATTTTTGGTTGAAACACAATTTTACCCAATTTTGCCCAAAAGGCGTTTATTTCTAATAACTGAGTATTGAAAGGAGTTTCAAATGCGAAGAAGCTTCCGAAAAAGCTCAAGTCGCATGCATTTAAGCAAAAAAAAATTTTGCTAAAAATCAAATTTTTGGTTGAAACACAATTTTACCCAATTTTGCCCAAAAGGCGTTTATTTCTAATAACTGAGTATTGAAAGGAGTTTCAAATGCGAAGAAGCTTCCGAAAAAGCTTAAGTCGCATGCATTTAAGCAAAAAAAATTTTGCTAAAAATCAAATTTTTGGTTGAAACACAATTTTACCCAATTTTGCCCAAAAGGCGTTTATTTCTAATAACTGAGTATTGAAAGGAGTTTCAAATGCGAAGAAGCTTCCGAAAAAGCTTAAGTCGCATGCATTTAAGCAAAAAAAATTTTGCTAAAAATCAAATTTTTGGTTGAAACACAATTTTACCCAATTTTGCCCAAAAGGCGTTTATTTCTAATAACTGAGTATTGAAAGGAGTTTCAAATGCGAAGAAGCTTCCGAAAAAGCTTAAGTCGCATGCATTTAAGCAAAAAAAATTTTGCTAAAAATCAAATTTTTGGTTGAAACACAATTTTACCCAATTTTGCCCAAAAGGCGTTTATTTCTAATAACTGAGTATTGAAAGGAGTTTCAAATGCGAAGAAGCTTCCGAAAAAGCTTAAGTCGCATGCATTTAAGCAAAAAAAATTTTGCTAAAAATCAAATTTTTGGTTGAAACACAATTTTACCCAATTTTGCCCAAAAGGCGTTTATTTCTAATAACTGAGTATTGAAAGGAGTTTCAAATGCGAAGAAGCTTCCGAAAAAGCTTAAGTCGCATGCATTTAAGCAAAAAAAATTTTGCTAAAAATCAAATTTTTGGTTGAAACACAATTTTACCCAATTTTGCCCAAAAGGCGTTTATTTCTAATAACTGAGTATTGAAAGGAGTTTCAAATGCGAAGAAGCTTCCGAAAAAGCTTAAGTCGCATGCATTTAAGCAAAAAAAATTTTGCTAAAAATCAAATTTTTGGTTGAAACACAATTTTACCCAATTTTGCCCAAAAGGCGTTTATTTCTAATAACTGAGTATTGAAAGGAGTTTCAAATGCGAAGAAGCTTCCGAAAAAGCTTAAGTCTCATGCATTTAAGCAAAAAAAATTTTGCTAAAAATCAAATTTTTGGTTGAAACACAATTTTACCCAATTTTGCCCAAAAGGCGTTTATTTCTAATAACTGAGTATTGAAAGGAGTTTCAAATGCGAAGAAGCTTCCGAAAAAGCTTAAGTCGCATGCATTTAAGCAAAAAAAATTTTGCTAAAAATCAAATTTTTGGTTGAAACACAATTTTACCCAATTTTGCCCAAAAGGCGTTTATTTCTAATAACTGAGTATTGAAAGGAGTTTCAAATGCGAAGAAGCTTCCGAAAAAGCTTAAGTCGCATGCATTTAAGCAAAAAAAATTTTGCTAAAAATCAAATTTTTGGTTGAAACACAATTTTACCCAATTTTGCCCAAAAGGCGTTTATTTCTAATAACTGAGTATTGAAAGGAGTTTCAAATGCGAAGAAGCTTCCGAAAAAGCTTAAGTCGCATGCATTTAAGCAAAAAAAAATTTTGCTAAAAATCAAATTTTTGGTTGCAACACAATTTTACCCAATTTTGCCCAAAAGGCGTTTATTTCTAATAACTGAGTATTGAAAAGAGTTTCAAATGCGAAGAAGCTTCCGAAAAAGCTTAAGTCGCATGCATTTAAGCAAAAAAAATTTTTGACCAATTTTTTAGGAAAGGCTAACCCCTTTGCTAAAAATCAAATATTTGGTTGAAACACAATTTTACCCAATTTTGCCCAAAAGGCGTTTATTTCTAATAACTGAGTATTGAAAGGAGTTTCAAATGCGAAGAAGCTTCCGAAAAAGCTCAAGTCGCATACATTTAAGCAAAAAATTTTTTGCTAAAAATCAAATTTTTGGTTGAAACACAATTTTACCCAATTTTGCCCAAAAGGCGTTTATTTCTAATAACTGAGTATTGAAAGGAGTTTCAAATGCGAAGAAGCTTCCGAAAAAGCTTAAATCGCATGCGTTTAAGCAAAAAAAAAATTGATTTTTAGCAAAGGGGTTAGCCTTTCCTAAAAAATTGGTCAAAAATTTTGTTTGCTTAAATGCATGCGACTTAAGCTTTTTCGGAAGCTTCTTCGCATTTGAAACTCCTTTCAATACTCAGTTATTAGAAATAAACGCCTTTTGGGCAAAATTGGGTAAAATTGTGTTTCAACCAAAAATTTGATTTTTAGCAAAGGGGTTAGCCTTTCCTAAAAAATTGGTCAAAAATTTTTTTTGCTTAAATGCATGCAACTTAAGCTTTTTCGGAAGCTTCTTCGCATTTGAAACTCTTTTCAATACTTACTTATCAGAAATTGACACGTTTTGGATAAAATTGTGTTTCAACCAATAACAAAAATAAAAATTTTTGACCAATATTTTTGGAAAGGGGTACCTCTTTGAAAAAAATCAAGTTATTGGGTGAAACACAATTTTATCCAAAACGTGTCAATTTCTGATAAGTAGGTATTGAAAGGAGTTTCGAGTGCCAAAAAGCATTCGAAAAGCTTAAATCGCATGCATTTGAGCAAAAAAATATGTTTGGTTACGTATGGAAAAGAAATTGGTTTATTTAGTTACTAAATATTTAAAGAAAAAAATTAAATTCGATATAAATCTATTTTGTTTTTCCACCTTCATACAATTAGTCTCCCGTTGGCAAACAATAAAAGTATATAGAGAGGCACAATGAAAAACAAAATCTACACAAAACGTAGAAAAACAAAATAGATTTATATCGAATAAAATTTGTTTGTTGTGTTTTCTGAAATTTTAAATCCTATGGTTTTGCTTGTGTAATTCTCAATTCATTTTTGGGAGTTTATGTATAAGCTGAGAGGTTTTGTTATTTTCGAATTAGGTTAAAGTCTACTGATGATTTGGTGTAAGAACCAATAAAATGCAGGCATATACACATACTTGACCACATAGCAAACGAAAAGCACTAATTTAATTGAGAAAAAAAAATTAAATGTTGCAGCTTTGAGACTGAGTTTTTCTAATATTAATGAATTTCCTTTCAAAAATTCCAAATATGTTTAATTTATGAAGAAAGAGAAACAGTTTGTTTCAGTTGGCTGCTTTTATAAATTATTATTATTATTATAATAAAAGAGGTTTAACCAGTAAAAAAGTAGTTTTAGTTGCTGTTATATACCAAATATAAGAGCCACAAAGCAACTAGTACATACATTTCCAAGCAAATACTCGATATTTTGTCTGCAGGGGATGCACACACACATCTCTACATATACTACATGTAAAAAGGAGTCTCATGTTTAATTTATTTACACTCATTACTGAACACATGCCTACAAATTGATTCTATATTGAAAATACATATTTATCTTAAATGTTTGCTTTATTCGACTTTTTTGTGCTCCTTTAACTCACTGCCCTTGACGCATTCGCCGTCTTCACAGATATCGTATAATGAGGATTTCACTTCATAGTAAACAGTGGCGCGTCGATCTGGATTATAGTAGTCATAAACGACTATAGCAGCTGGTTGCTGCTTGGCCACAGCATGGGTCTTTAGCAACTTCACTTTAACGCATTCCTCTTCACCAGCCACAATATAATCAAAATTAACTATAATGACGGTGTTGTTATTTGAGGTATCTACACGATGCTGCGCGTTCCTTTTGTTGTCTAATTTATCTGTTTCGGCGGTATAACCAGAGGGTAAATAAACCTCCATAATCGCCTTATTGGACACTTTGATATAAGTATCGGCTGCAGGAACATAATCTACACAAACTTTCATTGCTAAGAGGCTGGGAAACGGTGTTTCTATAATTGTGTGTTTTACGCTGAAACCAGGTTTGTCGCCCTTGGTGGCTAAACTATAACGATAAGATAATTGGACCAGACATGAGCTTCCACCGTCGGCTTCCATTGTTATTTGACGCGAAGATTTGGGAAGCTGTAATGGCGGCAAAAATTAATCTAAAGCATTATTAAATAAATATTTTTATTACTTACAACATGCGATTGTAAAAGCAATGAATTCTCCTTGTCAACCGAGAAGGTACCCTTGGTCGTTTCTTTACCTTCACCATCTTGTGCCTCAAACTTAATGGTCATCTTACCATCTCCAGCACTGTACTTTTCAGCAAATCTAATTAAAGTTTTAAGTACTGCAACGGTTAGTAATGTGGAATCGTCAGAACGATTTTTTATTAGCCAATTAATAATGGGCAAAACTTTTTCAGCTGATTCCCTAAAAACATAATCTTCCAATATACAGGCCATCATTTCATCATCGTTGCTAGTATCATTTGATGACGTAGTCCACCATTTAAGCCAATCGTAGTCTTGAGCCAACTTTTGTAGTTTTTTCAAAAGTTTGCCGGCACTCGGATGTTGTACTTTCTTTAGGACCCGTGCTGTTACGGCAAGTGCATGATTATTGTCTACTTTGTCTAGATTTTCTGCCAAATATTTAATACCCTTTTCTATTTCAGTCTTGTATTTGTTTGAAATTTCCTGTAAAGAGATTTCAAAAGGAGCGTAAGTGAAAAATGCATTTAAAATGTTGCATGTGTTTTCTGAAAGCCCTTTCCGAATGTCATGGACATCGTCTAATGTTTTAGCTAAAGACGCACAAGTCTATTTTGCCCTAGCTTATTCTTAGTTTAACTTGTAATTGATGACTCAATGTGTGTATAATAATTAAAAAAACATTTTTTTATAACACAATTTGTATTTAATTATTTTGAATAAAAGAGCTGATGAGCTTTTTAATAAAACAAATAAATAATGTTGTTTTTTGTTAAAAAAAGGGATGAAATGAGAACAAATTAAAAACACTGCTAAGCCTTTTAGAATTTTTAAGAATTTTCTACTCTAAAGCATGGCTTTTTTAAAGGACAAGAGTGGGTGGGCGCATTTTCTTGTTTTAGCAAGAAAAACAATAGGTTATTTAGGATTTGTCTTAGAGAGCAAACTCTAATATTTGGCACTGGCTTATTATTAGTTCAACTTGTAATTGTAGATTCAATTCAATAAATAGTAACACAAAAAAAATTTTTTTAAAAAAGGGATGAACAATAATAACCTTTGCGTTTACAAAGAAGTTTTTTCTAAAAAAAAGTGCTGAATTCTTAGTTTCTAAAGGACAACAGTGGCTGCAATGTTGCATTTTCCCCTTATAGGGACATTTTAAATTATGGGATAATATGACGGACTTAATGTCTAGATTGTCTTCATGATGGAACTGCAGAAGCAACTCCGGTGGGAGAAACGTCTCCTACCATCAAGAATCCTGTGTAATAGTCGGCCAGATCTACCTAATCTAATCTTACCTAGAAAAATGCATGTCATCAAAGGACCCTCAAACTATGTTACTGAATATCGAAACGAAACTCTACTTACACCTGCAACACTATATTTTAAACTTCGATAGTAGTTTCGTTGTATTCCACAGAAAGTTAGGTTAGGTAATCAGGTTGGTGGCAACAAAGGAAATGAGCAGACTACATTTAGATTTTAGTCTACTTTAACTAATTTTTAAAATTAATGTCGGAATTGGCCTCCTTTGGGCTCACGGTGCGACAGTTCGTCTAGAAATCACAGATCTTCACCCATTTTTGTCATGTCAAAGACTCATGTCGTAAGAATAAAATTTTTATTGTAAGAAACGGAACAGCAATCATTTGGTTTTTTAGTGAGAGCGGTTTAAAAGAATCTCCAATATCGGATTAGAACCTAAAGGAATTCATTTTGTCGATATCAAAGTAGAACACTTCTAGTTACTGACGAAGACCGAAGAGTTTTAAAACATTTGAATGCTGCGCTTGCACGTGCACTAGTTTGTGTGCATTTTTTGATTGATCAATTGCTTAATTATGTTACTTACCACGTCCTCTAAGAAGGCCAGTAATGCAAACGCTGTAAAACCAACATCTTGATGGGATGGATAAAAGCGAGTCGCATTAAATTGGCCACTCTCTAGTTGATTGGATAACAAATATTTCAAAGCATCATCAATAACTGCCTGGTCAATGGTTATAAATCTCTTAGCCTGTATGAAGGAACGGGCTACATAAGCTGTTAGCCAAGTATTGGCTTCGGTCCTCGACTCGCCCAAATCGCTAAAAGCTCCATTTTTATGTTTGAATATGAGTTCATGCTGATACCCAAGTTCCATAAATTTTTTCGCTTTTTGAGTTACTGTAGGCAACTCACGCTTAATAGCATCCAAATACTGCAGGACCAAAATGTTGTGAGCAAAACTCATCATACCTCCTTCACCAGAACCATCAGGTTCAACCACAAATTTGTCAATGTTAATCATGGTGGGACCCAAGATATCACCAACCACAGATAACTCCATATATTCAGAGTCCAAAACTGCTTCCTTGGGTATAAGAGCCTTGAGAGTTTCTACAATAGGTTCTTTAGTAGCCGATGGAGCTATAAATACGACTTGATTTACATATTGTGTATCACCCTCGGGTTCTACTTTGAGTGTTTTGTGAATAGCATCACCGGCCAGAGGTGTAATTGCTTTAATTTTTAACGTTATCTCTCCCACTTTATTGGGACGGATCATAAACAATACACTTTCAACGCTATTCGATGCAACTGATACTCTTTTGACTCTTTGTTTCTCTTCCAAAACCAATTCCTCTATTTCATTAGACACCTCAATGAAATCGTATTCATCGTCAGTATTTTCCATGGTTACTTCGGCATCTAAGTTTTTGTCCATATAATTAAACACAACAACGGGTATCGCTATAACTTCGCCACGTTTAACGGAATATGGCAAGTTTGTACTGACAAAGAAAGGCTTAAATATTTCAATGTTGGTCGGTTTTGCCACCATCCCAATGCCGGTTTTTTCATTCAAAGAAAATCCAGTTACTACCCACGAATTAATGGTATCGGGTATTTTCTTAGTTAAACTGGCCAAACCATTTGCGTCCGTGCTATTCGATTTTTTTAATCGATGGAATAGGAAATGATGGAAAGGAAATTAAATTAATCAGATTTAATTCAAATTAACATGCAAACACTTAGAGGTAACACAGAAAGCGTTGGACTCTATGCAGAATAAATTAGTATGATTTATGGGTTTAAACATGCAACAGAATTGTGCTGAGAGAATACTTGAGCCGAACTCATCTAGTTTGGAATGTGACAGCTGTAGCATGTGCCTAAACCGATTATTAAAAAATGTGAAGCGCTTTTCGAAAGAAAAGCGCCGGCGACAATCAGTTCAATGGGTAAGGGAGCAAAGTGAAATGGGTGGCAGTTTTTCCAGAGAAGAATAATCTTCGTCGATACAGCGCATTTCCATTCGAATGGCTTCTTGAATACAGAAGGTTGACAGCTTCGATGAGACGCAGCTTCGATGGAACGCAGCTTCGATGGGACACAGCTTCGGTGAGACACGCCTTCGGTGAGACACAGCCTCATGCCTGTCTTATTCAGTTATTCAGATTCATTGAAAGAGTAATGGCCTGGCACTAGAAACGCGGTCGCCATTTCATACGTATTTGATTCCATACTCATTCAAATCTTCTTTGTAATCCAATAAAAAATCACAATTATCTAAATAAATAAGTGATTTGATTTTAAAATGAAAAGTTGCACTCCTACTGGGACCACCTTTACATGCCACTGTGTTTGTCTTTGCATACTCATGCGTATTTTTGGTTATATGATGGAACTCACTAGACCAGCTGTAGACCTGGAAGGCCTTGTCAAATTTGGTATTGCGGTGCTGAAAATCCTTCTGCTCTGAAGTCAAAAAATCAACCTGGGTGCTGTAAAAAAACTTTGCTGCTATTCTAAAATTACAAAAGCAACACTTTATAAGAAGAGGGCAACTGCCTTAAAAAAATATAAAACACTTTTGAGTTGTGACTGTTCATGATTTAGTGTGCGATATGTAACATGCACGCTTACAAATGTTTGAGAATTGAACCAATAGTTTGACAAATCACATTAAATAATAGCAAACAGTAAACGACAATAATTAGCATAATATTTTCGGTACTTATTGATGTTGTTAAATATCCAAGTTTCGCCAAAATGTTTGGGTATCGAAGGTGGTTCATTACGTACATCTGTAACATCGTCATGTGGTATCCCATCTGCAATTTTGCTTAAACTTGTATTAAATCCAAATTTCTTATATTTTAAGTCTAAATTTATCTTTCTAGAAATATTTTATTTACATCATGCCGAAGTTTTTTTTAAAATAATTTAGATTATTGTATGTAGTAAGTGTTTCAACGAACATTCGTATTGAATTAAGATTTACTAAAAAACTGATGTTGACTTTTCTTTGTGTCTTGGAATATTTATCATGTCTCTCTGCATTTAAAACAAAAAATTTCGAACAATTAGCCTATAAATCTTAATTTAGATTATTATTTAAGTTTTTCTTTTGTACTTAGTAGTAGGTAGTGCAAGCTTTGCAAAGATGGTAAAGAATATATGAACATTTCAACGGTCGAAAAACAACACTGCAAAAAATTATCTGAATAGTTGCATTTACCAGTTCATGCGGTCATGTGGCTTGACCTGGTGCTATAAAAATTGTTGTGATAAAAGGTTTTTCAACAGGAACTTAGTGTTTCAGTTGTGGCAACACCAACAACATGATAGTTTGGACATTTAGTTTTTTGATGTATTCGTAGCAGATGCATTGGCGATTATTACAATGAATTCCATTTCGCTAGAAAATCACATTAAAATAATTAAAATCCACTATGGAAATGGTGGCTCTGATAAAGTTACATTTCGTAAAATTCGTGATATTTTCGGACAACATAATCGTCCCTCTGGGATTAAGCAAAATTGGTGCATTTGGGCTTCTGAAAATCCTACAGCGATTATTGAGAAGCCTTTGCATACTCAATGTGTCACTGTATGGTGCGCTATGTGGTCTGGAGGCGTGAGGATGAGACTGAAAATGCGGCCATCGCTATATGTTAAGAAGTAAAATTTTGGCCTATTATTGATGACGTGGATATCACTAACATGGTGGACATTTTTCATTCATCATTACCAAACCATTTGAATGGCTTCTTTAATACAGAAGGTTGACGGCTTCGGTGAGATATAGCTTCGGTGAGACACAGCTTCGGTGAGACACAGCCTAATCCCTGTGTAAAGCTGTGGAGATTAATTAAAGGAGTAATGGCCTGGCACTAGAAACGCAGCCGCCATTTTCTCATTTTGCAATAACAAAAAACTGCATAGTAAATAAACATCGGCAAAACGTTAACAATATAAACCCCTTATTCATAAATATTATGAGAGGCTTATAAGAGTGTAATAGAGCAAATTTCATATGAAATTTTGTTTCATTAGGCTGTTATTAGACTCTCATAATTTTTATGAATAAGGGGGTAAGTATATAATGTCGTCCAAAAATGTAAACGAGTTTTGAAAGTGCTCATGGCACAAATAATAATTAATGAGACAATACCGCAGTTTTTTTCTTTTAAAAGTTGATATCACGATTTCTGTCGAAATTTTGCTGGTTTAAAATTTTTGATTTCGCGATTATTGGCAATGGTTGAAGAACACTCAAATAAATGTTTTTATGATTGATAAGAAATAAATCTTCATGGGCATGGCCAGGAAAGTAACAAGTTATGGAATGTGTTACTAAAGGATCCCGTCGTAACATCTTTGCTCTGTTTTGACGATGCTGTTGGCTGAAGTAGTAGAACACGAGACTATGAAGCGGATGGTCCTGAGTTCAACCCCGCGTTGAGTCATGAATATTGTGTTGAATTCTTCTGATCAGCATTACTGCATTGTTGTGTTAGTTGTTGCCAACATGTTTCAGTGATTAAGGCATAGAACTCACTGAGGTCACTGAACATAATTGGCAGCGACTGACACGATCATGTACTAAAAAGCAGAGTAACAGCAGCATCCTCCTTCGTGGGTCCTGTTGCAAAAAAGGTCGAAATAGCTACAAAAAATTCTTTATCTCCTCATCTGGCCCCTCAATACTATCCCCTCCTTTCTAGCACCAGCACAATGCACTGCATATGTAGGGGTCATTCCCTGAGTGCTGGTCCGAGATTAAAAAAAAATCAATTTGTTATGAAGTCGCCAAGATCTAGATATAAAGCTGCATCATTAACATATAAAATTTCCTCTTCATGTTTAAATATTCAAAGCGATAGAGTGCGCGGTAGAATCATTTGCAAGTAATACAAATATAAAGAAAACTTAGAAACAGTTTTGCACAAAACTTACGTTCGTAATGGGGATAGTCGGCATTGGTGAAGGTAACCAAACCCGATTGTCTACCAGGATAATTTAGACCAGAATCCTTAACAGTATCATAACTTTTCAAACCGTTCAATATTTGTGAAGCATCGAAAACATTGCCGGACTTCTGTAGACGTACACTTTGATCCACACCCAACAAACCAACAAACGATTCTGGATCAGTTTTGATATTCAAAGTGACTTCTTCACTCGGCTTGGCCTGTTTGGGAGCAGTGATTTCAATCTTGAAATGAATTGAAAATTAATAAATAACTTTGTTTTCTTTCAAAATGTGTATTTTATAACTAACCTTATTTTGGAATTGCTTAGGAAAATTTAGAGTAATTTCGTGAAATTTCAAATCACCCTCAATCACATAATAGGCATAAACATGTGACTCGGGTACCATTTTGAAAGAGGGTTTAAATTTGATTTCATCCGATTTGACATTTTCCGGCAGTTTGACGTAATCTTGTTTGATTATGTTACCCCGAGCAACAATGCCGTAGATGTAGTAGGGTATACTCCGGTTCGATTTGACTTCTATAACAACATCTTCATCTAGATTTAATCTGATATGAAAAACACGAGTAAAACAAATGGTTTTTCCGAAAAATGGCTGTTTAGAAATTAAATTATCTTGGAAGTAACACTGGACATGGATAGCACAACGGCTGAAAATGGCAATAAAAAATATAGAAAAAGAACTAAAAGTGCTATATTCGGCTATGCCGAATCATAAATACCCTTCACAGATGTCATTCTTTTCGTTTAAATTTTTCGGCTAGGAAGCTAAAAAATGTTTGGCTTTTCTTATTTCTAATGCCTCTGAATGTCTTTCAAATATATTAAATATGTTTAATTTACAAACAAAAAGAAAAAATCCGTTTCATGTACCCCAAAAAGTTCCAATAGTCCAACCGTAGAATCGTCTTTTAGATTTTTTCGGTTTTTAATACCAATTTATTTCTTCCTGATATATAAAGTAGGGATAATTAATCATAAAAATCAAAAGTAACATATAATCTGGTTACTTTTTATGAATCAGAAAATGTTGATATTCCAACCCTGAAATTGGATTTTTAATTTTTTTTGGTTTTTAATACCAATTTAACTCTTCCCGAAGTATAAAAAAGATTTCATCCACAAAAAACCAAAATTGGGAACTTATATGGCAAATTTTATGTACCAAAAAATTTCGATTTTCCAACACTGGAACCGAATTTTTAGTTTTTAAAATTTTTAATACCAATTTAATTCTTAGCGAAGTATAAAATAGGTTTAATTCACTAAAAAAACCAAAATTAGGAACTTATATGGTTAGTTTTATGTACCAAAAAATTTCGATTTCCTAACCCTGGAACCTAATTTTTAATACTAATTTAATTTTTTTCTGTAATATAAAATAGGTTTAATTCACTAAAAACACAAAATTTGGAATATATGTATGTACTTTTAGGTACGAAAAATATTTCGATTTTCCAACTCTGGAAGTGAATTTTTATTTTATTACCAATGCAATTCTTAGTGAGCACAGTTTTCCCAGCTCTGGAAGCGAAATGTTAATTTTTTTTTACCTATCCTAGTCTGCATTAGGTATAAAGTCGTTTTATTTAAGATAAACTTCAAATTTTCAACCATTTTGGTCACTTTCATGTACTACAATATATTGCATGTACCAAAAAAACTTACAACTTCCCAACCCTGAAATGAAATTTTAATTTTTTTTCCAATCCAACTCTTCATGAGGTATAAAGTAGTATTATTTAAGAAAAATTTACAATTTTGAACCATTTTGGCCACCTTCATGAACTATAAAATATTGCACTTGTCCAACCCTGGATTCGAAATTTAGATTTTTTTGGAAATTTTATATACCAATTTTGTTCTTCCTAAAATATAAAATACTTTTAGTTAGCAAAAAAAAAAAAAAAACAACGCCAATTGCCTTTTTGGTTACTTTTATGTATAAAAAAATTTCAATATCCCAACCCCGGAAGCAAAATTTGAATTTAAAAAAATTTTTTTTTGGCCAATTCAAATCTTCATGACGTATAAAGAGGTTTTGTTAAAGAAAAACTTAAAACATTTAACAATTTTAGTTACTACATGTACTATAAAATACGGAATGGGCCGAAAAAAAATTTTTCATTTCCCATCCCTGGAAAAAATTTTGTATTTTTTTAGTTTTTAATAGACCATTGAGGCTTCCCAAAGCATGAAACACGAAAAATTAAAAGCATGAAACATTAAAAAAAATTGATTGGTGTAAATTTTGCGTCGAGAAATAGGTGTAAGCTTCCCAGCTCTATTAAGTTCATTTCCAATCCAACGGTAGAAGAACGAAGTCTCTAGCTCTTCTGGGGGCTTGGGAAACCCGTACAGACGGACGGACAGGCGGACATAGCTCAATTGTCATCGCTATTCATAAGGATCCAGAATATATATACTTTATGGGATCCCATGTGCATATCGAAGAAATTACACACGGAATGACAAACCTATGTATATATTTCACTTTTTTGTGAAGGTAGAATAAAAAATAGCCCGCAACCTGACTTAACAATATAGCGTTGGCTTTCTTATGTTACAGTAAATATTTAGATGAGAAAACTAAATCTAAGATGGGAATATTCACCTTTTCGGGGAAAGGAAATTGGTGACTGTAGACATGTTTGCAGGACATGGAGAAGATTCCAAATAAAATCGCAATCAAAATATGGGCGGGGGTCATCCCCAAACGTACGTATAAGAAAAACTACAACGATTATTCGAGAGTATTGACTTTTTTGGAGGTATTATTTAGTTTTTATCTTTGGGGGACTATTTCATATAATTTCAAAAAATATTTGGGGATTTAGTTAATCAAAATTTTTTTTTTTAATTAGGTCCGGCACTCAGGGGATGACCCCTACTCATGCGTACATTGTGCTGGAACTAGGAAAATTGGTTGTGGGAAGGACAATAAAGGGAGTAGTGTCTATGAACATTCGATTTGAATTTCTCCATGCTATATACGGCAGGAAATACTTCCGCAGGGAGTTTGTTCCACAAACGGGCAGTACGGGCAAATATTGAATTTTCCCTGTAATGCGTAGTGCGGTTCACTGATAAATCCACCACATATGGGTGTGATAGCACTGTAGAGCGTGTTGAGCGTAGAAAAGTGCACGTTTCGGAAAAGAGATCCCTGACTTCGGTGGAACAAAACCCATTCTAGTAACGATAAAACAGTGAAACGCACCCCACATTGCGCCGATGCTCAAGTGAGTCTAGAGTTGGCTACCCTACAGTCCCCAATGAGTTTCTTCGCCCTCTCCTGTATACGGTCGAGTAACTTCAAAATAGACTTTGAAGCTCTGGCCCATACATGAGAGTTGTATTCCATCTTCGGCCGGATGTAAGTGGTGTAAATATTGGGAAGATCAGATGGGGTGAAATATGTTTTACACCGCCTTAGAAAGCCGGGGCACTTGAATACTTCTTTTGAAACATGAAAAATGTGTTCTGTCCATCGAATGCCACACTGGACTTTCATGCCAAGAACATCAACAGCTTGTGATTCCTCAATATCTATACCAACCATGTTTACAGATAAAGCAGCGTGATCGGGCTTGCGTCGGTGTGTAAGCAAGCAGCATTGAGTCTTACGGGCATTGAAATTTACTCTGTTTCTTTGGCCCTATTCAACAATCCTATTGAGATCACCGCTTAGCGCAACATTCATATTGTGCCTTACTGGCCCGATCTCTGACGATGTCCGCCTATTATTGAAAGCATATGAATGGCAAAGGCTGCTATCATCTGCAAAAGAGTAGGTAGGAGTTAAAGTCGGACATAGAAGGTCATTTAGAAATAAAAGAAATAGTGTAGGAGAAAGAACAGAGCTTTACGGTACCCCAGAGTTGATATTACACTCGTTTGATAAAATCCCGTCTATAACAACTCTTATAGCACGATTTTTGAGAAAGCTCGATATAAGTCGAGAGAAGACGTCACCCACACCAAAAGCCATAAGTTTCGACAAAAGTCCTCCGTGCCATACTCTGTCGAATGCTTTAGAAATATGTATCTAGAGCCATTACCTTACTCTCACCGAATGGTGGATAGATCGGCACCACTTTTCTGAAACACTGTTTTTGGCAGCCCCGCTGTTTTCGTGTAGCATGTCACTTGTGAACATGTTCATTCTGCTCAAGAATTTAACCATGAATTAACTTACAAACAAATAACGCTTGCAGATTATTGAAATTTATTATAAAAATTAATGGGTGGTTAAGAAAGTGCATCGTGCTCTTCTCCCATTTTATGGTGAGTTTGGGCTATTCGAAATATTGTGACTACATTTGGCAAGAACCGTCAACGCATTCCGAAAAATGCACTGTTTGATGTTGATTATGGGACCGGGGCATACTTTTTTAAAAGGGAGGAAGGCAGGAACGTTACTGCGAATGGCTAGCGCTACGGTGCTGGATACATTTTTTCTGCGCAAAAATAGAAGAGTTGGACTTGGCTGATATGTGGTTTTAGCTCGACGATTTTAAAGTTAGTATATTTATTTGTATGCAGCAAGTCTGAAACTTGACAGCTGTGGCTTGTGGTTACTATGGCTTTTAAAAATAGACTGCTTTATGAAAGGACAACAAATAAAATCAGTGGGTGTCATTTGACAGAAATTTTATCCCACAGTTCGGTACATGGATTCTTTACAATCCAATAAAACAGATCACAATTACCTTGAAATATACATGATTTTGTATGCAAAAGTGCATTCTTAATGAGACACCCTTCAGTTCAGCCAGCAGCCTTGAAAGTTATACTCCCAAAACTACATTTCTTCTAAACAGTGAAATAACATCCTTCACTTGTAATTAACGTCTCCATTTAGGACATACGTGATTCCACATGAGTGAACAAAATTTTTTTTTAGTTTTATAAAATATGTAAATTAACTAAATTATTTTTTTAAAGCTTTATTATAGCTCTTGGACTAATAATAACGAATCGAGACCAAGATAAAATGCGATAATGACAGAGTCCTATTAAAAAACTGTTTACTCGAATGCAGCTGCGGGGCTTACGGATAATTTTTTGCGAGCAATTTACGCTGCCAATGGATATTACCGATCATTCAGTGATCTCACTAATACATTTATTAAAAAAAATTAACTGCACGTCTGAACATGATGAGTTGAGATAACAAGTGGCTAGACTAGGAACCATTGGAGAACAAAGAAAAACCTCTTTCGACAGCAGAAAGACAGTCAGAAAGATTTCTTTCGAAGACAAGCTAAACTAAGACTTATTCTCCGTTTAATTAATTTCTTTTACTTATAAAATCGAATAAAATTACCATTTTCGCACATCAACATTGTCCACACCCCGTTACAAACACTAGGATTGCTTAAATTGCATTTCATACATACTTTTTCGTTTTCTGCACCAGCGTCAAAGTTTCATACTCTGGCCTAGCCTTTGGTTTGTCTTTTATGACTGCGTCTTTCTCTTCGCGTCCTCTTAAATTGGGCAAGTATACAAATTGATCTGCATACTTCACCATGACAATGTAGTCGTTTTCAGCTGTGGTTAAATTCACTTTGAATAGAGCCATACCATTTTTATCGACTGTACTAGTGAATACATGGCCCTCATTTCTATATGCATTCATAATAAGTTTGACCATTTCTTTGCTTGGCTGAACAGGAGAACCATCTAAATTGTTTAAAAACACTTTCAATTCAAACGGCTTTTTAGCAAAATATTCGTGAACATAATTGTTAATTCGAATGTTGTAACGTGATTCATGTAGATTTATGGAGGCAGCTTTACTTTGCTTATTTCCAGTAAGCTCTTCTGTCATTGTGACCAAAACAATTATTTGATTTTTTGCCGTAACTCTCTCTCTGCTCATGGCAAATTCAGCATGGCCTTTGCCATCTACGTCGATGACTTTCGCGGCCTCTAGGCCAGATGACAGATCACTTACTTTAACGACTGCCTGACCTTTAACCGGTTTGCCATACGTATACTTGGAGCGCACTGTAATTTTCACGGGATCTCCATGAACAATATCCTTAGCTGTTTCTATGTCAACACTGAATTTGGGCAAAACATATTTTTCCACTTCAAATTTCTTCACAGTTTTGGTATCATCTTCATTGGGACCCAAACTGAACTCCATTGTCCACTCGCCCAAAATCGACTGTTCCGATAATTGAAATTCCCCGCAGTAAACACCTTTGGTTAATTTTATATCATTTATTTGTTTGATAAAGTTGTCGGCGCCATCTTTAAAGGTCAGCCTCAGGGGTGTTTCTAATTTCGCTGGTCTGGTATCTTCATCCAAGACAATAACACGGTATTGCACCAGATCGTCCGGTTTGTAAGCTGCCTTGTCAGTTTGAATATAGACTTTGGGTCCTCTGTACTTAAAGAATAATGCACGATAAGATTTAAATGTGAAACCCTTTACACCTTCTACTCCTAGTCTGTAATTTCCATTTTGTAGTTTGGGCAGCTCAAAATGAACAACTTTCGTTTGGGAGGGTGTTATATCGATGGTTTTTGTTTCGTTATACGATGGTCCCGCAATGCCTACTTTAAATCTGGCAGGTTCGGAATTGTTATGCAGAGAAACAATCACTGAATAGTTAAGCTGAGGCTGTATGGTATTGGGGGCCACAATGAAGTAAAAACTGTAAGTAAGAGAATATTAAAACGAATATAATTTGTTTTCTTTAATTATATGGTTATTTAGTAAACAATTGCCTTGAATTTCAATGAAGTGTCATTATGTGGGTGATGTTAACTGAAGTAGTAGAACACGAAACTATGAAGCGGAGGGCCCTGAGTTCGAGCCCGCGCTGAGTCATGAAAATTGTGTTGAATTCTTCTGATCAGCATTAGTGCGTGGTTGTGTTAGTTGTTGCCAGCCTGTTTCAATGATGAAGGCATAGTCACTGGTCACTGAACATAATTGGCAGCGACCGACACTATCATGTACTAAAAAGCAGAGTAACCCACCTTCGTCGGCCATGTAGCAAAAATTAGCCGGCGAGGTAAAAAGTTGAAATAGCTACAAAAAAACTGTCTATCTTCTCATCTTTCCTAATCTGTCCCCTCAATACTATCCCCTCGTTCTCAGTTCCGGCGCAATGCATTGCATATAGGGGTCATCCTCTGAGTGCTGGTCCAAGATAAAAAAAAATAAGATTCTAGAAATTGTATCTAAATATTGGAAGTTTTGTTAAACTTTGTAAAATGAATACACAATTAATTTGCAAATTAACTGAATTGAAATTTTTAACTGATTTATCAACAAATTCTGTTTCTAATGTTGTTGTTTGAAAAAAGGACTTCTAACGAACGGAATACAGTTCTTTAATATGAACGTCTCATAAAGCTTTCTGATATTATATATTCGGTCACATTCAGCTGACGCACGTGATCATTGATTTTCCCTGGCTCCTTGTGATATTTTTAATATTTTCATTTCTGAAGTTAAAACCTGGTTTCATATAAAAATAGTAAACATGTGATCCTGGATTCACAAAGCAGGGTTAATAAATTCCGATGTTAACACACAGGCTGTCTAATAAATTTCAACAGAATTAATTTTATTTCTCATAGAAGTCAGTGTTGTTTATTGTTGCCCCTTTCTCTGTTTTTATGCCATTTACTTGACAAAAATTGCACAATAGCTGTTTCTTTTAGAATTTTATATTCCCTTCGATCTAACACCGAAAGTGGATAATACAGCGGTTCAAGGTTAGATTAACAGGTTGCTGGTAGAAAATGGAATCAGCAACCACTAAAGACCAATGAAATTGTAGGGAGTTGAGACGTCTGACTAAACTAAGAATCGAATAGTAAAATATGTCTGATAAATCATAAAATCGAAAAAGATGGTCACTTAACTCGAAAATATTCAAAACATTGCATCTCATACATACTTTTCTGCGCGTAGTTTAATGGGAAGATCTTTGATGGCACCTGCATACGTCACTAGGGTAAAATAATTTCCGGCAGTAGGTAAAGTACAATTAAATAGAGCCATACCATTTCTATCGACTTCACTAGTGAATACAAGTACTTCATTTGCTATCGATTTCGATTGAGAATTATTAGTCAAAATAAAAAATTTGGCTATATGTTTGTTATCCTGAACAGGAGAACCATCCCGATTTTTTACAAACACTTTCAATTCAAAAGGATCATTAACAACATGTTTGTAAACGTAATTGGGAATATCGAAGTTGTAATCTGATCTCTGTAATTTTATCACTGCTGTTTTACTTTGCATTATGCCAGTATACTCATCTAGAATTATTGGTTCCACTTCTACTAGTATGCGAAGTTCACTTGGTATGAGGCGTTCACTTAGGATAACACCAATAAGATGGAAATCTTCTAATTCAACATGAGCGCTGCCATCCAAATCGATGCATTTGATGGCTATACTTTGATAGTAGCTATCTGATATTAGAATGCGTGCCTCTCCTTTAACAGGTTCGCCAGAGGAATACTTGGAGCGCACCGTAATTTTCACTGGATCACCCAAAGTTATACCCTTAGCTGTTTCTATGTCAACACTGAAATCTTGCAATAAATTGTTCTCCTTTAAATGTTTGACTTCATTTTGAATGGCAACTTCGTTGGGAACCAAACTAGATATCATTCTCCAATCAATCCAACCCGCCCTTCGATCTAACATAAATTCGCGTTTACAAACATGTTTTGCTAATTTTATATCAAATGTAGCTGGAGACGGTACGGCATCAGGAGGCGCAGCGATCATATAGCTGTTAAGAAAATAAGTGTGAGAATATTACAATTATTATAATTTTATTTTTTGTTTAGTTAAATGGTTTTTTAATAAAGAATTTCCCTTGATGAAAGCTTTACTACTTTTGAAACTTCTTTCAATATGTATTTATTAGAAATAAACACGTTTTGGGTAAAATTGTGTTGTAACCAACAAATTGTATGCAAATATTTGAAACTTTCAGTTGGTAAAATTAATACATCTTACAAATTTTTCAATTGATTTACAAATCAACTAAATTGACATTTTTATATTAAATTGAATTAAGATTTTTTATAGGCTAATTGTTCGAAATTTTTTGTTTTTCAAATCCAGAAAGACATGATAAATATTTGAAGGCACGCAAAGGCAAGTCAACCTCAGTTTTTAGTTATTCAACTTACAGAGCAGAGCAGAACAGCTGCTTTCGAAAGCCGCAACGCTTTCATCATCAGTGCTCAGGAGTATTGTTTTTATCACCACTTATTAGGTGGCTTTTTAATTGATTTACTAATATTAACTTTAGATCAAAACAAGTTCCAAAATTTTGTGTTAACTACTCTTGGTTCCAAGAAAATTAGTCGTCGCTTGCAATCCTCTTACAAAATTTTCTCATACAATTGATGGGAAATAATAAATTCAACGAAATGCATTTTATAAGTGGCGCTAAATGAAAATACACATGCGCACTAATGGTAGAACTGAAGCAGCTTTCGAAAAGAGCTGTTGGAAATTGAAATTCTGAATTCAATTTCTTTCCCTAGTATTTTTGCCAACATAAATTCCATAACTCCGGTAAACTGCATTGCATAAAAGAGCCAATTCAAAAAAAATTAATAAATGGAATAAAAAAATGGCTAAAACTGTGCTATAAAATTTGAATATATTTAGCAAATAGAAAAAAAGAACACTTCAAAAGGAGGAAACCATACAGTGAAACTTATGAATACGTTACTCAATTCTACATATGTCGTACTGGAGGACGCCAAATTACACTGCTCAACAAAAAAATAATTTTTTGTCTCTCCTTTAAATAAAACTATGTGGACTATATGGATTTTGATGTGCTAAACTCAAATCCGCTTTCGGTTTTTTCCATCAGGTTGGGATATTTTTTATAGGCGTTTAAAATTTTTTCTCAGAAAAATGTGCAAAATGTTGAATATTTGCTTTAACTTTTCTTTAATTAAATTTTTGAAATGAAAAAAATTACGAATTTTGAACAAAAAAAATTTTTTTTGCCATTACTTTTTGAATAATTCCAAAACGATGAAAGCTAGAGAAAATGCTCGACTAAAATAAATAAAATTTTGTTACACATCTTCTGGTGACTTACTTTTGAAAATCGGATGACTCGTTCTGCAGTTAGGGTGAAATATGTCCCCGTACCTGACTAATGTAGGGGAAAAAATTTGCCACGCCTGTAAAACAAATCCCGACCTGATGGAAAAAAACCGAAAACGGATTTGAATTTAGCGCATCAAAATCCATATAGTCGACATAGTTTTATTTAAAGGAGGATTTTGCTGCTGAGCAGTGTTATTGGATGCCAAAATTTTGGCTGTTCAAAAAATATTTTCTTAATCGGAAAACCTTTGAATACACATCTTGAATATGCAACAGATGACTTGAACCACAAAAGCAACAAAAAAAAATAATTTCATTATTTACATGAAAATTTTTTAAAAATATACCCTTAATAAAATAATTAAAAGAAAAACACTCACCTCGATTGTGCAGATATTAAAATTGGTAGAAAAACTAAAACAAAACTACATGTTCGCTCGTACATGTTTGATGTTCTAATATTTTTCGTAATTTTTCTTTCAATACAAATATTTAATAATTATTCTTCGATCTTTCCTAATTTTTAAATATCGTTTATGTTAAATAAATCTGTATTCACACGGAAATAACAAATACAATCAACCGGTTAATATTATATTTTATTGGTTTAGCATCAGATCCAAACAGGACTTGAGGCAAACTGAAACTGAGTTTTCGTACGCATTAAGACACTTATTTAAATAAAATCTCATATTCTTCGTTTGTTTTTGTTCTTCAAATTGATTGTAGTGAATGTCGTCCGCAAAGAAGCTTCTCTTTTATCTCTTATCAATTTCTTTACAATGGCAGCGTCAAACAACCGGCAACAGAATGCTGCTAACGTTTGCAATTTCTATAAAATTAAATCATAATATAATATTAAGCAAGTGTTGAACTAGTTGTGTAACCTACTGTTAAGAAGCGATAGATGTTTATATATTGATGGTATTTTTAAATATCAGAAACTGCGAAAGCCTAAGTGGCAAAGTAAATCACGTATGCAAAATGGCTCTACTTGAATAAAAATATTGCCATTGAAGTAGTTTGCCAGGTAAACGCAAATGAATTATATATTTGGCATTACGAAGAATTTATTTTTTATTATTTTTTATTCATTGAAAAAAAAGCAAAATACTGTACACGATTAAACAAAGTCCATTAATAGAAGAACTGAAATTAAAACATTTCTAAACATATATTCTAGATACATAATAAATCTTATTAACTGCAAAATATGTCTAAACATCATTGATACCAAAAATTTTCACGGAATATATAAATAGTGATCTAATAATGATCGTATATTTTTCAATTACAAAAACATTTTTATAGAAAATATACATTGCCAAGCAAAAGTTTAATGATGAATTATTATTGTCTGCAAAAACAAATTTTCCGAAAATTTTCATTAAATAAATTTCCTAACTACAATAAATTTGTGATAACAAAACATTTTCTATAAAGAATTTTGGTATTACAAATAGTCGTTTATGGGAAATTTATGGATCTCAAAAAAATTTGTTTTTGTGAAAAAATCTGAACAAACAAAACTAAAGCCTGGATCCCACTATCGACACAATTCACCGACTTTCGTCGGCTCACGGCAATAAAGTCATAAGTACTAAACCAAAATTGCATTATTTCTCAATTAATTCTGGAATAAGTCTATATGGCTTTATTGGCAATGCAGTGTGGTGCAATTATGTCCTTATATTTCAATTAATTGGCAAGTAAGGCGTGATCGTACAACTTTGCTAGATCAAAAAATCTCTTTCACAACAAAACCTTTATATGCCAAAATAGTTGTGTGTAAAAACTATTCCGATTATAGGGAAATTATGCTTTTAATTCAACACTTGCAGCTCTGCAACAACAAATACTCGTATATTTAACGCTACGCCCTATCAGTCTGTTCATTAGCTAATCATTGAGCTAGAACTAGAAATTTATGTTGTATCGTGTGTAGCAGTGGTCGCTTCACTTTTGAAAACGAATACGTTAGAAATTTGCGAAAATTATATACGAGCAGTTACAATTTCTCATGGAAATGGTGTGTTATTGTGTGCAAGTATTAAGAATTCATTTTAATAAAATTTATTTCGTAATCATGATTTACATATTTTACAACTACAACTAGACTACAACTACACAAGAGTGCCTCTGTGGCTGATGGGTAACAATGCTAGCCTGTCAGTCCAATGGTCGTGGGTTCGATTCCCACCGGAGACTCTGGGTGTTTACCGCAGACAAGCAAATCGCTTCGCGGGTTGTGTTCGTTATTAAAAAAAAAAAAAAAAAAAATTAGTCTTGCATGAGAGAGCTGGAATAATAGTTTTAGCTACTGAATATGCATGATGGTGTGCGGAAAAATACTCACTGTCCCATCTCTGTTATAAAGCCGGTATTTTGCATCTATAACATAGCGAACACATAGCAAAATAAAAAAAAAAAATTCAAATTAATGTTGGGTTTTTTCAATGAATTATTTTTTATATCCCACGTAGCAACTTTGTTTGCTCATATTTATATTGTTAATTGCTTTAGTTGAAGCAATTAACAAGATGACTTGATAAACATATTTGTTTATGCTAACCAAAGGCAAAAAGAAAAAAAACAAAAAAAAAACATACGTAGAAACACACAATAGTGATAATAATTGGCGGTAATAATGAATCGTACTGGTTCTTTTTAATTTTGAGTTTTGCTGATATTTCAAAACTTAGACAATTTTTATTTGTGTGCTGTGTTTCAAGATTGTTTTTGCTATTTTGATATAAAGTATATTTTAATTATGAGTTTTTGAAAATATTGTAAAGACAGCAATATCTATTGGGAAAATTTTAAACATGCATATCCCTGCAACTTCCCGCTTATTTTAACCAAATTGTAACGTGGAGTTTTTGAATGTCAAGAGTTGATTAGTTTGTGGAACCGACTGGTAAAGATGTTTAAAAGTTATTCTAAAGAAATCGCTTTTGAAAAAAATTTTCTTGCTTACTATTGCAGAAAATCTAAGTTTGAAAGAAACCTTTGAAGCGCGCAACAGCTATAAGCGGATCATATTCTTACACACACATACACACACACCCATACAGGGTGACATAATGACACTCTCTCAGCAGTAGTCAGGAAAGCTTCCTAGGAACTCAAAACGTCGAGATATGCTGAAAACTCGTTTTTTTCAAAACGGGATAAAACCAGAAACTTCCCACTTTTTTTTTGAAAATTTTAAATTTTCTTAGCGGAAAGTTAGAACAACTCATTCCTACTGGGAGATATTTTACACCAAACACGAGATAAAAATGGAATTTTTTTTTGGAAATATTTAAAAATTTGAAATTTGCTTAGTCGGCAGTTAAAAATTAGTGCCATGAAATTCTCCCTTATTCTGTAACACTTTGTCAACGTCACGTCCAGACAATATCAACACTAAAACATCTGCATATGTGACAGCGCATAGGGAAAGGGACCTAAAGGGTATAAAAAAATCAATTTTCACTTTTTTTTATGTGGACAACATTTGAGCATCGAATGAGACCGATCCCATGTCCCAAAACTGTTCCCTCCCAGAGATATGCGCATTGTATGAAAGTGATGGGACACCAAAGATACACGTATTTCAATCTTTAAAATGGCTCTCCTGAACAAAACCGGTTTTTACCCTTAGGTCCCTTTCTATTCTTTTTCTTCGTATTTAAGTTCTTTTAACAGCCTCTTGTTATTTTATAGGCCTTAGGGAATAGTCAGAGGCTGTCAGAAGTAATCAATGGATGCCCTCAACCAGAATTCAACTGCCCTCCAAAAAAGAATATGGAGAATATATTCACTTTGTCATTCCGTTTTTAATGCAGCGAAATATCCATCTGAGACCCCATAAAGTGTATATATTCGTGATCAGTGATGAAATCTAAGACGATCTGAGCATGTCCGTCTGTCTATGGAAATCACGATTCTGTCCAAACGAAAAGATCTATTGAAATTTGGTATATAAATATCTTGAAGGATAGCACAGGCTAAGATTGGAGATGGGCTAAATCGGGCAAGAGGGAAAAAAGTTCGTCAAAGAAAAACTAAACCAACCTCTAAAAAACAACATAATTTTTTAGAGGTTGGTTTAGTTTTTTTTTGTAATTTTGTTAAGCAAATGATATATTTTTATATTAAAGAAGGTCCAACGCGTTAAACTTGGAGTCATAAAATAAAAACAATCATTTTTGAAACCAGCCCCCTTTAGTAGGCGTTACTATATGCAAAAAAAGTGTAAACATTTAACAAATTGTTTTACTTAAGCCTAGATTCCTCAAAAATAAAATTTTTAAGCATTAATGACGAAGCTGAGACATAACCTGGCACCACTCTGCCCTACCTCCTACTCTCCCTTTGCCGCCTAAATGACCCTTTCCAAAAAAAATTTAAATGTTGTATTTAATTATTCCAAACATTTATTTTCAGAGTTTTATGACAAAGGTGAAATGTCACCCCCACAGCCCTTGCCAGAGCGACCTCACCAAAATACAGTTTTAATACCCTCCAAAGAGAGTTAGACCTCATAAAGTATATATATTCTTGATCAGTGATGAAGTCTAGGACGGAAAACATGATATTGTCTATTTTTAAACCCCGCCCCCTTTAGTGGGCGTTGACGTACGATATTATATAAAGGAACTCTGTCCCACCAAGTTAAACATTTGAAATTTACTTACTACATATTTGGAGGGTATTTAAGATTCGACCCGGTCGAATATAACGTTTTTACTTGTTGGTATTGCCTTGACGTGACGTTGACAAATTGTTAAGAATTATCTACCAGATTATAATATAAGAAATTTTATTTCAACAATATTTCGGTGTTCAATTATTGCTTGGAGTTATCATGCAGCTAAAAAAAGAACACCCGATATGTAAAATAAAAATCAAGACTTGTTTTGAACAATTATGCAAACAGAAATTTCCCATCTCAGATAATAAGCAAAAATGCACTATTCCAATGAATATATTATCACTACAATACAATCGTAGTAGAAAACTGGAAAAAAATCTCTGAGCATTTAAGCAAAATGTAATTGAAATGCATGTACACTCAATTAAATGACAAATCGTGTTTCATAAGTTAGCAAAATTATTAACTTACGATCTGTTGTAAAAGCAACATGACGCGGTCACTTAGATTGTTGTGTGAAATAATTTTCATTTTGAATATAATTAATTTCATTGCATGCAAAAGGTAAAGTCATGTGTTTGTGGCATTTGGTGAATGAATAACGGGCAATTTTATATTCATACATTCTTATAATAATCGTAGTTCTTACACCATAACGGCTCCCGGCACTTTACGGTCCAATCGAAAATATACTGTGTGCGCTACAATACACAATGTCAGTCAACCAGTTAAGTTGGTAATAGGACTGCGACACAATTCCACTTGGTCGGATAAACAAAATGTGCGTTTGCAGCCCATGGAAACTAAACTGTTGGATTTTTTCCCTCCCAAATTGGATTTAACTAAGGAATATGAGCTATTTGTGGAAGGTGTCGGAGGCTTGTATTTCTATGACAGCACCCAACTATTGGTGGGTCAAACCGAGGGTGTGAACATTTACATCGAAACTGATAGAGGAGCCTACAAGCCTGGTGACTTGGTACAGTTTCGTGTTGTGATTTTGGATGAACACGCCAGATCAGCGAAAATAAGGGAGCCCATAAAGATTCAAGTATTTGTAAGTAGTTGAAATAGAAATAATTAATTGCTGTTCAGAAATTCAATTCAAATGAGGATAAAAAAAATTGCAAAAACATTCACACTTAAGCAACATCTACTCGTATAACATATGTATATAAATAAATTCCTCTGTATTCTTACACCCACTTTGCCCTCGGTCACATAATATTCTTTGTTCATATTTTCATAACTCAACGATTTTAATCAGCTCATAGTGGATCGTTTTGAGTTTTTATGCTGTAACAACTATAAGCTTTGAAGTCATGCAGGTATTGAAAAAGATGTTGAAGGAAAACAAATAAAATAAGCAAATGAAAAAAAATTCTAGCGGGTTATTCTGTTGTTTTTAAACTCTTCACCAAATATGGCTGCTCATTCGTAATAATATGCGACCCCATAAAGTGTATATATTCTGGTTCCTTATGAATGGCGAGGTCATATAAGAGATGTTCGTCTGTCTGTATGTGAAATCCGGTTTAAAAAGCCATTAGAAGAGCTAGACGTTTCATTTTTGGACTGTATGTATTAGAAATAGTCCCAAAGAGATTGCTATTGAAAATTAGTGAAATCCAAAACACGGTTCCAGAGCTGGAAATTTTAAACTTATTTTTAATATGTAGGTATTTTTAACAGTTTGATACAGTTCTAGTATGCAATTTTCTAACAACATTTTTTTAAATAAGAACTGTTATCATATTCAACTAAGCCACCTAATAAGTGGTGACGAACACAATACACATGAGCACTGATGATATAAGTGTAGCGGCTTTCGAAAACACCTGTTCGGCTCTGCTGTGTAAGTTGAATAGCTAAAAACTGATGTTGTTTTTCCTTTCTGCCTTGGAATATTTATCATGTCAAAAATTTCGTACAATTAGCCTATAAAATATTAATTCTTATTTTTATATATAAATGAAATTTACAATTTTGACAACAATGTGTCAAATAAAAAATTTCATAACAATTCTTATTTTTGATATATAAAAATAAATAGCTAAAATTATTTTTTTTTGCTTAATTAAACGTATTTTATACTTTAGGATATTAGTAATAAAAATAAAAAATTAAAATTAAAAAGAAAAGTGATTCCAGGGTTGGACAATTGAAATCTTACTTTTTTGATATACAAAAATAAGCAAGAAAAACCAATGCCTTTTGCTTTCTTTACAATTTAAACATATTTGATATTCTTTAAAGAAATTCACCAGTATTGGAAATCAGAACAGCTCCAGAGCTGGAAATAAAAATAATTTTATTCTCGGGCAATCAAACATATTTTATATTGCAGTCGCAAAGCAGCTCTGACTCAGTCAACATCAAGGCAATTATTTTTTAGTGAAACCAGACTACTGATCGTTTACTCCCGAGAGTTTTGCGAAACATTCGCAAAGTGGTTAACTACTTTGCTACTTCTTATGTAAAGTCTTAAGTCGTGTACAGTCAGTCACTGTAACGGATAAAATATGGGTTAACAACGTCGCTGATATATGGTCTCAGTCACTTGCAAGCATCTGTGCACCGCTACTTTGCAAAATTTAATTTGTAAAGTATTTTTTATACGAATACGAATATTTTAAACTTTAGAAAAAGAAGTTAAAATTACTCTGCTCAGCAGCAAAACCCTCCTTTAAATAAAACTATATGGACTATATGGATTTTGATGCGTTTAATTCAAATCCGTTTTCGGTTTTTTTCCATCAGGTCGGGATTTTTTTTATAGGCGTGGAACATTTTTCCCCTAAATTAGTCAGGTACGGGGACATATTTCACCCTAACTCCAGAACGAGTCATCCGATTTTCAAAAGTAAAACACCAGAAGATGTGTAACAAAATTGTATTTATTTTAATCCCGCATAATTTTTCTCTATCTCTTATTGTTTAGGAATTGTTCAGAAATTAATGGAGAAAAAAACTTTTTTTCGCGCAAAATTCGTAATATTTTTTAGTTTAAAAATCTAATTAAAAGAAAAATAAAGCAAATATTCAACATTTAATACATTTTTCTCAGAGCTTATCTTATGGAAAATACTTTTTTTTATACACATCTAATTTCAAGAATGTTGCACATCAGAACAATTCAATTCTGTATTTATGAATCGAATCCAGCATCTTCGACATTGTACTTTTTCTTATCTACTACCTGAGCCAATAATAAATTTTGTAAATATTTTACAAAAAAAAATTTGTTCATTCTTCATCTGAATTAAAATCCAAATATTCTTTGCAAAATTTTTCATTAATTTTTTAATGATTCTTGAATTTTTGAAACGCATTGCAAAAATTATTAGAGATTTTGTGCGAATAATTTTACCCGTTATCGGCTTGAACTCTTTGACATATCCTCTAATTTCCGGCTTCTTTTCAAGTCTGCTAAAATTTTTATTTGCTGCTAATCTTGCATGCTGCTCTAATTAAATACTTTTAGTTATGGCTGACCTCTTAATATGAGATGAATTACAGTTTTTTTTTAACCTTGAGATATTTTTTAATGAAAGAGTTCTTCAAACAACTAATTGATAAGAAATTCTACAAAAAGTCATTGAAAGGTTAGCAAAACAAAAATATTTGAAACACATAGAATTGCTTATGAGGCTTTTACCACATTGAACAGATTATTTAGTAAGACTAAGCATATAATTAAAAAAATTGGATATCGCGAGTGTTAAGATTAAAATTGCTGGACTGTTTTACGAATAAAAAATACTCATAAATGTCTTATAATTAATACACCAAAATTCCAAAATTCTGTTCAAGTCCAGTGACGGTTTGAAATGAAATGCACTGATTTCGTAATTTAATACTTCATAAAAAAAAGTTTTAAAGTGTTTCTGCTGAAGCAACGCATTGGTGCAGCAAAGTGTTTAAAATATAAAAAAGAAACTAAGAAATAATGTAAGATCGTTATATTCGACCGGGTGGAATCTTAAATACCCTCCCTGTATTTAATAAATAACTTAACAATTTTTAATCTGCTGGGTCCGAGTTTCTTTGAGACATTTTTGTGCCCAATTTTAAAACTCTATTTTGAAAGGTCCCCTCAGCTAGAGCCGTGGCAGAGACATTTCACTTTTGTCGTAAAAACTTAAAAAGAAAAATTATTAAGAGTAGAAATTTTTTTTTAGATAGGACGTTTAGGGAACAAGTGGGTAGAGAGGCAGGGCAAGAGAAGATCAGAGAACATCTTACATTCGTCGTAAAATCTTGAAAATTAAATTTTTTAGGAAAGTAAACCTAGAATTTGTTAAATACTTCCCACGTTTTTGCATATAACATGTTACGTCAACGCACACTAAAGGGGGCGGAGTCTTAAAATTTATTTTTCAGTTTTTATGACTTCTTTGCATTGGACCTGCTTTGACATAAAAATATATCATTTGCTTAAAAAAATTACAAATTGCTTAGGGGAACTTTTTTCCTTCTGGCCCGACTCAGCCCATTTGCAAACTTGGCCTGTGCTATCTTTCAAAATTATGGCTCTTTTCTTTTAGACTTAATCGTGATTTATGCACATGGACGGACGGATGATCTTAAATTTCATCTCTGATCAAGAATATTTAATTTAAGGTTTCTTAGAGTGATATTTCACTGTGTTACACACGGAATGACAAAGTGAATATACCCTTCAATTCTTTTTTGGAGAGTATAAGAGTTGTATACTTCTTGTGGGTGCTGTTGGCTGAAGTAGTAGAACTCGAGACTATGAAGTGGAGAGTACTGAGTTCAACACCGCGCAGAGTCATGAAATATTGTGTTGAACTCTTCTGATCAGCATTAGTGAGTCTGAGTAAGAATCAGAAGAAGGTGAACGGACACCTGAGTTTGGGTTAAACAGAAACTGAAGGCAATGGAAAGTTTATAGAACCTACACTGGTTTGGCATTCGAGGCTTCACCAGTAGTCTAAACTTGTACCACGGCATCCAGTACTGTCCCCGCAGTTTACTGCGACTGGATATTGGTGACGTCTCCTTCGGGATTTCACGCAGTGGATTGTGGTTGACAACAATTGGTGGAAGATTTGTCAGATAAGGACTGATGACCGATCTTTATGATTGGGCTTCGGGCCGGCTGATAGTAGCAAAATCTATGTGATGTTGTGAATCAAAAAAGGAGGTTCTACTGGGAGACTATTGTAGCTCATAGGACTAGGATCATCTAGATAGGATCGACACTTTAGCAAGGTGCTAGATCATGAACATAACCCAATCATGTTAAAAAAATTGACATCTGGGTGACTCAAGGGTAGCGTAGGTGTGGCCCCTGAAGGGCCAGGGATGTTGGTGAACACTCAATTTCACACTATGTTGAGGACAGCGTCAGATAAGGTTCATTCTGGACAGGTGCTGACGCTAAACTTTATCACAGTTGATCAGCATTAGTGCATGGTTGTGTTAGTTGTTGCCAGCCTGTTTTCAATGATGAAGGCATAGCACTGGTCATTAAATGTAATTGGCAAAGACTGACACTATCACGTACTAAAAGCAGAGTAACAACACCCTCCTTCGTCGGTTTTGTAGCAAAATATATTAGCCGGCGAAGTAAAAATGTTGAAAAAGCTACAAAAAATTCTTCTCATTTTTCATCTGTCCCCTCAATACTATCCCCTCCTTTCTACTTTCGGAGCAATGCACTGCGTATGTAGGGGTCATCCCCTAAGTGCTGGTCCAAGATAAAAAAAATACAATATAGTCAAATCAAACAAATTTAAAACTAGATCATCACACAAATGAAACAAACCTTTAAAATAATGGAGCATTTTTGCGCAATTTTAATACAATTTAATCTACTGTGTAAAATATTTAATTTTTGATGATTTCAGGACAACCTGGGCAATCGCGTTAAGCAGTTCAAAGATATTGCTTTCAGTCAGGGAGTTTATACAAATCAATTTCAATTATCTAAAGAGCCCATTTTAGGCTCTTGGTCCATTAAGGTCTTCATCGCAGGCAGATACGCCCAAGAAAAAAGCGTCAAATTTATTGTTGATAAATATGTTTTGCCCAAATTTTTCGTTAAAATCGAAGCAGAAAACAATGTTGTAATTGCAGATCGTATTACGAAAATCGTCGTCTATGGCCAATACACCTACAACAAACTGGTAGAGGGAAAAGTTAATCTAAGGATCAGACAAAAGGAACATGGCTTCACTGTTGACTTGGCCAATTTCGCAGTCGACACTGTAGACTCTAAGGCCACATTTGAAATAGATATAGCTGAGCTGCGTGAAATAAGCACGTCTAACAGACTCATTGTAAGTGCTTCGCTAATGGAACGGCAGACAGGCATAACACAGAGTGCCACAACGGAAATTTATCTCCAACACGTTGCACACAACATCACGATGTTGTATGATGAGATGGAAGTTAGAGATGGCAAGCCTTTTCGCATAAAAGTAAAAGTTCTATACTGGAATAACACCGCAGTCACCGATAGCGAAACAAGTGTGTTGCTGAAAAGAGGCAACAAAACATCTGAAGCTAAACTAAACGATAATGGTGTGGCGGTATTTGAGGACGAATTTGAGGAATACGCCCCAGTTATTATTTCTTATAAAAATAGCACAGAATATCTTTATATACCAGCAACATCTGGCGTACATACGATGGATAGCAATTGCGATTTACGAATACAAACTAGAAGGTAAGCAAAATTTTTATTACACGTTTAATAATTTCTTTTGAAGCATAAGAATAATAGGAAGATTCTCCACAAAAATATATGTATCTTTCATATTATTTTTTGCAAGAACTCGCTTTAAAGAAAACTATTTCTTGCTAAATTTTCAAAATGTCCAAGATATTTCTTTATAAAGGTCAGATATAAAAATCAATAAAATAATAAATAATAAAGTATTTATTTTTTAAAATCGTTTATTCGACATATAGTCTCAATTGAATTAGTGCTTTTTGTTTGTTATGTGGTCAAGTATGTCTATATGCCTGCATTTCATTGGTTCTTACACCAAATCATCAGTAAACTTTAACCTCATTCCAAAATAACAAAACCTCTCAGCTAATACATAAACTCCCAAAAATGAATTGAGAATTACACAAGCAAAACCATAGGATTTAAAATTTCAGAAAACACAACAAACAAATTTTATTCGATATAAATCTATTTTGTTTTTCCACCTTCATACAATTAGTCTGCCGTTGGCAAACAATTTCAAATCTTATGGTTTTGCTTGTGTAATTCTCAATTCATTTTTGGGAGTTTGTGTATAAGCTGAGAGGTTTTGTTATTTTGGAATTAGGTTAAAGTCTACTGATGATTTTGTGTAAGAACCAATGAAATGCAGGCATAGACATACTTGACCACATAACAAACAAAAAGCACCAAATTATAACAATTAAGGCTAGACTAGATTTTTATATAAAAATTACTTATTGGCAATTAAGAGCTAATTGTTTTAATAATGAATAACATTTTTAATGCAACACTGTCAGTGTCACAGTTGTGTTCAGTGGAAAGCTTTTACAAAAGTGAAAGCTTTTACAAGGAAAGTACTTATTGAATACACTTTGTTGGAATTTGACTAGTGCTGTTGGCTAGTATATATATAGTATATATAAATATGTACTAAATTTTGATTTATTGTTATTGGCCTTATCTGTTTATTGTAATATTAATCAAGCTGGTGGTCGTTTTTTTATAAAATATTATTTCTTATAATTTTTATTCAATATTTATAATTTATAAATTATAATTTATAAGTTATATTTTATATTATATTTTCTGAAGATGTTAACGAAACATTGAATAAAAATTATAAGAAATAATATTTTATAAAAAACGACCACAAGCTTGTTTAACATTGCAATATGTACTAAATTAGTTGATTTTTTTGTACTAAATTAATTAATTTTGTTAATGATATTCTCCTCTATTTTCAGTTTGCAGTTGAATTCAACGATTGATATTCTTGTTGAGTTTGTACGCGATATACCATATTTAGTTTATATCTTAACATCGCATGGAAACATTATAAAGAATGAATTTATCCAAATGGATGTGAAACAGAAATCGTACACAATTCGGTTGTCGCCGAATAACGAAATGATACCGGTTTCATTTTTATACGTCCACTATATATACGCGGGCTACTTGAGTTTCTGTGAAATAAAAATTGACTTACCAGAAAATCTGGATAATGCGGTAAGTTCTGGAATGGAAAAGACTCATCATTACTTCGAATAATTTTTTTTTTCAAATTTTACTTTACACAGTTTTCATTGTCCGCCCCGAAACTCGTTAAGCCTGGGGAAAATATGACAATGACACTTAACGCCCAACATGGGTCACGTATTGCAATTACTGCTGTTGACTTAAGCACCATGTTAGTTAATGTGGGAAATCGAATAACAAAGTCGGATGTGTTGGGTACGATGCGTGCCGACAGAAGTTATACGAAAGCTGATAAGAAGTATGTCCTAAAGCCGGGCATACTGTCTGGTTTGGTAATATTGACCGACATACCCTTCAGTCCGGTGAGTTATTTTAAAGGTGAGTAGAACAATATTTTCACTCTAGATAATTTAAAAAACTTGAATTTTGCTTCGTTACAGAACAATCAATACCTGGGGATGCTGCAGCAATTGATAGCTATGTTCGTTCTTATTTCCCGGAAACTTGGATATTCTTAGATCTTAATGTGTAAGTTTGTTTGACAACGATGGCATCTAATTAGTGCTTTTGATGATAAAATGATTTAGTAGATTATATTCAGTATTGAGATTTTGGCATTCGTTATCGATGGTAGTAAAATTTAGTTATTTCGTAATTATTTATGATCAAATTTCACAAGTTATTTCTTTTCAGAATTTAACTGCACTTTGATCCCACATTGCTTTTAAATATCTATACTAAAATAATTATTGTCTTTCTGTTTATTTATTTTTCAATATATTCATTCTTTGAAAGAAATCACGTCGAAACGTTAAAAAATACTTAAAAAATTTTTTTCAAACAAATAAACATTTTACTATTAATGTAAAAATTCTTGTTCAGGCTCCAGTTCGAATCCAAGACTTTACAAATTACTTTTTTTTAGGAATTTGTTTATATTGACATTTTTAATAAGACTATTTCTTATGACCAGCATACTAGGTCAGAAATTTGCACTTGAGCCTGAATAAGAATAATTAGCTTAATAATTATAGAAATATTTTTTGAGGGATATTAAAATTCGCTTTATTTTTGAACACTCCTCGTACAATGTAAATGGAATACCTATAAAATTTTATTAGAAAATAAAATTTCCCAAAAGCAAATAGACTGGAGTCACTTGTGTTCAAAGACTATTTCTGTATGATACATAATCACACGAGGGCGTATACGTAATACAGCATTATGCAAAAAATTCCATGTTAAGTATCCGAAGTGGTAAACATTATTGCATACGATATCGTTGTTCACCCCTATCGGATATAAGATGTGGAATTTTTGTTCCCATGAAATTTTTATTCACCCAAAAGGGGAAAAATGCTATTGTGAACAACTATCAGGTCTCAATGAATGTTAAACAGAGGGAATATTAAAAATATATATACATATATAAAAGAAGTTTTTGCTCAAAACAGGTATAACATATTTTAAATCAAAGTTAAAAACACAAAAATCAAATATTTAGTAGTGGAGTTAACTTAATTCTAACCATTGTTTGCTTTATTTGACTTTTATGTCGTAGAATAATTCGGTTACATATTTTTAAATAAATTTTTTTTTGGAAAACCATAGAATTACAACACTTAGAGTTTACAAAATGTTTAGAATTAGTGAAGGAGGAAGGCAAACACCAGATAATTCCTCGAGGAGAGCTAACGCTATTCAGGGTTTCTGTAGGACATTTAATAAAATTTTGATATTCACGTCTTTAAAATAAACTTTTTAAATTTCAATATAAAAGAACTACTTAAATGTTCTGTCGTGTTTTCCAGCGAAAATTGACTGAATAAATTAAAAGGAAAAACATTATTTGCGATAAAAATAATTTTATTTTATCAACGGGAAGTTAGGGGAAGTGAAAATATTTTGAGGGATAAAGTATCCACGAACGGGTCATCACTTCGGTGGTGTGAAACACACGGTTCTGTGGAAAGGCATTTGAATTAGTGAGAAGTTTGCCACTGCTATTTTTCATTATTATTATTATTATTATTATTATTATTATTATTATTATTATTATTATTATTATTATTATTATTTTTAAGGGCAAACATATAGAATTTGTTGACATATTTTTGAAGAAGGCAACCAAAGTCTTGAAGACATATTTAACATATGAAGTAGTATTAACACACTTTTTTATAAAATATCTCAAGATAATATTGAAATGCCAAGAGCAAATAGAAATTGGTTTTATTATGTTTTTATCTTCTGTAAGGTAAGGCCTTTCTATATGACATAAAAGATAAATTATTGATATATGAAAATAATGTCAGACAATTTAATTGTAGAAGTATTTGGGCACAAATATCAGCTGGCGTTTGCATGAGAGCCATCAAGGACATTAATTTTAAATTGTTTGATATTAATTGTTATGAATTCTAATGCATAATTAATCTAATTGCAGTACTAGTGATTTAACAACAATCAATTTCACTTTACCTGATTCCATAACAACTTGGGTTGTTAGTGCTTTCTCGATGAATGAACAAACCGGCATTGGCCTCTTGGATGCTGACGTTCAGATTACAGCGTACAAGCCATTTTTTATCAGCATTAATCTGCCATATTCCATTAAACGAGGAGAAATCGTTCCCATACAGATAGTGATTTTTAACTATCACACCGAATGTTTACACACCGAAGTGGTAATGGAAAATGCATTAAACGAATTTCAGTTTGTGGACGATTTAAGCAACTTGACCACAAATTCCGCAATCGAGAAACGCAATATAGTTGTCCCTGCAAATAATGGAGAAAGTGTAATATTTCTAATAAAAGCACAAAAACTGGGTCAGATTGATATTGTTGTACAGGCCACAAATAAACTGGCAAGAGATAAAGTTTTACAAAAACTTCTAGTTGAAGCGGACGGCTTAGGAACATCTCACAATCAGGAGTTGTATATAAATGTGCAGCCGGGTCAAAGCTACAAAGCCTCCTACAAGCCAGAAATTCCATCCAAAATTGAAGCCGATTCTGAATTCTTGCAGCTGTCAATTGGTGGAGACGTTCTGTTACCGTCATTGGATAATATACACGATTTGGTGGATATGCCCACTGGTTGCGGTGAACAAAATATGGTAAATTTTGTACCCAACATACTTGTGCTGGAATATCTTAGTGCCACGGACCAAATTTCGAAACATGAAGATCTTGTGGCAAAAGCTCTAAAATATACGGAAATCGGTTATCAACAACAATTGACATTCCGCCATCCTAATGGCGGCTACAGTGTATTTGGTCCACAAAAAAGCAAAACTCCCAGCAACTGGCTGACAGCTTATGTTGTTCGATTCTTTATCAAGGCCGTGAAATATTTTCCCATCGAAACGAAAATAATTGAGAGCAGCTTAAAGTTTTTGGCCGACTCACAATTGAGTAGCGGCGAATTTACAAATACCGGCTACTTGTTTCAGTCGGCCTATCAAGGCAGTAAGAGTTTTACGGCATTCGTACTGCTGTCCTTTTTGGAAAATGCGGTAAGTGAAATTTATAACAGTTTCTTTCGACTGGTTGTTAACAAATTACTTACATCTTCCAGAAATATGCCAAAAAATACAAAACTGTTATTCAGAAAGGTCTGCAATTCTTGTCAAGCGATATAAATAAAACCGAAGATATTTATTCCATGGCCATAATGTCGACGGTATTTCAAATCGCTAAACATGAACAGGCTTCCGCGCTACTGGACAAATTGAAGCCATATGCTGAAACGAAAAATGATCTGCAATGGTGGCATGATGTCACAGATGACGGTTCCACTGACGTCGAAATAACTTCATATATTCTAATGGCGCTGATGCACACACCCGGCCATTATTTGCCAATTGCTAAATGGTTGTTGGAGCAACGCAACAGTCATGGTGGCTTCAAGTCCACTCAAGACACGGTTGTTGGACTACAGGCTCTGATTAAATTCGTTCAGCTAACGGGTGCTCAAAATGAGACCATTATAAAAGTGTTGTACAAAGCCTTTAATGAAGAAAGTGAAGAACTAGAAAATGGGTTATTAGGTCTGGATGCCGAGAATGCAAAAGTTTTACAACACACTCAGGTAAATTTGAATAAACGCAACACACTGAAGTAGCATTCAGAATGAACAAAAAAATATTTCTGGCCGAAGGTTCAATATCGTTAAAGATTAGGAATAGAGCTGTTAATATTTTTGTACTAAGACATCAGTTAATTTGAAATCGAGGAAGTCGATCGCATCATTTAAATTGATTATTATTTAAAAATCCGAAATTTGTAATTTTTTTGAACTAGGACCGCCACCTAGGCTTATGCGTCTAGTCAGGCAATGTATATTGTCGGAACTGCGGAAGTAGGGAATAGTGTTGAGAGGACAGACGGCGAAAGACTAGTTAATTTATTCTTTATTTCACAGTCGACCTTTCTTTCGCTACATTGCTGAGAGAGGGGTATGCTGGAATGAGCTCCCTTAGTTCATGACGGTGTCGATCGCTGTATATATTGTTCAAATAACACATGTATGACTTTGTCATTGAGACAAGCGACAAAAACCAAGTCTACATCATGACGGATGTTCATGAAACTATGTCAGTCAAGACTGCTTTAATTTAAAGAAATTAAATATTTTAAATTATTATTATTGGTCAAGTTCGAAGTAATTTCGAATGAAACATTTTTAATATAGAATATCTGTTAACTTTTATTGACGCTTATTTTAATATACATATGTATTTATTAAGTTCGAGGTCTGTTAATAAAATTATTAAAAATTTATGAAAATTCATTATTTAATTAACAGGTTGTTAACAACTTATTCCTGACGACGTTAAGAAACTGTTAACGAAATATTGAATTTTAACAAATAAAATTTGTAGTAATTTTATAAAATCACCTCGAGCTTAATAAATGTAATAAATTAAATAAATTAAAATAGAATATTTAAAATAAAGTTGTGACACTATGTCAAATAAAAATTTCATATCATATTAAGCCGGGCACACTCATAAATTTAAATTTGTTTTTGTTTTAAATGTTATTTAGTCGATCGAACGATAGCTTTCGACATCGGCTAACAGGCAGCAAGAAATATATTTCTCTGCATTTTCAATAACAGATGTGAGATCCGAGAATGATCGAAAGTAGATTTTTGATTCGATCACAGTTAAACATTTCGATAATATAATGATAATCAAAGCAAACACATTCAAAATTTTCAGAAGAAAATTAAATTTAATCTGAAAAGGCACGAAGTCTTGACTTTTAATTAAATTTTTATAAGTACATTCATGTCACAGGGATCGATACCGTTCGGAAACGGAATTGCTTCCGTATTTTGGTTCCTTAGAATAGGATAAACGAAACCATTTTTCGCAATGAAATCATTTTTAATGTTATGAACGGAATTGCAAGAGAAATTTGTTTTCTGAAGAATCAAAAGACGGTATCGACGCCGTTTCCGAACGGAATTGGTTTCTAGGACATCACTAATAGACCCACTGAAACCGAAAATATTAATTTCAATTACTACTTAATAGATATGTACAAAAAAAGTGGTGGAATAAGAATTTTCACATTTTGTTTCTCTTGCAGTTGCCACGCTCTACACGTTCACTGGATATTGAAGTTTCGGGTACTGGCAGCATATTCATACAATTTTCGTATAGCTATCGAATGTTTGTTGATGACCAAAAAGAGCTCTTAAATAAAGAACAAAAAACTTTAGTTGTTAAAAAGAACGAGGAGCTGACATCTAATGAACTCACAATGAATTTGGAGATTTGTATTCAATATAAGCCCCTAGATGATGGCAAATATTTGAAGACAAACATGATTATAGCAGAAGTCAATCTATCATCTGGTTTTGTTGCCAACGATGCCAACATCAGAGAACTAATAAGTAGCGAAACTGTTGATCGTATTGAAAATGATACGCCGGGTAAAGTAGTTCTTTACTTTACCTACATCGAAGCGAACGAAGAGAAATGCATCGACTTGGTGGCCGATAACAAACATGATGTGAGAAATCGTAAGCCATCTGTGATTGTTGTCTATGAGTACTATCATCGTGATCGCCGGGAGGTGGTCTAATATTCATAAAAAACGAGGTCAATGCAGTTTGAGAGCGGAATGGTTCAATGTTCATTTAATTTTAATTTCGCTTTTAAAATAAAACAGATTTTATTTTGATGTAATAAATAATTATTAATTCTTAGCTTAATAGTGAAACTAATCCGAAAATTCCAACACTAAATAAAATATGCATTCATGCTTTAAACTGATATTAAATTTTAATACAAAAAAGAAAATATTTTTAAAGCAATTATTTGTTTAAAATACTGTTGCAATTTTTGCTCAATATCTTCCTTTTAAAGAAAAAAAAAGTAAAGCATATCAAACAATCATAAATTAATAATAGAAATATTTTCAATAGCCCATATTTATTTAATATTAACAATAGTATTATCGTTATCGCTTAATGAGTGAATTATTTTAATACTCTCATGGTATATTTCGCATGATAGAAAAAAAATTCTAGGAGAGTCATTTTTATAGCATGCATCGAATATAATCTTGAGAAGAGAAGAAAAAAAAGAAAAGGTTTAAGTATAAAGAAAAATTAACAAACCGCACATGCACTAAAGCTGTAAAATTAAAGCTGTAAAATTATGACAATATCTTTGTATTTCTTTCTCAATTTTAATTACCAACCTTTCCATTGTCATTTAACTCTCTTTGACAAAATATTCTGTACACCGCTACTTAAACACATTTTTATAAAATTAAAATCATTATTGGTTCGAATACAGAAGAATATACAAGTGACATTTGCCCGTAAGTTGTTACAAGTTTTCAAATAATAAATTTAACCAGAAAGTTCTGTCCGTGCTTCGACAGTAATTAAATAAATTGCTCCTAACGTGTTTCCAAAACGTGTGAAAATCATATACCTATTAATTTCAATAAAGTAAGAGAACTGAGATATTTTTTCTGCCCGTACCCTGACAATTTCTTCTTTCACTCAAAAGATCATTAAGTGCCATAAGTAAAATCCGGGCATTATTCGTTATAACTGGAACACGTTTCTTGTGGTGGTCCAAGAGCCACCGGGAAATTATATAATTAAATACATACGAGTATATATCTAACTAGAGTAACCCTGCCCGCGTTGCTGGACAATACAATAATATACGTTTTAATTTTAACTGAAAGATTACAAATCAGTAATTAAAAAATTTCAATGCTCGCACTGTTAACTTAAATGACAATCAATAAACACTCAGAAATTAAATAAGTCAAATGACGCCAGCAAGCAGAGCCTTATACCGACACAATGTAATTCTTATAAAAAAAATACATATAAAAAAATACGTATAACGCATATTCGTAGAAATGTTTCTATGTTTTTTTTTTTATGAACCATCAGTGAAAATAGACCTTTCCAACGCATGTACTCGTTTGAAAATCGGTTGAGAGGTTCTCGAGTTATAAAATCACGAACATAGGACAGCTTATTTTTGTATATGGTGTTCACTTATAAAGCAATATTCAAATTATAAAAATTAAGGCCATTATTAAGGCTAGATTTTTATATGAAAATTACAATTAATTTATTGGCAATTAAGAGATAATTGTTTTAATAATGAGTAAAATTTATAATGCAACACTGTCAGAATTGTGTTCAGTGAAAAGCTTTTACAAAAGTGAAAGCTTTTACCACGACAGTACTTATTGAATAGATTTTGTTGAAATTTGACTAATGCTGTTGGCTGAAGTAGTAGAATACGAGACTATGAAGCGGAGGGTTCTGAGTTCAACTCCACGCCGAGTCATGAATATTGATATGAATATTTATGATAAAAAACAATAAAATTTTCACAGAAAAAATTTAACCAACAATTATTTTTTCAATATATTTTTTTCATTTGTCAAATGCTAATTGTCGTAGCAATATTGAGTATGTATGAACACCAAAAAGATATTTTCAATTAACTGAATATTGTTACAATTAAAAACGTATATATGAACACAGTGTAAACAAAAATCACAGAAGTCATAATTTCTAGATCCATATTGGTCACTTAACCTAACAAGATAAAAGGGTTCATCTGCATTACCACATTAGTTGCCGCAATATAAACCACTTTATGTAAATATTTAAATGTCCGCAAAATGTAGCATCAAAATCATATCCAGCAACATATTCCAATTCGTCGAAAATAGATGTCCTTAAAATAACCTTCAACATGCAGAAATTAAACGATTAGCCAACCCCTGTTCAATCATAAATACTCTAACTAAATTATCCCAATTTATATTTCTTTTACTACTAAAACTAGTTTAATGTAATTCTTCCTTATTTTATTTTTTTATTTTTAAATTGTGGAAAAGGTTAATTATTAATGTTGAATTAGTTATTGAAAAAAGGCAACAATTTGAACTAGTAACTTCTAATGAATATGTGGGGGTCATTCTCTGAGTGCTGGTCCGAGTTAAAAAAAGAAAAACACACTGTAGCTTAAAAATTATAAGAATGACAAACAACATTTTTATATGTTCATAACAAAATACAGATTTGCGAATATTAAGTAGATGGACGGTAAAGAGATTGTTTCTAACAATAATAAAAAAACGCACGCAAAAATAAATTAAATTAATGACATGAATAATTTAATTTTTAGTACTGAAATTTCTTGTTTAAGCACAATACGAGCATTTAATATTTTTATATAAAAGCATATGATGTGCGCATGCGAATTGATTTTTAAAAGTTGCAAAATATTTTTCACAAAAATAAATTAATATTGCCGCATCTCAGTTCAGTGAATTTATAAATGATTTCTGCGTTTTAGTGTAATTGTGTAAAACGACTTTCCTATGCTAGATTTATACAATTTATCTTATTTGCTGCTGATATTTAAGTTTCATTAGAAATGCTATACTCGTCTCTGCAATTAATTCAAGTTGTGATTTTATTCAACATTATTTATAGCTTTATATGCGTTGATAATTGTTTATTTTTAAATTTCAAGAATATAATTGAAAACAGGTTAAGCAAATATGAATTAATATTTTATGATTCTAATGTAAGTCATTTTCAAACAATGTAATAAATTATATGCTATGTTCGGCTGTGCCGAATCTTATACACCCTTCACCGAAGTTAGTCTGGCAAAACATCTTTCATGTTTCTGATTGCCAATACTAATTTATTTTTTTTTTAAATATATATAAAATACGTTTGATTACAAAAAAAGAAACATTTCTATTTAGTTACTTAATTATTCTTAGAAATTATTTTAAATCTCCAGTCCTGAAACTGTCTTTTTGACATTTCGGATGTCTAGTGCAAATGAATTTCTTTCAAAAACATCAAATATATTTGATATCTAAAGGAAAGGAAAAAATGGTTTTATTTGTTACTTTTATGTATCAGAAAATATTTCAATTGTTCAATCCTGGCATCGGCATTTGGATTTTGTTTGATTTTTAATAGCAATTAAATTTTTCTTCAACTAGACAATAAGTTTAATTAATAAACATAAAACAAAACCTTGTTTTATTTAGTTAATTTTTTATATAACGAATATAAGTTACAAATTTCCAGCTCTGATTTCAATAACAAACTGCATAAAACTATTTCCAATACACGAATCCAAGACCGAAGTGTGAGCTTTCCTAGGGCTTCGGAAAACTGATTTCATGTACACACAAACAGACATCGCTTAGTCGTCTAGAAAATTTATTAAGACCCAAAATAAACGCATATTGTTATTGTGAGAATTACAAATAGAATGATAAACTTATAGATAACTTTTCGCCATCTTTGGCGAAGGGTACAAAAGTAATTCGTGTAATTAACTTACAACTAGAGTTTCACTTTTAGGAAATGTCGGTAAAAACCTGGGGATATTATAGCCAGCGCTCAACAAATGAAAGTAAGTTGGCATAAAATTTAATTTTCTAATTTATCCTAGAAATATTATTTCAAGAACTTTTGAATGGTCAATTATATTAGAGAGATAAATATCCTATATATTCTATTTTTTAGCCACTATTTCCTCCCCAGTTTGTGTGGTTGTTTTGGGAATATATGAAATTAAGTATATTTACACACTAACAAATAAATAGTACAAAATGTTTTTTTTATTAAATTAAAATTGATAGACTAGTGTTGTGGTGATATTATTTTGTATATTGAAAATATTCTAGAGTAAGCAACACTGTTTGGAAAAACGATACATTTGAATTAACTTGAAAGGTTTTTTTTTTTTTTTTTTTTTTTAGGAGTAGGACCAGCACTCAGGGGATGACCCCTACATATGCAATGCATTGCGCCGGAACTGAAAACGAGGGGATAGTATTAAGAGGACAGATGAGAAGATAGACAGTTTTTTTGTAGCTTTTTCAACCTTTTACTTCGCCGGCTAATTTTTGCTACAGGGCCGACGAAGGTGGGTGCTGTTACTCTGCTTTTTAGTACATGATAGTGTCAGTCGCCGCCAATTATATTAGAAACAGCGAAAATGTGATTATAATGACAGGAGCACATTATGAAATTGATGGAGAGGCAGTCAGTCGGTCCTGGACACTTTACAAGTTGTGACACAAATACGATATCATAACAATAAGTAATCTTGATTCACGTACTCCGGAAAGCAGAAACATTTAGCTCTTTTTGCCCGAAAATGGTAAATGTGTTGTTCAACAAAAACTCTATTTACGTCTGAAAAACTTAGCAGGTGGTTGCTCGCTTCGATTCGCAGTAACTAAACATTCAAATTTATTCCCATAGAACAATGCTTATGGGAGATAAAATTACAAAATAAAATAAAATGAAATGAGTTATAATAAATTAAAATCAAATAAAATAAAGATGTTCATGAAACAAGTTTTCTATTCATGTGACTAATATTCAGAGATTTGACGCTGGTGCTTTTATTAATTAATTTTTGTTTTTAAAATCAGTTTCCGAAACAAAATTGTATAAAGCGGTTACAAGTTACGCGCAACTTTATAATAAAAATTCAATAACATGGAAAATTGTTGCTGGACTAAATGTTTCTTAATATTATTCTTGGCGGTTGCTGCAAAATCCGAAAGGTAGAACAGTTTTACAAAGAATCTGATGTGAATTTTAAATATATTTCATGCATTGAATTTTATAAAATAATTTAAAAAAAATAAATTTTTTTTCTACCAGTTACTATTCGGTTAATGCACCTGGTGAGATAAAAGCAAATCGCAAGTATACAGCTGTAGCATCTCTACATGATGCCAGCGGTCCTTGCACAATACGTGTCAGCGTAGAAGGCCCTAATTTTAAGGAGTCCAAAGATGTTACGTTGATGCCGTTTGAATCGCAAAAAATAGACTTTTTTCCTAAAAAACTGGAAGATGGACGGTTTTTCTTAAAAGCCGAGGGTTTGAATGGCTTGAGTTTTAAAAATGAAACTATTATATTCGGGAATTCACGTGCTGGTCCTGCAATATATATACAAACCGATAAGGCTATTTATAGACCTCAAGATTTAGTAAGATTTCGGTTTGTGGTATTAGATCAACATTCGAGAGCAATGAATATTGACGATCCCATACATGTCGTAGTATTGGTAAGTTTATAGAGTAAGTTTTTTTTAGAAAACTGCATGAACTGAGTAAATAAATTCTAAGCGATATTAAGATATTACTCAGACTTAAAGCTTTCCGTATAGAAAAGATAAATACGAGAGCGGCAAGATTGTAAAAAGTTTTTAAATTGTGATACTTAATTTCTGATATTTTAAAAAACCTAAAAATTTGTTAGCCCCTCACCAAAAATGGTGAAAGGGTGTAAGAGTTTTACCATTCCGTGTGTAATTTCCACAATATTAATATGCGATCCCAAGGAAAAAATATATTCTGGGTGCTTGAGATCAGAAGTCGAAAAAGTAAAAATCCAGAGATACGATCTTACTTTGTTGTATTGGAATCTGTTCTAAATAGCTTGCTGTTGAAGATCACCAAAATCCAAAATTCCAGGATTGGAGAGTTGAAACTTTTGTAATTAACAATTTTTTCTTTTTTCTTTATATATTAAATACATTTGATGTTTTTGAAAGAAATTCGTTAGTATTAAAAAATTGAAAAGTACAGTTTCAGAGTTGGAAAATTAATTTGCGTCTTTTTTTTTTTTGGCATAGTATAGGAGCTAAATAAAACTATTTTTTCTCTGGTAATGAAAACAAATTTTTATTCTAGAAAGATATGAATTCGTAAATTCGGTGGGAATAAATGTGTGTATACTCCAGACGTACATATATCCTTGAAGGGTATATAAGATTCGGTTGAATTAGAACGTTTCAAAAACAAATTATTTTTATTGCAAATATCAAATTTAAGAAATGTTTTCTCAAATTTCAAGGCCGCACTAAATAGTTTTCTTTTCCAGTAATTTGTGTTTTTAAAATAATTTCAAAAACTGATTGGCTGTGTCCGGCGAAAAAGAAAAAAAAATTAGTTAAAATGCCTAAATTTTGGGACTCTTTAATATTAAGCCTTGCCAGACTGGTGGTTTTTGAAACAACTATCAGTATAACCTTGTATTTTTTTTTATTCAGTTTACAATCTAGCAACTGAAAATATTAAGAAAAGCTTATAGAACATATAATAACATTCATAGATTAGCAAAATACATACCACGATTGATAACTACATAGGTATGTGTGTGTGTACGTGTAACTACATTAATTTTATATTAAATTGAATTAAGATTCTATAGGCTAATTGTTCGAAATTTGTTTTTAAATCTCAGAAAGACATGATAAATATTCCAAGGCACAAAGGCAAGTCAACATCAGTTTTTGTTATTCAACTTACACAGCAGAACAGAACAGCTGTTTTCGAAAGATGCAACACTTTCATAGTCAGTGCTCATGTGTATTGTGTTTGCCTTAGTTGAATGTGATAACAGTTGCTATTTACACAAATCTTATTGTGAAAAAGGGTTGCGTCTTTCGAAAACAGCTGTTCTGCTCTGCTGTGTAAGTTGAATAACAAAAACTGATGTTGACTTGCCTTTGTGCCTTGGAATATTTATCATGTCTTTCTGAGATTTAAATTAAAATTTCGAACAATTAGCCTATAGAATCTTAATTCAATTTAATATAGCAATATAAAAATGTTCGTTAAAATTCTTACTACATACATATGTACATTAATTTTAATTCAAAATTAGTTTCGAAATAGCATGTCCAGTATTTGATTCCTCTTGAGTCTATGTACTTCAGCTCTTTTATTTTGCAACATCATTGACAATACATAACAATTATTACTTAAATTAGTCATTAGGCAACAATTATTAGATTAAATTAGTCGCAACATGTCCATAACACCTTAACCATAACCGATAATGCAATTCGAACCTAATTTATGGGTAACACTGTATTCGATTATGCTGCACATAACCATAACCATAGAAACCAAATGGAACTTGGTTGTAGGTTACGGCGTCATGGGTATGGTGCTATGGACATGTCACACTTAATTTAACCTTTAACCTCAACGAGTAATTGTTGCTGAATTTCTTCCCTTACCGCTGGCTTTGGAGAAGTCACCACGAAAAGCTTTATTTCTTATAAACCATATAAGCCAATATTGAATGTATAAACAAAACTTTTACATTCGGTCATCAATCCAAAATAATTTTTATAATTAAGTTTAACAGTATAACAGTCTGTTATACCCCATGATTTGTTCTTAGGATTCCCAAAACAATCGCGTAAAGCACTTCAAAAATATCTCTCTCACACATGGCATTTATAGTGGTAAATTCCAATTGTCCAAGTATCCCCGTCTGGGATATTGGACGATTCATGTTAGAGTGGAAGGAAATTATGACTATTCGAAATTCAAACCCATCAAAATAATGGACTACATATTGCCCAAATTCAGTGTTTATCTAAAGACTCCCCCAAATATTATATTGGAAGATGGTTACCTGAAGGTGGCGATCTATGGCAAGTACACATTTGACCAGCGCACTTCTGGCAAGTACGTGGAAGGCAATGCAACAATTGAAGTGTGGAATGATCTAAAAACAGAATTTTTGCAAACGCGACGGGTGGACATACAAAATTTGGGATTTGTTGATTTCGATCTGAAAGCCATTCCGAATATTGACAGCCTCGACAAAATTGCTATTAAAGCATATCTAACAGAAAAATATACTCTTAACACCCAACTCGAAGAACGATCAATACCGTTACGAAAACAACGTTATAATCTAATAGTGCCCGAAGACGAGATCGAGTTTGAAAATAACAAACCGTATAGCATGAAAGTTTATGTTAAGCACTGGACGGGAGCACCCGTTTTAGATCGCAAAGCGTCTGTCACACTGAAACATGGCGACAAAATGTACGAGTCATTTTTAGATAAAACTGGCGCAGCTACATTTGAGATCGATTATAGTCCAGATGCCGATTACAACTTTCAGTTTAAAGATTCGAAGACACGGTTTCCAAACATTGCAACAGACGAAAATTTGCAGTTGAATAGTCGTGAGTTCTATTGTCGTTTGAAATTGGTGGATGACAAGTAAGTATGTGGTTTTTGTAAATTCACTTCATAATTTATAAAAATATCTTTTATTTATTAAAGGCAATAAGCCGATAATTATTAATATTTTATAACAATCGTGATACAAAAATTTATTTGTGTTCAATTCAATTCGACCAACCGAGAAGAACGAACAAAATAACAATTGGAAGTGTTTTTTAATCTTGCTTTTCTGCACTCGGTCAGTTTTTTTTTTTCTCTCTATTATATGACGTCATGAAACTTTCTCCCATATTACACTTTTTTGAATAATGATAGGCTGAAAGAGATATTACCTCCCCGACACGATCCGCTTGGATGTTTGTGAAGCAGCAGTTGTGTGGTATCCTAATGGTTGCCCTCTAAAACATGAAACCATTCTGCATTCTATAACAAGCAGGACAGAATGTTAAGCTCCATATTCGTCACACCATCGTGGTCAGACAAAATATTGCAACCCAGTGCCGATGTGCTTACCGTGGGCAGCACACTGCACTGATGTTGAAAATGGGGCACTGTTTCGCCCACCACTTTAAATTAAACACATCCTGCCGGCATGCGTCCCCAAACTCTAGCGTCCTATCAGAGCAGTCACCAGTTGAGGCAAATGACTTTTGTCAAATTTAATTGGAGGGTGCTGTTGGCTGAAGTAGTAGAACACGAGACTATGAAGCGGAGGGTCCTGAGTTCAACCCCGCACTGAGTCATGGATATTGTGATGAATTCTTCTGATCAGCATTAGTGCGTGGTTGTGTTAGTTGTTGCCAACCTGTTTCAGTGATTAAGGCATAGCACTGGTCACTGAACATAATTGGCAGCGACTGACACGATCATGTACTAAAAAGCAGAGTAACAGCAGCACCCTCCTTCGTCGGTCCTGTAGCAAAAAATTAACCGGCGAAGTAAAAAGGTTGAAATAGCTACAAAAAATTCTCTATCTTTCTTCATCTGTCCCCTCAATACTATCCCCTAATTTCTAGTTCCGGCGCAATGCACTGCATATGTAGGGGTCATCCCCTGAGTGCTGGTCCAAAATAAAAGAAATCGTGCGCCATAGCAGAGGCACGAGGCGATCGGAAATAGGGAAAAGTGATGTGCAAGCGATGATTGACAGTTATTTTCTGCTCAAAAACCACAACTGAAGCAAATTTTATAGGAAAGACGTGAGAAATAGGGAAATGGGATGTCTGCACCAACAATTTTAATGGGTAAGAAATGGTTGAGAGGCTTATTATACATCAAATAGGATCTGAATATTTGGACATTGAAAAGTTATGAGGGTGGCCATTCCTGGCTCTAGATGATAAGCGCAACCGTGCGACCACGCAATGCGGACGAGTTTTTATGGCGTTATATAACCGTAGGCGAAACATGGATACTTTATAGTGCTTCAGAGACCAAGAAACAATCAGACCAGTGGATTTTGCTAGGTGAACGTGCACCAAAGAAGACCAAGGTGGGTCTTTCAGCCCACAACGCTCACTTAGACTACCTACAGAAGGGAAGAACGACCACAGGCTAATATTATTTAGAGTTTTAAATATATTCGATATTGATTTAAACCAAAAACGATCACATTTAGCAAAACCCAAAAAAGTGATGTTCCATCAAGGCAACGCATCAGGGCACTTTGAATGCACGCATTGTTGCATTAAAAGCTACTGCGAAGGATATTAAAAAAATCCACTTAGTTCTTCAACTGCCCTCGTATATAAATTATTTCTTGTGCTGTATACTTGAACATCAACCAATTTCTCATCAATACTTCCAACCATTTCAGAATTAAACTTGGAAAACCAGTCCTCATTGAGGTCAGTTCTATTGTCAACATCCCCTATTTGATGTACACTGTGATGGGACATGCCAGCCTCATACATATGGAGTCCATACAAGTACTGCCTAATCAAAAGTCTCACGTCATCAGTATAACACCCTCGATTGAGATGATACCCCACTCATTTGTTTATGTCTATTACGTACACAAAGGCAATTTACGTTATGAAGAAATCCAATTAAAATTTCCACAGGAGTTGGAAAATCAGGTGGGAATGCACTGGGCTTTAATTTAATATTTTAATGAACGGCATTAATTGTTATTTCTAGATCTCACTGTCAGCTCCCAGACAAGCGAAGCCGGGCGAAGAGGTCACAATCTCTATAAAGGCTCAACCCAAATCGTATGTTGGCTTAATGGCCGTGGATTTAGGTGTCTACCTGTTAGATCATTCCTACGATATATACAAGGATCAAATACTACTTCATCTGCAAGCAGAAACTTCGTACTCTCCTATAGGATCAGCAATGTATCCAGGCGTACTATCTGGTTTAGTTACATTGACCAATGCCCATTATCCATTTCAAACATTTTGTAAGTGTTAACATCTACTAAATAAAACGCATTTTGTTAATACAGTTTGTTTTTAATGCTGACAGCTCCATCTGGTGGCGGAGGCGGTGGAGGGGGTAAAACCCATAATTTCCGTGAACATTTTCCAGAAACTTGGATATTTGATAACTATTTGATGTAAGTAAATCTTAGCATGTTTGTTAAGTCGAAACTGCCTGTATTATGAACAAGAAAATGATGCCAGACTTTCAAAGCGGATAAAAATGATCACTTTATAACGTTTTCCAGCAAACATTTTAGTGATTTGATTTGGCTCGTTTAACAGGAGCAAGTACCCAATGTGTGACAAGGCCACCTTCGCTTTGTCCAAAAGAGATTTTTAGTTGGATATAATTTTGAACAGTCGCAATGACAGACAACGCAATAAAACAGATTTCGTGACCATTTGCTTAATGCTTACGAAAACGTTTATTGATTTCGATTGACTTCCGGCAGTAAATATAACTTTTCAGAATAATAGAAGTCTATGACAATCAGTTTTGTGTCGATTTTGTCTATTTTATACGAGTATGAAACAGTGACAAAATTTGCTAAAAAATATTGAGTTAACAATGTTTTTGTTTCATCTACATATTTATTTCCTTTCAGCAATGACACCGAAACCAAATTAACTCTCCAAATACCCGATTCCATAACCACCTGGCGCTTAACAGCTTTTTCCAACAACGCTGTAATAGGATTTGGAATTGTTAACGGTCCCACCGATATCACCACCATACAAACATTTTTCATATCCCTCGATCTTCCGTATGCTGTGAAGCGTGGCGAAATTGTACCTATAACGATAACGGTATTTAATTATTCCAATCAGACCTTGGACACGGAAGTGATTTTGCTAAATACCGACCAAGAGTTTTATTTTATGGAGTCCAAGAGACAAGATGTGGAAAAGTCGAGTGATGAACAGCAGCAGAAAAAACGAGTCAGCATTGCAGCAAGCAAAGGAAAGGCTGTGAAATTTCTTATATTTCCCATTAAATCGGGCGAATTAAATATCAGGGCTGTAGCCAATAGTCCTTTATACTCGGATGCTGTGTTGCAAAAACTTAAAGTTGAACCGGAGGGAGTGCCCAAACAACAAAACCAGGACTTGTATTTAAGCATACCAGAAGGTGAGAAAATATCCTCTACTTTAGAGATCACAGATCCAGTGGAGAGTGTGCCCGATTCCCAGTATGTAACCTTCTCTGTGGGTGGCCATTATTTAGTGCCAACTGTGGATAATTTTGAAGATCTTACTCAAATGCCTACAGGCACTGGTGAGCAAAATATGCTGAACTTTGCACCCAGCGTTTTAATACTACAATATCTGAAGGTCAATGGAAAATTATCGAAAGAAAAAGTTTTAGTAGAAAATCTGAAATCAGCAATTGAACTTGGCTACCAAACGCAATTGTCTTATCGTCATGATGATGGGGGTTACAGTGCTTTTGGCATGGGAACCGATGAGGAGCCCAGCAGTTGGCTCACCGCTTTCGTGGTGCGTTATTTTATTAAAGCTTCCGAATTCGTAGATATTGAGGCGAATATAATTGAAGCTGATTTGGAATATTTGGACAGTCAGCAAACAACGGATGGCAATTTTGTCTGTACGGGTTGTTGGTTAAACGAGAAGCATGAAAATGAATATGGTTTAACAGCGTTTATATTATTGGCCTTTTTGGAAGATCCAGTAAGTATTAAATAACTTCATGTCGGAATATGTGTACTCGTATGTGATGTAGTACATGCTTTAAAGCAATCACCAAAAAGTGAAAAATTCTTGTAAAGCATGTCTCTTGTTAAAATAAACACACAGGAAGAGAGCCTGGAATGGATCTGCTTGACAAGCTCTCACCAACCTCGTCCGAGTTGGCCAGTCGTGTAATTATACAGTAATTTAAATGAGTTTTTGGTCATTTTCATACAAAAGTGTGCTGTAATTGTGCTATTGAATTGTAAAGTGTGTCTCAGTGAAAACGCACCTTTTCATTTTAAAGTAAATTATTTCGTTTTTTGAGGTACTCGTGATTTTTATGAAATTTATATGTTATTGTAAAGAGGACATGTTCCGCTTAAGTAGGGAATAAAATACCTAGTCAAATGATCAAGAGATGTAATGACAGGCTATCACTATTCTTATAGAATTTCCCAGAACTTTTTCACGGACATGTGATGACGATGACGTTTTGGATCTAGGGTTTGGGTGCAGAAATTGTTTCTGGACTATTCGCATAAGTCCGAGACTTTTCAAGACCCCAAAGAAAAAAAAAATCGCAAGAGCTTAAATGCCATGATCTTGGTGGCCAGAATTTTTTGAGATAATTGGCTCTGGAAATTACTGATGCAATGACAGGTGGCGCAGTCTTGCCTCCAATATCACATGTCGCCCATATTTGTAGTGTAATGTGAAGGCCACAACAAATCCTCCTGTAAGGAATGCCATTCATAGTCACTGCGTTTTCGGCATCATCCTCTAAAAGTAAAACTCCATCATGCCACCTGTCCAAAACCCATACCAGACAATTGTCGTTTCTTTCTAGTCTGTTGCATGATAATTTTCTTAGCCCTTAGTTCGACAATTTCATTTACTAACGAAGCCTTTCAGATAGAAATACGCATAATCTGAGAAGATACATTTTTTCGATAAAGTGGCAATGCCTCACTTTGAGTCAGTACTCATTGAAAAAATTTCCCAAACTTTATAGGCATGAAGGTAAAGACGGTCTTTAGCCAAACCTATCAGAGTAGAAGGTCTTGGAATTTGAAATTGTTCTAAAAGATGTTGAATGTTCTCGGTGACATTCCCACTTAACGCCTCCCTGAATACTGTAGGGAGTTTTAGTACCATGTCACTAACCCATTAGAAAAACAGCAACATTATTTAAAATTTTCTTTTGAATCGCCTACTGTGCGATAGTTTAATCGGAATTCGCGTGATTGTTCCTTACTGATTTCGCATTTCTGAGTTCTATTTTAGTTTTTGTAGCGGCCATTCACCGTGCCAGATGATCCCACCATGTTATGCGTTCTTATATTTTGTTGATTGTTCTTTCGATGACTCGTACAGCCAAAAGTAATAAACAGACTTTAAAACCTGTAAAAATTATAACATACTCGTATACGAACTTCAAATCAATAAAACGAAGTATTTCTAAGATATATCTATCTATCTTCTATATTTTTAGAAATATGCCGAAAAGTATCAGGAAACCATAAAAATGGGCGTAGAGTTTTTAAAAGCAAATCTAGATAATGTTGACGACATCAATGCCTTGTCTTTGGTGGCAACTGCTATGAAACGGTCCAAGAATCAAGGTGCCGACATTCTTATCGAAAAGCTAAATCAACTTAGCAAACAACATAAGGGACTGCGCTGGTGGTCGGCAGGGGATCAGAATCCAGCGAATGACATTGAAATAACAGCAAACGCCGCCCTAACTCTGCTGGAAACACCAGGAGATCACACTTCCATTCTCAAATGGCTGATAGAACAAAGAAATGCTAATGGCGGATTTATGTCCTCCTATGACACTATAGCAGGAATGGAAGCTTTAGTGAAATTTTCCGAAAAATATACAAATATCGATAATGTAAACCTAAAAGTGTCGTACAGTGCCAAGGATGAGCAGGGAAACGAAATAGCCACTGATGACATCCATGTGGATGCCGATAATGTGTTAAACTTCCAAAAGCATGAGGTAGTCCTAGTGCCGTATTTTAACCGCTAAAAATAGATTTCAATTTCTATATATTCCTTTAGTTACCGAGAAACGCACGCCATGTAACTTTCGAAATGGAGGGCAACGGTGCTGCCTTAGTACAACTCAACCAGCAGTACAATATTGATAATGTGCACGAGTTTCGCCATTTTAATATCGAAGCAAAGCCGATATGGAAAACTGGAGACGAATACATTCTAAGACTTTGTTTTAATTATATGGCGGATACAGGCATTGAAAACGATAGCACTAACGCGGTGATAATCGAAGCCAATTTACCCTCCGGCTTCCGTTCTGAGGCCGAAATTAGTAGCGCTTTGAAAAACAATGCTGTGGTGAAAAATGTTGAAACCAAAAATTCTAATTCACTAGTTGTCTTGTATTTGGATAAATTAATAGCGGATATGAGGTATTGCCTGGAAATACCGCTGGATAAAGTGAATGAGGTGTTGATGCCTAAACCGGCGGCCATCATCATGTATGACAATTACAATATCACTCGTTCGAATACAGAGTTTTACAGCATATAAAGAACTACTAGTAATATTTTAAGTTTTAACAGAAAATTTGTTTATGTGGATGTGGATGCTAATCTAATTGACATTATATCGCTTTTATTGTTGTTGCTTTGAACATATTAAATATAAATATTTTGTGCTCTTTTATAAAAGAAACATTTATTATTATTATGAAGTAGAGGCAGAGAACAGATGCGTCAAAATGTGCATCTGTGTGGCTGAATTTTATGAATGACGTGTTAGAAGTTGTATAGTTACATCAGTGTGCAACCAGACTTTGCGACACAATATTATAGATGTTAATACTATTTTAAATAATTCAGGTGTAAAATGGATTGATATCGAAAAGGTTATGTTTAAGAAATACCACCCAGACACGCACGAACGGACGGACGTGGCTAGATTGTCTTAGATTTCATTACTGATTAAGAATAATATCCTTCTATATTTCGCTGCGATACACACGGAATGACAAGTTGAATATACCCCCCCAATTCCTTTATTGGAGGGTATAAAAAGATACTTTATCCTAAATTTTAACATATTTAATTATGCTGTGTTTCCCGAATCAATAATTAAAAAAAAAATTAAATAAAATCACAGTAATAAGTTTAGGAGTTTTTATCTAGTTTCTCTGCGCATTTCACTGGGGCTAATGCAGATCATCTGCAAGAGAATTTTTTTTTAGGAGTATGACCAGCGTTCAGTGTATAATCCCTACATATGCAATGCATTGCGCCGCTTTTTCGAAGAAAACGGTCTTACTTAACGGTCTTAATGTTTTCCTTTCCAGAACTACGCCGAAAGAGAATCCCTTTCAACTCTGTGAGGTTTCAATAAGATGGGGCAACTTGTTACATAGCCACGCCTGTATAACAGAATTGCAGCGAAAGGAAATTCCCCAATAAGCCGATTTAAAAAAACTGCACATTCCGTTGGCCCCCCCAGCGCTCCTGACTACACCTTCTACTTTTTTTGTGGGCTTATTGCCAACAGAAAGTTTACATAAGAAAACCAACAAATTTGGATTATTTAAAGCTAAACAAACATTCGAACGATAATTGAAGCAGTAATGAAAAGCCTTTTGTTAAGATGTTGCATATGCGTCACAGAGGGTGGAGGCCATTTGAAATCACTTACATATTTCCAAAACTTCATGAATTCCTTTAATATAAATGTATCAGTTTTCAAATGAATTAATAGAAAATCCGTTACATAAACTTTACAAAAAGCTATTTGAGTTTCGTAATATAGCAAAATTCATCAGCCATCCTGTATTTAAAAAATCCGTATTTCATTTCTTATTAACTGAACTACGAGCAAAATCTATTAATAATACCTTTAATAATATGCTATTTTAGACTGCACTTTTAAAAATATTTTGTCATTTGAAACTATATTAATATTTATAAATGCAAAAAGATTCAAGGTAAATGAATTTAGAAAACAAACAACTTTGAAATAATTTAGTATGCATGTGTATGACAAAACATATTTAAATTAGTTTCATTGGCCATGCCTAAATATGTGCAAAGTAACCGAGGGAAAATCTTGATTTAAGTCTCCTGTTGTGGACTAACTTGATCAAAGGTCCCATACGTTTTATGGTCCCACAAGAGCACCCATTCAATGGAATTTTTTTTTTAATCTTGGCCCAGCACTCAGGGGATGAACCCTACATATGCAGTGCATTGCACTGTAAAGGAGGGAATAGTATTGAGGGACAGATGAGGAAAGATGAGAAGATAGAGAGTTTTTTGTAGCTATTTCAACCTTTTTTACTTCGCTGGCTAATTTATTGCTACAGGACCGAAGAAGGAGGGTGCTGCTGTTAATCTGTTTTTAGTACATGATCGTGTCAGTCAGTGCCAATTATGTTCAGTGACCAGTGATATGCCTTAATCACTGAAACATGTTGGCAACAACTAAGACAACCACACACTAATGCTGATCAGAAGAATTCAACACAATATTTCATGACTCAGCGCGGGGTTGAACTCAGGACCCTCCGCTTCATAGCCTCGTGTTCTACTACTTCAGCCAACAGCACCCACAATCTTAGGGCACTACAGCGTGGAAATCTAGTAAAAAGATTCAACACTCTGGACTAGAATTACTAAAACGAAACTTTGCGATTTCGAGTTCATCAGTTCATTTTGAATAATAAGCCCACATTAAATATCTATAGAAAAAACGTTGGCTGGTGTATAGTTACTCAGCCTAACTGATGACAAAGTCAAAAGTAAATTATTACAGTTTCACATTTTTATAAAAATCGAGATTTTTACTGATCTCAATATACGCATTTCACAAATATACACGTCGTCTGAAAAAGCTAGTGGAATAGCAATTGATGATACGATTTGCTCGTATGTTTCCAAAGTCTCCTGTAAAGTTTCAATTAATTAATTTAAGTCCTATATTCTACATGAGACCAACAAAATGCATATCGGTAATTTGTTTTTAAATTTTCTGTTGTTGTTCAATATTTTAATTTCTACCTCAGATGATTTCCATTAACATCATCTCTCTCAAGAATGATAAAATAGAGATTACGCCTTGCGCATGATTTACCGTTTGATGACGTATTTGTTCCCTCGAAGAGATTGCCAAATGTTTATTATATGCAAAACTAATACTTTCTCGTACAAAATTAATATTTTATGCTATATTTGGCAACTCTTCACACAATTTAATCAGAGAGATTTCCAATTTACTCAGAGAGATTTCCAACAAGCAAATTAAATCCGAAAGTACAAGGTTTGTGTTATATCTTATAATAAATTGTGTTATATCTTAAAATAAATATATTAAAATAATTATTAAACAACTTAAAGTGTAAAAAACTTATTAAAGCTTGATTTTTAAAGCTCATAAACTGTTAACAAAAAACCTAAATTAAAGAGAAAAGAGAACAAAAAGAGCAAGCATGAAATGTGCAGCGGGCAATTGCAAAGAAAGTAACAGCAAAAAAACAAGTGAGAAATAATTGTGTAAAATGTAATATTGTTATCAAAATTTTTTTTGTTTTCAAAACTGTGTCATTTTATAGTTTTCCAAGAGATGAAGCTCAAAGGAAGTTATGGCTGATATATTGCAAGCAAAAAAATTTGTTTTTAATGGGGAAAAAAGAAAAATAATTAGCAGTTGGGTTCAATTTTTATATAAAATAACTATAAATTAACAATTACAAATAAAAAAAGGGGGTAATATAATAATTTTTTAAAATTGTTTACTATCAAACAAATTTAATTTGAAAAATCGCAATTTGCCCCACTGTCTTGTTTTTACAATAACATAATAGTTCTCCAGCTGAATTTTATTAGCCAATCAGAACACATGTTGAGTGACGTCAGAGTTCCATAATGCGCAGAAAAGAATTTTTATTTCAGCTTGTTGGCGTAATCTTTATTTTATCATTCTTGATCTCTCTTTTCATTAAGTATTTTAAATAGCCATCTTTATATCGAATAAAATTTGTTTGGTATGATTTCCAAAAGTGTCAAATCCTATGGTTTTGCTTCAATAATTGCTAATTAATTTTACAATAATATTATTTCTTTGCTCTGAACTCAAAATACATTTTATTAATTTAAGTAACATTAGCCCAGACACTAATTACTTTTTTATTATAAATATATAGAAAATTGCTTATTAGTTACTTTGTATAAGAAATTACTTGTTGATTATTGTCTTAGAAAAATTAATGTGTGATTATCAAAATTATTAGCATTACAAAGAATTAAAATACGTTTATCAATATGACATACACACAGAAAGAAAAACGATTATTATAAATGAGTGTCGTTTACTACCTTCGGGTTTACAGTCAATGGGTTAACTATTTCAGTCAAAAGCAGTTTTTAAAGTTTCTACTATTAGAAGCTGAAAAGAGTAAAACTATATTTTACTTTTTTGGGCAGCACTTTCTTTAACTCGCACTCAGGGGATGACCCCTACATATGCGGTGCATTGCACCGGAACTAGAAAGGAGGGGATAGTATTGAGAGGATAGATCATGAAAGATAAAGAATTTTTTGCAGCTACTTCGCCGGCTATTTTTTTGCTACAGGGCTGAGAAAGGAAGTTGCTGTTCTTCTATTATTCAGTACATGATAGTGTAAGTCGCTGCCAATTATTTTCAGTGACCAGTGCTAAGCCTTCATTCGAATGAAAGAGAATGACAGCAACTAATACAACGATGCAAATGTGCAGAAGTATTCGATACAATATTCACGACTCAGAGCGGAGTTGAAGTCAGGACTCCCCGTCTCTGTTAACTACTTCAGCCTTCCGTTTTTGAACTGCTGGATATGAAAACAGCATTTATATTTTCAAACTTATCCATTTTACTATTATTATTTTAATTTAAAATATATTAATTTTCAATATTTCGCCATTCGTTTGTGTGACTTCTTCAGGAAATTAATTATTCTATAATTATTATTTTATAAACCAGAAATATTTACAACTTTTCCAGTTTTGTTAAAAAATAATATTTTTCATCCCTGCGGTATGAAACCATTGCGCATTTAGGACTATTTCTGTGATAAGAGATGATGACATGCAACCATCACGGAAGCTCACGAATAGCGTTTAGTTTGATTCTATATATTTGTCTTGGAGAAATTGCAAGTTCAAATTCGCCCGACTAGTGTTTATTAGAAAACCACAAGCAAAAAATAAAAAAGCTAACAGCTAAAAACTGGTTAAACAAATTGAATTGAAGGCAGCAATTTAGCAGACGACTGCTTATGAGGCTGAACACTGGCCGCAAAAATACGCATACTTGTGTATATTCGAAATGATAACAACACGGGCTTAAATTTAGAGATAGCGCTTGATTAACTCAGTTTTAAGAAGATAAATATGCTAACTTATTCCTATCGAATCATGAATATTGAATAAAAATAATTAATAAAAACAATCAAAAAACAAGTTCGCCTGTGGGTTATTATAGCCACCGACTTGGAATAAAAGGTTTCATTAATCAGTTTTAATTTGCACGATCAGTTTGTAATTCCCAGTTGATTAGAGCGGTTGCTAATTACGGTGCTTAAAGACAGATAATATTTTTGATTTTTTTTTTTTTTTGTGATATGATGAATAATTTTTGTTGGATTAACTGCTTGTATGTGTTATCTTTGGCATTTGGAGCAAATTCTGAGAGGTAAACTACATCTTATGTGCGCTATAAACTTCAAATTAATTTACATAATTATTATTTTTGTTACGAGTAGCTACTATTCAATAAATGCACCCGGTCTGATAAAGCCAAATCGTAAATATTCAGTTGTCGCTACTGTGCATGAGACTACTGAGCCGTGTTCAATACGTGTTGGTATTGAAGGACCCAATTACAAGGAGTTCAAAGATGTTAACTTGCAGCCATTTGAGTTTCAACTTGTAGAATTTTACCCTAAAAGACTAGAGCAAGGAAAATATTATTTGAAGTCTGAAAGTTTAACCGGTTGCAATTTAAAAAATCAAAGCGAAGTATATAGTATCGTGTATGGTGGTCCAAAAATTTACATACAAACCGATAAGGCTATTTACAAACCAGAAGATTTAGTGAATTTTCGTTTTGTTGTATTAGATGAGCATACGAGACCTTTAAGCATTGAAAGTCCTGTACGTGTGGAGATATTGGTGAGCTAATTTTGAAATAAGCCTTAGTGTAAAATGATACCGAATTCGTAATCCATTTTGTGATGAATTTCGATAATGTATTCTGAAATTCGAAAGGATAATGATTTTTTTTTTCTGTGAAACTGCAAGCGAGAATAGCAATGGAACTGTTTGTGAATATTTCATTTAAATGTTGTTGTGAAAAGTTGAAAAAGTTATTATATATCAAATGCCAACTATAAAGATTTCTATAAATCGATAAAACTTAAAAAATCCAAAGACAAACCGCAATAATTAAATAAAGTGCAAATTTTTGGTAAAAGTTATTTGTTAATTTGAAGATATTTTGGCACTCTTCATACTTGACGCTAGAAAAGTTCTTGTTGTTTGTTTAAGGGAGATTCAGTATGAAACAGCCAGACCTCATACATTTTTAGAGATCACTTGCAAAAAATCTTAAATCGGAAAAAATTAGCTTTGAACGATTTTTAAAATAAAATTGAAAATTTGCAAACATTTCCATGAAGTAAAATGTTCAAAAAGGCAACGAATTATAGAAAAATATCGCTAGTCACACGCCGAAATCATGTCGTTAAATTCAATAACTGCAAGAATGACAAAATCTCTTTGGTATTTACAATTTTTTATTTCTTTTTTTTTGGGTCAAATCAATTTATTAACGACCTTGCAGCATTTTACCAATTTCCGACTGATTTAAATCAGTTTTCAAACTACTTTCCGGTTTTTGCACGATTAATCGAGTACATGGCAACTCTTCTTGCACATATGAAGTGTACTTTAAACTTTTCAGGATCCTGAGATCCCACTCAAAGTAACTGCAACATAAAGGTAGGCAAATAGTTGATTCCCATTGGAGTTTAAACAAATCTGGTAATTGTTTCCAAGACAATATAAACTTAGGGTACCATTATGCACATGAGCTATTGCCCAGAGTGGGTGCGGTAGCAAATAGCAACCAAAGTATGATTGAATGTAATACATGGAAATATTCAAGGATATTTTTCTATTAATAAAATCCTTAGCAGTCGGTTATACTGCTCTTTTTTATTTTGCCTTAACGAACTCAAACTTGCAAAAACTCGCCGTATTGCACACTCGTATATTTTTAGGACGCAGACAACAATCGCGTGAAGCACTTCCAAAATATTTCTCTCACACATGGCATATTTACTGGTAATTTTCAACTGTCCAAATACCCAAATTTGGGAGTGTGGAATATCAATGTCTCAATCGATGGTTCCTATGGTTATTCCAGCTCCAAAACTATCCAAATTAAAAACTATATTCTGCCCAAGTTCAGTGTTTATCTAGAGACTCCCTCAGTCATTTTAAAGGATGACGGTTACATTAGAGTAGTGATGTACGCCAAGTATACTTTTGACAAGCACGTAGAAGGGAACGCAACAGTTGAGCTGTGGAATAGCGACAAAGACTTGATTTTACAAAGCCAACAGTTGGACATACAAAATTTGGGGTTTGTCGACTTTAACCTGAAAGCTATTAAGGATGTCGACAAATACGAAAACTCAGATGTAGTTATCAGAGCTTATTTAACTGAAAAATACACGGGTTTAACTGAAGAGGAAGAAAAATCTATAAATTTACAATCACAGCGCTATTTTATAGGGGTACCCTCTCTACTAATAGAATTTGAAAATAATAAACCGTATAGTATTACAGTCTATGTTACACATTTTACTGGAGCAACCGTTCGGGACGGCAAAACGCCCGTCACATTGACTCATGGCGGCAAAATATACGAGTCATTTTTAGATAAAACTGGGGCAGCTACATTTGAGTTTGACTATGTTGAAGATGCGAATTATCACTTTCAATATAAGGACGCCGACCTACTGTATCCAGTTATTGAAACACGTCCCACTTTGATGTTAAACAACCGAGAATACTATTGCCGACTGAAGTTGGTGGATAAAAAGTGAGTAGCATGAGATATATTTTTGTTGTTGTAAATTTAACTGATAATATTTAAAAATAACCTAAATAGACAATTGAAATATTAACAAATTAGGTCAATGGCAATAAGTAGGCATTTGTTTGCGATTAATAATTATATTTTTATTTCAAATTTATTTTCTTGAAAGGAAACACAAATTAATTTACTGTTATATGTTATAATCCAAGCTAAAACCAAAAAACGGCAAGGAAATTTTTTATAATTCTAAGAAATATTTTTAAAGGTGGAAAGATATAAAAGCTATTTAATAATAATTTATGTTACAAACAAGTTGTACAGTAGATACAGTATAGTACAGTGCAGTACAGTACAGTACAGTACAGTACAGTACAGTAGAACACATGTACACGATACACAAATTACTTGTAGCTGTTTATCAGTTATTTAACTGAAACAAAAATCAATTTATTTATACTTTGCTCCTCTACATTGATGAACATGTCTTTATGCCTTATAAGTCTCATCTGCACTGTAGAAATACAATTTTTTTTTAATATCCCTCCACTTTAAGATTAAAACTCGGAAAACCTGTCCAGATCGAGGTCACGTCTATTCGCAATATTCCCTATTTGATGTACATCATGATGGGCCATGCCAGTCTCATACGACCGGAGTACATTAAAGTGCCGCCTAATCAAAAATCTCACATCATCAGCATCACACCCACAATTGAGATGATACCCCGGTCGTTTATTTATGTGTTTTACGTACACAATGGCAATTTACGTTATGAAGAAATGACGTTAGATTTTCCAAGAGAGTTTGAGAATCAGGTAAAACCTTAAGATTAAACTATTTCTAATGAATAAAATTATTGTCTATTTCAGATCTCACTTTCAGCACCCAAACAAGCAAAACCAGGCGACGAAGTAACAATAACTGTGAATGCTCAACCGAATTCGTATGTTGGCATAATGGCTGTGGATTTGGGGGTTTATCTGTTAGATAGCTCATATGACTTAGATGCACATCATATATTGAAAGACCTGTTTGAAGAAGTTTCCTATTCTCCGGCCCCTTGCGCAGAATATCCTGGCGTAATATCCGGTCTAATAACATTGACCAATGCCTATTATCCCTGTCAAAATCAAAACTGTAAGCGATGATATCATAAATTTTGAAACGTATTTAAAAATGTTTCTGTTCTGGTAGCTCGTGTAACAGTCCAAGGTGTTTCGCAGGTAAATCATCGTTTTCGACAAAAATTTCCCGAAACTTGGATATTTGATAACTATTTCATGTAAGTGAATGATTAAATAGTCGCTGCATAAAACGCTTACCTGAATATATGCCCTTTTAGAAATGACACCGAGACCAAAATAACTTTACAAATACCCGACGCCATCACCACTTGGCGTATAACGGCTTTTTCCAATAACGCTGTTACGGGATTTGGAATAGTTGACGGGCCCACTGATATCACCACCATACAAACATTTTTCATATCCCTCAATCTTCCATATGCTGTGAAGCGTGGCGAAATTGTAACGATACCGATAACGGTATTTAACTATTCCAATCAGACCTTGGACACGGAAGTGATTTTGCTCAATACTGACAAAGAGTTCTATTTCATGGAGTCCAAGAGACAAGATGTGGAAAAGTCAAGTGATGAAGAGCAGCAGAAGAAAAAAATCGGCATTGCGGCAAACACGGGGAAAACGGTGAAATTTCTTATATTTCCCATTAAATCGGGTGCAGTAAATATTAAGGCTGTGGCCGAGACTCCTTTATATTCAGACGCTGTATTGCAAAAACTTAAAGTTGAACCTGAAGGTGTTCCCAAACAGCAAAATCAGGACTTCTATTTAAGTATTCCAGAGGGCGAGAAAATATCCTCCACTTTAGAGATCACAGATCCAGTGGAGAGTGTACCCGATTCCGAGTATGTGACCTTCTCGGTAGGTGGCCATTATTTAGTACCAACTGTGGATAATTTTCAGGATCTTATCCAAATGCCTACCGGCAGTGGTGAATTAAATATAATGAAATTTGCACCCAGTGTTTTAATACTACAATATCTGAAGGTTAATAGAAAGTTATTGAAAGAAAAGGATTTGGTTGAAAGTCTAAAATCTGCAATAGACGTTGGCTACCAAACACAATTGGCTTATCGTCACGACAATGGGGGCTACAGTGTTTATGGCATGGCATCCACTAAAGAACCCAGTACTTGGCTCACCGCTTATGTGGTACGTTATTTTATTAAAGCCTCAGAGTTCGTGGATATTGACTCCGCCTTAACTGACTCTGATTTGGAATATTTGGCCAGTCAGCAAACAGAGGAAGGAGCATTTTCATGTACAGGTTGTTTGTTCCACCAAAAGCATGAAGATGGATATGGACTCACTACCCTGATATTGTTAACCTTCTTGGAAAATCAGGTAGGTATTAAAGAAATAAATCTACTGAAAAGCTGACTTGAATATGTTGGCAGTAAAAATTTAAATTTGTAACTCCTACTACTCCATGCCAGTCACATACATACGAGTATATGACAAATTTTTTCTCTTTATTTGATATTTACTTTAAATAACATGATTTATCTTTTCAGAAAACTGCCAATAAATATCAAGAAGTCATCGGTCGTGGTATAGACTTTTTAAAATCAAATTTAAATAACGTTAATGATACTCGTCAATTATGTTTAACGGCAGCTGTTATGAAACGAGTCAAGCTTCATGGCTCCGACATTCTCATTGATAAGCTAAACCAGCTGAGCAAGGAAAACAAAGGACGCAAATGGTGGTCGGCAGAGGATCAGAATTCAGCCAATGATATAGAAGTAACAGCAAACGCTGCTCTGACTCTGTTGGACACCCCGGGAGATCACACTTCAATTCTCAAATGGCTGATAGAACAAAGAAATGCCAATGGTGGATTTTTATCTTGCTATGACACCGTGGCAGGAATGGAAGCGTTGGTGAAATTTTCCGAAAAGTATTCAAATATCGATAATGTAAATCTAAAAGTATCGTATAGTGCCATGAATGAGCAGGGAAATGAAATAGCAAGTGATGAGTTCCTTGTGGACTCGAATAATGTTTTACATTTTCAAAGACACGAGGTAATTTTAGCAATTTGCTTTTGTTTTCCATGATATAGTTTTGAACTGACTAAGTTTTTTGTAGTTACCAAGAGGCGCACGCCAAGTAACGTTCACAATGCAGGGAAACGGTGCTGCCCTAGTGCAACTCAATCAACAATACAATGTTGATAATGTTGATAATGTAAATGAATTCCGACATTTTAATATTGAAGCAAACCCGTTATTGAAAAACGATGCTGAATATATTCTAGAACTGTGCTTCACTTATTTGGCTGATACAGGCATTCCCAAAGATACCACGAACATGGTGATAATGGAAGTTAATTTACCATCTGGCTTCCGTTCCGAGGCAGAAAATAGTTTCGCTTTGAAAAGAAATGCTGTGGTGAAAAATGTTGAAATGAAAAATTCTGATTCTGTAGTTGTCTTGTATTTAGATAAATTAATAGCAGATGAGAAATATTGCCTCGAAATACCGCTCGATAAAGTGAATGAAGTGTTGATGCCTAAGCCGGCAGCCATTCTCATGTATGACACTTATAATTTAACTCGTTCGAATACAGAGTTTTACAGCATTAATTGTACTAATATTTCCTTGGTCTCGTGCAAAACGGGCCTAACTCTCACAGATAATTTGTAACTTTAATAGAAACTGTAATAATTGATTGTTTTTTAAACTGTTGTTTTTTTTTTTTTTTACTTTTGTGGGACATTTTGGTGACGAATTGTATCACTAAAAAAATCACTTTCACTAAAACTAGCAGGGGGCCTTTTTCCTTTTTGGTGGTGGAATTGGAATATAGAGACGCATTTAGATTTTTATACACTTTCAAACACTTCGATTAACAATCGTAAATCGTTTTAATATTGAATGTAAATACCACAGGGTGTTTTTTTAATGTTATTGAATGTAACGTATATGTGTGTTTATATAAGGGGTGGTCCAACCATAAGACACGATGTTAATTGTGAGCCGCAGCTTAACGTCAAGTTTTTGCCCAGCTTAATTTGACATTTCTTTGTTTCAATGTTTGACAAATTCAACCCCAATTGAGCAGCGCGTAAAAATTTTTGAAGGTCTCTTTCGGAAACGGACACTGCGTGAATATTTTGGTCAGCACACATTTATGTTAGCAAACAGAATTGCCGCATTTGAGCAAATGAGAATACATGCCGCAGCGACAATATGGCCAATATTTTGTTTCGCTTTTAGTTGTCATAGACCATTCTACGACAAATAAAACTGTTAAGGTAAATCTTTGAAAAGATTATTTTATTTACAATTAACATCTTGAGTTTTCGTTGGATCGCCCTTCGGTTTCATTGGAAAACATATACAATTGCTCTATTCACAAGCCTCGATGTATCGTTTTAAGCTGTAGGCAAAAAATAATTAAAAAAAAAATATTTTACAAAAATAATCAGTTTTGTTTCAAATAGCCTTTTCAACTACGACCTTAAGGGGCGTAATTACAACTTCGTGTTAGTTAAAAGTAATATCTATTATTATAGTATTGAGAAAGAACAAAGAATTGTCCATGTCAATTTTTTCATATTACTTTGAAGGCGAATTTGCTTTCTATCACATGGAGGCATTGATCCAGACATCACAAGTACGCAGCAATGCAGATGAAAAAAATTCGATATATCCAACTTGGCTTTGTGCTCTCTTGTTTTCCATTTATTTCTTAAACTGCTGGCAATACCAACGATATTTATAATGTAGAGGTGTTTCAATTTCATTAAAAAGGCAATTTTTTTCATCACTGTGGAGTGAATAAGTCCGAGACCACAGAACATATACGGCTGAACATATTCTACTAAGAGAATATAATACACTGATCATCAAAGATCACGACAAGAGTTTCAACTGTTATATAATATTATCGTGGAGATATTCGACGTTTAAATTCGCCGCCTAGTGTTTATAAGATAATTAAAGCAAAATAAAAGCCAACAGCTTAAAACAGGTTGAATAAATTGAATTAAAGGTATGAATTGGGCAAATGACTACTTACGGTGCTGCATAGACTGTCATAAATATATGCATATTTATTTATAGCATATTCGCATATATCGCACTCTTCTAAAGCTAAATATGCAAACTTTTTCCAATGAAGTCGTGGTAAAAATTAATGAGACTATTCATGAAACAAGTTTACTTTTGGGTTATAAAAACAGACTTGAAATAAAAGAAAAAAGATTATTAAAATTGATTTTTAATTAGCATTTTTAGTATTTAATCCCCAGTTGAGTACAACGTTTGCCAACTTCGGGACTTAAAACACCTTTTTTTAAATTAATTTTTTTTATAATGAATACTTTTTGTTGGACTAACTGCTTGTGTATAGTATTTTTGGCACTTGGAGTAAATTCTGAAAGGTAAACTACAGCTCCTATTTGTTACAGACGTTAAATAATTATTATTTCTCTTAGTTACTACACGATAAATGCACCGGGAGTGATAAAATCAAATCGTAAATATTCAGTTGTCGCAGCTCTGCATGAGGCCACCGAGCCGTGTTCAATACGTGTTGGTATTGAAGGACCCAATTACAAGGACTTCAAAGATGTTAACTTGCAGCCATTTGAATTTCAAGTTGTAGAATTTTTTCCCAAAAAACTCCAAGAAGGAGATTATCATTTGACATCTGAAGGTTTAAGCGGTTTGGATTTCAAAAACGAAAGTATTGTACAAGAAATCGTATATGAGGGCCCGAAAATTTACATACAAACCAATAAGGCTGTTTATAAACCTCAAGATTTTGTATTCTTCCGCTTTCTTATATTGGATGAACATACCAGACCTTTGAATATTGAAAGTCCTATACGTGTAGAGATATTGGTGAGTTCAATTTTAAATATAATAATATTAACAATATATTTTTTCCCATTGAGAATTCTAAATAAGTGTCATAAAAAGTGTAGTATGAAGAGTCCAAAATATGTATTTTAAAATCAAGTAGGACCAATTTTTATAAATGAAATATGTATATATATATATATATATATATATATATATATATATATATATATATATATATATATATATATATATACATATTTATTTTGATCTAAGAAAAAAGAAGATAAAGCTGTAAAGGAAAGTGGGGAATATCCTGAACAGTTATGAAAATAGTTCAGGGGCTGACATAACCCACACCCCGTACAAAAACACATATGTAAATAATCTCAAACCTGTATGCAAAGAAACGAAAAAAGCTCTTATTACTTCAATATGGAATTGAATATTTTATAAAAACCAATAGTTTAATGTTGTTGTTTAGAAACGAAAAAGATGTATATGCTTTCGAAGAAAACCCGTAAGTATTGAGTTTAAAGATATTAAATTTGAATGCGTCACTACAAACAAACGTTCCGTTATCTATTTCATATAACCACCAAAATATATGGAAAATGGTTGATCATAAAAGCCATCCCAGCAACTTTCCGTTAATTTTTACCGCTAAAAATGCTATTATATTAATTTTCAACTACTATATCTTTTGAATGGATCTGCCGATTCCCACCTAATTGATCAGATACATGATTTCGAATTTTTTTACACCCTCCAAAAAAGAATTGGAGGGTAAATTCACTTTGTCCTTCCGTTTGTAATGCAGCGAAATATGCATCTGAGACCCAATAAAGTATATACGAGAATATTCTTGATCAGTGATGAAATCTAAGACGATCTTAGCATGTCCGTCAGTCCGTGGAAATCACGATTCAGTCCAAACGAAAAAAGCCAGTATCTTGAAATTTGGTTTAAATATATATTGAAGGATAGAACAGATCAAGTTTAGAAACAGGCTAAATCGGGCCAGAGGGAAAAAAGTTCCCCTAAGAAGAACTAAACCAACCTCTAAAAAAACAGCATAATTTTAAAATTTTTTTTTTGTAATTTTGTTAAGCAAATGATATACTTTTATGTCAAAGAAAAAAGAAGATAACGAGCTAAACTTGGAGCCATAAAATTTTAATCTTTAAACCCCGTACCCTTTAGTGGGCGTTATTACATATATGAAAAAATAGTGAACAAATTTAACAAATTGTTTTAATTTAGCCTACATTAGTTAAAAATAAAATTTTTAAGCCTTAATGAGGCAGCTGAGCCCCATTTCCCCCTAAATGAGCCTATAAAAATAAATAAAATAAATTTTACATCTAATTATTTCCGATTATTTTTGGAGTTTCATGGCAAAGGTTAAATGTCTCCCCTACGGCCCTTGCCAGAGAGACCCCGACAAAATACAGTTTTAGTACCCTTCAAAAAGAATTGGACCCCATAAAGTATATATATATATATGTATATATATATATATATATATATATATATATATATATATATATATATATATAAATATATATATATATATATATATATATATATATATATATTCTTGATCAGTGATGAAGTCTGAGACGATCTAGTATTGCCCACACCTTCGTCTGTGGAAAATATGATGTGGTCTATTTTTGGACCCCGCCCCCTTTAGTGGTACAGAAATGTCTTAATTCCACCAAGTGAAAAATTTTCAATTTACTTATTAAATATTTGGAGGGTATTTAAGATCGACCCGGTCCAATATAACGTTTTTACTTGTTTTTAATTCCCTTTTTTCCAATTTTTACGTTCAAGAAATCCCACGAACTCATCAACAGATTTTGGATTTTTACTTACGAGTATCATGTCGTTCTGAATTAAAACGCTTTAGAAACAACTGCTTATATATATATATATATATATATATATATATATATATATATATATATATATGCATAATATATTCAATATAACATTTCGAAGACATTTTTCAACCGATAATTTTTTTTTATATAACGCAACCAGCCCCAACCTGATCCTCCCACTGTTTAATATATATATTTTCAGGACGCAGATAACAATCTTTATAAGCATTTCCAAAATATATCTCTCACACAAGGCATATTTGCTGGTCGTTTTCAACTGCTGAAATATCCAGTTTTGGGAACGTGGACCATTAATGTTGCTATCGATGGAACTTATGGTTATTCTAGATCTAAAACTATTGAAGTATTAAATTATGTTCTGCCCAAATTCAGTATTCACCTTCAGACCCCCCTGGAAATTTTATTGGATGATGGCTACATTAAATTGGCGATGTACGGCAAGTACACATTTGACAAGCACGTAGAAGGTAATGCTACAGTTGAGCTGCGGAATGGTGATAGAAATTTGCTTTTAGAAAGCCAACAGCTGGACATACAAAACTTTCGGTTTGTCCACCTAAACCTTAAACCCATTAAGGATATCGACAAATACAATGAAGTATATGTGAAAGCTTATTTAACTGAAAAATACACGGGTACTACTGAACATGAAGAGCATCTGATAACACTACGACGACATGGCTACGATATTATCGTACTATACGATGAAATCGAGTTTGAAAATAACAAACCGAACAGTATAAAAATCTACGTGAAACATTGGACGGGGGCGCCTGTTTTAAACAGCAAAGCATTAGTCACTATGAAACATGGCGACAAAGTATACGAGACAATTTTGGATAGAACTGGTGCAGCTACATTTGTGTTTGATTATGTTCCAGACGCCGATTACGACTTTCAGTTCAGAGATTCCAGGCAAATGCTGCCTGCTTTGGTTTTAAAAAATCTAGAATACTATTGCCGACTAAAATTGTTGGATGAAAAGTAAGAGAGATGAAAAATATTTTTTATTTTTGTGCATTTAATTGAAGATGTTTTATGAAGAACTTTACTTTCCTTTCTGTTGCAAATCAGCTGTTTCGTTTTTGTATATACAAAAGCTGTACAAGCTTTTCTGCTCTGTTCTGTTACAATTCAACCTGGGAAAATCCAAAAAATTGCTAAGTAATTATAAGTGATAGAAACTACAGCTGGTAACTAAAAAGTGAATAAGCGAAGACACAAATAAAAATTGTTAGGAACGATCGTGTTATTGTATAGAAAATATGTCCCCAAAAGATATATAACGATGATGTACCAATGGGACGCTCGGAAATGACTTATTATTATTGTACAAAATTAATTATTATCCACTATATAGAAATGTTGGTTTAGGAAGACCTTTTTCAAGCTAACTAGACAAAATTTCTGAAATAATTTCAGAGCATAAGTAATAAAACATTCAATCAAGCAACTTTAAAAGTTTCTAAATCAATTTTAGACCTTATATATAGCATGCCTTTTAAGCCCTAAAGCCATTATAATAATTTAACTTTATGTGGTCTGAAAAGGATGCCCTAGATCATCAATTGCGCACAGTGGGAAATACATCTACACTCATCCCCATCATACCACCATGACCTTTAATATCTACAAAAAAATTGTTCTTTAAAAACATTTTTTATTTCAATAGTATATATTTTCAGTTCATCCCATTGGTAATATTTCATTAAATATTTCCCACACTCACGTTTTGTGTCTTTGCTTTTGGGTCATTGAAACAGCTAACGATATAAATATTAGAATATTAGCGAGAAGACTTTTATACTGCATAATTTTAAGCCATCTAAAGAAATCAATAAAAACTGCAATAAAACGATGTACAAATAAATAATTTCTGAATTAATGCACTTACATACATGAATGCACGAGTATGTAATAGTTTTTTATTTCAAGTAATATTAATAGAATAATCAAATAAAAATTATTTTGTTCCTACAAAAATTGATGCTTTAACTTCTTTTTGTTTGTTTTCCGTATCCCATTTCCAATACAAATAACTTCAAACATATATATTTGTGCTTTTTCATTATTTGGCCACATTTATGGGGAAACCCTTTTTTTAAGTTTTTGTTAAACATATGTACTAACACGGACTACAGAAGACGAATGTACTAAAACTAAGTAGCACAACGGAACAGAAGAGAAAGTAGCGACTACTGAAGCTTCAAGTAGAAAATTTCAAAGTTACCCAAGTAGACTAGTCGAAATTATTGTGAATAGGTTGATGTTTGCATTATTTACTTAGTCAACTAAAGCAAAAATATAATCAGTTCTGCTGTGCTTTTCTACATTGCGATAGATTCTTTTCAACTGTGTGATTTATATCAAAATTTGCTCTACAAGGGCCATATATACATTAAAAGAACAATTTCTTTAATAACTCTACACATTTCAGACTAAAACTTGGAAAACCTGTGCAAATCGAGATCACGTCTAGTGTCGACATTCCCTATTTGATGTACATCATGATGGGCCATGGTAGTGTCATACGAACGGAGTACATTAAAGTGCCGCCTAATCAAAAATCTCACGTCATCAGCATCACACCCACAATTGAGATGATACCCCGGTCGTTTATTTATGTATTTTATGTACAAAATGGCAGTTTGCGCCATGAAGAAACGACGTTAGATTTTCCAAATGAATTTGAAAATCAGGTAAATTCCCGTACTATTCAAACAACAAGTTATTTATAATAAATAAAACTATCGTCAATTTTAGATCTCACTTTCAGCACCACAACAAGTGAAACCGGGCGAAAATGTCACTATAACCGTCAATGCTCAACAGAAGTCGTATGTTGGCCTAATGGCTGTAGATTTGGGTGATTACCTGTTGGATAAGTCGTACGACTTAGACAGACATAAAATAATGGAAGAGCTGGTGGAAGAACATTCGTATTCTCCGATAGATTCAGCAGAATATCCGGGCATAATATCGGGCTTAATAACACTGACAAATGCTCATTTTCCATATCGAGCTTTAGCCGGTAAGTGGCAATATTATAGATTATGTGACGTATTCAAAATGTTGTCCCTTCTAACAGCTCCTACAAAGGCCAAAAGTGATATACCGACAATTGATCGCTTTCGACAAACGTTTAGCGAAAACTGGATATTTGACAACTATTTAATGTAAGTGAACGCGAGAGTATTTGTTTAATTGGTATTACTACTCCTCAATAATATATTTGATTATTAAATGTTGCAATCGAAGATCGCATTCGACTTATTTTAATAAAATAGATCAAACCGAAATAATATATTATAGCCCACCCAATTCATGGAAATTATTAATTTCTGATTTAACAAATTTTGTATAGAATCCATTTATATTTTTAATTAATTAAATCTTATAAACATTTATACTATTTCTATTGCATTTAAAATCGATAAAATAACCCAAAGATTTTCTCTACACTTTTCGCCACTAAGTGAACAATACGGTCTGCCTAGGCCACGATTGAAAAAGCGAAACAATATTTCGTAATTATTTAAAATAATTTGGCATTGCGACACCGTATGACATTTTGTGTCGCCGCAACAAATACGGTCGTATGTACTAAAGGCAATGTTTGTCAATTTCGACTATTTCGTTGTGGGGCATTTCCTTCCAAAGTGCATCATTTTGAAATGACAACACAAATGCGATGTCGCGACATGCCTCAGTTTGTTGTCAGCATTAGTTTAGTAATGGGACTATTTTGCAAGATATTTATATTATTTTTTAAAAAGTCGCTTTGGACGGTTTGAAAAATAATTTGGTTTGGTTTTGTTAATCTGGTGGATCGTTCTGATCTACCAGGTTTATCTTATGCAGTTATAAAGGATGTGATATTAATTGCTTAATATTCCACTGACAGCATTATTTAACTTTTTTCAGGAGTACAAGCGAAGTGCCTAATTTAGCAGCTGGAGTACATGATGATTCGAAATCAGTTACCAGCATTAACCAAGAATCATCCATGGCAGCCGATATAATTAATTCTGGACGAACGAGGCGCAGCAAGCGTTCAAGCCGTTTTAGTGCAATTGTATATGCGTAAGGAAACATAATCATAAAATAACCATTCGCTGCTTTTAGACTTTTGGATTTATAAGTAGAACGAAGACCGTGAGGACAGACTTTTAAAGTATACGAGAATTGTTGGAATTGCATGTGTGTGTGTGTGTATGTGAAAGTAACAACAATCCAAGAATAAAAACACCGTTTTTGATGTTGGAAACACGACATATACTGGACTTCAATATTCTAGTTGCTTTTAATTCCCAAAAGCATAACCATAAGATCCATCTATTGTAGCATTAATCGTCCATGTTCCCAAAAGAGGATATTTTAGTAGTTGAAAATGACCAGTAAATATGTCATGTGTGAGAGAAATATTTTGGAAATGTTTATAAAGCTTGTTATCTGCGTCCTGAACATATTTAATATACAGTCAAAGAGTCAGTTTGGAGTTCGTTGCGTTATAAAAAAAGAAGAGAAGAACTCATTGTTTCTTATATTGAATTCTATTAAGAAATGTTGTCCGTGAAGGGTTTTAATTCATAAAGACTTGATAATTATTTCAAGATACATGGGAAAACCAACATCAATATAATTCCCCAACTTACAAACTAAAGCTGAGCATCTGTTTCCGAAAGCCGTCACACTTTGATAATCAGTAATCTTGAGTATTTTTAGCAATTTCTCAAATATGTTCGTTGAAAATACTCTACCTGCAATTGAGTGCTTACATGCCATCTACAAAAAAGTGCACGAAACTCAATACATTGAAATTTTTTTTTATTAAACATACGTCAGCAATAGATTTTACCAGTAAAGTTGTTTATTGTATGGTGTTCAATTTTATTTGATAACGTGCGATGAATCATTCTAATCAAATTATTATATTAATTTGCATACCGAAAAGAATAACCCATATCGGCTTGCAATATAAATTTATTGTTTATTTCGTCAACAAGTTCTTCACATAATTTGCATTTCTGTCAGACTCCTACGCAATCGTATTGGAACTTAAGACTTTAAAAACAATCAAGTTGCAAGTGTAAATGTAGTTTCAATGCAATGTTTTCCACACAGTGAACCATATTGCAGTCCAAGCATGAGATTTGCATTTTTTTTTTCAATAAAAAAAGTATAATTGCCATAAAGTTCAAAAAATTAAATAGTTTATATATACTGGCAAACAACTTTGTATGCGGAAATTTAGAAAAACAGATCAATGGTCAAAAGCAACATTTTAAAAACAAGAGTTGAAAAAATATATTTTGTTTAAAAATTGACAGAGGACATGGCATGGAAGTTGATATGGTACAAGTGCGTTCTATAATTCCAGCCTTGGCCGAATACAATCAATATTTTAATACCACGTTGCAGTTTACATACATCATTTAAAAAGTTAATGCTCATTTCCATCACCTTTTGATTTGTTTGCTCACGACCGTTTCATCTGCTTGTTTGCATTTAATTGATTTATTCTCTTTCAGCAATGACGCCCAAACCAAATTGACTTTCCAAATACCCAACGACATAACAACCTGGCGTATAACGGCTTTTTCTATCAACGCTGTTACAGGTTTCGGAATAGTTGACAAGGCCATTGATATCGCCACCATGCAAACCTTTTTCATATCCCTTAATCTTCCGTATGCTGTGAAGCGTGGCGAAATTGCAACTATTCCAGCAATATTATTTAATTATTCCAACCAAACCTTGGACACTGAAGTTATTTTACAAAATCCCGATAAGGAGTTCTATTTCATGGAGTCCGAGAGAAACTATTTGAAGAAGTCAGCTGATGAACAGCAGCAAAAGAAACGAGTCGTCATTGAACCAAACAAGGGATATACTGTGAAATTTGTTATTGTTCCCTTCAAGTCGGGCGAAATAAATATTGGTGTTGTAGCCAATAGCGCTTCATACTCGGATGCTGTATTGCAAAAACTTATAGTCGAGCCGGAGGGTGTGCCTATACAGCAAACTCAGGAATTGCATTTAAGCATACCGGAGGGTGAAAAAATATTGTACACTTTAGAAGTCACAGATCCAGTGGAGAGCGTACCGGGTTCCGAGCATGTAACCTTCTCTGTGGGTGGTCATTGTATATTGCCAACAGTGGATGATTTTGAAAACCTGTCAAAGATGACTTCTGTCACTAGTGAACAAAATATGATCAATTTTGCACTCAGCGTCTTAGTATTACAATATCTGAAGGTTAATGGAAAATTAACGAAAGAAAAAGGTTTAGTTGAGAGTCTGCAGTCAGCAATTGAAGTTGGCTACTATATACAATTGTCATATCGTTATAAAGATGGAGGATACAGTGCTTTCGGTCCGGAAACCGATGAAACGCCCAGTTCCTGGCTCACCGCTTACATGGTGAGATATTATATTAAATCTTTACAATTCGTAGACATTGAGGCGAGTATAATTGAGACTGATTTGGAATATTTGGTCAGTCAGCAAACAGAAGAAGGAGAGTTTTTGTGTACAGGCTGCTTGTTCCACCAAAAAAGTGAAGATAAATACGGACTAACAGCCTTCATACTGTTAACCTTCTTGGAAAATCAAGTGAGTATTGGTTGCCACAAAACATTTAGACCCGTTTACGGATTTCTTCTTTATATATTTTTCTCAGCAAAAAATTTAAACTAAGAAACAAAAATAATTGTGAGCAAAGGAAAATCCACACCACTTAAAATTGCAAACTTCCACACCAGAAGAAAATAGCACCATTTTCGAAAGCCAATTCACTTTCCTCATCAGTATCGATACTAAACTGATATTAACACACTTTAAATCCCTGTGTTCCCGTTAGATTTTTTGCTTTTTGTTTTTTGGTTCATCCCTTAAATTGATGTTGATTTTTCCATATTCATTTAAATATTTATCGTGTCTTTCGGAATAAAAAATAATAAAAAAAAAATTTATTTTCTTTTGAAAAATTCTCAAACGATTGAGTTTTAAGTGCTCAAGAAGAAAAAATATACATGAGTATATGAATTACAAAATATTATAATTTAATTGCAAATTATAAGGCTTACAATACTTTACCCTAATGTCATTCAAAATCTTCGAAGCTGTATATAAAGAATACATTTTTTTCTTGGGATTTTTTACAGGACAACTTTATTATTTACTTGAAATATCTTCATTTGTATTTGCAGGAAATTGCCAATAGGTACCAAAAAGTCATAAAAAATGGTACACGGTTTTTAAGATCAAATTTAAATAATATTGAAGGTGCTCGTCAATTGGCTCTAGTGGCAACTGCTATAAAACGGTCCAAGCAGCGAGGCGCCGAAGTGCTCATTGGTAAGCTGAATAAGCTTAGCAAACAACGTAAAGGACTCCGATGGTGGCCATCAGAGGATCGGAGTTCATCCGGTGACGTAGAAGTAACAGCAAACGCTGCTCTGACTGTGTTGGAGACCCCGGGAGATCATATTCCCATTCTAAAATGGCTGATAAAACAACGAAATGGCAATGATAGTTCTATGGCCTCCTACGACACCGTAGCAGGAATGGAAGCGTTGCTGGAATTTTCCGAAAAATATTCAAATACCGATAATATGAATTTAAAAGTATTGTATAGTGCCAAGGATGAACAAGGAAATGAAATAGAATCTGATGAGTTTCATGTGGACTCTAAGAATGTTTTACATATTCAAAAACACGAGGTGATTTTAACGACTTGTTTTATTTTTCCTAGTTCATAGGTTTGAATTAACTCCTTTTAATCTTTTTATTTTTTAGTTATCAAGAGGCGTACGCAAAGTAACATTTGCGATGGAGGGAATGGGTGCCACCTTAGTACAACTCACTCAGCACTACAACGTTGATACTGGGCAAAAATATCGTTATTTTAATATTGAAGCAAAGACCGCAATGAAAACCAAAGATGACTATATTTTAGAACTGTGTTTCACTTATTTGCCAGATACAGGCATTCCCAATGATACGACGAACAGAGTGATAGCCGAAGTAATTTTACCCTCTGGCTTCCGTACTGAGCTAGAAAACAGTTTGGCTTTGGTAAATAATAGCCTGGTACGAAAGGTTGAGACAAAAGATTCTGATTCTGTAGTTTTCTTGCATTTGGACAAATTAATAGCAGATACGAAATATTGCCTCGAAATACCGCTTTATATAGTGAGCGAAGTGTTGATGTCTAAGCCGACAGCCATTTTCATGTATGACAGTTATAATAGAACTCGTTGGAATACACAGATTTACAGCGTGTAAGCGGCCTCCATGTCCTTAGTCTCATGTACTCGCATGCATAATTTTAAAGTTACAGGAGAAGTAAAAAATGTAATAAAAATTGTAATTATTGTCTGTTTCTTAAACCGTTTTTTTTTATAATATTGGAGTATATGTTGGCAATGAGTTGTATTTGTATGAAAAATCACTTTTAGAATAAATACCAGTTGGGGCTTTCTCTACGACAACAACGATTTTTTTGTTAAAAGCGTCCAAAGTGGATTATAGAAACATGGGAAATTATCCATAAAATTTAGCATTTCAGTTAGAAATGCTAAATTTTATTTTTTCATATCTTAGACCAGCATTCAGGGGATGACCCCTATATATGCAATGTATTGCGCCGGTACTGAAAACGAGGGGATAGTGTAGAGGGTACAGATTAGGAAAGATTAGAAGATAGACAGTTTTTTTTTTTTAGCTATTTCAACCTTTTACTTCGCCGGCTAATTTTTGCTACAGGGCCGACGAAGGTGGGTGCTGTTACTCTGCTTTTTAGTACATGATAGTGTCAGCCGCTGCCAATTATGTTCAGTGACCAGTGACTATGCCTTCATCATTGAAACAGGCTGGCAACAACTAACACAACCACGCACTAATGCTGATCAGAAGAATTCCACACAATATTCATGACTCAGCGCGGGATTGAATTCAGGACCCTCCGTTTCATAGTCTCATTTTCTACTACTTCAGCCAACAGCACCCTCAAGTAAAAGTATTTTAGAGTTATACGACTATTTTGGTTGTAGGAGAAAATAACATACTGGTCATTTTAAGACAAGAGTTTCATTTTGTTCGAAAGTGTTACATTCGTAAGATTCGACATTTTAATACGCCAGCTAATGATTCTTAGAAAATCACATCTTTATGTGTGTATATTCGAAATGATAACAATAATGCGATTCTACACCCAACGACTTCCCTAACGTGCAGCACAGGTCTAAATCATAGATAGCGGTTGGTTATCTCAGTTTTTTGAAAATAAATATGCACACTTATTCCAATGAAACAGTTGTAATTGGAAAAAAATATATAAAAAAATTAGCTATGAAACTATTCACGAAACAAGTTTACTTTTACAGTCAGTACATCACCGACTTGAAATTAAAAGCATTATTAATGTTTTTTAATTTGCAAGTTCAGTTTTTAATTCTCAATTGAATAGAACGGTTGCTATTTACGGAGCTTAGAGACACAATTTAATTTTTTTTTCCAGAATGAATACGTTTTGTTGGGCTAACTGCCTGTGTATAGTATTTTTGGCACTTGGAGTAAATTCTGAAAGGTAAACTACAGCTCCTATTTGTTACAGACGTTAAATAATTATTATTTCTCTTAGTTACTACACGATAAATGCACCGGGTGTGATAAAATCAAATCGAAAATATTCAATTGTCGCAGCTCTGCATGAGGCCACCGAGCCGTGTTCAATACGTGTTATGATTGAAGGGCCCAATTACAAAGATTTCAAAGATGTTAACTTGCAGCCATTTGAATTTCAAGTAGTGGAATTTTTCCCTAAAAGACTCGAGGAAGGAAGTTATTATTTGAAGGCTGAAGGTTTAAGCGGTTTGGATTTCAAAAACGAAAGTATTGTACAAGAAATCGTATATGAGGGCCCGAAAATTTACATACAAACCAATAAGGCTGTTTATAAACCTCAAGATTTAGTATTCTTTCGCTTCCTGATGTTGGATGAGCATATGAGACCTTTAAGTATTGAAAGTCCTATACGTGTGGAGATATTGGTAAGTTTAATTTGGAATAAGTCTTAGAATACTAAGGGCTGCTGTTAATTTCTCAAAAAGTTGCATACAAAAATATATAATGGACTGTTGTAAAAGTGGTTAAGCCACAAAGAAAAATTGTACAATCGCAAGCTTAAGCAAGGAAAGTCTGTAAAAGTCAATAAAAACAACATCGTCCGACCTTTTAAAGTATTTAAATTAACTCACTTATTTTCGATACACACAATTTCAATTTTGTTCTTTTAAATAATATATATCTGAAATCAACGAAAATTACAAAAAGTACTACATAAACAATCTCATGCCTGTAGACCAAGAAAAGTAAGAACGAAAACAGCTCTATTTGTTTCAAAATAGAATAGACGAAAGCTTTAGAATATTTTTTAATGTTGTTGTTTACAAACGAAACTTAATTTAGAATATGCTAATGTTTTGGAAAGCCCGGCTAATTGCGCTTACTTGGCGGCTATGCGAACATTTTTCGCTTTTCAAGTTTTAAAACACTCATGTTTTTCACTAATACATGTTCACTTTAAAAATTTGATATGAGTTTGTTTTCAAATTCTCTTTCCAAATGAGTATTACAAATTACAGGTAAGAAAACAGCTGATATCAGTTGTAATAAATAACTTTGATGTTCTGCCACAACTTAAATGCACTGCCACAACCACGTTTTGTATTGTAGTGTTTGTTGTATTATACATATACTTACATATAAATATTATTTTATTACACATTTCGAATGTATAATTAATTAAAGTAAAGTAACATGTTTGTCGATAAAAAATTTAATAGACAGTTTAATGTGTTTGTGGTTTATAAGAAGCCATGAAATTCTGTGGAATATGAGATAATGATTTTTAAATTAACGCCTATTGCCGGAGAAAGAAAATATCTTGAAAAACAAAATTGCTTAGAAATTGCGTGCAGAATACGTCACAACTTGAGTGATTTTTAGCAACCCGTATGTGCGACAAACTTGAGAACAAATCGTGGTCGTGCAAACCAACTAAAGCATTAATTAATGAGATGAAATACCTGAACTGCATTTCCAAAATAAACATTAACAACAACACACTATTTTTTTTTTTTGCAAACGGAAGCAAACGATTATTTGAACAACTGAATTTGATGATTCAGTTTTTTAGTTTTCCCCAAGGATGTTCGATTTTAATGCGTCTCTACCAAAACAGCTTAAGCGGCAAAAATATAATTTTACGAGAAAAGTTTTTAATTAAAATTGGTTTAAAACGAAGTAGGCTTTCTTTGAAGATTTGAAAATGTATGTTAAATGATTATTATAATATTTTCAACTCAATATTTTCAAACTTAAGCTCTTTCTATTTTTATTTAAAATATCTAATTTTTCAATATTTCGTCACTCCTTTCTGTGACTTCTTCAGCAAATTAAAAATTTTATTTGATTTGAAAAAATAATTAATGTCCTGAAGAAGTCACACAAAAGAGTGACGAAATATTGAAAAATAATTGTGGTATTCACACTTTGTGCTATTTAGCCATATTTTCATAAAGTCATAATATTTTAGATCAGTTTAAAAAAGTTGTTGTTGTGCTGCATACAAAAAAAGTCATAAAATAATAGCACTCTTTCAGGCATGTTTTTGTTTTGTCATAAAATAGCTCTCGAGATCTGAGTCGAAAGGCTGAAAATCTTTAGGTGACACGGCGATAGTATATTTTTGCCGCCGTTATGTCTGCACATTAAATCACATTTTTATAACATAAAAAAAAATTAAAAGAGAACTAAATCGCAAAAACTAAATATATACAAGTGAAAAATCTTTCTCGTTTAACTTACGTAGCTGGCAGCCACTGAACGTGTTTTCGTATGCCGCCGCAAAAAAAAGATGTATTCAGCTCATATCATATACTTGAGGCAGCCATTATGATGTCCAACATGTAGTTTTCACACAAACTGGTAATAATTTTACTTTTCTCACTAATTTTTGGCCTTTTCAAACAACTTTACTACAATTGCTTTAATTTTCTTTTGCTTTGATAACTGCTAATTACATCTGTGTTGTTATCTTATCAGCTGATTGATGTTTTAAATAGCATACTAAGTTATGACGGGTTGTTCACACTAGTCATATTTTTCGTACTATTATTTTCTGACTTATGGCTTTATGACTACAGCGTGAATACTCCAAAATATATTTAAAAAAAATAAAGAGGCCTTAAGCTTAAAACTATTAAAGTATAATAATAATTAAAATTAATTAGAAGAATTTTCCTTAAATGGTTTAAAATTGTTTGCAACTTTTTACCATTCCCTAATTACAGTCTTGAATATTGTAAGGACAATAAATCGGGCAATGATTTGTTGAATGCTTATCGACTATAATTTGAATATTTAGGATAAAAAAATATTCAAAAATAAAAATATAAATTTTCGTATTTTTGGAACTCAATATTAAGTGTCGTAATAGTTGCCCAAAGGATTTTTGTCAAGAACGCATTGTTAGTTGCACTACTCCATTTTATTTCAAACTTAAGTTATGAACAAATAATTGAGACAATAGTTCCTTTATTCGACCCAAGTTCGAATCTGCAATCTGCAAATTATTATATTATGAATTTTTATTAAATTCAATTTATTTTTATTAAGAGTGGAATATTAGAGTATTTTTATAATCATCAAACTAGTAGAACGAATCAGTACTGATTTCGGGCCCGCTACGCCATCTCATTAGTGTTCTTTGTCCAAATTTTTCCACTTTCACCGACGGTACTAGTCATTAGAAATATCAACTATTTAATCAATATTCTTAACGAAATAGAATATGAGAACGTCTTGTATTAATTTTTAAGTTAAAACATTTTTGGTTTCTCTTCCAAGAGAAATTTTATCCCCTTGGTTTAACACACTATGGCCATGAAATATATTTCGTCCAAGTTTTACCTTTATAATCTAAAAATGAAGTAATTCCCGGCAAAATATCCCTATACGCATCGTTTTGATATAGTTCTCGCACATTATTTCATATCTTCTCTCACTATTATCTACTTCCGGCGAAATGACCTACGGATGTACGGCTCATCTGTTGAGTTTTGGTCCTACTAATAATAAATAAATAAAACTACAACCTCACTGCTTCACTGTATAATCAATATTTTCAGGACGCAGATAACAATCTTTATAAGCATTTCCAAAATATATCTCTCACACAAGGCATATTTACCGATCATTTTCAACTGCTAAAATATCCAGCTTTGGGAACGTGGACCATTAATGTTGCAATCGATGGAACTTATGGTTATTCAAAATCTAAAACGATTCGAGTATTAAACTATGTTCAGCCCAAATTCAGAATGTATCTTGAAGCTCCCTCGGAAATTTTATTGGATGATGGCTACATTAAATTGGCGATGTACGGCAAGTACACATTTGACAAGCACGTAGAAGGTAATGCAACAGTTGAGCTGTGGAATGGTGATAGAAATTTGCTTTTGCTAAGCCAACAGCTGGAGATACTAAATTTTCGGTTTGTCCACCTAAACCTTAAGCCCGTTAAGGATATCGCCAAATACAATGATGTATATGTGAAAGCTTATTTAACTGAAAAATACACGGGTACTACTGAACATGAAGAGCATCTGATAACACTACGACGACATGGCTACGATATTATCGTACTATACGATGAAATCGAGTTTGAAAATAACAAACCGAACAGTATAAAAATCTACGTGAAACATTGGACGGGGGCGCCTGTTTTAAACAGCAAAGCGTTAGTCACTATGAAACATGGCGACAAAGTATACGAGACAATTTTGGATAGAACTGGTGCAGCTACATTTGTGTTTGATTATGTTCCAGACGCCGATTACGACTTTCAGTTCAGAGATTCCAGGCAAATGCTGCCTGCTTTGGTTTTAAAAAACCTAGAATACTATTGCCGACTAAAATTGTTGGATGAAAAGTAAGTCTGATAAGACATATTTTAATTTTTATTAAAATAACTGCCTGTTAGCCCATGTCGAACGCTATCGTTCGATCGAATAAATAATATTTAAAACAAAAACAAATTTTTAAATTTGTTATTTATTCGATCAAGCAGAACTGTTGATATTTTATAACAATGTAAGTAGAAATTTTAAAAAGTAATTTAATATGTTCTGAATTGGTTGTTGAATCTTAACCACTTAGAGTTTTTTAATTGCGAGATTATTTTCAAAATACGCTCTACGGTGGAAGTACATCTTTTAATAACTTTCCCCATTTTAGAATAAAGCTGGGAAAGCCTGTCCAGATCGAGGTTACTTCTATTCTCAACATTCCCTATTTGATGTATATCATGATGGGCCATTCCAGTGTCATACGTACAGAGTACATTAAAGTGCCGCCTAATCAAAAATCTCACATCATCAGCATCACACCCACAATTGAGATGATACCCCGGTCGTTTATTTATGTATTTTACGTACAAAATGGAAATTTACGTTATGAAGAAATTACATTAAATTTTCCTGAGCAATTTGAAAATCAGGTAAATACTATCCAAACGATAAGTCAATTGTAATAAATAAAACTATCGTCAATTTTAGATCTCACTTTCAGCACCACAACAAGTGAAACCGGGCGAAAATGTCACTATAACCGTCAATGCTCAACAGAAGTCGTATGTTGGCCTAATGGCTGTAGATTTGGGTGATTACCTGTTGGATAAGTCGTACGACTTAGACAGACATAAAATAATGGAAGAGCTGGTGGAAGAACATTCGTATTCTCCGATAGATTCAGCAGAATATCCTGGCATAATATCGGGCTTAATAACATTGACAAATTCTCATTTTCCATATCGAGCTTTAGCCGGTAAGTGGCAATATTATAGATCATGTGACGTATTCAAAATGTTGTCCCTTCTAACAGCTCCTACAAAGGCCAAAAGTGATATACCGACAGTTGATCGCTTTCGACAAACATTTAGCGAAAACTGGATATTTGATAACTATTTAATGTAAGTGAACGCGAGAGTATTTGTTTAATTGGTATTACTACTCCTCAATAATATATTTGTTTATTAGTGCTTTTGGTTTGTTATGTGGTCAATTATGTCTGTATGCCTGCATTTCATTGGTTCTTATACCAAATCATCAGTAGACTTCAATCTAGTTCCAAAATAACAAATCCTCTCAACATAAACTCCCAAAAATGAATTGAGAATTACACAAGCAAAACCATAGGATTTAAAATTTCAGAAAACACAACAAACTAATTTTATTCAACATAAATCTATTTTGCTTTTCCATTTTCATACAATTAGTCTGTTTTTTATTTGAATCCATTTATATTTTGTATTAATTAAACCTCATAAACATGTACATTTATACTATTTCTATTGCATTTAAAAGCGTTAAAATAACGCAACGATTTTCACGAAACTTTTCACCACCAAGTGCACGTCATGGTCTGCCTAGGCCACGATTGAAAAAGCGAATCAATATTTTGTAATTATTTAAAATAACTCGGCATTGCGGACACCGTTGACATTTTGTGTCGCCGCAACAAATACGGTCGTATGTACTAGTGGCAATGTCTGTCAATTTTGACAATTTCGTTGTGGGGCATTTCCTTCCAAAGTGCATCATTTTGAAATGACAACACAAATGCGATGTCGAGACATGCCTCAGTTTGTTGTCAGCATTAGTTTAGTAATGGGACTATTTTGCAAGATATTTAAATTATTTTTTAAAAAGTCGCTTTGGACGGTTTAAAAATAATTTGGTTTGGTTTTGTTAATCTGGTGGATCATTCTGATCTACCAGGTTTATCTTTTGCAGTTATAAAGGATGTCATATTAATTGCTTAATATTCCACTGACAGCATTATTTAACTTTTTCCAGGCGTACGAGCGAAGTGTCTAATTTAGCAGCTGGAGTAAATGACGGTTCCAAATCAGTTACCAGCATTAACCAAGAATCATCCATGGCAGCCAATATACTTAATTCTGGACGAACGAAGCGTAGCAAGCGCGCAAGCCGTTTTAGTACAGCTATATATGCGTAAGGAAATTAGATTATAGTATATAACCATTCGCTGCTACATAATTTAAACAAATTCATAAAATTAACTGGACCATTTAACTACACTTATTGACCATAAATTACACTTAGTGATAATAAACATAATTCTGTTGTTGAATTCATAAAAATTAAAAAAAAATCCAAAAACTCAAATGGTACATACCCGAGTGTGAAAACTTCAATATTCTCACACTTTTGCACTAAACCACTCACATAATTAGTACTTGCAGCTCAACTTGAGCAGAATTTTTTTGAAAATAGATTTCTGACTGTTTCAGCCACTAACAAAACAGTCAAAACATTAAAAATAGGAAAATTTTGTTTACGAATTGCAAATGGAGAAATATCGTTGAAGTTCGTTACGGTATGAGGACGTCTCATAATTCCAGAATCGGTCAAATATAATGAATATTCTGCAAACCAATTTTTGTGTCGATCATTTAAAAGTTAATGGTCATATTCATCGGTTTTTTTTATTTCTCCGATCGTGATCGTTTCATCAATGCGAATTTATTTTTTCTTTTTTTTCAGCAATGACGCCCAAACCAAATTGACTTTCCAAATACCCAACGACATAACAACTTGGCGTATAACGGCTTTTTCAATCAACGCTGTTACAGGTTTCGGAATAGTTGACAAGGCCATTGATATCGCCACCATGCAAACCTTTTTCATATCCCTTAATCTTCCGTATGCTGTGAAGCGTGGCGAAATTGCAACTATTCCAGCAATAGTATTTAATTATTCCAACCAAACCTTGGACACTGAAGTTATTTTACAAAATCCCGAAAAAGAGTTCTATTTCATGGAGTCCGAGAGAAACTATCTGAAGAAGTCAGCTGATGAACAGCAGCAAAAGAAACGAATCGTCATTGCACCAAACAAGGGATATACTGTGAAATTTGTTATAGTTCCCATTAAATCAGGCAAAATAAATATCGGGGCTGTAGCCAATAGTGCTTCATACTCGGATGCTGTATTGCAAAAACTTATAGTCGAACCGGAGGGAGTGCCTATACAGCAAAATCAGGAATTGCATTTAAGCATACCGGAAGGCGAGAAAATATCCTACACTTTAGAAATCACAGATCCAGTGGAGAGTGTACCTGACTCCGAGTATGTAACCTTCTCTGTGGGTGGCCATTATTTAGTGCCAACAGTGGATGATTTTCAAAAACTGACAAAGATGACTTCTGTCACTAGTGAACAAAATATGATCAATTTTGCACTCAGCGTCTTAGTATTACAATATCTCAAGATTAATGGAAAATTATCGAAAGAAAAAGGTTTAGTTGAGAGTCTGCAATCAGCAATTGAAGTGGGCTACCAAACGCAATTGAATTATCGTCATGAGAATGTGGGCGGATACAGTGTTTTCGGCATGTCAACCGATGAGGAACCCAGCAGCTGGATCACTGCGTACGTGGTGCGTTATTTTATTAAGGCTTCAGAATTCATAGACATTAAAGCGGATACAATTGAAACTGATTTGCAATATTTGGCCAGCCAGCAAACAGAAGAAGGAGAGTTTTTGTGTACAGGATGCTTGTTTCATCAAAAACGTGAAGATAAATACGGACTAACAGCCTTCATACTGTTAACCTTCTTGGAAAATCAAGTGAGTATTGGTTACCACAAAACAATTAGACCGGTTAACGGATTTCCTCTTTGTATATTTTTAAATTAAAAAACAAAAATAATTCTGAAAATCTATCTCTAATAATATTTACAATGTCTATCGGAATAAAAAATAATAAAAAAAGATTTATTGTCTTTTGAATAATTCTCAAAGGATTGAGTTTTAAGTGCTCAAGAAGAAAAAATATATCTGAGTTACCAACCTTTGGTAGTTGGTATTTGCGAAGTGTTTCTAAAGCGTTAAAGATTTGTCTTTTAATTGCTAGATTTACAAAAGATTATATTTTAGTTGCAAATTATCAGGCTCGCAATACCTTAAGTCATTCAAAAGACGTTCTATATAAAGAATATCTTTTTGTTGGTGTTTCTTACAAAACAAAGCGACAACTTTTATATTTACTTGAAATATCTTCATTTGTATTTGCAGGAAATTGCCAATAGGTACCAAAAAGTCATAAAAAATGGTACACGGTTTTTAAGATCAAATTTAAATAATATTGAAGGTACTCGTCAATTGGCTCTAGTGGCAACTGCTATAAAACGGTCCAAGCAGCGAGGCGCCGAAGTGCTTATTGATAAGCTGAATAAGCTTAGCAAGCAAAAAAAGGGACTCCGATGGTGGTCATCAGAAGATCGGAATTCATCCAGTGACGTAGAAGTAACAGCAAACGCTGCTCTGACTGTGTTGGAGACCCCGGGAGATCATATTCCCATTCTAAAATGGCTGATAAAACAACGAAATGGCAATGATAGTTCTATGGCCTCGTACGACACCGTAGCAGGAATGGAAGCGTTGCTGGAATTTTCCGAAAAATATTCAAATATCGATAATATGAATCTAAAAGTATCGTATAGTGCCAAGGATGAGCAAGGAAATCAAATAGAAACTGAAGACTTTCATGTGGACTCTAAGAATGTTTTACATTTTCAAAAACACGAGGTGATTTTGACGACTTGTTTCATTTTTCATGGTTCATAGGTTTGAATTAACTCATTTAATTTTTTTATTTTTTAGTTACCAAGAGGCGTACGCCAAGTAACATTTGTTTTGGAGGGGAAGGGCGCCACCTTAGTACAACTCACTCAGCACTACAACGTTGATACTGGGCAAAAGTATCGTTATTTCAATATTGAAGCAAAGACCGCAATGAAAACCAAAGATGACTATATTTTAGAACTGTGTTTCACTTATTTGCCAGATACAGGCATTCCCAATGATACGACGAACAGAGTGATAGCCGAAGTTATTTTACCCTCTGGCTTCCGTTCTGAGCCAGAAAATAGTTTGCCTTTGATAAATAATAGGCTGGTACGAAAGGTTGAGACAAAAGATTCTGATTCTGTAGTTTTTTTGTATTTGAACAAATTAATAGCAGATACGAAATATTGCCTTCAAATGCCGCTGGATAAAGTGAGTGAAGTGTTGATGCCCAAACCGGCAGTCGTTGTCATATATGACAGCTTTAATAGAACTCGTTCGAGTGCACAGCTTTACAGCATATAAGCAGCCTCAAGATTGTTATTATTGATTGTTTGTTAAATCGTTGTTCTTTATAATATTTGGGTACACTATAGTGTTTGCGTGAAATGTATTGAAATCACAAAATATATCACGTTTAGAATAAACGCCAGTTGTGGCTTTCTGCATGAAAACAAAGCTTTTTCTTTATTAAAAGCTTCCAATATGTACGATAGAAACGTGCAAAATTATATTATTTCAAGTTTCTATCATCCAATTTTACGTTTCAGTTAAAGAAGGAAAACCGGTTTGGTATTGCATACAAACAATAACAACGTTTAGGATTATACTATATTTCGTTCTGATATTGGGGATTTATTTCATATGAAACAGCTCCCCAGAAATCTTGAATAAAGTAAATCCATAAAATTTGTATGGGGACTTATTTTATTCACAATTTATTTTAAATTTTGTAATGTATGGAAATTATGTCTCGTCATCATTAGAATGTAACAACTAGGCAAGTAATTTAGGCCATACATAAATTTGCGTTGAAAATCCCAGCCCCTGAAATTAATTTTAAGCATGACGTTCATTGAGTATTGGGGTTTAACTTCATTTTAAAAATTTGGCTTCTCTCCCATATGAAATAAGTCTCCAAAAATTGGGATATTATTTTATTCTGTTTCATTGCATTGAGGGTGTACTTTTTTTTTAAATTTAACATTTATTTCATTTGAAATAAGAGCCCGAAAATTGGCGACAAATACATCCATTTTGATTTTGAGGACTTATTTCATGCGGCCGATATATACAGAGCTCTTATGCCTGCGACAAAAAAAAAATATATTAGTCATGAATTATTACTGTTTTAGTTTAAAAACTTTAACTTGTGAAATCTTAGTAAATAATTTTAAAGTCATACAAACATAAAATAATGGCAATCAAATAATAAACGATCAATAACTATACTATTTGAAATAAGTTGTTTGTTATTCAGTTACGGTAGAGAAAAAGGGGCTTTAAGAAAACCTATTGATCTAAGAAGAGATTTTGTTGAAAATTAAAATGCTTATTTGCCGAAAAATATTTTATTCCAATAGTCACGGAGTTATCAAACAGCCCTCCTAAGACACTTCAACATTTTTACGGATGTCCTACTACCGACAGCTGCGAATATCAAACACCTCTAAGAAATCAAATTATTATTGTTGTATTATTTCGAAATTTTTGAAAAAACAGGTTGCAAACTGCACCATTTGAAATTTCCAATTATGGTGTATAGAAAATTCCCATACGAGTAGTTCTCTAGGTTTCCCAAAAATCTCGTTGAAATTTACAGTACAAACAGCTACAGGAGTTTGTGAATTTTTATTTTATTAGTCAAACTTTCTTATGGAAATTATATTACAGAATGTTAATTTTTTCAACGGGCTGAAGTTCAAATCTGCGAAACTGCAAATTATTTTTTATTTTTATTTAATAAATGAAATTGTTCAAATTCAATTTATTTATATTGCGAGTGGAATACATATTAAGAATATTTTCTATAATCACCAAACCAGCAGAAGGTATCAGTACTGATTTCGAGGCCTCTACGCCATCTCATCAGCGTTCTTTGGTCAATTTGTTCACTTTTGCAAGTGGTGCTAGTTAGTAGGAATATCAACTATTTAAGCAATGTTTTTAACGAAAATTGAATATGAGAAGTTTCCACATTCATTTCTTAAGTTATTACTTTTTCTCAATATTCCATGTATTTTTTTCTCAATATTCCATATATTTCTTTCGCTTTTTCCAGAGCCATCGGCTGCTGATATCTAAAACTTTTTTCTTATTTATGTTCAAGTAATTGAATTAAGTTAAAGTGCTTTTCTCTCATAAACTACGAAAAGGTAATAATCTTTAAAAGAAATTTACTTAACAAATTGCGAGAAAAAAGATCAGGTGAATTTGATGGAACATTTTTTCGCATGGAACTTGACATATGAAGAGGACAACTTTCTATTCACTTTTTTGTAAACGGCCAAGAATTTGAGAGATCAATCAAAAGTATATTTCATGCAGGCATAAATGCACTATGAGTTAAATTGCTCGAGTTTTTCTCAAGTGATAATAACATCTGTTCAGTAGTCTTTTCAAAACTCAATTTTAGCTAAAATCAAGTAACTTTACTTTAATATGAATAAAATCAACAAACCATCTATAAGATATGCATTTTTTGTTTATAATTTAATATTTATATAAAATATATTACTTATTCATCATTGCGGTCTGACTAATTTCGAAAGCGTCGTGCGACTTTTTTGTAGTAGGAGAACAAAACACATTAAAAATATGTATACCCTGGGTATGAAAGGCGGGGAAAAGAGTTCCCTTTTGTTGCGTGGCGTTATCAGACTCGACTTTTAAATTCATTACAAACGGTTTATTTATAAATCACAGTTTAAAACAGGTTGAACAAATTAAATTAAAAGTATTTGTGGCGGATGAGCACTTAAAATGCTGAACATACAGAGAGTCATAAATACATATCGTCATAAAAATTCAGAAAAGCTTTAAGTTACATTAAAAAAAATTTTTTTAAATAAAAAGTCAGGCATACAAAAATTCCCCAAAATTGTTTACAGTTTATTAACCAGTTTTTTCTTCCGTTACTGTGACTAACTGTACACGACCTATGCCTTCACATAGGAAGTAGCAACGGTGTTAACCACGGAATATCCTTCAGAAGAACTGTAAAACTATACGGTTATCTGAGGTGTTGAAATTAACTAGTGCGAGTGAGACGCAAAACTCTCGAAAGAGAATAAATGATCAGTGGTCTGGCTTCACTTAAAAAATAATTGCCTTGATGTTGACTGACTGAGAGTTGTTTTGCGACTGTGTTTACAGTTTAATTAAGCTTGTTGATAAGAATCTTTAATTATAGGAATTTAAAATATTGCGGTTAAATGCATTTTTGATAAGGTGCATATCATCGTCTATCAAAAAGGCGATTTGTTATGAAATTTTTTATTTGACACATTGTTGTCACAATACTATTGTATATAAATGAATTTTATTTGTTTATGATTAAGCAATGTCTATATGCATTTCATTGGTGCTTTACCAAATCATCAGTAGACTTTAACCACAGTTTGGAAAAGTTAAAAACCTCTTATCTTATGCATATACTTCCGAAAACCATCTGAGAATTTCAAGGCCTACTATGCTTATTCTGTTGTGAAAAAAAAATAGTTTGTAATTTACAGGTTGTGAATTCTCAGGTGGTTTTCGGAAGTATATGCATAGGATAAGAGGTTTTAACTTTTCAGTAAAGTCTACTGATGATTTGGTAAAGCACCAATGAAATGCATATAGACATTGCTTAACCACCAATAAATAAAATTCATTTATATAAAAAGTCGATTTGGTATTCTGTTGTAAGTTAAGGCTTTTTTGAAATCATATGACTACATACATACTTACGATAATAACAACAATATGACACTATACCCGACGGCGTTCCTAATGTACAATGCAGGTGTACGTAAATCATACTCAGTGTTTGGTTATTTCTGTTTCCTGAAAATAAATATTCTATAGAAACATTTTAATTCAAAGTATTCACAGCGCAAAGTTTACTAGGGAATTCGGTTAACCGATTAATTACTACTCGATCAACTATTCGGTTAAATTGAAATTGGCTATTTCCGGTTAATACTTCAAGTGGTTAGTTTCGATCGATTAACCGATTCGATTTGTGGGTGCTGTTGGCTGAAGTGGTAGAACACGAGACTATGAAGCGGAGGGTCGTGAGTTCGAACCCGCACTGAGTCATGAAATATTGTGTTGAATTCTTCTGATCAGCATTAGTGCGTGGTTGTGTTAGTTGTTGCCAGCCTGTTTCAGTGATGAAGGCATAGTTACTGGTCACTGCACATAATTGGCAGCGGCTGACACTATCATGTACTAAAAAGCAGAGTAAGAGCACCCACCTTCGTCGGCCCTGTAGCAAAAATTAGCCGGCGAAGTAAAAGGTTGGAATAGCTACAAAAAAAAACAACTTTCTATCTTCTCATCTTTCCTAATCTGTCCCCTCAATACTATCCCCTCGTTTTCAGTTCCGGCGCAACGCATTGCATATATAGAGGTCATCACCTGAGTGCTGGTCCAAGATAAAAAAAAAATTAGTATTTTTGTAAGGTTTTAACACATTTTTTAAGTGCTTAATTATTTGATTCGCTTTACATAAAAAATGGTATGTGAAGTGAAAACCGTGGAGCCGTTGGATGTGTCCGCAAATAAGTCTGACAGGACTTTTGATGGCTTAACTGAAGTTAAGGGAATAATTAATTTGTTGATTATTAATTTGGTAAAAGCCTATAACATCGTAGTAAATGATTCCTCCTCTTTTTTTGAGTAAAATTATTTTCAAAATACAGTACAATAACAAGAAGTAACGAATTTGGAAATAAATTTTGTTCAATGTTGCTGAATTTTCCCACATGAGTCTGATAATGATAATAAAAATATTCTCTTTAAAAAAACATTAACTATAGATAGTATTTTTAAGATCCTTAAAAAATTAAAAGACAATCTGAAAATTAACTGAAATGGGATATTTTCTACTATGGAGTGCTGCCAAGTTCTTCAACCTTTACGGTAAATGAAAGAACTTAAAAGACCCCGTTCAAATTCCTAAAATGTTAACCAAATCCTTGTTAAAAAAAAACAATTTTCAGGATCTACGCAAAGTATTAAATTTTGTATGTGAATTATTAAAACGTATTTATCAATTTCTCTACTGGTTTATTAAGTTTTAGAATTGTTGTCTTGGACATTGCGTTTTTTCAATAATGAACAACATTTTTGCTTTAGAATTTAATTAATTTATGAACAATTTTCATTAAACGTTTAACTTTTTAATTCAAAATTAAAAGGCTAATAAACGATTAAACCAATACTTCGATTAATTAATCAAGTGATTAACCAATTCCAATACAAACACAATGAAATTAATGTCATAACGTTTACTCTTCCCTTACAATCTCATACTGGAGATAACAGATTTTGTTAATTAGCAAGTTTAGTTTTTAAATCTCAGCTGAATCGAGCGGTTGCCAATTACGGCACATACAGACATATTTATTTTTTATAATGAATAATTTCTGGCGGATTAGCTGCTTGTATGTGTTATCTTTTGCATTTGGAGCAAATTCTGAGAGGTAAACTACATCTTAGGTGCGTTACAAACTTCAAATTAATTTACATAATCATTATTTTTGTTAGCTACTATTCAATAAATGCACCTGGTGTGCTAAAGCCAAATCGTAAATATTCAGTTGTCGTTACTCTGCATGAGGCTACTGAGCCCTGCTCAATACGTGTTGGTATTGAAGGACCCAATTACAAGGAGTTCAAAGATGTTACCTTGCAGCCATTTGAATTTCAAATTGTAGACTTTTTTCCTAAAAGACTACAGAAAGAAACATTTTTATTGAAATCTGAAGGCTTAAGCGGCTTTAATTTTAGAAACGAAAGCTACATATATCTTGAGGTATATAGTGGTCCAAAAATTTACATACAAACCGACAAGGCTGTTTACAAGCCCCAAGATGTAGTAAATTTTCGGTTTGTTATATTAGATGAGCATACGAGACCTCTAGTTACTACAAGTCCCATACGTGTGGAGATATTGGTGAGTTGATTTTGAAATAAATTTCACTATATCCTGATATATTTCTATTATTTCGATGGAATTTTTCTTTTGAGAAGGTATTAGGGAGAGAGATACCGAGCACAAAAGTAGTTTAGAACTTTTTCAGTGATTAAATATCACAATTTTTTTCCTTGCTTTCGCATGTGATTTTCTTGATGAAAGAGTCGCCCTAATGGCACTAATGTGCTGTAAGTGCTCCATTATTATTTAAGTTGTTAGGGCAGCAAGTCGAAGTAGAAATAACAAAAATGTATTCCAATTCTTCATGTAACGACATCGACATCAGTGCATGGATGTGTAGTCCAAAATATCATACACGGGAGCTGTTTGATAACTCAGCGACTATTTAAATTAAAAAAAAACTGTTTTTCACCATAAGTTGCTTTTAAATTTGATACTTTTATTATACAAATATTTATGTTAAATGGGGTGTACGTGCTCAGTTGGGATGCATAGAGTCTGAAGCACTTCACGAGTTTTCTCTAATATTATTCCATTGATTCTATCAACGATTTCTACCATTATGACTATTTTTGGGTGATTTGTCATACTCTTAAAGCAGTTTCAAGTTAAAACACGCCATAAATGTGACTCTTGCGAGGGAAAGTAAATAGTCAATGGTTTCTAACCCAAAACTGAATTTAAATCTTTTCCACAGTAGACGTAGTTTAATATATGCGAGCAAAATTTTTTCCAGCAATAAGGTTCAAAAACAATTGGTCATTTCATTTTGTTTATGCAGTTTTTTTTTAACTTCTTAAACTTGTCCAACTTGATTTAACTGACTCTATATTATCTACTTTTAGGACTCCAAAAACAATCGTGTTAAGCATTTTCAAAATCTATCTCTCACCCATGGGATTTGTATTGGTAGTTTTCAGCTGTCCAAATATCCAATTTTGGGGGAGTGGAAGATTAAGGTTGTAATAGATGGCACTTATGGTTACTCCAGATATAAGAATATCAAAATATTAAACTATGTTCTGCCCAAATTCAGTGTTTATCTAAGGACACCCTCAAATATTGTATTGAAAGATGGTAACATGAAGGTCGCGATATACGGCAAGTACACATTTGACAAGTACGTGGAAGGGAACGCAACAGTTGAGCTGTGGAATGATGAAAAAAATTTGATTTTACAAAGCCAACAGCTGGACATAGAAAATTTGGGTTTTGTCGACTTTAGCCTAAAAGCAATTAAGCGTATCAGCAGATACGAAAATGTATATGTCAGAGCTTATTTAACTGAAAAGTACACGGGTAAAACTGAGGAGTATGAACAATCGGTATCATTACGAAATCAACGTTATAATTTAATAATACCACATGGCGAAATTGAATTTGAAAACAACAAACCGTATAGTATAAAAGTTTATGTGAAACATTGGACGGGAGCACCCGTTTTGGATCGCAAAACGTCTGTCACAATGAAACATGGCGACAAAATGTACGAGTCACTTTTAGATAAAACTGGCGCGGCTACATTTGAGTTCGATTATGATGCAAATGCCAATTATGAGTTTCAGTTTAAAGATTCCAAAGGAAAGTTTCCCGCCATAGAAACACGTCCTACACTGATGTTAAACAATCGGGAATACTATTGCCGATTGACGTTAGTGGATCCGAAGTAAGTATGATGCGAAATATTTTGAAAATTAATGCGGATGTCTGTTCTGTAATATTATTACCGAAATATACACTATAAGGCCCATGTCTATTGTAGAAGTACAATTTCTTTAATAACCTTACACATTTCAGTCTAAGACTTGGAAAACCTGTCCAGATCGAGGTCACGTCTATTCGCAATATTCCCTATTTGATGTACATCATGATGGGCCATGCCAGTCTCATACGAACGGAGTACATTAAAGTGCCGCCTAATCAAAAATCTCACATCATCAGCATCATACCCACAATTGAGATGATACCCCGGTCGTTTATTTATGTATTTTACGTACACAATGGCAATTTACGTTATGAAGAAAAATCTTTATATTTTCCGGAAGAATTTGAAAATCAGGTAATTACAGTTCCAACACTAAACCATTTCAAACATTTAACTTTGCTATCAATTGCAGATCGCACTTTCAGCACCGAAACAAGTGAAACCGGGTGATGAAGTAACAATAACCGTAAATGCTCAGCCGAAGTCGTATGTTGGCATAATGGCTGTGGATTTGGGTGTTTATCTGTTAGATAACACATACGATTTAGATGGCCATAAAATAATAGATGATCTAAAAGAAGAATATTCATATTCTCCAATCGGCGCTGCAGAATATCCTGGAGTAATATCCGGTCTAATAACATTGACCAATGCGCATTATCCATTCCGAGTTTTACCCCGTAAGTAGAACTTTTGCAGATGACAGAAATCCATTGAAAATGTCTTCTCTTTTGATAGCTCCTCCAAAAGGACATGCTGAAAGGAGGCCTTATCATATTTTTAGAGAAAAATTTCCCGAAACTTGGATATTTAACAACTATTTAATGTAAGTGGATATGAGAATAACATTCTAGTTGACCATCATCTTTACTGAACGCTTCTGCAAGAACGTCCGACGGTTTCAATGAGATCACAACACAAAGCTTTTGGATATGAGGAGAAACAAATAATTAAACTCATAAGAAATATGTTTTAATAACAAGGCTCTGATTGCATTTTGTTTAGTTTGTTAATCAGCTAATAGACACGAACACGCTGTAATGTGTGCTGGTGCGATTACAACGGAACTCAGTACTTTTCATACTTCGAGGATTGGTCAAAAATAGCAAAAGTACTCAAATTTAATTCTAAATCAAAAACCATAAAAATCTAATGCTCATATCTTCATTCTTTGATTATGATCAATCTATCTAATTGTTTGCATTTAAAACACTTCCTTTCAGCAACGACACCGAGACCAAATTAACTTTACAAATACCCGACGCCATCACCACTTGGCGTATAACGGCTTTTTCCAATAACGCTGTTACGGGATTTGGAATAGTTAACGGGCCCACTGATATCACCACCATACAAACATTTTTCATATCTCTCAATCTTCCATATGCTGTGAAGCGTGGCGAAATTGTAACGATACCGATAACGGTATTTAACTATTCCAATCAGACCTTGGACACGGAAGTGATTTTGCTCAATACTGACAAAGAGTTCTATTTCATGGAGTCCAAGAGACAAGATGTGGAAAAGTCAAGTGATGAAGAGCAGCAGAAAAAACGAGTTGGCATTGCGGCGAACAAGGGAAAAACGGTGAACTTTCTTATATTTCCCATTAAATCGGGTGAAATAAATATTAAGGCTGTGGCCGAGACTCCCTTATATTCAGACGCTGTATTGCAAAAACTTAAAGTTGAGCCAGAAGGTGTTCCCAAACAGCAAAATCAGGACTTCTATCTAAGTATTCCAGAAGGCGAGAAAATATCCTCCACTTTAGAGATCACAGATCCAGTGGAGAGTGTACCCGATTCCGAGTACGTGACCTTCTCCGTAGGTGGCCATTATTTGGTGCCAACTGTGGATAATTTTGAAGATCTTACTCAAATGCCTACTGGCAGTGGCGAACAAAATATAATCAATTTTGCACCCAGCGTTTTAATACTACGATATTTAAAGGTTAATGGAAAATTATCGAAAGAAAAAGGTTTGGTGGAGAGTCTGCAATCAGCAATTGAAGTTGGGTACCAAACGCAACTGGCTTATCGTCACGACAATGGAGGCTACAGTGTTTTTGGCATGGGAACTGATGAAGAGGCCAGTACGTGGCTCACCGCTTACGTGGTGCGTTATTTTATTAAAGCTGCAGAGTTCGTAGACATTGAAGAGGATATAATTGAAAAGGATTTGGAGTATTTGGCCAGTCAGCAAGCAGAGGAAGGAGCGTTTTCGTGTACGGGTTGCTTGTTCCATCAAAAACATGAAGATGGATATGGACTCACAGCCTTTATATTGTTAACTTTCATGGAAAATCAAGTAAGAAGTGATGAAATATTTCTGTTGAACAAATCCGACCGGAATACAGTGCGAGTAAAATTTTAAATTTCTAAAAGACAAACACATTAAACTGTTTTGCTCTACTGGTGACTTACTACTCTATGCCAGTTACGTTCACATATATTTTTTTATATCTCTTTGGCTACACCGAACCACAAGTTTTACATTTACTTTAACAAACAAGATTTATCTTTTCAGAAAACTTTCACCAAGTATCGACAAGTCATTGAAAATGGTATAGAGTTTTTAAAATCAAATTTAAATAACGTTAACGATACTCGTCAATTGTCTTTAATGGCAGCTGCCATGAAACGAGCCAAGCTTCGTGGCTCCGAAATTCTCATTGATAAGCTAAACAATCTAAGCAAAGAACATAGAGGACTCAAATGGTGGTCGGCAGAGGATCAGAATCCAGCCAATGACATAGAAATAACAGCAAACGCTGCTGTGACTCTCTTGGACACCCCGGGAGATCACACTTCAATTCTCAAATGGCTGATAGAACAGAGAAATGCCAACGGTGGCTTTATATCCTGCTATGACACAGTGGCAGGAATGGAAGCGTTGGTAAAATTTTCAGAAAAATATACAAACATCGATAATGTAGACCTAAAGGTATCGTATAGTGCCAAGGATGAGCAGGGAAATGAATTAGCAACCAATGAGTTCCATGTGGACTCCAACAATGTTTTACATTTTCAAAAACAAGAGGTAGTTTTAACGACTCGCTGTTCCTTTGGACTAAATAGTTATGAAGTGTGATTAAATTTTTATTTTTTTTTAATTTTGCAGTTACCAAGAGGCGCTCGCCAACTAACGTTCACAATGGAGGGAAACGGTGCCGCTCTTGTACAACTCAACCAGCAATACAACATTAATAATGCCCATGAATTTCGTCATTTTGATATTGAAGCAAAGGCGGCATTGAAAAACAAAGATGAATATAATTTAAATCTGTGCTTCACTTATTTGGCAGATACAGGCATGCCCAACGATACCACGAACACGGTGATAATGGAAATTAATTTACCCTCTGGTTTCCGTTCTGAGGCAGAGAATAGTTTGCCTTTGAAAACCAGTAGCCTGGTGCAAAACATTGAAACGAAAAATTCGGATTCCGTAGTTGTCTTGTATTTAGATAAATTAATAGCCGACACGAAATATTGCTTGGAAATACCGATGGATAAAGTGAGTGAAGTGTTGCTGCCTAAGCCGGCAGCCATTCTCATGTATGACAGTTCCAATACAACTCGTTCGAATACAAAATTTTACGGCATATAAGCAAGTGATATTTCGCTAACTCTCTTGCATAATTGTAACTTTTAAAGAGAAGTCAGAAACGTAAAAGAAATTGTAATTATTAATTTTTTGATACTATTTTTATGGGGAGTTGTTTTTGTGCAAAATGTAATGATATTAATAAAAATATGAATTTCCCTAAAAATACCAGTTGGATCTTTCTCTATGAGATGCAAAGGGTACTGTAAACTAGATAGTGCACTCGGTAGCCACTTGGCCCATTGTGGTGCACATAAGGCTACAACGTATGTACTGCTACGAAGCATTGGTATTCCAGCTTCTAAGTTTAGCCCAGTTCGATTCACAAATTCTAAGAAACTAGTCAGGGATACATTTTTAACAATCAGCTAAGCCACCTAATGATAAGCAAAAATACACATGAGTACTGATAATGAAAGTGTAGAGTTTTTCCAAAACAAGTAATTAATATTTATTTGAATGAGAATTTCTCAGGTTGTAACAACATCTGTGAGTCAGTCTTTGCAAAATTAAATTTTTGCCTAAATTTGCTGGTATCACATTATTGTAAGTGGTGTGTCCTCTTGGATGCTCTTAACCAAAACTCTTTTTTTTTATTGTAGATGTGAACATTTTTCCGTTTTTCATATTTTTTTAAATTAGACACGTACACGTAGAATGCATGACTAAGCATTCTATACTTCATTTTTAAAAACTGTTTTATATATAAAAATTTCTTAACAATTTTCAAAGCAAAAAAACGCTAGCTATTCTTAAATGCAAAAAGAAACAAACTATAATAAACGTATATCACATTTGAATATATTTTTTTAAGCATTTTGCTTAAAAAAAAATTTTGTTTGTTGCAACATTGAGTGTAAATAAAACAAACACTTCATGTTATAAAATTTGTAATTTGTTGCCATTTTGAATTTTTTTATAAATTAAAATACAAAATTTGCTCATCATTGAGGTTTGATTAATCTCGAAATTGTTGACCGTACGATATTCTTGCTGTAAGGGAGCATAACACATAAATTGTCGTGAAAATAGTTTCAATGTTTATTTATGAATTACAGCTAAAAACAGGTTAAGCAAATTGAAATGATAGTATTTGGCAGATGAGTACTTAAAATGCTGAACATACAGAGAGTAACAAATACACTCGTCGAATATACATATTCAAAAACGCTTTAAGTTACATTGAAAATAAATTAAAGTACTGAACTAACATGTATTTTGGTACGGTGCACAATCGTCAATAAAAAATTCGATTTTTTATTCTGTTCTAATTTAAGGCTCTTCAAAAATCATATAACAACACATATGAAGCTGTACTGTCATATTCTCAATTTCCTGAAAGTAAATATCCAAACTTTTGTTTTAAAGCGCCAAATGAACTTAACCACTTAAAATGTCTACAATTATTCCTATAGAATCGTTGTAATTGGATAAAATCTAGCAATAAAACTGTTGACGAAACAAGTTTACTCTTCGCTTATTATCTCACACTTCCACACAACAAATTTGTTTAATGTTCTTAATTTACAATTTCAGTTTTCAATTCTCACTTGAATAGAACGGTTGCCATTTACGGGGCTTAAAGACACATATTTTTTTTTTTTTTTTTTCATAATGAGTAGTTTTTGTTGGGCTAATTGCCTGTGTATACTATTTTTGGCACTTGGAGCAAATTCTGAGAGGTAAATTACATCTTATATTCGTTAGAGACGTTAAATAATTATTATTTTTAATAGTTACTACACGATAAATGCGCCGGGTGTGATGAAATCAAATCGCAGATATGCAATTGTGGCAGCTCTGCATGAGGCCACTGAGCCGTGTTCAATACGTGTTGGTATTGAAGGACCCAATTACAAGGAGTTCAAAGATGTTACCTTACAGCCATTTGAATTTCAGGTTGTAGATTTTTTTCTTCAAAAACTAGAAGAAGAAGGAAATTATTATTTGAAAACTGAAGGTTTAAACGGCTTGAGTTTTAAAAATGAAAGTAATGTATATGCCCTCGTAGGCGATGGCCCAAAAATTTACATACAAACCGACAAGGCTGTTTACAAGCCCCACGATTTAGTAAATTTTCGTTTTGTTATACTGGATGAACATACGAGACCTTTAAATATTGAAAGTCCTGTACGTGTGGAGATCTTGGTGAGTTTCTTTTGAAATAAGTCTTATTGTGCTCAGGATTCCTGTTGAAAATTCCGTTGAAAATGATTTTGAAAAAGTGTCATAAAAGATTGGTGTTTTAAAAAGCGATGAAAAATGGGTGTTTATACAATATAATATGATGAAATTTTTTAAACAATATTGATTTTCATATATTTGGGTATTTGATTTTTTTCACAAAAATTTTTTAAAATAATCAAATTCAATTCAAAATAATCTATTTTGATTTTTTTTTGTAAATTTGGGAAAAGAATCAGCACGAATAATATTAAAAAATTTTTGTGAAAAACAGCAAATACCCATATATAAAATTAACTATAAACGATGCGAGTGCCAGCGCAAAAATAACAAAATGTTGTAAACACTGCGAATAATTAGCTGTTGTTGTTTTCTTTGTGTCTTACCAAGAATGATAAAATAGAGATTACGCCTTGCGCATGATTTACCGTTTGATGACGTATTTGTTCCCTCGAATAGATTGCCAAATGTTTATTATATGCAAAAGTAATACTTTCTCGTACAAAATTAATATTTTATGCTATATTTGGCAACTCTTCCCACAATTTACTCAGAGAGATTTCCAATTTACTCAGAGAGATTTCCAACAAGCAAATTAAATCGGATTTATGAAAGTGCAAGTTTTGTGTTATATTTTATATCTAATAAATTGTGTTACATTTTAAAATAAATATATTAAAATAATTATTAAATAACTTAAAGTGTAAAAAACTTATTAAAGCTTGATTTTTAAAGCTCATAAACTGTTAACAAAAAACCTAAATTAAAGAGAAAAGAGAACAAAAAGAGCAAGCATGAAATGTGCAGTGGGCAATTGCAAACAAAGTAACAGCAAAAACACAAGTGAGATATAATTGTGTTAAAATGTAATATTGTTATAAAAAATCTTTTTGTTATCAAAACGCTGTCATTTTATAGTTTTCCAAGAGATGAAGCTCAAAGGAAGTTATGGCTGATATTTTGCAAGGAAAAAAATTTATATTGAATGGGGAAAAAAGTTTATTTTGAATGGGGAAAAAAGAAAAATAATTAGCACTTGGGTTCAATATTTATATAAAATAACTATAAAACCCCTCAATAATCTATTTTGAACTTTTTTTTTGTAAATTTGGGAAAAGAATCAGCACGATTAATATTAAAAAATATTTATTTTCGTTTAAGAAAATGCAACTAAGGATATCAAAAGTTGATTAAACTTTGAAACATTTAATCAACGCAAGCACGTTTTTAAGATGTAATTAATTACATTTATGTACAGTTGTGACACTTTTCAACAAGTTTTTTTTTGAAAAACACTACCAATTTTTTTTTACTTGGACCGGCACTCAATGTATAAAACCCACTCATTAATGCATTGTGTCGGTACTATGAAAGGATTGGATATTGTTGAGAAGATAGATGAAGAAAGATGTCAAGATATATAAATTGTTGTAGCCGCTTTAATTGCTTCGCCGGTTCAGTAAAGATGAAGGAAGGCTCTGTGGTTATTCTGCTCTTTAATACATGAGGGTAACTAACACAATCATGGACTAATGCGGATCAAAAAAATTCAGTACCGAGATCTTAGGGTTCGTTATCTAAAGCTATAAATATTTCAACGACAGCATTTTAGATGGCTGCACGACTACAAACGCTGTTGGCTTCAATTGTTGTCGTGCAGCTAAGTTTCTTTCAAACTTAGATTTCCTTTGAATTGAAACCGGCTCGGATCGGTATATTTTGAGAAATATAAAAATGTGCAAAATTGTTTAATTTTATTCTTGCAGATTTTGTAAATTTAGGAAAAGGATAAGCGCGGATAATATTAAATATCTTGTGTCAAACAACAGATTCCCAAATATATAAAATAAACTAAAAAATGGTTTTTAAAAGGGTTTTTTTTAGAATAACTTTTAAACGGCTTTACCGATTGATTCAAGTAAGGAATCAGGTCTTGACATTGAAATCAGATCGCCACTGAATTCGAAAGAGAGATTTTCTAAATAAAAACTCGCCAGGGATGGCCTCTTGGGTCAACCGTTTTGCATGTTTTTTGAAAATTTTTGTACGAAAGTGTTAAAAAGACTTGTACCATAAATGGTTAGATGGTTCATATGTTCCATAATCTAAACTGATTTATTTCTAATTCACCCACTGTGTAACTTATATTTTTAGGACTCAGGTAACAACCGTGTTAAGCATTTCCGTCAAATTTCTCTCACACATGGAATTTTTACTGGTAGTTTTCAACTGTCCAAATATCCGATTCTGGGAGATTGGCAGATTAAAGTTGTAATAGAAGGAACTTATGGTTACTCCAGATATAAGAATATCAAAATATTAAACTACGTTTTGCCCAAATTCAGTGTTTATCTAAGGACACCCTCAAATATTGTATTGGAAGATGGTAACATGAAGGTCGCGATATACGGCAAGTACACATTTGACAAGCACGTGGAAGGGAACGCAACAGTTGAGATGTGGAATGATGAAAAAAATTTGATTTTGCAAAGCCAAAAGCTGGACATAGAAAATTTGGGTTTTGTCGACTTTAGCCTAAAAGCAATTAAGCGTATCAGCAGATACGAAAATGTATATGTCAGAGCATATTTAACTGAAAAGTACACGGGTAAAACTGAGGAGTATGAACAATCGGTATCATTACGAAATCAACGTTATAATTTAATAATACCACATGGCGAAATTGAATTTGAAAACAACAAACCGTATAGTATAAAAGTTTATGTGAAACATTGGACGGGAGCACCCGTTTTGGATCGCAAAACGTCTGTCACAATGAAACATGGCGACAAAATGTACGAGTCACTTTTAGATAAAACTGGCGCGGCTACATTTGAGTTCGATTATGATGCAAATGCCAATTATGAGTTTCAGTTTAAAGATTCCAAAGGAAAGTTTCCCGCCATAGAAACACGTCCTACACTGATGTTAAACAATCGGGAATACTATTGCCGATTGACGTTAGTGGATCCGAAGTAAGTATGATGCGAAATATTTTGAAAATTAATGCGGATGTCTGTTCTGTAGATTTCTTTTGAATGTGATATTATTACCGAAATATACACTATAAGGCCCATGTCTATTGTAGAAGTAGAATTTCTTTAATAACCTTACACATTTCAGTCTAAGACTCGGAAAACCTGTCCAGATCGAGGTCACGTCTATTCGCAATATTCCCTATTTGATGTACATCATGATGGGCCATGCCAGTCTCATACGAACGGAGTACATTAAAGTGCCGCCTAATCAAAAATCTCACATCATCAGCATCACGCCCACAATTGAGATGATACCCCTGTCGTTTATTTATGTGTTTTACGTACACAATGGCAATTTACGTTATGAAGAAAAATCCTTATATTTTCCGGAAGAATTTGAAAATCAGGTAATTACAATCCCAACGCTAAATCATTTCAAGCATTTAAATTTGCTTTCAATTGCAGATCGCACTTTCAGCACCGAAACAAGTGAAACCGGGTGATGAAGTAACAATAACCGTAAATGCTCAGCCGAAGTCGTATGTTGGCATAATGGCTGTGGATTTGGGTGTTTATCTGTTAGATAGCTCATACGATTTAAATCGCTATAATATAATACAAGATCTACTAAATGAATATTCATATTCTCCAATCGTCTCTGCAGAATATCCTGGAATAATATCCGGTCTAACAACATTGACCAATGCTCATTATCCATTTCGATGGATTCCCAGTAGGTAGCAATATTATAGGTTATGTAATGTATTCAAAATATTTTCTTTTTGCCTAGTTCCGCGGGGCCCAACTCTTCCTACATCGACAACGCATAATTTTCGACAAAAATTTCCGGAAACTTGGATATTTGATAACTATTTAATGTAAGTGAATGTTAAAATAGATCGTGTTATTATTTCCCAATTATTTATTTATTTAGTTATTAAACTCTGAAGGTACGATTACATATAATTCCTTGATTTGATTAATTTTTAAACTAAGATGTTATTTAACTATTTGTGATGAAAAAGGCCTGAGAGTGCCTTTCGAGGCACCCTAATAGGAATATTATATACGCTCGCACTTTTACTAGAGCTTCTACATTTAAAAACGATCAAATGTTTGGGCACACTACGAAAAAGTAGAATTAAATTGTTGTCAGCCTGTTTCAGCAATGAAAGCATAGCAGTCAATATAACTGGCAGCTTCTGACACAATCTCGTACTAAATAGCAGAGGAATAGAAATCTCTTTCGATAGCCATGTAGCAAAAAAATAGCCGGCGAAGTAAAAAAGTTCAAATAGCTACAAAAATGCTCTTTCGTCTCATCTGTTCGTTCAATAGTATCACCTCCTTTTCAATTTCGGCGCAATGCATTGCATATGTAGGGGTCTTCCTCTAAGCACTAGACCTACTCCTAAAAAAAATCTAAGAGACTAAATCAATGAAGTTCATTTGCTACAAATTAATATATATCAATTGTTCTGCATAACAGATTAAAAGAGATACTGTCAGTTCTTTTACGCATGCAAGTGCAAAACGTAAATTCACCACAAGTTTTAGAACAAACTGAAAACTGTTGATTTAAAAAATTAATGAATTTACGTTTATTGATATCATTCCTCAGAGAAAAGTTCATAAAATTATACATTTCATTTCATTTAGTGCCGGAGGACCTCTGTAAAAGCGTCTTAGCCAGAAAATGAAAAATTGCTTTTGCACGAATTCGAGAGTTGTGGGCATTAACGCATACGTTTTTCTTTTATTCTTTATTGAGTAACAGAGTGTAGTTGACATAAAGACTAAGAATGGCTACCAAGTACTACATGCATACATATACACATGCTCACATATCGTCACAATAAATGCAAAGAGCCGTATCCTACATTTTAAAAGTTTGCCAAGTGAAGAGTGAAACTTTAAATGAAAATATATAATCACAATTAGTGAAAAACTAAATAATAAATATATACATATATTTGTTGGCGCTTTTCACTCATTCCCACTTTATACTTTGGTCTAAAGGTCTTTGTAAGTATTCTTAGTAAATCAGATTATGATATAAAACTTATTTATTTTTAATAAAAAAAATAAAATTAATAAAATAATTAGATTAATTTTCATCTCAAACTTTTTGCATTTCTTCGCAGAATATATTATTTTACGATCATGATCACACAATCTACTTGTTGCATTTAAATAATTTACAAATTCACTTGAAACCATTCGCTTTCAGCAATGACACCGAGACCAAAATAACTTTACAAATACCCGACGCCATCACCACTTGGCGTATAACGGCTTTTTCCAATAACGCTGTTACGGGATTTGGAATAGTTAACGGGCCCACTGATATCACCACCATACAAACATTTTTCATATCCCTCAATCTTCCATATTCTGTGAAGCGTGGCGAAATTGTAACGATACCGATAACGGTATTTAACTATTCCAATCAGACCTTGGACACGGAAGTGATTTTGCTCAATACTGACAAAGAGTTCTATTTCATGGAGTCCAAGAGACAAGATGTGGAAAAGTCAAGTGATGAAGAGCAGCAGAAAAAACGAGTTGGCATTGCGGCGAACAAGGGAAAAACGGTGAACTTTCTTATATTTCCCATTAAATCGGGTGAAATAAATATTAAGGCTGTGGCCGAGACTCCCTTATATTCAGACGCTGTATTGCAAAAACTTAAAGTTGAGCCAGAAGGTGTTCCCAAACAGCAAAATCAGGACTTCTATCTAAGTATTCCAGAAGGCGAGAAAATATCCTCCACTTTAGAGATCACAGATCCAGTGGAGAGTGTACCCGATTCCGAGTACGTGACCTTCTCCGTAGGTGGCCATTATTTGGTGCCAACTGTGGATAATTTTGAAGATCTTACTCAAATGCCTACTGGCAGTGGCGAACAAAATATAATCAATTTTGCACCCAGCGTTTTAATACTACAATATTTAAAGGTTAATGGAAAATTATCGAAAGAAAAAGGTTTGGTGGAGAGTCTGCAATCAGCAATTGAAGTTGGCTACCAAACGCAACTGGCTTATCGTCACGACAATGGAGGCTACAGTGTTTTTGGCATGGGAACTGATGAAGAGGCCAGTACGTGGCTCACCGCTTACGTGGTGCGTTATTTTATTAAAACTGCAGAGTTCGTAGACATTGAAGAGGATATAATTGAAAAGGATTTGGAGTATTTGGCCAGTCAGCAAGCAGAGGAAGGAGCGTTTTCGTGTACGGGTTGCTTGTTCCATCAAAAACATGAAGATGGATATGGACTCACAGCCTTTATATTGTTAACTTTCATGGAAAATCAAGTAAGAAGTGATGAAATATTTCTGTTGAACAAATCCGACCGGAATACAGTGCGAGTAAAATTTTAAGTGTCTAAAAGACAAACACATTAAACTGTTTTGCTCTACTGGTGACTTACTACTCTATGCCAATTACGTTCACATATATTTTTGTATATCTCTTTGGCTACACCGAACCACAAGTTTTACATTTACTTTAACAAACAAGATTTATCTTTTCAGAAAACTTTCACCAAGTATCGACAAGTCATTGAAAATGGTATAGAGTTTTTAAAATCAAATTTAAATAACGTTAACGATACTCGTCAGTTGTCTTTAATGGCAGCTGCCATGAAACGAGCCAAGCTTCGTGGCTCCGAAATTCTCATTGATAAGCTAAACAATCTAAGCAAAGAACATAGAGGACTCAAATGGTGGTCGGCAGAGGATCAGAATCCAGCCAATGACATAGAAATAACAGCAAACGCTGCTGTGACTCTCTTGGACACCCCGGGAGATCACACTTCAATTCTCAAATGGCTGATAGAACAGAGAAATGCCAACGGTGGCTTTATATCCTGCTATGACACAGTGGCAGGAATGGAAGCGTTGGTAAAATTTTCAGAAAAATATACAAACATCGATAATGTAGACCTAAAGGTATCGTATAGTGCCAAGGATGAGCAGGGAAATGAATTAGCAACCAATGAGTTCCATGTGGACTCTAACAATGTTTTACATTTTCAAAAACAAGAGGTAGTTTTAACGACTCGCTGTTCCTTTGGACTAAATAGTTATGAAGTGTGATTAAATTTTTATTTTTTTTTTAATTTTGCAGTTACCAAGAGGCGCTCGCCAACTAACGTTCACAATGGAGGGAAACGGTGCCGCTCTTGTACAACTCAACCAGCAATACAACATTAATAATACCCATGAATTTCGTCATTTTGATATTGAAGCAAAGGCCGCATTGAAAAACAAAGATGAATATAATTTAAATCTGTGCTTCACTTATTTGGCAGATACAGGCATGCCCAACGATACCACGAACACGGTGATAATGGAAATTAATTTACCCTCTGGTTTCCGTTCTGAGGCAGAGAATAGTTTGCCTTTGAAAACCAGTAGCCTGGTGCAAAACATTGAAACGAAAAATTCGGATTCCGTAGTTGTCTTGTATTTAGATAAATTAATAGCCGACACGAAATATTGCTTGGAAATACCGATGGATAAAGTGAGTGAAGTGTTGCTGCCTAAGCCGGCAGCCATTCTCATGTATGACAGTTCCAATACAACTCGTTCGAATACAAAATTTTACGGCATATAAGCAAGTGATATTTCGCTAACTCTCTTGCATAATTGTAACTTTTAAAGAGAAGTCAGAAACGTAAAAGAAATTGTAATTATTAATTTTTTGATACTATTTTTATGGGGAGTTGTTTTTGTGCAAAATGTAATGATATTAATAAAAATATGAATTTCCCTAAAAATAGCAGTTGGATCTTTCTCTATGAGATGCAAAGGGTACTGTAAACTAGATAGTGCACTCGGTAGCCACTTGGCCCATTGTGGTGCACATAAGGCTACAACGTATGTACTGCTACGAAGCATTGGTATTCCAGCTTCTAAGTTTAGCCCAGTTCGATTCACAAATTCTAAGAAACTAGTCAGGGATACATTTTTAACAATCAGCTAAGCCACCTAATGATAAGCAAAAATACACATGAGTACTGATAATGAAAGTGTAGAGTTTTTCTGTTATGCTCTGATGTGTAAGTTGGATAATTAAATTTATGTTGAGTTTATTGAATTTTTTTCCTTTTGTAAATATATATTCCAAATCTTTAAGCATATAAATTATAAAGGCAAAATAACTTAAGGACGATTGAGCTCAAGTAATTAATATTTATTTGAATGAGAATTTCTCAGGTTGTAACAACATCTGTGAGTCAGTCTTTGCAAAATTAAATTTTTGCCAAAATTTGCTGGTATCACATTATTGTAAGTAGTGTGTCCTCTTGGATGCTCTTAACCAAAACTAGATTTTTTTATGTGTAGATGTAAAAATTTTTCCGTTTTTTATATTTTTTAAATTAGACACGTACACGTATATATAAAAATTTCTTAACAATTTTCAAAGCAAAAAAACGTTAGCTATTCTTAAATGCAAAAAGAAACAAACTATAATAAACGTATATCACATTTGAATATATTTTTTTAAGCATTTTGCTTAAAAAAAATTTTGTTTGTTGCACCATTGAGTGTGAATAAAACAAACACTTCATGTTATAAAATTTGTAATTTGTTGCCATTTTGAATTTTTTTATAAATTAAAATACAAACTTTGCTCATCATTGAGGTTTGATTAATCTCGAAATTGTTGACCCTACGATATTCTTGCTGTAAGGGAGCATAACACATAAATTGTCGTGAAAATAGTTTCAATGTTTATTTATGAATTACAGCTAAAAACAAGTTAAGCAAATTGAAATGATAGTATTTGGCAGATGAGTACTTAAAATGCTGAACATACAGAGAGTAACAAATACACTCGTCGAATATACATATTCAAAAACGCTTTAAGTTACATTGAAAATAAATTAAAGTACTGAACTAACATGTATTTTGGTACGGTGCACAATCGTGAATAAAAAATTCGATTTTTTATTCTGTTCAAATTTAAGGCTATTCAAAAATCATATAACAACACATATGAATTTCCTGAAAGTAAATATCCAAACTTTTGTTTTAAAGTGCCAAATGAACTTAACCACTTAAAATGTCTACAATTATTCCTATAGAATCGTTGTAATTGGATAAAATCTCGCAATAAAACTGTTGACGAAACAAGTTTACTCTTCGCTTATTATCTCACACTTCCACACAACAAATTTGTTTAATGTTCTTAATTTACAATTTCAGTTTTCAATTCTCACTTGAATAGAACGGTTGCCATTTACGGGGCTAAAAGACACATATTTTTTTTCATAATGAGTAGTTTTTGTTGGGCTAACTGCCTGTGTATACTATTTTTGGCACTTGGAGCAAATTCTGAGAGGTAAATTACATCTTATATTCGTTAGAGACGTTAAATAATTATTATTTTTAATAGTTACTACACGATAAATGCGCCGGGTGTGATGAAATCAAATCGCAGATATTCAATTGTGGCAGCTCTGCATGAGGCTACAGAGCCGTGTTCAATACGTGTTATGATTGAAGGGCCCAATTACAAAGAATTCAAAGATGTTAACTTACAACCATTTGAATTTCAACTTGTAGAATTTTTTCCTAAAAGACTAGAGGAAGGAAGTTATTATTTGAAAACTGAAGGCTTAAACGGCTTGAGTTTTAAAAATGAAAGTATTTTATATGCCCACTTACGTCATGGCCCAAAAATTTACATACAAACCGACAAGGCTGTTTACAAGCCCCAAGATTTAGTAAATTTTCGCTTTGTTATACTGGATGAACATACGAGACCTTTAAATATTGAAAGTCCTGTACGTGTGGAGATCTTGGTGAGTTTCTTTTGAAATAAGTCTTATTGTGCTCAGGGTTCCTGTTGAAAATTCCGTTGAAAATGATTTTGAAAAAGTGTCGTAAAAGATTGGTGTTTTAAAAAGCGATGAAAAATGGGTGTATAATATAATGTGAAAAATTTCATCACATTATATTATACAATATAATGTGATGAAATTTTTTTAACAATATTCATTTTCATATATTTGGGTGTTTGATGTTTTTCACCAAAATTTTTTAAAATATTCAAATTCAATTCAAAATAATCTATTTTGATTTTTTTTTTTTGTAAATTTGGGAAAAGAATCAGCACGAATAATATTAAAAAATTTTTGTGAAAAACAGCAAATACCCATATATAAAATTAACTATAAACGATGCGAGTGCCAGCGCAAAAATAACAAAATGTTGTAAACACTGCGAATAATTAGCTGTTGTTGTTTTCTTTGTGTCTTACCAAGAATGTTAAATAGAGATTACGCCTTGCGCATGATTTACCGTTTGATGACGTATTTGTTCCCTCGAAGAGATTGCCAAATGTTTATTATATGCAAAAGTAATACTTTCTCGAACAAAATTAATATTTTATGCTATATTTGGCAACTCTTCCCACAATTTACTCAGAGAGATTTCCAATTTACTCAGAGAGATTTCCAACAAGCAAATTAAATCGGATTTATGAAAGTGCAAGTTTTGTGTTATATTTTATATCTAATAAATTGTGTTACATTTTAAAATAAATATATTAAAATAATTATTAAGTAACTTAAAGTGTAAAAAACTTATTAAAGCTTGATTTTTAAAGCTCATAAACTGTTAACAAAAAACTTAAATTAAAGAGAAAAGAGAACAAAAAGAGCAAGCATGAAATGTGCAGTGGGCAATTGCAAACAAAGTAACAGCAAAAACACAAGTGAGATATAATTGTGTTAAATGTAATATTGTTATAAAAATTTTTTTTGTTTTCAAAACGCTGTCATTTTATAGTTTTCCAAGAGATGAAGCTCAAAGGAAGTTATGGGTGATATTTTGCAAGGAAAAAAATTTATTTTGAATGGGGAAAAAAGTTTATTTTGAATGGGGAAAAAAGAAAAATAATTAGCACTTGGGTTCAATATTTATATAAAATAACTATAAAACCCCTCAATAATCTATTTTGAACTTTTTTTTTGTAAATTTGGGAAAAGAATCAGCACGATTAATATTAAAAAATATTTATTTTCGTTTAAGAAAATGCAACTAAGGATATCAAAAGTTGATTAAACTTTGAAACATTTAATCAACGCAAGCACGTTTTTAAGATGTAATTAATTACATTTATGTACAGTTGTGACACTTTTCAACAAGTTTTTTTTTGAAAAACACTACCAATTTTTTTTTTACTTGGACCGGCACTCAATGTATAAAACCCACTCATTAATGCATTGTGTCGGTACTATGAAAGGATTGGATATTGTTGAGAAGATAGATGAAGAAAGATGTCAAGATATATAAATTGTTGTAGCCGCTTTAATTGCTTCGCCGGTTCAGTAAAGATGAAGGAAGGCTCTGTGGTTATTCTGCTCTTTAATACATGAGGGTAACTAACACAATCATGGACTAATGCGGATCAAAAAAATTCAGTACCGAGATCTTAGGGTTCGTTATCTAAAGCTATAAATATTTCAACGACAGCATTTTAGATGGCTGCACGACTACAAACGCTGTTGGCTTCAATTGTTGTCGTGCAGCCAAGTTTCTTTCAAACTTAGATTTCCTTTGAATTGAAACCGGCTCGGATCGGTATATTTTGAGAAATATAAAAATGTGCAAAATTGTTTAATTTTATTCTTGCAGATTTTGTAAATTTAGGAAAAGGATAAGCGCGGATAATATTAAATATCTTGTGTCAAACAACAGATTCCCAAATATATAAAATAAACTAAAAAATGGTTTTTAAAAGGGTTTTTTTTAGAATAACTTTTAAACGGCTTTACCGATTGATTCAAGTAAGGAATCAGGTCTTGACATTGAAATCAGATCGCCACTGAATTCGAAAGAGAGATTTTCTAAATAAAAACTCGCCAGGGATGGCCTCTTGGGTCAACCGTTTTGCATGTTTTTTGAAAATTTTTGTACGAAAGTGTTAAAAAGACTTGTACCATAAATGGTTAGATGGTTCATATGTTCCATAATCTAAACTGATTTATTTCTAATTCACCCACTGTGTAACTTATATTTTTAGGACTCAGGTAACAACCGTGTTAAGCATTTCCGTCAAATTTCTCTCACACATGGAATTTTTACTGGTAGTTTTCAACTGTCCAAATATCCGATTCTGGGAGACTGGCAGATTAAAGTTGTAATAGATGGAACTTATGGTTACTCCAGATATAAGAATATCAAAATATTAAACTACGTTTTGCCCAAATTCAGTGTTTATCTAAGGACACCCTCAAATATTGTATTGGAAGATGGTAACATGAAGGTCGCGATATACGGCAAGTACACATTTGACAAGCACGTGGAAGGGAACGCAACAGTTGAGATGTGGAATGATGAAAAAAATTTGATTTTGCAAAGCCAAAAGCTGGACATAGAAAATTTGGGTTTTGTCGACTTTAGCCTAAAAGCAGTTAAGGATATCAACAAATACGAAAATGTATATGTCATAGCATATTTAACTGAAAAGTACACGGGTAAAACTGAGGAGTATGAACAATCGGTATCATTACGAAATCAACGTTATAATTTAATAATACCACATGGCGAAATTGAATTTGAAAACAACAAACCGTATAGTATAAAAGTTTATGTGAAACATTGGACGGGAGCACCCGTTTTGGATCGCAAAACGTCTGTCACAATGAAACATGGCGACAAAATGTACGAGTCACTTTTAGATAAAACTGGCGCGGCTACATTTGAGTTCGATTATGATGCAAATGCCAATTATGAGTTTCAGTTTAAAGATTCCAAAGGAAAGTTTCCCGCCATAGAAACACGTCCTACACTGATGTTAAACAACCGGGAATACTATTGCCGATTGAAGTTAGTGGATCCGAAGTAAGTATGATGCGAAATATTTTGAAAATTAATGCGGATGTCTGTTCCACATTAAGCATTTACTGAAGCAGATTTCTTTTGAATGTGATATTATTACCGAAATATACACTATAAGGCCCATGTCTATTGTAGAAGTAGAATTTCTTTAATAACCTTACACATTTCAGTCTAAGACTCGGAAAACCTGTCCAGATCGAGGTCACGTCTATTCGCAATATTCCCTATTTGATGTACATCATGATGGGCCATGCCAGTCTCATACGAACGGAGTACATTAAAGTGCCGCCTAATCAAAAATCTCACATCATCAGCATCACACCCACAATTGAGATGATACCCCGGTCGTTTATTTATGTATTTTATGTACACAATGGCAATTTACGTTATGAAGAAATGACGCTACGTTTTCCACAGGAGTTTGAAAATCAGGTAATTACAGTTCCAACACTAAACCATTTCAAACATTTAACTTTGCTATCAATCGCAGATCTCGCTTTCAGCACCCAAACAAGTGAAACCGGGTGACGAAGTCACAATAACCGTCAATGCTCAGCCGAAGTCGTATGTTGCCATAATGGCTGTGGATTTGGGTGTTTATCTGTTAGATAGCTCATACGATTTAAATCGCTATAATATAATACAAGATCTACTAAACGAATATTCATATTCTCCAATCGGCTCTGCAGAATATCCTGGAATAACATCCGGGCTAATAACATTGACCAATGCTCATTATCCATTTCAAAGGCTTCCTTGTAGGTAGCAATATTATAGGTTATGTAATGTATTCAAAATATTTTTTTTTTGCCAAGTTCCGCTGGGTCCACAAGCACCTACATCGACAACGCATAATTTTCGACAAAAATTTCCGGAAACTTGGATATTTGATAACTATTTAATGTAAGTGAATGTTAAAATAGATCGTGTTATTATTTCCCAATTATTTATTTATTTAGTTATTAAACTCTGAAGGTACGATTACATATAATTCCTTGATTTGATTAATTTTTAAACTAAGATGTTATTTAACTATTTGTGATGAAAAAGGCCTGAGAGTGCCTTTCGAGGCACCCTAATAGGAATATTATATACGCTCGCACTTTTACTAGAGCTTCTACATTTAAAAACGATCAAATGTTTGGGCACACTACGAAAAAGTAGAATTAAATTGTTGTCAGCCTGTTTCAGCAATGAAAGCATAGCAGTCAATATAACTGGCAGCTTCTGACACAATCTCGTACTAAATAGCAGAGGAATAGCAATCTCTTTCGATAGCCATGTAGCAAAAAAATAGCCGGCGAAGTAAAAAAGTTCAAATAGCTACAAAAATGCTCTTTCGTCTCATCTGTTCGTTCAATAGTATCACCTCCTTTTCAATTTCGGCGCAATGCATTGCATATGTAGGGGTCATCCTCTAAGCACTAGACCTACTCCTAAAAAAAATCTAAGAGACTAAATCAATGAAGTTCATTTGCTACAAATTAATATATATCAATTGTTCTGCATAACAGATTAAAAGAGATACTGTCAGTTCTTTTACGCATGCAAGTGCAAAACGTAAATTCACCACAAGTTTTAGAACAAACTGAAAACTGTTGATTTAAAAAATTAATGAATTTACGTTTATTGATATCATTCCTCAGAGAAAAGTTCATAAAATTATACATTTCATTTCATTTAGTGCCGGAGGACCTCTGTAAAAGCGTCTTAGCCAGAAAATGAAAAATTGCTTTTGCACGAATTCGAGAGTTGTGGGCATTAACGCATACGTTTTTCTTTTATTCTTTATTGAGTAACAGAGTGTAGTTGACATAAAGACTAAGAATGGCTACCAAGTACTACATGCATACATATACACATGCTCACATATCGTCACAATAAATGCAAAGAGCCGTATCCTACATTTTAAAAGTTTGCCAAGTGAAGAGTGAAACTTTAAATGAAAATATATAATCACAATTAGTGAAAAACTAAATAATAAATATATACATATATTTGTTGGCGCTTTTCACTCATTCCCACTTTATACTTTGGTCTAAAGGTCTTTGTAAGTATTCTTAGTAAATCAGATTATGATATAAAACTTATTTATTTTTAATAAAAAAAATAAAATTAATAAAATAATTAGATTAATTTTCATCTCAAACTTTTTGCATTTCTTCGCAGAATATATTATTTTACGATCATGATCACACAATCTACTTGTTGCATTTAAATAATTTACAAATTCACTTGAAACCATTCGCTTTCAGCAATGACACCGAGACCAAAATAACTTTACAAATACCCGACGCCATCACCACTTGGCGTATAACGGCTTTTTCCAATAACGCTGTTACGGGATTTGGAATAGTTAACGGGCCCACTGATATCACCACCATACAAACATTTTTCATATCCCTCAATCTTCCATATTCTGTGAAGCGTGGCGAAATTGTAACGATACCGATAACGGTATTTAACTATTCCAATCAGACCTTGGACACGGAAGTGATTTTGCTCAATACTGACAAAGAGTTCTATTTCATGGAGTCCAAGAGACAAGATGTGGAAAAGTCAAGTGATGAAGAGCAGCAGAAAAAACGAGTTGGCATTGCGGCGAACAAGGGAAAAACGGTGAACTTTCTTATATTTCCCATTAAATCGGGTGAAATAAATATTAAGGCTGTGGCCGAGACTCCCTTATATTCAGACGCTGTATTGCAAAAACTTAAAGTTGAGCCAGAAGGTGTTCCCAAACAGCAAAATCAGGACTTCTATCTAAGTATTCCAGAAGGCGAGAAAATATCCTCCACTTTAGAGATCACAGATCCAGTGGAGAGTGTACCCGATTCCGAGTACGTGACCTTCTCCGTAGGTGGCCATTATTTGGTGCCAACTGTGGATAATTTTGAAGATCTTACTCAAATGCCTACTGGCAGTGGCGAACAAAATATAATCAATTTTGCACCCAGCGTTTTAATACTACAATATTTAAAGGTTAATGGAAAATTATCGAAAGAAAAAGGTTTGGTGGAGAGTCTGCTATCAGCAATTGAAGTTGGCTACCAAACGCAACTGGCTTATCGTCACGACAATGGAGGCTACAGTGTTTTTGGCATGGGAACTGATGAAGAGGCCAGTACGTGGCTCACCGCTTACGTGGTGCGTTATTTTATTAAAGCTGCAGAGTTCGTAGACATTGAAGAGGATATAATTGAAAAGGATTTGGAGTATTTGGCCAGTCAGCAAGCAGAGGAAGGAGCGTTTTCGTGTACGGGTTGCTTGTTCCATCAAAAACATGAAGATGGATATGGACTCACAGCCTTTATATTGTTAACTTTCATGGAAAATCAAGTAAGAAGTGATGAAATATTTCTGTTGAACAAATCCGACCGGAATACAGTGCGAGTAAAATTTTAAGTGTCTAAAAGACAAACACATTAAACTGTTTTGCTCTACTGGTGACTTACTACTCTATGCCAATTACGTTCACATATATTTTTGTATATCTCTTTGGCTACACCGAACCACAAGTTTTACATTTACTTTAACAAACAAGATTTATCTTTTCAGAAAACTTTCACCAAGTATCGACAAGTCATTGAAAATGGTATAGAGTTTTTAAAATCAAATTTAAATAACGTTAACGATACTCGTCAGTTGTCTTTAATGGCAGCTGCCATGAAACGAGCCAAGCTTCGTGGCTCCGAAATTCTCATTGATAAGCTAAACAATCTAAGCAAAGAACATAGAGGACTCAAATGGTGGTCGGCAGAGGATCAGAATCCAGCCAATGACATAGAAATAACAGCAAACGCTGCTGTGACTCTCTTGGACACCCCGGGAGATCACACTTCAATTCTCAAATGGCTGATAGAACAGAGAAATGCCAACGGTGGCTTTATATCCTGCTATGACACAGTGGCAGGAATGGAAGCGTTGGTAAAATTTTCAGAAAAATATACAAACATCGATAATGTAGACCTAAAGGTATCGTATAGTGCCAAGGATGAGCAAGGAAATGAATTAGCAACCAATGAGTTCCATGTGGACTCTAACAATGTTTTACATTTTCAAAAACAAGAGGTAGTTTTAACGACTCGCTGTTCCTTTGGACTAAATAGTTATGAAGTGTGATTAAATTTTTATTTTTTTTTTAATTTTGCAGTTACCAAGAGGCGCTCGCCAACTAACGTTCACAATGGAGGGAAACGGTGCCGCTCTTGTACAACTCAACCAGCAATACAACATTAATAATACCCATGAATTTCGTCATTTTGATATTGAAGCAAAGGCCGCATTGAAAAACAAAGATGAATATAATTTAAATCTGTGCTTCACTTATTTGGCAGATACAGGCATGCCCAACGATACCACGAACACGGTGATAATGGAAATTAATTTACCCTCTGGTTTCCGTTCTGAGGCAGAGAATAATTTTGCTTTGAAAATCAATACCCTGGTGCGAAACATTGAAACGAAACGTGAGGATTCCGTAGTTGTCTTGTATTTAGATAAATTAATAGCCGACACGAAATATTGCTTGGAAATACCGATGGATAAAGTGAGTGAAGTGTTGCTGCCTAAGCCGGCAGCCATTCTCATGTATGACAGTTCCAATACAACTCGTTCGAATACAAAATTTTACTTACTTACTTAATTGTAACTTTTAAAGAGAAGTCAGAAACGTAAAAGAAATTGTAATTATTGATTTTTTGATACTATTGTATTACATATTTATGGGGAGTTGTTTTTGTGCAAAATGTAATGAAATTAATAAATATATGAATTTCACTAAAAATACAGGTTGGATCTTTCTATATGAGAGCAACGATTTGTTAGTGAAAATTTCTAAACTGGAAGATAAAAATGTTCAATTAAAAATCGTATATCGGTTTGAAATTGAATATATATATTTGAGTTTATTTTTTAATTTTTATTAAATATAATAGCAGAAAAGTACCTGTCAATAAAGTGCATTCAGAGGGAGGATACAGAGCTTCGAATGCCTGATAACAATAATTGAATTCTTTAATAATGAAATTACTTTTACAATGCAGTCATGGCCTTAAATGAAATGGATTATTGCTTTCAAATTGTTTTGATTAAAAATACTGACTACAGCTAAATATACACATACGAGTACATGTTTTCGGGGATTCTAATTTTCAGTCGTTGTAATTGATATATTTGGGTACTTTTCGCAGCAGTAGATAACACATTGACCGCGAAACCAAAGGTTGTAAGTTCTATCCCGCACTCAACCAATTCGTGAACGTGGGATCGAATTTGTACGATCTGCATTAGTATTAGTTATTGACGACCTGTTTTAGCGATGAAGTCACAGCTCTGATCACTGCACCTTATCGGCAGCGATTGACAAAAAAGACCCAATACAACGAAGTGATCCAAGCAGGAGAGGGGGTTGAAAATGATACTTGCAATATTTCCTCTGCTAGTATCAGTCATTAGAAATCTGTTATTTCTTTCTCGTTGTGTAGTGCATATATTACAAGGTGCTAAATCATTATTATTATTATAATTTTTTATTTATTTATATTTTTTTAATTAATATGCAGAATATTTGTCTGAATTTTTATTCATTATGTCTATGTTTGTCTGAAGAACTACATAGATGTAACTCGTCACACCTGTGCGAAGATGTGTATTTCTGTATTTCTTCTCATTAATAATCTACTGAAACGTGGTTTTAAATCTCTAAAGCCATTAAATAATTACACTATCCAACATGAAATTCAACAAGGTATTACAAAATATTTCTGTGATATTTTATGGTCTCCCAGCTTTCGATGCAGAAGGTACCGCAAACCAGACATTCATTCGTGGGTCACTTGGCCCATTGTGGTGCACATAAGGCTACAATTTATACACTGTTCCGAAACATTGGAATTCCACATCCTTAAATAATAGTCAGTATTATATCCTTAGACAAACTAAGTCTTTCGGAAACCGATATCTTAGGAATCTGATTCTGCAATCCTTCAGGGATAATCATAGAAAATATATTAAAGGCGCTTAGATACTTTGAAAATGGTAGTTTTAGACCGCTTGAGTGCCGTTGCTCCTGCACCACTCCTCAATAATATTTGATAGCTTGTTCTCGCGAATTAGTTAGCCAGCGGTATGTCTTTAAAGCAGACCCAGAGATGGAATCCTGGCAACTATGCCGAAGTTTTACTACTTTCCAATATAGACCCGTAATTGCGGCCATTATGTCTCTGTATATTCCCTTGGTACTGGTGCCGGATACAAGTATTTCAATTATTGTCCTAACTTCATTTATGGTATTGATTTCTGCCTGGAAAATTGTATTGGGCCGAAACGTATAATATTTTCTGTTAGGAATCTCCATGTAAAGGGTTCGCCAGCACAGAACTTGTATCCTACATTTCTTTGAATGATCCCTGAATATTTAAGCCAATGGAAGCCTAAAATACTATTGCAATTTATTTTTTTAATTCTGAGAGAATGCAAATAGAAGCATTCGACATAAAGTATATTTTATTTTTGCGTTTTATTAATTTTTTTACTTTCTTACAAAAAAATGTTTGTGCAGGTAAAATAAAATTTGTATAAATGAAAACTGTTACACAATCAACTAAGCCACCTGATAAGCCATTTTGAATTTTTTATAAATTAATATATAAAATTTGTTCATCATTGCGGTTTGATTAATTTCGAAATTTTTGCTGTAAGGGAGCACAACACACTAAAACTTTACACTGGCCATAAAACGTGGTGAAAATGGTTTCATTTTGTTGCAGAGACTCGGCTTTTAAATTAATTAGTAAATGCTTATTTATGAAGTACAGGTTAAAACAGGTTGAACTAAAAGTATTTGGCGGATGAGTACTTAAAATGCTGAACATACAGAGAGTCACAATTACAAATTGTCGTACAAGTTCAAAAAGACTTTAAGTTACATTGAAAAGAAAATAATATAATGCAGCAAGCGTCAATTTCAATGAAATTTCCTGAAAGTAAATATATAAATTTTTGTTTTAAAGCCTCAAATAAACTTAGAATCAAGCAATAAAACTGTTGGCGAAACAAGTTTACTCTTCGCTTATAATCTCACTCTATAGATAATAATTTAATGTTTAATGCCTTTTTATTTCAATGATCAGTCTTTAATTCTCACTTGAATAGAACGGTTGCCATTTACGGGGCTTAGAGACACATATTTTTTTTTTTTTTTCATAATGAGTAGTTTTTGTTGGGCTAATTGCCTGTGTATACTATTTTTGGCACTTGGAGCAAATTCTGAGAGGTAAATTACATCTTATATTCGTTAGAGACGTTAAATAATTATTATTTTTAATAGTTACTACACGATAAATGCGCCGGGTGTGATGAAATCAAATCGCAGATATTCAATTGTGGCAGCTCTGCATGAGGCCACTGAGCCGTGTTCAATACGTGTTGGTATTGAAGGACCCAATTACAAGGAGTTCAAAGATGTTACCTTACAGCCATTTGAATTTCAGGTTGTAGATTTTTTTCTTCAAAAACTAGAAGAAGAAGGAAATTATTATTTGAAAACTGAAGGTTTAAACGGCTTGAGTTTTAAAAATGAAAGTAATGTATATGCCCTCGTAGGTGATGGCCCAAAAATTTACATACAAACCGACAAGGCTGTTTACAAGCCCCACGATTTAGTAAATTTTCGTTTTGTTATACTGGATGAACATACGAGACCTTTAAATATTGAAAGTCCTATACGTGTGGAGATATTGGTGAGTCAATTTTGAAATAAGTTTTATTATAATCAGGATTGCCGATGAAAAGGAAAAACGATTCAGTGCTTAGCGAACACATATTTTGTAATCAAGTATTCACTTGACATCCATGCACTCATCTCCACTTCGAGAAAATTTAAACATGAAAGCATTGACTTGCAAGTTTCTTTTTTAAGTCTAGCTGAAAGTTTGTTTTTAATCTTTGCTTATTTTGGAAACGGTCATTATGGTGAAAAGCACGTTTATTTGCAGTTGTGGCAGTGACAAGAAAAATGCGGATATACAATGGCCTAATTCACAATCCAGTGCAAATGGTCTTGCATCATTGTATTTGCAAAATAATTGTACTCTACGCCAACAAAATACATTGAAAATGCTCTCAAATACTCTGTCAATTTGCAAATGCAAAAATGCCAGCCCATTTCCACACGATTGTGAGCAGGACTCATTAGTTAGCGGGGTTTGCACGAAAACTTATTTGCTTTCGATAGATGAGAACTAAAATGTTTGGTTGGTTAGAAACGTCCCTGCACTGTGGGAAATATTTGATAACGGTTTCTTGTCATATCTTGTCAAAAAAAGTTTTAGTGTCGCTACAAACCTTTTCGCAACAAAAGAAGCAGACTGAATATCACGAGAACATTTACAGTTATTCCTAACAAAACTAATGCCAAGATTGACAATATGGCGTCAATCCATCAAGTGCATTCCTTCCATTAAAATTATGTATGTCAATTTTATGGCTGTCATGGTAGAAGTCAGATTACGTTTTTAATGTTTGATATTGATTATATTACAACTGTACATTTTACAATATACGTATTACCACTCCGAGTGGGTAGTTTTCTTAAGGCCATTATTACAACTTACAAATAGTTAACAATAGGATGCCATCTGGCAGATAAATTTTATTTGATCATTACATTACAAGATGAAACTAACCTTAATGGTAACCGATAAACTAACAGGAGGTTTATTGTCATGATAACTTTCAAAGTTAACTTTAAGCAAATGAGGCTGCCATATTTCTTCTGAAAATATAATAACTTAACAACTGAAAAATGGACAATAGACAACGTTTATTTTATTTAAATGATTAAGAATATATTTTTCGCTCTCTTTTTTTCCGATTCAGTCGCATTATTTAGCTTCGACATTATTTTCAATAACACAATTTACGCAAACAACAAAAGCACTTAACACAAGTAGCAAAATAATTTAACACACAGAAAAGATTTTTTTTTTATCTTGGACCAGCACTCAGGGGATGACCCCTATATATGCAATGCATTGCGCCGGAACTGAAAACGAGGGGATGTATTGAGGGGACAGATTAGGATAGATCAGAAGATAGACAGTTGTTTTTGCAGCTATTTCAACCTTTTACTTCGCCGGCTTATTTTTGCTACAGGGCCGACGAAGGTGTATGCTGCCAATTATGTTCAGTGACCAGTGACTATGCCTTCATCATTGAAACAGGCTGGCAACAACTAACACAACCACGCACTAATGCTGATCAAAAGAATTCAACACAATATTTCATGACTCAGCGCGGGCTCGAACTCACGACCCTCCGCTTCATAGCCTCGTGTTCTACTACTTCAGCCAACAGCACCTACAAGATCAAGATAATAACGTTTTCAATTTAAGAAATAAACAAATGTAAATCGTTGCCACTACGCTTTTTTAAAACCACTAATAGTAGTCGGTATTCACCGCAATGTTGCCACAATATATAAATTAAATTTTTTATTTTATCTGACGGTTGTAATAATGGAAAAACTTTAAAGGCCACTTTATCGTTCACGTTAGCTAATGTTAAGGTTAACTATTGGGAACTTTTTCGTTAAGTTGTAATAATGGCCCTTAATGATGTAAGTGTGAATTGATTAATTTCTTGTGCTGTTGGCAGATGTTAAAAAAATAGAGTAGGATGGAGTCCCTTTTTTGAACGGCAGGCTCTAATTTTTTGATACCCACTCAATCAATTAATTAACCAATCAATTCATACTTCTGGTTTAAAGCATATGTGTTAATTGCTTCAGCCAAGAGCACCCTCAATATGGAGAGTTTTTGACAACCGGTTCTGGCAGAGGAGATAAAAATAACTTAGGTGATTTAGCGTTCTCCACGATTGCATCGAAGTTTTTAGCGGAGTGAAGGTTCCTATTCATGCAGCATATTTGCATATGAAACGATCTTATGATTCTTACAGCCAAGGAGTAGGGTACGTTCAGCAAGTTTGTAGAAAATATTAAGGCAAACATTTTTTAACTTTTTTCGAACAAATGACGAAAAGCAATCCTCAAACAGGGAGGGACAGGAATAAGAAGACCTAACTTGTACGCCAGAAATCACTGAAAACTTAAATTAATTTCACACTTATTGACAGTTAGTTCTTGGCATAAAATATCTTGTAATTCTTACGTTTATTCAAAAACTGTATTTAGCTCTTTTATGTACAGCAACACTATAAACATTTTTTCACTATAAAACTCTTTGTTTAATATCAACGAAACTGGAAAACCGATGTATCATATAGAAAATTTTGAAGAGAGTAAAAAATGTATTAACAAAAACGACAATTCTCCTTTAGCAAAAAGTGTTGTCGCAGAAAAATCACTTACACTCATTGTGTAACATATACTTTTAGGACTCAGCTTACAATCGTGTTAAGCATTTCCGTCATGTTTCTCTCACTCATGGAGTATTTACTGGTAGTTTTCAGCTGTCCAAGTATCCAATGTTGGGGGAGTGGCAGATTCAAGTTGCAATAGATGGAACTTATGGTTACTCCAGACATAAAAATATCAATATTTTAAACTACGTTTTGCCCAAATTCAGTGTTTATCTAAGGACACCCTCAAATATTGTATTGGAAGATGGTAACATGAAGGTCGTGATATACGGCAAGTACACATTTAACAAGCACGTGGAAGGGAACGCAACAGTTGAGCTGTGGAATGATCAAAAAAATTTGATTTTACAAAGCCAACAGCTGGACATACAAAATTTGGGTTTTGTCGACTTTAGCCTAAAAGCAATTAAGGATATCAACAAATACGAAAATGTATATGTCAGAGCTTATTTAACTGAAAAGTATACGGGTAAAACTGAACAGTATGAACAATCGGTATCATTAGAAAATCAACGTTATGATTTAATAATACCAGACGGAGAAATTGAATTTGATAACAACAAACCGTATAGTATAAAAGTTTATGTGAAACATTGGACGGGAGCACCCGTTTTGGATCGCAAAACGTCTGTCACAATGAAACATGGCGACAAAATGTACGAGTCACTTTTAGATAAAACTGGCGCGGCTACATTTGAGTTCGATTATGATGCAAATGCCAATTATGAGTTTCAGTTTAAAGATTCCAAAGCGAAGTTTCCCGCCATAGAAACACTTCCTACACTGATGTTAAGCAATCGGGAATACTATTGCCGATTGAAGTTAGTGGATCCGAAGTAAGTATGATGCGAAATATCTTGAAAATTAATGCGGATGTCTGTTTCACATTAAGCACTTTCTGTAGCAGATTTCTTTTAACTGTAGTATTATTACCCAAATATTCACTACAAGGCCCATATCTATTCTAGAAGTAAAATTTCTTAACGTTAAGACTTAAACGTTTCAGACTAAAACTCGGAAAACCTGTCCAGATCGAGGTCACGTCTATTCGCAATATTCCCTATTTGATGTACATCATGATGGGCCATGCCAGTCTCATACGAACGGAGTACATTAAAGTGCCGCCTAATCAAAAATCTCACATCATCAGCATCACGCCCACAATTGAGATGATACCCCGGTCGTTTATTTATGTGTTTTACGTACACAATGGCAATTTACGTTATGAAGAAATGACGCTACGTTTTCCACAGGAGTTTGAAAATCAGGTAATTACAGTTCCAACACTAAACCATTTCAAACATTTAACTTTGCTATCAATCGCAGATCTCGCTTTCAGCACCCAAACAAGTGAAACCGGGTGACGAAGTCACAATAACCGTCAATGCTCAGCCGAAGTCGTATGTTGGCATAATGGCGGTGGATTTGGGCGTTTATCTGTTAGATAAAAGATACGATTTGGACGAAGTTCAAATAATGCAGGAACTATATGAAGAACTTTCCCATTCACCAATAGGTTTCGCAGAATATCCTGGCGTAGTATCTGGTCTAATAACATTGACCAATGCTCATTATCCATTTCGAAGTTTACCCCGTAGGTAGCAATATTAAAGATTATGTAAAGTATTCAAAATATTTATTTTTCTGACAGCAACTCCAATAAATAAACCTGTTACGCCGATAAGGCATCGTTTTCGAAAAAAATTTCCCGAAACTTGGATATTTAACAACTATTGGATGTAAGTGACTGTTATTAAGGGTATTCGCTTAGTTTTATGACCTTATTAGCCTTAAATTGTTTCGGCTTAGAAACAAGTTTAAACGGACATACCTTACATAATTTTCAGATCTTTTGCTATCAAAATTTTAATAAAAATCCCGAAACAAAACATTTGATTCAAGAAAATACGGCATTCCGTTCGGTGTAGGCACCAATTGAGATTATTATAATTAGATTGATTGAAACATAAATCTTTTTCTTTCTCACCAAAGGTTTTTATGGAAAAACTGGTAGTGTAACGAGCCTCAGGCAAATTAACGAGCTCAACAAGATTAACATTTCACTCATTAGACTCATTTGTAAATATCAAATCCACAATTTTGTCAAATTAAATTAAAAGTACCATTCGTTTTATGCGTATATAAATCCGATAAACTGTCAATAACTTAATTTGCCATATCATCAGTATGGCTGCTCTTACTTGAAAACTATGTTCAGATGAAACTTTGCCCATATATTGAACGATATTATGATATATAAAAAAGTTTTGATTTTATATCTTGTTAAACAACGAACCTAGACATCAACAATGGGTATTGCAGTTAAATATATATTTTCGATAATTGCATCTTTCGTTGCAAATCATGCATATCTCAAAATTAGTCGTATATCTTATATTTAAGAGATTAATGGTCATATCTTTATTCCTGGATCACGCTCATTTGATCAATCTCTTGCCTCTCAAATTATTCTCTTACAGCAATGACACCGAGACCAAAATAACTCTACAAATTCCCGATGCCATAACCACTTGGCGTATAACGGCTTTTTCCAATAACGCTGTTACGGGATTTGGAATAGTTAAGGGGCCCACTGATATCACCACCATACAAACATTTTTCATATCCCTCAATCTTCCATATTCTGTGAAGCGTGGCGAAATTGTAACGATACCGATAACGGTATTTAACTATTCCAATCAGACCTTGGACACGGAAGTGATTTTGCTCAATACTGAGAAAGAGTTCTATTTCATGGAGTCCAAGAGACAAGATGTGGAAAAGTCAAGTGATGAAGAGCAGCAGAAAAAACGAGTTGGCATTGCGGCGAACAAGGGAAAAACTGTGAACTTTCTTATATTTCCCATTAAATCGGGTGAAATAAATATTAAGGCTGTGGCCGAGACTCCTTTATATTCAGACGCTGTATTGCAAAAGCTTAAAGTTGAGCCAGAAGGTGTTCCCAAACAGCAAAATCAGGACTTCTATCTAAGTATTCCAGAAGGCGAGAAAATATCCTCCACTTTAGAGATCACAGATCCAGTGGAGAGTGTACCCGATTCCGAGTACGTGACCTTCTCCGTAGGTGGCCATTATTTGGTGCCAACTGTGGATCATTTTGAAGATCTTACTCAAATGCCTACTGGCAGTGGCGAACAAAATATAATCAATTTTGCACCCAGCGTTTTAATACTACAATATTTAAAGGTTAATGGAAAATTATCGAAAGAAAAAGGTTTGGTGGAGAGTCTGCAATCAGCAATTGAAGTTGGCTACCAAACGCAACTGGCATATCGCCATTACAATGGGGGATACAGTGTTTTTGGCATGGGAACTGATGAAGAGGCCAGTACGTGGCTCACCGCTTACGTGGTGCGTTATTTTATTAAAGCTGCAGAATTCGTAGACATTGAAGCGCATATAATTGAAAAGGATTTGGAGTATTTGGCCAGTCAGCAAACAGAGGAAGGAGCGTTTTCGTGTACGGGTTGCTTGTTCCATCAAAAACAGGAAGACGGATATGGGCTCACAGCCTTTATATTGTTAACCTTCTTGGAAAATCAAGTAAGTAGTGAACAACGCCGACCTGAATGCAACCAACCTAGCAGCTAAGTTACGTAACTGATATAATTAAATTCGAGTTTGTATTTTACTCAGTGTAAAAAAATTTAGATTTCTAAAAAATAACAAACCATTGAAATCCTTTTTCTTCACTAATGCCTTGCTACTCTGTGCTAATTATATGTAGAATTTTTTTGCAAGTAAAAGGATATATTTTACATTTAATTTAACATCATGATTTATTTTTCAGAAAACTGCTAATAAGTATCAAAAAGTTATCGAAAATGGTATAGAGTTTTTAAAATCAAATTTAAATAACGTTAACGATACTCGTCAATTATGTTTAACGGCAGCTGTTATGAAACGAGTCAAGCATCATGGCTCCGACATTCTCATTGATAATATAAACCAGCTAAGCAAGGAACATAGAGGACTCAAATGGTGGTCGGCAGAGGATCAGAATCCAGCCAATGACATAGAAATAACAGCAAACGCTGCTCTGACTCTGCTGGAGACCCCGGGAGATCACACTTCAATTCTCAAATGGCTGATAGAACAGAGAAATGCCAACGGTGGCTTTATATCCTGCTATGACACAGTGGCAGGAATGGAAGCGTTGGTAAAATTTTCAGAAAAATATACAAACATCGATAATGTAGACCTAAAGGTATCGTATAGTGCCAAGGATGAGCAGGGAAATGAATTAGCAACCAATGAGTTCCATGTGGACTCTAACAATGTTTTACATTTTCAAAAACAAGAGGTAGTTTTAACGACTCGCTGTTCCTTTGAACTAAATAGTTATGAAGTGTGATTAAATTTTTATTTTTTTTTAATTTTGCAGTTACCAAGAGGCGCTCGCCAACTAACGTTCACAATGGAGGGAAACGGTGCCGCTCTTGTACAACTCAACCAGCAATACAACATTAATAATGCCCATGAATTTCGTCATTTTGATATTGAAGCAAAGGCCGCATTGAAAAACGAAGATGAATATAATTTAAATCTGTGCTTCACTTATTTGGCAGATACAGGCATGCCCAACGATACCACGAAGATGGTGATAATGGAAATTAATTTACCCTCTGGTTTCCGTTCTGAGGCAGAGAATAGTTTGCCTTTGAAAACCAATACCCTGGTGCGAAACATTGAAACGAAACATGAGGATTCCGTGGTTGTCTTGTATTTAAGTGCATTGACAGCATATAAGAAATATTGCCTGGAAATACCGATGGATAAAGTGAATGAAGTGTTGATGCCTAAGCCGGCATTCATTATTATGTACGACTATTATAATACAAGTCGATCAAATACAGAATTTTATAATCTATAAACATAAAATGTAAATAGATTTTTAAGATTCCTATTAGCCTCTCGAAAAATAATTGGCAATATTAATTTTGTCACTTACATATTTGTTAATATGATACGAGTAATTTATATTGTAAATACATATACGATGTGGTATTGGATAATAACTCTTCAGAATATTTAGGGCGTTTTCTATTTATATATTATATATTAAGAAAATATTTATATATTAAGAAAATAATATGACGGTAATACAGAGAAATAAATTGTGTTAACAGCTGCTTACAATTTTGCCATTGAGTTTGTATAAATAAGAAGTGCCATAGAATTTAATCAAGTCACTTAACAAGTAGTGAAAACCGAAAACATGCACATGAGTACCGATAATAGGAGTATAGTTACTTCCGAAAACAGCATTGTTCGGCTGTGCTGTGTAAGTTGTCATATTGTATTTATTTTGACATGTTTCTTGGAATATTCGTCATGTCTTCCTGAATATAACCCTGTGAACATTCTTATAGTGTTTTGACACCGAAAGTTATAACCTGGCCTTCCTAAATTTTAGAACTTCTTTTTTTTCTTTTTCTCTTTTGAAAAATTTAACATATTCAAAGTTTAAAGCATTTAATTTACGTTTCACGTTCAGTTTATCACGTGCCTCTCTAACAAACTAATTATCTCTAATAATTAAGTCACTATGGTGATATAAAACTACACGAAACAATCATCGACCTTGTATTCGGCAAAAGTCTTTGAGAATATAAGATCCGTAACCGTAACTGATGATCGCTTTAGAAAATTGCTATAAGAATTTCTATGGCCAGAAATTGAGGACATCAGTAGTGAATTGATATGATCGGTGCCAATCTGATTTTGCTGAGGGAAAGGTTTGATGACAGAATCATCTCTTGACTTGAATATGTAAATTGATCGCTAAGATAATATGATTTAATACATTTCGTTAGTGATAAAAATAATAATTTGTCCTAAGCCACCTAATAAGTGGTGACCAACAAATATGAGTACTGATAATGAAAGTGTAGCGGCTTTCGAAAACATCTGTTCTGCTCTGCTGTATAAATTGAGTAATTTAAAACTGCTGTTGATTTTCCTTAGTGCCTTGGAATATTTATCTTTTTTTTTTTAATTAAATCAAATAGAACGCAGTATTCGTAAAGTTATTGACGAAGTTCATTTGGAATTGTAGCACAGAGTAACCAGAAATGGAGTTGTGAAGTGTCAACAAGCCCGTAATAAATATTTGAAGAGCATCTAAATCTAAAATAAGTGCATTGGCGCAGTTTCAATTAAGTTTATATTTCCAATCTTTATCAATTTATTCAACATTAAAATCCCATCACTTCTTAATACAAAAACAAAAATATATAAAGAGTGCTTCACGTAATTTTTTTACTACGAAATATAATAGGAGCTTTAGTCCCCTAATCAGCGTGTTAATTAATTAACTACTGCCCGATAACTGTTCGATTAATTTCATATGGCTATTTTCGATTAGTGGTTGAACTGGGTCATATTTGTCGATTAAACAAAATAGATTAAAGAAACATATTGTTTGTGTGTTTAATTATACGCTTCATTTCATATGCAAAAGTTATGTGATATGAAAACAGGAAAATCGTTGGATGTGACTATAAAGGATCTTATTGAAAGTTCTGAATTTTGATGGTGAGAGAATAATTAAATTGCTGATTAATAATTTACCAAAATTTTTTATATAAAAAGACCTCAAGCTTAAAAAATTAAAATGAACATAATATCGTAACGTCAAGAATAACTAGAAATCAACTTTTAATTAAATTTAAGAACAATTTTAATAATCGATTAACATATCAAATTCGTTTCAGAAAATTATCAACAGGAATGGGCGCTTAAACTAAATTTACTAAAAATAAATTCCAATATTGTTGGCTATCTAATAATAATAATGTTCTGTATATTTTTTTAAGCCATTAAACTGTGAAACGAGTTTGAATTAAATAACACTTTCATAAATCTAAATAAGTGATTAAGCCAAGGAATTATTATGCTGTTCAACATTAACATCTGTGCTCTGTGCAGAAGTCAGATTATAACAAAAAGTAGCGTTTTTTAAAGAGGTAAGAAAAGAGAGGATCATGTAGCAAAAAGTGATCAATTTATTTTGCTTTAAAAATAGCATTCGAAAAAAGTAGCAGTTTGCCACATTTGTCGCTCAGAGATTGTGCTGTCTGCAATGCCTTTATTAATTGTATAGCTGTGATTTATCGATAAAGTTTATTTAAATTGAGAGTGAATAAACTGAGCGTCAATAAGATTAACAAAGATTACAGTTTACGATTAATGACAGCTTGCTTAAAATAAATAAATAATCTTTTTAGAATATATAGAACTCACTGATATGAAAGACACCGGGCAAGAGAACTGAAACTGATCGCTACAAGATTGCATTATTACAATTATATGTCACTTACTTTTATAAACAGACAAATCCGCCATTAAAAATGCAATACTCTAGCAAGAGTTATATTAAGTAGCAAAAGGAGATGTCCGAAACCTAAAGCGGATCTCACACTATAAGACTAAGTATTAAGATTTGTGAAAAATTCGAAATAATATGAAAAGTCTTATAGTGTGAAAGCGATCTTAAGTAAAATCTCATAGATTCAGACACACCGATGGCTCTCTCCATTTTGTGAAATTTTTCTAAAAGCTGAGACATTTCATATTATCAGGGTTGTTTTTTTGCAACAGCTTTTTACAGAGATATCATGAATTGTTTTAAGTGTGATAGTGTGAAAGTGTTTTGTAATAATACGTTAGAGTTTTCGGCATCTCAGGCATTCTCAAAAGAGAAATTCGAATGAAAATCATACCACTCAGTCTTATAGTGTGAAAGCGGCTTAAGTAACAGTCAGTCCATAACACATCCTGCCTCATCCAAAAATTTAGAAAATTTCTTGGTAAACTTGCGGAGTATTTAAGCATTATATTAAATGGGGTGAGTGAATGTGAAACCCACTGACCTCACCCCTCAACCCAATTGAAGCAAACAACCTCATGACTTTTACCACAAACAACTTGCGGAATCTACACACACAACTTACTGTTCTTTTGAGACACATACTGTTTCAGTTGCAATGGCAAAGTGGAGGAGAGCATTAGAAATCTGATCTAGATTTTTAACACTCTGGTGAATAGCCGCTACTACTTTGAAGGTGACCAAATAGACACTGGTGAATAATGGCCTGTTCTTACCACATTACAGTAGTATGGTATACTGCATGTATGTCTGGCTAAACTACAATTAAACCATGAAACAAACTAGTTCATATATGGCGTATATACTGCGGAAATAACTGTGGTATTACCGTGGTACCATATTAAATACACCTTTTTGGTTGTGTGTGAAGATAAACTTAAATTTAACTAGGGAGGACTCCAGCCAAAAATTGTGCTAAAACTGTTCTGGGCTCTGTAAACTACTTAACTTCTCTAAATTTATTTAGGAACCAAAACGCCGAAATTGGATCCAGTTCCACCTAAACCAGTGACATTCGTTTAAAACAAGTATGTATTTCATTGGCCAGACATACGGTCAGGGGTATAAAATTAATTTCTGGATTGCTTGCTTTACAAATAATGTCGAACTGAATGCCAGAATTATTCAGTAAACTGAACAATTGAATATAGACAAAGTTATATAGTATAGAGTGATATGTAACACAAAACTGTTTGAAACGGCAGTATTTACTTGTAAAATTATCTCCAATGGAATATTTGCCTTATAGAGTTGTCGAAAGTCAACTTCAGCCTACTGCCAAGAAATACATATATACATATTCATGTTTTTATATATGTATGTATGTATGTATGTATGTACGTATATGTTACGAAGGCTATACAAATTTAATCATCTTCATTTGAGAGCAAATAAGCTTACATCAGTTTTCCCTTGTCTGTCTATTCAAACGGATGATTATTTGGACTACGAACATAATCTGATTTCTTATTGTCAGAAAAAAATGAAATTGAAGACATATTATCTCTATTTAGTTGCACTGCAATGCGTTGCATTTGTAATATGTGAAAAGTATAAAAACGAAATATATTAAAAAGTAATTAATTATATTAGGTACAAATTAATACATTTCCAGCTTTTATTATTCGGTAATTGCTCCAGGAATAATGAAACAGAATCGCAAATATACTGTCGCTGTAACACTGCATAGCTCATTAACACCATGCACAATACGCGTCTCGATAATGGGAAATTATTTTAATACATCTGACGAAGTGGCTTTACAACCATTTGAAACAAAGAAGATACATTTTTTCCCAGCTAAATTGGATCAAAGCCAATACCGGTTGCTTGCAGAAGGTATGAATGGTTGTAAATTTCGAAACGAAAGCGAACTGTATAGTGACAGTTACTCTGGGCCAAAAATCTACATACAAACTGATAAGGCTGTGTATAAGCCGCTGGACTTGGTACAGTTCCGAGTTGTTATATTGGATGAACATACCAGGCCTTTAGATATAAAGGAACCAATACGTGTGGAGATATATGTAAGTACAATAACTGAGGCAATAAGCATAAACTGGCTATGTCGACTTAAGTGAATTAAGAATTAAGAATTAGTACTGTTTCCTCATAAGCACAACAATTTACTAGTACAAGGAAACATTTTCTTTTTGACAAAATTTATGTTCGATAAATTTTTCAGTTGCAATTTCGTTTAACTTCTGTTAGGAACACGCATATATCACCTTCTTTTTAAAAGTGCACAGTTGGTGATTTATAAAATCATAATAGATAAAAATTGCAATATCTTGATGTCTGGGCGGACCGATTGTAATACAATTTTATACCCACTGGAGGAGATTAAATTTAGTTTAAATTTTATATCTTCAAAGGAGGCCCCAAAACGGATCAACCTGCTGCCATAATGCTGTAGGTAGATTTTTCTATTCAAGGGCCGAAATTAAAATTTTGTATCTGAGACAATGTACCACAATTTTTTATCTGAGGAAATAAAACGTGTAGAGAGACCTATTTTAATTGTAAATATTACGTACAAGGAAGGACTGACTGATTTTTTTAAATCACTAGGTTGCCATTAAAATATTTTCTACAGCACCTGAAGGCATACTATGCTCTATAGTATTGAATAAATTAAAATAAAATCCCAATTTTTTGTTGTCTTCGCTGATTGAATCTATCTCCCCACACAACCAAAATGGTGTGTTTAGTAAGACACCACATTAATTCACTTTCGTTCACTTATGTAGCACATACACCCTTTGTAGAGTAGTTTCCTTCATTGTTCAATTGTAGCTTAGCCACACACAAGCAGTACACCACATTATTGTAGTTAAGGTTGTTAATTGTAGCTTGGATACGCACATATATACACCACACTATTATTATTTTCATGACACTGCTAAACAATTTGTCTTCGCTTAGCATTGTTTCCCGACAATGTTTTAAATAAAGTTAGGGAGTCACACAATCGTGTTTGTAAACCACAAAACTTGTCGAAACGGTAAGCTTCAATACTACATTTCCGCCGTTCTGTTATACATGGGGTGTGTCTTGAGAGATGTGCATGAGCAAAAAAGGTGAATAACTTATATTCACTTGAAATTAACAATATAATAAAATTTTGATAGGCTTTTTTTTGATTCGGTTTATAATATACTTATGTACATAAGCATTAAAATATGTTAAATATATGAAAATACATATATATTTTGGAGTCAAAAATTACCTTTACTATTAAGATGGTACGCCAAATTGTTGAAACAAGCCTTTGTAACTTCTCCAGGAATTGTTTATTTATTGAAGCACTTTGTTTATTTAGAAACAACTTAACACTGCAAATTTTAGATCTTAGATATTTTAGATATTTCTTTAAATGACACACACACACACTTATATATATATATATATATATATATATATATATATATACATATATATATATACATATATATATATATATACATGCATATATGTATGTCTATGTATATATTTTTTTTGATAAATTTTTTATGTACACTACTTCTTTACTTCTAATTTGTTATTATTACTATTATTATTATTATTATTATTATTATTATTATTATTATTATATTTGTATTTGAATCACTAAACCACTTTTTTTTTATTACGTTGGAGCACAAGCTATATTTTCTTTCTTTTTGTAGACAACGAAACGACCGAAATTAACGAACTTAAGACCGGCAATTCGCGAACAATACGATTTAAAATATCGCGCTTAACTTTACACTTTTCACTGCAATATTGTTATGTTTTTTGAAATTATTAATTTCAAGGTAATTTAGTTTCCTTATAAAAATATGTATTATTATAACATTTTATACAATTAATAGTATAAAATATATTTTTTATTTAATTTGTCATATACTAATAAGTTATAAATTACTCAGTGTCTTTCAGTAGAATATACATAAAGCCGAATAAAATAAGTGATGTGATATTAATATTGATTTTATGTTATTGTAAATGAGAAAGAGATAATTTAAAAAGGAGTTAAATTGTGGAAAACCATACATTTGGAATATGGCAGCACTGGTCTCATTTAAGATACAGAGCTTTGAGCAGCTTTTTCATTTCATCTACTTTTTATCTAGTGCATACATATTCTACAGATAATTTGCTGACTTAGAAAAATCAGAAGATTTGCCAATGAATTGTTTTTGTTTATTGAATTTACCTGATTGTATCGATGAAATTTAGGAATAAAACACTTTAAATTTATTAAATGCACTTTAAATAATATTTCTCACTACTTTTTAATTCAATTTACGCACTATTTCTGTTAACTTTGCTTTAGTGAACCTTGACGCACACATTTACGAAGCGACCTGTTTGACTTTTGTTGTTAGACTGAATAAGAGCAGCAGTTCAAACAGATGAAAAACAAAACAAAACAAAGAAAAAAACCGGTTGTATAGAAACGGCGAACCAAATGCAAATTATTAAAATGCACGTGCTTTTTGCACTTGAAGATAAAAATAAATTCTTGCAACATATGTAAATGCCAATAGGAATTTGAAATGTAAAAATATTATTTCTTTTATATAACATTTTCGTATATAATAAAATTTATTCACACATTTGCATTGAATGTATACTCGTATGTATATAAAGGGTGGACTAATATGAGGTTAGGAAGTGAATTTGCAGTCAAATACTAAAATGTCAAGCATGGAGCTGTCATCCTTTCACATTTATTTAGTAAAAAGTTGGCAAATAACCATGGAAAGACGGCAGACCATTGTTTGCGTCGAACGTTTCAGCAGCGAAGTAAATATTTAATTTTTTTTTACAAATTCTCTATCTTCGAATCTTTCTTCATCGCCTTCTTTCAGAGTACCGGCCCAATGCATTGCATGAGTACGATTCACACCCAGAGCGACTTTTCAAAATAGCGATGTTCCGCTCTGCTGTGTAACCTCGATAATTGAATTATTGCTGATTGGAATACAGAACATGTCATTCAATATTTAATGTAACGACTTTCAGCCTGTAAATCTGAATGGAATTTAAAATAATATTTTACGTTTTTGTCTTATTACAAGCTTCTTGTCATTATTATTCTCTGCTTGCAGGACAGTGCTAATAATCGTGTCAAACAGTTCAAAGACATCGCCCTCACAAAAGGCGTATTTACCGGCAACTTTAAACTGTCTCAGCAGCCGGTAATGGGACCATGGAGAATACGGGTTGCCATCAGTGGAAAATACTCGTACGAGAGTGAAAAACGTATTACAGTTAAATTATATACTCTGCCTAAATTTAGTGTTTATGTTGACGTGCCTGAGAACTTTTTGCTCAGCGATCCTAAAATTCGGGCTGAAATCTATGGAAAATATACATTTGATAGATACGTTGCAGGATTTTTAAAAGTAGAGCTGCGTACAGATGATGATAAACTGATTGGACATACAACAGATCACATCGATGGTTTGACTGTTGTGGAATTTCAATTTGAAAGCACACAGATATTTCGCAAAGTCAGACATCTCTATCTGACAGCCATGTTAGAAGAAAAACACACCGGCACCCAACGAAATTACACGAGTATTATAGCAGTGCGACATGATATTTACAATATTTCCATACCGCATGATGAAATTGAATTTCGCAACAACAGGCCATTCCGCTTAAAGGCTCGTATTGAAGAATGGAATCATGGTCCGGTGTTTGATCCCGAGACCCTTGTGTTAATGGAGCATGGCCCAGTATTGTATACAACGCATCTTAACGACGAGGGGTTAGCAGTTTTTGAGTTTGATCATATGGAGGATGCATCATATATCGTGCAATATAAAGATTCGAAAAAAGTTTTGCCAAGTTTCCATTCATACAAACAAGATGACAATTTGGTGTATTGCCGATTGAAGCTGAAAGAAAGGTAAGAGATAAATCGGGTTTCAGCGAAGAAAAGAAAAACGACATCAAACGAACGCACACATGCCAGAATGGTACAAGTCAAGAGCTAAAAGAAGTCATCCGATGACTACTTTGGCGTGAACAGCGCACCATGCAGTCACTTTGAGCGGGTGTAATAGCACCTCGTGCATCATTCGTGGATTCTCGGTGCCCCAGAAGCAATAGTTTTGCTTGTTCACGTACCCGCTGAGGTGGAAATGAGCCTCATCGCTCATTATAATTTTGGTCGAGAAATCGTCCACTTCGTCCTCGAGATTAAGGATGGGGAGTGTATCGCTTCATGGCTTGTTCACTTGTATTCTACATCTGTCTAGTTCACAAATGTCAAAACAGATTTGGCATTAGCCGCCATTTGCAAAAATAAGAGCATCTTCCAATAGGGTCATTTCTTTTGGCCCACCTTTTTTTATCTTGGACAAGCAGTCAGGGGATGACCTCTATATATGCAATGCATTGCGCCGGAACTGAAAACGGGAGACAGATTAGGAAAGACGAGAAGATAGGCAGTTTTTTTTTTTTAGCTATTTCAACCTTTTACTTCGCCGGCTAATTTTTGCTACAGGGCCGACGAAGGAGGGTGCTGTTACTCTGCTTTTTAGTACATGATAGTGTCGGTCGCTGCCAATTATGTTGAGTGACCAGTGACTATGCCTTCATCATTGAAACAGGCTGGCAAGAACTAACACAACCACGCACTAATGCTGATCAGAAGAATTCAACACAATATTTCATGACTCAGCGGGGGCTCGAACTCACGACCCTCCGCTTCATAGTCTCGTGTTCTACTACTTCAGCCAACAGCACCCTTGTATAAAGGTTAAAAGCGTTCTTTGATAGGGATTTCGCAGAAAAAAACCATTTAGGCCTTAACTTTGTAAATCACGTCGTGTTAGTGATTTTTATACAGAAAGCAAAAGGAGATTTATTTACTTAGACTACTTTTCGGAACGTGTTAAATTCAGACAGTCATGATATATATTCCAAGATGCAAAGAAAAGACAATATCAATTTAGTCATCGAACTTATACACCAGATCAGCTTTTTTCGAAAGCTGCTACATTTTCATCATCAGTACTGATGTGTACTATTGCTTATGTAACACATTCAAATGTGACGACAATTTTTGTTAAAAGAAGTTTTATTTTGAAATAGTATACGGGAACTGTTTCAGTACTAGACTGATGTTGTTGCATTTTGGCACATGTATTCAAGAACAACAAATTCTTTTTCTCTTTCAAGTTTTGCCTTCTATATAAAGGGTGTTTTTTTCATAGAGTGACACAAGCTTAAATCGTAATAAAACAGGGAAATGTGTTTCTAATATCAATGAAATGGGCTTCATTGGAAATAAAATTTTATGAAATTAAATATGATTTCTGCCAATGGTGTTACTGTATCTGTAGCACCGATTTTCAACAACTAAAAAATCTTCCATAAAGTGGAAGGACACAACCCCGGCAGCTGAGAACGGCGACGAATTGATTGATTAGGATCACCTTCAATGCTTTCCTGTACAGCGGCTACAGCTTCTTCAGTGCGCATTGTTCGGCGGGATGCACATTATGTGGCCCAAAAACGATCTATTGTTCTTCGAATTAGCCGCTCTGACGGACGATTATGTACGCCATAAAATGAGAGACATGCACGATGAGTTTGACGAATAGAACAATTATTTTGATTAAAAATTTCAACAATTTGCAGGCGTTGCTCCGGTGTTGTGACACTCTAAAAACACGCTTTGAATTGTAGTTGAAAATTAATATCGAAAGAACGCGACAACATTCACGTTTGCTGAAGTCGACGGAAAACACAAACGGATCGATTATCCATATCAATTCTATTTCATCGCATTCGCCAGTTTCAAGAATGTGGCAACTGATGAACTGAACTGCTAAACAGCAGCATTTCTTGGCAACCACTTATTGGTGATTGCTGCTCATGTTTTTCTTAGAAAAATAAAGCCTATAAATGAAAATTTGAAACAGTGAATTAAGTAAAAATTATTTAATCAGCCACTGCAGCGAAAATGTTTATATTAATATGTATCTTTTTTTGCACTACGAAGTAGAAAAGGCTACAGTGTTTCTCGAAAAGAAAACACCAGAATTATTTATTATATATAAATTATATCAGAAACCTGCTCATAATATTAATGATTTGAGGTATTATTTTTTTGCAGCCCACGCCTTGGAAAACTGGTAGAAGTGGAAGTAAGATCCTCATTCAATATACCGTATTTAGTGTATACAGTGGTAGGCCACGCCTCCTTAATCCAAATCGAGCATGTAAAAGTGCCCATGAATAAAAAAGTCTATACCATAAAAATAATGCCCTCAATCGAAATGATTCCGGTGTCGTTCTTGCTGGTGCATTACATTTTAGATGGCAATTTTAGATACGAGGAATTGGAGCTCAGATTCCCCATGGAATTGGAAAATCAGGTAAAACTCTTTTTAACTTCAAATGTTGCAAAGTAAATAAATTGCATGTGTGAATGTTAAAGGTTTCAATTGAAGCTCCCAAAAGCATTAAGCCGGGCCAAGAGGTCATCTTAAAAATAAAGGCTGAACCCAAATCTTATGTCAGCATATTGGCCGTCGATCTAAGTGTTTTTATACTAGATTCTAGTTATGATATATACAAGAGCAAAATATTGGAAGACCTAAATAATGAAAGATCATATATACCTGATGCTAGTACAATCAGACCGGGAGTTCTTTCCGGGCTTATAACACTAACTAACGCCCACTATCCACTTTTTTATGAAGGTAAGAAATCATGTTCGCTACACTTGCAAAGTATTAAATTCACTGTTCATTAAAGCCTTAGTGGATTCAAAAGGAGCACAAGAAGGACCGCTGCTATTTCGCACAAAATTTCCAGAGACTTGGATATTTCACAACTACGAAATGTATATACACTTTACTTATAATTAATCATATTGCTATTACAGTGCAAAGTTCTGTTTTAGAAACGAAACCGACACGGAGTTAGTTTTCAACATACCGGAAACCATAACAACTTGGCGCATAACAGCGTTTTCTAGTCATGCTATAAAGGGCTTTGGCGTAACTGATGGCCCCACCGACATCACCACCTTTTTGCCATTCTTTATTTCTCCCCACTTGCCGTATACTGTAAAGAGAGACGAAGTTGTTGCTATACCCGTCACCATTTTCAATTATCACAATCAGTCTGTGGACGCTGAAGTCAGTTTGTTTAACGACCACCAACATTTTCAATTTATTCAAAATCTATCCGAATCTGTTGCCGCATCGCAGCAAACATTAAGGGCTCAAGTTCCAGGCCAAGGTGGTGCGACAGTTAAATTTCTTATAAAACCTTTAAAAGTCGGTGATATAGAACTGCGACTGGCGGCCAACGGTTCCCTGTATGCCGATGGTGTTGTACAAAAACTAAAGGTCATACCAGAAGGCATTACAAAATATCAAAATAATGCCCAATATATACGCCCCGAAGATAAGGAGTCATCGCTGTTTCTGGACATGCCATTAAATAGTGTAAATGATTCCGAAATTATCACGCTGTCAGTGGGTGGAGATTTTATGGTACCCTCCCTGGAGAATTTAAATGAATTGATAAAATTGCCCACCGGTTGCGGTGAACAAAATATGGTGAATTTCGCACCCAACGTTTTGATTTTGGACTATTTAAAGGCAACCGGCAGACTAACCAAGGAGAAGAATCTTGTTTATAAAGCGAAATATTACATCGAAATTGGTTATCAGCAGGAGCTGTCGTATCGCCACAAATGTGGCGGTTACAGCGTTTTTGGTGAGGATTATAGTGGGGACGCCAGCACCTGGCTGACCGCCTATGTGACTCGTTTCTTTATTAAAGCATCAAAGTATGTGGCAATTGAATATCGCATTATCGACTCCGGTTTGCAGTATTTGGCCAAGGAACAGCAATTCGATGGTAGCTTTCCTTATACCGGCTATTTGTTTTACAAGGAGCTGCAGAATACTTATGGTTTTACCGCGTTTGTGCTGCTTACTTTCATGGAGGATCGTGTGAGTGTAACGCAGAGACCAACTCTTCAATGTCATTAGTAGCGGAGTCGCAAAGTACAGCCAGTTCAAAAGGTTTTGAGCCATGAACATTTTTAGTTTCAGCCGGAAGTATTTGAAATCAAAACAAGCTAAGTCCAAAACACCCATGCTTGGCTTAAGCTGGAAGTCCACACCATCCGTTCTGTGCATATGCGTTTGATACTTTTTGTGCATTCTATGCGTTTCTAAATTCAAGTTACAAGCAAAGCGTTTTATACGCCCACCTTTTTTCTTATGTTTAATACAAAAAGCCAAGGTGAAAGAAATATATTTATTTCACCATGACAAGAGAGAAAGAAACAAGTAAGCCACGACACAAACCTTTTCTCAACTCGCGTGCGACGCATGGAAAAGTAGAAAGTTAAGCTGCAAGTCCATACTATCTGTTCTATGCATATGCGTTTGATACTTTTTGTGCATTCTATGCGTTTCTAAATTCAAGTTACAAGCAAAGCGTTTTATACGCCCATCTTTTTTCCTATGTTTAATACAAAAAGCCAAGGTGAAAGAAATATACTTATTTCACCATGACAAGAGAGAAAGACAAAAGTAATCCACGACACAAACCTTTTTCAACTCGCGTGCGACGCATGGAAAAGTAGAAAGTAGACTTGGGTCCAACTAGCTCATTCGCTCAGTTTTGACAAGAACCTCTGATCAAACCTATATAATTTTAATGGGTTTGATCAGAGGTTCTTGTCAAAACTGAGCGAATGAGCTAGTTGGACCCAAGTCTAGTAGAAAGTATACCTACTTTATCCGTCCTAGGCGTCTATGCATTCTACGCGGTTTGCCATGCAACTTGTTGCATACAATTAATCTGAATCTACTTTTTGAGAGACGCATAAGACGCACCAACGCGTGGAATGGATGGTATGGACTTTCGCCTTTAGCGTAAAGAGAGAACAGCCTTAAAGTGGGATGTCATTGTAGAGAGTATCGGAAAAAGTACTTGTTTCCTAAAACCTCCATATGCTCGTGTTAAGAGATTTGGAATAAATTTGATCTTCAAATAGTTTTGAAGCCTTTTGCCACAAGAAACACGAAATTTTTATCATTTTTGCTTATGTTGCATACAACTAAATTTTTGCAAGGCTTCTGGAAGGTTTTCATTCACACTTAGAAAAGCTGTATCATCCGCGAATGCTGATACGCCGAAGATGCTGTCTAGAGAAACTCTGACAGCGAAGGGTTAAGAAAGTTATCTTCCTTAAAAGTGTTTGATTTAATTTATAAATTATATCTTCATGCCACACTTTATAAAACGGATGTGAAACATTAATGAATGGCAACTTTTGTCATGTCATTATCGGGTTCATCCCCGATAAAGTTCTAAAAAAAATTATTTCCCAATGACTTACTGTGCCTTTAACCGGTTATCAGAAAAAGATATTCCCGAGTTGGGAATTAAGTTTCAACTATAAAATTTAATTAAAGCATTTGATGTAGTAGCCGTTGTTTTTCTTACCAGCATCACAACTTAACAGTACAGCACAGAAATATTTTTTTTACTGGCAGATAATTTCGTGGGCTCTGTTTGCTAAATATGATTACCACCTTGGCTTCTATTTAAGATTTGATCAGTACAAGTTTTTATTACTTTTTCCAAGAAATCTCGCCATATGGCATCTACGGTGGCTTAAATGTTTTAAGAGGTTCGTCCGGTTTTATCAGCAAAAACTAAAGATTTAGCTTTGCGCCATAGATGGTAATTCAGAGGGGTTAAATCATAAGAACGGGGAGGCCAGAGAACTAAATCACTTCTGGAAATAAACGTATTACCAAATTCGTTTTGCAATAAATTGGATGCGTCGTCTTGTTGAAACTATATATACAGGGTGGGTAAATTTGAGGTTAGGAAGTAAATTGGATGTCAAATGACGAAATGTCAAGAACCGAACTGTCATCTTTTGATATTTATTTAGAAAAAGTTGGGAAATTTTAACCATGGAATGGAATGCTACACTCTCGATCAAATAATATTAATTGAGAAAATTTACTGTTTAAAGATCTGAACGAAAGCAACTCATTTTTCAACAAAATGATCCTTAGATATTAGGTCCATTTTAAGTTAGGCGCTTATATAAATAAACCAAAAAATTCACTAATTGTGTTTTTATACGAATTTACTTGATACTTTAAAATTTCCCACTCTATAGTTAATATTTAGCTAATTTATTTTTGGGGAAAAAATACAGTTAGCATGATTCGATAGCGTTTCTGGTGCTAAACGATGCATGGTGACATTAAAACTAAAGTTAATTTTTTTTATTGCTCCCACTTTTTTCCAGAAATATTCGCGCAAATATCAGGCAACTATAAGAAAAGGACTCGAGTACATAAGTTCCGATTTCGATGATATCGATGATGTTTATGTGCTTTCTATGATAGCAGCAGTCCTCAGTAAAGGCAACCATGCCAGGAGAGACAAACTTCTAGAGCAGCTTCACAGTTATCGCAAAGAAGATAAAAAGGGTCGCATGTGGTGGAATGGTGATGGAAATGATGTAGAGACCACTGCTTATGTTTCATTAGCTCTCCTCAATGCTCCTGGCAACCATTTGCCCATATTGAAATGGTTGATTGCACAGCGAAGCAGTCAAGGCGGCTTCAAGTCCACGCATGACACAGTGGTGGGTGTGGAGGCTCTAACAGCGTTTGCTAAAAAATACAATAACGCCAGTGCATTTGATATGAAAATATCCTATTCAGCTCAAGATCAAGAAGGCAATGAGCTAAAAGTTGATGAATTTCTGATCGATAGAAAAAATTCTATGACTTTGCAACAGCATGAGGTAAATAAAAATTGCACCAGTTTTTTGTCATATTAATTTAGAATTTATTTTTGCAGCTGCCAAAAACTGTACGCCGCGTCATCTTTCGAAGTAGCGGCAACGGTTACTCTTTCCTACAACTTTCCTCTCAGTACAATGTCCAAACAGATGTTGATCTCAAGTATTTCGTTATGAAAGCCAATCCCACTGTCCACGATGTCGAGCAATTGGAGTTAGAAGTTTGCTTTACTTATCATGCCCTGAAAACTACCAACAATAGCACAAATATGGTCATCATGGAAGCGAATTTGCCTTCTGGTTTCAAGGCTGAATCTGAATTCAGTCGTGATTTGATGGAAAACGAATTCATACAAAGAATTGAGTATAAAAATGATGAGACCGTTGTGATTATATATTTTGATAAATTATCAGTTGAGGTGGGCCACTGTGTCACCATTGAAGCATTTAGAGCCAGTGAAGTAGCGGAACTTAAACCGGCGGCCATAGTGATGTACGATTATTATAATACTGAACGATTTAATTCGCTCTTTTATACCATTCAGAGCTAAAGTTTGAAATGACCTCATTTGCTTTTTGTTATTAATAAATAAATTTGTTACAATATATTTGAAATGCAGAGATGTGATCAACTGCATATTGTTTTCTTGCAAAATGTGAAAATCAAAAAATGTTTAATTGACCCTCGTTAGAGGAAAAAGTGCGATTATGTGAACATAACTTTCGCAAAATTGTCTTGGTAGCATTGCTAGAGTGGCAGCTTTAGGAAAATCTCGTAGAGCTGATATATGTGCTGGAATAGAACTTCAACTCCTATTGAACTACACTGTCAATCGATTGAATTGAAAAATCACGGCAAGATTTCAAACATTTTTTCTCTACAGCTGCAGAGTGACCCAGGATTGATTGTGTGGGAACAATTAAGACGATGTTCATCACACGAACCAAATCTATGGAAGAAATACTACTTATTTATAAAGAAGATGGCGGTATGGAAAGCTTAGCATCACCGACGAATGGGGCGACATAATGTTCATTTTCAAGAAAATAGGGTCCAATTTTCTATTGCGTTATACGAAACAGTACGCTTAAGTAGGTGTAATTGTGGCTCTTCATTTAATTTTAAATGGCCTTCATCACTCATAATTAAATTATGGAAAAAATCATGAATTTTATGTGCATTTTGCAAAATTAAGTCGTTGCAGTTCATGAACAAGCTGAATTTGCTATGGAATCACTCTTATTGTATGCAAAATCAGGGTCAAGTTGTTATTGGACGTCTTCTATTTGATGTTTTTCCATTTTCCCTTATAGTATCTTGTGACCGTCCAATATTATCATCCGTGTACACCCTTTGTCGTCTGCTGGCAGCAGGAAGATTCTTTATTACATCTAGTTTTCAAAAATTTACAACCTGATACTAGTTTATTGTTGACCTAGAAGCTCCAAACTGAACATTCGATTAATTACAATATGCACGCGGAGTCAAAAAAAAAAAATTAAAAAAAAATGATTGCGTACTGATCCATTTTAAATTCCAAAAGTTTTCTTTACAAAATACTGTAGGGGAAACAAAATTATATTAATGAATTCAAACCTCTTCGTTTATTAAGAGCCACCCCATTCTATTTTAAAAATGGATTTCGTGTTTCATTAAATCTAATCTTTAGATTTTTAATTAAATCTTTTGAAATAGTCTTAATGCATTTTATTAAATTATGGATAAAATTTATTTTCAATTAAAGTAGAAGAGTTTTTACCACACCCTTCTATTTGTTATCACATCCAATGATTTCTAGGTCTTAACCGATTTAATCGTTAAGAAAATATAGCCAATTTAAAATTATTCGATAAGTTAACCGATTGAACGCCGTATTAAATACATAATTTAAATCCGATTATACACTTTGAAATTTAAGAAAAATAGCAAATGAATTTTCATACATCCTTTTATTCTTTAGAAAAAATTCTTTTTTTTTTGTCTTGGACCAGCATTCAGGGGATGACCCCTACATATGCAGAGCATTGCGCCGGTACTAGAAAAGAGGGGATGGTATTGAAGGGACAGATGAAAGATGAGAAGAATTTTTTTTGTAGCTATTTGAACCTTATTCTTCGCCGTCTAATTTTTTACTCTGTTTTTAGTATATGATCGTGTCAGTCGCTGCCAATTATATGCAGTGATCAGTGCTATGCCTTCATCACTGAAACAGGCTGACAACAACTAACACAATCAAGCGCTAATGCTGATCAGAAGAATTCAACACAATATTTCATGACTCAGCGCGGGGTTGAACTCAGGACCCTCCGCTTCATAGTCTCGTGTTCTACTACTTCAGCCAGTTGTTCTCCAAGAGAACAACAAAAAGCATTTTGGTCTCTCTCTGTCAGACAATAAAGAAAATTATAAATATATAAATAGGCGGCATACATATGTATGTTGTTTTCAAGCAAGTGTAAACTGCTTAGATTTTCCACATTTAGGCTTGGCATCTAGGAACAAAAACCTTTGTATTCTGCATATCTACATAAAAACAGCTTCATAACTAAATTAATTTCATTAATATTAATGAACGTTAATAGATTTAAAAATGCACCACAAAATAATGTGTGACGTATTTCCTTATAATATTACACACACAATTGTTCACACTTTCTGGGAATACTCTTGCCTTGCCCGCATGGGGAAAATGCTTCATTTCAGGTTAAAAAAAATTCCCATTGCTGTCAAGCAAATCTATACCAATATCATTTATTTTTCCATATCACGGATTTTATTGCACTGTAAATGACGCATAATTCAAAATATTCAAACGCTATAATATATGGAATTATACAACTGAGTGTTGTAATAATCGTACATCACTATGGGCACGGACTTGCGATGCAACACTTCGTTTGTCTGATATGCTAAGATATTTAAACAGTTTTCAACATCGACGGGTAGTTTACCCAGATAAACTATAACATTCGTAAAGTCATTTTCTGGCTCGATTCTTTGTACGAAAACGTTATTTTGAACATCGGCGAGAGTTTCGTCATCCGTGCTGTAGCCTGATGGCAGATCGACTTCCATTATCACCATGTTGGTTTTGTTTTTATACACAAAACAAATATCCAAATCCAAATCGTTGTTTTTCAAAATATTCACTTTTGGCTCTATGATAAAATATTTTTCAACATCAATTGTATTGTTGGATGACTCATATTTTTTGCGATGCTTTGGCGCACTAGAGATCATTGGACTGATTGGCGTAGCGGCATCCAGTAATTTATAGTTGTGGTCGAGCTGCAATAGAGCAGAACCCGCACCGGACATTTCAAAGCTGACGTTATGTGTGGTTTGGGGCAACTGAAATTTGTTTATGTTTCAAAGTAAATATTTTCACTTTTGCGAAATTACGAGTATTGACTCACTTTCTGTTTTTGTGTAATCCTGAAATTTCCTGCTTGTACCTTAAATTCACCCTTTTCCACTTCAACACCCCGTTGATCTTGGGCCGTATATTTAATTTCTAAGCTGGCATTTTTTTCATCTGTAAATTTTTGATTAAACTTTACCAGTGCTTGCAGGCCCACAACTGTATCATGAGTTGATAGGAATCCTCCTTTGGCATTGCGTTGTCCGATTAGCCATTTTAGTATCGGCATATGTTCGTTGGTAGTAGCCGTGTCAATGAGAGCCATTAGCACGTACCCAGTTATTTCCACATTATTTTCGTTCACGCTATCCTTTCCAGACCACCAGACTAGACCATTTTCTTGTGTACGATAATTTTGAAGTTTTTTTAGAACCTGATTTGCACTAGAATTTTTAGCCATTTCCAGGACAAATGCCACTATGGAGAGAGCGTAAGCATCCTCGATACTATCCAGGTTTTTCGTTAAGAACTGAAGGCCATTATTAATGACCTGTTGATATCGTCTGGCATACATCTGGAGAAAAAAACTTTCATGTTAGAGGGCGATAAGAAATTCTAATGAAATTGCATCCAATGTTTTCGATTCGCAATATTTGTGCATAGAAAATAATTACGAATCGGAAGTAGCAAATTTAGTGGTGAAAATTTCCCGTCTATTCCACAGTGTCACAAGATATCATAAGGGGTTTTACAATTGGGGTTTGAAAAACTTAGCAATGGCTTCCAGCTGAAAGTTTACCATTTGTATATAAGGATCATATATCAAAAGCAGCTAAATGTGGTGATTTAATCCTGACCATTTTGCGAGCATTACGGGTTGATTGTGGTAGCCAAAATTTGTCAGGTCCGTGCATAATTCCAATGTTCCCTTCTGCTAGTGAAACTGAGATGAGCAGACCGATATTTTTTGTCTTGGACAAGAACTCAAGGGACAAGCACTAACAGAACTGGGACAGTTGGTTATGAGAAGAAGGACGATAGAGGGAGTAGAGCTTGTGTACGTTCGATTTGAACTTCCCCAAGTTAAAAGTGGAAGGAAAAACTTTTGTAGGGAGTTTGTTCCATAAACGAACCGTTCGGTCAAAAAGAGAATTCTCTCCGTAATGCGTGGTGCGGTTCATAGACAACTCAGCCACAAAAGGATGAACCGGTGAAGAGTCACCGATATTCTTCTTCACTCTCTCCTGTACGGGGTCGAGTAACTTCAAAATAGACTTTGAAGGACCAGCTCATACATGAGAGTTGTATTCCGTTTTCGGGCGGATGTAAATGCTATATATAGTGAGAAGATCAAATGGAGTGAACAAAATCGAGGCACTTGAATTCTTCTTTTGAGGCATGAACACTTTGGTCAGTCCATCCAACATCGCACTGTATATTCATGCCACAAAACATCAAGAGCTTCCGATTCTCCAATACATATTCCGCCCATAAATATGAATGGGACAGCACCTTCGGAGATTGGCACGAGATCACCTGTAAGCGACTCATTAATCTCCTCCAGACTTGGCCAGCTGGTGAACGAACGAAGGAATGATTAATAATGCTGTTTTCCGCGAATATAGGATAGCAGATAGGATTTGATATAATAGACGGTCCTCTATAAAGATGAGGAGACAGAACAGAGCCTTGCAGTACCCCAGAATTTAATTTGAACTCGTTTGTGAGTTCTCTGAGGAAGCTCGCTATAAACCGAGAGAGGTCATCACCGACACCTTTTGGCAGTCAATTTTAATAGACTCTATCGACTCTACGGCGGTCTCAGCAATATCTTATGCCTCATCATGGGCGTATGATTTTTTTTAGGAGTAGGACCAGCACTCAGGGGATGTCACCTACATATGCAATGCATTGCGCTGGAACTGAAAACGAGAGGATAGTATTGAGGGGACAGATTAGGAAAGATGAGAAGATAGACAGTTTTTTTTTTTTTTTTTTTTTGTAGCTATTTCAACCTTTTATTTCGCCGGCTAATTTTTGCTACAAGGCCGACGAAGGAGGGTGCTGTTACTCTGCTTTCAGTACATGATAGCGTCAGTCGCCGCCAATTATGTTCAGTGACCACTGACTATGCCTTCATCATTGAAACAGGCTGGCAAGAACTAACCACAACCACGCACTAATGCTGATCAGAAGAATTCAACACAATATTTCATGACTCAGCGGGGGCTCGAACTCAGGACTCTCCGCTTCATAGTCTCGTGTTCTACTACTTCAGCCAACAGCACCCACATTTAGTACTGAAGTAACTGACTTTTAAAAATGATTTTTAGAAAAAAAATTTGCTTCAGCGTTGAAGCTTCTTTCGTATCCGGTGGTTACGTCAGCAAGCAAAATTGGCACTTGTGGGAATTGGAAAACCCAAACGTAATTCTGGGAAAGCCATTGCATCCGAAAACAGTGACTAATTGCTGTGCATTGCAGGCTGGTGATCTTTTTTTTTAAACGCTGGAATAATCGTCACCGGTAATTTAGAGCGACAACATTCCTAAACGTATCGTCAAAATACCGCTGGAATGTAAGGAAAAATGGCTTAAAATCCAAAAGGATCGACTGTAAAGATCCCAAAGCGGTTATTCAATTGGCATTGTATTTCGTGCTTATTCAAGCTTTTTATTGCATAGTTCTACTGAAATTAAAACTTTATGTGTATTTAATTGAACTCTTCATGCTGAACCGCTAAACAAGATATCTAATTTTCTAGTATCGCAAAAGTTATGTAACTTTTCAATTATTTAAATAAAAATGTACTTACGCGATCTTCCAAAAATGTTGCCAATATAAAAGCGGTCAAGCCGTATTGATTTTGTTGAGCCGGATCAAACAAATAGCCCGTGTATGGGAAGCTGCCATCATTCAATTGGGCTTTAGACAAATAATCCAACCCGCTGTCAATTACACGTCTTTCTATGACAGAAAACTTCGAAGCTTTAATAAAGAAACGTGTGCAATACGCTGTAAGCCAAGTGCTGGCCTCTTCATCCACACTCTCGCCAAACACACTATAGCCACCGTTGTCGTGACGAAAGGCCAATTGCTGCTGATAGCCAATATCTATGTACGCCTTTATTTTTGCCACAAGTTGCTTTTCTCTGGCGTACGCATTAGTGGCCTTTAGATATTGTAATATTAATATATTAGGAGCAAAGTGGACCATGTTTTGTTCGCCGCAACCAGTGGGCATCTCCACCAAATTCTGTAAATTATCCAAAACAGGCACGATATAATCACCTCCGACAGATAAGGAAATTTCGTTTGTTGCCGCGTCTACGTTCGGCGGTGTGTTAACCTGTAGTGAGCCTGAAGTTTCATTGCTGCAGTCGAGATAAACTGCTTGATTGACATTTTTCCTTAAACCTTCTGATTCGACTTTGAGCTGCTGTTGCACTGCGTCTGTGTGAAGCTGATTGGAGGCTGCTATACGCAGACTTATGTGTCCCACTTTCAAGGGTTTAATATAAAACGGAAACACATCCCCACCGTTAGACGGAACAATCGATTTCACTATTTTTGTTTTTTGACTTTTCGATTTTACTGTATCCTCTGCTCCGCTGGATTCCATAAACTCAAATTCGTGATCATCATTGTACATGGTTATTGTGCTCTCGAGTGCTTGAGAGTCATAGTTGAACACTAATACGGGTATGTTCACTATCTCACCCCACTTTACCGAATAGGGCAAATTCAGAGAAATAAAGAACGGTTTTATGGCAGTTACGTCGGTGGGACCATCAACTAGGCCAAGTCCGGTTTTATCGTTGAGAGAAAATGCTGTTATACGCCAAGTCGTAATGGAATCTGGGAGTTGGAATATAATTTTTGTATTTGTAGAGTTCCTGCGAAAAGAAAATCTTGCTTATTTATGTGTTATTTATTTTGAGGAATAATCGAGTATTCAGTAAAAAAAAAAGATGTTCTCTTTGCAAAGTAAATTTGAAAAATATCGGGGCACAGATGTCGACAGTAAATAGATCATTGCCGGCGATGTTATTAACCCTTAAATTAGCCGTTCCTGTAACTGACTGTACACAACTTATGACTTCACAAAAGAAGTAGCAACGTAGTATTCGCCTCAGAAGAACTTCAAATCTGTACAGTTATTTGAGGTACAGGAATCAACCAGTGCGAATGAGAAGCAAAAGTCTTGAAAGAGAGTAAACGATCAGGGGTCAGGCTGCATTTAAACAACAATTACCAACGGGGCTTGATGTTGATGGACTCAGAACTGCTTAGCGACTGTTGGAATAGTATTTTAACCATTTTCAGAAAGGTTTTTTGTTTTTTTTTTGAGTTCAAGAAAGCAGACTAACACCCAATTCACACGATAAATTTTATGACGTCTAATTTTCGACGTCATTTTTGGTTTCATAGCGAACTGTGTAGCGAAGAAAGAGGGGTAGAAAAAGGGACTTGATTTCGGATTTCATATTTTTTTCATATTTCTCTTCACATCAATACCTATTCTCTTTGTTACGTTTCGTTCTGTTTTTATTTTGAGGTCATATAGATGTGAAACAATAACAAAATATTAAAATAGACATGAAAACCAAATTCATCGTATAAACGCAAAGGGTTTTTGAAACAAATTTCAAAAGGAAATTAATAAAATTAGATGCCATAAAATTCATCGTGTCAATTGGGTGTAACAGGTATTATATAAACTGTGCTAAGTAGAAGTCAAAGAAGTCAGTAAGATCTAGTCTGTCTGTTGCACGAAGTTCTATGACAACGGCCTGTTCACCGATGTCGCCAAAAATTAAAAAAAATTTTGGTAGATATTAAATGCTATTGGATGATCAAATATTTACTTACACTTCGATATTTTCAAAAATCCATACTTCCGGAAATTGTGTTCTGTAGGTCATGGGACCTCCTCCGGTTTCACGTATTGGTTTCTTCGCTGAACAAAAAAAGTTATTTATTAGTGGATAAACAAATTTTGCACACCAAAAATAACACCTTCGAAACCTGTAGAGGATCAATGGTGGCAAAAGTGCAAAAGCTTTTCTTGCACAACCGTACATTTAAGTCTGACTTACGTTTTATGTGTTTGAGCTCTTGTTTTATGTTTGTGAGAATAATCAGACCAGCAAACAAAAATTCTCCTTCAGTTATATATTCGGAATAAATATACGATTTATCTTCAGCCAACTCATTCCATACATTGTCTCTTTGTAAATCATATGAAGGATCTAGTAAATGTACACCCAAATCTACTGCTAAAATGCCAACAATTGATTGCGGCTGGGCATTCAATTCAAAAGTAAGCTCTTGGCCTGGCTGCGTTTCTTTAGGAGCTGTTAGCGATATCTGCAGTTTGATTTAATAGAAAAAAAACGTTCGGCTTAAGATGGCAATAGTAAAGAGCAAATGTTCGAGTACCTTGTTTTCAAATTGCTTGGGAAAATGCAACTCCAATTCATTCTGATGTAAAATGCCATCCTTGGAATAGTGAACATGAATGTACGATATGGGTATCATTTCAATTGTGGGCTTTATGTGAATTGTATATGATTTTTGTTGGGGCGGTAGCTTTATGTGTTGCATACGTATGATGTTGCTGTGCCCGACAATAGTGTACACCAGGTGCGGTATGTGCTCACTAGAGCTGACTAATATTTTAACTGGAGCTCCCAGCTGTAATCTAAATTGGAAATAAAGAAGTGTGGTAAGTATTTTAGTTTCCAACAGTAGTTCAGCTTACCGTTCTCCCACTAAATTCAATTTACAATAAAAAACACTGCTGTTGGACTCCTTTCTGCTTTGGAAAACATTTGGTATATGAAAGAATGAGTCCTTAAAATAAAGCAAATATCCACTATCTCCGTTCCTTTGACTTTCAAATTCAAACTGTGCCACACCATTATCACCGATATGTGCTTCATACGATTTATCGCCGTGATTTAAGGTAACAGCCGTTTTGGCATCCACAACTGGTGCATCATTCCAATGTTTGACATGGACTTTTAAACGATACGGTTCGAAACCACGAAATTCAAAATCTTCATCATTTGCATAAATGTTGTAGCGCTGATTGTGCAACATGATTTGTAGAGATTCCTTTTGCGTTATACCAGTAAAATTCTCCTGCAGTTCCACTACCAGTTTAAATGAATCTTCTTTAGTAAACTTCTCTATATTGGCTAAAGAAAATTCCACTCCTGCCACTGTGCTCACATTGATCTTTTTTTCTTGCCACATTTTTTTATTGAACACATTCCACAATTGAACGGTGGCAATACCTTGTACGTATTTGCCAAACGTGTATTTGCCATAAACAAAAGCTTTCATAGAACTGTCGCTATTAACCACATACTTGGGAGTTTTAATGTGAACACTAAACTTTGGCAGAACGTAGTTTTTTACTTCTAAGGACTTTGATTGGCTGTAAGAGTAAGCGCCACTTATAGACACTCTTATGGACCAGGTACCCATAATAGGTCTTTCAGACAATTGGAAACGGTTTGTATAAACGCCTCTTGTAAACTGGATATCTTTGAAAGTCTTTAGAATGTTGTCTTTAGCATCCTAAAAAGGGTAATTTATTATCAGAAAACTAGTTAAATTTAATAATATTCAATTTTAAACTAAAAGCAAAGCAAACAGAATATCTCTAGGCCAAGTGATTCTACTGATTTTTGTCATGAGTGTCTTAAGCTGAAAGTTCTAAGCGTATGAGTTTCATACTTCCTATGCATTTATAAATTCAGGTTATATGCAATGCGTGAGGGTACAACCTTTTTTCTTTAATATAATAGAAAAAACCATGGCGAAACAATGAAAAAGTAATCCATGACACAAACCTTTTCTCAATTCGCGTGCGACGCATGGAAAAGTAGAAGGTCTTACCTACTTTATCCGTTCTATGCATTCTAAGCGCTTTGTTCTGTAACTTGTCACATACAATTGCTCTAAATCTACTTTTTGAGAAACACATAAAACGCAACAACGCATAGAACGCATGGTATGGACTTCCACCTTAAGCCCGAGACACATAGAATCGGTCGTACGTTATACGTCGTCTTTTTCAACTGACAACTCAATTGAAATACATGCCTTCTTATGTGAATTGTCACATTCTGTACTTCTGCGTCAACGCAAAGTACGAAAGTTGGCCAACTTTCGTATCCGTTCTATGCATATGCGCTTCATACCTTCTGTGCATTCTATGAGTTTTTAAATTCAAGTTACATGCAAAGCGTTTTATACGCCCACCTTTTTTCCTATGTTTAATACAAAACACCATGGTGAACTAAATATATTTATTTCGCCATGACAAGAGAGAAAGAAAAAAGTAATCCACGACACAAACCTTTTCTCAACTCGCGTGCGACGCATAGAAAAGTAGAAAGCGTTCTATGCGTCTATGCATTCTACAGGATTCCCCATGTAACTTATCACATACAATTAATCTGAATCTACTTTTTGAGAAACTCATAAAACGCAACAACGCGTAGAACGGATGGTATGGACCTTCAGTTTAACTTTTGACGTACGTTGAATACATTGACAGACATCAGTAAGTGTTTCAAATTGCTTTGATTAATTTTCTTGTCTTGTGTGTTCAGGAAAAATTAAATAATACATAAAATATTCTAAAAAAATAAATAAATTTAATATAAGTAAATAAAATGGAGAACAAACAACTGATTCTATGTGTCTTCCGTGACGAATTCTATGTGTCTTCCGTGACGAATTCTATGTGTCTTCTGTTCTATGCATCTATGTATTCTACAAGATTTGCTCTGTATCTCGTCACATACAATTGCTCTGAATCTCCTTTTTTAGAGACACATAAAACGCAACATCGCATAGAACGCTTTGCTTGCACTTTCTTATAACATCAATTGTTTTTCAAAAATAGTGTGCCCTTCAAAGTAGTCCCCGTCAGATATAATAAACTTGGGCCAAAGTTGTTTTTCCAGCTCCCGAAGCAGGGCACCAAATCTCATAGTGTCGTTTTTAAACGAAAAATTAAAATTTTTTTGGCCTAAATGCAGCAAATTTCGGAACCTTATATAAACAAAAAATTCCGAAAAAATTTAATGAATCAACCGAGATGCAATAGTCCTCAGCAACTTCCCTAATAGCGATTCAACGATTCTCCATAACAAATTCTCGTCAGTTTCTCAACATTTCCGTTGGTTATTGATGTGTTAGGACGTCCAGCAAAATTGAAAAAAAAAAATAGAATTCTACAACAAAACATTCAGAAAAATGGGACATGAAAAAAATAATCAAACGGTAACACGGGTATTATAACAATAACATGTTAACATCAGGTTGATACAGTTCTCGTATCGTTTTTCCCAATAAAATTTGTGTAAATAGGAACTATTATTACATTCAACTAAGCCACCTAATAAGTGGTGATAAACACAATACACATGAGCACTGATGATGAAGGTGTTGCGGCTTTCGAAAACAGCTGTTCTGCTCTGCTGTGTAAGTTGAATAAAACTGATGTTGACTTTCTTGTGTGCCTTGGAATATTTATCATGTCTTTCTGAGATTTAAAAACAAATTTCGAACAATTAGCCTATGAATCTTAATTCAATTTAATATAGAACTCTACATGCGTTGTATAGCTGGAGGAGAGCATGTTTCGAGTGAATGGCTTAAAAGTATTTTAAATAATAATAAAAAAAGTGATTTAATTATTAAAGAGGAATCATATGGATTCTACTCGGATGCCTGATTGCACAGGGCAGCCATCCAAAAAAAAAAACAGCGAAAAGTAATTTTTTTTTTTTGATTAGCTGGTTATTAAATATTAAACGACTCCGCACTTACCAATATCTCCACCTGTATGGGTTCGTCTATAGTTAAAGGCCTTGTATGCTCATCCAAGAATAGAACACGAAATTGTATGACATCTTGAGCTTTATAGACTGCCTTGTCTGTTTGAATGTAAATTTTCGGTCCGCTCTCCACTTCACCCAATAATCGTTTTTCCTGTTTGAAACTGCAGCCTTGAACTCCTTCCGCGCTCAGCGTATAATAACCGTAATTCAATTTCGGTGGATAGAAATCCAACATTTTGGATTTAAACGATTGCAGGGCTACAGTTTGTGTTGCATTGAATCCTGTTCCGGTAATTGAAACGCTTACGGAGCATGATTGGGCAGCATTATGTAGGCTGATGACGGCCGTGTATTTACGATTTGATTTCAAAAGTCCAGGTGCTATTAAGGAATAGTAGCTGAAAGTAAATTTGCAATAAATGGATTTAGTCAAAATAAAATAATTATGAGAAATAATAAATAATCAAATTACGTTTCGTTTAGAGATTCAGGCGAGGTTTTCTGCAATAGAATATCTATCGGTTGTGAAGATTTTTCAAAAAGCTGTACACAATAAATGATTAAAATTGTTAAAATTATTTCTGTTGCAGCAACAACAATTCCTTACATTAAAGTCCATGTTTTCATCCCGGCCATTGGTCATTTGAGCTCCATTAATGATTAAATTTATACACAAAATTGTGTATATTAATTTGGTGAACATATTTATTATTCTAAAATTGGATAACATTTTTTTAAAAATAATTTGTATGCAAATTTTAATATTATCAACCGTTTAAAAAATAGCTACGAAAACTTATTGATTCACAGTTCTGAATCAGATTGTTTTTGAAATTAAAACTGCATATTATTAATCAAAGCCACTGAGATGAGTCACAGTGGGGCCGGTCGTATATGAAAGGTATCTTAGTTAAAAAAATTCACTTTTAAAATTTAGTCCGATTGTTAAAAATTTAGGAATTTAAGAATTTTTTGAAAACACTTATTTTCTCCAATGATGGGCAATATGTTTTAATATCAGATATTGCATTTACATACTTTCCCCCTTCCATCCAATCTTTTTCGAATGAATATATTGAGGGAAATTTTATGTCCCAATATATCTAAGAGATTTCTGGCTAAATTCCTACGTTGTTAGAATTCCCTCCTGTTCCTGTTCTTTCTGCATAAAAAAAGAATTTATAGAAATAATGACAACTTGAGAATATTCTGAATTATATTTTATTACACCCCAAGTCATGCCATGATTTTTTTCCGATATTTTTTTATATCAAGAGTTTAGGGGTTTGGGGGAAATCGATGTAGAGGGATAAGAAACAAGTAAGAACGTTATATTCTACCGGGTCGAATCTTAAATACCCTCCAAATGTTTAGTATATAAAAACTCTATTTTATAGGGTTCAATCCGGAAGGGGCAGTAGGGGAGACGTCTCACTTTAGCCATAAAACACTAAAAAGTCAATTTTTGGAGTTATTAAGTGAAAAAGAAATTTTTTTGATAAGGTCATTTAGGGGCAGAGGAAGATCAGAGCACATCTCAGCTTCAGGTTGGTTTAGTTTTTCTTAAGAGACTTTTTTCCCCCTGGACCGATTAAGCCCATTTGCATACTTGCTCTGTGCTATCCTTCAGACTATATTTATAACAAATTTCAAGCGTCTGGGTCTTTTCTTTTGGACTGAAAGGTGGTTTCCACAGACGGACGAACGGACATGGCTAGATCGTCTTAGATTTGATCACTGATCAAGAATATATACGTATACTAAAGGGATACTTCACTGCGTTACACACGGAATGACAAAGTCAATACACCCTTCAATTCCTTTTCGGGGGGTATAAAAACACATTTCAAGTTCTCTGTGTTTTTTTATATTTCTATTATTTGTTAGTTTTGCCGCCCTTTTTGTAAAAAATAATTTTTAAAAAGTGTATAAAGCAATATAGAGAATCACGATCACGTTTTTTTTAAACAAGAAATTCTCGCAGGTTTCTGTGAGACATTTTTTCGGATATCTCTCAGAAGATAATACAAATGGCGGCTAAAATGTCAGAGCTTTTCAGATTTTTATCGAAAATGTTGGCTCAAATTTCAAAACTTCTTGCTGCATGCCAATTCGCGTCATATATTTGAGTGTCAGGAGTCTCACAGAATTCATATTCAAGTCTGACTTTTTTCATGATGTTATCTGATTGTTGAGCACATACAGCAACAGATTATTAGCTGTGAATAGAGAACAATAATATTTTCAGAGGCCGCAGCATTTTTTCGTCTGAGTACATGTGTTTATATTCCAAGGCCCATTTGCTTAAACTGCTAGTGAAATACACAGAAAACAACACTAAATCTGGAAAAGTTGTGTTGTTCTGCAGGTATTGTTACGTGTAGATTTCTAACTTGTACTTTTGAGCAATGGACTCCAGGTATAGCTAATAGCAACGAGTTGCTACGATTTATGAAACATATAAATTTAGATATTTTTTTAATTTATAACACATATTAAACTTATGCCATTGTGCTAAATTTCTTATCATTTTAATAATTAATTTTATTTTGTTTTTTGTTTTTAATTATGTCACTTGCGAGTAACGTTGCACAAAGTGCACTCAAATCACTTTGCCAATGGATTAAGATTAATTATATGAAATTGTTATCTGTACAAAGCATTGATTACATTAAAGTGATTCTGAAGTTCTTGATTTATTGCAAATATTTGATGATATCAACAATTTTATAAATCTCATACATAGTAATATTATTTTTAAACGGACTTGGTACAGATCATGTTGTTGTTAGAAGCCTGATTAGCAAAAATAGCAAAATATATTAAATTCTTGTTTTGTTTTTTTATATTTATCAACTTAAGAATTTTTGAAAAATGTGGGTGCTGTTGGCTGAAGAAGTAGAACACGAGACTATGAAGCGGAGGGTCCTGAGTACGAGCCCGCACTGAGTCATGAAATATTGTGTTGAATTCTTCTGATCAGCATTAGTGCGTGGTTGTGTTAGTTGTTGCCAGCCTGTTTCAATGATGAAGGCATAGTCAGTGGTCACTGAACATAATTGGCAACGACTGACACTATCATGTACTAAAAGCAGAGTAATAGCACCCACCTTCGTCGGTTCTGTAGTAAAAATTAGCCGGCGAAGTAAAAAAGGTTGAACTTTGAACTTTGAATCTTTCCTAATCTGTCCCCTCAATAATATGCCCTCTTTTTCATTTCCGGCGCAATGCATTGCATACATATATAGAGGTCATCCCCTGAGTGCTGGTCCAAGATAAAAAAATAAATAAATAAATAAAACAATGGCTGCAGAATTTTTATGAAGAACGTATACATTTTTAATAATTTCAAATTTTTTGCTTGTTTACCATACACGATTTAGATCAATGTTTGTGTGGGAAAAGTAAATAAAATATTAAACCGTGTTTTAATATTAAAGCCAATCCTATTAAAATAAAAAAAAACTCCATAACTAATTTGGCGCAGGTAGCTCCAAATGCCCGCATTATATTAATCGATGTTTTAATTCTTTTCTTAATTATTATACTAAATATTTATCAATAGTGTTGGGAGAAAGAATTTCTCTACAATAAATCAAATAAAATTACGCTGTATTCCGCCGGTGTGGTTTCTTATACGTTGTTTTGGTTGTATGGTATCATTTAATAATTTCTGTATTGAAAAAATAACATTTCACTTTTTGACCCCGACGTGATTTGAACACGCAACCTTCTGATCTGGAGTCAGACGCGCTACCGTTGCGCCACGGAGTCCTTTGGAAATAGTATCGACATCTTATTCCAAAGCTTTTCGTTTTTAATTTCCTGCCATACACTGTCAAAAATATTACACAAATTTCTTTTATAAAAAAATAATTTTGGATTTTTCAGAATTACTCACATGGTTTGTAAATTTTCATAAAAATTCAAAAAAATATGATCAATTGATATTTGATGAAACTATATTACGGCGTGCTTCGAATTGGCAATTGATGTGGAGAAACTAATCTGGACTCAGTTCTGTTTAAGCATTAAATAATTATTTATAATTATATCAGATCGACGTGATCTGCATACGCAATCTTCTTTCTGTTTGAAGTGTTACTGAGTCTTCAAAGCAAAATTGTTCGATTTCAATTAGTTGTATGCAATGCAACAAATATACTCCTAATTTGATAAAAAAATTAAATAAGTTAAATAAAAATAGTTCATTTAATTTCGTAAATGAATGAATCAACCGTGTGACCCTATAAACCTGTAACCCCAGTGATTTTCTACGACGTGTTTTGTCAATTGATATGATGAAAGTCTGGAGTCAGAATTTTTTTAGCATATTACAAGTTTTGTATTGACAAAAACAACAAAAGGGAAGTGACCCCGACGTGATTTGAACACGCAACCTTCTGATCTGGAGTCAGACGCGCTACCGTTGCGCCACGGAGTCCTACGAAGTCAGTTCTGAAACTTTATTCCAAAACTGTTTGCTTATTATTACAATAAAAACAGGCTAACAAATAAATAATCAAATTGAATTAATAAATTCGTAATTGAATCAATTAATTAAGTGATTCATAATGAATTTTTTATTATTTGTATTAATTAAATATACAATTAAATTATCATTGTTGTTAATGTGAAACGTATAGTTATTTTTTTGGAAACAAGAATTCAGTCAGCAAGCTGACAACAAAGACGAATCGACATTGTGTCGCCTTCTTCAATATTTCGTACTGCGGCAACAATATTCTATTCGTTACGCACATTTCTTTGCCTTGTTGATGGTTTTAAATCGGAAAAACGAAACTATCGATAACTGCAAGAATTTTTTGATCACTAGGCCGATCATGTTGATGTAAAATGAACAAAGTACTTTATGAACAGATTTATTTTTAAAACGTTAATGATTATGATAAGTTGCCAGAACAGATAAGCCAACACAGTTTGACATTCTCAGTTGCCAAACCATAGTTATCGTTATCGATCATGAAGCTAAAAGAGCAGACGCTATTTCCTAATTGTCATCGTTCCATTAATATATATTCTGAGATATACATACATACATACATACTTACATACATATTCGATAATCTAAATGAAATTATCTTAAAGGTAATAATTTATTACCAACTTTACTGAAGTACTTACTTACGCTTGATTAAAATATCCAAGCAAAAATTGCAATTTTGTTAAAATTTTACTTGGAATTTCCTTATTTGTGTCTGAACAATTCAAATCTAATGGGTGTGCAAGCCTTTTCACACACCTTAACAGGTTAATATTCAAAACTATTCTTCGATCGATCATTGGATTCTTCTTCTTGAGTTTATGTTGCACAGAGTTAGCAAAATAGAGCAAATATGTTGCTGGGATGTTTGTCAGTTTGTAACAAAAACCTATAAATTGCTGTTAAAATTGTGAAAATTTTGCAGTTTATTTTTTGACGGCTAACTAAAAGTCTTCTGATATGCGTGTTATTTGGGTATTCGCCACCCTGCTGGTTTGTGCCACCGCTGCGAGTTTAAATAAGCAACAGAGCGTAAATGACGATGGAAAAGTTCGTTATGATAATTATAAAGTTTACAAATTAAAAATAAACAATAAAAGTCAGTTGGCTTTACTGGACTTCATTCAAGCGAAAAGTGACAAGGTAATTGTGTTATAATTTAAGTTTAAATTTGCTAAATACACTGATACAATAATAATAATGAGTTTATTAACTCACATCCCTGTGAGGAAGGAGTTTTTTTTTTCGTAAAAGTCTACATGCTACTGAACTAGTGATCTATCTGGTATTTATGCTGATCGGAATAATTTCTAATGATTTTTTGATAGTTTTAACAGTGATAGCAGGTGTTTGATGTGAAGTCATGTTCTAATTGATCAGCAAAAGATTAGCTTTTGGGATGATTAACCGCATTTTTATTAAATTTAAAATGAGTTTGAAATATATATAAAATTTTTTAAATATTGACAATTTCAAAACAATATTTTCAACACAAAAATTATATTAAATATGTAAATGCGAACTATTGTTCTTTTGAGAAGTTTTATTTGTTTGGTGTGAAATATTCGTGAATTGAGTTATAGCTAAAAAATAAATGTTGAATTCTTCTGGTTTCTTGACCTCTTTTTAATTATTATTATATTCTGATATTTTTAAGCTTTTAAGGTATCTTGATTTTAATTTAATTTTTAATTTCAATATTTCGTCACTACTTTTAAATTAAGTTAAAACAATTAGTTTCCTGAAGAATTCACACAAAGGAATGACGAAATATTGAAATTAAAAATTAACTGCCTATTTCCCATTGTCGAATGAATTCTTTCTTTCGTACAAATATATTTAAAACAAGAACAAAATTTTATAAATTGTTTTTGTTTCAAATGTATTTATACGAAAGAAGGAATTCATTTGGCAATGAGAAATAGGCAGTAAATTAAAATAACGAGACCTTAAGCTTAAAAATATCAGAATAATATAAAAAAAAAAATGATTTTGTTAGAGTTAGGGCCGAGATACATTGAAGTACTTGATTTCTTGTGAACCTTGTCACATTCCCTACTTCTGCGTCGAAGCAAAGTATGAAACTGTTAACGCATGTTGAATAGTTTAAAACCTTTTTACTGAAAACAGCAGTGCTAGGTGTCTTGAAAATAGAAAATTTATTAGAAATTAATCTAGCATCCCTTAAGTAAATTAATTTTAGTTGAAGCAACGTATTAGAAAAAAATTTAAAAAAAATTTTACATATTCTATACAGAAAACTAAATACCATTATATAAAATAAATAAATTTAAGATAAAACATAATCTAGACCACAAACAGCTGATTGTGTCAATCTTCTCCGTCAATACTTTAATGTCATTTAAAAAATTCGACAGATTTGCATCGAGGAATGTGCACATCCGTCAAATTTTTTGACTGACGTTAACGTACTGACGGAGAGAGTTGACACAATCAATTGTTTGTGCTCTAAATTATTTTGTTTTTTGTACGTAAACGTTAGTTAAAATATTTGACAGATTTGCATGGATGGAAGTGCAAATCTAAATCCAAATAAGAAGTAACATAGACAGAATTGCTGAAAACAACGTGGAATCGACAAATTCGTATTATCCGTCATACTAACACAGACAATATTTTCCGGAGCGCCACATTACAATGACGCATATGACTGACCATATCTGTAGCATTTACTGTATCTTAAGTTTTCTTTATAAAGTTGCCAATTACCCGAAATGGACCACATTTGGTAACTGACAGTGATTTTGAAACTAAGAAATGGTTAATCGTCTTAAAGTGGTTTAAATAGATATAAATATGTTTATTATTTGATCTCAAATTGAAAAAGGGGAAACTTAATATTAAACACCAAAATTATTGCCCATTTCAGTACAACGTTTGGAAAGAGTACGATGAGGCCACTAAAGAAGTTCATATTATGGTAGAACCGCAAGAACATTTAAATTTTCTTCATATGCTAAAACTGAACTACCTCGATAGCGAACTCATGATAAACAATGTTCAAGAGTAAGTGCGACCAACCATAAATAAGATTATGTTATAATCTAGTCGTAAAATCACCTGCTTGTGATATTTATATCACTTGCTATATATTTATAAAATTTTTCATTTAGATTAATCGATGAGGAAGCCAGCTTTTCCAAGGCAAGAGCTAACAACACAGATTTTGACTGGACACGATATTATGAATTGCATGAAATTGAGGAGTTTTTGGATCGTACACTGGCTGCTCATCCCACTGTCACTGAGAGCTTTATCATTGGTAAATCCTATGAAAATCGTGACATACGTGGCATTAAAATTTCCTACAAGTCCGGCAATCCCGGTATCTTTATTGAATCCAATATACATGCTCGCGAATGGATCACATCGGCTACTGCTACTTGGTTTATCAATGAATTGTTAACTTCCACAGATTCAGCTGTTCGTAATCTGGCAGAGAATTATGATTGGTATATAATACCCGTGTTCAATGTCGATGGCTTTGTTTATTCACATGAAAAGGTAAGTGGTTTTGAGATATTTATTATTACAGTGACCAAAGGTTCACTGTTATGTTAAGTGCATTTCCTTCTTTTCTGAGGAATCAATAAAATTTTCTGAGGCAAAAATAAAACTTTGAAAATTATGATTAAAAATAATTTTTGAAATAAAATTTATAACATCTATTCTCCAAATTAAGCTGCTAAATTTAGCAGGGAATATGCCAAATAGTAACACTGATCACAGTTGCATTAAAATTAAATATTAAAAATAACAATAAACGTACCTCAAACTAACTTTAAATTGAAATATTATCAGTTATATGCTAGGGGAACACAACTGCGACGAACAACGAATTTTTGGTCGCGAATATTCGTCGCCAAAAATTAAACACATGAAAATGCACACAATCGTGGTGTTGGTCAAAATTCGTCATACTCAGCGAAAGATGAAGTAGATTTATTTCTAATTGTTTTGTCAGCGAACGACGAACAAATGAGTATAAGGTGACCAGGTTTCATATACTCGAACTGGTTTTTTTGTGGAAAAACATAGTTGACTACTATATTGTTGCATGTAGCGCAAACATTTTCATTGAATATTAAAAGTACATCCACCAATTCACAAAAATCTATCTTTCCGACGAGGTTTTATCAATTTCGAGCACATTCTTTACTATAGTATCTCTGCCTACTTCCTACTTTTTCATATGGTCACCCCATCAGCCGTTAAATGAAGAGAATTATTTATTCAGAAAGATCCGAGGTATAGTTCCAGAGCTGGTAAGCTTACACCTATTTCTCGACACAAAATTTATACCAAAAATCAATTATTTTTTTAATGTTTGTAAATTAAACCTATATCTTGCTTTGGAAAGCCTCAATGGTCTATTAGAAACTAAAAAAATATATTTTTTTTCCAGGGATGGAAAATTAAATTTTTTTTTTGGCCCATTCCGTATTTTGTAGTACATTTAGCAACTAAAATTGTTAAAAATTTTAAGTTTTTCTTTTGCAAAACCTCTTTATACGTCATGAAGATTTGCATTGGCCAAAAAAAAATTTTTTAATTCAAATTTTGCTTCCAGGGGTGGGAAATTGCAATTATTTTATAAGTGAAAGTAATCAACAGGCAACTGATATTGTTTTTTTTTTTTTTTGCTAACTAAGCCTGTCTTATAATTTAGGAAGGACAAACAATTGGTATCAGAAATTCAAAAATAAAAAATTAAATTTCGAATCCAGGGATGGACAAGTGCAATATTTAATAGTACATGAAAGTGACCAAAATGGTTAAAAATTTGAAATTTTTCTTAAAAAAAATTACTTTATACCTCATGAAGCGTTGCACTGATAAAAAAAAACAAAAAATTAAAATTTCGCTTCCAGGGTTGGGAAGTTGAAAGTTTTTTTTTGGTACATGGAATATATTGTAGTACATGAAAGTGACCAAAATGGTTGCAAATTTTAAGTTTTTCTTAAATAAAACGACTTTATACCTAATGAAGACTAGGATTGGTAAAAAAAAATTAATTTCGCTTCCTGGTATGGGAAATTGAAATTTTTTATACATAAAAGTAACCAAAAAGGCAACTAACGTCGGTGTTTTACTAACTAAAACTATATTTTAGTTCAGGAAAAACATAATTGGTATCACAAATTAAAAAAAACCAAAATTTAGATTCCAGAGTTGGATAACTGCAATACTTTGTAGTACATGAAAGTGACCAAAATGGTTACAAATATAAAGTTTTTCTTAAATAAAATTATTTCATGCCTCATTAAGAGTTGCATTGGTAAAAAAATTTTAATTTCGTTTCCAGGGTTGGGAAATTCAAGTATATAAAATTAACCAAATAGGCAATTGACGTTGTTGTTTTTCCTAATTCAAACTATTTTATAATTCAGGAAGAACAAAATTGGTATTACAATCTTAAAAAATCAAAATTTCGACTCCAGGGTTGAACAAATAAAATATTTTATGGTACGTGAAAGTGACCAAAAAGTTTAAAAATTTAAATTTTTTTGTCAAGTAAAACTATGTTACATCTTTTAATTAATTAAACCTACTTCCTGTTTTAGCAAGAAAGAAAGAAGAATTACATCTGTGAAGGGTATTTAAGATTCGGCACAGCCGAATATAGCACTTTTACTTGTTTATATTTCACTTGAGTCGGCACTCGAGTTATGATAATCAAACGTGAGAAGGCAAACAATTTCGTGTAGTTTTTTTAATCTTAAGTTCGCTGGTGAATTTTGGCTACAGCAACGATGAAGGTGGTTGATGTAATGGACTCTTTAGTACTGGTAGTGTCAATCACCATTGGAAAAGTCCGGTGATATTTCTTAGTCATTGAAACAGAAAAATGTAATACTGTTTTCATGAATTAGTCGAACTCGGAATTCATATTTGATATTGTATTTTCAATTGAGAGATTTCTGATTCTGGTGTTAACTTTTATTATTGATCGAAAAACATAAAATGTTAACTGTTACAATGGATCTGCAAAATGTTGTTCACAATATAACTTTATATATAAAAGAGTTCTTGAAAATATCCTCAGAAATACATATATTTTCCGGTCAGAGAACGCATACAATCAGCAGGGGCTGATTTGAGTTTAATTCTTCAAATTACAATTTCGAAAATAGTTGTTATATTCGCTCCTTCTTTTCATTTAACTATTGGAGTTTATTTTTATTTCTCCAAAATGATTCATTTCTTTGAAGAATCGATTATGGCGCAAAACCCGTCAACCCGTTGACTCAAGTAGCTGTATTGGCACCGATGCTAATCGCAACTTTGATACGCACTGGCTAGAGAATGGTGGTGCATCCAGCAGTCCTTGCTCTGAAACTTTTGCCGGTCCTAAACCGTTCTCTGAGCCAGAAGCTGCCGCCTTAGCCAACTATGTTAAATCAATTAAGGATAAAATAAACATATTCTTGGCTTTTCATTCTTATGGCCAATACGTGTTGTCTCCTTATGGCCATTCTTCTGTTGACTTTCCTGAAAATTACGATGATTTGCTAACTATTGGTAAGGCGTTCTATGATGCAGTTGTTGCTTTACCATATGAAACTAAATACAGATATGGATCCACAGCGACAGTATTGTGTAAGCAATTTTCAATGCAAACTTTTTAAAAAAAATTTTATTAATGAATTTTTTCTTTAGATGTTGCAAGTGGCGCGACTGTTGATTGGATGTTTAATATTTTGGGTATTAATGTTGGCTACACTATTGAATTTCGTGATACCGGTCGCTATGGCTTTGTCCTGCCAGCGGTACAAATTTTGCCAAATTGTGAGGAATTAATGGCCGGTATGATTGCTTTGGTGGGCACAGCCAAGGAATTGCATTATGCATAAAAAAATTATTATATTTGGCGAATTATGTAACAAAATTAATAACTTTCAAATTAAAGCTGATTTATTACAAATCGTTTATGTAGTGAACATACGATGCCAGTAAATTAACATTTTATTAGTGATAAGGGAGGGCAATCAGATTACGGAACTGCACTTGGAAACGCAATTGGATCCTTTGGTGTTTACCTTCTGCTATGGTTTTTGAAGTCATATAGCAATAAAAAATTTACTTTCATTCATACTAATAGCTAATCCGATATCGAATGAAATTTCAATACGTTTTAAATAGGAACTGTAACGGTTATAATTCTTATTTCAAAAATTACATTTTAATCATTATACCCTGAATTTTATTTTTCGCTTGTAAAATAAAACTTATACTTGATTTCTATTTATTCCTCAGAAGATAAATGTTGTTTCTTGATTTTTATTTATTCCTTACAAAATGAAAGTTATAACAGTTACAAGTTTTACCTTCTGAGGAATAAATAAAAATCAAAAAATAGCTTTTATTTTCTAGGGAGCAAATAAAAATCATGAACTAACTTTTAGTTTGTAAGGATTAAATATAAAAAAAAAAACCTATATATACCCTTTTACTTCTTTGTGAAGGGTTATTATACTCTTAATTAAATTATGTATGAATTTATATTTTATTAGTCGAACTTTCTTATGTAAATTGTTAATTTTTTCAACGGGCTCAAGTTCAAATCTGCAAGACTGCAAATCACAAATAATATATTAATAAAATAATAAAAAAATGATTTGCACTCTTGCAGATTTGTACTTGAGCCCGTTGAAAAAGTTAACAATTTACTAAAAAATTAATTCTTATTTTATGAGGAATATATAAAAATAAGGATATAACTTTCATTTTGTGGGGAATAAATAAGTCAGAAAATAATCGTTAATTTGGAGTTTTTAAATAAAATATAAATAAATAAAAATTAAAGCACCCAAAGGTAGTACATGTAATATGGATTACTTTGGTGTATTCATGTAGCACTTCTCGTTTAGTTTTTTTTTAGTTTAAATTTGGAAAATAGTCGTTATTGGAGACTCTTAGTTTTATATACAGATTTCGATCGATACCGAATCAGGTATTTTTTTCCAAAAGTTTATTTATCTACTCCTTATAAGTTTGAGAAATAATTGAGTCTGTGACAATAATGAATAAAATCACAATTACATTTTATGTCTTACTTTTTACAAAAATATTATCTGTCCCACAGTTGCTGTTCTTATTGTTAGCAAAAAATATTGTCAAGATTTAATTGATGAAATTCACATGAAGAATATTATTCCAACTATAATGAAAATATTTAATATCTTTATATTTAGAAAACTCAAACAGATACTAGTTCCTGGGACTAATACAGATCTAAAGGGAGATATTTCTCCAAATTCTTTCAGAAAACCTAGAGATATTATTGTAAACTTCCTATCAAGTGACTAAGAAGTTAAAAATCTATAAGCCTAAAATAGTTACTACTCTTTTTATTTGCTTTAGCATAACGATAACGATCAAATAAAAATATTTTCGGAACGGCTAGAACTCACACTTTGCCCAAAAGGATAAAAATTCAAGTTGAAATTTCGAATATAATTATTATTTTCGATTATTGCTTGTAACTATATTTTAGTTAATTATTGGCATTTATTTCAAATTCTCCAAAATAATTCATTATTTTAAAGGATCGCCTGTGGCGCAAAACCCGCCAGCCCATTGAATCAAGTAAATGTGTTGGCACCGATCCGAATCGTAATTTTGATTCGCACTGGCTGGAGAATGCTGGTGCATCCAGTGATCCTTGTGACAAAAATTTTGCCGGTCCTCGTCCCTTCTCTGAGCCAGAAGTTGCCGCCTTAGCCAACTATGTGACCTCAATTAAGGATAAAATAAACATATACTTGGCTTTTCATTGCTTTGGCCAGTACTTGTTGTCTCCTTATGGCCATTCTTCTGTTGAGTTTCCCGAAAATTACGATGATTTGCTAACTATTGGTAAGGCGTTCTATGATGCAGTTATTGCTTTACCATATGAAACTAAATACAGATATGGATCCACAGCGACAGTGTTGTGTAAGAAATTATAAATGCACACAGTTTTTTTTTAGTAAAATTTTAACAATGAATTTTTCCTTTAGATGTTGCCAGTGGTGTGAGTGTTGATTGGATGTTTAATATTTTGGGCATTAATATTGCCTACACTATTGAATTTCGGGATACCGGGCGCTATGGTTATGTCCTGCCACCGGTACAAATTTTGCCAAATTGTGAGGAATTAATGGCCGGTATGATGGCTTTGGTGGGCACAGCCAAGGAATTGCATTATGCATAACAAAATGATTATAATTGGCGAATTATTTAATAAAAAAAAGTAATGACATTCATTAAATGCTGATTTATTAAAAATCGTTTACGTAGTAAATATAAGATGACTGCAGGAGTAGAAGATCCTAGCATATTGCCAATAGCGATTGGTTTAGGTTATAACAACAACTTTGTTTTCTAAAACAAAATAAAACAAAAAATTTAGATGAAGATTATACAAATTTGTATTGTATTATGAAGAGAAAAGTTGGGCAATTATGAATGAAAAATGATATCTGACAAATGTACACCATGTCAGTGATATCCACGTTATCAATAATAGCTTGATTCATTGACCGTTGCCGCATTTCCAGGCTCATCTTCGAAAAACAAACGGCCCAAGCACACCTCCAGACCACGAATACGTCAAAAACTAAATGTCAAAACTATCATGTTGTTGGTGTTGCCACAATTGAAAAACAAAGCTCTTGTTGAAACCCCTTTTAGTATTTGGGGGCAATTAGATAAACACCTGCAGTCAGAAACGCAATTGTGTCCTTTCTGTTCACCTTCTCCCATTGTATTTTGCGACATGTAGCAAAATACCGGGGCCCAATTGCCTAGTTCGATATCAAACGAAATTTCAATATTATGTATGAATTTCTATTTTATTAGTCGAACTTTCTTATGTAAATTATATTACAGGATGTTAATTTTTTCAACGGGCTCAAGTTCAAATCTGCAAAACTGCAAATTATTTTTTCTATTTTGATTGAATAAATGAAGTTGTTCAAATTCTATTTATTTATATTAAGAGTGAAATATTAAGAATATTTTCTATAATCATCAAACCAGCAGAACAGAATGGATCAGTACTGCTTTCGATATGTGGCAAATACAAATTTCGATCGATATCGAATGACGTTATTTTCCCCACGAGTTTATTTGTCCACTTCTTTTAATTTTCATAAACGACAGACAACGATGAAGCGAAGATACCATTTTATGCTTTATTTTTACAAAAATATTATCTGTGATACTGTTACTGTTCTTAGCAAAAATATTGTCAAAATGTAATTGATATTGTTTAAATAAGGGATATCGTTCTAACTATAACGATAATATTTAATACCACAACCCTGGCACTAATACCGATCTAAAGGGGACTTTTTCCTCAAATTTTTTCAGAAAAACGGGAGATATTAGTGTAAATTTCCAGTTAAGTGATTAAGGAGTTTTAAATATATACATATTTAATATACATAAGATCTAAAATAATTACCCTTCTTGCCATTTGCTTTATCATAACGAGTATGACCAAACAAAAAAGGTGTTCGAAAAGGCTACAACACACATTCTGCTGTATGTAAAAGCCGAAAAGAAAAAAAAATTCAAGTTGAAATTTGTTATATAATTATTATTTTTAACTATTTATTGTAACTGTATTTTATTTAATAATTGGCATTTATTTAAAACTCCTTATTATTTTAAAGGATCGCCTGTGGCGTAAGACCCGTCAGCCCGTTGAGTCAAACAAGTGCGTTGGCACCGATGCTAATCGCAACTTCGACACGCACTGGATGGAGAATGGCGGTGCATCCAGCAATCCTTGCGACGAAACTTATGCTGGTCCTAAACCGTTCTCTGAGCCAGAAGCTGCCGCCTTGGCCAATTATCTTACCTCAATTAAGGATAAAATAAAGGCATACTTGTCTTTTCATTCCTTTAGCCAGGTCTTATTGTCGCCGTACGGGCATTCTTCTGTTGAGCTGCCGGAGAATTTTGATGATTTGCAAACCATCGGTAATGCATTCTGTGATGCAATTTTTGCTTTACCATATGAAACTAAATACAGGTCTGGGAGCACTGCGGCACTGATGTGTAAGCTTATATTAATGTAAACGTTTATAAGAGCATTATAATAGGAGAAAATCTTTATTTTAGATATTGCAACTGGTGCGTCTGTTGATTGGGTCTTTAATAATTTGGGTGTTGAAATTGGCTACACTATTGAATTTCGTGATACAGGACGCTTTGGCTTTGTCCTGCCACCCGTACAAATTGTGCCCAATGGTGAGGATTTGATGGCCGGCATGTTGGCTTTAGTGGCCACAGCCAAACAGTTGAATTACTTATACGAATAGTTGCTGTAATTGGCGTATTATCTAATAAAGCGAGTGGAAAACTAGAATGTCAATTATCTTTTATGTAGTTTATATAAGATGATAACAGATCATCAATTTTGTAGCCTTGCGTGGTGGCACAAAGCAGCTTCGATGCTCCTATCATATTGCCAAAACTTATGTGGAAGTAAGTGTTTCCGGAGCTCCAGAAACTCAGTTCACTATAAGCGAAAGATTTCAAAATCACCTACAAAAATAAAGGGGAATAAGAACCTGTAATCTAATTTTATAACTTCGCATGGTCACGCAGTACCTTAGTCAGTGGGTGTATGATGTGAAAGCCTTTGCAATTCACGGCCAGATATATGGATTCCGGCAAAGTGTCATCGTTGGTTTGGGTGGCTAGAAAGAAGGTGGACCCAAACATTTCTTGTTGCTTTAAACACCTTAGAAATTGTTCTCTTGCCTTATTGGCCTGCACTCCACTTAAAAGCAGCTCCTTAAGCTGATTTGTTATTTGCGTTTTCCATTCCTGAGATTTCATTATGGCCAGAACATCGGCTGGCAGTATGAGTTTTAATATTTCCAGTGGCTTTTGCAGTGGCATAAAATTCTCACCATATTTTAGCACATAAAGCAAAGAGGATAGTTTGACAGCCAAGTCCTTCGAGATGTTATAATAGCCGGCCAAATATTTGGGCACTTCTTGGGGATAATGGAAGAACTCATCGGCATTGGGGTCCTTACCAGGTGTTATGTTAAGCCAGAGTTTCTTCATAAAATACAATCGATATGGGCAAGTGTGTTGGTTTTCTAGTGATCTAGACGGCATATTTTGTTTTAGCCACTGCATGAGCTCGGCAATGAAATCAAATATAAAGTCAGACTCGGGCACAGAGAAAATTTTGTCGCTAATTTTGACGAATAAACTAAATCCATCTATGGACTTAAGTTTCAGGCGTAAGCCGATATTTTTGGCTAAGTCTAAGCTTCGGGTAAATGATTCAATCTCAAAAGCTTCAACGGTACCGTCAGGAAAATAGATCTATAAAGAAACAGTCGAACAAGCGAATTTTTGGATCAATACGGGATTTTGAAACATGTTTTATTCGATTTTTGCATTGCTAATGAAGTATTAATTTTTAGTTTCCAGTTAATGGAAAAAATAAGCATCAAGTAAAGTGCGTGTGCTAAAATTTTAGTGCAAGGTTTTGGCTTAGCAATTAAATTAGTGTAAACAAGTAAAAAATGTTATATTCGACCGAGTCTAATCTTAAATACCCTCCAAATATTTAGTAAGTAAATTCAAAATGTTTAACTTGGTGGGATAGAGTTCCTTTAAGACATCCCTGTACCAATTATGGGGTCCAATTCTTTTTGAAGGGTATTAAAACTGTATTTTGTCGCGGTCTTTCTGGCAAGGGCCGGAGGGGGGAGACATTTCATGTTTGCCATAAATAAAATGTAAAATTTATTAAAAATTTTTTTTATAGGGTCATTTAGGGGGCAAAGGTAGGGAAAACCAGTACCAGGTTACGTTTCAGCTTCGTCATTAAAGTTTAAAAATTTTATCTTTAAGGAATGTAGGCTTAAGTAAAACAATTTGGTTAATTTTTAAACTATTTATGCATATCATAAAGGGGGCGGGGTCCAAAAATTATCGTCCATGTGATGGAAATCGCTTATCGCATGAAATAAGGCGTTTTCGATTTGTAGTCACAAAATTGGTGTGCTGGAGTTCGAAATCGCTCAAAATCGTTCAAAAGAAATTGGCGTTTTCGATTCGACAATCGTGCGATTCATAGCACATGCATGTATTATTTTTTATTTTATTTCTCCAAGTTTAACGCTTGACATAAAAATATATCATTTACTTAACAATATTACAAAAAAACTTTAAAAACTATGTTGTTTTTTAGAACTTTTTTCTTGCCGATTTAGCCCATCTCCGAACTTAACCTGTGCTATCCTTCAGGATATATTTATATCAAATTTCAAGAGTCTGGCTCTTTTCGTTTGGACTGAATCGTGATTTCCACAGACGGGTGGACGGTACGGACATGCTCAGATCGTCTTAGATTTCATAACTGATCAAAAACATATATACCTTATCGGGTCTCAGATGGATATTTCGGTGCGTTACAAACGGAATGACAAAATGAATATACCCTCCAATTCTTTTTTGGAGGGTATAAAAAAAAGGAAGAGAAGGAAAAATATAAAAAATATAGTGCAGATGGCTGCTTTTGCAATCATATCTACAAGTAAATTTCAGTGCAACAATTTTTAGATTGTTGTCAACGATGTTGAGTAAAAGTGTGTACATTTTTAATTCATCAGTCATTATCAAAAATATTAATGCAATATTGCTATACTACAACTACGAGCTGCTAAAGGCAGCACCATTCTTTTTTACCATTTTTTAGTAAGGGGTACCACTGTGCAAAAAATATTATATTCCAAAAATTAATTTTGATTTTTTGTGAAAGCTTCAGCACGAATAAAGTTAAAAATTCAGTGTTAAACAAGAAATTCCCAAATATATAATATTGCCTATAGACATATTCCCCCTTATTCTGTAACTATTTGCCAACGTCACGTGAGGACAATATCAAAATAGGGCAGTTACATGCTGGTTGTGGGCAACAATTGATTACTGCTAATAGCTTCCGACTATTTTCCTAATGCCTAAAAATGAATAATAGGCTGCTAAAAGTAATTAAAATCCTAGGAAGAAGGTATTCAGATGTTTTGTTTTTGATATTGTCTTGAGGTGACTGTTGACAAATAGTTAGAGAATAAGGGGGATTGTTATTTTTCTGATATTTCTCGGGGTCCGAATCGGTTCCAATTCACAGAAAATGTAATTTTGATAGAATTCTTTGAAGCGCCTCTATTTTGCTTCGATTCGGTCGTCGAGCCTTTGAAAAATTGTAAGCAAATAACTTACTTACACACACACACACACACACACACATGCAAACATAGTGAGATCCATTCGCGAGTAGTCGGGAAAGCATTCCGAAAACGTCGAGATCCACCGAAATTTACAATTTTAATACAAATTTCAATTGATATCGAATGCTAGAATTTTCCACCTAGTGAAAATTAAATTTTTTTTCAAAACAAGGTAAACACAATAACTCTCCTATTTTTAGAAAGTTAGAAATCCTTTTACAAACAAACAAATATCTACCTAAATTATTTGATTGCTGATTCTTCTACCTTTACATTTTTAATTGTCTGTTTTTTTAAACAATTTTTAGGTCACTTTTTTATAAAAGAACTTGAATTTTTTATTATACAATATTTTCTGCTTAAATTTTGGGGTATTTTCTTCATATTTCATATAAAGTTTGACAGGCTGTTGCTGTTGTACTTGCTCTATTGTTGCCATGTTGTAAAGGATATGAGGATGCTGTTGGCTGAGGTAGTTTACACGAGACTATAAAGCGGGGGGTCCAGAGTTCGACTCCGGGGTCAGTCATGAATATTGTATCGAATTTTTCTGACCAGCATTAGCGAATGGGTTTGTTAGATGTTGCCTGCCTGTTCCAGAGAGGAAGGGATAGCACTTGTCACTGAAAATAACTGGCAGCGATTGACACTATCATGTACTAAAGAGCATAGGAACAGCAACCTCCTTCGTCGGCCCAATAGCAAAAAAAAATTAGTCGCCGTAGTAAAAGGTTGCAAAAGCTAAAAAAAATTCTCTATCTTTCCACATTTCTTCATCTGTCCTCCCAATAATATCCCCTCCTTTCTAGTTCCCTGGCATTGCGCAGCGCAAGGAAGGGTCATTCCCTGAATGCTGGTCCGAATTGAAAAAAAAACACAAAATACAAAATACCAAAACATGTCTTACCTTATGGAATATATGAACAAATCTACGTTGAACACCTTCCACTTCGATGATGTAAGGCGCACACTTTCTCTGGCCATTCACCAATGAGCGTTTCACTCTTTTCAATGATTCAGCCGCCAATACATGAGGCCTGGTCCTCAGAAACTCTAACAGTTCCTTCATAACAGCAGCCGAAGGAAATGTTATACCCGTGGCCAAATACATTAAGTCCCAGCCACGTTCTTCACTATAATTGCCAGTATTATCGGTTAGTTGCTTCATTAGCTGACAAAATAGTTCGTCTCTTAGTTCTTCGTGTTCGAGACAAGACTTGAATATTAAATCGGTGTTTGTCATTTGTTTACCACAGGGTATATCACCCATGTACTACAGAAAATAGTATTTAATGTGAGATGACAATTTATGCCGCTTAATGTGACACCTACCTTTAGTATATTCTGGAACATTATGACGGCCAATTCGAACAGTTGTTCATCATGTTGCAGTTGCTTTAACAGTGGAGCTTTTAACAAGTTACGGGAATGGCGCCAGAGATCATCTGATTCGGAACGCACGCTATGCAAGCCTGACGTTGAACTTCTACGAGCACTTTATGATTTCAGGAATTATTAATTATTGTATAATTTTTTTTAATTATTGTATAATTTTCTACCTCATATTCAGCCTAAAGTGTTCTTCAGCAAATTTCCTTAAATTATGCATCTTTCTCCTTTGCATGGTATTATATTTCGATTTGAAGCCTTTTGGGGCGGTTTGAGTGTTCATTTCCTTGTAGATTTTTAAAATCTTCTCGGAAGGTTTTGCAAGGCAAGCCAATACTGTAACAATTTCTGAGGAGAATTCACCTTTTTCATTGTTGCAAATACCTGTGAACCACTGCTGGTCATCAGCTTCCATTAAATATTTGCCAGTAATGCCGTTGTCCAGTTGCACCAAGTCCCCTTTGAACAGAAACAAACATTGTTTTGTTGTTAGTAAACTTTCATCCGGCTTAAAATCCTGCACTGCTATGACATATTTTGATCTCATCTTTATGTTTGTGCACATAAACTCTATCAATACAGCAACATCTTTGGCCTCATAACACTTGAAGGTAAAGTTTTCCTTTTGCACGGTATCGACGTGCAAAATGTCTATATTCGAATTGTCGTCATCTAGTGCCGTGTGCACTTTTAATATTTCAGCATAAGTAATTTCCGCCAAAACCTGTTCCGTTTCATCGACAAAGTATACGGCTTGTGAGTTGACTGCAATTACTATTTGATCAGAGAGGAGTTTGGAACCGTCTGTACGCACTGCCTCGAAAAATCGAGAAAACATCATGGGCCAAGTCAAGTGGGCATAAAGGCAAATATCTTCTTTGGCTGTTTGTCTAGACGTACGCTGTTTTACGTAATCGTTTTTGCTAAACGCTTCCTGTATTAGAGACTCCCAATATTTGAATGCCTGATTGTCGGAATTTAAAAGATCTTTCGGCACATAGTCGGGTAGGCATTTCGTAAGAGTCTGTGGAAGAATGTTAAATATAGTAATTTATTAGGGGTTAAGGAAATCCATTTACATTTACTCGGTAGATTTAACTAACTGAACTGTTTCATAACATCTTTTAAGAGACTGCTGTTAAAGCTTGTGTTTGACAGCAATTATAAGCGCACAACCCTCGTGAATTTTAAAACAAATGGAAAAAACTGCATTTACTTTTTACATACAAAAACATCATTGAAACCAGGGATAGAGTCGCCACTCTGCACCGGCAATTTCAATGACAACAAAGTCGTTTACTCAGTTCCGCTGTAGTCGTACCAGCTGAAGTGATCCCGTAAAGACATCATCACGTTATCAATCGTCAATAAGATTAATGGAATAACATTAGACGATAGGAGAATGATCTGCTCCACGCTTTAGACATCTAAACAATATGTTTTAGATGAATATTTGGTCACAAAAAGGATATACGCAAGATGGGTGAAGCGATGAAGACCATGCGTAGTCAGTATGGCAGAGATTCCAAAATTGGGATCTGCTACCGCGTTTAACATATTCTACAATTTATTTTTCTTTAAGTAGGAGCAACACTAAGGAGATGCCCCCCACATATGCACTGCATTAGCACGAAACTAGAAAGGACGAGATAGTAGTGAGAGGACAGATGAAGAAGGATGAGAAGACAAAGAAGTTTTTGTAGCTATTGCAACCTGTTGCTCTGCCGGCTACTTTTTTGATACAGAGCCGACGAAGGAGGGCGCTGTCCCTCTGCTCTTTTGTACACGATAGTGTCAAATGCTTATGTTCAGCATCCAGTGCTATGCCTACCTCACTGAAACAGGCTGGCAAAAACTACCACAACCATGCGCTAGTGCTGATCAGAAGAATTCGACACCCTATTCAGAACTGGTCGCGTAGTCGAACCCTGGACCATCCGCTTCATAGTCTCATATTAACTACTTCAGGCAACAGTATACTAAAAATTATTCCACTGCAAATATTTTCTTCCTGCATACCTAAAAAAAATGGCTGGGTGACAAGGGATTGAAGTTGAAAGGGTTTATAGCCGAAACAAATGCTTATTTTGAAGGTCTAGGGAAAATGTACAAGGTTGGCCAAAAGAAATCACCCTATTGGAAGCTGCTTATTTTTGCAAATGGCGGCCAATGTCAAATCTGTTTTGATATTTGTGAACTAGACAGATGTAGAATACAAGTTAATAAGCAATGGAGTGATACGCTCCCCAAGAATGCGGAATAATCGTGTCCATTTTTTTGCGTAACAATTCGTCTGCGGATGACTTCTTTTGGATCGGGTGACTTCTTTTGGCCCACCTTGTATTACTCTAAAGGAATAAGAAAATTGGCAAAATGCCAAACTAAATGTATTGGTATAAATGTATTCCAATATTTACGGAATTATCAAACAGCCCTCGTATCACGTGGGAAAAGCATTGAAAATCAAAGTTCGAATATGCCAATTGATTGAACCCTCAAGAAGTAATACATTGTAAAACAAGAAATTCCTGGGACTATATACGAGGTCTGTTAAAAAACTTAGGTAAATTTTCAAACTTTGCGATTTATATGCTTTCCGTATAAAATTTCTTTACCTCTTTGTTCATATCACCGCCATGTTCGGCATAATATTGCAGAGCACAAATCATGGCCACATCTTTTTCCGTCTGACAGCGATATTCACCAAAATTAATACCTCGACACACCTTAAAAAGAAACGAATATAAAATATTTTCTTACTGTGTAAATTGAGTTGGTGCAACAAAACCTGTTTGTAAATCAAATTCGTAGCCAAGTGATCCTGAGTTGGATCATACCAAGTGCTGAATATTTCCTTGCGCAAGTACATTTTCCATGGCGCCTTGCGCTCATTGTAGCCCTGCTCTTTGGCATATTGTTCACAATTTGATACCGCATCCATTATATGTTCACTGCCATTGCCCAGAGACATGGTTTTATCAAAAATTGTTATAACCAAAGAAAAACCAAAAGAGTCTATCACACCCATATTTTCGCACAATTGCTGAATAGCTTCTTTGGCCGTAGAAGCTGAATCGATTTGTAATTTTTTCCCAACACCATCCATAAGAAGAATTTCCAATGTTATGGCCTGTTTGTTGCGTGTAGACTGCAATTCCAGCCAAGAGGGAGGTTGGGTGCGTGCACCGTTTTTCAGTGTTCTATTCAAACGGTTTTCGCAATATACTCCGTACAGTTGGGGGCCGTGCTGTAGGAAACATCTTAGATAAGGCTCAAAGCGTAAAGTTGGTGGAAAACAGCCCAGGCAAAGGGACAATAAAATCCATCCTTTGGCAAAAGAGGTGCGATACGGATTATTAGTCAGCTGCTTGCAAATTTGGCAGAAAATCTCGTCTCTATGGAAGTGATATTTTTCATTTACGATTCTAACATTCTAACATTTGGGAGGATAAACAATTTACCTTAAGTTGGTTTTCAGTATGCCATGTCCAATTATAAAATGCAATTTATCCAAATTGCTCATTCTAGTATCCAAAACCTGCCGGTAATATTCTATTTCAAGTGTGTTGTCCAAGACTTTGCGCAAAATATCCGGCAGTTTAGTTTTTCTTTTCAACGTTTTACGTATCAGTTTTCTTTGTTGATCCATTCCACCGGCGGCCGCCAAAGCTTCTTGAAATTCTTTGCTTTGTACGGTAGTGCAAGTTAGAGTTTGTGTTAGTCTTTGCATGATGCTCGGCTTAATGGTACCAACTTTATTTTCGTCACCATTATCATCTTCAATATATCTAGCTTCGGCCATGTCGCCCATAAATCGAAGTATTACAATCCAGGTAGACTGAAAGAAACCACATATAAAAAGTTTTATATTTTAGTAGGATATGTTTGCTTGTTGTTGCAAACATTTAAAATTGAATTAAAAAAATATTCTGTATGTTTTTTTATCACTAAATATATATTTAATTCAGGACTGATTCTGAGAACACACGTTGGCATTTTGCGTCATCGTATTTGCGATAGTGTATATTAGTGGCACCGTTTGTCATTTTCCTTTATTTCGTTGTATGGCGTCATTTATAAATTTCTAAAAGAGAGTGCACTTATTTGTTCTTAAGGCGGAACTGGTTGTTCCTTACAAAAATTTTGTAAAAAATTTATTTCATTAAATCTGCAATCAAAATAATTATCAAATAGTGCTTTATGTCCATTAATCTTGTCAACTGAAAGGAAATTTATTTCGATGTTAAATTCAATTGAATTTCCGACAAAAAGTTTCTTTTTAGATTTTCTTGCAATACAGGTCAAACATATGCACCACATATGAAGAGATATTTCTGATCCCGTAGAGGAATATTTTATTGTCATGCGAATTTCTGATTAAATATTCAATAAATAAAATTGATGTCGAATCAACGACTTAATGAGTGATGATAAACCAAAATACATATAGAGTACTGATGATAGGAGTGTGGCTACTTCCGAATACAGCATTGATCACTTCTGCGGGGAATCAAGGAGGCATTGATTTTTCCTATTTTCATGTCTTTCAATTACAAAATAACATTAAGAAATTTAGCCCAACAATATTTCATGAATTTAATTACAGCAAAAATATTTTTTGAAAAAATTAAGTTTTTAAATTTAGCATCAATATTTTTTTGTACAAGAGATAACACCGCAATTTGGCAGCTGTGCTATTGTTTTATTCTAACAACTAAAAGAGAAGTGCTTTACTAAAGAAACCAGTAATTCGTTCAGTGAAGTCATTGCTAATTCTTCGAAAAAAATCATCTTCTCCGATTTAACACATTCCAATCTGAATGGCTTCGTGATTACAAAAAATTGTCCAATTTGAAACGCAGAAAATTCTCACTCAATTCCTGAACTCCAATCAGCTACAGCGCCCTGAAATAGTTATCGAAATTAATTAAAAGTGTCATAAGCTGTCACCAGAGCCATGGAGAGCATTTGCACGAATATTTTGTTCCATACTTAATCGGAAGATGTCTTCTTTGTAATTAAAAAACAACAACAATTATCTCAAAATACATATATCTATTTTGAAATGAAAAACAACATTCTTACTGAGGCGCTATTTAGGTACTAAATTAAGTAGCTGCATTACCATATCATTATTATTATTAAAATTATTATTATTTAATTGTAATGCATAGATAATTTTAGATAATTTTTTTGTTTGTTATCTTACCTGAGCAGCTATTTCATCTAAAGGCAGATCATGATCAAGCAAAGTCTTCTTCAGCGGTCTCTTACTGTATTGGCCCGTAACACCCGCATTGAAATAGGTGGCAGCAAATTTAGCAAAACTATATTCGGAAGCATCAATATGGGGTGCTTTGGATTTTTGTAAGCGAATGGTGCCACCAGTAGAAATAACCGTCTTGCCGCACTGAAATAAGAAGAGCTTTATGAACTAATTTTATATTATGCGTATTTCATTATTCATTATGCAATTAATAATATTAATTATTAAGCTAAGAATAATTATTCAGGCCCAAGTTCGAATCTGTGAACTTAGAAATTATTTATTGTTTTTAAGAATTTTTATTTAAATTAAAATTTGTTATTAACCCTGGTAGACTAGCTCAAGTAAAATTTACGTGTAGTTGTTTTTATTATTGTTGCTACAGTGCATGCAGGGCTAAATCGAGACAGAATTAGTCTATAAACTGCTACACTGGTATTATAGTAGCACTAAATGGCTTTAGTATTCCAGGATTAATAGAAGAATATACAGACAGGATTTATCAGTTCTTATGTGGATGTGTTGCTTTTGAGGTAGTTATTTCTTGATTTTTATTTATTCTTCAGAAAATAAGAGTTATTTTCTGTCATTTCTTATTGATCCCTCAGAAAATAAAAGTTTTTTCATCAATTTTATTTATTTAAGAAATAACTAAAATTCAGAAAGTAATCGGTAATTTTGAATTAAAAAAAAATAAACTTCAAGAAATAAAAATTAATGCATCTAAAGGTAGTCCATGTAACCGTGATTAATTGGGTGTATTTGTGGTGCACGTAGCGGTTCTATTTAGTGTAACATTTTGCGCTTAAATTTAAAAAATAATTATTTGCAGTCCCTTAATTTATTGTTGTTTTTTACATCAAATAGCAGCGGTAGCTTAATAGCGAATTGTAAATTGTAGGTTTTGATAAAAATAATTGCTATCAGATGGAACAGCAAATCAAATTGCGAACATAAGTTTTTTTTTGGCGAGATAAAATTTCAAGAGGCCAAGAAGCTATAAACAAAATAATGTTTTCTCAGTCTATGCAAAAAAAAAAGTAAAAACTACACTAAACAACAACACAATTAGAAAAGAAAATGCTAACGAAAATAATGATTTCATTAATCGGCGCTTTAAATGTCTACGAATGATTGTTTTGGAGTTACAGATTTTTAATTCAATTCTCCTTTAAAATGGTTTGTAAACACAGGACTGTGTATTCTCCATCTGACCTCATACTGAAGATTTTTTTTTTATAAAACAAATTTTATGTGGAATGACGAAAATTGTTTCCCAATTAAAAGGTTTTCATTACACGATCACCTTAACCGATCAACTATAACAATGAGTAAGAGAAAAGAATTGTACGAAACTCTCCTTTAATTAAAACGTTGATTAAAGTTTCAAAGCTCCTAAAGAATAGAATATTTTATTTGTTTCTTTCATATTTATTTTTTATACGCGGTGGAATATCGAAGACCATACACCAAAACTGCAAAAGGCCTCTTTTGAGCTCCTCTACCGATCTCGGTTCCTGATTAGTCAGTCCACCAGTGGGTAGGCCTGTCAATAACTGACCCTCTTGGCACCCCGTATAGTGTCTGTCCATCATTTGGAATCACTTATTTAGAAATTGGTAGGTTTTGTTGCACAGTGTTATTAATAAATAACTCTATTGCTTAAAAATAAGCGAATTAATAAATGACGATAAGCAAACATGCCATAAATAGTATCATAAAAAGTTAAGACTTTTTCAGTGAGTTGGAATTCTTAACTTATCAATTTTTTCTAAGCAGTTAACTGAAAAACAATTTTTGGGTTTAATTTATAAATTGAAAATATGTTTAGGTTAGTAGCGTACCACAACCGCATGGAGTGGATGGTTGGCAGCCAGTGAAGAGTTACAAAAGCAATATAATTCTTCTACTTATAGCAGCAATTATTTATAAAAATATTTGTTCAATTCATAAGCCTTGTTGTGTCATTTATTTTACACATAATTGGTTTTTGTTTTGAATATTTTTTTTTTCAAAATATTCTTACAACTACAACGATGAACGTTACAATTGAATAAAGTAATTATTTTTGCTACATTAAATTTTCAATTTAATATAGTAGTTATTTTTGCAATTGTGAAAAAGCACATTTTAAAATATAAGCAGCCCAAATTTTTTAATTTCATTTAATATTTTATATAACGATTTTTTTTGAAGAATTTATATATTAATTTTAAATATGAAAGCAGCACACAAATAAATGTATTTATCTTATTTTTACATCTATACATTTATTAAAAAAAAGTAATTGGGTTTATATGCTATTGAGGGAAATGCAAGTCTGGAATCATGTGTATCACTGCATGTTTTTAGAAATAATTTAAAAAATTTCGTTTGAGAATTTATGTTGTAACAAACAAACAAACAAACAAAAAATAACCTAAATTTGTTTTTTAGAAAAATACAAAATTTTGTACACTTTTTAATGAAAAATGGCAATACTATATCATTTCGAAGTAGTGAATTTATTAGAAACTAGTTTACGGCTTCTTAAGATGATAATTTTTTTTTAACTCCTCTTTACTGCTACTTTTTACATTAAAATGCTTTAAATTTTTTCTGCAAAATATTCCACTATGAGGATGCTGACTAAATTCGTTCTAAATGTTTTATTAATGGTAACGATAATGGTTTAAGCCAGATTGATTTATTGATTGCAATTATTCGTTGTAAAATAATTTATAACAGGGAATGTCTTCATCTTGTGGGATTTTTTGGACCCTTTATACATTTTATATTCTAAAATTTTAAAGCCTAAAAATTATGACGCTGTCCAAATTATGCCGCCCTAGGCATAATGGGAATCGAACAGAGGGCGACCATACACGTCCTTATGGTCGAATGTGAGCAAATAATGCTCGATAGAGTTTTCATATCCAAATATTCCTGTAGAATTTGAGGTACAGCCTCAGTGATCTCACGTATTTTCACTCCACGATCGTCCAATAATATTCCATAAATTTTATGGACTACTTATGATGAACTTCTTAAATATTGAAATTGATGGTGCAGAGTTTCCACAGTATTTATTTATCAAGTCTTTCCTGATTCCAGTGACTGGGATTTAAAAAAAAATTATATATGTATAAAGGGTGTTTTTTTATGAAGTTTTTTTCCTATACGAATCACTCTGTTATCTGACAGCTGTTTTGACAGTTTCAAGTGACGTCTCTATTCAGTATTGTTTGGCAAATCATCATGAAGAGGTTAACTCCAGAACAACGCTTCCAAATCGTGGAAATTTATTTTCAAAAACAGTGTTCAATTAAAAATGTTTATCCGCTTTTTTACCGCAAAATTCTTTTCAGTGATGAGGCGCATTTTTGGTTGAATGGATATGTCAACAAGCAAAATTGCCGTATTTGGAGCACACGCCGTTCAAGAATTACCAATGCATCCCGATAAATGTACTGTTTGGTGCGGTCTATGGGCTGGTGGAATCATCGGTCCTTATTTCTTTAAAAATGAAGAAGGACGACGCGTTACCGTGAATGGAAATCGATACAGAATCATGATCAATGAATTTTTGGTGCCAAAACTTCAAGATATGGATGTAAACGAAATGTGGTTTCAACAGGATGGTGCCACTTGTCATACTGCGGGCGAAACAATGGACTTATTGAAAGAACATTTCAACGACAACATAGGTGGTGGCTGACTGCAACAATGTTGCATTTAAAGTTACTGCGAGGGAATTTAAAAAAATCACTGAGTTATCAAACAGCCCTCTTCGTTTTTTATAGCCTTAACCAATAAAGTAATTGAAAAAGCGAAATATCAACATCCTGCTGCATTTAAGAACATAACAAACAACTTTCAGTTCAATAAATGTCATGGACAAATAATTCATTTTATTTACAAGTCTATATACAGAAAAAAAAGTTCAAGTGGAAAAAGAAACCGGCAGTGCAATGCAATGTTGGTTTGTTTGTGCACTAGATGTAAATATTTTATAATTAAAACTAATATTTGTACAAATTTAAATATATATTTTTGTTATCAAAAAGAAAAAATAATATTAAGTGATGGCAGGAAAAATACACCGCAAGCAAAGCGATATTGAGGCGGTATTATGGAATTAAATACTTTTTGTGTGTAAAGTACTCGTACTTAATGAATAATGGAATGGGGGTAGCGTTTTGTACATGCAGAAAATGTTTAAGTGAAAAAAGTGGCGAATGATAAATTTAATATAAAAAATTTGTGAATGTAAATATGGCTAGAAGCTTAACAAAACAAAATTGTATTAGTCTTAGTTAAAGGAGCGAGTGCGAGTTTGGGTGTGCGTATTTACAGGCGTGTCTGATTCACGTATTTGCGAGGCGGTGGTACTGGCGTGGCAGATGATTCATAATAATTGACTGGTCTGGATAGCAATTTGCTGGGAATAAATTTATTTTTACACAATTCCTGTTCAAACATCAGCGATTTGGCTCTTACATTAGGACCAACTGGACCACTTACATCAGTTTCATCGAGAAAGCCAAAAACATCATCTACAACTTTCTTCGACGATTCCACGTCGATGTTGTTGTCTACGTTCATTTCCGGCTCTTCTTGTTTCATTCGGCCATTAGTGAGGCTGACCTTTGGTGAGTCAATGGACGGTTCAATTCCTCGTAACCGCTTCCTATAATTCTCTTCAGCATGCTGTTTCCAATTGTGCTCTTTAGCCAGACGATATTGTTGCTCTTCCTGCCTTCTCACTAATTGCAGTTCCCGAATCTTGTTTAAATGTAGTTGATATTTTGATTTAAATTCACGCCTCACCAAATAGCCTCTGCAATGGGCTTGTAAGATTCTTAAACGTGCTCTTAATAAATTAAAACGATAAGTCAATTGTCTTGACACTATGACGGCGGCTAAGCGATGAAACCCTTTTTGCACAACAACAAAGCATTTGCGCTGTTTGTAGCCCCGCCAGGTTTTTTGTATCAGTACAACAGCCTTACGATGTTTCTCCAGGAAACGTCTGAATAATAATTTACGAAAGCCTCTTTGTATGGTGAGAATTGATTTGAGTATAATTGCCGATCGCTGCCCTTCCAGGTAGTGATCATCGCAGTCTTTTAGAAAAACTTTAGTTCTACCCAACTGATGATCGCTTTTAACGGGTAAATTTCTTTTGCATATTTCTCTGGTTATTTGGCAACAGTCTATGTTCCCAGTACGTCCCACAAATGGCAACAGAAGACGATAACGTTCTACGAATTCTCTGTATGAGTGACGTATTGGATAACCTGCACGTCGTATGCGTGCCGTTTCCATCATGCCAGAGTATCTTAATTGCCTTATGCAGAGTTCTTTGTCGAAATGCTGCAGATAAATAAAAATAAATAGGTATTTTATAAAAAAAAAAATTTTTTAAGGAGTTACTTAGAAAGTTGTGGTGGCCAATGACTGTATTTTCCGAAATAAAAATTACTCAAGAAGGACGCGGACAACGTTACCATAATCGATACCGAACGACATTTAAATGGCCATTCAAATAGAAAAGCCGTACTTTTAGTGAAACAGTTTCCAAAATGGTACCAGCCTTTGGTACCTTTTCTGCTAATGACAAATTTGTACTTCCTTCTGCTCTGTAGAAACTGAGATAATAAAATGCGTTTTTAGCATAAAGGATAAACGCGTGTAAACGGTGACACAAATTTAATTTTTGACATAATTCCTATAAACCTTAAACATTGGCATTAAAGAGCTACTCTGAAGATCAAATTTTGAAAAAAAAACTCTGTGCAAAAAGGTACTTTTCGAAAAAGGTACTTGCTGTCAAGATCGTGTTGGTGTGAAATCATGATTGATGACCCGTCAACTATTCATTTTTACTTTGACTTTGTGGTGTTCGTTTGGTAAAGCAAATAAAAATGCTTCGCCGCAGTTCACAACAAAAATTTAATTATAAGCGGCCTGGAGACTATCAAAAAAAGTCATCAAACACATGGTTGTGTGCGTGCGGTCGTTGTTTTTCGAGTACACGTATTTGTTGTCGGCTCTGTTTGAAGAAAATCAAAAAGTTTTGATTTTTATTTTGACGGCTGATTTTTTGTACGTCTCCATTTGTGTTTGACAAAAAAATTTTATTTTTCTGTGTTTTTCGTCGCAACAACATCGCGGGTAAACAGTAAAAGAAAAATAATTTGTTTTGTGTTTTTCACCTGTGTTGTGTTCTTTTTTCATTAAAAAATAAAAAGATAAATAAAATAAAAAATATAATATTGCAAGTTAGCAAATATTTTTCAATTGTGTTGTGCTTTTACCGCAAGAACTTTGAATATAAAAAATTCATCGTCCGACATTTTTTCAATATGTTCACTACAACGGCAAAATACAAATTGTGTTTGAAGCTTTTATTTGTACGTCTCTTTCAAATGCTACAATCACACGACACCCACACATATGCAATGTTTGATACCTTATTTTGATAGTCTCCAGGGCCCTAAATGAAATTTTTTTCAAAATTCATGTGTCAACTCAATACAGACATCAACAAGTGACAGCAAGTGTACTAAAAATAAAAATTTCTTAAAAATTCTAACCAATTTTCGTTCATTTTATAAAAATGCTTGTCAAGCATTTTCATTGTGTCTAGATCCCTTTCAAATGATCATTACGGAAATTAATGATGATTACTGGAATTAAAATAGGGTAAAAGAAACTACTCACATTAGCCTTCTTATTCTCATTTGGTTTAATGCAGCGTATGAAAAACGGATGAGCTGCCGATAATGTTCGCATCAGCAAATCTAAAGAGTTACGAAATTTCACCGACAAAGTCAACTGTTTCCTCATCGTGTCATGTTTTGCCGTTGGCGGGAAAATATCCTTAAGGAATTTATTTTTGGAATTCTCTATCATATCACCCAAGTCCATGCTAAAGGAATCCCGATTTTTCTCCAGAAAACCCTGTGGATTATACATCACTATGCCGGCATAGTGGCGTATGCCAAATAGAGAATTTTGCATTGATTTGGGCTTTACATATATGGAGCGATTGCCATGTTGCACGTGCAGCTTTTCCAGCAGTGTGTGATCGGTACCTTTGGGGAATTTGGATTCTTCGTCGATAAGAGACATGATATTAACAGATTTCATGCCAATTATATCAAGTATTTCCTGGTTGTCTTGAAATTCTATGTGATGCCAATCGATGTTTTCATTTTGATATTCTTGTTGCTCCATCTGTAGTGAAAATAAGATTTCATATTGTTACTCGCTATTTTATTCTGGAGCTACTTGTCAACGTCACGGCAAGACAATATCAAAAAAATAGGACACTTACCTACAACTTGTAAGCAATAATTAGCTACTTCCGACAGTCTGTGACTACTCTCTGAGGCAGTCTGTTAGAAATAGCCAATTGTTGAAGAAAATGAAAAAGGAGAAATGTCAAATTATTGATGTTATATAGACGTGACATTGACAAATAGTTATAGAATAAGGTACAATATTTAAAAAAATTGCACACATATTGGCAGGTCTATGAAATATAGAATTTAAGTTACTATTAATTGCTGTGGCTTTGAACTCATCACTCATTCTAACTTTCAGTCAACTTCTTTTGTAAGTTTATTGTTTCTTATTTTTTGTTATAAATCTGCATACGCACCTTAAATATATGTTTGACGAAAAATTGCTGCAAATTTTCATTGGCATAATTAATACACAACTGCTCAAAGCTGTTGTCGTTGAAGTTTTCAAAACCAAATATATCCAAGACTCCAATTGAGCTCATGGTCTTGCCCGCCTTCTGGTCTATTGTTTCATTAATTCGCTGGATGATTCTTACAAAAATAGCACCGTACAAAGATTTGGCAAAAGCATCTCTGCCCTCGAGAGCAGATTCCTTAGAAAGAGCTGTGACCACATGTTCACCATGAACCAAAATGGTTTTTTGCACTAAGGCCGTACTCAAGTCTTCTTTTGTTACACCCATCAAAGAGGCTACTCGGGCGACATTGGCCACATCATGCACTTCAGAAGCCTCCATATTTTGTATCTCTTTGGCCTGGAAATTTAGATTGCCCAAATGTAAAATTGCTGCCAGCAAACTGAATACATTCCAAACTTCTTCGGGCTTAAAGGATAAAACCTGCATGGCTGATCGTATGTCGGCAAAATCTTTTATGTCATTCTTTCCCTTGAGACTCGTACAAGATCCTTGTGCCAAATAGTGGTACTTAGAGGCCGATGATTCTGTGAGTTGTAGTCTATTTCTTTCGTCTGCCGTTAGACCGGCTAACATGCAGTAGAATATATGATAATTACGTTCATCTTTACTTTGAGAAACTATACGAGATTTTTCCAGTAGATACTGTTCTATCCTGGCACCCTGTATATTGCCCGCTTCCGTAAAACGAATATCAATATATTTGCCAAACCGGGATGAATTATCGTTACGCACTGTCTTGGCATTGCCAAAGGCTTCCATAATGGGATTTGCTTCGATAATTTGCTGTTCAATCCATGAGTGTTTGCCACTAATAGCGGCCAGATATTGTAAAATTAATTTTGTACTTTCCGTTTTGCCAGCACCAGATTCGCCACTTATCACGATACACTGATTGGCATTGTCACGTTTCATCTCTTGAAAGGCATTATCGCTGATAGCGAAGATATGTGGCGGTAAGTCATTAATTTTTCTTCCACGATATTTGCCAATTTCCTTATTCGTATAGATGGGCAAAATCTGATAGGGATTAATGGCAATCAACATGGTCCCAGTATAAGTCTGCAAGTAGACAAATTGTATTCAAAGAGCAGCAAAAATTTTTGGAGTATTAAATGACAATTCCATGGGCATAGATAGCATAAAAAAATTTCACATATGCGAGGGCTGTTCAAAAAAAGGCGAGCTCTGTTCAAAAATATACGACGTCAAAAATACAGGAGGTCTGTTCAAATATATGCGAGGTCTGTTGAAAAATATACAAGGTCTGCTCAAAAATATACGAGGTATGTTCAATTAAATGCGAGGTGTGTTCAAAAATATACGAGGTCGGTTCAAAAATATGCATGCTCTGTTCAAAAATATGCGAGCTTTGTTCAAAAATATACGAGGTCTGTTCAAAAATATACGAAGTATGTTTAATTATGTGCAAGGTCTGTTCAAAAATATACGACGTGTGTTCAAAAATACACGAGAATTTTTCAAAAATATACGAGGCCTGTTCAAAAATATACGAGGCCTGTTCAAAAATATACGAGGTATGTTCAATTATATGCGAGGTGTCTTCAACCATATACGAGGTCTGTTCGAGAAATAAGGGGATTTTTCGATTAAAATCTATTGAAATTGATAGCCTAATGTTCTTAAAGAACTAAATTCGGAAAGAATTTTTTCAATTTTTTACTCACTAATTTTTGCCCTAAAAATGAAATTTATAAAATCTCTTTAAATTGTTCTGTATCTATGGTTCAATATCTTGTCTAACTGTGTGTCAAAATGGATTTTCTTTATACCTCACGTAACATTTTTCTTTGAATTTGGAATGTTTTTCTACCCATCCATCCCTAAACGGTTAAACTAGTAATCAAAAATTTAATCAAAACGAAAACATGGTTTGTGTGTGCTCTACATTTAAACAATAATTCTCTCTGCACAGTCTGATGTGTTTAATCAATGCTGCTTTTTATGAAACAATTGTACTAAAATAGTGCTGGCAGTAATCCACCTGAATTTTAAACTCTAACTGCCATTCCAATTTTATGCTGACAACATTAATTTATTTAGAAGTTGTGTTTCTCCTTGGCATAGATTGTCAACTTATTTTACATGTTACGAGCGCGTATACTCACATAAATCATGTTCTTGCGATATCTTATCTCCAAATTCCGTAGTATTGTGTACTCTTGCAAGTCGCCTAGTGTTATCATATCTTCTACACCAGTCTGCGATGTTGAATGCATGGCCTTAACAATGTCACCGCTGTTCACCCAATATTCGTTGTTGTCATCGTCACATATTAAAGTGCGTGCTTTATCTGTGCGCACAATGCGCGCACCAAAAGGCACCGCAAATTCGGCGTCATTTGTTCGCTGGGCTTGTGCTTTCACCCAAACATATTCGCCCTGCAAGCAAAAAAGAAAAATCGGAAAGGTGTAAACAAATAATCGATGGCTAATTAAAAGTTTTTTATTATTTTTTTTATGACGGACTGCTAATGATTTCCAATTGAGTTTATTCAGCACATGATGACATTGTTTCCCTTAGTGATTTTCTTACTAATTTAAAATTATGTCTGTGCTTCCATAACTCAATGAGCCAAAAATCGGTGATGAAAAATTTCATTAAGATTAAAATTTCTTTTTTTTAGTAAAGGGTTAAAGTCTTATTATTATCAAACTTTTCCCATTTTGTATTAAAGTCCAAAGCTTTGGAGCATTTTAGCATACATTGGGCTCTTAAAGCGACTCTCATATTTTTTAATATTTTGCAGGTTTGTCACTGCATGCATAATTTCTACAGCATTAATATGCGATCAAAGAAAGAATATATATTGAAAATTCATTGTCTTAAATAGATTGCTAATGAAAATCAGCAAATTCCGAAATACGGTTCCAGAGCTGGAAAATTTAAAGCTATTTTTCATATATAAAAATAAAACAGCTAAAATTAATTTTTAATTTGTTGATTTAACCAACTTTATAATTCGTGAAGAATTAAATTGGCATTAATAATAATTATTACATGCTGTTTAATTTATTTTTATATGCTGTGTCTTTCAAAAAAGTCGGACAGCCCGTTCCAGAGATAGGATAAAATCAGTGGATCACCCTTTCCAAAAATGGCAAATTTTAGATAAAAAAATTTTTTTAAAAATCGTATCCATAAAATTTTAAATTTCAATAATTTTTATAATCAGGGGACCATAGCAAATAAAAAAAAAATAGTGGTGATCACAGGGAATGCAAAAAGTTCAATTTTGTTGAGCAGTGTAATCAAACAAAATAAAAGAAATATTCCAGGGCTGGAAAATTTTAACTTTTCTGATATAACAGCAAGCAGCTATAACAAATTTATTCTTTTTCTTTATATGTCAAACATATTTTACTTGTTTTAATGTAATTTGTTTTATTTGCCATTTAAAAAATTATCTGAGTGTAGAAAACACGACTCTAAAGTGGAATTTATATGAAACATAAAATTGGGAAAATTTCAAAAATTTGATTTTGTTTTACATACAAAATTTTACAACTTTTGAAAGGAAAATCAATCAATAAATTTTTAGGTACATTTTACAAAACTAGTTTTGCTTTCCTTATAATTTTCACTTAATTACAGTGATTTACACAATTAGGAACTAAATTCCTCTCTATTATACGATTTTTATCATGAACTAATTTGACAAGAACTAATCAAATTTAAATAACAGAAATCAAAAGAAAGGAAAAATATTATGAAACCTGGCAAAGAATCGTTAAGAAACTCAAATTGAATTTCACCGTCTATGCTGATGTCGATGTAAGAACATTGCTGCTTCATTACTTTAAAACACGAGTCCACCCAAACAGTTTTTTTTTTTGTAAATCTTCTATCCCACTGTGCTGTGCAGTTAATAAAATGTTAAAATTATAAAACAAATAGAAAATGTTTAATAGAGCAAACAAATTAATTAAAAATGTTTGGCTGGTAGTAATAATTTTCAAAATACTTTGTTTAAATTAATTTAAACAGGTGCTAAATAGAGCAATTAACTGTTTACGAATACGATAACGATATTTAGAACTGATAAAATATTTAAGACAGACAAACAGTTTTATTTTATATTAAATTTTTTCAATAGATATAAAATATTAAACATTTAATGCCAGATAGAAAAGAGTCCGCAGATAAGATTGGTTTTATTTAATTAAAAATATTTTGAAATAAACAAATTTTGTGTTGTCTTATTTTTCAATATGAAGAAGACTACATTGAGTGTTCTTAGGTGCGATCTACGCATTATAAATACTATATGGTATGATTTTAGAAATGGCTAAGAATAAACAATATGATGACATATTCTTTTGCTAAAATGTTTTAAATATTTTACAACGCAAGTACTGATAATTTAAAAATTTCTCTTTAAAACTTTTAGGGCGAAGCTTTGCGTTATTTTAAGACATGCCACAATTTTATATTCTAAGTACGATATACGAGTTTTACGCAGTTGAAGGATGTTCGAAGATAAAACACTGCTATTTCTTAACATAATTTTCGTTTGAAGTTGCTTTTACATCAAGTGCCTTGTAATACGTGTCCAACATCTTTTGATTAATCAAGCAATAACGCATTAATAATATTTCACTAAACAACTCAGCACAAAACTGATTCAAATGAGTGACAACCAAACTACCAGTATCTGTTAACAGCTTCATCATCAATAATAATTATTGGTGTTGTTCAACTATTTGCCACTTTGTTATTTAGAGCAAAATGTTAATCAGTACCTCGTTATGAATTGTAAATAAATAAATAAAAAAACTAACAAAAGTCGAGGGTTAATCTCTTGAGCCCACATATGTTATTGCTTTAATCAAAGTTATTGACAACTCACATTAAAGGGGACATCTGGTAAACAAAATCGATAAGCCGACGGACGACCTTTTCTACATAAAATTAATTTAGTTTGTGTTAGCACATGTACAAATGATTTGTAATCTCTCAACAATAAATTGTTGAAATTATTTCAAAATTCAAATAATTTGAAATGCATGAATCATCATGATTAATTTGGTATAAAATAAAAACGTATATATAGCATACTAGTACATACCAGAGATCTCAGAAATGTACAAGAAAATTTAATGTACACCTTTAATACAATGTACACCTTGAATACACTATGGACATTGTCTTTCTTTCATCGTGTACACTTTCTACTTGTGTATAACTATGACTGTACTCGGGGACAACTCGTGTATATGCTTTTTTAATTTGAAACTGGTGGGTATGTATAATATTTTCAGTGTTTGCTTTTACTGCGGACACACACATTAATTTTATGAAGTTACAAAACAAATACAATGTCCGCAAATGTGCATACGTACATAAAGTGAATTCAATGTTTTCATTGACTGTGCATCACACCTCAGGTGTATACACGAGGTATGATGCACAGTCCTGTACACCTAAGATTTATTTGTGTATAAAGTGAGGCATGCATACATTTTTCAATGTCACGTTTTTCAATGACGTTGATGTAAACTTATGTGTACAGAGGATAAAATTTGTACACTATTTCGAACATACAGACATACTCGTACTTAAATAAATCTGTAGTTTTATAAAAAAAATATTTTTATATATAAAAAATTATAACTTATTTGAAAAAGTAAGATTTATGTTAAATAAATTGATAAATATAAATGATTAATAATCACATCACATCGCAGTAGGCGACTTTTCTCAACTCCATAAAAGTAATGAAAAATTAGTTCCTCTGCATTTCCTAATAAAAATAACATACAAAAATCTGGGGCCAAATTACCGCATTATGGATATCGATCGAAATTTCCATACAATTTAAATACAAATTTCGTTTAATATCGAGTGCCGTAATTTGTCCCCTGATTAAACTAAATGACTGAAAAGGCGATAACCATTTTATGTAAAAATTATCACAAATAATACAGATTTTCTCTACTTCCAGATCACAAGTTCAGGATCTTATTGACTTCCTTGGAAGCTGTTTTTTACTGATGAGGCTAAAAGCATTGAGTTTGCCACTTCAGCTTTATCGGATATTAAAAACAATAGCACAAAGTTCACACTCAGATGCAATGAATGCACGAGGTCTGTTTAAAAAATAAGGGCAAGGTTCGGTTATATTCCTTTCAAAGTTGTCCCTCAACTAGCTTTTTTTCCAATCCTTCTAACAGTTCTGATATGCACTTTTTGTTATGTTCTTGAGTTCCCAGCGATTCGTTTCTTATCTCCTCCATCGTGGGAACAGGAAACAGTCGCAGAGTATCAAATCTACTTAATGTGGTGACTGAAGGTGTTGTATGTGGCTTCGGATTTTTTTTTTGTAAAACTTTAACAATTTTGGAACTAACTTTGCTTCATGGTGAAATTAAACAAAAAACTAAATAAATAAAATATAATAAGAAATCACGTGGCATGACTCAACGTCCTCAGCAACTTCTCTACTTTATGGCAGTTTTCTTCACTTTCTCAAAATTGTCATCAATTGTTGATGTACTGATTCGTCCAGGACGAATGCTCTTCCTTACAGTTTCTCGACCTTCTTTGAAAAGCTTGTACCACTTGTAAAAATTCTGCAGCCTTAGAGAGCAATCACCGCAATTCATTGTTAACATCTCAATTGCTCTTGAACTCTTAATTCCATTTGTTACACTAAAGTAGAAGCAAAATCTTGGAGCCCTTTCTTTTGACAGTAGGAAATCGCCGAACTCGAAAAACACTTATAGCTTTTATGATTCTCGTATGCTATGCACCTGAAGTTGTGAACATCTGAGCGTTACAAGTGCATAAACATAAAAAATGCAGTCCAAGAAATTTTAGAATTCACCTTATTTTGTGAACAGACCTCGTAGCATATCTTATTGCTTATAAGCAAATATAAAAATGTGCTTAATATGATGTGCCAACATAAAACGTTGCACTAAAATTTGTTGTGCAATGAAAAACAGCTGGCCACCTTATTCCTATATATCGGCAGCTTAAAATACACGTTTGTTCTGTTTGTTTTGATATCATTTTACAGTTTAACTTTTGAATGACAATGTTTTCTTCAATGTTCAAAAAAAAAAAAAAAAAAAACATAATGATAACGATAAGAAACAATAGTCAATAATTAATAACACACATATGCCACATCATGAGACAGAAATTAAAAGAAAAAAATTTCTATTGTAGCATAATAATTTATTTTTTAATACAAACTCACATGATCACTGTGCACTGAAGACATCCTTTTTTATTAATCATCAATTAGGACTATAAATATTAAACATAATTTGTTACAGTTGATGTAGGTTAACAACTTTTTACATTTAATTTAATGTAATGTTTCATTGATTTCAGTTGTTTTAAGCAATATATTTCTATATTTTATTCTTTTAGCTAAAATATTTTAATTCACAAAATATTTCTTTCTTTTATTTTTATTTTACTTAATATTTCAGCACAACAGTTCTTTGCAGTCAACTGTGTTTAATGCAAATACTTCTCTGTACTCGCCGCATTTTCTAATTAACCTGCCAAAACAGTTTAAACAATATTGTTCTCTTTATCATTTTTTTTCTTCTTCTAGTTTGTTTGTTTTTATTTTCAGTGTCAATATCATTTGCTGATATCTCTGAATAAAAAAAGAATTTACTATTTTTCAGTCTCATACAACGAATACTCATGGCATTCGTATTAACCCTTTAAATGCTTTTAATGAAAAGAGACAGACTATATCAATTACTGCCAGTACCGTTCAGTGATCAGTACCATTCCTGCGTTCTTTAAACCAGACGACGGCAACAATTAACACAATCATACACTAGCGCAGATCAGAAAAATTTATGGCAGATTTAGAGCTCCTAAAATGTGATTTAACACCACATATAGTACTGATGATGATATTATACCGAGTTTCAAAAATAGCACTATTTTGATCACTTTTGAAATTTAAATTGATGTAAATGTTCCATTGTTCCTGAATATATCAGGATGTTTCTGATTTTTATTTTATATAAATTTTACTTCAGCCACGCCTCATTGTGAACTATCTTTTAGGTGCAGTCAGACCACCGATCATTTACTCTCTTTCGGGAGTTTTGCGTCTTATTCGCACCAGTTAACATTTCAACCCCTTAGAGTTACAGATTTTTTGTGGAATTTTTCTACTTCTTGTGTGAAGCCATAAGATGTGTACAGTCACTCACAGCAACGGATAAAATAGGGGTTAAAAATATTGCCGACTTTTGGTCTCATCCGCCCAGTCGGCATCTGTACAGCGATATTTTATTTTGAAAGGTATTTTTCTAATAAAAGTAAAAAAGTAAATGTTACTGCGATGAAGTGATTTCAGTAATTAATACTGCATTGACATTATGAGGGATAAAAGAAGTTATTAGCCTCTGCCACAATATAACATAATTTTCTTCGGCATCCGTACCGACACAGTAGCCTTAATAATTTCCTTTAACTCAGTTGTGAAATTTGCAACAAAAAATTGTTGGTGCCTAAGCAAATTTTAAATATTTTTATACGACACATACTTTTACTGAGTTTATTTATCATCGTTCATAAAATTATCAAGTATTTTCATGCCGGTTTTAAATATTTTAAAATGTTAAAAGAATTTATTACTCGTTATTATGACATGACACTTTAGTATGAGTATTTGGGATTTTATTTATGCTTATTTTAGGCAGCCAAAAATTTATATAATCATTTTTATTGTGAAATATTTATTGCCAGATCCAAAGACTGGAAATCAAACGATAAGTCTGTGTTCATTCGAGTCATGTCTTATTGACAAGCTTTTTACTTTTTCTTCTTTGAACTTTCATTGGTGTTCATACAATTCATGTCTTGTTGACGACATGTACATATAGTTGTATTTGAAAAAAAAAAAAATAAATTCGATAATGGCCGGTGTCTGAATGTGAATTAAAAAGGAATGTTTGATTTAAAATTTGTACATATAGTTGTTTGCTTTACGAATGAGAAAGCAAAACATACTGACAGTACATGCGCATGAGTACTCGTTACTTTTCCCTTCTGCCCTCTCGTCTATAAAGTAGCAATCACGTCAATAAAACATGACTCGTATGAAGACAGACTAACTAAAAAAATTAAACAATATTATTATTATAAATATTCACATATACATATATAATTTGGTCAATTCAATTAGCGTATAACAACAAAACGTAAAAATGTTTCATATTCATGAGGACCTCAAGTTCAAATCTAGGATGTCTTGAATAATTTAACTTCAACTTGGCTTGACATACTTTGTTTATGGTTTCTATTTTACCTTTTCCACATTTTAGGTGCTAAGTCTTGACTAACTTTGTTCAGTGAGTTGTGTTTGGCTCACGAAACACACTCTTTAGCTGCGCAGTATTTGAAATTTTAGAAATCAGAAATGATCAAAAGGCAGTTTCAGAGACTGCATGATAACTGACTTCACTGATCAGGCACACTGACATTAACATTTGCAATAACAAAATCAATCTTTCTCGAATTTAAAATAAAATGCAGCCTTACAATTATTTTATTAAAATCTTATAAATATATTACAAATATTGTTAAATGAGTCATAATTTCTATTTTTAATTATCTATTGATTTTTGTAAATAATGGCATGATCTCGTGATTGTGAGTCATATGTTTGCGTTGCTCTTTTGCCAATTATGGCAATAAATAGGTCTTAGAATTTTTTATTATTGTTTTTTTTTAATAAAGAACACTTGAAATACAATTGAAGCGAGCAAAATTTGATTGAATTTTATTAGCAATCGATGTTACGTAAATTATATTTAGGGGGGATTTCTTAATAATTAACAAACAACAATCAAAGATAATTTTTTGTTATTTTACACTTTCTACGAAATGTCTGTTTTTATGAATATACATACATTCTTATATTGTGAAATAAATACTCTTTTGTGAGCAATACAGGCCCACAACAAAATTAGTCTAGCTAACTCTCTTTTTTCCAAATGCATGAGAACATAAAATTTATGTGCTACAGGATTTGAAAATTTACTTTCAAAACTTGAACAATAAATTTATCTCTTTTTAATTCCCAACACCTGCTTGTGCGTTGACATCTTTCACAGAATGCTTTTTAAAATTAACATCAAAACAGCACGATTACAAGTGATAAATACTAAATGCTGCCCTGTAAAAATGTGTGTATAAGAGTTTATGTACCAGCATGCACACTAAGAGCCAAAAGAAACTAGACAAGGACAATGTGGTAGCACATAAATAGAAGTATAAATGACCAGAAGATGAAACAAGTTAACCTCAATTCGCTCTGTGGGAATGAACAGCAAGAAGCATAAATTTTATGTTTTCCAGGGAGGGAATTTTCTTTGCAGTAAAAATTAAAGCAGAAAATAAGTTACGATGTTAAGATGGCAAAGATGTATGGGTAAAATCTTTGTAATATTTAAAGATGTTAGAAAATATGGACTTAATAAACAGCTTTGAAAATCTATAATTATATATTTTGTAGTCAAACTGTTTGATTTGTAATAGATATGACACTGATTCTGTTGCAGTCGGATGAGGCTTTAACCAGCCGAATTGATGTAACTTTTGCCATTTTTTAAATATATAAATTTCATTTGTTAGCAAATAATATATATCTCACTTGTTGTACTCTTCAACGGACCAGCAATGCTGAATTTTGCTTATACATATTATGATCTCTTTAGATTATGTTTTTTAGATTTGTATATTATCGTCAAGATCCATAAAGATGTCAGGGTCGGTTGGTTGATTAGCTTAGCTGACCACTTAGTGCAGGCATTCATGTAAAATCTTGGTGATTGCTTTTTGTCACACCACTACATCATTGGCCTCGACATATCCATATCTATAATGAGCACCAGAAAATGTGGAGGAAAATATCAGAGAATAAACCACTAATTCCATGTTAATCCTTAGCCTCAGTACCTTTTCACGCTTAAACCGCTGAACCAATTTAAATGAAATTTGGCATAGAGATATTTTGAGATCCGAGGAATAACATAGAGTGGTTTTTGTTTTTGGAAATGATCCTATTAAGTGATCAAGCGTGGTCGAAAATTTGTATGGACATATAAAATTGTTAAACTGATAACTATGAACGTTTTAAACTATGATACAATTGACATTTGTATTTGTTTCTGACAATGACTTTATGAGGGGTCGAGGGTGGTTTAAAGTTTCTAGGAATATATGAAATTATGAAACTGATAACTAAGAACGTTTTAAACTTTGATCCAGTAAAAATACAAGACATCATTGCTATAACGTACGCATTAGCTGAACTTTCGCATATTCTTCGCGGACAAAGTCGCGGGTAAAAACTATAATAAAAAAAACCCAACTTTAATACACGCTGGTATGAGCACATAAACTTCCGCTTTTTGTAATAACTTGCACTTTTTATAATGACTTGCACTTTTCATAATGACTTGCACTTTTTATAATGACTTGCACTTTTTATGATGCCTTGCACTTCTTATGATGACTTGCACTTTTTATAACGACTTGCACTTTTTATGATGACTTGCACTTTTTATGATGACTTTCACCTTTTATGATGACCTGCACTTTTTATGATGACTTGCACTTTTTATAATGACTTGCACTTTTTATGATGACTTGCACTTTTTATGATGGCTTGCAGTCTTTCTAATGACTTGCACTTTTTATGATGACTTGCACTTGTTATGATGACTTGCACTTTTTATGATGACTTGCACTTTTTATGATGACTTGCACTTTTTACGATGACTTGAACTTTTTATAATGACTTGCATTTTTTATAATGACTTGCACTCTTTTTAATGGCTTGCACTTTTTAATATGACTTGCACTTTTTATAATGACTTGCACTTTTTTCCTTACAAATATTATATATATGAAAGTAGCTATGTCCCTCTGTCTGTTACCTTTTCATGTTTAACCACAGATTCGATTTAGATGAAATTTGGCATAGAGATAGTTTAAGATCCGAGGAATAACATAGGGAGCTTTTTGTTTTTGAAAATAATCGTATTGAGTGTTTTCTAGGGTAGTCGAAAATTTGTATAGACATATGAAATTATTAAACTGATAACTAAGATTCAGTTTAAGCTTTGATTCAGTAAAAATACAATACGTCATTGACATAGCATATCTGAAACTTCACACGGATAAAGTAACGGGTGAAAGCTAATAATAAATAAATAAATAGAAATTGATCCTATTTTTTAAGCAGACCTCGAATTATTGAAATTGAAAATGATTTTGTGATGTACTCGGCTTTTATTTTCTGATCACTTTCCTATTGGCAACACTGTTTGTGGCAGCTGTTACAGTCAGGCATGTTCAGTTTGGTCTATAACTTAACCATGAATTTTAGAAGCAAAATTTTTGTTCTGTTAAGAAAATATATCGTGCACATTTCTAGTTGTCGGATCCAAATATCCTTAAGACCATGTTGCACATGGTCAATACAACAATATTTCTCCACTATCAAGGTTAATGCAATTGATACTATTATTCAAAATACATTTAAATTTTCATTTAAAACCATAAGATGCATATTTAATGAAATCACAAGCAACACACAGTTTTTCTTTTTTTTCTTTGTTTCTTGTCAGTACATGCATGGGTTGATTGTTTGTAGCTGCATGTACAATAATGAAAATATGGATGCAACGGAGAGTGTGGTTGCACTTGAGCTGTTGCACTTGGTTTACAGGAAAAATTGTGTGCTGAAAGATCATGTTTTATTGCACTTTCCTTTTAAAGCAAACTTGTGTATTAAACTTAGCCACGGCATTACAAAAAGTGACCAGAAATTTAAAACAATAATATTTTAAATATGAATTTGAATTTTTATTTTTCGAACTTATTAATTTTATTATTAAGATGAGAATTTTTTATTCAGACTCAAGTTTAAATCTGCAATTTGCAAATAATTGTTTATTACATTCAAGTTATTTTATTAGTAGGACATCAGTGTTGTTTGTTGAATTTAATAACAATTTCTTAAAAAAAAATTATTTGCAGATTGCAGATAGAACTTGAGTCTAAAGAAGAAATTTTTATCTTAATAATACAATAATTTTTTTTACGCATTCACTTGCCAGCTGATGATATTTTGTGCAGAATATACCAGCAAGAAGTTTTTAAAAATTTGTAATATGCTAAAACTTTTCAGACTAGCCTCGTATTGCCTTAGGAAACTACATTTAAATAGCATTTCATAAGCGTACTATTGTAGCTGCTGCTGCCGCAGTTAGTTGTAGTTGTCACAGCATGTTGTGCAAACACACACACACATGCACAAACAAGCGTATCCTTGCTTTAATGCATTGACCTCAAAACTACGGAAAAATAGTCAACTCATTGTAGGAGTTTTTATTTTTATTTTTTATGCTCTCGTATTCATGTAGATTTTATTTTATATATTGTTTTTATACGTGTAGAATCATGTTTAATGTACAACGGAGAAGGAGGAAAGCATATTTTAGCTTTCCTGCATCCACTTCATAATGAAGTGAATTTAATAAAGTCATAAACTGAAGAAAATAGTACTTAAGCTGAAATAATTCCTTTTGGTTTTTTACATTTCGCACAACATGGCTGAAGAAATTAATGCGGGTCCTAGCAACAAAAAAAATTGTTGTATTAAAAGATACTCAAAGTCATATTATGATCGTTTTAGCTGTTCAGTTTAAGTTATATGATTCATATGATTTGCTAAAAAGTTTAAATCTTTTTTTTTTTTTGTTAATTTTTTTTTGTTCTTTTTTTGTTGTTTTTTTTTTTTTGTTTGTTTGTTTTATTATTCTTATCAGTTTTGCTGTTGCCAAAATTTTTGTTTCAATTAACACATTTGTTTTTGGCACAGGATATATAATAAGTATCGGCCATGCTATCGTGTGGAAGCATGCGGAAATAACTATCTAACAGATATTGCCAGGTAATTTGCTGGCATTTATCTTGCTGCAATTGCACAGTAGATGGAGAAAGCTAAAGGCGTGTTTTCAATAAGATTCCTGATGTTATGGATAGACTTGAGGCGAACTGGTTAATTTTCTCGTTTTATAAAAGATAAGCAAATGTGAGGTTAGGAAGTAAATTGACTCAAAAAACACACATTTTTTCCCAGACATGCATAAATTTCTGTTTCTGTTTAAGAGGTTCAGTCATATTTTAATATAAATTAATGGTTTTTGTTTTAACAACAATAATAAGAACAGATTGAATGAAATAATGTTTCAGTCAAATCCAAGTGGATAAGCACCTTAAACTTCTATAGCACCATCGGCGTTTTTACCTTTTAAAACCTTGCCAAAGGCATTAAATCTCTATTACGACTTATTTCTTTAATTCAAAACACTGTATATTATCATATTTACTTCCTTTCTTTCCCCCAGCTAATCTATAAACTTTGTGAAGTTTTTTGGGAGATGATGGTGGTTCCATTTTTAAAAAACCACACTAATCTTTTCTATCATTTTAAAAACATTCAAGAAAAAATGTATAGTCGAAATGGAACTTTTAAAATGACCGGCGGACAGTTGGGCAATCATACAAAAAAAAAATGGGATCATTTCATTCCCATTTGCGAACAAACATGAACTTTAAAAATGAATTATTTTACTCCCACGGTGCTTTATTTTCCATCTAAATTACAAGACAAAGGACTGCTGCTTGTAATGAAGCGGAAATGTGAAATCATTTAGACAACCGACTTTTAAATTAAATGAACAAGAGCAGGCCGCAAAAGGACAAAGTAAAAAAAATAAAACAAAAAGAAATAAATTGTCTAGTGATGAAAACATTAAAATGCTGGTGCACTTACTGACAGTTGCTTACCGACAGGAAGAACAAAAGAAACTCAGAAAATGCAAAAATGCTGATAAAGAAACAGAAAAAGGATTTAAAACATTCCTGGCAAGCAAAATGCACCTGATGACAAAGAAACAAAGCAGACTTATAAAAAAAACAAGGAAAGTCAGCGTCATCATGCAATGAGAAATTTAATTGAGATTATATAGTTAAGGAAGTTTTAAGCCAGAAAAAACACAACACACACACACACATTTATGTAAACTACCTAAAAGTAGGCCATTGTGGAGAATTCACTATTACTAATCCTAAAGCCTACAGTCGTAAAACACACAAATGAACACTTTTTGTTGTTGGCTGAAATTTCTATTTTAATCTGGTTTGTTTTACACCAAAATTCGAAAACATTTTTGCTGGGTATGACAAAGTTTCATTAATTTTTCTTTGAGTTTTTTTTTTTATTTAAACGAAATCTGTTCTACTGGAATTGGAACTATTTTGGCATCGATGGTGTGTTCTAATAGTCACAGCTGGGGCATACATTTATTAACGTTTTCTGCTGTTGGAGTATCCCTTATATGAAAATTTTGTAGCAGTCAGCTTATGACAACAACTTTCTTCCCGCTGCACCTGTTCACGGTGCATGATCAATCCACATATCGATGGTCACCAGTATAAGGACCCTAATTCGTATTTTTACGAAATTTACTTTTTCACTGATTCCAATACATTTCACACAAATACAGCTCATCGCACAAATTTACTGCAATAGTATCAAAAATAACTATTTTACAAGGAAATTATAATTAAAGGTTTCCATTATGACCAGAAAAGTTTCTGTTATGTTTTTGCGTTCTCCTCTAAAAAAAAATATTTGAGATATTTGTGGCCATCGGCATAGTTTGTTTAAGGAGCTTTATTTAGAGCCTTTCCTGGAAACCAGTTTATATCATAAATTAATTTATTTCACAAATTTATATGACATTTTTTAAGTACTAGTATATATATATATATATATATATATATATATATATATATATATATATAAATGTATATATATATATATATATATATATATATATATATATATATATATATATATTACAGTGATATAAAAAGAATGCCAATAATTTTTTATATAAAAAGCTTTCAACTAAAAAGAGTATTTATCTGTGAAAAATACACATTTTATTTTTAATAATATTTTAAATTGATGTTGTTAAAAATTATGTAAAGGTAAATTTAAAAAAAAAACAAGTAAAAACGTTATATTCCACCGGGTCGAATCTTAAACACCCTCCAAATATTCAGTAAGTGAATTTAAAATGTTTAACTTGGTGGGACAGAGTTCCTTTATATAATATCGTACGTCAACACCCACTAAAGGGGGCGGTGTTCAAAAATAGACAATATCATGTTTTCCACAGACGAACGTATGGGCATTGCTAGACCTTCTTAGACTTCATCACTGATCAAGAATATATGTATATACTGTATGGGGTCCAATTCTCTTTGGAGGGTATAAAAACTGTATTTTGGCGGGGTCGCTCTGGCAAGGGCTGTGGGGGAAACATCTCACCTTTGTCATAAAACTCTAAAAATAAATGCTTGGGATAATTGCATACAAAATTAATATATATATTTTTTTTTGTAGGTTCATTTAGGGGCAAAGGGGCAGGAAGGGGTAAGGCAGAAATCGGCAGTCATAAAACTCTAAAAATAAATGCTTGGGATAATTGTATACAAAATTAAAATTTTTTTTTTGGTAGGGTCATTTAGGGGGTGAAAGGGGAGGCGGGAGTAGCGCTTAAAAATGTTGCTTTTAAAAAACTTTGACTTAAGTAAAACAATTTGTAAAATTTTTATGCAATTTTTGCATATAATAACGCCCACTAAAGTAGGCGGGGTCCAAAATTTTTTTTTTATTTTGACATAAAAATATATCATTTGCTTAACAAAATAACCAAAAAACTTTAAAAATTATGTTGTTTTTTCTGGGTTGGTTTAGTGCTTCTTAGGGTAACGGACGGACATGCTCAGATCGTCTTAGATTTCATCACTGATCAAGAATATATATACTTTATGGGGTCTGAGATGGATATTTCGATGCGTTACAAACGGAATGACAAAGTCAATATACCCTCCAAATTCTTTTTTGGAGGGTATAAAAACAACTAAAAGTTCTACATTCGACTGTGTATATAAATACAGGGTGCTTAAATTTGAGGTTAGGAAGTAAATTGCTTGTTAAATGATGAAATATAAAGAAGCTGTCACCCTTTGACATTTATTTAGTAAAAACTTGGCAAATCTTTCTATAGAATGCCGGCCGACTATTGTTTGCGTCGAACGTTTGTGAATTGACTGCCTTGAAAATTGAAATAAAACAAACCATATTTCAACCAAATCGCATTTAGTGATGAGGTCCATTTTCAATTAGGTGGTCATGCAAACAAACCAAATTCTGGCATATAGAGCTCACAAAATCCACAAACAGTCCTCGAAAAACCGTTACATCCAAAGAAAGTGACCATATGCTGCGGTTTTTGGTCAGGCGGCATCATCGGCCTGTGTTTTTCGAAAATGAGTGAAGAAATGCCATCACCGTAAATTTTCTGCGCTACCAAACCATGATAACCGGTTTTTTATGGAAACAGTTGGCTACTGTGGACATCAGTGGCCTTTGGTTTCAGCAAAACGACTTTACAAGTCACACAGGCGCCCAAACAATTCAATTATTGTATGAGAAATTCGCCGGTCGAATAGTTTCTCGATTTGGCGATGTCATTTTTCCGCATCGTTCTTGTGATATAATGCCGCTAGATTATTTTCTGTGAGGCCATTTGAAAGGCCGGGCTTACGTGAACAAACCACAAACAACTGACGCTGTGAAAGATGAAATTTGGCGTTTCGTTCACGAGATAAGTGAAGCCTTGTTGCAAAATTGTATGAAAAAAGCTGACTCAAAATTGTATGAAAAAAGCTGACGCCTTCCGACGTGCCACAGATGAACATTTGCCCGACATAATATTCCATTATTACTTTACATTGGCATCAATAAAACTGAATTTGAAAAAAAAAATAGTGCGTTTATAAGTCGGTTTACTTTTTAAACTTAAATTTGCCCACCCATTATATACTATCTCATCATATTTGGTGAAGGATATAAAACTGCAATTAAAACAATATTTTTCATAATATAAACTCTTATTGAAAATTTGCTGTTGCAAGCATTTTTTCGTATAGTGGCCAAAAATTTTAGTCTTTTTTTTTTCTTAATTTGCACTTTTTTAAAAATTATTTTTAGTACGATTCTTTAATAAAAAAAGAATTGCACGAAAATATCGCTGAAGTTGACAAAATCCAAAAAGTAATGAAATACGTGTTTATTGCACAAATAAGTAAACATTTCGAACACCTCCTTGAGTAAATTATAATTATAAATTATACGTCATTCAGAAAGTCTTACTGTTTTCTTTACAAGTCTGTTAAGCAACTGAAAATCATATTATTTTCATTGAAGTTACAGAGCTGTAAATTCTTAAAGTTATTACAAGCTAAGTTTTTACTTGTGTTGTGGAGTTTTTAAAAAACAATTATTATTGTTATAGACAATAGCGATAAAAAAGAATGCTTTCTTTCAATCTAATTTGTATAATTGTGTTGCTGGCTTAATTCTCTTGGAGTTTTACTCACAATAATTGAATGATTGTATAGTCATTTAAAAATACAACTCGAGCCCGGTGGAATATTGGAAAAAACATTGAGATCTGCACTGAACAAATTTAATTAAAAAAAAATTAACTCTTTTAACTACTTTAATTTCAAACGCAGCAAATCAAATGGTTGCATATGCACGCACCCAGTCAGCCGACAATACGAACAAAAGAACATCATCTCTCCTATCTGGCAAGAGTCAGTGTATTTAAAAATTAGCTTTAGGGGGCCGCAAATAAATATCGTAGAAATGCTATAAATATTCTAAACGCAACAACAAATTTGTACACTTGACACCTCTCGCACCTGTAGGGCAGAGAGTGAAGGAATCATTTCTATTTTACTATTTATATTCCATGTTTATTGTAGCACGCCTGTATCTCTGTATGTGTGTCTGTATAATATGTATGCATTCGCATAAGTGCTCTTATACATATTTTATTGTATGGCCCATAATACTCTTCTTCCTCTTGCCATCCCATGCATAAGTTGTTGTTATTATTGTTTTAATATCTGTGACACTGTTCGCGTTTAAAATTTCCCGGAGCACGTTGTTGACCTATATTTGTGGCATCAATGAATTCCAACTCGGCCACCACTACCACAACCACCAGCATCAACAACAAAAATAATTTAGAAAAAAAAATAACAACAACAATAACAATAAAAACACTTTCATATCAACAAATCTCGTGAACATGTACAATTTCTTTTTCCCGAAGTCTGCATGGATGTGGTTGTAGGCCGATTGAAGGAATAACTGAGCACGAAATATTAAGTTCTCACAATCGTATATGCATGTAAGTGTTCTCTCTCTCTCTCTCTCTCGATTCAGTGCTTCTTATAATAAAGAGACGTTGCTAGAACACGCAGGCATTAGTGGAAATTATTTCAGGAAATTGGAAATATATGCAATTGGTATAAAATCTCTTAAAGGAAAAAAGAGATAAGTCAGTTTAAAGTTTAAACTATACAGTATGGAATAATTAAATAGGGGTATACATTTATATTTTCGATGTGTTTGCTACAATCATGCCGGAGAACAGCATTCGCATGAAAAATAATTTTTCATTGCACAAATGTTTTCTTTAAAATTCATTTACTTGTGATTTTGAAAACTGAATTGAAAAGTTGTGTTTACATGCTTCTTTTCTTTAGTTCTAGGAAATATGTATAATATTTTAATATAAACAAGTGAAAAGGTTATATTCGATCAGGTCGAACCATAAATGCCCTACAAACGGGAGCCTCATGACTGAGACACATTTCCATCAGCATAAAAGCATTTTAAGTTATTTTTGCAGCTAACATTTTATATCAACGCGCACAAAAAGTAACGGACATAAATTAAAAATATTTAATCTGCTGGATTAGAATTCCTTTAATACATGTCTGTGCCCAATTTTAAAACTCTATTTTGCCAGGGTCACTCCGGGAAGGGTAAGACATCCCATAGTTCTCTTAAAAACTTGAAATGTAAATTTATGGATTAATTAAGTGTAGAAAAAATAATAATTTTTGATAAGGTTATTATTAGAGAGACAAAATTGAATCGAGGTCCAGTGCAGAGGAAGACCAGACAACTGCTTACCTTCGACGTAAAAGCTTTAAAATTTGTTTTTTAAGGAATGTTGGCTTAAGAAAAACAATTTGTTAAATATTTACACTAATTTTCCATGTTATATGTTACTTCAACGCCCACTAAATGGGGAGTGGTCAAAAAATAATTTTTTCCAGCTTCAAGTTTTACGCTTTGGACCTTATTTGATCTAAAAATATATTATATTCTGATATTTTTAAGCTTAAGTTCTCTTTATTTTAATTTAATTCTTAATTTCAATATTTCGTCACTACTTTATGTGACTTCTTCAGGATATTAATTATTTTTTCATATCAAATAAAATAATTAATTTCCTGAAGAAGTTACACAAAGGAGTAAGGAAATATTGAAATTAGGAATTAAATGAAAATAAAGAGACCTTAAGCTTAAAAATATCAGAATATAATAATAATTAAAAAGAGGTCAAGAAACCAGAAGAATATAAAAATATATTATTTGCTTAACAAAATTATAAAAAAAAATTAAAAATTATATTGTGTTTTAGAGTTTGGTTTAGTTCTTCTTGGGGAAACTTTTTTCCATCGGGTCCAATTCAGGCCATTTACAAACTTGACCTGTGCTATCCTTCAAAATTTATCTATACCAAATTTCAAGGGTGTGGTGATTTCCACAGACGCACGGACGGACGGACGGATAGATTGTTTTACATTTCACCACTGATCAAGAATATATGTATATAATATTTGGGATCTTGGAAGGATATTTCACTGCGTTACATACGGAAGAACAAAGTGGATATTTTTGTTGAAGGGTATAAGAAAAACCAATTAAATTTAAAAACATATTTATTGACTATTGTTGCATGAATTCGTTTTTATTAGCACAATCAGCAATCAAAAATACGAATCTGCACTATATGGCAATTTGTTTCACTGCATTAACATGATTGCAAAGCCAACATTTTGCTCATAATCTCATAAAACTTATTTATCTTCAATAAATAATTAAGGCCAGTGCAGTTAACTAATAATATTACATGTAGGCCATTTGCAGGACAATATATTATATTAATGTGACCTTAATTTATACGGATTTCCTATCTGCGAACATAACTTACCCATTTCCTTACTATTCAAACTCCATTTCCTTTTAATGCCCTTTAACCTTAAAAGTTTCTATTTCATGCAAAAATGTCATATAGATTGTCAATAAATATAAATTTATTTCCGCTACATTTAAGAGAGCCGACCAAAAGTTCAGCTGTCAAAAAGTTTTCAAGTGCAAACAGCTGCTGCCATTTGCAAAGCAAAAACAAAAAACATATGTTTGGAAGGAAGAAAAGCTTTTTTGTAAACAGAATTTAACTGGAATATAAACAAAAGAATGCACAATTTACTCTCGCTCTCTATAAAATGTGCTCTCCCAACATGGAAATAATGTGTGTGCGTGAGTGTGTGTGTGTGGATTTACTTAGCAGTAGTACAAATGTCAGACAGCAGTAGAACACAAAATATACAACTTTTACTAGGTGAAGGCATTTCAAGCAACTGAAAAAAGGGCACAAGTGTCAGTGGAAAATGAATACGACAATTGCAATAAAAATTTAGCTAAAATCACAACACAAAAAAAAACTGTGCCTTAAAGTGATGCGGTTGCTTAGTTTTGGCTCTTTTTAATAATTTCGTATAAAAATTTACCTAATAATTTATGATATACAATAATAAATAAATATTTAAGTTAACATTTCACCTGCCAGCGCGATTTCATTCACACAGTCTTTAATAGGGGAATAATCAGATCATTTAGAGTTCAAGATGTTTGGGCCACCGTGTAAGAACAACTTTAACTCCTAAAATATAACCTTCACCCTAAAAATTTTGACCTCTTGAAGGTGCTAAGAATGGTTTGGCTTCCAAAGCACTAATAAATTAATTTTGAAAAGCAGAAATCACTTTGAGTACTTTAATGCAGAGTGCCATGTATCGATGTTATCTCAACCGTCAGAGCATCATACACTTAATACTCGTATGAGCGATATTAATAAAATTTTCGGACCAGGAGATTTTGTAACAGGTGTCGTGTATAAAATAAAATGACAATATGGCATATAATGATGATTTCATTAAGGCTACTTCGAAGGCAGCATGGTAATCAATGTATGTTTTAAAAATATACATATTTTGAAAAGCTATTTCGAATATATATTTAAAAATAATAAATTATTTATTATTTTAAAATGTCGCATATGCTTATAAAGGGTAAGCATATTTGAGGTTAGAAAGTTAATTGACTAAAAAACACACTTTCCTTTAACAAATTCATTTTTATTGATACCAATATAAAGTAGAAATATGGGAATTACTAATGGAATATGATGTCGGTCAACTGTCCACCTGTAGTATGTTGGCGGACTTCCGCTCTTTTTACAAAATTTCGCACCACATCTCACATTAAAGTTTGGCTTATCTCGTCTATACAGAGACGAACTTCATTTTTCATTGCGTCACCAGTACGCGCCCCGCAGTTTACTGCGGCTGGATATTGGTGAGGTCTCCCCCGGGAGTACACGTGGTGGTTTGTGGTCACCAATTTGGTGGAAGATTTGTCAGATAAGGATTGATGTGCAAGGTGTTAGATCATAGGGCTTACCAAATCATGTTCTAGAAACTGCCACCTGGGCGACCCGAGGTCGCCTTCGTGTGGCCTCTTGGTGCTAAAAGGGGTGATGGTAACACTCAATTTCACCCGATGTTAAGAGCATCGTCAGTTTTTTGTGATTTGGTCACGTAAACACGGTCTTTTAAATGTCCTAGAGAAAATAATCCAGTAGCCTTAAAACATAAAAACAAGCCGGCCAATTGACAACAACAAGTCGCAAGCTTACGCGGCCGGGAAATTGTCATGCAAGACCTGAATAGTTTAGCCGACTCGTGGCACTGTCTTGCTGAAACCAGAGGACACTGATATCGATATTAACCAATTGTGGCCACAAAAATTTAGAGAATTAGATTTTGTGCGTCCCATATGCGACAATTTTATTTGTTTGCCTAACCGAATAATTGAGAATGGGCTTCCTTCAGTTTTTCAAACAGTAAATTTTCACAATTAAAATTCTTTGTTCGAGAGTGTAGCATCCCATGGTTGAAATTGAAAATGGGCTTCACCACAAACGATAATTTTGTGGAAAATTGGGTTTTTATCGTTCAGTTTTTCAAACAGTAAATTTTCACAATTAAAATTTTTTGTTCCAGAGTGTAGCATTCCACGGTTAAAATTTGCCAACTTTTTACTAAATAAATGTCAAAAGATGGCAGCCCAGTTCTTGACATTTCATCATATGACAGCCGATTTACTTCCTAACCTCAAATTTGCCCACCCTTTATTTCATATTTGAAAAATAAAAATATTTTAAAAATAAATATATAGAACAAAATTAATGTAACCATAACACTTTGACGCGTAGTTTTTCCATTTTATGGATATAGAATTTCTTCAAGCACATGCAACAAAAACTACAAAATGTGCGTTGCTTTTCGGCTTTCGTTAGCTGGAGAATTCGTAATGTTATTTTTGTTTTTTCTAACTTCCCTTTTACTGCTTTACACTTCCACCAGCCCCTTTTGTCAATATCTCTTACAACAAGTCGACGAGAGCGTACAGAGTTTGTGGGAATATAAAACATAAGTAAGTAAGCGAATGTGCACACATACACATACATACATCTATCTCCGTAAGTATATATTTTCTTCTTAGTTTTATTTTTGGGAAAATAAGGAAAACCATTCAGTTTTCGTTTCTATTGTGATGAAAAAAACAGAACACAACAATTTTCCTCATTCAAGTTGGAGCTTTATGACGTTACGGTTGGTTAGTGTTGGTTTTAACGGTAAAAAAAGCAAATTTAAAACAACAAATAAATTCTGTAACACATTTAAAGAATTTTTCCCAACAAATTGTTGCAATTTTAAAGTGATTTTACAAAAAATAGAATTTGGAAAAAATATATATACATATGAATTAAAAAAAATTATGGCTCAAACAACAACAAAAATAAAATCAATAAAAATCAGCATACAATACAATTCATTTAACGGCCGATAGAAAATATTTTGTGTTTTAATACAAAAAAAATTTAAATTAATTAATTAAACAAAATTGGCTTTACTAAAACAGCATAAGTAAGAAAATTTTATTTAGAAATATACGTGTGTGTGTATGTATGTGCATAATAAATTTCTTAATCTGGAGGTAAAAACACAAACGCATTAATTTTTTATTTTAAGAAAATATTTTCGAAGTTGCTGCTTTAGGCAATAAATAAAATTTTGTTAAATGAAAAATTCATGACTGCTTCACAGAAAAAAAAAGAACAAAAGCATTTACCCAGGAAGAAACATCTTCAGTTATTCCTGTTTGAGAAAAATTATGACGTTTATTGTACGTGAACCTCCCAGCCAGTGTATTGGCCTCCCAATACTATTGCACTGTTTTTTATTATTAAATTGGTCGCTCTCTCTTAGAAATAAATAGCACCAGCAGTGATGCCAACTTATCGCAGTCGAAATGAGTGCGGATATTTGAAAACATATATTTTAAATGAAATTTAAACTAGTATCAGATTGAAAGAGATACAAAAAATTACAGGAAAATAATTTATTTGATATTCTACTATAACATCTTATCACAAGCTTTGAGGTAACAGGGTAAAAATATACAACCAATTTAGAAGTTTTGGAATTTGCAAATTCAAATAGAGGGCACATTTTCGAGACTAACAAAAATATCTCCAGTGCCTAGTGGTTAATTCCCTTAACGTCACTTGCAGAGTCGTTGGCAGGATTTTTATATTAAAATATATTCAAAAAATTTTATACCAAAATGTGTTAAGAAAAGTGTTTTTTAAACATAATTTATTTTTTATAAATTAGGCCTACACTATGATCACTTTATTCATATTTAATAATATATTATGTATAGGAACTCGTTAATAATCGTTATTCATTCAAAATTTTGAAATGTTTTTAACTTGAAGATTAACATATTTGGTAGCCATGCTTCGATTAAGCTGACTGTGCCATAAAAGCACTATATTGTCAGCACTGAGCACCATCAGCAATAGTGGAAATATTCAAAAAAAATTAACTCTTTAGTATTTCACATAAAATGCTCGTAATAAAAGAGCCACAAATTAAAGCTCTTTTTATGAAAAACTACACAAAAATTTAATATCTCGTGTTCTCTCACTGTTTGGCATTTTTCACCCGCATATTGCATTTTACAGCAGTTCAACGTTTAATACATTTAATTTTCATCAATCGTACGTATCCCAGAGCTGTAAAGGAATGATAAAAGCTTCCTTACTTTAATTCTCAATAATTCATATTAATAACATATATGTATATGGAAAAGGTTAGATTTTAATTAATGGAAATTGGAAGATATAAAGTGCTAATAAGACTTAATGAAGTTGTATTAAAGTTTAGTGGATCTTACTGAAATTCTGTCAATGCGCGAAAGTGACAAAAATCAGCAAAAGGTTTGCAATACAACAACAGCAACAACAAAATATTCAAAATATTTAAAAATATTCTAAATATTTAAAAATTACCGCTTTTTTTTGATTATGTAGATACATATAGAGGAAAATATTGTACACATCAGACAAGATCGGTGACTGCAAAGTTTAATTTTATTCCTCTTTATTCTGTAACTACTTGTGAACGTCACGTCAAGACAAAATAGATGTGTGGTGTCGTGGGACTCCGGATAATAACGAAATTCTTTATTATAAAAATATTAATTTTAAGTTCTATTCGAGGTATAAAGAAAATAATTATTCGGGTATACATTTTTATACCCTCCAAAAAAGAATATTCACTTTGTCATTCCGTTTGTAACGCATCGAAATATCCATCTCAGACCCCATAAGGTATATATATTCTTGATCAGTGATGAAATCTAAACCGAGCTGAGCATGTCCGTCCGTCTGTGGAAATCACGATTCAGTCCAAACGAAAAGAGCTAGACTCTTGAAATTTGGTATAAATATATTTTGAAGGATAGAGCAGGTTAAATTCGGAGATGGGCTAAATCGGGCATGAGAGAAAAAAGTTCCCCTAAGAAGAAATAAACCAACCCAGAAAAATCAACATAATTTTTAAAAATTTTCGGTTATTTTGTTAAGCAAATTATATAATTTTCTCCAAAAGCGTGTAACTTGGAGCCATAAAATGGAAAAATATTATTTTTGAACTCCGCCCACTTTAGTGGGCGTTATTATATGCAAAAATTGCATAAAAATTTACCAAATTGTTTTACTTAAAAATAACATATTTAAGCTTTGATGACAACTCTGCCCTACCCCCTCCTCCCCTTTCCCCCCTAAATGACCCTACAAAAAATATTTATTTTGTATACAATTATACCAAGCATTTATTTTTAGAGTTTTATGACTGCTGATTTCTGCCCTACTCCCTCCTCACCCTTTGCCCCCTAAATGACCCGATAAAAAAAATTTTATTTTGTATATCATTATCCCAAGCATTTATTTTCACAGTTTTATGACAAAGGTGAAATGAGTCCCCTAGAGACCTTGCCAGAACGACCCCGCCAAAATACAGTTTTAACACCCTCAAAAGAGAATTGGATCCCATAAAGTAAATATATTCTTGATCAGTGATGAAGTCTAAGACGATCTAGCAATGTCCATACATTCATCTGTGAAAAATATGATATTGTCTATTTTTGAACCCCGCCCCCTTTAGTGGGTGTTGACGTACGATATCTAATATATAAAAGAACTCTGTCCCACCAAGTTAAACATTTTAACTTTACTTACTAAAAATTTGGAGGGCATTTAAGATTCGACCCGGTGGAATATAACGTTTTTACTTGTTTATTACGACTTTTTTATTCGCCGACCAACGAAAATATAGAATCAATTTTGTTCCCAAACAAAATTGAATTCTGTCACGGCATGGCTGCGTATGATTAATATTTGTTTGTATTGGAATCGTATTACTCATGCGTCTTAAACATTGATTTAGAAACAAAAAATTTTAGGGTACCCCTCCGCATCGTCCCATAAGGAACTTCGTTTCAATATCAAAAATAACACTCTTACCTGATGATTGTGGACAACAATTAACTACTTCTGACCGCCTGTGACTACTCTTTAAGACTTTAAATACAGCAACAGATTGTCAATTGCTGAAGCAACGTGTTTATTTTTGATATTCCCCTTATTATAAATGACAATGTCACGTTAACTCGATTGCAAAAAAATCACTTGTCAACTAATTGCCGACAACTATTAACAATCTCTTTGTATTTTTAAAGGCGTATGGCAGGCCGAATTAATAGTGGTCAATTGTTGTCGATCAAGAGTCGGGAAACGTCCATTTTTTACTGACGTAGTGATATGACGTCAATGTCATCATTCGTAATAAGCAGATTGTCTTGACGTGACGTTGACAAATAGTTACGGAATAAGGTGCATTATATCCGGAGGTTTATTATCTACCCGGTTAGAAAATAAAAATTATTTCTTGATTTTTATTAATTCTTGATTGATTAATTGATCTATGGATTTAATTGTGGGTTATTCTACGTCTCTTAAAAACTCTTCTACTTTAAGTTGTTCATCATTAAGTTTTTTTGGTGCCATTTTTGAAAAAAATAAGAACTACAAGGGCACTTGCAAACAATAATATGCACGAACTTAGTTTTCCAATATCTAATGGCTTTTCCGCAATTTCTACTAAATTCTTGGAGCCCAGTAAATTCTTGTAGGCAAGTAGGATATATTACTTGCCAGCAATACCAGACCGCGATTTTGCAACAACGAAATGAATAATTGATAAACACTATTTGCGGGTACACAAAAACATATTTCAAATGCTATTGCAAGGACAGCAACAATTATGCAAAAATATTGAAAAAAATTTCTACCAATTTTTTTAATTACATTTAATAATTTAATTATTTATTTTTTATTTTATGTTTAGAGTGTTTTGTAATTAAAATTTTTGTCTCTTATATGCTATTCACAAAACACAGGCTCTTCACATCGCCACATACACTCATACAAAGACCATTAAATTTAATAAATAATGGGAGAAATTTAAAAAAAAGAAATTAAAAACATCTGAATTTTAATTAGATTGTGCGGTTGAATTTACATTTCGGTTTGAATATACATTCTATTGACATTTTCCAATACATAAATAACAAAATATAATAAATAAAACCGAATAAAATTGAATAAATAAAAATTAATTACATTTTTCAATAACTTCGTCTGGGTCAATGTAAATGAAAAGGGACTATCAGGATTTAAAAGAGAATATTGCAACGTTCACATAAATCAACTTTGCGTGGTTTCATGTGTTACAGGTAAGTGGTAATTTTCATAATTTAATTTTTGACGAGTTATATAATGAATTAGTTTATAATATGTTTGCTAGTAATTTACATATTACTTTCTTTTAAAGAAAATTCTCGTTAATTTAAAAATTTTACAATCATGAACTAGAACCTAATGGGGACAAAGGTTTAGTACGATTGAAAGTAATGAGACAGAAAATGTGATTTACTAGGAACAGTTTCCATCAATATGGATTGTAATTAAATTAAGTTTTCTTTCAACACTTCGATATCAACTGATATTAATTTTAAACAAAAGCAAATAATGAGAAATTGTTTATATAGCAAATATGTGTAAATAACATAAATCTTGTTTGCATACGCAAACTGGAATTAAATTAAAGTCTACTGATGATTTGGTGTAAGATTTATTATTATACAATAATATAGTTTCAATTAATTTCATTTTTCCAATAGAGAATATGCTGTTATGTTTGTGACAGCATATGCTGTCACAAACCGACACTGAGAAGATGACACCCACTAATGCAAAGCATAGCATCGGAAATAAAGGATTGGCTTATTTGAGGTTAGGAAGTAAATCGGCTGTCAAATAATGAAATGTCAAGAATTGAGCTGCCACCCTTTGACATTTATTTAGCAAAATTCTGGGAAATTTTAAACGGTCCACTCTTGAACAAAGAATTTTAATTGTGAAAATTTAATATTAAAATGGTACAAATTTTTCTGTATTACGTCGTAAAATTCGAGCAGCTTTAGCTCGTAATCAGGCTCCTTCTTAGATCAGTTAATTCGGGGCTAACGATATCGTTTCTGATAATAGATCAAAAATATATGATCATAGTGGCCGTAGCAACGCAAACGTAACCGCTGTACAGCAATCTGCTGAGAATGATCCTGGAACATTAACTCGTCGCTATTCGCAACAATTGGGCATCACATTTCACATAAAGATCTTCATCTTCTAGTTCAAGAATTAACTTAAAATCATATTTAATGATGAGGACCATTTTCAATTAGGCGGTCATGTAAACAAGCAAAATTGTCGCATATGGGGCTCACAAAATCCACAAACAGTCCTGGAAAAGTCGTTACATCCAAAGAAAGTGACCATATGGTGCGGTTTGTTGCCAGGCAGCATCATCGACACGTATTTTTTTATTTCGAAAAAAGCAGGAAAATGCGCTGCCAAACTATGACAACCGATTTTTGTGGCCACAATTGGCTAATGTTGATGTCAGTTTCATCAAAACGGCACCACAAGACACACAGCCGTCCAAACAACTCAGTTATTGAATGAGAACTTTTCCGGTCGCTTAATTTCTCGTCTTCATGTTCTTGAGATTTAACGCCGCTGCATTATTTTCTCTGGGGCCATTCTAAAAACGGGGTTTACGTGAACAAACCACAAGCAACAATTGCTCTGTAAGATGAAATTCGTCCTTGTGGTTTAAAGTTTTGTGAAAAGAGCGGACGTCTGTCGACGTGCTAGAGATGGACATTTGCCAGACATCATATTCCATTTTTAATTCCCATATTTCTACTTTACATTGGTATCAATAAAAGTGGGGGCAAATTACGGCACTCGATATCGAACGAAATTTGTATTTAAATTGTATGGAATTTTCGTTCGATATCGAATGCCGTAATTTGGCCCCTGAATTTGTCACTAAATATTTGTGTATATTTAAGTCAAGTTAGTTCTTAACCTCAAATTTGCCCACCCTTTATGTATATCGGAAAAAAAGGTTGAAAAAATATTTACACTTAAGTTTTAAAACTGAAGCCAAAGAAAGTTTAATAAAAGTCACAAAAAAATGTAATTAAGTAAATAGTTTTGTACAGGTAAAAACTGTACCGTATCACAGTCAAATAAGTCAACTTGTGGGTGTTGTTGGCTGAAGTAGTAGAACACGAGACATGAAGCGGAGGGTCGTGAGTTCGAGTCGGCGCTGAGTCATGAAATATTGTGTTGAATTCCTCTGAACAGCATTAGTGCGTGGTTGTGTTAGTTGTTGCCACAGTGTTTCAATGATGAAGGCATAGTCACTGGTCACTGAACATAATTGGCAGCGGCTGACACTATCATGTACCAAAAAGTAGAGTAACAGCACCCACCTTCGTCGGCTCTGTAGTAAAAATTAGCCGGCGAAGTAAAAAAGGTTGAAATAGCTACAAAAACAACTGTCTATCTTCTCATCTTTCCTAATCTGTCCCCTCAATACAATCCCCTCGTTTTCAGTTCCGGCGCAATGCATTGCATATATAGGGGTCATCCCCTGAGTGCTGGTCCAAGATAAAAAAATAAAAAAAAAGTCAACTATAATGTGATAACAAACAAAACTGCACATGAGTACTGATGCTAAAAATACAGTGGATTTCGAAAATAAAACTATCCTGTTCTGCTGTTTAAGTTTATCAATTATCCCTTGCCCTGGGAAATATTGATCACAAATTTTTCTAAATTTAATATAAGACTTAATTGAATTAAAACGTCTTTTTATATCTACATACAGAAGTTCTCTGAACGATATTTAGGTTTTTTACATACTTACAATGAAATTAAATACATCCCATAAATTTAAAACCCTTACCCTGTACAATTCCTCTACTGCCATTTACAATAACTTAAAAATATCAATATGACTCGCAATTTATTGTTGTTTTAATCAAACTGATGCACTCAATATAAGTAAGCCCAGCTGGCTGGTTTAATAAATTGACACAACACACATTCCCATGAACTAGTCTATTGATAACACAGTCAATTATCTGTCAGAAACACAGCAATTTTGTTCTTCTGTTCGTTCACTAGACACCAATTTAAGAGCTCTGGTTTCGTTATTGTCAGGAAACAAGCAACCAGGACATGAGACAGAATAAATATTTGCTGTGTTTCTAATATTGCAAATAATAAATTGTTGCTATTGCATTTAGCAATGGCTTGTACGAGTATTTTGATTTGTGCAACTGCAACCTCAATTAACAACAAACAACTACTTGCCACATTTCAATGAAACATAGCTAAAATTTGCTTAATGATGTTAAATTTTCTATGATTATTTAAAATAGCGTGTTTATATTTCTCAGCGTAGATTTGTAATATATTTTTTTTTTATATTAATTAGGGCTGTTACAACAGAAAGAGAAGGGAACAAAATGATAAGATAGTGCAATTCAAAAAGAAATATTTAGAGGAATTATTTGTTCAATTGTAAAAAAAAGTTGCTTCTGATGGTCTACTTGAGATCTGTTCAATCAAATTAGAGCTTTTTTATGAAGGTGGAAAAACAAAATAGATTTATATCGAATAAAATTTTTTTGTTATGTTTTCTGAAATTTCCAATTCTACGCTTTTGCTTGTGTAGTTCCCAATTCATTTTTGGGAGTTTATGTATAAGCTGAGAGGTTTTGTTATTTTGGAATTAGGTTAAAGTTTACTTTGGTGTAAGAAATGAATAAAATGCAGGCTGAATAACAATACTTGACAACATAACAAACAACAAGCACTAAAAATATTATATTACAATGACAAGTAATTATATATGAAGGATCTTGTAAGACTCAATGGACCAAAAATAGTAGAAAAGTCGGTTGTCAGGTTCCATTCCAAGTACAAAGAAATGAAAGTTTTAAAGAAATTAAAAGCTATTGAAATCCAGCTTAAACAAGAAAATATTTGTGAGATTAAAAAAAAACTCCCATGTGTTGTATTTTTCAAACCAAATCCGAATGACTGGAAAGCACTTAAACTATTAAAATTCTTATTTTCATTGTGCTATTGTTATTAAGCTTTCGATAACATTTTATTGTAACAAAAGAAAAGTCTATAAAACTTAACTCCCATTAAGACAATAATACTCTAAAGGATACAAAAAGAAACGACAAGAAATATATATAAACAGAACAGAAATCATTACACTCTGATTTGCACTCTTACAACCGATGGAGTGTCGGACTAACCGTCTGTCTAGTGATTTAAGCAGCATAGAATACGAATAAAATAATTTATTAAGCATCATAAAAGGAAACACTTAACAAAAAGCAATAATAAAAATGTTGTTATTTCTTTGGAAAAAACTTAGCCAAACACTGGCGAAACTCAACGTTCAGCGGAGATGGAAAACTGGAAGTACAAAATAGAAACTGTTTCAAAACATGTAACAAAATCTTTGGTTAAATAAAAAAAAAACGCAAGCGTTCTATAAATAAAACATTAAGAGGGCATGAGCTGACATGAGTGGATTAAGGCCAGAACAGCTTTTAATAACAAGAAATCAGAATAATTTTTGAATTGAATTATTTTTTTCTCATGAGAAATTTCTCGGTTGTCATGGTTCACTCATCATTTAATGGCCGCAATTATAATTATCATGCTGATGATGGCAATAAATTTCTAAATAATCCTGACATAAAATCTGTTCTACTTTTTATAGGGAGAAAATAACAATAAGTAGCAGAATAATATTATCATTGAGTCTGGGAGTTTTTTGGAAAGCATGGAATATATTTTAATAAATTATGTAAACAAAATTTATGAAGAGGATCAAGAGACTCTTGATTTCACTTTCACAGCGTGTTTTAGTGATGTAAAAATTTTTCTTAAAAACTGTAATGATTATTTAAGCTGCAGTAAGTTTTATAATTTTTTTTTTTAATACCAGCAAGAAAATTGTAAAATAATTTTAATAAACATTCCTTGCAATTAATTAGGAAAACGTTCTGTAACATACTTCTAGAGAGAATCAATTACCGAAATTTTTCATCGTTGTTGTTTCGAAGGAAATGACAATTTAATTATTCAAAGGCAGTAATGACGTTTTATTTAAATTTTTTGTTATTATATTTATAATAGATTTGCAATGATAATAATCATTTAACAATATGGATCATCTTTTTTCTACTCTAAGTATTCAGTTCTTCGTGCAGAATATAGTCTTCTTTACAATGATTACATCCTTGTCGTTAAGCGCAACATTGTTCAAGATCCTAAAATGTTCTTTAAGTTTGTTAATACTAAAAGGAAATCAACTGGCTTTCCTAAGGTCATGCAATTTTTATGCTCTGACACTAGTGATGATTTGGAAATTTGTAATATGTTTGCTGACTTTTTTGCTTCCAATTACACTGATGCTGTGTTCGATGCTAATATTATCTACCCTTACAAAATAGCTGCTCATAATAATATACATACATTTAATATCACTACCTCCTATATTTTAAATTGCTTAAAAAGTGTTAAATCGTCACATATTAGTGGTCCTGATGGCATTCCAAGTTGCGTCATAATTAACTGTGCTTCTGCTTTACTAACTCGATTGTCCATGATATTTAATGCATCTATAAATTGTGGTCATTTTCCCGATATTTGGAAAAAGTCTTATATTATACCACTGTTTAAAACAGGAAATAAATCTGATATAAGCAATTACAGAGGAATAGCGAAACTGAGTGTAATTCCAAAACATTTTGTGAAAAATGTATGGTGGATAGTCATAATCATCAAATTTCTTCCTTATTGTCACCACTTCAACATGGTTTTCGTAAAGGCTTTTCTGCTAAGTATGACTAATATTCTCCAGTTAACAACTTTAGTGAATGCAGCTTTCGCGAAAGGTTATCACACGCATGTCATCTACACTGATTTCAGCAAGGCATTTGACAAAATTAATCATGCGCTGCTTTTAAAGAAATTAGACATAATGTGGTATAATAATAATTTTTTATGCTGGATTAAATCTTATTTGTTAAACAGGACACAATCGGTAAAATTTAACGCTGCAGTTTCAAGGGACATTTCAGTAATCTCTGGGGAGTCACCTTGGTCCAATTCTTTTCCTTCTGTTCATCAATGACCTACCAGAAGCAATAAAATACTGTAATATATTGATGTATGCGGACGACGTAAAAATATGGTGCGACATAAAACATCCATCTGATCAACAGTTCTTGCAGAATGATTTAAACAATTTTTATAATTGGTGTAGACTAAACTTAATGCAATTAAATTTGAACAAATGTAATCATATGCAATTTTCAAGACCGCACAGCCCTGTTTACAATTATAACCTAGATGGTTATAATTTAAAAACGCTTCACGAAGTTATGGATTTAGGAATTTTGATGGATAGTAAACTTCATTTTGTCCAACGTAATGTGTATGACTGTTAATCAATCCCGAAGTATCCTTGCATTCATTAAGAGAAGGGAAACACAGTTTAATGATCCATATGTCACTAAAACATTGTATATTGCATTAGTTCGGCTAATTTTAGAATATGGTAGCATAATTTGGCATCCACTGTTTAACGTTTATATTGAACGTCTTGAATCCGTTCAAAAACAATTTCTAATTTTCTGCCTAAGAAACGTTTATAGAAATCAGATGGCACTTCCATCATACTCTGCGAGATTAGCTGAAATTAATCTTCCTACTTTAAAGAGCCGGCGGACAATGTTCAACACCTCTTTTATGGTATATCTTATCAGTGGTAACATCAACACCGAATTTTTACTGAACAACGTTTGTTTCAATATTCCTCAACGTTCACTTCGTTCTTTTAACCCACTCTATGTTGCAGCTTGTCGTACTAACTATGAAATGTCAGATCGTCTTAGAAAACTATTTACTTAATGAAATGTATCATTTTATAGATTTTTCGCAGAACCTTTGTATCATCAAACGTAACGTCATATGTTTTTTTAATCATTAACTTTTACTATGTTCTATAAAGAGCGCAATATTTAATTTGTATTAATTTAATTGATTTATATACTATTCTGCTTAAATAGTCTGTCTGTAAGCAAATTGTCCATATACTAATTAAAATAAATAAATAAAAATAATAATAATAACAGTATTTTAACATTTAATAGTTTTTTCTAGTATGTCATCTCTCAAGTTGCACATGTTATATGTTTTCGAATTTACAAATTTTCGCAGTAATTATTTCTGTTATTATATCAAGACTTGAATTGAAATTGTGACACTAAATAAAATAAAAACTACTTTTGCAACAACCATAAAGTTATTGTATTCCTCCATGCTGTAACAGAATTGTAACTTTTAACCACTGCTCTGCCTCTATGAGTGCTTGTGTGGGCCTCAAATCGCTCCTAGGATGCACAAGTAACCATTTGTGGGAGCAGCATGGTGATGTAACAGTATGTAGGTTTGTATGTGCTGAGGATAACTGTAAACTACGATTATGTTGAAATGACATCAAAGAGGAGAACAAGAAATTGCTCGGAATTAGAACAGTCACTGCGGGAATTAATTGCGTGGCTTTTTTCATGGAAAATTTTATTTAATTTTTTTTTTTTGTTTTTCTTGTTTTCCACTGTTCCACTGATATGAAGATTGAAAATGTACTCTAATGACATACGAAAGGAAGAGAGGGGGCCGGGTCGTTGCCTGCACATACATACATGAACACACTTTAGAATTGCTTCCATTCTTTTCATTTGAAAATAGCGAAAAGTTTTTAAGGAAAACGTGGAAGATTTTATATTAGAACTATTTTCAAACTAATTGTAACAATATCTTTTGAGGTTTTGCAATTTGTTTGCTGTCTGCAGTAAATTACGGGGAGCTACAGTCTTGATAAATTGCAAACATGTGGAAAATGTAATGCTTGGATTGGGTTTGTATGTGAGCGCTGGAAATGGCAAAGATTTCGTGCTTCAATTCCAGATTAATATTAGATGAAAGGATAATAAGTAATTAAATTGAAAACCTTAAAGTTATTTTAGGCGCATTATTTGAAAAAATTATATAAAGTGTGGAGCAGTACGATAACTGCGACCAAGTTAAAGCGTTTAGCGCTGATGACAGAATACTCGACTAAGTAAATTCTGCCATTAAATAAATAACTAACGATTTCACACTAACGACAGAGTTTTTTCTTTATTTCGTATAAATACATTTGAAACCAAAATAATTTCGAAAATTTAGTTTAGAATTCATTCCACATTGTGAAATGCAAATCTTGTGCAGTAAATCTTTTCAATTCGAAAATTTTTATTAAATTCAGAAGCAAATGATAAATATTCCAAGGCACAAAAGAAAGTCAACATGAATTTTTTTCAACTCATAGCGAAGATATTTCTTTTATAAAATGCTTTAAATTTATAAACAATCTTTCCGTAAAAACTTTGTTATTCAAGAAATACTCGTACTTTACTTTAACTTTATTATTATAATAAATAGCTGATGTTAGTTTTTGTGTATGCAGGACAGTTTTTTCTCATTTGGCCACAATGTGTCATGTCAAGTAATATTTTTAATCAACTAATTCATACATTTTTAAAAGTTCATGAAACGGAAAATGGTGTGTAAAATGACGCATTCTTATGTAGACCCATTATTACGAATACAATGAAGCATTCATTAGCATGGCTCATATTGTAGAGATCAAAATCGAATCTTTTCATACCACTATCCGTGTAAAACAACTGGGATCTTCGGTGGGAATCGTGCCAACGACACTCGACCTGACAGGCTAACATTCTCCAAACCATTGATTATGATCATTGCTAATTGTTAACTAAAATTACAAATTCAAATCCACTGTCGTTTTTAAATGGCAAAAGCAATTGGATCTCAACAGAAAAAAAAATTGTTTTTTTTTTCATCTACAAAAAAGTTCAAGTTGTCCAACTCTGCAATCGTCACTTTTCTTTTGTTTAATCTTAAAAAATTTAATTCTTTTTGAAATCAAAAATAGGTTTAATAAACAAAAATTAGTCTTAGCTACTTATGTTAATAAAAAAAAACCAAGTAAATACATTATATTCGGCCGGGTCGAATCTTAAATACCCTCCAAATATTTAGCAAGTAAATTTAAAATGTTTAACTTCGTGAGACAGAGTTCCTTTAAGACATCTCTGTACCCAATTTTAAATCTCTATTTTAACAGAGTCATTTCGGGAAGGGCCGTGGGCGAGACATATCGTATCCGCAAGATCAGAGAACATCTCAGCTGTTTATACGCTTAAGGAATAAAAATTGTTCAATATTTACACTATTTTTGCATATAATATCGCGCGTCAACGCCCACAAAAAGGGGCGGGGTCCAAAAATAGACTGTATCATGTTTTCCACACACGAACGTATGGGCATTGCTAGATCTTCTTAGACTTTATCACTGCTCAAGAATATATATATGTATATACTTTATGGGGGTCCAATTCTCTTTGGAGGGTATAAAAACTGTATTTTGGCGGAGTCGTTCTGGCAAGGGCTGTGGGGGAGTAATTTCACCTTTGTCATAAAACTCTAAAAATAAATGTTTGGGATTATTAAATACAAATTAATAAAAAAAAATTTTTTGATAGGGTCATTTAGGGGGCAGGAAGGGGTAGGGCAGAGTAGTACCAGGTTATGTCTCAGTTTCGTCATTAAAACTTAAAAATGTTATTTTTAAGGAATGCAGACTTAAGTAAAACAATTTGTTATATTTATACACTATTTTTGCATATAATAACGCCCATTAAAGAGGGCGGTGTCCAAAATTTTGTTTGTTTGTTATTTTCTGGCTCCAAGTTTAATGCGTTGGACCTTCTTTAATTTAAAAATATATCATTTGCTTAACAAAATTACAAAAAAACTTTGAAAATTATGTTGTTTTTATGGGTTGGTGTAGTTCTTCTTAGGGGAACTTTTTTCTCTCTTGCCCGATTTAACCCATCTCCGAACTTAGCTTGTGCTATCCTTCAATGTTCAAATATGAACATTTACAGATAATATGTAGAAGCATATACCTACATAAAATGATATTTTGTTTGTGTAAATTTGTACGTCCAGGCGCCTGTCTTATCTTATTTCTAATGTATGTCCAGACGCCTGGCTTATCGTAGTTTTTAGTTTGTAGTTATTATCTTTAGTTTTAAGAACAAAGAACAGATGTAGTAGTTCATAATTATTGTCCACCTAAAAATTGTATATAAGAGCAGAATTTCCTAGTAATAAATCAGTACTGAAAAGTATTCGTTAATGTATTCATCTTACATTCAAGATATATTTGTGCCAAATTTCAGGAGTCTGACTCTTTTTATTTGGACTGTATAGTAATTTCTACAGACGGAAGGACGGACGTTGGGACGGACATGCTCAGATCGTCTTAGATTTCATCACTAATCAAGAATATATATACTTTATGGGGTCTCAGATGGATATTTCGCTGCATTACAAACGGAATGATAAAGTGAATATAGCATCCAATTCTTTTTCGGAGGTTATAAAAAATCCAATTGTCCAACCCTGGAGTAGTCTTTTATATTTTATTGGATTTCAAGTCATATTAAATTCTACCCGTAGCATAAAATAGATTTAATTAAAATACAAATCACTTTTAGTTGGCTACTTTTATGTACAAAAATAAGTTTAAGTTTTTCAGCTCTGGAACCGCATTTAGGATTTTCCTGATTTTCCTATCAATTAGGGCAATTATGCTTTCCAACTCTGGAACCGCATTTAGGATTTTCCTGACTTTCTTAACTATTACGACAATCAATTAAAACCGAAGATTGTAACTTTTTTGGATTCCTCGGAAAACCAATTTCACGTGCAGACAGACTTCTTACCGACCCGGACTGCAAATATATGAGGAACGCATATTAATACTGCAGTTATTATACACGGAATGACAAACCTATTTACATATACGCCTTACTACTGTTGCTCAAGTGTATAAAAATGTTCCTCCTTATTCCGTAACTATTTTTCGACGCCAACATCAAGACAATATCAAAAATATGTCATTTGTTCTCAATTTTTTCTTCAATAATTGTCTACTTGTAGCAGAGTCTCTTGCTACTTTGTAGCCCTCAGCGAATAGTCTGTGGCCGTCAGCAGTATTCAACTGGTCACCATAAAGAGAATCCCATTTTCTATATGGTCTTGAAGTTGACGTCGTCGTCGACAAAAAGTTACAGAATAAGAGGGATTATCTTAAGCACCAGTGAGTTCTGATATATGATATTTTTCGGGGATAATTACAAACCCATTAACAAAACTCTTATTGTGTTCGCTTTATATTTATTGAATTCTGCATATATTGTAAGTTTTTTAGCTCAGTTAAGCAACTTAATCCTAATTAAAATATACGGTAGATTTGAACAATACAAAATAAACAAAAATTCCATTTGCGTCAGCTTCTCCACAATAAAAAAACTGAAGCTGGTTGTATTAGCATTTGTGAATATTTTTTGGGGGCTGGATTAATGCAAAGACGAATGACAACAGCCACGGCATTATGGCATTAACAGTAAGTTGCTGTTACGGGCATGAGAGCCTGAAACCCCAGCAACAGTAACGGTAATGCAAATTAACAACTACTCGTACAACATTTAACAGTATTTAACTGTAGTTACGAGCACTCGTGTGGTTGGATTTTATGGTTGGAATAATAAATATAAAAAAAATCATTCCCATTGTTATTGGACTCATGTATGCGTGAAAATGTGTGTTAAATTCACATTTGTCGCTTCTATGTGTGAAAGTTGTATATTAAAAATATTTTATTTACAATATAAAAATGATGGTTAGTTAACACTTTCATTTTGTTGGAGAGTTATGAATTTCATGTTTTTTTTCTTCCTGCAAGCATCTCTATACGCTGGAAGAAATATGTATACAACAGGACATTAAAAGCAGACATTTTAATAAACTGAAATAGTTAAATATTCATTTGAATACAGGCCTTAACAGGCAAGCATTTTGTCTAAAAGGCATAGCACAGGAGAGGGAGTTAATTAACAAAGATTAATTGCTCCACTTAGTCGTTTTAAATTACAGCCAGCCTGTAGCTAGACTTTATGGAACAAGAGTGGCTCAAAAAATTTTATTTAGACAGAAATTTGTACACGCAAAATTTTAATAAACAACAAAATTTTTAAATTAATGAAACTAAAAGAAATAGAAAATTAAATATTAAAGCTGAATTAATGTCAGTCCTAAACATCAGTTTTTGTTTGTTTATTTACAACGAGGCCTACATCAGCCCAGTTACGGCTAAATGATGCCAAAACAAAAATCAGTATAAAATTAAAGCATTTGGTCAGCAGTAAACAAGCAATAAAGAAAAGCCCAAAGATTCTTTAGGGAACCATTAACGACAACAGCAAAAATGTACAACAACAGCAAAAATAAACAGCATGACTAAGAGCAAACAATTGCTAAGAACAACAAAAAAGGGTCAAATAAAATAATGATTTGTTTTTGTAGCCTTTGGACGATGACGTTATAAGACGTCGTTAGATATATTGTCTCGCCATAAAAGATTTTTTTTTATTTCCAGCACGCATACACACTTTGTAACACACACATACACAATATGCTAAATTTTATTAAAGTTATGACAAATATTTATGATGAGAAGCAAATAAAGGGGGCACATATTCCGCAACATCAAAATAGCAAAATGGTCTCTTCAAACAGGCCAAATTGTATAACCAAATTAATTAGAAGAAGATTGCTGATTATGAATATTTACATATGAATTGTTTAACCATTTGGCAACTATTAAAATTCATGGGACAAAACACGAGATCTGTGTAAAATGAAAATAAAGTGAGAACGTTACATTCGCAAGGATCGAATCTTAAATAGCCTTCAAATAGCAGCAGCATGGCTGAGATGCCTTTACATCAGCATAAAAAGTAATTTACGTTATTTTTGCATTTAATATTTTATATCGATGCCCACGAAAAGGGGACCAGCTGGGTCAGAGTTTCTTTAAGGCACTTCTGTGTCCAATTTTGAAACTCCATTTTGACAGAACACTCCGGAGGGAGAGATCTCATTTGTCGTAAAAATCTAAAATAAATAAATTTTTGGGGGAATTAAGTGAAAAAAAATTTTTTTTAAAGCGTCATTTTGGGGGCAAAGGTGGATGGAGGAGTAGGCCGTGGAAAGATTAGATAACATCCTACCTTCGACGTAAAAGCTTCAAAATTTATTTTTTAAGGCATGAAGGCTTAAGTAATACAATTTGTTAAATATATTGACGCTATTTTTGCATATAATATCTTATGTCAACGCCCAATAAAAAGGGCGGGGTCCAAAAATGATTTTTTTTATTTTCTGACTCCAAATTCAACGCTTTGGGTCTTGTTTAACATAAAAATATATCGAATTAAGATTCATAGGCTAATTGTTCGAAATGTGTTTTTAAATCTCAGAAAGACATAATAAATATTCCAAGGCACAAAGGAAAGTCAACATCAGTTTTATTCAACTTACACAGCAGAGCAGAACAGTTGTTTTCGAAAGCCGCAACACCTTCATCATCAGTGCTCATGTGTATTGAGCACACCTTAAATGGGACATTAAGAAAAATAATCAAACGGTAACACGAGTATTAAAACAATAACATGTTAACATCAGGTTGATACAGTTCTCGGATTCTTTTTCACAATAAAATATGTGTAAATAGGAACTGTCATCACATTCAACTAAGCCACCTAATAAGTGGTGATAAACACAATACACATGAGCACTGATGATGAAGGTGTTGCGGCTTTCGAAAACAGCTGTTCTGCTCTGCTGTGTAAGTTGAATAAAACTGATGTTGACTTTCCTTTGTGCCTTGGAATATTTATCATGTCTTTCTGAGATTTAAAAACACATTTCGAACAATTAGCCTATGAATCTTAATTCAATTTAATATAACAATATAAATGTTCGTGAAAATACTTACTACATAAAAATATATCATTTGCTTAATAAAATTCCAAAAAAAAAAAAAAACTTTAAAAATTATGTTGTTTTTTAGAGGTTGGTTTAATTCTTCTTGGGGGAACTTTTTTCCCTCTGGCCTGATTCAGGCCCATTTACGAACTTGACCTCAGAATTTATCTGCACTATATTTCAAGGGTCTGCTCTTTCCGTTTGGACTGTATCTTGTCTTCCACAGGTCGTCGGACAGGACGAACATGGCTTGATGGTCTTAGATTTCATCACTGCTCAAGAATATATATACTTTAAGGGATCTTAGAGGGATATTTCACTGCGTTACAAAGTGAATATATACTAAATATTTTTTATGGAGTGTATAAAAAAATTTATTAATTGCAGTAGAAACTTTTCTTTAAGCACTCTTTGACCAAGAAGCATTATTATACTTCTGCTTAACACGATACACATGAAGTTGACAAAAAAGTTTGTCTTTAATGTTTTCAGTTATTTCGTTGTGCTAAAGTAAATAACCGCTGACTATGCCAGTAAATAATATGAATTTGAATGACAAAAGTAAAGGTAGATTTTTGATATAAAAGGTCATTAAAAAAATAAGATGAATGCTCTTCATATCTGTAGTACTAAATTTCCAATTTAATTTAACTTTTGTCCTTTATTATCCACAGCCTGTACACAAAATTTGCCCACACATTATTTTAATTGAACAAATTATTTGATATTCTGTTTCTAGTTCTAGTTCATGAATGGATATTGTCACACAAGGCTTAAAAGTTTTAACTAGACAAGAATAAGCCTACAAGTACCAAATTGCAGTTGATATCTCCAACACATGTCAAAAAAAATTTAAATAATTTTTGCACACAAGTGTTATAATATTATTATACCCTTAACTGTAATTTCCAAAATTATGTACAACCCTAAATGCCCTTCTTCCTCTCACACACAAACACACTTTTTTGTGACATCTTTTTCTTTGTGGGTCTTAATATGTCCATGGCAACAAAACACAGTTAAATTATTTCATATTTTATTCATAACTAAATTATTCCTACGGATGATATCCCAGCATACATTTGCCATTGTTACTGCAACGAAACTCATTTTATACAAGGATCGGTCGGTTTGATTTCAAATGAGTATAATCTTGCTAGAAAATTTGCACAATACGGTTTGGTAACAGTGTATAACATGGAAAAAGATAACAGCATCGTTATGCCTGGTTCCGATAGAGAATACAAAAAAAAAGTATTTCGACAATTTGGAAGTCTACACCTGTTTTCCTCGCCTCTTCAACCTTAGGAACAGGAAAAAGTTGCCAGCGGCCAAATCTGTTAAACAGGGCAGCTGAAGCATTCTATGCTGTTAAATTTTTCCAAAAAAAATTAAAGTGAGCGATTCTCATACGACTACAGCAATTTTGGAACGAATTTTGCTGCCACACGTTTTGTGCCAACTACTATGCGACCTCAACAACTTTTCTAAAAGCGATTTGACGGTGTTTTACTTCACTTTCCCTATAATTTCATTGGTTGTTGATATGCTGGGGCATCCAGAACGAAAATTGTCGTTTATATTCTCTCAAGGCTCTAGGATATGCTTGTATCTTTTTTATAGGGTTTTCTGACTAAAAAAAAATCAGCTCAAGCCAATGGCTTTCGACCACTTAAGTCCAATTTTCACACAAAACTTTAACTTTAGCAAATTCTTTGACTCTTATTTTTCGACAGCAAACAATTGCCGAGCTCGCAACATACTTCTAGGTTTAGGTTATGGCGGTTGCCAGTTTTTATTAACAAATTCCGCCCACTTCGGTCCTACTACAGGGTCCGCCACATAACTTTTTTTTCTTTTTTGAAAATGCTATAAAAAAAACTACTGAATATTTTCTCAAATTTCTTTTTTTATTTGAAAGTACAATCCTTCCGGTTAATAATGGAAAATAATTTCATTCAAATGGCTGCCTCGGCTGGCCATGCAGTAGCCTACACGATCGGTCCAATTTTTAAGCACATTATCGATGGTGTGCAGCTGTATTTCACCAATGGCTTCACGAATGTCGTCCTTTAAAGCGTCAATTGTCTCTGGCTTGCCGGCGTAACACTTATCTTTGACGACACCCCACAAACAATAGCCCAACGGTATCCACGAGGTGGCCAAACGAAATCAGCTCTGCGGCTGATAATGCGTTCTTCAAAAACAGGGCGCAAAACATCGAGTGTAGCTTCAGCTGTGTGGCAGGTAGCGCCGTCCTGTTGAAACCAAATGTTGCCAATATCCTCATCTTCAATTTTTGTGATCAAAAATTCCTTCAACATGGCCCGATAACGATCGCCATTGACTGTAACGGCCAGTCTTTGCTCATTTTCGAAGAAAAATTGCCCAATTATGCTTCTGGACCAAAATCCGCACCAAACAGTGACTCGTTTTGGGTGCGTCGGCTTTTTAATGTATGTGTGTGGGTTTTCTGTGCCCCAAATGCGTCAATTTTGCTTGTTTACATACTCGCCAAGATCAAAATGAGCTTCATCTGAAAAGATGATTTTTTTGGCAAAATCGGCATCTTCTGTAAGTCGATCGTAGGCCAACTTTCCCAGCATTGTTCAAGCATATAGATAACCATATTCGTTCGGCGGAAGGATAAAACTGTCAAATCAGACATGAGCTAAGTGTTATCATTCACGAAATAAGCACTAGTTGAAAAAAAAAGTTTAGATTCCATTGTGTTCCCTGAAAACGCTACAAACACCCAAGGTCTTTAGTGGAAATCGAACCCTTCACCTCTGTACTTACAGGCTGACAACGGTACCAACAGACTTTTAACTTTTACGACTCTTACAAACAAATTAAAGAAGTTAAACGCCAGAAACTGTGAACATAGTACTGTGTTCGAGTCCAGTGTACTAGCATGAAGAAGAACCTATGTATATCAAATTAACGTGATGAAAATTCACCTTATTCTTGAACACACCTCGTATAACCTTTACACGAAAACCTTGAATTATTTATTTAGTTTGTAGTACAAAAATGTATTCCCCCATATAAAGAAGCGCACCATTTGCTTAATAAATGATTACTTAACGTATGATTAACGTGAATTATTATAAAAATATTAATCATACGTCACCCACCCAGTCTTATGGTATTTTTGCACGTACATTAAAAATCAATTATCAAAACCTGTTTTTGTGTTACAAAAAATAATTTTTTTTTGAATTGGTTTTAAACAAATTTTAGAAATTAAACTATTCAACATCTATCAAATATTTGACGAAATAAGCGTAGGCACTGATTTCTTGTTCAATTTTTTATAATTTTAGTAAAATATTTTTGAAATGAGCAAGTGTCCATTTGGTAAAAAATAAAAAAGAGACACTCAGAATCGTACTTTATAGTTTAACTCAAGGTTTATAAATACAAGGTATTCCCACTTGCTTTTATTAAGTTTTAATAAGGATTTTTGAAGTTTATTTTTCTACATAATATTGAATATGACGTTGCCACATTATAAAAAATAATTTTCTGTATTTGGAAATTTTTAAATAAAATCTTTAACACATATACATATATGTATATGTATATAAGTTTTTCCATTTGTCTAGCAATTTCGTTAATTAAATTATTAGTATATATAAATATATACCAGACTTCATTCATTGATCTCTAACTTATTTAAATTTCAAGGTGTCCAGTTGAGCAATTTCCAAAATAGTGGCCTTTTTTTTAGTACCAAGCCACATTTCCATGAAAGCACGCACAAACCACTATTATATTATATTATACCATGATATTTAACTATTGTTTTATCCCTTCTCTTTTCACATATTTCAGTGTATTACCTCATTTTCAATTTAAACACACAGAACGTACAACAGATATAATTTCCCGCTCAAAATCTCATTGTGGATCGTTTTTGCATATTGACAGAGAGCAAAATGTCCTTTTGATGTTTTGGTCATAAACATTTTGCAATATTTTGTTAAAATAATTTAATAAAAGCTATATAAAATGTATAGAATATAAAAAACTACAAAAAATCCCACACAAGAAATAAAAAAATCCATTATGTTGCTTTGAATTGGACCAAAAACATTATAACCATTGCATTGATCAATAAGACAATTTAACAAAAAATATGTTTATTCAAGATTCACGACAAGATTTTTATAATAAATTAATTGGCAAACGGATTTTAATTATTGTTAATTATGACATCGATGCAATTAAAAATTTTAGCAACTCAAATCAAAAGAAAAAAAACGTGTAACTTAAAATAATATGGTAACATAATTTTTATGGGAATGTCAGAATCCTTAAAATTGTCAGAAAATAATTTTAAATTTAGTAACTCACAGTGGAAGTACCTTGTTTTATTATACCATGGTTTAACTTGTCGAGCATACACATGAAATATTAAAAAAAAACAGATTGTCAAAAAATACTGGTTACGTTTATTTTGTCAAATATTTAATAGATGATGTTGACTTTCCTTTGTATCTGAGAATATATATATCATGTCTTTCTAAATTTAAACAAATTTTCGAACAATTATCAATCTTCTGTTCTATATCAGAATCGTCAGCATCTCCAATAGGCATATAATCCTGGTCTTCATCATCATCACCACACAAATTATCAGTACCATCCAAATCTAACTCAGTGTCAATCATTCCAAGAAAATACTCTTCTCTCTCTCTTCATGAGATAGCCTTTAGTAACACAAGGTACAATATAAATAAAATACATACATATTGCAAATTATTTTCACTACTCATATCAAAAAACTTTGCGACCATTTTCCAATGTTCTTACATATGTAACAACTAAATTGTATATTATAATAAAAATCTTCCTTGCTATGCTTACATATCACAACACATACATATAAATACCTAAATTATGGTTACAAAGCTTTGTAGCAGAAAAGAGCAGATCACTGACTCCTCAATGTTCTTTTCGTAAATTTAGAGAGACTAAACACCGTCTTGCTGAGCTATAAAAAAAGTAATTATTTGGCGATCATCTATGAACTTGGAAAAGAATACAAGATTTTAGAAATTCTATTTTGGGAAAAATAACAGATACGTTCATATTTCAGTTGCGATTCCCTTAGAAGCGCTGATCCCTGGAAACAGTAAGACATGAAGGAACCATTTCTGTGATTAACTTAAAAAATGAGAAGCTGACTTCTCATAAGTTTAATAGCAATATATCTGATAATATAGCATCCACTTTAATCAGTAATATAGCATCCACCGCATATAAGCACATGCATAAAACTTCAGTACCACCCGGGTGGGTATTGGTAAACGATGTATATGAAAACCTTTTGTAAGGCGAAGATTAATAAAATAAATTATTAGCACCACCACTAATCTAAGCCTTTTGGCTACTCAGTAACTGAAAGAAAAGCGTTACTGGAATATCTTCGTAATATAAAATTTCATTTGGCTGTAGTGAAAAATATTTTATTACTTAAAAAAACAACTAAAATTATATTTCCATGTGCTTGCAGGGATAGCATTTGTTTTATTATAATTACGGTTATACCTGTATATGTGATTCGGCGTATATGTATATGTGCAACTTGAATTCTCACTATAAGTTTGCATTGAGGAAATTCAAAATGAGAGAGTACGAAGCGTAGTACAATTAAAATGGCCTACTTTTTCGTATGTTGTAGTGGTTCTACATGATTTTTTTTTTTTAAGCAAAAAACCTTTCCCCCATTTGCGTTTTATTTAATTTCATATTGTTTGAATTTTTTATAATTTTTCTTAAATTTTTACAGCAGTTTGCATTTTTTAAATAAGATATTATGAAAACTTTTTTGATAAATAAGCGTATATTTTGAAACCTTTTATATTTAGGAGCTCATGGTGTGAGCCATTTTTTGGACATTGAAAAAAACAAAGTAGGCCTTACATGCATGTGAACTAAAGAGCTGTATGAACATAAGAAAAAGCAGGTTTGAAGATGATCGGCTTGTTTTTTGTACTCGACTCTGTCCATTGTATTGAAGCAATGATGGGTAAACATGCATTAACTCCAAAACACTAGCGAGCAGGTAGAAGCTTGAACATGAACATAAACTAGCATGTGTGTTTATGATCACGCACATAGTTTTAATAACAATGAGCAAATACAAACACGATAACATGTTCTTGACAAATACGGTAAAATAAGTTTTATTTATTAATAAAATAAAAACTTTCTCTTCACTTTTTTCATGGCAGGCGGTATATATCGTCATAAGTTTTCGTAAAAGCCCTAAGTTACATTGAACAAATTTCACATAAGAAGCAAAAAAAAACTCAAGTGTGAAAAATGTTCCCAATATTTTAAAAATTTTTCAGTTTAAGCTTATTGATAAGAATGTTATTAATAATTGTAGAAGTACAAAATGTTGCAGTAACGTGTATTTTGATAGAGCACATCTTAGTCAATGAATAAGTCGATTTTAAATTGTGATGTAACTTAGGGCTTGACGATATGCGCATCAATGATATTTAAAAAACAGAATATAATTATAAAATTTTCTATTTGACATATTGTCACAATTCTATTATAAAAATGAAATTTATTTGTTGGGTGGTCAAGCAATAAGATAAGAGATTTTTAACTTTTCAAAACTGTAGTTAAAGTCTACTGATGATTTGGGAAAGCACCAATGAAATGCATATAGACATTGCTTGACCACCCAATAAATAAATTTCTTTTTTGAAACAGGATATAAATCCAAAAAATAATTCAAATGCAATAACTTTTAAAATTCTTAGATCGAACACAACCATACACCAAAGAACACAGATACATGCTCATGAGCACAAAAACACTTTCAGTTAATAAGAAACAGAGCTCAAGGGTTGATGGTATGAACAAACTTTTGCTTACTGCGTCGCCTTTCAATCAAATATGTGGTCAGTAAGTTACATTGTGTCCGAACATAGGCATTTTATAATGAGCACATGAGCATACTCATATGGATATAAGAAGGTAGATCATGCAGCTCTTTAATACGAACATCTGTATGCGTTTGTTTAGTGAACAAATTGTTTGAAACACACACAAAAAAAAACTTTTTTAAATTTACTGCTTGTTCCTCAATGTCACTAGTTACCGTTTTTTATGGTGATTTCTTTTCTGAAAAATATGTAACATTTTATCACTGTTTTCCTAAAAAAAAAACTACAATTGGGCGCATTTTTAATATAAAAATATTTTTTCGCCAGATATGTACCATATCTCATTCATTTGTAATAAATTCACTATTTCCAAAAGTCATAATATTGCCATTTTTTTATTGAAAAGTGCAAAATATGTAGCATTCTTTTTCAGAAAAGAAATCAACATTTGTGTAAATACATTTAAAACAAAAACTAATTCTAAAATTAACTTATTGTTTTAAATGTATTTATTCCACAGAAGTTTGTCCAGAAGCATCGTGGGATCGACAATTATTTTTGCTTAACACATACTCGTAAGACGCATTCACGCTGAGTTTTTTATGCAATAAGTGCCTTAATTTGTGACAAAATATTGCACGATAACTAATTTCTATAAGTTTCTCAGTTAAAGGAATTCTGTACTTCCAAAATTGATCCATACAGTCAAAATATGACATTAGAAATGAAGCAGATAAAAGATTTTACGAGCCAAAATATAATAAATAATTTAACTGTGATAATTTTTATTTTCTGAAGATGTTAACAAGCTCTTAACGAAATATTGAAGAAAAATTATAAGAAATAATATTTTATAAAAAAAACGACCACAAGCTTGATTAATATTACAATTATCAAGTGGGAATAATAAAATACAGGGTGGGCAAATTTAAGGTTAGGATGTAAATTTTTTTTTTTTTTTTTTTAGGAGTAGGACCAGCACTCAGGGAATGACCCCTACATATGCAATGCATTGCGCCGGAACTGAAAACGAGGGGATAGTATTAAGGGGACAGATGAGAAGATAGACAGTTTTTTTTGTAGCTATTTCAACATTTTGCTTCGCCGGCTAATTTTTGCTACAGGGCCGACGAAGATGGCTGCCAGATGATGAAATGTCAAGAATTGAGCTGAATTTTTTGACATTTAATTAGTAAAAACTTGGGACATTTTAACCATTGAACGAAAGTCGATCAATGTTAGCTGTTTGAAAATGTGAACCAAAATAACGTAATTTCCAATAAAATCATATTTAGTGATGAGACCCATTTTCAATTAGGCTGTTATATACGGAACAAAATTGTCACAAAATCCAAAAACAGTCCTCGAAAAACTATTACATCGAGGACAAACAGTTTACGAAGAATAATTACCTCGTTAAACCATTACATCCAAAGAAAGCGACCATATGGTGCGGTTTGTGGCCAGGCGGCATCATCGGCCTGTGCTTTGCGAAAATGAACAAGGATATGCCGTCACCGTGAGTTTTTTGTGCTACCAAACCAAGATAATCGATTTGTTGTGGCCACAATTGGCTAATGTTGACTTCAGTGACCTTTGATTTCAGTAGAACGTTTCTATAAGCCAAACAGTGGGCGAATCAATTCAGTTATTGCATGAAAAATTTCCTAGTCACATAATTCTTAATTTGGCGATATCAATTTGCTGCCTAAATCTCTAGTGATTTAACGCTGTCGGATTAGTTTCTCTGATGCCATTTGAAAGACCGGGTTTGCGTGAACAAGCCACAAACAACTGGTGGTCTGAAAGACGAAATTCGAGGCTGCATTAACGAGATAAGCGAAGGCTTGCTGCAAAATGTGGTACAAGTATTCAAGTAGAAGTATGAATTTCCCCGAAATCATATTACATTATTAATTCCCATATGTCTGCTTTACAAGACTTTCAATAAAACAGTATTTGTTTAAAAATAGAGCTTTTTTAAGGCAATTTAGTTCCTAACCTCAAATTTGCCCACACCTTACAAGTTGCTTTGATATGATGATCCATTGCTGTTGGTTGCTGTTAATATATCGGATAATTTTTTTATTTATTTATTTTTTGCTTTAGTAGGACTATCTCTCAGGGTTTGATCTATGCGTATGCAGGGCATTGCGCCGGAAATAAAAACAAGGACACAGATGAAGAGATATGAGATGATAGAGACTTTGGTGTGTTTTATTTTTTAATCTTTATTACGCCGGCGAACTTTTGGCCCACCGCTGCCAGAAATATTTACTGACCAGTGTACACCTCAAAGACTTTATAAAACGTCTAAGGGTTTCCAGGTCCGTTTCTTGTTATATTCTGTACGCATTCTATAATTCAAATGAAAAAGAATTTTGTTCGTGATCCAAAATCGTTCCTGCTTTAAACAGGTCGCTCAAGTAATCACCTAAAGCAATCGCTTGCAATACCAAGAATCTATTTGCACAGTTTTTTTTTCTTTTTTTTTTTGTAACAAAGTAGTTGGCAAAAAAAAGAAAACAGTTGAACTATTTTGCAGTTTTGTAACATCCTCTTTGCACTAACACCAAAACTCTCTTATTATATTTCTTTACCAGATATTAAAAAAAACTGTTTAAGACACTGTAATAATTTCGCAGCTTAATGAAAGTTTTTAGTAAAATCTGTTATGATTTAAAACTGCTGCAATTTCAATTTCTCTTACATTTTTGTTGTGTACAAGTTTTTCCAACTCAAAGGTATCATCACAATAAAACATCTTTAACAAAAGTTTCCCCTGCTGTAAAAGAGCAGTTAAAATAAAACAAAACTGAAAATTAATTATAATAAGCATTTCTTTGAAATTAGTGAATGACTTTATAAACATGAATTGCTTAAAAGAGTAGATGAAATTTAATTAAAATTGTTGGGAGATAAATCTTTGCCAGCGCAGTGTTTGTGAGTTCATGGACACTGAAGTGTAAAGCAGTTGACTCTTAAATAAAAGCCATACAGATTAAATATAAATAATATAACTGATATGGAAATTCAGGGAAAAATAGTTGTACATTTAAAAGAAAAAATGTATGTACAATAAATAAACTCGAGCTGCTTATTAGGGACTTAAGAATGTGTGATAAATCTTTTTAAATTTAAAACATGCAACAAATTTTTTCTTAGAATTTGCAGAGAATCATTTTCCATCTGCCAGTATTTTTATGCTTAATAATCAAATTTATTAATAAACTTTCTTTTTTAACTTTATTTAAAATTGTTTACTATACCAAAAGTATAGTATGAAGTCGATTTTATTTTTTCAATTAACTAAATTGCAAAATAAATACACCAACAACTAGTTTAGTAAATACTAAACAGCCAAGTCAGCCGGCTTTTGGCACAGTTTTTCTATTGATGTTGTAGATAATAAAAATTTAAATATCTGTACACGTATAAATGCATATTCCACATTCACTTGTTCTTTAATAAACATGAAAATATTAAAATCAAAAAATATTTACTTTGAGCAAGAGCAAAATTAATGGATTTCCAATCATGCATGATGAACACAATACATATTGCACTCATACAGCAACACCAGCACCAACACACATGCCTACAAACAATAAAATTATTATAAACAAATAATTCCACAGGGAAATTTCTTTGTACTGAGGGCCTTATTCAAAATCTGCTTAGCATATTTTTTCTGTTCAATTATTTATCTTATTTAACTGCCAAAAATAGGTGGCGGAATGTTTCGCCTCTTTTGAAAATTCTTTTATATTGAAAGATTGAAGAGAAAGAGTAAAATATTGTATTTAATTTTTTTTTCTTCAAACCGGAATCCCAAGAGCTCAAAAGAAAACCAAGACACTATATAAAGAGTGGGTAAATTTCAGGTTAGAAAGAAAATTGGCTTAGAAACACACGCTTTTTTGACAAATTTAGTTTCATTGATGCCCATGTAAAGTAGAAATATGGGAATTAACAATGGAATATGATGTCGGACAAATGTACTCTTCCAGCACGTCGGCAAAAAATTTGGAACCACATTTTCTAACAAATCTTCAATTGTTTCTCAATGCAGCGACGAATTTCATCTTTCAGAGCGTCAATTGTTCGTGACTTGTTCACGTAAACCCGGTCTTTTAAATGGCTTCAGAGAAAATAATCCAGCGGCGTTAAATATCAAGAACTAAGCGGCCAATTAACTTCGCAAAATCGAGAAATTACGCGACCTAGAAATTTCTCATGCAATAAGTGAATTATTTGCCCGGTTGTATAGGTTGTGGCATCGTCATTAGCCAACTGTGGCTACAGCTGTTGGGCATGGTCTGTTAGTTCACGCTGACGACGTTTTTTTGCTCATTTTTGCCAAAATAAGGGCCTGACCACAAACTACACAATACGGTCACTTTCTTTTTGTTTGTTTACATGACCGTCTAATTGCAAATGCGCCTTCTCACTAAAGATGATTTTAATTTTTTTTTTAAAAAGAGGCTATAAAGAAGGAAGTAATTAAAGATGATTTTATTGAAAGATGCGTTGTTTTTGTTCAATTTTTCAAACAGTAAATTTTCACATTTAAACTTTGTTTAAGAGTGTAACATTCTATGGTTAAAATTTGCCGACTTTTTTATAAATAAAAGAATGGCAGCTGTATTCTTGGCATTTCATCATTTGACTGCCAATTTACTTCCTAACCTCAAATTTGCCCACCTTGTATATTCGGTGTTTTTTTTTAGCTGCAATTCAAGACAGAGATGTTTTGGGACTGAAATTTTGCTATTATCTTTTATTCTGGATCCTTATGAATACAGACATCGAGAAAGCCATTTTCGTCTGTCGGTATGATCAAAATTAATCTAAAAGTGTAAAGTTCTACGAACGAGGGTGGCTACTGAATTAAGACACCTAACTCCTAAGTGGCGATAAATAAAAATAATCTTAAGTACTGCTTATTAAAGTGCAGCTGCATAAAATTGATGCCGATTGTTCATTATTATTTGGAATATCACCGATCTCCTTCTGAATTTTATATTCCCTATTTGGGCCTTCAAGTCTTAATTGAACTTAAAGTATAGCAAAATAAAGAGTCCGCAATCTAACGTTTTTTTTTTCAACTAGTGCTTATTTCGTGAATGATAAGACTTAGCTCATGTCTGATTTGACAGATAATTAATTTTATCCTTCCGCTGAACGAATATGGTTGTGTATACGTTACGTTTTCGCTTCGTTAAGAGGGCCTGCGATCGACTTACAGAAGATGCCGATTTTGACAAAAAAAATCATCTTTTCAGATGAAGCTCATTTTGATCTTGGCGGGTATGTAAACAAGCAAAATTGTCGCATTTGGGGCACAGAAAACCCACACACATACATTGATAAGCCGAGGCACCCAAAACGAGTCCCTGTTTGGTGTGGATGTTGGTCCAGAGGCATAATTGGGCCATTTTTCTTCGAAAATGAGCAAGGAGTGGCCGTTACAGTGAATGGCGATCGTTATCGGGCCATGTTGAACGAATTTTTGTTCACAAAAATAGAAGAGGAGGATATTGGCAACATTTGGTTTCAACCGAACGGCGCTATGTGCCACACAGCCGAAGCTACACTCGATGTTTTGCGCCCTGTTTTTGAAGATCGCATTATCAGCCGCAGAGCTGATGTCGTTTGGCCACCTCGGAGCTGCGATTTGACACCGTTGCACTATTATTTGTGGGGTGCCGTCAAAGATAAGTGTTACGCCGACATGCCAGAGACAATTGACGCTTTAAAGGACAATATTCCTGGAGCCATTGGTGAAATACAGCTGCAAACAATCGATAATGTGCTTAAAAATTGGACCGATCGTATAGGCTACTGCATGGCCAGCCGAGGCAGCCATTTGAATGAAATTATTTTCTATTATTAACCGGAAGGATTGTACTTTCAAATAAAAAAAGAAATTTGAGAAAATATTCAGTAGTTTTTTTATAGCATTTTCAAAAAAAAAGTTATTTGGCGGACCCTGTATTTAGACTTTTAAATAAAAATAAATATTTTCAATTAAATTTTATGCAGTGAACAATAAAGACGTTTAAAAGTAGAGCTTGGACGTCAGGCATGTTAGCGAGGATTATTCTGGAAGCATTTCTGAATGCCCATATTTGGAAGCATTAAGAAGCTTTATTTTTGACTGGCCGCTGGCTGGAAGACCTCCTAACAGCCACTAATTTGAATACCTTCTAGAATTTAAGAAAGAAACCGTGAGAGCAGAAATACTAACCCTCAATAGGAAAGTGTGAAATCCAGGGGCCAAATTAACGATTAAGATCTCAATCTAAATTTAAATTTTTTTTATATGGAAATCGAATACTGTAATTTGCCTCCAAGGTATGAGAGTGGAATGAAGCATGATGGCCTTAAAGATCGAAAGGGCTACTAGAAAGGCCTAATATAAGGCATCCATACTTCTCATTTTCCCTGTTGCTTGTGTACACGAGTATAAACTTTTTTATAAACACAAATTAAAAATAAATAAAATAATTTATTGTTTATTTAATTTAATGAAATTTCAACCACAGAATTCAAATTGAGCACATCATGTTTATCAATTTGTGTTGTTCTTTTGTTTCTAAAATTTTACCAAGTAAAAAATAATTGAAATTATATCGAAAATAATATGTAACACATGCCAATGAATTCAAATACTGATAGTGTTTCAATGTAGAGAAAGCTATACAATTCACGGCAATTTTATTCAAAGTCCACGGGTCTGTACAACCTACAACTCGTTAACGGCGTATTAGTTTTGTCCATCAAAATCGTGTATTTGAGATGGCTATTAAATAAATTTAGACCGAAAACATTTATGCGGCCATATGGTATAAAGGGTGAATGTCTGTACTGCTAGTACTACACTGCGTATGAATAATATTAATTTATTGCAAATTATAATTATCACACGCCTTTAGTGTACATTTTTAGGAATCATCCCCCAGCTGATGGTATTATTTCAAAAAATATTGAATAATTTTCCAAATTCCTGCTCATTTTCTCTTTAAAATTTCTTGGAAGAATAGCAAAAAGAAATCGCATTGCCATGGAGGAGTTGTTTTTTGTTTATCTTGAACCAGCACTCAGGGGATGAACCCTACATATGCGGTGCATTGCGCCGGAACTAGAAAGGAGAGGATAGTATTGAACGGACAGATGAAGAAAGATGAGAAGATAAAGGATTTCTTTTTACTTCGCCGAATACATTTTGCTACAGGACAAGACGAAGGAGAGTGCTGTTACTCTGCTTTTTTTTAGTACATGATTGTGGCAGTCGCTGCAAATTATGTTCAGTGATCAGTGCTATGCCTTCATCACTGAAACAGGCTGACAACAAGTAACACAATCATGCACTAATGCTGATTAGAAGCATTCATAGTCTCGTGTTCTACTACTTCAGTCAACGGCACCCTCAAATCCAACTAATTATTCCATTAATTGTTCCTCTTATCCAACTTTTTCATTAATTGTTCCAAAGTCCTCGCAATTACTATTTTTTCCGTTTCTGAACTCTTTGCAATTTGCTTCAAAACAACTCCAGTCATTATCCAAAATGGCAACAACAACATCATCATTTAATTATCTCTGTAAAACCTTGTTTATTTAAAGTGTCACAACACCAGAAAAAATTGTTGAAATTTGTAATCCAAATAATTGTTCTATTCGTAAAACTCATCATGCACGTTTTCCATTTTATGGCATACATAATCGTTCTTCAGAGCGGCTAATTCGAAGAACAATAGATCGTTTTCGGACCACATTTACTATTACTGATAATGTGCATCGCGTGAGACGCCGAACAGTGGGCACTGAAGAAATTGTAGGCGCTGTACAGGAAAGTATTGAACATGATTTTAATCAATCAATTCTTCGCCTGTCTCAGCAACTGGGGTTGTATCCCACTACTTTATGGAGGATTTTTTTGGTTGTTGAATATTGGTGTTCCAGATTGCGGCCACATGGCAGAAATCATATTTAAACATTAATTTCATAAAATTTTCTTTCCAATAAAGGCCGTGTCATTGACATTAAAAATATATTTTGGAACGAAATTCCTTATGGGACGATGGGTAGGGGTACCCCAACCGGGAAAAAAACGTCCGTAACGTAAGATTTTTGGTTTCTAAATCAATGTTTAGACGTATGAGTAATACGATTCCATACTAACAAATATTAATCATACGCATCCGTGACGTGACAGAATTCAATTTCGTTTGGGAACAATATTTATGCTGTATTTTCGTTGGTCGGCGAAAAAAAAATCATAATAAAAAATATGCACTCGAATAATTATTTTCTTTATACCTCGAATAGAACTTAAAATTAATATTTTTATACGATAGGAACTTCGTTCCTATCCGGTCGGTCACACATCTTTTTCCTTATTTTATTATGATTTAAACTTATAAATTACATATGAATTTTTATTAGTCGAACTTTCTTATGTGAATTTTTAATTTTTTTAACGGGCTTAAGTTCGAATCTGCATGACTGCAAATGATTTTTTATTATTTTATGAATAAATGAATTTGTTCAAATTCTATTTAGTATATTATATTAAGATTGGAATATTAATAAAAAAAAATTAAAAAGATTTAAACTTATGTCATTCTATAAAAAAACACCCTATAGAATACAAAGCACGAAAGGTTGCACTAGTTGACACTTAACGCTGAGGCGCATAGAAGTCATCATATGCAATGCGTCCATCAGGGCCAGCACATTCCAGTCATAGCACTATTCTTTGAATAATTTACCCCATATAACACATTTTATTCTCCCACGTTTAAATAACTTTCCCCCTTTCCTTCCTCTTAAATTTTTTTTAAGCAAAAGTGAAAGTTAAATCATTAAAATTCACATACTCCAATAAACAAAACACGAGTTCTTTTTGCTGCTAGTATTAAAGTCCAAAATTCTTTAAGCCATAAAATAATTATTGGCGCCTTTAAAAAAAGAAATTCTAATTAAGCATTCCGTAGCCATAAACTATTCAAAAATTATTGTGAAAACTCTGCATTTTCATGAATACGATAATAATTTTTACTGCCAGTTTACTAACTAAATCTAGCTGTCGTACCACAACTTTTATGTTTTCAAATTAGAGAAAGTAAAATGTCTCAAACTTGTAGCATTTGATACTGAGATGTGGCCGTCCACATGAATGCTGTGACATATTCCTAATATAAATGTGTGTGTATGCATGCGAGTGCATACTTTTTTTGCAAATCCCAGCAAATACAAAGAGAAGTTAACAGCAAAATACTAAAAAAAATGTATATTAAAAAAATGAAAGAAAAAAAACGCGATTAAATGTCAACATGTCATTACGTACAAAAAGGATTTATTAAGATAAAAAAATTTTGTTAAATCTGACTGGAAACTAAAATGACAGCTGGCAACAATATAATCACTATTATCCTGTCATAAAGAATAATATAACAAAATGATTTTTAAAAATACTGCTCTGCCTCAGAGATCATGGCTATTCGTTTCAACACTTATATCACTTAGTCTTGAGGAATTTTTACAAAATCAACTATTGAACGATTCAGGTCCTCTAAACAATCAAAACTTGATCACTTTACATTCGATCACTTAACTTGTTTATAAGATATGATAGAATAAAATTTGTTCCATAAAGTGCCGTGATTGCAAACTTCCTTGGAATAAGAAAAGGGTTGGTCGGTCGTGCTATCGGTGCTCCCGCTATAATAAAATAAAAGGTAAGACTCCATATTCTCAATTAAGAAAAAAAAATATTTAAATAATTAATAATCTTTTATAAAATCATAAAATTTTTCTCCAAATTCATGAAATTTTTATAAAATAATTATTTATAAAATAATTAGTTTTGGTAAAGAAACAAAAGTTGTGGGAAAAAATATAACATGGGTTATATGGGCGGTGAGTGGTGGGAGTTAATTGAGGTAATAAAAGGCTCTGTACCAAATTTCAAAAACTTTTGGGCCAAAAATAAATTTTGGTTTCTATGCGCGGTGGGTAGTGGGCGTGGCCAATTTTGATGAAACTTTATTTTATTCTTAATTGAGGTAATAAAAGGCTTTGTGCCAAATTTCAAAAACTTTGGAACAAAAATAAATTTTGGGTTCTAAGGGCGGTGGGTAGTGGGCGTGACCAATTTTAATGAAACTTTATTTTATTCTTAATTGAGGTAATAAAAGGCTCTGTGCCAAATTTCAAAAACTTTGGAACAAAAATAAATTTTGGTTTCTATGGGCAGTGGGTAGTGGGCGTGACCAATTTTAATGAAACTTTATTTTATTCTAAATTGAGGTAATAAAAGGCTCTGTGCCAAATTTCAAAAACTTTGGAACAAAAAATTTTGGTTTCTATGGGCAGTGGGTAGTGGGCGTGACCAATTTTAATGAAACTTTATTTTATTCTAAATTGAGGTAATAAAAGGCTCTGTGCCAAATTTCAAAAACTTTGGAACAAAAGTAAATTTTGGGTCCTATGGGCGGTGGGTAGTGGGCGTGACCAATTTTAATGAAACTTTATATTTTTCTTAATTAAGCTAACCAAAGGCTTAGAGCAAAATTTCAACATTCTACGACCACTCCTTATATTTTTTGCCAAACATTGTATGAACTGTAACCCTAGAATTTACTTACTCGACCCTGATTCCACTACATTTTAACTAATTAACCGTCGGTAAATATTAATTGCACTGACCTATTTTAGGGCATACGTGATCCACCGGGAATCCGTATTATAGTCAGGCAAGCAGAGTAAAAATTACATATTCGATTCATCTATAAAAAAAATATCGGGCCGTTCTTTACAGTAGACGATTTATATTCAATGTAAATTTCTCGTAAATTTCAAGAAAATAAGACAAAAATCGATTTATTTGCTGCAAACAATTTAACATATTGTTCTCCTAAAAAGGACTTGGAAGTTATTCTACTTTGACAAACACAACCCTCGTCAACCAAAATTATGCTAATATTTTCTGCTTTTATTTAATAAGTCAAAAATTGACATAAATCCTGAGCTTTATTGCTGGTTATTTACACACAATATTGAAGTCCCATTCAAGCAATCATTTCACACTAAATTAAACAAAATTACACATAATAAATTTCCACAAAAAAAAACAACACTTAAATTGAGGTTTTTCCCTGCATAAAAATAATGACATTTTAAGAGATAAAAAATGGCTGGATGTAAATAAATTGTAATAAATACTCTTGCACATGTTAATAGATAAAAAGAAGTTTGTATGTACTTTCATCCAACTTGGCTAAATCCAATGGCATTGTATGAGTCAATAAACATTAAGCCAAACTATGATTATAGAATTCCAAAAGCTAAAAAGTGAAAACAACAACTATTTTGATTGATGTTGAGTGCAAGATGAAGGATGACATGGAATAAAATTTTTAGTTTAAAACCAAAACTTCTGCAAGCAAAAAGGCTGGGCTGAAATATATTTCAATCAATATTTCAATTTCAAGTTGGCATGAGTTTGCTTTTTGTCCAATACATATTTTTATAAATAATCTAACTTAAGCAAAACCACATATTTTAAAAAGGATGAGATAAACTGAGAAAAGGTTGATAAAAAAAATATATGTAATTTTGAGAACCCATCCTTGGAAAAAAAATCTTTACAGTGTATCTAACTTGGCATTAGAAAAGGAATGTGTCTGAGAGAAAAAATATTTAAAAATTGTTAAAAGAATTGTTGACTTTTTATTTCTCCTAAAGCTGGTGAAAATTGGTACAACAATTTGTCTAAAAAAATTATTTTATGTATGAATTTCTACTTTAATAGTGAACTTCATTTATGTAAATTGTATTACAGGATGTTAATTTTCAAATCTTGCAGTTTCGCAGTTTTGAACTTATAGCCTGTTGAAAAAATTTTATTATTTATTATCAATAAATATTTTTTTTATTTAGAAATCATACACTGTGTCTAATATTAAGGGTAACAAACAGCCTTTAGTCATTTGTTTGTAAAGGAAAATGTTGACTCCAACTCTTTTAAAAGCCGACCAATTGTTCACTGATTCAGTTGAACAGTCAAACATTTAAGTTGAAATATTCTCAAGTAACTCTTACTGGCCGGAAACCGTTCAACGACTGGCTGTTTTTGAAAGGGCATCTGTAAGAGATATCCGCACTCTATGCAAGACTAAGTGATCTTTCTTACGGAGAAATGGTACCAAGACATTCACCCTTTTGACGAAATTAAGATGGTTACTGAAAAATATTTCTAAAGCATAAGACGATTCCATGCCACGAATATTTTTGTCCAAATTTTTAGCTTTCCCTCCCTCGATTTATATCAAACTTGCTGAGGGGATCGCGTTATAGGATTGCAAGAAACTAGTCAATTCAGCACTACAGCAAGTTTCCGTTTTTCTTATTTTCTTAATGATCTTCTATGTAGAGCTTTAAATCCTATTTTATCCCTTTGCAGATGACGGCCATTCATATGCCTTTAACAGAAAGGCCGACATTGTCAGGAATCGAGGCAATAATGAAAAATATGAAATTAAATTTTTACAAAGACCTAAACACAAATTGCACAATAGGGATACATTAATAGGCTTGATTTAAATAATAAATAAATAGTAGGGTGTTACAGGACTTGCTTTGCAGTAGTTAACACTAATATTTTGCACTGCATTTGGAAGATTTAATAAATAAAATTACGAAAAAAAAATTCCAAAAAAGGATCATCCTTTGGAATGAAAAAAATTCTTTAAAAATATTTTTTCGAAAAAAGGCTCTTTGAATTTCAAAGAATTTTATACTTCATAGCATAACATACTTTTAGGATACAATTCTAAATTTTTAAAGGACAACAGTGACTGCATTTTATTTTTTATCAAATAAACAGTAAGTTGTTCAGGACTTGCTTGCAATAGTTGATATAAATATTTTGCACTAGCATATTGTTAGTTTAACTCATATTCGAAGATTCAATAAATAAGAAGGAAAAGTTTAAAAAAAAATATGGGCACCTGTAGGTGATATAAGAATTAAAGAATGAAGAGCTCTTGATATTTTTGACATGACTAGAGCAAAATTTTGTGAAATTACAAAAAAAAAACATACAAATGCCTCGGCTTTTTAAAATGGACATATTACACACCATCTGATCTCCTCACGTTTTATGCCACTTACATTCCACTCGAGTACGATAGAGAAAGAGGCTATTCAAAGGAGAGAGCAGCGCCACATAAAAATTAGTAGAGGTTGTAACGTTTTGCCTTTCCTTCTTCAACGTGCCATTTGCAGATTTACTACCGATCACGCCATATTTGGCCGGCCCCCACACTAGATGAATTATGCAATGCATGCATGATCATATACATATTTACAATAGAAAATTACCCTAGAATTTACTTACTATGCCCTGATTTCACTAAATGTTAACTAATTAACCGTCAGTAAAGGTGCTAACATATTAAGCCCTAATAATCGCACTGACCTATTTTAGGGCATACGTGATCGAACGGACTACCACCGGAATTACATATTCGGTTCTTCTATAAAAAAAAATATCGGACCGTTCTTTGCAGTAGACGGTTAAGACGATTGTTCAGGTAAAAATTTCCACATTATTTAAATAAAATTTAAAAAACTGTATAAACAAACAAGTAAAAACGTTATATTCGACCGGGTCGAATCTTAAATACCCTCCAAATATTTAGTAAGTGAATTTAAAATGTTTATCTTGGTGGAACAGAGTTCTTTTATATAATATCAAATGTCAACGCCCACTAAAGGGGCGAGGTTCAAAAATAGACAATATCATGTTTTCCACAGGGTCCAATTCTCTTTGGAGGGTATAAAAACTGTATTTTGGCGGGGTCGCTCTGGCAAGGGCTGTGGCAGAAACATTTCACCTTTGTCATGAAACTCTAAAAATAAATGCTTGGGATAATTATATACAAAATAAAATTTTTTATTTTTTAAGGGAGAAGGGGGTAGGGCAGAAACAGGCAGTCATAGAACTCTAAAAATAAATGCCTGGGATGATTACATACAAAATTAAAAAAAAAATGTTATAGGGTCATTGTGGTGAGCAAAGGGGGAGGAGGGGGTAGGACAGAAACAGGCAGTCATAAAACTCTAAAAATAAATGCCTGGGATGATTATATACAAAATTAAAAAAAAAAATATTTTTTTTGGTAGGGTCATTTAGGCGGTGAAGGGGGAGTAGGGGGTAGGGCAGAGGAGTGCCAGGTCATTAAAGCTTCAAAATTTTATTTTTAAGGAATGTAGGCTTAAGTAAAACAATTTGTTTAATTTTTGCATATAATAACGCCCACTAAAGTGGGCGATGTCCAAAAATAATTTTTTTTTAATTTTATGGCTGCAGTTTAAGGCGTTGGACCGTATTTGACATAAAAATATATCATTTGCTTAACAAAATAACCAAAAAACTCAAAAAATTATGTTGTTTTGTTTGGGTTGGTTTAGTTCTTCTTAGGGGAACTTTTTTCCCCCGATTTAGCCCATCTCCGAAATTAACCTGCTCTAAGTTTCAAAATATATTTATAGCAAATTTCAAGAGTCTAGCTCTTTTCGTTTGGACTGAATCGTGATTTCCACAGACGGACGGACGGACGGACATGCTCAGCTCGTCTTAGATTTCATCACTGATCAAGAATATATATACTTTATGGGGTCTGAGATGGATATTTCGATGCGTTGCAAACGGACTGACAAAGTGAATATACCCTCCAAATTCTTTTTTGGAGGGTATAAAAAGTTATTAAATATTTAAACCGCATGGTGACTTTTGGCCCACCCTCATGCTCTTACACACTTACAGGCATACACACACACATACATCCCAGCACTGATATCAATATGTTGAGATTTCATTTTACTCTACATTGAATGTGATGTTGGCTAAATTGAAACAAAAATCATACGGCATGAAATATTTGCTGAACAAATCCATGCACTTGAAAAATACAGTTCAAATAAGAGAATTTTCCCATAATAACACGTACTTGAGGAGCAATCATTCAGTTTTGTTTTTTTTATTATTATTTATTTTTACTTTGTCATGAAGACGAGTGAGTACAGTACCTGTGTTATGCCATTATATCTTGAAATGAAAACGCAAAAAAAGAAAAAAAAAGAATTTATGGTTGAGTAGAAGTGATGGAATAATGAATGAACCAAAGACTAAATGAATGAATTGAATAAGAAAAAATTTTATATATTTTAATGGCAAATCGATGGCATTTCATAAGTGAACTGTTAGAACAAGAAAATAACCCAAGGCCAAATGTGTTGGAGGCGAAGCAATTACCACAGTTGAAAAGAGCCACAAGTACAGTTTCCGTAAGCAACGAATATGCATTCAGTGCGACTAAGAAATTTTAAAATGAAAACATATTTTCAATTCAAAAGATTTACTCGGTGACTTTAATTTGCTTCAGAGTTTTTGAGCATTTGAGAGATTCTATAAATAAAACCAGAAATCAATCTTCATATGATGGACGATTATGACAAGGGAAAATATAAAAGCCAGTAGACTACCTGGCAGTACTAAGCCTTAAACATGATTAACAATTTGGCATTTGTTTTTTTAATGTTTCAATTTTCTAGAAATAGAATTCTTTACCAATTATTTTTGTAATCCTCATGCATCCAGAGTATCGCCGTTTATTCCACAGTCATCATTTGCAAGCCATCATGTTCACCTTTTTTTTTGCCTTTGGCTTACTTTTTTTCCAGTAATCCTTAATATTGTTTTTCGTTCATTTTATTCCAACGAAAATGTTAACCATGAAATTTATGGGCACATACTTGCATTTGGTGGGTTGTAAATATTTTGTTGCTGCTGGCTTAAGGCTTATTTAGCAGAGACTTATGAGCCACAATATCATTGTTTTGCCATCATCGACGTTTTTCCATCATCATATACAATGTCGCAATATTTGGCCATAAACAAACTATTTTAAAATCGCAACAAAAACTAACAGTGGGAATAATGACTGAAATAGTAATAAAAATAGACATGCATAAACATGTTCAGCAATACCCAGCACACATTTATATCTGTGTGCGGACTATGAATTATATATAATTTTATATCAGCAGCCATATTTTATACCTCGCTAAAGCCAAAACCCCATAGCTAAACATCCAAAAAACATTTCTAGCCTAAATAGTTGCAAGAAACTGGTGCATATTTTTAGGGGTTTTTTTCTTTTGTTATTTTATATAATTTAAACTGTAGAATTTTTAAATTCTGCTTTTTGTAACCACACGCATAAGTGAGATATTGATACTCCCCCTCTCTCTCTCTCTCTCTCTCTAATATAAATTCTTAAACAAAAATTGCTGTTGACTATTCTAGCAAAGAAATATTTAAATATATAATTTTGTTGTCAATCGTAAAAGCAAATATTTGTGGCCTAGAAATACACTCCATGTTAATGTATATTATATCTGCCAAAATTCTATTATGCGCCTGTTCACGTACAAAAGCAAAAGTTTAAAATAATTCATGCATAAATTAAATCAAACAAAAAAACATTTACACGTGTGTGGCAGTAAGGAAAACAAAAATGCTGATTTAGATGTCTAACATAAAACTGTGTCAATCTGTGCTAAGAGATAAATTAACATAAGAAAATTGATACTGCAAATACGAGTATACAACACACGAGCATAAAGCCGTGTCTAGCACAACAACTAAAATGGCAGGAACATGTAAACGAAAGAAACTTTTATTGGCCATAAACATTTGCGGCTTGCCTCTTATGAAAATTTGCATTTTGACAACACAAATGATAGAAACATTCTAGTGAATACAAAATTATACAAAGAAGTTAGTGGGCATTTTTTAAAAACAAAATATTATCACACGATAGTACAACAATCTTCAGACGATACTCATCTCCATGTTTATAAAAATATCTTCATTTGAGTTTAGAGCACAAATTCTTTATGGCAGAAGCCTTAAAAACGTTTCGTAAAGCCACGTTCACTTCTATCAAATATTTAACAAAATAAACGGAACCAATAATATTTGTGTAAAAAAACCTTTGATGAGCATCAGAAATTCTATTTAGAATTTTCTTTTTTATATATTGAAAGAAAGAAAGTGGGTCCTGGTAGGTCCCACTGTTTCACATGAAAACGTCACCAACGTTTTACCGTCTTTGGCGGGAATCCAACCCAAGACCATCCCACTAATAGGCTAGCATTTATATCAATCTGCCACAGCTGCGCCTACACGGTATGCAGTTAAATTCTGGGTGGCTGGTCTTATTAAAATTAGATGGGCAAAGTTGAGGTTAGGAAGTACATTTGCTTAGAAATACAAGTTTTTTTTTGCCAAATTCATCTTTATTGACATCAATATCAAGTAGAAATATGGGAATAAATAATGAAATATTATGAAGGGCAAATGTCTACTTATAGCACGTCGGCGGACGTCCGCTCTTTTCACAAAATTTTGAACCATATTTAGCAACAACGTTTCACTTGTCTCGTCAATACGGCGCCGAGACTCATCTTTCAGAGCGTCAGATGTCTTTGATTTGTTCATGTAAAATGGCTCCAGAGAAAGTAATACAGCGGCGTTAAATCAGAACAACGAGGCGGCCAATTGGCAATGGCAAATCGAGAAATTACTTGACCGGTAAATTTTTAATGCAATAACTAAATTGTTTGGCCGTCTGCGTGGCTTCTGGTGCCGTTTTGCTGCAACCAAAGATCACTGGTAGCAATATAAGCCAAATGTGATCACAAAAAATCGGCTAAAATGGTTTAGTTCCGCAGAGAATTCACGGTGACGGCGTTTTCTTGCTCATTTTCGAAAAAAAAACACGGCCTGATGATGCCGTCTGAGCACAAACCGCACGTTATGGTCACTTTCATTGCATGTAATGGTTTTTCGGGGACTGTTTGTGATTGGATTTTGTAAGCCCCACATGCGACAATTTTAATTGAAAATAGGCCTCGTAATTAAAAATAGGCCTCGTCACTAAAGATGATTTCGTTGAAAAATGCGTTACTTTCGTTAATAGCAAAAAAAAATTATTTTTGTTCAAGAGTGTGGCGTTCCATGATTAAAATTTCCCAACTTTTTACTAAATAAATGTCGAAGTTTGACAGCTCAATTCTTAACATTTCAGCATTTGACACCCAATTTATTTCCTAACCTCAAATTTGTCCACCCTGTTTAAAAATTTACCATGTGATGATAAACAAACACACACATGAGTACTGATGATGAACATGTGACGACTTTCGAAAAGAGTGCTATTCCGCCCTGCTGTGTTAAATTAAATTCTAGTTGAAATATCGATCATGTCTTTCGAAATTTCATATTACAGGCCTAAACTTATAAATCCTGACTGAATTTGTATATAGTAAAAATAAGTCGATATATATTTACAATACAAATATATCATTCATTCGATATTTTTGAATCCGTTAAGAGTGAATTTATTTCGAAATGAGTAATAGGTTTTAATAAATAATGATGAGGAAGTAATGATTTCCGAATATGTTGCTGCAACTTTAAAGTTTTGGACTAAATCATCTTTTGATTAGTTTTTAATAAAAAATTGTAATTTAAATAAATTAAAGAACTGGAGCATAAATAAATAACCTTTATCATTTTAATAAATAATATTTCCATTATTAATATCGTTTAGAAACTCTGATCACTTCTTTTATTTCAAAAATTATTCATAAAAAAGATACAAACGATTTTAATAATGAATGCTGAAAATAAATTATTATCAAACTTTTCTATGGTTTTGAAAACAACAAAAATCTTTTCTCTTTATTAGTCTAAATAAATATTTTGTTTTGCTGCATTTTGGGTTAAAGGAACGGTCAAGTGGTTTCTGTTTATATTTTATTTTTTATTGATAAAAAAAATCGTGCCCGTGTGTGATTGAATGTTAATGAACAACAAAAGGATTCTTGTTTGTAATATTTTTTGTTTCTTTGTTTGAATGAGTTTCCTTTTACAACGACCCTTTTCAAAATATTCTAGCAACTTGTCGCAAAGAAAGAGCTTCTTTGTGTTAACAAAAATGTATTGCTGTTGTGGAAATTTATGAGCATAATTTATATTGTTAAACTAATAAAAATAAAATATTTGTAGCGAACCAATAAAAGTTCGTTTATAGAAAATTAATAATAATTTTATACCACAAATTTTTAATAGGAATTGAAATAGAGGGTGATATTTAAGAGCTTTCGGATTTGATTGAAAGAAATACATACAATTTTGAGAGAAATATTTGAAATCATTGAGTCGATAGAACGATCTATCCAATTCAATATTTAAAAATGATTTCATGCAGCTACGCCTCAAAGAGTTCTTACGCTGAGTCCAATTTCGGAATACTCTCCCTTGTGGGTGCTGTTGGCTGAAGTAGTAGAACACAAACTATGAAGCGGAGGGTCGTGAGTTCGAGCCCTCGCTGAGTCATGAAATATTGTGTTGAATTCTTCTGAACAGCATTAGTGCGTGGTTGTGTTAGTTGTTGCCAACCTGTTTCAATGATGAAGGCATAATCACTGGTCACTGAACATAATTGGCAGCGGCTGACACTATCGTGTACTAAAAAGTTGAGTAACAGCACCTACCTTCGTCGGCCCTGTAGCAAAAATTAACCGGCGAAGTAAAAAGGTTGAAATAGCTACAAAGAAACACCTGTCTATCTTCTCATCTTTCCTAATCTGTCCCCTCAATACTATCCCTTCGTTTTCAGTTCCGGCGCAATGCATTGCATATATGGGGTCATCCCCTGAGTGCTGGTCCAAGATAAAAAAAAAACATGTCGGTATCTTACGAAAAAAATTCTTCAATATTGTGATCTAGTGAGTCAACTGTTGGTGGCTTGTCCCTATAGACATGAGTCGTAATATAGTCCCACAAAAACGACGCCAAATAGCACGATTTAGGCTGCCAATTTTGACCTCGGTCCCAAATGTGAAATAAACTGTTCACTGAAGTCCCCCATCCATTGGGGCGTTGTCGCGCGTACTGTGTGGCATGTGAAAACACATATCAGTCCAGCTTTTCCATTGTGGCAAAAAATAAAGAAATAAAAAATCCTAAACATCGCAAGGAAGCGTTCGCCATTCAGAGTAACGTTCCAGCCGTCGTCGTCTTTGAAAAATGATGCCGCCAGCCAACACCATACAGTGCATTTTTCGGAATGCATTAGCAGTTCCTCTTGCTTTTCTCACCAAATACAGGAACTTTGATCGTTCAACTTATCCATCCAACAAGAGCACGATACACTTTCTTAACCGAACATGAATTTTGTTAATAAAATTCAATAATCTTCCAACGTTGTTCGCCTGTAAGTCGATTTAGGGTTAAAATATAAACCAAACTGAACATGTCTAACATGTTACACGAAAACAGCTGAGCTGTCAAAAAGATATGTGTCAAAAAAAAATTACCCTTTAAAAAGATTGCTTATAATAGGACACACTAAACTTTATTTCATGTTCAAGCCTTTGCTTGTACTTATTTTGTAGTTTCTTTTATTCAGGCTTCCAGGGTCATTCGAATGAATAACATGTAAATAAATCCGACGTTTCGTTGGGATTTTCCAATTATACTCGTATTTTTATATAAAAATTAATAAGTAATCAATTTCGAATTCCTTTTTTAAATTTGGTAACACAATCAGCACGAAAAAAATTAAAAGTTTAGTGTTAAAGAACAGGTTCCCAAAAATATATATTCGCCCCTATTATGAATGGCGACGTCGACGTCACATCAACTCGACAGTAACAACTCATGACTTGCCTACAAGTTGTCGATAACAATTAATTACTCTTGAAAATTTTTTAGTATTCTCTAGGGCCAATAATAGTGATAGAACATGTCAATAGTAGTCGGTTGCTGTCGAAAAATAGTGAACAAGCGACAATATTTTGCTGTTGTCTTGATACGGCGGCGATGTCGTCATTCATAATAGGGGCGATTATATTAAAAATTATAAAATGTTTTTTTAAATTTTACTACAATTACATACACATATAATTTTATATGGTCTGCAGGCATGCATTTTTAATTGAGTCATTTTATTGCCATAATTATTTTCTTATCCGCCTATACAAACTCAACTCAACTCAATTAACGTATGATAACTACAAGTAAAAACTTTTCATATTCATAACGATCCCAAGTTCAAATCTCGAATCCTTTTTTTTGGTTTATTTTTTTTTTCTAATTAATAACAAATTTAATATCAAAAACTTAACTTCAATATGGCTCGACATATTTTGTTTGTGGTTTTTTTAATTTATCCACATTTTAGGTGCTAAGTCTCGACTAACTTTGTTCAATGAGTTGGGTGTTGGCCGCTGAACACACTTTTTAGCAGCGCTGCATTTGTAATTTTACTCAATATTATTACGATTTCATATTAATTGAACAATAATTAATTAATAATGAGCTCAATAATTGCATTAATTGCGATAAGCCCAATTAAAGTGTATGTCTGAGCACGGTATTACTCAAACAAAAAGTTTATAATCACAATTAATTTACGAGTACTGATTTGTTTTGAAATGAATAAATATATTACAATTTTACTTAAATGTGATAAAACAAATGGTTAAATTTTGAGGTATTTTCTAAATAAATTTCCTTTATAAATTCATGTTTTGCTAACAGCACAAGATTTACTATCCAAAGCAACCATTTAAATTTTATACCCCCCCAAAAAAATTCTTGGCACACATATTAGAACAACATAAATCTATATTTTCCACATAATTAATAGTTTTTTTCTTTTCTTCTTCCAATGAATTTGGCAAATAAACTGGTTGAATGTAATGACACACTCATCGTAAATAATGTTGTGTAAATAACTGACAAGCAGATTAATACCACAACATTAATAACCATCATGGAAACGGGAGTTAATGAATCTATTCGTAAAACAGTAACTGGAAATCATATTTATTATTTCATTACATTGTTTTTGTTTTCTATATGAATTTTGTACGCCATACCGAGATTATGTTTATATTTATGTTGTTCTGCGTAAGTGAAACTGAAAAGAAAAACGTTAACAAGTCGCATGTAGTTCCAGTAACAAACGAAAACTTTTCCGGCTAAATAAAGCAGTAAAAGAATTTAATTACTATGAGTTTACAAGAAAGCAAAACAAAAGCAGATGACATACAATACACCCACTGTTGCTGTAAGTTCTTATTGCGGGGGTGCTGGGCTTCAGCAGCAAAACTTTATCAAATTTATAATGAAAGAAAAATCCAAAATGTCGTGGTGTACAGTTTCCTCCACATAATGGCTTAATAATATTATTATTAGTTTTCTTGTTTCTGTATTAATATAAAAACTTTATGGAGATTTAATAATTAAATACTGGAAGCAGTTTTACACAATGTAAAGGAAATAACAATAAGTAAAAACGTTATATTCGACCGAGTCGAATCTTAACTATTTAGTAAGTAAATTTAAAATGTTTAATTTGCTGGGACAGAGTTCCTTTAAGACATCTCCGTACCCAATTTTAAATCTCTCTTTTGACAAAGTCATTTCGGAAAGGGCCGTGGGCGAGACGTAACGTCGCCGCAAGATCAGAGAACATCTCAGCTGCTTATACGCTTAAGGAATACAAAATGTTCAATATTTATACTATTTTTGCATATAATATCGTACGTCAGCGCCCAAAAAAAGGGGCGGGGTCCAAAAATACACTATCTATCATACTTTCCACAGATGAACGTATGGGCTTTGCTAGATCGTCTTAGACTTCATCACTGATCAAGAATAAGGAGTCCAATTCTTTTTAGGGTGCATTAAAACTGTATTTTGTTGGGGTCCCTCTGGCAAGGGCTGTGGGGGAGACATTTCACCTTTGCCATAAAACTCTAAATATAAATGTTTGGGATAATTAAGTGTGAAATTTATTTATAATTTTTTTTATTTTTATTATTGGGTCATTTGAGGGGTCAAAGGGGGAGGAGGGGGTAGGGCAGAGGAGTACCAGGTTACGTCTCAGCTTCGCGGCTAAAATTTAAAAATGTTATTTTTACGGAATGGAGGCTTAAGTAAAACAATTTGTAAAATTTTTACACTATTTTTATATATAATAACGCCCACTAAAGGGGCGGGGTCAAAAAACCAACTTTTGGATTTTATGGCTCCAAGTTTAACGCCACACAATTCATGTCTTGTTGACGACATGTACATATAGTTGTATTCATGTACATATAGTTGTGTGCTTTACGAATGAGAAAGCAAAACGTACTGACAGTACATGCGCATGAGTAGTCGTTACTTTCCCCTTCTCCCCTCTTGCCAACAAAGTAGCAATCATGGCAATAAAACATGACTCGTATGAACACAGACTTAACAAAATTGCAAAAAAAAACTTTGAAAATTATGTTGTTTTTTGGAGTTGGTTTAGTTCTTCTTAGGGGAACTTTTTCCCCTCTAAACCGATTCAGCCCATTTGCAAACATAACCTGTGCTATCTTTAAAGATATATTTATACCAAATTTCAAGAGTCTAGCTCTTTTCATTTTATATTTTATGGGGTCTCAGATGAATATTTCGCTGAGTTACAAACGGAATGACAAAATGAATATGGCCTCCAATTTTTTTTTGGAGGGTATAATAAGTAAAAGTGTTGTATTTAGCGGCGTCGAATATTGTGTGCCCTTCATTCACATACGTCATTCCAATTCCGGAAACACCTTTTTGATTTTCAATACTAATTTATTATTATTATAATTTTTTTTTACACTAATTTTTTTAATTATATTCGTGCTGATTCTTTTAAATAACAAATTCCCAAATTGGGAAAAAGATCAACTTAGAGAAAATTCCACGCAAATTTTATTTATTTAAATAAACGCATGAATTTATTTCATTTATGCATGTAAATGTATTGACTCGTGTGAGTGTTTGTTATTTTGTCTGTGGAATATATTCAACATATGGTTTCGTTTTCTGACTATGATCGAGTGTGTGTGCTTAACCTTTTGTATATTGTATTGTGGTTTCTTTGTTATTGCCAATTGTTTTGTATTTTTGGCCACTAATTAACCACAATGTGGGCAGCGAAAAAAGTGAATAATTTTTTAGCAAATCTTTTTTATGCCAGTACAATCAGGCAGCTGTGAAATATTTATTTTATTTAAGGCAACATTTGTGGGCAGCCAAGGCAGTAGTTTATTCATTTTTTGTTTTATTTAAAAAAGTCACTGATTTAAAAAAATTCAAAATTTAATTATTTAAATAGCAAAGATATTTATTTGTTCCTTTTTGTCTTGCACGAAACAATTTTAAAACATAAACTTTGCTTTTTAGTTTTTAAAAGACGGCATTTTCAAACATAAAATATTAGCATAAGATTTTTAAATATTAGAGTGGAATTTAATATAAATTTTGCGCGATTTTCATACCATAAAAATAAAATCTAAGCATCTTTTCACGACCAATTAATTTTTGCTTTTCCAAAAAAAACTGACGCAACAACTACAACATGAAAGGAAACCTTAGTTACATATAAAAATTTATTACATTCTTCCATGGCTGCTGGGCACACGACGAAAAACATATTCAAATATCACCACTCACGTCCATGAAAATAAAATAATCCAAAAATGCTGGTTGCAGTTTGGCTTTTACTGCTGCCTCTACAATACTTTGTCACATCCTGTTTGGTTGTAATGTCCCCTTTTTATAACTTCCTATTTCCGTTGGCAAAAAACAACGAAACAAAATAAATAAAAGGAACAAGGAAATGGATTTCAGCGAATGCTAAACAAAAAGCTAAACAAGGCACAAGGATTAGAAGAACATGTTAAATGAAATTGATTTTTGTTGAAAAACCTTTTCAATGGCAAATATTTCTGGCATGAACAAGCAAATATTTGAGGAAACATAAACATACAATGTACTCGTACAGGTGATTATTTAGGTGACATTTTTTTTATTAAATTCTCAAATTTATTGCCTCTTGCTTGTAGAATGTGTAAGAAAATGCAATACCTTAAGACTTAAATGCACTGAATTACTAAAAAAAACAGGAAAGTCAAATAAGAAAATTAAAATCAATAAAATATCGATTGGTTTAAATTAAGGACATACAAACACACGTTTATGGCCAGCACACAAATTACAGGCAGCAAAAATAACCCTATTTTCTTTGTATACAAACATAAACGTGTTAAGGTGTTGAGCAATGAATCGATAAGAGAGGGAGACTTAAGAGCTTGAAATATGTGTATGTATAAAGCAGCACACTTTCAAATGACAAACTTACAAATATTCACAAACGCTATATATAGACGTTTGCCAAAGTGAAAATTGCATTTTATTTCTTTAAAACTCTTAATATCCAAAATTATAAACACCACGACGAGTGTTTACAATTCTAATCTCTCCTTCTGAGATAGCCCGGAACCATCTCTCATCCCTTTATAAAGTTTATCCACAAATTGAAGATTGCAGAGAATAGAAAGCAAAGTTTTTCAAATAATAACAATAATAAAAAAAAAAGATGTGTGGTGTCGAAGTTCCTTATTATAAAAATATTAATTTTTAGTTCTATTCGAGAACGAAAATAATTAATCGGGTATACATTTCTTATTATGATTTTTTTTTCGCCGGCCAACGAATACAGCATCAATTTTGTTCCCAAACGAAATTGAATTCTGCCACGGCACGGCTGCGTATGATTAATATTTGTTTGAATGGAATCGTATTACTCATACGTCTTAAACATTGATTTAGAACAGTGGTGGGCACCGTCAATATATTGGTAAATTTCGTATGTGTTGAGCTTGAGTTACCCACCAAACAAAAACCCAAGCGTTTGCATTATATATGTATTTACACAAGTACCAATATTTTCTAAGTTGAAAAAAACGTTGATTACGTAAAATTATTAATTAACAGCCTATTTCTCATTGTCGAATGAATTCTTTCTTTCGTATAAATACATATGAAACAAAAACCATTTACAATATTTTTTTTTGTTTTAAATATATTTGTACAAAAGAAAGAATTCATTCGACAATGAGAAATAGGCAGTAAAAATAAAACTTTTTCTAAGCAAACAGTCAAATGAAAAAAAAAATAAATAAAAAAGATAGGACAATAATTTTGTTATGTTTTCCATTCAAGCAAAAAAAAATAAAATATAAAAAAATGATTGTTTGCTGGAGCATAGCACTGATTATTCACCCAAAAAAATACGCGGTTGGATGTATAAAACTTAATAAGCTTTGATATTTGTCGGCATGGAAACATATTCAAAATATTTTTGATAAGATTTTACACAGACTAATTAATAAGACTAAGTGTATTACTAAATTAGGAGAATTAGTATAGTCCGTTATTGGAGAAAAATTTTATAAAAAAAAGGCATTGTATGTTATCGAAGGCATTGTTTATGACACAATATTTTTCGCATATCATCATGACTGAAATTGTTTGCTGGACAAATATTCTGAAAAATAATATAAAAAAGTTCGTAAGCATCCGCCTGATATTCATTCGTCGCTGTCTCATCGACGACTAAATTAAAGAGGGTAAGAATACGTGTGAATGATCTCGGCACAATTGTGCTATGAAACGCACGTATCTGATTTAGAAACAAAAAATCGTATGTTATAGATGTTTTTTCCCGCTTAGGGTACCCCTCCGCATCGTCCCATAAGGAACTTCGTTCCAAAAATAAGGCGAATATGTATTTTGCGCAAGCTTTTAAAGGAAATTTCTTCTTCTCTAATTTGCCTTAATCCCCCATGAAGTACATGATTATCATAAAAACTATTGCATTTCGATTGCCGATGAATGAGTGCGTATGAGTAATATTTTTATAATTAAATACAATATTTGTCATGCTCAACACAAGCTCGTTGTGTATGTGATTATTTACGCAGCTAATGTGAAAAAAACCGTAGCATACTTTTTCGGGTCTTTTACTTGGTGTATAATTTGTGTGGTTGACTAAAGTTGCTAAAGCAACATAATTTCTAAAAGTATGCACTGCAATTTCTCCACATAAATAAAACACACATACAAGCACAATGTGCATTGCACATTGATGTGTATGTATGTATGTATATATGTATGTAATAATACATTAGTAAAATAATTAATGGAGTTTAGTCGACTGTGGCGTCTATATTAAGTAAATGTATGTAGAGTAAGACTTCATATGAAAAATATGTATTACAGGCGTCAAAAGAAAAATATTAATGCAAATATTCGTTACGTTATTGAAGTAGCCATTGCAATTTGTATGGATAACAAAATTTTATATGGATATAGTTTTGGCTTTTTCATTTGCTGCATTTTAAATTCAATTAAGATTTATTTGCTTAGATTCGTAATATTAAATTCAGGAGAAACAAAAGAAACTCATTATTTTAGTTTTCTAAATAAACTCGCAATTTTTTCATGTTGTAGAAATTATTTTTTAAACATCATCTTGTCTGTTTGTATAAAATTGATTTGAATTAATGATTGATATTGAGTCGGTAATTATCAATTCTTTTGTGAATGTCATGTTCGGTTCAACAAGTTTTCATGCTTTTATAAAATATCTCAAAGTTTGAGAGTTTTTTTTTTTACGATAATAGGTTAGTAAAATTTTTTCAATCCTAATATCTAAAGACAGGAGTTGCTATTAACACTATCTAGATTCAGGTACAAGAGTCATAAAATTTAGAAGTGTACTCGCTGTTTTTCTGTTGTAAAAAAAGGGCGTGTTGTAGATGATAGTGTCAATCACTGCCCTCAATAGTTATCGAGCTATTCTTTTGTTATTGATCATATGAAGTTTTGGTACAACAATGTTCTTGCTAATAATTCCTTTAAAAGAAAATATAATTTATTGTGACGGAATTAACAAAGAATGACTAATAGATATCAAAGGCATCTACAAACAATTGTTAGCTGGCAGTTGTTTGTTTAATTTAAATTTTTAAGTGAATTTTAGCTGTAAAAGTTATTAAATTTTTCAAAGGAACTATTTTTATATATTTTATGATTAAATGGTACAGCATTTAAAAACCTTATATTCACATTAGGCAAACTTTGCACATTTTAATATCATGATCACAACAATCAAGTTTCTGTTTTTTACGGCTATTATAGCTTTTGTGGATGTTTAACATTTGACACACACGCACTAATCCTTTTTGGTTGTTACGCATTTATTCAGCGATATTCCTTTCCTACATCCTGCTTTCACTGCAATAATAACTATAATAATACATTTACTGTACATAAAATTTAATGGACATGAGTTTTAATAGTCTCTTTGTTCTCCCTGTCTTAAAAACAATTACAACATTAAACAAATATTTTATTTGTAATATATAAAATGTTGATTTAAAAAAAAACAATGTAGTGGAAGAACTGTCAAGAAAAAGGCAACCAAATTATTTAGTAATTATTATTGTGATTTTATTCATTTAACAAATAACGTTTGCATAATTATTGACGTCATCACAGGGATTATGGTCATGGCATGCGACTTCACTTTCTTCGTTAAATGTGAATATTGCATGTCGACATGTACATGTGATTCTTATAAAACTGGCATATTAACAAAAAAAAACTTAAACGTGCGAAAAAACATTGACCCCGTAAGACACCTCTGAGATTACAAGCAATAAAAACGTAAAGGAATTAGAAATTTTATATTTTTTCCAAAACATTTTCAAAACAAAATTTGTGGCGAAAATTGTATCTCTCGATGCCAGCTAAAAATAAATTCAGTGCCTCATGCCCAATGGGAAGTTGTGACAATCAGACAATAAAAAATCAATGAGTGTTCGAACTCACGGGCGATGTGTTAACACCTTTTTGTTTATTTATTTTATATTAAACCCACAAAAAACAAAGAGAATGCAAAGCAACAGACAAATGTACATACATACATACATTGTTATGTTTGTACATAAGCTACATACGTTGCTGTCTTGCTATCTCATTTTTATATATGTACGTATAACCACGTCACTATTCTCTTTGCTATGCATAAGACAAAACCGAAGATCAACATAAAACACTTTTTTAATATTAGTCCAAATTAATACTCCGAATTAAAACACTTAAATCTCCGCTCGCCGATATCGGATCGCCTTAATTTTTGGCCTAAACTCTTCGTCGAAACCCGCACTAGCGTTCTAATCCAAAAATTAATAAAATCAGCTATGAATTTTTGGAGAAAATCGCGTGGGAAAATTATATGAAAATCGCCAAATAATCACTTTCTATACCGACTGCCAAGCAACGAACAAACAAACTCTTACACTTACACTTGCGTATGTATTGAAACTGATAGTTTACTGCCCTAGAGGCGCGCGTATAGATGTTAACACATCAAAAAAAATTATTTAAATAAATCAATTACAAAACATCATGTTGCCATCTTTCATATATAATGACCTTTCACTCACAACGAGTCAATATTAAACACCTTCTGCATCGCATTATTTTATTTAAAAATAAAATTTTAATTGCTGGCTATTAATACGAGTAAATAATTGCTATATTTCAAAAATACATCGAGCAGATTATTCGCAATTATTCGCACGTATTGCAACAGAACTAAAAATGTTTTCGTATTGTGTGGGAGGATTTAGAAACTAATTTCTTTAATTACTGAATACATAATAAACGCATGCACGGGGTCTCAATACTCGCATTAAAATTAATTGCACTCAAAGCGAGAATATATAATTTATGACGTCAGTTATAAAACTAATAATATAAATAGCTGGTGACTTATTTATTTAAATTTACAACAGCAATTTTGTTATTAAAATAACGACTGTTGGTATAGGGCTCGACATTAAAGGGAGCAGTTAAGCGTCAATGTGATAAGGACAATTATTTATTTGGATTTAAAAACAATTAATGATAAAATAAAAGAGGGTTATTAAATAGACTTTTTTGTGAATTTTCTTAGTAGGACTGGCACTCGGGGGATGACGCCTATATACGCAGTGCATTGCCCCGAATTTAGAAAGAAGGATATAATATTGAGGAGATAGATGAAGAAAGAACTCAACTGTTGAGGGCCTCTGCCAAGCTTGACGTTGATACGGGCCTCAAAGTACAATGCATTCATTTTTAAAGTGTAATAAATTTTTAAGAAATCAACAACAAATCGTTGTTTATAAAGCAAATAGCGTTTTTAGTTTTTTTATTTTTTTTTTTATTTTTATTTGAAAAAAAACAACACCATAAATACTTTTTTACAAAAACAACAACTAATATTTTAGTTTTATGTATTTTACCATTTAATAGCTTTGCATTCCTAATCGCCTTAAGTCAACAATGCTTAAGTAAAAAAAAATTCCAAACCCATTAGAACACAAAAGAGCGTTACGAGCTAATCCCACGCCACTAAAGGGGTTTATTGTTTATAAAAAAAAATTGACACACTCTCACACGCAATCACGTACGTACGTAATTACAGTGAACTTTATGCAACACTAACAACAATCTGGACAAACAAACACCTCCATTTCAGCAATTACAAGAATTGACCTTAAAAATAAGGCCAAAGTAAATCGTTTATTTTGAAACCTTAATTCGAAAAATTGCGAGTATCTACATTAAATGCTTAATAAACGTTCAATGAATGACCCTCAAAGTGATTTAAATGGAAAACAAAAACGCAAAAATGTCTGTAAAACAGGTGTAGAATTGCATGAACACACAAATGTGTCGCTGCCTGCAAGCTTGTGAACTAGATTCAATATTTAGTATCTGTTAATAGAAGAAATGCAAAATCTAATTTAAAAGAAGATATTAAAAAGCAATCATGAACGCTGTTAAGGCGTAATTGAAAATACTTTTCAACTGAATTAAAAAATTTTCACTTTCAAATCGGGCCATGTGATTATCATCACACCTCGTCTATTGCTTTTAATAGAGGTAAAATGTATTATACGACTACTCAAAATATAACGGAAACATTTTAATTAAATTCAATTAAGACTCATGGGCTAATTGTTAAAAAATTTGTAAAATGTTGAAAAAATTCTCTATCTTCTCATTTTTCTTCATCTGTCCTCTGAATACTTTCCCCTACTTTCCTGTCCCGACACAATGCACTGCATATCTCCCCTACATATGCAGTGCATTCGGACCTGACTGCTGGTCCGAATTTAAAAAAAAAAAAAAAACATTTTCAATATTCCAAAGCACAAAGGGAAACCAACCCAGGAAAGTACCTTTTTCTAAAAGAACTTTTTCCAAAAGTACATTTTCAGAGAGTACTTTTCCAATAAGTACTTTTGTGGGACAATAATTTTTTCAAAAAGTACTTTTTATGCAAAACTCCTTCAAAAAAAATATAATTTCGCAAAGTACTTTTGCTAAATATACTTATTCTAAAAATACTTTTCCAAAAAATACTTTTTTCTTAAGGTACTTTTTTCTTAAAGTACTTTTTTCTTAAAGTACTTTTTTCTTAAACTACTTTTTCTAAAAGAACTTTTCCCAAAAATACATTTTCAGAGCGCACGTTTCCAAAGAGTACTTTTTCCTCAAAAGTGCTGCAAAAAAAATTATTTTTCTAAAAGTACTTATTCCAAAAATACTTTTCCAACAAGTACTTTTTCCTTAAAGTACTTTTTCTAAAAGAACTCTTCCCAAAAGTACATTTTCAGAGAGTACTTTTCAATAAGTACTTTTGTGGGACAATAATTTTTTCAAAAAGTACATTTTATGCAAAACTCCTTCAAAAAAAAAAAATACTTTCGCAAGAAGTAGTTTTTGCAAAAGTACTTTTCCCAAAAGTATTTATTCCACAATGTACTTCTTCCTTAAAGTACTTTTTCTAAAAGAACTTTTCCCAAAAATACATTTTCAGACAGTACGTTTCCAAAGAGTACTTTTTCCTCAAAAGTGCTTCGAAAAAAAATTTTTCCCATGAAGTAGTTTTTGCAGAATCGCTAAAAAGTACTTATTCCAAAAATACTTTCTCCTTAAAGTATTTTTTCTAAAAGAACTCTTCCCAAAAGTACATTTTCAGAGAGTACTTTTCCAAAAGGTACTTTTATGGGACAATAATTTTTTCAAAAAGTATTTTTCTGCAAAACTCCTTCTAAAAATATGACTTTCCCATGAAGTAGTTTTTGCAAAAGTACTTTTCCTAAAAGTGCTTATTCTAAAAATACTTTTTCAAAAAGTACTTTTTTCTTAAGGTACATGTTTCTTAAGGTACTTTTTCTTAAAGTACTTTTTTCTTAAAGTACTTCTTTCTTAAAGTACTTTTTCTAAAAGAACTTTTCCCAAAAGTTCATTTTCAGAGAGTACGTTTCCAAAAAGTACTTTTTCCGCAAAACTCCATTAAAAAAATATTATTTTTCCATTAGGTAGTTTTTGTAAAAGTACTTTTCCTAAAAATACTTATTCCAAAAATACTTTTTCTAAACGACAAAGTGCATCTTCAGAGAGTACGTTTTCAAAAAGTACTTTTTGCGCAGAACTCGTTCAAAAAAATTATTTTTCCATTAAGTACTTTTTCCAAAAGCGCTTTTACAAAGAAGCATTTTTTCAAAAAAATACTTTTTCCACAAAATACTTTTTCCACAAAATTTCTTATTATAAAGATATCTTCCTAAAGCACTTTTCCCAAAAGTACTTTTCTCTAAAGTAGTTTTTCCAAAAGAACTTTTCCATAAGTTACACAACTGCCCTATTTTTAATATTGTCTTGACATGACGTTGACAATCGTTTACGGAATAAATCCTTCCCACAACCAATTTTTCTAGTTCCAGCACAATGTACGCATAAGTAGGGGTCATCCCCTGAGTGCCGGTCCTAATAAAAAAAAGGAGTAATATTTGTAGTTAGGAATTTTGGGTAAAGGTTACCTGATGATCTGCATTAGCCCTTGTGAAATACGGATAGGAAGTAGCTAAAAACCCCTTAATAAACATTTTAATTTTTTTATAATATCTGGAGAAAAATAATCAACACGATTAAAATTAAAACTTGAAATGCTTAACAAAATATTTCTTTTAAAATATTTCGCATTGTAACTGTTTCTCAATTGCTATTAAAATAAAACAAAAACAACAATTGGCAATTGCATATAAACCAGCACAAGTACTTTCATCCTCATGTTACGAGACACATTTTATGCCCCAAAATAAACTCAATTGTTTTACTTTCAAATTTAATTTGTTAAAAACATTAATTGCTTTCAAAAATTTAAAAAAATATTAACTTTCTAGTTAAAATTGTTCAGCAAGGATTGCAAATATTTAGCTTTCAGCTTGATATTTAAATATTTATAAAAGTAAATTAATATTTTAAAAAGAAATCTTGGAAAAAAAACATAAAAAAAATTATTCACTAGTTTTCGTATCATGATCGTCATGCTGGTGGTGGTCATGATGTTGATGGCAGCACTTCACTGTTGTTGTACTGAATAAATATTCGTTTCCTGTTGAGAATAACAGTTTTTTTTTTTTTTTTTTTTTGTATAACTAAAGAAATATTTGTAGCTGTCAAGTTCCTTTTTTTCAACGTTGATATAATTTTTTTTAGTTATTGGATCAATGCTAAAGGTCATGCCATGTGACTGGAGGCAATACGAAAGCAAAATTTATTATGACTGAGAATTTGATGAAAAAACTGCTTAAAGGAGAAATTGTTATTAAATACTTGTTGTACTGAAAATAAAACAAGAAGAAATTGTGTGCTTTTGACATTTGATGGAGAAACGTCCAAGTTCGTATGCTGACAAGCCAGTTAAAGATGGCTGGTATTATTTGTTCTCTTTCAACAACATAAATTTCTGACAAATTACTTTCTAACACGATTGGATGGGACGACAATACCAAACTAACTTTAATGTGGAAGATAATTGATGTTGATGTGATAACAGCAATTGTTATTGAACTATTGTTTGACATTTTTATGGAACAGAAATTATATGTTTTATTATTTTCTTTTTATAAAAAGGGTGCTTTTTACGTCCACTACATTCCATTTCAATGGAAAATTTAATAAAAATAAAGTTAAATATTAATACGAAAATGTTTTTCATTCTAGGGATAGCTACGAGGTCTGTTCGAGAACTGAGGAGAGTTTAATTTTTTAATATTTGTTTATTCATTAATTTCTATTTTGTTTCCTATTAAAGTATTGTCTCTATGATATAATGCACTCGTGTCATTACTTTCCCAATCCTTGAAGCATTTTTTATATACACTTTTTGGTATGTACTTAAACTCCTCACTTGGCGCGCAACGCCCTTCTTTCATGAGTCTCTGCAATTTTAGGACCAGGAAATAGTCACATATGGTCAAGTCTGGTAGAAACGGTGGCTGAGTGTTGATTACAGTTTTGTGTTTGAGCAAAAAATTAAAAAATTTTCTAAATTAAAAATTCAGCAATTTCGGAACGCGCCAATCGATATGAGGGTATTTGTTTTTATTTATTATTTATTTTTTATTTAATTTTTTTTTTCTTTGTAGTAGGAACAGCATTCAGGGGTGAATGCTAAAAAGTAAGGGCAGTATTGAGGGCGCTGAGAAGATAGCCGGCAGCACCCTCAAATCGCTTTTTCGAGCGTTGCTGAATTTTAATCGTCTTCTACATTTTCGTTTACAGCAGCGACGCCATCTTCAGTACGCATATTCGTTAGGCTGAGTGTTATTGCATACTTTACGGCGCAGTAGCTATAGGCCGGTTATATAAAAATATGCTTCTTATTAAATAAATCAGTTAAAAGAATTGTAAACCGGAGGACTCCACACATTTTCCATATTTAATTTTTTATATTTGAACTTATACAGAACTCTGTTACGAAAGCCCTGTAAAAATTGCAGTTCTTCATTAGACAAAGTGCCGTGTCAAAAGAACTGATAAGCCCACACACACACACACAGTCAGCATGAAAAAAACAGAACAATAATACAAGTAATAAAAATATACCATCACGGTAAAAAGAAATTTTTTAAGTGGTTCAAGTGCTATTTTTCCCACACTTTTAGTCACTTTATTAACTGGGTTAAATGTTCACTTGAAAATACTATAATTATAATCGCAAGAGAACGTACTTGTACATACACACAAACACATAAAACATACCCATACATCGACACCCATACATACATATAGTCATAATGTTTTTTTTTCCTGTTTTACTTAGAAATAGTATCACATACATGAAAGACTTAATTTGCACACATTCACAGAAACTGCCAGAGTTTATCTCAATAAAAAAAAAAGAAACAAACAAATTGTAAATGTTTTTCATATTCGTTGCACACACACACACACATACACAGAGACAATTTTCATATTTTTTTTACTTTTTTGTGTATCTTTTAAGTACGGAAATCCCCTAAAAGCAGTTTTATTCAAAATCATTGTAGTAAAAGGAAAGAAACTAAAAGTTCAGTTTACATTTAAGTTAAATTACTGTGGTCGACAAAGTGTTAATATACAAACATGTGCAAGTTGGTGCTATTGCCTGAAATGGTTAACACATGGACTAGGAAGACAAGGAATCCAGGTTCGATTCCGGCCTCAGGCATCAATATGGTATCGAATGGTTGTGATTTGTGAAAGTGTATAATTGTGTTAATTGTTGTCGTCTTTTTACAAATCTGTTCTTCTTTTTTATCTTGGACTCAGGGGATGGCCCCTACATATGCAGTACATTGCGCCGGAACTAGAAAGGAGGTGATAGTACTGAGGGGACAGATGAAGAAAGATAATGAGATAGAGAATTTTTTTTTTTGTAGCTATGTCAACCTTTTTACTTCGCTGGCTAATTTTTTGCTATAGGACCGATTTTGTATTTCTTAAGCGTATAAGCATCTGAGATGTTCTCTGATCTTGCGAAGACGATACGTCTCGCCCAAGGATGTTCCCGAAAAGACTTTGTCAAAATAGAGATTTAAAATTGGGTACAGAGATGTCTTAAAGGAACTCTGTCCCACGAAGTTAAACATTTTAAATTTACTTGCTAAATATTTGGAGGGTATTTAAGATTCGACCCGGTCGAATATAACGTTTTTACTTGTTTTATTTATTGAATTGCAACTCCAGTTCGGAATGCTAATAAAAAAGAATACTGTTGGAAAGAGCCATAGCTATGGACATGAATATCTATTCCCAAAATCAAATCTATTTATATATGAAAAAAAAATGGACTCTTAAACTTCTTTACAACCGAACCCTCCAAAAAGTAATTGGAGGGTATATTCACTTTGTGTGTATGCAGCGAAATATCGCTTAGTAAAGTATATATATTTGATCAGTGATGAAATCTAAGATGATCTAGGCATGTCGGTCACGATACAGTGCAATCAAAAAGAGAACCTTGCAATTTGGAATAGATAAATTTTTAAGGATAGCACAGGTCGAGTTCGTAAATGGGCTAAATCAGTCCAGGTGTAAAATAAAATCTCCTAAGAAGAACTAAACTAACCTCTGAAAAAAATACAATGTTGAGCAAATTATATATTTTTATGTCAGAAAAGGTCCAAAGTGTTGATCTTAGAGTCACAGCATCAGAAAAATTCATTTATGGACCCCGCCCTCTCAAGTGGGCGTTTATGTAAAATGTTATATGCAAAAATAGTGTAAAGATTTCACAAATTGTATTCTTTAAGTCTACATTCCTTAAAAATAAAATTTTTAAACTTTTATGAGGAAGATAAAATGTTTTCTGATCGTCATTTGCCCTATGCCCCACCTTTGGCCTCTGCATGACCTTAACAAAAAAAACTTTTTTTTTACACTAAATTATCCAAAATATTTACTTTTTAAAAAAATAGAGTTTTAAAATTGGGTACAAAAATTTCTTAAAGGAACTTTGACCCGGCAGGTTAAATTTTTTTAATATTTTTAATATATTTACTGTCAATAATTTAACTTCAAAATGGCTGGAAAAAAATTGTTTATGGATTTTTTGCACTCCTCCCACAATTTCGGTACTATGTCTCGGCTAACTTTGTGCAGTTAGTTGTGTTTTGCTCATATTTTCTGGCCGTGCTAGGTTCGATTTTATAACAATTAAATGTTAATTGAGCAATTACTTAATTAAAATTTAATATGGGTAATTGAGCTCAATAATGGCATTAATTGCGATTGGCTCAATTAAGGTGTATGTCTGAACATCGTGTAATGCACCACGCCATACTTCCTATCACTTTTTACAACCTTGGAAAATTCTAGACACACAACTTTACTTTGGCTCAAATGTGGGTGCTGTTGGCTGAAGTAGTAGAACTCGAGACTATGAAGCGGAGGGTCCTGAGTTCAAAACTGCGCTGAGTCATGAAATATTGTGTTGAATTCTTCTGATCAGCATTAGCGCATGAACACAATCAAAAGTCCAAGATAAAAAAAATTTAATTAAAAAATAAAATATGTTCAATATTTATACTATTTTTGCATATAATATCGTACGTCAACGCCCACAAAAAGGGGCGGGGTCCAAAAATACACTATATATGTTTTCCACATCACTGATCAAGAATATATATACTTTATGGGGTCCAATTCTCATCGGAATGTATTAAAACTGTACTTTGGCGAGACCGCTCTGGCAAGGGATGTGGGGGAAACATTTCACCTTTGTCATAAATCTCTAAAAATAAATGTTTGGGATAATGATATACAAAATTTAAAAAAAAATGTATAGGGTCATTTTGGTCATTTAGGAGGCAAAGGGGGAGGAGGGGTTAAGGCAGAGTAGTATAAGGTTACGTCTCAGCTTCGTCATTAAAGCTTAAAAATGTTATGTTTAAGGAATGTAGGCTTAAGTAAAATTTTTACACTATTTTTGCATATAATAACGCCCACTAAAGGGGCGGAATACAATAACCATTTTTTTTGGATTTTATGGCTCCAAGTTTAACGCGTTTGACATAAAAATATTTCAGTTGCCTAACAAAATTACAAAAGAAAATCTTTGAAAATTATGTTGATTTTTATGGGTTGGTTTAGTTCTTCTTAGGGGAACTTTTTTCCCTCTTGCCCGATTTAGTCCATTTCCGAACTTAACCTGCTCTATCCTTCAAAATATATCCAAACCAAATTTCAAGAGTCTAGCTCTTTTCGTTTGGACTGTATCGTGATTTCCACAGACGGACGGACGGATCAAAAATATATATGGTTGGTTGGTTGGTATACGTGGCTGCCTGTATCCCACAAGCATTCCCGAGATCTCTGAGATCCCGTTTTGAAAGAGCACTCGTCAGTGTCAACCTATGTAGAACCGAATCCAGATCCCGGATATGGTGATGGATCCTAGGTCCAACCTGTCGCATCGAGGAATCTAATAAGGTCACCTAGACCTATACCTGATAGCTCCGAAAGGTCGCATATTATACTGTTGCCTAAGATTTTGTGTCTCGTATGGTGCAATGCCGGGCATTCACAAAGGAAGTGATAAACTGTCTCTTCCTTGCCCTGATCCCGGCAGCTGCGACAGAATGCATTATAGGAGAGACCTATCCTACCAGCATGTCTGCCTATTGCCCAGTGCCCCGTCACAATATACTTTGCGGGGTCTCAGATGGATATTTCGCTGCGTTACAAACGGAATGACAAAGTGAATATACCCTACATATTCTTTTTTGGAGGGTATAAAAAGTAGCATAATAGGAATCCCATTTAAAAATCTTTGTAAATAATAGTTAAAATAAACTTTTTTTGAAAATTTTCAAATATTAACTTAAAATTAAGGCTACTGTTTGTAACTTGTAAAATTGGAAAGAACGTAATAAATATGAAAAGTATTTAGTTTAATCAATTTAATTCTCAAGCACAGCACAGCAAAGCAGCAGCTGTTTTGGAAAGCCGCTGCTCTTCTTGTGTATTTCTGCTTATTACCACTTATCACTGTTTTCTCTTTCGCCACTGTTTCGGGCTAAAAGTAGCTCTACTTATACGAGTTAATGAATGTGTTGGTGTATTAGAAGGTGGATATTTAACATCAAGGATATCAGGCTACAGTTTTTAGTTGATGCCAGGTGCATGCAATTTGTATGCAAATTTGTTTTTGCAAAACACTAAAATATGCAGATATTCAAACATGTACAAACTCATATATAAATACACACTCGTGCACTACAGCCCAGGTAGTTTTCGCAAAATTTTGGCAGCAAACATATATAACACTTTCTGACATTTACAACAAGAAATGTACTTGTTCTCTGATTGTTTTCCCGCTTCATTACAATGGAAACGTTTTAGTTCTTCTTCTCTTTTTTTTTCCTTTATACTTTTAGACAAAGTCAAGTGCTTTGCAAAATTTCATGGGAGGGCAAATACCTGTTTTGTTTTTTTTTTGTAGATGCTGTTTTACAGTTAAATATAAACTGCTGTCGCAAACATTGTAAGTAGATGTAAAATTAGTTTTTTTCCTCATATTTTGCTGCTGTTGTTTGTCAGAAAGGTTTATTTTGAATAAAATTTTTTTTTTCTTGCTTATTTTTAATTCAAACTAAAAGTTTAAATTCTATAATATAATAATTTTCCTGCTTTTTAATTATTATCAGAGGACTAATTTTAAGCTCATGTATTAAAATATTGCAAAACTGTCATGTTGTGGGAGTTAGAAAAGCTTTAAAAAATATTTTATGAATTTAGGTAATTTTTAAAATAAAGGTTAAAGTTAACGGCAGAAACAAAATCCATTTTCAAATGTACAGCAGTATGCTTTAGTATTTGCAGTAAAAATATTCCACAAAAATTGAAATACTATGAAAAATTTATATTAATCCCTTTTCCTGGAAAAACTGCCAGCACTACAAAAAATATCTGTCATATTGCATTTCATTTTAAATTAAGCAAAATGAAAAGAAACAACTAAAAATATAATATTTCATTTAATTTCACCTCTACTTAACTTACCTTTCACTTTTCCTTTTTTTTCTTTTACTTTCATTTCCAGGATATAGTATAACTGTAACATTCGCTAAAGAACAACAACAACAACAATCTGTAGTGCCATGCAAGTGGATTTAAGAAGACATACAGCGGAAACACATTTTTGGATTGTAAGTATTTGAAAAATAAGCAGATCTGAAAGAATTACAAGAATATAGAAAAAAAAATTAATTTTTTATTTACTAAAAAGAATAATCCTATTTACTACGACTAGAAAGGAATTTATTTATTGATTTAAGAAAAATATTTTTATTTATTTCAACTAGAAAATTTATTTTGAATTTATTGAAGAAAAATATTTTTATTTATTTCGACTAGAAAGAAGTTTATTGATTTGAGAAAAATATTTTTATTTGCAAGACTATTTGCAATGAAGCAAATTTTTTCTGATGCGGCAAATTTCTATTTCAACTTGTTACACGAATTATGAAAAGAATGAGTGAATTTAATTTAGTTGTGGTTCAATAAATAGATCAATACAAACAGAATCCATTACAGGATTATGCTTAGGATTTTCAATTAACAATTTTAATGTTCATCAACATCCTTGACGCCATTTTTATCACTTAACCGTTGAATTATTTAGAGCAAATAATGATAAGGCAAATCCTTTGAGAAGGCTGTGTAATAAGGTCAACACATTTTATATATTCAGTTATTTTACCACTCCCTACTCCTATAAAAAACAACTCTACTCCTTTAACAAAAAAGCTATTTCCTAATAAAATTTGTTTATATAAGAACTATTATCATATTCAACTAAGCCACCTAATAAATGGTAACAAACACAATACACATGAGCACAGATGATGAAAGTGTTGCGGCTTTCGAAAACAGCTGCTCTGCTCTGCTGCTCTAACTAAAAACTGATGTTGACTTTCCTATGTGCCTTGGAATATTTATCATCTCTTTCTGAAATTAAAACAAACACATTTCGAACAATTAGCCTATAAAATCTTAAATCACATTTTAAAACTTTTATTTCCAAACGTTGGGAAACACTGTAATTAAAAACAAAATTTGAACTACATTTAAAGAGCTTGACTGACTTTAGGCTGTTTAATAAGGTATTAAAATACAAGCTCTTAATGCACATAATCTCTAATGCCATGTTCTTTTCTAGAAGATATGCAACATTTTTTGCACCTCCATTCTAAAAAGTTTCACTTAAGCGGATTAGTAAAATAAACATTTATTTTTTTAAATAATGGTAGATGAATTTCTAATAAATTTACTATTTTCAAATGGCATAATAATACCATTTTTCCTTAAAAAGTGCAAAATATGTAGCATTCTTTTCAAAAAAAAAAAATGCAACATTAGAAAAATAATCTACGTTAACGTATTCCTGTAACAAATGTCCTTCGCAATCACTGCAATTTTGGCCTAACCAAAATCTCCTCCAGCAGGCCACCGACTACGGAAATAGAATACATGCGTTTATAGGGGAATGATTATGTTCACGGTTACAGGGCAGGTTGTTGTCCGTGCTACTTTTCCTATATAAACACTTGTACTCTATTCCTGAACTCTATTTCTGAAGTCCTGTAGTCGGAAAGTGTTTAATGCATATATGTGACGCGCAAAATAGAAAGAGACCTAAGGGTAAAAACCGGTTTTGTTCAGGAGAGCCATTTTAAAGATTTAAATACGTGTATCTTTGGTGTACCATCATTTCATAAAACGCGCATATCTCTGGGAGGGAACACTTTTGGGGCATGGAATCGGTCTCATTCGATGCTCAGATGTTGTCCACATCAAAAAAAAAGTGAAAATTGATTTTTTTTTACTCTTAGGTCCCTTTCTCTATGCGCTGTCACATATATTAAAAATGCAATAAAAATAAAGAGCTATCAACAAATAAATTTAATTGTTTTTAAATTGTTTCGATAAAGAAATAGATCTAGAACAAGCGATTTTAGCATTATATATGAAGTTGGCACCACTGACATCAGCTGTTTACAATGTAGCTGCCGCATTCAAAGTAATCAACCCTGCTGTCGTGTCACTAAAGCCGCTTTTACACTATAACACTGAATTGCAGGATTTTTATTCGAATTTCTCTATTGAGAATGCCTGAGATGCCGAAAAATTTAATGTGTCATTACAAAACGCTTTCACACTATCACACTTAAAACAATTCATGAAATCTCTGTAGTAAGCTGTTGCAAAAAATAATATGAAATGTCTCATGTTTCAAAAAATGGAGAGAGCCATCGGTGTGTCAAATTTTACTTCTCAATCCATGAGATTTTAGTTAAGATCGCTTTCACACTATAAGACTTTTCATATTATTTCGAGTTTTTGACAAATCTTAATACTCAGTCTTATAGTGTGAAAGCCGCTTAAGTATTCAAGCACAATAGTAGCATGGACAACAACCTGTAGTGAAACATATTCATTATTTTTCACTTATTCCTCGTTTGCCTGCTATGGTGAAGTTGTTCAGTGCATCTTTTTTATTTTTTATTTTTTGATACCTAAAAAACAACAATTCAAATTAAATTACTCTCCAGCCGTGTTACTTTTCAATAAACTTTTATTTCAATCCAATATTTGTTGGCAATATGATGCCTTCAGTTTTAAATAAATATGAAGTGAGCGGTTGCAAATGAATAACAACACGTACACACAATAAAAGCCAAAACTTAGTTCATCAAATACGCTTAGACAAATATTTAAATAAAGTGTAGAATCAAAGTGTTCTTCGTTTGGCAGACAGCCAACCATAAACCATACGGATAGCGATTAAAACAACAACAACAACACAAAAATATAAAACAACGAAAACAATCAGCCTTCTTGTCTCTCGGCCATATAAACAAAATTTATTATCAATATTTTTTTATTTAATTTTTCTTTTTTTTTTCTGCACCAAAATAAACAAAGAAATTGGGCTTTAACACAAAGGGGTCACACACAACTACACATTAACAAAAGAACTTTTTGGGCAAATCTAACACACACATAGAAAAAATGTTGAGAGCGAAACCCCATTTTTTGCTGTCTTGTTTGTTAGAAGATTTTCGTTTCAGGCAATAGAAATTTTATAGTTTTACGATTGTAAAAATATATGTAAACAACAACTAAAATTATTTTTTCTTATTTAACATTTTACATCTGTTTCAAATTTCTACAAAAGATTTTTGTGTTTGTTATATTAATTTTTTGATTTCCATTATTTTTTATTTTTTTTTTTTTTTTTTTTTTTGAACGGATGAAAGAAATAAAATTTTCCCTACGAAACTTAATCTAAAATTTCAGCAGAATTGTTTGTATTTAATTCACAGGCAAACAGCAAGGCAATTGTGTGCTATTGAAACCAAAAACGTTTTGTTTGTTTCATTTCATTTACATATGAGAACCTTCATTGCTGTCTCGTTGAAATTAGAGTAGCACAAGCAGGATTGAACAAAAACGAACATGTCTTGTGCTAAAGAGGCTACTAAACAACGTTTTCCATTGTATACGAATTTGCCATAAAAGAGAATTGTTTTTATTAAAATGGTGTTTGCTTTCCTGTACAATAATAACATTTTGATTTGTTGTGACATTTAGTGTCATAATTTCCTGTTGCTTGAAAAAAGTGTGTGCCAAATTATTTTGTTCTTTTCCCCAAACTTTAACACAAAAGTATTCCCTGTATTAAAAAGACATTGTGGCTTGAGTGTAAATATTAACTGTCAAGTTCATCAAAAGTTCAAAAGGTCTACAAAATATTTTGTAAGCCACTTTTTCTACTCCCTTGCAAAATAACACGTACGTGCATGAGACTAGGTAAGTACACACACACTCACGCACAAACACACACATATTGATGTCATATTTTTAATATTATAATTTTTCTGTGGCCCTAAAAGAACTTCGTTTACCTGGTAGCTTTCCAGCTACAATTTGCCACTAAATCTATTTCATACAAAGTAACATGAAGGTGAAGAGAAGGTCAGCCGAAATTTGTTGAACTACCGGAATTGTTTAAAGCACACTGGGCCGTATTTGAAAATAATAGGAATTTTTTATCAAAAAGTTTATTTTGCCTTATGGCAATCAAAAGAAGCACTTAAGCTACTCAAAATTGATCAAATACAATCTTCCATATTCCGTAACTATTTGTCAATGTCATGGTGAGACAATATCAAAAACAGAACACTTTTGTACTCCTTTTCTTCAGCAATTTTCATTTCTAACAGCCTTTTGTTAAATTCCACGCCTAAGAGAAGAGTCATGGGATGTCAGAAGTGAGTAATTTTTGTCCAAAAGGAGTAGCCTAGTGTCCTGTTCCTGAAGTTGTCTTGATGTGACGTTGACAAATAGTTACAGAATATAGAGGAATATTTTCGATGGTGAGAATACACGATATTCTTTTAAAACAACATCAGGTACTTTTTTTGAAATTCCAGTGATTCCTTTCGTTGGTTATTACAGAAGAAATGTTCCTATTCAGTTTGAAAATGTCCCCCACGGCTCTGATGTCAGGCCGTTACTGTTTTCATGAAACTTTCCATATCTTGTCACACCGAGATGTGGCTGTATCTCACCAGTGATTCCAACGCATCACTGGTAAGATACAGATTTCGAATCTGAATGAAGGATATACATGAGAATTTTTCGAGTCACAAATTGAAATTCGCTTCAGCGGAGAAGATGACTTAATCGAAAAATTACCATTCGTTTCACTTTGCTCCATTACAAGTTGAAAGAATTGAACTGAAACTACTTTATTGCTGTTAGCTATTTTTAGTTGAATTTTTATAAAATTTTTATATAAATAATATTCATTCTATTTTCTTATTTTTTGTTTCAGAACATTATCTGGTGTGCCTTAGGAGCCGTAATATTAGTTGGCATTGCCGTCATATCGTACTGGATAAGAAGATGCAGGTATGCTCATGTTCATTTTGTGTTGGAAAAAATAAGTTAAATAATTTTAGGATGAACTTGTAAACTATTTATTTAAACAACATAATTATGCTAGAATACGTTATTTTAAATCCAAAGATTTTATTTACTGTTTGCGTGCCCGACAATCTGTCGAAGCAACGCATTTGAAACAAAAACCAATTTTAGAATTTGTTATTGTTTTTAATGTAATAACTATATAATAATATGTAAAAGTTAATTTAGCTCAAACTTTTTTAAGGTCTTAACCAACGTTCACATCTATCAAATATTTGATGAAATAAGCCTAACCAATAGTTTTTCATTAAGGTTATTTTTTAATATTTTGTATGTACTCCTGACAAATGAAACCATAAAATACAATACTGATTATGTATTGCATTTTTTAACAGACACATGCCGCTTTTAAAAATAGTTTCTTAAATTTATAAAATATTAAAACAGAAGTAAAATTATGTATGAATTTCTATTTTATTAGGCGAAATTTTCTTTATGTAAATTAGATTACAGGATGTTAATTTTTTCAACGGGCTCAAGTTCAAATCTGCGAAACAACTGTCTATCCCCTCGTTTTCAGTTCCGGCGCAATGCATTGCATATATAGGGGTCATCCCCTGAGTGCTGGTCCAAGATAAAAAAAAAATTAAAAAAAACTGCAAATTATTTTTAGTTTTAATAAATGAATTTGTTCAAATTCTATTTATTTATATTAAGAGTGGAGTATTAAGAATATTTTCTATAATCATCAAACCAGCAGAACGGATCAGTAGTGATTTCGAATCTGCTACGCCATCTTATCAGCATTCTTTGTTAAATTTTTCCTTAAAACAGAAGTTATTGATTAAGCTTATTTTGTCATATATTTGACAGATGTGGACGTAGCTTTATACATCAACTGATTTTTACATTATTTTTTTTTTTTTGCTCTTGTATGTGTTTAGAAAACATTTTTCTTTAATACTAAATATATCATGTTATGAAAGTTTTTTGCGATCAAAATATAAAAGTAAAAGTATAAACAGTCTCACATTATCTGATATTTGTCAAACAGAAAACGAAAGTTCGTCATATCTTTAGATCGCATTCAGTCAGAAAATTTAGAAAGAATAAAATTCTAGCCACTTTTTTCAAAAAGTCGAAAGAATTCCGTCTTTCGTACATTTATATTGAAAAAAAAAAATTATATATATATTAAAAGAAAATTTAAATGTAAATGAACGACAGAAAAAATTTTTTCGACTTCATGAACTAGGCAACAACTAGATATTTTGTAACAATCTGCCTTAGTATGAATGACGTCTATGTGGTCACATCAACAGGACAGCAAAAACAAGTGATAATTTTTTTTCTGTCGAGTTGACGTGATGTCGGCATTCGTAATAAAGCAGAATATTATCAGCTTGCAGTTTTTTGTATTGTAACGGCATTTTAATAACAGAGTGTGTCAGAGCAAACAACAAAAACAAAAGCACTGTCCAGTAGCCGGGGTAAACAGTCTTTCCGAAGTGCCAATAAAAAATAGTTGTACTCTACACAAACTCGAAAATACTCCTAAATACTCGCCCAATTTGCATTTGAACGTACGTAAGTCCGTTTGCAGCGAACACTGATTACCGCCCAAAATGTTACTGTTGTCTAATAACTGTATAAAAAAAGCAACGGATTTATAAATAGTTAGCCAATGCGAATGGTTTCATGCTGTTCCCTGGTTTTTATGTCAACGAAAATCTATCTTTTAAACTCAATTATGGACCCTTTGGAATATCAGCCTATGGCACCTGATGAGCATGGCTTTTGGAAGAACTCTCTCTGTGTTTAATCAAATTATTAATCAATCTACATATTCAAAGTCTATTAAAATTTATTTTTATATAGGTATAACTATTTATATTCCCCCTTATTCCGTAACTATTTGTCAACGTCGCGTCAAGACAACATCAAAAATAGAGCAGTTGCATTTTGGTTGTGGGCACCCATTGATTAATGCTAACAGCCTCTGATTATTCCCTAACGCCTATAAAATAATAAGAGGCTGGTAAAAAGAAATTAAATGCGAAAGAAAAAGAATATGCAGATGTCTTAGTTTTGATATTGTCTTGACGTGGCGTTGACAAAATGTTACAGCATAAGGGAGAATGTCGAAGCCTAATTTATAAAAAAAAAGAAATTTCTTTATAACAAAATTGTTTTTATGTATTAGGTCTTTATATTTTAAATAAATAATAATTTTTCAGAAATTTTTTTAAAAATTTAGTAGATTTTGCAGATTTTACTATAAAAAATTCTGGCAACGCTGCCCGTAGCAACACAATATTTTCAACGCATAAAGGTTACACACAATTCGGCACAAGTGGATATAAAAGCATTTAAATAAAAAAAAAGGTGTTGATTTTTTTTTAAATTGTGTCGTTTTAAAGGATTTTACGCTTAAAAACTCTGGCAACATCGCCTACCCTAGCAACAAAGTTTGTTTAAACTATGAAGTGCAGAGTTCAATATCTAAATAGAAGGATTTAAAAAAAACGTAGACGATTTGCACAATTTTTTTCGTGCAAGTTTAGTAAATTTTAAGGATTTTGCAATTACAAACTCTGGCAACGCCACCTCCCGTATGTTCAACCCATGGAAGATATAATGACATTCGGCAGAGTTCAATATTAAAAAAAATTTAAACAATATATACAAGATTTTGCAAAACTTTCTAAGAATTTCTCGCTTAGAAACTCTGGCAACTCCACTTCCCATAGCAAAAAAGTTTGTTCAGCACATGAAGGGTAAAACGAAATTCGGCAGAGTTCAATATAGAAAAAAAATTTAAATTACATATACAAGATTTTGCAAAACTTTTTCGTGAAAATTATGTCAATTCTAGCAAACTCTGGCAACTCCACTTCTCGTAGCAACAAAGTTTGTTTAACACATTAAAGGTAAAAACAATGCGGCACAGCTAAATATAGAAAAGTATAAGTAAAGAGTAGAAGATTTTGCAACCTTTTTTCATGAAAATTTGGTCACTTTTAAGAATTTAAGGCTTTGAAACTCTGGCAACACCACATTCCATAACAACAAAGTTTGTTTAACCCATGAAGGGTAAAGAAATTCCCCACAGCTGAATATAGAAAAATTTAAATAGAAAATAGAATATTTTACAATTTATGATTAATGATCTTTTTCACTTAGAAACTCTAGCAAAATCGCTTCCCGTAGGAACAAATTTACTCAAGAAGAAGGGTACACCGAATTCGACCAGACCGATTGTAGAAATTTATATATGTGACGCGTAAAATAGAAAGGGAACTAAGTGTAAAAACCGGGTTTGTTCAGGAGAAGATTTAAATACGTGTATCTTTGGTGTACCATCACTTCATAAAACGCCCATATCTCTGGGAGGGAACACTTTTGGGGCATGGTATCGGTTTCATTCGATGCTCAGATGTTGTCCACATCAAAAAAAAAGTGAAAATTGATTTTTCTTTACCCTTAGGTCCCTTTCGCTATGCGCTGTCACATATGTCTTTTTTCAATATTTTATTATAAGTCCAGGGGTCAAATTACCGCATTCGATATCGAACGAAATTTACATACAATTTATATACAAATTTCGAACGATATCGAATGCCGTAATTTGGCCCCAGTATCGATTAAGAACTTCTGGATTGTGGACAGATAATTTCGAATAAACTTAAATTTTTTTAAAATGAAAAATGATTACAAATAAACATAATATTTGTTTGACCCCGACGTGATTTGAACACGCAACCTTCTGATCTGGAGTCAGACGCGCTACCGTTGCGCCACGGAGTCATATTGAACTCTGCTTAGCTTTGCTTTATTTAATGCCAGCCATTGTGGGAATTGTTTTGTATTATTTTTAATTTTTTATATTTTTTAATTATTTTCTTAAAATGTATGCGAATAATTTCTATTTTATTAAGATATTTTTAAATATTTAGTGCCTTTAGTTAACAACGATGATTACTTTCGCTTAGCATTTGTTCGCACACACTTGCCCATGCACACGTATGTATGGGTATACTCAATTTAAACAAACAATATTGCTCATACGTGATGTTCTTTTTTCACAAAATTTATATTATAATATAACTTAGAGCAAGCAAAAGGAATATGTACATATACTACTTCCAAAAAACAATATAATAAAAGTTTTAAATAAATAAATCGATAATAAATGAAGAAAAGTGGTGGCTTTATTGTTGTTTAATTATTAAACACTGTGCAATGGCTGGTTGTGTGTGAATACATTTAATGCATGTTTAATGTGCGTTTGTGTGTTTACATTTTACAAAGCAAACAATTATTAAACACAGAGAATTTTAAACAATAATCACACACAGAATACAATTAAGAACTTTTACGGTTTTAATGACGTGTGTGGTAAGCTGAATGGCTATAGATATTAAAAGTTGGGCGTAAAAAAGCACAAAGCTCTTTTTGTAAATGCCGCCAAGGAAACTTAACACAATCATATAGACGAGAAATGCGAAATATGTAACTATTTTTAAGCTTTTATGAAAATTTCACATACACCCAAAGCAATTTTTATTAGCAAAATTTTTTTATCTTAAGCCTTCTCTTCTCATTAATAAACAATTTGCAATTATTATGTAATATTATATAAATATATAAAAATAAATTTGTTACAAAAAAAAACTGTGACAGCGGTGGGATTCGAACCCACGCCCTTTCGGACTGGTGCCTAAAACCAGCGCCTTAGACCGCTCGGCCACGCTGCCTTGCGGCAATCATGTGCTAACTGTTCCATTTAAGCAGTTGTTGTCCACAAATTATTTAAACAAAAATTTGTTAATAAACAATTAACATACATTTTACTATTTTTATTATTTAATGAAGCTTTTGCCTTGCTTAATTACATTCAATTTATGATTATTAACATGACAGAGCTAGAGTGCTAAAAAAAATTGGCTGCAATATTTATGAGATAAATTTTTTTTTTATTTTAATTTATATTGAGCTTGAGGCTTATTTTTATAAAAATTATTTATTTTATATTTAGTTCAATATTTCAATATCCTCTGTATATCTTTTGTTATTGTTATTGATAAATTATTATAAATAATTTTATCCTGAAGAAGATATCCAGAGGATATCGAAATATTGAACTAAATATAAAACAAATAATTTTTATAAAAATAAGCCTCAAGCTCAATATAAATTAAAATAAAATAAAATAATCAAAGACTGAAAAAATAGAACAATATAAGATAAATTTTTAATAAAACATATTCTTAATATGGGTATTTCAATGGTTGCGCACGTGACAATCGCACGTATTCAACATGAAGAAAATCAAACTAAGAGGCCCAAATATTTTTGCCTTCATTTAGGTTTTTGGGAAGCAATTTTAGAGCTCTTTATTTATTGGAAAGCATGGGTGCTGTAAGAGTCGGGGTCCTGACATATTGGTCAACAAAAGCTGTTGCGTCAAAGTAATTTCTTTTTTAAGTTTTATATATAAAACTTGCTTTAATTTAAAATTTTTATTGAATTCCGTTCCACAGCGCAGATGATATGACAAAATATTATGATTTTAAGGTGCGCATGTGACATTAGAAATACAAGGAAAACAAATTGAAAAATTACAGTTACATTTCTACCGCTTTGCTCTTTTCGCATTTTTTTTAGTTTATTGTTGTTGTAAGCAAACTATTTTGTAATTAGTGCAATCGTAAAAAATGCGTTTTAAAAAATTAACCATTAAAGAGAAAATTCAATTAAAAGTAATCGAAAGCAAGTAACATTAAAATACATTTTACTTCTTAACATGGACTCGGAATAAAAATCCTTGTGGATATAGGACTTTTTTTATATAGAGACAAATTGAGGGAAAAGAATGTGCAATTGAAATTATTGGGGAAATGGATGCAAATTGAGACTTTGAAAATTGTAATAATTTTCAATAAAAAAAATTTTTTTCGGTTTAATTGTGGTAGTCTATATGATATTGCCAGCTACTTGATATGTAAAAAAATTGTATTTCTTTTTTTAATTTTTCATTTCATTTAATATAAGAAGAGTTCACAATTTTAGTAGAAACAGTTAAGAACATTATATAAGGGCCGTGGGAGCGACATCTCACTTTTGTCGTAAATACTTAAAAAGTGCAATAAATTGTATTTTAAATGAAATTTATTTGTTGATGGTTAAATTTCATTTAAAATAAAATTATTATAATATGTCACATAATAAATTTCGTAAAAGTAAAGTAACAGAAAAAAAAAATTTTTTTTGTAGTGATTTTTTTTAATTAATTTTTTGGATTTTCTGGCTCCAAGTTCAACGCTTTGATATAAAAATATATTATTTGCTTATCAAAATTATAAAAAAAAACTTTTAAATATTATGTTGTTTTTTTTTAGAGGTTGGTTTAGTTCTCTTGGGGGAACTTTTTTAACTGTGGCCCGATTCAGCCTATTTACGAACTTGACATTTTTTTAATATTGGACCAGCACTCAGGGGATGACCCCTACATATGCAGTGCATTGCGCCGGAACTAGAAATAAGGGTATAATATTGAGAGGACAGATGAAGAAAGATAGAGAAATTTTTGTAGCTATTGCAAGCTATTACTTCGCTGGCTACTTTTTTGCTACAGAGCCGACAAAGAAGGGAGCTGTGCCTCTGCTCTTTTGTGTTATCACATTCAACTACGCCACCTAATAAGTGGTGATAAACACAATACACATGAGCACTGATGATGAAGGTGTTGCGGCTTTCGAAAACAGCTGTTCTGCTCTGCTGTGTAAGTTGAATAAAACTGAGGTTGACTTTCCTTTGTGCCTTGGAATATTTATCATGTCTTTCTGAGATTTAAAAACAAATTTCGAACAATTAGCCTATGAATCTTAATTCAATTTAATATAGATTTTATTTTATGTTTATTGAATTTTTTTTCGCCCCATATTTGATAGAGTTTCATTTTTCTGAATTATATATGTATATTTTTTTCATTTTCATGTACAACTTTTTACATTATTAATTTCAGTTTAATTAGCTAAAATGATTAAGTTCCCTTCAGTATCCTAAAGTGCGTGTTCTGCCTGAAAAATTGGGACACTAAATAATTTTATTGCCACTTTTGTGAAATTATATTTGTAAAACTTTTTTGCTTCACCATAGAATATACCAAAAATAAATCAACAACTATATTTTTCTTAAAAAAGAATCTATTCAAAGCTTCTAATGCAATTCACCTTAAAACTTATACCACTTTTGTAGAAGCTATCGCTCAAGGAATTATAGAAATATCTACAAAATATAAATTTGTAAATCATAATACACTCGGGTCTCGTTTTATGCGGATTTTTTTAATGCGGATTCGAATTTATGCGATTTTTAAATGAACGATTTTTTTTTAGAATTCCAACAGGTTTTGTAATTTTAGATGTTTTTAGGCTTTACCATGTCTAAAATAAAGCCAAGTTTGCATCACTTATATAAATAGTAGTAGAGTGTCTTGTGTGTGTTATTATTGAAAGAAAAACTGGGGATTCCCCTTCTTATTAGCTGGTGATTTTTTTAATCACGCCATTATAAGCATAGTAGGCCTTGAAACTCATATAAACAAAACCCAACAAGTAAATAATATTCGATATGAATCTATTTTATGATTTTTGAAAATCATTTTCTTTTGTGAGTTCTCAAATGGCTTTTAAAAGTCTTTACATAAGATACGAGGTTTGAAACTTTTTAAAACTGTGGTTGAAGTCTAATGACGATTTGGTAAAGCACCAATGAAATGCATCTAGACATTGCTTGACCACCAACAAATAAATTTCATTTTGTAAAATAAATATATATTTGTTGATTTTTTTATGCGATTTTGTTTTGATTTTTTAACTAAAATTTGAATTTATGCGATTTTTCGGAATTTTGGAACGAATCATTAGTTTTTATATGAAGCTAGAGTATCGTTTTATGCGAATTTGATTTATGCGATTGTTTTTGGAACGCATCTATCGCATAAAACGAGACCTGAGTGTATTAAACTAAACCCATAAATATTGTTAAATGCCTACTTTCAATCAAAAAAAAAAGTTAAATAAATAAAGCAAAAAGAAAAGCAACGAGAAGCAACCCTTTATGCAAATTATCAAAGTTAGCACGAGCAATCACCTACGAATTATATTCTTATTTTTCAAAACATATTTCCATAATGCCACCACCCTGCTGTGCTTAAATGTCATTGTTAATAAATATTTGAAGACGTTTATTCAAATTTGTTATGCACGATTAACTAAAATGCCGCAACTAAAAAACGAACTAATAAGAAAACTGATAAATGTTTACCTTTTAAAATTATTGCTTCTGAGTAAAAAAAAAAAAGTTCTACAACTGTAAGCAAAACAACAACAACTTGTGGACATTAATTGTATTCAGCAGGCTGTACTATCGATTCTATCAATTTGGTGTCATAAAGTTTTACATTAAAAATTAAAGAAGCTCCCCCGTGTTCCTTAATTCATACTGTTCGTTTTTATTCAGACAGCAAAGCTAAATTCTTTTGACATTTTGTTTGTGTCACTACATAATTATTCATAACTTTTACTTAAAAAGCAGAATTTCCTAACAATAAACAATAGGAAATTCCTTTTTCGTTACTTTCTCTATTAATTAACATCAAACGAATTTGTTTGGTTTATAGTTCTCCATTGACAAAATAATTGAAAGTTTAATAAAAGCTCTCAAATTTTTATTGATTTTTTAAACAGCAACAAAACTAATGACCAAATACCAGCAACAACTTTATTAAGTTGAACGCATAAAATTCCACACACACACACACTCTGCTATACATATATTTGTAACAATCTTAAATAAACAACAATTTTTATTCCATTTTGTTTTGCTTTTGTTTTTTGTTCTAATCGGTCACCATATTTTTCAGGTTTAAGTTAGTACTTTTGATTTAAAAGGTCTAATTGGTTTAAGCAATCGCTAAATCTGCTATTGCACAATCGACTAACGACTAGGGAATGTTAAATTTATGTTTTATTTTTTCTTCCTTTCCTTCTTTCTTTATCAATTATTTTATTTAGTTCTAGATAGTGTCTTTTTCCCTCCCCTAGCATTACCGGCAAAATCAATCGCAAAATTTCCCGCGTTATTCATTCACTTAAATGAAGCATTCACCAAAAACATTACACCTTTTCAACTGTGCCCCTTATATGGTGTTCAAACATGCATTTTTAATTGAGTCAATTTACACTTTATTGTCACGATTATCTTCCTCTTTCACATATACAAAATTTAGTCATTTCAATTAACGTATGACATTTAAAAGTAAACATTTTTGATATTCAGGTTCAAATCTGGGATCTTTTTTTTTAATTAAATAAATTTTTTTTATATTTTAACTAATAAATTTTATGTCAATTATTTTACTTCAACACGGCTCGACACATTTTGTTTGTTTTTATTTTTACTTTTCCTACATTTTATTTGCCAAGTCTCGACTAACTTTATGTAGTGAATTGTGTTTTGCTTACAAAACACAGTGCTGCATTTGTTATTTTACTCATTATTATAACAATTAAGTGTTAATTGAGCAATCAATTATTTATAATTTTATACGGTTAATTGAGCTCAATAATAGACATTAATGTGGTCTTAATAATCATGTCGCAGCTTACAAAAATTCAAAAAATTATTTCCTTCTGTATAAAGATTGTTTATTGGATTTTCCCCCGGTTTAATTATTTGCTTTCCCGGAATCAAAAGAGGTTCTTGTTTAATTCAAATACTCCTATTGATATCATTTCCTTGTGATTGTCATTTAGAAGGACGAAACAATTTCTTTTTTTCTTTTTTTTTTTTTTTTGTTCTTGGATCAGCACTCAGGGGATGACCCGTACATATGCGATGAATTGTGCCAAAACTAGAAAAACTGGTTGTGGGAAGGAGTATAGAGGGAGTAGTGTTTATGGACGTTCGATTAGAACCCCAAGTTAGAATTGGCAGGAATAAATATATAAATACATAAAAAACCGATGAATTTAACGGAAGTCACCGGAAATAAAACCAAAAATATTTATTATAAAAATTAAAGAATCAAAGAAACAATTAAATTATTAACAAATTTTAAAATCCATTTTCAGTATTTTATACAAGGGTAATACTGCTTACTGATCTAATATATTTTCAAAAATTATTTTTCCTTAAGATTTCGAAAAAAAAACCTACTATTATTTCTTTATTTCAATTTTTATTATTAAGAGAATAATTTTTTATTCAGACTCAAGTTCAAATCTGCAATCTGCAAATTATTTTTTACAGAAATTTTTATTAAATCAAGTTATTTGATTAAGAGTGGAATCTTAGTCTTGCGTTAGCTTCTTCAACCGAAAAAAAAGAAAGGAGAATTATCGAATTTCGCGGAAATGCCGCCTCGAGCATTTGTTCCAGTTTCAGCTGGCAAAAGTCCCTAATATTTTTGTGGGGCAGAGAATAAAAACTGAAACGGTTTTGGTTATATGAAAAATAAATCCTAAAAATATATCCCGCATACTTTCCTTTTTCTTTTATTACAAAATGCCCCTTTAATAGTGTGTCAATAATTCGATCACCGCCATCAGCACAACTTTCACTTATTTCATTTTTGTCAAGTCATAATATTTTATTTATATTGTAGAGCGTCTTTTTGTCTTGTATTTGTTTGAGCCACATTCAAATTATTTGTCGCCATAACAATCAACACAAATATTTGAAAGTCAGGTTGTACATTTTATGTCAAATAACTCTGGCGAACAGATACAAGTGTATGACCGTGGTTGTGTTTATGTTTGTGTGAGTCAAAATTTTTATTTGTACAAAAAAAGTAAATAAAAATAAACCTAGTGAACGGCTATTTAATGTGACAAACAATATAAACAAAAAACAACTCTCGTTAGAAAAACATTTCTTTTGGTTTTTTTTATTAGTCTGATGAAAGTTGGAAATACATTTTCTTTTTTTTTATATTTTATTTTTCTATTTTTACGTGGTTTTATTTTTTTATTTTTTTGCACAAAAATTTTGCAATTCACAAGCGTTCATGGGAAGTTGTGTTAAAACTTTAAGACTGTGATTGCAGTAAGGAATTGCGAAAAAGAGTGGCCATTAATATATATAATTTATATAAAACGGGAAAATGAAATAAATGTGTATATAGAAAGAGCAACAGTATGGCTACATTTTATTTAGAATTGCAAAAAAAAATCTTTTTCGAAATATATTTAAAATAACACAATTTTCGAAATAAAATTGTTGGTGAAAATTTATTATTTGCGAGGGTAAATAATCGAAAATTGATTATAAACGCAGTACAAAAATTATATCGCATTAACTTTTGTGACGCTTATGGCTCGATATATAAACCACGGCGTATACGTGTTTTATGACATTTTAGTTTATGAATCTTTTTTGTTCTTTTCTTGAAAGTGTGCAAAGTTTTGAAAATATTCTAAAATAAATAAATGAAGGATAAAGATTTAAATTAATAATTTCTACAAGATGTGCCAAAAGAAATCAACCTATTGGAAGATGCTCTTATTTTTGCAAATGGCGGCCAATGTCAAATCTGTTTTGACATTTGTGAACTAGACATATGTAGAATACAAGTGACCAAGCGATGGAGCGTTATACTCCCCATCCTTAATCTCCAGGACGAAGTCGACCAAAATCATAATGAGCGATCAGGCTCATTTCCACCTAAGCGAGTACGTGAACAAGCAAAACTATCGCTTCTGGGAGACCGAAAATCCACGAGTGATGCACGAGGAGCCATTACACCCGCTCAATGTGACTGCATGGTGCGCTGTTCACGCTGGAGGAGTCATCGGATGACTTCTTTTGACCCTCCTTATAGTAATCAAGATATTTAATGCATTTTAATATTCGGCTCTCTTGTGACCTTCAAAACGATTTTGAGATTCCACGTACATAAAATAGAAGGCAGGGCATATTTTAATTATTTATATCGCTGCAGTAGTCTTTTCTGAGACTTTTAATTTAAAAAAATTGGAATTGACTATCAACAAACATTCCGTTTGCACTACAATATCGAAATTTTACCCGATGCAGCAGAGCTCATGGCATTTGCAGGGATCATCTCCCGAGTGCACGTTTAATTGAAACAAAGACGGCAGGCACGAAAAAAATTAATGGGGTAAATGTGCAAATTCAAGAGCATTTTTTTTCTTCATTTATTACTATTTAAATTTTTATTCGTTCAATCCAAATAATAAAGCGTCATCCAACAGAGACTTCTCAACTTTCACCGTTGATAACAGCCATCTTGTTGAAGCTCTATGTATCAAATGTAGTAGTCAGTTACTCAATCTGTTTTACAAAATCATCAAAATAAATTTATCAAAATAGATGTTCTTTTCGGATAACATCCCGCTCAAATTTTATCAAAAAATCTTGTTCAGCGATGAGGCCTATTTCTGGCTGAATGGGAACGTGAACAAAAACAAAATTGTCGAATTTTGGATGATACTAACCCATTATTGACACGCCAGAGCGTCCAATGCATTTAAGGTTTAGGATTTAGGTCGAGCGGCTGTTCGGTTCACAAGTCTTTAAAAACGATGTTGGCTAGGCCAACCGCGAATACTATAGGGCGATGACTATCAACTTCGTTTGGCTATCTGGACCCCAATGACGTGTCGTCTTCTCACATGGAGGTCATGTGGGTGCTTTTGGCAGAAGTAGTAGAACACGAGACTATGAAGCGGAGGGTCGTGAGTTCGAGCCCGCGCTGAGTCATGATATATTGTGTTGAATTCTTCTGATCTGCATTAGTGAATGGGTGTGTTAGTTGTTGCCAGCATGTTTTCACTGATGAAGGCATATATCACTGGTCACTGCACATAATTGGCAGCGACTGACACTATCATGTACTAAAAAGCAGAGTAATAACGTCCTGTAACAAAAAATTAGAAGACGGAGTAAAAAGGTTGAAATGGCTAAAAAAAATCCCCTATCTTCTCCTCATCTTCTGGTCCGAGATAAAAAAAAAATGTACATTTGCCACTGAAATTATACGATTTGACCCTCTTAGACTTTTTCTCACACGGTTTTCGCTGTAATCAAAGCCACCATAACCCATGCCATCGGTCATAAGCATAGAAAGTTGAACATTTAGGATACGCTTAAGTCAGAGAAGCCGTGGCGGACATTTGAATGATACTGGACCCCACACTTAATGGCATCAAAGGGTCTTTCAAATGAATAAAAAATTTCGATGCTATCTCACACACACTTTCTTTTATTTATATTTCAAAATAGGAAACTTTAAATGAACGATCCTTTATTTACTACTCGTCTAGAAAACTTGTCTACAAAAACACTAATTTCTCCACTTAATAATTCAACCCGTCAATTATCACTTTAACACATTTTTATTTTTCTTATCATTAAGATTTATTTTTATATATTTCGTTCTTCTTTAATCTATTCTTTAGCTTTAAAGCGGCATGAGATGGCAAAAAAAAAAATATATATGTAATAAAATAAAAAATCAATTTTTATAATCCATTTAAAGGTAAAAACATCTTAGCAACCTGTACAAACTTGTCATATACAAAGTCTGTTGTACACTGGTCAACATGTAGCAATAATAACAATAATAATAAAAATATAACAGCTACAATTACAATAATAATTACAACAACAAAGAAATAATACTGTTGCTGTCAGTCAGCTGCAAGCAACAAAAACAGTAACAAACATTTCGACAAATTCAAAAAGTGTACTGAACGACTAGTGTCTAACCTTAAATAATTGAAGAGCCAACTGACATCAAGTCAAAAAAGAACAAAAACAACAACAACACAACAACATTTGGACTCTTAACAAATGCATGTGTTCGTTTGTGTAATGGACAGAGTGACTGATTGCCAAATAGAAATAATTTAAGGAATAAAAAATAAAACACACTCATACACACACACACATAAACACATAACCAATCAACCGAAAAAAAGAGAATAAGTGGTGATTGAATTGGCGGACCGTTTGTATAGAATGGGAAAAAAATAATAAAAAATAAAAATACAATCGACCTAAAATAAATACATACATACACACACATACAGATGCATATGTAATCAAACACTAATACAATCATAATTAGTTACTTATACAAACACACTAACAACAACACTTTATACATAAAAGAAGATATGTACATATATAAAGCAAAAACAAGGTAAAATAAACTATACAAGTCTAAATAACACAATACAAATTAACTAAGGACACAACGCCTGTAAAAGAATGTATTCTTTTTTTATTCCTTTCACACGCCAGTGCAGCTGATAATTAAAAGAGCTAATTTTAATTGAAAATATATTTCTAACTTAAAAAAAATGGAATATTATTAAGAGACAAAACTGAAGATACCATTTCCATTAAGTTGACTCCTACAAATATGTTACATTCGTTGCACATACAAATCTCATATGTATATAAATATACTGTCCACTTTTTTTGTGGTACATTTTTAAACACTTTATTGTGGCCTAATATAAATAAATTATATATCATTTAAAAGGTAATTTTGTGTAGATATGGACAACATATTTAATAAAATGTATATTTACAATATAAAACTGAAATAAGAAAAAGTTTTCTATTTTAATAAATTTTTTCCATTTGGTTTTTTACTTCAGTTACCCTAATTTGAAGAATAGGTTGCATAACCACGATATTTTAACTGCAATTAATATCAATTAATAGAATTTCCACCACCGGGCGACCCTACTGTTAATAAATGTAACAATTCCATTGATTTCACTCCTTTGCAAAGCTTTTTCGGCATTTGAAACACAACACAAAGAACAACAAACACACCATGGAATATTGTTAAATACATTTAAAACAAAAAATTAATGCTTTTCTAGTCACTTTCAGATACATTTTCACTCTATTGATAATGTTGCGTGTGTGTGTGTGTGTATGTTTGTGTTGGTAAACAAGTGATTGTATTGAATTTCATGCCATACCATTTTCTATGTCTGTATATTTTTCTTTTGTAGTTAAAATGTAACTTGTCTGGTTAATATTTGTGAAATTTTACTTCATTGTTAAATGAAACGTAGATCGTGAAACATTCAACGAAGAAAGAGAAATTTATACAAATTATTTATTTATTAAAGTTTTACAAAACGACTAGAATATGTAGCAGCTTAGCGTGTTGCTAATGAAATGTGAAGCCTATTAAAAGCGAAATATAAAACAAAAATTAAAATTCATGGAAAGCAATAAAATAAAAAGTTCATAAAAGTTTATAGCAAAAAATTGGAGAAAAAAGCAAAAATATATTTTTTTACCTTCAGCTGAATAAAACTATAGATCGCGGCGAGATTAAGCGAATTGTCGGTATAAAATAAGCGATTATTTACAACAGTGCGGGAGAGTGATAATAAAACTTTAATTAAATTAAACTGAGATTTTATAGCAGTAACCAACACACACACACACACAACAATATATAGCATTCCGCTTTTTTATTATGGCAGCAGGAAATAAAACATGAAAATTTGTGAAATTAAAAATTAAATATTAATGGAAAAAAAAACAGTTGGCCAACTAACTTAAAGCCAATCGCATATACAATTTAAAACTAAAAAAAGAAAAACCGTTCCTGACCAACATGTAAATTTGAACAACTGCAAGCAAAGTGTATGTGCGTTTAATTTTACTTTTCAACTTTCAACACAAGCTCATTCCTTTTCAGTTTGTAGCTTTTTAGATATTTTTTAAATAGTTTATTTTAGCGCTACTTTTAATTTATATTATACATTAACTACACGTCAGATAATCAAATCACTTTTATTTTTTAATCCTTTCTGTCACCAACTCACTGTTGTTCACCGTTTAATACACCAGCTGCACTTGCACACAACATACAGTCACCGGAAATTGTGAGTTCAGATGAAAACCTAATTCGAAGCAACTGATTCAAAATAAGTAAAAGTGCCGCTATACCAAATATTATTTACCCTACACCACCGTATGCCTGCAATCTATGCATACATTCATTCCAACCCAGCAACCAGTTGTTTCATCTTTCTGATATTCAATACAATTTTATTTCTTTTAAAAATCTAAAAAATGTTGGATTACCAAAGAAAAAAATTAGTTTTGTTAGGGGCCTAATTTTGTAAATCACTTTGTGTTAGTGAAATTTATAAGCACATAAAAACAAATTTCAAATATTTTCGCTCCCTTTGCTTCTATTTGTCAGACAAAATTTTGAACAAGCTGATAGGCCAAGCAACGCCCGAATTTCTGTACGTTTGTTCGGTGAACAAATTGTGTACGCAACAAAAACAATTTTCTCATAAATGTGTTGTTTTTCAAAAAAGATTTTAACAAAATTGGGGACTTAGTTACATTAATATGCCAAAAAAAACTGTCTGTCTTCTTGGCTTTTCTGAGTTTTAAAATCTCTTTCAAAAACCTCAAATATATTTTCATTTTAAGTGCCAAAAAAAGTTTCAGTTACCCAGCCCTGGCATAGTCTTTTTGACTTTATTTGTTTTTAAACACCAATTTAATTATTGGCGAAGTAAAATAAAGTTTTAATTAACTAAAACAAAAATTAGTATCATTTAGTTGCTTGTTTATGCCAAATATTAATTTAAATTTCCCAGCTCTGGAAGCGTATTTTGGATTTGACTAATTTTCAATAGCAATCAATTTACAATATTATTGTATTCTGATATTTTTAAGCTTAAGGTCTCTTTATTTTAGTTTAATTTTTAATTTCAATATTTCGTCACTCCTTTGTGTGACGAAATATTTATTTTATTAATTAATTTCCTGAAGAAGTCATTCAAAGGAGTGACGAAATATTGAAATTAAAAATTTAACTAAAATAAAGAGACCTTAAGCTTAAAATATCAGAATACAATAATAATTAAAAAGAGGTCAAGAAACCAGAAGAATTTAACAATCAATTTAAAACTATTTTCAAATTCTCTAACTTTGCTGATGCCTTCAGAAAATCAAACAGTCATCGTTTATCCGACTTCCCCATTCATAAGCACCCACAAGAAATAACTTTATGGGATCGCATATTAATATTATAGAGATCACACACCCTATTCCATTTCACCATTTTTTTAGTGAAGGGTATAAAAGAATTTTTTCATTTACATTCAAAAGTATTTCGCTACAGAGAGGCGGCCCAGCAAAAACAATCACTATCTTACACAATTGTTTATTCAATTCGCAAATAAATCTAGCAGAAATTCGAAAGACTTTAAAAAAAATCACTCGTTGTACACACATTTTTTCATTTATTACAAACAAAATTTGACTGCGTTCACACTAGTCAAATATATGTCCAAAAAAGTGTAGCCAGTAAATAAATAGTAGAAGTAATGGCGCCTTTATACACTGGCAGCATCAGCGGTCCTTATTTCTTTCGAAATAAGTCAGGAGTTGCCGTTACGGTGTATGACGGGGACTAACGAACCATGCCGACTGGTTTTTTTTTTTCAAAAATTTATCAGTTAAACTTGACAACATTTGTTTCTAAGGGCACTGCTACACGTTCTATATATATTGTGATATTTGGATCGCGATCCATTTTAATGGATTGATGGATCACGAGCGTATGCTACATGTTCAATATTTATCGCGTCAGTATTTACGTTATTTTTGTGCTGTGCGGATCATTTATTAAAAAAATATCGCGAGAAAACAAAAAAAGAAAGCCTTAACCGACGAGTCCCACAATTCCGGCAATGTCTGCAAATTAAAAATGAAGTAAGATTTTAGAGGCTAATTGTTCGAAATTTTATTAAAATTAAATTTAATTTAATTTAAATCTCAGAAAGACATGATAAATATTCCAAGGCACAAAGGCAAGTCAACATCAGTTTTTGTTATTCAACTTACACAGCAGAGCAGAACAGCTGTTTTCGAAAGACGCAACCCTTTCATCATCTGTGCTCATGTGTATTGTGTCTGTCACCACTTATTAGGTGGCTTAGTTGAATGTGATAACAGTTCCTATTTACACAAATTTTATTGTGAAAAAGGATACGAGAATTGTATCAACCTGATGTTAACATGTTATTGTTATAATACCCGTGTTACCGTTTGATTATTTTTTCTTCATGTCCCATTTTTCTGAATTTTTTGTTCCATTATACCTAAGTCAAACTTTTTTGGTTTGACTTTTTATACTTAAGTACATGTGAACGTTTTCCCAATTTTTTTATTATTGGTAGCTCAAGCCATAGCATAAATTTGTATGTAGTAAGAATTTTAACGAACATTTTATATTTCTATATTAAAATGAATTAAGATTTTAGAGGCTAATATTAATTTAAATCTCAGAAAGACATGATAAATATTCCAAGGCACAAAGGCAAGTCAACAAAAAAAATTTCGGACAATTAGCCTCTAAAATCTTAATTCAATTTAATATAGAAATATAAAATGTTCGTTAAAATTCTTACTACATAAAAATGAAGTCTTTTAAAATAATTTTTTAATTCCGATTCCACCGACAGAACCCATTCGCTTTCGCTATCTTCTGCCATTGTGCTTTTAAAACAAACTTTACACAAATGTAATAAACTTTTTTACTTTTTGTTAGTTAAATTTTTTGCACTGCGTCTTTTATTTTATTTGTTTTATTTCAATTCTTATTAACCCTTAATAGCCTGATTTTTTCTTTTGGCCGGAAAAAAAATCAGTGTTATAAAACTTGCAATTCTAAACATATTTTACTCTACAACTTTCTTCGCAATTTCTATTTACCTGAAAAATTTAACAAATGCCTGGTTGGTTGATAGCGGGACCAGTGGGCTATTAAGGGTTAACGTATCGCGATCTAATATCATGAAAATGCTACACGTTCAATATTTATCACGCGATCCGCGATCCGCGATCTGGATTTCATATTTTAGGCCATTCTGCGATATGGATCGCGATCCATTAATACTGCATGCTACACTTTCAATAAATATCGCGATACCGTTCTGCTAGCTTGATGATCATAAAAATATGCTAAATATTCCACTCTTAATAAAATAACTTGAATTTAATGAAAATTAAACAAATAATTTTCAGATTGCAGATTTGAACTTGAGTCCGAATAAAAAATGATTATCTTAATAAAAAACTTTAATTAATAAAAGAAAAACATTAACAAGTGAATATTTAACTGCCCTCCTCAAATACCACGGATACTCGCATCTGCGTTCATATTTAAAAGACTCCAAACAGACAAAACCATCAAATGAAAATGCCACAAAGTAAAAGCGCCGAAAAATCACTATATTCTTCATAAGAATGAATCACTTGCTATGAACTAAATTACACATTCTATGGAAATTTCCATACTATAGAACTCAAACAACGAAACCAGCTTAGAAAGTACTTAATAAAGCCGTAAAAAGTCAAGGGCTTTGGTTTTTTGCTGAGCTCGTTAGTTAGAATTTCGGACTTGCAACAATTAAATACACTTTTTTCCAACATTCTTTACCCACTAGCATTTAATATAAATTTTAGTTTTATTTACATTTAATTTATTTGAAACTTAGTCCACTTATTTAATTGCTAATCTTCTCTCTTAACCCACTTTCTTTTCCATTTTTTTTGTTTGCTTTTTTTTTCTTTTTTGCTTACAAAACAAACCAAACGCCCGTATAATTATGTTTTTGTTTCTGTTATACTTTGACTTTGTTTTCTTTACATCTTTTTGTTTTAGTTTAATTTTCTTTTTTTATATTAAAAAAAAAGTTCTTTAATATTGTATCACAACATGTGTTTTTTGTTTCGTATAACGATTTCTTTTCATGCATTAACATATGGGTATACAAATACACATATAAGCACACGCACACACATACACACACACACACCACACAAGTGTTTGTTAACATTTGGGTCATTTGTTTGTGTAAATATTGTGCACATGTTTATTTATTAGTGTGTGCACTTCTACATTGACCTTGAAATCATTTTACAAATTACTTGTGATTATTGGCTTTTAAGCTGTTTTCATATTCTTAACTTAATTTCTTCAACGCTATATATTTTCTTATCATACAATAGACACAACGAACAGTACACTACATTAAAATAATTCATATTTATAATCGGGCGTAAAAATTTTTAGCAAAAATTTAATGGCATGGGCCTACCGACATGTCAACATTTGCAAAATCTTCTCTACTTCTCTACTTCTTTGCTTATTTACTATTTTCATTGGTTTTTAATGCTCTGGGGCGTTTGGGATGTGCAGCATCATTCACATCTTCTCGGGCCGCTTTGAAAACTGTTACCAATGGTAAACATTTGTCTGACTCAGGGCACAGTCTCCGTATGCCATTGTCAACATTTAATTTTGACTAAATCAATTCCATTTTTTATTTAAAATCGCCGAACACACAAAACACTTTCAACTTTTATGCATTCCACAAACAGGCTAAATAGCTGAAACTGTAAGCATGAGATCGAGACGACTGTACCCAAATATATAGCGAATGTACCCCAAAATAATAGCTAATGGAATGTCCTTAGTCCACGAAAATTCAAAATGTAGTTTAGTTTTTTGAACAGATCTCGTACCTGAATCCAGATACAAACAATTCATCGATCATCATGATTGTAACATCATGCTTGAAAAAGTTTTATTCTCGTATTATTATATAAAAATTCCCAAATTAGCCCAAATTACAGCAGTTGATATCGATTGAAATTTCTAAAAATAAATTAAATGGAAATTACGGTCGATGTCAAATGCCTTAAATTGACCCCAGGATACTAAAGTTCCTGTAATAATGGCGTACTAAATAAAAACAATAAAAAAGGTGCTTCTTTAAGAAATGATATATAAATTACCGAAAATGCTTAGGCTAACAAGACATCAAAATAAAAAAGGCATAGTTATCGACCCAATATCAGTCATTAGTACATATCACTTTTATACAAAAAAAGAACCAGACAAGATAACGTTTCAGGTATAATATTTTTCAGGTCGAAAAAAAGTGCATGTTTCTATAGAAAATTGTGTTAATGGTTTTTGCCCTTGTTCCTTGAACTATTTGTCACATTCGTCTTAATTTAATATTACAAATCTAAGCCTACAAATCTTAATTGAATGTAAAATGTAGCATACTAAAAAGACAAACCAATATCCACATAAATTTTAGGAATTCATACCAATTTCAATGACTACTTCAGTAACGCAACGAATATTTCCATTAATGTTGTAATATTATTTATATGAAGTCTTATATAACATACACTTAGTTAATATAAGCGCCACAGTCGACTGAACTCCATTAATTATTTTTCTAATGTATTTTAGCATACGTAAACATATATATGCATGTATGTTTCATTTATGTGGAGAAATTGTAGTGCCTGCTTTCAAAAATTATGTTGCTATAATAATTTTAGTCAACCACACAAAGTGTATTATTACCAAAAATATCCGATTTTTTGATCGCGTTATGGCTTAGTTACCCTGCGCCTTTTCCTTTTTATATTTTATAAATTGATTTATAAAATATTTTGTAAACAAATATGTGAATAAAAATATCCGAAAAAGTTTAATATGGTTTTTACATATTAACTGTAGAATTTAATATGCAAACGATTTTGTGTTGAGTATGACAAACATTTTATTCACTTGCAAAAATATTACTCATACGCGTCAGTACTTTATAAAGTATTTTGTAAATAAATACATAAAAATATCCCAAAAAGTATGCTATGATTTTTATATATTAACTGTAGCATTCAATATGCAAACGATTTTGTATTGAGTATGACAAACATTTTATTCACTTGCAAAAATATTACTCATACGCACTCAGTCACGGTGCACTCATTAAAGAGCCAATCTAAGGTATGCAATAGTTATTGTAATAGTCTTTTATTAACTGCCACCCAAACTGAATATGTATTTAAAAAAATAATCTGAAACTTTCTGGTTTTATTACTTCTTGGAAAAATCGAGTTTTCAACACATTTCGGAGTTCCTATGAAGTTTTTCTGGCTACTACAGAGAGGCCGTCATTATGTCTATTTCTGTGTATGTAGGTATGTGTGGCTTTATGTGTGCGGCTGTGTGTTTGTGTGTATGTCCCGCTTATAACTTTTGAATGAACTTTCGAAAAATATTGAGTAGATAAGAAACAAATCTATTCTTGACATTTAAAATTCAAGTCCAGCGCCACTAACCGTGTCAAATTCATGGAATATGGTGCACCAAAATATTCAGAATAACAGAACCTTTAAAAAAAAATCTGAAATTATATATCTGATAGATAAGTGTTCAAACGAACCTAGCGGCGTATCAAAGACTTCCATCAAATTTAGATTTTCTGTGCACTGTAACGAATTCCGACCGATCGGTTTTGGAAAAATTTTGAAAAACAAAACTAAGAAAAAAATTGTTTCCAAAAGAGTTTTTTTAAAACAACTTTTAAATAACTCTATCGATCTATTCCACCAACTAATGAACTTTTCACATTTAAAAGCGACGTCGATTGCTCTAACTGGGTCAAAATCAGTTGATGCGTTCGTGACATATTGTAAACGATAAAATGCATTAAAAATTGCATTTTTTTTTCTTTTACCTCTAAAATTATATATGTGATCAATTAGTGTTCTCAATTCGTTTACAGGATTCGAAGAACTACATCAATCACCGCTTAAACGGTGGTCTGACTCTTTCAAAATTTATATGCAGCAGTTTGAAAATTAAATAATCATGTATGTGCTATGAATCGCACGATTATCGAATCACATGCGACTTGGAAAACGCCAATTTCTTTTGAACGATTTTGAGCGATTGCGAACTCCAGCACACCAATTTTGTGACTTCAAATCGAAAATGCTTTCTTTCATGCTATAAGCGATTTCCATCACATGGCCGAATAGCAGTTTTTAGCGGTTAAAATTAGGGGGAAGTTGCAGGGATGGCCTTTAGGGTTAAACGTTTTCCATATTTTTTTTATGAAAGAATAAATGGAAATTTTCGTAAAAGCTTAAGAAAATTTCACTTTCGCCTTATGTTTTTTTTAATTAAAAATATTTGAAACAATGACTGCTTAATGTTATTATTATTATTATTATTATTATTATTATTATTATTATTATTAAAACTGGAATTGATTAGTCTGGCTTAATTTTACATCTGTGAATTTATAATTTATTTTTTTTTTTAAGAATTTGTCTTAAATATAAAAATTTGTATTTAAAGTAAAATAATATACTAAAAACCACATTCAAATATTCTCCTTCATCGGTACTGTGACAAAAATTCATGGGGGAACTAAGAATTAAAATGCCTACAAATAAATTCATTATCTTTTCCACTTACTTCATCTGTACTGTCAAAACTATGAACGCCTTTCATGCATTCTTCAGTAGGGTTCATAACCCGACTGACGTTCCAAGTAAAATAATGGAAAGTTGATGACAATTTTAATAATTCTGGTCTTATATATTATTTAATATTTTCGTGTTACTTGCAAGTGTCTTCTTAACTGGAGAATAGTAATTGAAAAACTATTCTGATTGTCAATTATGTATTTGCTTTATTTTATTTCTACCATTAATTCTTACAATTGATAATGTGTTTTATTGGAAAAAGGAAACTCACTAGTTTATTTTGGTTTTCCATTTCGTTTTTTTTTTAGCTTCAGTCGCTTTAATAGAACAACCACAAGATTATCGATATACAATACGACAGGGAATTGAACTAAACATTCTTTTATTATTCAAATAAATTATTTATTGTCATTAAAAAATTTCTTCAGCTGTTATTATTACATAAAATAAAGCAATTGCTCAGCCATTAAAATGATATACATTAAGTAGATTATTTCCATGAGATACAATTATAATATATATATTTAATTAAACATTAAGCAGTTATTGATTACAATGTGGAAATCTTAATGTCAAACAATTAATGACATATTTTCAAACAGCTGTCATGAAATGTGTTAGCCAGTAATCATACAGTCCAATAAACTGATTTGTCTAAATGTCTGCTTACACAAATCATGACAATAGAAATGTGTGTGAAAACTAACACTTGATTTATTAGTTCAGCAATAAGCAAAGAGTAGACGAAAACAAGACTGCGAAACACATTTGAGTGGAAAACGTATGAGAAATAATAAAACTTATAGGACTTCCAAGTGAAATACAAGTCTTAGAAAACTTTAACAATGTAAAGCAATTGATCACGTTTCATGCGTAAACTATATCATCAATTTCTTACGATTTGTTATTTTAAAATTTTTTGGCAAATTTTCAAAATATAAAGAAGATAATGTATGAATTTTTATTTTAATAGTGAACCTTTATTTATGTGAACTGTAATACAGGATGTTAATCCTGTGTGTCAATGCCTGTTGAGAAAATTAACATCCTGTAATACAATTTACATAAATAAAGGTTCACTATTAAAATAGAAATTCATATATGTTCATTGCAAATTGTTAACTAAAATGCAATTCCTTGAACATAAATAACAAAAAGCTTTAGATATCAGCAGCCGATGGCTCTGGGAAAAGCGAAAGAGATATATGGAATATTGGGAATATTAATCGTCAGGGTTGGTGAATTTCGTACGAACCAAAAAGTAATAACTTTTAAAAATGAATGTGAGAACTTCTCATATTCAATTTTCGTTAAAAACATTGACTAACTAGCACCACTTGCAAAAGTGGACAAAAATTGAACAAAGAACGCTGATGAGATGGCGTAGCGGCCTTGAAATCAGTTCTGGTCCATTCTGCTGGTTTAATGACTATGAAAAATTGTCTTAATAGCCCCTATTATGAATGACGACATCGACGCCGTATCAAGACGACAGTAAAAAATTATCGCTTGTCCTCTCTTTGTCGACAGCAAGTGACTACTATTGACATGTTCTATCGATATTATATGCCCTAGAGAATGCTAAGAAATTTGTCAAAGGTAATTAACTGTTATCGACAACTTGTAGACGAGGATAAATTTTTACTGTCGTGTTGATGTGACGTCGGCGTCGCCATTCATAATAGGGCCGAATATTCCACTCTCAAAAATAAATAGAATGTAATCACGTTTATTTATTAAAATACAAATAAAAATAATTTGCAGTTTCGCAGATTTGAACTGATAGAATATAAACAAGATAATTTGTATTCAATGAACACATAAATTGTTTAAGCATTACCTTCAGATTTCCGTAATAAATACAAGTGAACGATTGAGTCGCTTCAAAATAATGTGTCACAAAGTACTTGACACAAAATATGATATCACTTATGTTTCAGTTGACAAAAGAATTTCTATGGCGACATATTTCTCACAATGAAGCACTGGTTAGAATAGCTAAAGTTTAATACAGGAAACTATTTGTTCCTTTATACATTTTGGGAAGTCTAACTGCCTGCTTTTTTTTTGTAAATAAAATAAAAACTTTCGTTTTGGAATTTATATTGAAAACACAATAAAAAAAACATCTAACAAAAATTTTAATTTTATTTACAAACGCAGGCAATTAAGCAATTCTTCCAAAAGAGATATAGTAGAGTGATAAGCAAACATTCAGTGTAACTGTGTGCCAGGTAGGTAGAGGAGGTAGGAGGAGGTGCATACATTTCATATATTTACGTACATGCTTTTATGTTGTTATTTTTATGGAGCCAAAGGCAATATATATAATTTATGCACAACATATTTTTTTGTAGGTTAAGGTAAAAAAAGCACGCACAAATGAGTAAATAATAGTTCGCTAAATGATAAATGAATTAAACACATGTTTAAGGGCAACTTTACAAGAGTAGCATGTGGTTGTCCTCCCTGGAGTACAAATTTACAACAATTACCGCCATAACAAACGCCGTACTCACGCCTTTTCTTATCACCCTTTCGAACAATAAAATTTAGTTATTTTTTAAACCCTCTACAATTCACTTTGTCAATCCGTGGGTAATGCAGAGAAATAACCCTCTCAGATCCCCTTAAGTATATATTTCTTGATCAGTGAAGAAATCTAAGACGATTTAGCCATGCCCGCAAGTGCCTCCGTTCGCCTATGGAAATCCCAATTAAGACTAAACTACAAGAGCTATACCCTTGAAAATTGGTATAAATATATCTTCTAGGATAGCATAGGTCAATTTCGTAAATGGGCTGAATTGGGCCAGAGAAAACAAAATTCCCCTAAGTAGAACTAAACCAACCTCTAAACAACAACATAATTTTTAAAGTTTTTTCTGTAATTTTGTTAAGCAAATGATATATTTTTGTGTCAAAGATGGTCCAAAGCGTTGAACTTAGAGGCAGAAAATCAGAGAAATCCATTTTTAGATCGAAGTAACTCATTACATGGAAAAATAGTGTTAATATTTAACAATTTGTATTCCTTAAGACTACATTCCTTAAAAATTAATTTTTAAACATTTTGCGACGAAGGTAAGATGTCTACTAATCTTCCCAGGTCGTACACTCCACCCACCCTTTCCCCCCTATGGTGGATAGTCTTAATCATCAAATTTCTTCCTTATTGTCACCACTTCAACATGGTTTTCGTAAAGGCTTTCCTGCCATGACTAATATTCTCCAGTTAACAACTTTAGTGAATGCAGCTTTCGCGAAAGGTTATCACACGCATGTCATCTACACTGATTTCAGCAAGGCATTTGACAAAATTAATCATGCGCTGCTTTTAAACAAATTAGACATAATGGGTTTTAATAATAATTCTTTATGCTGCATTAAATCTTATTTGTTAAACAGGACACAATCGGTAAAATTTAACGCCACAGTTTCAAGGGACATTTCAGTAATCTCTGGGGAGTCACCTTGGTCCAATTCTTTTCCATGTGTTCATCAATGACCTACCAGAAGCAATAAAATATTGATGTATGCGGACGACGTAAAAATATGGTGCGACATAAAACATCCATCTGATCAACAGTTCTTGCAGAATGATTTAAACAAATTTTTATAATTGGTGTAAAATAAACTTAATGCAATTAAACTTGAACAAATGTAATCATATGCAATTTTCAAGACCGCACAGCCCTGTTCACAATTATAACCTAGATGATTATAATTTAAAAACGTTTCACGAAGTTATGGATTTGGGAATTTTGATGGATAGTAAACTTCATTTTGTTCAACGTAATGTGTATGACTGTTAATCAATCCCGAAGTATCCTTGCATTCATTAAGAGAAGGGAAAAACAGTTTAATGATCCATATGTCACTAAAACATTGTATATTGCATTAATTCGGCCAATTTTAGAATATGGTAGCATAATTTGGCATCCACTGTTTAACGTTCATATTGAACGTCTTGAATCCGTTCAAAAACAATTTCTAATTTTCTGCCTAAGAAACTTTCATAGAAATCAGATGGCACTTCCATCATACTCTACGAGATTAGCTGAAATTAATCTTCCTTCTTTAAAGAGCCGGCGGACAATGCTCAACACCTCTTTTATGGTATATCTTATCAGTGGTAACATCAACTCCGAATTTTTACTGAACAACGTTTGTTTCAATATTCCTCAACGTTCACTTCGTTCTTTTAACCCACTCTATGTTGCAGCTTGTCGTACTAACTATGAAATATCAGATCCTCTTAGAAAACTATTTACTCGCTTTAATAAAATGTATCATTTTATAGATTTTTCCCAGAACCTTTGTATCATCAAACGTAACGTCATATGTTTTTTTAATCAATAACTTTTACTATGTTCTATAAATAGCGCAATATTTGATTTGTATTAATTTAATTGATTTGTATACTAACTAGTCTGCTTAAATAGTCTGTCTGTAAGGAAATTGTCCATAGACTAATTTAAATAAATAAATAAAAAAAAATGACCCTATCAATAAAAATATTAATTATTTCTAAAGTTTAGTACCCCAAAAATTTACTTTTTAAATTTTTATAACAAAGATGAGATATCTCCCCCACCGGCCCTTCCCGGAGTGACACAGTCAAAATAGAGCTTTAAAATTTGGCACAGAAATGTCTTAAAGAAACTCTGACCCAGCAGGTTAAACATATTTAACTCATTTACTAACTATTTGGAGGGTATTTAAGATTCTACCCGGTCGAAAATAACGTTCTCACTTGTTTGTATGTAAATTTAAAATTAATTACCAAACACCTAGTTTGGAATAACAACTAGTAACAATTGAACACTTCCGTTTAAAAGCTACTGCCCTTTTAATGACTTCCTACACACCATTTTGATGACAAGGCACCACGCATCTGCTCTTTATATAAATTTTGGGTTGGTTGAGCATTCATGTGCCTCATATATAAAGTTTTGTTAATCCTTAAAAACAATAAAGCATATCTTGTCTAACTTTAAACAGCGGCGATGTCACGAACGCAGGCAAATTTTGTACATGGCAACAAGCGTTCATGTTTCAAGTGAAGAACAAAGATTTACCGGCATTTTTAATGTATTCATAATATCATATTTTAAAGGGAAAGAATGATGTCAACAAATAATATTATTTAATAGTAATAATAATAATATGCTGTATTATTAGTTAAGCATACAACAGAATATAAGAAAATACATATTAAATCAGTTTAATTAATAAATTAATATGCAGCACGTGTTAACTGATTTTTTTAGTAACAAAAAATACTTAATTAATTAAAAATGAATACAAACACTTTTAAAACATCACCTTAAAATGTAATGGAAAGCAACGGCATGAATCAAATGCTACTCGGAAAACAAATTTAAATTACCAGGAAAATTCTTAAAATTGTCTTTATATACAACATTTAATAATAACCTGACGTATTGGCTTTTACACCAAAAATATTAAACAATTTCGAAAAAGTTAAACTAAAAGGATATTCATGAATATAATGGAAATCCGTTTACAAAAAATTTCTTACGAACTAGAACTTCTGCAATACATTCAAAAACTATTTGAAAATTTGAAATACAGCAGATATTAAAATAACAGATCATATATTTAAGGTCATGATACACTATCACGTTATAAAAATGTAGTATTTCTTTACATTCACCCGCACCCTCAAAGATTTCAATAGCAGAAAAATTATTCTCGAAAAAAATGTGGCCTTATAAAGTATGTAATATTTTCTTACATACACCCGTACTACCCTCGTAAATTGCAATGGAACAAAAATAATACTGGAAAAAAATGTTGCCTTATAAAAATGTAATATTTTTTTTTACTTTCACCCGCATTCTGGAATATTTCAATAGAACAAAAAAAATGCTGGAAAAAAATTTTGCATGATAAAAAAAAATTTTTATACATTTAAGATCCAAAACCTTATCGAATTATTTCTAGCCACTAAGAAAACTATTACTATTATCAAGAATTTTGCATGATAAAAATGTAAAATTTTTTTAAATTTTCCATCACCCTCACAAATTGCAATAGAACAAAAATAATTCTGGAAAAAAATCTTGCCTTATAAAAATGTAAAATTTTTTTACATTTTTTCTCAGCCTGGCAGATTTCAATAGAAGAAAAATTATTCTGAAAAAAATGTGGCCTTATAAAAATGTAAAATTTTTGTAAATTTGCCCTCACCCTCACAAATTGCAATAAAATAAAAATAATTCTGGAAAAAAAATTTTGCCCTATAAAAATTAAAAATTTTTTTAAATTTTTCCTCAGCCTGGCAGATTTCAAAAGAACCAAAATAATTCTGGAAAAAATGTGGCCTTATAAAAATGTAAAATTTTTTTACATTTGCCCTCACCCTCACAAATTGCAATAGAACAAAAAGAATACTGGAAAAAAAGTTGCCATAGTAAAATTTTTTTAAGTTTTTCCTCAGCCTGGCAGATTTCAATAGAACAAAAATTATTCTGGTAAAAATGTGGCCTTATAAAAATGTAAAATTTTTTAAATTTGCCCTCACCCTCACAAATTGCAATAGAACAAAAATAATTCTGGAAAAAAATGTTGCCTTATAAAAATGTAAAATTTTTTTACATTTTCCCTCACCCTCACAAATCGCAATAGAACAAAAATTATGCTGGAAAAAATATTTTGCCTCACAAAAATGTAAATTTTTTTTAAATTTTTCCTCAGGCTGGCAGATTTCAATAGAACAAAAATTATTCTGGAAAAAATGTGGCCTTATAAAAAATAATTCTGGAAAAAAATTTTGTCTTATAAAAATGTAACACTTTTTTACATTTTCCATCACCCTCACAAATTGCAAAGAATAAAAATAATTCTGGAAAAAAAATTTTGCCCTATAAAAATTAAAATTTTTTTTAAAATTTTTCCTCAGCCTGGCAGATTTCAAAAGAATAAAAATGTAAAATTTTTTTACATTTGCCCTCACCCTCACAAATTGCAAAAACAAAAAGAATACTGGCAAAAAAGTTGCCTTATAAAAATGTAAAATTGTTTTAAATTTTTCCTCAGCCTGTCAGATTTCAAAAGAACAAAAATAATTCTGGAAAAAAAGTTGCCTTATAAAAATGTAACATTTTTTTACCTCGTTGATTTCAATAAAATAAAAATAATTTTGGAGAAAAAAATGTAATAATTTTCTAACATTTTCCTTTACCCTCACAAATTGCAATAGTCCAAAAATTATTCTGGAAGAAATTGATGCCTTATAAAAATGTAATAGTTTTTACATTTACCCGCACCCTCGAACGTTTCAATAAACAACAAATTATTGTGAGAAAAAATTTTACCTTATAAAAATGTAATATTTTTTCAATTTTCCCGCACCCCCACAGATTTTAATAGAACAAAAATAATTATAGAAAAAAAGTTAGCCTTATAAAAGTGTTATATAAACATATTTTTTTGCATACTTACTTAGAAAGGAACACAAAAATTTTCAAAAGAAATTAAACTCTATAGAAGAATAGGAAGATTTGTATTTAAAAATCTGCATTTAAATGTATTATTTTAAATGAGTCAGCATCTGCAGACAAAACAATTTATTAAATATGTTTCCAGCTACAGATTGGAAAGACTTTGCTATGGAGTCTGTTTATTGGAAAGCCTTTGCTATGGAATCTGTTTAGTGGCAGGCAATAGCATTAATAATATGAGAATAATGTAACAGGTTTCGTACTAAAGTTTCACATTTTACCCTTAAAATTATTCATTGTGCAACGTTTTTACTTTTGTATTCATTATTCCAAAAATTCACTGGGTAAATAATTAATTTATCGAAAAAAACAACTTGACAGGTTTTTTCTACATATTTTTTTTCTGTTAATAACTTAATTTGGGTGTTGTGAAGCTCGCCGTGTTAAGCTAATTTTTGTATAAGAGAAATAATCTTACTTTTTCACATGTAATATATCAAAATGTCATGCCCGTGCTCAAACACTTGTATGAAGCGCACGGAAATCATGTACAACACATGCAAATTAAATGATGACGGCATTTTTGTATTGAAATTTCGTGACAGTCAACATGAGTTTCAGAAGTTTTTTTCCCTTATTTAACTAATTATTATATGAAGAAAAATACTCATAATTATTATAGATTTTTATTAAATAAAAGTATGAAAAAACATCTAAAGTGTGTGTATATGTGTATAATAGGGGTATCGGTGAACAAAGGATTTCAAAAACACGTAAAATCTGCTGAAATCGGTAGGTAAAAGAGTAAAAATATTTTAGTTAAAATATATAAAATTTAAGGCCATAAAATCACTGTGCTACAGAGAAATTGTTGTTGGAAACTCAAGCGGTCATATTTGAATAGAAATATTGTCAACACAATCAAATGAAAATTGACTAGATATATGAAATACCTAGAAAATTATTTTATAATTTATTTAAAAAAATATATTTTTATTATTTATAAGGTATATTTAAATAAATAAATAAATATTTTTATATCCATATTTCGTTACACCTGGTTTAACTTCTTTAGGGAAAATATTTATGGGCAAACATTAGCAATTAATATATTTAACTTTTTACCCGCATGAAGTTGAACATAAGGATAACCATATAATAGAATAATTTTCCCCTTATTCTGTAAGTAATTGTCGAAGTCACGTTAAGGCAATATTAAAAACAGGACACTTACAGGCCGTGGCTATTCTCTAAGACGAAATTGTCAATTGCTGAAGCAAATGCGTACACAAGTGTTCTGTTCATAATATAGTCGTGGGTACCGCTGGGCTTTATTGGTAGTGATACTAACCTATTAGTACATAAGTCGTGGGTTCGATTCCCGCCAAGGATCTTGGGTGTTTGCGAAGTTTTCAGGTAACACAAAGGTATCTACTAGGACCCAAGTGTGCTGGATTTGTTAATAAAAATACTGGCAGCCTGTTAAAAAAAAAATATATAGTCGTGACGTGACGTTGACAAATAGATACAGAATAAGGGGCATTATTTTTTTTTATAATAATTTATAAAACTTAAATTTTTTCTCACAAAGTGTAACGAAGTATGGTAGTAAAATTAGTTTTTATAACAATTTATAAAATAATTTAATTTTAATATTTTCCCAGAAGACTATAATAATTTTTTACATAAAAAAACTGGCTTCACTTTTTACAAAATAATTGCTCATAAAAATTTCAAAATTAAATGGCGGTTATAAAACACAGAATATCTTAGCTGGGCCAGACTTCTCTGCTCAAATCAGGGATAAAATTACCGCATTCGATATCCATCGAAATTTCAATACAACTGAAATACAAATTTCGATCGTTATCGAATGCCGTAATTTTCCCCCTGATTAAAACCCTTTATTGGGTCTATTTGTATTTATATACTTTCTGCCATTTCCATTTCCATTTTTATCGTACCGCTTGAGTATTTTCAGCAACAAGTTTAAGAAACTATTTTTACACCAATCGGGCACTTTTTATTTAATTTTTCACCATTGGCTGCCTTTATTCATTTATGTTGATATTTTTAGTCTATTATTTCTTTTTTTTTCGTTGTAAACAAAAAATCACTCTCCAAAAAGAGGCATGTTATCAAATTTTCCTAATTAAAGTTATAATTTCAATTTATTTTCCCCATCATTCCAAAGCTTTTGTGATGTCTATTTGAAAACAAGTGAAATTGTTTGATGAAATCATGCATATTTTTGTATGTGACTTATTTGAATGAAGTTGAAATGCAATTTAAAAAAAGATTATATTTGTTTGAAACTGCAAAACTGTTGGCTGTTTCCATTTAAATTTTAGCTCATTTTCACATTTATGAAAATAATAATTATAACAATATCATCAAGTAAAAGTTGTTGTCCTGCCCGTCAGTCACTACAGGCTTTTTGTCATCGAAAACACTGTTGTTGGTAGCCAAGCATAAAGCAAGTTTGCAACTAAAAAAAAAACAACCCTCGTATCCTCCAGCTAAAACTGTTTTATTGGTTATTTAATAGAAAGTAATGAACAGATTTGTCTTTTTTTAGTCTAAAGTGTAATACGATGTTCAGCCATGCAACTTAATTCAGCTCAACGCAATTAATGTCCTTATTGAGCTCAATTAATCACATGAAATTTTTAATTAAATGATTTCTCAATTAACACTTAATTGTTATAAAATCGAGTAATATGCAACACTGCCAAAAAGTGTGTTCAGTGAGCAAAACACAACTCACTAAACAAAGTTAGTCGAGACTTAGCACCTAAAATGTGTAAAAGGCAAAAAATTATAAGAAAAATATATCGAGCCAAGTTGAAGTTAAATCATTTACATAAAATTTATTATTAATTAAAAAATTAAAAAAAAACATTAAAAAATATATCCTAGATTTGAACTTGAGGTCCTCATGACTATGAAAAATTTTACTTTTTAATTGACTAAATTTTTTATATGTGAACAGGAAGATAATTATGACAATAAAGTGAATATTGACTCAATTAAAAATACATGTCTGAACACCATTTAATATAAGTCGATCTAACTTTATGTTGAAATTAAGGCAGCGTAGGGTAATAAATAAAACTAATTACTTTGTTAGGTGACCGGCCTTATGCAGCCCTTAGAGTTAAGGTGTGAGTTTGAGTTACAAAATATAAAGACACTGACACAACCTTCTCAGTAAAAGGCCCATTTTCATTTTAAAATAAAATCACGTATTTTTTTAAATACTCTAAGTTAAGACTTTTTTGGAATAAAATATCCATCAAATGGCCACCAGAGTTGTGATGACAGTCAGTTTTCAAGAAATTGTCCATGAGTATTCATAGAAATTTGGCTGTATTTCACCGATAACGCGTAGAATCCCCGATTTCAGTTCAGGGATTTTTTCTGGTTTACTTGCATATCCGATATTTTACAGAAGCTCAAAAGAAAAGATATCACAGCGTTGACACACATGGCGGCCAGTTGGAACCAGAGCTCTTTGAGATTATTTCTCGTGGAAATTGTCGCTGCAAACATACACTGCGAGTTTACACATAAACTGACTTCAAATATTTTCACAATTCTCTGTGTCTGATCCTTTAATAAAATAAGTCGGTATTCTAAACTACTTATTATCTATCCGCCTAACTGAATGTTCTGAACATAAAGTATTATTGCATTCCAGTCTTCCCCTCAGAGGCTTTAAGGAAAACCGGTAGTCACTTTACACTGATCTTTTAACATACACTTTTTAGCTGTCCAATCTGAGTAATTTTGTAAGAGTTGGCGCGTATATAAAAAACGTATTTTTTTCCTCCAAATACTTAAGTATTACACGCAGAAGAATGTCACGAGTTTCATAACAGAAACTTTTTATTAGAGATTAGGAAAAGGGAGTATAAAAGCATTCACCTAAAACAGTTTGTTTGCTTAGCTGGAGGGTATGGTCATCAATGTCACCGAATTCATTTGCACCCTACAACAACAAAAACCACCATTATAAATCATGGCTTATGTGTTGTCATTAATAAATGAACTTTGTACAGCTTAAAAGCATTTTGCAAGAGCAATAATTAGTTGAAGTTTGCAAAATAAACACAGTAAAAGAGAATGTTCTAGACAAATTGTTTGAAGAAAATCAAACTGCTTAATATCTAAAGTGCCCTAATTTTTAAGAAAACTTACATTGACTTTTATTATTATTTCTATGTTTAAGTAAATGCGTCCATATTTTTAAAATATTTGTCTGTCTTTGTTTTTTCTTTCTTCTTTGTTTCTTTTTGTGAAATACATTTTTGTTAAACAACTGCAATCCACATTAAAAATAAAAACAAAATTTGTATGTACTTCCACCAACAACAAAAACACATTGCGAACAATAAATTCATTTTGCAAAAAAAAAAAAATAAACACCATTACCACCTCAAATCACTTGAAACATCACCAAAAACAAAAATTTGCTAAAAATCGAAAAACAAAAATGCAAAAATATCCCAAAATGAACAAAAATTGCAGGATATTACAAGTGAGATACCTCCAGTGCAGCCAGCCTGCGCAGAGGAAGTTATTATCAGCTGTCGTCAGCCGCCAACAACACCAACACAGCAGCCCCAACAAAATCAACATACGCAAGAACAACAAAAGCAGCCACAACACCAACAACAGCAGCAGCAACAGCAGCAGCCTCCTCATTATCAAAAACATTCACAAGCAACAGCAACCACAAAGTCGTCTTCAAATAGCACAACAAATATATCCCAACAGCAATATCAACTGTTCCACCAACAACAGCAGCAACAACAACAACAACAACAGCAGCAACAACATCATCTACAAAATAATCAAAAAATCATCACTCGATCACAATCATCAAAAGTTATACAGGACTTTCAGCACCACAACGCTTTCCATCAACTAAAGCAACAACAATCGTTGCCGACACCACTACACGGCAATGCTGGTGCTTCCCCCCACGTCCACAATCATACCAAATCCGTTTCAATTTTGGTATACAAAACATTGAATACGGTGTTCAAGAGCAGCCGCAAAATAATTGTACGCGTTTGTGAAGTGGCCAGTGTGAAAAAGAACTTCAACATGTTCAAGTTCAATAAAACATCAACACAGACGCGAGCCGATGCCAGGGCCAATGCATTCACCGGACACGATCAGTTTGTCAAGCCGCCCGTGTCGGAAAAGTGAGTTGAATTTGTTAAGGAACAAAAGAAGAGAAGAGTTTTATGTTCCGCTTTTTTTTTCTTAAGAGAATTTGTTAAGGAAAAGTGGTGAATTAATGCATGTCCTTTTTCATCTGAACTCTTAGCACTTCCCTTTTCTCTTCCCTTTCTACGTCCGGCGTCATGCAGCCCATATATACAAGGGTCGTTGCTTGTGTGGTGGTCCTACTAAGAAATAATAAAAATTATATTTTGATATTTGAATCGCGATTCATTTTGATGGATTGAAGGATCGCACGGTTATGACACATGTTCAGTATTTTTCACTTTCTTTTTATACTATGCTGATCGTTTCCTTTGCTTTTAACGTCAGCACATACCCGCTTTCACTATTTTTTGCTCTTATAAATGTTTCACCTTTTTAATCCCTTCACAAAAAAGTGAAAGGGTATATATAGGTTTGTCATTACGTGTGTAATTTCTTCGATATGCACATGGACCCCATAAAGTATATATATTTTGGATCCTTCTGAATAGCGATGACGATTGAGCGATGTCCGTCTGTACGTGAAACCGGTTTTCCCAAGCCCCCAGAAGAGCTAGAGACTTCGTTCTTGGACCGTTGGATTGGAAATGAACTTAAATAGAGTGCTATTGAGATTGATCCGAAGTATGGTTCCAGAGCTGGGAAGCTTACACCTATTTCTCGACGCAAAATTTATACCAAAAATCAAGTATTTTTTTTAATGTTTGTAAATTAAACCTATTTCGTGCTTTGGGGAGCCTCAATGGTCTATTAAAAACTAAAAAAATAAAAAAAAATTTCCAGGGATGGGAAATTAAAAATTTTCTTTCGGCCTATTCCGTATTTTGTAGTACATGTAGTAACTAAAATTGTTAAAAATTCCAAGTTTTTCTTTAACAAAACCACTTTCTACGTCATGAAGATTTTCATTGGCCAACAAAAAAAACCTTTTTATTCATAAAGAAGTAAACTGGTATTAAAAACCAACAAAATCTAAAAGACGATTCTACAGTTGGACAATTAGAACTTTTTGGGGTACATGAAACGGATTTTTTGTTTTGTTTGTAAATTAAGTATAATATTTTTGAAAAACGTTCATAGGTATTAGATATAAGAAAAGCCAAACATTTAGCTTCCTAGCCGCAAAATTTAAACGTTTTCGTAAATACAAAAGTAACCGATAACATCATTTTGATTTTTTAATTAAACCTACTTTCTGTTTTGGCAAGAAAGAAAGAAAGAAGAATTATGTCTGTGAAGGGTATTTAAGATTCGGCACAGCCGAATGTAGCACTTTTACTTGTTATACTTCACATTAAATATTTATCACCTGATGCGCAAGTCGCGATTTCAATAATAAGCTATTCTGCTATTCTGCAATGTGGATCGCGATCGCTTAATAATTCATGATGCCCGTCAATAAATATTACGGTAGTGGATCGCGTTCAATATACGAGGGTGGGTTAATAAGTCTGTGAGTAAAAAGTTACTTTATTTTTCATTATAGTCTTCTTTGATTTCTACACTTTTAGCCCAACGTTTCGGCAATTTTTTTGTTTCATCCCTTGCGAAAAATATGATTTTTCGAGGTCATCAAAATAGGTATTTTTTTTGCGAGATTTTTCGAGTTTGGGAACAAGATGTAGTCACTCGGTGCAAAATCTGGAAAATAGGGCGGATGAGGGAGCACCCTGTAGACCAATTCATGGATTTTTGCTATGGAAACTGCACATGTCTGCACACTTGATTGTGAGCAAACGCGGCACCATCTTACGCAAAGCTTTCTCATACATAAGTGGTCATTCAAAATTTAAACCAATGAGATGCCCCTGACTTGCCGAATTTCCATTACTTTTACTCTCCGATCAGTTAATTTCAGATCATGAATTTGTTTTTCAATTGTTTCGTATGTAGACACCTCAACTAGATTTCCATAACCTTAGCCATTTCGCGTGCTTGAGCGGCCACATTGAAATTCAGTGAATCATTGCTTTATCATGGAAATGGATGGTGCAGACTTCCCATAATATTCATCCAGCCTTGGATTGAGTGATGGGTATTTCCGCAAAATTGTTCCCTTTTTCCATTTTCTATCAACGGATGCGAAACACAAACTAAATGACGCAGTTTGTTCAAGTTTTGACAGGAGTCAACGATCATTTGACTGTTGACAGGAGCAGTATTTTGATTTCAATAAAGAGGATGGAAATTCATTAACCCGCCCTCGTATATTGAACGTCTAGCAGTGCCCTAAGAACCATATTTTAGCTTTACATATTTCCTTTGCTCTAGACCAAGGGTGCCCAAAAGTTCCTTATGACAGAGTAAACACCAATACATTGAAAGCAAAACTAATTTTTATTCAATCCCTGCAGGAGGACGCGCGTTAATTGTCTTTAAGATACTGGTACGATTACTAATATAGCAAGCACTAGCTCAAAAGGTGATTGAACATATACAGAAAAATACTAGTACTTCCAGTAGTTCATTTGTAGATTGATTTGACTTGTAGAATTTCATATTACTATTTGATGATATTTTAACGCGAATTGCTTTTAAAGATCAGTTATGTTAACGGAATTTTTCGACGTTGAGTCAAGTAAGAATATTGTGCTATTTTTCAAGAACTTTGCATTTCTTTAAAATACAGAAAAGGAATTGTTTAGTATATGGTGAAGTATCAAAACACATCACTTAAATTAAAGGATTGTGCTGTAAGGTGGAGTACCAAACGTAAATCAACTTGTACAAATGTGCTATTGGATTTATTGATGTGTCCTGAATGAACTTTCCATTTCCTTTAATAAACTAAAAATTGATGAACCAAAAATTGCTTGTGAAAACAAAGACTTAACAAATTTTATTGGGTCTAAAAAAAGCAATAATTTAAGGATTTCTTTTATATATAAAGCAGTTCTTAATGCAGAACTAATTGTACTAGTATCCGAATAGATGAAATTATACTAATACTCATCTAGCACTAATTGTACTAGTATACATCCAGTACCAATGGTACTAGTAATTTTCCAAACACACTCAATGTTAATTTGAGCATTAATATGGTATAGGAAAGTTTACAGTTGGGAACTAGTACTGGTAATTTTTGTACTAGTACAATACTAGTTTGATACTACTTCGATCTCCTGCAGGGATATTTCGAGTTGTCAAAACAAATATATACAAAGCAATATCATACGCTAAACAAAAAACAAAATTTTCACCGACAATCGCTGTCGTCAATGTTTACCAGCAAACCTTACGAAAGTGTGGTTGCTTTCCACTTGCTTCTTATACAATGAAGAACAACAATAAAATAAAAATAAGACAAACTTGTTTGTGTATTTCGTATTGCTAGTGCTGGTTGCTGTACAGCCTATAGCTAAGCGTTTTTACAAAAACAAATGAGCACCAAGCGCATTGGGCTTGGGCACTCTTGCTCTAGACTGTGTTCTAAGACAAGACCTCAGAAATATAAACACGTTGCATTTTTAATTAAAACCCCAAAATAAAGTTACTTTCGCAAGTTTTTTGTCTGTTTGCCTGCTTTCCAATGACGTTTCTTGAATTGTTACCCACTCACGATCTCTGCAACGGCTTCAAATTACATCTTCCTGCCATCACCACTACTTGCTAGCAAATAAGGAGGGCATTTTACTTTTCAACTTCAACTAAAACTCTTCTCTAACACATTATCATTTGTTATGAGTACAAACTAGATTAGAATCCAACAGTCGCTTATGTTGGACAAAAACCTAAGATCAAACCCATTTAAATTACATTGATTTGATCATAGATCTTTGTCAATAGCGAGCGATACAATGAGTGGAACGCCAGTCTAGTATAAACAATAGTCGAACTCGTTCATACACTCATTTCAGACAAAAACCTTTGCTCAAACCATCGAAATTTAAATGGGGTAGATCTAAGGTTTTTGTCTGAAATAAACCGACGAAAAAAGTGAAAAGAAATCTAGATTGTAAACATAACAAATAATGATAAATAATCGACTTGTGCTGAACTCGTTCATCTGCTCATTTAAGACAAAAACCGAAGATCAATAGGATTGATTGAATAGGTTTTTGTCTAAAACGAGCGCATGAACGAGTTGGAGGCACAAATCTTTTAAACTAGACTTCAACATAAATTAGATTTGTGTCGAACTCGTACATCCACTCGTTTTTTTTAACAAGAAATTCTTGCCAAGAACATGTGATCAAACCCATATAATTTAAATGGGTTTAATCACAGCTTCGTGCGCATAAGTGTGCATGAGTTCGACGCAAGTCCCAAATAAATAATAACCAAATTTTAACAAATCAACTTCAAACTTCGAACCAAAGAAAAGCCAAACACTTAATAAAAAAACTACAAAAACAAAATGGATTGAAACGTTCCAACTCAGCAATAGAATTTGATGTATCAGCATTAACTGCAGCAAATCGAAGACATATCTACAGTAGGTAAGTCAACTGCCAACTAAAATAAGCAAAAAAAAAAACCTAAAATATATTCACACTCAAAAAAAAATATATATACATACAACAACAAAAGTTTAAAGAAAAAAATTCATATAAAACAATTAAATTTTTCTTAAGGAAAAAAATAATAAACCAATTGGCAGTTTGTTGTATTTTTTTATTTCATATTGAAATCACGCTACGAAGCACAACTATTGTGGCTTTTTAATCATTTCATTTATTTATAATTTACTTTTGTTTTCCAAAAATTATTAAAAACCAAATTCTTTTCTTTTCTGTTTTCTTTTTCTTCTTCTTTTGTTAATGAAAATTCTATCACCAAAAACCAACAAAACACGAAAACAACAAAAAACCTAATTTTCATTTGCAGCAACCGTTCGGCCAGCTCAGAACAAGATAATTCAGATCAGTCTGAGCACTCGGAGAAATCACCATTGGTTAGCGCCAGGTTAGACAGTTTGGCTAGGATATTTTTTAGCAAGTCGATGCCAGCGGAAAGCGGAAGTAGAGATACCCTAGATTCAGTGCTAACAACAAGGTTGTCACAATTGTTTTTCTTTTTTTTAATTTATTAATATTTTCTTTTCAACAATTTGTTTTTCAATTTTTTACAAAAACAAAAAACATATTTTTTTTATTAATAAAATCCTTGGGGAACCTTAAGTTGTTATTGTTGTTGTATTATTTTTTTTTCTTTTGGATCTGTGTAACATTTGAACAACGAACAATTAAATTACTTAAATAACATACAAATGCTTTTAGTGAGACAAAACAGAAAAACCATTTTTGTGCTTGAAACAGTTTTCTGTTGGTCTTTTTGGTTTTTAGTTTTTCTCATTTTCTTGTCTTTTTTTCAATCAAATAACCCAGCAATATTTTTCATTTAGTGTAGCTTTTTATTTCGCAGTATAATTTGCTATATTCAAATGAAACATGAAAAATGTAATAATAAGATAAAATTAAAATTTAACTATTTTTGAAAATTTAATGAAAAGGATATTTCTTTTCTTGATTTGATAATGAAAATAATAAAGAAACAAAACCTTTTATGTGTTGATTAACAAAAGCCTTTTTTACTCTTCAGATATTGAAAGCGAAATTTTTAGGTTAAATAGAATTTGAGGTTAAAAAGAATTTGAGGCTAAAAAGAATTTGAGGTTAAAAATATTTTGAGGTTAAAATGAATTTCAGGTTGAGGCGAATTTGAGGTTAAGACGAATTTGAGGTTAGGGCAAAAACAAATTTATGTGGCGACTTCATGGTTTCGAAGACATTGCAATCTTCAGACTAATAGCCCCTTACTGATACTCAGGTAATAAATAACATAACAAAATAATTCATGAAATAATAGACTTAAAAAACCCAGGACTAGATAGAATCGAGGGGCCATTAGCCTCATGTCTGGGATATACAATAAAAGCAGTGAATGGCTATTGTGAGCGTTCAAGTGACAAAAAGCAAACCCGTCACCTATACAGATACTCCGCATCATTAAAGTAGTTCCTCACTCTTTCTCAGTGAATGCCTTCATGTAAACTAATATTCTGTAAATTATTATGCTCGAAACAACTAGATTTCTGCTGGGAGAAATGTGTCTAAATTTACGTCAGCGCCTGCCTTCAATAGCTTAATGTGATGCTGGTTACTGCCACTGAATGAAATTTGCCCGGTCTGATTCAAGGCCACCCCTAAGCGACCTCCCGAAACGCAAATCAGACTTTTAACTCTCTATTGCCTTTGGTTCTTTAACTAGAAACTGGGCGTGCTTGAGCTTACTTTCTTATACCGAATTTATGTAGGCGACCGATCCCCACAGCGATCCACGCGTTTTTTCCGATAATCTGAATTTCAAAATGGCTGCGGCACTTACTTTAGAAACCTTACTGGAACTCTGTACTTTTAAGAAGAGGCGGACCTACTACTTTTAAAATTCTTATATGCACTCGTTTTGTCGGTTCTAAGAGTTACTAGTAAAAGTCATATCTGAAAAAACTGCAGAACCCTCTCCCCCAATCTGTACTTAGAACGAGTTCTGAATAATAACCTAGCTTTCTGCCCCGCGGGGATATCACCTGGGTGAAAACTGTACATTAACAAAGAAAGTGTTCTATTCTCTCCATATCCTGCATTCAGTACCGTCTGTGGATCTAATCCGCTGAAAATAAGCTCTTAAATTAGAGTTCCCCGTTAAGACGTCTATCACTTCAAAGAATCTTGAATTATTAGCCACAATGTCTCTATTCATTTGTATCCTCTGGGCCATCTGTACTTAATTTTGTAACTCAATATTCCTTTTCTTGAATGGCATCGCGTTAGCAAGTGTTACTGTCAGTAAGACTCCATTTTTGTTTGACCATTTATTTTTGAATTGCGCCAAAGTAGGCTGGCAACAAAACTGAATAATCGTTAATCGTATTCTTGCATTTGAAAATAGCCCTAGAGATTACAATCTCATTCCTGGTTGAGGGTGTGCTGTTGGTTGAAATAGTTATCACGAGTCCGACTCCACAGTCAGTCAGCTTTAGTGCATGCTTGTGTTGGTTGTTGTCGGCCTGTTTCAGTGACGAAGGCATTGCACTGGTCACTGTACAATTACTGGCAGCAGAGTAACAGCACCCTCCTTCATCGGCCCTGTAGTAGAAATTAGCCGGTGAAGTAAAAAATTAAAATAGGTGCAAAAATTCGATATCTTCTCATCTTTCTTCATTTGTCTTCTCAACACTATCCCCTCCTTTCTAGTTCTGGCGCAATGTACTGCATATGTAGGAGACATCCCCTGAGTGCTGGTCCAAGATATAAAAAAAAGACGTTTACGTTTACGACGATGGCGTTTTTTGTACAAGATTAAAGAAACACACAAGTAGTTTTCATTAATCTACTACGAAAAACGCCGGAGACGTAAACGCCAACGACTTACACAATTAGGGGGTTTATCTCTATTGACCCCCGCGATACAACTGATGTGTGTGTGTGAACATCGATCTAATCACTCAATGTGTTGTACAGGGACTGAGGACCCTTCTGGCAGAAATTGCCTCTCAGCAGAAAGATTACAGTTCTTCGTTCTTTGCTCTAATGTTTCCCGATCTGTGATAACTCCAATCAGATAATGTGATTGTCTTTCCTTGAAACAAAAGTACAAGATACTGCATAGCCTTTAGCTCAGATATAACTCTTATATATAGAACTTTAAAACAGACGTGTTGACATTGCATGTGCCTCAAGACTTGGGCCTTCAAAAAAATTTCAGAAACCTATAGAAAACATACGGTAAGAAATGGCCTCAAATAAATATTTTTTTCCAACGTATTACACTAAAAATTTTGCTGGGTTTTTAAGGATCTGGAACAAAAAACAAAAATGAATGTATTATTTTGCATTTTGTTGGCCTGCATTATATCAAACCACAAATGACACCAAGGCCTTTTACACATCGTATGTATTCGTTTGTCATTTTAAAAATGTTATTTGTAATCTAACTTTGTATTTGTGAACTAGTAGTTGTGTACACATGCACGCGTATGTGCATGTCTGTGCAGGTTTGAATATATATTGTTTAAAACTTTTTTTTTCTTTTTTATTTTTTTGTGATCACAATCTGTATGAAATTTTCTGTTCTTTTTTCTGTTTTTATATCCCCAACACAATTGTTATGATATTTGAAAATACAATACCATTTGAAATTAGCAAATTAACTACATGCATGTAGAGTCGTGTGCACGTATGTGTCTGTAAATTGTGTCCCACACATGTCACTGTAACTAATTGTTATTGTAGTAGTGCTTTATTGCTTTTTGATTTGCTTAAATCATTTCAATTTACTTTTAAGCTGCTACATTAAAATGCTTTAAATACTGCTTTAGTTTTAGTCTGTAGCAATAGTAGTTTTTAAATATAATAATCCCACCGCATCTATGCAAATTGAATAATATATTTTATTATCTAACACTTTGTTCACAGTTTCTTATTGGTTTTAAGATAAAACAAAATAATTAAATGTTTATGATTTTTTACGGCTTGAAATTTTATTTATAAAATAAGTATAAAAAATTTATAAACTTTTAATTAGATTTCAATTTATAATCTATTTAAATTTGTATGTATATTTAAAATGCGTGTAAAGTACACAGAAGACACATGTTCGCTGTGTCAAACGAAACTTGCTGATATATACAAAAAAAAACACAACTTCGCTTAGATAATTATTTTTTTATATCCCACAACAGTTTAGAACAGCTATGCAAGAACTGGCTCTCAGTTAAACTGCTTTTTTGAAGACGGTTGAAAGCGTGCTTGAATATTAGAAAAGGTGTCGAGTGTAACTTGTGTTAAAAAAAATTTATACATTAAATATGGCAACTCTGTTCAGGGGATTTATCCATTTTTGTCGGAAAAATTTTGCCAAAAGACATTTATTTTTTTGAGCAAAATATTCAGAAAATGTCACATGAAGAAAATAATAAAATGGCTACGCAGTGCTATCATCGATTTGTTACAGTTCCCGTATGCTATTTCCTAATAAAATTTTTATAAATAAAAACTTTTATCGTATTCAACTTAACTACCGAATAAATAGCGACAAAACAAAATACACATGAGTACTGCTAATGAAAGTGTAGCGGCTTTCGAAAACAGCTATTCTTCTCTGCTGTGAAAGTTGCATAATTAAAATTAATGTTGACTTCCCCTTGTGCCTGGGAATATTTATCATGTTTTTCCGAATTTAAAACAAGTAAAAACGTTATATTCGACCGGGTCGAATCTTAAATACCCTTCAAATATTTAGTAAGTAAATTTAAAATGTTTAACTTGGTGGGACAGAGTTCTTTTATATAATATCGTACGCCAACGCCCACTGAAGGTGGCGGAGTTCAAATATAGACAATATCATGTTTTCCAAAGACGAACGTATGGGCATTGCTAGATCGTCTTAGGCTTCATCACTGATCAAGAATATACAGGGTCCGCCAAATAACTTTTTTTTTTAAATGCCTTTCGAAAGAAGTGTATGTTAGGCTGTACCCACCATACAAAGAAACGAATTTTCTTAACTACATTCACTTCTATCAAATATTTCACGAAAAAAAACCTAACCAATAGTTTCTGGTTTAATTTTTTATAATCTAAGGAAACTATTTTTAACGTGAGTCTGAGTCTAATTGATGAAAAAAATCAGTACACAATCAGAGTTGTATTTTATCGTTGTATATGCCCGGCACATGCAAGAAATATTAAAGAAATTTTTGTCACAAAATATTTGTTACGCTTATTGCGTGAAATATTTGTTAGATGTGACCGTAACTTCAAGAATCATTATTTACAGTTTATGAAAATCAGGGCAGGATTAATTAAGAATATAATTGAATCAATTCATATCTTAACAGCAATTATTCCCACGGCTACATGATAGGTTGTTGTCCGTACTACTTTTCCCATCTAACTGCACGTATCCTATTTCCTTAGTCGTGAATGTGTTGGATAAGTAAATGTTCAGCATTAGCTGAAAATACTTGACATTAATTTTTATATGCGTATTAAACGAGGCCTTAATGGTATTAAAGTCTCAAAGTGAGCTTTACTTAAAAAGCAAAAGATCGTATAGCAAAGCAAAGGAAATGACATATTCCAACTTGAAATAAGATAAGCAACCAATCTGGCAATTAAAACTTTTCACATTACTTCTTAAATGTCTGAAAGGTCTGAAGAGAAAAAAACCAAACGAATTGATGAACTGCTGCTTTTTGTGAAGCCGCTTAAAAACAAAATAACTTTCTCGACAAAATAATATTTTACTTTCATTGCTACTTTACGCCTTAAGAAGCTTAAATTTGAAACATTTCTGCTGCTCATACCCGCGCATTTGCAAGATATTCACAACCACAACGACTGCATGTTAGACAATTATTTATGACAAAGTCAAAGTTGGCTTAAACTAAGGAAGATGTTGATGGCGATAATGGCAATAAGAAGAATTTTTTCCATTATCATATTCTTCGTATATTTTCCTAAACAACAGGTGTCTTTTGAGTATCTGCGAGTAAAATAAGCTGAATGTGAATTATTTTTTTTTTATGAACAATAAAATTTTTTTTTTGTTCTGAAGTATGCAACGCAGTGCTTAAAGCTACGAGTATAAGGTTCAGGGTTGTTCAACACGTCAAAAGCTTATTTTTTTTCTGTTTTCCTTTTATATGGAGCACATGCGAAAATGAAACTTAATACATTTCCACCAACAACAAAACGAAATTATGTTTCAAAAAAAAGTTGTGGTTTTCTTTTTTAAAGTCGTTACAAGAAGAAAAATTGGGGCAATTTTAATGTTATTATAAAGATAAGAAAAACACTTTGGCAGTTGCATTATAATTTGTTATATAATTTAAAATTTCATTTAATTAGAATTGATTTAGGTAATTTTGCTGAATAATTTTTAATTTATTTAATTTTCTTAAAGGTGTTTAGGAAAATTGCTTCGGTTTGTGTTTTTTTAATTTCGAATGTTTTGCAATTTATTTTCTATTATTCGTATCAGTATTTTGGTGACACACGCTGTAAATGTATGGAAAGTGGCATCAGCATTTATACTGATGAATCTTTAATGGACGGAAGATCGAAAGCGGGTGTTCACTCAATTGAGTTAGGCCTCTCTTGTGTCCTGGGTTTATGGGATCACGCGTCCATTTATCGCATAACCAACTTTTCTAGTGCCCTCACATTTCATCGCATATGTAGAAGTCATCCCCTGAGTGCTGGTCCAAGACTAACAAAAACTGGCATGAAAGGCAAATCTTTCCCCTTGAATAATTGTCTTCAAAAAAATTAAAAACTCATTTGTGTATATAAAAATACACACAATCATATGGTGTCGGCCAGAATTTATCATACGTTTCGAACTAGGCAACAGATTTATTTCGCCGGTTAGTCAAAATTCGATATCTTAATATACATCTTTATACAAATATTAGGGTGCTGATATTTAAGATATATAGGATGTTTTTTTAAAGGTATAGAACTTCGAATTGAAATAAAACACAAGAAAATGTCCATCAATTTGGCTTTATTGGAAGGATAATTTTATGCCATTAATGTTTAAATATGATTTCGGGCATGTGGCCGCCGCGGCTGGCTCGAATAAAGCCAATTCTACAGGTCCAATTTTCAACCACTTTTTCGAGCATATGGGGCCATATGTTGGCAATAGCGCCACGAATGTTGGCTTCCAAGTCCCCTAACGTTTCTGGTTTGTTGGCGTAGACGAGCGACTTCACATATCCCCAAAGAAAATAATCCAATGGTGTCAAATCACACGATCTTGGTGGCCAATTGACAGGTCCATTCCGCGAAATTATGCGCTCATCGAATGTTTCCTTCAATAAATCGATTGTGACGTGCGCTGTGTGGCATGTAGCGCCGTCTTGTTGGAACCACAACTCATTCACATTCATGCCATCCAATTCGGGAACAAAATAGTCGGTTATCATGGCTCTATACCAGTCTCCATTAACGGTAACTGACTCTCCAGCATTATTTCGGAAGAAGTATGGCCCAATGACTCCACCAGCCCATAGAGCACACCAAACAGTCAGTTTTTGTGGATGTAATGGCGTCTCAAGGGTCTCATGTGCGAAAACGATCCATGGTTGACCGAATTAATTGCTCTGATGGACGATTATGTCGACCATAAAATGGACGGAGCTTGCGGTAAACTTCGCGAACTGAACCATTACTTTCGAAATAAATTTGCACGATTTGCAAGCGTTGTTCTTTTGTCAACCTGTTCATGATGAAATGGCAAACCAAACTAAATATTAATCACTTGACAGCTGACAAAATGGCCGCCAGTTAAAAAAGTGATGCCAACTTAAAGTTCTATACCTCAATAAAAAACACCCAATACAACAAAAAGATTTTCATATTTCTTCTTATGACATACGCGACAAATTTTAAGAGAAGTTCTTCTCTTACTAGTGTGTTCCAGTGTGTGTGTGTGTGTGTGTGTGTGTGTGTGTGTGCCAGTATAAAACGAAAACTACATAAAAAGTTTTTTTTTTGTTTGTTTTTTAAGAAAAATTTAAACTGCTTTTTTATAACTTTTATGCCAAGAATTTCCATACTTAATTATATTGTGCATATTTCCAAAAAAATACCTTTTGAACCATAAACGTTTCAATAATATTGATGAATATTAAGATAATTAAAAGTGTACCACAAAATAAGTGTGATGTATTTGTGTATACGGTTTATTAGTCATCACGAATAAATTATTACCATGTGACCATGTTTCTTTACACGAATTTCACCTAAGTTTTTGTAAAAAGATTAACTTAAATTTTTTATAGATTTTGAGTGAGTAACACTTTTTGATTAAAAATTTTTATTTAATTTATAAAAAGAAAATTTTAATTAATCGAATATGACTATTAGCAAACCAGTGTAAGAATAAGAAAACTCAATAAATGCGTGACCTTTTGTATTTCCAAACCCTTGCTATTTCATTAGCAGCACCGCTTCTGTCGACTGGCAACTGTCATGTCAGTTGACTCCTGTCAAAATTTGTACAGCGCGCGTCATTAAGTTTGTGTTTGGCAGTCTTTGGTGGCGTCTTTTGTAAAGAAAATGGCAAAGAATTTGTTTAATAAATTTCGATGTTAGCGTTCCAGCACGGATAATACCGATTGTACTGGACGCCCAGTTGAAATAAATTAAAAAAGTTCATGATATAATTTTCATGATCATGACTCAGCGATTTCAATTTTTAATGATCACTTGGGTAGGGGAAAGCTTTCTGCACACTAGTGCAGTTTTTCTACAGCTAAAAGTCTAGTCTCACGTATACAATAGGATTTGTTCAATGTCTGGTTATATCCGTCTAGTGTCATCCATATATTCTGATGGTATGGAATTTTTGTCCTGTCCAAACCATTCACCCATCATTTGTAGACGTGGCCATATAAGAAAGTTTTCAATGCCCTAGTGAAGGTAATTCCACTTCCGCCAAGTCGGCATATGCATTAAAGCCTCTTTAACATTTTAGTGCTACACTTTATCTCTATAGCCTGTCAGTCAATCTGTCGTCGTGGGTTTTCGATTCCCGACGGAGAGTATTGGAGTTTTCCGCAGACAAGCAAATCATTTTGCGGTTTGTGTTTGTTAAAAAAAATGCATGACTGAAACTACGAATTGCTCCCTCATGCGCCCTATTCTTTAGATTTAGTTTCAAGTGATTTTCAAATTCTTATTCCCAATCTTGAAGAAATGGTTCGGTTGGAAGACGAAATCATCTCATAAAAAATGCTTATTTTGATGACGTCAACAAATAATATTTTTGGGAAGAGATATTGGAGAAACGTTGGACTAAAAGTAAAGAACTCAAACGAGACTAGCTTGACAAATAAAATAACTTCTTGCATAAAAACCCGTGTTTCATTAAAAAAGTAACAGAGTTATTGACCCATCCTCTTTTATTTATAGGACCAATGCCAGAAAAGCAAACAAACTAAATGGCTTAAATTCTTGTTTGATTAAATAATATTTTGTTTCTTTAAAATCAATCAGGCATTTGCTTTATATTCAATCAAAACATTTTTAAGAAAATACTTCGCGTTCAGTGGCATTAATAAAACATATAAAATATTGTCACATTTCGCTCTATAGAGAACACAATTCATTTGCCGCCCTGCCACAATTATAAACAGTTATTATCCTTTCCTAGCATTCCTTCGAATTTGATATATTTTGCGTAAAAATAAACGTCAAAATGATTGAAAATAGTTTTTGAGTGATCTCCCCTTTTTACAGAAATTTGCACTTTATAATTTTCTAGTCGATTTATTGAAAATTTTCTATTTCCGTTAACCTGCTCTTTTCAGTTGCATTAAATAAAAAAAAATGTAAAAAAATCTACATTAACTTATGGCTTTTAGCAGTTTTAATAAAAAAATATATGCAGAAAAATGAAATGACAAAATTCTACTCACTATTATTTTTCATAAAAAACAACGCCAACAGAATAAAAATAACAAGGACGCATTTTTCATGCATTAAAAGCAAATATTTATCCGTCTTTATTCGTTTTTATTTTTCAATTCATGCAATAAACTGCATTATCAGCAAACAATTTTTTTTTCTTCTTCTTCTCCGTAATGTACACTTTGGAAAATGTGTGTGTGTGTGCTGCTTCTTAGGAAAACCAAATAAAATATTTATTCTTGATTTTTAAAGACATTTTATGCACACACACACAGCCACTGATACAGTAAACAATGCCAGGATGTTGAAAACACTCTCACCGTGTAAAAGTAATTTTTGGACGTTATTTTGTATTTTTGCGAATTCAGCAGTCAGTGTCATAAATATGTACACCATCATATTCTGTATACATTAAAAGAAAACTATTGGATATAATCCATTAAAAGAAGAGGTTTTTATGAGGACATGTGAAGATTTTAGCTCAGTTTTTTAAAACTTGCAGAAGAATATACCATTCGGCTCAAGCTAGTGCAACAGAATTCAAGTTAAGTGATGGAATTTTTCCGCAACTATTTCGAGCAGTAATTTTTTCCTTTATAAATACCGATTTTTAGCCCCACTACTTTAACGCCTAAAAGAATATCAATATCTAGCTCCTAAGTATTTTACCTGGTTTTGAAGAGTGAGATGTTAATCAATTTTTTATCGTGATATAGACTTCATTTATCTGCTTTTAAATTGAAAATGGCGGATATAAGACAACTGTTGGCTGAAGTAGTAGAACACGAGACTATGAAGCGGAGGGTCGTGAGTTCGAGCCCGCGCTGAGTCATAAAATATTGTGTTGAATTCTTCTGAACAGCATTAGTGCGTGGTTGTGTTAGTTGTTGCCAGCCTGTTTCAATGATGAAGGCATAGTCATTGGTCACTGAACATAATTGGCAGCGACTGACACGATCATGTACTAAAAAGCAGAGTAACAGCATCCACCTTCGTCGGCCCTGTAGCAAAAAATTAGCCGGCGAAGTAAAAGGTTGAAATAGCTACAAAAACAACTGTCTATCTTCTCATCTTTCCTAATCTGTCCCCTCAATACTATCCCCTCGTTTTCAGTTCCGGCGCAATGCATTGCATATATAGGGGTCATCCCCTGAGTGCTGGTCCAAGATAAAAAAAAAAAAAAAAACTTAACGACGTAGAATGAAAAACCACACCTACCATTATGGGTTCCGAACACAATTTTGAAGTAGTGCGGTTTTAATATATAAATTTTTTTTTAATTTATTCTTTACTAATTATTGTTGTAGTATTTATGCCTTAAGCCTACTTCTCCTCCTAGTTTATTTATCATGGTCGAATAAAGATTACATTTACTTTGGATTTCGCATATTTAATTGAATAAAATTTATAGTTTTTTTATCCTACTGTTTTATTGTGTTCTTCATTTGAACTTTACCCTGCAAGCCCCAGAGATTGGACCAAATTATTAATCCGGCATTTAAAAATAACAAAATACAAGACATGACATGCAAGCACCAGCAAACTTATCAAAAAAAATATTTTGCCTTAGCAGTTGCTTGCATTATTACATTATCTGGTGAATATTTCTTTGCATATTGAATAAATCTAAGTGGCTAAAAACTAACAATGGGCGAATCTTGCGGAAACAAATTGACATCGCCCTTTATTCTATAACTGTTTGTCAACGTCATGTGAAGACAATAACAAAAATAGAACAATTATCTCCTCCTGCTGAACGACAACTAAATACTTCTGATAGCCTGGAACTGTTCTATAGGGCCTTGAAGATAACCAACAGGCGGTTAGAAATAGTCAATAACTGAAGAAATTGAGCACAGAAGTAGCATATTTTTGATGTTGTCTTGATATGACGTCGACTTATAATTACAAAATAAGTAGGATTAATTACCATTATTTAAAAATTAATAATAAAATTTTTTTTTACGAATATTCGAGATAACATATTGCAAAAGAACATGTGGCAATGCTGTAAAATTATATAAAACTTTATAAACTAAATGAGAATTATAAACTAAAATACTTAATATTATAACTTAAGTTTACATCTTCAAATTACAAATTCTTTCCTAAATATGAATTTCTATGATAAATTCAAAATTTCTGCTACAAATATACACAGTGCGAAAAAAATACGTAACAATATGTTTATAACCACGATGATATTGACGGTTAATCTTTTTTCTCATGCTCTTGATATAAGTGTGTTAGTAATGATAATAATAGTACCAGGTAATGTGGCAACTCAGTTTTGGGTTTGAAAATTAAAATACTTGACAGCACTGTTCAATAGCGCGTCTCGCCATACAGGCAAAAAAAGAAAGTTCGCCGTACACCACCGGGTATAAACCATTGTTGTAAGGCGGTTTGGAAAAAAAAAATTTGTCTCTTTTTTTGCCGAAAGTAGGTGTCGCCAAAATACATTTTTCGTTATATCTTCTACATTTTCAGTCGGATCTCAAAGAGTGATATATCGGTGTTTTTGTCTCGAGAAGGGCAATGTTTTGCTTCAATAGTCATCGACAAATATCCTCTTGTAGTAAATATTTACCCAGTAGATCTCAATTCCTACTATCCTAATGTACCACCCTAACAATTAAAGCTCGCAAAAAATCATTATGCTTTTGCTAAGGAAGTTTTTCAATAATTCCAACAGAAATATTAAAAATAAAATAAATATATATTTTTTTTTGCCGAACGTAGGGGTAGCATTTTTAAATTTTTTGTCATAAATTTGTAATTAACCAAGTTGACTACATTTTTGACGGCTCAATTAAAATTTGGTCCAATTGATCATATTGAAATATGAGTCACTCTCGAAGTTTATGATATTATGAACTGGTGGACTGAACATTTGACGAATGCATACCGTTGATTCACTTCGGGCTGATAAGATCTTAGCATAGCCATCTGAACGCTGTAAATATCGAAGATATGATAAATAGGCTACCCCTAAGTTCGGAAAAAAAATATATTTCTTTTTTTTAATAGTTCTATTGTAATTATTGAAAAACGTCCTTAACAAAAGCATAATGATTTTTTACGTGTTGTAATATTCTGATATTAGGGTGGCACATTAGGGTGGTAGGAACTAAGATCTGGTGGATAAATACAAGAACGGTATAATTGAGGCCAATGACTATTAAAGCAAAACATTGGCCTCCTCAACACAAAAACATAGACATATCACTCTTTGAGTTCCGACTATAAATAAATAAAAGATATAATGAAAAATGTATTTTGGCGACCCCTACTTTCGGCAAAAAACAAATAATTTTTTTTTTTAAATCACCTTGCAACAATGCTTTATATTCGGTGGTGTACGGCGAACTTTTTTTTTCGAGACGCTCTACTGTTCAAGTATGTCCGCACAGAAATTAATATTAATCCAAATCAAACCAAAACTGTTCCCAACAAAACTAATTCTCTTTTTCCCCCTCTTGCTCTCTCAAGCAGAGAAACGTCAAAACGTACATATGAAAATTACCTAAAGACCACTTTTCGTATTGCATTTATTTTAAACGTCAAACTAAACATGAAAAAATTTTGTACGGACAAAAATATTGTTCTTAAACAACAAATGAAATCAGCTCTTCACAATCGATACTAATTGTTTGCACGTATGGTTGTTGCAAGTCTCAAAGCTGCTTTAAACGACTTTGTGTTATACGAGGTCTATTCAAAAATTAGGGAGAAATTTTAATTTAAAATTTTTTTTTTAATAAAATTTTTACGGATGAAACGAAAATGTGGCACATTTTTGTTTCTAAATACATATAAATTTGTGTAAGACGTATGAGTAATACGAATTCATACAAACAAATATTAATCATACGTAGCCGTACAGTGACTGAATTCAATTTCTGTTGGGAACAGAATTGATTCTGCATTTTGTTTGGTCAACGAAGAACCAAACTATTTTCCAGAACGGACTCATTTGTAATACAACCCATGGAATTCTCCAGTGAAATCAAAAATGATTTAATTTTTTCATGCGCCATTTTAATTTGCCACTCATTATTTAAAAATTAATTATACTAACTATTTTTCATTATATATAAAATAAAAATATTTCTGAAGTTCTCTTTTCTAAATTCAAATTTAAAAAAAAATTTAACTATCGAAAAAATGAATAAAAAAATTAAATTTGCTATTTGTATAAATATTCAATACTTAATTTAATTATAATTAATTAATTTATATTTAATTAATTTAATTATAATTAAATTCCTAACATATCTTTATTTTTTCCCTTCCTCAAAGTCTAGGAAATCTAAAGCTTTAGATTAGCAGAAATACAAACAATATTTAAAAATTAGTTTGCCAAAGAAGTTTCAATTCTGACATGTGTACTTTAGATGCACGCAACTTTTTTAATATGTTTTTGGTCATGAATATCGATTTTCCCCCCTTCAAAGTAGCTCCCTTGAGATATAAAATACTGGGGCAATGTTTTTCCAATCCTTGTAGCAGTTTCCTAAAAGCCTTTCTTGCACTACGCACATTTTTGGTGTGTCCTTGAGCTCTCTCAGCGATACGGTATTCATCTCCGCCGGGCAACATTCATTCCTTTCATGTATTTTTTCAATCTTGGGAATAAAAGAAAGTCGCAGGGAGCCAAATCAGATGAATACGTTGACTAAGTAGTGATTGCGGTGTTGTTTTTGGCCAAGCAAATTAAACATGTTTTCTGTAAAAGTTCAGAAATCATGATGTAAAGTGTTCATCGCAGTCGCTGGCTTCCTGAGATGTATATACAGTCGGCTCTTGATAATTTAAAACTCGTTAATTTGAATCTCGCGGTAATTTGATTTGATGGGTAAGTCCCTTGAAAAACACTCAATAAATAAATTGAAAAATATCTATGTAATTTGGTCCCCTCAATAATTTGAAATTATTTGAATGGCATTTTGATCGCCGACTCGCTATAATTTGAATTTTTTGGCGCTACGCTCTATAGTTTGAATTATTTTAATTGCTGTGTTTTATGTAAAATATAAAATAAATAAAACAACCATTTATTTTAGTTTTTTGCGATGGGCTACAAAAATTACATCTTGCTCGCCAACGTTCTATAATTTGAAGTTATTCTATATTCTTTAATTTGAACTCCTAATGTGATTTTGTTTCTGTTTTTGAAAGAAATTTAAATCGTTTGCATTAGTGCCACGATTTAGTATACACCACTACATCGACAGTTGCTAACGTAAAAAATTAAATTTCTTTGCTTTGCTTTTGCGGAATTAAGTGCGTGCAAATGGTTTTGCTTATTTTATGAAAACTCTTGTTAATGTGAATTTTTTCTGTCTCTCTTTCGATATTTTGAAGTCTCGTTAAAATGAAAACTCGATTATTTTAACTTTTTCTCTGGTCCCTTCAGTTTCAAATTATCAAGAGTCGACTGTATATAAATTTTTTCCTAACCGAATTTTGCACTCTTTTTATTAAATTTATTTGACAAATAATAATACCACAATATTATCAAATGAACTAACGGGGAGTTGTTACATGTTTTCCTATTTACGTGGGTGAGTGGAAATACTCATACATGTGTGAAAATGTGTCTTTGTTGTGTAAAACCAAGGTTATTAATGCTGTTGTCGCTTTCATTTTATTTTTCTGCCCTGTTGACCAAAATACACATTTTCTTTTTTTTTTCATCTTCTTCAAAAACAACATCACTGACTTTTAAACAACATGTACGAGCGAGCGAGTGAGTACTTTTGAGAATGTTTAATTTGTTTGTATGTGTGTGTGTGAGTTTATTATGTGTGTTTTTCTTGTTCATTCATGCATACATGTGTGTAGTTTTCGAGTTCTGCATTTCTTTTGTGTGGATATTTTTGTTATAAAAATTGCCTAAAGGGCACTTTTCTCATTCTACTTCTTTTTTCTTTTTCTACTTGTAATTTATTTTAACAAACACGAACGACACAAAGAATGGCAATAAATTTTGAAAACATACAAATAAATTTAAATCGGATATTAAAAGTTTATTTAAAACTTAAAACAAAAAGTTTATGCATATAAAAGGAATGTTAAGGCATGTAAACAAGTGCGAATAAAACGAAAAAAAACCAAAACAAATAAAATCTGATTTCAAACAATACAAATTTATTTACAAGCAATAACATTCCAAGATCTTTTTTAATCAAAGATAACTTTTGTAATAATTGCCTGTTGTATGGTATAAAAAATGTCTGTTTCTGTAGAAAAATATTAAAAGTTTGTAAAAAAGTTTCGACTTAAATTTTTAAGATTTCCTTTAAGACACACAAGGCAGAAGTGCGACTTCAAATTGTTCAAAGTTATGATAATAAATATTTTTTGAAGCTATATTTAAGCCTGGCTAATAAATTTCTATAATAAAATAATAATTATTGGATCAATAATACGCATTCACGATTAAAAAATTGTATATTTACCACAATCAGAATATATGGCTAAAACCATTTCAATGTTGGTAAAGAAAATAATATAAAATAACAACTTCTTTATATTTAGACTGATGATGATAGCCAGCCTTAGTGCTTGTCTAAGTTATTGCTTAAATTATATGTTAAGTGTTTGTCCTGTCCCATATTATAATTAAACAGCCTTAATGCACTCATAAATAGCTTTTAAGGAAGGAAAAACAAAATTAAGTTGCCATCGAAGGCCGCCAAAATGTGATTAATAAGTAATAAGCAGTTAGATTTGTTTCTTAGTTTGTAATTAATATCAATCATACGTCGCAGCGTACATACTAATAGGCAATAGCAATAACTCGGAACGAATGTACTTTTTCAGACCGAAGCCAAAGTTCTTCTGAATACGAAAAGAAAACGAACTTGCTGTCAATTGTACCTTGTTCAAATTTATTTAAATTTATTATATGTATTTTTTAAATTAAATGAGGTGAATTTTTATAAAAAACTATTAAATTATTATTTTATTTTCCAATATTTAATAATTTTGTATAGATAAATAATGACCTCATTGCTTAATAATTCAAGAAATATAATAAATTTGAAAAAAAAATCGAAATAAAATTGTAGTTATTAAATTTATTTGGTTAAAACACAATAAAATGTGCCGAATTCATAAGAACACTTAAGCGGCGCTCACAACCATCAAATATTTTACAAAATAAGCGTAATACCGTGCACAGACATACACCTTAATTGAGTAATTGCGATAATTACTTGCTCAGTTATTGCTCAATATATATGAAATTGTTATAATACTGAGTAAAATTACAAATCCCCCTCTTCTATACTCAACATTAAATCCTGAAACTGTGTAATTCTGATTCTCCTACAGCAAAATCAAAAGGTGTACGATTAGTTTCAGCTAAAGAAATACTAAATACCAAATCTTTGGTAATTATACATATATATTTTATATTTTAAAAAGTAATAAATTAATATTGAAAATCACAAAAAACAAAAAGGATGTTTCCAGGCTTGGAATGAAGGTATACTTTAAAGACCGAGACACATAGAATCCGTCATACGTTATACGTCGTATATACATGCTTTCTTATGTGATTTGTCACATTCAGTACTTCTGCGTCAAAGCAAAAATAGTATTTAATAAATACACTTGTATTTCCATTAATTTATTCGATTATTTTTCCGTGCAAAAAATTTTCATTAATCGAATAATGTGTAGTCCATTAAGTAGTAGAAAATAAAAAATTTAGATTTTAATCGAATAATTTTTATTCGAATAAAATTATTCGAATAATTTTATTCGAATAATGCATATTCCAATAATTGTTTGCTTCAAATTACTTTCTTCCTACTTTTCATAGTTTTTGAATATTGCTACTATAATTCAAATATATATTCATTCGAATACATGCTTAAGTTTATTCGAATAATTTTATTCGAGTAATATACATGTATTCCAATAACATTTTATATCAAATTACTTTCTACTTTTAGTTGTTTCTGCATATTTCTAATACATATTAAATATGATTAAAAATATTTAAATAATTTTGTTCGAATGATTTATTCAAATAAATTTGGATTTTAAATTACTTTTATTCTTTATTTCATAGCTTTTGAAGGGGGGGGTGCTTTAAAATCATGTGAAATAAGGCCATGATGGCTTTATCTCTCAATCAATTGGGAGATAAAGCCATTTTTTTTTTTTGTAACATTTGAATGGGAGATAAAGCCATCATGGCCTTAGCTCACATTAGCAGTATTAGAAAATGGGTTTATCTCTCATTTCAGTTTTGAAGAATTTGCTCCTTTATATACTCGTATGTCGAACAGTGGCTTCGCTGGGTAAAGATTAAAAATATGGCTATATCACTCATTTCGCGTAATTTTGGATATGCCCTTAACTTTCAATGACTGGGAAATAAGGCCATTATGGCCTTATCAGATTTTTTTATAAGTTGTTCAACTTTTAACTTTTGACGTATGTTGAATACTTTGACAGAAATCGATGAGTTTTTCCAATTTGTTTTAATTAATTTTTTATATTGTGTGTTCAGGAAAAATTAAATAATATAAAAAAAATATTATATAAAATATATAAATTTAACATAAATAAATAAAATGGAGGACATACAATTGATTTAATATCCGTCAACAAAGTACTCATTGTGCCAGCCTTTTCCGTCAGTACGTTCTTGTCAGTTGAAAAAGGCGACGTATAAAGTATGACGGATTCTATGTGTCTCGGCCTTAACCCAGCCGTATGTCTTGACGTCGTTATTTGTTGTTCTGTTTTTCTGTGCGTCAGGGAAGAATATATGAAATTCGCCTTACACCAAAGCTGCTAACAATATTTATGTGTATACACCAGGCTAAAACAAATTATATAAAAAATAGAAAAAAAATATTTCCCTATAGTTTTGAAAGCTTTAGCCTATACAAACTGAAAATGTAATTTCCTAGAAGCATTTGAAACTTACAAAAACAAAGAAAAAATTCTGACCAGTAGAAACGCACAATCAACATAAACCCAATAATTAAAACATTTTTTCTTTAACAAAATTACTCTTTTAGGAAACAATAAATTTATAAAGTGCACGCATACACACAGTCAACTTACGCATTTATATATTTTGTAAAAAAAAAAACTTATAAAAACTCACTTTAACTGAAAAGCCCTCATTTATACAACACACCCAGTTTAAAGCAGCACAAAAGTGCCATAATAATACCGCTTGAATGTCACCCACATACACACACAGGCACAGTACGTACACACTACCAACAACAATGTAATAATAAAGTTAAGCCAACAACAACATTGGCATATATTTATTCCTTGTTTTTTTTCGCAAAATTTTGTATGTTTCCCACGATTCGGTGATTATCTTAAAAATAAACAAATTTCTCTTTGGTTGAATTTTATATTCTTTACTTTTTTTTTGGTACTAAAATTTATATAAAGTTATTAAAAAGCAAAAATTCTGTTGCCAGAGACAAACAATAATAAGCAACAGCATTGACAGTGTGACTGGAATCCTTAAGAACAGCAAGAGGAGAACGAAGGAAAGAATAAAATTTCCATTGTATGGCTTTTAGCATCAACGTATAAGTTCGTATTCCGTTTCCGCTGTGCGCCCATGCATTAGGGGCTCAACATGTTACATTTTCTTTATTTTCCGGTTAATTTTAGAAAGGAAAAAAAACCACAACAATAACTAAAGTAGCATTTTTAGAGATTAAGACAAAAACAGCAACAGTATAAATTAAAAGACAAAAAAAAAACTTTAGAAACCAACCCATTTAGGGAGCTTAACATTTCATTTTAGTAGAGAATAATTTAGTTGTTGTTTTTAAATATCAGTGGGTGAATGAAAGTCATTGTGTGCGAGAGTGTGTGTGTGTGTGTGTTTAGATAGAGAAGTGGGGTTGCAGTGCGATGTGGGTATATTTACAATTAATTACATACATGAAGGTTGGTGTGCGTTTCACTGCATGTGTGTGCCCACTATCCGGAAGTTTATTCATCCATATGCTTTATATATACACACTTGTACATTGTTTCAATTTACAGTTATTTGACTTGTAGTCAAAACGAATGTAGGATTGAGGTTAGCTACAGAAACCTGCTTCACTTCATCACATCCGTTTCAAGCGATTACAATCTAGTCGAAGTAAAAAGTATATAAAAGTTATAGCTCTAGTGTCTCACTGTAGTTAAGAATTATATAAGTAAGATCTTTGCGGGTTCGATTCCCAACGAAGGTGCTAGGCAAAACGGTGTGGTAAATTTGTTATTAAAAAAATTGTCCTTCTAAATGGCAGGCCGTTCTCTTTCAGTAACAGAGAACGCCAAAACTTTGCTCACTTCGTTAAACCGTAAAATTTAAATTCTAAATAAAAAATTTTCATATAAAAAAGTTTCCCTATATGTAGAGAATATATATCCCTATATTAAGGATATTAGCTAAGCACCACGGTGTAAATCAAAATTGTACAGAAGTAGAGAAAATGATATAGGACAAACAAATTGCGGTCCTGTTTGTATCATCAGTCTATGAATTTAAAAAAAAAAATCACGAACTTACAGGGGTACTTCACATATATCCTTTAAAAAAAAAAGTATGATTTACGCTTCCAAAAAATAACTAAAACCTAATAAAGATCTGAAAATATATTTTTTAGTCTCTGCTAAAAATATCCCTGAAATTGATGCAAGGAATAGCGTTCTTCCCATATATCCTTTTTAGAAAAATTATGATAATATCTAAAGTAAGCTGGAAAAAAATAACTAAACCTTACCAAATATACTCTTCAATCTATGCTAAATATATGTATGAAATCGAAGCAAGGATATAAGTACTTTCCATATATCCTTTTTAGAAAACAATATTATGTTAGCCAAGTTACGCTCTTAAAAGTAACAACAATTTACTAAAGGTCTCAAAATGAGCTGTATAATTTTTGCTAAAAAAAATCTTTGAAAGCACAGATAAGAAATGGATACCTGCCACATATCCTTTTTAAAAAAAAATTCTATTTTATATGAAGTAAGCTTCCAAAAGCAAAGAAAATTTACCAAAGGTCTCAAATTTTACTCTTTATTTTGTGTTAAGAAAATCTTTGCAAACCAGGCCACGAAATGCGTCGCTCCCATATATCCTTTTTTGGCAAAATTATCATTTCAGCTAAAGTAAGCTCCCAAAAGTAACGAAACTTTACCAAAGGTCTCAAAATATACTCTTTAATTTGTGATAAAAAAATAAATTTTAAATCGAAGCAAAGAAAATGGTACATGTCATATATCCTTTTTATAAAGTTCCTGATAACAGCTAAAGTAATCTCTTAAAAGTAGCGAAAGCTCACATAAAGTTTCAAAATATATTCTTTAATTTGTATAAAAAATTATTTTGAAATCGAGGAAAGGATATGTGTACCTCCCATATATCCTTTTTAATAAATATTTGATTTCAGCTAAAGTATGTTCCCAAAAGTAACAAAACTTTATTAAAGGTCGTAGAATATACAAATTAATTTGTGCTGCGAAAATTTGTCAAATCGAAGCACGGCAAGGGTTACCTCCCATATATCCTTTTTTTTTAATTATTATTTCAGCTAAAATACGCTTTCAAAAGTCTTAAATATGCCTTTTCAATTTAAGCTAACAAACGATTGGAAATCAAAATAAGGATATGGGTGCCTCCCACAAAATTATATTTCAGCTAAATTACGATCTCGAGTACGCCGCTCAAAAAAATTCAAAATAGAGAAATGGTCCATATATGAGACTTGCATTTAAATTTTGGTCTGTTATAATCAGAGCAGATGCAGCGAAATATGTCTCACATCGTCTTAAAAACGCATCTTTGTGCATAGTTCATCACTTATCACTCTGTGTTTTCACCTTTAACATAAGATTCTGATTCTTAACTTTTATACAGTATCTTAAGTAAATAATGAAATATGTAAAGAATTATTATTAAATTGGCTAACAACTCCTTCCTAAGGCGAGTTGTGAAAGTCTCCTTTATAAAAAAAAAACCAATACAAACAAAAGTTATGAGTTTTCAGGCAATTTCAAATGTTTACGAATCCTGTATACACAAAAATGCACCATATATCCCGTTCGCACACATAAGGGTTAAATCGTTACCTAAATGCAAACACATGCAAGTATACGCCAGAATATATTTACAGATTTATGTGACATTCAAATAAGAAATATTGTTTATTTTCGAAATGAATATTTAATGCTCGAGAGTTTTGCGATTTAAATAAATAAGAATAAATCTTATTATTTAGACAAACCTGCACTACCAGATTACTTACGCTTACATGTGTAGACACACATACATACATAAATTCATTCATGTACATACATGAATTCTTATGTACACACACGAGGATTTGTGACAATATTTTTGCAAAAGTTTACTGCAAACGAGCACACATGGCAAGTAGATTTGAGTGTGCATTTTTATTGAAATTGAAAACTAAATTGTCTCTACTCAAAACAGATTTATACAACTAAAAATTTATGCATTTACAGTTGAGAGACATTAAGTCAATCTCTTAAATGCATTATTGCTCTTGGGACAATTTTTGTGTAATATTTATGCATTAGCCATAACAGATTGGCGCTGATAGAAAAGTGATGTAATATTTTGTTAAAAATATATACAAGTTGATCATTTTTAATGTAAAAACTAGTTTTGTTTTGAGCTCAAAAATTATAGCCACTACTATTTTATTTGTAACTTGCAATTTGATTTCCTAAGTATTTATTTTTGGTTGAAAGGCTATGAAAATATATGGTAGCGCTCAGAAATATGCTTATATTTTCATGATACCAATTACACTGTGCAACACAAAAAAAAATTACAAGGTTCGACTTAAAAATTTTGATAGAGGAGACCAAAAAAATAGACACGTGTATCGGCGTTTTGAAAGTTTAAATCTGAATTTCATTTGAGGGTGCATTAAAGTTTCCCAGCTCTGGCATATTCTTATTGTTAATCGGCATAAGAATCCATGTGATCTTTACATTCATTGTTTTTGTTGTAATGTAACGGATAACATTTTTGCGAAACATTTTAATCCCTTAAATCCCTGATTTAATGGTGTTTTTTGCTCTTGTTTAAAAGAAGGACAAAAAATACCCATACATTTTAATCCCTTAAATCCCTGATTTAATGGTGTTTTTTTTTGCTCTTGTTTAAAAGAAGGACAAAAAATACCCATACTTTGAGGAGTTAGAGGGTTAACATATTCTACAAAAATGTTCTCCGTAACATTTTACAATAAACACATTTTGTACCTAAAATGTAAGGATTACATGCATTCTTATGCCGATTAACAATAAGAATGTGCCAGAGCGGGGAAACTTAAATGCACCCTCAAATAAAATTCAGATGTAAACTTTCAAAACGCCGATACACGTATCTTCTTTTTTTTCTCCTCTATCAAAATTTTTAGGTCGGACCTTGTAATTTTGGAAAAAATTTGATTTTGTTGTACAGTGTTATTTATCTACTTACTTAGAGCTAAATTATATGTAATTAAAATTAAAAAAAAAACATATTGTAAATCTTTGCATTTTTACACTTCCTCAACAATACAAAGTTATTAATTTATATTTCATTATTTCGAGTCTCAGATATAACTCGCCTCTTGTGCGTTTGGATTTGTAAGAAAAAAGTTCCACTACCCACTCATTCGTTACCGAATTGTTATTTTAAACGTTAAACAATTTATTTTCATATACTTTAATGGAAAATGTGTTCTTTTGCTTATTTCATTAACGCATAACAAGAAAGTGGTTAAGTAACTTCTTTCAAAGAATGAAATATACGAGGACTGTTCAAAAAATAATTTAAATTTTATTTTAAAAAATTATTTATTACGGCAACCATTTTTACAATCCTCGCAGCAGTTGTGATATATAGTTGATCTCTCAGTGTTTCAGCTTTTATCTCTTCAATCTCTTGCAGGTAAAGGCATAGTACTGCCTGGTAAAAATTACCGACAGCGACTAATACTAACATATATTAAAAAGCGCACTCCTTTAATCGGCACTATGACAAAAATTCACAGTCGAAGTAAAGAATAAAATAACTAGAAGAAATTCTCTATATTCTCATCTTTCTTTATCTGTTCTTTTAACACTATCCTCTCCTTTCAAAATTTTCAACACAATCCATTGCAAGAATTGCATTCACAACCTGAATGCCGGTTCAAGTAAAAAGTGGGGGACTAAATCTCCTGATACGGTGACCCTTGAGATCGTTCAACAATTCCTCCGCGATTCTAATTTGCGGACTGTTCCAATTGTGATTCGACGATTCTTCATAAAAATTGTATTTAATTTCACAACATTTTTACAGCTTGTTGAAGTGCTTTGCATCCACGACGAGCATCGCCCGTTCACATCTTCTCAACCTGCTATGAAAATACTGTAGCTCATGTAAACATTTTTCAGACTCACAGCACAATCATCGTATGCCGGTGCCTTTTGAACATTTAATTTAATTTTTACACATTTTATGGAAATTCTTTTATAAATTGTTTCCGACTTCTTAGTGACATTCACAAATAAAATAAACTTGCTACATAGCTGGAACTGTAACCATACGTTCGAGACGATGTTACCATTGTACAAAAAACGCTAATTGAAATTTTGAATGTTTTCCTTATTTTTGTACAAACCTCGTATATCGATTTACTAACATTTTATTTATGTTGAAATAAACATAAAGAATATAAAAAAAGAGTCATCGAGATATGATCGTTTAACTTATTTTTTGAACAGGCCTCGTATATCGTTTTACTAACTTTTGACTTAAAACGAAATATACACATATGCAAATATTAAAAAAAAACTTAAAAAGCTGTCATCGAAATTTAAACTTTAGCTTATTTTTTAACAGACCTCGTATATCGATTTAATAACTTTTTATCTATAGTGAAGTAAACATAAAGAACATAAAAAATAGTCACCGAAATTTGAACATTTAACTTATTTTTTTGAACAGGCCTCGTATATCGTTTTACTAACTTTTAATTTATAACAAAATATACTACATATATGAAAAACATAAAAACTTAAAAAACTTTCATAGAAATTTAAAATTTAACTTGTTTTTTGAACAGGCCTCGTATAACGTTGTGCTTTTTTTTATTTGTAATTAAATAGAGCTACATAAAAAACGTGAAAAACGCTAATCGAGAGTTGATTTTTTTTTTTGAACAGACCTCGTACATATATAGATATTTTTTTTATTTACAGTGAAATATTCGTCTTAAGCTAAAATAGTGTGTAAAAGTTGTCACCAATTCACTTGAGCTAAAATTTTAGTGCAACATTTTGATTTTGCAATCAAATTAGTGCAGAAAAATAAATTGCACCATAGTGCAGATTGAGATTTTTGAATACATTTTAGAGATCCAAGTTTTTAACTCACTATTGATATATTGATTGAAGATTGCAAAATTTTTTAACTCGTCACTAAATAGAAAGAAGAAAAAAATTATAATGCAATAATTCTGCACTATAACTAAGAGTTAGAGAATAATGCATCCATCATTAATGCACTACACCCCATCTAAGCTGACTACGAGTTGGCTCAATAACGAGTTGGCTGTCACAGTTTTGTAACTGGCGTGTTCTTTTCTACATCCGTGTTTCTAGTTAAACTCGAGTTTAAACCAAAGATTTATTTTCCTAAGGGATGATAGACAAATTTCTAATAAAGGCTTAATATGATAATTTTTCTATGGAAACTATAAAAAATAAACATAAGACTTGATGTTGATGTCTGCACTTAATCACATCAATTAATCAAATCAATTAATATAATATCAAAGTAATGCAATTTAAAAGAAATCTGCCTGGAAATGCTTGTCACATATTTTTCTGCCGCCAGGCAACCCTGACCTGTAAATATAATCCACCTCAGCAATTGCATATCTGCCTAAAGATTTTAAACCATTCATAAAAGTAATTATTTATAAATTTTTCAGCTGCTGACATTTTCGTATTGTGTACTTGCAATTATTTTTGGCAAGAAATTAGATTAAATTTTACAATTCAACTGATAACCTTTCAACAAGAAAAATAAAAGAAAAAACACAAAAAGTCGCTAAAAATATTCGGCACTTTCTTTCATGTTGATGTAATTCAATAATTTTTTCCCCGCCTCTAAAAGACATCCTGCCATTAACAATAGAATTTTCTGCTCCTGTTGGCACAAACATCTGTATTAAATTAATGGTTTAGAAAATTCAATAAAGTTGTTGGTAAGAATTTTGCCTGGCAGTAGACATTCTAAAAGATTTAATATAATAAATGACACAAATTGCTCGTAATAGTGTGCTTTTCTGTTTGCGAAAATTGTAAGAGATGACAACAATGATAAGAAAACTATTTAGCGTTGTAAAATTGAAATGAAAGACATAATTTAAGGAATAATTTTGCATTTTAGTTGTAGTTGTTGTAGAAATAGTTTCATGGCGTAGCATTAGCATTTTCTTGTCATAAAATAATTATTCATGAGATATTCAAAAAAAAAAGAAAAAAAGATATTACAAAACATGCAGATCTTTAGTTAAATGGCACAAGTGTCCTTCTTAGCCACCATTAACTGTTTTTGTATTCTTCTTGAAACGTTTGCATATACACAAACACACACACACACAGACACTCACTAAACATTTAGCCCACCCACTCAATCACATTCAGACAAAATTGTATATTTGGAAATTTGCAAAACATTTGGTTGTATTCGTTTGTAAGTTTGTATGTATGTATATATTGTAATATTTAAATTGTAAATGTAGTGTAAAAATAACATACACACACACACACATCCACACATTTACCTATATTGAGTAAAGTAGTTAATTTTAATAAGTTTAACAGAATAGGTTGATGATATTTTCAAGTATTTAATATTTCGAAAAGCTCCTGTTAGTATTTAATTACTTTTAAATTAGTTTTTTTTCCTCATAGTCTAATTCTGCCTTGATGCCAGCTTGAGAAGTAACTAATTGACTTACGCTTCCCTTTACAGACCCAATATCAAATATCAATATTCCGCTTTAGATAGTGGCAATGGCATTGTGGAACGTTCGCCGCGCGAACGAGCTGCCCGCGAAAAGGCTCTCAATGCCACCCAGGAGTGGATACAGCAATCAAATGGCCGATACGAAGTTATAGCACATTTAGATGAAATCGGTTCGAGGCATGGAAAAAATTGGTTTCTGGTAAACGATGCTTCGGTAAGTGTTAGCTGATGCTACAGCATTTGCATTCATAAGAACACAACTTTTAAATTGAATATAAAATATTCCTATTAACAATTTTAAAATTTCTTTGCTATTTTGCTACTAATTTTCTACAATATAAAATAATTTTTCTTGTACTACAGTAAGAATTTGATTTTTTTTTCGGTTATTCCTTTTAGGTCCGCACCGATCGCCTAATGACTTTATTAACCCTGCCGCCAGATTGTGTAGCTTTTGAAGATCTATCGCCAAACGAAAGTCCTCGCAATATGTTAATGGAACTTTTAGGCTCCCTGCATCATCCATATATATATCCCGTTTTGGATTTGGGGTTTTTACATACCAGCTCGGGTAACTACGCCTGCCTGGTGACACCGTTCAATTCGCGAGGCAGCCTTAAGGATTTAATTTACAAGGTAAACGATATATAAACAAATTTAATTATTTTTTTATACCCTCCAAAATAATTAAAGAGTATACAGTCGACTCTTGATGATTTGAAACTCGTTAATTTAAATCTCGCGGTAATTTGAACTGTTTTCCAAGTCCCTTGGAAAATTTATTGAGTCCCTTCACTCAATAAATTGAAAAATATCTATGTAATTTGGTCCCCTCAATAATTTGAAATTATTTGAATGGCATTTTGATCGCCGACTCGCTATAATTTGAATTTTTTGGCTCTACGCTCTATAATTCGAATTATTTTAATTGCTGTGTTTTATGCAAAATATAAAATAAATAAAATAACCATTTATTTTAGTTTTTTGCGATGTGCTACAAAAATGACATCTTACTCGCCAACGTTCTATAATTTGAAGTTCGGTTATTCTTTAATTTGAACTCCTAATGTGATTTTGTTTGTGTTTTTTAAAGAAATTTAAATCGTTTTCATTAGTTTCTGTGCCACGATTTTAGTATACACCACCACATCGACAGTTGCTAACATAAAAAATTAAATTTCTTTGCTTTGCTTTTGCGGAATTTAGTGCGTGCAAATGGTTTTGCTTTTTTTATGAAAACTCTTGTTAATTTGAAATTTTCTGTCTCTCTTTCGATATTTTGAAGTCTCGTTAAAATGAAAACTCGATTATTTGAACTTTTTCTCTGGTCCCTTTAGTTTCAAATTATCAAGAGTCGACTGTATTTACTTTTTCATTCCGTGTGTAACGCAGCTAAAAATTACGATTAAGTCCAAACTAAAAGAACCAGACCCTAGAAATTTAGTACAAGTTAATTTAGAAGGATAGCATAGGTGAAGTTTGTAAATGGGTTGAATCGGGCCAGAGGTAAAAAAGTTCCCCTAAGAAGAACTAAACCAAGCTCTATAAAAACAATTACATTTTTTAAGTTGCTTTTGAAATTTTGTTAAGCAAATGATATAATTTTAAGTCGAAAAAGATCCAAAGCGTTAAACTTGGAGGCAAAAAATCAGAAAATTCTATTATAGGACCCCCAACCTTTAGGGGGCACAGAAGTAACATATTACATGGAAAAATAGTGTAAATATTTAACAAAATGTATTTCTTAAGAAGGTCGGAGTTTTTCTGATCTTTCCCTGCCCTACCCCTTCACTCACCTTTGACCCCTCAATGACCCTATAAAAAAAATTTTCTTTTTTTCTACACTAAGGAGCTCAGGCTCTGGCTCTGTTTTTATTTTATTTACTCAATATTTGGAGGGTATTTAAGACTCGACCCGGCAGAATATAACGTTTACTTATTTAAATTCAGAAAGACATAATTAATACTAGTAATCCAAAGCACAAGGGAAACTCAACATCAGTTTTAATTATCCAACTTCCACAGCAGAGCAAAGTAGCTATTTTCGGAAGCTGCTACAATTTCATCATCAGTGTTCATGTGTATTTTTAATTGTCACCACTTATTGAGTGATTTAGTTGAATGCGTTAACAGTTTTCATTTCTAAAAATTCTATAAGCAAATTGTATACGAGAATAGTATTAAAACTATGGTAATACACTTTTATTCTCTGTGTTGCCATTTGATTATTTTCTTCTTATGCCATTCTCTGAATTTTGATTGCCATTGTATTTTAAGCCTAATGTTTTGGGTTTGAATGAAAGTGCAACGACTTGCGAAATCAGCTGTTCTGCTCTTGTTATTATGATGGTAATAATTTACCTTAAATTATAGACAAATGTTGTTCAAATTTATTTTCATAACACTGTAAAGGTTTCCACTACAAAATTTGCTATAAGAATTTGGAAATTGTCGACATAATATTGACTAGGCCCCTGAGGCCTATAACTCTGAGAACACTTTTCATAGCTCTAAGATCTAACTTAGAGCTTTTGATGTGTAAACATCTATACGCCGGGGGGGGGGGGGGGGGGGTAAAAATATTTCTCACAATACAATCACAAATTTAGAGTAAGATCAAATCGCTGTGAGCTATATATGAGTGTATTAGTGTAATCATACGGACAACAAGAAGTACAGAGCAACTTAACAGCTGCATAGAAATACACTCAACACCATCTAGTATGCAATAGACTTGTGTCCAGCTAGCTCATTCTCTCAGTTTTGGCAAGAACCTCTGATCAAATCCATTTAAATTACATGGGTTTGATTAAAGATTCTTGTCAAAACTAAGCTAATGAGCTGGTTGGACACAAGTCTAGTGTGCAATAGTAGTAGTCGTACATTATGTTATCGTAGGCACATAAATAAAATGGGTACAAAAATATTTAATTTTAATAACTTTTACAAAGATTTTTTGCACTTTTAATAAAAAATTTATTAAAACAAAGCAAAATTAGGAAAACAAAAAAAACTAAACTTGCCAAACTAAAAGTCTTCTTCGTCTTTGAGATTGTCATTCATACGAACAACAAGAAGTACAGAGCAACTTAACAGCTGCATGTAAACATCATCTAGTGTGCAATAGTAGCTAATAATTTTTATTAACACATAATTGTGCTGGCGCTGTACAGTTCGAAAGCCATTGCTGTAAAATAACTACATGCATTATATATCGGTAAATAGCTGATTAATAGTTTTTTCATTACTAGATGTTTACACATCTCCCCTGTGATCGGACTCACAGTTTTTTTTTGTAGAACCACATTTGTGGCTTCCATACGAACAGAATTAAAAGACTTCAAAAGAAATTTGGTCTTCGCAAAACTCATGTCCTCTTGTCGTCAACATCCTACTACAGTCGTTGCGTGCTTTTAGGCGTAAAGCCTATTTAATATTCGTGTAAGGGTATCAACCTGTTAAATTTTATTGCATTTTGTATACCTTTAAGTTATATTTTTTCAACACATTCTGCTAATTACGCTATACGTGGGCCCATATTAAGAACTTTAAGTGCTTTAAATGACACGAATAATGTTATTTCTTAAGGTACGTTCACACTTATCAAATATTTGACCAAAAAAGCGTAACCACTAAACACTAAGAAAAAAAATTTTAAATTCAAAAAACTATTTATTGAGTTAAATAGTTTCCAATAATATTGGATTTCTGATACTGTCTACTAGTCTTGTATGAAACTGTTTTAATTAATAAACACGTATCTGGACAAAAATATTTTTCATTAGTATTTAGTGGTTACGCTTTTCCGGGCAAATATTTGATAAGTGTGAACGTACCTTTAGTATAGAGTTTTCATTGTCTGTGTGCAGTTTTAGAATTTTTTGTTTAGCAAATAATAATTTGCTAAATATATTTCTAGTAGGTTAATATTAACTGTAAGGATATTGTAGTCCATTGGGGTAGTAAATAAATAAATTTAAGTTAATGACTTTGCAAGCCTGGACAAGAGTAATTTCTTATATGTAAATGTACTTGAGCGGGCAGTTTGTGTGTAAATAACGAATTATATTAAAACAATCATGTGAAGGAAATGAAATGAATTCCTTAGAAAAATCAATTATTAACTTGTGAATTTAACAAAAATCCTATACTTTTAATTCTTTTCTTTGGGCCGGCCCATAAATGAGCCATACACGTGTTTAGGCTGTTAAATTTTTTTTTAGCTTTCCCAATAAGAAATATGAAAAAAAAACCTATAAAAAGTTTAATTACAATGTGTTGATTTAAAGATTATTTTTAATGTTTCTAGCGGTTAAAATATTTTTATTGCTCTATAATTAATAAACATTGTTCGCATATACAATGATTATACTTTTGTTTTTGTTCATTTCAAAGGCCCAGTGGAATGAACCTTGGTCACGTAAATATACACGAAAGCCAAATGGTTTGCCAGTCACGCAAATACAACGTTTGGGTCGACAAATCTTGGAGGCGTTGCTGTTTCTTAAAGAACGCGGTTTTCCACTGCACGGTCATTTGCATAGTGGAAATGTTATTTTACAAAATGGTGCTGCCAGGTAATTAAACTATTTGAAATTTAATACATATTCCACAATATATTTTATATATAGCCTAAAAGTAGGCAACAGTAAATAAAGTTACAAGACATGCACACGCATGCACATTTATAAACATATATAGATTTGTATGAACATATTATTATTATTATTTCAAATCTATTATAATTAAAATTACAATAAACAAAGAGAAGTGAAGGCACTAGCAACTAATGGCTATCGGCCCAGCCTGTATGAACATAAAATTTTAATTTACTGCAAAAATTCTCAACAATTTGCTAGTAGTTGTTTTTTTTTTTTTTTTGCTTTTTAAATAAATTTATTTTTCATGGCAACATTTTATGCTTTGCCAAGATATTTTTCATTTCATCGCAGCATTGAAATGTACTTAAACAGATTGCATTTTACCCAACAAAATTTCTTTTAAAAGAATATTTACTTTCTAAAAAGGATGAAATTCATAGCAAGGAATTGAAGTGTTATGGTTTTTTATTGCTCGAGGGTTGTTTATTCGGAATATTTTTTGGGAAAAAAAGATTCAAGCTAAAATAATGTTAACCCTTTATAGCCCGTCATCTTAAAAACAGTCTCATTTTATCGATTTTACCATAAGGTAATTAAAAACTAAAAATCTGCCCCATTATGTCGAAAAGAGATTTAGTTCATACAATTTATGAAATATAACTACTTCATATGAAATATAAACAAAATGTTAAAATTTATTTTTGCTTTAAATGCAAAATATCCATATAATGGGTCAGGCAAAAAAGTTTCTTACAACTTATGCCATTTTTTTATCTTCGCAAGGGAACACGCTGCCTGTAAAGATTGTAATTTTCAATATTTTTCGTTGTTTACTCAACTGATGGTGAAAGGAAGGATGGTTCAAGGGATGATATTTTTATAAATTTGGAACCTTCTTATTTCCTTCTCATGAAAGGCTATCATGTACTAAAGATCAGCACCGTCCTTCGTCGGCTCTGTAGCAAAAAATTAGCCGGCGAAGCAAAAGGTTACAAATTCCTACATAAAATTCTCTATCCCCTGCTTTCTAATTCCGGCGCAATGCACTGCATATGTAGGAGTCATCTGCTGAATGCTGGCCCTAATTAAAAAATATGTGTACAGTTGCATTAATTTTGCTCTTTAAACCACCCTCGTATTACAATGCCACACTGCTAAATCAGAATGCATTTCTTTTGTGGCAAGTTTGTAAATAAGTTTGCAGAATTGCATGTGGAGAATTATATTGAATATTTGAATACTAATTCTTTACAACAACAATTGCATTACAGCACAGTTTTTGACTACATTATGTATGAAATAAAAAAGGGAGGAAACATAAAAGTTATTCATTGTTGAGAATACAATAAAGAGCAAAATTACTTTAACAAAATTTTTAAAATAAAAATTTTCTAAAAATTAATATGAAATAGCACAATCATACATATATAATTACATTTAATGAAAATAAAACCGACCAAACAGGGATTTAATGTATAGCGTCCGCAATCTAACTTTTTTTTCAACTAGTGCTTATTTCGTGAATGGTAACACTTAACTCATGCCTGATTTGACAGATAATTAGTTTTATCCTTCCGCTGAACGAATATGGTTGACCATCGAATGCGTTTTCGCTTCGCTAAGAGGGCCTGCGATCGACTTACAGAAGATGCCGATTTTGCCAAAACAAAAATCATCTTTTCAAATGAAGCTCACTTTGATCTTGGCGGGTATGTAAACAAGTAAAATTGTCGCATTTGGGGCACAGTAAACCCGCACGTATACATTGAAAAGCCGACGCACCCAAAACGAGTCACTGTTTGGTGCGGATTTCGGTCCAAAGCCATAATTGGGCCATTTTTCTTCGAAAATGAGCAAGGAGTGGCCGTTACAGGCAATGGCGATCGTTATCGGGCCATGCAGTCATTTGAATGAAATTATTTTCCATTATTAACCGGAAGGATTGTACTTTCAAATAAAAAAGAAATTCGAGAAAATATTCAGTAGTTTTTTTATAGCATTTTCAAAAAAAAAAAAATGTTATTTGGCGGACCCTATATGCTAACTTTAGTTTGCAATCGCTACAGTTCTCGTATACTATTTCCTCTTGAAAATTAATAATACAAAAAATTAATAATAAATAGAAAACTGTTATAACTAAACGAACATGCTTTTCTTCGAAAGATGCGACTTTTCCTCGAAAAAATAACTATTCACCGGAAAAAATTATTTTTTACAGAAAAAGATGGGTTTTCTCCGAAAAATATTGATTTTTCCTCGAAAAATTTGTCTTTTCCTCGCAAAAAAAATTGAGTTTAAAAAAGTGGTTTTTCCCTCAAAATAAAAAAAGTTTTTACCCGAAATATGTTACTTTTTCACCGAAAAAATAATTATTTTTTACCGAAAAAAGTGAAAGAAGTAATTTCTTTTCAAAGAAATTACTTTCCTGACAAAAAAATTTTTTTTTCTACGAAGAATCTGCTTCTTCCACTGAAAAAATAATTTTTTAACGAAAAAAAATCAATTTTCTGAAAAAAGTAATATTTCGCCGAAAAAGAAGATTTTTCACCGAAAAAAGTTATTTTCACCAGAAGAAGTGGCTTTTGCTAAAAAAAATCCTTGGGGATTTTCTTCACATTTTTATCGACAATTATAAAAGCAAGCACCCGATTCGGAGACAAATTCGGAAAACCAAAAACACTGATTAAAATAAAAATATTGCTGCTCCTGAAAATGAACACTCACAGACCACACAATTATAAGCAGAAACCAATTCTGCTTTCAAGTAAAGTACTAATGCACTGAAATCCTAATAATAATAGGTTAAGCTTAATACGATGTAAAATAATGATGTAGAGCGCTGGAATGCGAACACTACCCCTACATATAAAAACACATACACACACATAAACCTGTAATAGCTGCTGGTTATTGTTAATTACAGACAATAGCGCAATGAAAATTCACAATCGTACGTGCGAATAAATATTTTTACTAAAATTACATTAAAAAAATCAAAATCCGGTGACGAACTCAAAGCCTTGACAAATTAATATGAAGAACCATTTTGTTATTAAGCCACTTTAAATAATAATAAAATTAAAACGCTTTCTCTTTATTATGCGCAGATTATCCGGCCTGGAAAATGGTTTACTGGGACTATCGTCGCGCATTAACGCTGTCATGTGGTCACGTTCTACAACAGACATCGAAAACGTTGATATAATTTGTTTTGGCCATCTGCTGTATGAAATGTGCATGGGGCAAGAAATGACAACACCAAAACCGTCCATGAGAGCATTAGAAATGGAAATGGAACAGTTTCCGCAGGTAAAATGATGATGAGTTATTAATGTTGCAGAATAAATGAGAAAATAATATTTATACTATTTGAAAACTTTTATTTAGATTTTAGACGTTTTGAGTTTAATTTTTGAACAACCGACTGGATCGTGCCCTTCTGTGGAGGAACTGGTATTATGTGATTTATTTAGATCAATAGATTTACGAGAGCTCAGGGGTCCCTGTTTTAATGTAAGTATATTTAGATAAAATTTTAAACTATTACTTTTATAACAAAAAATTGTATTGAGCTTTCTATTGTAAATACGTGGGCTGTTAGATGACTCCGTGAGTTTTTGTATTTTCTGTGCACTAACTTTAAATACAATACTGAGTGCCTGCAACAGTGTTGTATTCAAAGTCACGAGCTAGTCGCTCGTTAAAAAAATGGGAAAAAACTAATTCCGATTGTAGATTATGCGATATTTTTTATGTAAATAAACATCACTGAACCCAAGGAAAGACTTGATAAATACTATGGAAACTCTACACTTTAACTTAACTTTTTTCATGCAATTGGCAACTCTGAAATGTGACAGCTGTGACATTTGCTTATTGCAATTACTAAAAATTGAGCCTTTTACGATATAACAACGCTTTCAAAATGTGTAGTAGAGTTAATGTCACTTTTTTATAAAAAAAAACTATCTTCAAAAATGAAAAGCATTTCCATCTGAATTGCTTCGTGTATGACCGAAGTTTGTCAAATTTAGGGGCTAGGAAATGCTAATGCAATCCATAAGAAAAAAACTATCATCTATCTATTGAGCATTTCGGTCTGTGCAAAGGTCATGGAAAATGCCTTAAAAAGCGTATTGGCTTGTCGATAGAGCCATGGGAGCCATTTGATGGATATTTTATTCCATTAATCGGATCATGTCTTCTAGGGTTGGTCGAAAAAAAATTGTGCCAATCATCCGCTATAATGAAAGATTAGTCAACAAAGTTTCTTAAAGTGGGAAAAAAATTTGCCACGCCCCTAAATACAGCATCTTTTGTTTTTTTATACATAGCGCCGCCATTTTAAGTCCGATATCAACATATCGTATATCGCTGTTCATGGCTAGACTATGGCTTCATTTTATATGTAGGTAACTTTTTGATTCGATGTCAAATTAAAAATTTCATATATGATACATGGGATCCTTCCCCCCCTATGTAAAATTTTTTGCACGTTACAAAATGTCCCTCTTACTATGACACTCTTATTATTTTATTATTTTTGCTTAATTTTATTGCACTTTCTTAGTTAAGGTGTGTACCAGAGATCTCAACAAAATTTAATGTACACCTTTAATACAATGTACACCTTGAATACACTATAGACATTGTCTTTCTTTCATTGTGTACACCTTCTACTTGTGTATAACTATGAGTGTAGTCGTGTACATCTCGTGTATATGCTTCTTTAATTTGAAACTGGTGGGTATGTATTATATTTTCAGTGTTTGCTTTTACTGCGCACACACACATTAATTTTATAAAGTTACAAAACAAATACAATGTTATCATCTCCGCAAATGTGTATACGTACATAAAGTGAATTCAATGTTTTCAATGTATACACTTGAGGTATGATGCACAGTCCTGTACACTCAAGATTTATTTGTGTATAAAGTGAGGCATGCATGCATTTTTCCATGTCATGTTTTTCAATGTCGTTGATGTAAACTTGTGTGTACAGAGGATAAAATATGTACACTATTTCGAAGTCTGGTGTGTACTGTTAGACAGATTTGTGGCCACCTTACAACACTGTGCAACATTATGTGACAAGATGTAAAAATCATGTTGTGCAAGGCAGGCACAAAGAATTTAATTTAATTCAAAGAAACGTAATATATATATATATATATATATATATATATATATATACATATATTAAATCGTTTAAAATGAAAAAATATTATGAAAAAAAACTTACCCCCTATTAATTTCCATTATTGGCATTTTGTACTCTTATAGACTATCAAGCCAAGCCTCAGCAGATCAACCTTAAATTTATTACAAGCCGTCAAAAAACGCCAATGTGCTGCATTAGGAAACTCTTTCAGTGAGACCAGTTCCCCATGTACGCCACCCTCAACCCCCCGGGATCGCAGATCTGGGTAAGTTTAATTACTTTCGCAACATTTACACACAACCCTAACGAATCCATCTAAAATAAATGTACAAAAATGAGCTGTTAATAAGAAAAAAAAAAAGATTTTAAATTATTATAATTATAATACTTTAAATAGATTCAATGTTGTAACTTTCCGTGTCCCAGAAAATCAAATACTAGTGCTAAGCAATATTGAAATAAAAACGAAAAGTTTTAATCTTAAGCAAATATCTGCTAAAAATTATTAACTACACTTTTATGAACAATTCATTGATCTTAAGTTTCTATTTCAATATTCTGGTATTCTTTTATTTGGCATTTTCGTTGCTACTTTGAACAAAGTTTTGTTTCCATTCTATGTAATTTTTATTACTGTTATTTAATAATTACATATACATGTATGTATTTGGCCGTGTGCAAATATCGTATAAAACTCAATTATTTCCAGAATTTTATATAAAGTGTATCACATAAGTTTTCGGCCATTTTTGTAGAGCTATTAAAGGAAAATTTTTTAAAAGATAGGTGCAGTTTTATTAAATTAATTTGAGTAATTTTTTATATAAAATGTAGGATTTACAAAATATGTTATAACGATTGACAATCACAATAAGCAGAAAGGCTATCACCTTTAGCTTCCATTAAAGAGATTATCAAACTTTAAACGGCAAAACATAAATTCACTTTTATAAAGGATTAGTTTGACACTTGAAAAAGATTTATTTTAAAAATCATTCATCAGTTTGCGCAACTTATAGATGAGTTTTTCATTTTTATAAACGTCCATCTGAGCATGTAATCTATTGCACAGTGGGTTAAATTTTGTCAGCTTACAAATTTGATAAAATTTTTTTCTGATTAAATTTTCAAAATTAATATTTATTCAATTAAAACATGTGATTGAAACTCTTTTGATTTGAGTAGTTTATAATAACTTCACTTCCCAATGTTTTAATCTGTATTGTTGGGCATGGAGATTGTCTCTTTAAATAAGGGACCAAATTAAGTTAAAGTTGCACTTTTCTTCTGAGAAACAACAAATAATATTAATATAAAATTGAAACTTATGTGAAACATTTTATGTGTTAATCTCTGTTCTGTCATTTACATAATGTTTATTTACTTTTAAATTATACATAAACAGACAGTATGTTATTTGTTCTACTATATATAATTTTTATTTAAGTGTAACTGCCTAATGAACCCCGTCTCCTAAACAAAAAATTGTTAAAGAAATATTTCTCCTTTTGCTCTTTCTTAAAAAAAAGTAACATACCAAACTAAACAAATACATTTTTGTCGTAGCATGTTTTTACCTTAATACTACATATTTATCTTAAACAAAAATATATAATAATTTTTTTTATAAACTTTATTAACTTTTTTTACAAACAAATATATATAAATAAATAAAATTTTTAATGTAATTTGTAATTCAAACTAATATATATATTTTTTTACATAATAATGTTTCTTTTTGTTAACATTATTTTATTTTAGAGCAAAAACTTTTTGTACATTTTATTTCTTAAGCCCCCCCCCCCTTAACTACAAAAACAAAATATTCCAAAGTCAGATAAAAAAGGAATTTATTTCAATCATTTTTATCTGTCTGAAATGTGAGAAGAAATTGTATCATTCAGAGAGACACAATTAAACAGTTAAGAGAAATGGATATTTTATATTGAAAACTAGTTTTAAAAATATAATTGTGAAAATTAAGAACGACCAATTACGGACAATTCGCTTAAAATGTGACGAAACTTGAATTTCCAAACAAGCAGAGGAAAATATTATATATTGAATAAAAAATCGCAAAAAGAAAATAATCGCCAAGACGATTAAAACGGTTAAAATTTAAAAATCTCAGAAAACAAATATATTACATTTTGGAAAAAAGATTGAATTTCAAACCAGACTGACGACAATATTGTATTTTGAATAAAAAAAATTGGCTGGCGAAAATCGTCAGATTGTAAAAGAGGACTATTAAAAACAGTTTATATCTAAAAATATTAAAAGCTAAAAATATTGAAAAAAACTTGAATTTCTATCACGAATAAGAAAATTTTGGCTGCAAAAAGTCGTCAGATGGTAAAAAGGGAATACATATTAAAAACGGTTCAAATCTAAAAATCTCAAAAGCAGAAAATAATATATTGAACAGAAAACAGGCATATGAAAATATTGTAATTTAAATAAAAGATCACGAAAAAGAAACATTTGACTGCCAAAAAGTCGTCAGATGGCAAAAATGGTATATTTAAAAAAAATCTGAAAAGCTAAAATTATATTGAAAAGAAATCTTGAATTTGGAAACTGGCAAAAAAACATATTTAATTTTAAATAAAAACTTACGAAAAGAAAAAGTTGACTGCCAAAAATCGTCAGATCTAAAAAAATTAAAGTGTATTGAAAAGAACACAAGAATTTCGAAACAGACAGACGAAAATATTGCAATTTGAATAAAAAATCAGGAAAATGAAAAATTGGCTGCCAAAAATCGTCAGATTTTAGAAAGGGACGATTAAAAAGGGTTCAATTCAAAAGTTAAAAATATTTTACTGAAAAGAAAACTTGAATTTCGAAAAAGACACACTAAATGTTATATTTTGAATAAAAATTACGAAACGTAAAAATTGGCTGTCAAAGATCGTCAGATGGTAGAAAGAGACGAATAAAAACTGTTCATATCTAAAAATATTATAATGAAAGAAATCTTCAATTTCGAAATAAGTAGACGATAATATTGTATTTTGAATGAAAAAATCATGAAAAATAACAATTTACTGCCAAAAATCGCCAGATGGCAAAAAATTACGATTAAAAACGGTTCAAATCTAAAAATCTCGTAAGCTAAATACATATACATTGAAAAGTAATTTAACAATTCAATTTCATATAATTTGGAACACATAATTAGGGAGTGAGTGGTGTTTTTTAATTTTTAATAATACATTTCTCAGTCTGTTAATTTTGGTTTTAATAACAATAATATATTTAGTGTTTTCCAAAATGGAATATGTCTCTTTAATGATACAATTTCTTTAAAAAGAAATTTATAACTTTTGTTATTTAACATAATTTGTTTCTACATTTTGTTTATTTATCTTTATTAACACAAAACCAAAATCCTTTACAAACAAACAAACAAAAAATATTTTGAACCACACTAAACCAAAAAAGAGTCCTACCAGCGCCTTATGAAGTCTTTCGTATGTACTAAAACCTGAAGATCGTAGTACTAAAATTATCACAAATGAAATTGTATAAAACTCAAAAATTGTATTCAAGAAATTTTTTGAATAAAATTTCCATATTTATGTAAAAAATATGTTTAATATTGTACAAAAAATTTTTCAACATTTACTTTCGAAAACAAAACAAAAAAAAAACTTTGGTAAGTTTTTTGTAAATTATTTTTTCAAACCCACATATTTTTTTTCCTTTATCCTCAAAACCTGAAAGCACCACAGACACTTATTTCTACCCGTATTTACATATTTTCGAAAATGTGTTTTGTGTTTGCAATTTTGGAAAACATTTTTTTAATTTGAAACAAAATTTCTTTGTTGAAATTATTGCTAAAGTAGAAATCAGCCATGAAAAAAATATTGTATATTTTGTCTAAAACACACACAAACACAAATAAAGATATTGTCCATTTTACTACACATACACATTTTGTTACACCGCACCCACACATTCAACTTGTAATTCCGAAATGCACTTGCAATTACTTTTGCACTCCTTAGCTTTAACCTTTTACACGATGGTGGATTCAGGGGAAGGCTGCCCCCAACCGCAAGTGGTTATTTTACTTATGCTGCGAAATCAAAATTTTTAATTTTTGTTTCAATTAAAATTTACCCACATCCACCAAAGCTAAAACTGGCTCCATGACTGATTATAAAATATTTAGTTCCCTTCTTTTATTATCCTTTCTATTTTGTTTATTTTAATAACTTCTTTTTTTGCGAACATTTTTAAAAGTTTTGTTTTCAATGGGAAGGACTACCGAACCGTTAGTTTGGCGGCACTCAGATTTGTTTGGTGTGTTTGTAGAATATTTGCATGTTTTTGAAGGCTTTTTGAATTATAATTTTATATGCAATTAATTTTTTATATTTTGTAGTTTCATGTTGGCGAAAGTCATTGCAAACAATTAAAACAGATGGGCAATGCTTTAACAAAATATTTATGAAATTCTTATTGATTATATTACTCGTATCAATCTATATCAAGAAATAAGCAATTACATCTGCATTTTACAAAATTTATTGGACACATTGAAAATGGACATTTAAAAGGTGCTTTCTTTCAAAAATAATTTATTTAAAAGGTACTTTTCATAAAAGAGCACTTTCTTAAAAATCACGTACTTTTCTAAAAAATACTTTTCTAAAAAGTACATTCCTAAAAAGAACTTTTCTAAAAATACTTTTCTAAGTATTTTTCTAAAAAGTACATTTCTAAAAAGAACTTTTCTAAAAATACTTTTCTAAAAATATTTTTCTAAAAAGTACTTTTCTAAAATGTACTTTTCTAAAAAGTACTTTTCTAAAAAATACTTTTCTATGCAGTACTTTTCTAAAACGCACTTTTCTAACAAGTACTTTTCTAAAAAGTACTTTTCTAAAAAGTACTTTTTTAAGACGTACTTTTCTAACAAGTACTTTTCTAATAAGTACTTTTCTAAAACGTACTTTTCTAACAAGTACTTTTCTAAAACGTACTTTTCTAAGAAGGACTTTCCTAAAAAGTAGTTCTCTAATTAGTTTTTTTTTAAAGTAGTTCTCTAAAAAGTACTTTTCTAAATAAAACGTTTCTAAAAAGTAATTTTCTAAAAGGTATTTTTTTAAAGTACTTCTTTCAAAAGTTCTTTTCTAAAACGTACCTTTCTCAAAAGTATTTTTTTAAAAAGTACCTTTCAGAACAGTACTTTTCTAAGAGATAGTCTTTTAAAAACTACTTTTCTAAAAGGCACTCTTTTAAAAGCTGCTTTCCTAAAAAGCACTTTTTTAGAAGATACATACGTGATGTTTTAAGAACTACTGTGTAAAATAATATTTTTCAAAAGCTACTTGTTTTTAGAAGGTACTTTCTTTGAAAGGTTAGTTTTCAAAATAGTTTTAATATTATAAATTTTGAAATACTCTTTTAAAAACTACTATCTGATAAATAATTTTGATATATCACGTTTTCCCTTTATCTGCCATACTTCTTTGGCCAGATTTGAAATATTATTAATTTTATTTCAATATTAACGTTTTGAACATTTTTTTGTCAGAAAACTATCTAATGGAAATAAGAGCACAGGGTGATTACGTAATTCTATTCGAATAGGAAATTGTTCAAAACTATATGATTTTAACATAGACATTCGAAAGGTGTTCTTTTAAATGGATTTAAATAAAACGTTAGACATTTAAAAAATGGTGGCATACACTGTCAGCTATAAGACGCTGTTATAAAAATTAAACTCATCAAAATCATAAGCACCTAAATAATTATGATATCATACGTATATTTTTTCAATCCTTAGACCAAGCAGAACAATAGAGTTGATTTAGCATTGCATTAAACTTCATGAGGTCAATAAAATATACGTAAATATTTTGCAAACAAGCTTTAATAAACTGATTGACTTTATTTTGTACTATAGGCCTTAGATTAATAAGCAGGCACATGTGTTAGTAGGTGTGTATGTATGTTAATTGCATATTTCCCACATCCTGTTCCTAAACTAAACTCAAATCATTATAAACGTACTCACACACATTTATGCACAAGCACTTGTGCAATATCAGTGTATCGTATGTCATGCTTTTAAAAAATAAACTGCAAGTCATAATCAAGCCTAAAACACATCAACTTGAACACTTTTCAGCTTTGACTTCATCTGCATCCACTCATGCTCGTGCGAATAATGATTACGATGATGCTGGTGGTTGATGGAGATGAAGATGAAGAAACAACACACATAAAGCAGTTAATAAAAAAATTAATTTATTGTGCATAGAGTATAAACGAAAACATACTTGACATCATAAAGACTGAACTAAAACAATTATATATTTTCTTTTTCTTTATTCTTTATTCTTTTTCCTCCCCTGGCTCTTGTTCTGCTGCACATGTTATTCTGTTGCTGCCAATGCAAATTTTTCGGATTTGTCTACTACGACTACACACTATACGACTGCACACTGTACAATGACAACCGCAACAATAGCATTAGCAGGACAATGGAATCATTTGATTGTATATCAAGTGATTCGGAAGAAGGGCTACTTGATGAAATCATAGTGGGTTGCAATTTTCAAGCGAAGCAATTGCAACGTATTAAACATCATTATCAGCAACAGCAGCAAGAATTGAATCAGCAACATGAAACTCATACTGGCTCACAACATGCCTTGGCGATAGGTTATTATCACAGTCAACCGTATTTGTGTCAAAAGTCACAGTATGATCCCATGGAATCGCCCATACACTATTGTGACAACAGCACCCAACTTGAGGATAATTCAACACAAGAATTGTTCAACAGCAATCAAAGAGGAGAAGAAGAGATGCATAAGCAGACGCACCAACAGCCATCCGTTCAGCCCATGTTACGTTGCAGTTCCACTTGTGATAGTGACTTGAACCTGAAAGGTGCCATTTCTGCCAACAGAGGCAGCATTTGTTCGTCGGAAAGTGCCACGAGTGTAACAGCCACTACCATAGTGTCTCATGAAGATCAATCCGATCAATCCTCTATTACCACCCAGCTGGAGGTCTCGGACTACGAGACAATTAATTTGAAGGAGAATTTGGGAAATTTAACCGTCAGCCATAACCAGTCAGGCCATTTGCATGCTCCCTCATCTTCATCCTCCTCATCAGCGTCATCTTCGTCCGCTTCTTGTTCTTCGTCTGCTGCAACCACGGCTGGCAGCTCATTCAATCATCAGTTGACTGCTGACATGTGCAATTTCAAAAACTCCAAAAGCCGTCGTTTGGAATATTCGTTGAAATGCTTGAAATATGCTCGCAGCAATCCGTCACAGGACTCTGCCTTTGGCTCGTTAACTGATAACGATCTTTCAACTTCCAGTTTTCGCTTAAGTAGTTTCCAATCCATATCATCGCCCATAGATGAAGGCGTCGAAGATGTTATTATAGCCACCACTACAGCCGGTCATGAAACCTGTTTGGAACTGGCCACCATACCTCGTAGTATGGTATCCCAAGATTCAGCCATATCCTCGCCCTGCCGTGAGACTTCACCAAATAATTTTCTTCACATAGATGAAGGCACTTGTTCGGGAGCCTCCAGCTCTTCGGGCTCCACTGGAAACCTGAGACCTCAACACTTTCCAGTTTCACTATCACCCAAAATCTTAGTCACTGCTACTACAAACTCCAGCAATTCAAGTTTAGCTTCTAGTTCCGGCAGCCAAGCTCAGCCACAGCAAAATCAAACTCAACAATTTGATCCTCCAAAGATATTGGTTAATGATCAGAACTCGATCTACACCACTTCTCCCTCGAAGAGATCAGGCACTATTGAAGTATTTTCGCAAAAATATCGGGTCAGTTCTTTTGAAGACATGTCCCCCTTGAAAAAAGGTTCCAAGACCGATAAACAGCATTTGAAAAATGTCAATCGTCTGGCCTTTCGTTCTCTAGAAGAAGAAAGACGTATAGACAATGCCTTCATGCCCATTACCGATCGCGTGCATTCCGATAATCGCGTTAACATCCAGAGTGAAAAATACAAAAAACTAACGCACGCTTCATTTCGCATTAGCAAAACCTCGAGCCAAGTTATTACGTACGACACATCCCCGGGTCAAACGATCACCTCATCGCCCGGTTCATCCACTATGCTGGCTCAGTGTGGCAACTCCATGGAATTGCAAAGACCAGCCACAGCTGCGGGCTCATCCAGTTCCCGTCAGACCATGTGGCGTGATAGTAAATTTTATCGCAAAAATCGTATAGCCAAATCAAATGATTCATTACTGGAAACTTCGCCCAATCACTCAGCACGTCGATCTCCCTCCTCGTTGAGAGACAATCACTATGATAGTTCTTCTTCGTATGGTAGTCGTAGTCATAGTAGACAATCCTTAAATCGTGGTGGCTCTATACATGAAATTATGGGTTCCAGTCACACATTGGGACCGGAAATAACCGTCACCACGAGTTTTTGCAATAACCCGCCGAATGGCAATCGGCGTTATTGCAGTTCGAAAAGCGAAGACTTGGGCGATTCATCCGATTATCTCAGAGTCATGGATGCCCGCAAATCTTATTCTGAAAAACATTTGGTTACTTTTGAAACGACTCTAAAACAGACAGCCATCAACAACACCATGCCTTTGGATGGTTCGGATCCATATTATCTCTCCGAAGACGATACCAGTTTCAATGAAGACAATAACGCTCAAGGAGGGCACTATCACAATCAAAATGCGCCTCCACCACAATCAAACAAGCAACGATCGCAGAGCAAACGTCATCAGGCGCCCACAAAATCCAAATGCGGCCATGGAGAATACTATCAACAACAACAGCAACAGCAACACTCCACAGCAGCTAATTCAACCAAATCTGGCACATATGCTAAGCGTTCCCACCCAAATCAGCTAAGCTGGAGCTCCTGCTCCATAAATCGCTTAAAAACGACCAATATTAAAACCACCTCTTTGGCAACTTTATCCTGCCAACAGAATTTAACTAGCCCAGCTGGTACTGCTTACAGTCTCAGTCCTCAACATCACCAGCCCTCGTCATCGTCCTCTTCTTCCTGTCACTTGGACAAACCATCACCGATTTCTCTAACCCCTTCACCATCTTCAAATCTGCATAGCTTAGATACCACCAACTCGAGATCTCCCAAAAAATCCTCATGCAATCCTGTGTTCAAAACCTTGCTAAGCACTGCCGCCTCCAACACCGATACCAGTAGCGAAAACGGCAGTCGTCAGGGCAGTCTCAGCCAAGATAATTCATCGCCTGATGACTCGCCCACCAGACGTTCCATAAGCGGTATTGACTTGGCAAAAATATTTTCCATGGATAGTGCTACTGGCTCGGGAGGTTGTAGTGAAGAGAAAACACCGCTGCTGGACAGTGTTGAAATGTCCCCTATTAGTCCTACCGATCCCGACAATGATGACGATGAAGAAGACGATGACGATGGTCTGCAGCAAAGAGCCGATCAAATGTGATATATTAGTAAACATTAAGCAAATGAAAAGCCAACGGAAAATTATCAAACCAAATGAAATAATAAATAAATAATCCAGGAGCTTGAAAGAACATGCAAGTAACTTGAATGAGCACGCAATCGATGAAGAGGTTAAGATTTTACTTATTCCATGGTTTGTAGTTGTTTATGATCACGTTCAATACAGTAGCATTAATATTAATTAATATGCTTAAATAAAGTAGAATTAGGAAAATATGGGAAAGAGAGATTTAAAAATTCAGTTCTTTTTCAGTTTTTTGTACTTCTGTTTCGACAGCATTAACTTGTAGTGGGCGTATAGACGATACCGCTCTGATCTGTTTCGACATCAAATGATGGAAAATCGCTTCCAAATCATTATTAAATAATCAATTATTGTGCAGAACGCATATCTGTTTGCACAATTCTCTAACTAATTGTCAACATCAGGGCAAGACAATCACCCTTATTCTGTAACTATTTGTCAACGTCACGTCAGGACAATATCAAAAATAGGCAACAACTGAATACTGCTAATAGCCCCTGACTATTCGCCAAGGCCTAAGATATAATAAGAGGCTGTTGAAAGTAATTAAACGCCGTAGAAAAAACGACTATTCAGATGTCTTCTTTTTTATATTGTCTTGACATGACGTAGACAAATAGTTACGGAATAAGAGGGAAGATCAAAAATAGGACAATTAAGTAGTCGCTCTCCTCAGCTACTGGCTATTTGTTACAGAATCCTGCTATTTCCTACGACTTTGAGAGCAGGTTACTGGCTACCAGCAGTAGTCCACAAGGAGTGCGGAAGTGTTCTATTTTTGATGCTGCCGTGACGTGACGTTGACAAAAAATTACAGAATATAGAGGTTTAAGTTCTTTTCTTTTTAATACCCTACATCAAAAACAGTGAAAGGTTATTGGTTTGTCATTACGTATGTCATTCCCACAATATTAAAGTAACTAAGTAATTAAATAAAAAAAACACATTTTTCTTTCGTAATAAAACATATATTTGGGGTATTCACACTATGTGCTATTTAGTCATATTGTCATAAACTCATAATATTTTAGACCAGTATAAAAAAGTTGTTGTTGTGCTGCATACAAAAAATAAATAAAATAAAATAATAGCACTCTTTCAGGTATGTTTTTGTTTTGTGATTAAATAGCTCTAGAAATCTAAGTCGAAAGGTTGAAACTCCTTAGGCGAGACGGCGATAGTATATTTTTGCCGCCGTTACATAACTATGATTCTGTACATTAGATCACATTTGTATAACATAAAAATAAGTAAAAGAGAATTGAATCGCAAAATCTAAACATACCCAAGTGAAAAATGTTTCGCATTTAACTTTAGTAACTGGCAGCCACAGAACGTTTTACCGTTTGCCGACGTCAAAAAAAAAAATGTTTTCAGCTCAGATCAAGGCAACAGCTGTTTCAGTTTATACATATAAATTCATTTAGAGATTTTTGTGCTCCAGAAGGCAAATTTAATAATTTTACTTTTTCAATTGTTTTTGCCATTTTCGAAAAACTTTATTACAATTGCCTTAATTTGCTTTTGCTTTGATAACAGCTAATTACATATGTGTTGTTATCTTATCAGCTGATCGATGTTTGAAATAGCATACAAATCTATGACGGTTTGTTAACACTAGTCATATTTTTCGTGCTATTATTTTATAACTTATGACTTTATGACTACAGTGTGAATCCCCTAATTTTATATTTTAGAAAGAAATAGATTAGTATTAAAAAACACATAGATCGAAAAGATGTTTCCAGAGTTGCATTGAGTGCATGTACAGCCGAATATAGTAGTATTCGCTTGAAAAATTTCGTAAAACTTAATTTGCAGTCTTTTCTAAAAAAAATCATCTTTTTGAAACTATAAAATTTTGAGAAAAAATGTTTTCATATAAGTTTTTGAGAATGTAAAATTTAGTATTATTTTTGCCACTATGGGGCTTATTCCTCTGAGTCTCTTTGTCTTACTCTCCCCCCCCCCCCCCCCCCCCCCCCCCCCATTTAGCTTTCTTTCTCTATCACTCTCTTGCTGTTTCTCTCACCACCTCTAGCATATAAATAATACAAGTCAGCTGGATACAACTTTTTAAATCTCTCTTTCTACTGCATTTTAAAAATCGTATGTATTTGAAAAACAAAACTATTCTTAAGTAAACAGCTTTCTGCAAAAACAATAATTTCTCTATTAACAAAAAAACAAAACACAAAATAAAAATTCTATACAATTATTGAATTTTACCTTTACAATTATTTAAAATATTGTATTAATATTATTAAAAATTATTAAATAAAAAGGTCCATTTAAAAAAAATTCAATTTTTTTATTAGACTGCTAAGGATTTTATTCTCAAGATGAAAACATAATAATAATAATATATATTATAAAATTACAACTATATACATACATATATGGCGCACTTCGAAATCACACACCTCCATCCTTATGATTAAATTTTAAGAATTTAAAAACTATATACTATATTTAAATTTTAAGTAAAGCAACAAAGAAAAATGTAAAGAAATGTTTTGAATAAAAACAAAACTTAAAATATAAAAATAAGACTTAAGCTTCAATATATATATAGAAAAAAAGAAGATTAGCGAAAATAAAAATGAAATTTCGAATATAATAGATTTAGGGAATTTATTAAATGTTAAAATAAAACCATAAAAAGGGGAATAAAACAAAACAAGTTAAAGAAGCGTTTAATAATTTTAATTTAATATTAAAAAAAAACAAAATCATGTTTTTACTAAATTTAAGACAAAGAAATTGAAAAGGTATAACAAAATAAAAATATGCCTTAAAATAACTAAGTTTTTTAGCACATTAGTTTTAAAATAGGTTTCTTAGAATGAAATGAAAAAGGAACAATAATATAATTTATTTTCTGTTAAATTCGGCCTTTAAATAGTAAAAAAATATTTTTTGTCTTTCAAATATAGGGTCCACCAAATAACTTTTTTTTTTTGCAAATGCTATAAAAAAACTACTGAATATTTTCTCAAATTTCTTTTTTTATTCGAAAGTACAATCCTTCCGGTTAATAATGGAAAATAATTTCATTGAAGTGGCTGCATGGCCCGATAACGATCGCCATTGACTGTAACGGTCACTCCTTGCTCATTTTCGAAGAAAAATGGCCCCATTATGCCTCTGGACCAAAATCCGCACCAAACAGTGACACGTTTTTGGGTGCGTCGGCTATTCAATGTATGCGTGCGGGTTTTCTGTACCCCAAATGCGACGATTTTGCTTGTTTACATACCCGCCAAGATCAAATTGAGGTTCATCTGAAAAGATGATATTTTTTGGCAAAATCGTCATCTTCTGTAAGTCCATCGCAGGCCCACTTAGCGAAGCGAAAACGCATTCGATGGTCAACCATATTCGTTCAGCGGAAGGATAAAACTAATTATCTATCAAATCAGACATGAAATAAGTGTTACCATTCACGAAATAAGCACTTGTTGAAAAAAAAAACGTTAGATGGCGGACCCATTATGTATTAAAATTTTTGAAAAATCATTCAAAACAAGTTGCAATAAATTAGAAAATTATTTGACAAGACAAGCGTAGAAGTACTGAATTATGAATATTTAGTAGGTCATTATATTCATATTCGCAAAATTCATTACAGCTGCCGGTTCTCATTTCTAAAAAAATATATTTCTGAATTCCAACAGTCAAATTTTCAAATCAAATCAAATTCACAACTCCCGGATGCACTAAATGCATCGTGGAAATCAATTTGATGGTAACTTTTAGAGTCACTGTCCCTTATTCTATAAGCCTTTGTCGACGTCACATCAAGACAATCTCCCTAATTCTGTAACTCAACGTCAACGTCACGTCAAGACAATACCAAAAACAGGACACTTAATTACTCCTTGCGGACAACAATTAACTACTTCTGACATGCCGTGAATATTTTTTAAGGCTTTAGCGAGATTCTGTTCGAAATTGTCAATTGCTGAAGCATATGAGTACATAAGTGTTTTTTAATATTCCCCCTTATTCTCTAACTATTTGTCAACGTCACGTCAAGACAATACCAAAATTAGGGCAGTTACATTCTGGTTTCGGGCAACAATTAATGGCTGCTCACAGCCTCTAATTATTCTCTAACGCCCCGAAGATAACAAGGACAAGTTAAAAGTAATTAAATGCCGACTAAAAAGAGTATGCAAATGTCTTAGTTTTGATATTGTCTTGACGTGATATTAAGAAATAGTTACAGAATAAGGGTGATTGTCTTGACATGACGTTGACAAAGAGATACAGAATAAGTGGGAATATAAAAAGTGAGACGCTTGTGTCACTGTTTTTTTTCAGCAATTGACAATTCCTAAGAATCTCTTGCTACATTCAAGGCTATGGGATGCCAGAAATACTTAATTGTTGTCCACAAAGGGCAGGTAAGTGTCCCATCTTTTATATTGTCTTGACTTAACGTTGACAATTAGTTACAGAATAAGGGAAATTAATTTAAAATAATTTTAATGAAATTATTTCCTTATCAATATCTCTGGATCAAATCAATCGATTCTAATTAAAGTTTTAGCAGTCAACATTAATTTTTTAGTTCAATTAGATTTTATCGCTCTAGTAATTGTCTTATGATATAAGAAATTCTATTCGTTTTGATTCACTATTATTATTTACGAGATCTCTTCAAAAATAAGATGGAGTTTAATTTTCCTCAAAAAACTATCTATTCATGCAACAATTTTTATTTAATCCCCTTCAAAGTAGTCCTCCTGAGGAATAATAAAGGGTTTTTCAACAAGAACTCTGTTTCTAAAACAAACAAACAAAAAACAAAAAGTTTAGATGAAGATGAATTTTTATTGTATTACGAAGAGAAAAGTTTAGCAATAAGGAATGAAAAATGATATCTGGCAAATGTCCACCACGATCACGCTGGTTTCAAAGCCAAATTCTTATGCAAAATTCACCATGTGGTGGTTTTGGATAAACCCAATTATTGAGAACGTCGAGGAACAATTTGGATCTGCTTCAACACTTTGGCTCACGGCTGCGATGTTATCAGTTAAACCACCCCGTCTAACACGCGTTGGTGCTGACACATTTTGTATCGAGCCTGTCTGCACAAATTTAACGACCAAATTTTTTTGTTCTCCGAAAATATCACAAATTTTACGAAATATAATTTTTGCTTAACTTTAACAGCGTTACCATTTTCATAGTGGATTTTAATTATTCTAATGCGATTTTGCAGCGAAATTGAATTCATTCTAACAATTGCCAATGCTTCTGCTACGAATACGTCAAAAAACTAAATGTTGGTGTTGCCACAATTTAAAAACAAAGCTCTTGTTGAAACCCCCTTTATTTTTGGAGCCAGAGTGTTTCTCCAATCCAATAATTAGAATTAGTGCCAGTGGCATGATTACAAAGTTTGGTGTTGGCCAAAAAATCTTGAACATGCGACGAGTTTTTAAATCAAAATTTTGGTAGGAACTTTTCTGTCAAATTCAGAAAGAAACTCGAACGTTCCGAAGAAACTTCCACTATGGGAATTTTGAATTCATTCTAAATGTCCTTCTTACCGTGAGCGATTTAATAGCCGCAATTATTCGTTTCAAAATATTCTCCAGTACAAAATTTCTTAATTGCATATTTTGGATTCGAAAATTTTGAACTTCTGGAAAATTTGGCGGCCACCAAATTATCCCACTGTAGGCCCGCACCTCCATCAATGCATTTGGAAACTATGCAATTTGAAACTATTAGACATAATATTCTTTGATATGGCCAACGAAAGACATCTGAAAAACTAATTTAATAATTTTTGAAATAAAAAATCCTCAAATTTATGTAGAATAAAATCATCATTTTGCGGATATAGAAATCAAGTTCATTTTACCGATACAATTGCTTTAGCTTAAATTCACCAATTTGGCATGTTTAAATTAATTTGTTTGTGCTGGCAGAGCTCTTTTTCTATTACTATTACGCAAAGTTTGCATAAAAAGCATAAATAGCTATGACTTCCTGAACAAATTACATATGATTATGTCCTTTTCAGTAGATCAAAAATTAGAGATACGACCAGGAATATAGGACCAGGCTAAAACGAGTTTTTAATTGCATAATAAAATGCTTATCCACATACATAAATTAAAATTTTTAGTTCAATTACAAGAAAAAAGAAAAATATTAAGAAAATAAATATATTTAAATTTTAGTATATAAGTGCGAGTATGTATTATGAATTAAATAAAATTAAATTAAATTAATATTTTTTTAATAAGCATTATTTAAGATTACAACCGAACTAAGAAAATTAAATAAAAACGTTAATAAACAAATAAATAAGAGCATAGAAAATTCAAAACTCTTCACCACCCCCGTCAAATTTTAAAGCATAAAACCAAAAACCTAAAATTTTATTAAACGAAATCCGTAAAGAAACAATATTAAAACAAAATGAAAATAGTGTTATAAATAAAATCTACAAATTAAATAATTAAAAAAATAATTAACAATCAAATTGACGTATTTAAATTCAATACAATATATCAAAAGAATAAATAGAAAACTCCTAAGAATATGATAACAACGTTATGGACAATTTTTTATTAAGCATATTTTAAATATTTATAGTTTTATTAACTTTTTTTTGTCTTTTTTTTTTGCTTTACTCTTAAATATGTCTTTATAAAAATTATATAGAAAAGTTTGCAATATTTTTTTTATAAGTTTTAATACAAATTTAAGTACTTATGAGTAATTATATTGATTTGAAATATCAAACTTTAGTATGCTTTAGTTTTTTTAAATATAATGGAAATAAAATCGGTGATATTTTTAAGTGTATAAATAATGTTATTTAGAACATGAATAAAAATAAAACAGACAAAAATTTAACCTAAAAAATTTGTTTTATTAAACTGTAAAAGCTATGGATGAATTTTTATCGAGGTAAGCCAAAGTAGGTCGTTTGATCGTACAAATCATGTTTAAAACAAAAACAAAAAAATAAGAATTCCTCAAGTGAACTTGAGTCTAATAATGGAATTCTTATCTCAGTAATAAGTGCGAAAAAAAATCAAATTGCTTTCAGCTTATTTTTCTTCAATACATTGTGTATAAATAATTATGATTTAAAAATAAAAATTTATGTGCGCTTAAAAATCGGCGCCCTTTTTCCTATATTTTTTGTGCTTGTTTCCTTTCAAAATACCCTAAATATTGTTAAACAAATGTTTTTCCAAAACGGTTATTTAGAGAGCTTTTTCAAATTTCTCGCTGTGTTTTTTTAATATTTTTTTTTAAATTTCCACCAAAATCAGTTTTAAAACAAAAATTTATTTTCTTAAGGGAGCGGAAAACAAACTCCTAATAAATTCTATCTTTTCTAAAGACATACCCCCATATTCATAAAAAAATAAAACGTATTTTAAATCTGTTTTAAAAAAATTTTGTATGAAAAAATTTGATTAAAATACATTTCAAACTTATTTTAAATTTTATGAATACCGAGGATAATATGTAGTAATTTCTCTTTGAAAAGTACAAATATTGTACTTTTTTTATAATTGTTTGAATCTAATACAAATATGTAGTTAAAATAAAAAAAGTAGTTTGCAAATTGTAGATTTGAACCCAAGCTTAAATAAAAATCCTTAGCTTAATAATTAAATTAATAAGATCGAATAATAAAATTCACATTCATGATAAACGAATATCTTGTACTATTTGCATTAACTAAATAATAGTACCTTAATACATATGCCTACATATGTATTGATATATCTATAGATGCAACATGTACATACATACTTATATAAATAAATACGGATATGTTAACGCGTGCCATAAATAATTCTCATTAATTAATATAACGTAACTAACTCTTTCACGGCTGGCAACTAAAAGTAGCGTTCATCGGACAAGTTTGTAAATGTAAGCAATTGAAGATGAACAAAACGGAAGGAAATTTACTACTCGAAAATACATCAATAATCAAAACTTCATATTGCAGTAGGATATGATTTAGCACAGCCTTGCACCTTAAAATGCTTTACGGAAATTAGTGTCAGAACTTTCCGCCAACAATGTTATATAAAGTAGTATAATAATAAGTAATACATACTAGAATTTTCAACTTTGTTCTTTACAAGGCACTACACACATTTGCACTAAGGCATTTTACACTCGCAACCAGAAGAAAAAAATTACCTACAAATCATTACAAAATGGCCGCCATAATTAGGTTTTCTTTTGCAAGACGATTTGCAAGTAAAATAACATTTATTCAAACATACCACAATATTTAAGTGATTGCACAATTCTTTAACTATATTTTAACTCAAAAATATTATACATTTCATTACTTGTTTTCACTAGAAAAAAAATATTACTAACACAAGCAACACTTTTCACTAACGCGACGTACTTAACTCTTCGGCGGCTGTCAATTAACTAAAGCTTTTTGGTCATGGTAGCAATTTTCAGTACGCATTACGAAAGATGTTGCAAAGTAAACTAAAATTCGAAATAATACAAGGAATTGAGAGAAAGTTGAATGAAAATTTAACGTTCGATACGAAATAGGTGAAAAAAGTTATTCAGCAAAATATTACAAATCACAGTGTAGGTATCTAATTAATACTTTCGAGATAGTCATATTTTTCAAAAATAAAATGCAGTAATAATTAGAAGGTTTAGCAACAAATCCCATAGCTGTTTTTTTAACTCGGACCATAACTCAGGAGATAACTCCGGCATATGCAGTGCATTGCGCCGGAATTAGAACGTAGGATTTTTTGGTAGCTGTTTGAACATTTTACTTCGCCGACTTATTTTTTGCTACAGGACCGACAAAGGAAGGTGCTGTTCCTCTGCTCTTTAGTACATGATTGTTTAAGTCCCTGCCAATAATGTTCAGTGATCAGTGCTATGCCTTCATCACTGAAACAGGATGACAACAACTAACACAACTATGCACTGATGCTGATCAGAAAAATTCCACACAATATTCATGACTGAGCACGGAGTCTCGTGTTAACTACTTCAGCTATGCTAAAATATGCCAAAAATTATTGCAAACACACACACACATATGTATATACATATATTGAAGGGCTGCAAAAATGATAATTGTTAACTTACTTGTATATTTATGTAAATAATTGTTGAAACCACACCCATGATGTGATTTAGAAAGGTTTAAAAAGATTCTGTTTTAATTTTAACTAATTTTGAAACGTTTGAACACACATATTTAAGCAGTTCCGCTTGTGTATTTAATAGCTCTAAAATGGTTCATCACATACTTTTATACATAAAAATTAAGACCGAACAATTTTTAGATATGCACTCGCGTCTTATTGGACTTAAATCAAAATTATTAATGAGGTTCACACAAAACAGCATAACGAAAACTTACTTTAACAAAAAATTTTATATAAATGTAGACAAGCAATGGCTTAGCAAAAAATAGTTATTTGTCGTAGTACTGCCACCTATTTATTATACAGTGATCAAGGAGTCTTATAGCGAGAATGTGTTAACGGCTGAAATAGAAACAAATTAAAATAGCTACTATAGAGATGCCACTAGGCTGTGCTATTTTCTGGAATTTGCACTGAAACCTGTACTGGCATCTTTAAAATTAAACTGAAACTCATGGTCTGCGAAGTGTTATTTAAGAAGTCTATTTTAATATACTTCTTTATAAATAAATAAAAAAATATTTTAATTCTACAATTGCTGATAAAGTGGCAGCATTATATTTAATATACAGAACTAACAACAGCGCCATCTTACAGCAAAGAGTGTTGTAGTATATGCAAGGCAATGTCAAAACTACGACCAAAACAAACAACGATAAAGATAACATACAACACATAAAATTAAAATAATTTTCACTGTCCCTCATAAAATAATGGTAAAATTATCATTTTTAAATCAGAATTCAACGAGAACGGTGTCAAGCAGCATAAAACCAAAAAGAAAAAATATATATATGGGCAAAATTTGTCAATTCAAGTATTGTGCAGAGTGTGCTGCATTATTTAATATAAATACGAATTAATTATGTAAAAGAATTAAATGAAATGCACAAAATCGGGTAAAGAAAATGCGTTTTTAATGTGATAGATAAAAATCTACAACGTATGGCATTAAAGTTCATAACAGAGTAGTAATTTGTTCCAGAAAAATCGATTAAATATGGAGAAATGAAATTGAAAAATTGTGACAGAATAAACACGGCACAACTATTTGCTAAATAATTTATAAACATTTTTGCAAAATCAAATAATAAAAATTACATAACCTTATAGGTAAAGGTCTTTGAAAAAAATTAATAGAAAATTTTTATTTGTGGTAGCCACAAATACAGCAGTCGCCAGAAAGAAAGCTCGGGTGCAATAAAATTATGAACATTAGTAAAATAGTTATTAGCAGCCAACTGTGTTAAAAATAACTTAATTGTAGTGACTAGTGTATTTTATAATTGGAAAAGCTGTTAAGCAGATTATTTGTAAAATATACATACAAAAATACTTACATATATGTACAACGCATAATAAATAGCGTCAGATAGGTGGATACCATACGTCCGAAAAAAACATATTTTTATTTGTTTAATTTTTCAAAGCGGCTGCACTGCACTACACATTCAACAATAACTTTTATTAAATATAGCAATTTCACCATTTTTGCAGAAACGTATCTCGAAAAAGTTTTATGTTTGCACATGTATGTACTTATTTCGCAACTATTCAAACAAACTCGTCAGTCGGTGCTATAAGAAAAAATATAATAAAATAAATAAAAAGAGGGGCAGACATTAAAAGTGCGTATAAATTAAAACAAAAACAAAAGTGCAAAAAAGAATTCTTTATATACCGGTTTCTTTAGTGTGTTCTCTTTATTGAATATTAATGTTTGCACTGTATGTGTGAGCATGGTGCATTATTCGGTTATATAGCAAAAAGCCGGGTAATTTTTCAATTCGGAAATACATACAGACAACCAGACACACGAACATATGCATGTGTGTATTTTGATAACATTGTTTTGAATATCAAAAACAAAACAAAACAGCATTAATAATATTATTGGCAAAAAATTTTTGTTGCAAAAAAGACGGTAACAAATTTTTGTTCTCTTTAAATTGCAAAACACGAATTTTCTTGTTCAAAATCGAAGGAAGCAAACAAATTGCGCATTTGGAGTTTTGGGTATATTTGACTATATTTGATAAGGATTTAAGAAAATACGATTGAGCATGTCCCAAGGGCAAAGGGATACAATTATACATTTAGTAGCTGGCGGGTAAGTAGATATTTATTTTGTGTATTTTAACTCAAAAACTTAACTTAATTTATAAAACATTTCCATAAGTGTTTATACATAAATACGAATATATATGCTATGTACATATGTATGCATTTGCCCCGCAGGAGATGTCATTAATGAAACAATCCTACTGACTTATCGTACACTTGACGGTCACCACTGCTATAAGAACTGCTGACTCAATTCTTCACTTAGGGTAATAAGCAGATATTGAAACCACGGCCTTTATATAGTAGTTGGTCTGTCTTATTTCCATTCTCGATTCGAGAGATTGAAATAGAATAAAGATAAATCTTATACTTGTACGAAATTAAACTTTTCAAATATGTAATTATAAATTCTAGCGAAAAAAATTTGGAATATTATGATGTTCAGTAGAGTGGTTTTTTTAACTCTTTTTCCAACTAGAATAAAAAATGCATATAGCATCGATATTCATACCAACATATACATATTTGTATATTAGTTTTTGTTCTCCTCTACTAGAAAAAGTCGTTATGAACCTGTTATATTGAAAAAACTTACATTTTGTTGTAGAGTGTTATTACTCGTATTCTTTTAAATATATAATATGCATAACAATCTTGTTCGTTGAATAATAACGTGAGTATTTCAAATACATACTTTTGCCAAAAATAATATTGGCACAAAAATCATGCGTTCTTCACATGGTTCCTTAAATATTCCCATTCAAACTCTCGAAAGTCATACCCACACAGCAATCACTTAGTAATAAAAATTCAGAGTTCTTAAAAAACGTCTGTTATTTAAAAAAAGAAAAATAAAATAACAAGCAAAAATTAAGGGGCAGGTAAATGCGATGAAAATAAATTATTAAGATAAACAAAAGAATAATTTAAAAACGGAATAAAGCTAATTTCAAACGGCAATTTGCAAGTATAGTATTCATAAAACGACGTAAAATATATATTAAAATAAACAGAAATGTCAAATAATTACATGTAAATTATACGTTTACGTACATGTGCATATGTATGTGCATATGTACATAAGTAATTTATTTTTATTTTATTAATTTTTATTTACTTAAAAACGTTGCTGACAATTTATTTCTTATCATTTATATACTCAATTATTTCTGTATTGCTGTTTATCTACATATTTAAGTTGATTACAAATTCAATCTTGTAAAAATATATAAAAGAAATTAGAGATAACGCAAAGAAGTTCAACTTCATACCTATCAAAAAAATGTAAATGCAAACAGCTCCTGGCTTATATTATTATAGAAAATTAAATTGAAAAATATATTGCAAATAGTAGCTGCTACGAAAATTTCATATAAAAGTCTGCGAAATGTAATTGAAATGTTAAAACTATATACATATCAGAAAAATTTATAATTTTTAAAGCTTAAATGAGATAAATTAATTAAAACGAACAATCTATCTAATAGTCAAATCAATTCAATTTTGAAACGATCTCTTATATCTGATATCTACTTTAAAGTATTTTTATAATTTAAAGTGTGCGAATGATAATTTCAATTGGAAAATACTTATGCGCCTACTAAATATTTTTTAATACCCGTCACATGTACTAATGCTGCTAAGAGGATTTATTGTATCGCAAAGTAAATAATTTTAATTTTTTTTTTTTTTGTAACTTATATTTTATATTCTGCTTTAAGCACAAAGAAACATAAATAAGTGCATGCGCACTCGAAAAAGAATAAAGTGTGATACATATACGAAAAAATGTGAAGAAGTAACGAAACTTAATGTGATAACAATCTATTATTCCGGCCGGTGCAGCAAAATATAACTTAAGCATCGGTGGGACAACAGGCCTTCTAAAAGGTCTGAAAACAGTATGAAGTATATTGTATGTATATATTAGGACTTTAGAATGTGTACTAACATAAGGCATAACATGAAAAAAAATAAACACAAGCACGGGAACGCTGATGAAATTTTGCTTGTGTATTTATTTTATATTTTTGTATAATTTTATTCAGTTGAGTATCTAATGAAGTATCAAAAAGTAAATATTGTTTTCCAATCAGAAAATAAATCTCAAAAAATAACTTTAATATTCTGATGAATAGAAAAATTCTGCAAACAACTTTTATTTTCAAAGTGAACTTAGCAAACAAAAAAGCAAATAAAAAAACTCGAAAAGTAAATAGCATTCACTGAGAAAAAAATATTTAGGCAAAGCTGAGTTTATTTTCTAAAATTAAACAAATAGAAAGAAAGTAAAGCATAGTCCATGCCAATTTTCTTTTGGTTAAAATTTTTAGGTAAAAATTGGAAAATGATCTATGATTTGACAAGGGCAAAAAGAAATGTCATAGTGTGGCAACATTCATATAAATTTTTGCTGTAACTGCAAAAATTCCAAAAAGTTTTTGCCAATTGGTAAAAATAAAATTTGTAAAAATGCAGGAATTGGAGCAAAATAGAAGATAGATCAAATATAAAATAAGTTATGTGTATGAAAATTAATTTATATTTAACAAGCGACAACACGACTCACAAATTTTGCACAAAACCAATTTTGAAGTTAGCAGAGCACTGTTAGCGGCGTTAACAGTTAAAGTAAAATGTTCTTAAGTTCATTTAGGTAACGAAAATCAGGTGTTGGAACCATTTGTTATGTGCGAATAGGCTCTTAATGAAACTTTACAAATGGGATATACTGAAGATATACAATATTGTGCAAAAATTAGTTGAAAAATATATCTGCTTGGAGAAATTGGTTGTCGTTATTTGAAAACGAGAATGTTTACATGTCTGTATATAAATACAATCCATGATCGGGAAAGCCATTCATAGAGTAACTTAAGTAAAATTCTGTTATAGTTGGAGATATAGTCTTTCAGAAATATAATTTATTTTAAGCCTATTTAGTTACAACCTTTTATTATTAATTCACATCTGTGTTTAGACTTGCAAAACAATGTAAAGATAGACAAATACGCCTCATACACTTAAACGAAAAGCTATTTTTAATTTAAATATATACATATTTTTATTTGCAATAAAAATTCTTTCATTGCACACAATGAATGCATCTGTTGTAGTTGGTGGACGGTGGGCAGATAAAAACCCCATATTTACATATACACATACGACTCAAGTGCTTTTGTAGATTATATGTGCATGTACATATATATTGAACTTAATTTTTAATGTTTAAACGCAAACACATTTTTTAAAACAGAATTTAACGTGAGCAGTTTTTTTAATAATTAAACAATAGCATTCGTTATTGCTAAAACGAAAAATCAAACACGTTTGAGAAAATCTTAACAGAACGTGACTGAGAGAAAACAATACTTTATGCAACGAAATTTGAGTTATGTGTGTATGTAAGAGTATATATTTTTTAAATCAAGTGTTGTTGATATATATCAGATATCTTAGAATTTCATATTGTAAAATACGAAGCAAATAATAAATGCATGAATGAATACAAACTAGCATTTCAAAAAATATACGTATATCACTGATCCAGAGAAGGTCTATCAGAATGCTCTTCTGCCCTTTAACGGACAAAAACTTACTATATAATAATAAAACTATATTATGATTTTACAATTGAATATTTTTAGTTTTGAATCTATAATGACCAAGAAACTATTACGCGTACCAACGTTTGCACATTAACTGCTAAGCTCAAAATTATTGTTCAAAATCAAGCTAAAACCTGAGAATCTGCAAATAACTTTTTAGAATTTGTCTTCAATTTAAAAATAAAGAGTAATATATTTACAATATTTTTTAATGTGTGTGAAGATAAATATGCAGAGTTAAATATGTTTTGACGTAAGCAGTTACGAAACAACATATTTAGGGGTACATGTCAACTCCTTATTTGTCCGCTTGGGCCAAAGTCCTTCCAATATCTTATACAAGATGATAAATATTGTAAAATGCACGAAGAGTTCACATGCTCTGTCCTGGGACTTCAGTTTATGAAAATTTATTAAATATTGATTTTAATAAAAAAAAACTTCACTGATTGCCATTTCGTTACGTCATAACATATATAACGTCACAGCTAAATATGTTGTTTCGTAACTGCTTACGTCAAAACATATTTAACTCATCATATTTATCTTCACACTCATAATTTTTTGTAATCGTCATACTAGCAGATCGGATCAATATTGATTTTGTCATCAAATAAAAACATTATTGACTTATAATCTGTTGTTATTTAAATATTTGAACCGTTCGTTATCCATACCAATCCTATGCAATGCTTCAAAAAATTTTTTCTATAGTTGAAAAACTTTTCAGTGTAGAACGGGCGAATTTAAAATATTTTACTCCAAAACAAAATACACAACTTTGTTTTATTTATTTGAATAATTTTCATCAATAGTAGCATAAATGCAAATACATGTTCAAGATACATATTTTTGTACTGTTTTTGACTAATTATTTATACAAACATGCATTGTATTATCGGTGAATATATTTTGAATTTTTTGTTTGTTTTATCGCCATCTTTACTTAATAAATATCCCTTTTGTCAACGATGGGTTCATATTGAAAAAGTGTAATATAGATTTTTTTTGTTAATTCTGCTAGACAACAAGTAAATTTTATGGATATTTATACTGAAAGTTTTTGCTTTTTTGTTTAATATATTAACATTTACGGTTTTTATCAACATATTTCTTCTCTCTGGAAAGTAACGAAAAATTGGAGTTAAGTCTTTTTTATATTAAGTTATCGATATATATAATATGTACATAAATACATGTGTATGCATATATTAATTTAGCCTGCTCATTACTTTGCCGGTTGTTGATTCTATAAATAATAAACAGAGGAAAATGTTTTCATCTTATAAAAAAATTAATAAAGAATTTATTTCCTTTAAAAATAAACCGAAAACAACACAAACAAGAATGCATATTTTGTACGAAACTTTTTTACAATAAATAATTTCGCTTTTCGCACTTTATTAAAATCTAATTTAGAACTGTCAAAACATTAAAACGAAATATTAAACAAGGAAAAAGTTTGACCAAGTTGATGTCTTGAAAAATGTGTACATATTTTTAAAAATAACTCAATGTATTGTATACAAGTGTATTGCATGTGTTTTTCGTCATAAAGCTGACAACTTCTTAACATGTTTGCTTTACATGTTTGTATTGTGTATGTGTGTACATATATGTATGTATATCGATGGTCGTAAGTAGAAAGGCCCTAACTCACATTTTTCCTAAATTCAGATTTTTAATAATTCCAATATGGTTACAGTTTCTGTTATGTTTTTACCTTCTCCTGTAAAGTTATACATATGTACAATTATAGCATTTCCACTTTAGACCAACCATATGTATAGTAGATGATATAAAAAAGGCGTAACTCGATTTTTTGTTAATTAACAGGGGAAAGGAAAAACTTAAAATCGTGTATGTATATAAAAAGAATCTTTAATACAAATTTGGGCAAAACTTGGCAACACATTTAATACCAAAATAATATTATTATTTAAATTACATTTATCTAACAATAAATGTATTATTTTATTCATTAAGATTGTGCCTATCATTAGAAACACTAGTGTACATTTCCATAGCTGCTGCTGAAATCAAACATTTGTAAAATTATTTAAATGAGTTGAAGAAAACTGCAAATAAAATGAAAAGGTTCACAAACTTTTTCTGGCACACTGCCTCAATTCAATGTTTTCGATTTGACAGCCATTAACACAAACAACATATAATATAAATAAATAAACAAGCAAACTCAACTACCATAACCCCCCCTTCGTCCTCTCAAATAAATACAATAAACACAGATATTTGTAAATATGTAGTAACGGGAATATAAAATTAAATTAGAAAAAAAAATTAGAAAACAAAAAAAAAATTAATCAAACAGTTGCCATTTTTAGCAAAAACTAAAACCAAAATAATAACAAAATTAAATAAAAAAAAATGCAATTTAATTATGTTTAAAATTGAAAAAAAATAAATATTTATAATTAAAATGGAATATATTTGACAGATTTTAATTCGGTTCAGTACAAAATGGTGGTTAAAATTGTTGACTATTTTTTATCGAAAAGAATACATGAATTGCTTTTAAAAATGGACTGTGTATATTTGTATCCCGAAAAGTACTTTATTTTCCAGTGATTAACACTTAAATATCTTTTATTTTTCCCTGCCGGCAAAGAAATGTTTATGTTTTTTTATTTTTATCTGGGTAATCGCATACCACTTTATTTTCATAGTTAAATGAAATATAATTTCATTTCATTGTCTCATGTGAAGGTTTTCAATTTTTAAATATAAATACATGTGCACTAAATTGTTTTAAATTAATTGAATATAATTGATAAGGTCTATTTTCAATTGCAGTTTATTTTTTTCTAATGTTTCGAGTCTACGAACTTTAAATGGACAAATGTAAAAAAACAGTAATCATTTATTTTAATAATAAAAACACTATAAACACTCTGTAATTAAAGCTGCTAATGTAATATTGCTGGTTTATTTTTGCTTTAACTTTTTTTAGTTTTGTTTTTAATTTTTTAAATTGTTAAAAAAAAGATACATATGTATACTGAATGCTATCTTGATTGCTTTTTTCCTAAAGTCCCAATAGATTTTCTGTCATAAAAACCAAAAGGTCTAAAAGTCATTGATTTACCCAGATAAACTGCTTTGCAGATTGTAGACCAAAACATTTTACCCCCGAAAATTTTTTCACTAGAATTTTCTTTTATTAAATAGCGTTCGTCACCTTGTAAAGCATTTAATGTGTTCTATATAATACTGTTGTGTTGACGTGACTCTGACAAAAAGTTACAGAATAAAGAGGAATTTAACATTCCACTTGCGGAAATAGTAAGACTTATTAAAATGGTGGCCATTCCTGGGTACCGAGATACACTGCAATATTAGACACCATTTTCTTTCTTAACGACAAATTTTGTTTATATTAATTATCTTTCTGTTGTTTTTTAAAATAAGATGGAAGGAAATATAGCAAAGCAAATTTTAAAAACCATTAACTAATTGGCATTTGCAGAGGCTCCCAATGGGTTAAGTAGTGACAAAAATTAATCAATTTATTTGTAAATTTCAAATGATTATTGTACACAGACTATTGTGTACTATTTTAAGATTCATTTGTTCTGCCTATATTTATTATTTTTATTCTTTTATATTATTATAGGCTAGACGCGAAATTCTTTTCCAAGTATGTTATATAAGAAATTCGCAATGAGTCTATTAAAAGAAAACTACGCAATTTCTTTTTATTGTGATTATTTGTTATTAGAATTTGTTTAGTTTCAATATTTATACCTGTTGCGTGTACTATATGAAAATATACATATCGGTCCTTGGCTGCTAGAGAACCATAACTCAAAACAGTTCTGTTTTGAAAATTTAGTTCAAATTAAAAATTACTATTAACTATTACTATTATTTTTTATTTTATTATTATTTTTTATTTTATTATTTTTTATTTTATTATTATTTTTTATTTTATTATTATTTTTTTGTAATTATTAGTAGACTAAAATAATAACAATTGCTTAAATAGTAATCCATATTCAAAGTATATTGTTTAACTGCAATTCTTAATAAGAACAATAGGGGTAAAACTTTTTTACAATTTTTGAAAATATTAAATTGGCCCTATCCATACCATGTAGTGCATAAAAAAACAATAATAACTGCATCTTTAGATTTTCGATATCGTTAAAAAAGGTTCCGAGTCAAATGCAATTAAGTTCGGGATCAGTAAATTTAAAAAAAAAATATTTTCTTTATAAATTCATTAAATGATAAATAAATTATAATTTTTTCCATTAAATATTGAATAATATTCTGTATAAATTCAATTAATCGTGATAAAATGCAAATTTGCGAAATATTATAGTTTATTGCTAAAAGCATAAAAATAAAGCAGGCGCTGTCACTTTTGTTTGTTGTGCATTAATTTTATAATAATCGAATTTAAACGTTTGTTTTCGTTCAACTTTTTAAAATGTCTTAAACATAACGAAATTGTTGCTCGGAAAAACGCGGCTAAGTGAACACAAAATTTAAAAAAATCTGAAAATAAATGTAAAAATATTCCAAGTATCGATATTTCGTTATGTGAACTGAACCAAATACCTAAAAAAAACGCGCCATCAAAGCCGTACAAGATATTTTCCTCCAATGCAAATCAACACGAACTCTTAATCTTAATTTAATTTCACTTAACAAAGACAGTTTTTAGATTGTGATTAAGATTATAATCATATAATTACACTAAGAAATGTAAATAGTTAAATAATTATAAAATACAAAATTTTGAAAAAATAAAAGAAAATCTTAGAGGACTTTCAGAAATCGGCTTCGACGCGGAACGTTTTTGTTCCGAAATGACCTGAGGAAAAATTTTTCGGTTTCAGCACAACATCTGCTACAGCGTGGTGATAGGGCCTTATTTTGGTTGACCCCTAATGAACAAAGAATGGTAACTCTATTAAGATATTGAATTGCGGCTGAATCAAATACAAAAAATCCTTAGGAGAATATAAGTACAGCTTATGAAAGAAGGTGTATCGCAAAGAATATATCAGAAATAAACAACAATAATTTTTAACAAATCAGCTGTATTCTAATCAAATATCATTGCGAACCAAATATTATTGTGAATCAAATATTATTGATTAAACTATTGCTATTAGCTAACTATTGACTGTAAATTTTTTACTTCTTCAATAATCTAGAATTTTCCTCTCAAGTGATACAATTTTCGCAAAACATAAAAAACAATATCACGATTAATTCTGTAGTTTGAGTATCAACTAAAAACTTTATAATTTTTTGAGTTATGACTATCTTGCAGTAAAGGCTTACTGTATACATACACAAATGTTTATTTACGTAACCTTGACATAGTTGTCTTTAATTATAAGATTTATAAATTCTTTTTTATGATTTTTTTTATTTTATGAGGTTTTTACCATACTTTTTTAATAATTGTTTATATATATATATATATATTTATGTACAAGTATTGAAAAATGAAACAGTATAATTAATTGAAAATTTTTCGTTAAATAACCCATAATTTCGAGACTTTTTTTTCTGTGTAAGGGTTGTAGAGAAGCAAACGAGATTCAAAAAATGGCATGACTTCAATTACATGAATTTTTCATGACAGTTTTGTATACTTTTCATGATTGCTTAATGTGTATTGCATAATTTTCAATAAGTTTTTGTGGGGGCAATTCAAACAATATTAAAATAGAATTGAGAATGGTAACATGAATAGCTTTCATCTTGTAAATATGACTTAATTAGTATAGTTGTGCGAGTAAACGTAAATGTTAAATATTTATTGCTGATTTTTTTGTCATATTGTAAATTAATGGCGGTATTGTTGTACCCGGCCAATAAGTAAAATGTAAATACCTATTGAAGACAAATCAACTGCGTAAAGCAAATAATTTTAAAAGCCAAATAATAATGAGAAACATTTGTATAAATATAGATCAAGCTGATATACGAAGATCAAGCTGATCTGTGCCACCGTTACAAAATTACCCGATCATTTCTAGTTAAACAAATTTGAAATTCTCTTGAAATTTTATATAATTTCTCAATTTTTTTTTTACATTTTTTATTATCAAACACTGTATATGAGATAAAAAAAAAATTAAAATGTTAAATATAAACACTTTCCTCAAAAGAAAAATTCCTAATCTTATTTTTTCCAGATAATATTCTTTTTGAAATCTGTAGTGATTACAAAATTTGGCGAAAAAGTGGAAATATCTCTAATAGTTACATACAAATAATAAATTTCTAGAGGAAAGTAACCCAATTTTAATAAATATTTAACTAACTAAACTAAGATGGATGGATGTTGTCATTAAATATAAACATTTCACACATAAATTTTTAATATCAATGAAAGAAATGCTGCAAAAATATTTATAGATCGGATATAAATAAGACATATTCATTACTTTCAAATTTGCACAAAGTGGCAAATTTGGCATATACAAATTCATATATGCCAAAGGCAGGTGTTCAAAAATGCAGCAGTGAAGTACGAGCATCCATTTTCTCTAAGGGAAAATACTCACAGGCATACGAAATTTTACTGCTAGTCATGCAATTCTTGCGCACGTCATTTCAATTGTTTTAATCACCTTGACTCGTTACTTGCGACATACGAAATAAATTCATAATATCTCTACACCATATTATCTCTAATTTTATTTATAAAATTAAATTCCATATCTTATTATTTGTTATTCATTTTTTACCTATCAAATTTCTTTGGTTGTATAAACAAATTTGATTAGATTATATGCAAAAACGAAACAGTTGATGTATGTTTTTCCCAGGAAATATTTTTTATGGAAAACTTTGTGCAAGGGAATCAGAGAAGAAGAAAAAAGATTTAGGAATTAAACTGAAATTAAATTTAATGTAAATTTGCTGAACAACTTGATGCCACTGCATATAACATATTAGTCGGGAGGTACTGGTAGAGATGATAATACAGCAGCTATAGGTACGAAATAACATATGATGCATATTGCAAAGAGCACAATACAACAGCATTGTTTTTAAAAATTAACTTTAAAAGAAATATATGGTACCGTCTAAAGCAATTTCCTGCATTGCAAAACAAAAACATTAAAATAGGATGTCGTTAAGTACATGCAACTGCCTAATTCAATATTTTGCGTCAAAAGATATCATTTTTGTTGTTCAAATTACGAATAATTTCAGCCAAACATAAAAAGCGAAATATATTAAAAACACGATTTTTGCAATCAAAAATATCTGGCCTATTGCAATAATCGACCATTGTTTATTATTATTTGTAAATGATCATATGTTGTTTAAAAAAATTATCTTTTGTCATATATTTTTATAAAAATAAATTATTTATAAAAAATAACGCTCTTTATGTTGACGCATTTTAAAATAATTGAATTGCCCAATTATTTTAACCTAAGGTTCTAAGTAAAGAACACACAGAAAGTGTAAATGAGATTATAAAAAATACGCTTCAGAACAATACACACTGAAAGAAATAGTCATTGTTAGTGAATAAAAACAAATTGTGTTGCGCTTTTTTCAAAGTTGTTGCAGTTCTAAAAACTGTAATATAAAAATATTGACTGATGCGATAATCGGGACTTGCATACACCGAACTGCAACGAATTTGTAAAAATATATATTATTAAAGAAACGGCAAATTATAACGACATGTAAATATGGTGTGATTATAATCTTTGGTATTTACTCGTAGAATAATTGGAATAAACATTCATGAAAAACCTAATATACATACATATATATGTACATACATACTTATATACATTTAAATTTTAACATATTTTGTTTTTAATTATTACATGAAATTGTTTATGTTTTATTTTACTTTTTTTTATTGTAATAAACAAAACTCACTCACGCTAATTTTATTTTTAATAAATTGTTAGGTTGTTGCCTCTCGTCGAAGAGGCGGCAAAACAAAATGTTCACTTTACACAAATATTTATGTGTGTACATATGTATATGTACATATAGTATGTATAAACATATGAAATAAATTAATTTTGTTGTGTACAAAGAGAAGGTCAATGGTTTTGTTTTATCTACAAATAGATGATAAATCTTTTAAAATATTCAACAACAAATATATACGCAATATGTAAGTACACACACTCTGTATGTACAACATGGATTTCTAAAAGTTCAGACCGATCCAATTTTTTGTTTGTTTAGGACCTGTGCTCCTGGAATGACCCCTACATACATATGTACTGCATTGTGAAGGAACTAGACAGGAGTGGATAGAAGAAGCGAGATTATAATATATAGAATTTGTTGTAGCTATTTTAACCTTTAGTTCGCGTTTACTCTGCTCTTTAGTACATGATTGTGTCAAACCAGGCTCAGTGACAAGCACTATGGTTTCGTCACTGAAACAGGCCAAGGACAGCTAACACAACCATGCACTGATCAGAAGAATTTGATACCATATTCATGACTGAACGCGGAGTTGGGCTCGGGGTTTTCGGCTTCATATTCTCGTGTTAAAATAACTATTTGCAGTTTCAAAATTAAATAGTTTAGACATAAACTTGAATCAGTCTTTCTCACTGACGCAATTTTAGAACAAGACGGCACTTTTTAAATGACAATTACTTCTAATCAGTAAAGAAGAACAAAAAAATCTTTATTCCTTAACAACAGCTCGAATTTAATTGGGATTTTAAAAGACAAAAGGTTATCAGTGACCAAGCTGTAAGTGTATATATTAAGCAGAAAATACCGGATTTTTCACTACAAAAGCCTAAAGTCATCTTAAGTGGATTGAATTTTTAATCAACTCCTCTATGAACTTTACATATTACTCATATGTATACATTGTATGTATGTATAATAAAAACAGAACATCATTAAATCGAAATCACTTCATACGGATGATTTGCCGATGAGTGCTTACTTTGTTTATTTACAAAAGCTAAATTAAGTACTCAATTATATTAAGTTAATAATAATTTAAATTAAAACGAAGTCATTATTAAAGTCAACAATTCTTTGTATGAAAACTTTTACATGCAAAATAATAGCAAAATATTTATTGATCAAACTTAAAATTCTTCGTAATGCCTGTTTGTGTTGTTTATAGTACACCCTACGGCACGAAAGGTAATGAGATATTTAAGGCACATTTTTGGTTACACAGCTGTTTTATAAAAATATTCACACCTATTCACCAATTTCAAACATTAAATTTTAATTTATTTGAGATATTGCCTCAGTTACTTTATTTAACATATCATCCCATAACTGCCAAAAAAGCTTAAGCGACAAAAAGTAAATTTTACAAGAGAAGTATTTTTTAATTATCCTTGGTTTAAATGAAAGTAGAACCTCAATATTAGACACATATGTAGGATTGTATTTGACTGTAATATCGAATGTTAATAATTTTAAGTAATTTCCTATAATACAATGAATGTTTGTGGACGTTAAGGGATGTTAAGATATTCTCGATATAGTGAAAAATCAGTTAATTTAAGCAAAATGCAGCTAAGCTAAAATTTCTTTTGCTGTATTTCCCTAACGGTATTTAACACGACTTTGGTATATTGCCAGAGATTGTAAATAATCGATTATCGCTTAAGCTTTTTTTGCGGTTATAGCTCAATATGCTTTGTTTGTTGTGGGTTAAGAACGTATGTACATATATATGCCTGCATATCATTGCTATTGACTGAAGTAATTGACGCGTTAGTTATGAATCCGGGTTCGATACCATACTTTCTCTAAACAGTTAGGGCATAAATTCACACTATCAGGCAGGAGTGCTAAAGAGTTCATTACAGGACACTCCTTCTCCGATATTGTAGCGAAAATTCTGCTACTACAAGTTTTCCCTCTTCTTATCTTCCTTTCTATAATATTCAGTGAGTTTTTAGAGTTGAGGTGAAATTTTTTTATTTTTCACGAATACTTAGACAAGATATTCTCGACATACTTATTCTTTCCTGATACTCTTAATAAAAAACATGCGAAAATACAATTTTCTATAGTCATAAAGATGGAACAATTATACACTTGTTTTGTATGTTTTTTTTTATTTAAATATGCAGATGTGCATGTGCAATGTTATTTGTATTTTATATGTTCTACAAAATTATTACCGCTGACAAAGATTTCCATTTTTTGGTGGCATTTAAAAATTTGGCAAAACAACAGCATACATACATATTTCTAAAAATTGCAAAACTAGAAGAATTATAACCAAGCTAATTAATTTATTCTAATTTATTATCTATGAACACATTATTAGACTGTATTTCAATGTTTAGCCTCAATATTTAATTGTATATTAAATCATTAAACATTAAAACATATTACTGGATGAATGTTAGACTTAGATAGATATATATATATATATATATATATATATATATATATATATACATATATATATATATATATACATATACATATATATATATATATATATATATATATATATATGTATATATATATATATATATATATATATATATATATATATATGTATGTATATATGTATATATATATATATATATATATATATATCTATATATATACATATATATATATATATATATATATATATATATATATATATATATATATATATATATATATATATATATATATATATATATATCGCATACATATAACTTCTACTCGCCAATAATAATACAAATTTTTGCTTACAGATCTGCTGGGACAGTTGGTGCCGTTGTAACATGTCCTTTAGAAGTTGTTAAAACTCGCTTACAAAGTTCAACAGCAGCATTTCAAACGCCGCCACGAGCCGTTGAGAATCCTGTTTCCACAAATGCATCCTCCGAATTACTCAGACCTGAACAAAGACGTAAACTTAGTACAACGATACTACGTAACAGGTCTCAACCACAGGTGATTGGGGGTGTTCGTAGGGTAGTACCAATTTATTGTTGCTTTTTTTATTTTCTTCCCATCTTTTAATTTTTTATTTTTATGTCTTTGTAACGCTTTTTATTTCAAAATTAGCTTTTTTACTAACAACATTAATTAATTCTAAAATAAAACTTATGGTTTAAATAAAGTTTTTAATAAAATATTTTCAGATAATGGCAATTTCACACTGTGGCATCTCGTCATCATCTACAAAAAGTATGAGCATATTGCAGTGTCTAAGGTGAGTTCAATACAGAATTGTTTTTTAAATAAAGTTTTATAAATTATCGCCCTATCGCCAGTATTATGGGAATGAGTTTGTAGGAAGCAAATCGATGCTTCCATTCCCAACAAATCGATGTCAATAAAAGTATATATTGGGAACTATTAATTATAAATTCTTTTGTATAAGAACAGATAATACAAATTTTGAAGACATAATAGGAATTATCTGCTTTTTGTGGTGGTGCCTGAAAAGGGATACGCAATTCATAGAGATATTGCGGCACAGATCACACATACACGATGAATCGGCAATCGTTAACGGATACAAAATTTAAATATTACAGATACCAGCCTGTTTGCCCCTAAATTAATTGTTATTTAGAGATTGCAGGAGCATTAATATGTATATTAAAAAAAGGAATAATAAATGCTCTAAGAATAACAAAGTAAATTGGAAATTAAATCATCCATCAATTCATGCTGACTGGTCTTGTGTAGTATAAAAAATTTATAGTACTTGGCGACTATTGATCTTCAATAGAGCGTGTAGCTTAAAATCCATAAAAAATTATGGCAAATTTATTTTCAGTTTATTTTTCTATTTTTTATCATTTAAATAAAAGCTTGTTTTAAATACGATCAAGTTTTCTTACTCTTTTTGGAAAATAAAAATGGCATTCAATAGAATAAATAAAATTTAAAACTTACATGTTCCTTCTCGCTCCCATATTTGTTGTTTACTTATGTACTAAAATTTTGGGGAAGTAAACATTTGTATCATCTCAAGGAAATCCAGAAGTACATGTTTATCCACTGAGTAGAGCCTGATCTCGCCCAAAAAAAATCAAGGACTACACTCATAAATTCTCATTAATCACAAACAAGGAGATGAATACGCGATATATACAAAACAATTTTAACCCTCACCTGTTAAACTTTTAAAATGTTAGATAAGCCCTTTGGCAATTTCTGTAACGATATATTATATTTATTTGCTGTACAATTTTATTCAAATTCACATTATATTAATTTAAAATTAAAATCGATCTTAATGAACATTTTATTTGAAAATTATTATGAAAGTAGTGTTTAAAACTTCTATACTAATTACATTTTAATATATTTTTTTCAGACACATAGTACAAAATGAAGGGCCAAAAGCGTTATTTAAAGGTCTTGGACCGAATCTCGTTGGTGTTGCACCATCACGTGCCATATACTTTTGCACATATTCGCAAACCAAAAATTTCCTCAATAATTTAGGGTAAGTAGACACGCTTCGAAAGATCTTTTCTACAACTTAATATTTTATTTTGTGCTGTTTCGTTCATTAATATTTTTTTTCTTTCTTTTGCATCAGATTAATACAACCTGATTCACCACAAGTTCATATTGTTAGTGCAGCTAGTGCCGGTTTTGTTTCCTCTTCCATAACAAATCCAATTTGGTTTGTTAAAACACGTTTACAATTGGACTACAATTCCAAAGTTCAAATGACCGTTAGACAATGTATAGAACGTGTTTATAGTCAGGGTGGTATCGCTGGGTTTTATAAAGGTATTACCGCCAGCTATTTTGGCATCTGTGAGACAATGATACATTTTGTTATATATGAATTTATCAAATCTAAATTGGTAAGTAAGCAACTATATAACGATTTTCGTACGTACGGCCACACATACATAAATGTAATTTTATTATTCAATTTAATTGCATTCACAGATTGAACGACAAAATCTCCGCCAAAATAAACATCATTCGGATACTTCAAAAACGTCAAGAGATTTTATTGAATTTATGATGGCTGGTGCCGTATCTAAGACTGTCGCCTCATGTATTGCTTATCCACATGAAGTTGCGAGGACGCGATTACGTGAAGAGGGCAATAAGTATAATAAATTTTGGCAAACATTACATATGGTATGGAAAGAGGAGGGTAGAGCTGGTTTATATAGGTATGTTCAATAGAAATTTAATTAGTTTTATTTATCCTAAGAACAGAGCCAAAAGAAGAGACTAAAGTATATTGTGTTTAAACAGCATTAGAAGTAATACTCGTGTTAGTAGCTTAAAACGAATAATGACTCATTTTGCATAATTATATGTGGTGTAAAAATGTCTGCTAATAATAGGAGCGATCCCGTACTCAACGAAAAGTGATCACTTACTGTAAGATAGGGCAAATGATACTGATTTTGAGAGAGCCCATAATTTTCTACAGGCTAGCAAAAATATATATATGTATGTATATATTTTGCGAAGACTAAAAAAGGCTAGAAAATTGTGCCAGGAAAAATGTACCGCATTATTGGATAAAAATTTTTTTTGGTTAATCATAATGTAATATTAGTTTGATATATTTTTGTTTATATGTACATACATATATCTACATGTTCATATGTAATGTTAATAATTTTTTAAATAAAATATTTGGATTTTGGTGTTGAGTATCTATTTTCTCTTACTGAGAGCAATATCTTTTTGTTCTCATTTTACCGAAGTACGGGATCAGACCGACCCAGCAAATGAATAGATAAATGTTAACATAACGTAAAGTGTCAATGGTAAATGTTAGTTTACAGTAGCAGAAAATATGAAATTACAGTCATTGAAGCCAACCTTTTCCACGGAGACCAAATGGGGATTAGTTAGCAGATTAGTTTTGATTTTTATGTTTGTTTCTTCGAACCTCTGCTATATATATACATATGTACATAGATACTGATTTCAAAAACTCCTATTTTATATGAAAGAATGTCCGTACGGTCATCTCTCTATTTTAAGTCGGGTTTTAAAGCATTATTTTATAAATATGTACATCCTAGTAATAAATATTCATCATAATAAAACTAAGTCAACTTTTTTTATTAACATATTTTTATCTTTTCTTTTTTGTACATTTATTTATTGCAGAGGCTTGTGTACACAACTTGTTCGCCAAATACCAAATACTGCTATAATGATGGCAACTTATGAAGCTGTGGTTTACGTTTTAACTCGACGTTTTAATAATAAAAGTAATGAGTTTTATGATTTTTAAAAAAAAACTTAATTCCTTATCCTTCTCTAGCTAGGCTTAAAAAGTTAAAGAATAATATTGAAAGACAAACTGGAAAAGTTTGTATGTGCGTGGTGTAACTATAATTGTTTTGTAGATGAAGAGTTATTTAGAATTAAAACGAAGTAAATCTTTTCAAAATTTAAAAACAATATTGGTAGTAACACCACACCATTTTTGGCCATTATGAAAGCCAAATTATTTTTCAAACAGAAAAATCAGATTTATACAAGTATATCTATGTATTTATTGGTTGTATATGATGGAAATCAATCGATTTCAAACACACAAATTCAGAATATGAATTCTAACACACATGACTTGTTGATAGGCTTTATCTTTTTGAAACTTGGAATATTTTATTCGACATTCGTGTGTTTCATAGAACGTGCATATATTTGGCTATTATTCATTTAGTGAAATCGTGCGATTTGAAATCCAACGCTTTGCAATCCAAGGCTTTGCATCATATACCCAATAAATTATAAGTGCTAATTCGTAGTTTTGTTTTGGTGAAAAACACACACACACCCAAAAGTTGCTATGCAGCTGCAAATTTATACAATAATTATTTCGAAATAATTGAAATTAAAAACGGATTTTTTTCTTAAAAGAAAGTAATTAAATTAAGCTAATTAGATAAACATACCAACGAAATTAACATATAATATACATACATACATATATCTGGTTTTATAAATTAAATATGAATTTGAAAACTAAAGCACAAAACATTAAATAAAGTTTTAGAAATAAAATCGTTTTCAAAACGCACGAAATAACTTTAAACTTTCACTAAGAAATTCTGTTATAAGTATTTCTATAAAAGCTTTTTTTTTGTATTAACCCAGCAAAAACATAGTGATATAACTCATATTGTGACCAATGTTTTTTCTTAATTTTAAATATCGGAGCTACTTCTACGGGAGAAAAATAAATAAAGTTGTACAAAATTAGCCGCTGTAAAGAATGGAAACACTATTAAATCAGATAGTTCAGAAAAAATGCTTTGAAAACATGTAAAGTACATACTAATAATTATTTAAGCTCTGAAACTTGAAGTTTTAAAGCAAGTTTTTAGGGAACTGCTGCAATTAAATTTCTCATTGAAAAAATTAATACCTATTATTTTCATGAAAGTACCCAAATGTAAACAAAATATATTAATATAACTTATTATTCTACATATTGTGATCTTTATTAGATCTATTTACTTTTTTAATTTATTTCCTTTTTTTATAGATCTAACATATAAATGAAAAGAAAAGAATTGTTATACTTACTGTTACACTTATTAAAAACCAATTTGTCCTTATACATGATATAAAGTACGAAAAAGAATAACTATTATAAAACAATAATTAATAAGGTAAATAATAACAAGAAAAATATAATATTAGTTTTTGTGTTAAATCATTAAAATACGTTACATTTATTATACTTAGACTAAAAAATTCAAAAAATTTTTAGTTTAGCCCGCAATCAAAAATAATAAGTTTATATATGTTAAATGGTATTTTTTTAGTTAAAAGCAAAATCAAATAAAACAAACTTTATTGAAGTTCCTTTAAATTCCAGACGTTTTCTTTTGTGTTAAAGACAATTTGCAAGTAAGCGACAACGATATCGAACGTTATTTTTTGCTAGAGCTGCAGAACTGTTTTGCCTCCCGCTAAATACTAATGAAGATGGTACTGACAAAATTTAAGATTGGCCGTTTAAAAACAAAACCATTTTCAGTTCCTCCTTTAAGTATTTTTATGTGAGAAATTTGCAGTCTGTTTTGTTTGGCCACATGCATTTCACATTTAGAAAACATTCATACATACATATATGTAATTAAATGTGTATTACTTTAATGTGAAAAAATTTTACGAAATTTGTGGACTGGTAACTATATTGAACTGGTATGTATGACAGTTGTTTTTTTCTGTAATTGTTGTGAAGCATGCATGACTTTGCTTTCATTGAATGGGCATACACAAGATTTGAAATAATTTAAACTATAAATATATAATTAACCAAACTCGGAAAATCAGTGTTCGAAAAATATTTTCAAAATAAGGAATTATCTGCCTAAAACTTGCTTAAATTTCAATATAAAATACGAAAAAAATTTCTTCCATATAAACACATACATACATGTATGTACGTATTTTAAAATATTTTTTGCACACAAAATTTTAAAAACTAGCCAGCACGCGACCTACTATGCGAAGCTTCGTACTAAGATCTTAGCTTCACTTTCGGAAATATTTGTTGAAAGTGTATGGTCATGACTTTGTATTCAAAAATTGCTAAATGTATAAACTTATTCGATTTAACGTTGAGTTTATTGATATACAGTATAAAATTAAATTTCATCAACTAATCGAAAACGTTGATGTTGTTTTTCTGGTACAACGTTAAAGAATTTCTTGTGTATTTGTTGCGCCTCACGTCCAGCATAGTTTCTTTGTACCCATGTATGATCCCAGTTAGGATCTATAGGCTCACAGGTGACATATACTTTCCCGTGTTCCATAGCAAACAAGGTGCCATTACGACCAAAACCAACCTGCCAAATATTGCCATCATTAATTACCATTACGATTTAACTAAATATTCTTTAAGCTTACATTCAAACCTGGATGAAATCTAGTTGTTAACTGTGTTGCCAAAAGAGTACCCTGAGATACATAATGGCCATCTTGTACACGCCAACCGCGGTGCTTTGGCCTTGGATGCCCTTTTTTATTGCGTGTACTGCCACCAGTTTTCTTGCTAGCATTACGTATTGTGGCTGAATAAATTATTCTATTAAGTTTGTATATAATGACAATATATTTAAGAAAATTATACTTAGGAGAGGCTGATCCGCCTTTAAACATGCTAGAGATAACTTTTGTAAAATAGTAGATGACATATTTTATACTTTCATTCAACTTTTTCTTAATTTTCAGCGTTTTACAACTTCAATGTGTTATGTTTATTTGTGGGCTATTAGAACAGATGTTCTGCACAGTTTTAGAAGCCTTGCCAGCAAAAAGAAATGGCATGTCATGAGCAAATACGGGGAATATACAACGTAAACAGCTGATGATTGAAAAGCATTGAACACGTGGACAGCGTGAGACTTTTCAGTACCAATCATGCGCGTTCATGCTCACTAAGTGATTGAAAAGCAAAATAACATACAATCATGCACTATCTCCACTGAACCCTTATGATGCACGCTGATAACGTGATTGATGCCCATCTCTACACAATTCTACATACTCACATGCATGGCGTATAATGTAATAGCAATGAAGGGAAAATTAAACAGTTTCTTTTTTCTAATTTTCTTGGAAATGTGGACTATACAAATTACTCCATAATGGAACAATCAATGCAAGTAAAAGTGCCAACACTTAATCTTAGAGAAAAAATCCGTAATTATACTCAAACACACCGCGAAAAACTACGCGCTGACTTCTCGGATTCCTTACGTTTTGGAATTGGAGAAATTAAACAGCAAATTGAGGAGTTGGAAAATTTGACGGAAAAAGATGTAACTGGTTTGGTTGGACGAATAAAGCGTCGTAAACATGCAACAAATGACGACATGTACAGATTGTCCCACGCATTTTTGCAAGACGAAAAGAACATAGAAACATTTAACAAAATACCTGGTGGAATGCAAGTTTTGGTTAAGGAATTTACAGGTATGCAAAAATAGACAAGAATTCGAATCTTAATCAATAAAACGTTGAAAAATAATTTATAGGTAAAGATTCTGATTGTCAGTTAAGTTCTGCAGAATGCTTGTGCAATTTATCTTTGGGTCAATCGCCTGTCTGTGAAAAGATATCCGCCTTGGCAGGAAGTTATCTTGTTACATACCTACACACTGCAGAGAAGCAACTGGTGCGAATGTGCCTGTGGACAATTGCGAATATTTTGAGCACCGGCGTCAAAGGTGCTTTAACGTTAATGCAAATGCAATTATTTCCTCAGTTGTGGAAACTTTACACTGATGGTGAAGTATTAGATAACTCTGTTGATTTTCGTGAAGATGCAGCTATATGCCTTCAAATAATAGCCCAAAAATCGGACGACTTGTTAAAAAATAATGAACGCGAATACCTTTTGCAACATTTTGTCGAAAAAAATCCAACGAGCATAGGTAGTGAATATCACCTGTTAATAGTTTTTCACATTCTGTTTTCTCAGCCTGAGGTTGTAAATTCCTTTACTCCATCACAACAACAGTATTTAATAAGTTATTCACTAAGCAATATTTGTAATACTTCAGAATTCAAAACAGAACCACAGTATATAAGGATCATTTATTCAACCCGCGTACTGAGTAACCTCATAGCTTGCCATTCGACTTGCTATTCGTTGTTACTGCAACAAATATCTAGAATTTGGCAAACAAATATTACAGCTTTCTTAAATGCTCTCTTTGCGTTTCAGAATCCCTACCTAACTTCGGAAGTTTTTTGGCTTTTAAAAAATATCTTGAATCTAGAAAGTTCAACGGGATTCTCTCAGAACACATTTATAGAGAAATTAAAAATTCCGAAAAGTAATTCAAAACTATTTTTAGTTGAAAATGAATCTATGGTAGTTTAAGCAATTACATTTTATTTAAAATTGTATTTACTGAAATCAAAATAAGTGTTGACAAAAAACTTGGAATATTTATGGTCAGTGTGCCCTGATTCATGGTATACCTTAGGAATATTTTTGTATAACAAATACATTTATGAATTTAAAAAAACTACAATTACAAATTATTTTTTGGCATAAAACTTGGTTTGTGAACAACTGACTGCACCCATGATTGTGCTCAAATATAATTCTTCCCAAAATTACAATAGCGGCTGACAACTTTCAAGGCTTAGAAATAACCGCATAGTACTCATTATTCCGCTGATATTTGAAATTCCATGTCCTCCCACCCAAGCATAAAAATTAAACTTGTTTGTTTAAGAAAAATACTTAACATACTAATTTAATAAAACTTTATTTTAATATTTTCTTTTTATTAAAAAGAAGCACACATTTATATGGTCGAATGTATTCTCGGCGAGCGCATCAGTGGTTGATGAGTAGAAATCTGAAACAAAAACCTTTCATCAAACAAAATCAAATATTTAAAACCGAGTATGTATCAAATATAAACTCAGTTCAGTTATGGTAGAAACTAGAAATCACTCAGCAGAGGTCTGACGGTCTAGTGTCAATCGTCACGGTTAAAAATAAAAAATAATATTAATTACGGTTAACTTACCTTAAGCAACCAACAAACATGCACCACCAGCCTTCTTCACCTTGTTTTCAGCCTTCTTTGAAAAATATTTTGCCTTAACAATGACTGGCAAGTTGGGGAAGTGACCACGACCCAATAACTTGTAGTATCCCTAAAATTAATAGTGCAGTGTTGTAATTGATAGAATAAAAGTGAATATACAAATATAAATTTATAATATATAAAATCTGAAAGGCTTTCGCTACATGGGAAAAGCAATTGTACGGTCGCATTCAGTCCGCCCGACGCCTTGGGAATATCTTCATGTTCTCTATTTCTAGATTTAATAGTTAGATATATTAATAAACTTACGAATTTAACCAAATCAATGACGGGAGCTTTAGGATTCTTTTCCTTCTGTAATTCAGCCACTTTGTCAACTCCGACCAAGGACCACAATTTATCCATATTGATGGTAGGACAGAATTTATGTTGGCGACGCAAATGGAAATTTCTCATACCAACTTTGCCGAAGTATCCAGGATGGTATTTGTCGAAATTAATGCGATGATGGTGCATACCACCAGCATTACCACGACCACCAGGGTGCTTACGGTGTTTTCCAATACGACCATGACCGTGGCTTACATGACCACGAAGCTTTCTGGTCTTCTTCCTCTTGATATTCGACTAAATTTTAAAATATATTAGAAACATTAAATTTCTTTTATCACATTACAACACGTGGTTCACAGACGAATAGCCACAAATCACAACTTTCTTATATGCTGTCACTTCTTTTAGTTGAGGTTATACCCGGCGTGTTGAAAAATTTATTTTATTCACATATTGTAGCAAAATTAAGCAATACTTTGCACTTTATGAGCCGTTTTAATAAAATTCACAGATTTAAGCTTTTGCTTTAGTACAATATATAAGATAACTAAATGAATTATGCTTTTTGTGACCACTCGCCTCAATAACGACGTCCACTCACCATCTTAAGTTTTTTAGAAAGAAAGAAGTAAACGAAGTTGGTTGCACTTTCCACATGTCAGAAGCTTTATTGAGCTATGTTCAGTGAACACAGATATGTATTTTAATCAAAGGTCGTTACTACACCGAAAGAATAAGATATTACGCAAAAATTGAGTTTGCAACTCACGCATTATATAATTACTACGTAGACATACAAATATAAGGACACCGTTATCCTAAGAAAGAAAGAGCTATTCAAATTCAGTTTATATATTGTTAGATTTAGTCCCGGTCTACACTATGCAGTTTTTGTCGCAGCAATTCTTGATATTTAGTGTGGAAGGGCGAGAAAGGAATACAAATGGTAAATATTCCCATTTCAGGACTCTCACACAAAATAAGAATTGCTGCAACAAAAGTTGCATAGTGTAAACCGGGACTTATTCATAAAACACTTGGTTAACATGAATCAAGGCGAATTAATACCAGGTGAACTCATGAGCGAATCCCCTGCAAGTTGATATGTCAAAATCGTTTGGAAGTGGAAAAAAAGCTTTGACAGGCCAATTTGCTAAAAGTAAAACAACATAAAGTAGCAAAAAATTCCGGAGAGAAGTTTTGAGTTCACCTAATTTGAATTCGTCTTGGAAAGTACATGTTTGTGATGTACCTGTGTAGTTTATTTGGCCCTTTACAAAAATTAATTCTAGTTTACCATCGCTAACAACCATGTTTTCTTAATCAGCTGTTACTAAAGTAATTTAATGTAATTGTGACCTTGAGCTGGTCAAGAAGCAAATTTTCGTGTTTGGTTTTAAATTATAAAGTTAAGAAATTTAAGGTGCATATCATAGTTTAACTTTTATAAAAAAATGTATGCGCATTTAATTAACTTGTCTACTTAAATATTCCATCTCTCTAATATATTTCACAGACTCAAAACTAATATATAATATTCTTTATTTCCAGAGAAAGATTTATGACCTTGACTTCTTTTACGCGGAAGTTGGTATTAAATATGACTCAAAATTTTAAAAATGTAACTCATTGTATTTTTGACATGGATGGTTTGTTATTAGGTAAGTTTATATGGAATTGAAGTTTTTTATTTTTACAGATTTTTCTCAGGGGAGGCAAAATGCTGGGATTCAGTAGTTCTCAATCGCATGTGTCTATATTAATGGTATAAACAAAATCCGGTAGAAAAATATAACGTGCTTCAATTTCTTCCTCAATCTTTGCATTTCACTGGACATGCTTAGAGATTTTAGACTTGAGATTGTACCGACATTCACTCTTATGACAATTTATTGATGATATTTTGATATTCATTAAAATATATCGTCCCCTGATGTTTATTTATTTGATATATTATCTCAATTAATTTTTTAAAAATTGCTTTGCGATTTCAATTGCATATGTACTAAAAAGAAACAGAAAGATATTTAAATTGAGTTTAATGGTTATACAATTTGTAGAATTTTATATCTAAAAACTGTCTGTTCCTTTCTTGGAAAGGAACTGAATCAAGCGGCCATTATAGTTTTTAATTAGTTATCCGTTGTGACGTTTCTAGATTCGATTCCCGCTAAGAATCTGGTCTCTTCAGTTAAACTCAAGATACACCCATTTTGTTAATCTATGTATATATTTAAGAGGCAAACACATTCTCTGTAATATGTTGCACAAGAAAAAAACAGGATATATTGAGCTAATCAAGTATAAAGAGTTTTTTATCCCTATAAATAAATAAAAACGTATAATTATTTATGAATACATTAATATATTAATATTTTTATTGATTGGTACAAAGAGAACAAGTGCTTTTGTTTGTCTCTTAAACTGTGCTGCGTATGTACATAATTACATATTAATATTTTTTCACGAGTATCTATTAATGTCAAGTTTCGGAATTTATATTGAAACAATATTAATTCCCAAACAAAAATGTTTATTTAATTTACAAAACCAGGCGGCTAGTTTATTTATATAAAGTATCTATTAGAATAATCCACTTGATATGAATATTGGATAGCAAAATAAGCATTAAGTTTCTGAGATAGCTCACACTACAGTTAAACGTTATAAGAAAGAAACTTAAGTGTTGTGTCAAACATAAATACTTTATTCCTTGCTTTCAGTTTTTAGGTTTTTTAGTATGTATAAAGAATAAAGAACGTCATTTAAAAATTGTGTGAACCTATTAAATTCAGCTAGAGTAAATAAAATAATACAAAGGCTATCTATATATTTAAAATTTTCGATTGAGTGCCACTAGTTCCTGGAAAACCAGCAGCTCTATGCCAATATTTCATAAATAATTCCATAAAAACAAGTCCTATGTACAAATAACTTTAGACACCGAAGCATTGTATACCAAGACTACGCAACAAATCTTAGATAAATATGGAAAAAAATTCACTTTTGAAGTGAAATTGACCTTTATGGGATTAAAACATATGGAAATGTGTGAACGTATTGTGGAAATATATGATCTTCCCTTAACTCCCGAGGAATATTCTAAATTACAACGAGAAGCAAATGCGAAAATTATGACAACTGCCGAATTGATGCCAGGTAATTTTACAAAGATCAAATGAGAACTAATATTTGTTTTTCTTTTTCTTCTCTCCCCTCTTTTTTTTATCACCTCGACTCACAGACACTGAACCTGTGTACGAGCAAGTCATAAGGCAAATAGCTCAATCATATAACAAAACGTATCCAACAGAGGTGCGTCTCAAACTTTTGGGCACTACGGAACCACGCACTGCAGAAATAGCGGTTACTGATTTGGGTTTACCTATCAGTCCGCAAGAATTTTTGGAAAAATTTCATAAATTATGCAAAATGCTATTATCTAATTGTCCCATGAAGCCAGGTTAGAAGTAATAGTTATTTCAATTTTTATTTTTGATTATGATACCCATATAAGTAGCCGTTTTAATATTCGTATTATTTTCAATTGCTCGTTTATACACTTTAATGGATCATCAGTATTAAACTCAATATAAAATTATTAAATAATGCATATACATTTTTACTTAATATTTGGGTTTATTTAAATATACTATATATATATATATATATATATATATATATATATATATATATATATATATACACACATACATATGTATATATTTTTTTATCTCTTGAGTTTGTTCAGTATAACAATAATTATTGTCGAATTGTAAGAAAATTTTACTATTCAGATTTTTGTTATAGTTGCCTTGTAGTAGTGCTCTTATCTGATCACGTGTTGGAAGATTAGATGAATAAATGGAAATAAATTCCTTAGAGCTGAACATAATTCTTATTTCGAAATTGTTCTATTTGGTACATATTATGGTATATTTCGAAAAGTTCAAATAGAGTTCTAATATGTAATGACATTTTATTACATAATTACTTAACTATTTGATCATACATACATAAATATATTATTTCAAAATACTAATGATCTGTTATACTATTTTACTGCAAAAATTAAACTAACTGCCTAATGTTGGGTCGCTTAACGCTAAAGAAAAACTTATTTATTTCTCTCAAAAATATTTTCGTAATATCCTCCAATATCAATCACGTTGTCTTGGTTTGTTTTAGGCAATACAACAAATTTCGAAAACGTTTCATTTGAATAATGCCCAAAATATGCCATCATATAAAAACAAACATACATTAAAAGCTACTTTTAACAAGCGCTACATAATTTATATAATTCGGGTTAAAATTAAAATAAAAATAACTAACCCTTCTTAAGAAAAATAAATTAAATCAGTTTTCGTGCTCAGTGACCCAATTACTTTAGAATTTTTTTTTAAAGTTTATGGCAAAAAACGATAAATTTATAAACTATTATTTTCGATGTCATAAATATGCAGTGTATCGATTCTTAACTTCAAGAAAATCTTTTATCATCGTTTACATCTGGCAATTAGTATTTGTGGGTTATTTCGCGGTTAAGGCTCGATACGTATAATTTGAAAATGTTTAAATATATATATATATATATATATATATATATATATATATATATATATATATATATATATATAATTAATTTTCGAAAACACGGTTTGCGTATAAAGTTTTTATTCAATTAAAAAACTATGTAAAAAATACATCTTCTAATCCTAGTTATCGACACGAAACCAATAATTTCGTTTTTAGTATTTAAATATAGAAACATTTTCAATTATGATTGGACATTTTTCGATTGACTATATGGATGGTCGCGTCAAAATCCGTAGTGCTCTTATTTGTTTGATTATGTAGAATTTCTTTACATATGTTAATTATTCTATATCTGCTGTAAAAATTAGTTAGATACAATTTGGAATCTCCTAAAACAAGAGGAGTTTCTTTATTGTACTCGTAAAAAAATATGATGTTAGTTATTATATTTTGGTTCTAATTGTTATATTCTAGACCTTTATATAAATAAAATTATAAGGTTGTTTAAGACATTCGATTTCTTTTAAAATGCTTCTACTAAAGTAAGGCTCCAAAGTAAACATATATTCAAACACTCCACAAAAATCTTTTCTCTAAAAATTTTATTAAAATTCTTTTAGTGCTTTAAAGAATTTCTTTGTTCCTAAATTATTGGAGTGAAAGCATTTGAAAAGAAAACTGATTTCTTTAACACATCTTTTACGGTCTTATCCATAAAATATTATTAAATCAACTTTAACTTTAATATAATATTATAAATAAGCCGGTTCGTGTTTCTGTGCACGGTTATGTTAAATGCCTTTAAGATTTCTCTTACATCTAGTTTAAATGATACTAATATATGTAAGTATATACATATGTACACACAATTGTACATACTTATACATACATATATTATCAATCGTTATGCATTGCCATGCATTCAAATATTTGCATACAGCCATTTCATTCTATATAAGTATATTTCTTAATGCATTTTGAATCATATATCTCCATGTAAAAAGTTATTTATTTTATTTATTTATATAGCATTAGATAATAATTATTTAAAAAGTTGTTTATGTGTTATACTAGAAACAATTATAACGCTTAAAAACTTTAAACATGGTGTGCGTGTGGGAAAAATTATAAATAAAGACCACAGTGGGCAATAATCGATATTATAATATATTCTTCTTATTTAAAGTGCATGTAGCGTTAAATATGACGCCGAACAGCTAATTTCTTGTAACCGATCTATTTCTCTGTATGAGCGCTGTTGCGAAGAAGAGAAAAGTTCAATTTTAAACAAATGTATATCTTTTCTTTGGTTGGTATACGTGGCAGCCTGTATCTTTTCTTTACTTTCTAGTATAAATGTATAATAATAATTATCGATACTAACTTTTTGATATTTTTATAAGCACGAGGTCTTTTTTATATAAAATTATTACAATTTTATTTAATTATTCAAAAAAATTTTAATAATTTTATATAAAAAACGACCTGAAGCTTAAGAAATAGTAAAATAAATGTATTACAAGTTATCCTTTTCTAGTATAAATATCCTTTCCTTTACAAATGCCTGAATATTACATATGGCTAAGATGTAACTATATCCGTATTTCTCTGTAGTTGTACTGAAGTTATTTTATCCTCATCTATGCTTAGAGATTGCTTTTCGTCCTGTTGTCATAATCAACAGTGTAAATGGCAGTTGAGGGAGTTACGATATGTAGCCATAAGCTATAAGACTGAACTGTAGCCAAATTTTCTATTCAACTTTTGCCATGTATCCTTTCCAACTGGCGGGAAAAATAAGAATACCATGAATTTTTATGAAAGATTTTGGGGTATATAACTTCAGCGGCTTTGAGAAGTTACACTCATAAATTTTACTTTTGCGTACACCTTGTATTTACATCGAATAAATGTGCATACATAAATATTATAATTTTTATTTCTAAACTCATTATAATTAAATTGTTTGTTCTTATTGCATTATCTAAATAGTTCCATTATTATTCGTACTTACTGTTTGCATATTTTTAGGAGCTGAACGCCTGTTACGTCACTTACACACTCATAACATACCGTTCTGTTTGGCTACGAGCTCTGGCGAACCAATGGTTGATTTAAAAATAACTAATCATCAAGAAGTTTTCAAACTATTCCATCATCGCGTATGTGGATCTACCGATGCTGAAGTTAAACAAGGAAAGCCAGCACCTGACATTTTTCTTATAGCCGCCTCACGTTTTCCAGATAAACCAGACCCAATCAAGTGTTTAGTTTTTGAAGACGCGCCAAATGGTGCTAAAGCTGCCCATAGTGCTGGTATGCAAGTCGTAATGGTACCCGATCATAGAGTGCCATTGGAAATGTCTGCATTGGCCACTCAACGTTTAAATAGCTTAGATGAATTTCAACCGGAATTGTTTGGTTTACCACCATTTCAGAAATAAATACTACTGACAGTATTTATAATTATTTAGTATTGCCAAATGTGTGTGCTTAATTTATTTAAATAAATTTTATGTACCTATTATAATTAAATAGCAACTGCAAGCTGAGCTTACATTTAAGGTTTGAAAAACCTTTCCTACTACACAATAATTGAAATAAATACAATAAAAAACAAATTGGGTTGATATTTTCTCTTCAATTTTTAATATTTCCTTTTGAAAGCTTTATAACATTTTTAAATTTCATTATCATTCACTTATTATTTGCTTAGCTTAAATAGTTTCTACAAAATTATTTTTTGCCTTGTACAAAAATTTATTTACCAACGGCTTCGACTTGCTTTTGAATATCTTGGGCAGATTGATTTGTTAATGGTACAGATGTTTCTTTACCTAATGCTGAAATAGATGATATTGTTAATATCACTAAATAAAATTTATTAATATAATAACACTTGTAAAACAGTAGAGTATTAAAGTAAAAATATACTCCTAACAAACTCTTGTATAAAATGTAACGGAACTAATTTAACATTCTGAACAACGTACTATTATAATATATGTATATTTTTAACGCCTAAATTGGAAACCAAATGACTTTATTATAACCCACGCATAATTATAAAATGATAATTATAAATGATAAAAATTTTTTGGTTTTATACAAAATATCGTTGTCAAACTAAAATGTAAACTTTTAACGACTATTAAGTAAAATTGTAAAAATGGTAAATTTTTCATAACAAAGCAAAAAATTAAATTTAATACCGAATTGGTATTCGTTACTTAATTTCCATTACAGTTTATATTTCACGTTCCAACAAATATTAATGACTATTCTCTACTATTATAGAAGTTGAAAAACTTATTAATTAGTTCTCTAACTTTATTCAGCCATAAATATTTACTGTATTATATGCTTTTATAACTGAAAAAAGGCAACTCGCAGTTCACTACATTTATTTCGATTAGGACCGACACTGCGCATAGCGCATTCTAATGCAATCGATTATCGCGGAACTATGGAAAGGAACTTTTAAGAGGATATAATGATTAAAATCGAGAAATTGAGTTTGCCAAAAACTTTGATCCAATACCAACCAAGGAGGGTGTTTTAATGATGTTTTTACAGTGATAAAATTAATTGTTACTGTTCACTTTAACAGGAGTTTGGAGATGTGAACTATTTTTCAAACTGCTAATAAGTATATATTCCTAGATAACTCAAAACAAGACCACATATTTGTACACATCTACTGCATACAAGACAGGGAGCTTAATGGTTATTTTTATGTTTGTATGTATAATTTTATATACCATATCGTGCCCATAAACGAGGCTGTATTCCGGAACATTCTCTTATTAAAATGGGTAGTTCAGGATTATCCCTTTTCAAAGAGGGATAAAAACGTTCCACATATTCTCTGTAATGAAATATACAAATAAATTTCTCTTCTATATTATGTAACGTTATGCTATGTTGTGGTTTACCTAGCTCCCTTAGAGGCTTCACCTGTCTGACACAAATGTATACGCAGCTCCTTTAATTTAGGAGCCATTTTTACAAATCTGGTTGTAGAAACACGCATTTTAAACAATTTTTATATGTAATGTATGCACGAACTGACTTCTTTGGATTAAAAACAATAATTTTCTATTTACTAAAAAATGTCATATTCCAGCTGTTTTTAAAGTGATGTGAAAATATTCTTTATGCTATCGATAACTAATGATAATAAACAGTTTATACTTCCATATATCAAGTGCAGACAACAACCTTTAATCCAGAAACTCATTTGCTTGAGTGCACAGCTTTGTCTTACCGTTTTAAAGAAAGTACATATCAAGATTTTACAAAGGACTTGCTTTTAGGTACCAAAATAAATTTTAATCGAAAAATCACTTCAGAGATTTTGAATATAATATAAATGTCTCTGTATATTACATGAATTGAAATAAAATAACTTATACCTCGCAGGTTATAAGAATTGGTCATATAACAGTTTGTTTTTACGGATATAAGCAAATGCAAACTAAACTACAGTTTAGACTGGTTAATAATAGTTTAATTCGAAATTTCAAACTTTTCAGTAGAGTATATGAAAATCATATAAATATCACTTAATATGATACTTTTTTTTGTGATGGCCGTCTGCATAAAATAATACGAGATTTTGAGTGGAAACAAATTTTTAAATATTTCGATATATGCACATGTCGAAAATTTTGAATATAAAGCTAACTCTATTTCCACGAAATAAGCAAAAACTCTTATTAAGCAGTGAAGTTTGTGGTCAGAACAATGCAGAACTTTCACAATTAAATGTCATTGTCAAATATCTGTATATTGAGTTAACGCTTAAATTATATTGAAGTTATTGTATTTCAATGTTTAGCCTCAATATTTAATTGTTTATTAAATCATTAAACATTAAAACATATTACTGGATGAATGTTTAAAATGTAAAATTTATTTTGTGGAAACTAGTATTAAATAAAATTAAACCCGATCTCAAACCGGCGGTCATGCATAATTTATATATAATATAACCATCAAAGATGCATAAAAGCGATCATTATGAATCTGGCATCGAATGATATAAAAGAAATTTTAGAAACAGAACGGAAATCAGATAAACATAAATTAAAAAAGAAAATACTGCAAATTATTGTTTTTCTTCATCTGTTGGGTCACAATCGGCGCAATGCCATGAGTAACCTCTTATTTTAGGAGTCTTTTTGAGAGGCGGATCCAAGCAAGTGAAATGATAATGTTTCCGACATTCATCACATGTAACGGCATTCGATGTCGTACCAGTGCTGTTACAAACGCAACATGAGAGTATTTGATTAACATTTTGAGACGATGGTTTTGAACGTGACGCCGATCCTACTGCTCCTCTATTTCCTAAAGATGTACGTGGTGGAACTGATTTACGAGGACTACTCTTGCGTGGTGAGGGAGTATATTTTGCAGGTGTATTTGCTACCACTGGTGAATTTGTTAAACTCGTACTTGTGGTCGAAGGACGAGGCGTTGCAGAATTTGTTTTAGATATTGAAGGAGCCTCTTCTGTATAATTTGTAACTGCCATATCTTCGACCGTTTCCGCAGAATTCGGTCGTGATGCTTCATCGGCTGAGCGCACCATATCTGCTGACACATAGAAAAATTTAGCCTCAGGTGTAACTTCACCTGGCAACGGTAATGTTTTAAATTTTATTTTAATTTTCGGTACGGCGGTCGTTGTATTATTTGGTGCTTCCAAATCATGTTGTTTCTTTTTACGTTTACGCTTGTGCTCTTTGCTCGTCGATTTTTCGGTATCTGACGATAAATTATGTTTATTTCTATGCTTATCTTTTCGTTTCTGTTTGCGGGCTTGTTTTGAATGACATTTCGTTCCGTCAACTACGGAAGTCGAATTAATATTGTTCGTAGTTGCATTGTTAGTCGTATTTAAGCTGCTTTGCAAAGACAATGGGTCTATTTGATCTGTTGCAATAGGTAATGGTGTTGATGATTTAGAATTTAGTATTAAAACTAGAGGTTCATTATTTGACAATGATGGCTGTACTGGCTGAGCATCTACAAGCAAACGATAAAATGAATTATTTTCTTAAAGATATTCTAATAATAAAACAGTAACAAAAATTTTTTTCAAAATGTATTCAATTTCAAATTCTACTCTGTGAATTATATTTAGTTTTATATATTAACTGATATAAAAAACATATGTAGGTCTTATGGGCCAATATAGTGTATTCCTGGAATACTTTGTACGCATCTTACAGCAATCATTTACATACGTATATTATAAAATATAATATTATTAATTTGTTAAATATACTTACTAGTTTCTGTGAAAACTCTTAACATTATATATTTTTAGGAAAATTTGAATACAATACAGGCATCTTGTTAGTTTCTTGAATTTGTTTGAATGAAGTTTAAATACGAATCTTGACACATGCAACAGAATTTAAATGAATCATTAAAACGTTAAAGATACTTTTAACAAATATTTATTATTAAAGTGTATACGTTGTTATGAGTCTTATCAATATCTGAATTTGTATATTACTTCTATATAATTGCTTCTTTTCGAAAGATTTTAATATATATTTTTTTAAAGAAATTTTTAGCTGCTTTTATTTGCTAATTAGAACAAACTGCATGACAATTAGCTTCAAAAAAACTTTTTCTGATTGATTCAACATTTGTACACACGCACACTTAACCTTAATTAAAAAGCCTATGCCATCGTACAATTACGCATGAACACCGCAGAAATGGCTTTAAATCCATATTCTAAACAATAATTATGTTTTAAATCAAACACTTTTGGCTTTGATAGAGAAGGTGATAAATTTTTGTATTATATATTGGACCATACGCTTTTCAGCAGTTCTTAAGGAAACCTGATGGTGAACCAAGGTGATGACTAATAAGAAAAAATAAATAAATTCTGCTTTTTATATATCGATTATGAATAACAAACGAAATTCAATGAGTGGCCGGAAAAGCTCTCTAAGTCAATTTTTCATAGTTTAAATTCAAAATTGTTTCAAGTATATTTTTCTACTGATATATTTGCAATTTCTAAAATAATAAATTAATAAAAGTAAATATTTATGTCATTACGTAAATAAAATAATGTACTATATGTTCATAAGCATTCCAAAATTTTAAGAATATAATCTGGATGGAGTTTGTATTTCTCAAATAACATTTTTCCTATTTCCTGCTACTTTATAGTAATATAAAACTACGTTTCCACGCAAAACATTTGATGATTTATTTGATAATTTTATGAAAAGTTATGCCTATGTTGAAACTTTCTGCATTTCTGTTTTAAATAATGAGTTATATTTAAATATATTCCCTTACATTATTACCAAAATATTTTTCGAAACACATTGGGTTCTAAAGCAATAATTCCTAAATAACTGGATAGTGTACTACACTGTTAGTCTATTCCAAAATCCAAAATCGACTCCAAAAATGGTTTCGAAGTTTTTGTTTGTTTATAGAAATTTTTTGATTATTTATGAACAAATATACTATAAAAAATTTGTAGTATTATTTATTCAAAATGAGTATCATTAGCAGAAGTCTGTATCAAATTTTGCAATAACTTGAAAAATTTTTAAAAACAATATTTATAACTCACCTTCAAACATATGTGTTGTATTTTTCGTTAGCATCTTTGTTGAGTCCATATTAACACTTCTTTGCTGTTGTTCGTGCTGCAGCGCAGATTTTGAATAATTTAAGCTTAACTTTGATTTTTTACTTAAATTGGGAGTAATATGACTACTTGATGTTTGAAAATTTTCCACATCTATCGATAACTCGCTGGCGGTGCTCGGTAAAGATTTGTTTAAATTTAACTTCTTGGGAGCACTTACCGAAACTAACGCAGTTGTTGTTGGTGATGCAATGTCTAAGGAACGTCTTTTTGTTGGTCCCGGCCTTGAATCCAACTTGGTCATGGTTGAGTTTTTCATTGAATCATCGCTGTTTTGAGATTTTACCGGTACGATAATACCATCCTTATTAAACCTTGTGCGTGATTTTCGGGGACCCTTAGGAAGGTCTGAAACGGCATCTGACTGATCTGATTTGTCACACTCAGAACATTGCCAGCCATACAATTTGCATTTTTTGGGATGTCTAGTTAGAGGTGGATTTAAACATCCCAAGTGGTAGTACAATTTGCACGTGTCACACTTGGCTAAAAGATGTTGATCGTTGGATCTTTTGCAAATACCACAATTGTGAGTTTGTACAGAAATTACAGGGGATTTTGTGGCATTGTTATTCATGGAATAGAGTAGGGCGCAACCTGATGAGGAGTGTATGTCGGGCAGAGATGGGGAATTTTTAACATGAGTACTAAGGAGACGATTTGAATCACCTTTTGTATTCGGGTGTCCCAAATGAGCCAGAGGAAACCCTACACCCATTTTAAGAGCTGCAGCTGTTGGCACGCTTATTGGTCTAGTAGGCGGTGTAGTGGCTTTTGAGCTGTCTTGTTGCGCTGGTCTTCCAATATTTACAGGATTTATTAGATTCTTGTTAGGACACAAGGCGGTTATATGTGTTTGGAGTTGTGATATTGAATTAAGCAGTAATTCGTGTTTATCTTTATGATCCCGATTTTTATCCAGGAGGGAGTCATAATCCGTTCTCAGGACGTCTTGTTCTTTCGTCAGTGTAGCATTGCGGGTCATCATGGATGCCAATTGCTCTTTTAATTCCTTTGTGCGGGATATTCGATCGAGATAATAAGCTACAAATTCTACACTAAATGCTGGGGCTATATGCCATTTCTTTCGAATATCTGTTATTGCAGCGACTTGAACTTCTTGCCGCTCTAGTAGATCGACATCTACATCCATTACATTAGCCTTCGCTAGAAGTCGGCGGCAGGCTGAAGCAGATGTTGTCAACAATCTAGACATTTTTTGGGTAGGCACCCATGGTTCAGGCCGTGCTTGTTTGTGAGCCGCGTATTTTAATTGATATTTTTGTAGTTTTCGATTGATACGCATTTGAGCCGGACTAGGATCATCTAATTTGAGCTGTTGTTTTTCTTGATGTTTATGTTCCATGTGAAGACGGAATGTATGGTAGTTTCGTTTACGTTTTCTTATTAACTCCTTCTCGGAATGTACTTTACAATGAGCATAGAAAGGATCGGCAGCATCGGTGTCCTCATGATGGGCTTCCGTTAAAAAACCAGCAGCTTGTGCACAAGTAACATGAAAGAAATTCTTGCACATTCCAGCGTCACATCCTATGCAAACACCTGTGCGGGAGAATCTAGAGTTTTCGCATAGACCACACACTTTAGCTCCCCACTTGCTATATTGCATTTCAAAAAGGGTGACGTTCGACAATTGATCAACCTCACCAAAAGCTACACCAGGCACATAGAGAGCACACACCAAATGAACCCACTTACCAACATCGGTTTCTTTGTATATACCGCCTGTATTTGGACAGAGTTCACAGGATGGTTCTGAAACACCTGCACGACAAGCTTCGCAGAACCAAGGTTCGGTAGAGCAAGTAGAATTTGTACTAGATATGCTGTTATTATCACTAACTCCATAGCAGCCTTCATGTACTGAGACCCCACAGCCATCACATTCAACAATCTCGTTGGCATCATCACTGCGGTCGCCCAAGCAAACACAACAAATCGGTTTCGTGGGAACTTTAGGCTTGTTATCAGATCTGCTATCAAACCTCCTTAACAACTCTTCCAAATTATCGCCACCATTAGTGACCTCCGGCGTTTTGGTAGTATTTTTATTTTTGTTATCCACCCCAATTTCTTCACTAGCATCTGCCAACAGCTGTTTTAATTGCAGTGTCGAATCCTCCGATTCTTTATCGGAGTCATCTTCATCATCGTCATTCGAGGAAGTGGCTGAAGAGTTGTCATCGCCTTCGTCGTCATCCTTAGAATTGTCAGAATCGAAATCATCAATACGAAAATCGCTGTCTGAAGAACTTTCTCCCAAATCAAAATCAAGCAACGCTTGTGTAGTCATTTTCGGTTGTCTCTGGCGTTTAAACGGAGCCATCATTACTTTTACTATAATACACTTTATATTAATCTTAATTCATTTAAAATTTACAATAATTAATTTTGTACAATATATAATTTTTTTTTGCAAGACACGGCGAAAAAAATGTATGCAAGCTGAAAAATGCTGCTTCTTTTACGAATTGTCAAATGAGCAACCACCATCAAATGCCGACATAAAAACAAAAACCGGTGGCCGTTTTTACAGAAGATGAAATGTCAGAAATTACAAACGATATAAAAACAGATGCCTCCCAGCTGGGTTAAGAAAAATATACCAAAAGAAATGATAAAACAAATAATAAACAAATCGTGGCATTTCAATAGAAAACTTACATTACTGTAACGAAACCTAGTTAAAAGAAAGACTTTATCTAAATACAAATAGAGATGCAATACAGGATACTATATTGAACTAATTCGGTTTTTGTCGTCTGAAAAATATGTATATTAAGCTGTTTGGATATTTAAGTACATAAATATGATGTTTTTATTTAGCTGACCGCTTGTTTCCAAAATCCGGACATTTTAATTTATGAGCACTTTAAATAGCATGCTCGAGCAGCTCTAATTTCTACATTATCTGACTTTAAAAATAAGTTATTTCACAATGGACGAGAAGTTAAAGTATTCTTTAAGAAATGAATTAGTCGATAATCAGTGTTTATGGAGCCGGTAAATTAATATTACTTTGTACAAGTATCCTCTATATGTTGATATGCATTTTTATCTTAATTTTAGCTATGAAAAGAGAGTTTGGTTTATAACACTGATTACAGGAACTTGCATGTTGTATTCAACGCGCACTACTATGCCCTTGCTAGTACCGGCAGTAGCAGCTGAAATGAAATGGAGTAAAACTGACTCCGGCACAGTATTGAGCTCATTTTTTTGGGGCTATACATTAACACAAGTGAGTAACAATATGTACCTCTAATCTTTTCTGACATATTATTCAATTAATAAATTCACAATTCGTATTCACAATATGTATTTATAATGAAAATTATGTTGCATTTTGGCCATCGATATAAAAAACTTTCCTAGCATCGGTTTTCTTGGAAACTACTTTTTGAATTAATTTTTTTTTGCAGGTGGTAGGTGGTTACTTTAGCGATCGTTTTGGTGGGCAAAGGGTAATTTTATTTGCAGCGATTGGCTGGTCAATCATTACATTTTTAATGCCAAATATAATTTGGTATGCACCGAATGTAAAAACCTATTCTATTCCATTTATTGTTACCATAAGAATAATTAATGGAGCTTTCCAGGGAGTTCATTTTCCTAGTATGATTAGTTTAACGAGTCAAGTAAGTAAAACACAAACAAAAACTTAACTAAGTCAATATGTGAATTGTCTAAATTTTTTAGAATCTCAGCTTAAATGAACGCACAAGTTTCTTTGGCCTTTTAACATCTGGTTCGGCCATGGGTACCCTGTTGACTGGAATATTAGGCTCTTTTGTCTTGGATTATTTTGGATGGTCATATGTTTTTCGAGTAATTGGCTTAATGGGTATAGCTTGGGCATTAATATTACGCTATTATGCCATGGTAGGTGAGCGAAATCGTATAATAAATGTATCTTTGCCTTCTCGTTTGTGTGTGAATAAATCGAGCGTTGATACAGTACCATGGCTGAAATATTTTAGCAAACTGTCGTTTTGGGCTTGCGTTTTGACGCACGCCTGTGAAATGAACTGCTTTTTTGTATTATTATCCTGGCTACCCACCTATTTCCATGATGGGTTTCCACACGCCAAGGGATGGGTGGTAAACATGACTCCTTGGTTGGCACTCCCTCCCAGTACATTGTTTGCAAAATATCTAACAAGTAGGCTACTGGCAAGAGAATGGTCTACGTCAGTCGTGCGGAAGGTAGTCCAAAGTATTTGCTTTTTTGCACAAAATTTGGCATTGTTTATAATGAGCCGCACTACTGACTTCCATACTGCTTTAGTATGTATGACTATAATTATAGGTATGTTTAATTGAAGATTTAAATATATTAACTTTTTACTTCTTTTTATACTATATTGTCTTGTCATCTTCAGGTGGTACTGGTTTCCATAATAATGCCGTTACAGTAAATCCACAGGATTTGGCACCTTCACATTCTGGAAGTGTTTTCGGTTTAATGAACACTGTTGGGGCAATTCCAGGTTTTTTGGGAGTTTACTTAGCTGGGCATATCTTGGAATTAACTCAGAGTTGGCCAATGGTTTTTAGCGCAGCGGCAGGCATTAATTTTATAGGATGGATAATATTTGTAGTATTTGGTTCTGCAGAGGCTATAGTGTGATTCTATCGTAAAATAAATTTAGCACAATGTATTAAGACGATATTCATAATGTAAAGTATTTATATTATTAGGTTTTTCTCTCATAAGTATCATTAATGAAATTATATTTTGTTTAATTTAAATTTATTAGTAGAAATCAAAGTATTTATTCATAGATATACTTTGATAAAAATTATAAAATAATAATTATTTTGATTTAATCTTCTCTTCTTTAAATAATTTTCTTCGACATGTATGGCCCGTCCAGCTCGTAACCCATTTTACGATAGTAATTCCTAGTGCCTACACCAGAAATAACAGCCATTTTTGTGCTACCATGTTCTTCACGCGCAATTCTTTCTGCTTCTTCCATAAGCAACATACCGAATCCCTGAGAAATTCTTTGAGTAATACATTTAATAAGTGTTTAAGTAGAATATTTATTACCTGATGTTGAAATTTAGTAGGGTCCCTGGCATTAACTGGTACCACTGAGCCGTATACATGTAATTCTCTGACAATTGAGCATTGGCCGCCTTTAAGCTCAGGTCTAAATGTTTCTGGAGAACATTTGCGTAAGCGTAAAAGTCCTACTAAAATGTCTTGAGCCGGATCTTCGTAAGAGAGAAAAGTTTCCCATCCACCATTGGCGACATAGTCCCGGCGTATTAACTCAATTTCATAAGGTCTAACTTTATTATGTATCTCCTGTATACCAACTTCTCTTGTGCGTACATCCCGACATTCGGTACCCAAATCTTTCATTCGCGCCAGTGCCAGTTCGCGCAGGTTTCCATGTTCAACACCAGAACTGGAAAACAAATAATAATAAATTTATTAACAAGGAAATAACTATATTCACCTGACCAATGGCATTGGTATATCACGTTGAACACGATACACACGAGTCCATGGTGGCACTAAAGCTAAAATTTTAGCCACCAAATCAACCAGCATTGAAGGCGGATACGACTTGTAACGTCCGGTTTTCCATAGTTCATACAATCCAGTACCTCTTATAACAAGAGTTGGATATATTTTCAAGCCATCAGAACGAAAAGCTGGGTTTTCAAAATACTCCTTAAAGAAGAAAATATAAATAAAACAAAAATATATTTTTATATATTTTCCGAACATTTCCTTAACCTGTGTATATACAATACTTACTATAAATTGCTCAATATCGCGTTCAAAATCAACGTTTGGCAGATCTGGCATCATATGGGTTACGATTTTATATCCAGCGTCTTTGCCTAAATGGAAGCTTTCGCATACTGCTTTTACGGTATGTCCTCTGTTAGTATCTCTTGCCACATCTTCGTATACTGATTGTACACCAATTTCTAAACGGGTACATCCATAAGACAACATATCAGATATATGACGTTTCAAGCAATAGTCCGGCCTAGTTTCAATGGTTATGCCTATGCATTTTGTGCGTGACTTTTCTGAATAGCGTACAGCTTCTGCAACATTGGCGCTGGTGTGACCAGACAACGCATCATGAAGATTACGTATAAAATAATCACGGTATTCTTCCGGCAAACACATGAACGTGCCACCCATAACAATAAACTCAACTTTGTCTACAGAATGTCCTAACTGTTTCAGCTGTTCAACGCGATGCCGCGTCTGTAAAAAGGGATTATAGCGCGCTCTTATTGCGCGCATAGAAGTAGGCTCATATCCCGTATAAGATTGAGTGGAATACTCAAAATCACTATCTGGACCACCTGGACAATAGACACATATATTACCAGTCATGCTGATGTGAGGACAGCGATGAGGTTTACACATTACCGCTACTACAGCTATCTGGTAATTAAAAACAAATTTGCACATGTAGACATATCAAATAATGTTGAAGGAATAATCGGACTGATTGTGTAAGGCGTTGGCATTTACGCCAAAGGCCTTTTTTGTACAAGATTAAAGAAACATACACGCAGTTTTCTTTAATCTACTACGTGATACAACTGAGGCGTAAACGCCAACGCCTTACACAATCAGGGGGAATAAGAGCTTCTACTTACACCACTTGCAGTTCTAATTGGTTTAGCTCGTAATTTTGGTAACAGAATTTTTTTGGCCTCTTGTGGCACTGCTGCAATAATGTCGACTAACCTCGGCGAACTTTCTAAGCCATATTTGGACGATAATCTTGATTTCATACGGTTAAGGTTTACATCTTTCTTTTCTTCATGGGCTTGTAAAAGTTCTTGAATGATCTCACCTATAACAATAACCTGTCGTTCTTCGCGACTTAATCCTACAGCTATAAACATTTATTAGCCTTATTATTCGAAATTATTGCTGCAGAACTTACCAAGTTTCTTTTTCTGCTTCATTTTTGTATTAAATCTTTATTCTTTTTATATTTTAAATTTTGCAAATTTGAAAATACACGTGCAAGTGAAAGAAATTTTGTTTTGTTTTGACTATGTGCTCAGAACTAGCCCCCAAACAATTTTTAACAGCTGATAGTGCTACCGTACTACTTCAATGGAACTACTGTGTGTTCATTATCTATTAGCGATTTTACCATAACAATTAGATATTGCGTGGTTTCGTCCATTTGGGTGATCTTAAGACGCAAAAGTAATAAAAGCCGAAGTGTATTCATGGATTAACTCTTGCTCACATATATCAAATGCAGTATCAATGAAACTATTTTCACATTCTCGAATAACTGGTGAAAACAAGTTTTCAACAAATTTTTCTTTGGAATGATATGGTCACCTTGCTGTAAATTTCTAAAATTGAACAGCTGATGAATAAACAAAAAATTAAAAATTTTGTTGACAATTATACTAAACAAAAATCTACAAAAAGAGGAATATATAATTCGATTTCTTGTTGCAAGTAAAAATAAAATGGCATTTTGTATGTCGGAAAAACAGTTGCAGCAAAATAATAACGAAACAATGGACACAAGTGATGATGATGATGGTCTGAAAGAATCTGAAATGGAGGATCCGGATAAAGCGCAGTTGCGCCCTCAGATATCGCACGAAGAGTTCAACTTTCCCGTAAATATTTGATTTTTTTTTTAAATATTGAACTCTAATTATTGTATGTTACGTTTGCAGAACAGTAGCACATGCTGGGTGTGTAATGGTTACTACGGTCCCAATTTCGGTGAACCCTTGTGTGGAACTTGTCATGCATTTCTATACAATACCGATCCAACCGAAGAGCTTGAAACTACTATCTCAGATGATGAGGATTCCGGCAATGATGAGCCACCGTTTAAGGACAAAACGGAAGAAAATGATGACGATGACGAGCATGAGGATGAGGTAGATGAAGTTGAAGAAGATAGAGATGTTAACGACGAGGACGTCGAGGATGTTGTAGACGATGTCGAGTTGGAAGTGGATAATGATATGATTGAGCTTGCACCGATCGGTGAGGGAGTCTTTCCGGAAAACGATAATGCTGAAAGGCTGCTAGCGCCAGCTTTACAACTTGAGAGGCCTAGTCCCTCAGCTCCGCGATCTTTGCCACAGTTAATGGAGATTTTAAGTGAAGCCCGAGCAAATGCCTCTGAAATAAATTATGGAGCCGTAACTGCAGCCATGAGGCCAAATAACATATTATCCATGCCCGTCGAGATCATGGTAATAATTTTTTCATACTTGGATGATATGTCCATGTGGAAAGCTAGCGAAGTTTGTAAACAATGGCATAATATAATTGCTCAAAATACATCCCCACAAATGTGGCGTAAATATTTTAAAGAACGTTGGCCACTTTTTCAAAGCTTAGTTGACGTTCAAGATTGGATGAAACTGTATGGCTCATTAATGTCATCTTGCTTCTGCCGTACTTGTCTTTTGCAAATGGCTCTAAAAAGTCCACCACGTGGAAGACAAAATGCCATACGAGCAAAATTTCTACGTAATGACTTTCGTTTACTGAACAGTTATGCCACGGAAGGCATAGAGGCTATACCATTAGATAAGCAGAACACATACTGGCAAGCCAGTATTTTAGGACCTCCTGGGAGTCCCTACGAAGGTGGTAAATTCTTCATTTTCATTTTCTTTCCAGAAAGGTTAGTTGCAAAATGCAATCGCTAATAAAATTGTTAGTTACTGAATGATTTTTTTTTCTAGATATCCAATGATACCTCCTACCGTACGTTTTTTAACAAAAATCTTACACCCAAATGTTTCCCGTCATGGCGATGTAGGTATTGACATATTCCAACACAACTGGTCTTTGGCTTTAAATGTGTCCAAGGTTTTACTATCCGTGCAGAGTTTATTAACCGATCCTTACACAGAGGTATTCGTCATGATATTTTTGAAGTAAATATTAGCAATTTGTATTATAAATGTTATTTGTTGCAATAGATCTGCATGGAGCCTGATTTGGGATATATGTACGAACACAACCGTAAACGCTTTGAGTCATTAGCTAAATCCTGGACTTGGAAATATGCAATGTTCGAGTTAATACCTCCACGTTAATTTCGAATAATTTAAAAAAAAAACTTTTAAAACATGTAGATGAATCTTTATTTGTATATTCTGTTTTTGCATACTTCATTGTTTTGTAATCCTTAAGCTTTCTAAAAGTATGATTTTCATAACATTTTTTTTACATCTAGAACAGATTCCTATTATATATTTTTTTTTAATTTTAATGCAAAGTTAAACTAACTGTATAAGTTACTATAATTTTAGTATCTATTAAATGATTATACTTATGCGTTAAATATCTTTTTTTAATTTTAAGCTGTGCCATTTGCTTAATTTGAGTTTACATTATAAATTGTTTTCGTTTTTCATCATTTTCTCATAAAACAATCATATTAAATATATTAACTAGTATTAAATAAAAAGAAATCATATAAAATTTTTGCACAATATCTCAAATATACTAAATAACTTTAAAAATATAAAAATAGTTTTGTGTTTTTTTACTATATGCCGCAAAGCAAAACCGTTTTCGGTTTTCGGAAGTATATGCATATGATAAGAGGTTTTTAACTTTTCAAAACTGTGGTTAAAGTCTACTGACGATTTGGTAAAACACCAATGAAATGCATATAGGCATTGCTTAACCACCAACAAATAAATTTGATTTATATATAATAGTATTGTGACAACAATGTGTCAAATAAAAACTTTCATTATAGAAGTTTTACAAATCAATACATAAGTTTAACCAAAACAGCAACAGTTTTGAACAAGAGATCGTTAACATGAGGATAAAACGTTTAGTCTGGCAACAGTGCTCAGCAATGCATTTTAATGCTTTAAAGAAAACATTTTCGCTTTCTCTATTACGCCTCTTCCGTAACGTGACCAGCAGATTTTTTTTAAAAGCGTGATCAACACGATTGACAGAAGCAACTCCGAAGAATATATTGTGGGCGCCGTAATATGTTACTTTAGAAGTCGTTCCTAAAAGTTCCATGTTATATAAAAATTGCTATTGGGATATACATATCTGGTTATATGTATATATATATATATATATATATATATATATATGTATATACATATTTATATATATATATATATATATATATATATATGTATATACATATATATATATATATATATATATATATATATATATATATATGTATATATATATATATATATATATATATATATATATATATATATATATATATATGTATATAAAACGACGGCACTGCCCCACCCAACACCCAATTAATATTTAAATGTATGTATATGAAATGTTATATGTACTTTGTTATTCAGTCGTCAATTAATATTATTGGTCATCAAAAATCAATTCTCTCTGTGTACTCTATAAATATAGGTAATCAGAATATAATAATTGTAAACCAAAATTGAAATCGATTTACTATTAACATTTAGATACAAGTACATATGTATAGGTAGGAGCAAAAATTAGGGGTTGCGTTATAAAGCTGGTGCCGTTACACTTCTCTTTAGTACAAAATAAGCTTCTTCAACTCCTTTTCACATCACAATTCTTTGGTCAGTAATTCAGTAAATTTTCGCTAGTGCGTGCATATTCTCAATAGTCTGTGTTAACTTTAGATTAAAAATATTTAAAAATGCTATATTTTCATAAGCATTTTAAATTTACATACATATGTGTGTAGAATAAGTATAGTTCTATAAATTTTCAATAAGATTTGTTGTAAAAATGATAAATTCATGCAATAATGTCAGTAAATTTTCCCAAGTGCTTGTGTGTTTCTTTTTCGTCTATGTTAAATATTTATTAAAAATAGGTATTAGGAAGTGCTATATTTTCACGAAAAGTTTCAATTTTGATATGTGTATGCAATAACTACCTGTAATTTTATTACAATCTTGTTAAATATTTTAACAAGATTTTTGTTGTTAAAAAGAAAAATTTTTCAATAATGTCAAAGCCGATAAGTCGACGGCGCAGAATCTGTTGCTTGCATATGAATACAAAGTATGTCGTGCCGGTCGTAGTTATTATATTGTATGTGCGGTTGTGTGTAAAAAGTTTTTACGAAAGAAGAGAGGAAGGAAATAAAATTATGAAATAAATAAAAAAGAGAAATGCATCAACAGTGCTCGAACAGTAGGATGCTAAAAAGGTAAAAAGTTTTGCAAAACATTTTTTAAATTAAATTTTAATTATAAAAATTTTAGTAAAGAAATTATTGCTCAAATTTATTTATTTATTCTATGAAGGCATATTTATATATATGTATATATGTATATATATATATATATATATATATATATATATATATATATATATATATATATATATATATATATATATATATAGATACACATGTGTACATATGTATATAAACACATATGTATGTATATCTATATATACATATTTGTTGTAATTTTTGTATATCGAATTCGAAGTTATTAATAAATATGAGAGCGAGAATGAAATTTATTTCGTGTTAAATAGAAATGCCGTCGCGGCTGAACTACTGGACGAATTAGATATTCTAAAGTTTACACTGTAAGTGCCCAAAGTACTGTTCACAATATTTTGTCAATGCAAACTCTTTTAAAACATAAATTTTTGCCAAGTCCGCAACAGATATTTGCAACTGATGAAAATGAACCAAAAAAGGCAAAATTACAGTTAAATATAGAATGAGAATAGAAAGAAATGTTCAAAAACCTTTATTAAATTAATTTTAAATGCTGTTATTAAGTCGGCTTGTGGTTTTATTCCGAAACGGAACATTTAGCGTTAACGTTTTCATGTAGACTTCACATTCTAACAGAAAACAACATTAGCGATTTGTTGAATGCTTGCTGTGGGACACTGCAGGTTCTGTTGGGAAGGTAAAACGTTATTAAACAATAATAAATTTATATGTGTGTGAAGATAAATTTAAATTTATATTAGCGAAGATGCTAACCGAAAGTTCTACCAAACAAATTATGCAGTTAACAGAACCCTGTTAACCACTTAACTTTTGGAGTAAAATTACATTAAGTTCACTTGGAAGCCAAAATCTAGGAACTGGAGCGAGTTTTGGCCAAATTAGTGAAGAGAAATTATGGTACAAGAAATACTTAATTAATATATACTTAAGGGATGTACTGAAAATATAAAAATATTGTAATATCATTAATTTGAATAAAAATATTTTTCTGGAGAGGTTTTCGGTCATTGTGGGAAAATGGGGATGGGTACAGATATGACACTATATACAAATGGCGGCCCATGGAGCCCTTTATATTGCAGAAAAGTCTTATATCTAAAATAATTTTGGAATTCGAATAATATGACTTTAAACAAATTTTACAAAAATTGACTTGAGGGGATTAGTGGCCATTATGGAAAAATGGGGGTTTGTACACTGTATAAATATGGTTGCCCAGGGAGCCCTTTTATTTCTGAAATAATTTTGGATTTTGAATAATATCTAATTTAAAAAAAAAAAAAATTGTTTAAAAAAATTAAAAAAAAATGACGAGAGGACTAGTGGTCATGGAACAAAAAAAAAAAACAAAACATATTTGAGCGAAATTTGTAGATCCGTGTGATACACCTTAACTTATAAGTAATTTTGATATAAAATATTACTTATACTAATGCTCTGGACATGACTGTTGCAGATAAACACCTGCTGCTAAAAAGCTTCTCAAAGCTTATTTGCTCTCAAAATAGATGTTTATTAGAGAGCATGCAAATTTCATGATGCTTGTTCTCTTCAACAAACAGCTGCTCGGAAAAATCATCTTAAACAAGAATGTACGGAAAAATCTTTCTCTCCTGGAAAAAAAACAAAGAAAACCATACCACATAACAAAAACTGGCCTGCACACAGGTAGACATTCTTAACGCACAAGAAGCATAATCAGTACGAATTTGAAATTACTTAAAATAACGTCGTCGCGTGAATTTTGCAAATAAACGAGTTGAATTGTTAGGTGAATAGAGAAATAAATTGATTTATGAAGAAGTGAAATAAAAAATGCCCAATTTGCTTAAATATATTTTTACATACAACATGAAATAAATGAAAAGCAAATTGCTATAAGAAATCAATTAAAAATAAGAATTGAAATAAAATTTAATTTTGTATCATGTGAAAATAATGTTCATACTTTTGCGTTTGAGTTCCAATACATAAAAAAGTAATTAAATAGATATAAAAGGCAAAGGTAAAGTGTAAAGCTTTATAAAGTTCACCACCGATTTGTGATTTTTGCGTGCTAATATCTATAAGAGTCTGTGTATCTTGGTTTAGAGTGGAAGTGAGAGTGTGTGACTGTGTTTCAAATAGCAAACATAAATAAGTATATGCATATTGTGTTGAAATACAGGCTAAAAATCTAAAATTTTTAATAAAAAATTCAAATTGCAAGAAAGAGTTGTAGTAAATATTAAATGTGTTGTTCTCTCAAAAAAAAAATAATAATTTTTTATTCAAATATTATACATTAATGTTTTAAATTAGTGAAATATAATATTATATTTATAAATTCAACTGTAACTGTAACCTTAACATTTCAGCATAATTTATTCAACAGTTTTTTTGTTGCTGTTTTTTCCCCAAACCTCATTCACTACAAATAAAAGTTTGTTACTGGCAAAAGGTATGCTCGCTCTTTCAACTTCTATTATCTTGCTCGCTTTTAATTTAACTCCAGTGTTGTCATATGGTGAAAAAGTGTTTAGGCACTGAAAAAAGCGCTGACAGCCGTAAATATATAATATATTTCAATCTGTTTGTGAAACATGTAATTTTTCATACTTAAATTGAATTTTTTTCGTAATTACAACAACAATGGAAAACAATGAAAAAAGATATCTAAAATTACATTTATATCAATATATTTTTAAATATGTATCTTATGTTGTTGCTTCTCCGAACTTTGTAGAAAGGCGACAGATTTTCGTGGTGAAAAACCACGAATTAATTTTTAACCTTCACAGCAGGTTTCGTTTATATTGGAAGTTTTTATACTGGAAGTTTTTTAGTGTAACAGGTTTTCGAATTGTAAATTGAAAAACATTTAATTCTTCTGCTAGGTTTTTAACTATTTTTCATCTATAATAATCTCTAATATTTCTGTTTATGCTTACAAAATCTTAGATATTATTATATGCAATTGAAATATATTTAAAACGTTGGAAGCTGTAAAAGTGATCATGTGCTTCGCTTAAGATACTCGTGTTTAATGTATTTGATATGATTGTCTTATTGAAACTGTATGTATATACTCAAAATTTAAATTCTATCAAATAAGTCGCGGGGATATCATGGTACCGATAAGATTCAAAATGTTGCAACAAGAAAGGACAATTGCTTGGATCTTTGGAACTCCTAAAAATGCATAATATTTTTTTATGAGCAGAAAGTTGTTTACGCATGATCATGGCATTTAATAATATTCAAGTTAAATCAACAAACGCGTTTAAAAACTTTATTGCAAACAAAATGTGACAATAACTGATGCTAAAATAGTTAGATTTGATATAAAAACTGTTAAAATCTCTGGAAACTATTCATTTACTACTCTCTCTTTATATATCTCTACTTTAAATTGAAAACTTGCGCAACAAAAATTGTATTGTATGGACCGGGATTTGTTTCTTTTTTATGTGTTGAACATAAGCTTAGGCAAGCTTCGTTTGAAAGTTTTCTTTTTGTATAATAACAGAATTTACCATTATTTGAGCATTACTTTCGTTGTTGTAGTTCATTTATTCTCAATCACAAATACATACATGCTCTCACACACACACACACATAAACACACTCATACACATACACGCAAACAATGGATATTAAAATATTGTTCATGTTTTTCGAACAAGGACTTTGTGTTGCTTTGTTGATGTTGTTTTTGTGGATAGTCTTGTTGTCATATCACAACAAGACACAATGGGGAATTATAACTTAAAAAATATATTGTATGTTGTATGTGTGAAATATATATAAAATGTATGTTTTATGTGTAATATATATATATATATATTACATTGAAGATATGTATAGAAAACAATTTCTTTCACTGATAAATGAATTAAATGGATACTGGCTATATGTAATGTGCAATTTTGCTTTTTGAAATGTTCCTTATTGTGTGAATTTCCTAATTATTTCAGCTTTAGGTTACTTATTTTTAAACAAACAACTTATTTATATATTTTATATGCAATAGTTTACAGCTCCTTTAGGTGCCTTCTTGAGGAAAATATAAAATTGTGTGAAATAAAAAAAATTTTATTGAAATAATTATTTTAAGGTTCATTATTACAGCTTCATGTTAGCAAACACTGGGATTTTATTGGATATAGAAACTTTATCATTATTACAACGGTACGGATTCAACTATGAATTCGGTAATGACCCTATGGAATATAATTTAAAATAAGTGAGTTTTCTTTAAACCAAAACAATAGACCTAAAGCTTAAATGCTTAAAAATAAATTAATTTAGCAATAATTACTTAGTATTGCAAATATATGTTGATGCTCTCCTTTAAAAATTTAAAATCAATTCACCTAGATATACATTTTTATATTAAAGGCTTAAATTTTTTAAACTGGTTCATCCATCTGGAGATTCCAATTAAAGTAAATATTTCACTCAATCAATGCCGTGTCTCTATCGGACGGCAGTAAAATATCATTTATTAAAAAATGAACTTAGCAGGATTACACTCTAGGCCGACGATGCATAAAATAATAATAATAGTTTTTATAAAATTAAAATAATAGTTTTAGGTAAATAGTATGGTAAAATAATCATCTAGAAAATGCGAACAGTTTTCACTCATTTTTCACTTAATTAACTAATTTCACCACTTAAATGCCATTGTGCACTCGGATGCATGTATAGGTGGTCTGTTTAAGTTATTTGTATGCTGACTATGTGCGAGTGGTAGGTTTGCTATTCTACCATGCTAAAACGGTATGTTGGGTAAAATGACCTCTTCATCTAGAGCTGTTCTCTATTTCAGCATAATACCTTAAAATACACACACACACATTCCTTTAAACATTCACGCATACAACTACATTCACGCATACAACTACAGACAAAATTCATAGGGGAGTTTAAAGCATGTGGGTGTTATTGCTCTTGTTGTGAGTTTTATTGAAAATTTCATATTCATTTGTTGCATTTGACTACTTGATTATTTTCTTTTTTTTCTATCAAAGTAGTTTTCCTTTTTATATTTACATATATATTTTCCCTTTATGTGTTTATTATAATGTGACGTTGAAACAAAAAATATTAAAAGTATAAAGAGCAAACTTGTATATAAAATCGATTTTAATAATATAATGAAAAATATAAATATATTTTTACCACGCTTAATTTGTATAGACAATTTCTAATAAAGTCTTGTTATAATTTTTTGTTTTTAAAAAAATGTTTTTTTTGCTAAATTATTCAAATCATATTATACCTTGCCCGTTATAGACATGGTATATTATTTTTTAACATACAAACCACGTTTGTTTAGCTGTTAAAACTTTTACTGGAGCAATCATAGAAGCTCTGAAATTTTTATTGGCCTGTAAAAAACCTTAAACAGCAAAATATATTATATGTTGTGGTTTTAATAACGACATCAATAAAATTGTAGGCATATTGTTGCTATCAGTTTTGCTAAAAATTTCAGCTTTATAGCATATTTTTTTTTATTACCGTTAGATTTTTTTTTTGAATTAAGTAGAAAAATTTTTAGCTGATATTAATTTCAAATTAAGTAATTTTCAAGGCAAGCAAACAATATGGTGTAAAAATGAAAAATATATTCCATGTTTTTATGTGAAAACAAAAAATGGAACTTGTTATTACAAAGTAAATAATAAAAGATTGAAATATGTTGACCTTATGTTTTTCAGATTAGGCTAAGCTTTTTACTTATTTGAGTGCAGGCGAAAAATAATATATATCTCCAGTTTTTCTAATACATTTTTTTTTGTGAAATGAGACGAAAATTCCTTAATAATGACTTTTACATTTTTACAATCTTGAATTGGAAAAAATCAGGATTAAAATATGAAAATTATTTTAGTATTAAATATTGCTACAGTATTAGAGATTTTCCTATTTTTCAGTTAAGAAAACTTCCTATAGTCAATAGAAATTTCCCCAAATGTATTCTTACGGAGTCAGTTACTTATTTATTCACCAAAAATGATGAAAAGCTATATATAGTTTTGTCATGTGGTGTGGGATTTTCACAATTTTAGTATACGACCCTGTAAAGTATTCTTGATAATTTGAAACTGAAGGGACCAGACAGGGCATACTGATACAGGTAGGAGCGGTTTTACAGAAATAAAAACCTACATGTATTTTGTTTTTGTGAATTCTAATTCAAACGTCACAATTAATTGTGTAGAGCAAAGCAAAACGAAAAAGTACAAAAACAAAATATACATGTTTGTTTCTACATTTGCTTTTAAATTTTGTATGTATGTAAATATGTAAAGAAATTTTGACGTTTGTATTAGAATTTCTCCCAAAAACAAAATAACCGTATGGGCTATCGCTCCTACCTGTATCAGTGTGCCCTGGGACCAGAGAAAAAGTTCAAATAATCGAGTTTTCATTTTAACGAGCCTTCAAAATATCGAAAGAGAGACAGAAAAAATTCACATTAACAAGAGTTTTCATAAAAAAAGCAAAACCATTTGCACGCACGAAACTCCGCAAAAGCAAAGCAAAGAAATTTAATTTTTTATGTTAGCAACTGTCGATGTGGTGGTGTATACTAAAATCGTGGCACAGAAACTAATGCAAACGATTTAAATTTCTTTCAAAAACAGAAACAAAATCACATTAGGAGTTCCAATTAAAGAGTGTAAAATAACCGAACTTCAAATTATAGAACGTTGGCGAGCAAGATGTCATTTTTGTAGCACATCGCAAAAAACTAAAATAAATGGTTGTTTTATTTATTTTATATTTTGCATAAAACACAGCAATTAAAATAATTCAAATTATAGAGCGTAGAGCCAAAAAATGCAAATTATAGCCAGTCGGCGATCAAAATGCCATTCAAATAATTTCAAATTATTGAGGGGACCAAATTACATAGATATTTTTCAATTTATTGAGTGTTTTTCAAGAGACTTGGAAAACAGTTTAAATTACCGCGAGATTCAAATCAACGAGTTCCAAATTATCAAGAGTCGACTGTATCTATATTCTGGGTCCTTACAATTGGGGGAGCCGAATAAGCGTTGTCCGCCTGTCTGTCTGTACGTACAATCAGTTTACCGAAGCTCTTAGAAAAGTTAGAAACTTCGATCTTGGATTAATGTATTGAAAATAGTCATCAACAGATTGCTATACAAAATCAACAAAATCCAAAATATACAAATAAATGAGTACGAGTATAGCGCTGTTAATTGTTTCTTCCAAGTAATTTTTATAAAACTTGACTAACTGATCTTCTTATAAAAATTGTATTTATTACTAAGATAAAATAGCGTAGCGCCCTCGAAACCAGTACAGATCTGTTCTGCTAGTTTGACGATTATAAAAATATTCTAAATATTCTGCTTTTAATAGAATAAAGAGCTGATGGCCTTAATAGCCAGTGCTCTTTTGCTTAATTTAATCTTGGAATTTACTTTCGATATATATTAATAATAAAATTAATAACTTCGAAAAGTTATATGAAAATTTATTTAAAAGAGTTTGAAATTATTTTTAATTTAATTCCAGTACATGTTGTTTTGTTGATGGTGTGCAATATATTCTCAATAAGTGCTCAATAATTATATTCGTATTCTTTGAATTTTGTATTATTAGAATTTTTGCTTTTAAATTCGCTATTATATTTAATCATATTAAAAATCATTCTGGTTTTAAAATCTTTTAAATGATGAATTTATTTGCAATAAAATTTATTAAAAAAATGTAATTAACCTCGCTTTAGTTTTATATATATGCAGTATTGATTTTTTTTTTGTTTATATTAGCCTGATATTATGTGCATTATATATTTGCATTTATAGTTTTTCAGTAATTTAATTAAAAAATATAGTCGCATAAGCATAAATGAATGTTAATTAAATATGATTTTGATGTCATGTGTATTGTATTGTTGGTTTTAATGCTAAAAGTAGATATTTTTTGTGGTTTTATTTGAATGAGTGCTTATATATAAAGTTAAAAATTTTAAATTTCATAAGCAAATGTACCACCTCACAGTTATGGAAAATATTATTTAAGTATCACTTTTGTTTATAAGATATTGGGGAAATATTCGCCTTAAGGGAGAATATGATGTTTAAAAATTGACGAATATTCGGGAATTCAATTCAAAGGTACTATTTCATTAATCTGTTAATAGAGATCCAAAGAATTGAATTGCAATGTAAATGAAATTTGCATTGGGTATATGAGGTCTGTTCAGAAAAAATGGTGAAATTTAATTTTTCTCAAAAGTGTCCAATTATTCACAAATTTCTATTTTGTCCAATCCTCGAAGCAGCTTTTATATGCAGCTTTTCGCTTTTTATCTCCCTAATCGTTGAAAAGCGAAGCCCTTTCCTGCATCTCTGCAATATTTTGGGGTAAAAGGTTGTTTGGAGGCAAATCTGCTGAAAATGATGGCTATGGCATAATTATGGCGTTGTTTTTAGCCACAAACTGGGTCTTCTTAAAAAAAAAGAACTTTGCTACTTTTGCATGAACTTCACTGCCAAACACGTTATGTCCAAAATGTCCTAATAAATGTCATGTTATGAGCCAACCGATATGCGGACATCGTCAGCAATTTCGGTATTAGTGATTCGACGATTCTTCACAACCATTTTTTTCACTTCCTCTGAGAAGTTTATATTACCTGAAAACATTTTCTGACTCATTGCAATCACCGATAGATGCCGATGTCAACATTTTAGCTTTTTTGAGTACTTAATTTAATTTTTTACAAAAAACTTCGTGCAAATTCGCCGAACACGCAAATCTCTTATAACTTTTAGTACTAGTAATTCTAACATTGACCACTTTCTATTCAAATCGTAACTATAAAAATAGCGACTATGTTTAATTATTTCTAAAATATCTGACAAAAACCAAAATGTCCACTGTTAATCTTGACCGCAATAAGTCTCACAATTTAATTATTTTACTATATAAATAAACTTAAGCATTTTAAATATTTTCTGTATATGAATATATTAACCATTGACTTGTGATAAAAAAATAATAAAAAACAACCAATGAGCAACCAGTGTCATAAAACAGTGAATAAAATCCATTTACACTCATGCATAAGTAATTATTTTTAATTAACATAAAATGTATTGTATACAATGGAAAGAGTGCAACAGTGAATGAAATGCTAAATCGAACAATATGCTTTAATGTCTCCTCTATGCACGTCATAACAAATTATCACAATTAAATGACAAAACAAACTAATTAGCTTGATAAAGAGAGGAAAAAAGCAGAAAAAGCGATGAATATGTGCAAAAAAAAAAAATATTAAAAATATTCTTGTTTCAATGAGAATGAAGAATTTGTTGTCGAAATAAACAATTGTGCATTTAAGCTGGGTGGCGGCGTATGAGTTGTGTGATTTATTATCACGCGTTGCTCCGATATTATTTATAACTCATACGCCATGAAGAGAAATATTTGCATGCACTCGTTTATGTTCAACAACATCATTAAATACATCCAGTGTTGATTAATTGAATCTGAAACATTTGTTAATATAAAATGTGCTGAAATAATTAACTTAATCTATATAGAGTTATACATACATACACACACATACACTTATATGTTAATATGAACGTGTGTTTGTTTCATGTAGCACAATGCGTTTGTTTAACAGATAATAATTAAAATAAATAAAATTACTTTTTTTCTTTAGAAAAGTAAGAAGTTAAACTTCTATCTATATAAGGAATTCAAGTCAAAGTGAAATTGAATAAAAGCAAATTTTCGAAAATTAGTTTTTTATATAAATTTTAAACATTTTGAAAGGCTAAGTAACGCATAAGTTACAGAATGTTTGTTGAGTGAATAATTGGAAGTTCAGCCTATTAACGGTGACCTTTTAAACGATTAATTACTATCCGATTAACTTTTCGATTAATATAAAATTGGCTATTTTTGTTTAATGGTAAATTAACTGACTAATCAGAATTTGTTTTTTAATAGTATTTTATATATATGGAAATTTGTTGTCTGAATGTGTGTGTTTGTTTCATGTAGCACAATGCATTTGTGCAATAGATAAAATTAAAAGCAAATTAACGGTGAAATTTTTATCGACTAATCGATTATTTATTATTCTATTAACTGGTCGATTAATATAAAATTGCCTATTTATTGATTAATCGAAATTTATAATATTTTTATAGATTTTCGACATATTTTTATGCATTTTATTCTTTATTTCTTTTTATTAAAATAGAAATTTTTATTCAGACTCAAGTTAAAATCTGCAATCTGCAAATTAATTTCTTTTTTAAATTTTATTAAATTCAAATTATTTTTTATGATGAGTGGAATAATTAGAATATTTTTATAATCATCAACGAGGCCGCTACGCCATCTCATCAGCACTCTTTGTTCCAGTTCAGTTTTTCCACTTTTTACGACGGCAGTAGTCATGTAAACTGTAAAAATAACATCTAATAGCTAAAAAGCTAGTGTTACAATTTTATATAAAATATATATTCCATACAAACCATCTAATATCTGTTATAGATTTAATTAAAGTAGTTTTCTTGCTCATGCTTTGTTTCATCTTTTTCCAGTTCGTTTGTTTGGTTCATTGGCAAAGTTGTTTCGTTGTTGCTATCAAATGTGTAAATGCTATTGTTGTTGTTGCTTCCGTTTAAACGTGTCGAAAAAATGTCCTACAGCCTCTCATACATACAAATATTTACTAACTGTGCTGCTTCTTGGTTAGTGTGTCCGTGTGTGACAGTGTGTGTCAGTATGTTAAATTATTTATATTTTATGTATATTTTTCCTAAAATGCAAGAGCCGAATGTGCTTAAAGCAACAAAAACAACAAGAAGAGTTTAAAAAAGTCTGACAGGACGATATTAAAAAAAAATAATTCATATAAATAAAAACAACTACGACCTACAAACCCATAAAATTATTGTACATATACACAAACAACACGTACGCACAAAGGAAAAGAAAACAAGAAAAACAAACAACTAAACAAAACAGTGTGTATGGGTGTATGTGGACCATTTTTTATATATGATCATCTATCAGAGTACAAAGTCAAAAGTTGAAGGAAACAAAATATTGAAAAGAAAATATATAATTTCTTTTCATTTTCCTTTTTTAAATTCTATGAATTTGTTGCTAATGTCACATGAACGCTGAGTATTGGCCCTGCTGCTGCTTTCATTTGAATGCGAAATCCACTTCTATGACAACATCGTCCTCATTTGTTAAAGATTAACAAAGGAAATTAAATAAATAATAATAATTTGTATGTGTGTATATTAAACACGGGTATTAAACAAACATTATCAGAAAGCTTTAGAGGATCAAACATATATTTTGTATTTATAATTAATGAGTGATTTAGTTTCACAAAACCAGTTGTGTTTTTAAGGAAAACTAATGGCTGGAAATAGATATACATATGTTTTAGTGATTTATGTTCATTACAAGTGAATTTTTTATTTTCCTCTAAGAATGTGTCTAATAACAATTTGAAAGATGTAGAATACATCAATAATTGATATATATAGAATTTTATATTAGACGTTACTACGCAATTTGCTGTGAAAGCGAATTCATTCCATGTTAATAAGATAAGCACATTAGTTTTTGTTTGGCTGTGAACAGAAAAGTTGCTCAAAGCGGCATCAAAATCACTGCAAGAGAAAGAAAAACGAAAGCTGGATTCAATTTCAGATTTATAAAACGCTAAATTCTTAATTTTAACCGTGAATGAAACTAGTCGGGCATGGAAATTCATGAATGGTAGTCTCGGTGTAATCGTGATGGACAGTGTACTACTCATCCAATACACGCACAATGGACCCTATTGATAAAATAGTCGTAACAAATACGCATATTTTGCATATATAATTAATCGACTTATTATTCGAGGGTTTTGTTTAGTCGGCTATTAATCGCTTAATTTGGGATAAACTGCTTAAACGATTATATTTATAGATGTTGAATGTGCAACTATTTGTGCTGTGTAAGCACTTGAAAAAGTATGAGTGTGTGTGTATGTGTAAGTGTGTATATTTTTCCATACTTATCACAATTTTATTAATTCAGTCCAGTCATACTCATTTATTTATTCATTCATTCGCCTGTCGGTCTATCCGTAATTCGTTTGTCCATTCATTCTTTTGTTGTTTGCGAATAGATGTGTTTTATCTTCATTATTGATTTTTATTCATTTTTATAGTCTTCACTACAGACGATGGCGATGCATAAAAGTTTAACAGTCTGTTTGAAATTTGGTATGCCTGTGAAATATACAATTATTATTTGTAAAAGGAACACAACTCTCCAAATGTTGCCATATTTCTTGGCTATAGTTTAATTATTGTTTCTAAGTATTCAGGAAGTTATAATATAATTATTTGCTGTTTTTCGTTTAACACATTTCAATCATGATTATTTTGTGAGCCCCAAATTTCACAATACTTTATGGCATTGAGATGGAAAAACGCTTAATTGGAAAAATTAAGTTTTTTTTGGAAAATTTGGCATTGAATTCACTTTGCTCATTTTTTTTTTAGTAGTACTAGGACTCAGTAGAGGATACTATTAAGAGGACGGATGGAGAAAGATGTATAGAATTTTTTAACCCTTACTTCGGTGATTTATGCTACAGGCGCCGACGAAAGAGGCTACAGTTTTTTAGTACAGGATTGCCTCAATTATTATCGGTACTGTTCAGCGACCCGCTCTATGTCTTCTTTATTGCAACAACTCACATAACCATGCACCAATGCAGATCAAAAAATTCGATAGCCTATTTATGACTGAGAGCGGAGTCGAACTCGGCTTCTTAGTATCGCATTAACCATGTTTTCCATGATCTGCTAATTTCCTTTTTAAATCGCTTCATTTGTAATAATCCGAATAAACATACTTCACAGCTGTAAAATTTTAGAGTTGCCACCTCACACAAATAAAATTAGTACTAAATTTTATAATTAAGAACGCTATATTCGACCGGCTCGAACCTTAAATACCCACCTAATATTTAGTAAATAAATTAGAAATTGACTCAGCAGGTTAGACATTTTAAATTTATTTTCTAAATATTAGGAGAGTGTTTAAAATTCGAGCCGGTCGAATATAACGTTATTACCTATTAAAATTAGTACTATTTTTTTGTACAAGTGGCAACTCTAAAGTTTTGCAGTTATGAATTGTTTTTATTCCGTTTATTACAAATGGATAATAAGTGTATTCAGCGACCCGCTCTATGTCTTAATATACTTATTAAATTTAGTACTAATTTTTTGATGCAAGTGGCAACTCTTCCTTCAAGATATTTCTGCAAAATTTTAAAACTTAATTTTAGCAGCGTCACCAAGGGAAGGGCCCTGGGGGGAGACATCTCACGTTTGTCGTAAAAACCTAAAAAGTAAATGTTTTGCGGTAATTAAGTGTAGAAACAAAAATATTTTTCTGTTAAGGTCATTTAGGGGGCAAAGGTAAGGTTTGGGAGGGTAATAAGACAGAAGACGATCTTATCTTCGTCATAAAAGTTTCAAATCCAAAACTGAATTTTGCTGATGCTCTGACGTAAAAATATATCATTTGCATAACAAAACTACAAAAAAATTTTGTTGTTGTTTAGAGTGTAGTTTAGTTCTTCTTAGGGGAACTTGTTTCCCTCTGGCCCGAGTCAGCTCATTTACGAACTTGACCTGTGCTATCCTTTAAGATTTATCTATACCAAATTTCAAGTATCTGGCTCTATTAATCGTGATTTGCACAGACGGACGGATGAACAGAAGAACGTGGCTACATCATCTTATATTTCATCACTGATCAAGATTATTTTTATAAATGTATTAGTTAATATATAAATGTATTAGTTAATATATATATGTATGTATGTATATATATATATATATATATATATATATATATATATATATATATATATAACTGAAGGGCATTAAAGATTCGACATGACCCAATAACTTGTTTCTACTTCAATTGTTTAAATTTTTATGGTGAAATTTCAAATGTATAGAAACTCATTCATAAATTTATGATGACGATGATGATGATTGATTGGGTGTGTGGTCGGTTGGTTAATTCTTTGTATTCATTTATTTGTTTATGGGAACAGTGGAGTCCATTTATAACGAAATACTTGGTATTTGATAATATAATTTTATTATTGTGTTATTAAAAACTACAATTAATGTATTATAGTAAAATAGTTGGTGCTACCAAAGTTGTTTCTTTGTTAACGATAATGCGCTCTAATCGGTGTATGATATAAACGGAACTTCACTGTATGCATGTTCATATGAATGCACCATTTTAATGTGATGGTTAGATGTGATGATAATAAAATATAAAAATTCTTGTAGTGTTGCAAGACTTAGTGAGTAAATTATATTGTATTGCATTGTGGAAGTGATTAAATAACTAGCGGATGTAACTATTTTTCTAGCAAATTTATCTTGAGCATTCGGTGTGTCAGAAGTACTTATAAGTATTTGCTTTTAAGTTAAATTTAATTTGGGTAAAACACTTGGGAGAATTACAAACTTCGTATCAAATTGAGTGGAAAGTAGATTTCATTGCTAAATAAACTATAAAATTAATTAAATAAACATGAATTTAATTAAAATAAATGTTAATAACAAATTAATTTACATACCTATAAATGGAAAACAATTTTGATAATATTTGTTTATGATTATTAAGAAATTATACTGTTACAAAAGTAAAGACACAGTCACCATCCTCTTTTGAACCTTATGGGCAATAATCTCCCTACTGTCACACATACAACAACACACATATTAGACAAATACGCTGGGGTATTCAAGTCAAATAATTTTTTGTTTCAATTATGAACATCCTTGTCAACACTTTCACTGAGGAAAGGTGTTGCAATAAACGTAGTTTTTCTGTTGCAACAAACACTTTCAACACCAGCTTTTTATTTAATTGAAATTATTCAAATTTATTCCTTCCCATAGTATTTTTCTGAAATATTGAATTTAACTAAAACCACAATTAGTTTTTTCGTATTCGTTTTGTGGCTCATTGTTTGATTTTGTATTCTTTTTTTTCGTTTTTGCCACGTAAATATTTAAGCATTTTGTGAATGACTTTGTAGCTGCAAAAATTTTATACGGCAAAAGAAACAAAAAAAAACAAAAAAATGAATTGCATTAAAACCCATTTTGAAAATGCAACATCAACGTTATGCAAATTTATTTTTGATGCCTCAAAGGAACAAATGGATGCATAAATGCATGAATACAAATTCAAATGCAAATGATGGCTCAACAACTGAAACAAAAGTTCACAATATATAGAACTATAAAATGAAAACTGAAATGGGATGTAAAAAAAAGGACTAACAAGCAAACACACCTCGAATGTTCGTTCGCGTTGAAATTTCCATTGTCGTTTTAGCAAAATATGCATCTATAATATATTGTTTTAATACTTTTATTGCCAAATGTAATGAATAATTATTCATAAAAGGCCAAAATAAGTAATTTTTGTATATGACTGCAAATGATGGCATATGGATTTTTGCATTAGTTTTGATTATATCAAACAGTAAATGATGTACTTAAAATAACAAATCCCATGTCGTTGAAGGGGAATGGAGTGCGTATAATCTTTACTACTATTTTTATTATTATTAGTGTTATTATTATTATTATGTAAAGTTATAAGCAATCCAAGCAATCCGTTGTGCAGTTAAATGTTCACTGGAGTAGGTTAAGGGTATGAATAATGGGAAATATTCTGCCTGGTGGGAACAAAATACGTCCAAGGAGCCAAAGATAAATTGGTGGTCCTGTGGGACCGCTGTGTAGCAGTAGCTTAAAATAATTTTGGTCTAGTGCCAGTAACTTTAATGGTTTGTTTTTGGTTAATTTAAATTTTTAATTGTTGTGCACATTTCACTTAAGCTCATGATTTTTCTGCTTTTTGACATACGGGCAAATTCTGCGTGGGGAATTATTTTTAATTCAGGTCTTTCAATATAGATAACTTCAACTTATTCATAGCAGTTAAGTGTGCTTTTGGAAGATATCAAATATAATATTTTACTAGGTATTGGCTGCGAAATACTTGATCACAGCATTCTGTGACGCACGCTACAAAAATAGAAGTAAATTTGAGAGTTGGGGTATGGCTTCTTTCTATTTAGTGAATTTTTCTAAACCTATCTGACATTTAGGCGTTGCATCTTACTGATGGAATTCATTGGGTTAACTCCTATGTGACTCAAGTTACTTAGTTGTTGATCCCTTTATATGACCAAGGACAACGCCAACTGCTTGCATTCAGTAAGTTCTTGCAATTGATTAATTTAAATTACAGGATGCCCTTAAGCCACTTGTTGGATTCATTCATCATACAAATTTCAATGGAGTCGTTACAAGGTACTATTTTTAAAAGGTTGCCACAGTTTTATGTGGGAACATAAGAAACAGGAGAAATATTGCGTCTTACAAAAAAAAAAATTAAATAAAATAAAAAATGCGTGATACTGGCAAACACACATGTGATGTGGATGTGTCCGTATGTGTTTGTTTTGATATATGAAGAATTTTCTTATTGCTGGGTGGATAAGTTTTGAGAGCTCACATGAACCTTTGATCAGCTGGATTAGAAAATAACCTAGTTTTCTTACAGTGTATAATTTAATTTTTTGCATTTATCTCTATATATGAATGATAGGAATAAGGAATGCAAATATCAGTGCACAAAATAACAATTGCAAAGAGGGAACTCAAAAGTGACGCACGCTACAGAAATTAATATGAAATATTTTGCTTCGCTTTTATTTTATATATATATTATTTGTCAAAAAAAAAACAATAAGAAAAGTTACCTTTTTTGTGACGCACGCTACAACGCATGAACCTGACATTGCATACCTAATTTCAATATTTGCAAAATGTTAAAGAATCTTCAATATTTTTTTAATTTTAAGAAATTTGAATATATAAAAATATGGCGATTATAAAACTAATTTTTGTGCGACAATTTGTCTTATTAAAAAATGTTTGGCTTTTGGCGTTGCAATGACGGTTTTTGTAACAATTTTTTTGTTATATTATTAAATGAATGGTTGTGAGAAAGATGGTCCTATAGACGAAACCGGTTTGTTTGGAAGTTTGGAATGGCGGGGCATTGTTATTAAATTGAACAATTATTTGATTAATTAATGCTTAACCGGTTTGATTGATGTCATGATTAAGTAATCGCTTAATAATTTCTTGTTGCCATCAGCAGTCAAAAGATACCTCAAGTTGATCGAGGGCTTTGAAATTGATTAAAATTTTTTTTTTGCTAGTAAAGCTAATAAAAGTGCATTAAAAATATTAAATCGTGCAATATAACATTTTTTTTTGTTAGGAGTTTGCCTTTCATATTTTCCTTAAGCAACTTATTTTCAAAGAATTTCTCTAACAATTTATTAGCTTTCTTCAGCCCTAACATTATTCATTCGAAATAATGTGTATAGGACTTTTTTTTCTTGTTAAATATCACCACTCATATTTTAATGAGCCAGAGCAATTTTTCATGCTTGGAAATTGTTTTTTAAATGCTGGTTCTAATTTATACCCTCAAAGCTGCTCGGTTGTACGGGTAGGAGAACAACAACATAAGCTGCTCATCCTTTTACAGAAGGATAAATATATCTTGGTTTTCATGGCAAGAAAAGCCAGTTGAAATAAAATATAAGCCAAGTCATATGAAAAGCCACTAGTACTGCATGCATTAAATAGTTGTGTGGTAATAAATCATTGCTCAGTGCGCAAGCAGTGTTTAGTTGAAACAAAAAGAAAAAATATGCTGTTGCAAGTACAAGTTCAGATGCCTCTGATAGCAGCCGCATGGCATTACAAGTGTGAACGGATTTTGGTTGTGTGTTAACAGGAGTGGAAACTATGAATACGCCATAATTTTCCACAAATTTATCATATTTATGCAAGTTTATAGTTTCAGTTGCTGTCATGTTGCTGCGTTTTTTTTTTATCAGTTAAACTGCTCGTATATTGTTTCCAAGCTTAAGTGGCGAAAGTTTTAACATATTTTATTTCATCTTTTGTATTTTTTTTTGCTATTATGGGAGACGAAGCAATTTGTCTGCTGCTCTTAATAGATACAAAATTTTGAAAGTGAACGAAAATAGTGAAAAAGTTGGGGAAAAATATGCAATTGTTTTCGCTGAAATGTAAGGATTTTGTTTAATTTTTTTTTATTTTAGTCATTTAGAAAAATAACAAGTAAGAATATTAAAATTCGACCAGGTCACTATCTTTAATAAATTTTGCAAAGTCAACGTATTGCTTGCAATAGGAAAATCCAAGACATCATTCATGAAAATATAAAAATGCTTGGTGTTTTTGATTTGGGAAAACGTTCACTCCATTATCTTTTATTGGGGAATTCATTGCAAAAGTACGTACATGAAAATTTGAAATATTAAAGTAAAAAAAGATTGATTTTTCTGCTGATTTTCTGGCTCCAATTTCAAGCTTTGGACCTTCTTTGACATAAAAATATATAATTTGCTTAGCCTGTGTTCATACGAGTCATGTCTTATTGACAAGATTCTTACTTTTTCTTCTTTGAACTTTCATTCCTATTCACACAATTCATGTCTTGTTGACGACATGTAAATATAGTTGTATTCATGTACATATAGTTGTGTGCTTTACGAATGGGAAAGCAAAACGTACTGACAGTGCATGAGCATGAGTACTCGTTACTTTTCCCTTCTCCCCTCTCGCCTATAAAGTAGCAATCATGTCAATAAAACATGACTCGTATGAACAAGACTTAACAAAATTAAAAAAAAGCTTTAAAAATTATATTGGTTTTTAGAAGGTTGGTTTAGTTCTTCTTAGAGGAACTTTTTTACCCCTGGCCGGATTCAGCCCATTTACGAACATAAACTGTGCTATCTAACAAAATTTATCTACACCAAATATCAAGAGTGTGCCTTTTTTCCTTTGGATTGTATCGTGTTTTATCCAGAGACGGACGGAAGAGCGTGACTAGCGTTCATCACTGATCAGGAATATATATACTTTAAGGGGTCTTAGAGGGTAATTCCGCTGCGTTACACACGGGATGACAAAGTGAATATACACTCCAATTATTTTTTGGATCGTATAAAAATAAGGACAATTTTCATTTTTCTCAAGAAATATTTATTTATTTATCAATTTCTATTTTGAATTCTTCGAAATAGTCTGCCCACAGACAGATATAATGCACTTAAGGCTTTGTTTTTTCAATCCTCAAAGCAGCTCTGATACTCACTTGTTCAGACTCAAGTTCAAATCTGCAATCTGCAAAATTATTTTTTAAGAATTTTTGTAATAACTAGTTTTTATTAATTGCACTCTTAATAAAATAATACGAGTTTAATAAATATTTTTAAAAAATAATTTGTACTTTGCAGAGTAAAAAATTCTTATCTTAATAATAATTATTAAAATTAAAAAAAATAGTTTGCAGATTTGAACTTAAGCCTGAAAAAAATTAATTCTAAAATTTTGAATGATAAATTATACAATTATGTTTAAAAATAGTTAATTATTTAAAATGATAAAAGTATAAATTTTTATGTGGGGGGATAAATATGAGAGAAGAAAGAGGAAAAAATAATGTAAGAAGGATTAAAAATAAAATGTCAGAAGGATTTACTTAATTCCATATTGTTGTTGTAATAGAATTTATAAATATTTTTAGTTGAAATTGTTAAAATATCTGCCAGTTTTTTATGCTACAAGAAAAATAATAAAACAAGAAATAATTGGTGAATGAAAAATCTAGTTTAAATCTGCTAAACTTGGCCCCATATCACTTATGTCGCTAACAGCAGGCGGAAGTGCTCTCTTGTTGCTAAGCAAGGATTAATTCTTAAACTAGAAAACTACTTTAAACAACTATTCTTACACTTTAACTTCATTTTTAAATTTCAACTGAACGGCTTTCAATATTATTCTGCGAGTTTGCCATGCATGTACGACCAGACTGTTTGCATGTATTTGTGTGTAAATATTTAACTCGTATGAAATGCCAACTCACGATATATTCATACCATGAAAGTATCGTCTGTTTGGGAGTGTTTGCTTAGTTGATGTATTAAAATTGAAAGCACACACATACACGTGCTTATACTACTACATACTCGTACACATATATTATTACGTGTGCCTGTATAAATAGTGTCCGAAAATGTATATTTGCTTAAGCGTCAGGTATTTTTTCCCTATGATCATTTAACAAAAGTGACTACATGTTTGCATTTGCCGTAATAAAACCAACTTTTTGAAATGTAATAAAATAAAAATGCAATAGAAATGAAAAAGACATCAAAAATAGTCAAGTCAAGGACATATTTTGTATATGTGTGCGTGTGCGTGTGTGTTTTTGAAGTCAAAACTTCCAAACTTAAGTTAAATAGCTAAAGGAAATTTAAGTTTATTTAGTGAAAGAAACTCTAATGGCTGGAAAACGCCTGTCAATGAATAACTAAAATATTAATTTGCAAAACAACATCTCACAAATTATAAACGAAACTTTTTGTGTTAAAAAAGATTTTCCAAAAATAGGTTTCTTTATATTAAAAAACAAGTAAAAGTGCTATATTCGGCTGTGCCGAATCTTAAATACCCTTCACAGATGTAATTATTCTTTCTTGCTAAAACAGAAAGTAAAAAATAATTAAAAAACAAAATGATGTTATCAGTTACTTTTATATATAAGACAACGTTTAAATATTTTGGTTAGGAAGCTAAATGCTTGGCTCTTCTTACTTCTAATACCTCTGAACGTCTTTCAAAAATATTAAATAGTATGATTAATTTACAAACAAAAAGAAAAAATCCGTTTCATGTACCCCAAAAGGTTCTAATTGTCCAACCGTAGAATCAATCGTCTTTTATATTTTTTTGGTTTTTAATACCAATTTATTTCTTCCTGATATATAAAGTAGGTATAATTCATCATAAAAATCAAAAGTAACAAATTATATGGTTTCTTTTATGAATCAGAAAATGTCGATATTCCAACCCTGAAATTGGATTTTTAATTATTTTGGTTTTTAATACCAGTTTAACTCTTCCCGAAATATAAAAAAGATTTCATTCACATACAACCAAAATAAGGAACTTATATGGCTACTTTTATGTACTAAAAAATTTCGATTTTCCAACCCTGGAACCGAATTTTTAATACCAAATTAATTCTTCCTGAAGTATGAAATAGGTTTAATTCACTAAAAAAACAAAATTTGGAATTTATGTGGGTACTTTTATGTACCAGAAATATATAGATTTTCCAGCTCTGACTTGTTTCATATTGAAAATCAGATAGACAGTTTTTATTTACCCATTTATTTATATTTTGGTTTTGAATAAAATTAAATAGGTGTTAAACTAAACGCAGATGTTAGAGAAATGCTCTACTCACCAAACCAAATCATATCGTTCACTGTGTTGAAAAGTTGATGTGCTTGAATTTTCAATACATATTTTGGTTTTCAGTTTGTGTGTTTGAGGAAGCTCTTTTAAAATTCATTGGTACAAGTTAACCACAAAACCGCAGTACAGTATAAACGCAAAGTTTTCGTTACAACCATAAAGTGACAACTTTTAATTCTATCAAATGTGTTTTTTTTTTGAAATGAAGTACATACGCTTGACATTAATTATATTAATCTCACGGCTGCTATAAAAAATAAATATAAAAAAATGCTATTAAGGGAGACCAGTTGTAGCTATTGTAGGTAATTCAGAATCCTTCTTTGAGCAATACAAGCTCATGGGCTATTATTTTTATACACTTCACCAAAAAAAAAGGGGGAACAGTTTCGTGGTGGGTTTGTCATTGTATATGTAATTTTCACAGTATTAGTATGTGATCCCACAAAGTATATGTATTCGGGGTCCTTGTAAATAGACAAGTCGTATAAACGATGTAAAGCTGTCTGTCTGTATGTGAAATCGGTTTTCCGATGCTCCAGAAAAGTTAGAGATTTCCGCCTTGGATTGATGTATTAGAAATGGTCCTAAATATTTTTTGGAATGCTATTGGAAATCAGCAAAATCTAAAATACTGTTCCAGGGCTGGAAAATTAGATAAATAAAGCTAATCCTTTTCAAATATATTTGATATTCTAAAAAGAAAGAAATTAGTATTGAAAATCAGAAAGGAATGTGTGTATGGGCTCCAGAGGTACGGCGCACAGTGGGGCCTTTTGCCTTTTTTCATTGCAAAAATCATAACTTTTAAATTAATAAAGATATTTAAAAATTTTAAAAAACATTTGAAAGAAGACCCTTCAAGCTACAATATATATGATTTTCACGCTCATATGTTAACCGCGGCACTGTGCACAGTATCGCCTTTTGACTGTTTCATAACAAACATAATAAACATTAACGTACATAATAAAGATGTTTTAAAAATGTATAAAGCATTTCAAAGATAACCGCTTTCGCTAAAAAATAATTAACCTGGGGGGTTACGCTGTAATGCGATGCGAAAGGAATTGCTTCGCATTTCAATGTAAATAGCATACAAATGCGTTCAGTTTTTCATTCGCATCGCATTACGGAGTAAACCCCCTGCATGTCCATAGGATCACAGGGTACTACGCACATGTTGCTTTCTCGTCGCAAAACCATAATTTTTGAAGTTACCAAGATATTTCCAATAGTTAAAAATCACTTCAATTTTAAATCCTTTAGTTTCAAAATAAGTGCTCCTGCACTTTGATAGGCACTGGGCACGGTAATAACTTTTGACTTCTTTTGTCGCAAAATTCATATCTTTTGAAGTAATGATATTTTTAAAATTTAAAAAACATTTGAAACACAACTTTTGGTGCTTCAAATGATATTGTCATAAGGAAGTCTAGAAAAAAATACCACTGTAATTTAACATGTTGGAGTAATATTATATTTTTTATTTTTACTATAAATACACATTCTTGAAATATTTTTAATATTAATGCTATATAATATGTAACGATATCAAGTTATTTAATATATTTTGTTCAAAGTAGTATAATTATTTTTTATTAGTTAGTTCTCTATAAAATAGTCATTAACATTGGGAGCGATATCTAATAGACTTAACATATCAGAGCTATAATTACGTTCTTGTAAATCCTTTTGAGATCTTACATGTCTTCGTGATGAAATTAGTGGATCTGATGAGGCGGCCAACATATTGAAAAGGTCCTCATTTTGTCTTATCCGTGAAATTTTGCAAGTATTTGCGTTTCTGAAGTGTTTGTAATCTTTGTTTTTGCATTCTTGGGCTTTCTTCTGATAACTCGTTCCAACTAAAGTGCCAGTTTCAATCAATGGAAACAGCAGAGGTTAAATTGCCAATCAATTTATAACATAATCACTATTTTGTAAGTTATTTCTTTACATATAAATCTTATTTGCATATGTATGCATTTTGGTTTGTATATAATTTTATGTATTGCCAATCAAATATTTATTTTAAATCGTTTGGCAGCTAACGTATTATTAAATAAAGTAACTCTGACCATTTTTAATCCCATAATTGTAATTATAACTGCATGAGTGCCACTCTATGTGCTCGTATGTGTGAGTGGGTGGATTTGCGTTGGAAACCACATGCAATATTACATTTGCATTTATGTTGATTAAGATAACATGCGGCTCTAATAAATTAGTTTACAGTATTTGCTTAATATATTGGAAAATGTAATTTGTTGTTATTTTGATTGTATCTTTTTTTTTTTAATTTTGTCCCGATAGTTTAATCCATCCATTCTAGATTATTTCCAAGTTATGTAAAAATATCTGGTTCACTTGTAAATATATTATTAAAACAGTATTATTTTAAATTGTTTACACAGTGTACTTGAAATGTAAATTTTCATTAAATTAGCGTTTGAAAATTGTATTTATGGTAATTAAGATAATCTTGTAATAAGAAAACAATGCTTATAATGCGGTCAATGTTGTCATTTGTTGTTGATGTTCTAATTTTAAGCGAAATTAATTAAACACAAATCAGGCACATGCATGCATAGTCATGCTACTACAACAATGGTCAGCAGTTCTGAAAGTCGTAAATTATTTTGTGTTGGTGTGATTTATATTTTATTTTAATGTTTTTGCACTATTGCTGCTTTGATTATTTTCATAATTATAATTAATATAAATAAAATGGAAAAGTTTGTATATAACAAAATTTATTATATACAAAATGGCTACCACATATGACTTAGTAGCCGTTGTTTGGCTCTGTGTAACAAGGAAATCGTTTCAAAATAAGTGGTTATTTGTGTTTACGTGTCCTTAAGAGCAATTAAAGTCAACACTCTTAGTGCACACGGTCTTCAGAAGTGTGGGGCACATGCAAATAGTGACTTTCCTATTTAAATACATGATGTGCGTGCAGCTTTGGTTCGTGGCTACGTTTAGAAACACATGTATTATCCAAAATGCGGAAAGGTTTAATTTTACAACTTTAGCAGTGGCATTTTGAAAAGTCTTTGTCTGTTTTACAATTATATTGTAAATATGAAATAACATTTATTGCACTTTGTTTGATCAAGAAAAGCAAGTGTTATGAAAATGAATATCTAAAGATATTAAACAAATCATCATAAGTCAAAAATTTAAAATTTAAAAATACAACGCTGAAATTATATATGTAATTAATTAGTGTTATCGAAAGGACTCGAAAAACTACATCATACGCTTATCACGTGGGTATCGGTTGATTCATTCTAAAGTTATATACTTTTATATTAGACTTTTGAGCTCGAAAGTACCAGCAACCACTTTACGTTAGTTTTTTTTATAAACGGAAAGTTGCAGGAATGACTTTTACAATTTTTGTTTCTAAATTAATTACGTGCATATTTTTAACAAAATGTTTATTGCCTATATTAATAAATTTGCTAAACTTTCTTTAAATAAAATTACCTAATTGAGTTTTTTAAACTCGTCTAATTTTTCATTAGTTTCTCAGTATTAAATTTGAGACGAAATTTCTTTTACTAAACCCAAACGCGTAATATATTTTTAAACTTTTTGTGTACTATTTTCAATTGATAAATAAAATTACCTAGATGAATGAAGGTAAAGTGTGGGCAAATTTGAGGTTAGGAAGTAAATTGGCTTGGAAGCACGTTTTTTTTACGAATTTAGCTTTATTGCTACCAATATAAAGTAGAAATATGGGAATAAATAATGGAATATGATACCGGGCAAATGTCTATATCTAGCACGACGGCAGACGTCCGCTCTTTTCACAAAATTTTGAAAATTTTGAAGTTTCGCTTATCTCATCAATGCAGCACTGAAATTCATGTTTCAGAGCGTCAGTTGCATGTGGTTTGTTCATGTACACCTATTCTTTCGAATGCACTCAGAAAAAATAATCCTGCGGCTTAAAATCATAAGAACGAGGCGCCCAATTAACATCGCCAGATCAAGAAATTACGCGACCGGAAAATTTCTCATGCAATAACTGAATAGTTTGGCTGGCTATCTGGCTTGTGATACCATCTTGCTGAAACCAAAGGTCACTAATTAGTGGCCACAAAAAATCGGTTATCATGGTTTGGTAGCGCAGAGAATTCACGGTGACGGCGTTTCCTTGTGCATTTTCGAAAAAATACGGGACGATGATGCCGCCTGACCACAAACCGCACCATACGGTCACTTTCTTTGGATGTAAAGGTTTTTCGAGGACCTGTTTGTGAATTTTCTACACCCCATATGCGGAAATTTTGTTAGTTTACGTAAGTGCCTAATTGAAAATGGGTCCCATCACTGCAGATGATTTTGTTGAAAAATGCCTGGTTTTCGTTCAGTTTTTCAAATTATCAATTCACAAACGTTGGACGCAATCAATGGTCCGCCTACTTTCCACGCTGAAAATTTCCCAAGTTTTTGCTAAATAAATGTCATAGGATGACAGCTCAATTTTCGACTTTTCATCATCTGACAGCCAATTTACTTCCTAACCTAAAATTTTGTCAACTCTGTATTTCAGTTCTTGTGCAACAGATTCTGTATTTCCCTGTTTGATCTGCAACAGAGAGAATTAAATAGTTTCACCTGTATTCCTTTTTCAATAAAAGGATATTTTACTAGCTCTGCTCAATCTGATTTAATAACTCTCAAGTTTAGCAAAAAAAAAAAAAACAATTGTGTGTTTAATAAAAATACTCAGACTTTCAAAGGTCTTCATGACCCGGCCTTGTACAAATAGCACATAGAAACGTTTTTGAACAATAAGTTAGAATGTAACTTAATAAAACACATACAAAAGGAAATATCCTATACACACATACACACTCACTAATACCCTTATCCATATGACAATCTGTGCTCTTATGCAAAGCATGTATGTTTTCTCATTTATGTCATGTTCAATTTTGCTGATTGTATTATGGAACAGAAATCTCAATACAGTGGATATTTTTTCTCTCTCCATTTTGTTTTTGTGTTGATGGTATTTCCGGTAGTACAATATCCTGCTTCTATTGTTACATGTGATTCATTTGTCATTTCATAGTTGCAACAATAACAAAAAAGACCAGCAATGACAATGAGACCAAACAAAAAAACAAAAAAAAAAAGACTGAAGCAGATATTGAAAGAATTGGTAAAAAATAAGGAAAACTCGTGCAATCATTGCGTTGTATATTGTGGTAATGGGGAACACAGGTTATGTGTATATGTGAATCTTGTGTATCTGTAAGAATGTCTGATTGTGTTTATTGTAGGCTCATGTTACTTAATATACGAATTTTAGTTTTGACTGCCAGTTCATATTGTTAAAAGGACGGCACAAAGCTGGTCAAATAATTTTAAGGTGGGACAGAAACAAGAACATACACAAAACGGACAATATTAAAATGAATAATAAGAAAAAATATTTCGCTTTCATTAGCGTTGCTTGAAAGCTTATGTTTCATTATTTATGAAGCGGAGAAGGCAATTTTTTTTAGGATGTCTATTTGTTGAGATTAAACGTGCCATATTTTTTTTGGGATTGAAAATAAAATATAAAACTCGTATTCAGAGTCGAATTAAAATATACCTTAAGAGTAAACCTAGAATAAAAGCTGAAAAAATTAAAATGATTTGAGTACAAATTTAGCTTGATTTGATTATATTTTAATGGATTATCACGATATACTGAAATATATAAAAGCGGCACCATTGGCTCATGCACACATTTCCATAATAAATGGGTGGGGGTGCGGTTGGCTGAAGTAATTAACACGAGACTATGAAGCGGAGGGTCCTGAGTTAAGCCCCGTGCTGAGTCATGAATATTGTGTTGAATTCTTTTGTCAGAATTACTGCATGCGTTGCGTTAGTTGTTGCCAGCCTGTTTTCAATGATGAAGGCATAGTCACTGGTCACCGAACATAATTGGCAGCGACTGACACTATCATGCACTAAAAGCAGAGTAACAGATCCCTCTTTCGTCGACCCTGTAGCAAAAAAATTTGTCGGCGAAGTAAAAGTTTCAAATAGCTACAAACAATTCTCTATTTCCTCATCTTTCTTCTGTCCCTTCAATACTATCCCCTGCTTTCTAGTTCCGGCGCAATGCACTGCATTGGTGTCATCCGCTGAGCGCTGGTTACAGATAAAAAAAATATATCTAATTATCATTATTGTTGTGGCGGTGTCATTTTCAAAGTAATTCAGTAGCTGACCACAAGACGACAATTGAAACAAAACTGCAAATAAAGTCATAAGTGAAAAAATTTGCAAAATCGGGTTTTTATAGAATTGACTTTATATGTTTTAATGTCGACATTAAAATATGTATATAAACTCCCAAACGAAAATTTTTATTTTATTTTCGAAAACTGGCAGTTAGTCCCAACATTTCGGCAATTGTTTGATGACCTAATGAAGGCTGCGCAAATTTGAGGTTAGGAAGTAAATTGGCAGTGAAATGATGAAATGTCATAAATTGAGTTGTCGTCCTTTAACATTTACTTAGTAAAAACTTGGAAAATGCTTACAATTGAAAACCTGCAGACCATTGCTGGCCTTCAACGTTTATGAATTGACTGTTTGAATAACTGAACGAAAATATTGTTACATCATGAGGGTAAACTGATCTCACTAGGTGCCTCAAATAATGATTTCATTAATAAAACAAGTTTTGAAAAAGTGTAGTTGAAATATCATCCTCAAGGACATAATGATGATCATGTTTCGTATACAACTTTCAGAAAGTTTTCCAACTTACTTGATATTTAAGTTTTTAATATAAAAACAAATTGTTATATAACAAAAGCTTTCCAGCATTCTGCTAACTCCGTATGGTAGCACCCGTACTCAGATGAGTTAAATGTATCTGACACACAAATTAGCAAACTTATGGATCTAAGAACTTTTTCTTTCTTCCATACGCATCAACGTACACAGCATAGTTCATATATTCTCTTTTGCCATGTCTAGAAGAAAAATAAATTTTTATTTTTTTTTTCAAATGAAACAAAATCGTGTACGTGCTTTTGGATAAACAGTATGAACAACGAACGAGTTGCCTAAATTCATTGAACAACTAAAAATATGTAATAAAAAAAAGGAAGCCAAATTTGTTGTAATTACTAAAATATATAAAAGAGTACTTGAATGTTATACGACTAATACTAGGAACACAACTACGACGAACGTCGAATTTTTGGTCGCGAATATTCGTCGCCAAAAATAAAACACGTTGGTGTATATGAAAATGCACACAATCGTGGCGTTGGTCGAAATTCGTCATACTCAGCGAAAGTTGAAATAGATTTATTTCTAATTGTTTCCTCAGCGAACGACGAACAAAACAGTTTGAGGTGACCAGGTTTCTTATACTGAAACTGGTTTTTTGTGGAAAAATATAGTTTGCTACTGCATTGTTGCATGTGGCACAAAAATTTTGTGCGTACTAAAAATGCATTCACTAATTCACAAAAGCTTATCATTCGGACGACTTTTCATTAATTTTTATAATATAGTAGTTCTCCTATTTCCTGCTTTTCCATGTGGTCACCTCATCAGCTGTTAAATGAAATGAAATGAATAATTTATTTACAGAAAAAAAAATTCAGAAAATAATTACAAAAAGGAATTTGTTCTGAAAAAAAATGGACACCACCGGGGTAGTTATTGAATGTCTAAACAATTTTGCGTCAGAGGATTACAAATATTTAAAAAAAAATTTAAATATTTTTTGCTCTTTATTTCAATTTATTCATCGTTATTGTGTTTCATACGACGAATTTATAGAGCGAATTTTCACCAACGAATTCGTCGTACTGAACGAAATTGGTCGTTCGTCCCAGTTGTGTTCCTACCATAATTCCAAACAATATTTTAAGAAAATTGCTTTAGCTTTATTCGATTACCGTATCGCTTGTAGTATTCAGGTAGTTTTGATGCATTAATAAAAAAAAATTTATTTAATTTTAAAATAATTACACTTATTCTATATGGCGTCATAAAGTGGTAACGAGCGACAAGAAGACGCTCTGCACAAAGTTCTTCATAGGCACCTAAACCAAACCATTATTTTTGAAATTTACGACTTTCGACCACAGCCAAATGTAGGGTAAATATCCAAAATGAAAAAAATCAGTTATATACATTTTCAAAGCTTGTTCTTACTCCATGTATAAAAATTAAATTAATTTAATTAAACAAACTTTTTTTTACAATTTTCAAAGATATAAAAGCACTTTTTTCGGAAAAATTTTAATTAAAACAGCGACACCCCCATAATCACTTTTTATTTACTGGCAATGCATGCCAACTCCTTATTTGGCCACTGGGGACTAAATCCCTCCAAGATCACACACATTCTCATGGCCTGTAAATTAACCGTTCATGGCCTGTAAATATTTTCACAAACTCAATTCAGCTGTTCAAATTGTTGTGTGTGATAGGAGACACTTCCGTAATCATTTTTTATTTACTGGCAATGCATGCCAACTCCTTATTTGGCCACTGGGGACAAAATCCCTCCAAGATCACACACACTCTCATGGCCTGTAAATTGACCTTTCATGGCCTGTAAATATTTTCGCAAAATGCTCAAAAAATTTATTAAATATGGATTTTCATAAAAAAAAATTTTACTGCTTGCCATTTCGTTACGTCATAACATATTTAACTTCACAGCTAAATACGTTGTTTCGTCACTGGTTACGTCAAAACATGTTTAACTCGGCATATTTATTTTCACTCACATAATAAATTTTACATTTAATTATTCTAAACATTTGTTTTTAGAGTTTTATGGCAAAGGTGAAATGTCTCCCCCCACGGGCCTTGCCAGAGAGACCCCGACCAAATACAGTTTTAATACCCTCCAAAAAGATTAAGCTACATAAAGTATACATATTCTTGATCAGCGATGAAGTCTAAGACGGTCTAGCAATGCCCATACGTTCGTTGTGGAAAACATGATGTAGTCTATTTTTGGACCCCGCCTCCTACAGTGGGCGTTGATGTACGATATTATATAAAGGAACTCTGTCCCATCCAGTTAAACATTTAAATTTTACTTTGTAAATATTTGGAGGGTATTTAAGAGTCCACCCGGTCGAATATAACGTTTTTACGGGTTATTCGTTGGTTTAGTTCTTCTTAGGGAAACTTTTTTCCCTCTGGCCCGCTACAGCCAATTTACGAACTTGACCTGTACTATTCTTCAATATATATTTATACCAAATTTCAAGGATCTGGCTCTTTTCCTTTTGAGTGAATCGTGATTTCCAGAGACGGACGGAAATGGCTAGATCGTGTTAGATTTCACCTCTGATCAAAAATATATAATTTACTTTATGGGGTCTTAGAGGGATCTTTCGCTGCGTTACACATGGAATGGCAAAGTGAATATAAATTCCAATTCTTTTTTTGAGGGTATAAAAATAATTTTTATTTCAAGGACTGATCAAACAATATTTCATATTGGGACGAAAGCTTCTGTAACAGAAGTTCAACCTTTAATCTGAGTGTATTATATTAACGTTTATATATATTCTTGTTTTTTTTTCTTAAATATGTACCAGAAACAATAACAACTAAAGTGAAAAGATATTTTATTATCTCGTTAAAATAATAAAACAAATAAACAACGATTAATCGTTTGAATACTCTAATGTTTGTGAAATGAAAGCGTAAGCATTACTGTAGCAATTAAAATTTTTTCATTGTACAGCGAAAAAATATCTGAAATTTTTCACAAATTGAATACATTTTTTTTTTGCAACTTGAATTTTAAAGAGGATTGCTTTGAACGTTGCGCGATATAATAGAAATTTTTGTTCACTATAAAATGAGATAATTAGTGATAATTACATTGAAGAAGTAAGACAAATTTGAAACCACAAAATATTTTAAACAGATAATAAACAAGTTAAAGTGGTGCTTTAAGGCGTTACTTAGCTAAAGTAGGTATTGCATACTTTAAGGAGTTGAACATAATCTTATACTTGTTACATAGCAAATTGTGTAATATTTTATAAGAAATAGCCAGATTTTACTACAAATTATACCAGTTATTAAATGAAATTTGTTTTGTGTTTGTTGTAAGGAAATATGTCCTTGGCAGTTTTTAAAAAAATTAATTGCCAGATATTTGCCATCAATTTGTTTTGGTTATATTACATCTGTTGGGTGCAATTAGTGGCAGAAATGGGTTTTTTCTTGGAGTTTATTTGAAACTTGGGATTAATAAAAACTTGAAAAGCTATAAGATATGAAAGTTATATGATATATTCCATCCCTTTTTCATTTTTGACTGAAAGGAAATACGAGTATAAATTGTTGGGCATATAACTGATTTCTTAATTACATTTTGTTTTTTTTTTTATCTAATGGAAGTTGTAGCACGACCAACCCCATTATTTATTCATCTGTCTATTTTACACTTATTGTTGATGGAGTTATTATTCTTTGATTCTTGTTTTTCATTTTCCAAGATGTTCTTCTCTGTTTTCTCATTTCTGAAAGAAAATGACACCCTTAGGAAAACAAATCCCATTGAATACTTGGAAACCCGTATAGAAAAGCAGTCATTAACAGAGTTGGGGATAAATTGCGGCTTCCAATATCGATCGAAATTTCTTTTTGAATTGTATAGAAATTACAATAGATAGCGAATACAGTAATTTGACTCCTGCTGTTTCCGTTAATTATTTATAAAGGCTGGCACTTAAGGAACTAGGAGAACTGATTGCACGCAGAAGAATAAACGGAATAATGATTGTGGACACTTAATTTTAATTTCCTCCTGCTATATATGACTGAAAATAACTCTACAGCGAGTTTATTACACATACGGGCAGGTTGATCCTAAAATGCATTTTATTTGCCCACTATTGGGATTTTACAAAAACTAATGATAAAGGGCTTTAAAGGAGAAACTGGGATATATTTATATAAGCCATGCCATTTAGAAAATAATCACTATAAATTTAAACCACGATTGACATAAAAAATACATACATATATTTATTGATGCATATGTTTAAATATGTTTGCAAAATTAATCCATTGATTACCAGAAAGCTAAACAAAAACAAAATTGTTTGTATAAATAATATTAAATTATAAAATTTAATTTAAATATATATTATAAAACATTTTCAAGGAGTTTGCAATATTTTTCTCTTAATAAACAATAAATTAATAGAATTTTTTATAAATTAAATACATGCCATGTTTGTGCATTTAGCATAAATAAGTGAATACATGCCCAACCTTACACACACGCTCAAATACACACTCAAACAAATATAATCATTTACATAAACATCCGTAATTAAACGTATTGTTTATACAAATTTCAATTAAATTTACCCACTTTAGATTTTCGCAAAGCAAACATTTTCGCGGTAAAATTTGATTTTAAACATGTTTGAATATCCACTGCCAGACCACAATTTATGCCAACATTCTGTAATTGATAAGTAAGTAAGCTTATGAATGTGTGTGAGTGTGTGTGTGCTTGCATGAACCCTGCGGCTTTGCAGTTAACAACTTGACAACTTTTTGGAAAATTATCTTTTTCAAAGGCTACTTTCCGGATAAGTACTTAAAAATGCTTATTTGTATGTGAGTTGTAAACAAATATATTTTATTTAATAGGTGGTTTTTTGAGAGTTTACGGATTTGAATTACAAAAAAAACGCATAAATTTTAGAGAAACTTATGAAATCTTTATTGGAGTCATTAGAATGATCTTTTTATTAATCAATATTTAAAGAGGATTTCATGTAAATGTTGACCGCGGCCTACGCTAAGAAAAATTTTGTCACACACTCTCCAACATATCGGCCGGTATCTCACGAATACTATAAAAATAGTTGTTTTCGTTTAGAGGGGTCTTTCTTAATATCCTTAATGTTCTTGCTGTTGATTTTATAAACTATCACACATAACTACAATTAAAAAAATTGGCGACATGGAATGTGTTGCACAAAAAAAAAAAAAAAGAAAAGCAGAAGGAAATGAAACAACATCCTTGTATGAAATAGATAAACATTTGCCACTTTTTGTTTATTCTGTAAACATGGAGTGGAGGCTGTTGGCTGTTAAATTTTGTGGTTAAAAGAAAAATTTCTTTATTTTCAAACTCACCGCTGAACGCTGTTGTGCTTTTATTTGATATGGTGCAGAGGGGAAGGCAAGTTTGGCATGAAAGCGAATATGTGCCGTTGCTGTTATCCGTATTGTACGATTAGACAGGGTCGAAGTGAGAAAAACAAATTTAAACAACAGTTTTTTCTTGTTGTGGACAATGGGTTTAAGCGATTTGAAGCAAAATGTACAATTTATGTTCACTTCAGCTTTAGTCATGTTAAAGAAGCTTTAAAGTTCAGAAGCATAAAATGCTAAATAGATTTAGTTTTAAAATACTGACTCTTAATGTTTGAATAAAGATTTAAACATATTCGTCTCCACCCGCATGATATCTCTATGAATATTTCTCATTCGCTTGCTCCCTACTCTCGTTCCATGGCTCCATGTGTTCATTCTGAAAAATAGTTTGGTTTTTCACTGACCAACCGAAATGCAGAAGCAATTCTGTTCTTAAACGAAATTGTATTCTGTCATGGTACGGCTGCGTATGATTAATAATGGATTCGTATTACTCATACGTCTTAAGCATGTATTTAGAACATATGTAGATGATCAAGCTTCTCTTGCCCTATAACTACGGTGACCATATTTTTCAACCCCAAAAAGAGGATATTTAGATATGTAATAAAAATTGATTTTACTATTTGTAGTCAATTGCATATATTCTAGGCATGGTCGACTTACTTACATATATGAATGTTTTTTAAACAAAATATGCCCAGAACTTAAAATATGTCCAGCAATATTACAGTCATTTGAGAAAAAGATTTTAATTTCTGCACAATCCATTTGATGATAATAATTTCTGTTGTATAGGTGATTTTGACTTTTATTGTATTTAGAAAATAAAAGTTTTAATTTTGGAGTTTAAACAAAAAAGTATTATTAATAATAAAAAAAGGACAATAAAGGACATTTCAATTAAAAAAGGACACTGTAATTTCTGTTTATCTGGGAGGACATCATGTAAAAGAAGAGGACTGTCCTCTTAAAAAAAGGACGAATGGTGACCGTACCTATAACGCGTTATAGGAAAGCAAGAAAAAAACAAATTCTGCTTACGCAGCAAACAAATATGTATACGAAGGAAAAAAATTTTGTTTCTCTCGCTCTCCTTAGGTTTTGGCTTCTCTTTAGCATAGAGCAGGGATGGATAACAAGTACTTTTAAATTTTATCTATACTTTCAGGTGAAGGGCTTGTTGCTACTACTCATATGATTTGCATTTATAATTGTATTTATTGTATTTATATAACACAATATTTTTATTTACTAGCGTCGGACTGATGCAAATTTTATTTATTTTGTAAACTCGTTTATAATAAACGTTTATTTCAAATAAATATATATTACCTCATCCAGATCTATATGGCATGGGTACTCTTTTGTTCTTGCGTACTTTGCTTAGAATTATTTTCGTGGTAGAAAATGCTGTTTCACAATTATATGTGGTACCAAACATTGAATACAATTTTTAGATTTCTGTCTTCAGTTATTTTGAAAGTGATTCAAAAGTATTTCCACCTCTGTTGAAAGTAAGCAGAGATTTTTCTCTGCGTCACACACAAGCGCAACTGTCTTTATGTGTTAGGGCACATTACTGATTTAGAACAGGGATGTCAAATGCGATTGTGTTGGTGAGATCACTCTTATCTCTTACATTCCCAGCGGGAGAAATGTGCGGTTGCGAGGCCTAACTAATGGCCTTCTCTAAGAGTATCCTTTTATTTACCAATAATATGTTCTAATTTTAGAACTTGTAAAAAACGGTTTTAAAAATTTCCAAGTGCTCAGATATTTAATTTTAAAATATATCTCCATTTTTAAGCTAAACATTTGGTTCGTTTATATACAAGAGACAAAATTTGTACAAAAAGACTTACTTATGAACTCATTTAAAAGCTAATTTAAGAAATTTTCGAAAAGATGTACCTACATATAGTGGCTCCAACTTATTTCAAACCTCTTATTTATATTGTATATATATTTATATAAATATATTATTTCTGTTTAGAGGCCTCAAAACAGGACTTTCGATACTTCCCGCTGAATGAGAGTGTTTCTCAGTAAACAATTCTATTTTACGCTCTCAAAATAAAAGAACGTAAGCGTACATGTGAGTTTTGTTTCCACAATTGTGTATGACGCTGACATCACTGATTTAGAAACAAAAACGTCCCACATTTTCGTTTTGCGCGCAAAGAATTTTCACTTCAATAAAAAAATTTGTAATAAAAAAGTTATAAGGAATTCAAACCCCTTCGGTCATTTTGGGCCACCCTGTGTTAGAATAATTCCGATTTTTATACTTCTAATTTCAATTATTCAACTGAACAAAAGAAGATCATGTGATAATAAAATGTTTCTTTCAAGAAATCAAAAAAAATTTATAGAAAATATGCAAAAAAAATCGACTATTTTTCGTAGTTAAAAGAAAACATGCATTTAAAAAATATATTTTTTATGTTTTCTATAGGTAAGACTATTTCTCGTGGCATAGTGAAATTCCCTTCTGAGTGTTTGTTACAGTCCTTCTTAAGCTTAATAGAAATGTTACAAATGCTAAAAGAGAATATGAAAACAAAACAACATAAATCATGTATAAATCCCTTATCTACTATTGTTGCTATACTATTATATTGTTGTTATTATTTTTTTATTCTTTTATATTGTCTTATTGTCCTTGGTCTACTTCGGTTAGTAACTGTGTGTAAATAGTGGCTGTTGAACCAGTTTAGTTATCATTATCGATGCTTCTCAGAGAGCAAATGTATAAACGGGATGGAATAAAGAAAGTAAACTTTTATACTGCTGCCCCATCTTTTCGTCCGTGTATTGACATAAATCAACATTTTTTTGTTGTTCAACCGTTTCTGATAAAAATGGATGAGACATAAATTGCATCCCAGCAAAAAAATTTTTTTCAATGGGTTACATACCACGCAATGGTACTACTAATTTATATAATAATTCCCACAATATGACAGCGTTCTTCTGGCATTAAAAGATTCATAATTTTCAATTGCCAGTAAGTAGAATAAGAACTACTTTTTAAAGAGTTTTAGTGTTAGTTTTTCTCAAGCTCAACTAGAAAGCGGTCACAATTTAAATTCAAGTATTCGTTGATGTGTGTCTAACATTTGCAGGAATTGCATTTACCATATTTGATTTTTAGCAATTTAGCCCTAGGTAATTTCTGATGCAAATGTTTGCGACTCCAAACTGCATTTGCTGTGGCATAAAAAAGTAAAAAAAAAAATTTCAAGAACTTCAATGCAATATAACACTAGACTGTCAGTATTGAACGCGCAATGACAGTCGTATATATCAGAAATTACTATGGCAATGCAATCAATGAGTGTGCGATAGACCGTCTGACTGAATAGTTGACTAAATGAGCGAGTATGATTTGAGAAATTATCATGATAAATTTATAACCATTCACAATGATGGTCCTCTAAGAAACACACGTACATGCAAAAATACACACACTCCTATACTTTGAAGTACTTGCGATGCAAAGTTTACTTGTACGTGTGGCTTGTATGCATGTTGAAGAAGTGTTGGTGGATTTTGTGTTAAGATGTATAGATTGCGAGAATTCTTCTTCTTCTTCATCTTCTTTATTCTCTTTGCATATGGTGGTAAACGATGTTTTTGTTGTAATTATTGTTGCTGTAGTTGCTTTTGTAAAACGGCAGTAGTGCATCACTTGTCATTTCAATTTTATTTTATTTTATTTTTTCTTGTTGAGGCAGTAAATATTTGCATTTGTTTGTGTCAAGGCATGAACTTGTCATATTCTCACATTAACACATACACACACATGCATACGCATGTAAAGGGTGTTCCTTTTGAAAAGTTTGACCGCTTTAAATTGTAACAAATGAAAGAGGAATCTTTTTGATATCAATAAAACTGGCTTTAGTGGTGCAAACAGCTGTTAGCATTTCAAAATATCTTTAGATATGTGTTGGTCATGGCTTTCTTATAGATATCACAGCCTGAACTGGACAAGTGGTTTTGAAACTTTAAAGAAAACTTAATTTAGAATATAAAGTCTTAGCACAAAAAATAAAAAATATATATACATAAAATATATATACATATATATATATATATATATATATATATATATATATATATTTATATATATATATATATATATATATATATATATATACATATATATATATATATATATATATATATATATATATATATACATATATATATATATATATATATATACATATATATATATATATATATATATATATATATACATATATATATATATATATATATATATATATATATATATATATATGTATATATATATATATATATATATGTATATATATGTATATATATATATATATATATATATATATATATATGTATATATATATATATATATATATATATATATGTATATATATATATATATATATATATATATATATATGTATATATATATATATATATATATATATATATATATATATATATATATATATATGTATATATATATATATATATATATATATATATATACATATATATATATATATATATATATATAATATATTAAATTAACTGCGTATAATTTCTATACAATATATTTTTTTTAATTCGGACCAGCTCTCGGACCCCTAGGTTAGGTTAGGTTAGCAGGTTTCTGGGAAAAAGGAAGATAGAGTCCAGCCCACTTGGGTCCAATTATTTTGATCCCTTTTGTGACACCTGTATTAAGAGGAAGAGTGAATAGGTAAGAGATGGGGAAGAAGTATGGGAGTTAAGGTAGGAAAGATAGTAAGAAGAAGAAGATGGGATACATAAGACCAAAGTTATGGTCGTTCACATACGCCCCAGGGGAGTCAGCTGCCGAACCAGCCACTGCTCCTAATAAAGAGACTCAGGTATTTCAGTTCTATCTCTGATATCTCCGAAATGTCTCTAAAGCGTGCCTTGCCCAGACACCGTAGGCGCTGCTCCTCCATAGCAGGACAGAAGCAGAGGAGGTGTGCAATGCTTTCCTCCTCCTCGTCATTTCCTACTGGAACAGTAGTCATTATAGGGTGCAGTGACCAGTAAGTGGACCCCTACATATGCAATGAATTGCGCCAGAACCTGATAGGAGGGGATAGTATTGAGAAGTGAGAAAAAAGTAAGATGAGAAGATAGAGACTCATTTGTAGCTATTTGAACCTTTTACTGCGCCGGCTAATTAAAAATATGTCAATTGAGCAGTTTATAAATATAAAATATTTTTTATGAAGAATTTATAAAGGTTTGCTGATAGGGCTAACTTTTCAGTCCAGTGGTCCTGTCGAACTGCTGCTTCTCTATTTTATTCCTTAATTCATAATCTTGTAATCTTCTTTCATAAGATCTTAATAAAAAAAGAACTTGCATCGGCCGGGAATCGAACCCGGGCCGCCCGCGTGGCAGGCGAGCATTCTACCACTGAACCACCGATGCTTAACAGTGGTTGCTATAAAAATAATTAAACAAATTTAATAAATACAGTATTTACGAAAACTTTACAAAACCAGTTATAAGTCTAATTATTGAAACCATATTTTAAATATTTTTTTTTGCATGGCTTTCTTTGCAGTAAAATTATTACATTCCCAAAATGTGTGATTTGATTAAATTGCAAAGCTGAATGAGTTTTTCAGTAGTGAAAATATTATATGTAATTTTATTTTAATTTAGGATGCCATTAAAAATAAATTCAAACAAATGACTTAATAAAAGGCAGGGATGGAAATCATGGTACAGTTGTAATTTCTTAACGTTCCGTTATACGTGCATGTTCTTTTGTTTACAATATTGGACCAACTAAACCACATTATTAAAATAGAAATATGGAAAACTTTCTTTGTTTGCAAGTGGTACAAGAATCTAAATGCCACTCATCCCTGAATCAATTCAAGATGTTTGTGTTGTTTTGCTGGCTGTATATATCTTTTCTTACACAAAAAACTTTGTAGTCTATTGTATATAAAAAGTTCCTATTGCATCGGCCGGGAATCGAACCCGGGCCGCCCGCGTGGCAGGCGAGCATTCTACCACTGAACCACCGATGCCCGTTGTAAGCTGGCTATTTAAATATTTAAATTTTGAAATATTGGAAAATTTTTGTTGTTGTAAGTACAATTGTTCCGATTAGAGATGGACTGTAGCCCATTCGATAGGACCAATTCTCGAGCACTTTTTCCAGTATATACATCACGAATGTTGGCCTTTAAATGGTCAATTATCTCTGGTTTGTTGGCATAGCAGTTGTCTTTAAAGGCGCCCCAAAGAAAATAGTTCAACGGTGTCATATCGCAGCATCTTGGCAGCCAATTGACATCACCAGTTCGGCTAATTAAACGGCCATCAAACGTTGGACGCAATAAATCGATTGTGGCATGGGATGTATGACAAGTTGCAACATCCTGTTGAAGCCAAACATCGTTCGCATCCATATCATAAAGAGCGGGCATAAAAAAATATGTTATCATACTGGGAAAAATGTCTCCATTGACCGTAACCATTGCGCCGTCTTCATTTTTAAAGAAATATGGGCCAATGATGCCTCCGCTACACAAGCCGCACTAAACAGTCACTCGCAATGGGTGCATTGGTTTCTGTAAGACCACATGTTTTCTGAATTAAAAGGGTGGTAAGATAGTTACTTCTGTAGGTTATTAGGTCCACTGTGCGCCCAGCTTGGACTTTCCACAAAGACAGAGAGATGCATCGCTTAGACAGTCCAAGTCTCGCAGGGAGCAATAGGCGGTCGAATACATAGAAAATATTGATTGTTTTTTATTTAAGCATTTCCTGTAGTGGCCATCGTAGAAGCTAAGACGATTCGACATAGTATGCGATTGCACAGTGGGCTGTGAGGACTTCAACCAGTAGCGTATTTTTTCACAAAATTTTTGACGCCGCCTGGTATTCCCTCTACAAAGTGGTGGCTAAGCAGTGTTCGAAAGTCTGCTAGTGGCCATGGAAGATCATCTGACTGCTACATTCCTTAGCGCCCAACTAATAAATAAAGTGGTATTCTATTTGCAAACACACATTTATACATCCAAACACCTTCACGTCCATGATCCCACGCTATACTGATATTGTGTATTTTTTACACACTTGGATTTCATCACATTTGATTTTAGGATCCAAATTTCTGAGAGGATTTTGCCTGAAAATATGAATTGCCATCGATTTATCCAATTCTCTTTGTCGTTTGAATGCAGCTCGAATGAATAAATTTATATTCTTTAAATCGATGCATGTAAATAAATATATTAATAATGATTTCATTCACAAAGAAATAAATGAAATTCATTTGTGTTTTGCTACGAATTTGGTGTTTCGAAGAGGCTGCTTGCAGCCTGATTAATATCCCCCCATATTTTTCTTTATTAGGTTGTTAGTGTGTATGTGCAGGAATATTGAAAATGCCAAGGATAATAGCTTTCAACGAACTATTACTATTCATGGAGGTTCTGTTAAATCAGTTACTGCTGCGTTTATTGTTACTGTCGCTTGTGTGTTGTGTTATTTTGTGTGTATTGAAGTAAATTTAATTTCTTTTAATATCCACATATTCAAAGAAATGCCTGGAAGGTATGTGAGTATGTGTGTGTGTGTGTGTGTGCATGTTCTCATATACTTGGCTGACGTTTGAAGCTGAAAGAAAATAATGAAAAAAAAAACTTTTATAATTATAAAGAAAATACTTATAAAATTGAAAACTAACTCCTCATGTAAATAAAAATAGAAGAGTATCAGTGAAAATTTAAATTAAAGAATTGTTTTCTAGAATATTTCTGCTTTAGTGCAAAACAGTACTATCTCGAAAAAGATCAAACTTAGAAAAATGCCATTAAAGTTTTATTTTGCCATATACATATATGATATATATGAAGGCGAACATAAAGTCGGATATGTAGGGCCAGAGATGTGGGCATTCTACATTGGCCTGCTTCATGTACGACTTGATATTCGGATCAATTCAATGTCTGGTGGAGACGTTTAGTAATCATGTACTAAAAGCAGAGTAACAGCACCCACCTTCGTCAGACCTGTAGCAAAAATTAGCCGGCGAAGTAAAAAAGGTTGAAATAGCTACAAAAAAACTGTCTATCTTCTTATCTTTCTTAATCTGTCCCCTCAATACTATCCCCTCGTTTTCAGTTGCACTGCATATTCTTGACATATTGAAGAAGGAAGCGAGATTTGTTCCGAGCATATATTCTTAAACTAATAAACTATATGAGTTCATTTCTTTTCTCTTCCAGGTATGGCTTAAAAAAATCCCTTCTTAACAAATCGGTGAGTACAACACTAAATATTGGCAATAATTTTATATATAAAAAATAATTATTTATAGGAACAATTAAGTTTTTGGCATAAACTGTTTTTAATAAAGTTTTAAATAAAGTTGCCCTGAAATAATTTTTGTTGATATTGAATGTATAAAAATCATGAAAATATCGCAATCAAAATATTTTTCATTAGTATTTAGTGGTTATGCTTTTTGGGCAAATATTTGACTAGTGTGAACGTACTTCGAGAGGAACATAGGTCCATATATGTATATATACAGTTGTTATTGTAAATTGTATAGAATGAATATCTGGTATCATTTTACTATTATCCAAAAAATTAATTGGAGGATATATTCACTTCGTCATTCCGTTTGTAACGCAGCGAAATATCCATCTGAGACCCCATAAAGTATATATATTCTTGATCTGTGATAAAGTTCTAACACGATCTGAGCATATCCGTCCGTCCGTCTGTAGAAATCCCGATTCAGTGCAAATGTTAAGAGCCAGACTCTTGAAATTTGGTATAAATATATCTTGAAGGTTAGCACAGGTCAAGTTCGTAAATGGGCTGAATTCGGCCAGGGTTAAAAAAGTTCCTCTAAGAAGAACTAAACCAACTTTAAAAAATATCATTAATTTTTAAAGCTTTTTTGTAATTTTGTTAAGCAAATGATGTACTTTTATGTCAAAGAAGGTCCAACGCGTTAAACTTGGAGCCATATAATAAAAAAAAATAATTGAATTAAGATTCATAGGCTAATTGTTCGAAATTTGTTTTTAAATCTCAGAAAGACATGATAAATATTCCAAGGCACAAAGGATGGGACAAAAAATTCAGAAAAATGGGACTTGAAGAAAAATAATCAAACGGTAACACGGGTATTATAACAATAACATGTTAACATCAGGTTGACACAGTTCTCGTATTCTTTTTCACAATAAAATTTGTGTAAATAGGAACTGTTATCAAATTCAACTAAGCCACCTAATAAGTGGTGACAAACACAATACACATGAGCACTGATGATGAAAGGGTTGCGTCTTTCGAAAACAGCTGCTCTGCTCTGCTGTGTAAGTTGAATAAAACTGATGTTGACTTTCCTTTGTGCCTTGGAATGTTTATCATGTCTTTCTGAGATTTAAAAACAAATTTCGAACAATTAGCCTATGAATCTTAATTCAATTTAATATAGCAATATAAATGTTCGTTAAATTCTTACTACATAAAAAAAAAAATAATTTCTGACCCCGCCCCTTTAGTGGGCGTTATTAAATGCAAAAATAGTTCAAAAATTTAACAAAGTGTTTTACTTAAGCCCACATTCCTTAAAAATAACATTTTTAAGATTTAATGACGAAGCTGAGACGTACCCTGATACTACTCTGCTCTACCCCTCCCTTCCTCCTTTTGCCCCTTAAATGACCCTATAAAAAAATGACAAAAATTAAATAAATTTTACATATTATTAAATAGTGTAAATATTGAACAATTTGTATTCCTTAAGTCTATCAGAAGCTGAGATGTTCTCTGATCTTGCAGCTCCACGGCTCTTCCCGAAATGACTCTCTCAAAAAAAGAGATATAAAATTGGGTAGAGAGATATCTTAAAGGAACTCTGTCCTACCAAGTAAAACATTTTAAATTTACTTACCAAATATTTGGAGGGTATTTAAGATTCGACCCGGTCGAATTAATCTTTCTACTTGTTTGCTAATAAATTTGCCTTTATAAATTCCAGATAGAAATTTTTAATGTTAATCTCTTTTTGTATTGTGCATATAAAAATGATATAAAATGTTTTCACTTTTTCTTTGGCTGTGCAGCAGCACATCAACGTATTGGCAGAAATGTTAATGGGAATAAAGCGAACATCATTTAGCTATAATTCGCTTAATAGAGCTATAAAAGATGCATAAAAAAACTAGAGAAAAAATTTAACATCCAAATGTAAATATTTTTTTACATATTGTGTACTAAACATACACATTTACATACACAATTACAATTACGATACGAATATAAATTGTATCAATGATATTGTTCCCGTCAGGTCCCACCAAAAACATTGTGTTCGTTGAACGTGAACTTTTTATTGATGCTGCCAATGATGATGATGATGATGATGATGTAAATATAATTACATTTGCTATTGTACAACAACAATTGTACAAGATGATGTAGCACGCATAAATGAATGAATGAATAGGGGAAGTATGTTGTACATTGGAATTCATGCATGTTCGCATGAATGAATAATGCAATCATTGTGACACTCGTCTTTGTAGTTGGTATAGAGTGCGATGCTGGAAAGTTGCTTAAAAGTAAAAAAAAATTGTGTAACAAAGTTTTTAATGTTTCTTAATAACTTTTTTTGTATTGATTAAAGTTCAGTGATCTTATAATCAAATTCTCCTTAAATTAGGAAATCGTTTTAGAATTTCTTAGCTTTATCGTTAGCATCGTTACAAATTGCAAAACTTCAGCAAACAATTTTCAAGTGAAAATCCTACAAGAATTAGGATTCTGTATAGACGAATGAAAACACAAGTTGTGTGCTTATAAAACTGGAGTTTTTCACACGAAAAGGAAAACTTATCACAAAAAATTTGCCTGCCTGTTTTTGTAAATGAAATGAGAATTTTTATTGGAACGATAATAAAAAAAAGATTCAAATTTGTTATTGTTTTGAATATGAATTCACAAAAACAAAATAAAATTTTATTTACCATAAATATTGGCTTCAATGAAAATTGGCTATTATTTTATATTCAAGATTAAAGCCGATAATTTCTTTCGATTATCCGATTAAGAACATGTACTTTTTAAGACTCGTAAAATTTATTAAGTTGTTTTGGGAAACATTTTCAAAGGCATTAATTTCGAATTGTTTTATGACTCGTTAAAATCAATATATGTGACGCGCAAAATAGAAAGGGACCTAAGTGTAAAAACCGGTTTTGTTCAGGAGAGCCATTTTAAAGATTTAAATACGTGTATCTTTGGTGTACCGTCATTTCATAAGACGCGCATATCGCTGGGAAGGAAACACTTTTGGGGCATGGGAACGGTCTCATACGATGCTCAGATGTGGTCCACATCAAAAATAAAAAAGTGAAAATTAATTTTATATTAAATTGAATTAAGATTCTATAGGCTAATTGTTCGAAATTTTTAATTTAAATCTCAGAAAGACAAGGCACACAGGCAAGTCAACATCAGTTTTTGTTATTTAACTTACACAGCAGAGCAGAACAGCTGTTTTCGAAAGACGCAACCCTTTCATCATCAGTGCTCATGTGTATTGTGTTTGTCACCACTTATTAGGTGGCTTAGTTGAATGTGATAACAGTTCCTATTTACACAAATTTTATTGTGAAAAAGAATACGAGAACTGTATCAAGCTGATGTTAACATGTTATTGTTATAATACCCGTGTTACCGTTTGATTATTTTTCTTCATGTCCCATTTTTCTGAATTTTTTGTTCCATTAATTTTAATTTTTTTTACCCTTAAGTCCCTTTCTCTATGCGCTGTCACATATTGAGATTTTTTAGTGAATTTTATTTATTGCATGCAAATTTTTTGTTATTTGCTAATGGAAGCAGATAAGATTTAGAAAAATTTTTGTGCCACACTTTATCTTCTGCGGTCCTTTGTTGGAACTGTAGCAAGGATATCGATTTTGAGCTTGGCGATTGCTTCGCTTAAATTCGAGATTTCACAAAACGCCATAGAAAGCAAGTGAAAAGGAAATTGTTTTGTTATGCCAAAAACATTTTAACTTTTCCAGCTCTGGAGCTGCGTTTTTGGCTTTTCTGATTTCTAACACCAATAAATTTCTTTCAAGAACATCAACTATGCTTAATATATTAAAAAAAACAAAATTAAAAATAAAAAGTTTTAGTTGAATACTTTTATGTAGCGAAAAAGGTTGCAATTGTCCAGACCTAGAATCGTTTTCTTGATTTTCAATACCAATTCAATTTTGCTGAAGTTTAGAATAGGTTTGATTAACAAAACCAAAAATAATTATTATAAAAATACTGAAATTACTTTCAGCCAAATATAAATTTAAATTTGCCAGCTCTGGAAGCTCTGTTTGGATTTTGTTGACTTTCAATATAAATCTATTTGAGACTAGTCGTATTTCTAATACATCAATCCAAATCCTAGGGCTTCGAAAAACTTGTTTCACTTACAGTCATAGCATATTAGAACTCCCAATTCACAAGGACCTTTAATATGGAGTTGCATATTAATATTGGGGACACTTAAAAATTTTTGTTGAAGGGTTAAAAAGGCGCACTGCATTAAATTGCATGTTCTTTTCAAAAGTCATGTGGTTAATTAATATAATTTTTTTTATATTATGTGTTCTGTGATTACTTTTTTCCTTTTTTGAAACTACATATCGTCCAGAACCCAGCTGAGTTCACATGAATTCGCATATCATTCGTCACTCCATCTTCTAAAAAGTAGGGCCGAATTACACAGGCGGACCAAAAATCGCACCAGATAGTTGGCCGTTATGGCCACAGTTTTTTGTTATGGATTGCATAAGAAATTTTCGGGAACCCAAATTCAACGATTTTGTGTATTACGATGTCACTCAGATGGAAATGTGCTTCATCTGAGAAAAATTTACATTGACTGCACTTCGCTTCTTTATCAGTTGAACGAATTGACAATTATTTTCATGATCCCTCTGGCTTGAGATCCTGAGAAGGCTAAAGTTTGTAAACATTAAGTTTGAGATCTTTTGCTAAAATTTGTTGCTTACTGGTTCCTGAAATTTGGGAACGATGCCGAATTGCTGGTTTGCAGGTTTTCGGCAACACTCTCGTTCACAGCAGCAATGTGTACGTTAACTCACACTAGTCTTACTAGTGACAACCGGCCCAGTCTCTTCTGACACATCGGGTAGACTTTCTGGATTAAAAACACACGTTCACTTCAGTTGAAACTGTCAGTTAAGAATATAAAAATATTAAATTTGTCAGTTAAACTGAACAGTTGCGTTGAACTGTCAGTTATTACCCACATACGTACAGTTGTGACTGACAGTTTTAACTGAACAGTTGAAACTGACAGTTAAAACTAAACCTGAGTGTTCGCCTTTAAAAGCATGTGAGCAATCAATCACGACAACTTTCCAAATTTTTGTAATAATTTTTCACGATTATTGTTCTTTCGTAAAGGGCTCCATTTTTAACAATCGGATTGACCATAATGCTCCTTTAATATATATCTAAAAAATGTTAAATTTTTAGTGTTTTAAAGAAAAGTGCACTTTCATGCCAACTGCATGGTTAAAAAAAATATGTCAGCATCTGTCCGTTAGCATGGTAACTTTATCTTTTGCCCTATTGAAACAAACTTAAGGGATATAACTTGTTCGAGTTCTTGATCGAATCGAAGCTCTTTAAGATATTCGATAAAATAATTCATAAAACTTTGTCAATTCATCAAACAATAACCAACCGTTCGGATACTCTAACCAGACATAATTTGCATCTCTGCAGTATTTTGTTCATCATTAATAATCCAACTTTCTGCTACATGCTGGATGTTTGTTTAAACTTATGCCGCTGGCTGTTGTGTGGTAAATCGAATAAATACATCAAGCATTAATAATAGATTTTTAATGATACTCTTTTTTGCCTCTTCACTTTATTTTATTAATACGTTTTAATGTCAGCAAAAATATTGAAAAATCGATTTAAAATTGATACACGTAGCATTTCGTACAATATTTATTTTTTCCATAGCACAATTTACGTGTGGCGAAAAAATTATTAATTTATTGTTTTATTTATAAAAAAAGAAAATGTGTGCGTGTATGTGTTTTGGCAATAAAATAAACATATTAAAAGGTTTCTTTTTTATATTCTTTAAAATATTTCATGTTATTAAATTGCTTTTGATTAAATATTTCCCTCATCAATTCTCTAAATGTATCAATTTATCAAAATTCAAATCAAAATCTCTGCCAATGACATAAAATCAAAAATTTCTAATAAAATTTACACATAATTTATTTTTGATTTCCTCTTTTTGCTAGCAATTTTATTTTTCTATTCCTCTCTTTTCCAAATCAAAATGTTTTTTTTCTCTTGTGAGGCTGCTATTAAAATTCAATTTTCACATATCTATGCAAAAAAAAAAAAAAAAAAATAAAATCTAAAAATACAGACGTTTGCATGAAAATGTACAAAAAATGTGTGTGTGTGTGTTTGTAAATTAATCCTTTAACTTTAGCACTAGATATTTAAATAGTCATACAGGAGTATGAATGTTGAAAACGTCAAGGCAAACTAGAAAAATTTTATGTGTGTGTATATTGTGGGCATATGGCAGGCGATGTCGTGTTAAATAGGAAACAAAAATAAGTTCTAAAAATAAAAAATAAAAAATAAAAAAAAAATAGTCTATAAGTTGCTTAAAAATGGCGACCAATTTCCCATTTCCCCTTTGATATTAGCCAAGCGAAGCCGTAGCAGCACTAACGAATATCGACAAGTTTAAAACAAGCACTACTACTGTCGCAAACACACACAACGCCACTCACACACACACACACACACACACACGCAACACTCCTTCAAGACCACTTAAACAATTTAACACTCAGGATATAACTCAAATAAACTAGCGTTCTTCTACTTACACACACTTTTGCTTTTTTTGCTTGTCGTTGTTGCTGTACGAGTCAGTGGCAACATCATATGCACACATTTAAAATAAAATAAAATATTTCAAATGTTGGAAAATAAAAATAGAAGCTATTGCTTGTATAAATGGCGAACGACCTCAGGGACAATTTGTATAATCTGTTATCGAATCCAAGCAAAAGTAACAACTGCAGCAGCGTTTATTCGTACTGAGGGATTGTTAGTAATGGATATTGAATGGCTTGGAGATCTATGGCTTGCAAACACCTGTAATTCTGCATTAACTTTTTTCTTTAAGTTTAAATTTTTAACAACTCTATAAGAAGAAGAAGAATATCTTATATTCAAGGATGATTGTGAAGTGAAACTTCTTTGCGCTCATAAGGGCAAAATTTTAACGGATGAAACGAAAATGTGGCACGTTTTTGTTCCTAAATACATCTAATTCTGTTTTTACGCGAATTTGATTGAATGCGTTTCCAAATAAACATTTCATTCCGTTTTTACACGATTTGATTTGATTAAACGCGATCTAAAAATGTATGTATTTTTACCTGAAAAACGTTGTTTGCACTGAATTTGGAGGATTTTAAATTAAGCAAATAGTTGGCTGCACTATAAATCGTGTGGTATGAAAAGCAACACAGTCAGAAAAGAAGATTTTCCTTCTTTATTTCAAATAAATTTGGTTGAAAGAAATCGTGAATTATATAAGAGTCTTATGAGGACTGGAAGTCAATTTGTGACCAAAATCACTGAACCACCATCAGCAGCAGCTGTGCATGATTTCGAAAATATATCTAGCGATGAAAGTGATGTCGTACGTGAACGAATGGGATTATCTGAAAGTGATACTGATTAAAAAATAATTTAAGTTTTATGATTTTTGTGATTACTTTTCTAAATGAACTGTTTTTGCTATTGTTTTTTGTTTAAATAAAATAAGTGTGTAATAAATGTAATAAGTGTGCAACATGAATTTGAGTTTATCTTATTTTACCTGATATTTCATACGAGGAACCAATTCCCTCAGTTAATAAGCATACTCCATCTATTTGTACGCGTTTTCTTTTACGCGACTGTTCGAGGAACGTATCTATCGCGTTAAAATAGCATTAGGTGTACATGTTTAAGACGTATGACTAATAAGAATCAATATTAATCATACGCAGCCGTGCCGTGACAGAATTCAATTTCGTTTCATCATGATGGTGTTTCCTTGCTCATTTTCGTAAAAATACCGACCGATGCACAGTGGGGTGAATGGTAGAGAAAGTGGCGATTAATTCGTAAAACTCGTAATATTAAAATGTTGTTATTTTTTTATTGATGAGTATTAATAGATACATAAAAACCATAATTTAAAAAAAAATTTTGAAAAAAAAATTTTTAACTTTTTATGGGCTCTTTTGTATTTTGGAGAAAATTGTCTTATTTGACTATTTTTGCTGTAACTTTGGAATGAAAAACGATAAATTAGTAAATTAAATTGTAAATTAGAGCATACTTTAGGAGTCTTTAGAAAAATAATAAAAAAAGATAATAAAAACATCTTGTTTTTTTGCTTGGTTTTTTTCACATTGATTTTTAGCAACTCAAAAATCTTGCGCAAATAGGTATTCTGGGATTTGTTAGCTAAAATATTATATTTTAAGAGCATAAAAGCATTTTTTCCAGCACTCATCCGCAAAGTTGTTGAAACTCAATGTATATATCAAAAATACCACATTTTTGGAGACATTTAAGTTCTTTTTTTTTAACATTTCTAAAACATTTATCTAATCAAAAAATAATTTCTTAAATGCTAATGTACCTGAAGTTGACGGTTCCATTATAAAAGTTTTACTTATAAAAGTCCTAACAAAAACTATAATCACTTGGAATATAAAAATTTTCTCTTTTAATCAACAACAAAAATTATTGAACTTTGAACACACACTGCAACTAAAGTAAACGACCAAGAACTTTTATTTTTGCAGTTAGTGATGTCGAGTTTTATCTACTTTTATATGTTACGGTTTCGAAAGTTAAAGTTAATCTCCACTTTTGCGGGCTTTCACCCCATAGTGCGATGATGCCGCCTGACCACAAATCGCACCACACGGTCATTTTCTTTGGATGTAATGATTTTTCGAAGATTGTTTGTGGATTTTGTGAGCCCCTTATGCGTCAACTTTGTTTGTTTATATAAAGGCCTAGTTGGAAAGATGACTAAAGATGAATTTGTTGAAAAATGACTTATTTCCGTTCAGTTTTTTTTAATTAAAGTTTCATAATTAAAATTCTTTGTTCAAGAGTGTAGCGTTACATGGTTAAAATTTCCCAACTTTTTAAATAAATAAATGTCAAGGGATGATCGCTCGATTCTCGACATATCAATTTTTGGTTTTCTAACCATAAATTTGCCCATCCTTGAGTAGTGAAGACGATGATGTAGCTGCTTTTGAAAACATCTGTTCTGCTTTACTGTGCAAGTTGGATAATTAAATTAATGCTGTGCTTTCCCTAGTGTCTTGGAATATTTATTATGTCTTTTTGAATTAAAACACGTGGCGAAAAATGGCCTATACATACTCACCCAACTAAATTTCTTAAACTTTTTAATACAAATAACAGCAGTATTCACAAAAAATAAAGTAGACTTGATCAACACTTTAAAATAAATTTTCTATGAAATTTTTATCTTAAAGGACACTTGAAGTACACATTAATTTTTGTGAATACAGCAGTAAGTTTTTAAAAGTACACCGTCCTGTAAGAATATATCCACTGTGCTGGTGGCCAAATGGTTGGGCGGCAGGAAATCTATAATAATATTCTGTGTCTTAATGACAACATTTTTCCAAAAGATAAACACGCCTAATTACATTTTAAATGGTTTGAGATGAGCAATTACCACTGACGGTCTTACTCTGTTATCATCCGCAAGTTCAAACAAAAGTGTGGCGCTGTGCTAAACACCAGCATTTCATAGAAACATCCGAATGTCATAATAGTACGTGTATTGTAGGGTGTGCACGAGCAAAGATAAAGTGCCAATGATACAATAACATTGTCAGTCCTTAACGGTAAAAGTGTGTGTGTGTGTGTGTGTGTGTATGTGTGTGCGAAAAGTACGGGTGTACGTGTGTATGCCCACAGCTGTATTGTGGCTTGTGTTTAAGAGTTTAGATTTTGTTTGTTTGCTTCCCTGCAAGGACATTCATCTGAAACACAAACTGCTATTGTGTACAAAACCTGAACATACAAGTAACGAAGAAATTGTTAAATACGGCAGCAGCAAAGAAAAAAGAAGGAAAAAAAGAAACAGCAGCTAAAATACAAAATATGTATGCTTGAACTCGGAGCAAGTGGAAAAAGGCAAAAATATTGATTCGTGCAAAAAAAAAGAAAAAGTGGGATATTTGAAAAATGAAAACAAACGATAAAAATGTTGTATTGTATGCTAAACTTTCAAACAAGCTGAAGGACGCTGAAAACATTTATGAGTACGGATGTGTGTGTGTGTATTTAGTGGCGGTGTAGAAAAATATAAAATAAAATAAATAAATAAAAATATATAAGTAAGAAATAAATAAAGGTTGTATACAAAATTACTAAAACTACTTCAAGCTGTAACCATCAAACCAACCAACCAGTCGGACGTTGAGTTAAAGGTGAAAAACAATTTTACAAGGCAACAAAATAAAAAATAAAAACACATTTCAATCTCTTTGGCTTTTGTTTGTTTTGCCTTTTCTTCTTCGTCCTAACGTGGCGAAAGAATCCTTTTAATGCCAACCAAGAAGAATGGACAAAATGTTGAATATAAAATGAAAAGAGAAAACAAAAACTGAAGCCGGCCGCCGGAAGTGGAACCAACTGAAGACAAGTTGTATCAAAGGAAAAGCTTATGAAACAGTCCTTTTCATTCTTGTTGTTATTTTTTATTCTACTTTTTTTTTTAATTCATAATGATGGTTTTTGGTTTGTGTTCGTTGTAAATTGAATTGCTATTGAAAGTTGATCACAGTAAAAAGGCGTGTAATAAGAAAACTTAAATACCAAAAGGATTGCGTAAAACAAAGAAAAACTGTTTCCCTGAATTGAATCACACAATATTACTTTTCATCAAGTTGGCGATCTGTCTGTCTGTCTGGCATAAAAGTGATTTATTTATAACTTTAATTAAATTCAGTTCCTATTTGATAAATATTCATTCTATATTTTTCTTTAAACTTTGTTTGTTTTCCTTGAAATCTTTCATTGAGTTTTGAATCAAACTGTTTTCCTGTTTTCGTCTGTAAAAATCAGCAAAAGTTTTGCAAAAACACTCTATTACAGCACAATGTGGCTGTTGTAACTGTAACTCTTCATCCGTTATGACAGAAGGCATTCGTTTGTGTTACTACAACAGCCATAGTACGTGTGTTTGCAGCTGGTATTTGGGTCAAACTTGTCTCATTTGATGTTATCGCAAATTGAATATTTCAATTTCTTGTCAGAACTTGTATGAAGCAATGCCTCAACCAAATCTAATATGTTTTGAAAAGTTTATAAAATAAATGGAAAGTTTTTTTATAAAAAAATTAATAAATAATAATAAAATGCGATAGCTGTTTGATAACACCGTGACTTTATGAATTTCCCTCGCAGTAACTTTAAATGCAACACTGCAGCCGTCAAGCAAATTAAAACAAATTTATTATTTTTTACATGAATGTAAATTGTATTTGTAGAACTTTTTAATTTTATTATCAAGACAAGAATTCCTTTATTGGACTCCAGTTCATTTCTGCAAATTACTTTTTTATGAATTTTTATTTGAAAATATTCTAAAGATTCCAATCTTAATAAAAATAGCTTGAATTGAAAAAATTAAAGCACAAAATAATTTTTAAGATAGGAATTCCTCTATTGGACTCAAGTTTTCAAGAATTTTTATTTCAAAATATTCGTAATAAAAATAATTTGAATTTAATAAAAATTCATAAAAAATAATTTGCAGATTGCAGATTTGAACTTGAGTCCAATAAAGCAATTCTTATTTTAATAATTGTTTCTACTTAAAAAAATCACAGAAAACAAGGGATGACTTTTTTTAACTAACTCCAGAACTCAGTGTATGACCCCTACATATGCAGCGCGTGAACTTGTAAGGAGGCGATAGTATTGAGGAGACAGATAAAGAAAGATGAGAGGATAGACAATTTTTGTAGCTATTTGAACCTTTTTACTTCGCCGGCTATTTTTTTGCTACATGACCGACGAAGCAGGGTGGTGTTCCTTTGCTCTCCAGTACATGATAGTGTTCAATGACCAGCCTTCATCGCTGAAACAGGATGCCAACAACTAACACAACCATACACTAGTGCTGACTTAATAAATACGGTGAGAACTCTGCATCACAGATTTCAATGGTTAAGAAGTGGTGTACTGAGTCCGTTGTAATTGTGCCAGCACAAGTGGCCTTGCACGTTCAGGTCACCCAAAAGAGGTCATCAGGTCAAAAATCGTCCATGGAGTACATGGAAAAATAGTGGACGATCGGAGATCACGACGATGCACGAGTGGGCTACGAATACTTTCTAAATTTAGTCCCAGTGTGCGGCTATTCCCCCCCCCCCCCCCAACCTGAGTGGGCTACGAATATTTTCTAAATTTAGTCCCAGTGTGCGGCTATTTTTTCCCCCCCAAACCTGAAGAAATTACAGGCTGGTAAAAGATTTGAGGTTACAAGCGAAACAAACGCATATTTAAAGGGCCTGGAGAAATCCAGTTCTTTGGAAGATATCAAACAATTGGAAAATCGCTGGAGAGAAAAATATTGCTTTAATAGGATATTATATTGAAAAATAAAACGCTTAAGTTGATTAAAATATTTTCCTGAAGAAGTCACATAAAGAAGTGGCAGAATATTGAAATATAAATAATATTTTCTTGCTGAATTTAAAATCAGACTGAATGGAGTTCAAAACCAAATTTGAATTTAAAAACAAATTTAAACAATTCTTTTACAACTCTGATGGTTATGTGCACATGAAATAAATAAATAATTTTCAATACATATTAAATTCCTGTTTCAATAATAAAACAGCAACAAACATATAAATTGAATTGCTCATTTTTGTAATAAAAACCGGCAGGCAACAACCTTTTTGTGTGCTGCGGCTACTTTTTCTTGACATTAAAAAAAAAACAACAACAACAGAAGATGTCTTTATTCCAGTGTTCGAAAATATACAGTTTAGGTACGCAAACGATGTATTACGTTTGTAAAAAATAAAAAATAAAATAATAATAATAATTCATAATAATAAATAAATAAACAAATAAATAAATAAAAAAATAAATAAAAAGATCATAAAAAACTCATATATTTAAATATGTGTGTTGAGTTGGTTGTGTACGCTATTAACGTAGTGTGCAAAGTATACTATCATAACAAAATTCATTATTTCTGTACGTACAGTCAAAGCTCGGTATAACGAATGATATAATGTCAGACCTATTCGTTGTAGTGAAAAATTCGTTATATAGCGAAGATTTTTTTATGCTTACCTAATTTCATTTTAGTTGATTTTTAATGGTAATACTTTATTTATAAATATTTTCTGCATTTAGTGTTAATAAAATAGTTTTATATATAAATGAAATTTATTTGTTGGTGGTTAAGCAATGTCTATATGTATTTCATTGGTGCTTTACCAAATCGTCAGTAGACTTTAACCACAGTTTTGAAAAGTTAAAAAAAAAAAAAACAAATAAATTTCATTTATATATAGTAGTATTGTGACAACAATGTGTCAAATAAAAAGTTTTCAAAATAGTTTTATTCAATTTAATAACTAAACAGACATGAAAAAATTATTTAGAGATGTTTGTTTCTGAGTGATTTGCAAACATTTTTTGAATAGCTTATTCTTATAATTCTCTTAATACTAATGACTTCGAAAAATTAATATTATTGTGTTAACTCCATTGGATGCACTTTTCCAAACACTGACAACGCTGACAAGGATATACCTCTTTTGCACTCTTCTAAAATTTTAATATTTTTACTTAAAGAAACTCTTTTTCTATTGCCCATATTTGTTTGCTCTACCAAACTCAACTAAAATCCATTTAAAAACAAACCTCAATTCATACGTGAGAAAGAAGACATGTGTGAGAAAAATGAGATGATCACATGTATGGGTACACATAGAAAAAATAACGGTACTATAACGAATAATCTTGTTTTTTGACTTTGTTTATTTGTAATACATACATAAAAAAATGTTGCATTCATATATTCAACCATTCGTTATATTGAGCGTCAAAAATAAAAATATTCGTCAATATTAAAAAATTACCCATTCGTTAAAGTGAGTATTTGTTATTCCGAGCTTTGACTGTATTTTCTACAAAGGAACTGCTAAAAGTTATGTATTTTAATAGCCCAACATGCGGAACACTAAAGAACATTATACGAGAATATGGTATTTTTCGAACACTGATTTATGCGATCGATATTTTCATAAGTGTCCCACGAACAAATAAAAACATCTCTTGCACCCCTGATAAAAGAAGAAAAATTATGTATATACTCGTATATAAAATTCACACAATGTACACAACACGCATTTATTAAAAGTAAATAAAAACACACACACCCCTGCACACACACACAGACACACACCCACGCACCCACACAGTGTGGAATTCAGGTGAAAATAAGCGTTGTAAGGCAAAAGTACCGAAACTCAACGAAAACGTGTAAAAACTAAAATAAGAAATGAAGCTCAAATAGATGTATGAGGAACATTTTAAGGGCATTAGCAGACATTCATGCACACACAAAGGAACACCAATCTGCCTGCCATTCAACCTTTTGAGGACTTGTGAGTTGTACAATGTAGTAAGAGTGTGAGAATGAAAACATTTCTTTTGTTACCACGTGAATGTAGGAAATGTTGAACTGTAAAGAAATGGTTTGTTGTAAAATAAATGGTTTGAAGGGAAATTCTTACAATGGATTGGAGCTTTTGTTACACGGAACAGCTGATAAAAATGACGCAGATGTTGGCAATTTATATCAAATAAAAGGATTGAAATCGCTGTTACTCAATTTAACGATGAAGAAACTTAATAAAAAAAAAGTGATGACATGCAAATCTCCGTACGAAATACTCTCAAGAAATGAAATGTAGATTTCAGCTATTCATATATGTATAATGTTGCTTTAGAGATTGCATGGGTCCGTGTAAAGTTGATCAAATTTTTCGAAAATATTAAGAAAAGTTAGGGAAAAATATAGAGAGTGAACATTCGCAAACAATCAACCTAATGGAATTCTTTAATGTGACTAATTATAGAATGTTGAGCACTGATGTCTCTTTACCTAGAAATTATTTATACTTTTTATACACCTCGGCAAAAATCGTGTCATTCCGTGTGTAATTTCCACAATGTTATTATGCGATCCTATAAACTATATATATTCTGGGTCCTCATAGAGAAGTCGAATAAACGATATCCGTCAGCTCATCTGTCTGTACGTTAAATCGGCTTGTCGAAGCCCGTAGTAAATCTAGAGACTGCGGTCTTGAATAGAATGCTATTGAAAATCAGCAAAATCCAAAATAAACTTCCAGAGCTGGAAAATTTGAATTCATTTTTGCTATAAAAAGGTAATTAACTAAAACTATTTTATTGTATTTTGTTAATTAAACTTATTTTATACTTCAGCAAGAATTGAATTTGTATTAAAAATCGAAAAAAATCAAAAAAACACAAATCCAGGGTTGGACAATTGATTTTTTGGTAAATAAAAGTAAGCAGATAAGTTACTAAGATATGTTTTTTAATTAATTAAAATATTTTATATGTGCTAAAGGAAGAATTACATTTGCAATGAAAATCACAAAGAATATTCCAGGGTTGGAAAATTGAAACTTTTTTTGGTACATAAAAGTAATCAAATAAATGATTGATTTTTGGTAAATAAACAACCTGTTTTATACTTCAGGAAAACTTAAATTGGAATTAAAAATATAAAAATATTAAAAAGTCGTATCAAGTGTTGGCCAATTGAAACTTCTTTTAGTTTGTGCATAAAAGAAACAAACTGAAGCAATTTTTGTTATTATTGATATATTTGAAAAAATTTCATTGGTATTAGAGATCAGAAAAGTCAAATAGACAGCTTCAGAAATGAAAAATGTAATTGTTTTTAATAATAATGTATTACACACATTCACGACAGCGGGCTACCGACTACACGACTACAGAAATAGAATACTACATGTGTTTATATGGAAATCATTACTTGCACGATTACACGAAAGGTTGTTGTATGGCACATTTCGCAGGACTGCACGTCTGAGTGTGTTTTATTGGATGTTGTTACTTATCGTTCACTCTGGCCACAAGCTCAATTAAACAGATTGTTATTGGCCACTAGTCGGTACAGTTTTAAAATGAATTTTAATCAATATACCGACTATATTTTATACAAGTATTTAGTTGTGCAACTGCAGCCGCCAAATGTTAATTTATTTATTTTTTTTTAAATACTGCTGAACAATAGAAACATCTTTCATATTTCTATCTCATAATTTCTGTCTTATATAAAAATGTTTATCTATGGATATTTTGCATGTACTTGAACTCCTTAAGCAAACTTACTTTTCTCAAGTTAATTCCAATTTATATAAAACATGCTGCCATCTGACTGAAAAGTGATATGAGTACGAGTTCAAAAGGAGCACGGCTATAGTGTTGTATGGTTATGAGCTTCGCACGCTGCAGCTGTAGAAATTGCAAAGTACGAGTAGCTGCAAGACAATGAAGGAAAATCCAACGATATTAAACTTAATTGAATTTTGCCATTTTTTTTTTGTTTCTTCTTCTGTTTTAATGCCAGCGGTGGTGATGCAGCTTGTTGCTTCTCAAGGTTAAAGACGTTGAAATAAATTAATTAAAAAAATGTTAAACAGCTTTCTTTCCCTCTCTTGTTGTTGTCTGTTTTTATTGGCTGAATTTATTCATTTATTGTTTTATATATTTTTCTCTCAATATTTTTTATTATCTTATGCACATTTGTTTTCACAATGGAAATTGTTCATGCTAATAAACTAGAACAGAATTCATAAAAATAAAAGTCATAAATAGTAAAATATTTCTGTTCAAGTTAGGCGAGAAGTGCTTGTAGTGCGTGAATGAATTAGATGAGCAAATACTTGGCAAGTTTATTAAAAATAATTGAATGTTAGCGGATTACATGGGAAAGTTTTTCTGCAATACAGAATTCTCGAGCTTAAATAGTCAACTTAAATGTATAAATTGGGTTTGAGCCGAAAGCAATAATGGTAAGTACCTCTACGGGGAAAAGATCTGTGAAATTATGCAGCACGGAGGATTGCCGACACACTACTTAGCCCAACATCATTCTGCAGCTCTGGCTCTGGGAAATGGCGCATCTTTAAAAAAGGCCCATAAAAACCTTAAAGTTGACAGTTCAGAGTCTATGGAAGGAAACCCGTGTATGCTAAATGTGTGTGGCAATAAGAAAATAAAATTTCTGAACGTTCCAAAAAAAAAAATCCCGAATTTAAAAAGTCGTGCGTGTTATTTTTATACCCTCCAAAAAAGAATATGGAGTGTATATTCACTTTGTCATTCCGTTCGTAACGCAGCGAAATATCCATCTGAGATCCCATAAAGTATATTCTTGATCAGTGATGAAATCTAAGACGATCGGAGCATGTCCGTCCGTCCGTCCGTCTGTGGAAATCACGATTCAGTGCAAACGAAAAGAGTCAAACTCTTGAAATTTGGTATAAATATATCTTGAAGGATAGCACAGGTTAAGTTTGGTGATAGGCTAAATCGGGCGAGAGGGAAAAAAGTTCCCCTAAGAAGAACTAAACCAACCTCTAAAAAACAACATAATTTTTAAAGTATTTTTTTCAGTACTGATCCGTTCTGCTGGTTTGATGATTATTGAAAATATTCTTAATATTCCAATCTTAATACAAAAAAAATAAATAAAAAATCATTTGCAGTCATGCAGATTCGAACTTAAGCCCCTTGAAAAAATTAACAGTTTTTTTTAAATTTTGTTAGGCAAATCATATATTTTTATATTTAAGAAGGTCCAACGTGTTAAACTTGGAGCCATAAAATAAAAATAAAAATAATTGTTGGACCCCGCCCCCTTTAGTGGGCGTTATTATAAAAAAAAAATAGTGTGAAAATTTAACAAATTGTTTTACTTAAGCCTACATCCCGTAAAAATAACATTTTTAAGCTTTAATGACGAAACTGAGACGAAACCTGGTACTATTCTGCCCTACCCCTCCTCCTTTGCCCCCCCCCCCCCAATTACCCTATAAAAAAAATTGTTTAAATTTTGTATTTCATTATTCCAAACATGTATTTTTTTAAGTTTTATGGCAATGGTGAAGTGTCCCCCCTACGGCCCTTGCCAGAGAGACCCCGATAAAAAACAGCTTTAATACCCTCCAAAGAGAATTGGACCCCATAAAGTACATACATATATTCCTGATCAGTGATGATCAGGAATAGTCTAGCAATGCCCATACGTTCGTCTGTGGAAAACATGATATTGTCTATTTTTGAACTCCGCCCCCTTTAGTGGGCGTTGACGTACGATATTATATAAAGGAACTCTGTCCCACCAAGTTAAACATTTTAAATTTACTTACTAAATATATGGAGGCTATTTAAAATTCCACCCGGTCGAATATAACGTTTTTACTTCTTATTATTAATTTTGTTTCGGTCTATAAATAGATTTAGAATAAGCGCTTTTTTATACGAGTATATGAAAGTGGCACCACTAAAATGAGATGTTGACAATATAGCTGTAGCTAAATAATTAAGTAACTGACAACGGGGAGACGATTGTAGCCAACGGCTTTTGTAGTCGTGTGTTCGTGTAGCTTGCTGTCTCGAATGTGTTTAATGCATTAGGTGGCAACATTTTAATATCAGTAATAAAAAAACATTTTAAACATTTTCCTCTTGAAATAATTAGATGTTAAGGCGTCCATAAACGTTCATGTTCGCATGCATTCCGCATGGCTTAGCCTATAATTGCAACAAAATATTTAAATTGTAAGGATTTTTATTAGTATTTTTTATTTATTTATTAGTATTGTTGCTTTTTGGCATTAGTCAGTCAGCTGAAAACATTTCAATGTTTAGTTATGTGTAAAGAATACAAGATATTTCACATATTTTAGATATATTTACATACGAGCAGATACACATGTATTTACTATAACATAGTATGTGTGAATATGTTTGAAAATCTGTTATTGTGCTGTTGTGCAGAGATACTGTAGTCGCAACTATGCAAGTATCTGTTTGTTGATATGTAATCATGAATATAGATATACAGTAAAATCTAAAAAAAAAATCTATTTACCTTTTGTTTAATATGCTATTGTAATTGTTTTGTAGCTTTTCGACAACAATTTCTTTATCTGTGTCTGTTATTCTTCTACAGTTGTATGTGTCATTTAAAAGGCATTCATTGTTTGAGTATAAACTGTATGTTCTGCCGCTTCATATCGTGTTTGTATATCAGGGATCTTGTGTCTCTCTCTCCCTCTCCCTCTCACTCTGTGTCTTAACGTTATCGCCCCATTGCTACAGCTGCCTGCCGTCACAACTACTGATGCTGCTCGCCACCGCTGCTGCATATATTTCATAACTAAAAAAAAACATCATTACAATTGCACCACATCCGTTTCCGTTTTTTTCTTTTCTAAAGCAAAAAAAAAAACAAGAAAACAGCAAAATATTTAAATGGTTTTGTTCATTGTACTAGATGAACGCAAAATATAAACTCATGTACGATGCAGGTACTTTGGCTCATGTATATTAAGCAATTTAGATTGGGTGCTGCTGCTGTTGCTTTTTACTTGTTTCTTTTTCATGTTTTTTTTTTCATTTTGTTTACATTTGTGTATGCCACCATTACATGTAATTGACCTTGAAATATTTAAATATTTTTTTTTATTATTATTTTTGTTTTTTTTTTTTGGTCTTGTTTTTCGATTTGCTGCAAAGTTGAATATTTAATACCCTACAAACAATTTGAAATAATCGCTTATTGTTCATGATTTTCATTTAACGATTACACATTTTTATATTCCTCGAAAAGTTTTAATTTATTTGTAATAAATCTAAAAACAAAACTTCCAGTTAAATCAATAAAATGTTTAAACGAACATTAAAGTTGTAACAAGAACTCACTCAGTGATCACTTTTCTTTTTTATTTATGATATAGTATTCATTATTTTTCCATCTCCAATTGCAGTTGTAACATTATTATATGTGTAGTCCATTCCGAATTTTTGTGGATTAGCAGCAGTTGGGTCCAACTGTGTTTCTCTGTAATTCTCAAACGGTTTATATGAACATATATTTTTTTCTTTCTAAATAAAACACAAAAGGTCAGCATCAAATTACCGCATTCGATGTGTAACGAAATTTCAATACAATTTAAATGGAAACTTCGATCCATATCGAATGCCGTAATTTGCACCCGGTTTATAAAAATTTTAAGTTAATGGCATTTAGTTTTGAAATTGTACTTATTGCTGCAGTAATAAAAAAATAAAATTTTCCATAAATTTTTTGCAACTGAAAACTATAACAACTACAGGGTGGGCCAGATTTCAGTTTGTTTATATATATATATATATATATATATATATATACATATACATATATATATATATATATATATATATATATATATATATATATATACATATATGTATATATATTTTTTTTATTTTAATTTTTAATTTTGGATTATAAAATATAGTATTATTTTACATAGTCCAAAGACTTTTTTTCTTTCGTACAATTAGATTTCAAACTGCATAATTTTGTTTCAAATACAGGGTGGGCAAATTTCAGGTTAGGAAGTAAATTGGCTGCCAAAGGATGAAATGTCAGGAATTGAGATGTCATTCTTTGGCATTTATTTAGTAAAAAGTTGGGAAATTTTAACCATGGAAAACTACAGTCTTGAACAAAGAATTGAATTCTGAAAAATTTATTCTTTGAAAAGCTGAACAAAAACAAGGCATTTTCCAACAAAAGCATCTTTAGCGATGAGGCCCATTTTCAATTAGGAGGTTATATGAATAAAAAAAATTGTGGCATATGGGGCCCACAAAATCTAAAAATAGTCGAAAATCCATTACATCCAAAGAAAGTAAACGTATGGTGCTATTTGTGGTCCGGCGGCATCATCGGCCCGTACTTTTTCGAAAATCGGATAACGAAGTCACAGTGAAACCTATTTTTTGTGGCCACAATTGGCTAATGTTGACTTCAGTGGCCTTTGGATTCAACAAGATGGCACAACAAGCCACACAACCGGCCAAACAATTCAGTTATTGCATGGGAAATTTCCCGGTCGGGTAATTTTTTCATTTTGGCGATGTCAATTGGCTGCCACCTTGTTGTGATATAACGTCGCTGGATTATTTCTTTTGGGGCCATTTGAAAAACCGGTTTTACACAAACAAACAAAAAAAAAACTGAGGCTCTGAAAGGTAAAATTCGGCGCTGCTTTGACGATAAAAGCGAAGCCTTGTTGCAAAATGTATTTCAAAATTTTGTGAAAAGACCGGTCCTCTGCCGACGTGCTGGAGATGGACATTCAGCCGACATCATGTTCCATTATTAATTCCCATATTTCTACTTTACATTAATTTCAATAAAACTGAATTTGTGAAAAAGTGTATTTTTAAGCGAATTTACTTCTTAACCTCAAATTTTACCACACTTTCATAGCAGATTTTATATTATTGATCCGAAAATTTGAGTGCACACGTAGAAATTATTGATCTGGTTATTTTGTTTTTTACACTTTTATGTAAATAATTAACAGGAGCGGAGGGAGATTAAACAATTTTCTTTATTATTATCGTTAACTAAATTATGTTAATTGTATTTGAGAATTTTATTATTTGCGCTCTTATTCATAAAATTAGGAATATTTTGTATTAAAAATTTATCAATTAAAAAGTTGATAAATTTTTTAACACTAATTTGCAAAAGCCATAAAGGTAACAACAAGAATTTAAGCAAAGTAGTGATCCCGAGAAAATAATGAAAACTAGTTTTTTGATCCTCTAATAATTCCTGTAATACATTCAATTCATCCCCTGCAATATCGTGTAGTATTTATCCATTTACTTGCTACTCATAGTTATTTTATTAAAAAGCTGTTGTTTGTTTTTTTTTCATTTTTTTGTTAATGCAATTTGTTTTGGGCATTTCTGTTTTTTGCTTTCGTAAATTAATGTGCATATTATTTTCCGGCCGTTTAATGCCAAATGAAAATGCACCGGAAAGCCAAAATGAACTACAGAACAAGTTCATTTTAGATGAAAGAAATACAACTTAATTCGGTTGTTTATCTTGGCCGTAAATATTTACAGACATAAATAATAATTTTATTGCACATTTAATGGTTTTTGGTTGGCTGCTTTGAAAATATTTTGTGGTTGCTGTTCAATATCAATTAATAAATGATGCACACATATACACACACACACTTTTATTTACATACATATTTTATTTGTTATTTACAATTTTTAATCAACTTTAATAGTCATGTATGTGATATTATAAACAAAACACATTTTTATAGAAAACGTTTTATGAAAAACAAACCCCTCCTTTTAGATATTAAACTTGTCAAGTATTTAAAACTTAATAGCAAAACATTCGTTGCATGATACGAGCACCACAGCACAGCGGCAGGCAGAACACAATCATGATTTTGTTATTAGCCTATTTTTTTAAAAACTTTTTCATGTGAGATTGCAAATATTCTATTAATTGTAAACGAATGACCGTTTTTTTTTCGTTTAGTATGCAATAGTAAAACAAAATATTCACAGTTGCACAGTGGGGGATTTTGAAAAAAAAAAAAAAAATTAAAAGCCGGTGGTCTGACTAAAATAAAAATTCATATATCTTTTGTAAAATTGTTGCTGAATTCAAGTTGCGAGATTTTGTATTTTATAAGTAGGCGTAGCCATGCGACCTCATAGTGGGTTATAAAAAACTGAAATCTAATCTAAGGCGAGAATATTGATCTGATCAAAAGTATATTTTTTCAAGAATATTTTTATACCCAAGACCTAAAAGGCCTTCTATGTGCATGCCTTTATTTATTTACCTAAGTCGCTTCTCTGTTTTGTTAATACGGAAGTCAAATATTATCCGATTAGCAAAATTTTTTTTTGTAGACCAAAAATCGAATTTTTAATATTAAATTATTCAATTTTAATATTAAACATTCAATCAAAAGTTATGAACCGCTTTGCTTAAAATTAAAAAAAAGTAGTCTAGTTCTTTTTTTTGTAAAATAAAAGTGCGTTAAGTATTTTTATAAAAAAAGTGCAAAAATACTAACCCCATATGATTATAAAGGGTGTTTTTTTATGAAGTTTTTTTTTATACGAATCACTCTGTTGTCTGACAGCTGTTTTGACAGTTTAAAGTGACGTCTCTACTCAGTATTGTTTGGCAAATCATCATGAACAGGTTAACTCCAGAACAACGCTTCTAAATCGTGGAAATTTATTTTCAAAAACAGTGCTCAATTAAAAATGCTTATACGCTTTTTACCGCAAAATTCTCTTCAGTGATGAGGCGCATTTTTGGTTGAATGGATATGTCAACAAGCAAAATTGCCGTATTTGGAACAGAGATAATCCACACGCCGTTCAAGAATTACCAATGCATCCCGATAAATGTACTGTTTGGTGGGGTCTATGGGCTGGTGGAATCATCGGTCCTTATTTCTTTAAAAATGAGGAAGGACGACGCGTTACCGTGAATGGAAATCGATACAGAATCATGATCAATGAATTTTTGGTGCCAAAACTTCAAGATATGGATCTAAACGAAATGTGGTTTCAACAGGATGGTGCCACTTGTCATACTGCGGGCGAAACAATGGACTTATTGAAAGAAGATTTCAACGACAACATTATTTCGAGAAATTGACCGGTGAATTGGCCTCCGCGATCGTGTGATTGGACGCCACTCGATTATTTTTTATGGGGATACCTGAAATCATTGGTTTACGTGGATAAACCAGCAACGATTGACGCTTTGGAAACCAGTATTCAACGTGTCATTGCTGAAATACGCCCTCAAATGCTTGAAAAGGTGGTCGAAAATTGGACCTCCAGAATGACCTCTGTGCAAAATAGTCGTGGTGGTCATATGCCCGAAATTATATTTAAATGTTAAATGACAAGAAATTATCTACCAAATCAAAATTTTTATATGTACAAAAAAAAATCAGTGAGTGTTCGAACTCACGGGCGATGTGTTAACACCTTTTTGTTTATTTATTTTATATTAAACCCACAAAAAACAAAGAGAATGCAAAGCAACAGACAAATGTACATACATACATTGTTATGTTTGTACATAAGCTACATACGTTGCTGTCTTGCTATCTCATTTTTATATATGTACGTATAACCACGTCACTATTCTCTTTGCTATGCATAAGACAAAACCGAAGATCAACATAAAACACTTTTTTAATATTACTCCAAATTAATACTCCGAATTAAAACACTTAAATCTCCGCTCGCCGATATCGGATCGCCTTAATTTTTGGCCTAAACTCTTCGTCGAAACCCGCACTAGCGTTTTAATCCAAAAATTAATAAAATCGGCTATGAATTTCCGGAGAAAATCGCGTGGGAAAATTATATGAAAATCGCCCAATAATCACTTTCAATACCGACTGCCAAGCAACAACAACAAACAAAAAAACTCTTACACTTACACTTGCGTATGTATTGAAACTGATAGTTTACTGCCCTAGAGGCGCGCGTATAGATGTTAACACATCAAAAAAAAAAATCAAATAATAAAATAAACCTTAAAAATTAACATCCTGTAATATAATTTACTTTAAAAATAGCTGAATTTGGAATAGCTGAATTGAGTTTGTGAAAATTTTTACAGGCCATGAAAGTTAAATTTACAGGCCACACGTACTCGTTCTAAAGCAACAAAGAGAAATTTGAATTTCAAGAATGCATTCTGGAAACACACTTACAACAACAAAAATAAATATATTTGAATATCAGAATTTATAAATTAATTATTAAACACTTTCATTTTTCCAACTTATTAATTTTATTATTAAGATAAGAATTTTCTATGCAGACGCAAGTTTAAATCAGCAAATAACTTTTTTTTTAACAATTTTTCATAAGACAATAAATAAAATAATTTATATAAAATATTTAGAATATTTTTACGATCATAAAAAAATAAATTAATTAAAAAAATAAATTAATTAAAAAAAAGTACCGCCCCCGGGTGGGCTCGAACCACCAACCTTTCGGTTAACAGCCGAACGCGCTAGCCAATTGCGCCACGGAGGCAGATGTACATGTGTAAGCCAAGAACAGTACAAAGATGCAATAACTTTTTTCTTCTCAAGTATGTACTTTAAATTTTTAAATGAAAAATAAACAAATAGAAATTTCAAACAAATCTTTACAAAACAACTTATCTCAGAAGTTATTGTGCTGTTTGCCCCCACAACATATCCAACGTTCTAATCTGTGCAATAGCTGAACACTATAGCAGATACACAAACAAATAAAAATAGTTTCATGATCAAGAGCAATTTTATTTGCTATGAAAACAATTTATTGATTTCGTAAAAATCTGTTTGTAAAACTTTTACTCGCATGAAAATATTTCAGGAATTTTTGTTTTGCATTAATTGAATAGTGAAAAGAAAACACAAAATGTACTATTTAATTTATGAATTTTTTATGGTTTGGTGTTTTAGAAATACAATAAAAAGAGCTTTATTCGTTTAACTGGCGCACACACACACACACATACAAATTCACAATTCAAAAAAATAAATAAATAAAAAATAAAAATATTTCTATTGCTTTACAATTTGTGTGGAGTAATTAAATGTGTGTTGTTGTAGAATATCTTTTTCCATAAATAACACACATGTTGTTAAATTTAGATGTAAAAATTATTTTTCTAGTTTTTGTAAAATATAGATTTGAACAAAATTTAAAAATTTATGAAATTGTAAATTGGAAAGCTAACAATTTACCAGCGAAAAAAAAACTTTTAGAAATTTAGAAATTGCTGGTAGTGATTTGATAGTCTCGCAAGTGATTAGTGAGTGAGAATTATTTATTTATTGAAAGCAGAATAATAACAAAGTATGTTAATGAAGGAAAGATGTACTTTATTTATGTCATAACACAAATGTGGTAATGGCCACGCTCCCAGATTAATCTCAGCCGAGTAACAACTTACTTTCTTTCTTTATTTTTTATATATGACATATATATCTTTTATTTTGTTTACTTTTCTACAAAAAAAACCCCCCTTTCAAAGATTTTAACCCCTGCAGAGAAATACGCCTTCCTTCGTAGGTTTTTATATGAAAAGAGAATAGAACATAAACTAAGAAAAACTAACAAAGAAGATGAAAATAAAAAAGGTAAAATATGAATTAAAATTTTTATATTACAGGATATTAATTTTTTTCAATGGGCACTAAGTTCAAATCTGCGAAACTGCAAATTATTTTTTTATTTTATTTTTTTAATAAATTAATTTGTTCAAATTCTATTTATATTCAGAATGGAATATTAAGAATATATTTTTTTTGAACAATCATCACACCATCAGAAGGGATCAGTACTGTTTTCGAAGCCGCTACGCCATCTCATCAGCGTTCTTTATTCAGTTTTTCCACTTTTTGCCAGTGGTGCTACTTAGTAGGAATATCAACTATTTAATCAATGTTTTTAACGAAAATTGAATATGAGAATAAATTAAAATTTTTATTTTTATTTTATAAATTTTATTATTAACATAAGAATTTTGTATTCAGGCTAAAGTTTAAATCTTCAATCTGCAAATAATTTTCTTTTTATGAATTTATATAAACTTAGTTTATTTTACTTCTCTCTTAATAAAACAATTTTAATAAAAATTCCTAAAAAAAAATAATTTGCCAATTGCAGATTTGAACTCGAGTCTGAATCAAAAAATTCTTATCTTAAAAAAAATATTATAAATAAGTGTTACTTAAAACCCGCTCAAAGGCCACTTTGAATAATTTTTAAATTTTAGTTGAAAAAATATCAGCACGATTAAATAAAAAATTTACGATAAAATGCCAAATATGCCATTTCTTTGGAATATAAAAATTTTCCTAGGAGGATAAATCTGAAGAATATTCTGGATAAGGTGGTAGTTCGTAACCCATTTTATGAATTTTGCCATATTGACTGTCCACGTGAGCACTCGCGCATTGTCTTCAGCGCGCCATGACCAAAAATTTCACGCTCAATTATTCATGTAAAATGTGATGTATTCGCTCGATCACACGTATTTTCATGCTACGATCGTTCAATATTGTTCCATGAATTATATCGACGACTTTTCGCCTGATGACCTCTCTTCTGGGTGTTAGTGGGCGCCACTGGAAATCCACAAACGAATTTCAGCTCACAAATTTGAGGTTAGGAATAAAATTGTCTTACAAGCACACTTTCTCTTGACAAATTCAGTTTTATTGATATTTAATGTAAAGGAGAAATATGGGTATTAATAATGGAACATGATTTCGGGCAAATGTCTATCTCTAGCACGTTGCCAGACGTTCGCTCTTTTCACAAAATTTTGAAACACATTTTGCTACAAGACCTCGCTTATCTCGTCAATGTGGCACCGAATTTCATCTTTCAGAGAGTCAGTTGTTTGTGGCTTGTTCACGTAAGACCCGTCTTTCAAATAGCCCCGGAGAATATAATTCAGCGCCGTTAAATCACAAGAACGAGTCAAATCGGGATATTACGTGAACGGGAGATTATTCATGCAATAACTGAATTGTATTTTGCGGCGTGGCTTGTGGCGTCTTAGTGAAACTAAAGATCATTGATGTCAACATTAGCCAATTGTGGCCACAAAAAATCAGTTAAGGCGGTGACGGCGTTTTCTCGTTTTCGAAAAAATACGGCCGATGATGCCACCTGACCTCAAACCGCCCCATATGGTTACTTCAGATGTACTGGTTTTCCGAGGACTGTTTGTGGATTTTGTGAATCCCATATGCGACAATTTCTTCGTTTACACAAACGCCTAATTGAAAATGGGCCTCATCACTAGAGATGATTTTATTGAAAAAAAATGAGTTGTTTTCGGTCAGTTTTTTAAACAGACAATTCACAAACATTCGACGCAGCTAAAATTTCTTGTTCAAGAGCGTAGCCTTCCATGATTAAAATTCTCCAACTTTTTACTAAATAAATGTCAGAGGATGACAGCTCAGTTCTCGACATTTTATCATTTGGCAGTCAATTTACTCCCAAACATCAACTTTACCTCACCTTGTATAAAGAAATTAATATCACGGCTGCTGGATATCACAAATTATTTTATGAATTTTAAATACTTGACATCATTGGCATAACATACCCTAAATGCCGGTCGAAAATGTCACAAACTATTCAAAATTAATTTCAACCTACAATGAGGAATTTAAGCGAGAAGATAATTTGTTTATATATCATTGTCATTAACATAAATACATGTATGATTTTTGTACACAATAATGCTGGCTGGCAAGGTGTAGCCGTTTCACAATGGAAAATATTTCATTTCAAATAAAATTGAAATAAAGAAAAATAAAATGAAAATACCTGCAGAAGAGGTGGAAATGTGTAAAATTTTCAGTTTCTCCTGCCGCTGATTATAAACACATGAATGAATAAATAAATGATTGAACTGACTGCTGCTACAATTGTTTAAACAATTTCACTTGAAAATGAATTCTTTATATGATTTCAATTTTTGATTTTCTTAGTAATTAAAGCGCATTGAATTATATTCTTTTTGTTTCTTGCTGTCCCATTGCTTTTGCATTTTTATATTGCAGGTGGAATTGGTGGAATATATTAGCGTTAAGGGAGGGTGTCTTTAATCAATTATTGCTTACGAAATGTGCAGTGAAACGGAAAATTATAGTTGCAATTCAATTGTCTATGGTGCAAAATAATCTTTACTTTCATATAAAGACCATGAAATTTATTATAGGACTTAAAATCTGCTTTAAAATTATACGGTGTTGGTTTTTTGTTATACTTTCATATTGGTCTATTGCATTAAACACATTCACGACAGCAGACTACCGACTACATGACAACAGAAATAGAATACATGTGTGTACATATGGAAAAAGTAGCACGGACAACAACCTTTCGTGCAGCTGTGAAATTGATAACTTCCATATAAACACATGTACTGTATTTCTGTAGTCATGTGGTTGGTAGCCTGTAGTGTTAAATGCGTTTGGTGCATATGTCTCGAATAGCTGATGCGAAGTTTTGCTACTTTATCGTTACCATAATGGGATATTTCTTACGAATTTTGCAAATTATTAAAGGCCGACTTCCCTTAGTATAGTACAGCTATTTCTACTCCTATTTTCTACTCCTGTCCCCTCCATTCGAAAGTTAGCAAGTTACGGCAAAATGTATTGCAGGATTAGTCAGTGTTGCCTGTGTGCCGTTAAAAATAAATAAATAAAAAAAACAAAAATAATAAAATTGTGGTGGAAGTCAGAGGCGAAGTGTAAAAAAGTTTTGGAGCTATCAGAAATATCTTCACGAGGACATTAGATACTGTCTTATACGACTCTCGTATTAGATACGAACATACTTGGGCAAAATACTAAATACTTCTACTTCATGTTAGTAAAATAACGAGTGAGTTTTTAACAATTTCCTTTTTTTCAACACTATTTTTGGCGGAACAGCTGTTTACGTAAAACATGTTACGGCTAAACATGTTCAGTTTGGTCTATAATTTAAGCATGAATCGATTTAAGGTTGCCAAATATTTGTCAAAATATAAAATTCTCTGCTCTGACAGATCCAAACAATTTTGGCCACTAGTTAAGAATCTACTTATTTATTGCGTCTTATTTTGCAATCGCTCCCACTGTGCAATATCTTGAATGTTTTGAAACACATTCAGCAGTCCCATATATTTTGCATGTTTTCTAGCTTTTTTTTTCATTTAAATACACTAAAGCTTTTCCATTTTCACAAGTATTTGCAAAATAAAAATAAAACCTGAATGATTCTGTTTCTCTCCAGATAAACAAAAATTTATATAGATTTTTTTTTACTTTTTGCCTCAGAACTAAGAAAAACCAGATTTCTTGCTTTTCAATGGAAATTCAATATTTATTGTTTTAATAAAACAACAAAACTTATTAAGTTTTCATTGAAAGAAGTCGAATCTATTTTTATTTGAAACATGATTTTATTTATTTCTTTTTGTTGCTAATGACTGCGAAATAATTATTTTCGTTGTGGTTTCACTTGTTCAATGTAAAAGTACGAGATTAATGGACTGACTCTGTGTTTGTGTATGTGTGTGTGTGTGTGTGGTAGTGTGGGCTGAGAGTATTTGAAAATAATTTGTTTTACGAGTGCTGCTCGTGTACATTTCATGATAAAGTTTTGTTGTGTTAAAATTACTGCAAGTTTTTTAACTTTCACATACTATAAAGAAGTAGTTTAAAAATGTTAAATTTCCAGTAAATAAAAATGGCTTTGAATTAAAAGTGAATAAAAAATATATAATTGCAAGAAATCGAAATAAGTTTCCAAGAATAAAGAAACGTAGGAAATGATGAGAAAGTAAAGAAAGTTGTAATGGAGAGTCATCGAATCACTATTAGAGAACTTGCTGAGGATGTTGGCATATCGGTTGGCTTATGGCAACATCTCGGAAATTTTGGGTTATAAAGAATGTTGGGGCGGAGATCATTCCAAGATTGATGGATTTAGAAAAAAAAATATTTTTGTTTTGTTTGTCTATAACGCAATTTTTTTTTTGCTTCTAAACTTTGAGAACAGTGTTTTGCAATGATTGGGGAGATAAAAATCGAATTGCTGGGGTGATGTATCCTCCCAATACTATTATTCAAGGATGTAACAAAAAGTTCATGGACCAAATGACCGCATTCGATATCGACCGAAATTTTAATACAGGGGGCAAATTACGGCATTCAATAGCGATCGAAATTTGTATATAAATTATGTTGAAATATCGATTGATATCGAATGCGGTCATTTGAACGCAGTTTAAATGGAATTATCGATTGATATCGAATACCGTAAATTGCCTTTATATCAGAACTGCTTCGAGGATTAAAAAAACTACTGACACTAGGGTATTATACCTGAAGCTGACTACTTGGAATGAGCAAAGTAGAATAAATAAATCGTTTGTGAGAAAAACTATAAATTTTTAATTTAATTTAAAAATTAAAGTTCGTTACAAGTTATTTACATTAAAATGCAGGGTAATGGGTTGAGCTGATATCATAAAAAAACATTCACGTGTACCCAATTATAAAAAAATTCAAACCATAAAATGGAATAAAATTTCTGAAAATTGGACATGAAGGAAATAATCAAATGGCAACACCGGAATTACAGAAACAATTCTCGTATACTATTTCATAATAAAACTTTTATAAATAAAAACAGCTATCACATGCAACGAAGCAATCTGTGATATGCAAAAATTCAGATGAGTACTGATAATGAAATGTAGCGGCTTTCGAAAACAGCTGCTCTGCTCTGCTGTGTATGTTGGATAATAAATTGATGTTGGCTTTCTCTATCTTCTCATCTTTCCTACAATACTATTCCCTACCGCTTGCCTAGTTTCGGCACAATGCGCCGCATATGTAGGGATGATCTCATAAACGCTGGTCCTACTAAAAACAAGCGCTACGAAAAAAAGTCGATCAATTTTAATTGAAAATTCACCTTATTATTTGAACAGACGTCTTAGAGAGACAAACAGTCAAACAGGCGAACTCATTTAAAGCAAAAAAATTAAAAATAAGACAGCAATTTGGAAATGTACGAGTAACTTTGCAATAAAATAAAACGATCAATAAATTTTATTACGAAAGGGCTTTTAAATCGAAATCAACACAGAAAGCACTTTAACTTTGTTTCAACTTCTCTTCCATTAAAGTAGAAAAAACTTTTTGCAGGAAAAGTAAAATTTAAAAAAAAAACTGCTGCCGTATAACGTGCAAATCGTAACAATAAGAAAAACTATTAAATCTGTGCAAAGACACATCATGATGTGGCAACAAGTTAAGTAACATTTACCACAATACGCTCATTTCAACCAACAATAATAGCATGGCTAAGATGCTTGAAATACATACACAAACACATGAAATCCTGGCAAAGGATAAGAAATAGCTTATGCACAACTATTACAGCCAACATAAGGCGTTGCATTCGGAGGACAACGAGAAAACCAAATGTAGATGGGTAGAATCAGCAAAAAGCAAAGCCAAACTAAATAATTTTCAATGCCAAAAAGAAAGCAAAAATACACCGACGCATACACACAAGTGGTGAGTGAATTGCAATAAAAACCTCAAACCACATTCGCAGTTACTAAAGGAACTGGCATCATGATGTACCCGTACTTCTTTAAATTTGAACAGAACAACGAGAATCCATTCACGGCGATGATACCCTACATTTCTGCTCGGCTTCCTGTTGTTTAGGGGATTGCAAACGAGCCAGCCAAGGATGGATAAATATTAATTATTCAGCAATTGCACAGTGAACATTTTGTTGTTGGGAGAAAGGATATTTCACCCGCTTTTAAAACGCTTCGTTAAGGGGAAAAAGGGGAAATATGTTATATGGTATTACTAGAATTGGGTACAACTCGGCATGAACCTACTCGTATGATCAAAGGAGGGTAATATAAATGGGTTTGCTTATAGGCGTTTGTCTAAAACGATTTGGACCCCTAAATAAATCTTTCGAACTTGAAAGGGAAGGGTGTAAAGAGGTTTATGATGGATAGACTCAATATTATTGGTATATGTATGTTTAGGAGCTAAAAAGAGGTAAAAACTTAAATTGAGAAAAAATTTCCTCTGCACTCAATAGATCTTTTAAACCCTTAAATATATTACAAAGCCGCATTCTATTGTTTTGTAAAGATTGTGGAATATGTTTTATTAGGAGTAAAATTGTACTCCTTTCGGTACTTTTTTGTTAATGCTAAAGTACATATCTAGCTTCCGCTCAAAAGAAACTGAAATGTTAAAAAAGGGTAAATAGAGCAAAACAAAATAGCAAGAAAGTGGAACATTCTAAGTCGAAGTTAAATACATTGAACTGCATTAAAGTAGAACTTTAGAGACTAATTTGGTACCTTTGGAAAAATACTTATGAAAAAATATACTTTTCGAAAAAAGTACTTTAATTTTTTTTATATAATGAGCACTTTTTTGGAAAATGAACTTTCGTGAAATGGTGTTTTTTGAAATGGTACTTTATTAACGTCAAAGTTTTTGAAAGTATAATTTTAGAAATCGAGAAAGGTACTTTTTTAAATGAAATTTTTTTAAGAAACTACTTTTAACAAAAGGTACGAAAATGTATTTTAGTGCAAATTATTCTATTATAAAATATACTTTTTAAAAAAATATTTCTAAAAAAAAATATACTTATTTAAAAGGTCGTTATAGAAAACATAATTTTTTAACAAGTACCTTTTAAAAAAGAACGGTTATTTTTCGGAGAAAGAACTTTTTGAGAAAAAAACTTTTTGGAAAAAGTACATTTTAGAAGTAGGACTTTTTGGAAAAGATACTTTTTGGAAAATCATATTTTAGAAATAGGACTTTTTGGCAAAAGTACTTTTTGGCAAAAGTACTTTTTGGAAAAGGACTTTTTAGAATCAGGACTTTTTGCCAAAAGTATTTTTTGGCAAAAGTACTATTAGGAAAAGGAGTTTATGGAAAAAGTACTTTTTGGAAAAGGACTTTTTAGAAATAGGACTCTTTGCCAACTTTTTGGCAAAAGTACTTTTTGGCAAAGTACCCTTTGGAAAAAGTAGTTTTTGGAAAAAGTACTTTTATAAAAGTACTTTAAATAATGCATACAGAATAATTCAAATAATTTCAATAGCTTGTCCATGTAATAAATATCGATTTACATATTTGTTAAAAAAATAATATAAATATTAAATATCCTACTAATATAGTAATTACTAATAAAATTAAAAGGGGATGATCATGAAAGAAAATTAATTGTTCTATTAATTTGAGACAACTCAAATTAAGTCCAACTTTCACTAAAAACCCAAAAATGTTGGACAAACATTAATAGAAGTTTTAAACAAATGATATAATATATAATATTTATTTATTAATATTTTCGGCTGAAAATTCTGACTTGGGTAGAAAATGTTGTCGTTTTTGCGAAAATAAGGAAAAAAAATATAGTTCGCCTTAAGAAAACTTTCAAAATTAAGAAATATATGGTTTGAAGTATTTTAGGAGCACTTGCCTCTTACATAAAATAATTTACTTGACATATTTTCTCAGTTAATTTGTAACATATTTGCTTTTCTTGTCAATTTACAACATATTTACTTGCATTGACTCATCTTTACTCTTCAACCTGATACCAAAAAGTTCCAAGCCTCTTAGCTTATGCACAAACTAATTGAGAATTACATAGGAACAGCCTGTGCTATGCTCTTTCTTATATGTATAATTCTCGACATTATTTGGTAATGAACACAACACATATGCTATAAATCAAGATGAAATTTTACAAAAATTCAAAAATAACATCGCTTCACTTACTCTACCACAAAAGTTGTATCCATGCAAAGAAAAACTCGTACAGCATGAAAACAAAAACTTACCAAAATACGAGTACATGAACATGAAAAGGTTTTTATTTTATTTTTAAATTCACTGAAAGAATGAGGATTTCATAAATAGACAGTTACTGCAACATTCTGCTAAACTTGTGCACTTTGTAGTCTGAGTAAATTTGAACCGAATTTCTTCTTGTAGCTACAGAATGTTGGTTGAACATTTAATACAAACAACAAGATGCAAAAGAGGCAAGAAGATTCGAATGAACCAAAGAATACAAAACATTTAAGCAAAAGTTGTGATTTATTTTCGTGTGTGTTTTTTTATTTTTTTGAGAAATACGAGTATGAAAAAACGCTTTTTTGTTGAAGGATTTTTCAAGACATTCTTTGTTTTGTTTCATAGTATAAAATGAATAACAAAAAAAAAACAAGAAAAAAAGGGGGAAAAGTTACAAAATCCATGTTTTTACGGTAACGTTGGTTTATTTAACTGTAAATTTAAACACATATTCATATACGTTTCACATTGGCATACAAATAACGGTACATCACACATATGCATCAGCTTAGGCTTACATGCAACAGCTACACACACTCCTGCAGACATTTATTTGCAAATTTACAAATTTTCTTACAGATTGTATGTGGCTTAAAAGAACAACTAGCAAATGAAATATAATAAGTATATGAATAATAGTTTTAGATAAAATGCACAAAAAAGAAAGTAAAGAAAAGAAAAGATGTGAAAAGTAAGAAATTGTGGTTATTTGCTACAACATTCTTATGAAATGTGTCACACAAAATGTCATGTTCCGTTTGCATTTTTGGTTTTGTTTTTGCTTTTGGTCTCACTTGCAACTGTGTGCAAGTAATGACAGAAATCTAAAAGCATATGAACACATTTGAAGAAGGTCAAAGACGGCTATTACCATGCACATACATACATACATACATCCATTCCTGAATTGTTTACATGCTCTTTTCTTAAGCAGTATTAGGGGGTATGGCCACTTTTCGGCATTCGTGTCAAGATCAAATTCTAATCTAATAGCACAATAAAAATAATAATAATAAAAATAATAATATGAAAAAATTAATAAAAATATAAGTGTATAGACGTTTTAATAATTTATGTCTGTAATTTATTTTAGGGGAAGCTAAACCTGCCCCTTTTGCATTTTATTATGGTGAATTAATTTAGAAAATCATTTAAAGGGTTTATCCTTAAGAACACGCATTTTTTGAGAAAAGGATTTGGTAGTGGATATTAAAGAAGACATGTTCCGATTAAGTATGGAATATCAGTTACTATTTTCATGAATTTCCATGACAGGAATTGCATACGGAATTTCCTAACTTCGAATTCCAAATCATTTGTGAATTCACTCAGATATTGAAATGGAAATACGCTTCATTGCAGGGGATAACTTTTTTCGAAAAATTATCATTGGCTTCCCTTTTCTCTATTACCCGTTGAACGAATTGGCGTCGCTTTCCATGCTCAGTTGTTCAAGTAATTGTCATACGAGGGCTGTTTAGTAACTCCGTGAGATGTGAAAAAAATATTTCGGCAAAGAAGCGGCCTATTTAAGAACGATACATTTAGTCCAGCATTTTCATAATGTTTTTATTCCTTCGCAAAGATCTCAAAATAGGCGTTTGTATTGGTAACGACCTCTTCTTTCATCATCCAACGCCGGTAAATTAATGCTAACGTATTTAGCATTAAAATAACTTCAATAGTGGACGTCATACTGGAGATCATTGATCTATTCAATTTATGCTAATGATATACCAAAACAGAAAAATATATATTCCAGATGTGTACATATACTCGATGCATAATATTCAGGTATACCTCGATAGCCTATATATGCCTATAGTTAAATATTTTATTACTGATCATAATAAAATCTTTCTTTGGGAATCAAGAAGTTGCTTTAGATTTCTTCATTTCAAAAATTTCATAGAAATCGCAACATATAAAATTTTTTTAAGGAATATGATATAAAAAAAAAAAGAATTCAAATTGCCTTCCAACACATCAAAATAAAGATTTTTAATTTTTAAAGCACATATAATATATTAACTTGTTTATATAACTCCATTTACATTCGTGGCATGAGTCTCCTCCTTCTCTTCTAACTTTTTAATAACACTGATTTCATTTATTTCATAAAATATTTGTATAGTGTGTCCACAACTCATCATGCTTATTTACTTTCTTTTTATGTACGAGTGAACACACACGGCACTGGAGCCAATAAAGATATCTAAAAGATTATTTGAGTAACGGAGACATTTTCTTCCGTGTGTGTTGTATTACTTGTGCATGTGTGTGTGTGGGTTAGCCTGTACTTATATCCAAATGACTTTATGTCCTTCACAATCAAATGACATTAAAAATCAAATCCTTTTTTAAGGACATTTAATGTGTTTTTTATTTATTTATTCCTTTTTATGGTCTTGTGCGTATTCTTCTGTGTACGAGTGTATTTTCGCACAAAATGTAAAGCTACCACTCATTGCTACAGGCAGAGTGAGTGAGTATAAGCCTCTTGAAGTTAAGACACAAGTATTAACTGCCATTTAAGGCCAACTTTCTTAGCTTTCAGATTTTCTTCAGCGAAAGTAGAGTTTTTCCGGCAATTTTTTTCCTAGAGTACATAATAACATTACAGATATAATAAATAATTAAATTAAAGTAATATAAAAGATTAAATAACTGTTATTTCTAAGTGTATAGATTTTGTTGTTAGTTTTTAAGAAAGTCTAAAAGTACTTTGCTCGAAAATTTTAAAACTCATATCGTGTATATCTACACAAAAATATCTTTTAATTGAAGTATATTTTATTAATATTGGTGCCTGTTAAAGTACTTATAAGTGTACCACAAAAAATGTGAGGCTTATATAAAACAATTCCAAAAGTTCTAAGTCAATTTTCAAAATTCATTTACTTTTTTAAAGTGTAGTATGGCCTAAGCTTTTCGATAGATATCGATGTAGAAAATTTGCGAAATAATATTTTGTTACTTAAATTTTATCAAATTGATTTTATGAATTCGGTGTCTCCTTTTGGACTTGAAAGATAGAGTCGAGGGCAATAGCCGGGTATTGACCAAAGAGTTGTTGAAAAAATTTTAAATTTTCATTTAAATTTATTTGGGTTTGAAGTTAGCGAGAAATATTCACAAGCGCAAGCGTATCACATTTTTATTTTATAATAGCCGATTCATTTATCTAAATATCTTTATTCCAATGCTTCCGGAGAACGGGAAATTTCAATCACTAGATTTATATTATGTGAATAAATATATATAAACTGAAGCTATAATAAATTTTATTACTTCATATTAAAAAAAGAATAAACATTTCGGTCATCTAAATACATTTTTGTTTCTTTTTTCTGCCAATTTAATTTTTCCTGTTCATAAAAATCATTTAATCGAAGTACTTTCTCATAACTACCGATTCCAATCACAATAAAAACGAACTTAAACTCTTCTATTTTTATTTTATATCGTTATTTAATTTTAAGCATAAACTTTTTTATGACCCTGACAACAATAATGATTACAAACATAATCTGGCGTATATCAAAATACTTCAACTTTCTCATTCATTCAATAGTAAAAGTTGTATAAATGTCATACATTATTCGCCAATTTAACTAAAGAGCCTTTGATAAAATAAAAATTTAATTCAATGGTGCCATATCTTAAATAAAAATTAGATCGTTTGTATTTCCTTCTTGTTCCCATTCTCACTTGTTGTGAGTTTGTTTTGTTAAATAATTCACGTTGTAAAATAATTCACAGTGGTAAACATTGGCAATGCCGTATGTTATCAGTTTGTCAATTCACAATAGCAAATCAGAATTGGTTGTTTTTCATGGGAATAGCTATTCGCCATAATACAAGCCATGAAAGTGTGCATGATCTTGGAGGGACTTTGGCCCATATTTAACTCGGCATATTTTTCTTCACGCACGTAAATTTTTCTCGGCACAAAATTTCTTTATAGTGCTTTTTTATTAGACGTCTTTACATATTTTTGATTCTAAAGTTTGTAGCCCTCCAAATCATGCTGCTGTACACCCGGAGCTCACGGTTCTATCCTGCTGAGCCACAATGCATTAAGAGAATTTATTAGAAAAAAACGGCGCACAATGTTTTCTCTCTGTTATGAGATAATCTGTGTCATATTTGTTTAGTGATAAAATATATCCCCTTTCTCTTCCATAATTATTAAATGTAGCAAATACAACTATGAAATACATCACAACTTAATTTAAAAGTAACAAACGACTTCAAGCGTTGTAGTAAGATTCGTACAATTTCCATTTAATACTCAAACTATGTCCTCTGACATCTGCTGCAGGATGCTACAAAATTATATATTTAAACAAAAATAGGCAGCTAAAAGGCAGCATATAAAATAATATTAAAAAAAACTACACTTCAAATAATATGATTTCTAGTTTCATCCTAAAATACTTGAAATTGTATTTCTCTTAAGCATTAACATTTAAACCGCAATTGTTATTGATTTGATGCTAAAAATTTCGACGGGAAAAAATAAATAAAAAATAATCGTGACTAAAACCAAAAAAAAAAAAATAAAGCACTTAAAAATCCATTTATTTAAAAGGACTGAAGAGATTGAAAAACCTGAAATACGCAAAGAATACAGAAAATAATGCGAAAGCAAAAAGACTTGCAAGAAATCACATTTAATCACCTTGATTTGGGCTTATAGCTGCTGTTGTTTGCCAAATTGTGAATAACAAATACCTGACAGCAGCCAGTAATGCGAAACGACAACAGCAACAACATTATCAACAACATCAACATAATGAGGAAGAGTACATGGCACAACAAGTGGTATCCTTGATTTAACAAATTATCTAGAAACACACAACACATTTAAATCAATACAACTTAAGGGCAACGATGATGGAAACAGAAAACCCACTTGACCTGAGATTCGAAAATTTACGAAACCTCGCAAACACACAAAACAAAAAAACAGAATCAACAAAAATTTTCTCGGCAAGAGTTCGTGCATCTAAAGCATTTGAATGTACAGTCGCTATTTTCTCGAATAGACGAGCATTTTACGTACCTTTAAGTTACGCGCTATAAATAGTAGAGGATTTATTTTTAAATTTATTTACTATATCTGTATTATATGTCAGCATATTTTGCCAAATATTTTTTAAAAACTGGAAAAGTAAATCGATGAAAACTTATCACACCCTTGACGGTTTTAAAACGCTTGATTATATTGTTTCTTAATGCATTTTACTGCCTATTTCACAATGTCGAATGGATTCTTTCTTTCGTACAAAAATATTTTTGAATAAAACGAAATTTTTATAAACAAATTTTATTTCAAATGTAATTAACGAAAAAAATACTCTTTTGACGCCGTGAAATAAGCAGTTAGTTTTGTATGTCATTGTTTTAAACTTCTTTTAATGATATATTTTCTTTACAGGTAGGTTGAGTTCCGAGCAAGTTGCGTAATTCTAAAACTGGTAAGTCAAGGTGACAATTTTCAGCCGTATAAATCTATAAACACAAAATAGAAAGAATATTTAAAATGTATGCCAACCGCAGATTGAAAATATACCCATGAGTCAAAACTAAATTCGCCAGCTAACAAAGTGAATTTATGCATGAGTACTGATGATGAAAGTGTGGAGGCTTTCGAAAATAATACTGTTGGTTAATTCATTTGATGGCGATTTTCCACTGTTCTTTAAAATAGCAATCTTCATTGTAATTAATATAATAAATGAGATTTGTTTCTGAGACCACCGCAATTCGCAAAGAAAATTTTCAAAATTCCAAAATATCCTCTCTTCAGTATTTTCGCAGTATTAATTTCTATTCATTCTTGAAATTTCAATATTGTTATATAAAAAATTTTCAAATTTTTATTATTTATTTAATATTTCTTTACTCCTTTGGATGGCTTTTTTGCCCAGAGGGATGCGCAAAATATTGAAAAGATATGCTTAAAAAAATTATTAAAAATTATAAAAGTATAATATGTCGTTGCTCATATTGACTAATTTTATGTTATACTGAAATTTCTTTCTGTGTAATGAATCTATGCTTTACAGTTTTGTTGAAATTATTAAATTAATTTTTAATATGTAAAAGGCTTCTTAATCTTCTACTGCTAATATTTAATTAATGATTCTATTTTCTGCTTCCTAAATATAAAACTATAATAGAAACAAACAGATCATGTTCATACCCATGAGAAACACTTAAATGTGTAAATTTCTAGTTTATTTTGTAATTTAACACTTCCTGGTAAAATTATTAAAATTCATTTGGAAAATTTCGACACGAAATGCTAAAAGTTCCAGTTTAATACGTTTTATTTTCACATAAAACTTTTACCAACTTTTACCAATTTAAATAAACTAGTGGATGCGAAAGTTGTAGTCAATGTAAATTCATTTTTTTTGCTATTCCTTTACATTTTATTACATAAAATTAATAGGTTTTGAAAAGTTTAAATATGCCACTAACTGAGAGCAAAACAAAACATATTTTCATTAACATTTAGATGTTGTTTTAATTTGTCGTTGTTTTTTTTCTCTGCTAATTTCCATATCGTTGGCTAAAGTGTTTGCAAAAAATAGAAAATAATTCTAAACCGAAAATATGCAAATGATTATATCAACTTGTTTTGTAATTTGTTGTGCGATATCTAAAGTGAAACAAAATTAAACGAAAAAATTGTCTAAATAAATTTGTAAAAGATTTTTATGTTAATATTAACATAAAGTTTGTGTGTAATATTAACCGAGCTCGATTGGAATAAAGTAGAAAGTTTTATAATTAAAAATTTATGTAACAGAAGCATGACACGCACAAACATGTTCTATGGTACAAATATGCACACAGACACATTGAAAAGTCAGATACAATTACATACATGATTGTATCTGTACTTACAGTTGGCGAGAGAAAATTAAGACATTTGCTTTGTAATTTACTCTAATATAGTTTCTGTTTAAAAGTAAATTTATTTTAGATGAAGAGAGGCACGACAATTTCGCAAAAATTGCTGACTTCAGTAGCTTCTTATTGAGGGGAAAAAATGACAAATTTTATAACAAGCTAAATGGCAGTTATTTCAAAACTTCCAATTAAAGCCACTCAGATACAAAAATCCTGATGTGACATTATTTTGCTGAATGACATTCAATTCTTGAAAATATATTTATGACCCTTTCTTTTTTTGTTTTAAAACAATTCCATTAAGAGTTTAAGTTCAATAACAAAACTATTATTTAATATCTATAAAATGGTGAAAGAAAAGTTTTTATAGAAAAGTAGTAAAATTGAACAATTATAGTTTAAGTTTTTCTTTCCATTAAAAGTTGTTCAATTAAGATAATTTATAAATATTGTAAATTATCTTACAAGCTTGATTTGGTTATGTTACACACTGTGCCAGAAATCTTTTCTCCTAATAATTACAATTATTCGAAGAACGAGAAAAAAAGTTAATTAACTTAAGTACTAAAGAGGATTATTATTAGAATAATATGATCAAATAAAAACATATTTACATAAATACTCAAGCAAACATTGTCAAATATACCAGTATACTCGTATGTATATGTATTTGTGTGTGTTTGTGCTGTCGGTTTTATGTGTAAATGTTTGTACAGAAATGGCACAAAGTTGCCACAAAATACACATACTTCCATTGTATGTGTGTATATAAAGACACATACTTATTTATGCACATTCACATGTATGGATGTGTGTGCCTGTCGTCGATATACGTTTTGTTTTTATAGTCCCTTTGTTATTCTTGTTATACTCTTTTTCTGGCAGGTTTGTCGTTATTCGTACACCACGACGTATGAGCATTGTGCAGAGCGAATCATTTTAATTATTTAATACTCATACCCACCCGTTCGTATGTATATGAATGCTATTATTTTAGTGTACTCACATTCTCAAAGAGAGTAACTTGAAAGAAATGGCTAAATGTTTTATTAATTAAGAATTTTATTAATTAGCTGACTTGGTTATGCCTTTTGCAAGCTGTCTGTACTCAACTGTACTGGCGACTATAGGAGAATTTATTCTTTTATAACAAAGAATTATTTGTCGTCGATTAATATGAAAGCGTTATTATTCACGGAGGTTGACTAACATTACAATTCTATCTATTTATACATATTTTATACAAATTTGTGCTCCTTGTATCAGTACAATTGCTGTATTATTTCTCCTTAAAGACTTTACTATAGCGTCCGCAATCTAACGTTTTTTATTCAACTAGTGCTTATTTCGTGAATGGTAACACTTAGCTCATGTCTGATTTGACAGATAATTAATTTTATCCTTCCGCTGAACGAATATGGTTGACCATCCAATGCCTTTTCGCTTCGCTAAGTGGGCCTGCGATCGACTTGCAGAAGATGCCGATTTTGCCAAAAAAAATCATCTTTTCAGATGAAGCTCATTTTGATCTTGGCGGGTATGTAAACAAGCAAAATTGTCGCATTTGAGGCACAGAAAACCCGCACGCATACATTGAAAAGCTGACGCACCCAAAACGAGTCACTGTTTGGTGCGGATTTTGGTCCAGAGGCATAATTGGGCCATTTTTCTTCGAAAATGAGCAAGTAGTGGCCGTTACAGTCAATGGCGATCGTTATCGGGCCATGCAGTCATTTGAATGAAATTATTTTCCATTATTACCCGAAATTTGAGAAAATATTTAGTAGTTTTTTTATAGCATTTTCCAAAAAAAATTTTATTTGGCGGACCCTATAAAATTATGTTGTTTTTTTGTGGTCTAGAAAAGAATGCTTCCCAAGAATGATAAAATAAAGATTACGCCAACAAGCTGAAATAAAAATACTTTTCTGCGCATGATGGAACTCTGACGTCACTCTACATGTGTTCTGATTGGCTAACTATTATGTTATTATAAAAACTGAACAGTGGGGCAAATTGCAATTTTTCAAATTAAATTTGTTTGATAATAAACAATTTTAAAAAATTATTTTATTTTCCACTTTTTTTATTTGAAATTGTTAATTTATAGATATTTTATATAAATATTGAACCCAAGTGCTAATTATTTTTCTTTTTTCCCCATTCAAAACAAATATTATATAACACAAAACTTGCACTTTCTTAAATCCGATTTAGTTTGCTTTTTGGAAAACTCTCTGAGTAATTGTGTGAAGAGTTGCCAAATACAGCATAAAATATTAATTTTGTACGAGAAAGTATTAGTTTTGCATATAATAAACATTTGGCAATCTCTTCGAGGGAACAAATACGTCATCAAATGGTAAATCATGCGCAAGGCGTAATCTTTATTTTATCATTCTTGATGCTTCCTTTTTACACTTTTTAATGTCAAATGGCAATATTGTGATATTTTTTTAAATTTAATTTAGTATTATTTACGAAAATTAATATTTGTTTTAAATGCAATTTTTTAGTAAAGAAGTGGAAAAATTCTATATATGTTTTTCAGAAAAGAACACGCCATTAGCCTCGATTCACATAAAACGTTTTCCATTTCACAACACTGGGCTATCAGGTGTTAAATGTCAATTATCTCAAGCACTCTTTAATTAGCGAAACCTTGGACGTCTCAGGCTACCCGATACCTCAGCCGTTTTCCAGGTTAATATTTATGTGATTATTCGTCAAATCTGTTTGCAGTTTAGCACTTATAGATATTTGTGTGGCCGCCAAGTGGGGGGGCTCAAAAGGTTGAGAAATGGACTTATTGCTAATTTATTCTCTGGCTCAAATTAAAAGACAGGAGGGTTGGGTTCTAGGACTTGAAGGTTGCCAAGAGACCAAATGGCTGACGACAACGCAGTAGCAGGCTCGATCTTGGAAGAAGGAAATTCATAAAGTTATATTGATATCTTCTCAGTTGCGCTAAGAGGTGGGCGCAAAGAAAGGTGACGGCCAGCAGCTTCTAATATTTGAAAAGAAGTCGTTGGAAATACTGTTTGGTGTCATCACGGGGTCACTGTGTCATGGAGTGTATGACAGAACGTTTAGGGTTTTCTTATGATGGTCATGGCAGGAGCTTTTTTGACTAGGAAGAAGAGAATTAGTACAACATCTTCTCTTGGAGTGTCCCGGCTCTGCAGGAGTGCAGGCATAGACATCTAGATTGGCGTTTTCTGCTGGTTATGGACTGTCTGGGGAATTCTGAGGAACTGGCTTAACAGTGCTTCGTAGGAGTAGTGCGTTGGGCATCACAATGGGAAATATGGCCTTCGAGTGTTCTCACTAGCTTGCGAATAGATTTTTTTAATGTAATTTAACCTAGTGAAAGGTTCGTTATTTCCGATTATGAATCGTTTAACAACAGAACCTTACGGCTCATTATGGCGAATTTTTTTACCTGCCATTGAAGATTATGAACAGCGCTATCTATGATTTCTATAAGATTTTCCAACAAGATTGTGCCATGAGCCATACAATTCCACCGGATTTGGATTTATTGCAGAACAACTCATTTGATGTTTTTGCGATGTCAATAAGCAACAACAACAACAAAACTGTAAAGTGTTTGTGATATTTCAGTTGCAACATTTTGTTCATAGAAGATTTTTTGTTTATTATCATTTGATCACTTCACTGTCGTTCAGTGTTCATACTTCACGAGGAATTTATCGATGTAAAGTTTATCACATAATTATGCTTAAATACAAATTTGATTTTATGTATTGCAACAGAAAAAGCTTTTTATATACGAATATAAAAAATATCAACAAATAGTTATTCTAACTTTGGCTGAGATTTCATAAAACTTATTTATAATAAAGAAAACACAATTTTTCTGTGATCTATAGTATTTGGAAGTCACACATAACATTTGCCAAATTCAGCAAAAATTAAAGCACGAAACTACACTCTTTGCCAGTTTTGCTTGTGAAACTGCTGATGCCTGTTGGCTGTGCTAATATACTGACTCCATTGTTGGGTTCCGGAAATGTGCCAAAAACTTTTTTTCTCTCTCCGTACTTGTGTACGTTGGCAGTTTGGCAACAATTGTAATTCAGTTTCTCAACAATCATTGCCATAATGTTAATTTTTTCCCTTTCCTTTTCTTAAACTACGAATTTAGTAAAATATACTCGTAATAACAATAATAATAAAATTTGTAATAACAGTAGCGAACACAATGATTTAATGTACGACTACGAATAATGGACATTGTGGCAGAGCAAATCTGTATTACGTGAACCAAATAACTACACGAAAAATAGAAATAAATAAGGAACTCAACTTTGGGCTTATAAATTCCCATCTAAACGATTTTTGTGTATGCAAATAGTATTTGAAGGTATAAATGAAATTGGTCAATGTGATTTCTTATGCGTTCTGGTCTTTATTTGCTTTATTGGAAAGAAATATATGCATTTAGTTTGAAATACTGAAGTTGCTTCCGCTTTGCTGAGTAATTGTGAGGTATTTTAAATTAGGCAATACCAGACCTGGGCTGGCAACAATTTGTAAGCATTTGCAGAATAATATGCCTGAAAATTAAGTATCATCATGAACGAGTATTTGGGAATTGCTCAAAATGAAGTTTGAATTTGTTCTAGTTAAATATTTTTTTTTTGTTTCTTGCTTTTATATTGTAAAAAAGGAGCTCAATAATTTAACCGAGAGTGTGGAATAAAGAAAACAAATAAAACATTTAAATCGTTTAGGATAATGTTACGATTATTACTGGTACAACAGATTGGCATCAGCAAATTTGGCAGCCGAAATGTATGATGATGACGATGCCTTCATTGATGTTGAAAATATTTTGATGTCACGGATTTGAAATTGTTAATGTTTAGAAATTTAAAGCTTCTTTATACAACTTCATTTGGACAGTTTTATTTTTGAATTTGAATTAAATGTTACAAAGGATTTTTGTTAGTTCCCATAGTATTTGAATTAAATTATTTTTCGGTGTATAAGTGTTTCATTTTTGAACGTGATCTCCTTTTAAACTAGTACATTTACGAGTAGTCTAGTATTTTTCTAATTTTATTTTCTTCCAAATAATACATTTTCTCACGAGCCTCAAAATAGGTGTCACGACCACATTTCTTATTGCTAAGTCATTTCCTCAGGCTTGGAAGAAGAAAATAATCTTAGAGCTGCAGCTCAAAGTCCAACTTTGCCATACTGAGTACAAACGCGTGTACTGATAGCGACAAACATCTGTCATTTTCAGAAAATATCAATGCTAAGTTCAGTTGAACTGCGTACAGTTCCAGCCACGTCAAGTATTTTCATTCTGCGGCCGTCAAGTATTACTACATGATGACCCCTTTGGGGCGACATGAACGTATGGCGTCACTTGTGCTGGTATGACCACAACGGAACTCAGTAGCCATTGAAATTGATGGAACGGAACTCCCATATAATCTATTAATTCTTTCCTTGGCTTTAAATTAACTTAAATACACTTTTTATAATGACTTGCACTTTTTATAATGACTTGCACTTTTTATTATGACTTACACTTTTTACAATGACTTGCACTTTTTATAATGACTTGCACTTTTTATAATGACTTGCACTTTTTCTAAAGACTTGCACTTTTCATAATGACTTGCACTTTTTAGAATAACTTGCACTTTTTATAATGACTGGCACTTTTTATAATGACGCACTCTTTATAATGACTTGCACTTTTTATAATGACTTGCACTTTTTATAATGACTTGCACTTTTTATTATGACTTGCACTTTTCAAAATGACTTGCACTTGTTAAAATGACTTGCACTTTTTATAATGACTTGCACTTTTTATAATGACTTGCACTTTTTATAATGACTGGCACTTTTTATAATGACGCACTGTTTAAAATAAGTTGCGCTTTTTATAACGACTTGCACTTTTTATAATGACTTGCACTTTTTATAATGACTTGCACTTTTTACAATATCATTCATTTTTTATAATGACTTGCAGTTTTTATAATGAACTGAACAGTAAAATAAGTCATGCAACCATGTTAACGTTCCGACTTATCTCGCAAGTCCTGGACGATTAAAAAATAATTATTCTTATTAACAGCCTATAGGAATCCAATTAATCTACTGCTTAAAACTCTTTGCCACAAAATGTAATAATTCAACACTAAAAAAAATATATATATATATTCGTACATACATATATACATATACGTAAACGCCCACTGAGGGAGACGAGGTCCAAAAAAGGATTTTTCTGATTTTATGACTAAAAATTGAACGCTTTGGAGCTTGTTTGGATTGTATGGTGATTTCCACAGATCGTCTTAGATTTTTTTACTGATCAAGAATATATATTCTTTATGTTGGTCTTAGAAAGATATTTCGCTGTGTTACACACGGAATGACAAAGTGAATATACCCTCCAATTCTTTTTTGGAGGGTATAAAAACAAAAGCAATAAAAAACGCCAATTTTCAAATTCAACTAATATTTTTCAGCAGAACTCGTAAATTAAAAATTTTCAGTGATGCAATTTAAACCATTAACAGCAACATATTTTCGATATAGGAAAATCATATGGCAGACATTATTGATTGAAATCGCTTGACTTGAATTTTAATATTTTCTGTTTTACTTTAACACTAAATTTCATTTCACTTTTTTTTTTTTTTGCTAAATCCATTAACAATCTTTATCTGTGCATGGAATAAAATCAATAAATACAGCGAGAGAAAAAAACTATATTTTCAACAGCATTTCAAATGATTAATTACAACAACAAGAAATTAATAACAGCGGCCACAAGTATTATCAGCTCTGTCGGTCGTCAGTCATTCATATACGAGCATAATGTTTTTTACATACAAACAAACACTTGGCTAAGCCAGCAAACAAGTGCGTTCTGATAGAAAATTGAAAATGTTTTTTTTTTAATATCAATGACCGCCGTTGGCCAGGAATCGTCAGATGACGTCGTTGCAGATAGAAAATGGCTACAGAATTACATTGAAAATCAAATAATGACAAAAAATGGTTGACTGGGTGATGTGTTTACAAAAAGTTTTAGTTTCTGGACTAAAATGTGCGTCTAACGATTCACCCAAAAAGGGAATAGAAGTAAAATATGATGACGCATAGCTGATAAAGTGGATGATTAAAAAGAACAAGCAAGACGGAAAGAGATATAGAGAGGCAAAGTGTGTAACCTATAAGAATCACTAATTGATTAAAGTTATCAGGGAAGCAACCAACCATAAAAATATACAGAAATAATACAACCGATTATCTTTCATCGATGGCCAAGCAAATGGACACCGACCACAGTGTGTGTACGAGTGTACTGTACGGGCTATTGAAAATAGAAGAAAAAAAATATTAGCACACATTGAGCTCGTGGAACGGAAATTTGTTTGCTGACTATCATTTCTTAATAAATATTTAATATAAATAAACTGTTTATGGCTATCAAGTTTATGCTTCATTGAAATTCGCAGATATTATTTTCGTGTTCTTCAGATAAAATATACGGCGTTAAAGCTATTTTAAGAATAATATAACTGAAAATTGATTTTTCACAAAATTTATTTATTGGTTGTGGTTTAAATCAGGATGATAATGACTGCTTTACAATGGTTTTAATGACCGGCGATGCTTTGGTTTAAGATCTATTAACAAATAAATAGTTTTGAATAATAATTGAGGTTAGGTTTGCGTGCCAGTTTTGTGGCAGAATCAGTGTGTAAATTTGAGGTTAGGAAATAAAATACACCAATCTAAAGTAAAAATATGGGACTTAATACAGGACTATGATGTCGGGAAAATGTCTACTTCGACAGACGTTCGGTCTTTTAAAAAAAATTTGAAACCTATTTTGCAACAAGGTTGCGCTTAGCTCGTTAATGCAGTGCTGAATTTCAACTGTCAGAGCTACATCAACATATTTTTTCCATCAATATTCGCCTTGAAAATTGTGAACAATATTTCCATATTAAGCTCGTTTTAAATTATTAAAATATAAATTAAAATAACTAAAACAGCCAAATGAAATATAAGCAGGTCAAGTAAATATTAACACCCATCTTTTGTCCGCATCCATAACTTTCAATTTAATCATTTGCTGCTGTTTAACCAAACTTCCATTGTCTGTCAATTTCAAAAGAAAAAAACATTTCTTTTTTGTAAAAAAAAATTAAGTAAAATAAATGTCTATAGCATTTTCTCGAAATATGTGGCAAGAGCAATCCAATCTCTTGTATAAAATAAAACAACATTTTTTGGCCAACTAGAGGAACCGTCGTTATTTGGTTGTTGCCACCGTTTCGGTTGTTGTGTTGTTGGCTGTTTAAACAGGCCTAAAGGCACAAAAGCGCTTGTTCTATGATTAAAAATTACAAAACGGAAAATAAAATGAAATGAAAGAAAAATAGTTAAAGCAAAATTGCTGAATTATTCAAAAGTGTATGAGCGGGCAAATTCGATTGAATGACACCCTTCACCAATTTGCAATTCAACTGAATTTGCTGTCATAATTCCTATCAAAATTCAACGGAATTTGCTACCATAAAATACATATATCTATTTCTAATTGAACCTAAGGGAAATATTCTAATATATAAAATCATAGCCACAGTTTAGGAATTGGGAAATAATTTTTTTTAGAAAAAAAAACAACTTCAAACTTTTATGTAAACAATCTTATGATATGACAACACCGCGTAAAAGCTTATTTTTGCTAAAAGGTTCTTAATCGCCGTGTTCATTTTTAATATATATATTTTTTTAAATATATTTTTCCTTTAAAGGTACATTTCTTAAAAGGTACTTTTATTTTGTAACTTCTTAAAAAGTACTTTCTGCTAAGTGTACTTTCTGTAAAATACTATAATTTGATAAGTACTTCTTTAAAACTTATCAACTTTGCCTAAAGGAGTACAATTTATTAAAAAAGTACTTTTTAAAAGGTACTTTTTCTTAAGAAGTAGTTTGTCTTAAAAAAAAACTCTTAAAAGATAACTTTTCTTAAAAGATACTTCTTGCAAGGTACTTTTTCTGAAAAAGTACTTCTTAAAAGTTAATTATAAAATGCACCTTTTCTTAAAAATTACATCTTAAAATGTACTCTTTTTTGTAAAAAGTACTTTTCTCAAAATTATATATTAAAATATACTTTTTCTCAAAAAGTACTTCTTCAAATATATTTTTTCTTATAAAGCACTTTCTAAAATTGCCTTTTTCTAAAAGTTAGTTTTTTTAAGTACTTTTTGTTGGAAAGTACTTTTTGTGAAAAATTACTTGTGTTGGTTAAAAAGTATTTTTGGTTAAACAGTAATTTGTCTTAAGAAAAACTTTCAAAAGCAGCATTTTCTTAAAAATCACTTCCTACAAGTTGCCTTTTCTTAAAAGACATAGTTTGCTAATAAATACCATATTAGAGGTACTTTTTCTTTAAAAGTACTTCATTGAAGATACTTTTTGTTAAAAAGAACTTTATGTTACAAAGTACTTTATGTTAAAAAGTACTTTAGGTTGAAAAGTACTTTATGTTAAAAAGTACTTTAGGTTAAAAAGTACTTTTTGTTAAAAAGTAGATTTTGTTAAAAAGTACTTTATGTTACAAAGTACTTTTTGTTAAAAATTACATTTTGTTAAAAAGTACTTTGTGTTAAAAAGTAGATTTTGTTAAAAAGTACTTTATGTTACAAAGTACTTTATGTTAAAAAGTACTTTATGTTAAAAAGTACTTATGGTTAAAAAGTAATTTTTAGTTAAAAAGTACTTTTTAGTTAAAAAGTACTTTTTGTTAAAAAGTAGATTGTGTTATAAAGTACTTTATGTTAAAAAGTACATTTTGTTATAAAGTACTTTTTGTTAAAAAGTACTTTTCTTAAAAAGTACTTTTTCTAAAATAGTATTTCTTAAAAACAAACTTTTTTTTAAAAAGCACTTCCTACAAGGTGTCATTTCTTAAAACGTATATTTTGTCAAAAGGTACCCTCTTAAAAGTACTTTTTCCTTAAAAGTACTTTATTAAAATATGCTAAAAAGTACTTTGTCTTTATTAGTATTTCTTAAAAGGTACTATGTGTTACAATGTACTTTTTCTTAAAAGGTGCTTACTTATTGCTAAAAAGTACTTTGCTTTGATTTCATGTATTATGTTCCATAACTTGCATTTGTGTTTACTATCGGGTCACTTCCCTTTTAACAAATTCCACTACAATCGTGTAGTTTGTGTGATGTAGTTTAAAGATTTACTTAACTTTAATGAAAATGGTTCAAATAGGTGTGGAAAAATTTTGTTTTACTTTTAAATTTCTAATAACTTACAGATTTAGAGAGCATGAGAATATTAATTGTTGTTATTCTTAAACAAAATCCTACTAAATATAATTAAATTTTTATTGAAAAAACTTTATGCACTTAGAGAACAACATTAAGATAGCAACGGACATGACAAAATATTCAAACTCTCGCATGGGTATTGTTGTCTGGACTCTGCAAACGATTTTCAGCCACCTGTCAAATTTACGCTGTATGAAAAACATTTTCTTTGGGGCGTAACAAACACCAGCAAAGTCGACTAACAGCAGTAATCTTTGGCGTTGTAGGGAATATTAACGCCTAACAACCACCTGCCTGCCCATTCACTGTTTAAAAATTACACAAATCTCCTTACAAAAGCATATTCCATCCATCCATCTACAACTGGCACAGACTAGAGTACAGGCTTATCTGCATAAAATTAATTCACACCTTAATATTCTTTTTCTCCTGCAAAATTCATTACAAGGCGATGAAAAAACGATTTTTGTTCTGCAGAAAAAAGATAATGAGCCGGTGCTCGTCGGATTAATACTGAAAAGGGGTACTTGTGTTTTTCCAAGACGGTGTGAGTGCTATTTTTGTATTGTTAAATATTAATGAAAATGTAAATTAATGACAGAAATGTGCTAAACCAAAAAAAAAATGAACTAAATGATGAAAAAGAATGAAAATAAAATTACATGCTAGAAAGTTTTTTTTTTGTTTTAAGGAAAAACGTTGAAAATTGTGTGTCGAGACCATGAAATTCCAATGTCACGTTTCAAATTAAAGCCAATAAAAATTGGCAGAAATTTAAAAAAAAAACAAAATAAATGTTTAATGGAATTTTGGCAACAATTGTAAGAAAGAAACTTCCAATATTTTTGACAAGTAGGTCAATAATTAATGAAGAAGTGCAAAAGTGCATGTGGTGAAAATCATAAATCAGTTGTTCTAGACGTTAAGCTAATGGCCAAAGAAAAATATATGGAAAACAAAGAAATCGGACAAGGAAAGCAAACTAGAAAGAAAAGAAATTCTATTAGCATAATTGGTTGTTTAAGTCTTGCAGTAGCTGTTATATCGAAAAAGTGTTCCATCTTCTTTCCAGATTTATAAAATCATTTGAAGCGAACTGGCATCGTAGTCAGTTAAGTAATTGAAATATGTCCGTAAATGATTCATTACCTAAATAAGAAGACTTTTCTATTAAGTTTGAACTACCGGGCATAATTGTAGCCACAATGCTGCTGTTGAAAGCATGAGTCTTATTAAGTATACGAGGTCTGTTTAAAAAAATAGGGTACATTTTTAATCCAGATTATGCGCTATTGTTTGTAACGTATTAAATTCAAAAAGACCTGATATATATTAATCAACTTAAACAGCACAGCAGAATAGCTGTTTTCGAATGACGCTACAATTTCATTATCAGTACTTATGCGTAATTTTTTTCCTATTTTCGCTTATCAGATGGTTTTGTAGAATGTGATAACAGTTTTTCTTATGAAATAGTTTGCAAGAATTGTATCAATCCGTTGATAGTACACTTTAAATTCCTGTGTTGCCATTTGATTATTTTCATCAGATCCTATTTTCTGAATTTTTGTTTAATTTTTTCTTAAGTCAAACTTTTACAGCTTAAGTATTTTTATACTTAAGTACATGTGAACGTCGTTTCTTATTTATTAATTCATCAATTGCTATTTAGTTTCCTTCAAAGAAGCAACCTCATATATAATATGCTTGTGTCAGCGTTTTTTCCCGTCCGAAGTAATTCAGGTAAGAAATTACTCTTTAAATTTTATTGACATTTTGATCGGTTTCGAATATCGAACTTTTTACCCTGATATGCACTTTTTGAAAATCCTTGAGTTCTCTATGCAATTCTGTTTGTAAGTTTCCAGTTGTCGCAAAACGCAGTCCTTTAATCGTGATTACAGAAAAAATTGGTGGGGACCAAATCTTATAAATATCGTGCTTGAGGCGTAATTTTGGTGTTGTTTTTGACAACAAATTCAAAGGATTTTTGGTATAAATGGAGTAATTTAAGAAACAACTTTGCTGACACTCGCTTTCTATCGAAATATCTAAAAAATGCAGGACATAAGCCAACCGATATGGCTACATCCTTCCTTAATAGTGATTAGACAATTCTCTGTAACAATTTTCTTCACTTTCTTAGCATTTCCAGCGGATATTGATGAGCTGTGGCCAACAGGATGAGAGGCGTTAATCACATCTTTTGACTTCCTTTGAGAATCGTAAGCATGCTAAATAGCTGAAATTTTGAAGACAAGAGAATAATTAAATAACAAACACTAATCGAATGTAAATAGTGAGCGAAGAGCCCTCGTATATTTTTTAAAGCAATGACTATTAAATACAAGTGCTCTTAAAGCAGTCGAATTAATTGGCTTAAAAACTTTTCCTAATTAAATTTTCTTTATTTAAACATTTTAGATTATTTCTTTTTATTTTCTCTTTCGCCCACCGCTTCTGGTAGTTTTCTTTATTAATTATCACTGTCCTAATAAGTCAGATGAAGATGTGAATATTGCAAGTGACAGACGAGCATTTAAAAAATAATTCTTGGAATTTCATGGCAATAAAAAAAGTTGTGCTAAAAACATAAAACAAAGACGGTAAAGAGATTAAGGGTGTGCTGAATTAATGAAACGTTTCTTCTTTTTTATATAAATTGAAATTTTCAACTTAAATAACAGAAAAGTAAGTTTTGATTAAACTAAGAAGCAAAAAAAATTATGTTTATAGGTTTAGTATAAAAATTTCACAAAAATTTGTCTCTCAATATTTTCGCCCACAATTTTTATATTATAAATTAAAAAAATTAGTGATACTAGAATTCAAGTATCAAATGTTATATTCAACAGGAAAAAATCCTTAAACTCTTTTGTTAATAGAATTTTTTAACAACTTTCTTTTTGGCAACACTGTTTTTGGTAGCTCAGTTGTTTTTAGCAGCTCAACTGTTTTTGGCAGCTCAGTTGTTTTTAGCAGCTCAGCTGTTTTTAGCAGCTCAGCTGTTTTTAGCAGCTCAGCTGTTTGTAGCAGCTCAGCTGTTTTTAGCAGCTCAGCTGTTTTTGGCAGCTCAGCTGTTTTTAGCAGCTCAGCTGTTGTTAGCAGCTCAGCTGTTTTTAGCAGCTCAGCTGTTTTTAGCAGCTCAGCTGTTGTTAGCAGCTCAGCTGTTTTTGGCAGCTCAGTTGTTTTTAGCAGCTCAGCTGTTTTTAGCAGCTCAGCTGTTTTTAGCAGCTCAGCTGTTATTAGCAGCTCAGCTCTTTTTAGCAGCTCAGGTGTTTTTAGCAGCTCAGCTGTTTTTAGCAGCTCAGCTGTTTTTAGCAGCTCAGCTGTTTTTATCAGCTCAGCTGTTTTTAGCAGCTCAGCTGTTTTTAGCAGCTCAGCTGTTTTTAGCAGCTCAGCTGTTTTTGGCAGCTCAGCTGTTTTTGGCGGCTCAACTGTTTTCAAGTAACATGTTACTGTTAGACATGTTCCGTTTGGTCTATATTTTAACCTTGAATTGACATACAAACGAACTACTCTTTCAGACTATTGACTTTTTTAAATTAAAATTCACGCTCGTTTAAAAATATGTATAGTACACATCTTCCATTTTATGGGCGTGGCCCATTTCTGGTTGAATGGATACGAGAACAAGCATAATGGGCGTATTTCGTGTGAAGAGCAGCCATATGCTTTGGAAGAGCTGCCCATGCATCTCTAAAAATGCTTTATTTAGTGTGGATTATTGGGCGGTGGCATTATTTTGTTCACCGACGAAGGCAAGCACAGTTCTTTAGAATACTTTTTTCTTCCAAAATGAAAGAGATGAACTTGTCTAATATGTGGTTTCAACAACACGATGGCACATGAAACATAGAACCCGAAACAAAGACTCAATTGAGAAGCGACTTGGATTTATTTCACGTTTGGAGCTGTTTAATTGGCCGCCTAGATCGTACGATTTTATAACTTTAGACTATTTTTTGGGAGCTATGTTAGGGCTCATGTCTATAGAGACAAGGGTTAATCAAATTTGAAAGCTCTTAAAAATCACTTATCATGAACTGACAAAAAGTTCAGTACAATTGCAATTGTTGCAGTACAATTTCAATCCCATACAAATCAACTTCTGTCATTATTATTCGCTTGTTTAACTTCATGTTCCATAAGAACTTAAACGAATTTTTTTTAATACCTTCTTATTTATATAAACAGTAGGTCGGTCTTTCATTTGCTTAACAAACACTTAGAAGAAGATAAAAACTAACATTAACAGCATATTTAACTAGAAGTCTATTAATTTTATAAAGAATTTTTATTTTTAGAGAATTTTGTCTAAATCTCTGTTTTTATTTTCAACCACAAATGTCTCTTTTATATATTCTCAACAAACATATTTACAATCAAATACAAAACAAAAATGTCAAATAGTTAATTAAAATTCCACAAAACTCATTGCAAGGCCAGACAATCATCACGTTCCTTTTAAAATTCATACTAAAAATTGAGTTGAAAGCACTTCACATTTTCTGGGAAAAACGTAAAGGAATTTCTAACGTTCTTGTGATATTCAACGAGAACATTAAAGTCGAATGGCCTCTTTCATAAAATATTCTTAATATAAAGTTTAAAGTTCGAAATTGCTGTTATACACTTTGTTCACCTTAACAATGGTTTATTAAAAATTACATGAGTTTGTACGTTTTAATATTTAAATTTACTAGAATGCATTTGTTTACTACAAGATAAAAATATTTCCTTAAAATATTTATTCAAAAGATGCTGGATAAAGGATGCTGGATTTGAGGGTGTTTTTGCTATTTAGTCATATTGTCATAAAGACATCATGTTTTAGACCAGTTTAAAAAAGTTGCTGTGGTACTGCATAGAAAAATACTGCATAGAAAAAAATAATAGCACTCTTTCTGGTATCTTTTTGTTTTGTCCTAAAAGAGCTCTACGGATACAGGACGACGTGTAGTACATTTTACACCCCACTGGCAAAAATCTGTATATCAATACTAAGAATATAAAATTATTTTCATGCAAAAGAAAAAAGTTGTTTGAGAATTAAAAAAAAGCGGTGCTAAATATACTACCACGTCGTAAGTTAATCAATTTAACAGATTTTGTCATTCACTTTTGTGCTACTTATTGGTAAAGTCCTTTCTGTATATGAAACATGTACTCGTAAGTGTCAATTAATCGAATTATAATCAATAAGAGTAGTAAATTGATGGTGTTTCAAATAAATTTACAAAATAATTTCATCTGTTTTGAAAAGTTTAAATATATTTTATCTCACATATAAAATATTTTTAAGGTCAATTGTGGGTTTTTTACTGTGTGTGTGTGTGTGTGTGCTTATTTTGTTAAATTAATATTGAAGTTAATTTAAACGCAAACACAAAAACTGTTAAACGTGAAGCCAAAAGAAATGTCAGACAGGCAAATGTGCAAACTCAAGTAATATTTACAAGGTTACTTGTGCCAAGGCATTGTCTAATTTCAATGTATATGGCTTAAACTGTGGCAGAAAAGGGTTTATGAGAAGCTGTTAATACACACAAAATTACCCAGCAAACATTTGACACATACTTTAAATAAATATTTTATAAAAAGTTTTTCTGTACACTAGTCAGATTATTTTACTATATTTCCTTCTCTTCTAAAAGTGACTTCTATGAACCGTTCAGGCTTTTTTGCCATGCTTAATAGTCATCAATTGCTATTGAAAATGTTTGCCAGCAACATTTACAAGTAAATAAAATGTTTATATGTACATATTTGTTTGCACCCACACACTTGCCATCCGCCTTTTTAATAGCACATATGCAAGCAAGCAATTATTTATTACCAGGGCCTTATCACAATGAGGTTTTCTCGGTATCATTTACACATCCATAAAGGACATTTATATGAGAACACACACAAACACACACACACATATATCCGCATACATATAATGATGTATGTGGATCTGAGTACACAAGTGGGAGTGTACATATTCAACTGAAGTAATAATGAAAACATACAATTATACAAGATTTAAGTATAAATTACAAACACCCAATTTTATATATGAAGATGGTATTTGGCGAGCAGTAACGGGTGGATGTGAGTTCGAACACATTCAATAATGTCTGCAGTAGGATGACATTTTATTTATACGAGTAGCACATTGGATACGATGGTAGAATTATTTATGAAGCATTTTTGTATTGTGATTGTAAAATCTAGGAGCTATGAAAAGAATTTTGCAAAAAAAATTAGCTTTCGTTATAGATGTTACAGGATACTCTAGGGAATTTTCTATTACAGATTGTTTTTTACTTGAAATTATTGTGAAATATGTATGTATTAACGGCCATGTGTATGACAAAAATCTTTTATAAAATTAGCATAATAGTATTTTCACACTTAAAGTTAAAACCTTAGAGATGGGATAAAAATAAATTAAATCTTTTATTTTTTACCTGTTCATTGTTAATTGTTAATTAAATGAAAAACTCAACCGCAAGGAGTTTTAGATCTCAGAAGCAGGAGATAATTTTCCTTATATTCTATTTCGTTAGAAACATGTTCTCCAGAATACGAGAAGTCTTCTGGAAACTAACAATAATATATAATATCACACATACAAAGGATAACTCTCGAAAGAGGGAGAGAGAGAGAGAGAGAGAGCGAGAGGGAGAAAACGATCAGTGGAGTGGTTGCACATAAAAATAGTCACCAAAGAGGTCTGATATCGACTGAATTAAAGCTGATTTGCGATATTGCGAAAAATATATAAATCATTATAACAAATAAAAATTTATTTGCATACTTTTCAGTAAGAAACGTTGCATACGTACAGAGAATCTATTATAGAGATACAGTTATTACATACTCAGTGGCGAAAGTAATGATACTAAAAGATGCAAATTATTGTTGTCAAAATACTGCGGAGTTAATCAAACGAATAAAATTATCTCCAAATTTTTCTTCGAGAGCATAGCATATACTCTATATAAAGGGTGTTTTTTATGGAGTGGCACATCATAATAAAACAAGGAAACATATTTTTGTTATGAAATTTTTATTTGACATATTGTTGTCGCAATACTATTTTAAATTAAATTTATTTGTTGGTGGTCAAGCAATGTCTATATAACAGTTTGATTTAGATTTTATTTTTCATTTTTCCTTATATGTACATAAATACTTTTCTTGTTATCCAATGGATTTCTGATTTTATAAAGGTGTAAAAAAAAAATAATATAATAAAACAGATTCATATTTGTATGAGTTTCAAGGCCTATTATGCTTATTCTGCTGTGATTTTTGAAAATAGTTTGTAATGTACAAATTGTGAATTCTCAGATGGTTTTCATAAGATAAGAGGTGCATAAGATAAGAGGTTTTTAACTTTTCAAAACTGTGGTTAAAGTCTACTGATGATTTGGTAAAGCAGCAATGAAATGCATGTAGACATTGCTTGACCTCCGGGGGTTTGTTGAAAAGAAAATTTTATGAAATTTATGTTTAAATATTATTTCTGGCATGTGGCCGCTACGGCTGGCGCTTAGAAGGCGCAATCTGGCACAGTAATTTTGAACAACTAAAAAAATCTTTCATAAAGTTGAAGAACACAAGAGCACCTACTGAGACTGGCGACGAATTGATTGATTAGGATCATCTTTAATTCTTTCCCGTACAGCGGCTACAGCCTCTTCAGTGCGCAACTGTTCGACGTCTCACGGGATGTACATTAGCAGTAACAGTAAATGTGGTCCGAAAACGATCTATTGTTCTTCGAATTAGCCGCTCTGAAAGACGATTATGTACGCCATAAAATGGAAGAAGTGTGCGATGAGTTTCACGAATAGAAAAATTATTTTGATGAAAAATTTCAACAATTTAGACGCGTTGCTCTGGTGTTGTGAAACGCTTTACAATTTTAAAAACTTTAAATGGGCTTAGACTTTCTGTGCTGGGGACGAAAAATATATATGTCTTTGTAATGAGAAAAAGATATAAAATATATATGATAACTAATAAGAAACGTTGCATATCTACCAGGGATGTAATACAGAGACACAGTTATTGCATACCTAGTGAGAAAAGTAACGATATTAAAAGGTGGAAACTGCATAAATACTTGTAAAATCGTAGCCAACTTATTCAGCGATATAAATTCAGCAAAAAAAAAATAAAATAAAATTAAAAAATGGGGCGCATCTACAAACATATAAATTTATAACAGCTAGCAAAAAGATTAAAGTGTTTGTCTATTGTCTGGAAATTGTTTCAGACATACAAATACATATATTTCGTTACAATTTGTAATTTAAAATAGTTCCTGGTCTTCTCACAATGTTCTTGTCACAACAGCTTGAAAAGTTTATGAAAATCCTTGAATATAATATGCATGTTGCCAGAAATCTAAAGAAAAATATAAAAGCTAGTTGGATTAGACTGGGTCGTATACAAACAGACACTTGGACAAATGGAAATAAAGACACAATGATGGGCAAACATACAGATAGACAAACAGACAGACAGGCAGACGGATGGACTTAAACTTAAAAGGCACTTAAATAAAAACAAAAATGCTATAAAGACGACAACAAGACATTTACATAAATAAACAATATCATGCTAATATCATTCATTCCTTCCCTACATTCAGTCTTTCTCTGTTTGGTAATCCAAAAGAAAATAACAAAAAATAATATAAGAAATTAAATAAAATAGAAGAAATTAAGTTCCTACTATTTCGAAATGAAATTCTTGCCATATCGCAGTTAATGTTTGTGCAAGATACTCGTCGATGATTGTTTAAATGAAGGAATAGGAGATTTTTAATAAATTGGCAACACGAACTTAAAAGACTTACTTCAATCCCTGGAATATTGCAGCAAATGTTGGTTATGTGACACTCTCATTCCAGTGGAATGCGTTGGCAAGACTAAAGGATTAACTTGATATTTAATCGAATCATATTATTTATGAAGAGCTCATCAATTTTCACTTCATCTAAGAGGATATTCATTTGTTATATTAAATACAGATATGAAAATGTGAACACATATTTATAAAACTTTAATTTTAGGCAGGAAAGATTTTATAATTTTATCAGAATTTTAAACTGAAATAATCTAAAATAGTACAGAAATATTCTAAATAGTACAGAAATATTCTACTTCACTTAGAGTTGCTAGAATTTATATTTGATAAAGAAGTTTAAAAAAATATACGAGTATATGGTAGAGTTTATAAAAGAAAATTTCGTTTTTATTAGACGATTATTTGACATATTTCTATGGAAAATTTGTCAAATAAGGATTTACCAAACATGAATTTTTTTTTTTGTGAATTAGACTAATGGCGATTTCTTTTCTGAAAAAAAGTAACATTTTATCACTGTTTTCCTAAGAAACTACAACTGGGCGCATTTTTAAAATAAAACAAATTTTTCGTAATAGATGGTAGATTAATTTCTAATAAATTCACTAATTCGAAATGCCAAAATATTGCCATTTTTTTATTGAAAAGTGCAAAATATGTAGCATTCTTTTTTAGAAAAGAAATCAACATAATATTAAATAAAGTGCACTCAAATAAGGTCACCCTTTTAAAATGTAAAATGTTAATCATGACTATGAATATTATTACATTAAACAAAGTTACCTGGTGTTTATTTATTTTATGGCATTTTTATTAGAATAGAACATACACACACAAAGCCAAGTGCAGCCCTTTTGTTCAGAAAAGTGTACATCACTACTGTCTAGCATCTCGAATCATTAAAAAGTAATTCCTAAAAGCAATTTGATTCAAATAAAGAACGCAATAAAATAAACTTACGTTTGTTTTTTTATATAAAAAAATTAATAATTTGTCTACAACACAACAACAATTTTTAAGAAAGTTCACCAACTCTTGTTTAACATTTTTTTAAAACTCATTTTGGTTTTTTCATCACAATTCCATGAAATACCATCCCTTCCAAGCAGCATACCTTTTCATTATATTCCAGTAGGTTGAACAACTAAAAAATTGTGACACTCTTTAAGAATATTTCCGAAATGAGGTTGCATTAGTACTTTTGAATTGGCTCAAAACAATAAAGGCGGTCGTTAATGGTCAAGCAATGAATTTCAACAATTTAAAAGATAGCGAGCAAATAAAATGAACAACAACAACATCAGAAAATGGAACAATAAGTAAAACCTTTGGACAACAGTCATGAAAATAATAACACTTTTGTTAGAAAAAATAATCATAAAAATAAAATAGATGGAAAAAGCTGGATGTAACGGAAATATTCAAACACAACACTACACTGGCAGAAAAAAACTCAATAAATTAAAATTTTATCAACATTTTCGTTAAACAAAATAACGTTTTCATTAATTCTTAATTAATGCAACGTATCATATCTGCTAAGAAAAATGTTTTAATAAATGAAAATATATTGATTATTATTAAAATAAAATTTTTTGAATGCTTTTAGCCTAAAATATCAATAGCAAAATAAATCTGGAATAGGTATTTTTCATTAGGGCAAGTAGCCTCAGGTCAACTGTCGCTCTCATCTCCACAATTTATTTAACAAACAACAATCACTTCAATAGTATGAAAGTAGCCGAAAATGGAAATGTTAAATGTAACTTGCAAATTAAATTGTCATAATACGTTTACTGTAACTAAAATAAATTTAAGCAGTTCAATGGTCTCTTCCTGGCCACTCCCCATGACCACACAAAACTGCATACAACTCCTCCTTGTCATCCTTTATTTTTTTCTTAGTGCGTGTTTTTATTGTTGTCTTAAGTGTTAATCAGGTGTTAGGTGAAGCAGAATTTAATGTGTTCCTAGAGATAAAGGCAACCGCATTACATTTAATTGACTTAATTGTATCTAGTGTCTTTGTTGATTAGCTGGAATTGTTTGGGGACCAATGATTTTATGGCCTTAATCTATTTGTAATGTTTTCCCATGAAAGTAATAAAATAAGGAAAATAACTTATCTGTGAATTATGGCTCAGAAGTTGGACAATTGCAAAGTTAGTTGCAATGGGTACTCCGTCTGTGGCTCTGTCTACAAACATTGCAGTCTCCTATTTGATTCTGTGCCGTAATCAGGCGTTAGGAGTTCAACTAGTCTCATGAAATAAGTCCAAAAAGTAAATAGAATTTATAACAAAAATATCTTCATATACGACGTCTGTTCAAAAAAGCATGTTTAGTTTATCAGTAAGAGTCATAGAAATCAAGATATAAGTTTTATTTTTCGAAGAATAAATATAAATCAAAATATAACTTTTAATTTGTAAGGAAAAACTAAAAATCAAAAAATAACTTATTTCCTGTGCTATAAATATAATAAAAAGATTTTATTTTCTAAGAAATAAATAAAACTTAGGAAATAACTGGTAATTTTAATAAAACTTTAAAAAAATAAAAATGAATGCATCTAAAGGTAGTCTATATAACAAGGATTACTTTAGTGTACTGCTTGTGTACGTTGCACTTCTCGTTTAGTTTGTTTTTTTTCTTTCGTTTAAATATGGAAAATAATCATTATTTGCGATCCCTGGTATTGATTGGTGTCGTTTAGTTATGCATTCGTTAATAAGTCTTAAGAATCCAAACAAAGTTTGATAGAAAGAATTTTGGTTTTTGGAATAATATTCTTTGTTTTGAAATAATATTTATTAATTTTGACTGGTTTTATTTAAAAATATTGCTTTTAACTTTCAATATTTCTTCTATTAAATATGCATATTAAAGTTATTTCAGCTTCTTTTTCATATAGAAATTTTGTTTAGAAATAAGCTGCAACTTTTTTTTTACAAATTACCTCTAACAGAACGCAAAATGGGATATTTGACGCCTGTACAGAGGCCTCTAAAGTCATCATAACTGATATCAAACAGCGCAACACCACCCAAACCTTTTTGCTTGGCGTACTGAGCTTTTATGCCAGCAAAATCCGGGTCGTCAAAACTCATCCAGATGCCATGCTCGTTATTATCATCGGCTGGGCAAAAACCATAATTGCCATACTTACGCTCGATATCGACAACTTTACGTACTGGAGCTTTGGGCCCTCTGTAATCGCCATCAGTGGATAAAGTAATTTGTAAGCAAACTTCAGGCCAACTCAAAAGGCCCTCTTTTTTTGATTGAATTCCTGCCTCAGCTGGCCCCATTGTGCATGACACCACAGGTTGGCCAGTTAAGCCAGAATCGGTGCTGGTTTTCCAGGTGCGAGCGTAAGTGGCAATACCCAAATTTAGTTTATGCGCGGGGCAACCATTCGAAATCCAATGTTGAACTTGAAAATCTACTGTGTAGTGGGGTAAACGATTCTGTTCGTCTTTCAAATAAATAGGTGACGTATAGTCGGCTTCTTCGGGATTACGTTCGGGTGTCAGGAAATCGAAGGCAAACAGATTTATGTATTCGAATTGATGTTGAATTTTGGGAATATCGAAGTACCCTGGAAAAAATGAAATAATACTTATTTAATTGCACTTTCAGAAAATATCTACATTAAAGTCAATTTAAAATAAAAGTTATTCAAATAAGGGGATTTACCTATATGTTTCTGGTTTCGAGATGTAAAAATACCTGCCTTTTTCATAAAATTAATTTTTTTTTTGTCTTAGTGAGTAACCCCTCCATATTCGAAGCATTGTGTCAGAGTTAGGAAAATGTGGTAGTGGACGTCCGATTTGAACTTTCCCAATTTAAAAGTGGCAGAGGGGGCTCTTCCAGAAAATTTAAAATTTGTGTCTGTTTTTGTTTTAAATGAAACTGTACTAAAGGAAGAATTCCTTCGATATAGTGATTGTTTATGTTTGGAAAAAATAACTACCCTAAACATGAATCCCCTTTTTTTAATAATTCAGACTATATAATTTCTCATTAAAAAAAGTTAACAACAAATTGAGTTAAAAAATTCAAACCATCCAAATATTTAGTCAAAACTATATTTTTATTGTTTTATAGCAACGCGTGGGACGGAGATGAATTGAAAATGTTTAAAAACACGGCCAGAGTTCCTTTAAAACATTTCTGTGCCCAATTTCAAAACTCTATTTTGACAGGTTCACTCCGGGAAGGGCCGCGAGGGAGACATCTCAACTTTGTCGTAAAGACTTAATCAACTCATCTTCGTCATAATGACTTACACTTCTTTTAATGAGTTTCGCTTTTTACAATGACTTGCCCTTTTTACAATGACTTGCACTTGTTACAATGACTTGGACTTTTTACAATGACTTGCACTTTTTACAATGACTTGCACTTTTTATAATGATTTGCACTTTTTAGAAGGACATGCACTTTTTATAGTGACTTGCACTTTTTAGAAGCACTTCCACTTTTTAGAATGACTTGCACTATTTATAATGACTTGCACTTTTTATAATGACTTGCACTTTTTATAATGACTTGCACTTTTTTCAGTGACTTGCACTTTTTATATTGACTTTCACTTTTTACAATGACATGCACTTTTTACAATGACTTGCACTTTTTACAATGACTTGCACTTTTTACAATGACTTGCCGTTTTTACAATAACTTGCACTTTTTATAATGATTTGCACATTTTACAATGACTTGCCCTTTTTATAATGACTTGCACTTTTTACAATGACTTGCACTTTTTACGAAGGCTTGCACTTTTTACAATAGCTTGCACTTTTTAGAAGGACTTTCACTTTTTATATTGAATTAAACCAACCGTGTAACCATCTTAATATTCCGGTGAATCTCACAACTCGTGGACAATTAGAAAATAATTATTCTTGTTAACAGCCTTTAGGTATCCAATTAATCTGTCGCTTAAAACTCATTGCCACAACATATAATAATTCGACACTAAAATGAAAAAAATATATGTACATATACCCCACTGAAGGGGGTGGGGTCCAAAGATGAATTCTTCTGATTTTCTGGCTCCAAGTTCAACGCTTTAGACTTTCTTTCACATAAAGATATATTATTTGCTTAGCAAAATTAACAAAAAACTTTAAAAATTATAGAACTTCCTCTGCACCGTTTCAGACCATTTACAAACTTAATCTGTGCTATCACCCAAAATTTAACTATACCACATTTCAGGGGTCTAACACTTTTCGTATCGACTGTATCGTGATTTCTACAGACGGACGGACAACGCTAGATCATCTTAGACTTTATCATTGATCAAGAGTGTACATTATGGTGTCTTACAGGAATATTTAGCTGCGTTACACACGGATTGACAAAGTGAATATATCCTAAAATTCTTTTTTGGAGGGTATAAAAATGTTTTTAAGTCAACTGCCCAATCATTTTTTTTTTCGGTGTTGCTATGAATGAAATACATTTTTACTCACATGATGAATTAACATTCGGCAAGACAGTCAAGGTCAATGACAAGTTTGCAATTGTATACGCATGATTCAAATCATCCACAAATTCCGTAAACTGTTGCCTATGAAGTTCCGCCTCTGTGTCCACAATGAAATTGCCAGTAAATAACTTTTTGAAATTTTTCCAAACCGTACCGATCTTTGAATGAACTTTGCGCGGTTTGTTGCGTGGAAATTGAAATGCCAAATCCAAGCCATCAAAACCATTTACTTTCAGTAAATTAATAGAAGACATTATAAAGTTCTGATAGATCTGTTTGCCGCCCACCAGGAAATGTATATACTTGTTGGCATCTTCCGCATCCTGATCTTTGTCGCCACCCAAACTCAAATAAACTTTCAGATGTGGGTATTTAGACTTCATGGCTGTTATTTGGCGATAATGAAACATGTCTCTGTCCACATTCAGGCTCAAGATTTCATAATTACCAGTTGTAAGACCAGCATAGCCGTAAATAAGATGAGTACAAAACTGTAGAGCAGTTTCCAATTCATGTTGTGGCAATTGGGCGAAAGCTGCATAAACGGTTTTTTAACGTGTAAAATGAATTCATTCCTTTTTTTTTGTATTGTAAATATATTAAAGCCTCTTTACCTGGTCTTGTAGAGCTTTCCGCGTCGTAGTAGCACACAACTCGTTTATTTGTCTGCTGGCCACAAACGATTTGGGCACAATAAACAACAGCCAAAAAATGTATTAAAAGTTTTCTCATTTCTTCTTTAAAAATTGCAATAATAATTTGTTTTTGGTTGTGTTCGTAATGAATTATGAGCTGCAACTGAAATTTGCTCGCCGCTTCAGCGTAGAAATATGATTACGCAAGATCAGTTTAAAACGGGTTTCTTATCACTTTCGAGGCTGTTTATTATTATTTATTTCTGTTTTCTTTGTAAGATTAGAAATTTGTTTTGTTTTTTGCTTCCATTTCAGTAGAATAAAAAGTAATTTTACCCAACAAAACAATTAACAAAAATATCTCAGAAGTGTTACTTGAGCTTCAATTTACATTAAACGAAACAGTAAATGAAAATAAAAATAAAAACTCAAAATAAATTTTAATACACACTTTTAAAAAAACCACTGGGAAACATTTTGTGCCTTTTAAATTAAATGCTAGAAATCACTCCCATGCCTGCCATGAATTATACATGATCGTAGCGAGGGTGCAGTAAGGCTTATATATATATATATATATATATATATATATATATATATATATACATATATATATATATATATATATATATAAAAAGCTCCATCTGAGTGATCGTGAGCTCTTGAGATGTCATTTTGTGATTCTGAATAGTTTTTTTGCTTTTTGCAGGGTGTAGGTCATTAGAAGGTAAAAGTAGAAATAAAATTCTGTTGAGAGCTCAACGCATATGCTGTCTTTGCATAAGTGACGCTATGAGAACTACCTGCACAAGGGCATTATTGACTATGTCGTATACTCAACCTAAAAATTTCAAATTAGTTACAAAGCAGTTCTTTGAAAAAAAACCTACAATTGATGGGTGAAAAGATCGCAAAGTACAACATTCCACTGCATAAAATCGTATGGACGGCACGTATGGACTTCTGGACACTTTTCAATGTGTAAGAATATATGATTAACGATTAATCGCAAAGCAGCTCCTTCTCGGTCAAAATTAAGCTCTAAACACATAGACGACAGCAGACTTCACAACTTTTTTTTTTTAGGAGTAAGACCAGCACTCAGGGGATGACCCCTACATATGCAATGCATTGCGCCGGAACTGAAAACGAGGGGATAGTATTAAGGGGACAGATGAGGAAAGATGAGAAGATAGACAGTTTTTTTTGTAGCTATTTCAAGCTTTTACTTCGCCGGCTAATTTTTGCTACAGGCCGACGAAGGTGGGTGCTGTTACTCTGCTTTTTAGTACATGATAGTGTCAGTCGTTCTACTACTTCAGCCAACAGCACTTCACGGCTTCAAATGCTGCCAACCTCAAATGCTGCTATGAAGTCAGCTTCATAATTATTTTGAAGACAGCAACAACACAACAACAGGGATGCCGCATATATATTTATAATGAACAAAATTAAAAGTTATTGATAAAAAATGTAATAATATCACGAAAAACTATAAAACACATAAATATATTTCTATATTGTATATTTGTAATATTCTTTTGTGTTTAATATTAAAAAAAAGTTGTTCTTATTTTTCCAATTTATATAAATAATGACAACTCTATATTTGTTTAATGCTGGCCGTCAAAATAGAAAATAGCCTAAGTTGGCAGCAGCAGCAAATGCTGTTGTGCAGTCCTGCTGCTGTGCTGCCCTCAAAATAATCATTTTCATTTAAACACATGGATTTTATTTTTGACATATTGCTGCTTGCTGTCTGCTGTCGTCTATGTGTTTAGAGCTTAAGCGTCAGTAGTCAACTATTTTTTTAAAGTGCAGCTACACCACTGATCGTTTACTCTCTCTCTCGCGAGTTTTGCGTCGCACTCGCACTAGTTAATTACTACAGCTGAGATAACTGTATAGACAAGGCGAATTCACTACTAGGTGAACTCGATTTGCAACCCTGCAGAAAAATCTCACGAGCTGTCAAATAGAAAGAAATAAGAAAAATGGCGATACTGAAGAGTTTGACAGCCCGTGAGTTTTGCCTTGGTATCAGCTGATCGATATTTTCTGAATTAAGGCCACCTAGTAGTGAATTCGCCTTGTGTATAGATTTACGAATCCTCTGAAAAACTTTATGGTTAACTATTTTGCTACTTCTTATGTCAAGCAATAAGTCGAGTGCAGTCATTGTTGTTTATTAATTTTGATATCTTCTACAGTAAAGCTTAAGTTCTCAAGTAGCATAAGTATGTTTTTTAATTTTAATAGTTCTTGAATTTAGCTGCTCACGATCCTTTTATTAAAACGCGAGCTAATATGTGTTGACAAATTTAAAAGTTTTGTATGAAATGGTTAATTATGTTTGATATTTACTTTTCTTCAAGTGCATACACAAAAAGTGTTACTCAGCACTTTAAAACTAGTTTCACTATTTAAAAAAAATTTAATTGTATTTAATTTGCTATATCATAACATCGCAGGGTTATAGACTATTACCAAATTGTAGACAATTAATTCAATATTGAAATTTTGTGGAAGTCACGGCCAAGCAGTCTTGCAGTTCATAATAAAAGAAAAAATTACAAATCTAATGCCAGAAAAACTTGCTGGGTTGTGTGAAATTTTTAGAAAAAAAAATGATATAACGTCATGTTATGTAGCTTTGAATCGTTAATGATAATAACACTAGCCAGCAAAATTCCGATTTATTTGCAAAATGTAAAAAATACATTTTATATACTACTTACTTACAGCCAAAAAATGTGTACATGAATAAAAAGGATAAAAATTCACATTCTTATTTACTTTTACTTCCACAAAATTTTTATGATCATCCAGGTAAGAAAACACATACTCTACTCACTCAGGCAGTGCAAAATTATTATTTCACTAGATTTTAAAATTTTTGATTTTGAATAAAATCATATTCTATTCAATTATTTTTTATGTATTATATTATAATTAATTTAATAAGTCAGTAATGAAAATAGTAAGTTTTTAGTTATGTATTTCATAAAAAAATTTTATTAAAAAATTTAAAAATTTTTAATTTTGCACAAAGAAATTATTTCATATATTATTTTTTTTGTAAATAACTCCAAAACCCTTAAGCATACAAACAATAATGATGGCTGAAAGACATGCGATCTCAATTCATTGTGATTAGAATCAGTTTTTGTTCCTAGAGTTTAACGAACGACAGTTTGTGTTATTTGGATTCTCATATATGAATATGCTAGATATATTTTGTGGTACATTATAGCTATAATATCGTGAACCGATATAGGTAAAGCAGTTTTTTCTTAAAAGATATTTCAGTGTAGATAAGCATAATTTAAATATATACTGCCTATTTCTCATTGTCGAATGAATTCTTTCTTTCATACAAAATATATTTAAAACAAGAACAAAATTTTATAAATTGTTTTTGTTTCAAATGTATTTATACGAAAGAAAGAATTCATTCGGCAATTAGAAATAGGCAGATAGTTTATTTTAGTGTTATTTCAATATTATGTAGTAAATGCAATAGTACATATTCACACTTTTATAAATATTCTAAACGAACTTCACGGTCTTGTAGCAAAAATTAGCCGGCGAAGTAAAAGGTTGAAATAACTACAATAGCTTCTCATCTATCTTCAGCTGCCCTCTCAATACTATCACCTCCTTTTTAATTCAGGTGCAATGCACTGTGTTTGTAGAGAACATCCCCTGAGTGCTAGTTCGAATTTGTTAATATTGATTAATATTGTTTATTCTTTGTAAACTAGTGTAATTATTTCCTTTCTTAATTATTTTTTTAATTTTAATATCAATATTCATGTTTACAATACTTTCTGGCCTCTTTGATATGAATCAGTAATCAGTGTGTTTTATAATAATTAAATGACTGATTACACACGACGTATTTTACTAAAAGTGCTGTTGATTACAGATTCAAGCTAAATTTAAAACATGACGAATTTTCATTCGACTTACATATTCCCCAATTTCTAAGAAAAAGAAAACAAAAATTATAATAAAATGTGTGATATTCCGGCACTACCCAAATGATTTTTGAGAAAAGTATTGATAACATAAAAACATCAAGTTTAATTTACAGCACACTTTAACTAGTTTATCAATTATTTTCTATTTAAAAACTTTTTTAAATGCAGCTTATTTTATATTACACCAAATTATTATATGTAAATGGCCGTCTTGCCACTGCATGTTTATACACTTGATGTAAAATTCCCAAGCTGTCACTTATACTTGACAATATGGGAAATACTGGCCCCCGGCAAATCTTTAGAAAATCATCATTCTGCAAATCGTAAACAGCCACTCCACCCATTCCTTTTCCTTTGGCATATTCGGTTTTAATGCCAGCAAATTCAGGATCATCAAATGTTATCCATATGCCATGATTGTTGTTTCTATCAGCCGGATTGAAGGCATAATTGCCATATTTCTTGTCCACATCAACAACCTTTTGTACAACTCCCTTTGTCGCTAATTTAAGGCAAATTTCCGACCAACTTAGCACACCAGGTATTTTTGAAAATTTCCCAGGATCAGCTGCTCCATTTGTATTTTCGACTACTGGCCGACCAGATAAGCCAGAAAGTGTTGTTAGTTTCCAGGCTCGACCTGATGTGGATATGCCAAGATTTAGTTTATTTACCGGACAGCCATTGTGAATCCAATGCTCAACTTGAGAATTGATATTGTCGTGTGACACATGATTAGCGCCTTCTTTAAGATAAATAGAAGCACTGTAGTCGGCTTCTTGAGGATTTCTAATTGGAGTTACAAAGTCAAAAGCGAAAAGATTGATAAAATCAAAATTGCTATGTATTTTCAATACATCAAAGTACCCTGGAAAGAAGGTAAAATAGTTTTAAGTTTTTTTTATTTGTAAAAGAAAGTGAAAATGGAAAAATATAAATTGCATGTAAAGCATTTCTAATCCTTTTCTTAATAATTCACAATCAGCTGTATTTTATTTCTTTTTTTTTATCTTGGACCAGCACTCAGGGGATGACCCCTACATATGCAGTGCATTCCGCCGGAAATAGAAAGGAGGCGATAATATTGAGGGGACAGATGAAGAAAGATGGAAGATAGAGAATTTTTTGTAGCTGTTTCAACCTTTTTAACTTCGCCGGCTAATTTTTGCTACAGGGCCGACGAAGGTGGGTGCTGTTACTCTGCTTTTAGTACATGATAGTGTCAGTCGTTGCCAATTATGTTCAGTGACCAGTGACTATGCCTTTATCATTGAAACAGACTGGCAACACAACCATGCACTAATGCTGATCAGAATAATTCAACACAATATTTCATATGACTCAACGCGGGTTTGAACTCAGGACAATACGCTTCATAGTCTCGTGTTCTACTACTGCAGCCAACGTGAAATGTATGAAATAAAGTGTCCATGTTTTAGATAACAAGATGAAATACGCATGTGGTAAACGAATCTTCTTCATTTGCTTTGTGTCCCAAAAATATTAGATATTAAAAATCGAACAAAAAAAAACACCTAATAAGTGGTGCAAATAATATACACATGAGTACAGATAATGAAAGTGTAGCGATTTTCGAAAACAGCTGTTTTGGTCTACTGTGTAAATTAGAAAATTAAAACCTGATGTTGACATTCCTTTGAGTCTGGGAATATTTATCATGCCTTACTAAATTTAAAACAAATATTCGAATAATTGGCCTATAAATTTAGAAATAGATGATTTTCGATGAAAAAGCACTGGAACACAACACTTATTTCGATAAAACTATTTTAATATTTCCACCTGTTAGTGAACGCGATATCCATTCACAGTGCTTTAACAAAACAAAGTGAATAAATGACATATAATTTGACAGATGTAGCATCAACAAGTTGGCCGTTAGCAACTGCCAAAGCTTGGAAGTCCCTCCAGGAAAACCCTTTACATTAGCAGAACACTTCGCTAATAAGATCTTATGAAACCCAAATATGATGCTGGCTGTAGCACTCAAAAAACACTTCTCCCACACATACAATACATTTCAGAAATTAATTAAAAACAATCTACGGCTTTTCATCAGACTTCTTCCTATCCGCTAATGATAATTTCGTCGAAGTAGCCGAAATCTAGTTTCCCACATAGTACTCACATGACGAATTAACATTTGGCAACACCGTCATCGCTAACTCCAAATTTGCCTTTAGGAATGACATCTTCATATTACTAACAAATTTCGTATACTGAAGTTTGTGCATGTCAGCATGAGCGTCAATAATTTCGTCGCCATTAAACAATTTCTTCACTCTTTCCAATACTTCGCCAATCCCGGTATTCACTTTGCGAGGCCTATTGCTGGGAAAGGGAAAAGCCAAATCCAAACCATCGAAATGATTGACTTTCAAAAATGTTCTAACATTTTCAATAAAACGTTGTTGTATTCGACTACCAGCTTCTAAAAATTGTAAATATTGTGCTGTTAATGCCATTTTCTCACCGCCCAAACTTAAGAATATTTTTAAATGTGGAAATTTAATTTTTAAATCACTGGGCTTTGGATGCAAATTGAATCGGCGTATTTCGTAGGTGTATGGCAGAATTTGGGCATAACTGTACACCAGATGGGTACAATTCGGAAGGGCTTTCATAAGATGTTTTCCAAAATTGAAAGGATAATCTGGAATCAAGAAGACTTTAGCGATTTAAGAATTTGTCATAGCTTTTCTCTTTACCTTGATAACGAGTATCAACTGCATCGTAATAGCATACCAGACGTTTTGACTGGCCTTGGCTCTTTGCCACATGAGAGTGGTATAAAAGTCCCAAAATTACCACAATGAAAAATTTCATTTCATGCAAGTGCAAAATATACGAGGTGTACTTTAGAAAGATTTCAATGCAACTGAATAAATTGCTTTTTTTAAGAATTAAAATTAATATTCTTTCAGTAAATGTATTTTTATTATTACTCACATTGTGGCTTAATATTATAAATAATATCTAAAGTATATTTTTAAAGCAGGCAAAAGAAATGAAAAATGTAGTCAATAACTGATTATGGAAATGACATAATTTTTTTTATATTCTATTATGGTTTCCTTTTACCTCGATTATCGTGTTATCCAGTGATTCTCTACTTTCGAAGTGTACTTCATTTCAATTTGCTAAATGTCCTATTTTTTTAACTGATTTCCATTCTAATTTTATATTATTATACAAGAATATTTATTTTGTAATTCGAGTTTATTAAATTAAGAATGCCGATGAGATGTTGCAGCAGCTTCGACATCGGTACTGATCCTTTCTGATGATTATAAAAAATATTCTAAATACTCTACTCTATTTAGAAATAAGTAAGAATGTTATACTCGACCAGGTCGAATCTTATGTGGTTTTCTTTTCTATAAAATAGTGCAACATTTTGTGCACTTTTTATATAAAAATGGCACTATTATATAATTTTAAAATACGGAATTTATTAGAAAATAAACTGCCATCCCTTAGGAATATTAATTTGTGTCTTAAAACTCCGCCTAATTGCAAATTTTAAGAAATAAGGTGAAACAATGTTGCACGTTTTTTCAGAAAAGAAAACACCATTAAATTCCCTCCAAATATTTAGCAAATAAAATTTTGTTTGATTGGCTGCGGGAGGTGCCGTGGGGGAAACATTTCACCTTTGCCATAAAACACTAAAAAGGAAATTTTTTGGTGCTATGAAGTGTAAAAAAATTTTTTTTAATAGGGTCATTTAGGGGCACAGATAGGTTGTGGGAGCGTACGGCAGAGCAAGATCGATGTCCAAAAATGGATGTTTCTGATTTTTTGGCTACAAGTTCAACGCTTTGGATCTACTTTGACATAAAAATATATCATTTGCTTAACATAATTAGAAAAAACTTTAAAAATTATGTTGTTTTTTTTAGAGGTTGGTTTAGTTCTACTTAGGGGAAGTTTTTTCCCTCTGGCCCGATTCATGCCGTTTACGAACTTGACTGCAGAATTTATTTATAACAAGTTTCAAGTGTCTCGCTGGCTCTCTTCGTTTGGACTGAATCGTGATTTGCGCAGACGGATGGACGGACACGGCTAGATCGTATTAAATCTCATCAATGATCAAGAATGTATATATACTTTATGGGGTCTTAGAGTGATATTTCGCTGGCATTTTACATGGAATGGTGAATACACTCTCCAAATCTTTTTTAAAGGGTATACAGATCGAATTTAATACGAGGGTGGGCCAATAAGTCCTGGACTTTTTGAATACTTCACTCTAATGTAAAAAACGGAATTTCATACGAGGGTGGGTCGAAATTATGTTTTTCCATTTTTTTTACCAAAACGCACTGACTGTAGTCTGCTATCAACGGCTGCCAAACACAAAAACAAATTTAGACATGAGTCAACTGACAGTTGCCTTTTGATAGGAAATCCAAAATGTCACGAACTTGTTGACTCTCCCTCATACAAATTTTAAAATAAAAATTTTTTTCCGTCTAGCAGACTTAAATTCTTAATTTAATAAGTTCGAATAATAAAATACACATTCGTGTTATAAAGAAATAATATTAGTATCGTTATTAGTTTTTATATATTGTGACAAAAGTAGACACTCCAGCACATATGAATTCCAAAATATTTTTTTTTAAAGGGTAGACGTATCAGCTGCTGTCTCATTGAATAGCCACATGCGAATATATTGAATAAAACTTGGCAAAAAATAGAAACCCTATGAGAGACTTATTTGCCCCATGATCTGCATGCAGGTGTTGTCAACACACAAAAGAACACCTAAAGCTAAAATATCTCATCGGTATATTATTGTCATCGTTATTTAATTTAATTTTACACTCTTTGTTTCCTTAACAAAAGACAGACAGACAACTACAGGCAAAAAAAACGGCACATTGTTTAAATGAAAAAGAAAAAAAAATAAAGCTTATTGTTTCTTTAAAATAATATACGAACACTCATACTTGCCCGTGAATGTGTGCACGCATACGCATATAATATGTGTTGCAAATATGTACATATTTATGCGAGCACAATAGAGTGAGAAAATGTGCTTGGGGAAGGAAAAGCACTCATAAGAAGGTGCTTAAATTTTTGTACTTACACATTAGGGAGGGCCGTTTTATAAAATATATAAATTAAAAATCCGAAATGACGGAGAGATGTGCTCTGCAAAATGCTTCAATGTTGCCAATTAAGGCTTTTTTCAATATATTAGAAATTATTAACAATATTAAGGTTTAAACTTTTTTCATAATTTTAAATCATATATTTGAATAGACTTACATAAATACAAAGTCTGTGCAAAAATTAAGATAAACTTTCAAATTTCATTCGCTTAGCTATTTGATACCTTCCAAAAAAGAATTGGAGGCTATATTCACATCATCATTCCGTGGGTAACGCAGCTAAATAAGACCCTGTAAAGTGTATATATTCTTGATCAGTGATGAAATCTAAGACGATCTATCCATGTCCATTTGTCAGTCTGTGGAAATCACGACACAGTCCAAATGAAAAGATGCATTTTGAAGGATAGCACAGATCAAGATCGTAAATAGGGTGAATAGGTACGAAGGTGGAAAAATTCCCTTTTCCTTTTTGTAATTTGTCCAGTTTTTTTTTGTAATTTATTAAGCAAATGATATATTTTTGCCAAACAAGGTCCTCCATACATCAAAAAATAATGAAAATGATGACAATCACTATTACAGAAGTTGCTGAGGATATCAACCTGTCGGTTGGCTCGTAAAATGATTTTTGTTTTTTTTTTTTTGAAATTTTGAGTATCAAGTGTGTGACAAAATTGCTGAATATTGACAAAAAAAAATCAAGGCCGTAATCATGCGTCACCAGATTCGACCCTCAGTGATATTTCCTGTTTCCAATATCGAACTGGGCCAAGAAGAAGATAAAAATCAAATCTCTGAGACCCGGGTTTCCCAACTATTCGATTTTATACAAAACGTTTTCATATGATGATTTGCCAAGTTTAATAACGTTGGGTAAAGGAACAAATATTTGGGACTAAAACATATTTTCGGGTTATATGGGCGGGGTGCGATGGGCGTGGCAGATTTCCATTAAACTTTCCAAATATTTCAGCTTTATAATACTGATAACTTGTGCCAAGTTTCGTAACTTTTGGTGAAGTAACAAACATTTGTGGATATTTCTAGCATGAGGCAACAGGAGCAGAGGGAGCTTTCGACTTATATTTTCAGTAGCAAGATCAGTAGTATATATACATATATGTATATATACTTATATATATATATATATATATATATATATACATATATGTATATATATGTACATATATTTATATATATATATATATACAATATATATATATATATATATATATATATATATATATATATGTATATATATATATATATATATATATATATATATATATATATATATATATATATATATATATATATTGTATTTGTATTTGTATGTTGAAATACTTTACAAAGTAAATTTGCAAAGTATTTGGTGCACAGATGCCGACGGAGTGACTTAGACTATATGCCGGCGATGTTATTAACCCGTATTTTCTTCCGTTACTGTGACTGACTGTACACGACCTATGCCTTCACATAGGAAGTAGCAACGTAGTTAACCACGGAATATTCCTCAGAAGAACTGTAAAACTATACAGTTATCTGAGGTGTTGAAATTAACTAGTGCGAGTGAGACGCAAAACTCTCGAAAAAGAGTAAACAATCAGTGGTCTGGCTGCACTTAAAAAATAATTGCCAACGAGGCTTGATGTTAACTGACTCAGAGCTGCTTTGCGACTGATATATATATATATATATATATATATATATATATATATATATTTAATGATTTCTAACAAAACATTCCTATATATCCCTAAATATTATATTAATTCGATATTTTTGGGTTAAATCGTATTTTTTTTATTGCTTAAAAGCGAAGAATTCTTTAATACCGATTAATCGATAAACGACATTTATCACATTTTTATGATCTTTATGACGATTTTAAAAATTTCCCACTAAATGCCTACCCTAGTACAAACACATGCACACATACATGCATGAATGTGCTTGTGTTAAAAAGTCTGTTCATGCATGCATTTGTAAAGAATGAGTTTGAGTTTTATAAATGGTGACAACATGATGTTTGAACAATAACATGTGGTATATTTTCTAAAGTTTCTCTTATGTTAAATTCTTCTTTTTATTACAACTTTTTTTACATTTTTGTTGCCTTTTTATGCCAGAGTATGATCACAAACGCTTAAACAATAAACTTTTGTTTGCATAAACATTTAATGCTTTTTGGTGTTTATATAAATTATTATTATTATTTTTTGTTAAGGATACAAGAAAAGTCATTATTATATCTTTGCCTCATGCCAACCTGTTACCATACCGTTTGTCAGAGAATAAATAAATATTTTTATTTTTGGTTGCAGTAAAAGTTTGTTTAACTCTTAAGTGAAATTACATATGAAAAATAATTTTTAAAAAATAAAAGCGATGACAATGCACAGTGCGAAATTTAAATTGAACATAATTTCTCACTTATAAGGCATTTAAAGATTTATTGGTTGGATGTGGAAAGGTACGAACTCATATAAATGGTAACTTATCAGGGGAACAGAGCCTTCAATTAAGTGTTGCCATTTTGGAGATTTTTAACCAAAAAATGTTATAATTTTCTTCAATGTATAATTTTTCCGTTTTGGTTATATCGTTTTATTAGTTCAAAAGTTGGTTAAATTTATTTTTAAATAATAAATAGTTCTAAAATATCTTAATATTTAAAGGAGCAAGGAAAATTCCGACATGAATATCAAAATTCGCCAATTAAGCATGTTTTGAATAACCGCCGTATTTGATGAAATAAAAAATGTACGTAAATTTCCAAATATATAGATCACAATTGCAAAAGTTTTTCAAAATTATATATTTATTTTAAATTATTAAAATTTATGAAAATATATCTAAAAACAATTTGCAGCAAATGGTACGAAACTTTTAAAATTGCATATTGTTAAATTTTAAGTTTGCTAAATTTATATTTTATAATTTTTGTTATCAATTATTTTCTATCATGGCAAAAAAATACTGTGGCAACGCTGATTTACTGTGGCAACGCTGATTATAATCTTCAGTAGGCGCCAGATCGTAAATTGTTTTGAAATTTCGATCTATACCGAATGCCGTAATATATAATTTTTTACACACATAAAATTAAAACTTGCTTACATTACTTTGTAATAAGTCCCATGGTGCAGTGTTTGACAATAATCACGCTTTATCTATATAAAAATATATATAATCCAAATTGGTCACAATGGGCTTTAAAAGTATTTGTGAAAACTAGTAAATATGTTTTATCTTTTGGCAGTGAATTAATTGTTGCTAGAAACAATTTTCCTCGCTGTAATATTGCAATTATGTAACTGCCATATTTAGGCATTAAATGATAATTATGGTAAAAAATTGAAGGTGAATTTAAGTATATAATTTTTAATATTATTTAATATGCAAATAAAAAAGAAATGAGAGAAATCTCACCAAATGACCCCGACGTGATTTGAACACGCAACCTTCTGATCTGGAGTCAGACGCGCTACCGTTGCGCCACGGAGTCATATGATTCTAATACAGTTTATTTGCATAGATGCAAAACCACTACCGATCCGCAATTTGTAGAAGCTTTTAACATTTTATTTGCTGCTAACGGTTGTTTTTTTTAATTAACAAAATTCTATGTACATATGTAGAAAGCTTTAAAAATTTCTAGGTGGTGGTGAGGGCAGTGAGTGCAGCATATTCAAATAATTTATTTTTGTTGTTTTTTGTGGCCATGTATGACTGACTGTGCACGCTGGGTTGAGTTATTGTTAGAGTGATTTGTTTATTTTACATATTATTTCACTTTGATTGAACGCAATTTATTAGACTTGTCATTTGTAGCTGTTTTAAGATAATTAATTTAATTTAACTTGTGGTTTGTTGTGCAATGGAGTGACATTGTTATGTTCATTTATAGCACACTGGGTCGGTTAGCAAAATGTTGTTAAAGCATTGATGAAATTCTATCCAAGCAAATCTTATGACACTTGGCATTTTTTGGCAATATTATTTAATGGTATTTTTGCAAATAATTTTGTAATATATTTTATCGACGTTGTTATATAAATACATTTCGTATGTATGAACTGAAAATTGCAAGTGCCATTTATTTGGCTATCATCCCTACTGTGCTGGTGCAATTTGTTTCATTTTAATAAAACATGTGTTTCTAGGTATATGCCCACATGATGTCGTTCTTCTTTTTTTTATAGGTGTCAACAGTTTTTCCATTTTAATCTAATCTGTGTAATAAATTTTCACCCAATTGTTTTGTAAAACCATAAAATGCTTTACAACTTGTGGCATATTGCTCTTGTTAAAGTTTTTGGGCAACTTTTCTTTCGATATTTTAGAAATGGTTTAGATGTTAAATGGCTTTTACCTTCATCCGTTGTTATCAAATTTCATAGAAATGACCACAGAGCCATGAATGAATGGAAAGAGAAGAGAGAAAGGTCTATTTGCAAATTGTTTTTTATTGAGCACAAAAAGTATGTAAATAATTTAACTAAAAACTGTTTTAAAACATTATCATCCATTAACAGATTTTCTTATAAAATGAACTTTTGGTTTTAAGGAACGTTTAAAATTTTGTTATTGCTTTTTTTAGGCTTATGATGGTTAACTGCGTTTAATAGGACATAAAAGTGTTACCGAAATTATATCAGTAAAATTTTTTTTGCAAAAGTTTTTCTTTTAATATCCTTGAGTACATTGTATACAAAAACACGAAAGGTTAAAAAATATTCCGTCTATTAAAATCCTTTGAACACAGTGCTACCTCTAAGCAGCTGTCTTTAGCGAAAATAAAGCAACATTGATGCCGTAAAAAATGATATGGAAACAAAATTTTGAAAAACAATTGTTTTTTGGAGTAGGAGATCGTACCCACATGAGCAATATATATTCATCACTGCTGATGGGTCACCCTTGATGAATATATCGATCATTGTTAATTATTAAAACTTACCCCATTTTGTTGAAATAAAAAATGATTTATTTGCATTCAATCCTTTATATTGAAATTATATTCAATATACTTGTACAAACATTTGTATTTATATGTATATATACAAAGGAAAAATCATATGTATGTATATGGTTCTATAGAACGGTTCTCCTTTTACTGTTTTGATCCAAAAATATGTGAATGCAAATGAGAAATGAGGCTAAAACTTTCAACTACTTGCTGTCGCTTCGTTCTTTGCTTTTCAGTTGAAATTAATGATGTTGCCGTGTCCTTAGTTTAACATACATACATACATTCTTAACTTCCTTCCATGAAAACTGTACAATTTCAAAAAATTTCGGGAAGTTATTGGTTTTACAACGTTTTGCAAAAATTGAGTTTTCAGCAGAACTTGTTGTTTTGAGTTTCTAGGAAGCTTCGCTGACTACTCTTGGGAGGGTGTCACTAGATTCCACAAACTAATCAGCTCTTGACATTGAAAAATTTCATCGATCGTGAAATATCGTGAACGAAAAAAATTAAGGAAAAAGTGATTTAAAATCTCCAAAAATGTATATCTGATCAATTAATATTCTCGATTCTTTAATAGAACTGCATCAATCACAGTATTTTTCTTAAATATTATTTTTTGCATTTCCAGAAAATGTTTCTATAGAAATGGCCAAACTGTCACGACGTGTCATTGCCTCGTCGTTCTCAAATAGTGCTGCGATAACGTCTTCGTCTTCTTCATCAACTGCACAATCGCTGTCAACATCAACATCACCGCCATTATTGTCGCCAGCAACTACAACGTCACAGCAGGCAGTATCTTCTAATGGGCCTTTAAATGCAAATAGTGTTTTAAATGAAAGAAAAGCAACAAGATCAGTACCCTCGGGGCCAATACATTTTATTGAGACTCCTTTGGGTGGTTATGCGAGTACCCCAGCTACAGCCACTGCTACGCCATATCCCTTGCGAAATGATGATACCCAGTTTACAACAACACATAATAATATGCATGCTTATACAACAACGACTGGGTAAGTAACTAAGCATTCTCCTTCTCTCTCTCTCTCTCTCACTCTAAGTCCCTGCTAATTATTATATTCCTTCCCAATATAGACCTAATAAAAATATGCCGTATACTGCCTCACCCCTGCCTCCGGATCAATATAATAAAACTATACAAGAGCAATTATATCAACAAGAGCGCGATCGTATTCGTAAGGAATTCTTTGATACGTATGATGTTATGACCGGTGTACGTATAGCCGCTACTTTGGGTGGTTTCTTTGGACTTATGGTGTTTTTGATAGTGTGGAAAAGTCGCAGCAGCTCCAATGAGACTTTAAAAGTCTTAAAGGTTGTGCGAAAATCGAAAACTATTGATCATAAAAAATAAATAATTATATGTATACATTAATTTTTCAAAGGATCCCAAAATGGCTGCCGTTGCCGCTGTTTGCATGCAAGAAGAAGAGGAGCGTGAAATACAAGAGGCCATGGTGGCCACTGGCATGTCAATATATCCAGATGAATATGACACTATTTTATACAGGCGCCAAAGAATGCTTTCCTTGGGCAATGTGAGTGCTCCGCCCATGCTTAATAGAGGTCTTCGATTTTCTTCGGTGGGAGGCGGCTATAGCAGTCTGCTCGAGCCTCCCAGGCGGTTTTCGTTTTCAGCTGCTTCGGGTGCATTGAGTTTAGGTGGTGGAAGTTATGCCGGTAGTCGACGTCGTAGTGGCTCCGAGACATCACGCATTTTTGGAAATTACCCTATGGGTAGTAGTTTCGGTACGGATGATTATTTTGTCGAAACGGATGATGAGTTAGAGGACGGCAACTACCAGCAGCGAGAGACGACTGTTCATCTGGAAGATGATGTGGGGAAGCGTTATAAGCGCACAGACTCAATAAAAAGTAAACAGGGGTTTCTTGAAGTGCCGTTAATGGTAAGAGCTATTAAGATGCCTGAAGGGGTGGGGAAATATTAAATCTGGAAAAAATCTCACATATTAAAAACAAAAAATAAATTAATTTGCAGATGCGAGATCTGGAAAAAAAATCCAGATAACTTCTTTCTCCCTAAGAAAAAGATCTAGTCTAACTTGACTGAGTAGATTTTTCCCAGATCCAGCATCAGCTTATTTTCATTCATTAAGTAAAGTTTCCTTTATTTGAGTTATTTGACTTAATACTTTTTGGTTGTGCCTCAGGAGTTGTTCTCCCAAATATTTAACAATTACGTTTTTGTCGGTTAGTTATTCTTTTTTTTTCTTAGCCTGTTTGCCTGATCTTAATAAACCGATATAAACAATTTTCCTTTGGTTTTGCTTTCGTTCTCTTTTTTAGCTTTATATTTCTCTTATACACTCTTAAGCTATCTCTCGTTTTTAACTACTCTTCTAATTTGCTTTTTTCTCTTACTATCTCTCTCTCTATTTTTAATGTTTAAAATTCTGAAAGGATACAAACTTTTTCTAAGTTCAAAACAAATATCAAGTACAATTCTTAAGATGGTATTACCACCAGTCTTAAAACCACTTTAGCCAAAGCCAAACAAGATCTTTGAACACCCACAATCATCTCAATCATTGACCACACGGAAATTTGGGGATAGTTTTATAAATCATGGTAGTTTTCATAGTAAATGTTATCAAACTAACAGCACACCGGCAATCTAATGAAAATTTCTTACGTTTCCATTGGCAGGGTCAAGACTCAAGACGCAGCAGCGCCATGACTTGCTGCAGTACTGATAGTTCTTATTTGGAAAGACGTTGTTCAGCCTTTACGCTGGGTTTGTCAAACCTGCCGCCTTCGTTACAGCGAAAATGTTCAACAGCTTCACGAGCATCGAGTACCGATACATGGGATTATTATTATCCCGATATACAAGTTATACAGCCTACGCCTAAGCCATCACCTTGCCCCTCGGAACGCAGCATTTACGAAGAATTGCTGACACAAAATAAGAGGCCAACAACAGCACAAACGCGATCGCAGCAAACTCAGGCATTAAAAACAACGACTACAACCATTGCACTGGAAACATCATTGCGAGGTGTGGCCACGGTAACAACTGCCAGTAAATCGGCCTCAAAACCCATCACATCTCTGACGACAATTGCACCAACGGCTGCAGGAACTGTGAGCGGCCTGTTGTCGTCCAAACCAAGCGGAACTAATGCATCTAATCAGTTTATACGAAAACATAGTATAGCTTTTTATAACCCGGACAGTGCTCAGTCTGGGCGCAAACAACAAATTCACTCCATAAGTGCAGACACTGTAGATGTCTACCCCTACAATCAACCCTTGACTGAAATGGGCATCTATGATGCCCCAAAACCAGCACAATCTGCTCCTCCAGTGGGAGTACACCATGGCTTCCGTTTCTCAGACTCTCCTATGGAAGAACTGCGCTTAAACGTTAAGCGCAAAATAGCGGTAGTTGAGCTTCCGCGCTTACCCTATCCGGAACAGGATACGCCGCCAAGCCTAGCGGCTATGGTGTGTGAAAATAACAACAGCTTTTCATATTCACATTCTGCGGCGGCCAAGACAGCTGCCAATGCCGCCAATTCAAGTAGCATTAGCATCGATAGCACTCCTTTGAGTATCGACAAGTTGAATGGTAGTGGCAGCATAGGAACCATTTCGGCCAAGGCCTTATTCAATGCTGACAAAAAAGCTCCTCTGGCCTCCTTAAGTTCCTTTAAGATCTCATCTTTGGAATATCAGGATTCTGAATTAAGATCTATGGAAGAAGACTCAGTTTTCTTAGATAGTGTAGCAGATACCGATGAAGATATGCAACAGTTGAGTAGCGACAGTGAAGAAGCCAGCTTTTCTGAAGAGCAGCCGGCCGAAAGTACAGAAAGTTTGATGCCGGATAGAAAGCAACAAGATATTGTAGTTCAAAGTGCCGTAGCGTTAAGAACCACATGTCCAAAAATTACAAGGTGTCCTCTGGAAAAGCGTTTCAGTCTAGAAGTTTCCAATACCAGCATACCAACAACCACTTGTTCGCCATCGTTAGGGGGAACGGCTAGTGGTATGCCCATAACTGCCAGTGCGCGTGCACGAAGATCATTATTACAACGGCATCGCACCATAAGTGTGTCTTCCAGTGATCGTGTAGCTTTACTGGGCCAGCCTCTTAAAGAATTTATCACGAGTACAGCACAAACATCAAACACGTCATTAGATACAAAACATCAAATACCTTTGGAGACCCATTTTGGTGCGGTCATATGTACAAACAGTCCACCAACGCATCCCAGACGAGCTCAATTACTGCAACAGTACAGTGACCCTCAGAGTCTACCCACAACCACAACTACTACGACAAATACCACAGAAGAAGACACTTGCCCCACTCTCAACACTGAAGTGGGCTTGGGCCTTGAAACTGTACCCGATGTACGCGATACCACAATTGACGGTAGTACTGAAACTGTGTGCCGGGGCAGTACCACAACACGAGGCTCTACCAGCCTCACCCAACACAGTAGCCTAAATACGGTTGTGAGCTTTGGTCGGTCATCAAGTCCCTTCGGTGAAATGCAGCATGTAAGTATTGAACACGCCTCACAGATCCATGTGCCTAAACATCTTAATCACAATCACGATTTACAGCAGCATCAGAATCAGCAACAATATCATTATCATCACCAGCACTCTCAGCAAAAACTGCCAATTTCAACAACATCAGCCCAATACGATCCTTGTGCCTCTTCTATTTCCGATTCTATTATACAAACAAAAGAACCTTTAATAAAAATGCCTTCTTCTCTTAAAAGCCTGATACTGCAACATAAACCCTCATCTGGTACACAACAACAGCAACAACAACACCAACAGCACACTGTTCCACCCATAACAATAAGCCGCAGTGCCACAAATCTTACTTTAACCGATACTACACCCCCAACACCCGACGATTATTTTGCATACGAAACCCAACACAGTCCATGTCCGTCAGTTATGCTGGAATTACCACTTATACGTCTGCCGACCGAAGACAGTTCAAGCGACAACTCTCAACATAGTGAATGCAACAATCGTGGTGCCGATGAAGATCACAGCAGCAGCTACAAGCACGATCAGCCAAGTGACCCCAGCTTACCGGGTACATCGCGCAAATGGTCCAAAGAAACATTATTCTAGCTAACAGTTCTCTCCTCATTATCATTCGTTTTAAGAAACCGTATTCATCATCTGACATGTTTAATTTTCTCAATTTTCACTTTGCACGAGATCGTTTAAAACAAAACTAAATATGGCGGTATAAAGTTACTTTACAAAATAGAATTTTAAAGGAGTTGCATACATACATACCTTCTTATTGTTTACTGTGTGAGTAGTTGTAGGAGAGTTTTGATTCGAAAATAATATATATAGTGTATTATCGTCGTTTTCAAATTATTTTCTGGTGGCTTTTCAAATTCTTGTATTTGAGCCAATTTTAATTTAATTGCCATTTAGTTTGTCTGAAAATTAACATATTTCACCGTAATTCAAATGGTAGCTTAACCGTTCTAGCTTTGCCAGACTACAGGAAAACATTGCTGGATATTTACCATAATAGATGTGATTCCGTACTCAACATTGGGAGCTCACAGAATCCCAATTTCATCAAAAATTGTTCCCGTACTGAAAGTCTGAGCAAGTGAGAAGAGTTTTGTCAGAAAAATATATATATTTTTTTGCACGAAACAGTCCATATTTTTTCTTTGGGATAGTTTGTCCATATTTTTTCATTGGGATAGCACGTAATTAAGTAATCAGCTGTTTGAAAAATAAACAATAACAGAGTAGAAATATAAGTTTTGCGAAGAAAAACCAAATTGGCATTGCTGAATATATTCCAAATAATGGCTTAATCACTTGTGTCTTCGAATGTATTCCTATGGCATAGAAACATCTTATAAATTTGTGGAATCCCAATTTAACCGAAAAGATTTTCCATACTTAGAAATCGGTCAATTTTGACATTTCTCTTTGCCTTTTTCTTATTTTATCTGTACTAAATGCAAATAGCAAGGTATGATGAAACTGTGCTAATGTAAATGTGCATGACTTCATGTGAAATGGCGTAACGATTTCGAATCAGTCATATATTTCTTTATCAATCTTTTTTGTTTTAGTTTCTTTCCACTTCAGTCACTTCCCTGTCATAAAAGCTTCTTATTGCTTCATAATAAAAATATATGAATGAATTCCTTTAAAATTATATTTACAAAATCAAAACAAATCCATACTAGTTTCACGAATTGTTACACTGTGCTACAATAAGAAAATATGCCAAAATGCATTTTGAAATTATTTTCGGTAAATCGGAAAAATTTTTAATTTTATCGAAATCTTTACGCTGCTGATGCAAATACATATTATTTTATTTAACAATTTCACAATATTTCGTAAATCTTAATGATTTTGATAATATGCTATGATTGCTTTTCATTATTTTTGAAATAAAAATAATACTTTTATATAAGAAAACATAAATTTTACAGCATGTTATCTTTAAAATTTAATTTTTCATATACTTCGAAAATTCGAAGTTATCTTCGAAACTTCGAAGATGCTCTAAGACTTAGCGAACGCATGTTTAAGATGTCAAATCAAGTTCTATTTTACAAAGCACCTTATAACTAAAAAAGCAGTCATTATTTTTTATAAAATAATTTAAAAACTTATAAAAAACGAAATGCTTTACACATGCTACCATTAAAAAAGTCATACGACTAAAAATAATTGATGAAAAATCATAATTAAAGTTTCCAAAATTGCATATGAAACTTTAAAATAATTCTTAAACTCAATATTTCGTTCGATTTCTTATGAAAATGTATATATGTAAATACTCAAATTCCACAGAAAGTCATTTGTATCATACATTAAAAAGCAGCCATGTCACAGAATTCAATTCCGTTCGAAAGCGGAATTTACTCAATATTTCGTTTCTTCGTTGGGTAATTTCATTCGTGAGATTAAAAGTGAATTCATTTCGAAAAATTTTATTTCTTTTCTGTAGAACCAATATACTAACTACATATATTCCGTTTTCGAACGGAATTGAAGAATAATTTTCATTTGCATTTTCAGCAAAGGCATAATTTTTCTTATTTTGTAGCACAGCATTCTCATAACAATACTAAGGGATACATATTTTCTGTGCAATTTAATAAAAGGAATTTATAAAAAAGTATAAATAAAAAAAATCTGATTCATTTTGTATATTAAAAAAGAGCTTGTTATTAATTTTATTACAAATAAACAACATTATAATTATAAATTAGTCTATTAATCAGTAATTAGTGGAATTGGAGAATTGAATGCATTAAAGTCAAGCAAAAAGTCCTTTTTGAAAAAGAAAAATTAAATTAATTAATTAAAAATAAAAAAAAGTAAATAGATATTAAGTAAAATCGTTTGTAGTTAAAAAAAAAAATAATAACAAAAATAATAATAATAATAATAATAATAATGATAACAAAAATATAAGAAAAATTTATATTTAAAACATTTGGTTGTTCCAATCATTGTTTGGTATTTAAAACAAAAAGTCGGTATTGGAAAACTTTAGTTTTGTACATCATATTCTTAAAAACATAAGATTAGGATCACATTAGACAAATATTTGAAAGCAGCCTTTGAAAAAGTCTTAATGAAAATTATATAAAATAATACTATACATTAAGCTCACAATTTAGAAAATCTTTTTTTCTGAACTGAGTCCAAATATTTGTAAAATGAGACCCCGTCTTATAAATTATAGTATAAATAAAATATTATTATATCATATAACATATATTAGTCAAGAGACTGTTTGTTACTCTGTGTTAGATAAAATCTACATAATAATTAAATATTTATTTTCCATTTGTTTTTTAGTTCGTTATCGTATAAAACATACTTTATTATATGACTTTACTGTAAGGTTTCTCTTTATACGGTTTCCTAGTTGGGCACTAGAAAATTTTAATTAAAGATCGTTTAAAGTAAAAATAACAGTCTACGAGTAGTTATAAAATATTTACTTGCAATTTCCCATTAGAAAAATAATTATTCTGGCAAAACGAACTCCTCTTATAATAAGTCTTATAATTAGCCTTTCCCCGAATTCTACAGTATTTTAAATCAAGGAAAAATTCGATTTCAATTAAAATTAAATTTTAAGAAAAATTAAATGATATTTTAGATCCCAAATAGAAAGAAAACTTGTCAATTTAAACGATCTTTAATAAAAAATATCCTTCGAACTGTTAACCACCACTTTATAAATTAAGTTCAAAATCAATTGCTTTATGTGAAATCATAATAAAATTTACATTTCAATTACGCTGTAACTTATATACCTGATGGAAAAGTCCCCCAAGCACTTTTAAAGGATAAAATTAAAATACTGAAAAACATATAAAAGCAAAGAAATAATGCACCAACAATAAAACAAAAATAGAAAATATGTATGTAGAAAAATAACGCAAAAAATAAAGAATGTAATAATATTTTCATACAACTTCATAATAACAAAATACTTAAATAAAATTAATAAATAAATAATAGAAATATTTTTTAACAACCAAAAGCCAAAAAAATATATATATTAATATTGAACAACCAAAGAAAATATAATCAAACAATTTATAAAACAAATAATAATTTCCTAACATCATCCCACCTATCAAGCATCTATTTTTCTACTAAATAAACTTATAAATCAAAAAAAATCTCAAATGAAATATAGAAAAATAATAGACAAATAGGAATTTTTTTTAAATAAATTAAAAAATATAATATTTATTATTTATGTACATACTCGTACATGCAGACCTAATCCTAATTCGTATATTTTTACGAAATTGGGGGTTTAGTGACTCCAATCGATTTCGCACAAATACAAATCGTTGCAAAAATAATGACTTTTAATGCCAATCATAATTGCAGTTTCTGTTATATTTTTAACTTCTCCTGTAAAGTTGCAACTCCCTGAGACCAACGATATGTACTGATAGATATACATATATCATCATAAGGCAAATTAATATCGTATAAATAGAGAAGGATAGACACGATCAAATTGCTTGTTGTCAAGCAAGTGTACGTGCGCTTAATGCCAATGATACTTAATAAGTAAATTGATGTTAATGTTGACCAAGAGCCGACGAAGTCACACATCCTAACAAATTTCTACTCAGGCTATAAAAATACTTGCCAAGCACTTTGATCGTCTAGATTCCTTTATTCAAGATTGAAGTAAATTCTGCAGCAAACACCATTTCAAATCTGAGTTTCTATTATTTTTGATGCTTACCATCCATTTATTCAAAGAGGTTTTTAGAATATTTCAAAATCTCTTCAACATACACAAACATTTCGTTAAATATTTCGTGGCAATCTGATCATTCTATAATAATTATGCTTGAAACTTTTCCTATGACAAATATGAGAAGAATATATCTAAGAAACGTTAACTCTCTTTTAAGCTGAAACCAAAAACATTTTCCACAATTTCATTGAAATCTGTTAAGCTGTTTCAAATTAGCGAGAACGAACTAAGTGCCACTTTATTTTTATACATTTAGATAATATTAAAATTAAAAGAAAAGATTTTAGTTTCCAAAAATATTTCCGAGCTTTAGAAGATAATCTTGACACCGTTAAAATAACACAAACTCTTGAAGAAACAGTAAGAGACTCTTTAAAGTCTAAAAGCTTTTCGAGTCATCTTACAATGAAATAAGAAAAATTGTAAAAGATGTCATAAAATTAAGAAAAATTTCACAAAAACCTATATTTTTTAATGTACAGCAGCTTTTGTTTTAAACAAGCTTTCATAAATAGACCTTTTTTTATCGAATACTATAAAGCTTTAAAAATATATATTGTGAAAAAATTTAATTTGTTTTAAAAACTACATACTTTTTATAAAATATTTTTTTATTTTAAATAAAAAATGCTGAATGAAGATCGTAAAAATAATTATTAGTTACTTATAAAATAAAAGAAATAAAACAAAACATAATAAAATAATATATAAGAATGTTCTAGTCCCATATTAAAAATTGTTCAATGATTAGAATCAATAAATTGAAAACAAAATAAAAGTTATTTATTAAAAACTTGAAGAGAAAAACTGAAAATAATACTAAAGTAGTGGAACCAATTGTTTGATAAATGAAAAACAAAAATTATTATTAATATAAAATGTAGACTTAAGATATAAAAAAATTTATAAGAAAATTACATTGAAAACCCATGTTAAATTTAATATAGTTTTAAAACAATTTAAAATGGTTTAGAATACATTTTTTATTTGCATATTTGATTATTTGTAGTTATTCTGTTTTTCACTATAATAAAATAGAAGGCAAGGAATTTGAGCATTCGAACCTTTATTCAGCTTTAAAACGAGTGTCATTGTCGTGCTTCGACTTACATCATTTTGATGACAGTTAACGTGATGAAATAGGATAACGACACTGGTAATAAATAAGTCTGATTAATTGACCAGAAACGAAATCAAAAGTAGTTTATGCTGCAGTATTAAGCAAAATCAGTTAAGGCATTTATAATAAAAGTTTACCCAAGTAAAACAAAATAAGAATTTAAGCAAAAATATTATTTAAACAAAATAAAAAATGTTTTTAAATAATATGATAAAGTAAAAAACACCATTAAATTTAATTTAGTTATTTATTTAATTTATTATTTTAATATTTTTCCATCTATCGTTTCAAAATAACTCTCATTTAAGAATACTGAAGAAATTAACGACATTATTACGAAATAGCTTTTACTAAAACTAAAATATGTAAAATCCATAATTTAAGTATATATAAAATATGAAAAATTAACAAGGTAAAAGTTAAAACTAAAAAATGTATAATTATCATTAATTCGATGTTTATTTAACAGAAATGATTAAAAGAACTAACAAATAAAATTCGTATAAGGTAAAAACCAGATAATTAAAACAAATGAGTAAAATTTTAGTTAAATGTTATATGAAACAAAAAAATGAATTCGAAAAAAAAACAAATGCAAAAACAAAAAATTTATGTAAATGTTAGCAACAATTTAATAAAGAAAACTCAGTAAATAATATAAAAGTCATATAAATAGTTCTTTTACTGGCGGATGACATCGTTTTGCAGCATTTTAAAATAATTTTTTTATCGACTTAAAAAAATACGTATATCTCCAGACTATTGGCATTAATTAAAAATACAGCCGAAAACAATTAATTATATGCTTCCGAAGTGTGCCAGTTTCAAGTTCGAAAGCAAAGATTTCGACATACCAGCTCTTCTTAAAAACCGAACAAGCAAATTTTCATACTTTCATTCTTAACCTAACAATCCAGACGATGACTCCAAGAAAAAAATAAATTTCTTTTTGAAAGTTTTTTATTGCCTTAGATTTTATAATTCTTTAAATAATTAAATAAATTACTAATTCATCTTAATATCTATACTTTGTTGAATAGTCTTTGGGTGATACAACTAGACCTCGACCTTTGCGTGCACCTCGATACACCGTTTCCACAATATCAATCATTTCTTGCTTATCCTCTAGGGGCCAATTAATTTTGTTATTATTACCGGTACCCAAATCAATCATAATGTGTTTATTGCGGAAGAAAAACATTACAGTGCATGGATCATACAATTCATACATTTTATTGAAATCTGGAACTTCTGTGATATCGACCAAATAAATGACTGCGAAATTTTTTACCTTCTCCGCAATACTATACAAAACTTCGTCCATTTTCATACATGCGGGGTCCCAATCGTGGCCAAAGCGAATGACCTAAAGTAAGGAAAAATTTCATATTTATAACATCTGAAACTTATGTGTATTTACCACCACTCGGTCTTCCTCTGATAAAATGGCTTGATCCACTTGCCAGCCGTTGTGTAAATGTGGGAGCATATAAGACATGGTGCGTGATTATGTTGTTTTGGATGTTTGTTAACAAAAAATAAAGGATTTATTAAGGAATTCTGTTTATTTGGAATTATCAAAAATATTTATTAAACACAAATCAGCTGTCACCTTTCAATAGGAATGACAAAGTAATGCCAAGTTTTTTGAATACAGTTATGTGCAAAAAGCTTAAGAGGTTATCTAATGCATGCAAACATCACCTCAATTCCGTAATATGCTCCACTAATCACCATTTAACTACATACATATATCGTTTCTGTTCATACGTATGTATTTAAATATAATTAACAAATTTATAGTAATTAGTGATATGGTATGAATGCACAATATATTCGATCATGATATTAATATTTTATGTTTATTTGAGGGAAAGGTCCATTATTTATTATTATAGATAACCTGTCTGTGGCTTATGTAAATCTAGTATATATATCATTTGGTTCATGTATATCCTGCTAATAGTTTACTCTTTGTAGACTTGGCGCCATTGTTGAATATTTATCTTATATGAATCGTACAGTGTTCTCTGGTTTTTTATTTTGCTAAAAACCGCTTACTCAACTGTCAAATTTCCATTCTCCGTGGAACAACACGTTGCACTTTTCTTTATAAAAGTATTATAAATATATAAGAAATCAGGATTATATTCGGAAACAAATATTTTGATTAAAACAACAACAGCATGGTAAGATTTCTGATTTATCCAGAAAACAGTTATACATTTTGTATTTGTGGTCCAATTGCATTGTACATTTATTAGTATCATGGATTTTCAATGAAATATGAATCAAAACGGCTGGTACCACAGATTTTCTGATGAAATTCATGAGTGAAATAAATATTCCTCTCCTTTCTTTTAATTAGGCTAACGTCGAGCGTAAAGGCACCTTTAAGGTCGAATATCTACAAAAAATAGAACAGGAAGTGCAACGGCGTTGGGAACAAGAACGTCTGCACGAAGTTGATGCTCCATTGGAACCTAAAAAATCCCTTGATGAGAAGTTTTTTGTTACCTTTCCGTTCCCTTATATGAATGGTCGTTTGCATTTGGGTCACACTTTCTCACTGTCTAAAGCAGAATTTGCCATACGCTATCACCGCTCTAAGGGTAAACGTGTGTTGTGGCCGTTTGGTTTCCATTGCACCGGTATGCCTATTAAGGCTTGCGCTGATAAATTGAAACGGGAAATGGCAGATTTCGGGTACCCACCTCAATTTCCAGCTGAAGAGACATCACAAGTAGAAACTGCACAAGACGAAGTTCCTAAGGATAAATCGAAAGGCAAAAAGAGTAAGGCTGTAGCCAAGACCGGTGCTGCTAAATATCAATGGCAGATAATGTATAGTTTAGGCCTGCAGGATGAAGATATAAAGGAGTTTGCTAATGCTGAGCATTGGCTTAATTATTTTCCTCCTTTGGCTGTTAATGATTTGAAACGCATTGGAGTTCATGTAAGTACGATTTTTAGGGATATCTGATTAGAATATCTTTTGTGCTATATCTGATTAGAGCACCTTATCCTTTAATAAACAAGATTCTTTTTTTTCACCTTAATTAGTTACTTTTGTGTTTTAGGTAGACTGGCGAAGAACATTTATAACTACTGACGCCAATCCCTTCTTTGATTCATTTGTAAGGTGGCAATTTATGCACTTGAAAAATCGAGGCAAGATTATGTATGGGAAACGTTATACAATTTATTCGCCTAAGGATGGTCAGCCCTGTATGGATCATGATCGTTCAACAGGGGAAGGAGTTGGGCCACAGGAATATACTCTAATTAAAATGAAGGTCTTAGAAAAACCAGCTAAATTAAGGTAAGGGTTGTTGTATATGTATATGAAATTAAATTAATTTTAAACTTTAGCGCAATCGAAGAGCAAATATATTTGGTTGCAGCTACACTACGACCTGAAACAATGTATGGCCAGACCAACTGTTGGTTGCATCCTGATGTTAAATATATTGCGTGGCGAACCACACGCAATAATGAAGTTTGGGTCAGTACAAGACGTGCAGCTAGAAATATGTCTTATCAAGGATTTACAGCTGAAGAAGGAAAAGTTATTGAATTGGCTGAATTGACGGGACAAGAACTTATCGGTGCACCCTTGTCATCGCCTTTAACTCCGCACAAAATTATTTACACTTTACCAATGCTGTCCATCAAAGAAGACAAAGGTACGGGAGTGGTGACCTCAGTGCCATCCGACTCCCCCGACGATTATGCCGCCCTTATGGACTTGCAAAAGAAGGAGGCTTTTAGGCAGAAATATGGTCTAACAGATGAAATGGTTTTACCATTTGAGCCGATATCAATTATTGCAGTGCCTACTTTAGGCAACATGTGTGCTAAACATGCTTATGAGTTGTTTAAAATTCAGTCCCAAAATGACAAAGACAAGTTAGCAGAGGCTAAAGAGCTTTGTTACCTTAAAGGCTTTTATGATGGTGTTATGCTAGTGGGAGCACACAAAGGCAAAAAGGTTCAGGATGTTAAGAAAGACTTGCAAAAACAATTGGTTGACTCAAAAGAGGCTGATATTTACTATGAACCTGAAAAGACCATTATATCCCGTTCCGGAGATCAATGTGTGGTGGCATTATGCAACCAGTGGTATTTGAATTATGGAGAACCGCAATGGCAGGCTCAGGCCTTTAAAATTTTGGAAGATATGGAGACATACCACGAAGAAGCCCGTAATAATTTCGAACATTGCTTAAATTGGTTGCATGAGTATGCATGTTCGCGTACTTATGGCTTGGGCACCAAATTGCCCTGGGATGAACAATGGCTTATAGAGTCTCTGTCTGATTCCACCATCTACATGGCCTTCTATACCGTCGTCCATCTGCTACAAGGAGGATCCTTTCGTGGCGAAAAGCCTAGTCCTTTAGGTGTTAGTGCCGCAGACATGACTCCCGCGGTATGGGACTATATATTCTTTAAGGAAACATCTTATCCCAAGTCCACAAAAGTGAAACAAGCCACTTTGGATATACTGCGAAGGGAATTTGAATATTGGTATCCCATGGACTTAAGAGTGTCGGGAAAGGATTTGATACAGAATCATTTAACATTTTCGATCTACAACCATGCCGCCATTTGGCCAAAAGATGAAACCAAGTGGCCCAAGGGCATGCGAGTGAACGGTCATTTGCTATTAAATTCTGCAAAAATGTCCAAATCTGATGGCAATTTCCTAACTCTTCACGAAGCTGTGGATAAATTCTCGGCTGATGGAATGCGTTTGTGTTTAGCTGATGCCGGCGACAGCATAGAGGACGCAAACTTCGTTGAAAGCACGGCCGATGCTGGCATATTGAGATTGTACACCTTCATTGAATGGGTCAAGGAAATGTTAGCTGCTAGGCCTGCTATGCGCAAAGGGAATCAGTATACTTTCAATGATAAAGTTTTCATTAGTGAAATGAATTTGAAAACCAAACAAACCGATGATCATTATAAGAAAATGTTATTCAAAGAAGCTTTGCGAACAGGTTTCTATGAACTCCAGTTGACCAGAGATAAATACCGCGAACTATGTGGTGCTTATGGCATGCACGAAGAATTGGTATTCGAATTTATACGACGCCAAGCTTTACTTATGTCTCCCATTTGTCCCCATGTGGCGGAGCATGTTTGGAGTTTATTGGGTAACAAAAAATCTATATTGCATGCTCAGTGGCCCGAAGTTGGCGGCATTAATGAAGTTGATATTATGTGCTCGGAATATTTAATGGAGGCTGCCCATTCTTTCCGTTTGAATATGAAAAATCTTTTGCAAGTCAAAGGCAAAGGTGGCAAAGAAAAGGCTGTAGATCCCGCCTCGGCTAAACCCGATAAAGCGCTCGTATGGGTGGCTAAAACTTATCCTCCTTGGCAGTGTTGTGTGCTCGACACCATGAGAGCTTTATATACGCCCACCAAGTCTTTCCCCGACAATAAGGTGATTGCGGCCACTTTGCAAAAGAAGGAGGAATTGAAAAAGTTTATGAAACGTGTCATGCCGTTCGCTCAAATGATACGCGAAAAAGTAGAAAGTGGCAAAGGACTCGCCGCTATGGCTGTTAATCTCGAATTTGATGAGCGCCAAGTTCTGCTGGACAACCTGGAATATTTGAAAAATACTTTAGACTTGGAGGATTTAGAAATTAAATACACCGATGATCCTTCGGCGCCCGAAAAAACAAGGGAAGAAGTTAGACCTGGCAATCCTTTTATTGCATTCATAGTATCGCCCCATATACCCGTTACATTTACCAATCCTACCGAAAGATCGAGTCTGTTTCAAGTCAACACAGTCGTTTCAGAGGGTGAAACGGTTAAAACACTGCGTGAAAAATTAGGCAAAATTTTGGGTTTCAAAGGTAAGTTAATGCTCGAAACTATAAAACATGACTATTTCAGTGTCTATGGTCTTCTATAGCTGATTTGTCTACTCTACACATTTGGCGTTTTAATGATCCCATTCTGGGACCTCGTCAATTACCTGAATTCCAAGATTATAAAAGGAACAAAACTCTTATGTCCAACGGCTCTTTGGTATTGGACGTGGAAAAACAGATGATTCATTTGGTGGACGAAAATGGAACTTCGATACCTGTTGGCCGCCACTTTGTCTACGTTGTGGATTAAAAAGATTCATTCAAATTTGTTTTTCTCTATTTTGTTTTCATTTCATTTTTTCTTTTTGTGTTTTTATTTATGAAATTAAAGTCACATATGCAAAAAGCATAACTGAAATACTAAAACGTGTTCATAAATCTTTTTTGAAAAGATTCTATCAGGTACATGCGGTGGAAACCGTTTTACGAAATAAACAAAACAAGTGACAAGAGAACATACATCTCATTGATGTATTGAATTCATAAACTATTGGTTCATTAAAAAATAGTTTTACCCTGTGATACATTTCGAAAATGATAGTTTAAATTTTTAAATCGACTTTTTTCACTCTACTGAAAGAAATAGGTCTAATTTTTCGTCTATGTTGTTGTAACAATAAGAACCCAATTTCATTATTTGGTTAATAAAAAAATCAAAAATTTTACTAAAAAATAACGTCGAAAATATGAAAAAACCTTAAAAGTTTCATTCATACTTCTATGCAGAAGATATGAATTGCCCTCATTTTGAAAAGTATTTATTCATGGTATTGAAGTCAAGTATGTACTTGCTAACAATCTGCATGATTATTTTTTAGGCCGATTCTCATATACACTCATTATACCTGGAAGTCTGCATAAACATTAGTAGTTGGCCTACATACGCTACTAGCTAGAGTTTAAAGTCAATAAAAACACGATAAGAGCCACCAACATCATTAACTATTAGCACTACAAACCCATGGCTCAATGGGCGGTCATTTAAAAAAACACACATGCAAACTCGTACGTATAAATTGTCAATTGCAAAATATTTTAATCAATCTTCTTCATCAAACAAGTATAAAAGCTAATGAAAACTTTTGCTCGTAAAACAGTTTTCCTTTTAACAACATTTACTTTAGTTGCAATAACAGTTTCATAAATCCGTACAAATTATTCAAAAGTATTCGAAATGTTAAAATTCAAAATAAGCGTAATAGCTTTTCTTGTGATCGCGATTACAACGGAAGTACTGGCAAGAGGTTGTCTAATACCCAGTAGCAGGCAGCAAAGATCAGCGGAAAACGAAATGGAGCAACCACGTTTAGATGGTCGCATTGTGGGCGGTAATAAAATAAATATCACCGATGCTCCACATCAAATATCATTGCAGACGGCTGGTCACATATGTGGTGGCTCTATTATAGCACCACAATGGATTTTAACTGCAGCCCATTGCACCGAGTGAGTTTTTCCATGCCAATGAATTAACCTGTTAACTAAATTAAAAATATATTTCTGTTTTCGTAGAGGGCGTAATGCTTCCAGGCTTAAAGTACGTGTTGGTTCTTCAGAATCAGCCAAGGGCGGTGAACTTGTACAGGTCGGCGAAATTGTCCAACATAAAAAATTCAATTATAGCAATGTCGACTATGATTATTCTCTGTTGAAACTAGCCAAGGAAATTGAATTTGACGATACCAAAAAAGCTGTTAAACTACCCGACGCTAAGGACAAATTCTTAGATGGCGATATCTGTTTTGTAACTGGTTGGGGCAATACTCAAACTGCGGCTGAATCACGCGAATGGTTGCGCCAGGCTGAAGTGCCCATTTTCAATCAAGAAGAATGTGCAAAGAAATATAAAAATTATGGCGGCATTACGGAGCGGATGATTTGTGCTGGTTATATTGAAGGTGGCAAGGACGCCTGCCAAGGTGACTCTGGCGGCCCTTTAGTTAATGAATCGGGAGTTTTGGTGGGTATTGTTTCTTGGGGCTATGGTTGTGCTAAGCCCGATTATCCAGGTGTTTATTCGAGAGTTACATTTGTTCGTGACTGGATACGCACAAGTAGTGGAGTGTGAAATTATGAAATGTTTTCCACGGTACACTTTTTAATAAAACAAATTTTTGGGTTTCCTTCAATACATATTTAACTTTCTTTTTTAAATTCGCCAATTCAAAGTAAAAAAGACAGGATCTAATATCTTGTCCAAAATAATATTTCAAACTGTAACATTTTTTTTGAGTTCGAAATTCAATATTTATTACGAAATGCGTGTGAGTGTGAGACTGTTTATTTAATGCAATATGAATAGTTTGCATCAACTGTGCAATTTAAAATTGGATTTTGGATTAATATGTTTGTGGTAAATGTCACATGTGGATATGCGGCAGTAACGCTTAGCACTATGTACGTACTGTGTATATATGGGGCCTTTAATAAAAAAATTCCAAAAAGTTAATATATTCTTATGAGGTAAAAACGCCATCGACATTTTGCAAAACAATGAAAAAAAGAAAATCAAAGAATTAAAAAAGTACTTGGAATGGCTGAAAATTCACTATAGCAAACATTAAATATCTCCCAGTTATTATTTACATAATTATTATTTTTTAAATTAGGACCAGCTAGAAGGCCGACGAAGGAGGAAGGTGCTGATACTCAGCTCTACATCTTCATCACTGCCAATAGTTTCAATATTTTCCATATGAGAAAATTTTTTATCAACATATCTGTTTAAATTTATTTATATTTTACTGAAAAGTTACAGATTGTGGCGCCGTTTGTAATTAATTAATTACTAATTATACACTTATTCCTAATTACGCGTGTTGCTTAAATAAATATTCCCTACGAATAGGAAACTCATCATTCAAGCAGGCATATGGAGCACATATTTATGTACATGTAAATGTAAAATTATATGGACTCGTATGTATCTGCATGTTAAATTTTTTCCTCACGTTTTGATAAATTGTATCACGGGTCTGTTGACATAACGACTTAACATCGCCCATCGAATAAGAAATGCGTGGCATGCAGATCCTGTAGACAATAAAAATAAAGTAGAAAACACCTGTATGGAAACGCTCAACATGAACTATTTCAACTTTTTGTAAAAGAAAAGTAAAAACTGTGTGGGAACGTGCTTCCTGGACAACTAACAATCACACGAACTTTCTCATATCAAAATCAATGTCAAGTACAATGTATGTAGTAAAGTTTTCTTTGGCTTTTGTTTAGTTTGAAAAACAAATTACATTTTCTTTAATACCAGAAAAACTTTAAAGCAATTCATCAGGAAACTTTAAAGCAATTCATCTTACAAGTTGTGTTAATTAAAAATTACTAAAACAGTGTTTGAAATGCTAGAAAGTAGTGCTAACATTTAAGGCATAATTTTTTAAATTAATATATCCTTATTAATTATTTGGTTTGTCCTAAGAATATACATATATGTATATATATTTTTTTTAAAGAGAAGCTTCACTTAAGCAGTTACAGCATGTGTTGTGAACCATGAACAAATAACGTTCTCTCTTCATTGTGAAAGAGGACAGTGTAGAGTAGACAGATATTCAAAGTTAAGAGAAAAGATCGACTCCTAGTTTTTGTAAATAAAATACTAACAGTTCTTGTTTAAAATAAGGGACTTTGGATTGAAAACAAAAACAAATTTGAGGTTTTTCTATTTTACTCTTAAGGAGTTTTATTTTTCCTTCTAAATACAATATATTTATTTTTAGAAATAAATACGTTTTGTGAAAAAAATTTTGCTACTAAAAATTGATTTTGCCAAAAAATAGTATCTAGTAAAAATTATTTTTTTGTTCAAACGCATGCGATTTAAGTCTTTGGAAACTCCTTTCAACATGTATTTATTATAAATAAACACGTTTTGGGTAAAATTCTGTTACAACAAAAAATTTGATTTTTTGCAAAGAACTACCCCTTTCCAAAAAAATGGGTCAACAATTTTTTTTTTGCTTAAATACATGCGATTTAAGCTTTTTCTAAAGCTTCTTCGCATTTGAAACTCCTTTCAATATTTACTTATTAGAAATAAACACGTTTTGGATAAAATTCTGTTACAACCAAAAATTTGATTTTTTGCAAAGGGGTACCCCTTTCCAAAATAATTGGTCAAAATTTTTTTGGCTTAAATGCATGCTCCTTTCAATACTTATTTATTAGAAATAAACGCCTTTTGGGTACAATTGGGTAAAATTGTGTTTCAACCGAAAAATGGATTTTTTGCAAAAAGGTACCCCTTTCCAAAAAAATGGGTAAAAATATATTTTTGCTCAAATGCATGTGATTTAAGCTTTTTCGAAAGCTTTTTCGCATTCGAAACTACTTTCAATACTCACTTATTAGAAATAAACACGTTTTGGGTAAAATTGTGTTTCAACCAAAAAATTGATTTTTTTCCCACAAAATGAGTCAAAAATGTTTTGTTTCAGTGTTGGCTTTTTCAAAATTCTTTTTACTTTTGGCACTCCTTAAAAAGGGTATTTCTTAGAAATAAATACGCTTAGGACAAAATTGTGTTACAAATAAAATTGATTTAAAAAAAAAATTTTTATAAATGTTTGCAATTTAAGCTTCTTCAAAAGCTTTCTTTACTTTTGAAACTCTATACAAAACGTAGTTATTTGAAATAAATACGTTTTAGAAAAAATTATGTTACAAAAAAAAAAGTAATAAATAACTAAAAACAAAATTAACAATTTAAAAACAAAGTTGTAAAAAAAATTCTTTTGGAAATGTAGGCAATTTAGTTAAGCTTTTTCTAAACTTTTGAAACTCCTTACAAAACGTAACTATTTCAAATAAATTAGAAAAAATGTGTTAAAAATAAATAAATAAAAACAAAATTATAATTTTTCTTTTGCAAATGCATGCGATTTAGTTAAGCTTCTTTTGAAACTCCTTACAGAAAGTATTCATTAAATACGTTTTGCGAAAAATTTGTGTTACAAAAAATCGATTTTTGGTAAAGAGTTGCCCTTTACAAAAAAAAAAAAGGAAAGGAGCTGGCCGTGGGTAAAAGCTTTTCCCATTCTTCCATATAATTTTTGAATTTTCCAAGATAAAAAAAATGAATTCGCAAAAGAAGCTATGTGCTAAATATGCTAAATTTGAAACTAAAACCAAAAATATGGATCTAAATGAAATTCTAAAAGAGTCAATACGGTCACACTGATGCTTAGATTCACATATGTAGCACGTTCTTGTCACCATAATAAAGTTACGTCGTGTTTTCGTGTTTGAATAGAAGAAAAAAAGTCTCACCGCCCAACCGATGCAGAACAAAGTAGCAGCGAATAAAGCGAAAGTAAAAGATAAGCAATGAAAATACAATAAAGCATATAATAAAATAATAACAGAACGTGCTGCACGTTGTCGCTACACGTGAGCCGAGTTGAATCAAAACAAAAGATACTGCGAATAACGGATGAAAAAATAAAACGTTTTCCTTAACGTGCATTGGCGTGAGTGGGACAACTGGCAATCACAACAGTATGGAAGACTGGAACAGATACACACATCACGAGCTTTTAGTTTAAGCAAAAAAAGCTTTTGGTTCTCAGCCGGCTTGCAAATCCATGCAATTGCAAAGTGCTGAATTGTAATGAAATGTAAATTTTATGTTATCAGTGATGTTGTTGTTGCTGGAAGAGTGAGTAGGGGGCTTGAGTTTGTAAACAAACGACGGGGAGCAGAGACGAAAACATGCACTCGCATGCAAGAAGAACAAATTAAATGAATGTTTGAATCATTCATAGTTGAACCGAACAAGTGAACGGATGTTTAAAAGAAAATAGCGCTTGAAATAAATTTCTAATACAAAAGAAATAATTTTCAAAACTTTTTATGAATAAATACCTATTATAAAAATAATTATTTTCCATAGAGATGATATAACATTAGTTTCAAATAAATATTTAACACAACTAGAAAACAAAGTGATCAAATATTACAATAAAAAAAGTTAGTGGAAAATTTCATTCATGTGCCAATAAACGTGACTTGTTGAATAACAAAATTGCATAAAATTGACAAAAATCAAATCCAAGTTGTACGTGCAAATACACATGCAGGCGTATGTGTGTATCAGTATGTATGTGCTATTATAAACATATGCATGTATGCAAATATATGGATGAGTTTTTAAAAAATGTGTGAAATAGAATATTCTATTTTCTTATAATATTTATAATAAATTCAACATCTAGTACAAATAACCTATGAAGTACAAAAAGGTAAAAAAAGACGAATAAAAGAAAATGTATAAGAATTAAAACTCACTTTGCAATTTTCATAAACTACAAAAGCTTTACTTTAAAGCTAGATAAAAGTTGCTAAACTTTGAACGAATAACACTTCAAATCACTTTTTTATAAAAAAAGCTTTATATAATAAATTAATGCAGTTGGAAGACTAATTAGCGCAACCATTTGCTACGAAAATTCAGAAATTGCTGTAACTTTGGGATTAACAACTCAAATAGGAACAGTTGGTAAGTCAAAATGGGCTTTGTGTACAAATAGGGATTCATTGAGCTTTTGAAGCGAAACATTTTTCAAACAATTAAATAAAGACTTATGTAGATTTTAATATAATGTTGAAATTGTAAAAATATTGTGTATAAATAAAACATTCCTCTTATTCTCTAACTGTTTGTCAACGTCACGTCAAGACAATATCAAAATTAGAACACATCTGTACTCATTCTCTTCAACAATTATCAGTTTTTAACAACTTCTTGCTATATTCAACGCCACAGAGAGCAATAATAGGCTGCCAGAAGTAGTTAATTGTTTTCCACAAGGAGTATAGAAGTGTCCTATTTTTGATATTGTCTTGGCGTGACGTCGACAAATACTTAGTTACAGAATATATATTTTTATTTTGAAGAATTTTCAAAATGGCGTAGGTGGTTGATTTAGAATAAAAAAAAAAAAACTTTCTTTGTCTATTGATATGCTGTATGGTCACTTTTAAATCCTCGTATAATGTGCAATTCATCATTTTCAAGCGAAAATGCTTGAAAATGAAAGCACCCAATTTTGCTACTACACACTTTATACATAGTACATACATACATTCATATATACCAATCATGGCTTAATATAAAAAAGCGTTTCTATATTTTTTTTGTTATTTAAGAGGAGGAGAAGAAAAAGAACTTAATGAAATCTGTAAAATTTTATATAAAAAAAATATTTTTCCGCAAATTTTTATTTTATTTTATTAACGTTATCTAAAGGGCATATTTTCATTCATATTAGCAAAAAAAAAATCAGTTACGCCTTTTTTATATTTAAGGTTCAGTTAGTTGACTGGAACGGTAGGTAAATGTAACGGAAGGAAAGTACCGATCAATTCTGTATAAATTCATTAAAACTGTTATTGAAATGTAATGTAACATAATAACAATTAATTCTATTACAGTTACTTTTCTTTCCATTTTGAAAGAATTGTGCTGCCATAACAGAATATTTTTTATACAGTGCGGATTTTACTTGTCATGAAGAAATTTAACATAAAATAGAGATACTTTAGTTACGCTGGTGTGCCGCATGCTAAGTAATGTGACTGTGAAATGTTGCTCATACGAACTGAATACCGGATCAATGAGAACCAGGAGGTTACAGTGTAATTCGATTCGAAGGCAATTGCTTTCGAATTACAATGTTAATAGCATACAAATTCGAACGGTTTTCTTTTCGAATTGAATTACACATTAGACCCCCAGAATTTACACTGCTGCACTTGCTATATCATAATCATTCATGGATGTATACAGCAGCCTCCTTCACTGGCCCTGTGGCAAAAAATTAGCCTTCGAAGTAAAAGGTTAAATTAGCAAAAAAAAAAATCCAAATCTTCCTATCTTTCTTGATCTGTCTTCTCAACACTATCATCCTCTTCTTATTAGTTCCGGTGCAATGTACTGCATATGTAGGGGTCATCCCCTGAGTACTGGTTCTACTAAAGAGAACTACAACAAAAATTCGTCTAAGCATTTCCAACATTCATAGACCAATAAATAGCCGCATAGACTCATACTAAAACTGAAAGAGAGCGTATAGCAAATTTGAAATTATATTAGAGGGGTGAGGGGGAGCATAGCGCTGGTCATTGGGCATTATAGCATCCTCCTTCGATAGTATATGCATCAAAATTTCACGGCTGATATAAAAAGTAAAATGACTACAACAAATTTTCCATCTTTCCCGATTTGTCTTCTCAACACTATCCCCTGATATAATTGTTCCAATACAATGCCTTGAAATACTAGGGTGCATCCGATGAGTGCCGTTGCAAGTAAAAAATAAAAAACAGCTTAGTGAGTAACCGAGAAGGAAACGTGCAGACATATCATATGACAACAGCATGTCACAATTCACATACGAGTAAACATGAGTGTAACTAGAAAAATTTTTGAAAGAAACATTGTCGTGTTTTCAATAGGAGCTTTAATAATTGGAATTTGTGGTCACTGGGTTAATTATTCATTGACAATTTTTGAATGCTGCCGTTAAATGAACGGGTTTTTTTAAAATTAAATAATTGATTAAATTTTATTGAAATATATAACGGTTTCGAAATTTCACCGAAAAGGGTGAATGTAAATATAACAATTATTTATTATGAGTGCGTGCGTATGCACGCCTTATGCAACTATTTGATTCTAACCGGCTTGCAAGTATAAAAACAACTATAAACTCTAAGCTGCAAATCAAATAAATCTATACATTTGCTTTGTTTGATAGCTGCTCAGATGCTGCTGAATATTTAACCTCAATTGCACTTCCGTCAAATAGAAAATTATCTGTAGTTGTATATTTTATAAATTAGAATATAAATAAGATTTATCAGAAAGGTATGAACACATACGACTAGTAAATTGCATGATACATACATATATCGCATGATATTTTAACCGAGTATTTTTATTAAAATTTAAAATTTTTAAATTACCATAGCATTTTTTTAATATTTGTTCATACATACATACATACGAGTATACATATGTGTGTATATGTATGTACGTACATAGACATTTCAGAGAATAGTATTTAGCAATTATTTTTCTGATAAAAATCATGAAATCTCAAATAGAAACAAAAACGATCAGGATAAAACAAGCCCAATTTTAATATTCAAAGAAAGAATTTGTAATAACAGATATTGGATGCCAATCGTGGTGTATCAAATGGTAAAAGAGTAATAAAGATTTGTCATTCCATTGTGTAATTTCTTCAACATTAATATGCGAGCCCATAAACTATATATTTTCTGGGTTCTAGGTAAGTCTAATAAGCGATGTCCCTCTGTCTATAGGTGAAATCGGTTTAAGGAAGCCTCCAGAAGAGCTAGATACTTCCCAATAAGCATTTTGGCTGGAATTCAAGTGGAATTACATTTGAAATGCAGTCACAATTTCCAATTTCCAGTGTTGAATTACAGTTGAAACACAGTTGAATTCAATAGCGAATCCAGCAAAATTAACCATTGAATTACAGTCGAACAAAACAGTACCTTTACAGTGTAATTCCAGCCTTGAATAACAGTGTGATTCAAGTTGAACCGAACCTGTTTTTACACTTGAAGTCAAGCAAGGAATTGCAGTGGAATTCAAGTCGAACCGAACCTGTTTTTACCGTTGAATTCCAGTATGCTTTTGGCTTTGAGTACATACCTTTACATTTATTTATTCCAAATTTCTTTATATTGTTTAATTTTCTATTCCTTATTTTTTTTTTTGCTTATTTTCACTTTTATTTCTTTATTTTCACTTTAAAAACTTTGCGACTTTCGCGATGTAAAATTGTTCAACATTAATATTTTATTATTGACATTTAGAGTAAATAGCTGACTCGATTTGATTTGGTTTTTTAACAAAACTTCAAACAGACTGGAAAGAGGATGGATTTCAAATGTAATTCAAGCTTGCATTCACACTGGAATTTCAACATTGGAATTCACAAAAAATTTGTGCTTATTGGGTTCATTCTTATTATGAATTTAATAAACTTAGTCCTAAATAGATTGGTATTGAAATTAAAATTATGGTTCCAGAGCTGGAAACTTTAAGCTTAATTTTCATGTGTAAAAGTAAACAGCTACTAATTTTTATTTTTTCGTTAATTAAAATAATTTTATATTTGAGGAAGAATTAAATTGGTAACGAAAATTAAACAGAATAAAAAAGGCGATTCCAGGGTTGGACATATTAAACTTTTTTGGCAACATAAAAGTTGCCAACTAAAACAAATTTCTTATTTTTCTTTATATATCAAATATAACTGATGTTTTTGAAATAAATTTTTTGGTATTAGAAATCATAAAAGTCGAAATGACAACAGCAGAGCTGGAAAATTTTATTCTTTTTGTTGGAATATTAAAGCAACCAAATAAAACTAATTTTTTCTCTAGGCAATCAAACATATTTTATATGTCAGAAAGAAATAAGTTATGGTAGGAACACAACTGGGACGAACGACGAATTTCGTTCAGTACGACGAATTCGTTGGTAAAAATTCGCTCTGTAAATTCGTCGTATGAAACACAATAACGACGAATAAATGAAAATAATGAACAACAATAATTTAAATTTTTTTTAAATCTTTGTAATCCTCTGATGCCCGATTGTTTAGACATTCAATAATTACCCCGGTGGTGTCCATTTTTTCCAGAACAAACTTCTTTTGTAACTATTTTCTGAAAATTTTTTTCCTGTAAATAAATTATTCATTTCATTTAACAGCTGATGAGGTGACCATATGAAAAAGCAAGAAATGGGAGAAATACTATATTATAAAAAGTGTTCAAAATTAATAGAGAGTCGTCCGAATGATAAATTTGTGTGATTTAGTGAATGTATTTTTAGTATGCACCGAAAATTTTTGTGACACATGCAACTGTTATGTTCGTTGTTCGTTGACGAAATTATTAGATATAAATCAATTTTAACTTTCGCTGAGTATGACGAATTACGACAAACACCACGATTGTGCGCATTTTCATATACGCCAATGGGTTTTAGTTCTGGCGACGAATATTCGCGACCAAAAATTAGACGTTCGTCGCAGTTGTGTTCCTAGCATTAGTATTGAAAATCAGGAAGGTCAAAACTATGGTTCCAGACGAACATCGATGAAGGGTATATAAGATTTGCCACAGTCGAATGTAACACATTTACCTGTTTTATTTTGCGAACGACTAAAACAAGGAAGTTTTGTAGGGTAAGAGACTTTTACTTTTATCCCACTTATTTTGAAGCCATTTCATAAAACTACAAAAGAAGAGGAGGTTGACTTGCCCTGGTACCTTGGAATATTTATCACGTCTTAATAAATTAAAACATGTGACGAACAAAAGAAATTCAATCTTAGCGTCTGTTTTTTAACTGCCGATAAAGACATTTAAAACAAAAACAATTTATAAAATTTTGTTTTTGTCTCAAATATTTTTGTACGAAAGGAAGAATTCATGCGACATTGTGAAATAGGCAGTGAATAAAATTAAAATATTCATTTGGAATTTTATATTGAAGCAAAACTAAAGCGGCATGGCCACACATCAAACTGATGATTCAAACTTGTGTATGTGTTGGTAAAATTCAGTTTGAGAGTGAAAATCTAAATTGTTTTGATATTCTTCAAACTCACATCAAACCATACGTGTGAGTTTTTTTTTCACTAACACTATCAAAGAAAAGCAGAGTTTGAAGCGTCCGTTTGATGTGTGGCCATACCGCTTAAAGACCCAACTGTGCAACTGTGCGATTACATACAATACGTATGTGTGCAACTATAATGTACTGAAGAGAAACTTGAGAAAAACTTTTCGCCAAGTTTCGTCAAATGCCATTTGTTTTTTTAAGTAAAGAGCCAAACTGAACGCACATTCCGTACTGAATTGGTTATTCATATTCTGCCTTATTACCGTTCTCGAATAGACTCGAGAGTTTGTAAATAGATTAAAGAAAAATCGGGTATTTTTCTTTAATTTATTACATTCTTTCGAATCGATTCGAGAACCGTAATAAGGCCCATTATAGTTGGGCCTTAAATTTAAAATTTCTTATTGCTATTTAAATATAGACGACAATTTTTATTTTACTTAAAAAAAACAGGCAGTCAATTGTAAAAAAAAAGAATAAATTTATAATCGATGTATATTTCGAACCAGGGGCCAAATTACCGCATTCGATATCGATCGAAATTTCTATACAATTTAAATACAAATTTCGATCAATATCGAGTGCCGTAATTTGCCCCCAGATCTCTCCTGAGCTGTTGATCTCTTGCAGAAAGTTTCAGTTAAATTTGGAGGTCTCCATTATTAACGCAAGTTGTTTTTTCTTCTGGCAAAAACGATGAATCTGCATTTTTGTTTTGTTACAGAGGACTTACGTGCAGATGTCAGAGATCCACTTTTAATCATTCTTCAAAACTCATTCCAGCAATATTTCTCTCTTTACTATCAGTTTAAGTTCTCAAAAAAAAAAAATACATTCATATGCATATAAATACCAATGTAAATATATTCATATGTATGTGTGTAAAAGTTTTATAAAACGCATTTTCGCCTCCTGCTTTTCTTAACTGTCTTTTTATTGTATGTAATCGAAATAAAATTCCAAACAACACAATTTTTCGTAGATTTTATGTAACTGCGATTCTCTTCATATATTTTTTCTGTTGTCTCCTTATGTAATTCAAAGTCACATGCCCCAGTCTTTGAGTTACATTTGCCAGACCAAATGTTGTTTAACGTGATATAAATTTTTATTTGGTACGAACAGACTGCACCACCTGTTGAAACGTTGGCGAAACTGTAAGCAGAAAAGCTGCAAGGGAAACACATACACATGCAGTTTCGAAAGCTTTTTTGTAGAAAGGGCACTATAAAAAGGTTTCCTGAAAATGATGATAGAAAAGTTTGTCTATATATTTTTATAAGTTAAAATACATATAGTACATACATATGAGTACGTATGTACGTCTGTGCTCACACGTTGTCTAACACATTGTTTAACAGTGGAGGCGTGCCCATTTTGATTACCCTAGTTGTTTTGTAATCAATCATGTACAGATATAATGGAATTCTTAGTACATCTCAATGTATTATTTAGCCTTGAGTGACAGGATTTATGTACATATATAGCGGGTTGTTTTTTTGGCGGTTGATTTTTATTAAAGAAATATATCAAAATAAATCAAATTAGAAATATATATTTGTACTTTGTTTCTACGGGTTTTAATATATAAATCATAATCAAAGACGATTATCAGAAAGATTAATAATCGAATCGAGCAACTAACTAGACATCTCACCTTTGCCATAAAACACTAAAAAATCAATTTTTGAGTGTAAAAGAATTTTTTTATAGGGTCATTTAGTGGGAAAAGGTTTGGGGAGGGCAGGGCAGAGGAAGATCAGAGTACATCTCAGCTTCGTCCTAAAACCTTAAAAATTAAATTTTTAAGGAGAGTAAAATTAAATCGTAGAATTTGTTACATATTTACACTATTTGTTCCATGTAATATGTTACTTCAACGGCCACTAAAGAGGGCGGGGGCCAAAAATGACAGGGAGTTCCTGTAAAGTTGAGGGCACAAATCGCATGTTTTACTTCGGTGGATATCCTGGAAGCGAAATGGCTGCACTTATATAGATAAACTGACCTAACCCACTTGGCAATACCGAAGTGGGGTGAATTTGCCGTGCCGTAAAGGGTGAAACAACTATCGTGTACTAAAGAGCAGACTAACAGTTAAATAGCTACAAAATTCTCTATCTTTATCTTTATCTCTTAATCTTTTCTAGTTCCGTAGTAAGGCACTGCATATGTAGGGGTCACCTCCTGAGTGTTCATCCCACTAACAAAAAAAAAGATTAATTTCCATTGTTTAAGGAAAATCGAAAAAATAAGTGACTCACTTTTTTAGATAAACACCAATTTCCATGCCTGCTTCACATGCAGCCGTCGCATCTCATTTATGTTCATCCTTGTGTTGCTTGCAATTTCCACTCTTCTTTTTCTATTTCATTCATGTGCACTTGCCCACTCTTGTTGGCACCCAACAGATTTTGAACGCAGGCGGCATGCAAACTGCTGTAAATTGTTGAAGAACAATTGTTACGACGACTACATCAATGTGGGTGGCATTGCCGTGTGATGTGGGAAGCGTGTAGACAACATGTGTGTCACTTGATTATGAGATCGAATTTTTTGTCTGCTATCATTTTGAAAGTGTTTAGAAATTTAGTTGTAAAACAGAAGACAACGCTTAAGGAAAGAACGTTGATTAAAGGGGACAAATTACATAATGGATCATTGATTTCAACAAACAATAAAATGCAATTCCTAATATATGTTTTACTAAATATAAAAGTTAACAAGAATTGATAAGGGTGTTTAGTCCATTTTTAAAATCTATTTTCCTAGTTCCAGCGCAATGCAGAGGTTATCCCCTGAGTGCTGGTCCTACTCCTAAAAAAAAAAATATAGAGGGTTCAATTGTTGTGCTTGATTTCATTTCCTCAGAACTCAACAATTTATAGGCCGATTTGGACAATTTCTAGTTTATGCTAGAAAAAGAAGAAGGAAAGAAGGGCAAATTCAGCGATCACGTCGAAAACGTTGGTAAAAATTTGCTGTATATTTTCGTCGTAAGCACAATAGGGATAATAATGTGGTTTTTAGTTCGTGTAATAGAGCGACCATTTAAAAAAATAAAAATAAAATTATATAATATATAAAATACTAATAAAACAACTTTTATAGTCAAATATTTTGCATATTTATTTCAAAAGTTATTAAATAAAAATAAAGCAGTTTTAAAAGTAATAAGTAAATTTATTTACTAACGAATGTAAAGACTAAAACGATCACGGTCACTTGCTAATATTCTTCGTCGTTCGCTGTCGTCGGAATTAGATATAAGTCTATTGCATAGTTTACGGAGTAGAACAAATTTCGGCTAGCGCCATTATTCTGTGTTTTTTCACATACACATACAAAGATGACTAAACCATTTTGGAATATTCCCGGCTACAAATTCGTCGTTCGTCCTAGTTGTGTTCAGAGTTTTTTTTTTTTTTTTGTAAATTTTTTTTAGTAGGACCAGCACTCAGAGGATGCTCCCCACATATGCAGTGCATTGCGTACTAACTAGAAAGAGGAGGATACCATGATGAAGAAAGGTCTGAAGATAGACTATTTTTATTTTTTATATTTACTTCGCCGAAGAATTTTTGCTACAGGGTCGACAAAGGAGGGTGCAGGGCAGTGTCAGTGAACACCGCTATGCTTTCGCCACCGAAACAGGTTGATAGCAACTATCACAACCATGAACGTGAACATGATATCAGGTATTCGATATCTCTGGATTCTCGGGTTAACTATTTCAGCGAATAGCACCCTCATGAATTGATGTACAGCGACTTTGGTATCATCATTTCAAAAATTTCAAATTTTGTAGTTATTTTGATTCTATTATTTCCATTCCTTTAAAGATTTCCAATATGTGCAATTGCTTTGCTTTGGTTTTGCAAAATGTTTCCTTAAAATATACAAGAGAACACATTTTATAATAAACTCTCTTTAATTTCAGAATTGTTCGTTCAAACAATAAGAAATAATTTACCCAAATGAATTCCACCGATGAGGATCATAAACTACAAACGTAATTTTTCATCGATTTTGTAATGGACTGGCTACTGGCAACACCACAACTTCAGAGTGCTTTCTCATCATTGGGCTCCCTTGAGGGAGATGCTTATGTCGTTAGTACAAACGCATTAGGTAACTAATACTTAGACAAATAACATGTACTCGTATACCAAACTTATAGCAAAATAAAAATTTCATTTCGCAGCCATATTGGAGGAAATAAACTATAAATTAACTTACGAAGATCAAACTTTGCGGACTTTTCGAAGAGCTATCGGCTTTGGGCAGAATGTACGATCCGATTTAATACCTCTGCTGGAAAATACAAAAGATGAGGACATTTTGGACTCCGTTATACGTATTTTGGTAAATTTGACAATACCCGTTGAATGTCTGTTCTCGGTAGATGTCATGTATCGCACCGAAGTGGGCAGGCATACAATTTTCGAATTGAATAAATTATTGCATACGAGCAAGGACGCCTTTACCGATCCCAAGAGCACGAAATCATTAGTTGAATATATAAAGCACATATTGGAGTCGGAATCGAAGTTGTCGCCAAAAAAATGCGACCAAATCAACAATTGCCTGTTGCTGTTAAGGAATATTTTACATATTCCCGAGTCGAATGCCAACTATTTAATGCCTTCGACTTCACACAATCAGCCGGGCGGCACCCATCCAGTATCTATGCAAAATTCCATTCTATGGAACCTATTTATACAAAGCATAGATAAATTACTACTGTACCTTATGACTTGTCCGCAAAGAGCCTTTTGGGGTGTAACCATGGTGCAACTGATTGCCTTGATTTATAAAGATCAACATGTTAGCACGCTGCAGAAATTGTTGAATTTATGGTTTGAGGCTTCGCTGTCGGAAAGTTCCGAGGATAATGAAAGTAATACATCGCCACCGAAGCAGGGTAGTTGTGATTCCAGCCCCATGTTGACATCAGACCCCACCTCTGATTCTTCTGATAATGGTAAGTGCTGTGAAGACGGGGAACTAGGAAGACCGATGTCATCACTTTGCAGTTGACATTTAGTTAAGCTAGCTTTACTTAATACGGCTCGTTCTTTAACAGGCAGTGCAGGCAGTAAAAATGGAAATTCTGAAGATCGCCGCCAAGCTTTGCGTGAAGAAACCGATGCTACCTTACAGGAGGTTAGCCGCAAAGGTCAAGAGTATCAAGATTCTATGGCGAGAGTACCCGCCGACAAACTCTATAATTCCGAAAGTGCCAGTAATGTGGGCGCCACCGATTGCGAAAAAGTTTTCACTTTGAAACAAGGCGGCGACATTATGGAAACGGTCGAGCATGACGAAGCATTGCAGTCCGCTGGCACTATTAAAGATCCCTCCAATACTAATTACGACGAAAAACCCTCGACCACAAACCAAACACAACAACCAGCTAAACAAGATTCTAGCACTTCCAATTTAGCCGATGTGGACAATTTTATGCCACCGCCGGCCCTGCCGCTTAAGCTTTCAACATCTGTGGCCAAAACACAGCTCATTGCTACTGAAATAATAGCAGTGATGGCCAAATCGCTTCAAAAGTCACCCCATTCGGGACACATCAAATTTACAATGGGTAATTGTGGTCCACAGAAAAGAGAGTGTCCTTCTTCACAATCCGAACTTTCAGATTGTGGTTATGGTACCCAAGTTGAAAATCAAGAATCCATTTCAACTTCCAGCAATGACGACGATGGCCCGCAAGGCAAACCCCAGCACCAGAAACCGCCTTGTAGCTCAAAGGCCAGAAACAAGCATAGAATTATCTTGACCGCCATCGATAAGAAAGAGCTTAGGCGCAAGAAATTGGTGAAGAGAAGCAAGAGTAGTTTGTAAGTATTACGCGTATTCTGCTAAAAGCAAAGATGGAATATATTATTGTCTAACACAAGGGAAAATTCCCAGACGAACTCGGCTTGCAAACTAAAGCGATTCACTTTGTACGAAATCGTAGAATTTATTTCTGTTACAGCTCTGAAATGTTTTCTTACTAAAGGGAGATTTTTTTAGCAATTTTCTTTTTGGCAACACTGTTTTTGGCGACTCTGCTGTTTACGTGTAACATGTTACTGTTAAACATGTTCAGTTTGGTCTTGCAAACGAGCAACGTTTGCAGATTATCAAAATTCATACTCGTTTTTGAAATCGCGCCACATATCAAATTGCCTGCATGGGAGCTATCCTTGTCTTTGTCCAAAAGATTAAAAATAAGGCACACAACCGAAAATTTATGTACATCGGGACAACATGCAATAGAAAACGATTTGTAATACTTATTCTGTAGACAAATTTAATTTTAAACTGATTTTTTGTTAATATTTTCGAATATATATTTCTGCTTAGTCTGGGAATTTCATATATTTATTAACATACTCGTAGCTAATGCACAAATTTTAACTAAAAAACTGTATACTTTCTAATCGATTGCCAACACAGAATAAATATGAAAGGTCTAGTGCAACATATACCCACAGATGAGGACATTTCAAATCTGCTAAAGGAATTCACTGTTGACTTTCTATTAAAAGGCTATGGCTTCCTGGTGGAGGAGTTACACAATCAATTATTGACAAATCTAGTAAGTGAAGTGTGATGATCCTCCCATTTCTTTAATATTTATAATTAATATATTAATGCTCTCCCCCGCAACACAGCAAGTGTCCATTGATACATCGCATTTCTTTTGGCTGGTTACATACTTTTTGAAATTTGCTGCCCAACTGGAACTGGATATGCAGCACATCAGTACCATTCTAACGTTTGATGTAATCAGTTATTTAACCTACGAGGGTGTCACGTTGTGTGAACAATTGGAATTGAATTCACGCCAAGAGGGCAGTGATTTGAAACCATATTTGCGTCGCATGCATTTGGTCGTTACGGCAATACGTGAATTTTTGCAAGCAATAGAAACTTATAAGAAAGTGACTCATTTAAGTGATGAGGATCGCGAACGTTTACGTTTATTGCAATTGCAAATTAGCACTACGGAAGATTTGCGCAATTTGTTTGTGCTGCTATTGCGTCGCTTCAACCCCAGCCTGCACACTAAGCAGTATTTACAGGATCTAGTGGTTACAAATCACTTATTGCTTCTAATATTGGACAGTGTTACGAAAACGAATAGCAATATACACATTAAAATTATTGATCATGTATCACAGTGAGTATAAATGTTTGCACGTGTGTAGATATGTAATTGATATATATGTATGTATACTAATTTTCATATATTTATTTAAAATGATTAAAGTTGAAATGGTCTAACACGGGATTCAAAGCCGAGTTTAAGTTTAACAATCATTTTGGATATTCAAGTTTTAATGTTATATGTAAATATGGCTTTTTAAAAATTACTCACCTAACTAGTTATGGCCAGAAGAATTTGTTGTTAGATCTTCCAGAGTATCACAAGTGATAAATGGTTTGATGGACATGGGAATTTGACAGCTAAAAATAAATTTTCATTGTTAAGCGAAATATGATACACCATTAATTTTTTAAAATTTGTAAATATTATTTTAATTTACACTAAGGCCATGTTTTTGAGATGTAGTTTAAGTTTAAACTTGTAGTCTGAAACTATGATTTTTCAGGCGAAATGTGATTTTTTAAGATTGTTTCATTAAAGACCAAAACTAAAGTTGATCCGTCAAAAGTTTTTATGCAACCTTGAAATGGCGTTACAAGTCTGTTTTTGGATTAACTAAACGCAGTTTATCTGAAGTCTCAAAAACCGAACCTAAGAACTATTAGCCAGGCTTAATATTAAATCTGCATGTGTCTGTGAGTAGTTATTTAAAGAGAGTAAATAAATATATATTATTATATACATTCTTAGGTTGGGTTTTTGAGACCTCAGATAAACCGGCGTTTAGTTAATCCAAAAACAGACTTGTACCGTCATTATCAAGTTTGCATAAAAACTTTTGACGCATCAACCATAGTTTTGGTCTTTAATGAAATAATCCTAAAAAGAAATAATATTTCGCCTGAAAAATCATAGTTAAATATTATATATCAATTCTTTATGGATATGGAAATTTAGAGAGAGTAAGCACTATCCCTTAAACAAACTAGCACTAAAATGAACGCATTTCCATACTGTTTTCTTCTATTTGCTTGTAAGTAAGTTGTAGTCAAAAAAATTAATTGAACTATTCAGTAAAACGTTCTGCAGCGCCATGTCTACATAATTAATACGCTATACAATTTTTTGTTCTTCCTATTATAGTCACATTGTTTGTTATCTTTCAACAAAAAATTTTATATCTTGATGTATTTAGTTGTAGATGTGCACAATGTTTATATTATTAAGATTGTTTTAGGATTTTAAAAGATTTAAGCTGTTGAAGACATATACTAAAATATATTGCTCGTTTATTGCCACCTAGTCATATCTCAAAAAAGATCACACTTTAAAAATTTGCTGTTAAAGTTTTTAACATTTTCAGTTTGCAATTTTACTTAAAAAACTTAAAATTTGATTTTTTCGTCATATAATATTAATAAAAAATGTTCTATTTTAATCGGCATGGTTTTATTTAATTATTCTTTTACAGATTTGCTACATTGGAAGTAATGCATTACTATGGAATTCTATTGGACGATTTCAATAATAATGGTGAATTTGTGAATGACTGTATATTCACCATGATGCATCATGTTGGAGGTGATTTGGGACAAATTAGTACTCTCTTCCAGCCGGTTATACTGAAAACTTATTCACGTATATGGGAGGCAGACTATGAATTGTGTGATGTAAGATGATTGGAATTGAAATTTAGAATAAGATTGTGTGTAACTTTTTTAATTTAAAATTATATATTTTGATTTATTTAAAAATTCTATATATGTAATTAGTCTTGACATAAATGTTTCAATTATACACAGTCTCCTATGGGTATAGTTATCAGTGATCAGCAGACATGATCTGTGCTTATCTCTTAACCGGTTCCCTCGTTCAGCTTAAAACTAATTACTTTCATTTGTATTATTTTTAGGACTGGTCCGATCTAATAGAATATGTTATACACAAGTTCATGAATACTCCACAGAAAAGTCCCATGACTTTGCCGTCCACTTCACTGACAGAACTAACAAAGGAGCACAATATGGAAACAACAGTGTGGTAAGAAGCATTCTTGTGACAAACTAATAAGTATATGAAAAACATACAATACTTTTACAATATTTTACAGCTAAAAACAATTTTATGTTTTGTTTATTGGTTTGGAATCGTAGAGATCTAAGAATGATTTATTTGAAATTTATTTGAATTATTTGATAAACCGTTTTTGTTTGATTTACTTTTTTGGCTTAATCATACCTTATTTTGTTCTTTCTCAATCCATTAAAATAAACTGCTTTTGCTTAAGGAATCGCTCGTTTATGGAAATGAAACTATTCTTGTGTAGCATTTTATCTTTAATAGCTGTCACATGCTGTCAAATCGCGCACATCTTTTGCTTCAGCTGTCATCTCCCTGCACCTGTCTTTTAAGGGTTGTCAACATCTTTACCACTTGATTGTAATGGATACGAAGCTTTCGCCTTTTGAAGCCATGGATCAGATGTATTTTCGTCTTTTTTCTTATATCAGTTCAAAATTGTTTTTAAATATGGTCTGAAATTCTAATTTTTGTTATTATTTTTGATTAAAATAATTTTTATGCTTAAAATTTTCTCTTCTTTTAATTTGCACCAGTTTCATCAAACCGTGTAACTTAAAAAGAAGCAAATCTTTTATTAAAATATTGTAAAGAATTATTGCATAAAAAAAAGAATCTCAATTATATACAGATATAATTTTATTTTTAAAATTATTTCTTTATTTTATGTTAAAAAAAATCTACATTAATCGTCGTTGTCTTAAAACAGCAATTGGGCTCAAGAGGATATGGACACCCTGTATTGGTATTATGTACAGAGCAAGAAGAGCGATGATGTGGTGGGAAAAATCGTAACTCTGTTCTCAAATAATGGCAACAAACAAAAGTCAAGAATATCCATAATTCAACAGTTATTGCAACAGGTATGTTTACTTTTTTGAGGTTAGAAATTTTGAGGTTAGGAATTTGTATGACATTTGAAACTCGTTAGGATATCATCACTTTAGTGGAGTACGATGATTTAATGAAATTTGAGGATGCTGAGTATCAGCGCACCTTGTTAACTACTCCCAGTTCGGCCACCACCGAATCGGGCATCGATTTGAAAGAGACACACAACAAGGGCAAGCCTTCTGATGATATACAAGTAATTTTATTATTATTGCTACTATTGTGTGCTTATTTTTAGTAAATTATTTTTTTTTGTAATTTGTCTTAGATTCTACGTGATCTTATAATCAAGGAAAACAAACAACAACATATAGTTTGGCTACAAAAACTTTTAATCGAATGCTGTTACATTAAATTGATTCTAAGAAGTACTCCACTGCGAGAGGATCATCAAAATTTGAGCTCTGTCATGGAACCGGTGGCATATCATTGTATATGTAAGTATTTTCAGATTTAAAAGATTTTCAGACTGTCGAAAATTATGAGAACTTGAGGTGTAGCTATCAATACAATGATCTCATACACATATTTTCACAGCAGATGTAATATTTCAACTAGAGATGTTTATAGGAGTTGCGTGCATAATGACGGCGAGGAAGTAGTGAATCGCTTGCTATTTACGATAATCATAGAGAATATTCTTGACAGAACTGACAAAATTCAATTATCCTCAATTACGGTTGATGGGCTAATTGTTTGAAAATGTGTCATAATAAATATTCCAAGACACAAGGGAAAATCAACAACAACTTTAATTGTCCAACTTACACAGCAGAGCAGAACAGCTGTTTCCGAAAGCCACTACAATTTCATTAAACTTCTCTCATGGTCCTAGATAACGGTTGCGGCCAAGTGTTTAAAAAAGAGCAAAATAATAATTTAAAATCTCAATTTTAATAATTTCTCTTGACTTTTATTGATATAAAAATTACTAAAGCTATTTTGTAAAAAAAAAATTGAAACGTTTATTTTCTTCTATTTTTTTTTAGTGAAAAACAAATCCATTCCCGTGGTCCAATGGAATAGTGAACAGGCTACAACAATGATGTATCAACCATTTATCTTGTTGTTGCATAAATTGGGCTTTCAATTACCAGCCGATGCTGGTTCGGTGTTTGCGCGCATACCAGATTTTTGGACACCCGAGATGATGTTCAATTTGGCCAAAAAGCTGGGATCATTGGAAAAATGTGAGTTTGAAAACAAAAGGCCGGAAATTAAAGCTAAACTTTTTAATATTTCATTATTTAAAAATGATGGCGAATGCATTATGGAAACAAAATATTTATTTGAGTTGAATTTAATATCCTAGCATTTATAATAATTTTTTTAGCACGCTTTTTTCCAAAACGTTTTTATTTCTAACAAATATGTTTTGTAAGAAAGTAAAAGTAAAGAAGGTTTTGAAAAAGCTTAAGTCGTGGTGTGTTGTGCTGTTCTGTGCTTTTAAGCTCTTTGAGCTCAAAAGTCTAATGAATGTTTACCAAAACACTATTCTTTTACTACCATTAAGATTGATAGCACGATATCGTAAATATTCCATGGTACAAAGGAGAGCCAACAAGAGTTTTAATTGTCCAACTTACTCAGCAGAGCAAAACAGCTGTTTTCGAAGGCCGATACACTTTCATCATCAGTATTCATGTGTATTTTTGTTTGTCAAGGCTTATTAGGTGTTCTTATGCATACAAATTTCACTAGGAACTCGCATACGAGAATTGTATTATAGCGAGGCAGACACATTTTTAATCCCTTATTATTATAATTTTCAAACTGCTATAACTTTTGAAAGAATCCACCGATTCTCTCATGATTAGCAGTGGTTAATTAGTTTATCGTGTGCTATAAAAGAATAGAGAACACTAATTGATCAGATATATATGTAATTTCGGAGTTAAAAAGAAAACTTTTTTTTTATAACATTTTTCATTTACGATATTTTTCCAACCGCTTTTGATTTGGTTTGTGGCGATCCACGTGGTTTTTCAATGTCCAGAACTGGTTGGCTTTTGGAATTAAAAAAGAGCACAATTGAGAAAAGGGGTTTTCTCGAAATCTACCTATTTGCTTTTAACAAGGAATGAACTTTCTATTAAAAATATTAAAATTCGGTGCTACTAAGTGGGATGGAATGTTTTTAACACAAATAATTATTGTTAGTTGCAAGATCCTTGCCACCAATCAAGCTGCTCATTATCATTTTGCTAATAATTTTTATTATTTTATTTTATATGATATTTGTTGTATTGCTACCTTTTTTGCGCCTTGTTTCTTTTCTTTTCTGCTCTTCCTCTCTCTCTCTCTCTCTTTTGTTCCCTATTTCAATGGTGTTCCTGATCCTGTAGTAATCATCAAATTTGATATGCATCAATTTGAGATTGCCAGCGACTCGGAGGTGTCCCAATCATCCAAGTGCCATTATGATGTAACCACAGCACGCAACTCTTTGAGTTCAATATCTAGTCTTGAGCTCGATCTAAATGATTGTGAAGAATTGGCTCCCATACCGGAAGTGGATGATTTGTTGGAGAAAACTTCGCAGGCCAGTGAAATGTTTGCCATGCCCAACGCCAAACAATGTAATTCGATAATTAGGTAAATATTATTGATTTCAAATTTACGATAAGTGTTACAATTACCAGCATTAATTCCAACGCCCCTAAATTAATTACACTTATTTTTAATATAAAAATTTATTAATAGCAAATGTTGGCTATTAAAAAAGAACCTACTGACAGTTTGACTTGATATTAATTAATCGTTTTATTGTTAGCAACATTAAATATTTTCATAAAATTAAATTTGATTGTAATATCTTTATCAACTCATTTAGATATACACCTGAGCCAACAGCATTGCCCACAATTCCCAACTGGTTGCAATTGGTAATGCGCAGCAAATGCAATAACTCTAATGGAACAGCAACAACGAGTGCTGCCGCTGCAGCTGCCAGTTTGGCTAATTTAGCAACAAATGCCTGGTGAGTTTTTTTTTTTATTATTTTCTTCCAAACACACTTTTTGTCCAATAGTATTTTTTTTTTTTTTTTTGGTTTTAAATTATTAACACAGATGCAAGCCAGCCAACCAGCCAGCCACCACAGTTACCAATGATGTTATAATTTTCAATTACATCGGCTATTAACAATATAATAGGCAATAGTTAATGGTATCCATGAAAATATCTGTACCGCTTACACGGTGCTCGTAATATGAGAAATAATATAAATTTAACATAAGAATTGCTACGGTAATGTTGTGGCCAACAAATGGCAATAGTTGTTATATTGTTGTTGTCATCTGCAGTGCGATCATGTTAAAATTTTACATGATACTGGAATCAGATAACATGGCAAACTGTGTGTGGTAGAAATATACTCGTGTATAGGATTTGAGTGGCCAGATTTATTTGCTACAGAATTTGGAATGTATTCCAGCTGACTTGCATTCCATAGAAAGGGAAAATGTATTAATTGTCCTACATTTAATGCAATTTATTAGAGATATTGGACTTTATTACGGTTCTCGATTCGACTGGAAAGAATGTAATAAATTAAAGAAAAATGTAAGAGTTTTCGTTCGAGAAACGTAAATAATCAACAAACATTCATATCAAATAGAATTTGTTTGTTGTTTTTTAAGCAAATTTCAAAACTTACCCTGCTTTTCCTTATGTAATTCTCATACAGTTGTTGAAAGTTTGTGCGTAATAGGTTTTGAATTTTTTTTTTTTTAATTAGATTGAAGTCTACTCATGATTTGGCATAAGAGCGTCTGGCAGCAATTACAGCCCTGGACTCGGAAATAATAAAGTCGAGATGTATTCAATCTCTGGCCAGACTTAAAGGACATGACGTCAAAATAGTTTGGGTTCCAGGGCATGAAGGCATTCAGGAAAATGAGTTGGCGGACGAATGCGCAAGAGCGGGTTCGGTCTTGGATGAAGCAGTATCGCGTAGGGATATTGACATTCCCTCAGTTGAGCTGCTGAACAAATTTCAGGATTGGGCAAGGAGGGAGGTGACAAGCAGGTGGTCTAATATTGCCACCTGTAGGGTCTCCAAAACTCTATGGCCCTCGCTTAGCAGAGCTAGGACTAGACAGCTTCTAATTTTTGGGAAAAGGCCGTTGGCACTCCTGGTAGGGGTCTTGACGGGGCACTGTGCAATTGGGCATATGTCGGGGCGTTTGGGCTTTCCCCATGATGACCGCTGCAGCAGCTGTTTCGATGAAAAAGAAGAGGAGTCAGTACAGCATTTCCTTTGTGACTGTCCGGCCCTGCAGGACCGTAGGCTTAGACATCCCCTGCGTGATCTGGACTGCCTCAGGGATGCACCGCTGGCTGCCCTGGCGGGCTTTGTGAGAAGTTCGTCTTGAAAGGAGTGTGTAGAGTATAGTCCCCTGGGCATCACAATGGGCCTTTTTATGGCCTCCAAGTGTTTTCCTCGCTTACTGCGGGCGGCCCTTTTAACCTAACCTAACCTAGGGCGGTAGCAAGTCATGTTAAAATTTATATATCTGTCGGAGAATACAAATATATAATTTTAGAATTTGTTTTTATTTTAAATGCAATTGAGCGACAGAGCAATTTCTAGTGATATCGTGGGACAGGCACGTAATACAGAGACCTCTTATTACAAAAATCTAAAAATTTCCGAATAATCAGTTATTCGAATACGAATATTCCCACGTCGCTAATGCACACATTAAAATTCCGAATTATATTTACATGCACAAATAACTTGTAGGTGTTGAGTATTAAAGTTCTGCACGATGTTTGCTCACCATACACGTTCCTAAGATACTCCGTACGGAGCGCTCTGCCAAAATGTAAACATTTGCAAATACTTTGTGACACATATGGCCTGGACATGATCTTGATAAGAGTTCGTTACATAAACAAATATTTGCTTGTTTTCTTTTTGCTACTTAAAACCATAATTTTTTTTTCGTTCTCATAAATGTTTTATTCATATTTCAATGTTCGAATATGATCAGCATTTCAGTTAAATAATAATTTATGTGTTTGTTTTTGTTGTTTTGTTTTTGTATAAACTTTAATTATAATTATTCCATATTAAATGTCATTTCGATTAATAATGCCAAATGTGTCAAGTCATGTTTAAGTTATGAATATTGGCCGGCGTTAAGATAAATAAATTAAAATGTTCTCAGATTTCAACAAAAAAAAAAAAAAAATTAAAAAAGAAAACAAGAATTGTAAACAATTTGGAAATAATTTCAGTAGTTAAACAATAATCACTATGAGATTTGTAAATTTGTTCAGGAAAAGAATCAGGGGCAAATTACGGCATTCGATATCGATCGAAATTTGTATTCAAAATTGTATTGACATTTCGATCGGTGCATTTATTTTTTAGATATGTTTTCCGGCATAGTTCCGTCGCGGCTACGAGTTTTGAACAGTTCAATTTTTTACTATTTTCGTCTGAATATTATCTAATAATATTTCAAGAGCTGCTGGTTTATTGTCATAAACCGATTACCTAACAAGGCTCAGATATTTAGCTGATTAGTTTTTGGAAACAAAAATTCAGCCGAAAAGGCTCGATAATCCTCGACATTTACCCTAACAGCAGCTCCTTGTTCATTTCGAAAGAAACAAAGACGGATGATATCGCCAAAATTTAAACCACACCAAATAGTTTTTTTAACTCGGACCGGCACTCAGGGAACGACTCCTGAAAGATGCGAACACAGAGAATTTTTCAACCTTTCACTTCGCCGGCAAATTTTTTGCTATAGAACCCACGAACTACAAGGTGTGACCACTGGAACAGACTGGCAACAACTAACACAACCACGCACTACTCCTGATCAGAAGAATTCGACACGATATTAATGACTGAGCGTGGAGTCAAACTCAGGACCCTCCTCTTCATAGTCTCGATGAATTCGTTAAAGACTTGAGGATTTGACTTGAAGACTTTGAAGACTTGAGACGGAAATCAGCTTCATTATGTTCACTTTAAAATGAACAAAATGAACGTGAACTGCGCTATCAAATTTATTTATTTATTTATTTAGTTACTTTTTCAAAGTAATTTTCACTATTTGTTAGCGTTGGTGTATGTTTTTTAATGAACGAAAATGTCAACAAAGTTTGACATTCTTAGCTGTCAAACTAGAGTTATCGATTGCATTAAGATTTATAGACTAATTGTACGACATTTTTTGTTTTAAATTCAGAAAGACATGATAAATATTCCAAGGCATGAAGGAAAGCCAACATCAGTTTTTAGTTATTCAACTTACACAGCAGAGCAGAAGAGATGTTTTCGAAAGCCGCAACGCTTTCATTATCAGTGCTCATGTGTATTGTGTTTGTCACCGCTTATTAGGCGGCTTAGTTATCGATATCGATAGTTTTTAAGCAGCTAAAAAAGCACCCGATGATAGAGGGAAAAAAATATTATTGAGTTCAGGTTTAAACTTTGAAATGTGTAAGCGTCTTATTCAATTAATCCAAAGCTTGAAAAATATTTTTTGTTTTTCTAAGAAATTTTGTGGTAAAGAAAGATTCAGTGATGAAATAAATTCCTTAAAAATAAAACTTCTTAGTGATATTTAAGGTGGCTTTGGCAAAAAACTAGATATTATTAGTAAAATGTATAAGATCCAGTTGCCAAATGATTTAACTTTTTTAAATCTAAATGTTATTTTGTAAAAACGATATTCCGCGAATCAGAAGCAACTTTATGAATCTATAAAATATAAGTTATAAATAATTGTGGCTGAAATGGCATATAAACATTTTATAGTGATGCTAAATATTTGCACAAATAAAAAATATTCTACAATAGTTTTATATTTTCTCTATGACCTTCTTAAAATTAAAAAAAAAGAAGAATAATAACTGGGTTGGGTGTATTTACCACCACAAAAAGTAACACACTCTATTGTTTTGCTTTTTTTTTAATTTTGTTTAAAAGTTCAGTAACTAAACTGAAGAAAAACAATCAACAATTATTTAAACAAAAACAATGGGCAATTTTATGAAGTATGAAGTGATTTTAATAGTCAATATGCACCACATTTTGCATTATTGGCCAAAAACAATGTAGTTTTACTACCTTAAAAAATTACTCATATGATTTTAATAATAGCAACACCAGGCCATATAAGAGTCTATTTCTACGGTTGACTTCTGCTGCTGGGTTCATATTTTCAGCAATTTTCAACCAGAGCAGCTTGAAGCTGTACAATGAATGAATGAATGAATGAACGAATGCCTCGTACATTATGGTAACACCCTAAGAAGTGTCTGTCAGTCATGGCATAAATCAATTTAATTAATTTTTTGTAAACAATCAGCAAATAAAGCAAAAGTTTATTACACCTTGGTCATGTTTTACGGGAAGTAATATGCCATTAATTACAATTCAAATCACTGTTTAAGTACGTGGAATGTTTAAATGTGTTACAACTCCCATTAATTATAAATAGATGTGATTTTGAATGCATTTAAAAACCGAGAATGCAAGAGCTCTGTTCAAATTATACTTGTTACGTAGAAAAAGTTTCCTGTTATTATATGTTGATAAAATCGTTTCGAAGAAATTTTCACAACTTCAGCCATTTAGCATGTTTAGTTTTGTCTGCGACTCATAAAAGTTTGAAGTGTTTGGCGATTTTTTGCTGTGAAAAAAAAAAACAAAAAATGAAACAAGTGCTTGAAATGTTGTCAGTTTCACACAGTGATTATACATTGACCGCCTTATTCATAAAAATTATGAGAGGCTTATAAGAGTGTAATAAAGCAAATTTCATATGAAATTTTGTTTTATTACGCTGTTATTAAACTTTCATCATTTTTATGAATAATTGGGTGAGTCACAAAAATCGTTACAAATGGCACAAGCTCTGCAAAGAAAGGCGAGGAGATTTCAAAGACGATGCTTGTCCTAAACGCCCCCAGCACATCAAAAACCGGGGAAAATGTTGGGATAATTGTTATGAAAAATTATCGTATCACTATTAAAGAAATTGATATCGGCATATCGGTTGACAAGTGCCATAGAATTTTTTTTTTAGATTTTGAGCGAAGTTTGTTCAAAATTGTTGAAATTTCGCCAAAAACTTGTTTTGGAATTTGTTGTCCAAAAGTATCTCCATAAAATCATGCCTCAGCCACCATATTCACCGGATTTAGCCCACTGTGTGTTTTTTTCTTGTTTCAAGATTTAAGAAGGGACAGCGCTCTGTGGCCGACGAGGAGATAAAAACCGGAGCTTTCAAGGACATTTGAAAAAGTACATATCAGAGCTGCTTCGGCGATTATTTTAAAGGGAAATATATAGAAGGGAATATAGCATTTAATGCATAAAACAATATTTTTTGAAAAAATTTTTGAAAAAACTTCGCATATGGCTTTTCAATAAATCCCACAGTATATAATTAATAACAATAATTCTTAGCATCTCTCTCTCTCTCTCTCTCTTACGGTTCGCCTTTAAAGGCATTGTTTTAATATATCATGCTGTTAAACGAGTCCGAGATGTAACAGATACTTTTGGCATTAAATGATTCTTCACAAACCCAACAAATTTTATGCTTTAAGGGACTACAAATTATAGTTGTATTTACAACATTTTTATGCATTTTTAAAAGGTCTTATTGTGTGTCGTTTCTGTGTTGTTTTACGATTTAACACTTTATTATCGTTGAAAATAATAGATACTTTTAATAATGAAAGGGGACATGTTTCCAAAAGGCATTTAAAATTAACATAAAAAAAGTCTGTTTGAATAAATTCTCGCATCATATCAAATAGTTGTCTGTCTTTTGCTTTGTAGTTAACCGAAATCATCGAAATGAAGTGCAACTAAAAAAAGCAATAAAAAATAAAATGCAACAAAATTAGGTAAATTTTTTTTTATAGAAAACTGGTATTTATAGCGACTTGAATTCCATACAAGTGTTTTAAAAGATTAAAGATTGCGCTCATATAGGATTTTTGTGCTACTGCTTGTTCTTTCCAATATGAAATATGATATGGAGATAATGATTGTATCACACATACATATTGAACGGTGATGTACATAAATACCCCTAGGCCCATGAGGCCTGGGCCTAGGGCGGCAAATTCCAAATTTTACTCCAAAATTTTAAAATCCGTAATAGGTGCGGACGTCTAATAAAATAACAAGGTGATGAAATTTTTTACTAAAAAATATTTTACAATATTTTTATTGCGTTTGTTAAATCACTGGCAATAAGATGGCTGCCATTTAGAATAAATTGAAGACGCCCATAATAAAAATTTGTTGGGAACATTCGAGCTTCTTGGTGAATTTGTTAGGGCAGCGATGTTGGCTCCAAAATTTATATTAAAAATAACCGTCGCGGGTTTATAATTTTTTTTTTACCAAAAACAACACCGTAGTCAGCTTCATAGTCGCCACATTTGGTCCCTGTGTCTTTTTCTTGTTCCCAAGATTAAAGATGTCCATAAAAACCGAATCGCTGAGAGAACTCAAGCACATACCAAAAACTAGCAGAGGGACATGAAAGGGTATTAAAACAATAACATGTTAACATCAGGTTGATACAGCTCTCGTATTCAATTTCCTAATAAAATTTGTTTAAATAAGAACTGTTATCAAATTCAACTAACAGCCATTTTCAAAATGTATGATTAAGACTTAACTTTTACTTTAACGGCAACTTTTGTATGCCAAACTTGACGTTAAAGTCCACGTTAATTTTTAATCGTACATTATGAAAAGGGCCGTAAGCCACCTAATAAGTGGTGACAAACACAATACACATGAGCACTGATGAAGAAAGCGTTGCGGCTTTCGAAAACAGCTGTTCTGCTCTGCTGTGTAAGTTGAATAACTAAAAACTGATGTTGACTTTCCTTTGTGCCTTGGAATATTTATCATGTCTTTCTGAGATTTAAAACAAAAAATTTCGAACAATTAGCTCATACATTTTAATTCAATTTAGCACAAGTATATTTTATTTGAGGGGCACTAATTTGAAGCGGACAATATAAAAATTAACGAATAAATAAATATCTTTTGAGAACAATTAAAATTAACCTTATTTTTCGAACATCTCTCGTATATGATAATATTGTATCGAGTGAATGAAATTTTGTAAATAGCAAAGGGTGGCGCGCCAAAAGGGCCCTGGGCGGCAGGCCTAAGTCCGGCACACTGCATATCGTGACTTGAAACGTAAAAGCATGAAATTGACAAAAATATTAAACAATAATTTTATATATCATATCGACGACATTACAATGCAGTCACTATAACTTGTACTATTTCCTAAACTGTTTTCCTTTTCCTGCAAAATTTAAAGAAGTGGTAATGAAATGAATTATTTTATTGTATAAATTATTCATACATAATTTATCAGAAATATATACCAGGTCTTCTCAGATATTTTTGAACCATGTGCCACCCAACTTGATGTCACATAAATACAAATCTAACTTATAATTTAATAGTTCACATGTGACACTCTGCCCTCCGCAGCTTTTCTTTCTTAACAAATCCAACCATAAATCAAACCATTTATTTGAAAAAAAAATTTGACAAACACGTTTTTTTTCTATTTCAATTTTTGTTCCAAAACCGAGAGTAAGTAGAAAAAAAATAACACAGAAAATTGTGTGTTTTTATCACAATTTAAATCTATTAAAAATCGCAATAACCCGTTTTGCCTCTTACGACTGCGCACAATTATTTTGGCATCTTAAAATTAAGTTTATCTTTATCTGCTGTACTGCTCTGCTGTGCTGTGCTGTGCCGTGCGGTTGATTGTTTCTTTAATTTCACGATCGCATTTTGTTTGTTATTTCAGTTTATGCTAATTTAATTTGCTTTGTTTTTTTTTCTTGCACACCAAATTATTATGAAACTGAAGTAGAATGTGAAGATAACGATGACCAATCTGTAACTAACGAATAAAGTTTGTTGGCAGCACGTGCTTTTGGCTTAAATTGTTTAATATATTTATTTTGTGCAGTTGACTTATCACATCAAACAGATAAGTTATTCTTAGGATCTATACATAATATGACTTTTTTTATTTTGGACCAGCAGTCAGGGGATGACCCCTACATGTGCAATGCATTGCCCCGGAACTGAAAACGAGGAGATAGTATTTGAGGGGACAAATTAGAAGATAGAGAATTTTTTTTTTTTAGCTATTTCAACCTTTTTACTTCGCCGGCTAATTTTTTGCTACAGGACCGACGAAAGTAGAGCAAAGTTATTTGACATATAAAAGGATATTAAAAATCTGTCAAATACAATTGCATTTTAGGCTAGTGTGCGATTAACATAAAAACTCCGGGCTCGTTGCAGTGGACCCTCAAATAAATATGTTTTAATATAACAAATGCTTTAAATGCTTTATTTCTGTATGCCATTTTCAAGAAATCAGGTAGTAAAGGGTCGATAATTCTTTTGTTATGCAAGCTTTTATGTAAATTCTTTGCGTTTGTTGAGACTCAAGTGTACGATCAAATTATTTGGATGTTGTGAATTATAACTCCCTGAGTAGTGGAATTTCTTATATTCCTTTGAAATATTTCCCATTATTATTAAGATGAGAATTTCTATTCAGACTCAAGTTCAAATCTGCAATCTGCAAATTATATTTTTACAATTTTTATACCCTCCAAAAAAGAATTCGAGGGTATATTCACTTTGTCATTCCGTTTGTAACGCAGCGAAATATGCATTTGAGAACCCTTTAAAGTATATATATTCTTGATCAGTAATGAAATCTAAAACGATCTGAGCATGTCCGCCCGTCCGTCCGTTCGACCGTCCATCCGTCTATAGAAATTACGATTCAGTCCAAACGAAAAGAGCTAGACTCTTGAAATTTGGTATAAATATATCTTGAAGGATAGCACAGGTGATGTTAGGAGATGTGCTAAATCGGGCAAGAGGGAAATAAGTTCCCCCAAGAAGAACTAAACCAAAATCTAAAAAACAACATAATTTTTAAAGTTTTTTTTTTTTGTAATATTCTTAAGCAAATGATATATTTTTATGTCAAAGAAGGTCCAACGCGTAAAATATGGAGCCATAAAATAAAAATAAATTAGTTCTTGGACCCCGCCTTCTTTGGTGGGCGTTTCTATATGAAAAAAATAAGGTAAACATTTAACAAATTGTTGTACTTAAGCCTACACTCTTTAAAAATAAATAATTTTAAGCTTTAATGACGAAGCTGAAATGCAACCTGGTGCTCCTCTGCCCTACCTCCTCCTCCCCCCTTTGCCCCTAAAATGAACCTATAAAAAATATATATATTTCAAATAAATTTTACTTTTTTTATCCCAAACATTTATTTTTTTAAGTTTTATGGCAAAGGTGAAGTGTCTCCCCTACGGCCCTTGGTAGAGAGACCCCGCCTAAAAACAGTTTTAATGCCCTCCAAAAAGAATTGGACCCCATAAAGTATATATATATTCTTGATCAGTGATGAAGTCTAAGACGGGCTAGCACAGACGGTCTGTGGAAAACATGATATTGTCTATTTTTGAACCCCGCCCTCTTTAGTGGGCTTTGACGTACGATATTATATAAAGGAACTGTGTCCCACAAAATTAAAAATTTTAAACTTACTTACTAAATATTTCGACCTGTTTTTAATTGTTTTTATTAAATTCAAGTTATTTTTATTAAGAGTGAATTATTTAGAACGTTTTTATAATCATCAAATTAGCACAACGGACTAGAACTGATTTTGAGGCCGCTACGCCATCTCATCAGCGTCCTTTGTTCATCCTTTTCCACTTTCTACGGTGGTTCTAGTCATTAGGAATATCAACTATTTAAGACATCTTTTTTTAACGAAATACTTTGGATTAGCACGAAATTCCCCAAACCCTGACTATTATTATTCAAAATATTTCAAAGAGAAGATTCTTTGATTTTTCCAAACTTACATTCATAATTATTTGCCATTATGTTTAATTGTCTACCACAACATATTGAGAGTGTTAAATAAAAATTTAATTTATTGTTCTTTAATTTATGTTGTGTATTCCACCTTTCGACATCTTAAGTAGATAAATATTTGTAAAGCTTTAAACAATAGATTTTAAGAATTAAAAAAATAATTTTTTTTTTAAATTGTTACCGTGTCTTCTGATTGCTTTGGCATTATCGGCATAACCTGTTACGTTCAATTATTTCTTTCAATCCACTCCTTCCTTGTGGTTAATTTATATATAATTAATTGGATTAAAGCTAATCTTGTGTTGTTGGTAGCCATTTGTCATTAAATGTTCATTACGGTTCTATTGTTAAAAGCTTAATGTTGTAAATTGTGTTGTTAAATAATGCATGATGTTGTAGCATATAATTCAATGTGGGTTGATACTTTTTGTTGTTGTTGTTGTTTTGTTAACGTTTTCCATTAAAAGATAACGTGGTGTGAAGTAAAGGTGAAGATATTAATATTTGGTATGTACAATATACAACTAGACATATAAAAACTAAATTTAAAGTAGAGAGATAAAAAAGTTATAAGTGATTATTGAGTTCTTGTTTGAACTTTGATATTTTTTCCAACTTCCTATTCAATTTAGTGGAAGTTTAAAACAATATCTTTAATTATTCGAAGAAGATCTGGATCAATGTCAGTGAAATGTGCATAGTGACAAGCTAAAATCCCTCAATAATCAATTTAAACTTTTTATTTTTTTGTAAATTTGGGAAATAAGAATCAGCACGATTAAAATTAATAAATTAATTTAGAAATAAAAAATAAAAATAAAAAAAATTATAAAGTTAAGAAACTATAATTATATTATGATTATAATTAGTCATGTCTGAGAATCTGATTCTTAGAAAACAATAATAAAATTGTGTGAATTTTTATTAGTCGAACTTTCTTATGTAAATTGTTAATTTTTTCAACGGGCTTAAGTTCGAATCTGCATGACTGCAAATGATTTTTTATTATTTTATTAATAAATGAATTTGTTCAAATTCTATTTATTATTTTTTATATTAAGATTGGAATATTAAGAATATTTTTCAATAATCATCAAACCAGCAGAACGGATCAGTACTGATTTCGAGGCCGCTACGCCATCTCATCAGAATTCTTTTGTTCCATTTTTCCACTTTTTGAAGTGGTGCTAGTTACTAGGAATATCAACTATTTAACATTTTTCTATTCAATAGTACACATTTTCAATGACTCTGAGAAATAATTGAGGTTCAAGAACATTAATGTGTCGAATTATCTGATCCTCTTGAATTGTATCTTTTAAATGTTGCCAACGACAGAAGACTAACTTGACATCGTTAGTCTTCTGTCATTTTATCGTGAGCACCAACTAACATCGCCACAACGTTGACTGTGTGTCAAGTGGGAAGCATCGTGTTAGAATCACATATCGTCCAGGTCCATATCTTCAATTTGTGGCCACAAGAAATCCATTATCTCGCGATAGCAAATTCCATTTACGGTAACTATTTGGTAAACCCGTACCAAATATCCACTCTTCCTAAATGCATCGGTTTTTCAAAAATCACTTATGGACTCTCATTTGCCCAAATGCGGCAAATTCTGCTTGTTAAGAAATTCACTGGGGTGAAAGTTGCCTCGTCTCTGAAAATTATTATTATTATTTTTTGTAAATTCACCATTCACTTCTGTCTGTTCAACCAACCATTCGACGATATTAAGACTCTGCTCAATAGTGTACCGCTCCATGGTGGAATTTTTCAAATGCTGAAACAAAAAAAAAAAAAAAAAAATGTGAAATTAAGTAGCGCAAAAAAACAAAAAAGTGTGACTCACAATTAACATCGTGCGTTTTGGATGGACTACCTTTTATAATTAATAAATTTTGTACTAAATCAAATTGTTAATTTTATAAAAAAGAGTTTCAGTTAAAACCTAGTAAATTTGAGATCTATTTACTATTTCCTGTTTTGATATTCTTAGAGTAGTTCGCATAGTATTTTTAAATATCTTTCTAAATAGTTCGGCCACCATCAACACTTGCGCATGCGTACGTTGCGCTTTTAGTACATAAATTATACAGATTAAATTTTTATTTTTATTTTCTATTCAAATTAATATAAAATAATATCATAAAAAATATGTTTTTATTTGCAAATTTTATGCGCACTTGACCTCTAAATTAGCTTTAGTCTCACATCTATTAGTTGGTCTTCAAACTAAATGAAGAATATCTGCTTCCTTTGTTTGTTTTACGACCCAACTTAAGCTTTTTGTTATTTTTATGTTTAAAGTAATAAAATTAAAATTTTAAATAATAAAAAAAAAAACATGTGTTTGAAATAAATTTATCAACGAGAAGCTGCTTGTGATTAATGTCCGTCACATAAAAACTCATAAAAATTTGCTTAAAGAATTAGCCAGTGAAATTGTTTTTTTTTATGGCTGGCCATGACGACGGTAGCCACCAACACCAAAATCATACATATAAGATTTATGGAAACAAAAGAATAGGAAGTGGATATTAGTGTTCGGCTTAAATGGCCTTTACCGGAGTCTCATACGAATTAATTTTGTAATCTCATTTCAGTGCAAAGTTTCGCAATCTAATTTATTTTAAGGTTCTCAGGCTTTAAAATAAATTTTGTAAGAATCTTATGTTAAGTACACATTATGTTGCAGTGAATACGGCCGCTAATATTCAGCTACAAAGAAAACAACGGCAATAGAGAACAACTTCTATAGACGCGATTCTTCAGTTTTGTAATACAAAAACTGGACATTCTTTATAATTAAGAAATTCTATAAAAGTTTAAAGGCCAACATAAATTTTTCTTTTACAATTTTGATTTATTTCTAGCAATGAATCAGACAACTGGATGTCCAGCATCAAATCAACAACTTTGGCCAACAATAGTGCTGGTGCAGCATTGGCAACAACAACAAACACTACAAAATTGTCTGGCAACAATTTCGATGAAATTAAAGTGTCCACAAACATAACATCAACACAGTCTATGGCAGCAGCAACAAGTGCGATTCTACATTCAACAACAGCGCCAGCAACACTGTTACCATGTCCATCAATCAACCAAATAATTGGTCTACAACATGAAATTGGTAACAATGAATTGGCAAAAATGCAGACAACAAAACAGAAAACGAAAATTTCAGCATCATTAAATGCGCTGACAACAACAGCAGCATCAGCAATGTCAACAATAACAACCATAACAACAAATGCTCTCAACATTCCATTATCGACAACATTATTAACAACATCGGTAAACGTGGCTGCAGCTAACGCCACAACAGCACCCTCATCACTGGTTGCAATAATTAATAATGCAGCAGTGGCAACTGAGACAGCATCTTTGGCTGTCAGTTTCAGAAACTATCAACAGCAAGTGCAGCAGCAGGAACAACGACAGAACAACACCAATGCGTATAACAACAATAATAATAATAATAATCAACATTCGTTGCAACAACATCAACAACAGCATCAGCAGATTAACTATATCAATCACAGCGATGATGATGACTCTGCCATGAAATCATTGGAACGCAACGACTCGTCGGCTTCATCGGGCTTCTATACACGCAGCGGCAGTGGCAATTTGGAACACGAATTATGCGCATTGGTTGCAACAGCTTACGAACAAGACATTGCCAAGTATGTTGAAATGTTTGTTATTTTAAATGTAATTGTAATTGTTTTTGTTTTTACACCCTTCACTAAAAGAGCATTAATCAGTTAATCATTCCATATGTAATTTCCACAATAGTAATAGGCGACTTCCTGAAGAATATATATTCTGGGTCCTTATGAATAGGAAAATCAAATAAAAGCGATCAGTCTGTCTGTCCGCCTGTCTGTACGCAAAATCGAAAACCCTGAAAAGCTATAGAATCGGTGTTGAATTGAATGGGCTTAGTTCTAACTAAAGGATGGGCAAATTTGACGTTAAGAAGTAAAACGCACAATTTTTTTTTGACAAATTCAGTTTTATTGATACCAAAAGAAAATATAAATATTGGACTTAATAATGGACTATGATGTCGGTCACATGCCCACCTCTAGTACGTCGACAGACGTTCGCTCTTTTTACAAAATTTTTAAACACAATTTTGCAACAAAACTTGGCTTATCTCGTGAATGCAGCAGCTAATTTCATCTTTCAGAGCGTCAATTGTTTGTCGTTTGTTCGCATAAACCCGATCTTTCAAATGTACCCAGAGAAAATAATCCAGCGGCGTTAAATCACAAGAACGAGGCGGCCAATTGACATCACCAAATCGAGAATTTATGCGACCGAGAAATCTCTCATGCAATAACTGGGTGGTTACTTTGTACTGCGATGCGAATGAAGAACTGAACGCATCTGTATGCTATTTGCATTGAAATGCGAAAACAATTCCTGTCGCATCGCAATACGGAGTAACCCCCCTGAATTGTTTGATCGCCTGAGTGGCTTGTGGCATCGTCGTGCCGAAACTAAAAGTTGCTGAAGTCACCATTAGCCAATTGTGGCCTCAAAAAATCGGTTATCATGGTTCGGCTTTTCCTTGGTCATTTTGGAAAAAATGCGGGCCATACGGTCACTTTCTTTGATTGTAATGATTTTTCGTGAACTGCTTGTGAATTTTGTGAGCCACATTTTGTTTCAATTTGAAAATCGGCCTCATCACTAAAGATGATATTGTTGAAAAAAGCGTAGTTTTCGTTCAATTCATAAACGTTCGTCGTAGCGACGTAGAGTGGAGGTTCCATGGTTAAAATTTCCCATCATTTTGCAAAATAAATGTTCAGGGATGACAGCCCATTTCTTGACATTTCATCATTTGACAGCCAATTTACTTCCTAACCTCAAATTTGTCCACCATTTAGATTTCTATTGAAAACCGAAAAAATATATAGCTAGAAGAAAATAGATAAAACTACTTTTTATTTATTAAAACAATAAAATATTAACATCAGGGGGCAAATTACCGCACTCGATGTCGAACGAAATTTGTATTTAAATTGTATGGAAATTTCGATCGATATCGAATGCGGAAATTTGGCCCCAGGTTGATACAGTTCTCGTATTCAATTTCCTAATAAAAATTGTTTAAGTAAGAACTGTTATCATATTCAACTAAGCCACCTAATAAGTGGTGATAAACACAATACACCTGAGCAGTGATGATGAAAGCGTTGCGGCTTTCGAAAACAGCTGTTCTGCTCTGCTGTGAATTAAAGCCTGGAAAATTAAAAATTTCGTATTTATATCAAACTTATTTTTGAATTTGTAAAGTAAGCCCAAAGCAGAGGAAATTTTAGATTTAAGATTTATAATATGTTGATCCCACATAAGGTTACCCCGAAAAGTATCACCCAAATATTCATCAGATGGAACTTCTTTAACGTCCTTGCCATCAACAAAAATACTAAAATCGTTATTAAAACCAGAGCGCAGCTTGAATCTTATAAGTTTGGTTTTAGCATGATTTAAAAAAAGTTTATTTATACGAACATATTCAGAAATTAATGCAGAGTCCCTCTCCATATACGGTTTAACCGCAGTTTCATGCTTATAGTGATAAAATATATTAATATCATCTGCATATAGAAACATTTTTCCCGTTAGCTCCAGGTTCTTTAAATCTTTAAATTAATGTAAATTGCAAATATCAAGGGACCTAAAACACTTCCCTGAGGAACACCCTGAATAACAGTTTCTGAAGTACTAGACTTTCCCTTAATTTGAACAAATTGTCTTCTATCTGCTAAATAACTCTGCATAAGAGAAAACTCCTGCCCATGAAACCCATAAGCCCTATTCACAATCTTGTGCAAATGGTCGTGCATCATTGCATTTGCAAAATTATTGTACTCTACACCAACAAAATACATTGAAGATGCTTTCAAATACTCTCTCCATTTGCAAATGCTATAATGCAAGACTATTTGCACAGGATTGTGAATTGGGCTATAGTATTTCAACTTCTGCAATAATATGTTATGATATAAATCGTAAAATACTGCTCCAACAGCACTGTAACCTTCGTCTAGAACTTTAATTTTCTTTGTGCCTTGGAATATATTTCATGTCTATCTGAAATTTAAAAACAAATTTCGAACAATTAGCCTATGAATCTTAATTCAATTTAATACTTTTTATTTATTTTTTATTAATTAAACCTATTTTATACTTCTGAAAGAATTAAATTGGTATTAAAAGTAAACAGAAATCAGGCTTGGGCAATTGGAAACCAAAAGTAACAAGCTAAAATAATTTATTTACTTTTCTTTATAAATTACATGTATCCGATATTTTTGAAAGAAATTCTTTGGTATTAGAAATCAAGAATGATAAAATAAAGATTACGCCAACAAGCTGAAATAAAAATACTTTTCTGCGCATGATGGAACTCTGACGTCACTCTACATGTGTTCTGATTGGCTAATAAAATTCAACTGGAGAACTATTATGTTATTATAAAAACTGAACAGTGGGGCAAATTGCTATTTTTCAAATTAAATTTGTTTGATAATAGACAATTTTAAAAAATTATTTTATTTTCCACTTTTTTTATTTGAAATTGTTAGTTTATAGTTATTTTATATAAATATTAAACCCAAGTGCTAATTATTCTTCTTTTTTCCCCATTCAAAACAAATATTATATAATACAAAACTTGCACTTTCATAAATCCGATTTAGTTTGCTTTTTGGAAAACTCTCTGAGTAAATTGGAAATCTCTCTGAGTAAATTGTGTGAAGAGTTGCCAAATACAGCATAAAATATTAATTTTGTACGAGAAAGTATTAGTTTTGCATATAATAAACATTTGGCAATCTCTTCGAGGGAACAAATACGTCATCAAACGGTAAATCATGCGCAAGGCGTAATCTTTATTTTATCATTCTTGTTAGAAATCATAAAAGCCGAAATGACAGCTCCAGAGCTGAAAAATGGCATATTTTTTTTTTGATATATTTAAGTAACTAAATGAAACAATTTTTTTTTGGAACCAAAAATAATTTATGTTTTAGAAAGAAAGTAATGAAAATCAGAAACATCAAAAAGATGGCTGGTTGCAGGGTTGGAATGAATGTGTGCATGTACTACAGGCGTACATCGGTGAAGAGTATATAAGATTCGGCACAGTCAAGTGCTATTAATTTTTTAATTAAATTTCGTAATAAATATATATTATTTTATTAATATTAAAATATTTTATATATTTATAAATAAACTAATCTTCATGTGCGTCCTTTGCTTTCTCTCTCCCAGCAGTGATAGTTCTTCTGTGGCATCCAATCTTACGCGCATGTACGTAAGTGATGAGGAACATGAGTATCGTATTGCACATTATCATTAAATGCAGTTGGATGAAAATGCTACGATTCTACAATTTCAATGCAACTAAAGCCGGAAATAATATTGGAAACAGTTGGCCTTCTTAATGAAAATATTATAAATAAATATTGTAATTATTTATATGGAAAGTTTTTACAAGTAAAAGAGGAGGAGAAGAAAAGCAGTAAGAAATTTTACAATTTTATACAAAAGAAATATCTATTTTTTTAATAAACTATAAATATGTTAATGCAACAAAACCATAGTCATTATTACATATTAACAAATATTAAAATATGTAATTATAATTAATTTGAAATATAAAAAAATATACTCACTTAGGCTCTTGCGCACGTATCAACACGCCTATAAAGTGACTTAAGAAAATGCATTAAGAAATTGTTCGATGTTTTAGTTAACTTTTTAGATGCTTATTATATAACCTATAATTAAATTATTTTATTAGAAAGAACTATTTTATTATATACGAGGTCAGTGCTAAAATTACCTAAGTGGTTTAAAAAAATTATTTGTTTTGAAATTTTTACTTCAAAACTTCAAACAGCCAACAACATGGATTTATTTAAATTTTTTTTATTAGTGGGCTTCCCCTTAACAATCACCAGGCGGTCGCTGTGCAATTCGATTCGAATTTAAATGCTATTGAATTTGTGATTGGAAAGCACGCCTAGTTTTTTATATTTTGAAGGAGAAGGCGATATGGTTTGTTTTTCAAAATTTTTAGCTCTAGCCCTAATCACAGAAATTATGATAACATAGCAAAACATTAGATAACCTTTTTTCAAAATTGGAAAAAAATGGCTTTGAAATCTCAAAAAGCTCTTCAATATCATGCTTCCCAACGATCAAGTACAATAAATTGGAATTTTTCTATTTTTACCCTAGGCAACAGCAGCTCTCATGACAATAGTAATTACGAGTATTCACTAACACTTGAACTTTTTTTCATATGTATTGAAGCTTTCAGCATAACAGAAGAAAAGTTCATAATAATTAAAATTGCCTGTGTAAAGTATTTGGCCACTGGATTTATTTCAAAGCGCTGATATATAAATTTTTAGCGGGGCCATGAGTTTACGAAAATATCAACATCAGGGATATTTTTTGTTGATATTTTCATGGCCCCGCTAAAAATTTATATTTTTAGCGCTTTGAAATAAATCCAGTGGTCAAATACTTTACACAGGAAATTTCACTCATATCAGGGTTTTTGTCATGACAAAATTATCGTTTGTAAATAGTGAGTTCTAAGCTGCTATACGTTCGACTTCTAATACGTACCTAATTATTTTTACAAAAATATTTATTATATTTTACAGTTTTGCCAATGTAATGACGATTTCTTTTCTGGAAAATATGTAACATTTTTTCACTTTTTAGTCTAAAAAACCACAATTAGGAGCAATTTTAAAATAAAACACATCTTCATAAGAGATGCTAGATCAATTTCTAATAAATTCACTATTTTCAAATGCCATAATGTTACCATTTTCCATTGAAAAGTGCAAAAAATGTAGCATTTCTTTTTTAAAAAGAAAACAACATAAAAGTGGCTGCCTTTTTTTGTAAACAAAATAATTTTCGTACAGGAGTTTATATTTGAAAAAAAAAACACAAATTTGTTGTTTTCAATATAAAGTCTTAAAAGAAAGTTTTTTATTTTATTAACAAAAAGTAGCAGTCATTAGTGTGTAAGGGTTTCGTCACATTTAACAAATATTTGACCAAAGAAGCGTAACCACTAAAAACTCCTGAAAAACTTTTTAATTCAGACAACTGCTTACTGGGTTAAACAGTTTTCAATAATATTGGATTCTATGTATGAATCTCTTTTGCTTAATAAAGATAAACTTGAATTCAAATATATTCCTTCATTATTTAGTGGTTAAGCTTTTTTGGGCAAATGTTTGCCAAATGCGACCGTAACTTAAGTTTTTCTTTTTTTTCAAATGAAAAATGTTTCATAAGAAATTTGTGTGTAGTTTATCTTATACTAATACACAAGATATTATATTGAAGAAAAAAAAAATCCTAGATGGTAAAAAATAATATTAAGTACCCAATAAGTACCACAGTGTTTTTGTGTACTTGTCGTAATTCTAGGGAAACGGGCAAATAAAAAAAAAAGAAAGAATGAAATTTGAGAAAATGTCTTGTATAAATTACTATAAATTCTCCTGTATACCGCTCATGCACACATACACTCATATAATTAATTGATTAATTTTAGTTTAAAATAAAAACCTACATACATACATAAAAATAAATATAGTTAGATTAAGTTCTTTAATACATGAAATATTTGTTTTATTTAATGCAGAGCATGTGAATATAAGGTTTGTGTTATAAATATGCTGGAAATAATAATAAATAATTTTTGGAAAAAAAATTATTTCGAATTTATATTAATTGGAAAATACTAAAAATATTTTATCGGTTACATAATTATCGAATAAAAAAGCTTTTTTTAATAGATGAAGATATTATTATTTTTTTTTGGTAATCGAAAACAATAGTTGTTTTAAACCTACATTCAGATCTATCAATATTTTGACGAAATAAATGTAGCCACTATTGGGCATAAACACAAATGAAATGAGAAAAGACTATAAAAAATTAAACCAGAAATGGTTTGTTACGCTTATTTCGTCAAATATTTGATACATGTGAGCTTAAGGCATTTAAATAATTTACTGATATTTTTTAATTGCTGAAGAAAATCGCCCTCTAGGCCCTCTAATCTCCAAAATATGACTACAATGCTTTAACCTTTTGACGCCCTCCAAAAAAGAAGTGCAGGAAGTATTCACGTGTGTAGCCCTGCGAAATCTCCCTCTAAGACCCCTTACAGTATATATATATATATATATATATATATATATATATATATATATATATATGTATTTTAGAATGATTGATATTGATTATTAATTACGCCACTGGAGTATTAAATTTGTATGGAAAACCCTATGCTTTTGAAGCGGCCGCTTATAAATATCGAACTCATCAAAAAACTCTATATAGTGTATATATATATATATATATATATATATATATATATATATACATATATACAGGGTAGCGCGAAAGTAATCCTCCTATCAGCTATATGCTATAAATTTTGCGACAAATTACAATCAACTGTGGCGGCGGCCATTTACATGACATCATATTCTCGACTTGATGTAAGCGTCTTTCGAAAACAGCTGTTCTGCTCTGCTGTGTAAATTGAATAACAAAAACTGATGTTGACTTGCCTTTGTGCCTTGGAATATTTATCATGTCTTTCTGAGATTTAAAATTAAAATCTCTAACAATTAGCCCTAATTCAATTTAATATAGCAATACAACAAATGATTTTTCATAATGGGCCTTATTACGGTTCTCGATTCGACCCGAATATCAATAATCGATTACAAACACTCGAGTCGATTCGAGAACGGTAATAAGAATATTTAATTTATTTTACAATTCTCCTGATCAAACAAACTTATTAAATTATAGTTTTACTGAGAAATTTTGTCAGGTTTGTTAAAGTATTTAATGAGGACATGGCAAACAGAATTCAAAATGGATACCAAACACGTCATATAAAATGTATAAGATATTGATTTGACGAATAGGAGATATTTACACGCCACTGGAGTATTAAATTTGTATGGAAAACCCTATGCTTTTGAAGCGGCCGCTTATAAATATCGAACTCATCAAAAAACTCTATATTGTGTTTAAATGAAATTTGAAGAATTGCAGCCGAATATCAACTTCTGTTTAATATTTGTAAATATTGCAAGTACATATAAACAATTAATATACAACTGAAAGTTGGTGTCGTTGAACGTAATCGTCATACAAAATATGTGCGTAGTCAGCAATGAGGATTATTTAAAATAAAAATTGTTTTGTTTTCTCTAACTTCTGAGCCAAATAAAAATAATAATAATAAATGATCTGTATTCGGCAGTGCCGAATCTTATGCCCCCTTCACAGATGTACGTTTGTGGTACATGTACATACATACATTTATTCCAACCCTGGAACCGGCTTCCTGATCGTTCCGATTTCCAATTCTAATTTATTTCATTCTAAAATTTAAAATATGTTGCATTACGAAAGAAACGATTTAGTTTTATTTAGTTACTTTAATATTCGGAAAACAAAATTACATCTTCCATTCTTCAGACTAAAATGAATGAGTTTCTTGGAAAAACGTGTAATATATTTGAATATAAAGGAAAATAACTGCCATCCCTAAATACGGGCGGCAAGCGTTTTTTAGCTGTCAAAAGTTTTCATGTCCATACATTTTGTATGGAGCATACCGAAATAATGCGGCGGCAACGCTGCGGCAACGCTCCGATTTTGACAGATCGTTTTCTAATGAAGTTGATGCAAAAGAAGAGAATTGTAACCAGAGAAAATGAGCAAAGATTTACAAAAGTGAAATATATAATAAAAGAAAAAATTTGTGCACTTCGTATTAGAAAATTGTGGTAAGAAAATATTTACAATATGATTATATACATACATATTTATGTATGCACGTTTGTAATTTGTACAAAATTTCAATAACAAAATCACAAATGTCGTCCGTCCAGCTGTTAAAATAATCAGGGTTGTTTAATTTGTTTGTTTGATAACCCTGTTTTTATGTGTTTTTTTACATAACGCTGCCGCTTTTGTTTAGGTATGGCATTTCAGCGTTAAAGCTCAGCGGAAAAAAACGTTCCGCTTTCCGCCCGTATTTAGGTATGGCTGTAAGAAATATGTTTTAGTGTACTGTTGTTGTGTACCGAAAATGTTCAATTATCCAACACTGAAATGTTATTTTTTATTTTGTTTGATTTTTTTAATACCAATTTAATTATTCGTGAAGTATAAAATAGTTTTAATTAACAAAAGAAAACTAATAATAAAAATTAAATAAAAATTAGTTTCGGTTGTTTAATTTTATATTCTAAAATAGAAAATAAATAGAAAAGAAATAGAATAGGAAAGAAATAGAAAATAAATATAAAATTTTCCAGCTCTGGAACTGTATTTTGGATTCTGCTGATCTTCAATAGCAATCTACTTAGGACTATTAATTTTATATATCGGGTGTTTTTTATAGAGTGATACAAGTTTAAATCATAATAAAACATAGTAATATATTATTGATATCAATGAAACGGTCTTTATTGTATAGAAAATTTTATGACATTAATGTTTAAATATGATTTCGGCCATGTGGCCGCCACGGCACGCGCGTACAAGGCGCAATCTGGAACACCAATTTTCACAAATTCACCATTGACAGTAACATTCTGACCATCATTGTTTTTGAAGACATATGGGCCAATGACTCCGTCAGCCCTTAAAGCGCACCAAGCAGTAATTTTCTGTGGCTGTGGATTCTCCTCACTCCAAGTGCGACAATTCTGTTTATTTAGGTACCCATTCAACCGAAAATGCGCTTCAACGGAAAATAAAATTTTGAATGAATTTTAAATTGCACGATAAGTTTGACAAACAGAACCATTATTTTGATTAAAAATTTCCACAATTTGCACGCGTTGCTGTGGTATATGTCAATCCATAATAAAATGTCAAAGCAAACTAAACAAAAAGCAACTATCAGCTGGTAAATGGGTGGTCAAATAAAGCAGTGATGCCAACTCAAAGTTGTATTACTCTATAAAAAACACCTTTAAAAATATATATAAAATTTTCCAGCTCTGGAACTGTATTTTGGATTCCGATGATCTTCAACAGAAATCTATTTAGGACTATTAACAAGACTTCAATGTAAGACCGCAATCTTTTGACTTTCTGGGGTCTTCGGAAAACTGCATTCCCATACAGACACAGATGGACAGATAGACATCAATTGCTCAACTTCCCTTTTCATAAAGCTGCATATTAATATTGCAGAAATCACACATGGAATGACAAACCCTCACTTCCTCACCATTTTTGTTGAAGGGTATAAAGAGACTCTCTTCTACACACACCATCTCGCATATGCACACTGTCACCGGCACTATAAATGTGCCTTCAATTGCAGGCATATGAAAACTCCTCTGATTTGTAATGATTCACTTGTTAAGTTGCATTCATCAGATTAAGCTCGTGAAATGTTTCTAAGGGTGAAAAATTTACATTTAAAATTACTCATCTTATTTTGCTGGATACTATCGGTATTTGGTGAATGCTACATAGACCTGCCGTCAGATCCAGCTATTACTCCTAGTTTCAGTGTTTATGTTGGGTCCCACAAATTAAAATTAAATGCGAATATATACAGTAATAGTGTTTTAAAGTTACACGAGCTGCAAGAGCTTGAGGCAGACTGTGACATCAACTTTGAAGAGTAAGTAGACAATCGAATTGTAGAAAAACAAATAATGCTGATCATAAATGGAGGATAAAATGAAATATATTATTTGCTGCTACGTGGCGGTAAATCGGGAAATTAATAATGTATTCTAAAATTATAAGTCACAAGATGGAAAATTAAAAGCAAAAATTCTGACTGTTGCGAGTGCTACAAATATTCTAGAAGTAAAATAATTCCCCTCATTCTGTAGCTCTTTGTCAAAGTCACTTCAAGACAATATCAAAAATAGTACACTTTTGCACTCCTTTCCTTCACAAATTGACAATTTCTAGCAGCCTTTTTTTATATACAAAAAATTAGGGGGTAATAGTCACAGGAGTTGGCAAGTGTTCTATTTTTGATATTGTCCTGATGTGACGCTGACAACTAGTGACAGAATAAGAGAAAATATTCCATGTAGTGAGAGAACATATTGAGAAAACTGATTGTACCCGTATTTGAATCGAAAAACTATTTGCAAATATTTAAAAATATTTTTTTATAACTTAAGCAACTGAAAAGTGGTTCCTTTAAAAGTGTCTTTTGGAAATTTATTTTAAAGTGAAGGGTGTGGTCGTCCACCTATCACTGTATTTATCTGTGATAATTACTTTTTGTTAAATCATTAAAACTCGTGAAGAACTTGTAATTAAATTAACATTTATTTCTCTCTAACAGGCCTGCAGGATACCAAATGTCAAATAAAATTTACATAAAATGTGAACAAAATTATGTCTACATATCAATCGACAAGCAGCATAAACAGCTTAACGATTATTATCGGCGCCCCGCTTTGCACTGCTCACTTCTAAGTTGGAACTTGTATGAATCATTCACTAATTTTGATTGGTGTCCATCCAATGTCACGTCCTTTATATTGGCCAGGCCTGACTTTTTGATGCCACCTTTTTACAACTACTTAGCCGGCATCTGCTATGACATTTACAATAATTCGTTTAAATCAGTTTTTTATACAATGTCACCTAACAAAATTGAGAATCAGGTATGCACATGTTATTAAATGTTTAATTATATCAATTAATTTGCACTGGGAGTTTTTTGAACCAATTTTAGCAACCGCAGGCTTTACGGGACTTTTATGCACCAGCTGTAAAACTGGACTATATATCGGAAATATTTGGCAGCAATAGGTAAAAAATTGTGCATATTTTCTTTTGTCTACATTTATTTTAATTTGTGCAGCTTGCCGAACGATGCTTTCGGAGATGTTGGAGCTATGATATGGATAACTAATTTCAAGTATCATTTCAATACAATAATACCGCCTGAACAACTATATATTACATATAATGATAAATTTTCTACTTTAATTGAATTTGTGTGGTGGTCAAATTTACGCTTATACAATTGGCGGCGTTACAAGTTTGCCCTCGAAAAGCACGTGGAAAAAGACAACGAAACCTATGATATTTTGGCGGGTGTTTCCGGTGCTGTGAAGGTACCAATTCCAACACCCTGTCAAACAAATTATACCATGAAAGAAGTTGTGTTTGATACAAATCGAAAAATTCCATTGTATGTGTGGAACTATTTGCAGAGCCGATCAAATAGCTCTAATGCGGTGGTGGTTATTGGCTTCAATTCTCCTTTTAATGAGGTAACAAGCAGCAAACTATTCACAAATCTGAAATCTTTATTATTTATTTATTTAACTTTTTGCTATACAAGTTTTATGCTCAGCATGATATTGCTTTGTGTGCGGACCGTTGCCAAGAAATTGCCTGGTTGAAGGAGGCAAGTACGACTTTTCAATATAAAGTAATGGGATTTATTATATGCTGCAGCGTTGAGGAGGTCCGATCTTCAAACATTTTGCATGGCTTCCCGGAGATCGATATTAATCGACAGTCAGTTGCAACAACAACACAACTTCCTACTGCTTACGATGACGAATCAACAGAAATTAATTACAATGAAAACAATGTTTGAGTTTATATATTAACAAAATTCCAATTCACAAATCTTGTTGTGTACTTGAAAAAAAAAAAACAAAAACATTCTGAAAAGAAATATTTCACGCAAAATGTGTTTTTAGTTTTGCTATCAGCTGCCAAATTACCGCGTTAGATATCGATCGAATTTTCAATACTATTTTAATCCACATATCGATCGATATCGAATGCTGTAATTTGTCCCAGGCTTGTGAATTGATCAAATAAGTTTTTTTATTGTCTCGTATTTTATATTAATTGAGTTAAAAACATTTATCTGCCATAAAAGGTTCAATAAAAAATTTGCTAAATGATCTTTCATTTATTTAACATATTTTTACTTTATATACAGGGTGACGCAAAATTGCTTCCCCTATTTGCAGATGCCATAACTTTTACAAATAGCGTCGTAAGTGAATTATATTTGAGATGTTTCAACCACATGCGATAGCTGCAAGCAAGAAATGAAATGCTACACTCCGCAAGAGTGTGGAATAATTGTGGAAAATTTTTTTTTAACAACAAGCTGGGCAAATATTACGCTGCTTAGCTGCTCGACTCGGACAGACTGCAACTGCAAAAGACATTACAGACGTGGCTGCCACCGGGCTGACCGTTCTGTCGAGAATATCGCTCTGCCGATCTCCCTGGTAACGGAGAAATAGCAAACTAGACGGCAGAGCACGCAGTTAAACATCACGAAACGAAATATTGAAAATCAACCCGAGCCACGAGCTACCCCTTTCCTTAGGTAAAATTGTGTTTCAACCGAAAAATGGATTTTTTGCAAAAAAATTGGCCAACATTTTTTTTGCTTAAATGCATGCGACTTAAGCATTTTCGGAAGCTTCTTCGCATTTGAAACTCCTTTCAATACTTATTTATTAGAAATAAACGCCTTTTGGGTAAAATTAGATAAAATTGTGTTTCAACCGAAAAATGGATTTTTTGCAAAGAGGTACCCCTTTCCAAAAAAATTGGTCAAAATTTTTTTTTGCTTAAATGCATGCGACTTAAGCTTTTTCGGAAGCTTCTTCGCATTTGAAACTCCTTTCAATACTTATTTATTAGAAATAAACGCCTTTTGGGTAAAATTAGATAAAATTGTGTTTCAACCGAAAAATGGATTTTTTGCAAAGAGGTACCCCTTTCCAAAAAAATTGGTCAAAATTTTTTTTTGCTTAAATGCATGCGACTTAAGCTTTTTCGGAAGCTTCTTCGCATTTGAAACTCCTTTCAATACTTATTTATTAGAAATAAACGCCTTTTGGGTAAAATTAGGTAAAATTGTTTTTCAACCGAAAAATGGATTTTTTACAAAGAGGTACCCCTTTCCAAAAAAATTGGTCAAAATTTTTTTTGCTTAAATGCATGCGACTTAAGCTTTTTCGGAAGCTTCTTCGCATTTGAAACTCCTTTCAATACTTATTTATTAGAAATCAACGCCTTTTGGGTAAAATTAGGTAAAATTGTGTTTCAACCGAAAAATGGATTTTTTGCAAAGAAATTGGTCAAAATTTTTTTTTGCTTAAATGCATGCGACTTAAGCTTTTTCGGAAGCTTCTTCGCATTTGAAACTCCTTTCAATACTTATTTATTAGAAATAAACGCCTTTTGGGTAAAATTAGATAAAATTGTGTTTCAACCGAAAAATGGATTTTTTGCAAAGAGGTACCCCTTTCCAAAAAAATTGGTCAAAATTTTTTTTTGCTTAAATGCATGCGACTTAAGCTTTTTCGGAAACTTCTTCGCATTTGAAACTCCTTTCAATACTTATTTATTAGAAATAAACGCCTTTTGGGTAAAATTAGGTAAAATTGTGTTTCAACCGAAAAATGGATTTTTTGCAAAGAGGTACCCCTTTTCAAAAATATTGGTCAAAAATTTTTTTTGCTTAAATGCATGCGACTTAAGCTTTTTCGGAAGCTTCTTCGCATTTGAAACTCCTTTCAATACTTATTTATTAGAAATAAACGCCTTTTGGGTAAAATTAGGTAAAATTGTGTTTCAACCGAAAAATGGATTTTTTCCAAACATATTGGTCAAAATTTTTTTTTGCTTAAATGCATGCGACTTAAGCTTTTTCGGAACCTTCTTCGCATTTGAAACTCCTTTCAATACTCATTTATTAGAAATAAACGCCTTTTGGGTAAAATTAGGTAAAATTGTGTTTCAACCGAAAAATTGAATTTTTGCAAAGAGGTGCCCCTTTCCAAAAAAATTGGTCAACATTTTTCTTTGCTTAAATGCATGCGACTTAAGCTTTTTCGGAAGCTTCTCCGCATTTGAAACTCCTTTCAATACTTATTTATTAGAAATAAACGCCTTTTGGGTAAAATTAGGTAAAATTGTGTTTCAACCGAAAAATGGATTTTTTGCAAAGAGGTACCCCTTTCCAAAAATATTGGTCAAAAATTTTTTTTGCTTAAATGCATGCGACTTAAGCTTTTTCGGAAGCTTCTTCGCATTTGAAACTCCTTTCAATACTTATTTATTAGAAATAAACGCCTTTTGGGTAAAATTAGGTAAAATTGTGTTTCAACCGAAAAATGGATTTTTTCCAAAAATATTGGTCAAAATTTTTTTTTGCTTAAATGCATGCGACTTAAGCTTTTTCGGAAGCTTCTTCGCATTTGAAACTCCTTTCAATACTTATTTATTAGAAATAAACGCCTTTTGGGTAAAATTAGGTAAAATTGTGTTTCAACCGAAAAATGGATTTTTTGCAAAGAGGTACCCCTTTCCAAAAAAATTGGTCAACATTTTTTTTTGCTTAAATGCATGCGACTTAAGCCTTTTCGGAAGCTTCTTCGCATTTGAAACTCCTTTCAATACTTATTTATTAGAAATAAACGCCTTTTGGGTAAAATTAGGTAAAATTGTTTTTCAACCGAAAAATGGATTTTTTGCAAAGAGGTACCCCTTTCCAAAAAAATTGGTCAAAATTTTTTTTTGCTTAAATGCATGCGACTTAAGCTTTTTCGGAAGCTTCTTCGCATTTGAAACTCCTTTCAATACTTATTTATTAGAAATAAACGCCTTTTGGGTAAAATTAGGTAAAATTGTGTTTCAACCGAAAAATGGATTTTTTGCAAAGAGGTACCCCTTTCCAAAAAAATTGGTCAAAATTTTTTTTTGCTTAAATGCATGTGACTTAAGCTTTTTCGGAAGCTTCTTCGCATTTGAAACTCCTTTCAATACTTATTTATTAGAAATAAACGCCTTTTGGGTAAAATTAGGTAAAATTGTGTTTCAACCGAAAAATGGATTTTTTGCAAAGAGGTACCCCTTTCCAAAAAAATTGGTCAAAATTTTTTTTTGCTTAAATGCATGCGACTTAAGCTTTTTCGGAAGCTTCTTCGCATTTGAAACTCCTTTCAATACTTATTTATTAGAAATAAACGCCTTTTGGGTAAAATTAGGTAAAATTGTGTTTCAACCGAAAAATGGATTTTTTGCAAAGAGGTACCCCTTTCCAAAAAAATTGGTCAAAATTTTTTTTTGCTTAAATGCATGCGACTTAAGCTTTTTCGGAAGCTTCTTCGCATTTGAAACTCCTTTCAATACTTATTTATTAGAAATAAACGCCTTTTGGGTAAAATTAGGTAAAATTGTGTTTCAACCGAAAAATAGATTTTTTGCAAAGAGGTACCCCTTTCCAAAAAAATTGGTCAAAATTTTTTTTTGCTTAAATGCATGCGACTTAAGCTTTTTCGTAAGCTTCTTCGCATTTGAAACTCCTTTCAATACTTATTTATTAGAAATAAACGCCTTTTGGGTAAAATTAGGTAAAATTGTGTTTCAACCGAAAAATGGATTTTTTGCAAAGAGGTACCCCTTTCCAAAAAAATTGGTCAAAATTTTTTTTTGCTTAAATGCATGCGACTTAAGCTTTTTCGGAAGCTTGTTCGCATTTGAAACTCCTTTCAATACTTATTTATTAGAAATAAACGCCTTTTGGGTAAAATTAGGTAAAATTGTGTTTCAACCGAAAAATGGATTTTTTGCAAAGAGGTACCCCTTTCCAAAAAAATTGGTCAAAATTTTTTTTTGCTTAAATGCATGCGACTTAAGCTTTTTCGGAAGCTTCTTCGCATTTGAAACTCCTTTCAATACTTATTTATTAGAAATAAACGCCTTTTGGGTAAAATTAGGTAAAATTGTGTTTCAACCGAAAAATAGATTTTTTGCAAAGAGGTACCCCTTTCCACAAAAATTGGTCAAAATTTTTTTTTGCTTAAATGCATGCGACTTAAGCTTTTTCGTAAGCTTCTTCGCATTTGAAACTCCTTTCAATACTTATTTATTAGAAATAAACGCCTTTTGGGTAAAATTAGGTAAAATTGTGTTTCAACCGAAAAATGGATTTTTTGCAAAGAGGTACCCCTTTCCAAAAAAATTGGTCAAAATTTTTTTTTGCTTAAATGCATGCGACTTAAGCTTTTTCGGAAGCTTGTTCGCATTTGAAACTCCTTTCAATACTTATTTATTAGAAATAAACGCCTTTTGGGTAAAATTAGGTAAAATTGTGTTTCAACCGAAAAATGGATTTTTTGCAAAGAGGTACCCCTTTCCAAAAAAATTGGTCAAAATTTTTTTTTGCTTAAATGCATGCGACTTAAGCTTTTTCGGAAGCTTCTTCGCATTTGAAACTCCTTTCAATACTTATTTATTAGAAATAAACGCCTTTTGGGTAAAATTAGGTAAAATTGTGTTTCAACCGAAAAATAGATTTTTTGCAAAGAGGTACCCCTTTCCAAAAAAATTGGTCAAAATTTTTTTTTGCTTAAATGCATGCGACTTAAGCTTTTTCGGAAGCTTCTTCGCATTTGAAACTCCTTTCAATACTTATTTATTAGAAATAAACGCCTTTTGGGTAAAATTAGGTAAAATTGTGTTTCAACCGAAAAATAGATTTTTTGCAAAGAGGTACCCCTTTCCAAAAAAATTGGTCAAAATTTTTTTTTGCTTAAATGCATGCGACTTAAGCTTTTTCGGAAGCTTGTTCGCATTTGAAACTCCTTTCAATACTTATTTATTAGAAATAAACGCCTTTTGGGTAAAATTAGATAAAATTGTGTTTCAACCGAAAAATGGATTTTTTGCAAAGAGGTACCCCTTTCCAAAAAAATTGGTCAAAATTTTTTTTTGCTTAAATGCATGCGACTTAAGCTTTTTCGGAAGCTTCTTCGCATTTGAAACTCCTTTCAATACTTATTTATTAGAAATAAACGCCTTTTGGGTAAAATTAGGTAAAATTGTGTTTCAACCGAAAAATGGATTTTTTGCAAAGAGGTACCCCTTTCCAAAAAAATTGGTCAAAATTTTTTTTTGCTTAAATGCATGGGACTTAAGCTTTTTCGGAAGCTTCTTCGCATTTGAAACTCCTTTCAATACTTATTTATTAGAAATAAACGCCTTTTGGGTAAAATTAGGTAAAATTGTGTTTCAACCGAAAAATAGATTTTTTGCAAAGAGGTACCCCTTTCCAAAAAAATTGGTCAAAATTTTTTTTTGCTTAAATGCATGCGACTTAAGCTTTTTCGGAAGCTTCTTCGCATTTGAAACTCCTTTCAATACTTATTTATTAGAAATAAACGCCTTTTGGGTAAAATTAGGTAAAATTGTGTTTCAACCGAAAAATGGATTTTTTGCAAAGAGGTACCCCTTTCCAAAAAAATTGGTCAAAATTTTTTTTTGCTTAAATGCATGCGACTTAAGCTTTTTCGGAAGCTTCTTCGCATTTGAAACTCCTTTAAATACTTATTTATTAGAAATAAACACCTTTTGGGTAAAATTAGATAAAATTGTGTTTCAACCGAAAAATGGATTTTTTGCAAAGAGGTACCCCTTTCCAAAAAATTTGGTCAAAATTTTTTTTGCTTAAATGCATGCGACTTAAGCTTTTTCGGAAGCTTCTTCGCATTTGAAACTCCTTTCAATACTTATTTATTAGAAATAAACGCCTTTTGGGTAAAATTAGATAAAATTGTGTTTCAACCGAAAAATGGATTTTTTGCAAAGAGGTACCCCTTTCCAAAAATATTGGTCAAAATTCTTTTTGCTTAAATGCATGCGACTTAAGCTTTTTCGGAAGCTTCTTCGCATTTGAAACTCCTTTCAATACTTATTTATTAGAAATAAACGCCTTTTGGGTAAAATTAGATAAAATTGTGTTTCAACCGAAAAATGGATTTTTTGCAAAGAGGTACCCCTTTCCAAAAAAATTGGTCAAAATTTTTTTTTGCTTAAATGCATGCGACTTAAGCTTTTTCGGAAGCTTCTTCGCATTTGAAACTCCTTTTAATACTTATTTATTAGAAATAAACGCCTTTTGGGTAAAATTAGATAAAATTGTGTTTCAACCGAAAAATGGATTTTTTCCAAAAAAATTGGTCAAAATTTTTTTTTGCTTAAATGCATGCGACTTAAGCTTTTTCGGAAGCTTCTTCGCATTTGAAACTCCTTTTAATACTTATTTATTAGAAATAAACGCCTTTTGGGTAAAATTAGATAAAATTGTGTTTCAACCGAAAAATGGATTTTTTGCAAAGAGGTACCCCTTTCCAAAAAAATTGGTCAAAATTTTTTTTTGCTTAAATGCATGCGACTTAAGCTTTTTCGGAAGCTTCTTCGCATTTGAAACTCCTTTTAATACTTATTTATTAGAAATAAACGCCTTTTGGGTAAAATTAGATAAAATTGTGTTTCAACCGAAAAATGGATTTTTTCCAAAAAAATTGGTCAAAATCTTTTTTTGCTTAAATGCATGCGACTTAAGCTTTTTCGGAAGCTTCTTCGCATTTGAAACTCCTTTTAATACTTATTTATTAGAAATAAACGCCTTTTGGGTAAAATTAGATAAAATTGTGTTTCAACCGAAAAATGGATTTTTTGCAAAGAGGTACCCCTTTCCAAAAAAATTGGTCAAAATTTTTTTTTGCTTAAATGCATGCGACTTAAGCTTTTTCGGAAGCTTCTTCGCATTTGAAACTCCTTTCAATACTTATTTATTAGAAATAAACGCCTTTTGGGTAAAATTAGGTAAAATTGTGTTTCAACCGAAAAATGGATTTTTTGCAAAGAGGTACCCCTTTTCAAAAAAATTGGTCAAAATTTTTTTTTGCTTAAATGCATGCGACTTAAGCTTTTTCGGAAGCTTCTTCGCATTTGAAACTCCTTTCAATACTTATTTATTAGAAATAAACGCCTTTTGGGTAAAATTAGATAAAATTGTGTTTCAACCGAAAAATGGATTTTTTGCTAAGAGGTACCCCTTTCCAAAAAAATTGGTCAAAATTTTTTTTTTCCTAAATGCATGCGACTTAAGCTTTTTCGGAAGCTTCTTCGCATTTGAAACTCCTTTCAATAGTTATTTATTAGAAATAAACGCCTTTTGGGTAAAATTAGGTAAAATTGTGTTTCAACCGAAAAATGGATTTTTTGCAAAGAGGTGCCCCTTTCCAAAAAAATTGGTCAAAATTTTTTTTGCTTAAATGCATGCGACTTAAGCTTTTTCGGAAGCTTCTTCGCATTTGAAACTCCTTTCAATACTTATTTATTAGAAATAAACGCCTTTTGGGTAAAATTAGGTAAAATTGTGTTTCAACCGAAAAATGGATTTTTTGCGTCAAAGCTTAAGTCGCATGCATTTAAGCAAAAAAAAATTTTGACCAATTTTTTTGGAAAGGCGTACCTCTTTGCAAAAAATCCATTTTTCGGTTGAAACACAATTTTACCTAATTTTACCCAAAAGGCGTTTATTTCTAATAAATAAGTATTGAAAGGAGTTTCAAATGCGAAGAAGCTTCCGAAAAAGCTTAAGTCGCATGCATTTAAGCAAAAAAAAATTTTGACCAATTTTTTTGGAAAGGGGTACCTCTTTGCAAAAAATCCATTTTTCGGTTGAAACACAATTTTACCTAATTTTACCCAAAAGGCGTTTATTTCTAATAAATAAGTATTGAAAGGAGTTTCAAATGCGAAGAAGCTTCCGAAAAAGCTTAAGTCGCATGCATTTAAGCAAAAAAAAATTTTGACCAATTTTTTTGGAAAGGGGTACCTCTTTGCAAAAAATCCATTTTTCGGTTGAAACACAATTTTACCTAATTGTACCCAAAAGGCGTTTATTTCTAATAAATAAGTATTGAAAGGAGTTTCAAATGCGAAGAAGCTTCCGAAAAAACTTAAGTCGCATGCATTTAAGCAAAAAAAAATTTTGACCAATTTTTTTGGAAAGGGGTACCTCTTTGCAAAAAATCCCTTTTTCGGTTGAAACACAATTTCATCTAATTTTACCCAAAAGGCGTTTATTTCTAATAAATAAGTATTGAAAGGAGTTTCAAATGCGAAGAAGCTTCCGAAAAAGCTTAAGTCGCATGCATTTAAGCAAAAAAAAAATGTTGACCAATTTTTTTGGAAAGGGGTACCTCTTTGCAAAAAATCCCTTTTTCGGTTGAAACACAATTTCATCTAATTTTACCCAAAAGGCGTTTATTTCTAATAAATAAGTATTGAAAGGAGTTTCAAATGCGAAGAAGCTTCAGAAAAAGCATAAATCGCATGCATTTAAGCAAAAAAAAATTTTGACCAATTTTTTTGGAAAGGGGTACCTCTTTGCAAAAAATCCATTTTCCGGTTGAAACACAATTTTACCTAATTTTACCCAAAAGGCGTTTATTTCTAATAAATAAGTATTGAAAGGAGTTTCAAATGCGAAGAAGATTCCGAAAAAGCTTAAGTCGCATGCATTTAAGCAAAAAAAATGTTGACCAATTTTTTTGGATAGGGGTACCTCTTTGCAAAAAATCCATTTTTAGGTTGAAACACAATTTTACCTAATTTTACCCAAAAGGCGTTTATTTCTAATAAATAAGTTTTGAAAGAAGTTTCAAATGCCAAGAAGCTTCCGAAAAAGCTTAAGTCGCTTGCATTTAAGCAAAAAAAAATTTTGACCAATTTTTTTGGAAAGGGGTACCTATTTGCAAAAAATCCATTTTTCGGTTGAAACACAATTTTACCTAATTTTACCCAAAAGGCGTTTATTTCTAATAAATAAGTATTGAAAGGAGTTTCAAATGCGAAGAAGCTTGCGAAAAAGCTTAAGTCGCATGCATTTAAGCAAAAAAAAATTTTGACCAATTTTTTTGGAAAGGGGTACCTCTTTGCAAAAAATCCATTTTTCGGTTGAAACACAATTTTACCTAATTTTACCCAAAAGGCGTTTATTTCTAATAAATAAGTATTGAAAGGAGTTTCAAATGCGAAGAAGCTTGCGAAAAAGCTTAAGTCGCATGCATTTAAGCAAAAAAAAATTTTGACCAATTTCTTTGCAAAAAATCCATTTTTCGGTTGAAACACAATTTTACCTAATTTTACCCAAAAGGCGTTTATTTCTAATAAATAAGTATTGAAAGGAGTTTCAAATGCGAAGAAGCTTGCGAAAAAGCTTAAGTCGCATGCATTTAAGCAAAAAAAAATTTTGACCAATTTTTTTGGAAAGGGGTACCTCTTTGCAAAAAATCCATTTTTCGGTTGAAACACAATTTTACCTAATTTTACCCAAAAGGCGTTTATTTCTAATAAATAAGTATTGAAAGGAGTTTTAAATGCGGAGAAGCTTCCGAAAAAGCTTAAGTCGCATGCTTTTAAGCAAAAAAAATTTTGACCAAAAAAATCCATTTTTCGGTTGAAACACAATTTTACCTAATTTTACCCAAAAGGCGTTTATTTCTAACAAATGAGTATTGAAAGGAGTTTCAAATGCGAAGAAGCTTCCGAAAAAGCTTAAGTCATATGCATTTAAGCAAAAAAAAATTTTGACCAATTATTTTGGAAAGGGGTACCTTTTTGCAAACAATCCATTTTTCGGTTGAAACACAATTTTACCTAATTTTAACCAAAAGGCGTTTATTTCTAATAAATAAGTATTGAAAGGAGTTTCAAATGCGAAAAAGCTTCCGAAAAAGCTTAAGTCGCATGCATTTAAGCAAAAAAAATTTTGACCAATTTTTTTGGAAAGGGGTACCTCTTTGCAAAAAATCCATTTTTCGGTTGAAACACAATTTTATCTAATTTTACCCAAAAGGCGTTTATTTCTAATAAATAAGTATTGAAAGGAGTTTCAAATGCGAAGAAGCTTCCGAAAAAGCTTAAAACACATGCATTTAAGCAAAAAAAATTTTGACCAATTTTTTTGGAAAGGGGTACCTCTTTGCAAAAAATCCATTTTTCGGTTGAAACACAATTTTACCTAATTTTACCCAAAAGGCCTCTTTGCAAAAATTCCATTTCTAATAAATAAGTATTGAAAGGAGTTTCAAATGCGAAGAAGCTTCCGAAAAAGCTTAAGTCGCATGCATTTAAGCAAAAAAAAATGTTGACCAATTTTTTTGGAAAGGGGTACCTCTTTGCAAAAAATCCATTTTTCGGTTGAAACACAATTTTACCTAACTTTACCCAAAACGCGTTTACTTCTAATAAATAAATATTGAAAGGAGTTTCAAATGCGAAGAAGCTTCCGAAAAAGCTTAAGTCGCATGCATTTAAGCAAAAAAAAATTTTGACCAATTTTTTTGGAAAGGGGTACCTCTTTGCAAAAAATCCATTTTTCGGTTGAAACACAATTTTACCTAATTTTACCCAAAAGGCGATCATTTCTAATAAATAAGTATTGAAAGGAGTTTCAAATGCGAAGAAGCTTCCGAAAAAGCTTAAGTCGCATGCATTTAAGCAAAAAAAAATTTTGACCAATTTTTTTGGAAAGGCGTACCTCTTTGCAAAAAATCCATTTTTCGGTTGAAACACAATTTTACCTAATTTTACCCAAAAGGCGTTTATTTCTAATAAATAAGTATTGAAAGGAGTTTCAAATGCGAAGAAGCTTCCGAAAAAGCTTAAGTCATATGCATTTAAGCAAAAAAAAATTTTGACCAATTTTTTTGGAAAGGGGTACCTCTTTGCAAAAAATCCATTTTTCGGTTGAAACACAATTTTACCTAATTTTACCCAAAAGGCGATCATTTCTAATAAATAAGTATTGAAAGGAGTTTCAAATGCGAAGAAGCTTCCGAAAAAGCTTAAGTCGCATGCATTTAAGCAAAAAAAAATTTTGACCAATTTTTTTGGAAAGGCGTACCTCTTTGCAAAAAATCCATTTTTCGGTTGAAACACAATTTTACCTAATTTTACCCAAAAGGCGTTTATTTCTAATAAATAAGTATTGAAAGGAGTTTCAAATGCGAAGAAGCTTCCGAAAAAGCTTAAGTCGCATGCATTTAAGCAAAAAAAAATTTTGACCAATTTTTTTGGAAAGGGGTACCTCTTTGCAAAAAATCCATTTTTCGGTTGAAACACAATTTTACCTAATTTTACCCAAAAGGCGTTTATTTCTAATAAATAAGTATTGAAGGGAGTTTCAAATGCGAAGAAGCTTCCGAAAAAGCTTAAGTCGCATGCATTTGAGCAAAAAAAAATTTTGACCAATTTTTTTTGGAAAGGGGTACCTCTTTGCAAAAAATCAATTTTTCGGTTGGAACACAATTTTACCTAATTTTACCCAAAAGGCGTATATTTCTAATAAATAAGTATTGAAAGGAGTTTCAAATGCGAAGAAGCTTCCGAAAAAGCTTAAGTCGCATGCATTTGAGCAAAAAAAAATTTTGACCAATTTTTTTTGGAAAGGGGTACCTCTTTGCAAAAAATCCATTTTTCGGTTGAAACACAATTTTACCTAATTTTACCCAAAAGGCGATCATTTCTAATAAATAAGTATTGAAAGGAGTTTCAAATGCGAAGAAGCTTCCGAAAAAGCTTAAGTCGCATGCATTTAAGCAAAAAAAAATTTTTACCAATATTTTTGGAAAGGGTTACCTTTTTGCAAAAAATCAATTTTTCGGTTGAAACACAATTTTACCTAATTTTAACCAAAAGGCGTTTATTTCTAATAAATAAGTATTGAAAGGAGTTTCAAATGCGAAGAAGCTTCCGAAAAAGCTTAAGTCGCATGCATTTAAGCAAAAAAAATTTTGACCAATTTTTTTGGAAAAAATCCATTTTTCGGTTGAAACACAATTTTACCTAATTTTACCCAAAAGGCGTATATTTCTAATAAATAAGTATTGAAAGGAGTTTCAAATGCGAAGAAGCTTCCGAAAAAGCTTACGTCGCATGCATCTAAGCACAAAAAAATTTTGACCAATTTTTTTGGAAAGGCGTACCTCTTTGCAAAAAATCCATTTTTCGGTTGAAACACAATTTTACCTAATTTTACCCAAAAGGCTTCTTTGCAAAAATTCCATTTCTAATAAATAAGTATTGAAAGGAGTTTCAAATGCGAAGAAGCTTCCGAAAAAGCTTAAGTCGCATGCATTTAAGCAAAAAAAAATTTTGACCAATTTTTTTGGAAAGGGGTACCTCTTTGCAAAAAATCCATTTTTCGGTTGAAACACAATTTTACCTAATTTTACCCAAAAGGCGTTTATTTCTAATAAATAAGTATTGAAAGGAGTTTCAAATGCCAAGAAGCTTCCGAAAAAGCTTAAGTCGCATGCATTTAAGCAAAAAAAAAATGTTGACCAATTTTTTTGGAAAGGGGTACCTCTTTGCAAAAAATCCATTTTTCGGTTGAAACACAATTTTACCTAATTTTACCCAAAAGGCGTTTATTTCTAATAAATAAGTATTGAAAGGAGTTTCAAATGCGAAGAAGCTTGCGAAAAAGCTTAAGTCGCATGCATTTAAGCAAAAAAAAATTTTGACCATTTTTTTTTTTGGAAAGGGGTACCTCTTTGCAAAAAATCCATTTTTCGGTTGAAACACAATTTTATCTAATTTTACCCAAAAGGCGTTTATTTCTAATAAATAAGTATTGAAAGGAGTTTCAAATGCGAAGAAGCTTGCGAAAAAGCTTAAGTCGCATGCATTTAAGCAAAAAAAAATTTTGACCAATTTTTTTGGAAAGGGGTACCTCTTTGCAAGAAATCCATTTTTCGGTTGAAACACAATTTTACCTAATTTTACCCAAAAGGCGTTTATTTCTAATAAATGAGTATTGAAAGGAGTTTCAAATGCGAAGAAGCTTCCGAAAAAGCTTACGTCGCATGCATTTAAGCACAAAAAAATTTTGACCAATTATTTTGGAAAGGGGTACCTCTTTGCAAAAAATCCATTTTTCGGTTGAAACACAATTTTACCTAATTTTACCCAAAAGGCTTCTTTGCAAAAATTCCATTTCTAATAAATAAGTATTGAAAGGAGTTTCAAATGCGAAGAAGCTTCCGAAAAAGCTTAAGTCGCATGCATTTCAGCAAAAAAAAATTTTGACCAATTTTTTTGGAAAGGGGTACCTCTTTGCAAAAAATCCATTTTTCGGTTGAAGCACAATTTTACCTAATTTTACCCAAAAGGCGTTTATTTCTAATAAATGAGTATTGAAAGGAGTTTCAAATGCGAAGAAGCTTGCGAAAAAGCTTAAGTCGCATGCATTTAAGCAAAAAAAATTTTTGACCAATTTTTCTGGAAAGGGGCAGCTCTTTGCAAAAAATCCATTTTTCGGTTGAAGCACAATTTTACCTAATTTTACCCAAAAGGCGTTTATTTCTAATAAATGAGTATTGAAAGGAGTTTCAAATGCGAAGAAGCTTCCGAAAAAGCTTAAGTCGCATGCATTTAAGCAAAAAAAATGTTGACCAATTTTTTTGGAAAGGGGTACCTCTTTGCAAAAAATCCATTTTTCGGTTGAAACACAATTTTACCTAATTTTACCCAAAAGGCTTCTTTGCAAAAATTCCATTTCTAATAAATAAGTATTGAAAGGAGTTTCAAATGCGAAGAAGCTTCCGAAAAAGCTTAAGTCGCATGCATTTAAGCAAAAAAAAATTTTTACCAATTTTTTTGGAATGGGGTACCTCTTTGCAAAAAATCCATTTTTCGGTTGAAACACAATTTTACCTAATTTTACCCAAAAGGCGTTTATTTCTAATAAATAAGTATTGAAGGGAGTTTCAAATGCGAAGAAGCTTCCGAAAAAGCTTAAGTCGCATGCATTTAAGCAAAAAAAAATTTTGACCAATTTTTTTGGAAAGGGGTACCTCTTTGCAAAAAATCCATTTTTCGGTTGAAACACAATTTTACCTAATTTTAACCAAAAGGCGTTTATTTCTAATAAATAAGTATTGAAAGGAGTTTCAAATGCGAAGAAGCTTCCGAAAAAGCTTAAGTCGCATGCATTTAAGCAAAAAAAAAATTTGACCAATTTTTTTGGAAAGGGGTACCTCTTTGCAAAAAATCCATTTTTCGGTTGAAACACAATTTTACCTAATTTTACAGAAAAGGCGTTTATTTCTAATAAATAAGTATTGAAAGGAGTTTCAAATGCGAAGAAGCTTCCGAAAAAGCTTAAGTCGCATGCATTTAAGCAAAAAAAAATTTTGACCAATTTTTTTGGAAAGGGGTACCTCTTTGCAAAAAATCCATTTTTCGGTTGAAACACAATTTTACCTAATTTTACAGAAAAGGCGTTTATTTCTAATAAATAAGTATTGAAAGGAGTTTCAAAAAAAATTTTGACCAATTTTTTTGGAAAGGGGTACCTCTTTGCAAAAAATCCATTTTTCGGTTGAAACACAATTTTACCTAATTTTACCCAAAAGTCGTTTATTTCTAATAAATAAGTATTGAAAGGAGTTTCAAATGCCAAGAAGCTTGCGAAAAATCTTAAGTCGCATGCATTTAAGCAAAAAAAATTTTGACCAATTTTTTTTGGAAAGGGGTACCTCTTTGCAAAAAATCCATTTTTCGGTTGAAACACAATTTTACCTAATTTTACCCAAAAGTCGTTTATTTCTAATAAATAAGTATTGAAAGGAGTTTCAAATGCCAAGAAGCTTGCGAAAAATCTTAAGTCGCATGCATTTAAGCAAAAAAGAAAATTTTGACCAATTTTTTTGGAAAGGGGTACCTCTTTGCAAAAATTCCATTTTTCGGTTGAAACACAATTTTACCTAATTTTACCCAAAAGGCGTTTATTTCTAATAAGTAAGTATTGAAAGGAGTTTCAAATGCGAAGAAGCTTCCGAAAAAGCTTAAGTCGCATGCATTTAAGCAAAAAAAAATTTTGACCAATTTTTTTTGGAAAGGGGCACCTCTTTGCAAAAAATCCATTTTTCGGTTGAAACACAATTTTATCTAATTTTACCCAAAAGGCGTTTATTTCTAATAAATAAGTATTGAAAGGAGTTTCAAATGCGAAGAAGCTTCCGAAAAAGCTTAAGTCGCATGCATTTAAGCAAAAAAAAATTTTGACCAATTTTTTTGGAAAGGGGTACCTCTTTGCAAAAAATCCATTTTTCGGTTGAAACACAATTTTACCTAATTTTACAGAAAAGGCGTTTATTTCTAATAAATAAGTATTGAAAGGAGTTTCAAAAAAAATTTTGACCAATTTTTTTGGAAAGGGGTACCTCTTTGCAAAAAATCCATTTTTCGGTTGAAACACAATTTTACCTAATTTTACCCAAAAGGCGTTTATTTCTAATAAATAAGTATTGAAAGGAGTTTCAAATGCGAAGAAGCTTCCGAAAAAGCTTAAGTCGCTTGCATTTAAGCAAAAAAAATTTTTGACCAATTTTTTTTGGAAAGGGGTACCTCTTTACAAAAAATCCATTTTTCGGTTGAAACACAATTTTACCTAATTTTACCCAAAAGGCGTTTATTTCTAATAAGTAAGTATTGAAAGGAGTTTCAAATGCGAAGAAGCTTCCGAAAAAGCTTAAGTCGCTTGCATTTAAGCAAAAAAAATTTTTGACCAATTTTTTTTGGAAAGGGGTACCTCTTTACAAAAAATCCATTTTTCGGTTGAAACACAATTTTACCTAATTTTACCCAAAAGTCGTTTATTTCTAATAAGTAAGTATTGAAAGGAGTTTCAAATGCGAAGAAGCTTCCGAAAAAGCTTAAGTCGCTTGCATTTAAGCAAACAAAATTTTTGACAATTTTTTTTGGAAAGGTACCTCTTTGCAAAAAATCCATTTTTCGGTTGAAACACAATTTTACCTAATTTTACCCAAAAGGCGTTTATTTCTAATAAATAAGCATTGAAAGGAGTTTCAAATGCGAAGAAGCTTGCGAAAAAGCTTAAGTCGCATGCATTTAAGCAAAAAAAAATTTTGACCAATTTTTTTTGCAAAAAATCCATTTTTCGGTTGAAACACAATTTTACGTAATTTTACCCAAAAGACGTTTATTTCTAATAAATAAGTATTGAAAGGAGTTTCAAATGCGAAGAAGCTTCCGAAAAAGCTTAAGTCGCTTGCATTTAAGCAAAAAAAATTTTTGACCAATTTTTTTGGAAAGGAGTACCTCTTTGCAAAAAATCCATTTTTCGGTTGAAACACAATTTTACCTAATTTTACCCAAAAGGCGTTTATTTCTAATAAGTAAGTATTGAAAGGAGTTTCAAATGCGAAGAAGCTTCCGAAAAAGCTTAAGTCGCATGCATTTAAGCAAAAAAAAATTTTGACCAATTTTTTTGGAAAGGGGTACCTCTTTGCAAAAAATCCATTTTTCGGTTGAAACACAATTTTACCTAATTTTACCCAAAAGGCGTTTATTTCTAATAAGTAAGTATTGAAAGGAGTTTCAAATGCGAAGAAGCTTCCGAAAAAGCTTAAGTCGCTTGCATTTAAGCAAAAAAAAATTTTGACCAATTTTTTTGGAAAGGGGTACCTCTTTGCAAAAAATCCATTTTTTGGTTGAAACATAATTTAACCTAATTTTACCCAAAAGGCGTTTATTTCTAATAAGTAAGTATTGAAAGGAGTTTCAAATGCGAAGAAGCTTCCGAAAAAGCTTAAGTCGCATGCATTTAAGCAAAAAAAAATTTTGACCAATTTTTTTGGAAAGGGGTACGTACCTCTTTGCAAAAAATCAATTTTTTGGTTGAAACTCAATTTTACCCAATTTTGCCCAAAAGGCGTTTATTTCTAATAACTGAGTATTAAAAGGAGTTTCAAATGCGAAGAAGCTTCCGAAAAAGCTTAAGTCGCATGCATTTAAGCATAAAAAAATGTTGACCAATTTTTTTGGAAAGGGGTACCTCTTTGCAAAAAATCAATTTTTTGGTTGAAACTCAATTTTACCCAATTTTGCCCAAAAGGCGTTTATTTCTAATAACTGAGTATTAAAAGGAGTTTCAAATGCGAAGAAGCTTCCGAAAAAGCTTAAGTCGCTTGCATTTAAGCAAAAAAAAATTTTGACCAATATTTTTGGAAAGGGGTACCTCTTTGCAAAAAATCCATTTTTCGTTTGAAACACAATTTTACCTAATTTTACCCAAAAGGCGTTTATTTCTAATAAGTAAGTATTGAAAGGAGTTTCAAATGCGAAGAAGCTTCCGAAAAAGCTTAAGTCGCATGCATTTAAGCAAAAAAATTATGACCAATTTTTTTGCAAAAAGGTACCCCTTTCCAAAAAAATTGGTCAAAATTTTTTTTTTGCTCAAATGCATACGTTTTAAGCTTTTTCGAAAGCTGTTTCGCATTTGAAACTCCTTTCAATACTTGTTTATTAGAAATAAACGCCTTTTGGGTAAAATTACGTAAAATTGTGTTTCAACCGAAAAATGGATTTTTTGCAAAGAGGTGCCCCTTTCCAAAAAAATTGGTCAACATTTTTTTTTGCTCAAATGCATACGTTTTAAGCTTTTTCGAAAGCTGTTTCGCATTTGAAACTCCTTTCAATTATTATTTATTAGAAATAAACTCGTTTTGACTATTTGATATGATCTGCAAGATCACATGATATAACTATCAAAGACTTCCTGGTTTGGGGCTACTGGAAATCGCATAGTTATGCTAACAAGACGCAGAAATGTGTGTAATCTCTGCCTGCAGCCAATTGACGGATATTTTCTTCACAAAAAAAAAAAATTGTTTAAATAAAAATTAAACGTCCAAATAACTATTCAAAATAAATTATTTTTATTTAAGTAAAAGAGTTACTAGAGAACAAAATTGCAAGATTAATTTAGTCTCACATTGTATTTGCCTACTCACCCAATTGCAGTTAATTTGCTAATATATTTTCTTGTATAATTTTCTTGCATTGCTGTTCCAGGAGAAATTCAATGCACAAAAATCGCATCTACTGGTTCATACTATTACAAGTAAGAGATTTAAAGAACGGAATTATTTTCTGACTGCAAATATAAATCGATCTCAAAAAAGTGCAATTCCAAAGAACTTGCTGAAGAGGCACTGCACTCTTACATCCTGGACAAATTTTTATTTTCAAACTGCCTTTTCATTTGGATCAGACATAAGCAATAAGCAACAACTGTCCAGTTTGTCTATATAACGAACGCAAAACATTTTGTCAACAGTCTTTTTTAGGAACAACATTTGAACGCGTGAACAGCTACAAAATAAAAATAAAAAATTAAATAAAAACAATTGGAAATGCTGTAAAGGCATATTATGTCTGCTGAGTATTTAACAAAAATATTATGTATTTGGATAAGACCTAAAAATTCGGTAGCAAAAACTAAACAGAATTGTTGTACAAACTACCGAACATGATCATTGAAAATAAAAATAGCAATAAATTAAAAAAAAAGAAACTAAAGAAAAAGCACACAATCAATACGACTACAGCATGCATGAATGTCGAAAACGAGGTCAAATTTAAAAGTTATAATTCTTAAACTTTAAACGATCTTCACAATTATGGCCAAAGTAGAAAAAAATTTTAACTGAGACCAACAAAAAAAAAAAAAAAGAAGTCGTATATACACAAAAAGTAAATGTGGTTAACAAAAAATCCGGCAAAAGTCACCTTAAGTGGAAACAAAGTTTTTGCGATCTCTAATTATATTTATAATTAAATGCTAGAAATAATTTGTTCTCAAGAGGGTTAAGGTTTTCTCCTTAGCATAAATGAGGCACCCTGTTTTAAGCAAATTCTAAATATAGGCCAAGACTACTTGGCTTTTGTAAGAAAATTTGCTTAAATGAGGCTTTATTAGGAATTTAATATTTTTATTAATTAACGACAGCTTGAAGATCTCTCGTACCAATACATTTACATATTTAGGCAACTAATTTATAGTCTATGCAGTGTCTGAAGAATCAATCGGCGAAGTAAAGAATTAAATAGCCACAGTAAATTTTTTGCTTTTTCAACTTTCTTTATTTGACCTCTCAACAATGTGCCCCTCTTTGTATAGATCCGCCATACTGCACTGTGCCGGCGATTTTTTTTTTTTCTTAAGAAGCTAATTAATTCTTCAGAATTCTTTTAAACTAATAATATAATTTTTAATACATAATTATAAAGAAACTGATTCCTAATACATTAGAAATTTAAATAGAACTAAATAAAATTTGATTATTCAACATGTGCCCTTAGTCTGTGTTCATACGAGTCATGCCTTGTTGACAAGATTCTTCCTTTTCTTCTTTGAACTTTCATTCGTGTCCACACAACTCATGCCTTGTTGACGACATGTACATATAGTTGCATTCATGTACATATAGTTGTGTGCTTTACAAATGAGAAAGCAAAACGTACTGACAGTACATGCGCATGAGTACTCGTTACTTTTCCCTTCTCCCCTCTCGCCTATAAAGTAGCAATCATGTTAATCATGTCAAAACATGACCCGTATGAACACAGACTTAGACTTCAAGAGTCAGGTGACTTCAGGCATGGCTATAGGGGGCATGTTACCATTCTGCAACATATAGGAGGACACTTCTTGAGAAGACGAATTTACTATATTACTCCCGACAAAAATTTTTGTTATTTACGGACGGCTCAAAAATGGCCAACGGATCTCGATCTTTGGTTACCTCTCAGGCTACCCAAAACCTTAAATGTGTTCCAGGCGGAGATTTATGCCACTATTGAAACTGCAAACAGGAGTCGTGTGCTGAGTTTGGAGTAAAAAGCTATGGACATTCGTATAGATTGTGTGGACCTGGACTTAAAGGGGCCTGAACTTAAAGGGCCCTGGACTCAAAGTTTGGGAAATCGAATTAAATCTCTAACTCGACTTCAAACACATGACGACGTGAAGATAGTTTTGGTTCCGGGCTATGAATGCATTGAGTGGAACAAAATGGCTGACGAGTGTGGAGGCTATGGCTGGGTTAAAGCAGACGCTTGATTAAGCTGTCAAATATCATTAACCCTAGGGAGATAATCTGCATAAAATTTACGCATTTCCATCCAAAATATTGAAATTTCTTTTTAAATAGCGAGAATTCATCGCTGCGCCCTTTGGACATACCAGTCATTGTGCAGCTCTTTCGTGAGGCACATACAACGCTGCGTTACGTATAACTCATTTTGAAATATACGCGCTAAATGAGTCGAAATGACGCGTGATTACATATAAGTTTTCAAACAAATATGATTTCTTTGTTTAGTTGACTACTTATGAAGTTTTAATGTTCTTGATTTTTCTCATAATAAACATTTAGAAATATATTTGAGCTGTTGATATTTTTGATTCATTTATATGCAGATATAGAATTTATATAAGTCGATTCCAAATTAATTTAAAAATAATGAAAATATGCTTTTTGAAAAGTATGCGTCAATTTTACGCATGATTATATTTAACGTTTGTCTGAATATGATTATCTATCTAGGGTTAAAGAAAGGGCTCAGAAGAAGGCGATACTCAGCTGATCTACAATTGCCACTTGCGGTGTATTCGATACTTAGCAGAGCTGGAGCCAAACACTTGGGAAGAAGTCTAAATTCGTAGTAAGAGTCATCACGGGCCACTGTGCTAGGCTTTCTGTACTATGATTGTTGCAGCAGTCCGTACTAAATATTCTTTGTGAGTGCACGGCTCTGCAGGAGGAGCAGTCTTAGACATCTAGCAGTCGTTTCATGCGGGATGAGGATTGTCTCACTGACCCACTGAATGAATTACTGAACCTTGTGAAAAGTTTTGGCTAGTTTTCATTGACACAGACAGACAGCAGCTAATCATAAATATTTGATGCGATATTTAGGGCTGAGTGAGGTATCGAATCCGGGGCTTTCAGCTTCATTGCCTACAATCTGCCCAGAAAAGACATATTTTTTGTCAATTAGTTATGATTTGATAGAGAAATTTCCGAATGTAGATATAAAAGAAAAAGGGTTGCCTTCCTTGATATAATTTTGAATGAATGTACAATTCATTTAATTCTCTAAAATGTCCACCAACAGGCTAAACGATTTTTTTAATTTAATTTATTATTTTTTTTAACAGGCTGCCAGCTTTTTGATTAACAAATCCGGCACACTTTGGTCTTAATAGATCCCTTTGTGTTACCCGAAAACATCACAAACACGAAAGGTCCTTGGCGGGAAACGAACACACAACGTCTCTACTAATAGGCTAGCATCGCTATCAATCAGCCACAACGGCACCTCCATAGTCTGGTGGCCTTTAAAAAAAGCTCTTCCGTTTTCATTAGATCATCTGCAAAAGTTCCAGAATTTTATGTTAATAATTTTATTCGTTTAATAAGTCTATTAATTATTCGAATAAATCTACATTCAAATTTAAAAAATTTTCATATGATCGCAAATTATTTGAAAACAATCGAGCAAATATTAGTCGAGTGAATAAACGTACGTACAGAAAACATGATCATTGGCAATACAACTTAAACACTCTACAACACATACGAGTATTTGCAAGTTGTTGTGAGTCAAACAACACAATGACCGCATAAATATTATTCCCATTTTCCGGCTGCTGGGCATAAAGACAGCAATAACACTTTGTATCACAACTACTTACCGCTAATATAATAATTGGTTTCTAAAGCTCAATTGTTTTTATTATTATTATTATTTTCATTTATTTTGTTTAATTTTAAACATATTTTTCGGTTGTAAACTTAAGCTTGTGAAGCTTGTAGTGGATGATGATAATTGCAACATGGCACAAAATTGGTAATTGTGCTAAAGCTGGCTGCACCAAATTCTACAACGACAGAATTTACCATGCCCCATGCTGCACATATTACCAAAACAAAGAGGCTTTGTGTGGTCACATACATATACACACATGCATGCATGTGCCAGAAAACCAACAACAGACAATCTCTGGCAATTTCATTACAATTTAAGTCGCCTTCTGCAGCATTAGGATCATGTGCCAGTATTGCCAGATTTGTTTTCAGCTTTAGCGCCAAAAATTTTAATAAATTAAAAGAGATTAAAATTCTCTGTTCTGCTAGTGTGATTATAAAAATATTCTAAATATTCCACTCTTAAGGCGGATTCACCCATGTTGTCCGAACAATTTTTTTTATATGTAGTTTGACGTCTCTCTTCTTGAGAGAGAGAAAATATTTTTTACGAACAACTCTCAGCTTGAATTGGTTTAATTTTATATTTTGTCCAGACAAAAGTGAACTGAGTTGCCAATACGTTAAACTTTTTCACATAAACTTGAGCTGTCATTTTGTGTTTGATATATTAAATTGTGTGTGAGACTAAAAAAATAAATTTTTAGAACTAATATTATCTATTTGTTTCTTTTTTATATGTATTTTGCTTATAACAATGCTTTATGCAATTCAATGGCCATAAGATAAAGCAATTTACTTTTCTCGTCCATTATTATTATCACAAATTCTTGAAAAATAATTTAAAATATGTAATATCCATATATCTAAAATGTCAAGAAAACAAAGCAAAACATAAAAAATCGCTTGCAGTACTACCATTTTGCAAAACTCATTTTTTATATGAATGGCAACTTTGATTTTCCGGACAAATTTATCGAAATGAGTGAATCGTGCTGCAGAAAACTCTCAGTAAAATAAATTTTGTCCGGACAAAACTTTTGTTCGGAAAACATGGGTGAACCCGCCTTTAGTAAAATAAAAATTTAATGTTTATTAAATGAATTTAATAAACATTCTTAAAAAATAATTCGCGGATTTGAACTTGAGTCTACATATAAACTTCTTATCTTAATAATAAAATTACTAAGTTGTGGGTGCTGTTGGCTGAAGTAGTAGAACACGAGACTATCAAGGCAGATTTATCAGGTACTCTTACTAGTACAACAATGAAACAACACCAAAAACCACACGTATTTTGTTGGTAGAAAATGTAGAGCTAATGTAAAAATCAAGGAAGAAGAAGCATCATTAACAAGGATGATTTAAGAAAAAAACACATTTTATGTTGCTTGTATATAAACTTTTGACAGTAGCTCAACAAATTTCAATATACAGCTGCGGTACTGAGAGTACCTGTTAAATCTGCCTTGGAGACTATGAAGCGGAGGGTCCTGAGTTCGAGACCGCGCTGAGTCATGAAATATTGTGTTGAATTCTTCTGAACAGCATTAGTGTGGTTGTTTTAGTTGTTGCCAGCCTGTTTCAATGATGAAGGCATAGCACTGGTCACTGAACATAATTGGCAGCGACTGACACTATCATGTACTAAAAGCAGAATAACAGCATCCACCTTCGTCGACCCTGTAGCAAAAATTAGCCGGCGAAGTACAAGGTTGAAATAGCTACAAAAAAACTGTCTATCTTCTCATCTTTCCTAATCTGTCCCCTCAATATTATTCCCTCGTTTTAAGTTCCGGCGCAATGCATTGCATATGTAGGGGTCATCCCCTGAGTGCTGGCTGGTCCAAGATAAAAAAAAATAAAAATCTACATTCATAATAAGTTATTGGTTTAACTAAATTAATAAAAATTGTTCCTTGGAATATGTATCAAGTACATTAGAGTTTAATTTTGCGTACATTAGCCTCTAGATCTGAATGGCATTTAAAAAATTAAAACCAATATTCTGGCCACCATTAAGGCCATGTAAGAGTTACAAAATATAGTAAACAAATTTTAGACTGGTGGAATGCTCTATGTAACTCGTAAGAGCGGTGGGCACATGCCGGAAGTCACGTGAATAGTGATTGGCTTAAAACCAATTAATATTTTAATTGATGCAATGCTGATCATAATTGAATCTAAGTTAGATATATTTCACTTTACTAAACAAGTTTCATAGAGAGTTTCTTAGAAAAATATATTGTGCTGCAGCTAAATAATTCAACTATAGAAATTTTAAAGCTTTCATCGCCAAACAGAAATTTTTAATTCCACATTTGGGGGTTATTAATTCGCCATATCTGGCAACACTGTCCAGTACTAGCCACTGTGTTGTGTTTATAAATTTAATAAATGGAATAAATGAATTTCATTACATGATTTGACTCAATTGGCCAAAATAAAATTTAATATGTATATAATTTTTAATTTATTTGTTTTTACACATTTTGCACGAATAGTTTTATTGATTGCTATTTATGGTTGTTGGCTGATTTGTTAATAAAACTTATTCTCACAGTATTGTGCGAAAGTGATATAATTATGTATTTTTCAATTAGTTATTATTATTATTTTTTTTTAATATCATAACTTTTCTTGGAAAATATGGTATTATGATAAATTCAACTGACTTGAAGGAGTTGAAGTTAATTGATATATAGGAAAAATATTTTTATTTAATTTATTTATTAAGAAACTAATGCCGGGAAAATTAACTAACAATACTATTCCCTCGTTATCAGTTCCGCCGCAATGCATTGCGCCAACAATGATAGGGGTCATCCCCTGAGTGCTGGTCCTACTCCTAAAAGAAAAAGGTTTTGTTCGTTTGATGTTTTCCTTTCTTTTTAGTTGAAGAGCAGCAAGCAGCATTGATTGAGAAAAATTCTTTATTTTTGAAAATATGCAATATACAGAAAATAGTAAGCCAAAACGAACTTTTCCATTTACAATGTTTATCATTAAGCTGAAAATTTTATTAAGTTTTAATAGCACTGATACGTTCCATAAATTTGCTCACACCTATTATTGCAACCATTTCCTGTTTCCTCAAATATTACATACAAATTGTATACAAAACACATCTCATATTGCTCCTCAATTTAAACATTAATATTACACAAATATTTTTCTTATTCTTAAAAACCGAATCGTTTGAAATATATAGGGTCCGCAATCTAGCGTTTTTTTCTTCAACTACTTAGTGCTTATTTCGTGAATGGTAACACTTAACTCATGTCTGATCTGTCATGACAGATAATTAGTTTTATACTTCCGCTGAACGAATATGGTTGACCATTCAATGCTTTTTTGCTTCGCTAAGTGGGCCTGCGATCGCCTTATAGAAGATGCCGATTTTGCCAAAAAAAACATCTTTTCAGATGAAGCTCATTTTGATCTTGGCTGGTATGTAAACAAGCAAAATTGTCGCATTTGGGGCACAGAAAATCCGCACTGATACATTGAAAAGCCGACGCACCCAAAACGAGTCACTGTTTGGTGCGGATTTTGGTCCAGAGTCATAATTGGGCCATATTTCTTCGAAAATGAGCTGGGAGTGGCCGTTACAGTCAATGGCGATCGTTATCGGGCCATGCAGTCATTTGAATGAAATTATTTTCCATTATTAACCGGAGGGATTGTACTTTCAAATAAAAAAAGAAATTTGAGAATATATTCAGTAGTTTTTTTATAGCATTTTCAAAAAAAAAGTTATTGGGCGGACCCTTTATAAACAAATACACATGCATATAAAAGCATATCATTAATAAAAACAATCAAATAATCCCTTGACCAACGAACGGCAATAGAATAGTTATCACTTACGACTGGCAATCGAAAAAACAAGTTTCAAAATAAACATAAACGCAGGGAAAAATATATTATAATAAGAGCCAATTGAAATAGGATACACAGCAATGGGTCGTGTGACAAACTTCATGGCTTCATGGTGTTTCATTAAGCACTTCATATTTTTAAATACAAATAAAATAAACTGTGATGTGAGATATCATCGAAATTTTTCATTCGTTCGAAAGACCTGTTGATGCCACTATGAGTTTAATATAAACTCGTCCAAGTGCCTTAGGCCCAGTCTGATGAGGCGCCCTTTTTGATTTACAAAATTCTATTCATGAATCAATGTTATCATTTAGGTTAGGTTAGGTTGAAAAAGAGGGGCATAAGCATCCCAATCCGTCCTGGATTACACTTAGGCCTCATAGGCCTGTTGAGCGCTCTATAATAAGGAGATCCCATTCCACTGTAGGGAGCCTCCACCGATACCATGGAAACCTCTGAGTTTGATTACGTCAAGAACCTAGTTTCTTCAATGTACTTCCTTAAGTCTTTCCAATTAGAGCCCCTAAGGAATTCCATCTCCTGTATAATCTCCTGATTAAATGTTTGTCTTCTGACTTGGCTAAAAGCTGGACAGTAGCATAAGTAGTGCTCCAGTGTCTCGTCCACTTCCTGGCAGGCCCTGCATGTTATATCGCCAACGATACCCATTCGTGCCAGGGTATCGTCCTTAACTCTGTATGTCCTGTTATTAAATAAACCAACCTCCGTAGTGTTGGCCTACTCAATGTTAGGACCTCCTTTGTCCTACTACCATCTGGGTTCCTCCATAGAATTCTAGTCACCCTACCTACGGTAGAATGCTGTCAATCTCTTGTATGCAATTCTATAGCCCATCTCTTTAGTTCGTTCTTAAAAACCTGAAATGGCTTCGGACTATCTAGTGTGATGTTCGCCATTAACGCTCCCATCTTTGCTAGCCTATCCGCCACAACATTTCCAGGTATCTCCTGATGTCCTGGAATCCATATTATCTCTATGCCCCCACATTGCGTGTATGAGTTAATCTCATCCTTGTTATCATTTAAGAGGTGTGTTCAAAAAATAAATGGAGTTTAAATTTTTCAGTGCTTCTTGTTTGTTATGTGGTCAAGTATGTCTATATGCCTGCATTTCATTTTTTTCTTACACCAAATCATCTGTAGACTCTAACCTAATTTCAAAATAATCAAATATACATAAACTTCCAAAAATGAATTGAGAATTACACAAGTAAAATCATAGGATTTGAAATTTCAGAAAACACAACAAACAAATTTTATTCGATATAAAACTATTTGGTTTTTCCAATAGAAGATTTTAAAACGTTTAAATTTTTCTCCAACAAAAATTTATTTATTCATCAATTTTTGTTTGCTCCCCTTTAAAGTAAAATCCCTCAGCTATAATAGACTTGTACTAGTGTTTTTACCAATCCTCGAAGAAGTCCTGATTTGCACTTTTTTCTATGTCCTTGTGCGATTCAGCTTTTATTTCCTCTATTGCCGCGAAATGCCAACTTTTCATGGTCCTCTTGAATCTTGGGAAGAAGAAATAGCCACAGGGACAAATCCGGGGAATATGATGTCATGATTACGGTGGTGCTGTTTTTGGCCAAAATATTACGAACATGCAACATTTTTTTTAATAACATCTTTCGAGGGAGCTTCGCTGGCACATCAAATTTATGAAAAATATCAATGCTTTCAAGAAATCTCCATTACTGGGAGCATTCTAAATGTTATTATAGATTTTCGATTCTAAAATTTTCGAATTCTGAAAAGTTTTCCGCCCCTCAAATTATGCCACCCTAGGTCTGGGCCTCTAGGGACTAGGTTTAAGGCCGCCACTGATAATAGGACTCATCACACACCCTACGCAAGTCGCAGCCGCTATGGACGTTTGCCGGAAATCATATTTAAAAAATAATTACCATAAAATTATCTATAAAATTATAATAAAAACCTTCGTTCTTATACCAAATTCACACAATGAATTTTTAAGTTTCTTAACTATTTTTTCCAAAAATTATTTATGTTCATACGATGAATTTGGTTTTCATGCCTATTTGTATTTTTTATTATAATTTTTCATGTAACTTCTGAAAAAAAATAGATTTGATTCTATTTTCTATCCCCCTTTGCTGCACCACACCTTTCGCTACCAAACAAAAAAGTAACATCGAAAACTAGACGTCAAAAAATTCATAGTGTGATTTGGGTGTTACAACATGTCTGCCTTGTATTATCATTTTAAGTTTTCATATATAAATTTGGGTCAGTGTATTTGCCACAGAACTCCAAACAGTTGAAACCTAAACAAAGTTTAAAATTAAAAGAAATTGGAGCATATGTGACAAGTGATCTGAAAGTGTCCAATACGATCATGTTTAGTCTTGCGCTAAATCTCAAAACGAACGGTAGTTATTGTATAAGAATAAAAAAATGTGTTGGGTGAAAAGATTTTAAAATAAATTTAACCGCATGAAGAATTCTATAGAGTGAATATTTTACAGATAAATATTTTACAGATAAAATAAACAAACAAGAATGATCAGTGTTGTGTTTAAATACTTTGAAAGCAAACTCTGATTTTGATTGCTATTTGTGGAAGCAAAATCGTTGTAGCTTTCAAGAATTTTAACATTGAAACAACTAGTTGCTTGGAAATTTAAAAAATATATAAGCATATAAGCACCACAAACAATCTTTAAAAAAAGATATATATATATATATTCCAAAAGATTTGCAATACGGAAATGTTAAACAGAAAATTCTCAAAACCGAACTTATTCCAAGAAAGTGTTGATCCGTTTTTGTGCTATTATCATTCGTCACAACTTGTAATATAATTGTATTTTGTTAAAAAGAAATCCACGCTTACCACATTTTCAATTGTAAAATGTTATATGTTCTATTGTTATTTATATACTTTTTATTAATATTTTAATTCCAAATTTTTTAAAGCTTCACAAATGCACACTGTCTGTCCATATCGCCTCTGTGTACATTGTTAAGTTTTGAAAATATTTGGTCCCAGTAACTTCAAGCCAACATTTAAATATTTTAGTTAAACCAAGTAAAGTGATAATTTTGCTCTATTTTTATCTTAAATTTTTCGAGAGTGAAGGAGCGACTTCATCTTTTTATAAGTAAAAGTAGATGAAGTACCTACTTTCATTCTAAGAAACTTTTAGAAAATTTCAACAAGTTTTTTTTTAAGAATCCTCGAAAAACTAATGAAATCATTCCACCAATTTAATTTTTAAAAGGTATTTGGCTTCTTTGTTTTTAAAACTCCTTCCAGTAGGTATTTGTTATAAATAAAAATGTTTTGGGAAAATTTGTGTTACAACCAAAAAAATGATTTTCTCGAAAAACTAGTCAAAATTTTTTTTGATTAAATGCATCCGATTTAAGCTTAAACTATCTCTATGCCAAATTTCACCTAAACCTGTTCAGCGGTCTGATCATAAAAAGTGCAAGTCATTATAAAAAGTGCAAGTCATTATAAAAAGTGCAAGTCATTATAAAAAGTGCAAGTCATTATAAAAAGTGCAAGTCATCATAAAAAGTGCAAGTCATCATAAAAAGTTCAAGTCATCATAAAAAGTGCAAGTCATCAAAAAGTGCAAGTCATTACAAAAAGTGCAAGTCATTAAAAAAGTGGAAGTCATCATAAAAACTGCAAGTCATTATAAAAAATGCAAGTCATCCTAAAAAAGTGCAAGTCATCATAAAAAGTGCATGTCACTATAAAAAGTGCAAGTCATTATAAAAAGTACAAGTCATTATAAAAAGTGCAATTCATCATAAAAAGTGCAAGGTTTTATAAAAACATTGTAAAAAGTGCAAGTCATTATAAAAACAGCAAGTTTTCATAACAAGTGGAAGTCATCATAAAAAGTTCTAGTCATTATAAAAAGTGCAAGTCATTATAAAAGGTGCATGTCATTACAAAAATTGCAGCCCATCAGAAAAGGTGCAAATCATAATAAAAATTGCAAGCCATTATAAAAAGTATTGAAGTTTCTTTCACCGCGAAGGACATTTGAAACTTCAGCTAATGTGTATACAATATCAATTATGTGCTTTATTTTTAGTGCATTAAAGTTTAAAAGGTTCTTAGTTATCAGTCTCATAATTTCATCTCATACATAGAAACTTTAGACCATCCTTGACCCCTCATAAGGTCATTACAAAAGCTGTTAAATCAACTGTATCAAAGTTTATTATGTTCATAGTTACATATCATTTTCATAATTCATATGTTTATAAAAAAATTCGGCAAAAATTTACCATCTCATAGGATCATTTCCAAAAACAAAAACCTTTCTATATTATTCCTCAGATCTCAAAATATGTCTATGAAAAATAAAAATGAAAGGTAACTGACAGACAAACAGACAGACAGACAGAGCTAATTTCATATTTATTATGTTAGTAAAGAAAACACGTTTTGGGTAAAATTGTGTTTCAACCAAGAAATTAATTTTTTGCAAAGCGGTACCCTTTTCCAAAAAAAATTGGTAAAAATCTTTTTTGCTTAAAGGCATGCGATTTAAGCTTTTTCAAAAGTTTATTTGCACTTAAGCAAAAGACAATTAACAACAAATTAGAAAGCAATTATATATAAGATAAATACCATCCACAGCCACCATTTATCTTATTTAAGATAAGTTTTTATTGAGATTATTATTCAAATTCCAAGGCTTAGAATAGTACTATTAATCTCATATATAAAATAAATTCAATTATCAAAATCATTTATCGGTTCCAGTGTAGTCGTTGTGTCCATTATATATTCGGCTGTTGTGTCGATTTCCAAAAGATTTGATTTCTTTGTAGTCGTAGTCTCCATTATATATTCGGTTACGGTATCGTGTTGCAATAGATTTGTTTGCTTTGTAGGATATCGTGCTGCCACAATATCGATGGGAAAATTTTGCAGATAATTTGCTTGCTGTATAAAATCGGTTGAACAACAGAACATAATGCCAGCTGTGGCATAACGAAATGATGGATAGATTTCCTTAAGCCAGGGTATTTCAGAACAAACATCCGGACAAAACACAACGTCAGTGATGTCGAACCACTATTAATTTAGGGAAAGAGAAAAATGTTTATTATCGCGATTAATTGAGATGAAAATAAGTGTGAAAACTTAAGACAATGAAATTTTAGAATCATATTTTACACAAATATGCACCTTGGCGTTGTGCAGGGTATTTAAAAAGTCTCAAATCAAATAGAAAAAAAAATAAATAAAAATATTATGCATTAAATAAAGGGTGTGCAAATTTGAGGTTAGGAAGTAAAACCGCTTCGAAATCTACCCTTTTTTTGTTGATACCAGTGTAAAGTAAAAATATGGGGATTACGAGTAATAATAAATTATGATGTAGTCCACAGCTTTTAGAAAAATTTGAAACAAATTTTGCAACAAAGCCACGAATTGATGGTCCAGGCTCATTCTCAACACTTTGCAGTGTCGCATCTATGTTTGCATCACTATGGCCACTACGAGCGTGAGCCTCAAATTTGTCGATTAAATTACGTAGAGCAGTCTGCGTAATCTGCTCGAATTTTACGAAGTGATACAGTAAAATGTTGACCAATTTGATTGTAATATTTCACATTTAATATTCTTTGTTCAAGAGTGTAGTGTTTGATGGTTGAAATGTTCCAACTTTTTACTAAATAAATGTCAAAAGATGACAGCTCAATTCTTGAGATTTCAATATTTGACAGCCAATTTACTTCCTAACCTCAAATTTGCCTACCCATTATAAGCATCAAATATTGATATATCGCACGATCAGCAATTCGTGTGGTATAACGATGACTCTTTAATATAACGAAATATTATTATTGCTATTATTAGGAAAATACTTTACAAAGTAAATTTTCTTATCAAGCAATTAAAAAGCACCGCACACTTGAACATGCATTTACTAATTATTCATATTTTATTAATAATAATTTTCATATTGCGAAGAAAGAGCTGAACAAATTAAGGAATTTGTTTTGTAATAAACAACGAAGTGAAAATAGTTTTTTAACCCGATTTACCTCTGCTATATTTTTGAACATAGATTTATAATTCATAAAATACAAACCTCTGAATAAGGGGAATTGTAAGCAACAATAACAAAATCTTTATTTCGGCCATCGGTTGAGGTCAAATAGGTCCAAATGTAGCCGGGTACCGTCCTGATAGCATAAGGAGTCTGAAATGTAGATAAATAAAGTGTATAATGGAAACAAATAACATGTTAAATCTTGAGAATACTTTACATATTTTGGATATATTTTCATAATACGAGGTCTGTTTTAAATATAAGGGAAGTTTTAATTTTTCACTAAATAAGGGGTGGACAAATTTAAGGTTAGGAAGTAAATTGGCTTAAAAACGCACTTTTGTTTTGACAAGTTCAGTTTTATGGACACCAATGTAAAGCACAAGTATGGGAATTAATAATAAATTATAACGCCGGGAATACGTCTACCTCTAGCACGTTGGCAACGTCCGCTCTTTTCACAAAATTTTTAAACACATTTTGCAACAAAACTTCGCTTGAGTCATCAATGCAGCGCCGAATTTCAACTTTCAGAGCTTCAGTTGTTTGTGCTTTGCGGTCTTCCAAATGGCCTCAGAGTAAATAATCCAGCGGCATTAAATCTCAAGAAGGAGGCCAAGCAATAACTGAATTGTTTGGCCGGCTGTGTGGTTTGCTGGGCCGTTTTCACTGGTCACTGATGCCAACATTAGCCAATTGTGACCACAGAAAACCGGTTATCATGGCTTGGAAGGGCAGGGAATTCATGGTGACGGCATTTCTTTGGTCATTTTCGAACAAATACGGGCCGATGATGCCGTCTGACCACAAACCGCACCATACGGTCACTTTTTTTGGATTTACGGGTTTTCTAGAGGACTGTTTGTGGCTTTTGTGAGTCCCATGTGCGGTAATTTTGTTTGTTTCCATAGCCGCGTAATTGAAAATAGGCCTAATCAAACAGCCAATTCAAACAAGCCAATTCAATTTCCATAATTAACATTTCACAACTTTTTTGCTAAATAAATATCGAAGGATTATAGACCAATTTTTGGCATTTAATCATTTGACAACCAATTTATTTCCTAACCTCAAATTTGCCCACCCTGTATTTTGATTTGTAATATTCCCTTTTTTAAAGAAATCTAATATATCAAACAAAATCGGTTAGAATGAGCTGTACAGCTAAAGAAAATTACCTTAATTTTCAGTATGTCCGTAGTATTTTTTGCGGGAATTTTAACAGCTCCCGATGTGCCCGTGTATATTTGAAAACTATTTTCGCCGGCAAGGTTTTCCAGGGTATTCATAAAGAGTTTCCAGTTACCCAAACGTAGATTACGCCACCAAATTATGTTCAAAATGTTTCCATATGCACTGAAATAGCTTGCATAGGAATCACCCTGAACAATTGGCGATGTTTCGTAGTTCGCCAAGCTCAGCCACATATTCGTTTTAGTGAGTTCGGTAAATTGCTCTTGCAACTCGGTGGCACTGAAATGTGATTAAAGGAATTCGAAAGATATTTTAGAAAACCACACATGGACGTAAGATAAAGCATTTGGCTTACGTTAAATCGAAATAAATATTTTTCAAATTCGATAGATCCTCACCCAACTTTTGCATTGATATCAATTTGCTTTTCTTTATGTCCCTTTGCTGTAATTGAAATAGAAACAGAAATATTCAAGCCATTTAACTCATTTTTTCCATTTATCGTACCATTTCCTTATTATAATTCTGTGCTGAATTGGTGATATTATAAGTGATTGTCTGCAGAGACCAGTCGTTCAAGCTGAAACAAATGCCAGCCAACACATGATAATCTTCGTTGGACTTTGCAGCCAATAAAAATGTTTTCGAATTTTCAGTTTTCTCACACCATTCGTTTGTATTATTTGTATCGTAGACGCTCCAAGTGAGTTTTTCACAGCTCAAGATACTTTCCTTCAATTGCAAATTATTGTGGTACAGGCTGCCTTTTTGGCATTTGAGACTAATGGACGTTTCTTTGGTTAATACGTCCTCAGGCGGCTCATCATAATAATGATACCGATGTCTTTCGTTATAATAAGAAATTGAACTGAAAATGTAAAAGACAGTATTTCTTATATTAAATATATCATGATTTCGATTTCGGGATTTCAAAAACAATAAATTTACTTTTACACTCCTTTACGAACTTAGCCTGTGCTGTCCTTCAAGATTTATAACACTGTTCCTCCTTTCGTTTGGACTGTAATATGATTTCCACAGACATGACTAGATCGTCTTACATTTCATAATTAATCAAAAATATATTGTATTTACTTTATTGGGTCTTAGAAGGATATTTCGCTGCGTTACACACGGAATGACAAAGTGAACATGCGTTCCAATTTCTTTTTGGAGGGTATAACAACAGGCTAAGGGTCCCACAGTCGTATATTAAAAAAAACTAGATATATATCAAGTAATCAACCTCCATTTAATTTTCTAACTAACACAGCAGAGCAGAACACTATTGTTTTCGGAAGCCGCTACACTCCCCTCGCCAGTACTCATGTGTATTTTTGTTTATCACCAGCCATTAGGTGATTAGGCTTTTCATTATAAAACATTTTATTAAAAACAAGTAAAAACGTTATATTCGACCGGGTCGAATCTTAAATACCCCCCAAAAATTTAGTAAGTAAATTTAAAATGTTTAACTTGGTGGCACAGAGTTCCTTTAAGACATCTCTGTACCCAATTTTCAATCTCTATTTTGACGGAATCGTTCCGGAAAGGGGCCGTGTGGCCACCTCTGCAAGATCAGAGGCATCCCAACTTCTTATAGGCTTATAGAATACAAATTTTTCAATATTTACACCATTTTTGCATATAATATCGTACGTTAACGCCCACTAAAGTGGGCGGGGTCCAAAAATAGACTATATCATGTTTTCCACAGACGAATGTATGAGCATTGCTAGATCGGCTCGGACTTCATCAGTGATCAAGAATATATGTACTTTATGGGGTCCAATTCTTTTTGGAGCTAGGGATGTAGGGGAGACATGTCACTTTTGTTATAAAACTCTAAAAATAAATGTTTGGGATAATTATATACAAAATTAAAAAAAAATAAAATTTTTTTAGGGTCATTTATGTAGGTGGAAAAGGGGTAGGAGGGGTACGGCAGAGTAGTACCAAGTTACGTCTCAGCTTTGTCATTAAAGCTTAAAAAATTTATTTTTAAGGAATGTAGGCTTAAGTAAAACAATTTGTTAAATTTTTTTCACTATTTTTGCATATAATAACGCCCACTAAAGGGGGTGGGGTTCAAAAACTATTTCTATTTTTATTTTATGGCTCCAAGTTTAACGCGTTAGACCTTCTTTGGCATAAAAATATATCATTTGCTTAGGAAAATTATAACAAAATTTAAAAATTATGTTGTTGTTTATAGGTTGGTTTAGTTCTTCTTAGGGGAACTTTTTTCCCTCTTGCCCGATTTAGCCCATTTCCAAACTTAGCCTGTGCTATCCTCGAGGATATATTTATACCAAATTTCAAGTCTGGATATGTTTGTTTGGACTGAATCGTGATTTCCACAGACCGACGGACGAACGGACTGACGGGCATGCTGAGATCGTCTTAGATTTCATCACTGATCAAGATTATAATATATGGGGTCTCAGATAGATATTTCGCTGCGTTACAAACGGAATGATAAAGTGAATATACCCCCCATAAATGTACATACTCTTTTGGAGGGTATAAAAATTGTGCTAAAGATCTTTATCAACACTAAACTCATGTTAATACAAATTAAATTCGATCATCAATTAGTCTTTGTTTGTAAATACACATTCGTTTTACATATACTTTTATGTACATATTATTTCACCATTTACAAAAAAAAAACTTACGTGAAGGTGGTACGACAAAATGCTTGAATGACTTCGCCATCATATAATTGAAAATCCTGTCCAGTAAAAGGCAACTGTAGGGTATATTTCCCCAAGGTTTTAGCGTAAATTGGAGAGGTTTCGATGTCAACAGGATAACGTATCAAACAGGAACTTTCAATAAATTCAAAGTGAATAAGTACGATAATAGTGAAGGATAACAAAAACTTTGTTTTAAGAGCCTTCATTTTTAGTACAAACCGAAGGCTGCTAGAAGTCTTAATGTTTTTTTTATATATTTTCCTTATCAGATGAGAAACAACTGCACTAACTGTTTGACGGACTGTTGAACACTAAATATATTTCGGAATATTCAATAATTATAAATAAAACGTCAATTTTGCATCCATTCCCTTCTTTGAATTGAAACTATATTTTGATTTCTTTGAAAATGATCGACTGCCAGTGATTAAATTATTAAATCAATAAATATATACTGATAAACTCTTTCTTTGTTTAATTGTTTTGCTTATGGGCCATTACACGGTAAGCGATAACTGGAAGTACTGAAATATTTGTCATATCTCAGTTTCCGTAGGTCAAAATCATTAACCTTTTGTCTTGTTTATAAAATTTGTGTTACACTGACTACGGCTCGTCGTTCTGAGTTAGCTCTCCACCAATACTATTTAATTGATCTAACAGCTTTAAAATAAATCGTACCAGCTGTTTAACGATGTCACATATAACAAGTAAAAACTTTATATTCGACCGGGTCGAATCTTAAATGCCCTCCAAATATTTAGTAAGTAAATTTAAAATGTTTAACTGTATTTTGGCGGGCTGGCTCTGGCAAGGGCTGTGGGGGAGACATTTCACCTTTGTCATAAAACTCTAACAAAAAATGCTTGGGATAATTATATGCAAAATTTAAAAATTTATTTTTTTTTTTGATAGGGTCATTTAGGGCGCAAAAGGGCAGGAGGGGGTAGAGCAGAGTAATACCAAGTTATGTCCCAGCTTCGTCATTAAAGCTTAAAAATGTTATTTTTAAGGAATGTAGGTTTAAGTAAAAGAATTTATTAAATTTTTACACTATTTTTGCATATAATAACGCCCACTAAAGGGGCGGGGTCCAACATTTTTATTTTATGGCTCTAAGTTTAACGCGTTGGGGCTTCTTTAATATAAAAATATATCATTTGCTTAACAAAATTACAAAAAAAATCCTTAAAAATTATGTTTTTTTTTAGAGATTGATTTAGTTTTTCCTAGGGGAACTTTTTTCCCTCTTGCCCGATTTAGCCCATCTCCGAACTTACCCTGTGCTATCCTTCAAGATATATTTATACCAAATTTCAAGAGTCTAGCTTTTTTTCGTTTGACTGAATCGTGATTTCCACAGACGGATAGACGGTCGGACGGACGGACATGCTCAGATCGTCTTAGATTTCATCACTGTCAAAGAATATATATACTTTATGGGGTCTCAGATGATTATTCCGCTGCATTACAAACGGAATGATAAATAAAGTGAATATACCATCCATATTTTTTTTGGAAGGTATAAAAATGTTTGACCTGCTGGGTCATAGTTCCTTTAAGACATTTCTGTGCCCAATTTTAAAGACTCTATACAGGGTCACTTCGATAAAGGCCGCTCACCTAAATCGTAAAAAATTAACTCCTTTCGACTTTTTTGTGGGGCTTATGTTAATGCTCATGTGTATAGGGAGAATCCCGAAACAGTTGCCATGGAGGAATAGTATGAAAAAATTGAGCCCAGCGTCGATATTTACATGAGATCATTTTTAAACATTAAATAATAAAAATATTTCTCTAAATTGTATGTATTTTAAATCACATCCGAAAGCTCTTCAAAAGTCAGGCATTTTAATAAACTTCTGAAAGTAAAAGTTATTTAAACACTCCATAAAGTTGTATATTCTTTATGTGCGCATGTTTATGTAATTTTTATTTATCGTTAATATTAATGTTATTATAGTTTAATATTATTATAGTTTATGTTTATTTATTTGTTAAATATCTTCCCAATATTCTGTGGTAAACTCTCCCATTTCAGTTGTAGATGTTGCAGTAGTAGGGAAAATTTGTTTTTTCTGCGGAATTTCAGTGACAGATCCTTTCACGTGGTGGTTTTGTCTTATGAAATCTAAAGAACCTTCCATTTCAGCAGTAGATGTTGCAGTTGTAGCTAAAGTTTGTTCTTTCTCCAGAATTTCAATGGGAAATCCTTGCAAGTATTTCGTTTGTCTTATAAAATCTGGGGAACAGCAGAACATAATGCCAGCATAAGCGTAACGAAATGTGCTTGAAACTCCTTGCAGCCAGGGAATTTCCGAACAAATATCCGGACAGAATATAACCTTTTCAGTGGTGAAATACTTTAAATAAAAAACAAAATAAAAGTGAAAAAATTAAAAATTTTCGTAAGAAACCTGTATGACAACCTACTTCAGCGTAGGGTGAATTGTAGCCCACTATTACGAATTCCTTGTTTGAATTGTCATTCGATTTCAAATAGGTCCAGATGTAGGCCGGCACTGTTTCATTTCGATAGCCAAGCTAATTAAATACAAAAAAATATATCATAAACAAAATTCTCATTAAAATCCAAACACAAATTGTTTGCTCATACATTAACTTCCAAATATTTCTCTTTGTAGCATTTATTGTCGGTAGGATATTGGGCAACGCCAGACGTTCCCACATACAGCTCATAACTGTTATTGCGGGCGTAATTTGTTAAAGTGTTTTGAAAGCGTTTCCAATTTCCCACCATTAAATTTCTCCACCAAATTATATTTAATAAGTTCTTGTATTTCTCGAAATATTTCTTTAAGAGTTCATTCTGTGCAATTAATGACACTTCATAATTGGCCAAGTTGAGCCAATCTTCTGTTTTACCCAAGTCCTCTAGTTTCTTGTGCAAAACTGTTTCTCTGCAATAGAATTTCATGGTATTACAAATCTATTAGTTTTTTTCGTCGCTTGTAGGCACCTTAAATCCGAAACTATAACCGATTTGAAATTCCAAAGGTTTTCATTCAAATATTTGCTGGAGATCACATCAGTTGCATCTACTGGCTGAAAGAATATCAATTCTCTTATTATATATAGTTAAGCACATTTTAAAACAAATTTTCTTATATTTAGAAACAAAATTATTTTTACACTAGCTTTTATCTGCGACTTGTATTTTTACTCGAACAAAGTTTAAAACGTTCTTTGTTATCAGTTTAATAATTGTAAATGTCTATACAAAATTAATAGGACAACTTAATACGATCATTTCCAATAACAAGCCCCACTATGATTTATTCCCCGGATCTTAAACTATCTCCATGCCAAATTTCATATAAATCGGTTCAGCGGTTTGAGCGTGAAAAGGTAACAGACAGAAGGGAGACAGAGTAACTTTCATACGAGTATTTATTATGTTAGTAAGGAAATAAGTGCAGGTCATTATAAAAAGTGCAATTCATAATAAAAAGTGCAATTCTTTATAAAAAGTGCTAGTCATTACAAAAAGTGCAAGTCATCATAAAAATTGAAAGTCATCATAAAAAATGCAAATCATCATAAAAAGTGCAAGTCACCATAAAAAGTGCAAGTCATCACAAAAAATATTCAAGTCATCATAAAAAGTGCAAGTCATCATAAAAAGTGCAAGTCATCATAAAAAGTCCAAGTCATCATAAAAAATGCAAGTCATCATAAAAATGCAAGTCATCATAAAAAGTGCAAGGCGTCATAAAAAGTGCAAGTCATCATAAAAAATGCAAGTCATCATAAAAAGTGCAAGGCGTCATAAAAAGTGCAAGTCATAATAAAAAATGCAAGTCATCATAAAAAGTGCAAGTCATCATAAAAAGTGCAAGTCATCATAAAAAATGCAAGTCATCATAAAAAATGCAAGTCATCATAAAAAGTGCAAGGCGTCATAAAAAGTGCAAGTCATCATAAAAAATGCAAGTCATCATAAAAAGTGCAAGGCATCATAAAAAGTGCAAGTCATCATAAAAAATGCAAGTCATCATAAAAAGTGCAAGGCATAATAAAAAGTGCAAGTCTTCACAAAAAATAAAAAGTGCAAGTCATCATAAATTTAAAAAAAATATATTATGAGAGTATTATTTTAGTATTAAAAGCAAAAATGTTTAATTCATGATATTTTGATAATATCACATGATAGTGCACTCTGTGACCACCCCAGTTATGTCAAATTTCACAAAAAGGGATATTGCTCACAGACAGTTCTAATACAATAATTAATTTGTAATTAAATACAAATGAAGAGATAAAAAACTGCTTGTAAACCACTCACCGTGTTCAAGTACGAATTTTGCTGTAAATTTCCCGTGTTATAAACTAAAGTTTGTAGCGATAGCTGTTCCATATTATAGCAAATTCCAGCCAATATATTTTTATTTGTTACCGTTTGTGCCACATAAAAAAATGTACTCGAATTTTGGTTCCTTTCGCAGCACACATACGGCTTCTTCGAGGAGTAGATAGACCAGCTTTGGTCCAAACACGATAGCACTTGATCGTTAAGTCTTTCGGTGTTGTAAAATAATGCAGCATCACGACAAGTAAATTGGCAATTAGTTTGATTTGAAAACTCCTTCTGTAGTGTTTTAGAAGTTATTTCGAATCTGTGATAATTGTAGTAGGAAGGGTAGCGTTCCTTTGTTTCGTAAATAATGGGTCTGCAGTATAAAAATATTGAATTTAATAATTTGTAATTAGCGTTTTGATTTTTTTTTTAATTATGAGTGATAACATGTGCAGGGCACATATTGGGTAGCCTCTGAACGTTCGAGGTCGGTTAAAAAAAATATATATTAATTTTTATTCCCAATAGCAATTTTCTTCAATCACTCATCATTTCTTTGGGTTATTGATGTGCACAGGCGTTCAGGGCAATCATTAATGTTTATGGAGTTAAGTGGTTCCGAAGAATATTGGAGACTTGGACATTGTCGTTTTTCATTAGTATGTAGTGGTTACGCATTCTCTGGCAAATATTTGTTAAATGTGACCCATCTTTAGAACGGCTGGAGTGCAGTAAATGCAATCAAAATGATCTTGTAATGCCTGTCAAGTGTTTCGCCATACAAAATCATGTAAAAGAAGCTCCAAAATGGAAGGAAAATATTTTTCAACTTCGAAAGACGAACACATATTTATAACTAAATCAAATATTTTTTTTACCTAAAATATGATTTGCAATATCCATAAATAGTTTCTCCTTCTTGTACTTTTATAATATTATGCATATCAGATGAAACGATTGGCACTTTTATTTTAAATTTTCCTATCATCCTTTCAAACTGCGGCATGATATCAATATCAGTGGTATACTTGATAACACAATCACTTTTTATACTTGGCAAAACTACAATCCAACAAAATATCTTTATTAAAACGATCATTTTAAAATGAAACGACATCCTTCCACTAAAAGTACAATTCTAAAACTGGAAGCAAGACATACTGGACATCTTCCTTAATACTGGCATTCGATAAACATTTGCTTCATAGTGCACAGTGAAACCTGTTGCAAAATAAATGGTGACTAATATAGGCATGCAGGAGTGCAAAAATGGCACAACTGGCAAATCAAGGGTGTTAAGTAAAATAGAATAAATTCATGTTTTAGATATTTACATCAGTCTCTCTCATACTTAAGAGCTAAGAACACTAACTGTGTTTTAATAACATTAACTTTTACCTCAAATGTACTTTAAGAAAAATGAATTGATTTTTGAGGAATCCCAATTTACATATGTGTTTTTGGTTTTGCTTGGTGTCATCGTTTCATATAAATTTTTCGTTATCGATAAAATCAATGGAAAAGTAGTAGATAGAAATGAAATTGGCTCACAAAACGGTTCATTCAGTTGACGTTATAAAAAGTTATATGAATTATTGCTAATTATTATTTCTAATAACTCACAATCAGACAAGAGTAATTGGCAGACCTATGAGTGCCCAGTCGAGTTTAACATTCTGATTTAGACTTGCCTGGTCTTTGGATTTTCTTTTTTTTTCTCATGGCTTTTTTTCTAAACGGAATCGTTTCGGCATGTACCATTTTCGGAGCTCTCCCCTCCTTTATCTAACATGGGCAGTAAAGTGATCGTTTGTTATTTTGCAACAGTCTAAGAGATTAATTTTAAGGAGTTTTGATAGCAAAAATTTTGTTATCCAAAACATTTTTGTTTCGCAATTGCATGCTCTGAAGTAAACGATTCGCTAGGCATTTTTTCCTAAAAATTATAAAAACCGCCTGAACCGCAGGATTTCAGTGAATACTTGTACTAAGAAATTACGATTATTTGACTCACGTCTCATAATACCAATTGCATCACTTGCATGAAAATCTTATTAACCCAATGATCAGCTCTTTAACGTAAATTTAATATACTGTAAAAATAATGAAAACTATTTTTAAAACTTTTATATTTCATATATGTAATAAGAAATTTAAAATTCACAAAATTTTACATGTACATTCAAACCCACTGTGCAGTGCGATAACAATGTCTGAGATTGTTTACATACAAGAATTATGCAGATAAAGAGAAATTGTAATATTATCGCTTAAGAAACCAAAAACAAAAACAAACAAAAAACAATTAATTAAACAAAATATCTGCACTGGAGTACAATTTGAGTTATTAATAAATGAATAAATATTTGTAGGAGTTTGCCTGGATGGCAAATATAAAATCATGAATATTAAATGAAAATTTTGAAATTTTTTTCTAAAACCCTCTAGCTCACAAAGATCTCTCTCAAGACATAATAAAAATTTCCGGGGGTCATTTATTAATTCATTCATTAAGATGCACCAAAATGCGTTTTAAGGTCGATGAATCTGATTGTATGGGTTCCCCCCGCAGGTATGATGAGCAACTTGGTATATCACCAAGTTGCGGCACATTACGGAAGTTCAGAGCGGTGGAGGGGTTATACTGTTTTCCCAAAGTTTTGCTAGTAATCCATACAACTTAAATAAACCTGGCCAATCGCTAAGATAACTGAGCAAAGGGAAAGCATATAAGACATTTAAAAATAGTAGATTCGCCTTCGTAAGTCCGACGTTCGTTAAAAGCTTCTCCACAGAAAAAAATATTAGAAGAAAATAGAACTTATAATCTATTCATATATTAATTTTTTTATTAGGACCACCACTCAGGAGATGATCACCTACATATGCAGCGCATTAAGCTGGAACTGTAGAGGGGGTTGTTTAAACTATTTTAAGGCCCCACCGTCAAATCCTGGTGGCGACTTTGATTAAATTTGTCTGTCATATTTTCTTTTTATAGCCTTCAAAAAAGAATTGGCAGTGACTAACACTATCATGTACTAAAAAGCAGAGTAACAGCAGCATCCTCCTTCATCGGTCCTGTAGCAAAAAAAAAAATTAGACGGCGAAGTAAAAAAGTTGAAATAGGTACACAAAATTCTCTATCTTCTCATCTTTCTTCATCTGTCCCCTCAATACTATTCCCTCGTTTCTAGTTTCGGCGCAATGCACTGCATATATTTTTTTCTTGGACCAGCACTCAGGGGATGACCCCTACATATGCGATGCATTGTGCCAGAACTAGGAAAGTTGGTAATGGGAAGGAGGATAGAGGGAGTAGTGTTTGTGGACGTTCGATTTGAACCTCCCCAAGTTATAACTGACAGGAAACTGCATATGTGTTGGTCATCCCCTGAGTGCTGGTCCAAGATAAAAAAAAATTGGAGGGTATATTCATTTAAGTCAAAGAAGGTCCAACGCATTGAATTTAAAGCCAGAAAATCAGAAAAAATTATTTTCTTAAACCCGCTCCCTTTAATGGGCGTTATTATATGCAAAATAGTATAAAAATTTAACAAATTGTATTACTTAAGCCTGCATTCCTTAAAAATAACATTTTTAAGATCCTATGACGACGCTGAGACGTAACCAGATCCTCCTCTGCCCTACCCCCTCCTCCCCCTTTGCCAATCAAATGACCCTATATTTAAAAAAAATATTTAACACTTAATTAACACAAAATATTATTTTTAGTGCTTTATGGCAAAGGTGAAATGTCTCTCCCAAGGCCCTTGTCAGACCAACCCCGACAAAATGCAGTTTTAATACCCGCCAAAAAAAATCTAGCCCTATAAAGTACATATATATGTATGTATTCTTGATCTGATCGTCTTAGACTTCATGATCTAGCAATGCCCTTACGTCCCTCTGTGGAAAATACGATATAATCTATTTTAAGACCCCGTCCCCTTAAGAATTTAATTTATCAGCTTTTACGACGAAGTTAATATATTCTCCTGCCCTAGCCCTTCACGCCTTTGTGCCCCCTAAATTAAGTTTTTAAGTTTTTACGATTTAGGTGAGATGTCTTCACCACGGCCTTTCCGGGAGTGACCTTGTATAGAGTTAAACATTTTTAACTTATCTCAGTCTCTGTTGTGCACGTTGATATAAAATATTAATCCGTAAATTGCTTTCATGCTGAAGGAAAGTTGTCTCTGCCATGCTACTCCCAACTCATTGGAAACGATCGTATTATATATAAATTTCTATACCCTCCAAAAAAGAATATGGAATATATTCACTTTATCATTCCGCAGCGAAATATCCATCTGAGACCCCATGAAGTATATATATTTTGATCAGTGATTAAATCTAGGACGATCTGAGCATGTCCGTCCGTCCGTCTGTGGAAATCACAATTCAGTCCAAACGAAAAAAACTAGACTCCTGAAATTTAGTATAAATATATTTTAAAACTTAGAGCAGGTTAAGTTCGGAGATGGGCTAAATCGGGCAAGAGGGAAAAAAGTTCCCCTAAGAAGAACTAAACCAACCTCTAAAAAACAATATAATTTTTAAAGTTTTTTTTTATAATTTTGTTAAGCAAATGGTATATTTTTATGTTAAAGAAGGTCCAACGCGTTAAACTTGGAGTCATAAAATAAAAAAAAATTGTGTTTGGGCCCCGTCCCATTTATTGGGCGTTATTATATGCAAAAATAGTGTACAAATTTAACAAATTGTTTCACTTAAGCCTACATTCCTTAAACATAACATTTTTAAGCTTTAATGAAGAAGCTGAGACGTAACCTGGTACTACACCCTCCAACCCCTTTGGATAAATAACTGACCCTATAAAAAAAAATACAATTAAATTTTTTATTTAATTATCCCAAACATTTATTTTTAGAGTTTTATGACTAAGGTGAAATGTTTCCCCCCACAGCCCTTGCCAGAGCAACCCCGCCAAAATAAAGTTTTAATACCCTCCAAAGAGAATTAGATCGCATAAAGTATATATATATTCTTGATCAGTGATGAAGTCCCACCCAGTTAAACATTTTAATTTTACTTACTAAATATTTGGCGGTTATTTAAGATTCGACCTGGTGGAATATAGCATTCGTACCCGTTTTTGTTCTACTATTTATTTATATAATAATATAAACACAATTTTCGCTGATAAGAACGTTTGATATGCAACATTGTTGATGATTATTGAATAAAAATTCTATTTTGGATTTTTGCCCCTTTAAGAGTGAAAGAAAACTGATTTTTTTAAACATAAAAAATACAATTTAATTCGATCTTGTTGACTAACGTAAAAAAAAGAATCAGCACGAATAAAAATATGAAATCTAAATTGTTTTACTTTCAAACAGCTTAGGTTCATTTTAACACGTTGTGGGTACACTGATCGTATGGGGCTACGCTAACTTTGATACCTGTAATAGTCTTGATGTCTTGCGACATTTTAAAATATATCATACATTTTAAATATATCAAACAGATTTCATTTATAGTCCGATTGATTCACAGTCCTGCGGTACATTACTTCATTGCCTTTATATGTGTGGCATATCGCTTATAGTTTTTTTATATTTTTTATTATTGCAATTTATGCAAAAACGTATTTTTTAACTAAAGCCACACATACAATATGAATTTTTAATCAAATTTATTTTGTATTAAATTCCGAAAAAAGAAGGAATAGTTCCATGTTGCGATGTTTTGTTTGTTTTGAAAGTTAATTCCATTTGAAATGGGCTCATATAAAACAAAATTTTTTTTCCGCTGTTTGTTTAAATTGTTTCATAAAAAGCTAATCTAGCATTTTCTGTTTTATAGATAAGCTGTGCACAAATACATATAAATAAAATTAATTCATTTTATAACAATGGGGTTTGACTTTTCTGATAGACGAATTTCGAAAGAAAATTTATTTCTTGAAGCCCGTCTTAAAGCTGATCGTTGGTCGTCATTTTAGCTTTTACAACACATTTCCAGACACGTATGGGCGATTCCAGAAATGTGTGAAGCACAAGTGAAAAATGGAAAGTGCTTAAAATTTCTTTTAGTGATATCATAGATCGGTATTTTATATATATTTCAATACGATCACAATTCAATTAACCTATGGCAACTAAAAGTAACGATTTTTCAGATTCCTGAGAATCTCAAGTTCGAATATGGGATCTTTTTTTTTAATTTTCTAATTAAAAATAAATTTAATGCCAAAAATTTAACTTCAACATGGCTCATCATATTTTGCTTACGGTTTCTAACTTTTTCCACATTTTAGGTGCTAAGGCTCGACTAACTTTGTTCAGTGCGTTGTCTTTTGCTCACTAAACACACTTTTTAGCAGTGCTGCAATTTATACAATTACTTGATTTTATAGCAACTAAGTGTTAATTGAGCAATTACATATTTAATCACATAATTAAAATTGAATTGCGTGCAATAATGGCGTTAATAAGCTCAATTAAGGTGTATGTCTGAAAGACGTATTGGGATGAACTTGCCTAAATGTGTGCGGCCACTTTAATTTGAAGTAGATTTGAAATAATGGAAATCTTTTTGTCTGTCGAATAAAATCTTAGCCTTAGCTAATATGAAGTTGTAATAATGATCCTTAAGAGTTAAGAAAATGTTAGTGTTTGAAAAAGCATCAACTGTTGACGATTTCCCATTGTGCTCACTTATTGATTAGTTATAATTTCTTTAAAAATTATGTATTCAGCAATTTCGTATACACAAATACTTATGTGATAACGGCACTGAGATAAGAAAGAAATTACATTCAGCATCAAACAGATTGATAGTTCTTCGTAGCCCAGCAGATGTTATAAAAGAGCTGGGCGTCTTAAGCGACAGCAGTCAGTAACTTTTGAAATATTAGACACTCGAAATGTTTTTAAAAGTGAAAAAATGTATATTAATTGCAGTTTTTATAGCAACTATTTTATCATTGGCTCTCGCCGACTGCCAAATAAGGCTTTCTGAAGACGTCTCCTTACGACCAAGCGTTGCACTAAAAATCGGTTCCCATCTAGTGGATTTAGCAATAGATGAAAAAACATATTATGTAACAATTTTTGAAAATCAGGACATTGAAATGCGCTGTCAAACTGAATTCACATTGTGAGTATTTGTTCAACAGCAATTGCTACGTTAATTAATTAACAATTTAACTAAATATTAAAACATATATTTAATATGAATCTACTATTTTATTTTTCTACATTCTTACTAATTAGTTTATAAACAGTAAACAAGAAAAGCATTCAATGAAGAAATAAATTAATTGATACAGTCTCTGAAATAAATTTAATTAAATTGAATTAAATTAAATTTAAATTTTTTAATAACATATTAATTTTGCTCTCATCTTTATTGAACACTTTTATTATTGAAAATAATTACATGAAGATGGAAAAATAAAATAGGATTTCTTTGCTGTGTTTTTTTAAAAAGATTTCCAAAGTCCTTTATACACTCCAAAAGAGAATTGGAGGGTATATTCACTTTGTCATTTCGTTTGTAACGCAGCGAAATATCCATCTGAGACGCCGTAAAGTATATGATTGATCAGTGATGAAATCTAAGACGACCTGAGCATGTCCGTCCGTCCGCCCGTCTGTGGAAATCACGATTCAGCCCAAACGAAAAGAGACAGACTCTTGAAATTCGGTATAAATATATCTTGAAGTATAGCACAGGTTAAGTTTGGAAATGGGCTAAATCGGGCAAGAGAGAAAAAAGTTCCCCTAAGAAGAACTAAACCAACCTCTAAAAAACAACACAATTTTTAAAGTTTTTTTGTAATTTTGTTAAGCAAATGAATGAAACAGTGGAAAAATTGAACAAAGAACGCTGATGAGATGGCGTAGCGGCCTCGAAATCAGTACTGATTCGTTCTGCTGGTTTGATGACTTTGAAAAATATTCATAATATTCCACTCTGAGAAATAAATAGAATGCAATCACATTCATTTATTAAATAAAAATAAAAAATAATTTGCAGTTTCGCAGATTTGAACTTATAGCCTGTTGAGAAAATTAACATCCTGTAATACGATATATTTTTATGTCAAAGAAGGTCCAACGTGTTGAACTTGGAGCCATAAAATTAAAATAAAAATTTTGGACCCCGCCCCCTTTAGTGGGCGTTATTATATGCAAAAATAGTGCAAAAATTTAACAAATTGTTTTCCTTAAGCCTACATTCCTTAAAAATAACATTTTTAAGCTGAGACGTAACCAGGTACTACTCTGCCCTACCCCTCCTCCCCCTTTGCCCTCTAAATAACCCTATAAAATTTTTTTTTTTTAATTTTGTTTTAATTTTACCACAAACATTTATTTTTAGGGTTTTATGACAAAGGTGATATGTCTCTCCCTCGGCCCTTCGCGGAATGACTCTCTTAAAATATAGATTTAAAATTGGGTACAGAGATGTCTTAAAGGAGCTCTGTCTTACCAAGTTAATCATTTTAAATTTACTTACTAAATATTTGTAGGGTATTTAAGATTCGGCCCGGTCGGATATAACGTTTTTACTTGTTTTCTTATGAAATACTGACATGGTGTTTGTAAATTTGAGCATAACCTAACAGATTTTTGAATTATTGGCATCAGGTTGTACTCAACTCATAATTTGGTGTAAACCACCTGAGACAATACATAAAATATATATAAAAAATTTAAAAAAAATAATTAGAGCACTAATAATAATAAATAAAAATCTTAAACTCATTTTAGCCCCGAAAGACTCCGCAGCAAACATATAGTCGGACTAACATGTGAATCTGGTATATTATATACATATAATAGAGACTACCAATTTCAATATAATCACGAATTTTTATGTTCATCACAAAAATGGAACCTATATGAATTATTTCAGGGATTCCCTTGGTGTTCTTCGGCTATGACTTCATATCTTCTAGCAAGACCAATAGAGGTAGATAGCTTCCAATATCTGGCTGCTATTTGTTATGACACCCGTATGTTGGCATTTAAATCATTATATTTCACAATTGGACCGCATCATTCAGGACTCTTGGTAAATATGAAAAATGTATAATACAAAAAACACCGAAACGACTTTAATATAAGCATAGACCTGTCTGCCATAGCTCTCTGTATGACTACATAAGGAGTGCTCAAAGCAATTGAAATAATTTATATAATGTTTGCACAATACGTGGTACTCTGTAATTCGATTCGAAACGAAAACTGTTCGAAATCGTATGTTATTAACAATGAAAATGGAAAGCATTATCTTTCGAATCGAATTATTTTAGAGACTATTTTACTTTAACCCCCAGCTACCCCCAGTTGACTTCCAAAACTAAGTGGCATTTCAGCTTAAGTTCTATTGAAATACAAAATTGATTTTAGCACATCATATTTAAACACAACTTAAATCTCCTGCCAGGAAGCAAATTAGGGCATTCAATATCGATCGAAATTTGTATTAAAATTAAATTGAAGTCTCGATCGACATCGAATGCAATAATTTGGCTCCAGGTGTATATAAATTCAACTCAAGCTTTTAGTTTTACCATGTGTTTTTGATAGTTTCTTTACGGGGAAATTTTGCAAAGCAGCTGTTCATTAATTGTGCTGCCACACTTTAGTTACAATTCAAAACCAAATATAATTTTAGACTGAAAAACTGAAAACGTATTTAAATACAATTTCAGTTTATGGAAAAATTAACTAACTATTTACTTAAGCCTGATGGCACTTTAAATTGCAAAAAATATTTTATTCGAATGACCAATTACATGGCATTAACACTTGCAAATAATTTCAGCCGTATTTCCAATTCTAGTTCACTTGTGGCACTGATGCTGATCGATTTCCTTTAATAATACGAACAACTCCTAAGCGTCAATTAATGCTGGCTTGTTAGTACACATAAACCAAACATTTCACATGCCACCACAGTATGTAATTGAAAACTAATTTATTTATTATCCTGTGGATAACTCCTTACAGACTATAACAATTAAATAATATTTCAAAGAAAGCTCTGCAAATTTAAACATTTCATTATAACAATAATAGAGTGTTCTAAGGCCGTGCTTTTAAGATGAAGATTAAGTTTAAACTTAGTTTAAACTCAGATTTTTCCGGCGAAGTGTGATTTTTTTATTGTTTTATTAAGGACCAAAATTTTAATGCAAAACTAAAGGTCAACCGTCAAAACTTTTTATATAAACTATTATGTAATGGCAGCACAAATTTGTTATCAGATTAACTAAACTTTGTTTAACTGAGATCTCTAAAACGCAACCTAGTGGTTCATGTTACAATTATGCTTTTTACTTTTGTGGAGATCGCTTTCACTCCATAACGTATATCTTAGGCAGAAACCACATATATAAATATTTTTTCATTTCATAGAACCATTTGCATTTCAGCATCCCAAAACTCTGACCGACTACAGTGCGCCCGATTTGGAATTGAAACACTTTAAGCAAACGTTTGTCAAAAGAAGGTAATCTGAAAATTTATAACAACATACTAATGGTCTACTGACTTATTCATAAAAAATATTGCTGCTTTATAAAGGGTTTGTAAAACAAATTATAAACCCTTTTGAATAAGGTCCCTCATTTAAAAAATATTTTTCCGATTTATAAGAGGTTAATAGGACAAATGTTCAAACAAAAATTTGTTTTATAAGCCTCTTATTAATAAAATATATTTTTATAATTTAGGCTGTTAATTTATAAACTGCCTATTTCTCATTGCCGAATGAATTCTTTCTTTCGTATAAATACATTAGAAACAAAAACAATTTATAAACTTTTGTTCTTGTTTTAAATATATTTGTACGAAAGATAGAATTCATTCGACAATGAGAAATAGGCAGTAAAATTTTTTCTAATTTATATCAGATTAGTAAGACAACTTTTCATTAAAAACTAATTTTTATAAGACTCTTTTTTTTATATAAATTAGGCAGTGAATTTAAAAAAAAAAAATATTTCAACTTTATTTTCTAGTGTCACAGAAAATTATTACGATAACGCGGACTTTAAAGATTGGATTCAATACTCGCAATACAATTACAGTTCCATCATACAAAATAGTCTATTATTAAATGAATTTAATGATGAATTAGGTTCTATACTTGATGTGGTTTGGTGGCCCAATTTACGTTTAGGAAATTGGAAACGTTACGAAAGGGCCTTGGCAAAGCAGGTGGAAAGCCAGCAACAGTCGTATGACATACTGGCTGGTGTATCATCAGTCGCCACAGTTCCCATCGTTGAGAGTTGTCAAACAAATTTTACGTTAAAGGAATTGGTAGATGATAAAAATAATCAAATTCCCATGTATATCTGGCATTACTTGAGATCGTCTAGCAATAGTTCCGATGACATTGCCGTTATTGGCTTCAATTCACCATTTTATGAGGTTTGTCAATAAATCTATTTTACTACAGTCGTACATACTCGTATAATCTTATTTAATTATGCTATATGCCATTTAACAATTCTAGTTTTATTCGGAGGAAGATGTGGTATTCTGTCCGGATATATGCCAAGAGATTCCATGGTTGAAAAAGGCCAGTGCCACTTTTCGCTACAACGCCCTGGGGGTCATATTTTGCTGCACGGTCGAAGATGTCAAGTTGTCGAAACGTTTAGACGGATTTCTTTGAACCGATCTAAATCTAAAACCCCAATTCGATGTTATTGTACGACCAATTCCATTTTATTTAAAAATTAAAAAAATTTTTTTTTATGACACGGTTTCCATGTTTGACTATTTCTGACATGATTTTAAAAATATTTTCCATATGATGATGGCTTAAGCTACTGCTCACATCTATCAAATATTTGACGAAATAAGCGTAACCAATACTTTTGTAATATTCCGTGTGCATTCCCGACAAATCAAACTATGAAAGTTTGATGGTGTACTGAATTTTAAAAATATTTTCCTAAAATTAAAAAAAAAATCAATCAGAAATTATTGATTGCGCTTATTTAATTTTTGTTATTTAAAAAAAAAGATTATAATAATAATAAATAAAATACAAAAGGGGGGCAGCTTACGGCATTCGATATCAATCGAAATTTGTATTTAAATGTTATTGAAATTTCGATCGATCTCGAATGCGGTAATTTCGTCCCAGATGCTATCTCATTAATTGAAGTACGGAAATTAACGTGGTAGCGGTTTTGACGTATAATTAAATAGCGCTAGTCTGCTAGGGTTATGCATTAAACACATTTGAGACAGCAGGCTACACGAACACACGACTACAAAAGCCGTTGGCTACAGTCGTCGCCTCGTAGTCAGCTACTTCATTATTTTTGAGACGGCAGCTACATTGTCAACATCTCATTTTAGTGGTGCCACTTTGATATATAAAAATGCGCTAATTCTAAATCTATTTATAGACCGAAACAAAATTAATAATAAAAACACTTTATTTGTTTATAGCTCTTTATTGTTATAGCTCTTTTTTATTTTTTTGTTATGGCACTATGAAAATGAGCTAACGATAACGGCTATCAAATATATACAAAATTAGAGTATTCAAAATAATGGAATTTTTACTTGAAAAGTCAGATACAAAACTTCAAAATTTAATGATACTACCAATATGTGAATAAATTTGAAAAATATGTCTAACAACAAAAAGGCATTTTGGAGTACTTTGAAATGATGCCCATATCGTTTATATGGGGCCAATAATAATAAGAAATAAATAGAACTAAAAAATAAAAGCCGAGAGAGAACGCAAAAAATTAAATAAATAAATATTACAAAATAATTTTTATTCTTGGAAGGACTATTACATTTTTTTATTTTTTAACAATTTTCCTATTCTTAAACAGTTTGAAAATATTTTTAAACGCTTATTTATTTAAGATATTTCACTGTCTTGGCAGCACTGATTTATTTATTGTCGCCTATGAAAATAGAAATTAGTTTAATTTAACTACACCCACAAAAGTAGCACGGACAACAACCTGCCGCGTAACCGTGAAAATAATCATTCTCATATAAACACTTGTGTTCCATTTCTGACAGGTTGTAGTCGGTAGCCTGCTGCCGTGAATGTGTGTAATGCATTGAAGAAGTTGCTGAAGTTGTCGCCATAAGATGAAGATTGAGGAGATAAAAGCTGAATCGCTGAGATGAAAAACGTGTCAATAAATTTATATATGAACTGATGCGAGTATTGGAAAGAAGTTTATTATATCTGAATGGGACTACTTTGAAAGGGACAAAATAAAAATTAATAAATAAATAAATACTTTTCGAGATAAATAAAAATGTATCTCAATTTTTTGAACAAGCCTTCTTTTATTGTTTTTATTATTTCCTATTTGTAATCTATCCTAATCTGTCCTATCCTATTAGGATAATAAGTAATTTGGCTAAACTCGTTCGTTGTTGTGCTCCAACGAGGACACAATCAGGTTTGATATACGAGTATTAAATTAACCAGAAAAACGTACACAAACCAGTTTCAATAATAAAGTAAATAAAACATTTTAAAGAATATTAAAATTATATTGAACAAAAATTAAATTAATTAGCACAGGAATGGTAAATCAGGAATATTATATCCCTTAAGTCGTCCCACTTCATTGCTGTTGTGTATTAAAGATATTAGCAATATAAATCGTCTAGGATAATTTGAACTGAACTCTATTGTATATTATTTGTACGTTTTTTTTAAATTTAATTTCGATAAGAATCGGTATTTTTTAGTATTCATTTCTCATACGGAATTTGTAGTCACACAATTGAGGCTGATTTTGTTTTAATAAAACTTACAGAAACTTATTATTTTATTATTGTTATTTTAATCCAAAGGCCCATTTGGAAAAGGTAATTTGAAACTGAAATGACACTTAGACTTGTTTTAATGTCAAGCCTCAATTCATATTTAGTACTCTTCGCTGATTTTATTTACTCTTTGCTCTAAATAAATCCAGTTAAAGTTTGCAATTTTAACGAACTTAAAACAGAAACAAAACTACGGCCACAGTAACTTAAAGAAATAGTAATATTTGCTAAGCATTAGGCTTTAATTTTCTTATAATGGCTGCTGCCGCTACTGCTGCTGCTATAGCAGCTGCGCTGTTGGCTGTGTATGAAATTTTGAGCAACTTTTTCTTCAGACGTGTAGACTACATTTACAAAAGTAATGCAGCCACTGGGTTTCAGTGCATTCGTAGACATCGGCGCGCTTGAAACATTGTCGGTTAAACTTAATTTTAAAAAAAAAATCCTAAACAAACTCGAAAAGTAAAAACAAGAATATTTAAAACGAAAACTATTGTATCAAATCATTAAAGGATTTATTTGTATGTAAAGAAAATAAATAAAACAATATTTTAACGAACTTAAATAACTAAAGTGAGGTGAGTGTGTAGTAGTAATAAAGCTTTTAAAATTGCCATAAAAAATAAAATAACAATAAATTATTTAAACGCATCAACTGTACAGTGTTTTATTTGAATTGCTTCAAAATCGAAGGTGGACTAATTTTTTTACAAAATATTTTAGAACTTGTTAATTGATGTGCTTAGTAAAAAACATGTAATTCTTTTTCCAATACTTTCTTCCTTATTTTGACATTAAAATCTTGGAAGCCAAAAAATATATTTAAAAAAAAATTTTTAATTTTCTTAGCGGGAATTTAAAAAATCTGTGATTTATAGCCTAAAATTATTAAACAAAAAAGCAAATAATACCCTGTATTATTTTTTGCTGCATAAGAATTTGAAATGTTAATACAAGATTTATAGTTTTTGGTAAGAATTTTGTATTAAAATCTGCAAGAGAATTTCATGGCATTTGTTTTTTTAAATATGATTTCCGGCGTACGATGATCAGTCCAATTTTCAAAACTTTTTCCAAAAAAATCTGTCCACATGTTGTCAATGGTGTCTTGAATATTGCCTTCCAACGCTTCAAGAGTTACTGATTCAATGGCAAAATCCAATGTCTCAAAATAGTTCTATAAAAGTAATCTCGAGGATTTAAATCGCACGAGCGCCGGTGGAGGCCACAGCAAAGAACCGCCTCTGTCATCAAATTGATTTTTCTATAAATTGATTGCATGGCAAATTGAACTGTTTTGTTGGAACAAAATGTCCTTGACAATTTTGGAAACAAAAATTCAGTGAGCTTGACCTGATAGCGCCCCACATTCCCCATAATTGCAGCTCTTGGCTCACTTCGATGGAAATAAAGTCCGATAATGACGTCAACGTATAAACCGCACCAAACAATCAATTTTAATTTTAATGAAGCGAGAATGAAATTATTATAAAATATATTAATAACAGTCGATTATAATGACCATAAAAAAGGCGAAGTGCTCTACGAACTTCGCAAACAGATTTATTATTAAATTAAGATTAATCAGATTAATTTTTTGAAAATTTCCTAGACACAAAGAGAAGTCAACATCAGTTTTTAAGTATTCAGAGCAGAACAGCTGTTTTCGAAAGCCACTACTCTTTCATCATATCAGTACCCATGTGTATTTTTGTTTGTTACCATTTATTAGAAGGCTGCGTTGAATATGATAACAGATTTTATTTAAACAAATTTTATTAGGAAATTGCATACGAGAATTGTATCAAACCGTTGATAACACACTTTTATTTAATAATAATTGTCCTTAGATTATTTTCTTCCTGTCCCTTTTTTGTTCCACTATACCCAAAAGCAAACTTTTTTCGCTTTAATTATTTCATACTTAAGTGAACGTTTTCATTTTTTTATTAATTTTATTTATGGTCGGTTCCGACCCTTCTGTATGATCTAGAGCCCAAATAAACAAGTAAATACAATAAATTCTTACCCCGGTATTCATAAAATTTAAAATGAGTTTGAAATCTATTTTAATAAAACTTTTTCATACAAAATTTTTTTAAAACAGATTTCAAATACGTTTTATTTTTTTTATGAATATGGGGGTTAGAATTTTAGGAAATCTTCCAGTGAAAATTATTCCCTACTGCTTGATAATTCAAATATGTAAGTAAATCATATTAAGTCGAAGTGGAATTTTAATTATTATAATTAAAATTTTTATCTCTTCTTCTTTGTCTTGCTAATTTTAACACAAAACTAATAAATTAAAATTTCAACAATAGTTTAGCTATTAAGCTAAAGCAAAATATAAGTTTTATGTATTCAACTTTAATATTTAAAAAAAAAAATTTAACATTTATAAAGATTGTCATTCGTTTATGGTCAATTTCCAGACAATGCCATTTAAATCCAACTCAAACAGATTTATTGAAATAAAGTTTTAAAACAGTAAAAGCAACACAATTTATTAAACAAACATTTTTAATAGTTTAGAATTCGAAAACAAAAAATAGTATGCAGAAAAGCCACTGAAACAATGAAATAATTGAAAGCTCGAACTATAGAGAAGCAGGAAAATATTCAACTGTGAAGGTTGCAATTTTGTCATAGAGTTTTACCTGCTTTCAATTTGATAAATAAAACACTGAAGTTTTCCTATTACTGCAGCACGAAATATTTTATTAAGAGTTCAGTGTTTAGAAAATATAACGAAAATATAACGAAATATTTTATTAAGAGTTCAGAGTTTAGAAAATATAACAAAATTATACAATTGCTAAGACTCAAAGACGAAGGGGGCACAAGCGCTGTGATGATGTCAAGGGTAGTGCTAAAAATACTCTTCCTGCTCAAATGAGTTTCTTAGTCACGTTTTACCAAAAATGCTCTAGAATAATAGTTTTGATTTGGTTGTGCTGTTTTTATAGTCGAGAAATTTGATTTCTGAAAATTATCCGGCCTAAAGAGAATATCAGTGTTACAATGATGAAATTAAGTCAATAAATTTGCAACCATACGAAGCAAATAAAAAGTTTTCTTATGTCTAATTATTTTCTTAAAAATAATTGGGGGATTCACACTGTAGTCATAAAGTCATAAGTCATAAAATAATAGCACTAAAAATATGACTAGTGTAAACAACCCGTCATAACTTAGTGTGCTATTTCAAACATCGATCAGCTGATAAGAAAAAAAGACACTTGTAATTAGATGTTATCAAAGCAAAAGATAATTAAGATAATTGTAATAAAGTTGTTTGAAAATGCCAAAGAGACTGAAAACTCTATTTTTATTTAATATTATTAAATTTGTCTTCTGGTGCGCAAGAAAATCTAAATGAATTTGTATGTATAAACTAAAACAGCTGCTGCCTTGATATGAGATGAATAAATTTTTTTGCGGCGGCATACGGAAGAACGTTCAATGGCTGCCAGCAACGTAAGTTAAACGAGAAAAATTTTTCACTTGTATGTACTTAGTTTCGCCGTCTCGCCTAAAGATTTTCAGCCGTTCGACTCAGATCTCTAGAGCTATTTTATGACAAAACAAAAACATACCTGAAAGAGTGCTATTATTTTATGACTTTTTTGTATGCAGCACAACAACAACTTTTTTAAACTGGTCTAAAATATTATGACTTTATGAGAATATGACTAAATAGCACACAGTGTGAACACCCCAAATGTATTTCTTTTTTTATGCTGTTCTTCTTTCTCAAAAAAAAATGCTCCCCTTTTTGCACTTTTTGGGGGCAAATGACTATGTTATATCATTTGGATGTAGTGAATTTAATAGAAAAAGTAAAACGAAAAGTAATGTTTGTTTTAAAAGTCCCCCCAAAACTGTAACTTCATCGAAAAGAAGTGAAAAAATGACAAGCGTTTTCTGGAAAAGCAAACGCCATTATTGGCTGCATAACAACTGAGGTTTCACCACAGTAACATTTGTTAAGGTATTATGAATCGTTTGGAATTTACTTTGATATTTACTTTAAAAAAAATAATAATAAATAAAACTAAACATCAAGAAAATCATCAATCGGCAACACGGTTATTTAATAAGAGGTGTGTTACCATGGGTTTGAAATACTTCTCGTATGCAGTTCCCTAATAAAATATTTATAAATAAAAATACCGTTATCATATTCAACTCAGCCACCTAATAAGTGGTGGCAAAGAAAAATAAAAATTTTTTTTGAACGTACTTATTCTTTTTCTAAGAATTTCACAAAAAAAAAGTTCAAACTGATTATTGAGGGGTTTTAGAGCGCATCTCAGTGGGACTAATGCAGATCATCAGGGAACTTTTAAGCCCAACAATTCTTAGAATAAGTAAATATATATAAATTTACTTTAAAGAAAAAAACGAAAACTGTGCGCAAAGTAATCGGTCTGTTGAGTAAGCAGTTAGTGCAATTTTCAAATGCAACACTGATAAAAAGTGTGTTAAGTGAGTAAAACACAACTCACTGAACAAATTTAGTCGAGACTTAGCACCTAAATGAGCAAAAAATAATATATCTTAAACAAAATATGTCGAAACATGTTGAATTTAAATAATTGACATTTAATTTATTAGTAATTAGAAAATTAAAAAAAAACGGCAAAAAATATCCCAGACTCGAACTTGAGGTCCTCATGAATATAAAAAATATTTACTTTTAGCTGTCATACGTTAATTGAATTGATTAAATTTCTTACATTTGAAAAGGATGATAATTATGTCATTAAGGTGAATATTGACTCAATTAAAAATGCATATCTGAACATTATATTAGAAGTTGTTTTGTTTCAACCTTGTAAAATATATAAAACTTTGCCACTGATACAATAGTTGTTTAAAAAATATATTGAAAGAAAAAATTTTTTTCTTCCAACACAAAAGCTTTTTGAAATGAATTGTTTAGTTTTGGTAATAATACTTTTTTTAATATAAAGATATTAATATTGTCACGGTAATACCAGAATAGAAAATTGTCAACAATCGTGACAAATAGTGTTTTACAAAAAAAAACGACAAAGAATAATTGTCATAGTTTAAAGAAAAGCACATTTAATTTACTTATTATTGCAAAAAATATTTATTATAAAAATATATAAAATATATTGTACGTTTATTAGACGTGATATAAACTCTTATATGACTTCAAAGTCTGGATATAAAATAATTTTTATACAAGAAAATTTCATGTTGCCTAAGTCATCTACCCTCGTTTAATATTTCAGCGGCTATAATGACTAATTCACAGATATTTTTCCCCACATTTCATTTAAAATGTTCAAGTGGCAAGTAAAAGATATTCCTAATTACTTCTTGCCATAATTATTAAATTACCAGCTCGAGATAAATTTTCTTTTACATCACCAAGTGTCAAGAACAAGTTTGCTTTTTATTAATAAAATCAAGAGCAAATATGAAAAAAAAGTCTTCCGTATTAATTTAAATACAAGTTTGTTGTTACTTCAGCTCATTATAATATTTGTTATCATGCACTTTCATTTTAAAAGTATAAAATGGTCTATTGAAATGCTGGGAACAGAAGAAAAAACCACGACAATTTTATTATTTGATAAAAAGTGACTAAAGCCTTTTTTTAATGTGAATTTTTAACCAGTTATTTGCTGGATTATTTCTTTAATTACAAGTAATAATATAATTAAGGCATATGAGCAAAAAAGTTTGTTTAAATACACAAGTTTACAGATTTCCTCAATATTTTTTTGTTAAGCCAATTACAGTTGTTTCTTAAGAAGTAAAATGCCCTGATTTAATATAAAATTTATTGTAGGAAGTGTGGACAAAATAACTGAAGGCTGGATGACATGAAGAAATAGAAAAAAAATAATTGAAATACGGAACTCTGCTTTCAAATGGGCTTTAAATCGTACGGGAGACAACAATTAAATTTTGAGGTTTTGTTTTTGTTTAAAATGTAATTGTGCTACAGGACCATATCGATTGGTATCCTGCGACAAACAGATAATTTTCACTTTTCAATTACAAAAACAGAAATAAATCCAATTTTTTTTTGTAATTAACATTTGCCAAATTCCTTTCTTAATTTTAAACAATTCGTTCAGTTTTTCCACTTTGTTTTTAAAATCAGCACTTATTTTTTTTATCTTGGACCAGCACTCAGGGAATGACCCCTATATATGCAATGCATTGCGCCGGAACTGAACACTAGGGGATAGTATTTAGGGGAAAGATTAGGAAAGATGTGAAGATAGACAGTTTCTTTTTGTAGCTATTTCAACCTTTTTGCACTTCGCCGGCTATTTTTTTTTTGCTACAGGGCCGACGAAGGTGGGTGCTGTTACTCTGCTTTTTAGTACATGATAGTGTCAGTCGCTGCCAATTATGTTCAGTGACCAGTGACTATGCCTTCATCATTGAAACAGGCTGGCAACAACTAACACAACCATGCACCAAAAAATGCAACACAATATTTCATGACTCAGCGCGGGCTCGAACTCAGGACCCTCCGCTTCATAGTCTCGTGTTCTAGTACTTCAGCCAACAGCACCCACAATCTGCTAATTTGATAATTATGAAAAATAAATATTTTATATATTTCACTCTTAATAAAAATTCAAATTAATACAAATTCTTAACAATAAAAAAAATTTCAGCTTTTTTCAAATAATTTCTAATACAGGGTGTGGCAAAATTTGAGGTTAGGACGTAAATTGGCTGTCAAATAATAAAATGTCTAGAATTAAGCTGACAATTTTTTGGTACTTATTAAGTAAAAATGTGCGAACTTTTAAGTTTCAGAGTATTATTTGCGTCGAACGTTTGTGAATTGGCTGTTTGAAAAACTAAACGAACCCGAGGCATTTTTCAACAAAATCATCTTTCTCGATGAGGAACATTTTCAATTAGGCCGTTATATAAATAAACAAAATTGTCGCATGTGGGACTCACAAAATCCACAAACAGTCCTCGAAAAAACTTCACATTCACAGAAAATGACCGTATGATGCGATTTGTGGTCAGGCAGCATTATAAGTCGCGTATTTTTCGAAAATTAGCATGGAAACGCCGTCACCATGAATTCTCTGCGCTACCAAATAATGATAGCCGATTCTTTGTGGCCACAATTGGCTAATGTTGACATCAGCAACCTTTGGTTTCAGCAAGACGGAGCCACAAGCCACACAGCTGACCAAACAATTCAGTTATTGCATGAGAAATTGCCCGATCGCGTAATTTTTCGATTTAGAAAAATTAGCCGCTTCGTTCTTGCAATTTAACGCCTCTGGATTATTTTCTCTAGAGCCATTTGAAGATACCACAATTAACTGGCCCTGTGGAATATGAAATTCGGCGTTGCCTTGACGAGATAAGCGAAGATTTGTGTCGAAATGTGGTTAAAAATTTTGTGGAAAGAGCGGAAGTCTTTATTACATTTACCAAACATCATACTTTCTTATTAATTCCCATATCTCTACTATTTATTTTTATCGATAAAACTAAACTTGTCACAGAAAAAGAAGGGTATCTTTAAGCCAATCTACTTCCTAACCTCAAATTCACCCACCCTTTATAATAAGTCTGGCTATTTGTAATCAATTATACATGTAAAATATATAAACAATTATACGAGTACATGTAAAAGGTATAAAAAATATTTAATTATTTAAAAAAAAATTTTATATCGACTTCCTATTAACTTTCAAATATTTTTCCATGTTCACTTCCTACCTCTAACTCAATACACTTTCCCTGAAGGTGTAGGGTTTAATAAGATTACAAACATTTTATATAAATTTTTTATTTAAAAAAAAACAGCATATTTGCAAGCATGCAAAATAGCAAACAATAAATAACAACTTGTTTAAAATTTATCACTAATAATAATACCGTTGGCTGTTATTAATAATTTCAAATCAATTTTATATGACTCTATTTTCATATGGCTGTGGGCACTTTTGGAAACCCTTGGCCACACAAAAAGGTTAAAAAACTTTTCAGCATTTTGTTTAATACGCATAAATCTTTATGCAAAGAAATAAAATCAGTTGATTAAAAATATACAAAAACATGTTCATATTTTAAATATACACACATTCCGCTAGTCATAATAGTCACAGTTACAAACAAACAAAAAAAAAAAGCAAATATATCGTGATAGGCCAGTCAAACCTTAAGTCAAGCAAAAAAAAAAAAAAAAGAGTTTCAAAAAACGTGCATAATAATTGTGGCAGCGGACCACATACAAGTTTTCTTATCGTATCGCAATCGCCACAGCGGTTTCAACGCCGCAACCACACACAGCAAAACCCCGGCAAAAAACAATAACAAAATTATAATAAAACTGCCCATATGATGAGCTGGCTTTTACTACAACCAACAACAAAAAGTGACTACAACAAGTATTTACTAACAATTATTTTTTTTTTTTTTTGCCAGCCCATGCCGGCAATGCAAAACAAATAAAAATCAATAGAAAACACGAAGAACTCAAACGGAGTATCACAATCAAAATTTATTATTTTACTTTTCAATATTTGTGCTAGAAACATTTATTTGTGTTAATATTGAATATTGAAATTAAACGAGTTGGGGTTACCTTTTTTTTTATTCTGGGCGATTGCACAAATAAATTACTTCTTTTTTTTTGTGTGTGAACACAAACAACAACAAAAAAGTTATTTAAAATAAAATACAATAAAATAAAATACAATAATAAGCTCAATGGATAAGAAATCTAAAGTGTTTTAGAAGCCTGCATTTGAATAAAAACAATCAACTGTCTTGAACAAGTATGTGTCTTAAGTTTTTTGTTTTTTCTTTTCAGCATTTATTTGGCATTTTATATGGCAAAGGTTTCTTTCTGGCAAATTTTAAAAAGTGTGTGAATTTCTTACGTTTATTTTAATTGCAAATAAACAAAAGCAAATGTTGATTCAAGATAAACAATTGTTAGATTTTTATCAAGTTAAACTTGGTTTATTTTAAGTGTTAATTAAATTTGAAATAAATGAAATGAAACAAGCGTTAGAAAATCATATTGCAGTCAGCTACAAATCTTATAATGAAAGGTTACATTTTCTTACATCAGCTGCTTTTGAAGGTTTCTTTTTTAATCTCTTGTTGTTTACTTGACTGCAAAAGCCTGGTATGTGGCGTCTTGAATTACCACAACATGACTGACCAGCAGTTAGCAAATTCCATTGCAGATATTTCTTATTTCCTACTCAGTTTTATCTAAAATATATGTTTCACTTGTTGTAACTATTAGTTTTTGCAAAAAAGAATACACACATAAATTTATTTTCTTAATAAAGGGTGTGCCAATTTGAGGTTAGAAATTGCCTTAAAAATACACTTTTTGTTGTCAAAATTATATTTATTCATACTAATGTACAGTGAAACTAAAGGAATTAATAATGAAATATGATCTTGAAATTTCTAATCATAATTTTCAACAAATCTTTGCTTATCTCGTCAATGAAGCGCTGAATTTCATATGCCACACCATCAGTTGTCTGCGGTTTGTTCACGTAAACCCGGTCTTTTAAATAGCCCCAGAGAGAGTAGTTCAGCCGCGTTATATCACAAATAAATATCTGCGTGCCAACTGACATCGCCAAATCGAGAAATTATGCGACCGGGAAACTTCTCATGCAATGAATGAATTGCTTGGCGGGCTGTGTGGCTCCGTCTTGCTTAAACCAATTTCAATGTTGTCAACTTTAACTAGTTGTGGCCACAAAGAATCGGTTTGGTAGCGCAGAGAATGCACGGTGACGTCGTTTCCATGCTCATTTTCGAAAAAAAAACGGGCCGCTGATACCGCACTGACCACAAACCTCACCATACGGTCACTCTGTTTGGATGCAACGGTTTTTCGAGGACTGTTTGTGGATTTTGTTAGCCTCATATGCGACAATTTTATTTGTTTACACGAACGTCTAATTAAAGATGCAAAAATCCGTTATTTTTGTTCTCTTTCTCAAACAATCAATTCACAAACATTTTATTTAGATTTCCCAATTTTTTACTAAATAAATGTCCAAAGATGACAGCTCAACTTTTGACATTTCATCGTTTGACAGCCAATTTAGTTCCTAACCTCAAATTTGCCCTGTACACATGATACACACTCGTACTCAGTGTTGCCATAATCAAAAATTATTTATTACAACCAAAATTATGGAAAAGGTTACCAAATCTACAAAAAAAAACAAAGTTCAAAACAGATTTATTGTATTGAAAAATTAAAATTAGTTTAAGTTGAATGAATAAATAATACTTGCAAAAAAAAAAATAAAAAATTCATGCTAATATATTAAAAAATTAACTAGAAACTTAATTTAAATTAAACGCTTTTGTTAATATAAATAAATTATATATATTTAAGCGAAAGGTCAATTATTTTTTATATAAAATATTTTATTTTTATATAAAAAATTTTATTTCGCCACTGCTTTGTGCGGCTTCTTCAGTTTGTAACACCATGAGTATTTCAATTAAAATAATAATTGCCAAATAAAAGCATTCATATAAAATATAATCATATATCATATCATATAATCATATAATATATAATTTTATACACTTACCGAAATGCTGTTTTAATAAAAATAAATAAAAAGAATCTTTAGACATTTTATTTAAAAAGTCTTGCACTTTGCTTGTCTTCTTGCTGTAGAATACCCCACTAAGGGAAATCTTTTTATTTCTATATATTTCACTAGAGTAACCCTGCCCGCGTTGCTGGACAATACAATAACATACGTTTACGTCTTTGTATTAAAAATTAAATTTTCTAGAAAGAATAGACATTTTCCTGACTCCGTTGTTGCCTGTTTTGATTATCACGTTCAATGTTACGTTCACGATCTCTTCTGTTTCTAACTCTCACACTTTCAATACGTTCTTCTCTTTGTTCTTGATTTTGACTTGATCTTGCTCGTGCCATTCGTTGCCTTGCTAATTCATTACTTCCTAATCGCTCTTCTTCATCCTGATTAGATCTATTTAAACGTATTTGACTGCTGTGGCGTGTTCGTCGGCCAATTTGTGTAGGTCTTCGTCGCGGCATTGTTGAATAATTTCTTTAATTTTTATACCCTCCAAAAAAGAATTTGGAGGGTATATTCACTTTGTCATTCCATTTGTAATGCATCGAAATATCCATCTCAGACCCCATAAAGTATATATATTCTTGATCAGTGATGAAATCTAAGACGATCTGAGCATGTCCGTCCGTCCGTCAGGTCCGTCTGTGGAAATCACGATTCAGTCCAAACGAAATGAAATTTGGTATAAATATATTTTGAAGCTTAGAGCAGGTTAAGTTCGGAGATGGGCTAAATCGGGCAAGGGGGAAAAAAATTCCCCTAAAAAGAACTAAACCAATCCAGAAAAAACAACATAATTTTTAAAGTTTTTTGGTTATTTTGTTAAGCAAATGATATACTTTTATGTCAAATATGATCCAACGTCTTAAACTGGAGCCATGAAATAAAAAAAATTATTTGTGGACCCCACCCACTTTAGTGGGCGTCATTATATGCAAAAATAGCATAAAAATTTAACAAATTGTTTTATTTAAGCCTATATTCCTTAAAAATAACACTTTTAAGCTTTAATGACGAAGCTGAGACGATACCTGGTACTCCTCTGCCCTACCCCCCCCCCTCTCCCTTCATCCCCTAAAATTATTTTTTTAATTTCGTACGTAATCATTCCAAACAGAATTTTGTGACTGCCTGTTTCTGCCCTACCCCCTTTTCACCGTAAAAGACCCTATAAAATTAAATAAAAAATTTTATTTTGTATTTTTATTTTTAGAGTTTTATGACAAAGGTGAAATGTTTCCCCCACAGCCCCTGCCAGAGCGACCCCGCCAAAATACAGTTTTTATACCCTCCAAAGAGAATTGGATCCTATATTCTTGATTAGTGATGAAGTCTAAGACGGTATAGCAATGCCAATACGTTCGTCTGTGAAAAACATGATATTGTCTATTTTTGAACTCCGCTCCCTTTAGTGGGCGTTGACGTACGATATTTTATAAAGGAACTCTGTCCCACCAACTTAAACATTTTAAATTCACTTACTAAATATTTGGAGGTTATTTAAGATTCGGCCCGGTCGAATATAACGTTTTTACTGGTTTTTTTTATGCAAAAGATTTTAATTTTAACTGAAAGCTTACAAATCAATAATTAAAAAATTTCAATGCCCGCACTATAAACTTAAATGAGAATCAATAAATACACAGAAATTAAATAAATCAAATGACGGGAGCAAACAGAGCCTTATACCGACAAAATCTAATTCTCATAAGAAAAAAAAATACATTTTATATAGGGAAAACGAACCAACATAAAAGTGCGCGTATAACGCATATGCGTAGAAATTTTTCGATGTTTATATATATATATATATATATATATATATATATATATATATAGAAGAAGAATTACTGCCTTCTCTTGCCTTAATAATAACAATACTCCAATTAATTTTTTTTCTTCTAAAGCCCTTTAGAAACTGTCGGGGACTGTTCAAGTAATATTTTATAAAAGCATCATTAACTGATAACTTTTCTTACTCTTAATTGCCTTTCTTGAATTTCCTAAATACTTGAAGAAACTTTCAAAGCAAAAAAAATTAATTCACCTTATGAGACTATGCCACAGTATCTTACAATTCCATAGCAATTGGTTACAGCACAAAAAGCCTCACAACTCATTTAAGGTGGCTGTGTGGGTGAGGGTAAATGCTCTCAGCCACCTTAACGTTGTTCCTCGAATTCCATTTTTATTCTTTTTATTTTATTATTATTACCATTTTTTTTATTCGCTTAAGGTCTAGCTAGAAAACTGCAATTGTTTGGTGAAGCAAAGTTGTTAGCTTTCTACTCTCTTGTCCCTTTGCCTCTTCTATGGTGTCGAGGTCATGTTGTTAACACGACTCTCATGTTTAAGATTATAGTTGAAAGCTGCTGTGCATTGGATAATAGGAAAATTATCAACATTCACAGGGGTCAACTTGATAATTGTAATGATTTTCAGCAGCAACAACAACAACAACAAATCAAAATGATCGTTTGCTCATTTAAAATTTTTACTCACCTTTTTCATGTCAAAACGATTTAAAGTAAAACTGGAAAAAGGTGCAGTTGAAGCGATAAGGTTTATGTTCCAAATTAAAAAAAACAAACATCATTGTTTACAATCAATATTTAAAATACCTTAAACATTTACATAATTGTTTTACTAAACAGTTCTTTAGTTCTACTCCAAATAAAAAACAAATTGATTGAAATATGTTTACAAATTAGCACATCTCCGTTGTTGTTTTCTAACGAAAAGAACCTTTAAAATTTTGTTATTGTTTTTTTTAATTAAATGTCAGTGTTTGAATAATTTAAAAAAAGACACACACGTATTCACGTTTTAATTTAATCTTTTAAAAATCACATCAATTGCAGCTTTTTGAAATATACAAAAAATATATGAATTAATTTAAATTTCTTGTTTAATCGGAAAGTTCATTTGACTTTTTGCTTAAAATTTATAACAAATTGCATAGGGGTTTCAAGTTTATAGTGGTTGGGAATCGAAAAACTCAAACATGTTCTTTGGAAATGTTTTAGTGGACATTTTTTGTGGATTTTTCCTTCCTTCCTGTGAAAGTTAAAAAAATTTATTTTACAGGGTGGGCAAATTTGAGGTTAGGAAGTAAGTTGCCTGTCCAAACATGAAATGTCAAGAATTGAGCTGTCACCGTTTGATATTTCTTTGCTTAAAAGTTGGGAAATTTTTAAAAATTAAAGGCCAGTGTTTGCTTTGAACGTTTGTGAACTGGCTTTTTGAAAAACTGAACGAAAACAACGCAATGCTCTTTTTTGATGAGGCCCATTTTCTATTAGGCGTTTATGTAAACACACAAAATTGTCGCATATGGAACTCATAAAATTCACAAAGAGTCCTCGAAAAACCAGGAAATCCAAAGAAAGTGACAGTATGGTGCGATTTGTGATCAGGGGACACCATTGGCCCGTAGTTGTTCGAAAATTAGCAAGGAGACGCCGTCACCGTGAATTCCCTCCGCTACCAAAGCACGATAACCTAATTTTTATGGTCACAATTGGCTAATGTTGACATCAGATGGCGCCACAAGCCACATCGCCGGCCAAACAATTCAGTTATTGCATGAGAAATTTCTCGGTCGCCTAGTTTCTCGATTCAATTGGCTGCCTCTTTCTTGTAATTTAACGCTGCTGGATAATTTTCTCTGGGGCTATTTGAACGACCGGGCCTACGTGAAAAAACCACAAACAACTTACACTCTGAAAAATTAAATTCGGCGCTGCATTGACGAAATAAGCGAAGATTTGTTGCAAAATCTGTTTAAAAATTTTGTGTAAAGAACGGACGTATGCCGACGTGTTAGAGTTAAACATTTGCCCGTCATCATATTTTATTATAAATTCCCATATCTATACTTTACATTGGCATCAATAAAATTGAATTTATCAAACAAAATTTGTGTTTTTAAGACAATTTACTTCCTAACCTCAAATTTGTCCACCCTTTATGATTAATTCAGAACTCTCCCCACAAGACTTTTATGATATTTTTTTAATATAAATATCTTGTGATACAAAACGTAATGCTTACAAATTAAATGCCTCTTTTGCCAGTCATCACAGTAGCTGAGCCAAAGTATGTCTGTTATTTTCGGCTCCTTGTAGTTGTTGGCCTAAATGCAATGCAAAAAAAAATATCTATTACATATTCCCATGAAGCCTGCCTGCAACATGTAATAAAAGCCTAAAGCCTAAATAAGAAAATATTTTGAATTTTTGCATTCAATTTATTTTCCATTTCGCCAGCCGCCAACAGTCCCCATGGAAAACTCTATTTCCATCGTATATTCAATTTATTCACAAATGAAATGCACATTTAATTACTGAAAAATTGTTGCCGTATTAAATCGCCTTCAAAGCAGCCATTAACTGATCAGCAAAAAAATATATTAAGAGTACTTTTACATGCAATTTGTATCGCACCAGTCATTTAAGAAAATAAAGTAATTAAATCAAAAGATTTAGGACACAAGCGTCATGTCCCACATTCATCTTTTCCTACGCAATCAATTCAGCATTAAACAAGAAATGACTGAATTTGTTACATTTCGCAAAAGATGTCTGTTTTATTTTGAAATAAAATTAATTAAAAAATAAACCCGATTTGTTAATTATTCAATCGGGGGAATATTTGTTTTTGGTACTCGTAACAACAACTAAATGCATTGCAAGCCACAGGTAATACGTCAAACCCAAGCAGACCAAATTATTTACAGAGAACAACTTCATAGCAATTCGTTTGCGTATCACATTTTTGGTAGGCAAAGTTGTTTGCAAAGAAGCTTGAGCTGCTCGCAACATTTGATATGCTATTTTTCAAGGATTCAAATGCAATTAATGTTAGAGTGCTCAAATGACACATATTACGAGTATTTCAGAATTACACAGAGCCCAACCGAAGTATGCAAATTCTTAAAGTCATATCTAGTTATATAGTCACCTACTGTTCAAATGCTGTTTTGCAAATATTGAGGCTTAAAGGCATAAAACAATAATTTTACACAGCGAGTATTAATTTTTTTTTTTTTTTTTGCTTTGAAAAAAGCATTAGACACGATTTTCATGTGTGGTTAAACCCAAAGCCAAAACACAGAACTCTGTTACGCATGCAATTTTTATTTATTCAGTTTGGTTTTTTATTTTTAGTTTTCATAAATCAAAAAAAACTCTGTTACGCATGCAATTTTTATTTATTCAGTTTGGTTTTTTATTTTTAGTTTTCATAAATCAAAAAAAAAATATAATATAAAAAGGAGACAAAATATAAAATCTAAACGAACTACATACCACACCTTTTACTGAGTTTCTGTTTATGGCTCGTTTTTTAGTTAAAATTACTTGAAATAGGCCTGTAAAACAGCAACTCACTAGATGTTTTTCATGTTGTTGTATTGGTAATTAAATGTTTTTTATGTATCACATAGACTGCTTGATGGCAAAAAGAAAAAAAAAAACCTTAAAAGAAGGCCTCTCTAAAGCAAAAGACGCCGTAACTGAAATAAACTACTTGTAGTTAGATGGTGTTAATATTGCACGTTGTCTTTGCAATGCGTGTTGCTCCAAAGGCGCTTAAATATGTGTATTTTATTATTAAATATTTGAATTTATTTTGATCATCGATTACAAGGAGTTGAAGCATGTTTTCATTATAGATTCTATAATTGTTTGCACTCTACATAAAATAAGTTTTAAATTAATAAAATAGAAAAGCTTCATACATATAAAAAATTCCTTTAATAGCCACTTAAACTCACAAAAAAAATTCTAAACATAAATACTTTTTTCCAAAATTTTTTTTCTTTTTATAAATATTTTTATTTAAAAATTGTCAAAGTTACTTATTCTCAAAAAGAAAAAAAGTTCTAGTCATATATTACCAAAATCACACACATGTATAAGTTTAACGGCAGATACTCTCCAAGGTTTTTTCAAAAGTTACTTATTTAATGAAGTACGTTTTTGAAAAAGGAACATCTTTTTATAACTTTCTTGCAAAACTGTTTGTTTTTCCAAAAGTACTATTTTAAAATAGACTATTTGTACTCTTTCAAAAAGTATTATTTTCAAAAAGTCGATTTTGTAAAGAATACCATGTCTTAAAAAGTTTTCAAAAAGTACTAAACATCAAAAAGTACTGCATATTTTAAAAAAGGAATTTTTTCAAGAACCTACCATTTTAAAAAAGTACTACATGGGAAAGGTACTATTTTCAAAAAGTACTTTTTCCAATGAGTCTTGTTTTCAAAAAGTACTTAGTTCAATTTAACTTCTCTTTTTAAAAAAGTAACATTTCCGAAAAGTACCATTTTCGATTTTTTCAACAAGTACTTTTTTTCAAAAATTTAATTTTCTAAAAGTACTACATGTTTTCAAAAAGTATTAATTTCAAAACGTATTACATAATTTCCAAAATCACTTTTTTCAAAAAAGTACTTTCTCCAAAGAGTACTAATATATTTCAATAAGAGCTATATAATTTCAAAATGTACTTTCTTCAAAGCACTGCCATATCAAAAAAGTTCTATTCTTTTCGAAAAGTGCTATTTTTAAAAAGTACTCATTTGAAAAAAGTAAAGTTTAAAAAAAAGTACCATTTTGAAAAATTATTATTTTCGAAAGGCAATATTTTCAACAAAGAAAATTTCAAAATTTTCTATTTTCAAAAAGTACTATTTTCAAAAAGTACTATACATTTTATAAAAGCTTTTCTTTAAATGTGTATGCTTTTTGACAAAAGAACTGTTATTAGAGAGTACGCTGTTGCAAAGGACTGTCAAAAGAGAATTGAAAATTACATAAGAAAAATCATTGCAGGCTTAGACTTTTTTAAAATTCTATTAATTTTGATTCAATATTATTAATTTACAAAAAATCATGTTTCATTAATTTCGATTTTGTATAAATGAACCATTATTTTCTTCACTGTCCAAAACAGTTCTGGTAAGCACTTTTTCGTATGTCCTTGAACTCTCTCAACGAATTCAGTTGTCATCACCTCAATCGTTGCGAGGGGCGGTTCTTCCATGGGCCCCTTTACTCTTGGGAACAGAAAGATGTTTCAAGGGCAAAATCTTGTGAAATATTACCGCGTTTTCTCTAAGAAAATATTATGAACATGTGACGATTTTTTTACAAAATTTTTAGAACGAATCTCTTTGCCACATCAGATTCAGCAAGAATCCCGAACGTTTCCACGAAATTTCCATTGTGGGATTAGTATTCATCCTAAAGGTCCTCTAAGTGCGAGTGATTTACCAATTGAAATTATTCGCTATAAAATATTTCTCAATAGAAAATTATATTTATAGTTTGATAGACGTCACTGCATACTTTGGATTCCAAAATATTGGGTTTCTGAAACGTTTGCTGCCCTCCAAATCATGCCACCCTAGGCAATTCCATTACTGTTAATATGTTTTTTTTTATAAAGAAACAAAAAACAGAAAACCATTATAATATATAACAATTTTCCATATCCTGTAATTAAGAAAAATATTACACAATTAAGCTGTGCGGCAATTTCTCAAAAATACGCAAAATTATTTCGAAAAATACTTAAAAATATTTTTAATTAAAACTTTTGCAAAATTTGTTTTCAAAACAAAAGCAGCTCAAACAAAAATACTCTCACACAAACGCATGTAGAGACATAAACAAATTTTCTAACCTTTTTAAAAGTAAATTTATAATATTTATTACTGCAGCCAGCAGACTGGCCCATATTTTAGTTGCAAACAAAAAAAAAAAAAAAAAAGAAAAAGAAAAGATTACAAATAAAAAAACCATAAAATTAAGCACAACCATATGGACCACTTTGCTCGGCATTTCGTAAATGTCAACATGAGTCCATTTATTTGCAAGTAGACTGCATGCAGCGTGTACAAGTCTGAAGTATTTTACGCACTATTTTCAGTTGCAATTGCCTTTTACTTCTGTCAAATACCAGCATACAATTTCAACAGGTTTTATTTGTAACACATTTTAACCAAAAAAAAATAAAACTTTATATTTTTATGTTATAATTTTTGTTGTTTATTTGAACAGCCAAAGCTAAAGAAAATCATGTGTAATTTTTGTTTGTTGTTAGAAAATTTAAAATAATATACGACATACGATATTATTTTTAGCAATTTACACACGCTTGAAATTGTTGTGTTAAGCTTTTTTTGCAAACACTTTGACTTCAATTTGAAGTATTTGATAGAGAGATAAATTTGATTAAATATTTTAATTTGACGTTCATGACTTGTGAATCAGCTACGAAAATCTAATGGGCAGACGGGTACAAGTGAATTTTGAATAATCATTAAATAATTAACAGCTCCACACTGTTTGTTGGCGTTCGTCTCTTAAGTCTTATGTTTTGGGAGACATGTTTTTACAAAAAAAGTTATTAACTTTAATGACATTTAAGCAAGAATGACTTTTATTATTTTTTTGCAAATTAAATGACTGACATTCAGTTGAAGTGAAAAAAAAATTTCCAATTAAAAAGTTTGTGTCTTGAGTCTTTTGTTTTTATGCACTACTCTTAAAAAAAAGTATTCAGATATTCAAGTATCCAAACGTTTAGGAGTTTTGATTTAATAATACTCATTTCTAATTGCATTTTATACCTAAAATATATCATTTCATATGTCAGATGGGCTTAACACACATGCTGTCTTCAGCCAATCAATTGGCAAAAATATTCAACTTAAAAACAAGCAAATGGTGGCAAATATTTTACATTATTTTCACACTGATTTTTATCAACAAATCAATTTAGCAAAATTCGCCAACTAAATTGCCAAGTAATTTATTATTTTATTGTTTCTTATTTGGGGTGCTTGAGGCGGAGGAAGTACTAATGCAATATCCAATTTTTTATTTTTATTTATTTTTTTCATTCATGTATCAGCTAAATTTGGGAGAAGTGATTTGGCGGTGCAGAAAGTTATATTGTAACTCGAACTGTTAAGCTGGATAAACGCCAACGCCTCTAGATTTGATTTGAAAGTTTTCTTTTGATTAAGAAATATTAACAAAAAAAATATAATTAAGATGTTAAACTTTAATTACCAAACTCTTGAACTGACTACAAGAGGAAATGAAATTATGTGGTACAAGCGGCTTAAAGCTTCAAATCATGTTTTTAGTTTAAAAAATTACTTTCAACTAAAGCCTCAATAGAGTTTTAAGGTGTTAACCACGTATATTTTTTGTTTATAAATGACACTCATAATTTCATAAGCAACGAAATACAACTCATGTGCAAAAATAGAAAACAGCAAGATTTCGACTAAAGTAATTTTTTAAAATATACCTATTTCAAAAAAAAAACTAATTTTGCTACAAAACAAAAATATGTTAATAAAAATGTATGGAAAAAAAAGTTATTTTAAATTGTGGAAAGTTACTTCTAACAAAATCTGTTCCTAGAGCACTCTTTCCGTTTTACAGGGACTATGTCCTTTTTTAGGAGTAGGACCGGCGCTCAGGGTATGACCCCTACATATGCAGTGCATTGCGGCAGAACTGAAAGGGAGGGGATAGTATTGAGGGGACAGATGGGGAAATATGAAAAGATAGAGATCTTTTTTTTTTGTAGCAATTCCCACCTTTTTACTTCACTGGCTAAATTTTTTTGATACAGGGCCGACGAAGGTGGGTGCTGTTCCTCTGCTTTTTAGTACATGATAGTGTCAGTCGATGCCAATTATGTTCAGTGATCAGTGACTATGCCTTTATCATTGAAACAGGCTGGCAACAACTAACACAACCACGCACTAACGCTGTTTAGAAGAATTCAACACAATATTTCATGACTCAGCGCGGGCTCGAACTCACAACCCTCCGCTTCATAGTCTCAAATAACATAAAAGACGAAGTGCAAAAAATTTAACAAATAAAAAGTAAAAAAGTTTATTACACTTGTGTAAAATTTGTTTTAAAAGGGTAATGGCAGAAGGTAGCGAAAGCGAGTGGGTTCTGCCGGTGGAATCGGAATTAACGGCCGAAAAAATTATTTTGAAAGACTTCATTTTTATGTAGTAAGAATTTTTAACGAACATTTATATTGCTATATTAAATTGAATTAAGATTCATAGGCTAATTGTTCGAAATTTGTTTGAAATCTCAGAAAGACATGATAAATATTCCAAGGCACAAAGGAAAGTCAACATCAGTTTTATTCAACTTACACAGCAGAGCAGAACAGCTGTTTTCGAAAGACGCAACCCTTTCATCATCAGTGCTCATGTGTATTGAGTTTATCACCACTTATTAGGTGGCTTAGTTGAATGTGACAACAGTTCCTATTTACACAAATTTTATTGTGAAAAAGAATACGAGAACTGTATCAACCTGATGTTAACATGTTATTGTTATAATACCCGTGTTACCGTTTGATTATTTTTCTTCATGTCCCATTTTTCGGAATTCTTGGAATATTAATCATGTCTTTCTGAGATTTCAAACAAATTTCGAACAATTAGCCTATGAATCTTAATTCAATTTAATATAGACTTCATTTTTAATTTGGAGGCATTTCCGCAGTTGTGGGACTCGTCGCCTAAAGCATTTTTTTTTTTTTTTGGTTTTCTCGCAACATTTTTTTAATAAATGATCCGCACAGCACAAAAATAACGTAAATACTGACGCGATAAATATTGAACATGTAGCATACGCTCAATCCATTAAAATGGATCGTGATCCAAATATCACAATATATATGTATATATTGAACGTGTAGCAGTGCCCATAAACTAGTATTGAAAATCAGAAATCACAAAATGCGAACTGTCCTTGTATATACACTAGGCAAACGTTGCTGAAGGGTATATAAGATTCGGCATAACTGAATATAACACTATTTTAATTGTTTCTATGACAACAATGCAAGATATTTCATTGGGAACTGTTAGTGTCAATAAACCAACTTAAAGATCACCAAAGTAATTTACTTTAATTTTATGTTAAAATTTATATATCTTAAAAAATTATCTACTTAAGAAATATATGATGAAAATATAGAATAAAAAACTCGCTTTCTTTTCACATACTTTTGAAAATGATCTGCTACACAAACTGTTTGTTAATTATTTCTATAGTTTATTCAAAGATTTATTTCACAAAGCGAACTTTGATCCACTTTAAAAATCAGGTTTGAAAACTAGTGTGTATTTGCACCAAATAAATTTATTTGTTTTTTTAGCAAAAATGTTTAATAATTTTGTGGCCAAAAATTATTACACAGTGCGTAGATGATAATCGTTTTTCTTTATTTTTTATATGGGTGCCTTTAATTTTTCATATATTTCTTTCTTAGTGTTGCGTGTTGCAACACATGCAACAATTGCAACGATTGTTATCTCGTTTGCGGTTAATTTAACGAAAATCAAAACAAAACTTGTGCTCAAACATTGTTCAGAGTTTTTTTTTTGGCTAAAAGTGCTTTTGAAAAACTGTCAAATTTTCAATCCATACCAAATCTAACATGAACTGTGCCACGAAAAGTCTAAGTTATACACATTTTCTTAATTCCACCGAGACTTTATTTATGGCGGCATTAATTTTACAAGTAAAAGAAATAAATATGTGATAGAAAAAATTTGAAATTGTTGCGTTATACGCAAATTTTAAGCAAAAAAAAAAGAAACAGAAACAGAAACACTTGGAAAATTTAAATGCGTTTAACAAAACTATGGGATTTTGTTTAATAGTTTTCTGAAAAGATTCGTTTCTGCTTAAACTTGTTTCGGTGAATGTTACTCTGGGCCATTGGACAATTTAAAGTGGAGCAAAAAAAGTGTGTGTGTGTGTGTCTTAAGTCTTAAGCGATGATTACATCACATGTTATAGTGGCGCGGTTTATATTCCTTTTTTCTTTGAATTGTTATTATTTATTTTCTCTTTATTTTTCTCCGATTTTTATCAAACAAATGTTTACTCACAATAAGTGGTTTGGGACATGTGTTACTCATATGATATAGGGTCCGCAATCTAACGTTTTTTTTTAACTAGTGCTTATTTCGTGAATGGTAACACTTAGCTTATGTCTGATTTGACAGATAATTAGTTTTAACCTTCGCTTCGCTAAGTGGGCCTGCGATCGACTTACAGAAGATGCCGATTTTGCCAAAAAAAAATCATCTTTTCAGATGAAGCTCATTTTGATCTTGGCGGGTATGTAAACAAGGAAAATTGTCGCATTTGGGGCACAGAAAACCCGCACGCATACATTGAAAAGCCGACGCACCCAAAACGAGTCACTGTTTGGTGCGGATTTTGGTCCAGAGGCATAATTGGGCCATTTTTCTTCGAAAATGAGCTAGAAGTGGCCGTTACAGTCAATGGCGATCGTCATCGGGCCATGCAGCCATTTGAATCAAATCATTTTCCATTATTAATCGGACAATCCTGTGCTTTCAAATAAAAAAAGAAATTTTAGAAATATGTATTCAGTAGTTTTTTTTTATAGTATTTAAAAAAAATTTATTTGGCGGAACCTATATTTAAATTTTTTTGTGGGCCAATATTTTATACATGAATTGCAATTAAATGATCTATTCACTGATCATGACACAACAGAAAATTGTTTCAAGTGAAAACTTTTGATTGATTACTTGTCATTAATTATTGATCAAATAAATTGAATATTTTCTATAAACTCTTTTTTTAAGGGGCTTTAAAATCCTCTTTATTTACAAAAATAAATAAATTTATTTACAAAAATAAAAATACTCAAAATACAAAAGCTTGTGTTTTATTTACAAAAACTGATAATAAAATTTTGATTTTTCATAATCATTCTTATTCCTATTCTTTTCTTAATACCAATTTATCCACATGGCTAACACATTTTACTAAAACTTTTGTATCTCTTCTGAAAACAATTCCATTATTATTATTCAAGTTGTAGATTATTTTAAATGACAAATTAACACTTTAATTATGCTTTCAAAGAAATAAAATTGTTCAATTGATTGTTGGTAGTCAAACAGTTTTTTATACGGTGGCAAGCATACAAAATAATTTAATTGCTGCAGTTTTCATATCAAATTATAATGCAGAGATAGAGCTGCTGAACGCGTACGGATCTATCAACACCACCACCAATTCAAAATAACAACAATTATAAAAGTAATTGTTAACACTAAACCACAATTATTTACCGAGCATTTAAATTTAATTTCTGTTCATAAAATCAAATACATATTACGATGAACATAAAGTTACACTTAGGCCAAGAGTTACGGAGGCAACAAAAATTAAATTGCAAAAAGTGTTGACAATTTTTATTGGGCTAAATTAAAAAGTTAAACAAAGTTAAATAATGCAATATGGGGTATTATTAAGTAAATATATCAAATATTAAGCAAATTTAAAACTCCTTGACTTAAACTACTTCTTTTCTTTGTTGGTAAGATTCGGGCTCCAGAAATAAATGAATCTGAACTTAAAAAGAGGCAATTTAAAAGATCTGTATTTGTAGCTATGCGCGATATTTTTCGTGTATGTTGCAATCTAAACTGTTTTATATCCTCATTTTTCGCTTCAGCTGCTTCCTCCGATAATTCACCTTTTGACACTAAGGCATGCTTGATTACCTCAGCTCCATGGATAAGAATTTTGTGTACCGATGGGGAAAGGATGCTCCTTCACAAGTTTTCTTGCTGTCTCTACAGCATATTCCTCAAACTTTTCATCATCAGTGCGCATGTGTATTGTGTTTGTCACCACTTATTAGGTGGCTTAGTTGAATGTGATAACAGTTCCTATTTACACAAATTTTATTGTGAAAAATGAAAGGTTTGCGTCTTTCGAAAACAGCTGCTCTGCTCTGCTGTGTAAGTTGAATAACAAATAACTGATGTTGACTTGCCTTTGTGCCTTGGAATATTTATCATGTTTTTCTGAGATTTTAACTAAAAAATTTCGAACAATTAGCCTCTAAAAATCTTAATTCAATTTAAAAGTAGTTTAGTTTTGTTTGCTTTTTGCTCTTTTTTTATAATTTAACATATTTTACATATTTTCGAAATATTATTGAAAACAAAAATTTCAAAAAGATTGTTGCAGGGTTGTACTCCCGCCATACATCGGTGAAGGGTATATAAGATTCGGTGCAACCGCATACAGCACTCTTACTTTTTTACATTGATTTTCTTATTTTTAACTATTCTGTTCTCTTATATTTACTTCTTTCTTTCAAATGGCACATTTGAGCCTCCACAAAATGAATAAATTATTTCGTTTTGAGCTTAACTGACCTTCACAAAATTTTGGCTTTCATGAAACACTTTTAATTTTAACTTGTGTTCCCATAAGAAATGCCCACTGTCTAGATCAATAAATTTCAATTTGTTCTCACACCAGCCGGTGCCCGACACCGCAAATAAATAAATAAACAATATTTTATTTACCATAACGGCCAATATAAATTAATTAAAAATAAATATAATATTTCATTATTTCAACTATGGAATGGGGCTTTTTGTTAAAAACAAAAATTTGTTTTTTTTTATAACATTCAACGACACTTTTAGTAATTTATTAAATAGAACTTTTTTTATGTTGTGCGAACTGCAAGCAGACAGATAATGACTTTTTTCTTAAAGCTTGACCGCAATGTTTATTTTGTATTACAAATTTTTATTTTATTTTATATATGTATATAATTTTTTTTTTATGTATTTTTACTTTTTGCAATATTTTTTTGAACTGCTATTATAAAAAGATACAAGACATCGCAACTCAATGAACTTGACTTAATTGTTTAAACAGCTATAAATTGTTATTTTTATTGCCTGTATTTGGCTAAGAAAAATAAAAAGCACACAATAAAATTTGGTTTGATTTTATTTTGTAGGCGTTGCTACTCGTGTATAATATCATTCATTGTTCATTGTATTGTTATAATATTTTTTTATAGTTCTCTATTTGTCATTTGTTATTATATAAAATTAAACTTTAGCATATTGGCTGAAAACTAAAGACAGAAACACAATAAAAAGGTAGCATAATGCTAACAGCCAGGCCATTTGTTTGTTTTCTTTTTTTTACTGAATTAGTGTTTAAAAATTATAGTTATTGATTATTTTTCTTGCACATTTTAAACTTTTTTTCGGTCATTGTTTTAAGCTGTTAAGCTGCAGTGCTCAGCTGATATATTTAATTTATATATTTTTTTGTTGTTGTTGTAATTTATGTGCTTGTGTTTAAACTTTGAGGGTTGCAAAAAACAAGAGATTTTTGTGTTAATGTTTGAAATAAAAAGCAGAAAAAAAACGCAAGATATTTAAATGAAGTAACATGATTAAAACGAAAGACTTAAGACACAAACTTTTTTGGGTTAGTGTCTTAAAAATAGATGAAATGTTTAAATTTTTGCGATAAATTTCAACATTTTGTTACTATTCGCACTTTGAAACACTTATGCAATAAATCAGATAATTAAAATGACCCTCATCAACAGCGCCACAGAAAACAAAAAGTAAAAGACAAAATTGGAGAAACATGTCGGCAATATCAAATACAAGAGTTGCGCAAAAGAAATTTTGTTTATCGTTTAAAATAGTAAAAGTTTTAAAAATAAATGGCTGCGAAGGGCTGCATAAATCTATAATTTGGCCAACAGCTACTACTGTTTTAAAAGCAGCACACAGTACAGTTGGCTACTAAGCAAACATTTGGCAGTCACTCATTTTTTTTGCTCTATAATAAGCCTTAAGGGAACAAGGATTTAGGTAATTAGTCTAGGCTACTGTTTTTTCTTTAAAACCACTAGAATTCCAATTTGAGTATTTTTTATTTGATCAAAACCATTTAAATTCAATTGGTCAATTGGTCATATAGAATATTATAGTTGCGTCCAAGCAAAAAATAATTAATATGTAGTAAGAATTTTAACGAACATTTTTATATTGCTATATTAAATTGAATTAAGATTTTTAGAGGCTAATTGTTCGAAATTTTAATTTAAATCTCAGAAAGATATGATAAATATTCCAAGGCACAAAGGCAAGTCAACATCAGTTATTTGTTATTCAACTTACAGAGCAGAACGGATTAATTAAAAAATAATCAATCCCATAAGAGTCAATTGAAATGAGTATTTAAATGATTTCCAGAAGGCATAATGCAGAAGCATAGGAGTGAATGATCCTTCCGTATGTAGTTTCCACAATATTAATATGCGACTCCATATATTCGGATTCTGTATGAATAAGAGAGTGGAATAAGCGATGTTCATCTGTGCGTATGTTTGTACATGAAATCGGTATTCCGCAGCCTCTAGAAAACCTAGAAACTTTGGTCTTAAATCGATGTATGGCAAATAGTTCTAAATATATCGCTATTGAAAATCAGCAAAATCCAAAATACAGTTCCAGCGCTGGAAATTCTAAATTTAGTTTTGACACAAATTTTTTTTTTATATTTGAAAATTACTTTTTTTTTACTTTTTATTTTTTTAATTTTATTCACAATGTATAATTTAGCTAATTGTTATGAAATTTTTTAAGTCTCAATAAATAAATAAAATAATTTTATTTATTTATTTATTTTTTGTTTGTTAATAAAACCTATTTTATACTTCAGAAAAAATAGAGTTGGTGTTGAAAATCAAACAAAATCAAAAAGATGATTATTGTATTGAACATTTTTTTTTAAGAGTAGGACCAGCACTCAGGGGATGACCCCTACATATGCAATGCATTGCGCCGGAACTGAAAGCGAGGGGATAGTATTGAAGGGACAGATTAGGAAGGATGAGATGATAGACAGTTTTTTTGTAGCTATTTCAACCTTTTACATCGCCGGCTAATTTTTGCTACAGGTCCGACGAAGGTGGGTGCTGTTGCTCTGCTTTTAGTACATGATAGTGTCAGTCGCTGCCAATTATGTTCAGTGACCAGTGCTACGCCTTCAGTACTAAAACAGGTTGGCAACAACTACCACAACCATGCACTAATGCTGATCAGAAGAATTCAACACAATATTTCATGACTCAGCGCGGGCTCGAACTCAGGACCTTCCGCTTCATAGTCTCCTGTTCTACTACTTCAGCCAACAGCACCCACGAAACTGAAACTTTTTGGGTATGGAAAAGTAACGACATAAAATAAATATTTTCGTTTTGTTTGTAAGTTGATTTTTTGGAAAAATATCATTGGTATTAGAAAAGCCAAAAAGACAACTACAGAGCTGGAAAAGTTATACCTTTTTTTTGGGTATACTAAAGTAACTAAATAAAACTATTTTTTTTCGTTGGTAGTCAATGTTTTAGAAAGCAAGAAATTAATTTTGAAAATCAGATTGATCAAAACAAAAAAATGGTTCTGAGAGATCAACAAGATGATTGGAACGAATTTATGTTTAATGCTCCAGACGTACATCGTCTATGATTCGGCACAGATGAATATATCAGTTTCGCTTGTTTTGCCGCAATTTTATTCCGACAGGGTTTCTTTAAAATAAGAATAATTTCCTGTCATCCCAACTAATATTTGGTTTGTAAATTACCCAGTTTTGGCATCATCTAAAATGTTTAATTTCTGGCTTAGTTTTGCAAAGCAAATTTGACGTGTCATGACGGAAAATCATAACTAATTCAGACAAAAAAAATTATTCCATTAATTATAAACCAGTTAACCGATATAAAAACGCCAGATTGAATTATTTGTACAACATAATAATAATAATAACAACAACAATAACAAGATATGAATATAATCATTCCTGTAATTGGAAATTATTTTTCAAAGAGAATTCGGGTTAAAGTTTCCCTCTAGGGAAATACTCATAGGAACCTCCAAAAGATCACTTCAATTTTTTTTTAAACTATTAATTTGGAAAAAAGCAGCTGAATTAAATTAAATTTAGTGGCAAACAACATCTGCCAATAATAAATTTTATTTTTGGAAGTTAATTTCTTTAGAATTACTCTTGTGTTCACAGGGTGTTAAAATCCTTCCTGCATGCGTTACACGAAATATTTTGCAAATAAAATATTTTTTATATATGAATTCTCTTAACTAAAAAAAAAATACATTAAACTTAAAAACAATAATATAATTTCTTATTGTAATTTATTTTGTTTTCAGGCAACATGCTGAAACTGCCTTGTCTTCTAATACTTGTCAACGCTTATAGTTGTCTGGTGGCAGCGGGCAACATATCGGGCTATCACTACGAAAAGCCTACAGGACATGGTCATAATTTCGGGCCACTACCAACTGTACAGCCACTGCCGCCAGTACCTGCTCTACCAGCACTACCCACTGCACGATCCAAAGGTCAATTCATACAAACACAAACGATATATCAGACGCACCCTCTGACTTCTGGCATCAGCAAAATAGCACAACAATATCAGCCGCCAGGCTTACAATCACCACTTGTGGGACAACAATCAATAACATCTTCTGTAGAAACAGCACAAACGGGCACAGGTTTTTCATCAGGCTCTGCACCCGGCACAGGCTTCGTCTCAAATATACCCAATCCAGCTCCTCCAACAGTTCGACCTTTACGCGTGCCATTTGGCAAACAGGCGGTTATTAGTTTTCCTTCTGGAGCAGGAAGTGGCAGCAGCTTTGATCCCAATGGCCGCCAATTGCATCAATATGCGGTCATTGAAATTATTGATAATGACATCGAACAAAGCACTCAGCCATTCTTGAATGAACCCTTCTTCGATACCTATCGGGCTCATGGAGCCACCACAGGTCCTCCACCGCTCTACAGCAGACTATTGGGCGGCAGATCTTCTGATGCATTTTTGGGACAACAACGAACAGTCCATACGGACGCTGTAGCTTTAGGTTCTGGTGGTTTGGGCTTCATACGTCTGGCCAATGGCAACGTTTATTTGGGTTCCGGTTCTTTGGGCTACGTGAGTGGTCAGCAGCATAACCAAGAAATCAATGAAGCTCGCACACGCACAGGAGCACCACAACCGGATGCTCTACACTTTGGCCACGGTTCCTTGGGTAATCCTGCTAGATCTAACAGATTATCATATAGATTTAAATAAATTAAAAATTAAAAAATAAAAGAATCATATTTGCGCTACTGTATACTAATACACACATACATTTAATAATTGTATTATATTATATAATTTACTCTTTAAAGTTCTCAATTAATTGTAAACACCATGGCTTTTTGCTTACGCAAAATATGCCACCACTCTGTATATAATTTGCCTGCTTGTTTTTTTGTTTTATTAATAAAATTGTACATATTCATACGAACACATTTTGTAAATCAAATAAAATTCGAATTTGTTATACAACTTTTTTTTTGTCTTTGTGTGTTTTCTTGTGATACAAACGGCAGTTAAAGAAGAATTAGTCGATGCGATGAAGGCTAATTTACATCACAACAACAAGCTAAAAATATAAAGACAATTTGTATATTAATTTCAATTAAGATTGACGGGCTAATTGTTCAAAAATTTGTTTTTAAATTCAGAAGGACTTGATAAGTATTCCAAGGCAGAAAGAAAAGTCAACAGCAGTCTTTAATTATTCAGCTTACACAGCAGAGCAGAACAGCTGTTTTCGAAAGCCGCTACACTTATTTCATCAGTGCTCATGTGTATGTTTGTTTGTCTCCACTTATTGGAGCAGAACAGCTGTTTTCGAAAGCCGCTACACTCTCATTATCAGTACTCATGTGCGTTTTTGTGTGTCCCCACTAATTAGGGGCCTTAGTTTTTCAAAAAGTAATTTTTAATTATCCCCTTCTGAGTAGTTACATTCATATTTATTTATTTATAATTTTCAAATTTGCACTATTTGGTGTGATCTCTCTCTCTCTCTCTCTCGGTTTCGTTAATCTAATAGTTTTTCGTAAGTTCATGAGACTGGTCAACTGAATGCGCCAATATTTTTTTAAACTGTATTTATATTACAAAAGGATTGTATACTTGCTAAAATATTTTTTATAGCAAATGGCATCATTACGCGCTGCCATGTAATGGTTTTGATAATAACTAACAAGTTTTATTACGGCAAGACTGCAGCTTAGCTTAGACATGCACCGTAGTAGTATTTTCCAAATGTAAACGGTTACTGTAAATAAAATAATGAATTTCCTTGGTTTTTTTATATTGAAACAACAATAAAAAAACCGAATATTGTTTTTGTTTTTAAATAAAACAAAAAACAAATGAAAATATTTTTTTTATATGCAAAAACAGGCGGACAATCAAAAGTGTTCATTGCAAAAAATTTTTATGGCAGAATATCAGATAAGGCGCATTAGAAAGTTGTATGCAACAGCAACAGGTGACAGGTAAACATTAGGTGAAGTCCAATTACAGTGCACGCTCGCGTTTCATGACAAATTAAAAACAAGGCGTGTAGCAGAAACTACAACTTTGCCATAAGCGCAACCAAAATTTTATTTAAAATATACACAGAATGACGTTTGTAAACAAAAACATCCTATTAATAAATTTCTAATAAACAAAAACAAACTTTCATAAATTGTTTTTGTTTCAAGCGTGTTTATACGAAAGAAAGAACTCGGTCGCCATTGTGAAATCAATCGTAATAGGCAGTAAATTTTAGTACCTTTTTGGGAACATTTAAATGTTTTAAGTTTTCTTTTTGGGAAATTACAAAATTTAACATTAAAATTCCCTAAAAACTCTCATGCGAAGAAAATCCTTTGTTCTTATGAAAACAGCAAAAACTTTCATGATGGACATCGGCCATAAGCGGACAAAAATTAAAAATTATGTATCCAATCTGTTCGTAAACTTTTTCATACAAAATTCATTTTTATAATTGGATACTCCAATAATAAAACATCTTCGAAAAAATGTTTTATTTTCCATTTTCTGAAAAACCGAACTACAGAATGAATTCTGTTTCAAAAAGCAGTTGAAGTCTGGGACATGGTGGACTCGAAACACTGGAATGAAATATAATTTTCATTGAATTTACTTTTGAAAATAAATAATGGCGAATTCGTTACATATGAGATTTAATACACCATTTAATAAATGAAAATAGTTGGAAACTATTATAAGCAAGAAAAGTACAATTTTTTTGAAATTGTTGAAACGAATTAAAAATTTTGGGACAACTAAGAAGATATCGAATCGTCGAGGCAAGTCAAGGACATATCAGAATTGTTTCGAGGATTGAAAAAAATATATACCGACAGAAGTGTATTATACCTGAGGAGAATTAAATTTGAATTGTTATAAGAACATTTTGAAATTAATTAAAATTATGTAAAACGCAAATAGAGAATTTGGTGATCTTTTGTGACTATAAAACTCGTTTGCTACAGAAACTTAAGATTCAAACTGTTCTCTTTATTACCATCGAAATAAAAGTTATTAAGCACTACCCAAATTATATACACATATTCACACAACTACATACAGACATACCTATACCATCAACATGTCCCTACAACACAAGACATTTTAATTTTAAAACAACACATTAAATTAAAAACAGACATGCAAAAATTTAACATGATAAAATCGATAATATTTCTTACGCAAAATATTTAAATTATATTAAAGAAAATTAGCACAACAAGCATGATGCCCCTATCAACACTACAGCAACTAAAAACAAATGATTTTTGACACATGCCAAGGAAATGATGGATACCCAAAGATGGCACAAGAGTGATTTTCTACTGTAGTGGTTATTGCTGTTGTCGTGCCTTTTATGAGATTAATACTACACAGACAGTGAATAGACAAGACATAAATGAAGACATGTAAAACAAAAGGAGACAAACAAACAAAAATCAATATTTTAGGGAAGTCAATGGAAAATGTTTGCTTTAAAATAAAATATGAGATTAAAAGAAACAATACAATACAGCCAAAAAAAATAACGCACAATGGAAAACAAAAAGATTGTAAATAAGGCAGGAAGAAGGGTTGAAGCAACTTACATATAATCATACATCCAAGCATATGAAAAAACAAAACCTTTACGTAATAAATAAATGTTACATGTAATCAATCATACTCGTATGTGCTGCACATACATATGTATATACAAAATCCTGTAGCGGCAAGCAGCAGTAACATAAAAAACAAACAACTGAAAATTAAGGGATTAGATGACTCAACGAAAGCTAGAAATAAGTAAAATTGAAAAATATCTTGCTAAAATCAAATCCTAAAATTATTTGAATCCAAAAGTTCTGCTTGATAACACAATAATACAATATCTATAGTATAATTTAAGGAGCTGCATAAAATTCCTGGACAAACACCTTAACTTATAAGAGAATTAATTTATATACGAAAGAGCACTGTTCCGATTACCATATCATACCGTTACTCAAAAAAAGGCGTGTTTAAATTAGGTTGTTTCCTCTTGTTTTTCTAATACAATGGGAAGATGTGTTGTTGTATGTGTCATATTTGTGTTTGTGGGGTAAATACCAGCATATGAAAGTAAACATTGTCAATAATTCAATTAAATTAAATTACATTTTGCTGTTGTTGCTGCTTTCGAGTATTTATATTGCATAAAATGTCATTTTGTTTTCTTTGCGTTTCTTTTTTTAATGAAATAAATTTTTATCTTGGAACTTTGATAAGAATGTTAAATAGAAAATGGCGAATATTGGAGTTTTTAACTGCAAAAGTATTTTTAATTTGGGTATTTTGCTCTCAGGGAAAATATTATTTTAGAAATACTTTAGCATTCGAATTGTATAGATTAATTTTGAGTATTTTTATTGTTGTTTCAGTATAAATAAGCAGAAGTATATGTTTATATATTTACAAAAACAGGCAATAATGTACTAAGTTGAAAATTAATAAGGCTTAAGTTCAAATCTGCGAATTTAGAAACTACTTATTGATTTTAAGAGCTTAAGGCTAGGCAGCTAGTTATAAAAAATCAACACAGAAGTATTTATACACGTTAATAGTTTATATATAGGTATATGATATTTTTCTACAGTTATAGTCATTTGATAGGTTCCATAGTGCAGGCTGATATATGATCATTGTCTACAAAAACGGTCCTATTACTTTCCCAACTACAATATAAAAGTAGAGTATAAACTCGGTAATCGCAACCCTCGATACACGCAATTCCTCAATTTTTGCAACACTATAAAACATAGTATTGTAACCTTTATAAGTGCAACTACCCAAAAAAGTTGACCTCTATAACTGCAACTTTACATTTAAATATGTTTTGTTTCAGTTCTTTCTTATGTGTTTTTCTTCTTTTAGATTTTGTTTCTTATATTCACAAACTGATCGTTATTATACCGCTATTCTGTCGACTTTGTTTGCTAGTTTTGTGTATGTATTACGAGCAATTGTAAACAAATGACTTTCATTATCAGTTTATTCCGCCACAGGCCGGTAGTGTTTTATGTGCTAAAGTCATGGTGGTCACAAAAGAACATATAAAACTAACAATTAAAGAAAAGAGAGAAATTTTGGATAAACTAAAAAGTGGTACATCAACAAAATTTCTTTGTAATGATTATAAAGTTCATAAGTTTATTATTAATATTTTAATAAAAAATATCCCCGGTATTCTTAAAAAATAAAACGTATCTGAAATCTGTTCTAAGAAAATTTTTTATGAAAAAATTTCATTAAAATACATTTCAAACTCATTTTAAATTTTATGAATCCCGGGGTAAATATTTTAATAAAAAATAAGCTTTCTATTTCATAAAAAGGTTTTCATTTATCACTTTTCTTGTTATATATTTTTCCTCGCTGAGCGCAACTACCTCAAAAGTGCAATTACCTTGATTTCTATTAGTTGCGGTTACCGAGTTCGTACTCAAACTTGGCAAATCATTAATGCTGTTTATATCCATATGCGACTGGTAAAATAAAAAACCATTTAAGTTTAAGAATTTTAAGCTGTACTTAAAGTTTCACTGAAGATATGCATTAGCCCCAGTAAAATGTTCATAGGAACTTGCTAAAGCCTATCAATAATGTGTTTAAAACTTTTTGTTTTTTAATCTGTGGAAAGAGAAGCAGCACGATTAAAATTTAAAATTTAGCGTTAAGCAACAATTCCCATAAATGTATTAAAACATATAACTATGCAATAGTACATTTACACCTGAACGAAATCTAATACTTCTAGTACATTTATTATTACATTTCCCATGAGAAACAAAATCTAGTTGCTCACTAGAATCTAGTTGAAATCTACTTTACTAACAGGTACAACTGAGGTTTTCTTGCGTAATGGACGAAAATCTACCACGTGGCAGAAAAGTTTTACCACCCAAGATGTGAGTGTAGGTGTGGTGAATTTGAAAGGAACAATTATTTATATGGAATTTGACACTTCAAGAGGAAGACAATGCTTAATAAGCATTTATGGAGATTTCATAGGTACATAAGCATTGCTTATGTATGAAATCTCGATAAATGCCAATAAACAGTAGTGCAAACTGTATAGATTTCGATGGAGATTTCGATTTGGTGTAAATGCACTATAACAATTTTAAATATAAACACCTAAGGAGAAAGTGATTTTAAAAAATAAAAAATAACACTTAAGAGCCTACTTATTGTGGGTTTATTTTTCTTTTTATACCCGGTATTTTTAATTAAATAAACATGTTTAAGGAATTTATATTGAAACAACAATAAAAAACACCCATAATTTGCTATGCTTTTAACACAAACGAAATTTTTAATTTTATTTACGAAAGCAAGTAGTACATGTTATCTAAATATCATATGTATGTTATGTTTCGTAATCACCACCGTGGTGAGCCCATCCCTGAACTCCTCCTCTAGTCGAAATATTCTCTGCGATTCACTAACAAAGAAAATTTATTATCACAGATATTATTTGCTGTATTAAACTATATATTTATTTCTGTACATCAGGCATGCTCCGAAAATCATTTGGATTTAAATCACATCTGATTTCAAAATCAATAATAGTCATGTAGATAGTTTTTCACTGTATGTTTTTAAGTTTTCTATTGTATAGAGCATTAGATATAATTTCTGAAAGAAAATTATCGCATACGATCTTAAAAATATCTGCGGGATTAGAGGTGATTTAAAACGATGTGATTTTCAGAACATGCCTGCATATGCATATATCTAAATTTAAAAACTATTGCATATATTTTCATTTATGTGAAATGTTTATTATAATATCTTATTTATTATGTCGCATGTGACCAACTTATACCTACAACAGTGTCTTCAAGGACTTTTAAATTTTGTGTTAAATAATGAATGCAACATCAGTTTTGTGTTTTTTATGTAAATTCATAAATTTGTATTCACAACTTACTTCCATCTAATAAACTAAACTAGTAACAAGAATGAACTACGAATCATTTGTTTGTATGCAATTCTCAATTAGTGTTTGAAAGTTTGTGCCTTATATGCTGTTTTTGACATTTTGGAATCTAGTGCTGATTTGCTATTAGAGCCAATGAAATGCAGGCATATAGGCATTCTGCAACAAGCTAACTAACAATTTTTAATATGAAAATTAAATGTTGCGCAAAATTAAGTTTTATTTATGCAAATCATATTTGTAGATATTTTACTAAGTTTTTCACTATTTAATAAAGATAGACAAATTTAGATGCGTGAAAAATCATTTTATAATAGGAATAAATCTATTCGCTGCGAATAAGTCTTGTGTTATTGAGTTGTTTTATTCATAGGAAATAAATAACAACCTGAATTAATATTTTTTACATAATATTGTCACAATTACATATCATATATAATATTGGACCGAAATCCTGAGGGCGAATTATGGCATTCGATATCGATCGAAATATGTCTTTAAATTGTATTAAAATTGCGATTGACGCGTATGTAAATACAACTTAAGTAGAGACACAAACTAGATAAATTTTGTGCTTAGATAAAAAGTAAAAAAATAGTTTTATTAAATTAACAATAAACAACGATTTACGCTAAGCAACCCACATCTAAGCAATTACAAATTGTTAATGATACATTTTGATACTTGAAAACTTGATGCAGCCGGAAATGAAACCGACCCAATACTATGCAACCAACAAGACAACATGCTTGGTTGTATAAACAGGTTGCAAAGTGTGTACACAGAAAAAACTCATACTGACTATTTTTTTTACCAATATCATTAATATACATATGTACTTAAAACAAGCCAAAACGGAATTAGATTAGAAAAGTCATTTCAGAGTACATATTTCAAAATGAGTATAAGATGCTAAAATCTAGTGCAAAATATATAAATTATATAAAGACTGTTTGAACAAAGAAGTATTTTTGAAGGACATTAAACTCAGCAATTTTTATGTAACTATGAACTTTGTGATGTTATATACATACATCCATATGTGACACGCAAAATAGAAAGGGACCTAAGGGTAAAAACCGGTTTTGTTCAGGAAAGCCATTTTAAAGATTTAAATACGTGTATCTTTGGTGTACCATCACTTCATAAAACGCGCATATCTCTTTGAGGAAACACTTTTGGGGCATGGGATCGGTCTCATTCGATGCTCAGATGTTGTCCACATCAAAAAAAAAATGTGAGAATTGATTTTTTTACCCCTAGGTCCCTTTCTCTATGCGCTGTCACATATACATATAAATATTAACACGAAAATGCTGAGTTCAACGCCGCACTCAGTAAAAAATAAAAATACAGAAATAGGTATAATAAAACAGAAAAATAAAAAACAGGAAAAATAAAAAAGAAGAATAATAAAAGGAATAGGAAGAAATATAATGTTTTTTCAACAATATCATTATCGATTTGGAATTAATCCCGGCTAAAATTAAGTATTTGTTATGTACTTAAATGATCCGTACTTAAATTCATCTTTCTGTACTCGATTTAAGAAAATCCGTACCTACCATATTTTTGAAACCGCTTGGTATTGATTTTAGTACGTTTAGATTAATTTTTATTTTCAGTGCACTTGTTAAATTGTAAACAATTACCCAGGTGTAGTAAGTTCAGCTACCTAGTACTGAGAGTGTTCTACGTCACAAAACGATGGATGTGTATAAGTTCATTCAAGTATTTCGGGGTAATAACAATTAAATGAAACCGTTACATATATACAACTCTGTCCCCTATAACATTCCCTCTGGCACTCCTCACCAACAGTATACGATAGATCTCTAATCCTTATTAGTATTTAAACATTCTATTTAAGCTCATCTTTATTTATTTTTGTCTCCTACAACGAAAAAGAAAAACCAAGACGACACATGCTGCACATAAAATAAAACAAAAATAACAAATAAATCTAATAATAATAATGTGAACATATAAAAATATATCTACCTCCTTTTCTTATAAATAACAAACATGCTGTCTCATTCCCATATTTAATAAATTAAATACTTTAAGGCGTTAACCTTGTCTCAATCACACAGAAATGCAAAAACAATAAGAAAGAACAACAAAAAACTTAAATAAATCCCCAACACAGCCATGCATACACATTCATTCGCACATAAACAACAGACGTTATGCAGTTCTTACATTCGTTTGTATTTCTGCTGTTTTTTCTACTTTTCATTTTCATTTCCATTGTTATTTTTTCAACAGTATTTATTTTAATGTCCGATGATAGGGAGAGTACAGCCAAATTGCTCTCTTAAAATGAGAGTTTTTATTATAACACGTTCCAATTGCCACTCTGTTTCTATAAGGAGTGGATGTTTGCATTTTCATATGTAAATCGGTAGTTTGTCTCTTTCCAACTACAATTACAATTGCTTGAAACACTTTTTTATTATGATTTTCAAATGAAGAATTTATTTAAATCATGTTTCAATTTCATTTCGTTTGTGCTCGTGTGTGTTTGGGATTCCTGTTTCCTTTGCACTCATCCTACTCCTGCTAGTTGTTTTTACATATACTATATTTTTTTATTATACTGAATTTAAAATTTTGTGTGATTTTTATTTGAATTTCGTTGTTTGCAAATTGTCATTGTATGCTGTGGAATAATGAGTGAGTGCAGTTGAGTTGATTTTGTGTGCCAGAAAGAGTCATATGATATTTTGCATTTCATTTATTATAATTTCCCTTTGTTTCTTTATTTTTATTGTAAGAGATATCGCTGGCAGAGGTACTATATCTTTTTTAGCACCTCTATGCAATTGTTGGTGCCTTTTGGCATCTTCTTATTCTTTATGACCCTATAAAAATGTAGTTGTTATTAGAGTTTTATTGGGGGTTGACTATTTTTGGAATTTATTTGTTATAAGAAATGTCCCTCAAAGAGGTTTATCCACTAGAATATATTTTAGTATTTGCAAATTTATTCAGGTTGCTTTTGAGCTGATTCAGTTTAAGGCCATAAAACTGTTTAATTCAGGCTCAAGACTGAAAGATGTTTTGTTTAGAAACTATTAAGTAGGTACATAGTTTTGAAATTTCATGTGGTATTTTTGAATTAAATTAGGTTAATTCCAAACTTATTATATTATTATAGGTATTCGAGTTTGCAAACTTTCAGGAAAACAGCTCAATTTGTAATTTTCACAATTTATCGATATTAAAAATATTTACTAGAAGTTGTGATGAGAGTTTTCACGCTTTGCGCTACATACGAGTATTTGTAAAATTAAGTAGCGGCATTCATAAGGAATAATAAAATTTAGTCAAAATGCCTAATAGAATTATTTGACATTTATTACTTGTTTCGCTTAAGAAATGCGCCCTTGATTATTCTTCATAAAACTGGAACTATATATTTTTATAATAGATAATATTTTTTCCAATTAAGACTAATCGGAAGGTTGTTTAAAATTTAGAAAGACATTTTATTTTAATTGCACAGCAGAGCAGAACAACTGTTTATGAAAGCCGCTGCACTTTCATTATTCAAGTGTATTTCCGTTTGTCACCATTTATTTTGTGGCTCAGTAGAATATGATAACAATTTTTATTTATAAAAATGTTATTAGAAAATTATATACGAGAACTGCAAACCGATGGTAGCACAGTTGTGTTACCGTTGGATTATTTTCTTCATATTTCATTTCTTTAATGTTTTGTTCCATTTTAAATACAAGGTGGGCCAAAAGAAGTTATCCTCCTGCGTGAACAGCGCACCATGCAGTCACTTTGAGCGGGTGTAATGGCTCCTCGTGCATCACTAGTGGATTTTCGGTGCCCCAGAAGCGATAGTTTTGCTTATTCACGTACCCGCTGAGGTGGAAAGGAGCCTCATTGCTCATTATGATTTTGGTCGAAATGTCTTCCACTTCGTCCTCGAGATTGAGGATGGGGAGTGTATCGCTCCATGGCTTGTTCACTTGTATTCTACATCTGTCTAGTTCACAAATGTCAAAATATATTTGACATTGGCCGCCATTTGCAAAAATAGGGTGATTTCTTTTGGCCCACCTTGTATAATGGAAAATAATCTTTTTAATTTAAATTTTTTTAGAATTAACTATGTGTGAAGGTTTTTGTTTTAATTGTTAATTCAAGCCATTAGCATAAATTTATATGTATATATTTGGTAACAAACTTTTTATTACTATATTAAGTTCAAATAAGATTGATAAATTCCCAAAGACATGATAAATATTCCAAGGCACAAGGGAAAGTCAGCACCAGGAGTTTGTTGGTCTACAAATTGCCATCAAAGTTGTAAAAGTTGAAAAGTCTAAGAAAAGAAATTCCATTAAGAAAAATTGTTTATTTCAAAAAATTTCATTAGGTTTCCTACACACGTTTGGTTAGAAAAAACTTTGGCCAGTGGCAACGTTGGTGGTGGCCCAAGTAATCATCAGCTCAGAGGCAGATCAATAATGTTTTGTGCTTTCTCTTCATAATTGGAAATCAATTGTAAAATATACGCAAATATCTAACAAAGATTTTAGAAGTTTTAAATATCATCTGTTGTGGAGCATTCTGAGAAAACGTGCATCAAAGGGGGTTAAATTGTTTGACAATAAACAAAACAGTAGCTTCATATTATTTGTTTTCACAAAATTGTATTAAGGAGTTTGTAAAAAATGACACTATTCTGAATATTAAATATATATATATATATATATATATATATATATATATATATATATATACATATATGTATATATATATATATATATATATATATATGTATATATATGTATATATATATGTATATATATATATATATATATATATATATATATGTATATATATATATATATATATATATATATATATATATATGTATATTTTTTTTTTTATATATATATGTATATATATATATATATATATATGTATATATATATATATATATATATATGTATATATATATATATATATATATATATATATATGTATATATATATATATATATACATATATATATATATATATATATATATATATATATATATATATATATATATGTATATTAAAGAACTGTCTTTTCTATATTCTGAATATTAAATGAATTGTTTTTGCAATTATTGGCCGCCATAATTTCAATTGGATCTCCCAAACATAAAAAACTAATATTTAAGTACCAAATTTGGCCCTATTCAATATCATCCCTAGGAACTTATTTCAATTAAAAATTTAACTGTGTATAAATGTTTAATTTTGTATGTACTCTTACAAGAATATGTACATTTTATTTAAGTACTATTTTTTATACATACATACATGCATACATACATATAAGCCTTACCATCAATACTTAATTTTTGTTGTTGTAGTTATGTGTTTTACTACTTTTATTTATGCAATTCTCGTTGCTGCAAAAAGAGGGATAAAAAGGGGTTGCCAGCTGTTGTAATTTCTGGTTGTTTGTTGTATCGTGAAATGAAAAGCAGTTTAATAATGTTTAGAATTTATTAACCATGTAATTATTATAGTTTGCTGAGTGACTATTTTTCTTTGTAAATTATTCTATAATCCACTTAAATTGCGGTACTTGAGTTTCTTTTCATTCGTTATACTTTTGTATATATTTTTCATATTGCAATTGTTTCCACCATGATTGTTGTATGAAACAAATTTTTTTCATATATGAAACTAGATATATATTTATATTGTATTTGATCATTGAAGAATTACACATGTGTAAATAGTATGTACCTACACACATTTATGAAACTATTAAGGGTTAGTAGTGTAGTTTTTGAAAAAAAACAAACTGTGGTTCTGCTTTATTTGCAGTTTGAGGTTAGGAATACAAATGCAATTGTGCAAGAAATACTAGAACCTTCAATACTTTATTAAATCATAAAGATCAGATTTTTATATTTAAATATTTATATTAAAATATTTTTATATTTATAAATTATGTTTGACAATAGCAATTTAGGTTGCACGCAAAGCTAATGAGGTTACTGAAGACATGCATTTGGTCCTTCGAACTCAGCAGAAGATTGTGCCTAAAGTTAGAACTACACAAACCAGACTTTAAATTTATATTTTTGTTGCCAATGGGAATGTTACAAATAAAGTCCAAAAGATTAAATTATTGTCACATTTATCTGGACTACAATGTGAATAAAAAGTAAGTGTGCCAGCGGAATTTTGCAGAAATTAAAGTACACTTTAAGAACCGTTTTGTAGACTAGTAAGATATTCTTGAAGTATGACTTGGAGAATGACTAAGAGGACCAGTTAGAAATGAAATGTTTGAAAAGTATTTCATTAGTATAGTAGAACGTGCTGAGACCACGGGAGGAGGAGAATCATCATTTAAGCATAAATTAAATAGCTAGTTGCATTGAATAAGAGCAGAACTTCCATATATTTTATTTTGGTGTTCAAAAAGCATTTTATTTCGCTTTTAAAATCGATGGGGTAGCTAAGAAGCTCGCTTAAATAATTCATCAGTAGAACACTAGAATTAAAATAAAAACCAGTAGATACAAAAGCAATTCCTGGTGCTGTTGGCTGAAGAAGTTAATATGTAGACCAAGAAACCGATTTCTTCTGATCTGTTTTAAGGCATGTCTATGTTAATTCATGTCGACCTGCTGTAATAAGGAAGTCTTATCACTGACTGTGCAGCTGCATAGACACTATCATGTACTGAGGAACGCATTACAGCATCCTTCTGCGACAGTACTGTAGCGAAAATTCTCAGGCGAAATGAAATGGTTAATTAAATTCGTCCCTCTCTTTCCCTCTTCTGATCTTACTCGATCTATTCATTTAATTGATGTATTGGAAATAGTTCTAAATAGATTGCTATTGAAAGTCGGCAAAATCCAAAGTTCAGTTTTAGACCCGGAATGTTTAAATTTATTTTTAGTATATAAAAGTAACCAGGTAAAATTAGTTTATGTGTTTATTGTTCATTAAGCCTTTGATATAGTTCAGAAGAATTCAAATGGCATTAAAAATCAAACAAAATTAGAAAGAGAACTCCAGGGTTGGACAATTGAAAGTGGTTATGTTACATATAAGTAACCAACTAAAACAAATATTTTCTTTTCCTTTATGTATTAAATATATATGATGTTTTGAAAGAAATTCATTGGTATTAGAAATCATAAAAGCCAAACAGACTGCTGCAGAGCTGGAAAACTTAAACTTTTGTTGAAACATTAGTGTAGCAAACAAATTTATATCTTTGGTAAAAAAACGTATATTAAATTTTAGAAAGAAATAAATGAGCATTGCAACTCTGAAGGATTTTTATCTGCAAAATAGGTGTATTTAAATAATTTATTTAAGGTGTCGGTAATTTTCGAAATATTATAATGTATTAACGATATCAAATTCTTAATGGTTATGAACGATTTATACATTATTTAGTTTGTACTATTTGCAATAATAGTATAATATACGTTGACCTAATATAATAGGTATATAAGTATATTTTTAACAATTATTACCGACGGGAAAATATTTCACATTGTGTATGGCTTAAAATTTCGGCGTGCCTTTCTTCTTTCAATCAGAAGAAGAAATGCAGTATGTGTGTATTTATAAATGAGAATAAATATGTAATTCTATGGCTTTAAATTATTTATCTCATCATTTTGCTCAAGTGTGAATATTTTTCACATTGTTTACGGTATTTTTAAAATTTTATAGCCTAGTAGTTTGTTTCAAGATAATTTTTTCCAGAACTGCAATACTATTTATACGTATTTTCCTTGAATTTCATAGTTTGAAATACATAATACGTTGTCCATGATTTCAATACTTGAATTAATACGAATTACAATGATAATTCGATATTAGGACGTTAATATTACACTATCTAAGCCTCAGAACATGAATTCACTTTTGTCAACTTAAAATAATAAAAATACATATGTAATTGTGCTAATTAAATATTATTTTTCTAAAAGTACAATTTGTGGTTAGTCACATGTGGTATAACAGTTACAGTTACGATTTCTATTTGATGGTCTTACTGTATGTGTAAATTGATAAGACGTTCTGTTTAGATGGAATACACTTGTATTAAATATGTATATAAGATTTGTAATCTAAGTTTTACTAAATGTGCAAGTAGAAGAGTACACATATTTACATATATAATATTTTATATGTGTGTACACATCTATGTATCTATACATATATGCATGTACTTGCTCATGAGTGTCGTTCCACAACAGTAAATTTTCAATTAGCCTTCCACATTTCATTGATTAAGACAAATATGTTATATTAAGTTATTAACTTTCATACACACGCACACATACATACATAAATACATCGTTGATATAAGTAATATATTTATCTATGTAATATATGCACTTCAAAACATTCTACCTCATATTTATACTAATTTAAAACACTGTCAATACTACATCATTATGAGAAATAGACGGGGAAGATCATAAACTGCGACAAGTAGGAACATACATACTCCTATGCATTTATGTGCAAAACGAAAATACATAATAAAGTACTATTCATATTAATCGACTTTTAAATCAATCGATTAAGTCTATTACCGAAATTACAATAGTTGCATTATTAAAAAATATCGCGTAATATATTTGTAATGGTGCCGCAAATTACTCGAACAATTGTTGCTAATAATAATAAATATTTTCACACACTAGCTTTTTTATATATAGAAATATTTTGAAAAACAAAAAAGCAAAAGCAAAAATATATATATATATACCTATGTACATGTATATATGTACATATATATTAATATAACAATATATAGGGTTTCATGAAGAAGTTAACTATTGAGTAACGAAATATTGAAATATATAACATAGACCTAAAGCTTGAAAAAAATAGAATTACTAAGAAGAGTTCGAAAAATTTGAAAATGAATTTCATGGTAACTAAAATTTTTATTACCTATATCTCTAAATATATTACGAAACTCTATCGTTAGATAACTTACTGTTGTTTTAACTGTTTTCATTGATCCGTAGAGCAAAGATTATATCAGTGAATACCCTAACAGATATTTAAGGGTCCTCCTAGTGACATCTATTATAAAAGAAATAAATTTGAATATCAAGTAATAATAAGAAATTCCATTAAAAGAAAGCTCAAATGCTAAACAAATATTGACATTCGCGAAAATGTGCTCAAAAGCATACGACACACACCCACCAAAGGAACAAAAGCACTGAAAAGCAAACTTGCATAGTGGTTAATTTGAAAATAGATATGTATACATACATACATATATGTACATACTTCTAGGTACTTACACACTTAATACATACATATGTATGTACCTCTGTAGGTACATATGTACATATACATATACATATTTAGATACATATAAAAAGCATGTATTTAAGTACAAACTACTTATGCATGCATGCAAGTATACATGTGTGTGCATCCAAAATGACAAATTAATCATTTAATTAATATGTTAAAAGACTGTGAAAAATTAAGTACCTACTCCCTTAGCCCAACAAGGATAGCATGCTTTAAAGTAAGAAAGAGAAGAAATAATAATGCATTTATTTATTTTTATATTCTTTCAAATCAAAACGATTTAAAAAAAATATACATATATATAAAAGAGCACAGTCGAAAAAAGAAAAATAGCAAAAAACAATTGTCATTTGAATGGATGAGTAGCAGAGTAATTTCCTTTGAATTGCATGAAGAGCATACAAAACACCCTCCCTCTTTCATAAAAGAAATACTGGAATATGAATAACAACAACTGCAGAGAGTCATTACAACTAAAGAGAGAGAGTAATTCAGCCAGTACAACTCAATTTTTCTGAATTGTACCAAATACGAATTAAACGAATACACTCATGCAATTGTAATGAAAATAATAAAATATATTGAGAATAAATATTTGTAACTGTAAGTTGTGTGTGTGTGTGTGTGTGTGTAAGTACAACTGTGGCTGCTACTGTTTCTGTTTTTTTCTTGTAGCTTTTGTTGCTGGTGCCAATGACGATTGTTATTGGTGCAACCCACCTGCAATGGCCGTAAAGCAATTCAAACAGCGACATATATTATATTCTGAACGAGATGGAATGATGCGATTTGGTCTGTTGTATGAGTAGTATTAACTATACAGCCGGATGAAAAGCACAATTGGAAACATTATGGAATTGAATTCAATCTGTGTGTTTTTCTCCAAATGTTTAAAAAATAAATAAATAATATAAAAAACAATGTTGAAATTAAATAAAATGGAGAAAAAATAAATACTTAAAATATATTATAAGATTTGCTAAAACCCACTTGCTCTCAATTTTGAGCAAGGCACATTTCTCTGGATACGTTCCATATGCATGGGAAAAGAAACCAGTGGCACGCACTTAAATATATTCGCAAAACTTGAGGCCGTAACTGCGTTGGTTGTAGAAACAATTTTTTTCCTGATTACGTAGAAAGTTTTACAGCAATGGGTGATTTTTTAAGTGCTTTCGAATATGAATTAAAAATAAAACATAAAATTTAGAGAAATATATGTCGATGGAACGATCTCTATAACTGTCCAACATATCGGCAGGTATCTTATGAATAAATTCTTCAATATTTCCTTCCAGTTTGTCAAACATTGTCCCTCTAAATACATATAAGCCTTCACATAGTTAGACAAAAAATATTTTAAACGCGTGAAATCGCACGGGCAATTGATTCTCGCCAAACGTGAAATTAACTGTGCACCGAACTCGCCTCTCAATTGGACCATTGCTTCGCTTGTTGCTTGGCATCTTGTTGAAACCACATGCCAGTCAAGTACAAATAATATTAAATGGCAATATGTGTTTGTCCTTTTCGCTCTTACGTAATTTATTGTATTTTTCTATTATATTGTCAATGCAAGTGGCTAGACCTTTCATTTAAAAAGTATTGTTTTACTGATCAAGCAGTCTATAACACATTTCAGTAATCCGAACTACATTTTGAGAAAAAAACGGAAAACTGAAAAAAATTGGATTTTGGTTATTTCCAGTAAAGCGGAGTCGAAATATACAATTCAATTGAACAAGTTTTTAAACCGTAGACGTAATTACTTTTGCAGTGATATATTACAAGTCCGTAGCATTAATATATAAAGCATTTAACTCATACACTTCTTTAAAATTGCCTCAAAGTGGATTCTTCAATCAAAATGCTTACTGTGTACTTCTCATACTTGCACTTACGCTAAGTAGAGATTTCTAATTGTTTGTTAGTGATTGTATTAGTTACGATATATATTTTTGTGCCACACCGTAAATTCCTCCAACAAAATGCCTACTATGCACTTCTCATACTTTCACTTAGGCTCAGTAAAGATTTCTAATTGTTTGTTAGTCACTGTATTACTTACGATTTCTGTTTTTGTGCCACACTGTGAATTCTTCCAACAAAATGCCTACTATGCACTTCTCATACTTGCACTTAGGCTAAGTAAATATTTCTAATTGTTCGCTAGTGATTTATTAGCTACGATTTCTGTTTTTGTGCCACACTGTGAGTAAAGATTTCTAATTGTTTGTTAGTGATTGTATTAGTTACGATTTCTGTTTTTGTGCCACACTGTGAATGCTTCCGTCAAAATGCCTACTATGCACTTCTCATACTTGCACTTAGGCTAAGTAAATATTTCTTATTGTTCGCTAGTGATTTATTAGCTACGATTTCTGTTTTTGTGCCACACTGTGAATTCTTCTGTCAAAATGCCTACTATGCACTTCTCATACTTGCAGTTAGGCTCAGTAAATATTTCTAATTGTTTGTTAGTGATTTATTAGCTACGATTTCTGTTTTTGTGCCACACTGTGAATTCTTCTGTCAAAATGCCTACTATGCACTTCTCATACTTGCAGTTAGGCTCAGTAAATATTTCTAATTGTTTGTTAGTGATTTATTAGCTACGATTTCTGTTTTTGTGCCACATTGTGAATTCTTCTGTCAAAATGCCTACCATGCACTTCTCATATTTGCACTTAGGCTCAGTAAATATTTCTAATTGTTTGTTAGTGATTGTATTAGTTACGATTTCTGTTTTTGTGCCACACTTTGAATGCTTCCGTCAAAATGCCTACTATGCACTTCTCATACTTGCACCTAGGCTAAGTAATGATATCTAATTGTTTGTTAGTGATTGTATTAGTTACGATTTCTGTTTTTGTGCCACTCTGTGAATGCTTCCGTCAAAATGCCTACTATGCACTTCTCATACTTGCACCTAGGCTAAGTAATGATTTCATATTGTTTGTTAGTGATTGTATTAGTTACGATTTCTGTTTTTGTGCCACACTATGAATGCTTCCGTCAAAATGCCTACTATGCACTTCTCATACTTGCACTTAGGCTAAGTAAAGACTTCTAATTGTTTGTTAGTGATTGTATTAGTTACGATTTCTGTTTTTGTGCCACACTGTGAATGCTTCCGTCAAAATGCCTACTATGCACTTCTCATACTTGCACTTAGGCTAAGTAAATATTTCTAATTGTTCGCTAGTGATTTATTAGTTACGATTTCTGTTTTTGTGCCACACTGTGAATGCTTCCGTCAAAATGCCTACTATGCACTTCTCATACTTGCACTTAGGCTAAGTAAAGATTTCTAATTGTTTGTTAGTGATTGTATTAGTTACGATATCTTTTTTTGTGCCACACCGTGGTTTTAAGCAGTACGCTTATCTGTTACAAATTTCAGTAATCCGAACAAAGTTTTAGAGAAAAATTTAATTGATAATTGAAAATATGGTTTTTGGTTATTTCCAGTAAAGCGGAGTCGACTGTGTATCTTGATCAGTGATGATTTTTATCTATGACGATTTAGCCATGTCCGTCTGTCCATCTGTGGAAATCACGATTCAGCCCAAACGAAAAGAGCCAGACCCTTGAAATCTGGTATATATGTATATATTTTGAAGGATAGCACAGGTGAAGTTCGTAAAGGGCTGCATCGGGCCATAGGGAAAAAAGTTTCCCTAAGAAGAACTAAACTAATCTCTAAATACCAGCATAATTTTCAAAGGGATATATTTTTATGTCAAAGAGTGATATATTTTTATGTCAAAGAAGGTCCAAGGCGTTGCATTAGTGAGCTTTGACGTAAGATATTATATGCAAAAATAGTGTAAACATATAAAAAATTGTATTACTTAAGCTTAAATTCCTTAAAAATTACATTCTTAAGCTTTTAGGACGAAGCTGAGAAGTGGCAAAGGTGAGATGTCTTCCCCACGGACCCTTCCGGAGTGACTCCTAGAAAATAGAGTTTGTTTTTACTAAATATTTGGAGAGTATATAAGATTCGACCCAATTGAGTATAACGTTCTTACTTGTTTTTTGATTACCTCGTTACGATTCTAATATAATTGTTTTACAAATAAAGCAAATTCGTTCCAAATAAGCGTACTGAGAAATACATTTTATCTATGGCCTAAAACAAACGAATAATTAAATGCCCTACATATAAATTGTATTATCAAAATTACTCTATTATTATGAATTTCAAGGGTTGACGCGTTTACGTTTCAGGATGGTAGCTTAGCCACTCTAGAAGTGACTTCGACAAACTCACGCACACACAATTTTTTTGCAAGATTACATACTTAACAAAACCAATATTATTACACCTAGTAATCTTAGAAAATACTTTTAGACAGAGATAGGTACCTATTTAAAAGTTTTGTAAAAATGTTAAACCTATTTAAATGACCGGTGGTGTATGTACATACATATTTTCACTTATATCAAACTGACAAATGGTCTGAGAGGCAATAAAAGACCTTTCTAACTGTTTTCCTCTTTAATACAAATATCTGACTATATCCCTAAGACTTCAAGACTAGGATTATTGAGATGGTTATACAGCTTGGTATATTATATCCATTATTGGCCCCTTCACTTAGAATAGGTTGTATATTTCGCAAACAGTAAAAAATAAAATCTCTCAATTTGTTTCTCCAAGCAGTTTTCACTGTTGACTTTATTTCTTTCCAATACAAATGAATGTGTTAAGCAAATAGCATGAGCACAAAAACAGGATTTTAGTCCAAAGAAAAAAAATTATATTATAATAAACATGTACCTAAATAAAAAAATAAGAGTTGTAGAACGATTTGATACTAGGGATACGATATTTTAAAATTTTGCCAGTTAATATTGTCTCTGAGTACTAAAAAGTTTTTATGGCAAATAATGGGGAATAGAAGGAGAATAAAAATAATATCTACGTACCAACATATAATGTTTCTGCATACAACCGTACATACATAAGCACATACATACATACATATACCCATTTGTTTGAATGTCATTGTGCTTTTATGCCGGTTGTGTAAAATTCCCAGAGCCAAAAAGAGTTTTTGGTGATTTAAATTGAACATAATAATGGTTACAGTGATTATGAAGATGATTACAATTTGGGGTTGCAATTTGAAACGAAATGTAACAGTAAATATTTCTCTTTGTGTCAATACGATTCCTACACATTTGCCATTTGTCCTTTTTAACAACCACATAGAAAATGTTTGCTCTAAGTTGCTATGAGTGCGTGCGTGTGTGTATGTAATGTGGTATAGCATATATATAGCTTAAGGGGGTTTATTTGTTAGATACAACAACAACCATAGCAATTGTATTCCTACATTTGATTCGAAAATTAAAAGAAAAAAAACCAATTCTGTTTCGTATTCGTTTAGGCTACGAAAACAACAACTTCAAAATCCATCCCCTTTTGGTGTGCGGCAATAAGCAGTCGAAATACAGAACAGTAAAATTTACAAAAAAGAAATCCATTTACACTCGGCAGTAAGCAGAAGAAAACAAAAATATTAAAACACAAAACAAATAAAAACATTCCTTTCAATTTGAAACACAAAAAAATATATATAAAAGCGAGAAAAAAAGCACAAATGTCCTGCTCAATAACGTAAGCAGTCGCAGCAGCATTCTACTTAGCAGCAGCAGGAGGTGGAGTACAATCAAACAAATAACACTGAACACACACACTCACCCATATACACTCGTGCAAACAAATGTACAAATGCATGCAATAATGAAATCCAACAATTGTACTCACTCTCTTTATTTTGATTGTATTTATTTTATTTGGTGAGTTTCTTGTTTTCAATTCATTTCATATGCTGCCGTTGTGTGAGTAAATAAAATGAGTATTTGAATACTCAGTGTGAGTGTGTGTATGTGCGTGTGTGTGCAAGCAGAGAAAGAATCGTAATAAAATAAAACAGCCAGACCAAACCAACATTTAACAGTTTTTTTTCCATTGTAGATTTCTTAACAAATGTATTCGTTTGCATGAGTGTGTGTATAGGTGTGTGGCTGCTTGAGAGTGTACACGGTACACTAGATCTGTATGTATGTGAGCATTAAAAACACATTGATATTCGTAGCAATGTTTCGTTTTTCATTACGAATTTGTCATTCGTAAGTGAAGGTACAACATTCACCAAACACAGAGAGACCCAGGCGAAGCTCTGACTGTCATTTATTCCATCAGCCAAGCCAGCCAGCAGCCATCTAGCACACTGTGCTGCGTGTAAACGTTGTCGTAGTAGTATTTGGTTGTTATTGCAGTGCATGACGTAAAACAAATACATTTCGTTTTCGAATACAATTGTCGTCGGATTTGAAGATATGAAAAGATTTCTTTTTTTTGTTGTTAAATAAAAATAAAGAAAAATTTCATCATACGCGCGCGCATTTCATTTGAAATTAAATGTGAAAAAAATTACATATTTCGTTTCTATATACAAATAAATACCAAAAGATGTACATATTTATGGCTCTGTATGTATCTACACATATCCATATATAAAAGCACAGAAAAGAATATAAAAATATGTGATTGTATCTATATACAAAAGTGTGTGTGTGTGTTAGTGCACGTCTATGTATCAATACAGTTCGAGTTGAAATGGAATAATAAAAATAAAAGAAAAATAAATTTTATATTTGCAAAAGTGTCTTTGCTCCCCTATTACAAATACACTTGTATGTACAGCTGAAGCAATTGTATGTGTGTGATTTGATAATATATATATATATGTATGTATATGGTTTTTGCTGCTGTTGTTGTTTTGTACAATTGTGTTGTTGTTTTACATTTCCATTACGTTTGGTGTTTTTCGGTTACGATTGCTTAACGATTTCCAGCAATAATCATACGTCGTGTGACACGCCGTCGGTTAACAACATTATTAAAACGCTTGTTTGTCGTTTCGTTCATGTCGCCGTCTACAAACGCTAATAACGGTATTTAAAGTTCGTTTCCGTTTCATATGCATATTAAATACTGTCACACAAATACACATGCACAATACAATTTGCAATGAATTTGATTAATTATGACAATTGAAAAAAGTCTTTCTTGTGCTTCAATTTAATTAAGAGTCAAAGTTAGTGGAATTTTAATAAAAAATTAAAGTGTATTTGGTGAAGATTATGACAAAATAAAATACAATGGAAAGAAACAGCTTAAATTGAATTGTTAAAAGTGCAAAACAATTGAATTATTTAACAATTAAAAGGTAATATTTTCTGAAAAATATTTTTAACAGAAAAAAATCAAATGGTGAACATGTTCATGACATTATTTAAATACACGCACATATGAATATGCATATTTGTGTCTATGAAATAGAAATGCAGGAACTTTAGAAAAATATTTAATTATGGCGTGAAAAATTTTATATATAAAGGGGCAAGAATTTCATTGCTGGTGTAGAAATGATTATATTTTTAATAGCAAATTCACAGAAAATTTGCTATTAATGCCACTATTTGTTAAAGACTTAGGTTTTAATTTGAAAACTATGAACTCTTTCATATACATATTAGTGTTTCCTTAGTAAATATATAATATATAGAAGTTTTAAAGCAATTTTCGCATTGGATTTTGTGTGGAGGTGTGTTACCTGCTGTACAAATATTTAAAAAAAAAGAATTGGAAACATTTTGTATTTTAAAAATTTAAAAACAAGCTCAATGTAGTTGCGAAATCAACATCTTAACGGGTTAAATATTGAAAATTGCAATAAATTCAAAATTGTATTAAATATACTGAATCTTCTCTTCCGTAGGATTTTTGGATGAAACTTTCAAAACTTCTTATAACAAAATGCTATACTTCCATTACTTTAATTTATAAAAATTAATTAAGAGAAAATGGAATATTTGGAAAAATAATAATCGTCTGGATTGGGGAAATTTGTTTTAACTTAAAAAATTAATATAAAAAGTTCTCATATTCTATTTCTTTAAAAACATTATTTAAATACTTTCTAGTCCTACTGACTAATAGAAACCACCGTGGAAAGTGGAACATAAACGCTGATGAGATGGCGTAGCGGTCTCGAAATCGGTCCTGATCCGTTCTGCTAGTTTGCTAGAATTAACTCTATAATAACTTGAATTTAAAAAAAGAAAATCGTAAAAGAATAATTTGCAGCTTGCAGATTTGAACTTGAGCCTGAATAAAAAAATTCTTATTTAAAAAATAAAATTTCTAAGTTCGAAAAATAAAAATTTACATTCAAATTGACTTTCATTTTATTAAAAAAATTTTTGTTTGAGTGTGGATTTTTTGCGAAATTTTTTAAAATCAAATTTTTGAAACTTTGTGAGTTGTTTTGATGAAGAAGCTAATACTGCATCGACTGGTGTGTAATAACAAAGTTTCGCTCGCAATATGTGGCATAATACTCATGCTGAAGGCTATAAAAATTTGTGTTAAAAATTATCAGATCACTTAAATCAAGTGTTGGTCATTTCAAAAGTAATAAATAGTTTACACTTCAATTTGTAATAATAATTTTAATTGTGCTGATTCCTTTTTTATTCAAACTTTTAAAAAGGTTTCATCACTGAAGGGTCCTTAGGTAGAAACTATGCGTATTTCATTGACGTTAATGCACATCATCAGGGAACCTTTAGCCAAAATTTCTTAGATGTTATTTCTAAATTCCAGAAATTTAAACAAGAACCAAAATCATGACAAAAGCTCAATGGCCACCGGTCCTACATTTTGTTTTTCACTTTATTGGGTTTTTTTTTGAAATCTAATTCTACTTGTAAGAAATAAAAAAAAAAACACCAAAAACAAAAAAAGGTTTTTTACGAAAATAGAAAAATAATTTAGAAGAGTAGACAGCATTCGATATTTTTGCCCGGGTACATGTAAAATTTATATATTTGGGAATCTGTTGTTTCGCTTCAGCTTTAAATTTTAATCGTGTTGATTCTGTTTGACCAACTTAAAAAAAAGAAATGTAAGTGATTTAACATTCTCTGCTTCACTCTTTACCACATTTAATTATTATATGCAATCTTGTATATCCCAAACGTGAGACTACTTTTATTTTGATCTAAATTGTTTGCTTTCCAATTGTCACCATCCGACTTATTAAGATCAGAATTAATGTAATTGGGTTATAAAATGAAGCGTAATAATACTGAAACGCCAGAGTGATTTTTTCTATTAAGAAAATAACTGTATTATAAAACTGTAATTAATTGTTTTGCTACACAAATATATTTCAATATTTATTTGATTAAACTTTTCATTGAAAATATATTTTTTTTCAATTAATTTTTTGATTGGTTCCATTAAAACTTTAATTGCCTGAAAACAGTAAATAAGGCTAATAAAAGCAAAGAAAAAATTTTATATTCTGTTTGAAACAGACGATGTCACAATTTCTTTTAATATTAATCCATCCCCTTTCGCCATTAGTATAGCGGAACATCATCAGCGATCTTAAATAATAAATAAAATAGGTGGCCATTATTCTCCATTTGTTGGTACAACTCATGCCCTCACCTATATAGTTGCGACACAATGCATTGCATGAGCAGCGGTCATCTCTAGAGTGTCTTCCCTAGTAACATTTTTTTAAATATTTGAAGCTGGCATGTCTTTTAACAAAATCAATATTTGCTTTGTTTATTACTGTATTTAAGCACCAGTACGTTTGTAAACAATTTTAAACAATAATGGGGGGATTCACACACTTTTGTCATATAGTCATAAGTCATAAAATAATAGACTAGTGTGAACAACCCGTCATAACTTACTATGCTATTTCAAACATCGATCAGCTGATAAGAAAAAAAGACACTTGTAATTAGATGTTATCAAAGCAAAAAATAATTAAGATAATTATAATAAAGTTTTTTGAAAATGCCAAAAAGACTAAAAACTCCATTTCTATTTAAAATTATTAAATTTGTCTTCTGGTGCATAAGAATATCTAAATGAATTTGTATGTATAAACTAAAACAGCTGCTGCCTTGATATGAGCCGAAAAAATTTTTTTTCGGCGGCATACGGAAAAACGTTCAGGGGCTGCCAGCTACGTAAGTTAAATGAGACAAATTTTTCACTTGTATATACAATTTAGTTTTTGCGATTTAGTTCTCTTTTAATATTTTTTATGCTATGAAAATGTGATTTAATGTACAGACATATAGGTAGGAATAATTTTTTTAGCCGTTTTTTAGTTGTGAATCATATATCAGTAACGGCGGCAAACATATACTATCGCCGTCTCGCCTAAAGATTTCCAACCGTTCGACTCAGATCTCTAGAGCTATTTTATGACAAAACAAAAACATACCCGAAAGAGTGCTATTATTTTATGACATTTTTGTATGCAGCACAACAACAACTTTTTTAAACTGGTCTAAAATATTATGGACTTTATGACAATATGACTAAATAGCACGAAGTGTGAATATCCCAAATGTGTTAAGATCAGGGGCCAAATTACCGCATTCGATATCGATCGAAATTTCCATACAATTTAAATACAAATTTCGTTCGATATCGAATGCAGTAATTTGCCCCCAGGTTGATACAGTTCTCGTATGCAATTTCCTAATAAAATTTTGTGTAAATAGGAACTGTTATCATATTCAACTAAGCCACCTAATAAGTGGTGACAAACACAATACACATGAGCACTGATGATGAAAGCGTTGAGGCTTTCGAAAACAGCTGTTCTGCTCTGCTTTGTAAATTGAAACTGATGTTGACTTTCATTTGTGCCTTGGAATTTTTATCATGTCTTTCAGAATTTAAAACAAACAATTTCGAACAATTAGCCTATAAATCTTAATTCAATTGATTTTAATTTTATTTAAATTTGGTGCAATTTTTAAATTTTTGGGTTTTAAACCAGAACGGCTTCAGCTATGCGCCAATTTTTAGCTTTCCAGCTTTTATTTGATTTATTTTTTTTTTGCGGATGTCGATCGGTTGAGTAGTCCACTGCGTCTGATTCTAGGACCAGAGATGCTGGTCATGTAACTAGCTATAAGATTAGGAAAGTATTTAGTTAAGCAGATATTGGGTTTATAGCGCCCATGATCGCTAGATACTAAGTCTGATGGGACAGTGTGTGGGGTAGTCAGTTGAAAAGGATTGGCTATGGATTGCGCCTCACTTTTTGTTGCTACCCGATCACTTGTTATAAGCGCCCGGAATATAAAATCAAACTTTTAAAATCAGAAATAAATTTTACACAATTTGTATTTATTCGTTTTCTTTTATGAACAAAAAATTTTAAAGTGAAGAAATTTTTTTAAATTGTGTTCAAATAATTATATGATATTACAAAATATTTTATTATTATCAAAATTTGGGAAAAAGGAATCCACACAAATGAAATCGAAGTGCTAAACAATAATTCCCAAATATATAAATTTTGGCATCGGCCGTTAAAATAATAATGAAAATTGAAAACACTGTAAATTATGGTTTTTGAGTAAAAAAAAATCCTGTCGACTCTCTAAATGATTGTTTTTGCATAAAATAATTCATAGTTATGCCAAATTAGTGCATTCCATATCGATTTAAATTTCAATGCAATTTAAATGGAAATTTCCATCGATATCGAATGCCATAATTTGCTCTCTGTTGTAGTTTTCTTTATCTCTTACAACAACAATTAGAGTTCAGAAAAAAACCAAATGATGTAGAGTGATAAAAGTAAGATAATAAAAAGAACAAGTGATCACTGAGTTCTTGTTATGATTTTGGTATTTGTTTAAATTTCTTGTACATTTAAGTGGAAGTCTTCTAAAATATTTTAACTAAAGGCTGCTGGATGATCTGCATTAGTTCCAGTGATATGAGCATAGGAATTATGTCAAAACATTTCAATGTTTATTTTAATTTTTATACCTTCCAAAAAAGAATATTCACTTTGCCATTCCGTTTGTAACGCAGCGAAATATACATCTGAGACCCCATAAACTATTTATATTCTTGATCAGTGATGAAATCTAAGACGAACTGAGCATGTCCGTCCGTATGTGGAAATCACGATTCAGTTCAAACGAAATGAGCCAGACTCTTGAAATTTGGTATAAATATATCTTGAAGGATAGCACTTGGAGCCATAAAATAAAAAAAATAAAAAAATATTTTGGACCCCGCCCCCTTTTGTGGGTGTTATTATATGCAAAAATAGTGTAAAAATTTAACAAATTGTTTCACTTAAGCCTACATTTCTTAAAAATAACATTTTTAAGCTTTAATGACGAAGCTGAGACGTAACCTGGTACTACTCTGCCCTACCCCCACCTCCCCCTTTGCCCCCTAAATGACCATTACAACAAAAAAAAATTTAAATTTTGTATTTCATTATTCCAAACATTTATTTTTTTAAGTTTTATGGCAAAGGTGAAGTGCATCCCCTACGGCCGTTGCCAGAGAGACCCCCGACAAAAAACAGCTTTAATGCCCTCCAAAAAGAATTGGACCCCATAAAGTATATACATATTCTAGATCAGTGATGAAGTCTAAGACGGTCTAGCAATGCCCATACGTTCGTCTGTGGAAAATATGATATTGTTTATTTTTGAACACCGCCCCCTTTAGTGGGCGTTGACGTACTGTAATGTCGTAAAAGAACTCTGTCCCTCCAAGTTAAACATTTTAAATTTACTTACTAAATATTTGGAGGGTATTTAAGATTCGACCCGTTCGAATATAATGTTCTTACTTGTTTTTTTTTTATTTTAGAAAAAAAGAATCAGCACGAGTAAAATTAAAAATGGAAGTGCTTAGAAGAACGTCCAAATTTTGTAAAGAACGATTGTGATTTAAATAAGTTGTTGTAGTTATTATTTAATTATAATTTGCCGTTTTAAGCACTTGATCAAATAAGGGGAAAATATGTTATCCTACAATGACAACATTAAATGATATAAGTTTTTCATTCTTTGTGCTGTTGACACGAGATTATGATGCCGTAAGTGCCGAGTTCAACACCGCACTCAGTCATGAATATTGTGACGACATTTTCTGATCAGCATTAGCGTATGATTGTGTTAGTAGTTGTCGGTCTGTTTCAGTGCTGAAGGCATAGCACTGATCACTCAATAATTACTGGTAGCGATTGATGCGATCATATACTAAAGAGCAAAGTAACAGCAGCCCTCTTCGTCGGCCCTGTAGCAAATATTCAACGGGAAGTAAGAGTTTAAAAAAATTCTCATCTTTCTTCATCTATTCTCTCTATACAATTCCCTCCTTTCTAGTTCCGGCACAATGCACTGCGTGTGTATGGGTCATCCCCTTATTGCTGATCCCAGTTAAAAAGAAAAGGAAAAATTACCCTTCAGAACTGATAAAAAAACCAGCGATAAATTACATCGTTTTTATATAAGTGGTGACAAACACAATACACATGAGCACTGATGATGAAAGGGTTGCGTCTTTCGAAAACAGCTGTTCTGCTCTGCTGTGTAAGTTGAATAAAACTGATGTTGACTTTCCTTTGTGCCTTGGAATATTTATCATGTCTTTCTGAGATTTAAAAAACAAATTTCGAACAATCAGCCTATGAATCTTAATTCAATTTAATACATCGTTTTTAAATTGAAATAAAGTTTGCCAATTTTCTAGTCCTTTTTGCATTTTTAGTGATTTGTAACAATTTTCATTGTTTGATTAAAATGTACATTTTATTGTATTTTTATAAAATTTTGTTAACTTTTTATTAATCTTTTAAGATTACAAAAATATTTTAATGATTTTGAAAAATTCTGCTAATTGTTGCGGTAAATGTGTTTTAATTTTTTTTGATTCCTTTAGCTTCAGCGACTTGTAGCCAAATTTATACCCGTTTGGTTTTCGATATCACACGTTTTCAAAATTAACTTCCCAACCATAACCCATTTTCCTAGTTGAGGCACAAGATATTGCACCTGTAGGGGCATTCACTAAAAGTTGTTGCAGATTCAATAGATTGAGGGAAATAAGAATAATATACAAAGAATTATATACAAAAGTAAATTCAATTCAATTTTAATTATTAATTTTTTATAATTTGTTTTCCACTTATACTTTAAGTTTAAAAAATACATATATAAAAATATAATTATTTTAATATGCCATTTCTGCCTTTTATTTACTTGCAGGTTTTTCATTAATGGAACAATAAAATTGAAAAATAGAAATTGAATTTTTAATAAAAAGTGAATAGTGTGAAGAAGTTAATATTGAAGAAAAAAAAACTAGGCAAATACCAATAAATAATGTCTTTAAAGACATTTTCAAAATATAATGAATTCAAACTGTGATGCGAAATTTGAACATAAAAGTGAAAAGAATTTTGGCTATGAAAAGTCCACCACGGCTTTGATAAATTTCAAACGCGAATATCTTTACAATGCCACTCAGAAAGCGGCAATGAACAATATTAACAACAACAACAACAATAACAATTGCAGTATAAACTTGAATAACAACAATAACATTGAGAAAAGTCCTTTACATCAAAAGCACAGTCCTTCGCCCTACAGCAATATAATCAGCAACAACAACAGCGGCGGCAGTCTCATTATGAATTCAGCCAGCATGCTGATGCACCATCAGCAGCAGCAACAACAACAGCAGCAACAACAAAACGGAGCTCGCGATAACAGCAGCAGTCGTGGTACTGACAGATGCGATGATCGCGCGAATGGCAGATCTTCACACACCGGCCGCGGCTCCAGTTGTTCACCGGCCTCTTCACCCAATCGTCATGCCAGCGCCGTGAGTCCCGTTACTTCACTCAATCACTCCATGATGCAACAAATGCAACAACAACATCACCAGCTGAGTCCTCCACCCCACGTTGGTGGTGTACCGACACCAAATGGTCTGCCCGCCGGTCTGCCACCCCGCATGCCACACGGCCTGCCACCCCATTCACTCGGCCTGCTCAATTCCCTACAAATGATGCATCACGCCTCGCCGCTAGAACTAATGGCAGCTGCTCACCATCATGTACCGCCCAGAACCTACAATAGCCCGCCTCCCATATCCACCTCCGATCCCAGCGCCAACGAGTGCAAACTGGTCGAGTATCGCGGCCAGAAAGTCGCCGCTTTCATTATCAGTGGCGAGACAATGTTGTGTCTGCCACAGGCATTTGAATTGTTTCTCAAGCATTTAGTCGGTGGCCTACATACGGTGTATACGAAACTGAAGCGCCTGGACATTGTGCCACTGGTGTGCAACGTCGAACAGGTGCGAATATTGCGCGGCTTGGGTGCCATACAACCAGGGGTGAATCGTTGCAAGTTGTTGTCATGCAAAGACTTTGATGTGCTGTATCGTGACTGCACAACTGCCAGGTAAGTCAACCAATTTGTTTTGCTCTCTTTTGCATTTGCAAAAAACTCTGTTTAATGATTTTGAAAAAGAATTTATTTCCTTTGCTGTTTGAAGTTGACTCCAAACAACATGTTGTGCTAAAGACAGAAGCGCTGTTTTTCTTTTTGTCTATTTCTGAATAACATTAATTTGAATTTGATAATTTTTTTTTATACAAACCGGTCGCTTATTGCTGGCTTCTTAAGACATTGAAATGATTGCAGTACAAAATGTAGACAAATAAAAGCATAAATTTGTGGCAACGGCCATTGAAATAGCAAAAGAATTTGCAAGAAATGAGATCTAAGTGGTTACCATGTTCTTTTAAAATAACTGAAATATTTCTCTAGATAAGTGGGAAAATATGTGTGTGTGTGTGGTTCCTTTACCAGCACTTCTTAATTCGAAATAATTAAGCAACTCTTATCGAAAAAGCATAATTCACCTGAACTGGCAAAATTAATTGATTTGCGCTAGTGTGTGCAATCAGAATTTTGCGATCCACACACACACACACACATGCATAGGAATTTCAGAAATGTCCACATGGCAGATTTTTCCATTTTAAACATGCAATAACATTTCATTTTCCAACCCTGTTATTTAGTGCGTTAATATAAAAATATGTACGAGTGGATTTTTCAAATAGAAAACAATACACTCTTCCGATGTAATTTTTTCTCATTTCCTGTTTCCTGTTAAGCAAAATAGAAAAGTCTGTGACGAGTTTGTACAAATCAATAACTTTTGTAAAATTTATCGAAACAAGGAGAACAAAATCTATTTTTTTTTGTATTTTAAATAAATATTAAACGACACAACTATTATTTCTATAAATAGTGCAAGAATATTGTAAAGGAAAGAGAAGTGGCATAGAGCAGAATTAAAATAACAAATAACTGGGTGTAGTTTTAATAATCTATATATTCATGGCTGTGGCAAAACAAAACAGAGCCCAACCAGTGCTTTGACTTGTATCAACTGCTACACTATTCTACTTCTAGGTGAATGATTTTTTTCTTCTTCTGTAAATGATTTTATAGGCAGGCAACTGCGCTTTTTTTTTTTTTTGAACTCGTATGTTTATAAATAAAATAATAAAAAGCAACCGGCATAGATTTACAAGTTGTAAAAGTTTTGTGACTGTTTGAAATGCAACCAACACGAATATAAACTGCGTTTGAAATGGCAGTTGTATTTTGCGATGACATCAAACGGAAATACGCAATACAAACGTACGAAAAACTTTCCACAGCGAAGCAAATATATCGAACAAAACTTGGAAAACTTTAAATAAATTGCATTACATTGATTAAAGGGGCTGGCCAAAGTTGAAAGTAATTTTACAAAATTTGTATAAATATATGGGAATATATCGTCATAGGAAATGCAGAAAGCCGATCCTAACAAAACATTCAAAATTTACTTTTTATGTGAAAGAATATATATAAATTTTTCATTCCGTGTTTCATTTCCGCAATATTAATAGTGTATATCTGTGGCAATACATAATAAGCGCTCAAGTTCACTTAAGAAAAAAAATTTTATCACTATTTTATTCCCTAAATATTATTGCCTTCAGAAGAAGTTTTCAGTGGTCAGAATCATACGTAAGCCAGGAAGGACATAAGACTGGGAACGTCTTTTTTACAGTAGCAAAAAAACTTTAAAAAACAAATATCCTTTTTTTAAGTTGATTTAAGCGTTATTAACTTATTGCCATAGATATATTCTGGGTCCTTATGATTGAGGAAGTCGAATAACCGATGCGGGTCTGGCTGTAAGAGAAACCAATTTTTCGGAGCCTCTAATAGCGTTAGAGATTTCATTCTTGGACTGGCGTATTGGAAATAGTCCTAAATAGATTGCAATTGGAAAACAACAAAATTGAAAATACGGTTGCAGAGCTGGAAAACTTAAACTTGTTTTTGGTATGCAAAAGTAAGCAACTGAAACAAATAGTTGCCTTTTCTGTATGGATTGAAACTAATTCGTTGGTATTAGAAGTCAGAAAGACAACTCCAGAGATGGGCAATCTAATTTCTTTTTTTTGAGTATGAAAGTAACTGAATGAAACTATTTATGTTTGTTTGTTAATCAAACCGATTTTATACTTCGGAAAGAATTGAATTGCTATTAAAAATCAAATAAAATAAAAAACGCGGCTGCAGGGTTGGACACTTGATTTTTTTTTGAGTATTTTATACTTCGGAAAGAATTGAATTGGTATTAAAAATCAAATAAAATGAAAAAACGCGGTTGCAGGGTTGGACAATTGAATTTTTTTTTTAGTATGAAAGTAACTGAATGAAACTATTTTTTATTTGTTCATCAAACATATTTTATACTTCGGAAAGAATTTAATTGCTATTAAAAATCAAACAAAATCAAAACGACGCTTGCAGGGTTGGACAATTAAATTTTTGTGGTACATAAAAGTAAGCAACTAAAACAAATGCTAGATATTTCTTTATATATTAAATACATTAAATATTTTTGAAAGAAATTCATTGGCATTGGAAATCTGAAAAGCACAAGACGACAGCTGCAGAGCTGGAAAATTCATTATTAAAGTAACTAAATAAAAATATTTAAAGCAACTAAACAAAAATATTTATTTTCCGTGTTAATCAAACATATTTTAAGCTTAAATCATAAATCCTGTTTCTAAACTTCTTATGTGATAAATTTCTATAAAAAATTTTTCAAATAAAGTTCTATTTCAAATTTAGAAAAAAAAATTTGTCAAAAAAATTTCTATATCAAATTTCTATAAAAAATTTGCCAAATAAGCAGTTTATAAATATATATAACATTTTTCATTAATTAAGGTTTTTGTGGTTTAGAAATAAATAAATTTGTATTGGAAATCAAAAATATGGTACCAGAGTTGGAAACTCCAGATGTGCATCATTGAAGGTTATATAATGAAATAAGGCACAGCGGAATGTAGCTCTTTTACTTGTTCAGTACTAAAAACATATTTTTTTAACAAAAATTGAGCACTATTTCTTACAAAGCAAATTGCTTCTCTTGTAAAATTTTTAAAATATCCGATTTTCTGTCACCATATGTGTCGCTATATAAACCATTTAAATATATCACGGTATAGTGTTAAGACAGAAAAATAATATTTTGTTGTAAAATAAAATTGGAAAAAAATAAAGCAACAAGACAGGCAAAAATATTGGTGTACTGGCGTGTGTAAGCATCAGACTATGAAAACATTCGATATTTTCTACAAAAAAAATATATAAAAAATTTTTTATCAATTTATAGTTTTTAATTGTGAAAAATTAAACTTGGAATAAAATCATCTGACTTTTAAATATATATATTTTCCATAAAGACCTAATTTATCAATCTTAATTGAATTTAATACAGCAATAAAAAACTTCGATACAAAATACTGACAAAAAAAAACAAAAATAAGCTACTGGCTTGAGTTAACAACAAAAATTAAAAAAAAAAATTAAAAATAAAAAAACGTTAACACGTATTTCACTATAAAAGAATTCAAGGCAAAACATTTGGCTGAGAGTATAATGGCAACAAAAATTCATAGAATGTAACCTGATGAAAATGATCAAACGGCAACACGGTTTTTAAATAAAAGTGTGTTACCATCGGGTTTGATGCACTTCTCGTATGCAATTTCCTAATAAAATTTGTATAAATAAAACTTGTTATCATATTCAGCTAAGCCACTTAATAAATGGTGACAAGCAAAAATATACATGGTAACTGATATGACGAAAGTGCAGTGGCTTTCGTAAACAGCTATTCTGCTCTGCTGTGTAAGTTGAATAATTAAAAATTAAATTATATGTTGGGTTTCCTTTGTGCCTTGGAATATTTATCAGGTCTTTCTGAATCTAAAAGAAAATTTCGAATAATTAGATAGAATTTAATTTATTAATTATACCAACAGAACGGTTTGATGATTATTGAAAAATATTCTTAATATTCCAATCTTAATATAAATGAATAAATAGAATTTGAACAAATTCATTTGTTAATAAAATAATAAAAAATGGTTTGCAGTCTAGCAGATTCGAACTTAAGCCCGTTGAGAAAATTAACAATTTATTACAATATTTTTCTGACTTATAACAGGTCGATAAAACAAATTTTCATTCACAAATTTAGTTCCTAAGCCAATTGAGCATAATTTGTTATTTATAAATCAGACTGTATGAACAATAAATAGATAATTTTTTATAGCTAGAAATGACACTAGAAGGAAAAAATTCAAAACAGTTTATTAAGTGATTGAAAAAAAAAATAGTAACTGAAATACCATCACAGACAATATTCTCAATATTTTTATCTCAGCACCAGGGACTTAGAAATGTTTTTTTATTTTTATCTTGGACCAGCACTCAGGGGATGACCCCTATATATGCAATGCATTGCGCCGGAACTGGAAACGATGGGATAGTATTGAGGGGACAGATTAGGAAAGATGAGAAGATAGACAGTTTTTTTGTAGCTATTTCAAACTTTTTTACTCCGCCGACTAATTTTTGCTACAGGGCCGACAAAGGCGGATGTTGTTATTCTGCTTTTTAGTACATGATCGTGTCCGTCGCTGCCAATTATGTTCAATGACCAGTGCTACGCCTTCATCACTGAAACAGGTTGGCAACAACTAACACAACCACGCACTAATGCTCTTCAGAAGAATTCAACACCATATTTCATGACTGAGCGCGGGGTTGAACTCAGGACCCTCCGCTTTATAGTCTCGTGTTCTACTACTTCAGCCAACAGCACCCACGAGGTTGACCAACTCTTACAAAATTTATTGCATTTCATCACAAAAATAAAATAAAATACGAATGATAATAATAATTATAATAATATAATAATAATAATAATATAATAATAATAATAATATAATAATAATAATAATAATAATAATAATAATAATAATAATATTATACGTGGGCACATAAAGAAGAATCCTTTGCAGGACGCAGTTTCTGGGCCTTCACGAAGTAATGCAGAAAGCGGTACCGTGAAGGCAAACACAACAGAAAAAGAGGGGGGATTTTTTTAGTGGAAACACCACTCGACGCAGTTGGCGACGGTCACTGCAAGTGCGAAGGCATTTTAAACCCTCCTCACTCGTCAAAAAAAAGATAGTATATAAAAGTATTTTATTTGTATTTATATATAACACAACAATTTCTCATTTCGATTAATATTTCTCTCAAATCCTTTTGGCTGAAGTATGAATTTTTCGCCCCCTTAACAACGAGTATTTTGCACTTTTCGTTTCATGAATTTTTAAAATTAGTTGTGCTACTTCTATGTCTGCTATAATTTTCATGTGTGAAACTAATAAAAATGCTATTTGTGAATATGAAACTTTTTTCTCGTTGTGGTGCAGTGAATGTCCGCCTACCCTTAAACATATTTTTGGTTATTGACTAAATTTCCATTGTAGAAAAGAAGGTAAAATTGAATTTTAACCCAAATTTCAAAAAGGCAAACCAGTTCATTTGTTTTAAGCTTTTTATTTTATAACTTGTACTCGTACCCTCTGTTTTGCAAGTGTTAAGGCAATATTTCTACTATGAGCCTTTTAATTTTGGTCCGTCTAATATAGCTTGAGGTTTTGTGGGAAGGATAATAAAAGCTTAAGGGAAAAGAAAAAATATGAAATAAATAAAAATAAATGAAAAATTAAAAACTAGAATGATAATAAAACAAAGAGTTTTATTTCGAGGTAAAATAAGCCTTAAGTAGTGCCAGCCAGAAAGCAGTACAAAATATTTAACATCAAACTTTTAGGAACTCTAAAATTTTATAGTCCAGCAATTTTGTACAGAAAAAATTTTACAACGAATGATTGCGATAATTAAATCACTCACAATAAGAAGGCTACTTCTGGCACAGGACAACTGCATTAAAAGTAAATTATTAATTTTTTCAAATATTTTATTGTAAACGAAATATTTCACAATTAAAATTCAGCAATTTTAATCAATAATTTTTCTTTCTTTTAATTCCAGATGCTTATCGATCAAACCACCTGAGAGGTAAAATAATTATGAATTCTCAAAAAAAAATATTCTTGTAATTATTATTTTTAAACCAAAAACTGTATATGAAACACTATTAAAGTAAATACTTCAGAGTTTTTAGAGCGCAAAAAAAAACAGCAAGTAAACTGAAAAGAAATTATTTTACAATTTCCAAAACCGGATGTTGGTCAAAAGCTGTTGAGAGTTTAATATTAATACACACAAACACACACACACACTCGCGCAGACATGCATGCGGAGATGAGTGTAAAAAAAGGTTCTAATAGGGGCGTTAAGGTGTTGACAACAACTATTAACGGAGGGAGGGTAAAACTTAGTACAAAATAAATTGAAAGGATGAGACGAAAAATAAACAAACAATTAGAGCATAAAATATTGAAAAAGCAAAAATGAGATGGTATCAGCAGGACGGTGGGTAGTTAAATAAAAATTAAAAAATATATTTATAGAAATAAAAAATAAAAAAGTAAATAATAAAAAAGAAATAAAAAATATAAATAACATAAACTAAAAATATAAAAAAATAATAATATTTAAAGAAACTTAAATAGTAAAAAAAGAGCTAAAATAAAAAGAAAATTAAAAAATTAAAATTAAAAAATGAAACAATAAAACAATAAAAATTAAAAACTAATAATAAAACTAAAATAAAATTAAAAAGGCTTAAATTAAAAAATAATAATAATAAATAAAATAATTAATTTCCTGAAGAAGTCACACAAAGGAGTGACGAAATATTGAAATTAAAACTTTAACTAAAATAAAGAGACCTTAAGCTTAAAAATATCAGAATACAATAATAAATAATACAAAAATATATGAAAAGCACTAATTTAATTGAGACAATATGTCGAATAGAAGATTATAAAAATATATGAAAATATTCTCAAATAGTTTAAAAATATGTGAGAAGAATTACCGCATTATGTTAAGAACACAACTGCGACGAACGACGAATTTTTGGCCGCGAGTATTCGTCGCCAAAAATAAAACACATGAGTTGTATATGAAAATGCACACAATCGTGGTGTTGGTCGAAATTCGTCATACTCAGCGAAAGTTGAAATAGATTTATTTCTAAATGCTTCGTCAGCGAACGACGAACAAAACAGTATCAGGTGGCCAGGTTTCATATACTCAAACTTGTTTTCTGTGGAGAAAGATAGTTCACGACTGTATTGTTGCATGTAGCACGAAAATTTTCAGTATATACTAAAAATGCATTCACCAATTCACAAAAATTTATCATTCGGACGACTTTTTATTAATTTTGAACACTTTTTATAATATATTATTTCTTCCCATTTCCTACTCTTTCATATGGTCACCCCATCAGCTGTTAAATGAAAAGAATAATTTATGTACAGAAAAAAAAATTTCAGAAAATATTTATACATACGAAACGAAATTTGTTCTGGAAAAAATGTACTCCACCGGGGTAATTATTGATTGTCTAGACAATCTGGCATCAGAGGATTACAGAGATTTAAAAAAAAAATATAAAATATTTTTTGTTCATTATTTTAATTTATTCGTTGTTATTGTGTTTCATATGACGAATGTATACAGCGAATTTTTACCAACGAATTCGTCGTACTGAACGAAATTCGTTGTTCGTCCCAGTTGTGTTTCTACCATTAGTTTCATAAAGTTATTTTTGGATTTTTGATTTATAACATTTAAAATTCTTTTAAAGCTCGATTACGCCTTACGGGCGGCTGTCTGTCTGGTCTTCAAAAGTCAGTGAGCGACAGAGTTGATCCATTGCAATTTTTAACACTTAAAACACTTAAGGAATTACTAAAATAAAGAAAGTTCGACTGTTAAGTTTAATTTTAAAAAAATATTTTCTCCACAAAAAATTGGTGTATGAAGTCCATGCTGCTTAACTTATGACAAAAATTGATGTGTGTATGCATTCAGAAAAGTCTGCAAAGTGTGTTGGACTTCGCTGCTTTTTAAGGGTAGCTAAGGCCAATCAAATATCGATGTGTGAATGGAAACTTCTTATAACAGAGCGCACAACAGGCCTATGAGGCCTAAGTGTGATCCTGAACGGATTGGGATAGCCCTTGCTTACGCCCCCCTCTTCAACCTAACCTAACCTAACTTATGACAACAATTTTTAGATCAAATTGTTTCCTTAAAACTCGGAGACAGATTACCGATCAATAAAGGATCTTCTATTAATAAAAGTGGCTCAAAAATTTTTTCACAATTTTTTTCACAATTTTCATAAAGATTATGAAAGCATTTAAGTCTCCATTGTTGATAATAAACGATCATAATTATAATTAATTAATTAATTAATTTCCACTGGGTACTTGGGCTCAGAGCGAAGCCCAGAATTTAATTTTCTGGGTTTGTAATTCAGTGTTTGCCGATTACTAAACTTTTGCCAAAACAAACGCAGCAGATTATAATACTAAACAAGTGGACATTGTGACACAATAATATGTGACATACCGGCTTTGGGCATTATAACACTTTCTTATGTGCCCTAACAGACATTTAATTAATGGCACATCACCCCAAAAATTGTTTTTGCTTGATCCAAAACGAAAGTATAATGTGAGATTATGTGGTATAACCATTTAAACGTTTCCCTTTTTATTTTCTGATCCCTTTTAAATATTCTTTTTTTATCACAATCAATTGAATTGAATATTATGGCCCCCTTTAAATCAATTCATAATAAATTAAAATTTTGTCGTGTGCTGCATTTCAAGTCTGCTGTTTATTTATTTTAGAATTAAAATGAAATAAAAATCATTCATCTGATCGGTTTGTTGATCACAAGTGACACATGGCTTGAGGTTCATTTATTCTGGACCACCATCGTCATCATCATCATCATCATCAACAACAACCAGCCAGCTTCGCCATTATCATTATGCTCTGAGATGTCTTTACACTTTGTTAAGTTTAAATGCCGGCTTAAATGTTTTTGTGGTCGGCCTGTAACATGGATTCGAGTATAAATGGCTAAAGTACGAGTACACACTTACAAACGTACTGACTGCCTGCACTGAGACTCTTGTTAAATGCTTTTTGTTTCTTTTTAATTTTATTCTTGTTTTGTTTTCCATACTTCTTAACCGTGTCTTGATTTTGTTTTATTTATTTTTTTGGTTTTTTGCTAAATGACAAAATACAAAATCTCTGTGGAAGTTTGGAAAAAAAAACACTACAAAAGTAAAAGCCGCAAAAAATGCAAATTACTTTGGCAAAAAAAAAAAAAAAACAAAATGAAAATGTTTAGTTAAACATTAATTGTGACAAATGATGTTTAATGCCAATAAATTTATAATGACAAGTGTGAGTTTTCGTCCAAAGCAAAACATTTTTTTCTTGTTGCTGTTAAACGGGTCAAGGTTTGACTGCACTGAAGCATCATTCGATTGACAGCCAATAACGTGGAGGTGTGTTATTTATAAAATTAATGAAATATTTTCTTTAATTATTAAGAAAATTTTAAATTGTTTATAAATATTAATTATGGAAATTTATAGCTTGACTGTTTCCATTAGGGGCGAGCAATTTCTGGCATTAAATTTAATTTTTTCTTTTTAACACATAAAAAATCTTTAAGGTTTCAAGCTGCAAGTCCGCTTAATTTAAATTTTTTTATATGACTTTGATTGACAGCTTTCCGGCCTGTCTTTTGATGGCAAATAGACTTGGGCATGCACAGACTTGTCACAATTACTATTTGCAATTTGTGTGCTTTTGGTGGGACAATTATGCGTTTACATCTTTTGATGTATCGGCTTGACATTGTGTAAAGGCAATTTAAAATCAAAGGAAAGGAAGTTTTATATTGAAAATTAAAAGCGAATATCATGTAAATAAATACATACGAATGTATAATTATGTAATATTACTTATTTACTCATACATACACACATTTAGCCTCACCACTTTAGCAAAATTTATAAAAATAAAATTAATGTTCTATGGTTTCACACCTTTTATATCAGTGGCTGCATATAAAAAAGGCGTAAATAAATTTTTTTGTTATTTCACGAATAAAATTTAATTAATCTAAATAACAAAGGCAAAATTTAAGATTTAGTATAATTGCTTCACAATTAATATGCGGCCCCTTAAAGTGTAAATAATCTGGGTCCTTATGAATTGGGAAAACGAATAAGCCATGTCCTTCTAATCATTTGTTTGTACATGAAATCGGTTTTCCAAAGCTACCAGAAAATCTAAACACTTCGATTTTGTGATTGATGTAGGCCCAATATCCCTTCTACAATATATATTAAGAAACAGTTTATTAAAAAAAAACAATTTTCTAAATATATTTAATTTCCTTTATATTTTTAAAAACAATTATTTAAAAAAAAAAAATTAAAATTTTCAATATTTAATACTCAATGAAATAATTCGTTTTGGAGTTATTGAGATACTCATGTAAATTAGATTTTTTCCAAATGTTTTAATTTTAAATTTGCCGTAACTAACCTGAAGATCTTTAAACTTAATAAACTGATTTGTTTTTTTGTTTTTGTATTAATCTATAATTTTGTTTTAGAAAATTTTGCTGTCAGATTTGTTGAAGAGAAAAATTAGCGAACCCAAACCATAAATTATCGACACCAAAACTGAATAAAATCGATAATAATAATTTATAATGCCAACAAATACAAGTAGCTTTATAATCATACAGAAAATAATAAATAATTAAATACCTAAGGCAAAATAATTACAAAACATGTACAGACAGCAGCCAATAAAACTGTAACAATGAAAATTATATTCAGCAAAAAAAAAAAAAAAAAAACATAATTTATAACTAGATCAAGTTATTTGAATTTAACACAATAAATAAAAAAAAGTAGCTGCAATAAAAATATCATGTCACTACCGGTCAAGTAGTTTTGCAAAGGAAGCTTTAGTCGACTACAAAATACTGTACAGATGAAGATAGTGTTTAATTATGTCTTTCAAAATTTATATAAAAATTTTCTTTCACAAGAGTAGCCGCACTGGGCTCTAGCTATCTGCCAGACTTAAATAGTCTAGGTAAAAACAGAGCTTTTTAGGATATCATCGTTATTCAGTAGTACAGCAGCATTTCGCTGTAGATAATTTTTAGTGAGAAAAGTGAAATATTAGTTGCATGAAAGTCCAGCTTTAAATCTATCTGGAGACATATTTTAGGTAACCATGTACTGCCTAACATCGTAGGCTGGGCTTTTGAGATGTGGTTTAAGTTTAAACTTAGTTTAATGTAGTCTGAAACTCTGGCTTTTCCCAGCGAAATATGATTTTTATATACTAAAAAAAAAAAAATTGAGGGTATATTCACTTAGTCATTCTGTTTGTAACGCAGCGAAATATACATCTGAAACCCCATAAAGTATTTATATTCTTGATCAGTGATGAAATCTAAGACGAGCATGTCCGTCCGTCCGCCTGTAGAAATCACGATTCAGTACAAACGAAAAGAGCCATGCTCTTGAAATTTGGTACAAGTATATCTTGAAGAATAGCACAGGTCAAGTTCGAAAATGGATTAAATCGGGCATGAGGGAAAAAAGTTCCCCTAAGAAGAACTAAACCAACCTCTAAAAAACAACATAATTTTTAATTTTTTTTATACCCTTCACAAAAAAGTGAAAGGGTATATATAGGTTTGTCATTCCGTGTGTAATTTCTTCGATATCAATATAGGACCCCATAAAGCATATATATTCTGGATCCTTATGAATAGTGATGACCGTCTGTCCGTCCGTCTGTACGTGAAATCGGTTTTCCCAAGCTAGAGACTTGGTTCTTGGACCGTTGGATTGGAAATGAACTTAAACGGAGTGCTATTGAAATTCAGAAAGATCCGAAGTATGGTTCCAGAGCTGGGAAGCTTACACCTATTTCTCGACGCAAAATTTATACCAAAAATCTATTATTTTTTTAATGTTTGTAAATTAAACCAATTTTTTGCTATGGGAAGCCTCAATGGTCTATTAAAAACTGAAAAAATAAAAATTTTTTCCAGGGATGGAAAATTTAAAAATTTTTTTTCGGCCCATTCCGCATATTGTAGTACATGTAGTAACTAAAATTGTAAAAATTTTAAGTTTTTTTTTAACAAAACCTCTTTATACGTCATGAAGATTTGCATTGGCAAAAAAAATTTTTTTAATTCAAATTTTGCTTCCAGAGTTGGGAAATTGTATTTATTTTATACGTGAAAGTAATCAAACAGGCAACTGATGTTGTTTTTTTTTGTTTTTTTGCTAACTAAAACTGTCTTATAATTTAGAAAGAACAAAATTGGTATCGAAAATTCAAAAATGAAATTTCGAATCCGGGGATGGACAAGTGCAATATTTAATAGTATATGAAAGTGACCAAAATTTTTGCAAATTTTAAGTTTTTCTAAAACGACTTTATACCTAATGAAGGCTAGGATTGGTAAAAAAAAATTTTAATTTCGCTTCCAGGGAGGGGAAATTATTTTATTCATAAAAGTAACCAAAAAGGCAACTAACGTCAGTTTTTTACTAATTAAAACTATTTTTTAGTTCAGGAAAAACATAAACGGTATCGAAATTAAAAAAAAAAAATCAAAATTCAGATTCCAGAGTTGGATAACTGCAATTTTCATGTGGCCAAAATGGTTACAAATATTAAGTTTTTCTTAAATACAACTATTTCATGCCTCATTAAGAGATGCATTGGTAAAAAAAATTCAAATTTCGTTTCCAGGCTTGGAAAATTGAAATATTTATTCTGCATAAATGTAATCAAATAGGCCATTGATGTTGTTTTTTTTTTTGCTAATTAAAACTGTTTTCTAATTCAGGAAGAACAAAATTGGTATTAAAATCTTAAAAAATCAAAATTTCGACTCCAGGGTTGAACAAATACTATATTTTGAAAGTGACCAAAAAGTTTAAAAATTTAAATTTTCTTGTCAAGTGAAACTATGTTACATCTTTTAATTAAACTTACTTCCTGTTTTAGCAAGAAAGAAAGAAGAATTACATCTGTGAAGGGTATTTAAGATTCGGCACAGCCGAATATAGCACTTTTACTTGTTTTTTGTAAATTTGTTCAGAAGGTCAAAAGCTTTGAATTTGTAGCCATAAAATCTAACAAGTTAATATTTGGACCCCGCCCCCTTTAGTGGGCGTTATTATATGCAAATAATAACATTTTTTAGCTGAACACGAAACCTGGTACTCTTCTGCCCTACCCCCTCCTACCGCTTTGCCCCCTAAATGGCAATATAAAAAAAAATTTAAATAAAGAATTACAAAAAAAAGAAAAAGAAAATTAAATTTTACATTTAATTATTCGGAACATTTTATTTTGAACTTTCATGGCAAAGGTGAAATGTGTCCCCCACGGCCCTTGGCAGGGAGACCCCCACAAAATACAGTTTTAATACCCTGCAAAAAGGATTGGACCCCATAAAAAAATATTCTTGATCAGTGAAGAAGTCTGAGATGATATAGCCCATACGTTCGTCTGTGGAAAACACTGTATAGTCAATTTTTGGACCCCGCCCCCTTTAGTGGGCGCGGAAGTACGATATTATATGCAAAAATATTGCAAATATTGAACAATTTTTATTCTTTAAGCCTATAAGAATCTGAGATGTTCTCTGACCTTGCAGAGGCGAATCTTCTCTTCCACGACTATTTCCGGAATGACTCTGTCAAAATAGAGATTTAAAATTGGGTACAGAGATGTCTTAAAAGAACTCTGTCCCAAAAAGTAAAAAATTTTAAATTTAGTTACTAAATATATTTGGAGAGTATTTAAGATTCGACCCGGTCGAATATAACGTTTTTATAAGTGTTTTTTTATTTTCTTGGACTAGCACTCAGGGAATGACACCTAGATGATTTTAACCCTTTATCTCGCCGGCTAATTTTTTGCTACACGGCCGACGAAGGCCAGAACAGCATTGTGTGGGATATCATAAGTCACTAGTACTGGTGACTGTGTCAATAGTAAGTCAGTACATTTCCACTATTGACATTTCCTGCAGGGCATGATCCGCACTAAGAACCTAAGGAAACTCTACATGCCTTGAAATCATTATGTGCGTGTATGGTAATCAACAGCACGATGTTTCAGCAAACTCTTTTGTATTAAAGAATTATTAAAAAATGAATACGAGTACAAAAAAAAAAAAATAATACAAAATAATTACAACGAAAATTAAAATACAAACAGTATGAATGGGCTTTCCGCACTCAGACTTTACCTGAGAAGCTAAGGTGTGATTTTTTGTGTAATTTTTCTCTTATTATTTTCGTACAATTTCTGTGCAAGTTTTCTATGATTTTAGAATTAATTGAGCGTAACATCAATTTGGCGTAGATGGCTGTATTATGATTTTGTTATTTTGCTGTATGGAAAAGTAAAATGCATTTTGTTAATTTTGTTATTAAAACTAATAATTATAAGATATTATAATATTTCTTTTAATAAAATTAAAAACAAAAAAAAATATTGTATTATATTAAATTCGAAACATATTCCCAGCTGGTTGCAACATTTCAAATTCATTATTATCGCCCGTAGCAGCAGTAGCGTTGCGCACAATTTTACTCCAACAAATTGTGCATGAATTGTTTATAATTCTTTTTATTTTATATTAATTTTTATTATTATTTTATTTTTTTTTTTTTGGTTTATTTTTCCACGAGTAGTTTTCGAGTTGAGGTGTTGTTTCAATGATTAAATGAGTTACAAACACGCTAAATTAAATTAGGTTTATTTGATTTTGTTGCCTTTTTTTTTAATAGAAATTACGAGTGTGTGTAATTTTTAGACTTTTATTTGTTTGCTGCCCGTATTTGGGGAGGGTTGGAAAGTAAATCAATTACATTGTATTAATTTATTTAGTTTGTAGGTTAGGCAGAGAAGTCGAAAAGTAGGAAGACGCATACGAAGTAGTTCTCTCTGATTCTTTTGGTATACCTTTGCCACTACAAGACGGAATAATTGTGGTTTTATAATTAAACAATATTGTGATTTTGAAAAAAATCGAATTTACCTAAAATTAGAGCTGGTCTTGGCCTTATGGGTATGAGTTTTTTCTTCCATGATGAGGTCGGACTATCCGCCGGGCATTTAGTTCATAGCGAAAAATTTAGAATCCGTATTTAAAATGTGGACACATTTGAGGTTAGGAAGTAAATTGGCTTGCGAACACACTTTTTTTTGACAAATTCAGTTTTATTGATAAAAATGCAAAGTTGAAATATGGGAATTAATAATGGCAAATGACTACTTTTAGCATGTCGGCAGACTTAGGCTCTTTTCACAAAATTTGTAACCATATTTTGCAACAAAGTTTCTTTTATACCGTCAATGCAGCGCCGAATTTCATCTTTCAGAGCGTCAGTTGTTTGTGCTTTGTTCACGTAAATCTGGTCTTTTAAAAAGCCCCAGAGAAAAAATAACGCAGCGGCATTAAATCACAAGATTGAGGCAACCAATTGACATCCCCAAATCGAGAAATCACGCGACCGGGAAATTTCTCATGCAATAACTGACATGTTTGGCGGGCTGTGTGGCTTGTGGTGCCATCTTGCTGAGACCAAAGGTCACTGATATCATCGTTAGCAAATTGTGGCCACAACAAGTCGGATATCATGCTTTGGTTGCTCAGAGAATTCACGCTGAGGAATTTCGTTGCTCGTTTTCGAAAAAATACGGGCCGATGATGCTGCCTAAGCACAAATCGCTCCATACAATAATTTTCTTTGGATGCAATGGTTTTTCGAGGACAGTTTGTGGATTTTCTGATCCCCATATGTGTCAGTTTTGTTTGTTTGCATAACGTGCAATTGAAATGAGGCCCTCATCACTAAAAATGATTTAGTTGAAAAATTCGTTGTTTTCGTTCAGTTTTTCAAACAGTCAATTCACAAGCATTCGTCTAAATCAATGGCTGACAAGCTTCCCGTGGATAAAATTTCCCAAGTTCTTACTAAATAAATGTTAAAGAATGACAGCTCAAATATTGGCAGTTCATCATATGACAGACAATTTTCTTCCTAACCTCAAATTTGCTTACCTTGAATAATATAATTTATTTTAATTTAGTTTGATATTTTTAAAACCCAATCGTAGTGAAATGCCGCAATCATTGCAAAACGCCGTCCTTTGATCGGCCTGTTCTATCTAGAGAACAGAAAAAATTCAAAGGAGACCAAATCTGATTAAAGCGGTGGCTGAGGCAGTTTTAAGTTGTTATTTCTGCTTAAAAAAAATAGAGGATTATTTTCCAAAATTCAGAAATTTCAAAATTTTGTTCATGCCAAAAATTTCCGAAAATTTTGTATGACATGAGCCAACTGCTATTTCGACATCGTCAGAAACCTCTGTAGTAGTGATTCGACAGTTCTGTATAAGACTGCAGATTTGAACCTGAGTCTGTTTAAAAAACTCTTATCTTAATAAAAGAAAAATTAAAATTCTTCTGGTCTCTTGACCTCTTTTTAATTATTATTATATTCTGATATTTTTAAGCTTAAGGTCTCTTTATTTAAATTTAATTCTTAATTTCAATAAAGAGACCTTAAGCTTAAAAATATCAGAATATAATAATAATGAAAAGTTTATATATATAAAAAGAAGAATTAAAATGTAAAAAACCAAAATATAAAAAAATTTAAATATAAATTGACCTCTTTTTAATTATTATTGTATTCTGATATTTTTAAGCTTAAGGTCTCTTTATTTTAATTTAATTTTTAATTTCAATATTTCGTCACTCCTTTGTGTGACTTCTGCAGGAAATGAATTAAAAATAAAAATAAAAAAAAAAATAAAAAATAAAATAATTAATTTCCTGAAGAAGTCACACAAAGGAGTGACGAAATATTGAAATTAAAAATTAAATTAAAATAAAGAGACCTTAAGCTTAAAAATATCAGAATACAATAAAATTTAAATATACAAAAGGAAATTTCTGACAAAGTAAAATAATAATTAAATGAAATGACTATTACAAAATCTCTCCCCAACACTGTCCTTCTCCTTCCTTTTATAGCTCCATTGCATGAATAGGTGTCATGACGCGTGTGAAGGTTCCAGTGAAATATTTGCCGTCGGTCAATTGAAATTTCATTTTTTTCCCTTCAAAACCATTAAAATAGATTTAAAAGATGCGATTTGACTCCCAGCAATAAATTTCTCTAATACACTCGCACAAAATTGTATTATTATTTTTTTTTACTATTAATGAATGATACTTGTGTTATTTAAAAAGAAAAAAATCTTATTTTAGTCCAATGATTAAATATGATATTTACTTTTCGAACTGCGTAAGAACATTTTTAAAATTTATTTCATTTTGCTATACAGATTAAAGTTATTTGTATTTAAATGGAATTTATAAGCCATGAAAACAACAATCAGTTTTATCTTGTATGTTTAAATAAAATATTATTCAACGCAATTGTTAACGAATTTATAACAAATAGTACAATAAATTATGAGCAACAGTTGCTTTAACTTGAAAACATAATCTGGAGATGATATATTTGTCTGTTTGTTGATTAAAAAAACAAATGTAAATATTTCTACAAAAACAAAACAAAAAATTAAATTAATAAAAAAAAAATAAAATAACTCATATGTGAATGTTATTCGAAACTGAAACTAAGGAAGTAAATAAGTATTTTTGAGCAGAAGACTGAAACTAATATTTAACAATTTGGACTCGAAAGAAAATGTGAAATTCGAAAAAATTTAAATGTTTCCTAAACAATTCAAATCAAAAGTTTTGAAAACATATGTATAACGGCAACACGGTTATTAAATAAAAGTAAGCTATCATCGGTTTGCTGTTGTTCTCGTATGCAATTTGCTACTAAAATTTTTATCAATAAAAGCCACCTAATTACACTGCCCAGCAGCAAAATCCTCCTTTAAATAAAACTATGTGAACTTATGGATTTTGATGCGCTTAACTCAAATCCGCTTTCGGTTTTTTTCCATCAGGTCTGGATTTTTTGTTGTAGGCGTGGCGACTTTTTTTCCCCTAAATTGGTCAGGTACGGGGACATATTTCACCCTAACTCTAGAACCAGTCATCCGATTTTCAAAAGTAAAACACCAGAAGATGTGTAACAAAATTGTATTTCAATATTAAATTGAATTAAGATTCTATAGGATAATTGTTCGAAATTTTTAATTTAAATCTCAGAAAGACATGATAAATATTCCAAGGCACAAAGGCAAGTCAACATCAGTTTTTGTTATTCAACTTACACAGCAGAGCAGAACAGCTGTTTTCGAAAGACGCAACCCTTTCATCATCAGTGCTCATGTGTATTGTGTTTGTCACCACTTATTAGGTGGCTTAGTTGAATGTGATAACAGTTCCTATTTACACAAATTTTATTGTGAAAAAGAATACGAGAACTGTATCAAGCTGATGTTAACATGTTATTGTTATAATACCCGTGTTACCGTTTGATTATTTTTCTTCATGTCCCATTTTTCTGAATTTTTTGTTCCATCATACCTAAGTCAAACTTTTTTGGTTTGAATTTTATACTTAAGTACATGTGAACGTTTTTCCAATTTATTATTATTGGTAGCTCAAGCCATAGCTTACTACATACAAAATTGTATTTCTTTTATTCGAATATAATTATACCCTTCACAAAAAAGTGAAAGCGTATATATAGGTTTGTCATTCCGTGTGTAATTTCTTCGATATGCACATGGCACCCCATAAAGTATATATATTCTGGATCCTTATGAACAGCGATGACGATTGTGCGATGTCCGTCTGTACTTGAAATCGGTTTTCCCAAGCCCATCTATATGTTAATGGTGACAAACAAAAATACACATGCGTACACGAAAGTGTAGCGGCTTTCGAAAACAGCTGTTCTGCTCTGCTGCTTGAGTTAAATAATTAAAAACTTATGTTGACTCTTCCTTGTGCCTTGGAATATTTTCCAAGTCATTTTGAATTTAAAACAAATTTTCCAACAATTATTACCTATAGAATAAAAAGGTTCGATAAGAATGCTTACACACATAAAGCTTTTTTGTTCTAACTAATAATTTTCCACTCAGTCATTAAATCAATATAGTTCGATTAATAATACTCATGCAGGATTAAGTGAATTCAAATGTAATAAAATTCTGTAGAGTCCACTGTTCATTTTACTGTTGCTATTAATTGTTTTTATATGGCAAATATTTATAGTTGTTTACATTTTTACTTTCATAATTACAATATTTGCTTGAATTCTGACATTCGTTACAATGTAGAAATATTTATTTTTGTCTCTTTTAGAAAATATTTTGCGTTAATAAATAAATATTTATTACCTGAGATAATAGAGGCAATTTATTTATTTTTTTGTGCTCTTAATAAATATTTTATATATTTACAGTTTTTGTAGTTATTGTTAACAATTTGAATTCTTTTTTTGTTATCTAAAAAGTTCAATGCTTTCAACGGGAAGTTCAGTAATAAAAATAAATGTTACGCAAAAAAGGTTCTTTAAAAATTCTTCTGAATAGTTTTTATTTATATTTTATTTTATCTTGGACCAGCACTCAGGAGGTTATAGTATTGAGGGGATAGATGAAGAAAGATGAGGAGATGCAGAATATTTTTTGGATGTGTAAACATCTATACGCCGGGGGGTAAAAATATTTTTCACAATACAATCGCAAATTTAGAGTAAGATCAAATTTGATTAATAGGTGTGAACTATTTATATATGAGTGTATTATTGTAATCATACGGACAACAAGAAGTACAGAGAAACTTAACAGCTGCATAGAAATACACTCAACACCATCTAGTGTGCAATAGACTTGTGTCCAACTAGCTCATGCGCTCAGTTTTGACAAGAACCTCTAATCAAACCCATTTAAATTACATAGGTTTGATTAAAGGTTCTTGTCAGAACTAAGCGAATGAGCTAGTTGGACACAAGTCTAGTGTGCAATAGTAGTAGTCGTACATTATGTTATCGTAAAAACAAATAATTGAATGAGTACAAAAACATTTAATTTTAATAACTTTTAAAAAGATTTTTTGCACTTTTAATAAAAAATTTACTAAAACAAAGCAAAATAACTAAACTTGCCAAACTAAAAGTCTTCTTCATCTTTGAGATTGTCATTCATACGTACAACAAGAAGTACAGAGAAACTTAAGAGCTGCACATAAGCACCATCTAGTGTGCAGTAGTAGCTACTAATTTTCATTAACCTATAATTGTGCTAGCGCTGTGCAATTCGAAAGCCATTGCTGTAAAATAACTACATGCATTACATTTCAGTAAACAGCTGATTAATAGCTTTTTCATTACTAGATGTTTACGCATCTCCCCTGTGATCGGGGACTCACTCTGCTTTTTTTTTGTAGATATTTCAACCTTTTTACTTCGCCGGCTAATATTTGCTACAGGACCGACGAAGGGGGATGCTGCTTTTACTCTGCTTTTTTTAGTACATGATTGTGTCAGTCGCCGTCAGCAATTGTTTAGTGACCTGTGCTATACCTTCATCATTGAAACAGGCTGGCAACAACTAACACAACCACGCACTAATGCTGATCAGAAGAATTCAACACAATATTTCATGACTCAGCGCGGGGTTAAAGTCAGGACCCTCCGCTTCATAATCTCGTGTTCTATTACTTCAGCCAACTGCCGTTACACATAAAAGTGTTTTCTTTCTTGAACTCCTTGTAAACGTATTGTAAATAAAAATTATGAATGTATTTTATTAGTAAAACTTTTTTGTAGATTAAATTATTAAGTTGAAAGTTAATTAACAGTCTGTAAGTTCGAATCTGCAAATTATTTTTAATAAATTTTTAAAGTTTTTTATTTTTATTAAGAGTGGAATATATTAATAAAATACACGTCTTTGCGTTGCAAAAATACTAGCGCATTTAAATCTTTGCGTCTGTATGATTCACTTTTGATATCCCTTAAAAATGACTAGGAACGATTTAAATTAATTAATTTTATTGCACTTTAATGAAATGTCAATAGTGACTCTATACTGATTTACTATTGACACAGTCACCAATGCTAGTGACCAGTACTACATGCCACAGATCATGATTTTTACTACAGACATTTAACAAGAACGTGTTATTGAAAATCCACTATTGACGTTGGTACTAAGAACTAGGTAGTTCTCTTAGGACCATTTGTAGACATTGCAACCAGTGATGCACTAGTACATATTTGTAATTCTAGTCTACACTTTTGGGTATTTTTTCAAATAGATGGCTATAATAAAAATGCACCGGTTGTTAATTTTTGCATTTTTATTAAAACAAAAAACTAAAGGCACCAAGTCGTTTTTTTAAATATTAAAACAAACTCAGATAATAATTCATTTCAGTCATCTACCATCGCCACAAAGTTTTGTTTCTCAGCAAAGGCAAAAATGAAAATGTAAGCGCTGTATTGGCCAGGTCGTCCCACAGTCACCAAAATAGTACACAAAAGTGGTGACTTGGGGTCAGTCGTCTTCAGGTTTCCTTCAACGTAATTAAAGTTACCAATTTTATTACCTACAAAAAATTTATAGAACCATACGTTTCAAATAATTGTTATAGTTAATAGGCATGACTTGTTATCTCTGCGACTATTTAAAGAGAAAATATTATATAAAATAATAAATATTGTATATTATACAAAATAAGCAATACTTACTTACCGCAATCCTATATGTTTGTAACCATTTTTAAAGTGGGAAACGGTGTTTACCTCTTTGTGTTTATCACTCTGTGAAAACGTCAAAGAATTATTCTGATTACTTTAAACTAATTTATTGTCGATATTTTGATATTCTCTGAACAATTGGTTATTCGGCTGAACTGATCATATTTGAAATAAAATTTTATCGCAGGTCCTTTCCACAAACGATTTTTCCAGTTCCAGTAAAATACACTGCGTTATAGTTATGGTGTTCAGACATGCATTTCTAATTGAGTCAATATTCATTAATTATCTTCCAAAATTTAGCCAACTCATTTAGCGTATGACAATTAAAACTAAAACTTGTTCACATTCATGGGGACCTCAAGTTCAAACTTGGGATCTATTTCTTCAATTTTCTAATTAATAATAAATTTAATGTTAATAAATGAACTTCAACATGGCTGGACATATTTTGTTGGAAGATGTTTCACTTTTCCATCAATTTAGGTGCTAAGTCTCGACTAAATTTGTTTAGTGAGTTGTGTTTTGCTCACTAAACACACTTTTTAGCAGTGCTGCATTTGCAATTTTACTCGATTTTTTTTAGCAATTAAGTGCTAATTAAGCAATCACTTAATTAAATTTTTACATGGTTAATTGAGCTCAATAATGGCATTAATTGCGCAATTAAGCTGTATGTTTGCACACCATACTATTGTCATAGGTGGTCATCCCTTGAGTGCCGCTGGTAGAAAAAAATAATTATAAAATTCATGCTTTTTCCCGTTAAAAACTATTTTTAAAAAAATATCTGTTTTGCTGGAAACTAAACTATTCATTATTCCTTAAGTTTTGATTTTCTCTTACTGCCTTTTTAAAATTATTACAATTTTATATAATAAATTTTCAATTTAAATTTAATGTTTTTTAATTTAATATTTTCATTTATAAATAACCAATTCAAAAAGACAAAACAACCTGTCAATATTGACAGCCACATTAATTTGTCTGCTGAAAGCCAAAAACTCGAAAAAAGCCTCTACAACAAAACACAAGCAACCAGCTAATAACTAAAGAGGAATAATAAATTCATAAAATTACTAGTTATACAAGAGTATTAAACAAAACAAAAAAAGAACAAAAAAAAAATGTGTACTTGCAAAATATATCTTGTAAATACAAATATTTTCTTACCACTACCAACAGACTTACGGTAAAACCTGTTAGCAGCTGTTGCTAATATTCAATATAAAACTAATTTTTTTTGCAGTTGGGCTATTAAAACTGAAAAAGATAAAAAACATGGTATTGGAAAAATTATTTATTTAAGTTAATCGTTAAACATGTTGGAAAGATTACAAAAAAAAAGAGCCAGAAATACATTAAAAAATATTTTAAATTTTAAATAAAAAAACTGTTAATTTGCTAAAATTATAATGAGTGAAATAGCATTTACGTGTAAAGGACAGTTTGAGGTGATTGCCCTCTATGTGGCAGACCACTAAACAAGGACTGAAATAATTCTCCATAAATGGTAATTGAAAACTGAAATAGATACAGCAAAATTAGGTTTTTAGTTCAGCACTGAACCTGGCAGTCCTTTTGATTATAAAACTTATATGTCAAAGAACACCAAGTGGCACTGGAGTTTATGCTCATAAATAAAGTCTTATAGACTTTGCATACCATCAATGATGACGAAGTATTTTCTCAAAAAACTCTTTGCTTAAATTATTTTATTTAAATTCACAAGTCCGATTCTTAAGGAGAAATATTCTTATTAAAAGGTCAGTTTTCAATTAGTGGGTGATGTTGGCTGAAGTAGTAGAATACGAGACTATGAAGCGCAGGGTCCTGAGTTCGAGCCCGCGCTGAGTCATGAAATATTGTGTTGAATTCTTCTGATCAGCATTAGTGCGTGGTTGTGTTAGTTGTTGCCAACCTGTTTCAATGATGAAGGCATAGCACTGGCCACTGGTGATAATTGGCAGCGACTGACATGATCATGTACTAAAGAGCAGAGTAACAGCATCCTCCTACGTCGGTCTTGTAGCGAAAAATTAGCCGGCGAAGTATAAAAGGTTGAAATAGCTACAAAAAAAACTGTCTATTTTCTCATCTTTCCTGATCTGTCCCCTTAATAATATCCCCTCGTTTTCAGTTCCGGCGCAATGCATTGCATACATAGGGGTCATCCTCTGAGTGCTGGTCCAAGAAAAAAAATATACCTTAAGAAGAGTCTTGAAAAATTCATTTGCAAAAAAATGTAGTTTCCCACAATTTAGGTGCTAAGTCTCGACTAACTTTGTTCAGTGCGTTTTGTTTTGCTCACTAAACACATTTTTCAGCAGTGCTGCATTTCATATTTATTGAACAATAATTATCAATTATCTTTAATAAAAAAATCATCATTAATCAATTATATTTAAAAAAATTGATTTCAGTAGAGTAAATTCCATTATGAAAGATAAAATAATAAGAAGCAAAGATGCTCAAGTGTGTCAATATGGTGGGCTATCCCAGCTAATGAGGTACATCACCCTTTCTTGAAAATGGTTGACTAACTTCAAAATATACTTCAAAGCACTAGCCCAGACATGAGATTCCATTTTTGATCTCATGTAGATGAGTGCCGGTCCACAAAAAATATATATAAATTAAAAGTTATCCATCTTTGTAATTTAGTTCTTCAGGCGCGAACAAAATTTTCCGCTGATTGACAATAATTACGGCACCAGTCCCATAACGATTTAAAATTAAAAATGAAATATTATACATTTTTCTAAATCACAAGACTTGCCAAAAAAATTCGGCCACCTTATCGCAGTTTAATCCTCTCTACATTAATTTCTCTTCAGCATAATTGTTATATATGACAGATTGCTAGTGTTGGGTAGGATAGTAAATCATGGCCTTGTAGATTGTGTTACTGATATGACAGCATCGAAAATTGTCATGTCATGTCGAAATGCCGCTATTGGAAAACCAAGTTCTTGTTCTGTATTTGATTATAATTGTATTTAAACTGGTTTCTTACTCTTACTTGACACAGAGACCTGGCCTTTTTTTGTTAACCACGAGCAAATAAATTCATTCTAATTAACAAATTTTAAACATGTGATATGCTGAAGGAAAATGTGTATTTAACTTTCATTATAGGGCACACATAAACCTCTACAGCTGCATTCAGCGAAATAAAATAGGATTACAAAAATATTCTGTTACCCCAGCAATTACACGCACTATTTGCCACAAGCAAATTGTAATAATAAAATACAACATTTACGTCCGAAACTAGAAAAAAAAATGTTTTTTTTCTTAAAACTCTACTAAAAAAAGAAAAACTCAGTAGCATATTTATTTAGAAATTAACTTTTAAACAGAACAATAAAAGTTGTTTGTTATTTATTTAAGATTAAAACAAACGTACGTTTACCTACATTAACATTAAGACTTTAAATAAATATTGTCATACAGCAAGAAAAGTTCTTAAAAAAATCAGATGAGATCATATGAAAAAAAATTATTATCGCAATATTAAAATATAAGCAAATATTTAAATAAACTATTGTATAGAATTGTTAGCCAGCCTGAAGAAGTGTGTATGTGTGTGGGTGCGTGTGTGTATTTTTATAATTTCCTGCAGCTAAATAAATTACAAATACAAAATATTTGTTGAACAAATAGAGTTGCTAGCCAAAACGATTTTTCAGGTATTTTCATTGAAATTTTTAAATAAAATTAAATAATGATGGAAAACAATAAACAAATAGAAATAGAAATGGAAATATTAATCTAAATATAGAAATGAACTTCTAGCAATTTTGAGCAACAATATGATATTAATTTAAGGGTTTTGGCCTTAAATAAGATATAATAAAATAAAATTTATCATTTAAATGCTGAACATGTTCTCTAAGAGACGAACCCAAATAGTATATAAGTGAACAATTTAAATTCATATTAAATTTAAAAGAAATTATTAACTTGGCTCACTCTCAACTTGCTGATACTGCAAAAATATTAGATTTTCTTGAATTCAAATAAAATGATCTAGACGGGGTTTGAGTTCAACACACCTTTAAAAATAAAAATAACAATTAAAAAAGAAAAAACATTATAAAAAAATTATATAAAAATAAAAAAAATATATGGTAATAAAAAATAAATATTATAACAAAAAGTAAAAATTAAATAATAAAAAAATTATACAATAATAATACTAAAAAAAAGAAAAAAATATATATAAGAATAAAAAAAAAACATAATAAAAAATAATTAAAAATATATAATAAAAAAATAATAAGATAATAACAAAAAAAAAAGAATTAATAATAATAATAATAATAATAATAATAATAAGAAATAATAATAAAAAATAATAATAAAATATAATAATAAAAATATATAATAAAAAATAGCAAAAAATAATAATAAAATATAATAATAAAAATATATAATAAAAAATAGCAAAAAATAATAATAACACAATAAAAAAATTATAAAAGTAATAAAAATATATTAAAAGAATTATAAAAAAATAACAACAACAAAAGTATATTAAAAAATAATAATAAAAAATTAAAATTAAAAGTATAAAAGTATAGCAAAATAATAAAAAAAGTTGTAACAAAAAACTAAAAAATAATAATAAAAAGAAAAAACAAATATTAAAATTGAAGTGGAATAATTATAAATAATAAAACTAAATTAAAAAAATAAATAAAAATGGCAACAACAAAAAAATAATATATTAAAATAAAATATATATTAAAATAAAATAAAAAAATTAGATAAAAAATAAATAAAATATAAAAAAAAAATTAAATAAAAAATAAGAAATAAAATAACAAAATAAATTTTTTTTAAAGTTTATCTTCACTAGACTTGTGTCCAACTCGCTCATTCGCTCAGTTTTGACAAGAACCTCTGATCAAACCTATGTAATTTAAATGAGTTTGATTAAAGGTTCTTGCCAAAACTGAGCGAATGAGCTAGTTGGACACAAGTCTAATCTTTACAGCTTAAGCAATTTTTGATACGAAATTTATTTTAAACCTACTCAAATTATTCTGTATCTAGTGAATACCCTTAATAACTAACACTCGAATATATATTCTAGGCCTTTTTTCACAAAAGTAACGCAAATCTGCATTCATTTTATATAAAAACATGATAACAAGCAATTATTTTGAAAATATGATGTGCGATTGATTGTGTATAAAAGAATGCAGAGATTTTTGAAAAATTAGCTGCCTGCGCCACGATGTCAACTGATGCAATTCTGTCTGTTACACAATTGCATTTAAAGCAAAAACAAATTAAAAATTTATTTTTGTTGTAAATGAAATTCTAACACAGAACGATATGATATCTTCCGATATTGTGGCCCGGGCCATAGACCTTTTAATTCCTGCAAAAAAAAAAAAAGAAAAAAATTTGTGTGAAAAACTAAAATGTCCTAAAGTAAAACGGTAGAAGGCTTATTTGCGTTACTAATTTCATTTAAACTATTAATTTTAATCCAAACAGTAACTCTCTGCAATTCCGCAGTTCCAGACCGGGCAGACCGCCAAAGCGTGGACCGGTGGGCTTATCCTTGCCACCCACCCACCTCAGCCAGCATCCACAGTTGAAAAAGCATCGTCTGGATAATGGTGATTATCCTTATGAAAATGGCCATATAAGTGGTGAGTTTCATTTAAAAATAAAACCCAAAAAATCCTTTCATGTAAATTTTATTAAGGCCCTTAGAATAAGAAAAAATCTTGCCATATCATTTAAAATTCAACACCTTTTCCACTTTTAAGGAAAGTAGAAAAGAAGCCGCTGCTGTGTTTTTTTTCTTCTTCCACAAGAAATCATTTAAGAAATCAAAAACTACAAAATGCCAGTTTCAATCTACAAGCCGCCAAATAGCCACCATGACTTGACAGTTTTTTTTTTCTCCCAAAGATTTTAAAAATGTGTTAAGCGATATAGTTTTTTTTTCTTGCTCCATGACTTCTGAGGAATTCAAAGCAGTTTTAGTTGTATAAATTGTGGTTTTCAAGAAAAGAAATTTACAATCTTGTAATTTGTAAATCAATAAAAACAATGAAATAAATCAGAAAACTGTTTAAAAGAAATATATGAATTTCAACAAATCATTGCACACATTAGCGGCCAAGAACGACGGACTGATTCTTTCTTTGATCAAGCAATAAAGAAAAGTAGGCGCGTCCGAAATGTCAAAAAAATGTATATTGAATTTTAAAAAATTAAGTACTCGCTCGCACTGCATGAGAAAGAAATCCATTAAATTATTGAATATTTTTGTTTTTACATCATTTCGTGCGTTTGCTGGCCTTTCGAATTGTGAAGCATCACATCAAGATTTAAATTTATTTGTGGAATAGTAATGAAAAAGAATTAAAAAATTTTTTAGTTAATCTTTTATTACACTGAAGTGAACAATTTTCTGATTTATTGATTATAAAATTTAGACAGACGAATATTTACTGAAATGACTGTGCCGCGATGCCACCACTAGTTATCGTTCTGTCGCACAATTTCAAGATGTAAGTTCTAGAATTTGTATGTGTTTTCGTTTGAAATGAAATATAATTGTGCGACAGAACGTTATCAAGCGACGTTGTGAGGGAGGCAGTAATGCTATAAACACATTCACGATAGCAGGCTACCGGCTACATGGCTACAAGTGCCGCTAGCAGCAACTGTCGCCGTGCAGCCGTCCAGCAGCTACAACGTAAACATTTAATTTCAGTGCTGCCGCATTCATATATAAAAAAATAAAAGCGCTTATTCCAAATCTATTTATTCTTTTTGCACTTTTAATAAATACTTGTTCAATATGATGCCCTTTTTTGTTATGTTTACTGATATAAACTGCCGTCCTTTAATGGGTATCTTCAATTTGTAAACATTTTTGCCGCTGTCAAGATGTCAAGTCCTTTCAAGCACTAAATTCTTCATTAACACCCAATTCACACGATGAATTTTATGAAGTCTAATTTCATTAGTTTCCTTTTGAAATTGGTTCCAAAAAATCTTTGCGTTCATACGATGAATTTGGCTTTCATGTCTATTTCTATTTTTTGTTATTGTTTCACATATAAAAAAATGAACGAAACGTAATAAAGAGAATAGGTATTGATGTGAAGAGAAATATGAAAAACCACCATGAAATCAGAAATCAAGTCATTTTATCTATCCCTCTTTCGCTTTGAAACTAAAAATGACGTTGTAAATCGGACGTCATAAAATTCATCGTGTGAATTGGGTGTAAGTTTTTTTTCGACAGCAGGATATTTTTTTTAAATTATTTTCACCACAAGATGTTTTTTATTTATTAAGACGTAATAATAAATTTACAAAATCACAAAAATGCTTAAAACGTTTGTGTCATGGAGCCAAAATGCTTGCGATCTAAGTGCGGTATCATAACGTCAAATGCTTTTGGCCAACTTTGTGCCTTATGATCTGTTAATTTCAGCGATTTCAGCAATTACAGCAACAAATATGTAAAAAATGAGAGTATTTTGATTTCACATGTGAATAGAAATGACTAAATCTAAATCTAGAGGCAATTATACACACATTTACAACCGTTTGCCTGCCCAAAATCAAATACACATCATTCGCCTACCGCTGATATCTCAGCCCACAACCAGTTATTAAGTTTTAAGCGCTTAAGACATTTAAAGCTTTCAAAAGTTTAACTTAAGGCCTTTGCAGAATCATCAATTGTTTGTGATCATTTCACAATAACTCTGCGCAAATAAAATTTTCTCAAACTGCCTGAAAGTCATAAATACAAACTGCATAAATACAAATAGGAATACAATCATTATCTCGAGACTTCCTTTTTTCTTCTTGTGGTGTGCAACAAACGAAATCGCCGTACAGAAATCATTTATAAAATGAAAATTGTAAAGAAACAAGTTTCAAAATCTTGGAATTGTATTGAAATCATTCGTACAGAAATATATTTTTGAGAGGCAATGCAATCGTAGCAATTGTGTGTTTGAAAGCAAATTTCAAATGTTGATGAAGATGAAGACGATAATGACGGTTGCAAGTTACACAAGTTGTTTGCAACGATAACCTACAATTGTCGTAAACAACAATACAAAACAAATCAAATCAAATTGTTGCACATTTCATTATTTCATATCTTTTTTTGTTGTTTTTGTTATATTTTTCTTTTTTTCCGTTTGCAGCATGTCTTTGCAAACTTCAGCACGATTTCTGTACGAACTCTTAAGGTTTTAAAAACTTTTCCTTTTTAATTTGTACCACTACAAACGCAAAAAAACACACAGAAACAGCATTTTAAATTGTATTGCAATTCATATGGATCGTTCGTTTGTGAATTGAGCCCCCGAATTATGGTTATATTTCATTATGTTGAGCTCCAGAATATTGAAAAGAGTCCACCATTATCGTCGCTATGAATTGCATGAATGACTGAAGGAACGAACGTACGAGCGAACGTTTGAGCGCCTAAACACCATCCATGTGTGTCCGTGTATATGATTTGTATGATTCTCTGTCCGTTTGACTGTCTGTCTGTCTGTCTGTCTGTCTGTCTTACACACTCGATAATGTTTGTATTGTAATTTGAAATAATTTCATTTTCTTTTTTAGTTCTGATCTGATGATTATTGGTATAGAAATGTTTGCGAATTCTTAATTCCTTTTCGTATCTGCTTGTGTGTGTGTGTGTTTCTGGGGAAGAGAAGTTGATGATGATTTGTTAAATATATGGCCAGTGGAACAGAAAGTTCTGCACAAACAACAATGTATAAATTGTGGGTCAGTATGTGTGTGGCTTAGATTTGTTGCTTTTTAATTTCGTCCTATTTTTTCTTCTTTTTTGTTGTTGTAATTGTGGTACTGAACAGCGTTTGGTATTGGTAAATAAATTTGAACTTTAAGCCCGACTGGCAACCATCATTTGGTGGATTTTTCCTTAGATCCCAAAGCTTTCCTAAAGCATTATGGAATTTAGATTTTAAAACTGTGCCCAATCTGTAGTCTGCATACTGTTTTCACTAAATTTTATTTAATAATTATTTTTATTATGCAAAAAGTATTTTTGTCAAAGTCCTTAGAATTCAAGAGCGCTTTCGATAAATACTTTATGCAAAATTTGGCAAAGTAATTGGCTGTCTCTAGTGCTGTCTGCGCACGTGCAAGTGAAGGTTGCCTCAGGCTATGCAAATTCTTCTTTCTTTAAATTCGGGCCATAAAACATTTGGTAGCGAAGTTTGTTACAAAATTTGCTGAATTTTGTCCAAATAATTGTCGGGCTTGTGACAGTCAAATAAAAGACAGTAACCGTGACTTAGCCAACGTATACACCTGATTTGGCATCCTGTGATCACTTCCTGTTTCCTGCACACTGAAAAGAGCCATAAAATAACGCTGATTTGCAACGAATCGCTAAGAGAGCTCAAGGGCATAAGAAAAAGTGGATTTCAGAACTGCCAGCACAAATTGCATTATATCTGAGGGGGACTACCTTAAAGGCAACAAAATTTAAACTAAGAATCTGTTGTTTTACAAAAATTTTTTTACAAAAAAATATTTCAATCAAATTAAATTTTACACAATATTTTTTAACTATAAACGTGCCGATACTCTCCAAAAATTTTGCAAGAACTTTGAATTTTTTTTTTGAAAATTTTGAAAACGAATCAGCAAATTTAAAATCAAAAATTTTTGTGTAAACTTGAAATTGATAGTTATTATTTTTGAAAAAAAAATTAAAAATAATAAAAAGTTCAACTTAATGCTAGAGTTAATGTCGACGCCGTTGACGGCGCTTCAACGCCGAAAAAGTTGAAATAGATTGAACTTTTACGGCGTTGCAACACGTTGAGATTAACTGCTCTCATACGATTCAACTTTTTTTTTTGACATTTGACGCATAACGTACAAAGGATGAAAAAAATTCAGAAAATGGATTATGAAGAAAGTAATCAAGCGACAGAAGGCTTTAAAAGTGTGTTAACATCGGTTTGATGCACTTCTCGTTTTAAATTTCCTAATAAAATTTGTATAAATAAAAACTGTATAATAAGTGGTGACTAATGAAAATACACATGAGTACTGATGATGAAATTGTAGCGGCTTTCGAAAACCATTATTTTGCTCTATGGTGTAAATTGCATAGTTAAAATTGATATTGATGTTCCCTTGAGCTTAAAACATATTTACGAGCAACTACACTATTAATCAATCAATTTAAAATGCATCTTATTTTTTGAACAGACCTCGTATACCATAAACTGTGTGTCTGTAATTTTTTATTGCATAGCCCAGCCTTTTGGGAACTCCCTCTACTACAACTGAAACAAATTAAAAATGTTTAAATTACAATTACAACAATACATTATTTTGTTGTTGTTGTAAACAGGCCAGATAAAAATAATTTGCCTAAAACTATTCAACCATATTTATGTGGTTTTGCAGTAACGACCCCTGCGAAATAGCAACCGGCCACCAGCCACCAGCCACTGATGGGCAACTGCAATTGTACCCAGTGACGTATTAAATGATAAAAGCACGCATAGTCTGTGCAGAAAAAAAGTTTTATATTAAAAATGGTCGAATTAACCCTGAAATTAACAGAAATGTCAACAAAATTATTGTTGGGGTTAATATAATATATTTTGAGAAAACACACAAACAAATATGTGACGAATATTTGTATGTGCACTTTTATATTTATGTACTTGCATGTGTATGAGTATGTGTAACAGCACTAACATGCACATACTTAAAATGGCAAACAAGAGTTGGCTGCTATAATCTGGCTAAAATGAGTAGCAGCAGCAAAATAACAAAAAAAAAAAACATAAAACAAAATAAAATAAAATGAAATAAAAAATGACCAGACATGTATTAGACTAAAAGTAAAACCAATGAAATCCATAGTGAATTCAGCACGAGTCTAATGACTTCTAGCGCATATCTGCCGTAGATAATGCAGGTGGGCATTTGCGTGCGGAGTTTATTTTTAGTTTTAGACCAAAAATCTGTAGCACGGATATATATAGCTGATATTAGTGTTTTATGTCTCTACCAATCTATTTTTACATGAAGGCAATTAATAAAAGTTTTTTAATTTTTAAGGTTAAAAATTGTGTCTTAATTTAATATTTCATGTCAAATTCGATATGAACAAATTTTGTGTTAAATATATGTGAAATAGTATTTAGTAAGAATTTTGTTTAAAAAACTATTAAACTATTTTTAAAGTACGAGGGCTGTTGTATAAGTTCTCCACATTTTGCATTACAAAGCAATATCATTTATTTTTAGCCGTGATGCGAGGAACACAACTGCGACGAACGACGAATTTTTGGTCGCGAATATTCGTCGCCAAAAATAAAACACATGGGTTGTATATGAAAATGCACACAATCGTGGTGTTGGTCGAAATTCGTCATACTCAGCGAAAGTTGAAATGGATTTATTTCTAATTGTTTCGTCAGCGAACGACGAACAAAACAGTATCAGGTGGCCAGGTTTCATATACTCAAAGTGGTTTATTGTGGAAAAACATAGTTTGCTACCGTATTGTTGCATGTGGCACAAAAATTTTCAGTATATACTAAAAATGCATTCACCAATTCACAAAAATTTATCATTCGGACGACTTTTTATTAATTTTCAACACTTTTTATAATATATTCTGTCTTCCTATTTCCTACTTTGTCATATGGTCACCCCATCAGCTGTTAAATGAAAAGAATAATTTATTTACAGAAAAAATTTTCAAAAAATAATTACAAAAAGCAATTTGTTCTGGAAAAAATGGACACCACCGGGGTAATTATTGAATGTCTAAAGAATCTGGCATCAGAGGATTACAAAGATTTTTAACAAAATTTTACATTTTATTCTTATTATTTTAATTTATTCGTCGTTATTGTGTTTCCTACGACGAATTCATACAGCGAATTTTTACCCACGAATTCGTCGTACTGAACGAAATTCGTCGTTCGTCCCAGTTGTGTTCCATAAGTGCTCATTTTAATCCTGCGTAGGTTATAAGTAACTATCCTTTTCCGTTTTCTTTTCCAAAAAAGAATGCTACATTTTTGCACTTTTCAATGGAAAATGGTAACAGTGTGGAATTTGAAAATGGCGAATTTACTAAAAATGTATCTACCTTGCTTTCTAAATTTTTTTTGTTATTAAATTGTAGATTTTTAGGAAAAATATATGTATGTTTTTTTTTTGCAGACATGAACCGCTTAGAAAAATCACCTTTACTGGGCAATGGCTATAATCCCCCGCCTATTAATCACATGGCATTTATGCAAATGAATCACCATCCTGGTTCGGCTCTAATGTCGCCCGGTATGCCTCCACATGGTCTTCATGCTCGTCCCGACAGTCAAATGTTGAAGGCAGCTGCTCAAAGTGGCATGTCGGCCGCTAATATGGACGCCTTGGCCAGATCGGGAATATGGGAGAATTGTCGGGCAGCCTATGAAGATATTGTTAAACACTTGGAAAGGTGAGTTGCTAAAAAAACATTTTCTTCCTTATACATATTTTATGCTTGATAGAAAGAAATTGCTTAAAAAGGCTTTAAACACTATTGACGTGATGTTGACAAACAGTTACAGAATAAGGTGAATTATAAACATAATTTTATGTTATTTTTACAGACTTCGCGAAGAACGTACCGATGAACGCCAACAAATGAGTGGCGTTGTGGGTGGCGTTATTGGAGGTGAACCAAAGCCCCGTGATTTAAGTTCACGTAACTGTAAGTATGCTTTTTAAATAATTTTTATATTTAAAACACATGCGATTATATAAGAGAGAGAGAGAGAGAGAGATAGAGAGAGAGAGAGAGAGCTCCTCCATAAAAGGAAAGACTACGTGCACAAGCAAAGTAATTGTTGTTACTTAAACTTAAAGCTCTAAACACATAGACGACAGCAGACAGCAAGCAGCAATATGTCAAAAATAAAATCCATGTGTTTAAATGAAAACGATTATTTTGACGGCAGCACAGCAGCAGGACTGCACAACAGCATTTGCTGCTGCTGCCAACTTTGCCTATTTTCTATTTTGACCGGCAGCAATAAACAAATATAGAGTTGCCATTATTTATATAAATTGGAAAAATAAGAACAACAACGTTTTTTTAATATTAAACATAAAAGAACATTACAAATATACAATATAGAAATAAATGTATGCGTTTTTATAGTTTTCCGTGATATTATTATATTTTTTATCAACAACTTTAATTTTATTCATTATAAAATATATATGCGGCATCCCTGATTGATTTACACATCAGCTGATTATTATGCTGTTGCTGTCTTCAAAATAATTATGAAACTGACTTCAGAGCAGCATTTGAAGTCTGCTGTCGTCTAAGTGTTTAGAGCTTTAGATAATTTCTCAGAGATTATTTTCCAGTTATTTCTGGATTTTTATCCATTTCTCAGAAAATAAAAGTTATTTATTTATTTTTATGTATTTAAAGAAAATAAAAATTATTTCTTGATTTTCATCTATTATTCAGAAAATAAAACCAATATTTCGTTTTATAATTATTCCTTACATAATAAAAGTTATTTCTTGGTTTTTATTTGTTTTTAAGAAAATACAACTTATTTTTGGATTTTTATTTATTCCTCATAAGATAAAAGTTATTTCTTGATTTTTATATTTGCCTGGCCCACGATGTTACTCGATATCGTTTTCTCATATAAATATATTTGAAACAAAAACAAATTTCAAAATTTTGTTTTTGTTTTAAATATATTTATATGAGAAAACGATATAGAGTCACATCGCGGGCCAGGCAGTTTATTTCTCAAAAACGAATAAAAATCAAAAAATAATTATTTAGGCAAGTCATGAATTGCTTTCGGAATTGATATGATTCCGTAGTTACGATTCCGATCGGAATTCCGTTCGGTTTCATTAAACCGCAGAAAAATTTGAAACCACTTTTTATGTATTAAGTATGGCAACGCTATAACGAATTTTATTCTGTTTTGTGATTTTTGGTAGCGTTACGTGCTGCCACTAGGTTTTTTTTTTGGAAAAATTTACTAGAATAAGAGTACGGCAACACTAAATAAACAAATTCCGAATTTTCTTTTATCTTTGAGAAAGTATTTAGAAAAATGTAAATTTTTTTGTTAAATGTGAATCAAAGAAAATTTATTTTAGAGAAATAAACAAAGAAACAACATAATTTACAAATAAAAAGGTATCAGAGTACTTTTTACACCATGAAAATGCTTAAAATATCAACTCCACATAGACAATTTAAAGTGGTTTCATAACGAAAAAAAATTTTTCGGAATACTTTTTCCATAGAAGCAAAATGCGGAATCAATTCCACTTCCGAACGGAATTTATCTATGTGACATGGCTGATTATCTTCCAAAGAATAAATAAAAATCAAGAAAAAACTTATATTTTCTGAGGACGAAATAAAAATCGAAAAATCATTTTTATTTTCTGAGGATAAAATAGATATAAAAAAATAACTCTTATTTTCTGTAAAATAACTACAAATAAAAAAAATAACTTTTATTTTGTGAGGACTGAATAACTTTTATTTTCTAAGCGAAATAAAAAACTCAGCCAATATTGATTGAAATGTAATTTTTAAAATAAAACTTAAAACCTTCACGGTCTCTGATTTTAACTATTGTTTATTTATACTTAAGAAAAGACAATTTAGTAGTTTTATCTTATTTTTTTTATATCTTTAAGGTTCCCCCAATCGTCAAAGTCCTGTGTTAAATCTTTCCAAATCGGGCGGTAACACCGATCAGGGAAGCAATTGTGATGAACGTAGCGAACGTAGTGATATCCATTCACCGGCCCATTCGGTGCGTGACGACAGCATAGAAAGAACTAGTGGTCGCAGTGTTGGTGAAATGGGCGGCGGTAATGGCACGAATCTGGATGATGATGAGGATATTGAGAATTTAAGTGATGATAATGCATCCGATGTAGACGAGCGAATGGGAAAGGATGATGAAGGTGAGTCAGGATTTTTTTATACGAATTTATTTGTAATAAAAAAAAATTATTTGTAAAAAATATTTTTGATTCATAAAACAGACTTAACACTTTGTTTTTATAAAAAAAAATTAGTTTTGTTGAACTGTTATAAATGAAAATAAATTTTACTCAAGATAATCAAAAAACACAATATCTGGAAACCAGAGCTGTTTGCTTTTTTTAATTCACTTTCTGATCTTGTTGTTACAACTAATTTAAAAAGAATAGAATTTAAACTAAAATTTTGTCTCTCATTGGATTTCTTCTCATTTCAGATTTAAGTGATGCTGACCGTGACAACAATTCTCCCGCCTCACAACGTCATCAGCGTGTCCATAATATGCCTCATCACAACGCCTCACTTGTGGGTGCTGTAGATCGTGTTGCGGTGAATGTGTTAAGCGATCATGATCCCAATCATCCAGCTATGCAACATGGTTCTCCCTCGCACAGTGCAGCTGTAGTTGCTTTGCAACATCAACGTGCTTTAAATTATTCGACGCTAGCAGCGGCAGCAGCTGCTGCCAATGGCGGTCCGAACGGTCCCTCGCTGACCGTAGCCGCCAGTGGTGGTGCTCTAACACCAAACGAGGCATTATTGGCGGCAAGTGATGCCTCTACAGCGGCTGCTGCTCTAGCAGCTGGAGGTCTTACCTTAGGACCCTTGGCCATGGATCCGGGTGTGCCCTCTTCCACCGAAACCTTGCTAAGGAACATACAAAGTCTGCTTAAGGTGGCTGCCGATAATGCCCGGCAACAGGAACGGGCCATAACTTATGAAAAAGGTGAGTAAATGCCAGCAATTGAGGGTATTTGTTTCTGCCTTTTTTGGAAACTTTTTTTTCTCCAAAAATGCTCTTTGTTTTTTTTTTATTTATTTGTAACTTTCTCTTGTTTTTTTTTGTTTGTTTGTTTCATTTGTTGCTTTTAGCTGAATTAAAAATGGACGTTTTGCGCGAACGTGAATTTAAAGACTCATTAGAAAGGCAATTAGTCGATGAGCGGAAGTTAAGAGGTGAGTTCAAAAAGATTTTATTTGCATTTATTTAAGCACTTTTTTCGTCGAAAAAAAAGAAGCAAGTAGTGGAGAGGCAATAGACACGATTTAAAGATTATTTTATGTGATCAGACATTTAAATTAACTAAATGACCATAAAATAGTGGCCCAAAGGGTTTTTGTGTTTAAATATTTTAATAGATGGAAAAAGAGAGCAAAATGCAAAGAGAAAAATTAGCATTTAACGATTCTTGCTGGCATGACTTAAGCGGCAGTTCAATTTGCTGTTGAATATTATTAAAGAATAAGTTTCGGTTTGTTTTTTTTTTTTGGTTTAAGTAACATTTAAACAGTTAACCGTCAAATACTCTTCTGGCAGGCAAAAGTTAGTATTTTTGAATATCATTTGTTGCGTTTTCTGTGCTTAGATTGATGGATTGCATGCAGTCGCAACCACTAGTGCAGTAAATGAAGGCCGCTTTGTTCTTGTGAATAAATTTTTAATTGTTTTCTTATTAAACTTTTGAACAATTGCTCTGCAGCTTTTATTGAACTGCTTGTAGTTTCAATGCATCTGGTTTGGAGTAACTGTTCACTTGTAAAGCCACTATGACATTTTGTGGCATCACATTTATGCTGTCATTTAGAAAATTTGAAAGCAGTGCCTCAACATGTCAACCGTTGCCACTTGCACATACTATTGTGTTTGCTTGCGATGACACAAAATTCTGTTTTGTCGTCTTTAGTGAATTTTAGCACTGAGTTAACTCAAGAGACCTTTTATACTTTGGCTACTTATTAGAGTTCTCTTGGATGTGAGCAAGAACAAAAAAATAAATAAATAATATAAAATAATAATAATAAAAAGATCAGGATTTATAATAGATTCTCTTTATTTCAATTAGAAAAATTATTGGTTTTTAACAATAATTTGTAATAACAGATAAATATTTTTTAACTCAAAAATTAAAAAAAAAATTCATATAAAAAATTAAAAAAGATTAATTTATAATAAAATCAAAAAATCCCAAAAGCATGCCTGGTAAAAAAGAATCGGTATGATATCGTTATATCGGGTGGGCCTTCTACCGTTTTAAATTTGAACCACCAGCTATTGCGATTCATTCTATTCTGTCACAAAATTCTAGAGCGCTTGAGCAACATCGGGATTTATTGGAAATTTGTTTCCAAAGCAAAGACAATTGCCCGAAATGGCGTACAAAATAAAGTGTTTTTATTTTGGACCAGCACTCAGGGGATGACCCATATTTATGCAATGCGTTGCGCCGGATCTCAAAACGAGGAGATAGTACGGAGGGGACAAAATAGGAAAGATGGGAAAATAGACATTTTTTTGTAGCTATTTCAACCTCTTTTACTTCGCCGGTTAATTTTTGCTACAGGGCCGACGAAGGTCGTCAGAGTAGGGCCAACAGTGCCCGGTTTATTGGCAAAGTTCGGGAAACTGGTTTCATTGTTGGTGCGCCAAGACGTGCAACTGAATATATCGAAATTGTGATAATTAATAAAATATCGAAAATTCAAAGCTCTCGCCAACTTCTACAAAAAAAAAAAATCATTCTCAAAACCAACCTTGCCGGTCACAGAAGGGTTAAAGGCCTAACTAATGAAAAGTAGTTTTATGTTTATAAATAGTTTATTTCACAAATTTTATGTAGAAATTTGTCAAATAAGAAAGTTCCAATGAGGCCAACTGGCAAACCAGTGTTGTCAACATCGATAGTTGTTTATGCAGTTAAAAAAACAACCCTTCAGCATGATTGTGCAAGGCGAAGATGTTTTTTGTACCAGATTAAAGAAACACTAAAGCAGTTTTCTTTAATCTGTTACGAAAAACTACTGAGGCGTAAACGCCAACGCCTTACACAATCAGGGGGACTATTTTCAAATGAAGGTGCTTGATTTTAAAACAAAAAAATTTCATAATACCTCGAAAATAACGGAGGTTCCTTCCAAAATTAATTCTTGGCTGTACTTTTAAAACTGAAAATTTTGCTTTGCCAACGAATTTCGTTTGCCCGACTAAAATGTTTTTTGTTGTTGTCTGTTATGCAGTTTTATTTTAATACCTTCAACATTGTATGCCCTCTCTAATGAAGTGTTTATAATTCAAAATGACTCAAATAATGGCCCATAATGACACCTGATATCGTTGGGCACAACAAAAGCAAAACGATAAAGAAAACCATAAAGAATTGTTGGGTTTATTTGTTGCTCGCTGCAGTCTTTGTCCCTTCACTACTCGCAACGCAGTTGGGGCTAAAGGCCCGTGCTAGAGATTGACATTCAATACCTTTTTAATAAATGTACGGAATAAGTTGATGAGATCCTTTTTTTTTTATTGTCTCTGTTTCATTGATTAACTTTAGCTGTTGTTGTGTCTTTTTTTTTTTTTGTAAAATTTTATTCTTGAATTTTATTTGCATTTGAGACTCGTTTTTCAACAGAAATCATAATTCAAATAAATTTAATATCATTTGATTAGTTCATAACACTTGAATGATATTTTCTTAAGAAAGACAATAAAATTTTGAAAAAAAATAATTTTATATATTATGAAAAAAAAAATATATATACTAAAGACGGAAATTATTTGGTATTTGATTTAAATGTTAAATGAAACAAAAAATATGAAAGACCAAGTTAAATTTTATTAAATGAAATTCAAGAAGTTCGTCTTGGAAATGCAAAACTTGAAGTTAAATATAAGGAGTTGAGATAAATTGTTATAGATTTTTATATTCATGTGGCATCAGTAATTGACTTTTTCTGGAACGGTGCTGCTTTGGCCACAAAACTGTTTGAGTTATTTTTAAATAATTGCTAGATTTTAGTACTTATGACAGCATTTAAGGGATAGGAAATATGAAATATGACTGATGTCTGTAACGTAGTTTATTTTTCCAGCTGAGGTATGACGCAGTCGCTCCAGGTTCGTATCAAAGGTCTACTTCATTTGAAAATAAAAACACGAATATTTTAGGTGATGTATATATTCGGGAACAAAATGTTTATTGAAACGAAACTTAACTACTTAGATTATCTTAAAGCTATTGGGTTAGATTGATATTATCGGTGCTGCGGTGGTGTCACTGCTCTGGTGCTTATTCGGATAATATTCGTCCTCGGCTCGGACGGTATCGGTAATCGTTCGGGTTATTAATTAGTGAAGGCAAGAACTCAAGACTATTTGGGGCTTGACCTCGTCTACGGATTAGTACGATTACAATAGTATTCGGAGGCTTGTAATCGCCACTACTACGAACTCAAGAGTATTTGGAGGCTTGAGCTCGGCTACGGATTAGTACGATTACACGAGTATTCGGAGGCGTGTAATCGGCAAAACTACGAAGTCAAGAGTATTTGGAGGCTTGAGCTCGGCTACGGATTAGTACGATTACACGAGTATTCGAAGGCGTGTAATCGGCAAAACTACGAACTCAAGAGTATTTGGAGGCTTGAGCTCGGCTACGGATTAGTACGATTACACGAGTATTCGGAGGCGTGTAATCGGCAAAACTACGAACTCAAGAGTATTTGGAGGCTTGAGCTCGGCTACGGATTAGTACGATTACACGAGTATTCGGAGGCGTGTAATCGGCAAAACTACGAACTCGAGAGTATTTGGAGGCTTGAGCTCGGCTACGGATTAGCATGACTACAAGAGTATTCGGAGGCTTGTAATCGGCAAAACTACGAACTCAAGAGTATTCGGAGGGTTGAGCTCGGCTACGGATTAGTACGACTATCGGTAAAGCTCTCGGACGACATTATTTCCCGGCGCTGCCACAGTTTGTTGTGTCACTGAACAAAAAACTTCCATTATAAATGTGAACTTTTTTCATCGTCGCTATTGATTTCTCCTGTCAAATTATTTTCCATAGTTTCCATAGATGTTTTTCTCAAGCAAAAAAAAGAGAAATAAAATTCTCGCAATCAAATAAATAATCTTCGTTTTCTGTTTAGCTTTTTGTGCATGAGTGAGTTTGTGATAAGAACCTCTTGCATAGAAAATGACACACCTAAATGGCAAAAGCATTCGACTGAGGCAAATACACACGCACACATACACACATGCATGACCATGTGTGTATGCACTCGTATGACTGTGTTGCCCGTATTTGTTGAAGAATTCTTAAGAAAGGAATTTTTTTTTTGTAAAAAGAAATTATAGTTGTTGTTTTAATAGCAAACGAGCGCTATGAGATTTGTTTAGCCAAAGTTGATTTGTATTCTTTCATTTTGTGTTGTTTATGGGAAATGTGTTGTGGCATGCAAATGTTTGTGGTGGCAAATGCGAGTCTGCTTGTGTTTTATTCTTTTGGAAATTGTTATGAGTTTGCATGTGGGTTTGGGAAAATGCATGCAGATATGAGGCAGACATGTGCTTATTAAATGCAATTGCAAATTATTTATTTGAGACATTTCTCCACCCCAAAAGACGATTGGAATGAAATGATTTTGTTTAGATTTCTGTTGCCACAACAAATGTATGATCAATATTGATTATGTCTGTTTGAAAGAATTTTTATTTCATATATCAGAGGAGAATATCTGAACAGATCACTACTGAATGGCGTTCGGAAATTTATAAGATTTTAATACAAAATTTTATTTACACCAAACTTCTGTATTGCATTATCATTTCAAAATCTCATGCACATAAAAAGTACTCTTGTATCCATTTGCTGGCAACAATTAAAAATTTATTAATAAAATTGCAAAAAAAAAAAAATTTATCAAATATTTTTTCTTTTGTGAAACATGATCGATTGTGTTTGTGATCTAATGAAAAAAAGAAATATATGTAAAAAGTAACTCTCAGCTCTCCATTGCCTTGTTGGAAATATCATATTTCTTGCTGTATGAATACAAAACAAAAACATTAAAAAACTGATCAAACAAATAATTTCGTTTCTTTGATCGTTTCTACTACTCCACAGTTTTGTATCAAAAACGTTTTCGACGTGAGCGTAAAATGCGTATACGTTTTCAAACACAAATTGAGGGTGGCAAACGTAAATCACCAAATGCGGGTGGATTGAATGGCAGCAATATGTCCTCAAACACGGCCGGCAATAACAATAATAACAGCAGCAACAACAACAACAACAACAGTACTAACACAAACAGCAACAATAATAATAACAGCAGCAACAACAACAACAGCAACAACCACAATACATCATCATCAACAACTTCCAATAATAGTGTTAATGACGATGTCCGTTCAATAGATTCCACATCGTTGCACAGCAAACACAGTGGCAGCATTTCGGATTTAACAAAAAAATCAGAGCAAGGTAAGTTGTTGTTTTAATTTTTTAATTTTTATTCCAAAATATTGTTGTTTTTTTTTTTATCATAAAAAGTCATGTTAAAGTATTTATGCCAAGATTAAGTTTGAATGAAAATACTTTAATATAAAAGAAAAAGAAAAATTATAAAATAATACGCCACCTAATGCGTGTTTAACTTTTTATTTCTCTCTGTGTAACCTCCTTTTTAACCAACACAGCGTCCTCTGTTTCTGTTTCTTCTTCTTATACTTTCCCCTTAACCTCATAGATAATGATGGCAAGCAAAGCGAAAAGTCTGATAAATCATCAATGTCCTCAATAAATTCGCATCACTCGCAAACGTCACAGCAACTGCAGCAGCAGCAGCAACAACAACAACAGCAACTACATCTGCAGCAACATAACTTACACCCACCACCACAGACTGATGATCATCATGCATCTCATCATCATCTTCATGCATCACAGTCACAACGCCATCACGCTCAACGGCATCATTCCGAAAGTCCAAGTTTTAAGCGTGAGCCTCAATCGGATCATGAAAGTCGCAGTGCTGATGACAATCACACGTCGGCCCATCATCATGCTCATACACGTGCCCTCAGCGACAGCGGCTGTCATTCGTCTGCCGATCGTCTAAATGATCGTGATCATGATGATGAGCGCCGCTCCAGCGACAGAGAAAGTAATCGTCCTCCCTCGTCACAGGCTGAAAATAGTTTAGCTGTAGCAGCTGCAGCTGCGGCGGCAGCCGCTGCCAACGGCAAAGCCCAGTGGCAGTATTCGGGTATTGATCTTATGGCCACGGGGGCCTTTTGGCAAAATTATTCGGGTAAGTTTGGGATGATGGCACAGGGATATACTGATATAAAATTAAATAGTTTTCTGAATTATATTTTTTCTAAATTTTCGGCCTTTTGTTTTTGTAAAAGTTTTTATTTTAATAAATTTGAGGTTTCCAAAAAAGAATTCGAAGGTGTATTTACTTTGTCATTCCGGATGTAACGTAGCGAAATAAACCTGTAAGACCCCCATAAAGTATATGTATTCTTGATCAGTGACGAAATCTAGGAACGATCTAGCCATGCCCATCCGTCTGTTAGAATCACGATCCAAGCCAAATGAAAAGAGCCAAACCACTGAAATTTGTTATAGATAAATTTTGAAGGATACCACTAGTCAAGTAGAGGGGAAAAAGTTCCCCTAAGAAGAACTAAACAAAACTCTAAACAACAACATGATTTTTATATTAAATTGAATTAAGAATTATAGGCTAATTGTTCGAAATTTGTTTTAAAATCTCAGAAAGACATGATAAATATTCTAAGGCACAAAGGAAAGTCAACATCAGTTTCTGTTATTCAACTTACACAGCAGAGCAGAACAGCTGTTTTCGAAAGCCGCAACACTTTCATCGTCAGTGCTCGTGTGTATTGTGTTTGTCACCACTTATTAGGTGGCTTCGTTGAATGTGATAACAGTTCCAAGTTTTATTATGAAAAAGGATACGAGAACTGTATCAACCTGATGTTAACATGTTATTGTTTTAATACCCGTGTTACCGTTTTGATTAAAAGTTAAATTTTTAAACTTTTACGAGGAAGACAAGATGCTCTCTGATCTTCCCCTGACCTAGCCCCCACTCAACTTTTTTTTTTAATTAGGACCGTCACTCAGGAGATGACCCCTACTCATGCGTACATTGTGCTGGAACGAGGAAACTTGGTTGTGGGAAGGAATTGGAACAAAAAATTACTTGTTAAGTTTTTAAGCCAAAGGTAAGATGGCTACCCCACGGCCCTTTCCGGAGTGACCCTGTCAAAATAGAACTTGGCACAGAAATGTGTTAAAGGAACCTTAACGCAGCAGGTTAAACAGTTTTAAGAAAACAAAACAAAAAAAGTTGCATATTTATTTACTAAATATTTGTAGGGTATTTAAGATTCGACCTGGTCGAATATAACATTCTGACTTGTTATTAAATAATGAAGTTCTAATAATTTATTCTATTATATTTTCAATATTTCGATATCCTCTGGATATATTCTGCAATGGATTATTAAAACGTTTTTAAGGAAAATTAAAACTCAACTTGGAAATTATTTAGTGGGCCAAAAAAATTCTTATGCTAAAAATTCACCTTATTTTTTGAACAGGCCCCGTTTTAAATTAATTTTCCTAAATCGCAAAAGCTTATTTTCTTACAAAAGAAAAAATTAACTCATTCATTAACTTTTTTTTTTGTGTTTTATTTTCTTTTCTCTTTACAGAATCTTTGGCCCAAGAAATTGAATTGGAACGTAAAACACGTTCCGCTAATGCTGAACGCGATGTGAAAAGTCCTTTGGCTGAGAGACAAGCGGCGGCGGCCTACTATAAAAATTCGGTTCTGTTTGGCAGCGCTAATTAATTAAATTAAAAAGGTATTCAATTAAACAAGTTGTTGTAGTGAACAGCAAGAAGTACGACCGTTTAAGTTTATAATTCATGATCTCAAAGTGCAATTGTGGCGAGGAAAGTGAAATACAATGCAAATTAAAAAAAAAAAAAACAAATCCTTAAATTTAAGGTAGAACACAAAAACATCAAATAGAATTGTTTGCTTCAAATTAAACCAGAATCTTAGTAGGATGTTGAAAAAATTGCAAACACAAAAAAGAACTTTAAATATTTTCAGCTTTTTCGGATTTATTGGAAAATGGATGTGAAAAGTGTACATACAGACTTTTAAGTAATTTCTTTTTATTTTAAGCAACAAATTACAAATAAGTTAGAATTAATTTACTTTGCTGTTAGCAATTGATGTAAATAATATTTTATGCAAGACTTTGTTTTTTATGTTTTAAAAATGTATGCGTAAGTATTCAGACATCCACTCGAACACAAACAACAACATTTATTAATAATTATTCATATAGAATTTAGTCATAATATGAAACTTCCCTTATAGTGGCCTATTTTATAAATATATGGAAGAATGGAAAAGGTTACATTTTTAAATAATTATATTAATTTCCTTTTAGTAACACTTAATAATAATTAAAGCATACTTTAAGTATTTTTACCAATAGATTATCCACAGTAGAAGTAATTCACAAATAATATAAACAAAAGGTGTAGTTGTAAAGTTATAAAAGCATATATTTAGGTCTTATTAGTTTACAGTGTGTCACATAAGTGGTCGACTTTAAGGTTATTTAATTATCAAACGAAATGGTCATGGAAGCAGAAGTGTTTTCTCAAACGGCTGATGATTTTTAATCAATTGCTCTTATGAATTGAAAGATAATATGTATTCTCAAGTTCTCTAAACACGTAGCGCCATATGAAATGCAAATGGCCCTACATGATTTTTAAAAATTTTTATATATAAAGGGTGTTTTTTTATGAAGTTTTTTTTTATACGAATCACTCTGTTGTCTGACAGCTGTTTTGACAGTTTAAAGTGACGCCTCTACTCAGTATTGTTTGGCAAATCATCATGAACAGGTTAACTCCAGAACAACGCTTCCAAATAGTGGAAATTTATTTTCAAAAATGTTTATCCGCTTTTTTACCGTAAAAATTCTCTTCAGTGATGAGGCGCATTTTTGGTTAAATGGATATGTCAACAAGCAAAATTGCCATATTTGGAGCAAAGATAATCCACACGCCGTTCAAGAATTACCAATGCATCCCGATAAATGAACTGTTTGGTGTGGTCTATGGGCTGGTGGAATCATCGGTCCTTATTTCTTTAAAAATGAGGAAGGACGACGCGTTACCGTGAATGGAAATTGGTACAGAATCATGATCAATGAATTTTTGGTGCCAAAACTTCAAGATATGGATGTAAACGAAATCTGGTTTCAACAGGATGGTGCCACTTGTCATACTGCGGGCGAGACAATGGACTTATTGAAAGAACATTTCAACGACAACATTTTTTCGAGAAATGGACCGGTGAATTGACCTCCGCGTTCGTGTGATTTCACGCCACTCGATTATTTTTTGTGGGGATACCTGAAATCATTGGTTTACGTGGATAAACCAGCAACGATTGACGCTTTGGAAACGAGTATTCAACGTGTCATTGCTGAAATACGCCCTCAAATGCTTGAAAAGGTTGTCGAAAATTGGACCTCCAGAATGACCTCTGTGCAAAATAGTCGTGGTGGCCATATGCCCGAAATTATATTTAAATGTTAAATGACAAGAAATTATCTACCAAATAAAAAATTTTTTTTGGCCATTTCATAATTTGGCATGTGTTTTATTTAAATTTCAAATCAGCAAGCTCTTATAAAAACACCCTTTATTTCTTCTAATGGGTTCCACGATGACTCCCTTATGAAGACGACACCTCAAAAAGTAGCCCCTTGTACACAGAAAGTTTATTACCTTTTTTTTGATAGGAGCAGCTTTCAGGGAATGACCCTTATACATGCGATGCATTGAGCCGGAAATAGAAAGAAGGGGATAGTGTTGAAAGGACAGATTAAAAAAGATGAGAAGATCGATAATTTTTTGCAGCTATTTTTCAGTCATGAATATTATTTTCTGATTAAAAAAATCGACTTCATATTCATGACAGATGGCCTAGTTGCAATCTGAATTTTCGGCTTCTTGGTCTGGTGTTAACTATTTCAGTCAACAGCGCCTTCAAATCTGACTTAGACCGATATTATGGGTTATGCTATCTTTCAGGATCTCTGTCGGTTGTGGCTTAGTTGTCTACATCTGCGACTTAGAAAAGTGCCATAAGAAAAAGTCTAACGTGATCAAATCGTGAGGTCTGAGTCATATCACCTCCACGTGGAATGACCATGTCCTCAAATCGCTGGTGGAGAATATCCAACGTGGTATCATCTGTGTGGCACGTAGCACCGTTGATGTTCCTAAAAAAAAAAGTTGCTTACTATCGTCCATCACTTCACAGTGATGTCGTCGTTTCCATAGAAATGTGGTCCCAGGACCTGTCAGCCCAAAATCTATATCAAACAGTGACTTTTTCGCGATTCTTTGGATGATCAAGTAGATTAGCATTGTCCCAAATACGAAATTTTTTATTCATTTAGAAATGGGGCATATATCTGTGGAGGGGTTTTCTATGAAAATCTGGCGTCAGTTGCCAACTGCTCCGGAGCCCATTCAGCTAACACACCCGATCCAGGATCGTTCAGTTGCTAGGTCATTTGAATTTAGAACGGATTCAGACCCGAGTCATGACGCAAAATTCGCCAAGTTGTCCTCTGTTTCTTTTTTCTTTTTATCTTGGACCAGCACTCAAGGGATGAGCCCTATATATGCAATGCATTGCGCCGGAACTGAAAACGAGGAGATAGTATTGAGGGGACAGATTAGGAAAGATGAGAAGATAGACAGTTGTTTTTGTAGCTATTCCAACTCTTTACTTCGCCGGCTAATTTTTGCTACAGGGCCGACGAAATTGGGTGCTGTTACTCTGCTTTTAGTACATGATAGTGTCAGTCGCTGGCAATTATGTTCAGTGACCAGTGACTATGCCTTCATCATTGAAACAGGCTGGCAACAACTAACACAACCATGCGCCAAAAAATTGAACACAATATTCATAACTCAGCGCGGGCTCGAACTCAGGACGCTCCGCTTCATAGTCTCGTGTTCTACTACTTCAGCCAACAGCGACTTGAAATCGACTCCGATTCTCCTTTACACTCTCATGGACAGTGATTGTATTTCAGTTGTAAATAGTCCTGGCCGTTGCAGCGACCCAGAAATGGGCGAAGCGCCCGCTATGTTGCCCTAACAGAACACCCATTTTCATACAAAAAAAAAATTACTTATTTACAATTAATGTTGAACTCTATTTCCATTCAATGTGATTTGACAAAATAAGTTAAATAAATCAAAACCAATTTGACGGCTATAGCTTCAACAAAATGGCCGTCATTAACGGCTCTTTTCATAATGTACGACTAAAAATTAACGTGGGAATTAACGTCAAGTTTGGCATACAAAAGCTGTCGTTATAGTAAGTGTTAAGTCTTAATCAGGCATTGTGAAAATGGCCGTAAATGCCAAAATTTTAAAGTCCCTGTTAAAGGATTCTTTTGTAAGCAGCTACGATCTTCTTGAAGGCACTTAATTTCTCTCATACAAATTTTTGCTTTTCCCGGCAAAAATTACTCGTAAAAAATAAAAAATAAAAATTATTCAGGCCCCACTTGTTCAGAAATATCCTATAAATATTACTGTTTCGTTTTATGGTTAAAGTAACACTAAAGAAACTTATGTGAGACCCTGTAAAAAATTATTCATATAATAAAAAAGGTAACAAAACAAAGAAATTAAAATTAAACGCAAGCAAGCAATAATACTCGTGTCTAAAATTTACAAGGCGGGAGTAATAAATTTGTTTAGACTGGGTGCTAACAAAAGAGAACCATTTTAAATGAAATAAATTTCCAGCAAATTGTTCCATGCGTCTGTATATTTTAAAAAAAGTTTCTTGCAACGTTTTCCAGTTTCACATTTGAAATATAATTTCTAACGATGCTTTTGCAGGCCACGTTGGTGAATTATAAAAAAAAAATCTGAAACAAGTTCTGAGCAAAAAAAGTCTGGAATTTTTTTTTTTATATTTTATTTAAAATAAAAAGTTTCTTGATTTTTTTTGCAAAAACAAGTGCTTTTGTTCCATAAAAAAGTTGTGTTTTTCTCAAATGAAGTCACTTTTTTAAATAAATTTCTCTAAAAAGAAAACATTAATTTGACAAAAATATTTTTTTTCCTGAATAATCAACTTATTATATTTAGCAGCAAGTTTTTCAAAAAATTTTGCTGTGTCTTAAAGTGTTTCCTTTCTTTTTCAAAAATAAATATTTAAATGTTCCATCTAGTTTAATAATACTTTCCAGCAACGGCCTAAATAAATTATTACCCCATAAATAAATCAAATAATCATGTGCAGGACTCAAATAAAAATATAAACAAAAATTTTAACATAAAAAAGAAATGAATAACAAAAATGTGAAAACATTATCAACTGATTAAAATATGCCAGCATCCAGTTAAAATAATTATTTAAATTTGATTTTTGTAAGCGAATAATAGAGCTAAACTAACAAAAGCATTAATAATTAGTATCTATGGCAAACATTTTACAACAAAATATCTATTTATAATGACAGAACAACAAATACTTTAAACTAATAAATTATTTATATATAATAACAAAAACAAACGTGCAGTTGTCAGTGCTTGCTATTTAAATCAACAAAACCAACAAAATTAAATTAAAAGAAGGAGAAAAATTAAATGATATAGTATAAATAAATTATTGATAATATTACGATTATTATTATAATTATTATTAAATTATTATATTATTATAACACAGAATATGATGATGTAACTGTCATATATTATTAATTATTATTAAACATAAAAATGCAAGAAACCAATAAAGAAAAAAATACAAATAAATTATTAATATAACAAATACATGATTCTTTATTAACTTTCTTTTGAAATTTGGAATTTTTTGGATCAAGCTGCTCAAGTACAGTCGGTAAGCAAAGGAAATATTTGGACTTTGTGCGAAATGGGCTTATTGCACGTCCATTAATATGAAATCATATTGAAGCTTGGGATCTAATTTCGAATTCGTAACCCTTAACACACATTAACTGAAGCTTCACATATTCTTCGCGGACAAAGTCATGGGTAAAAAGTATAATAAAATTAAAAACACCATTTTTTTCATTTTTTGTCATGACTTGCACTTTTTATGATGACTTGCACTTTTTATGAGGACTTGCACTTTTTATGATGACTTCCACTTTTTATGATGACTTGCACTTTTTATGATGACTTCCAATTTTTATGACGACTTGCACTTTTTATGATGACTTGCACTTTTTATAACGACTTGCACTTTTTATGATGACTTGCACTTTTTTTGATGACTTTCACTTTTTATAATGACTTGCACTTTTTATAATGACTTGCACTTTTTATGATGACTTGCACTTTTAATGATGACTTTCACTTTTTATGTTGACCTGCACTTTTTATGATGACTTGCAATTTTTATGATGACTTGCACTTTTTATAATGACTTGCACTTTTCATGATGACTTGCATTTTTTATGATGACTTGCACTTTTAATGATGACCTGCACTTTTAACTATGACTTGCACTTTTTGTGATGACTTGCACTTTTTATAATGACATGCATTTTATACGATGACTTGCATTTTTTACAAAGACTTGCACTTCTTTCCTTACTTATGTAATAAATATGAAATTAATTCTGTCTCTCTGTCTGTCTGTTACCTTTTCATGACCAAACCGCTAAACCGATTTTGATGACATTTGGCATAGAGATAGTTCAAGATGCAGGGAATAAGATAGATTTGGAAATGATCCTATTGAGTGGTCAAGGGTGGTCGAAAATTTGTATAGACGTATGAAACTATTAAACTAAGAACGTTTTAAACTTTGATCCAGAAAAAATACAACACAGCACTGATATAATATACACAATAGCCGAAATTTAAAATATTCTTAGCAGACAAAGTCGCGGGTAAAGGCTAGTAGAAAATAAATTGATAAAAAAACAAGTAAAAACGTTATATGCGACCGGGTCGAATCTTAAATACGCTCCAAATATTTACTAAGTGAATTTAAAATGTTTAACTTGGTGGGACAGAGTTCCTTTATATAAAATCGTACGTCAACGCCCACTAAAGGGGGCGGGGTCCAAAAATAGACAATATCATGTTTAGCACAGACGAACGTATGGGCATTGCCAGACCGTCTTAGACTTCATCACTAATCAAGAATATAGATATTTGCTTTATAGGGTCCAATTCTCTTTGGAGGGTATAAAAACTGTATTTTGGCGGGGTCGCTTTGGCAAGGGCTGTAGGGGAAACATTTCACTTTTGTCATAAAACTCTAAAAATAAATTCTTGGGATAATTATATACAAAATAAAATTTTTGTTTATTTTTATAAGGTCATTTACGTGGCAAAGGGGAGTGGGAGCTAGGGCAAAAATCGGCAGTCATAAAACTCTAAAAATATATGCATAGGATAATTGTATACAAAATATAATTTTTTTTGGCAGGGTCATATAGGGGGCAAAGGGGGAGGAGGGTGTAGGGCAGAAATCGGCAGTCATAAAACTCTAAAAATAAATGCTTGGGATAATTGTATACAAAATAAAAAAAAAAAATTTTTGGTAGGGGGTGGAGGGGATAGAGCAGAGTAGTACCAGGTTACGTCTCAGCTTCGTTATTAAAGCTTAAAAATTTCATTTTTAAGGAATGTAGGCTTAAGTAAAAGAATTTGTTAAATTTTTATGCTATTTTTGCATATAATAACGCCCAATAAAGTGGGCGGGGTCCAAAATTTTTTATATTTATTTTATGGCTCCAAGTTTAAGGCGTTGGACCATATTTGACACAAAAATATATCATTTGCTTAACAAAATAACCAAAAAACTTTAAAAATTATATTGTTTTTTCTGGGTTGGTTTTGTTCTTCTTAGGGGAACTTTTTTCCGTCTTGCCCGATTTAGCCCATCTCTGAACTCAACCTGCTCTAAGCTTCAACATATATTTACAGCAAATTTCAAGAGTCTAGCTCTTTTCGTTTGGACTGAACCGTGATTTCCACAGACGGACGGACATGCTCAGATCGTCTTAGATTTCATTACTGATCAAGAATATACATATATACTTTATGGGGTCTGAGATGGATATTTCGATGCGTTACAAACGGAATGACAAAGTGAATATACCCTCCAAATTCTTCTTTGGAGGGTATACAAATTACTAATAATTTGTATCACACTAAGCGGCTTTTTCTGACTCCATAAAATAATGTGGAATTAGTTCCTTTGCACTTTTTAAAAATGCCATACAGAAATTGAATTTATTTAACATCAACAACATGACTTGGATTTCATTGAAAAGACGTCTCAAAGGAAAAGAAGGAACAACTTTATATAAAAATCATTAGAAATGATTCAGATATAAACTATTTACGGATCACAAGTTCAGCGTGATATTAATTTCCTTGGAACCTCTTTCTTACTGGGTTGTAGTATGACATGGTGCAAAGTATTTTTTAAAAAGGCACACTTGACACTCTTCGTAGATTGTTGTAGTGATTGATAGTTTTTTTCAATAATTGTATAGGAAACTAACGCAACTTTTGCAGATTTTGGAAATTTTCTTCTGGACCTTTACTACAGGTTGACGAAGTAAAAGGTTCAAGTAGCTACAAAAAATCTTTTCATCTTTCTTCATCAGTCCTGTCTCCTCTCCTTTCTAGTTCCGGTGCAATGCACTGCGTACATAAGTATAGGGGTCATTCCCTGAGTGCTGGCAATACAAAAAAAAAAATTGTTATATAAAAAGTTCACTGTTGTGACTTGATTTACTTATTTTAGGACTTCCATTTCATTGTGCCTTTATCTTTATGTTTGTACTGATTTGTGTATATCATTTCCTTTCGTTTGCCTGAATTTTTGTGATTCTTCTAATTGTATCTTTTCTTTATTTAATTGTTTGATTTATAGAATGAAATGAACAGTTAGACACAATGCCTAGAATCCTAAGTTTGAGAAGATCGCTTTGCACAAGAAATGTTAACTTGAGAAAACAAATAACTGTGCAGAAAGAAATTTTATTAAATACCAGTTTGTCGTTTAAAATCTATAAAACCTTCAATCAGTTAAACGTCGTGAAAATTAACTAGAATTAAGAGTATAAACGTTTGAATGCATGTGAATGATGTATTTTTTTTGGGGTATTTATTAAATAAAAGGTATAATCTAATGCCGTTTGTCCTTAAAAAAAAGTGGCCCAAAATAATAAACATTTATATCGCACAACATACAATCAGACAAATATTTTTGTTTCGTCTTTTTTGTCAGTGAAGTTCTTAAAGGTTGTTTATTTGTTTGGTAACACCCTACAGTGCTTAGAGCGTCAGTTTGCTCCTCTAGGGCAACCTCAAATGTGCTTATTGGCAATAAGTTTTTTTTTCCTTAGGGAAATCTTAATTTTCCATGAAACAGTGACTTGAAAAATGCTTTGCCTTTCAGTTAAAGCCATTCATGTTATCAAATCATTTAGTATAGCGTCTTCAGTATTCGTTTTGTATAGCACACTTTGCGAGGCCATTTCAAAAACGACAATATAAAGAATTTGAAAATTAAAACAAGTTTAAGATCTTTCTTTTGGCGTTCTTTTTCATTTCAATTTTAAGCAAAACCAATAATAAACTTAAATCGATAATTGAGGTCAATTTTCGTGTGTGTGTGTGTGTGTGAGTATGTGTGAAATAACAAAATCAAAAAAATGCTTTATCTAATTTTTATTATTGTTGTGTCTGAAATCTGTTTTGATATGATTTCATGTTCAATCTGATGCTTAAATATTTTTGCGTTAAAACGTTTTGGGTACGTGATCGTTTAACTGTAAATTAAATATTTATATATATTTTTTCCCCCATTTCTTTGCCACAATAATCATGATCACACAATCCTTTTAATTTGATTGTGGGCCTTTTAGAAATCAAATCAAATTTTATAGACTTATAATTATTAGCAAATCTTGGCTTTGAAATCTTGGTGCCTTTGCAACATCTACTTTGCTAATTGAGGGTGTAGTGAGAGAGAATACATTTTTGAGACACATAAATCATTTTAAAAGCTTTAGATGGATTTGTTTCAATCTTAATGACTGGTCTTGTGGTTTCCAGTTAATTTGTGGCAAAACTCTGGGAAGATATATTTTTGCTGCACGACGAATTAAGATAAATTTTGCTGGTGCAAAATATTCGCCAGAAATGGAAATCAAATGAAGTGTTTTATTGAACAAATTCAATGTGACAGCTGTTATCTATTTAAAATATATAAATTAATAAATGTCGTTTTTGTAAAGTTTTTTTTTCTGCTTTTGGAAGAATTTCATGAGAATATTTAATTTTATTGACTCTTCTTATGAATTGACCACAGTTTGGTTGTCGCTAAGATCGTTCATCTAGGAATGGTTTCAGCAAAAGTACGAGGTTGGTGTCCAAACTAACTGATCTTTATTGTAGTCGAACTATATATTGTATTTTATTTCGGTTGGCTGTAGCAAATTTTAAGTAAAATATATTTTTGGCACTCCTCCTGAAATAAATTTCATATAAATTGTCAAAATCCCACACAGTCGTGCTTCTTTTTCTGACATCTACAAGATTTTGTTGGTGGCATTTTATTTTCTTTTTTAGGCATTGGACGGTTTAATGCTATAAAAAAGGACGAGGATGTGCTACGGAGTGTATTGAGGCAGTTTGTCTACAGCCTCTGCTTCTATGTAGTCAGTGAACGAAATAGTTTCCGCTACAGCATTCACGTGGAAGGGTAAATCCTTTTATTTATAAAAAACTATTTTTGTTCACTCCAGCATCTTCATTTTTGTACCAGTTTTGAATAACAAATCCAGCCCACTTGGGTGCCAGCAAGTGACACAAACAACGAAGGTCTTTAGCACTGTACACATTTGAAAATGTCCAATAACTTCTCGCTAACTTTTCATTATCATCATTGTGCCGCTCAATTGTGAGACCTGCCTCGCAACTGGAATCATTTCTTATCAAGCATAATTTACACAAATAAAACAGACGTCAGTTGAAGTTTTCTTTTACATAATTTTCCTCATATATTTTCCTTTCTTTTTTTTGCTGTTGTTGTTGTTGTTTAAAATTATGCGCTTGATATAAACTATTTTCTACAATTCAACACATTTGTTTGGCTCATTTTTTATTTTGGTGTAAACGAAAGAAAAATAAAAAAATTTTTTTAACTAAACATTGGCGTTACCAAGTTATAAATCAGCTACAATTTTAGCCATAGTTTAAGTGTTCTGTTTGCATGTGTATCAGTGTGTGTGCGTGTGTGTTTTTGGTTGTCTACACATACGGCTAGCGCAGAGCACATAGAGTCATTTAATAAATGTAATTGAGTCGCGCTTAAACGCGATCTTTTCCTACATTCACATGATCATAGAACATTTGTAATTTTAGCTCATGCTAGCAGACGACTCGTGGTTGTGGGTAAGCGAAGGGTTTTGCTTCGAATTTATTTTTTTGCAACTAAAATTAATTTTTTTTGCTTTCAAGCAGTTGCTTAAAAGAGTGATTTCTTTTTAATATTTTGTAATAAGTAATTGCGATCTTAAAGATTGTTTAAGATTTCACTTCTTCGCTTATTTACTGTAATATCCAGCATGTGTCTTAAGTCTTTTGTTTTATTGAAGAGTGTTGCAAGCATTTAAGCGATCCTTTAGTTGTTTTGCATTTCCATTGGAAAATATGGAAAAAATTTGTGTATTTGTAAATCACGAGATTTGATAATTTGAATTTTACTCACGTTTGAAATATTTTGCTGCTCTTAAATTTTATTTAACATTTACGTTTATTCTACACGTGATATGTGATTTTATTAAACTTCTGTATACCGTGCTTTCGTATAAAGCAGTAATTTTTTTAATGTTAATTTTTGCATATGAATAAATATCCCAATATATCATGCCGTGGACTACCTGGGAATTATGAGGGGCACTCTGTGAACGGTATCAATGACTGTAATCGGTAACAGCAAATAGGGGCGCAATAAAAGCTCCTCCTTCTTCTAACTAAATAAGTTGTTTGCTGAAAAGAGAAATTCTATAAGTTGTTTGCTGAAAACAGAAATTCTATATTCTAAATATTTGATACAGACGCGGATTTAACAGGAAGTTTCGGGAGTCAAAATTTTAAATGATGATGACTCAATACCAATTTTCTTATTTTTTATATTGGACCAGCACTCAGGGGATGACCCCTACATATGCAGTGCATTGCGCCGGAACTAGAAAGGAGGGGATAGTATGGGGGGGGGGGGTGGTAGGACAGATGCAGAAAGATGGGAGGATAGAACATTTTTAGAGGGTGCTGTTACTCTACTTTTTAGTGCATGACATTGTCTACACAAATAGAGAATATATTATTCAGTTTAGGAGGAATCGTATCTATTTTTCCTACTCTTGATTTTATTCAAAAATATTATGAAGATAAGAACTTTTTATTCAGACTCAAGTTCAAATCTGCTATCTGCTAATTTTTGTTTACCAATTTTGTATTAAATTCAAATTATTTGAGAATATTTTTATAACCTCCAAAAAAGAATTTGGAGGGTATATTCACCTTGTCATTCCGTTTGTAACGCATCGAAATATCCATCTCAGAAATATATATTCTTGATCAGTGATGAAATCTAAGACGATCTGAGCATGTCCGTCCGCCCGTCCGTCCGTCTGTGGAAATCACGATTCAGTCCAAACGAATAGAGCTAGACTCTTGAAATTTGGTATAAGTATATTTTGAAGCTTAGAGCAGGTTAAGTTCGGAGATGGGCAAAATCGGGCAAGGGGGAAAAAAGCTCTCCTAAGAAGAACTAAACTAACCCAGAAAAAACAACATAATTTTAAAGCTTTTTGGTTATTTTGTTAAGCAAATGATATAGATTTATATCAAATACGGTCCAACGCCTTAAACTGGAGCCATAAAATAAAAAAAATTATTTTTGGACTCCGCCCACTTTAGTGGGCGTTATTATATGCAAAAATAGCATAAAAATTTAACAAATTGTTTTACTTAAGCCTACAATCCTTAAAAATAAATTTTTTAAGCTTTAATGACGAAGCTGAGACGATACCTGGTACTCCTCTGACCTACCTCCTCCTCCCCCTTCACCCCCTAAATGACCCTACCAAAAAAAAAATTTTTTTTTATTTCGTTTATAACCATTCCAAGCATTTATTTTTAGAGTTTTATGACTGCCTGTTTCTGCCCTACCCCCTTCCCCCTTGTTCCCAGTAAATGACCCTATAAAAAAATAAAAAATTTTTTTTTGTGTATAATTATCCCAAGCATTTATTTTTAGAGTTTTATGACAAAGGTGAAATGTTTCCCCCACAGCCCTTGCCAGAGCGACCCCGCCAAAATACCCGACCCGGTCGAATATAACGTTTTAACTTGTTATAATTATAAAACTAACAGAACGGATCAGTATTGATTTCGGCGCCGCTACGCCATCCCATCAGCGTTCCCTGTTAAACTTTTCCCGCTTTCCGTGGAGTACTAGTCACTAGAACTCGTAATAAAATTTTATGAATTTACTATGAATTCATAAAAAAGAATTTGCAGATTGCGGACTTGAACTTGGGTCTGAATAAAAAATTTGTTTCTTAATGGTATTTAAATTTATTCAGTGGGACAGATCCATTTAACATAAATTTATTAATCAAACTTTAAGCTTCCCACGTCCGTAAATCTACTTAAACATTTTAGTCTTTCAAAAGGATGCTGTGCTCAGGGTATAGCAAAAATAATACGGATCGCGTGTGGGAATGTTTCGAAGCTTAAAGCGGCAGCAACAACAGCACCGACTCAAAAGCTAAGGAAAGAAGTAAAAATTAACAAAAGAAAATCTTGGTCGACAAAAAAAAAACAATGTTTTAAGCATGTTGCAATTTTATTGTGTGCCATCTCAAGTGATCCTTATGCCTCTTAAATATTGTTGTTGTGTTTGCTGCATTTAGTTTTGTTGTCTTTGTTGAATGTACGTTTGTTTTATTTAAAAGCCCAATTGCTGCTTGTCGCGGTTTTGATATTTCTTTTCTTTTTGTCGTTTCACTTTGTTTTAGTTGTTTACTTAATTTTTTCTTTTTTGTTTTAAGTTGTTGTGGCATAAATGTTTAATGTTTTTGTTGTTAAAATGTTTATTCCTTTAAGTATTAATATGTGGCACTTTGCCTGCTGTCGCCACTTTAGTTTTTTTTCCGTTCGCTGTTGTCGTTGTAGTGTTTTATGTTGCAGTTCAATCGATCGACAAGTATTGAGGTAGTTGTTGTTGTTGTTGTCGTTGGTGTTTTTGTGTGCTTTATGCAGATCGCATTTAACGATATTATTCAATGTGCTTTTGATACTCTTAATGAAAGTAACACATGCCGCTTAAAATGATAGATTTCTTTCTGAATGCAGAGGAAAAATACAAAATTTTCACTGCAGTGATATTTCGGTTTTGCTTTAAATTATTTGGAGTTTAATAAAATAAAATCAACGCCTCAGGCTAGAATTAAATTTTTTTGAAGATGTTAAATTTCTTTCTGCTAGAAATTAAGAGAAATGATTTTACAAAAAGTGTTTTAAATTGGAAAGTAATTTTGATAGATCGTATGGGGATGGAAAAAGCACCAGCAGAGGTATTAGTCCTAGGGAGTTGTAAAGGGGAGTTGTTAGTGGTAGCGAGTTTGATATCTCTTGTGTCTTGCACTTTATCAGGCAGTAAACCTTAAACGGATGATATTAAATCAACTGCTTGAAGATCTGGTGGTGGTGCTAAATAATCCGGAAGTGATCAGATTTTTTTTTTTACTTGCACCATCACTCAGGTACATCTTCAGTACATCCTACTGAGGTACTGCATTGTGCTGGATGTACGAAAGAAGGTGATGGTGTTGAGAGTGCAGTTGAAGAAAGATGAGAAAGTAGAGAATACAGCAAGAGAAAGTGTACTACAAATTAGTGCTAGAACGCACTTTAAACCTCAATAGGAATACCTCTGTTAATGAGGTATCAACGATATGAACTGAGGAGGATCGAAGTCCTCACTTGCACTAGCTTATGATGCATTTAAATAGTATCATAATCTTATACTGGTTGTATTTTAAACCCTTGAATAGTAGGAGGGAGAAGACAACTTGTATGCAGTATTTTTTTATAAGTAGGACCTGACTTCAGGTGATGACTCCTACATATGGAGTCATCCCCTGAGGGCACCGGAACTAGAAGCGAGGGGACAGTAATGAGAAAATAAAGAAAGATGTCAAGATAGAGAATAGATTTTACCAGTTTTAAACTTTTTACTTCACCGACTAATTTCTTGCTACAAGGCCATCGAAGGAGTGTGCTGTTCCTCTGTTCTTTAGGACATTATAGTGTAAGTCACTGCCAGTAATATTCACTAATTAGTGCAATGCCTTCATTGTCTCTAAAACAGGCCGACAACAACAATCATAACCATTCACTAATGCCGATCAGAAGAATTCAACACTGTATTCATAACTGAGCGCGGAGTCGAACTTTGGATATGCGCCTTCTTAGTCTTGTGATAACTACTTTAGCCATAAAAACCCTCAGAGCCGTATGGTGCTCAAGGAGACTATAGGCATGAAAGAGTTTCTTAGGTGTAACCAAAAGGCCATAGTCTGGTGGACTGTATGAACTATAGGTCATGGAAACTTCAGGTATCATCGGACTAAAATGAAAGTCATGGTAGATGTTATTTGTGGACTATAGATTAAAGAAGTTGTTGCATTAAACACATTCTACTACACTAACAGAACACATGTCTTCATTATATGTATATGAAACGTAGCACGGACAACAACCTGTTGTTTAGCCGTGAACACAATCATTCTCATATAAACACATGTATTCTGTTTCTTTAGGCGTGTAGTCAGTCGGTCTGCTGTGTTTAACGCATACGATAGCAGCTCATATCGAATGTGAGTTTTCATCTTCGGTTAGTGTTAGGCAGGGAGCCAGTGGCCAACACTTGATGGTTGTGGAAGATATGGGGGCAACTTTACTAAGACAACTGCTAGAGATAATTAAGGATATTGTGAGGAGAATAGCATTCGTTAATTAGCAGGCGACTTATAGATATCACAAAATGCTAGAATAAACGTCAATGTTGGTGCATGTCTCGGCTAATGGTGCGGCTAATGGTGGGCTATATAAAGAACAACTAAGAAGTTTCAGGAGGTTGAAAGGCGATCCTTTACACCGCGTTACAAAAACGAACTTTTTTTTCTGTCCTATGAACCAAATATACTTTTTCGGAAAGGGAAGAAAAAATAAAAATACACGTGTAACGGCGATTTTCATGTACACGTCAGATTTTTTTTTTTGTATAAAATATAAAGCTCATAGTGTCCGTCTGTCTGACTGTGTGAAAGACTTTGGATAAGTCTTTAGCTCTTTTTCCGCGAAATGGGCACATTAATGTCGCTAAAGATCTATTTCCTTCAAAATCATTTAGATTTTTTCCCTGATGGTTTAGGAGGTTGTAGCGATGAGTATGGCGAAAGGTCGCTTGCGGCTATTGAAAAGCGCTTTAAAGGACAAGACATTACGCATATGCTTGGCGCATACTGTTGGTCTATTTGTCGCGATGCCGACACAAATGCTTACAAACGCAAGAATAAAAGGCCGAAGTTTCTTCAAAAGCATTAAAATTTTTAATGTACCATTTTTCAATGTTAATATAACAAAATTAATAAAAAAAATTAGGTTTTTTAAAGAACTGAAACCGTTAAAAAAGCGATAACCAATTTTTCCAAAAAAATCCAGGAAAATCTGAGAATTGATAAAAATCTATTTTTTAAAAAATTTGATGTGATACAGACATTTCTACGAGTCTGCCTGCAAAAAGGGTTAAAAACTTATCCAAAGCCTTTCACACAGTCCGACAGACGGACACTACGAGCTTTATATTTTATACAAAAAAAATCTGACGTGTACATGAAAATCGCCGATACACGTGTATTTTTATTTTTTCTCAACCCTTTCCGAAAAAGTATATTTGGTTCATAGGACAGAATGTGTGTAACGCGGTGTTATAGTTGTCTTCTACGCTGACAATGTTCATACGGATACAGAGGACACTATTATCGTACTGTAAAACATTATGGAGTGAAATGAGATTTTATATCGCTTTGCTAAAACAAACTGGTAAAGGGTGGATCTTTTAAAAACGATCATATACAGATCTTTTTAATACCCTTACGCGATCATAATATTTTTGTCTAATCAAAATCTCTATATATTTGCTTAGCAACTGTTTAAACTGAGTGCATAAAAATTTTAGCCGAAGTAGAAAATATAATTATTTTTTTTTGCAAACTCATAAGAAACTTTTCAGTTACAACAAAACACTATCGATAATTCCTCTAACTCCCACGTATTTTATAAAAAAGTTTCCAAGTGTTTATTCTATACACAAAATTTATACAATTTCAACCATAATTTCTTTAAAAATTAACCTCTAATCAACCCATGTGAAATTCAATTACAAATAAACTGCAATAAATAGAAAAAAAGAAAAAAAAACTTGAAACCAAAACTAATTTATTAACAGTTGGAGCAGGAATAACAAACAACATGTTGTACAGATTGAACAAATTGCATTTATAATCAATAGACATTTACAAAAATCACACAGGTACACATACACACACACACACACACACGCACATACACATATAGTCAATTACAAGAAAAACTACCAAAAAATTAACTCAGCAAGATTCTGGAAACTAATGGTGGCTGGCACGCAATATCAAGGCCAACAGGTAACATCCAAACACCAGCCCGCCACAAACTCAATTACAAAACTACAGAATTGAAGTAGGAAATAAATGGAGGAAAACAAATATTCCTCAGTCAGCGACGGCAGCTGTAGAAAATGGAAAAGCAGAAATTACAAATGAATAAAAATTACAGCAATAGCAACAATGATTTTTGTAAAAATTAATTTCATAACGATGATTTTTGTGACACGCCCCACCACGTTCAACTGATCATTCGTTTTGCGTTTTTTTGCTGCAACGTTTTTGTTTTTTATTTACAATTGAACAGTCCAAGTGTTTTTTTTTTCGTGCTTAAATGCTGTAAAATAGATTGAAACAGCCGTGCTGGCATTTGAATGAAAGTGATAGCTTTTGTACACTACAGTTGGGCTATTTCAGCAAAATATTACACATGTTTGCAGAGCTGGGTTTTAAAAATAATATATAAAAATTATTTTCTGTTAATTATGATATATCCATACATATTACGTTCGAGGTTTTTTTAAAAGATTATTTTATGTATTAAAATCCAATATTTCGTTAACATTTTGTTGACATCGTCAGGCATAAGAAACATTTTTTATTACTTTTTACTGACGATGTTGGCAAATTGTTAACGAAATCTTGCATTTTAGTAAATTAAATTATTTAAAAATTTACAAAAAGGTCTAGGGCTTAATGAATATAAAATACATAACAAATTAAAAAAAAAATATGTAAAAAAAAGCTTGTCATTCTGTGTGTAATTTCCACAATATTAATATGCGACCCCATAAAGATTTTCCCCCTTATTCATAAAAATTATGAAAGGCTTATAAGAGTGTAATAGAGCAAATTTCATATGAAATTTTGTTTTATTACGCTGTTATTAGGCTCTCATAATTTTTATGAATAAGGGTGTTTTTTATATTTTGGGCGATCGAATGATCGATGTACGTCTGTCTTTAAGTGAAACCGGTTTTCCCAAGAAAAGTTAGAGACTTCATTCTTGAATTGATCTGTAGGAAATAATCCTCTTGAAAATTTACATTAAAAATAAACGGTTGCAGAGCTGTACAATTTGAATGGAATGTAAAAGTACCAAGTAAATTTTGTATTTTTGTTAATTAAATCCATTTTATAAAGAGGAATTACATTGATATTGTGAACTAAACAAAATCAAAAAAAAAACCATTCCAGGGCTGGAAAAGTGAAACTGTTTTTGGTACTTAAAACAAATATTTTCTTTTTCTTTATATATTAAAAATTTATATGAAAATCATTGTTTTCTTAATCTTGGACCAGCACTCAGGGGATGACCCCTATAAATGCAATGCATTGCGCCGGAACTGAAAACGAGGGTATAGTATTGAGGGGACAGATTAGGAAAGATGAGAAGATATACAGTTGTTTTTGTAGCTATTTCAACCTTTTACTTTTGCCGGCTAATTTTTGCTACAGGGTCGACGAAGGTGGGTGCTGTTACTCTGCTTTTTAGTACATGATAGTGTCAGTCGCTGCCAATTATGTTCAGTGATCAGTGACTATGCCTTCATCATTGAAACAGGTTGACAACAACTAACATAACCACACACTAATGCTGATCAGAAGAATTCAACACAATATTTCATGACTCAGCGAGGGCTCGAACTCACGACGCTCCGCTTCATAGTCTCGTGTTCTACTACTTCAGCCACCAGCACCCACATCAGCATGCGGTAAGTAAGAAAAGCCAAAAACACAGGTTCAGGGGTGGAAAATTTAAACATTTTTGGGATATTAAAGCAACTAAATGAAAGTAAAGGCCGAGACACATAGAATCCGTCATACGTTATACGTCGCCTTTTTCAACTGACATGAACGTACTGACGGAAAAGGCTGGCACAATGAGTACTTTGTTGACGGATATTAAATCAATTGTATGTCCTCCATTTTATTTATTTATGTTAAATTTATATATTTTATAAAATTTTTCCTGAAGACACAATACAAAAAATTGATTAGAACAATTTGAAAAGCTCATCGATTTCTGTCAAGGTATTCAACGTACGTCAAAAGTTAAAAGTTGGCCAACTTTCGTACTTTGCTTGGACGCATAAGTACTGAATGTGGCAACTCACATAAGAAAGCATGTATTTCAACTCAGCTGTCAGTTGAAAAAGGCGACGTATAACGTATGACACATTTTCTATGTGTCTCGGCCTTAGTTATTTTCTTTGGCAAAGGAACATATTTTATATCTTAAAATGAAATAAATTAGTGTTCGCAATTAAAAAGGTGAAGAATGCATACTTTTTTATATACTCCCGATGTACATTGGGATAATATTTCGAATATTATATAGTCTTGATAACAAAAAAAAAAAAAAAAAAAAAAAAAGAAGTAAAATATCGTGTTTTTTTTAAAGGGCCTTAGTTTTAGTTAAGTTTAAAAAAAAAGTTTAATGATGTAGGGTATTTTGTGTCTATTATAGCGGAGCCGTTTCGATTTTGCTAATTAGAAATTAGTTAAGTTTCCCATCATTGCTGACCACGTATAAGTGTGGTTCGGCTTAAGTATTTTAATGTTCTGGCATTTGTGGGAGCTGTTGGCTGAAGTAGTAGAACATGAGACTATGAAGCGGAGGGTCTTGAGTTCGAGCCCCCGCTGAGTCATGAAATATTGTGTTGGATTTCTTCTGATCAGCATTAGTGCGTGGTTGTTTTAGTTGTTGCCAGCCTGTTTCAATGATGAAGGCATAGTCACTGGTCACTGAACATAATTGGCAGCGACTGACACTATCATGCACTAAAAGCAGAGTGACAGCTACAAAAAAACTGTCTATCTTCTCATCTTTCCTAGTCTGTCCCCTCAATACTATCCCCTCGTTTTCAGTTCCAGCGCAATGCATTGCATATATAGGAGTCACCCTGAGTGCTGGTCCAAGATTAAAAAAAAAAATTTCTTTGATTCATATGTGGCTTCTCCGAGAAAAGGGACCTAGTATGTGAAAATGAAGTTTTGAGAAAAACTCATTTAAGATCTCATAACGCATTATCACTTTTAACACACCTTCAGTTGGGAGATGCGATTTGGTATGGTTAGTTATGATTGGGTGCCGACTTTGGTGACGTCATTCCTATGTGGTGACGTATTTTTTTTTGCTATTAGTGTGACAATACCTTGGCTATTTTTGCTGCTCTGTACACATTGTAAAAATAACTATAACAAAGGAAAATAAAGTAACGCTTCAGTTTTGTGCCAATTGTTCGTTTGTACGTTTTTATTGGATAAATAAATTTTTATCAGAAATCTAACTGATTTCATCTTATTCTACACCCTTTTATGTACCAGAAACCACTCTTAAGTCCAAACCCGTTTTTTAACACACTAGGAGGAGGTCCCATATACCAAATAATCGGCTGCAGTTTCAACACAATATCATAAACAAATAACAGCAGTTGCTAGTATTTTAGATAAGCGTGCAGCCTTTTTGAGGAATTTTAATACCAAATTTTCATGGGATTGCATTATTGCCGTTCTTTGGGCTTAACAACGGATCAATGATGATCTGCGAGTGCAACCTAAAACAAAGTTAAAAGGCTAAATAGAGTAAGTGCGGGTAATATGGTATACGTATTTGTTTTTTGATTACCAAATTTTTATTTTTTGTTCGATTAAACTATGATTTAACCATCCACATGCTACAATTGTTGTGCATCCAGGAATATATTTGAGAAAAACACTAAATCCACAATTTCAGAGATACTTGAGAAATAGTTCAAATCCCATTAAAGACCATTTTAAAAAATGTGCTGGTAATGTGGTACACCATATGCTGGTAAAGTGGTGTAGTGTACCAAAAGTTGTGTGGGGTACACCAAATGTTTTTGAATCCAAAAGAATAACCTTTTCACTATCTCGGACAGCCTGTATAGCTTTTTTCATATTTTCTGCTGCTCATTTTCTTATTTCACCTGTTTTCGGCATTCTGATTTTTTTAGAAGGTAACCAAATTATGTGACTCAAAGTATACCATAATAGCTGCACATGTGTTTACTGTAGATATTTTTATATATTTAAAAATAACGGCCACATATATAGAGAAATTGCGTACATTATTTTTTTTTTTTTTTTTTTTTTTTTAGGAGTAGGACCAGCACTCAGGAGATGTCCCCTATATATGCAATGCATTGCGCTGGAACTAAAAACGAGGGGATAGTATTAAGAGGACAGATTAGGAAAGATGAGAAGATAGACAGTTTTTTTTTGTAGCTATTTCAACCTTTTACTTCGCCGGCTAATTTTTGCTACAGGGCCGACGAAGGTGGGTGCTGTTACTCTGCTTTTAGTACATGACAGTGTCAGTCGCGGCCAATTATGTTCAGTGATCAGTACTATGCCTTCATCACTGAAAACAGGCTGGCAACAACTAACACAACCACGCACTAATGCTGATCAGAAGAAATTCAACACAATATTTCATGACTCAGCTGGGGCTCGAACTCAGGACTCTCCGCTTCATAGTCTCGTGTTCTACTACTTCAGCCAACAGCACCAATTATTTTAATCTTTCACTTAAAAACTTTAATATACGCCTTTAAAACAAAAACTTATTTTTTAACTCCAACCGAAAAAAAGTCGACCGCGTGCAAAATCTAATTTTTTTAACTGATTCCAAGAATGGCTACCAAATATAAAACAGATCCTTGCTCTCTTAATTCTCTGAGAGCTACAAAGAGCCTGAGCCTACAAGAGAGCCTGTTTCCGTTATTCTTATATTGTCAGTTTAAGAAAAAAAGCTACTATACCACATTACCAGCCTATACCATATACCCGTACTTACTCTAATATATAATATTAAAATAATTTATTTAGTCATATGTAAAATAAATAAAACTCTCGTGTTATGGAAGAACCAAATACGCGTTCAGTTTCCTATAAAATCCTGTATTAAAATCCTTATGTGATGCTGTAGAGTACAAAACAGTTTCGCTTATGCTCTCTCTCTCCCACCTTTCGAGTCCAGTGTACAGTTAAACATTAATTGAAAGTTTTATTCCAGCCAATTTGTGATTGTTCAAATATTTGTTTGCAAAGAAAAAGTCTAAAATCGAGGAATAGTAGATGCAGGTGAGTGAGCAACATTTTAAATAAAGATTAAGTAGTAGGTTGGCTGGCTGCCTGGCCAATACATCGATCGATAGATCGATAGTTGAGATGCACATACAGCGTGGAAATTAACTAGCCAGCAGTGGCATTAAAGTCAATCGCATTGCCGTACAATTGTTGGGGCAATCAGAAAAATAAATCTGTTGTCTTTTATTTTTCAAATTGCGATTAATTCTTTAATATTTTTTATTTGGAATTATCGTTGATTTTAATTGTAATTGTTCAAACAAACCACTGAAAATATTGCTTTAGTCCTGCTTGCCAGCACGGATTAGGGAAACGGAATTTGTACGAGTAATTGAGTTTTGCCCCAGACATCGATGTAGCTGTTACTTTTGCCAGAATTTCTTACAACGAATTTATAGTTGATTATTTTTCATAGAACTCAGTGGGAGTGTTTTTAGTTAAAATACGAATTGCTTAAAAGATGAGGAACAAGAAGAGTAGCCTGCATACTTTGAAAATAATCAAAATAAATAGTTGCCAACAACAGAAACACAAAAAGTCGGTAGTCAATGAAACAGGAAAGCAGTAGCCGCATTGATTTTATACTCGGGGTATTTATGACAGGTGCCGGATAAACTATAAAGTTGAATAAACTTTTTTATAGCCAAACATAAGGCGTTTTGTATGTTTGTGTGCGTTGTGATCGTTAAGAGAAAAAGATCTTTACATTTGCTGTAGATTTTGAAATAAAAACGAAAAATGAGGCAACAAAATGTTGTCTTCCAAATGTACAATAGAATACCGCAAATGCCACTAAATGTGGTTGCTATAGGCTGCATAAGTAGCCGTGCACACACACACACACACACAGTCATACATCCATGTGTACATACACAATACGTTTACGTTTATAAATTTTTTTGTTTTGAAGTTGTTACAAATCTTTAACGTTTTTTGCCAGGTTTTATAATCTATTTGTTCTTAAATGCTTTTTTTTTGTGTTTCTGCTTTGTTATTTAGTTTTTTTTTAATTTTTAATAGAGTTTTCCAGCCGATACGAAAAATTTTCAATGATGGGATTTTCTTTAGTTTAAATATTGTATCGATTTTCCGAGAAACTTAAGAACTTTGACATTCGATAACGACTATTTTGGTGATTCTACAGCAGTCAAATAGGTGAAGAGATGCAGCATTCAACAACTCGTGTAAATAATAAAATTATTTTATCAAAATGAATTTTCTTTACGTGCAACGTACCGTCTACCGAATTTGTTATCGAAATATCATCTTCAAGGATCAGAATCATTTCTGGATGAATGGTTGTGTCAACAAATGTAATTGTTAAATTTGGCACCCAATGGACATGAAATCCTCTAACTTCGAATATATCCTGAAAATTTCACTGGTTTGGTGCTTTGTGAGAAGTTCTGGGTGATTCTCAGGAACCTCCACTTCGTCTTGAGAGGGGTGTGTAGGGTATAGTCCTCTGGGCATCACAATGGGCCTTTCGATGGCCTCCGAGTGTTTTTCTCGCTTTACTGCGGGCAGCCCTTTTATCCTAACCTAACCTAATATTTTCAGATAATAATTTTACCGGATTTACTTCGCTGATGTTTTGTTTTGTTCTAAAGATTCTGAGTCGTCTCGTTTTTCCACATCGGTGTGCGTTGATCTACTTAGTTCAGACATAAACCTTTGCATGAGTAGAGGTTTTCACGTTGTACGTTGTGCTTCACTAAATAGTTCAGACTCAATGATGTGAATCTCTTCCTACAGAGAGCGATATATATATTTTGTGATGTCTTGCCTACTAGTATCGTACAATTGGATCGATCTTGTTTGCTATTCACAAAATATTGCTGATGATTTGAAACTGAATTGGTTACCGCAAAAAAACACAATAGTGTATATTGAGGGCATCTTTAGTAACTTTCGTGTATTGACTTCCGAACTGTAGATTTCTTTAATAGATATTAGAAATGTAATTAAAAGAACATATTTTTCAATAATATTTTCAATTCTCGAATAATCCCCAAAATTTTATAATAATTTCCAATTTTTACTCATATGAAAATGTACGGGGAAAAGAAAAACTCTTATATATTAATATTGCTAATATACAAATTAAACTCAGTGAAAAATGTTCGTAATAAGTGATTACACAAATTGATCAGACTTATGGCCGTAATTCACTATCCCTCACAATCTGGCAAGTAAATGCAATCATTCAAAATTTTCTGAATAAATATATTGTTCATTAAGAAATAATATATTATTGGTAATGGACGATAGTGGGTTAATACTTGTGTCCTGATAAAGGACGAGGTGCAGCTCTTTTTTTGTGTTATTATTTATTAAATTAAATTTTTTTCTTCCAAGTACTTCTTGTTCCGAAAAGATACAAAATTTGTTTGTTAACATTGAAACTAAAATTAATTTTAGCCCTGATTTTCTTTTTCTGAGTGTACAATTGTCCATATTCGTCTATAGAAGTTAATACAATAATAATCATCATTATTATCAACATCCATCCTCATTGTTTTCTAATGCATTCAGCCAGAAATGTTTGTGTACGAGTACAAATCATGCACTCCCATATCATGTGTTGTGTGTTACATATTTTTTGTGGAGTGGAGTGGAGTTGCATTGAATTGAATTGAGCAGCTAGATTGGAGGGAATTGAATGGAATGGCATGATTGTAACTGGCATATCGTTTCCTATAGAATATTGTTTTGTTTTGTGTGCATTTTTTATTTTATTTTATTTTTTTATATGTATGAGTGAGTGTGTGTTTTTTTTGTGTGCAGATACAATAAACACTTATTTTGCAAATGTTGCTTTATGCGATTAAATAATGTTGCAATATGTTTGCAATTTATTATAAGTATTTTTAAATTTTTTTTTTCTTAGACACAAATCGTTTTTTTTGCGTTACTTGCATTCCATTTTTCTTAGGTTTTAAGCCAAAACAATAAAAATGCATTATATTAATTGTAACCGCAAATACGTTAAATAGTTTCTGATTTAAGTTTGATTGTTAAGAGATTTTTTTTCTTGAGTTGTGGCTTAACGAGCAAAAGTATTCCATAGAATTAATCGGTTGAGTGCAAACTTGTTTTGCTTAAGCAAAAAAGGGTTCTTTTGTGAGATTTTGTTTTTTATTAAGTCAGGATACAAATAATTTCGATAAATACACTTTTGTTTTGCAAAAGTGTATTTAAGCCAATTTGCTTCCTAACCTGGAACCTATAGACGAATATGGACAATTGTACACTCAGAAAAAGAAAATCAGGGCTAAAATTAATTTTAGTTTCAATGTTAGCAGACAAGTTTTGTATCTTTTCAGAACAAAAAGTACTTGGAAGAACAAAATTTAATTTAATAAATAATAACACAAAAAAAGAGCTGCACCTCGTCCTTTATCAGGATACAAGTATTAACCCACTATCGTCCATTACCAATAATATATAATATGTGGGTGCTGTTGGCTGAAGTAGTAGAACACGAGACTATGAAGCGGAGGGTCGTGAGTTCGAGCCCGCGCTGAGTCATGAAATATTGTGTTGAATTCTTCTGAACAGCATCACTGCGTGGTTGTGTTAGTTGTTGCCAGCCTGTTTCAATGATGAAGGCATAGGCACTGGTCACTGAACATAATTGGCAGCGACTGACACTATCATGTACTAAAAGCAGAGCAACAGCACCCACCTTCGTCGGCCCTGTAGTAAAAAAAGTAAAAGGTTGAAATAGCTACAAAAACAACTGTATATCTTCTCATCTTTCCTAATCTGTCCCCTCAATACTATCCCCTCGTTTTCAGTTCCGGCGCAATGCATTGCATATATAGGGGTCATCCCTGAGTGCTGGTCCAAGATAAAAAAAAAAAAAAATATATTATTTCTTAATGAACAAAATATTTATTCAGAAAATGTTGAACGATTGCATTTACTTGCCAGATTGTGCAATTTTGTGGGATAGTGAATTACGGCCATAAGTCTGATCAATTTGTGTAATCAGTTATTACGAACATTTTTCACTGAGTTTAATTTGTATATTAGCAATATTAATATATAAGAGTTTTTCTTTTCCCCGTACATTTTCATATGAGGAAAATTTGGAAATTATTATAAAATTTTGGGGATCATTCGAGTATTGAAAATATTATTGAAAAACATATTATTTTAATTACATTTCTAAGATCTATTAAAGAAATCTACAGTTCGGAAGTCAATACACGAAACTTACTAAAGATGCCCTCAATATACACTATTGTGTTTCTTTGCGGTAACCAGTTCAGTTTCAAATCATCAGCAATATTTTGTGAATAGCAAACAAGATCGATAATGTGGTAATTTTTTTATCGGAAAATCTTTTGGTGGATTCAAAGGACTTGTAGTGGTGTTCAAAATATTATAAAAAATTAGTTCCATTTAATCAAATCAATAGGAACACTCAAATCGGGAGGTCAATTTCGGCTCCACTATCAGTAGAAAATTGCATGTAAATTGTATCGAAATTTCCATTGATTCGAACAGCCTATGAACTCTAGGGTCATTTTCCGGCTGGATAATGCAGTCTCTATTGGATATCATTTGCATACTTTATGAATTGCATGCTGACAAAATTTCAAATAAAGTCCTCTAAATCTTAATATATATTTTTTTTTCTAAAAAAATGTCTTTGTTTTTCCTGAGATTTATTTGAATATTTTTTAAATAATTCTTCTCACAATCTTCTACCAGATGCTATTAAACTCCCACAACTATCATTTTATGCATTTTTAATAAATTTGTTTTTTTTTTTTGCCTTTTTGGGGCCATATTTCATCAACATCTGTTGTCACCTGCTTCAAGAGTCAGCGCCAGTGTAAAATTATGCATCACAGAAGTGGTGGTGGCGAACACATACACCCATACACACATGACAGAAGAGAGAAATGACCAAACTATTTTTGTAACTGTCGCTTAACGTTAAAAAATGAAAAAGAAAAAATAAAATTATAAAATTTATTATATCAAAATGAAGGCAGTGAAAGAGTTTTGGGTGGGAGTGATTTAAATATGCAAATTTGTATTCGTTTTCAAGCAACAGCGGGATTAAAAAGTTTTGATAAATAAGAATCGCATTAAAAATTACAAAATATATGTACATATTTTTTAGAGCAAAAGAGTTTATTTGTTGTGTCGTTGGTAAACGTGGCTGGATCTCTGAGATCCCGCTTTGAAACGGGACCAAATGTCTTCACTACGCCGCAGTCGTAGCGGAACACTGTTCGATTAACCAAGAAGTTGCTAAGGTTAGTTCGTCCTACAATGACTTCCTGCATGGTAGGGAAGATCTTTCGGACTTGTTAACATCTCGCCCGACACAAATTATTGGGCCACAATCTACAAAATAACCTTTCAAATGGGTCAGAAATCCAGTTTTTAATGCAAATACACAGTTCAATGCAAATATTCAAATATTCAGTTCAATCATCGTTTCATCATGTCGCACAATATCGGTTAATATCTTTAAGATCAAACGTGATCTTAAATATCTCCTAATTGGAGTATTTTATGTTCTGTATTAATTTTAGTCGTGCTGATTCTTTTTTTTCAAAATTTTCAGAAAAGATTTAAATTAATTATTGAGTGGTGTTAGCGTTCTTATGCGCACTTCACTGGAGTTAATATAGATTTTCAGGCAACCTTTAAATCTAACCTTTCTTACAATAACTAAAGAAGATTATTTTATATATCCAATGAAGTGAATGGGAAGTTTAAGCGAATATCAAAGTTAAAACAAAAACTGAATAATCAGTTATATCTCTTTATATTCTTAATCTATTTTGCTTTTATTTTAAACTATTTTCATTTGGTGAAAAATGCAGGGAAAATAGTGGTAAATTTGAGTTAGAAAATTTTTTACAAAATTTTACAATAATAAGAAGGTAGAGAAAATGTAAATGACGACGTTTGTCTTAAAACTGCCAGAACATCAACAAGCGATGAAAATATTGCGAAGGTGAAGATAATTAATGTGGAAAGTCGTTGAAATACTAGTAGAGAAGGTGTTGAGGATGTCGCTTGGCTCATACCATTCCTTTTCTTTTTTTTGGTATTTTGGCTATGAAGCATGTGGCAGCGATGTTTTTGCTGATATTGCTGAACTTTGACCGCATTCGAAATCGATACAACTTTTAATTGAACACGGGGTTTCCCGACAATGGAGAAAATTTAAGTGGATAGCAAATTGTATATATCACAACTATTTCAAGCATTGGAAACAACGCTGGTTATGAAAGTATTGCGGCTTTTGAAAACAGCTGTTCTGCTCTGCTGTGTAAGTTAAATAACTAAAAACTGATGTGCCTTGGAATATTTATCATGTCTCTCCGAGATTTAAAAACAAATTTCAAACAATTAGCCTATAAATCTTAATTCAATTTGATATGGCAATATAAATGTTCGTTAAAATACTTACTGCATAACGCTGGCAGAAGTTGCACTTAATCTGGGATGTCTGCGATGCAGGAGATAAAATAGAAATATTTATTAAATAAATGTTTTTTGGGAAATTTAAAAATTCATCTAATTTTCTGAATATACCTCGTATAACAGAATCTCTTTAAAAAGGTTGAAATAGCTACAAAAAAAAACTGTCTATCGTCTCATCTTTCCTAATCTGTCCCCTCAATACTATCCCCTCGTTTTCAGTTCCGGTGCAATGCATTGCATATATAGGGGTCATCCCCTGAGTGCTAGTCCAAGATAAAAAAAATGCAGTATGAAATTTTATTACAAATTGAACACTCCCATGGAAATGGCCGAACTATATTTTTTCTCAAATCCCCACTATGCTGCCGTATCAGCCCTAAAGGAATTGCCTTGTACTGATTTTCAGTGTTAATACCAACAGATCCTCTTTTAAATTCTACTTACCCCCTACCATCTACGCTGCTGCTTTCCATCCTATCATTCCTTTTAAAATTTCATGCATTCTTGAATAATATTTATTTCAGATTTTTTTCTACAGATTTTGCATGTTCGAGTATGTAGATTTCAGTTGAACAGGACAACGTTATAACAGTAAATCATTGTATTATTTTCTTAGCATAATGTGCTTGTGTGTGGTCGGTCGACTGTCACCCGCAGCACGACGCTACTACCAGCAGCAACAGCTTCAGTAACAGCAGCAGTAGCAGCAGCAGCAGCAGCAACAGCCGTTGTTGCAAGAACACCAGAATATTTAAAGTGGCAATATCAACACAATAAAGCAGTAGCAAACCGCCTTTTTTTTGAACAAACAACCAAAAAAAAAAAAAAAAGAAATAAAAATATTAATAAAATACAACAAAATCTTTTCAGATTTTCAACAATAGAAATCTTATACAATATACCACCAAAAACGAACAAGGAATCATTCAAACGACTAACAATACAACCGCAATTGCTTAAGACGGTGAGAAAGGAAAAAATCAAAAGCACATGAGCAAGACAGGAACACAGACACCAACCGAACATTATTTATAATAATAACGGTGAAATATTATAATCATATGCAGTAAATTTGTTAATACTATCAAATTTACCTACACATTTTCCACAAATACTCGCAAGTATTGTGTTAACTACTACTTTACAGTATTGGGTGGGGGGAAAAGTCATTTCGAGTCTGTGTGTTTTAAACGGGTATACGAAGTGCCGTAGCGACAGAGAGCATAATTGTATAAAGTTGGAAAAATAAAGGAGATTGATTTATAGGGAATACAATTCATTTGTTGCGTACCATATAAATTTCAAAGTTTGTGTAATTCTCATTTGGTTTTTGGGCATTTATTTATAAGAAAGGAAGTTTTGTTATCTACAGGGTGGGCAAATTTGAGCTTAGGAAGTTAACTGGGTGTCAAATGAGAAAATTTCAAGAATTAAGCTGCCATTCTTTCACATTTATTTAGCAAAAGGTTGGGAAATTTTAAAAAATTAAGACCGTCGACTATGGCTTGCGTTGAATTTTTTTGAATTGGATGTTTGAAAAACTAAACGAAATTGACGCATTTTTTAACAAAATCATCTTCAAGGATGAGGCCCATTTTCAATTGGGCGTTTATGGCAACAAACAAAATTGTCGCATATCGGGCTCAGAAAATCTACAAACAGTCTTCGAACAACCATTACATCCAAAGAAAGTGACCATATGTTGTGGTTTGTGGTCAGGCGGCATTTTCGGGCCGTATTTTTTGAAAATGAGGCAGGAAACTCCGTCAATGATAACCGAATTTTTTATGGGGTCACAATTGGCTAATGTTGACAACAGTGGCCGTTGGTTTCAGCGAGATGCCACACAGCCGGCCAATCATTTCGGTTAGTGCATGAGAAATTTCCTGGTCGCGAAATTTCTCAAGTTAGCGATGTCAATTGGCCGTCTAGTGCTTGTGATTTAATGCTGCTGGATTATTTTCTGTGAGGCAATTTGAAAAATCTGGTCTACATGATCAAACCACAAACAACTGATGCTCTGCAAGATGAAATTGGATTCTGCATTGAGGAGATAAGCGACCTCGGGTTGCAAAATGTGGTTCGAAATTATGTGAAAAGAGAGGACGTCTGTTGACATGCTAGAGGTAGACATGTGCCCAACATTGTACCTCGTTATTAATTCCCATATTTCTACTTTGTATTGGTATCAGTAAAACTGAATTTTTCGAAAAAAAGTGTGGTTTTAAGGCAATTTGCTTCCTAACCTCAAGTTTGCCCATACTTTATAATGGAATTAAGTTAAATTCTGCTGATGATTTGGTGTACGAACCAATGAAATGCAGGCATATAGACTTACGTGAAAACACAAAACAAAGCATTATTTTGAAAAATTTTTTAAAAAGATATGTCCAAAAAAATATATCGTTTGCTGCTGGCCTAGCTCTGAAACTGTTCCTCTCTTACAGTACAAAATTGTTAATGTCGGAGAAGCCTTTTTCCATATTTACGGGTTAATAATCTGATTTTAGTAAAAAGAAAATAATTTCTCCCCTAATCAATACCAAAATAAAAATAAAAAGGAACAGAATAGAATAGATCGGAGTAGAGAACAGTTTGTTTATGGAATAAAGAACATTGGCACGTTTAGCCCGCAGACATTTAATATTTCAACTTCTGAAAATTATGCTCGTACAATATTTTACTATGAATTTACTACGACCGTAAAATACATACTAAAAGTTTACTACATTATTCAATGCAACACACACACACACACACACACACGAACCTCTACTGTCTAAAACTGGGAATAGCATTAAAACAAATTAAATGATGAATAAAATACAACTAATAATAAGTAAATCATTATAAGTAAATATCAAGTTGCAATTCAAGTAAATTTTATTAAAAGAAGAGAAAGAAAGAATTATTTTCGTTATGGTTTTTTTTTCGTTTCGTTATAAAAACAAAAACGAAGTGAAACATTTCATGCAAAATTCTGATTTATTTTGAAGAGTCTTCGTTGTTGCTGACTGCCATGATGTTGGGCTGCTTATAAACCATGGCCATGAAAAAGTATCAAATTTGCCTGTTTAGATCATGTAACATGTTTCGTATTGGAAGGGTCACTTCTTTTTTTTTCTATAGGTTTTTTTTCTTCTTAAACTATAGTATATGAGCGTTTCTTTGTGTTGGAATTTTATTGGAAATTAATATTTTTTTAAAAAATATTTTGTTCATTGATTTCTATATTTGTTCAATTCCACTTGATTAAATATTTGGTATGCTGGTGTATTTAATATTTTCGTTTTGAATTTTAACGGTATATTAACGAGGGTAGTTTGTTAAATGTTATGCATACGGCGTATTGTTTATGTTGCAAGTTTCGTGTAAAATAAGGAGTTTAATTTTTTTTCACAACACTTGCATGGTGTCTTAATAAAATGAATATCTGAGGTGCAGGGGCTTTAAAAAGTCTATAACATATATTTGGAATGTCTGGCAAAAATGAAAATAGTACAAAAATATTCTGCCTCGCAACCAGGAAAAAAATATTTATAAAATATATTTTTATATCCTTCACAAAAAAGTAAAAGGTTTGTTATTCCTCTCTATTAATATGGGACCCCATGAAATATATATATTCTGGATCCTTATATATATATAGTGAAGACGTATAAGCAATGTCCGTAGTTGAAATCGGTTTTCCCAAGCCCACAGAAGAGCTTGAGAATTCATTCTTGGACTGATAGATTGCAAATGAACCTACATGGCTGGTTGGTTGGTATACGTGGCTGCCTGTCACCCACCCACAAGTATTCAAGTAGAATCTCTGAGATCCCGTTTTGAAAGACCACTCCACTCGTCAGTGTCAACCTGTGTAGAACCGAGTGGATATCTCGGATACGGTGATGGATGCTAGGTCCAACCTGTCGCATTGAGGAATCTAATACGGTCACCTAGACCTGATAGCTCCGAAAGGTCTCATATTATACTGTTGCCTAAGATTTTGTGTCTCGTATGGTGCAATGCCGGACATTCGCAAAGGAAGTGATAAACTGTATCTTCTTTGCTCTGGGGGTGACTCTGTAATGCGATGCGAAAGTATTTTTGTTAAAGAAACCTATTTTAACTACAGGAAGAACAAAATTTGTATTAAAAATAAAAATAAAAAAAATAAAAATTCTGTTTCAGGGTTTGAAAATTGAGCCAAAAATATATGGTACATAAAAGTAGCCAAAAAGGTAACTGATCTTTTTTTGATATATAAAACTATTTTATAATTCGGGAAGAATAAAATTGGAATTAAAATATCAAAATTTATATTACAGGGTTGGGCAATTGACTTATTTTTTTCGTACATGAAAGTGACCAAAAGTTAGAAATTTTAATTTTTTTGAACAAAACTATTTTATACCTCATTAATTATTGAATCGGTATCAAAAACAAAAAAAAAATCAATAATTCAATTCCAGGGTTGGGAAATTTCAATTTTTTTTGGTACATGAAAGTAACCCAAAAGCGAAGTTGCGTTTTTTTTACTAATTAAAACTATTCTAAAATACAGTAAGAATAAAATTTAAAAAAATAAATAAATAAAAATTAAAAAAAAATCAAAATTTCTACTCCAGAGTTGGGGAATTGAAATATTATTTGGTACATGCAAGAGACAAATAAATTACAAATTTGATTTTCTTTGAGTAAAAAATAAATTTAATTGTTATTAAAAACTAGAAAAATCAATAATTCAATTCCAGGGTTGGAAAGTTGAAAATTTTGTTTAGTACATGAAAGTAACCAAAAAGGCAACTGGTGTTTTTACTAATTAAAATTAATCTATAATTCAGTAAAAATAAAATTAGTACTAAAAATTAAAAAAAAATTTAAATTTCTATTCCAGGGTTGGGCAATTGAAACATTGTGCAAAGTCCACAAATTTTAATTTTTTCTTAAAGGAAACGATTTTATACCCCGTTAAGAATTGAAATGGTATTAGAAATCAAAAAAATTCGATTCCAGGGTTGGAAAATTAATATTTATTTTTTTTATGTATATATACTTGTACGAATATTCCATTGTAAGATCTACTATATATATTTCTGATAATTTATAATGAAAAAAAATTTGTAGTCAAAATTACATTGTTTTAATCATATCGAACTCAAACCCTTAAACATGAAAGGAAACGTGCACAAGTTGCGTTTTATTACTGTTTATTGTTGTTTCTATTTGCTGAAGCCTCACAGGAAAACAAAAAAAAAAAAAAACAAATACAATTATGTTGAGCCATAATAAGAATTTTACTTGTTTGGTGTAATAAAATACAGATAATATGTGCGAGTGTGCATGTGCACTTGTATGTGCAGATAGAAAAACCTCTACATGTGTAGACACATCCTTAAGATGCGGATGTAAAATAATAAATACTTGTTATTGTTTCTTTTTATTGCTTGTGTTACAAAAACAATTTAAAAGATATTCGTATAATAAGCCACAACAATAAACTAATTTAAAAGAATGAAATACTAACTACCACAACAACAAGATTTTCTTTCTACTTCACATCGGCTTCTGTTGCAAACTTGGAAAAGTTTCATTAGTTTAATCTTAAAAATAAAAGCACTATTGCTTTCACATCTTAAAGTTGAGGGAGTGAAATCTAGTGTTTTGTTTTACAAGACAAATGCGAGATTATATTTCACTTCTTTTGTGCAAGATAATCTCTGGAATAGTCCAAATTTGTGTCCTATTTTTCCAATAAAATGGAAAACTCGGTATGCGGTGTATAAGTAGGGTGTGTTTTAAAAAAATTTAGATAACAAATTTACTACAAATCTCGCAATAAAATAAGCCAAAGCTTAATTCTCCGGAATTGTTATTTTCTCCTGACTTTTCCGGGAAACAGATAAGTGTAGGAAATAAAAAGCCTAGTCATCCACCTAATGAAAAAAGAAGCGACTATAGGTTGAGAAAAACCTTGTTACCTTGTGTAATCAAAATTTGATTCTTTATCATGTTTTTATCTCTTATAATTCAATTTCCTGAATTTCATATATACAAAACATCTAATTTTGCACAAAATCCTATATCCGTAAGTGATTTTTCATTCTCTTATTTTTCAAGTGAAGTGAATTTATTTTAAATAAATTTGAAAAAGAACAGGCTAAAGGATTAAACGAATGGCGCCATGACAATGAACTTTTTTCTCACCAAAAAATAAGAAAGAAAAAAGTTAAATAAATTGTATTGGTTGGCATAACTTACAGATTCAAATCAATTTCCTTTTTCTTTTAGTATATTTTTCAGTAACAATCAATGTCATCGTCAAATCATCAACATTTGGAATTTAAACTCTTTTAGCGGCGCTTCTTTACAATGAATGTATCTAAAGAAATCAAACTGTGTACAGAAAAAAATATAAAATAATAAATAATAATGGTCCTGATAAAGTTCTCTTAAGACTGTTGGCATTACAAGTAAATATTTTTCCTGAAAGAAAGAAAATAAAAACACACACACTCATAAAACACAATACAATAAAACAAGAATTGAGTGACATGCCAATCGTCGGAATTGTAAAAGATTACATTATTAGAAAAAACCCCCTCCAAAAACAAAAAAATAAAAGAAGAAAAGAACGTTGATGGTAAGAAAAACTGCAGCGTCATTAAATGTGAACCATACGTTTATGGAGAGACAGACAAATGCCTTTCAAGCGTAATGGTTTTCCATTCCATATGATTGCAAGAATATGTTTAATGTAAACATTTATTTATATGTATGTGTGTGTGTCTCTGCATATAACCCAATCACTGTAGCCACATTTTTCATCATCAACAGCTAAAGTTATTATGAGATATTGGCCTCAATCTCTTTACCACGTAACCAGCAGCAGCAGTCCAAGTAGCTGCTGTATTAGTTTTCTTAACATTTATTTAAGATGATTTCTTAAGCTGTTACAAAAATTCATTTGTATATCAATCTATTGTAATCGAAGTAGATGCATTAAAATGCGTTCTTTGCACGTTTAGAAAAATTTAAAATTGCAACTTTGCCAAGTCCATAGAAAATTTCACGTGAGTCCTTAACCACTTACAAATACAGTGAAACTTCGATATAACGAACTTTGTTATAACGAAAAACTCAATATAACGTATGTTTTATTGAGTTCCTTAAGAAAACCTCTTTATTGCAAAGTTTTTCATACAAAAATACACTATACGAACAATTTCTGAGCAAAAAAACCTCTATATAGCAAAATATTCCTTCAAATGCCTAAAATATAAGGAAAGCAGAATAAATCCCCTTATAAAAATAGCGAAGTCTAAATGTATTTACAAGAGCATTTGTAAAGCCTCTATACAGTGAAGTACTCATACAAAACCCTCTATACAAGGAAGTAAGAATAAAATTATAACAAAATGGTAAAGTCCCCTTATCAAAAGAACGAATTCATAATGTGTGTGCAAAACTATAGTTATAACGAATTTTTTTCGTATTTCTTCAACTTTCGTTATATCAAGGCTTTGCTGATTACATTTATAGTGAAGCGGATCCAATTGGATTTCGTTATATCGAAGTTTTACTGTATTATCTTATCTCTTTATATAAACATGTGCCGTTTATTTATTTATTTAAAGGCCAACTCCACAGTTCACTGTTATTTATTTATGTGCTAAAATTAAGTAGGTATTTATTTAAGTCGTTTATTCAATAGTAAATAATCGACTGAGTAATTAAATGCAATCAGACAGTTTTTAGGTGATCGCACGCTTAAACGAACCAAATGTAACCAGTTAAGGGAATGCTGCTTGGAAGTTAATGGAATCCTTTATTTTATATAAAATAATTCATATTGGGAATATTAATCGTTAGGGTTGGGGAATTTCGTACTAACCAAAAATTTCTCATATTAAATTTTTTTTAAAAACATTGGTTTAAATAGTTGATATTCCTACTAAATAGCACCACTTGCAAAAGTGGATAAATATAACAAAGAACACTGATGAGATGACGTAGCGGCCTCGAAATCAGTACTGATACGTTCTGCAGGTTTGATGATTATTGAAAATATTCTTAATATTCCAATCTTAAAATAATAAATAGAATTTGAACAAATTCATTTATTAATAAAATAATAAAAAATCATTTGCAATCATGCAGATTCGAACTTAAGCCCGTTGAAAAAATTAACAATAAAATAATTATTTAAAACAAACATTAACTATTATTTTAACACTACACTAACCCAGAGTACATAAAATAACGACAATTTTGTAAAAATCGTGAAACAATTGGGGTATTCACACTGTGTGCTATTTAGTCATATTGTCATAAAGTCATAATATTTTAGACCAGTTTAAAAAAATTGTTGTTGTGCTGCATACAAAAAAGTCATAAAATAATAGCACTCTTTCAAGTATGTTTTTGTTTTGTCATAAAATAGCTCTAGAGATCTGAGTCGAACGGCTGAAAATCAACATAAAAAAAATTAAAAGAGAACTAAATCGCAAAAACTAAATATATACAAGTGAAAAATTTCTCTCATTTAACTTACGTAGCTGGCAGCCACTGAACGTTTTTCCGTATGACGCCGTAACAAAAAAAAAATGTATTCAGCTCATATCAAGGCATCAGCTGTTTTAGTTTATACATACAAACTCATTTAGATATTCTGGTGCACCAGAAGACAAATTTAATATGCAGTAATTATTTTCACGAACATTTATATTGCTATATTAAATTGAATTAAGATTCATAGGCTAAAAGCCACCTAATAAGTGGTGATAAACACAATACACATGAGCACTGATGATGAAGGTGTTGCGGCTTTCGAAAACAGCTGTTCTGCTCTGCTGTGGAAATTGAATAACAAAAACTGATGTTGACTTTCCTTTGTGCCTTGTAATATCTTTCATGTCTTTCTGAGATTTAAAAACAAATTTCGAACAATTAGCCTATGAATCTTCATTCAATTTAATATGACAAATTTAATAATTTTAAATAGAAACGGAGTTTTTAGACGATATACCTTTAATTGTATTAATTTTTTTCCGCTTTGATAACAGCTAATTACAAATGTGTTGTTATCTTATTTTATGACGGGTTGTTCACAATAGTCACATTTTGCGTGCTATTATTTTATGACTTATGACTACAGTTTGAATCCCTCAAATATAAAAGTAATAACAAATCAGCGAAGAAGAATGAACAAAATATGTTGTTTGCATTGTCCGTTATCGTCGGGAAAATAGTTTTATTACGGTTTTTTACAAGTAGGTTCCGGTTAAAAATAGAAAATTATGTCAGACAACTGACGGCGGGCGGGCTCTCCATTGTTTACCAAAATTATCAATTACCTTTTTCAAAGAACTGTTGTGAATGTTTGATACCTGCTCGATAATGTTGGCTTCAAGGTTATGAACTGTTGTGGGTTTATTGCTGTACACTTTCGATTTCAAAACGAATATAAAATCATGATTGTTGTAAAAACCTTATCGACATTTCTAATGCCATTTTAATACAATTTGAACCTGGGCTAATTTGTGCTGTAAGTTGTATCATGTCGCTGATGAAATGGCCTCAACATCAGAGCTGATACGCTCTGCTCGTTTCAAAAGTCTTCTAAATATTACACTCTTAATAAAAATTCGAATTTAAATTAAATAAATAATATTGCAGATTCACAGATTTGAACTTGAGTCCGTATTAAAATTCTTGGCTTAATAATTAAATTAATCCTTAAGTTCTAATAAAATATTTATAAAAGCTTAATAAAGCGAAGGCACGCGTCTTGATTACTCCTTCATCGTTAATTTTTGACCAATTCAAAAACTTACTTGCCCGGACATAAATTATAAAAAGTTTTAGACCTCAGCAGCCGTTGGTTTTGAAAAAAGCACAGGCAAAATGGAATATTCTAAATATTCCATTCATCAGGGCTGGGGAGTTTCGTACTAATCAAAAGTCAGGGGACAAATTACGGCACTCGATATCGAACGAAAGTTGTATTTAAATTGTATGGAAATTTCGCTCGCTTTCGAATGCGGTAATTGGGCCCCTGGTCATTTACAAATATTTGCAGATATATTCTGCAGCAATTGCTCACTTTGTGTTAACAATTTCAAAATTGTTTTGCTCCTTATTTGCAAATACTACTGAGTCCCCCTAAATGATATATACGAGTATTAAACTCCTCATTTACCACCACATGCTGCCTCTAACATCCAATTTGTCTTCGCTAAACAATAGGGTTTTGCTACGTTTTCTTTTAGAAAAAAAAATTTCTGTAGTTGTTCAGCCTTTCCAGTAAATTTTTTTCTTGCAATTTGCCATCTAACAGAATTTTTATTATATAAAAAAAGAGTTGCAGCATTTCAAGAAGTCATGCCATGTGATCCATCTTCTTTGGTTTTTTCAACAAAATAATTTAAATTTTAATATCGCATTTTTTCTCTTCACTTCTTTGTTAAAAAAATAGATGTCTGCTTAGGGGATGTAAAACTAAAAATGGGGAGTAAAACAAACTAAAAGTAACACACACATGTTTGTTGTATTTTACTGTTGATAAAAAAAAAAATGCCATAAAAAAATAAATTCAAATGAAATTGCTGTTGTCACTTAAACAGTGATTAAGGCTTTTCCCTTATTCTTTGCAATCGCACCAATTGTATTCATTCAGACACACAGTGATCGATGACAATTTTATTGCTCTGCTAGACAAATAACAAGGAAACCCAAAAATTCAATTCATTTCGAAATGATGAATGAGACCACAATGGAAACGTTGGAAGAACTTTAGAGTCAATCTTACGTCCGTTAATAGATTTTTCTTTTGAAATTGCTTTGAGTCCAACTAAATATTTAGTTTTCCAAAATTAAAATCAATATTGAACTAGAGAGCAGGAGGTGAGTTAAATGAAATATCTTACTGTTTTTTTGTCTAGGGGAGCATTAATTGCAAGGCCCTTTATAAGTAATGCCTCTATAGCGATTTTAAGCGAATTTTATATGAAACTAAATATTAAGTGGATTTTTTGTTATATAATTTAATTTACGGATCTTTTATACATTTAAAAAAAGGATGGTGTAACTCAGCGAAATATCACTCTAAGACCCCATAAAATATATATATTCTTGATCAGTCATGGAATCCTAGACGATCTACATGGACTTGGGTCCGTTCGTCTTTCTGTCTGTATAAATCACAATACAGTCCAAGTAAAAAGAGCCAGAAACTTGAAATTTGGTAGAGATAAGTTTTGAGGAATAATACAGGTCAAGTTTGTACATGGGCTGAATTGGACTAGAGGGAAAAAAGTTCCCCTAAGCGGAACTAAACCAACCTCTAAATACAATATAATTTTTATTTATATATCATTTATATTTTTATGTCTAAGAAGGTCCAAAGCCTTGAAATCACAGAATTCCATTTTTGGACCCCGCCCCTTTTTGTGGCCGTTTAACATAGCATATTACATGGAAAAATATTGTAAATACATTCTTTGAAAGTTTTTTTTTTATCTCGGGCCAGCACTCAGGGGATGACCCCTACATATGCAGTGCATTGCTCAGGAACTAGGACGGAGGGAATAGTATTGAGGGGAGAGGTGAAGAAAGATAAAGAGATTGGGAGTTTTTTTTTGTAGCTATTCCAACCTTTTTTACTTCGCCGCCTAATTTTTGCTACAGCGTCGACGAAGGAGGGTGCTGTTGCTCTGCTTTTTAGTACATGATCGTATCAGTCGCTGCCAATTATGTTCAGTGACCAGTTCATCATTGAAACAGGCTGGCAACAACTAACACAACCATGAACTAATTCTGATCAGAACTCAATATACATATATGACTCAGTGAGGGGTTGAAGTCAGCACCCTCCGCTTCATAGTCTCGTGTTCTATTACTTCAGCCAACAGCACCCACATACCCAAAAGTTATATTTTTAAGCTTTGACGACGAAGGAAAGATGTTCTTCGATCTTTCCCTGCCCCATCTCTGCACCCACCTTTGCCCCCTAAATGACCCTATTAAAAAATTATTTTTTTCTACTATTGTATTCTGATATTTTTAAGCTTAAGGTCTCTTTATTTTAATTTAATTTTTAATTTCAATATTTCGTCACTCCTTTCTGTGACTTCTTCAGGAAATTTGTAATTATTTTATTTCATATGAAAAAATATTTTGTTTATGAAACAAAATTATTTGTCAACAAAATACAAAAAGATTCCAAAAAATTTTTTTTCTACGCTTAATTACCTCCAAAAATTTATTTTTTATGTTTTTACGACAAATATGAGATGTTTCCCCCATTGGCCCTTCCCGGAGTGACCCTGGCAAAATAGAGTTTTGAAATTGAGCACAAATACGAGTATGTCTTAAAAGAACTCTGACCCAGCAGATTAAACATTTGCAATTTAAATTGTTAATTTTTTCAACGGGCTCAAGTTCGAATCTGCAAGACTATTATTTCAATTTATTTATTAAATATTTGTAGGGTATTTAAAGTTCGGCCAGGTCGAATATAATGTTCTTAGTTCGGTTACTTAAAAATGTCATTAATATACGAGTATATTAACTTCAATTGTTGTAGTGATTATAAGATTTATTAAGTCAGACAAGATAATAATACATTTAACGTAGAAACCATTAATTATTTTTATAATATAAATGATATGCCACTCTTCTACCATGATTACTGCAAACAAATTTTTTTTGTTTGCGTGATCGCAGTGTAACTGAAAACCAAAAATAGTTGAGACTATTAAATGTAATTACAAGTGTAAAATCGCCTCATTACTGGCTTAATTTTGAAATAAAAAAATTTCATTTTATGTTTTTAAATACACTAGAACCCATTTATTATATTAAATACCAAAATATTCAGACAATTGAAATTGTCATAAGACTGAAAGCAAAAACAAAAATTGGCGGCAGTTTTAAATAAATTTTAATTACTCATGGCTTAAGCAAATTTTATTTCATTCTCTGCTGCGCTTTGTTAAGTCTTGTTCCACTGACTTACTCACTTATTAACTTATTCTTACAGATGTACAACATGCCACATGCGGTGGCGGTACAAGCACATACAGCACAGCGCATACAGAAACTATAAGAATAGTTTGTTTGATTTTAATTAACGACTATTGCGTGGCTGTTAACGCCACCACCAGTCAATTGAACAATAAATGATTTAAATTTTGGAGAGAAATAAAACTCCAAAGGATATGAGGAGAACAGCGGCACTAGTGGCGTCATGAACTCATCACTCTGATTGTTTTATGGAACAAAAGATATCAACAGCCTGACTCTTTTCGATCATATGCCTCTTAATTAAACAATTGACTCAAATAATTACTTTTCGTAGGAACAGTTTTTTTTTCGTGGTATGATTTCTTGTATGTATTTTAGAAGGCCATGAAAACGGCAAAAGAAAAGTCTCTTGCTGGGAAAAAAACATAAAAAAATACATCTTTAAATGTTTTGTATTTAAATACCCTACAACGCGTTGCTTAAAGTTTTGTCTGAATTAATACTTGAACAATTTTATTTCACGTATATAATTTTTGTACACGAATAATTTTGAGAAGCGTAAGGACGGTTGAAGCACTTTAGCACAATTTTTTTAGGATGTAAAACTTTTAGAAAGTTTTCATCATTGAAATGGAGTATAAAATGGATACAACAAATATCATATTTTCTCATATTTCTACGTCTCTTCTATCAACGCTATTCCTTCATTTCAACGCATTGGAGTATATGAATTCATGCCCTGATCCTCGGTCAAAGTAAAAGAAGACGGAAATTAAATTTTTAATCCAGAGCCCTAGATCAAAGCAGAGTGTTTGCTTTAAATGTTCATAAAATCGTGTATTTTGAAAATTTATGGGAACTACAGGGTGATACGGAATTAATCGTTCAATTTGGTATTTGATTAACTTCTACATCAAATAAAACAAGCAAATTATTTTGAGTATTGGAAATCTTAACTTAGACATTTAAATTTTTTTTATATTAAACGGAAAAGATGATATTTGGATGGCAAGTCCAGGATCTTATTAAAGCTCTTTTTTTACTGGCTAAGTTTTTTAATAAATTTATCAGTTGGCTTGAAATGGAAATAGACAAAATTGTTATATACCAAATGGTTGCAAATACAAATATTAATTCATTGTAATATATTAAAAACTCGAAAACAAATTGACATTAAATACTTCAATATAAGTTTTTTTTTTTTAAATTATTTGAATGATAGTGTCTCACGGCTGTATAAACGAGTACTTCAAAAATGAATGACGGCAATATTAACCAAGAGAAAATCTTCATTTATAAAAATGTGGCTGCTGTCCTTCACACAAATATTTCCCCTGCAACTGTAGCCTAAACAACAGGCGCTTATTGCCAGCCGATACATGCACCTTTCAAAATGTCATGTTACATGAAATTACGTAAAGTGCTGAAGATGATGACGAGGAAATGCAAATAAAATTGCAGTCAGAAGGCAGGGCCTGGGAATGGTCAGGAATAACGATTGTTTGCTCACATGTTAAATGGGCAATAAAAATCCAGAGCTATAAACATTTCTGTTTGGCTGTTCTTTTATATTTTATATATACAAATATTTTGCAACTTAAATGAATCGTTAAAATTAAGAACATTTAAAACAAAAATACTCGTTAACAGTCTTGGGGTATGAGTATGAGATCGTAATTAGAATGTTTAACATGGAATAGGAAATCACGAAAATAACTGAGCAGGGATTCGCAGTTGTTATTTAATAATTATTTTATTTATTTTGGGGATAAATGTTTTCAGGATTAAATGAATTGCCGTTTCGCTGTTGATCTTTGGGAGATAAGACTTCTGAAAAAAAATATAAATAAAAAAAATTGAAACAAAATGCCAAGCAAACGTTTCTTATTTTATACTGAAAATAAATAATTTTGCAAAGTTCCATGTGCCGAGCATTTATTTCTGGTATCAAAAGCAGCATTCAAGTGCGTCGGCTTTTTAAATCGGTGAAGCACTTATCTCACGCCATCTCACACTACTCACTATTCGTGCTTCTTAATTTACATGTAATACACTTCCCTTGTATGGGACAGTGTTTCAAATTCTAGTTGAAAGTTTGTCGATCTTGTACAAGAGAGAGGGAAGAGACTAATAGAAGGCCGCCGTCTCTTTTGAGTCACTGGAACTCGTCGCACTACGAGGTGTGCTCTAATGAAACCAAGGGTTCCTTTTTCGAAATGATCTGTTTTCATCGCACAACGCTCTCCTCATTGAAGTCGCAGCCATTTGTCATCCATTAAGCAAGAAATGCGCAATGTGGAATAAAATCCCAGTGGAGTTATTTCCTGTCATATTTAATATAGAAAGCTTTTGGCTTCTCGCTAAGAAAATGGAACATTAATATTAATATAAGAATTTTTTTTCTCAGACTCAAGTTCAAATCTGCAATCTGGGTACTATATCTATAAAAACATTTATTAAATTCAAACTGTAATATGTCCTTCACCAGTTTTTACAATTCAATAGTTTAGGCCTTGTATAATACATTTTATTGTTTTATTAAACCATTCAAAATGTATAGCGTTAGCTGAAATGCAAAAGGGTGTAACTAACAAAAATTGCAAAAACTACTTTTTAATTGATTATTATAAATGCCATGAAACTTCATGCGTTAGCTGAAATGCAAAAGGGCGTAACTAACAAAAATTGCAAAAACAACTTTTTAATTGATTATTATAAATGCCATGAAACTACTTACCTTTGTTAATAAAAATGGCACTTTTATTAACAAAAAACAAAAGGGCGTAAAATGTTAATGGTTTTCATTTTAGAAAGTTTTTTGCTTCTCCTGTTAATGTTATTTTTGTTAGTTACGCCCTTTTGCATTTCAGCTAACGATATCTTTTTTACGAAATACTCACATGATTGAAGCCTGGAATTATTTAACATCACACTCACACAGCATACAATATTTCTTCTAGTGTCGTCCGTCGTCGTCCTTTGCAACCACTTTCTTACGTGCCAATATTTCATATTTATGTCAGCACTTATTCTGACTGTATTCCAAAGATTGTTGTTGTTGTTGTTGTTACTGTGGCATTTGTACGGAAAAGTAAATTTCTTTCGTATGTTTTTACAAAATATTCAACATGATTCTATAAATTTTGTAAACTGCCATATGTTTTGCTGTGGTCGCTGTTGTTGCTGTTGCAAAAGTAGATTTGTTGCTACGAGAGCATGTGTGTGCATGTGTGCGTGTTATTTCTATTGAAAACAATACGACCATATCATCAGTTGTATTAAAGTTGTATTCAGCTCGTTTAGTACACAGCAGCACAGCAGGTTGTCGTTTAAACATTCGTGCGCACGCGTACAACATCAAAACAAATTAATACTCGTACGATAGAGAACTGATTATTTAATTTTGTGAAAATTGTTAAAAGAAACTAACTGACTGCAAGCATTTGTAAACGAGTACAACAAAGTGTGGTGTGATTTGGTTGGGGTTCCTTTGCTTTATGGCAAAATTAATTCCATTTTTTTTGTTTTGTTTAATGCCCGTACATTTCGTTTCCCTCAGCAGCTTCTTAGGCTCAAGTTAAACACACGCACATCAATTATATTTAGTTTTTGGCATTTTATCATTATTTTATTTCATCTCTTCGACAATTGTTTCGAATCGATATATTTTCAATAACAAATCTCGGCATGGCACGCAATATTAGTTGTTGAGTGTCAGTTTGAAATTTTAGTGTGTAAAGTTGCGTTTGTTTTTTATTTTGTTGCTGCCTTATTTAAACTATTTACAGTGAGAAAAAAATCTAGTGCAGCAATTGGCATCACTTTGTTTTCCCCTTTGAAAATCAGAGCTAATTATTAATTATTAACTATAGCAGTCTTATTTACTATATGCATTATATAATATCAGCATGGATGTTATGCCGATGGATGTACTTTAAGCAAATTTTATTGCGCAAGTTAGGTTTTCTTGCCGTTAAATTTTCCAATTCGATGACTCATCAAATTCTCGAGTTGTTTGTCTATTTCTAAATATCATAAATCCCTTTCAACCTCTTCTGTGTTTCCAATGCCACTGTGTAGTCTTTTCTTCCCGTGTAACAATTGCTGCTCTCAACTCTGCTGTATTCCATTTCGTTTTTTATTGTGTCTATAAAAATACAATATATTTGGTTTTTTTTTTGCAAATCATGTTATAATCTCAGCTGCTTAAAAAAAGGATTTAGTTAATGTTGTTGTTGTTGTTGTTTTGTTAAAGCATAAATGTAGCCAAATAAGAGTTCAATATAGAAAAGATTTTAAATTTATTCATATCGCAACTGTCAAATTAGCCAATCACGATGATGTATCACTTTCACATATACACACACACACAGACACGTATAGCATTTGTCAAAAAATATACAAGAAATAAATCATTTGGCCTGGGAAGGGGAATAGAAATGTTAAAAATTCAAGGGTTGTTCCAGCCAGCTAATAGTTCTTTTTTTTTAATCTTGTGTATGTAACGGCTTTTAAATTAAATATTTAAAGAATTTCGCTGGCAGGAGTTTTAAGTGAATATAATGAATGCATGTTGTGACTATATTTTGGTATTGAATTGAAGTTTTGATTTAATCCTCATTTCTGTCCATATGTGAAATGTGTGAGTCTTTGGCCTGTAATAACTTTTCAAAGTGGCAAAATTGGGTTCGTACAGGAAATTAGTGTTCGAATTGTGGTATTCAAATGGACTCAACGCAACTACGAAGTTTAGATTTCAAGTCACTAGCACAGTTTTTAGTAATATGCCATTATTGTTTCTGGCATACATATTTAAAGAATTTGCTATTAAATGACAATAATCATTTGGTAAATTGCATAACAAAAGCTTTATAGATTTCAATGTAGAGTGGGAAAGAAGAAAAAAAAACATCTAAAAGGTAGAATTTTTAATTATGAACCTCCCCATGTGCACGATGTTCCTGGAGGAGGAGAAGCTTAAGGTCGCGCCGAGCAAAAACTTGCCATATAATTTTTATGCTAATCATTAGCAAAATTTTGTCATAAATGTAATAAAAGATCTGAAAATTATTTTAAAACTGATAACGAACTCACAACTTCTAAATAAAAATAAAATGCTGCAAATCAAAGACTATATTCATGGAATAATTATGAAATAGTGAAAATAAAAAATCAGCAATATGACAAACGTGTGGTTTTAGGCTTAAAATATCAAAGAAATCACTATTTATTACTTTATCTTTAAATAATTAACAAAAGAAATAAATCAAAAGAAATATTTTTATTAGAAATATTCAGTATATTTATCGTTTAATATTTGACTAAATTAAAAATAAAATAACAAATAAATAAAACACCATAAGGAATCGATTTAAAATGTGTACTTTACATAATTAATTTTTACAATTAATAAAATCGATTATAAAAAATTAAAAAAAAAGAAACATTATTTTTTTATTTATATTCAAGGTATCAAATATTTTATTTTATTTTATTTCTTTTCAATTTAAATTTATTTCATTTACTTCCGTATATACCGAGTTCGATTCTGTACTCAGTCATGAATATGTTGTCCCATTTTTATGATCTGCATGGCTGGGTTTGTTGTTGTCGGCCTGTTTCAGTGGCGAATGCAAAATGCTGGTGACTGACCGTCACAGGCAGTGCCTTATAATATTATTTACTAAAGAAGGCATTACAGTACCACTTCGGCACTGATACAAAAATTCGCAGGCGATGTACTAAGTATTGAAATAACTACAACCAATTCGCTATTTTCTCATCATTCTTCGTCTGTGCTCTCAAAAATATCTCCTTTCGTCAAACCTTGACTACTGGTCCCTTACTTTACAAAAAAAAAGTTATAGTCCCGTTGAACTTTTAATTTATTATAATATTGCCTTATTATTTTGCGGTGTAAATATGTCTATATGCCAGTATTTCATTGGCTGTTAAGCCCAATCATCAGTACTCTTCATCAAACTAATTTTAAAAATCCCTCCCAAGGCCTCTTCGAGTATTCACAAATTTTCACAAACTATTTGAGAATTATGGAAGAAAAAGCATAGTCCACATTTGCTTCATTTGTAGACTACTTTTTGAAATAATTTTTGTATATGAAGGAACAACATTATTTCCGAAGTTTTCTTTGAGGACTAAGAATGATAAAACAAGATAGAAATATTATTGGAATGGATTCTTTTATTATTCCATAGCATTTATTTTTAAAATGATCAGTAACTGCAAGAATTGTTTGCTGAGTAGGCAGATTCAATTGACCGCTGAAGAGAATTGATCAACAGATGTTTTTTTTAAATTAAATTACATCAATTTATATGACTTGTTCTGGCGTTGGCAATGAATGCAATTTTTTTATTTTTGTCCACTGCAATTTTTCCTTAATAACATAAAATTAAAAATAATTTAAGTATCAATAATTTTGTATGAGATCTTCGCATCTGTAGCGGGACCTAACAAAAAAAAATAATAGTTAATAGATTTTATGTTAAATATTTTAAAATTCTAAAAAAAATTAAAGAAATTAATCAAGGCGAGTTCATGCAAGGTTAACTCATTTATGCAACTCTGTGTAAAGTTTATTGAACTGTCAAATAAAATGCTTTGGAAAAAACAAGGGCCGCACACAAAAACAGTTCAATTTGACATTTCAATAATTTTGCCTTGGTAACAGCTGATCACCAATTTCTGAACTAAGGCCACCTGGTATGAATTCGCCTTGAAATTAATAAAGTTACTACTGTTCCTCTCTCTCTCTCTCTCTGCTAATCAAGCCCTTGCTGTTAATAATTTCTGCAGTTTGAAACCCAACTACGCCTAAACCAAACTAAAAGCCAATTAAAAGCCGGTCACTCTCACCCATAAGCGCAACCGCGTTGGCCCTTGAAAAAAACCACAAATTTGGCTCAGCCAATTGGCTGAATTAGGTTGAAAAAGGGGGCATAAGCATCCCTATCCGTCCTGGATTACACCTAGGCCTCATAGGCCAAATAAAGCAATTAAACTGTTGCCGTAAAATGGATTTTGGCCAACATACTGGCGTACGTACCGTATGTGCGTACATAGGCATTCCTATATGATTTCTTTGGTTTGCAAACAATTCTAGTTTAATTTTATTGTTCATAAATACGAAATTAAAAAAACTCTTTTCATTAGATTATTTAAAAATATCGAAAAATCTATTTAAATTACAACTACATATTCGTACACAAGAATAATATTGAAAGAAGAAAATAATAGAAAGATTTTTATGATCTATTAGATCATGTTTTTACACAACAAAAATAAACAAATAATAAAAAGACATAAAAACAGTTTTTCTCATTCCTTAAATGACGACCGATACAAAATGTTTGAACAAAAATATTTATTTGTTTATTTTAGTTTGTGAAAATGTGTTTTAGTGTGGCAATTACGAGAAAGATACATTACAATAAGATTATGATGTACGTACTTTTATATGGACATATAAGTTCTACGAGGGAGGTCTTAGAATGATTACAAAAAAAAAACACAACTTGCTACTAAAATTTAATTTAATATTTTTGAATACTTTAATACAAATCATTTTGCATCGGGGAATTATTTACATCATGTGTAGATTGCATATCACATTTGACATAATTTCAAGTTGTACTTCGTTTAAAATATGTGCATTTGCTTCTACTCGTGTATATTAGGAAATGAAGACACACTCTTAAACATTTATCACCCGCGATGGGTGGGCATATTCATTCGTTCATTCATTCAAATGCAGCTAAATCTCATTTCGTTTCTTTTACAGCAAAACTGAAACAAACAGCCATAAAAAGTTTAATAAAAACAATTCATTGAGAGCTGCATTTAAATTAAATGCCATAAACAATTTTTATTATGGATGTTGTTGCTCACATTTTCTACAATAAATTGTTGTCTTTAATATAATTTGTATTTTTGTTGTTGTTGTTGTCTTAAATCAAATATCTTACAGAGAAAAAAAATATTATTTATTATCCTGTTTGTTGCTGTATTTGTGTTTGCTTATACAACAAACATGAAACACAATTTTGTTTAAATTTGTCGCGTCCGATTGTTGAATCGAGGATTAATTAGTTTTTATAGTTGTTGCTGCCAGAAGTGTGTACATGGATACTAGTATACATGGAGGCAACAGGCATTTAATAAAAATTTATTAATGAGTCTAATGTGCGTTATTATTATCTGTGATGCCCGTGATGCCCCTCAACATTTGTTGCCGAAACCACAAAGTCAGAAAGATTACAAATGCAACAAGTTTATGATGTTTTGATTTCTATGCTCGTAAAAATTTGTGAGGTCGGCCCATTTATATGAAAATATGTAAAATTCAATATATTTTTTCTTTTACTCATATAGATACGAGGGGTTGTGTGAGATGTTCTTAAAGTTTGATTTGAGAACAGAGAATTCCCAGTTAACATTTGGGAATTTATTTTTTGTATTATTCATCTTAATGAGATTTCTCGTATCAGTTTTCATGCTTTAAAGCTAATTTGAATCATTCGTACGTCCAAAACTCCCTTTTTGTATTTGAAAGCATTTGTTCGTTTTTTAACAAAAATTTAAATTTTTTAAGCATTTTTATGCGATAGCAGACAAGTGCCGTGCACGCTAAACAGTTTTAACTTTTTGACTATATAATAGGATTTTTAAAATAGTTTCGGAATAAATTTTTGGTAGTATTTATCATCAATATGGTTTTATATTATATATTTTTTATATATCTTAAGATCGTGGTCTTTTAAAAAGTTATTAAAAAATTTTATTTAATAACATTCAATATTTCATTAACAGCTTTTTAACATCGTCTGGAATAAGAAACATTTTCTATTACGCATTCCTGGCGATGTTAACAATTGAATTTTAGTAAATAAAATTTTTTGAAATATTACAAAAATGTCTTGAGTTTAGTAAATATGAAAAAATATATGATATAAAATCATAAAAATTGTTAATGAAAAATAAAACAAGAGAACACTGCGTAATGATGATAAATGCTTCCAAAAATTTGTTCAGAGGTTATTTTAAAAATTTTGTTGTATAAGATCCTTTGAAATAACGGGTGTCCAAATTGGTGGTATCCATTTAATTTTAATATGGAAATACAGATAATTTTATTTTGCAGGTTATTACAATTAGGTTTCGATTAAAAATCAAAAAATATGCCTGTGAGGTGACCCTCCCACTGGTCTGGCAGGCTCCCAATCAAGTTTACCAAAATTATCAAACACGTTTTTCAGTCAACTATTGTTAATAATTGATATCTGCCTGATAATGTTGGTTTAAGGCTCTTGAGATGTTGTGGGATTATTGCTGTACTCTGTCGTTCACAAAAAACACCTCAAAAACTATCTAATAGTATCAAATGGCAGCATCTGTGTGGCCAATTTACTCCTCCTCTGCAAGAAATAATTCGGTTTTCGAAGGAACAACGATTTTTAATAATAATAAAACCTTTTTGCTTCGTGTAACGTTCCACAGTAATTAAGCTATATGTATTTATAATCTGAAAATAAAAATTTGAAATGATTATTAAAAGTAGAATTGAATTATAGCAAAATTAAAATGATGTCACAATTTTGGACACCCATTATATGATACATTTCATATTGCTGTACCCTCTTCTCCTGACAAAAGAATCATATAAGATCGTAATGAAAGATTGTTATGCCCGTACAGATGATTTTCATAGGATTCGAATATAATAAAATATGTTAGTTGGGTATATTTATTATACATTTACACGTATGTGTTAGTAAGCAAGTTTGTAGTGATATATTGTTTATCTTTTAAAATTAATTTCAAAATATTCACATGATCTTTGTTATATGTTATGTTGCTGCATGTTTTTATTTCTTGTCTGTTTAAATTAATGTTTATTTTAATATGAAACGAAAATGTTGTGGTCAAAGTGTTTTATTATGTGTTAAAATATTTTGATATTGTTTACTTAATTACATACGCATAGAAATTTCTTAAATAACAAATGTTTTGCTAAAGATGATGTCAGAAAATATAGAAAGTTTAGCTAATTCTAATTTATGTGTAGTAAAATTGCTAATAACTAAAATTTTTCGGATGGATGGCAAAGTTGTAATTTTTACGTTTCTAGGCTAAAAATTCCAAAAAATGCATATATATTTGTATATTATATAAAGAAGTAAAATTTCCTTAGAAATATTCCATTGGGCTTCTCAAGAGGAAAGTTTCAATTCAAAATATTTTTATATAATATATTGTAATATTAGTCAAGGTTGTGGTCGTTTTTTTATAAAATATTATTTCTTATAATTTTTTATTCAATATTTCGTTAACATGTTGTTAACATCTTCCTGAAGAAATACTGAATAAATATTATAAGAAATAATGTATTATAAAAAACAACCACAAGTTTGATTCGTATAACAATAAACTGATAAGGTCAATAAAAATATATCAATACAAAAATATAAAATATATTAAGGTAATAAGTAAAAAGACATGTATTTGCACTTAAAGTAGAGTATGGAAACTTCTCTTTTTATTGCAAAATATTTAGGAAAATTTATAAAGTATATGCACCTAAAGCAGTATGGATACTTCTCTTTTTATTGAAAAATTGTTAAAAAAAATTTAAAAACAGCAAAAAGTTATTACTTATTTGAAAAGCAGACATAATTACCTAAATATTGATATATGATATGATTACCTTTCTCTTTTAAGTTTTAAAATAAATCGGCTTCAAAGTATCATACAAGTGCTTAAATAGCTTCAGAATTGCATTCCTAGAAAAAATAATAAGTATACGCATCGAATCCCAGCCAATGAAAAATAAAACAACATTTTCGCAAAATGGCCGGACAAAATTACGTATACGTTTTACTCATACCGTATGGAAAAAATTTAAAGATGGCAACGACATGTATGTAACTCGTAACTATAATTATATATTAGAAATGTTAAGTATACGCCATCCATATAAATGATATTATACTGGCTATGAGAACTGAAAATTCAAATGCATACTTTTAGGAGCTATACTTTGTTTTATAACCAAACGCCATTTGTAAGTTTTTTTATTAGTTTTTTAGATAACTGAATATCAGATTTATTAGCGGCCCCAAAGAGAGTGCACTTGTTAAACCCTCCACTTAAAACAATCTGCTGTCAAGCGTGTTTCGGGCTCATGCGTTAAATTGTGTTTGTACCCACTATTTTACTTTAATTAAATCAGTAACATGCGACCCATAATATAAAGTGCACTAAATCTTTCTAACTGTCTACAGTTAGAACTAGGTATAACGAATGATATAGTGTTAGTCATATTTGTTTATGCGTTTAATTGTAATTTATTCGGGATATTGTCTCAGTTAATACGTTTGTCGTAGTTGATGTACATACTCGTATGTATAAGGAGAAAGATTTTTTTATTTTGAGATTAATTTAAAGTCTATCCATGAATTGGTGTAAATACCAGTGAACCAGATATTTCCTTTTAACTGAAAATATTTAAGTATATAAATCTAAGATGAGAAGATAGACATTTGTTTTTTTTGTAGCTATTTCAACCTTTTACTTCGCCGGCTAATTTTTGCTACAGGGCCGACGAAGGTAGGTGCTGTTACTCTGCTTTTAGTACATGATTGGGTCAGTCGCTGCCAGTAATTGTCCAGTGATCAGTACTATGCCTTCATCACTGAAAAAAGGCTGGCAACAAATAACACAACCACGCACTAATGCTGATTAGAAGAATTCAACACAATATTTCATGACTCAGCTGGGGCTCGAACTCAGGACTCTCTGCTTCATAGTCTCGTGTTCTACTACTTCAGCCAACAGCATCCACCTTTTAGCAGAAAATATTTAAGTATATAAATCTCAACAGTACGACATACTGAATTTTAGTAAATACAATTTTTAACAATATTTTAGAAGGACCTCGAGCTTATTGATATAAGAGATTTATGAACAAAATAACTTATACTGCGATATAGTGGTATTTCCAGAATGTGCAAATACCCCATAATAAATTTAGCAAAAATGACGGCAATACAGCGAATAACCTTAATATATTTTAACCAGACTGCCGCTACAAAGAGCATATTTCTACCATTATAACTTAAAATCATTTTAATTCACAAGTCACTGTGCAATCCATGCCACACTTTCAACAACGATCACAGTAGACTTTCCACTGCACCGAAAGACGTACAATAAAATTAGCAAATGTTGGCATAAAATAAAAAAAAAAGATAAAATCATGGGTCACAAAACAATAACTTAATTTTGTTGACTACAATTTCATTTAGGCTGTCTTACAATCAGCTTCGTACAACTTCTTTTTTCATTCATTTTATTTGTGTACAGGTTTTGCTTCCAATGAAAAAACCACTAGGCGCTGTAGAATATTCTCAACCTGGTGGTATGTCAACAATGTTTGAAACGACACGATCAAAAGTACATGAATATATATATATTTTATTTCTATCAGAAAAAGAAACAAGCAGGTAGTGTTTATCGACCACACGCAGCCCTATGAATTAGAATACTTCTTTGTAAGTATTTTGTATAAATCTTTTCTTATTGCAATATTATATTCAATTGAGATTGATGGGCTAATTGTTCGGTAATTTGTTTTTATATACAGGCAGACATGATAAGTATGCCGGGACACTAAGAAAAGTTAACATCAGTTTTTTATTTACCAACTTATACAGGAGAGCAGAATAGCTGTTTTCGAAGGCCGCAGCAATTAGAATTTTCTTTTGGCATTTTTGGCATATTGCAGGCAAAAGGAAATTTGAGTTTTTTTATGAACACACAGACGAAAATTATTATTTAATTTACAAAAACCGGCAGTAAATATTTAAATGCATATTTTTTTAACAAACAAAAATTATTCGTTTGGGATTTTATATTGGAAACAAAAAGAAATTTAAGTTTTTTTATTGTTGTTTCAATATAAAAACGAAACAGACAGTGCGTATTTATCAATAATTCCCAAGCACTTGAATTTAGTTTTAAAAATTTATTTAACTGATTTCTTGTTCCATAGCACACTTTGCCAGCATTCCTTGTATCATCATCCTCTAATGGATTTTCATTGGAACAGCAATACATAATTATTTTGATTCATATAAACCATATTTATTACATTGTGTCAAAACTACCGCTCTTCGGTACTAGTTTGTAGCTTACAAGAAATAAATTGTCTATAATAAAATATACAAAACAACTTGTTGCTTTCAAATACTACAAACTGACAAAACTGCCTAAAGCGCCAATTACAAAAGTCTACAAAACTATATTCCACCATTTAGTTTTTCAAAAAAAAAAGAGAGAAAAAAACTCTTACCAAGCGGGTGAAGAACGGCAACAAACACACTTCACTGGTTTGACAAAAAAAAAACTTTAACTGATCTGATAGTTTAGCCAGAGATTAAGCAGCAGCCACAATTTACAAACCAACAAAAACTCCAATTCGGCTTAAGTAGCCGACTCAAAGTGCTTAAGGTTTCTCAATATTTTCTAATTTGTTCACCAAACAAAAGCCAGTAGTTGGAATTACTTTGGCCGTGGGCGCCAATAATTCAAAAACAGACAATTAATGTTTTGATTTTTTTTCGTTGTATTTCAAATTCAGTAGTTGGTTTGCTACAGCTTCTATTCTGGCTGTGAATTTATTTATGCTTTTTAGGAGCTCTAGCAAAATTAAGAAAAAAAAATCAGCCTTAATTCAGTTGAACTGGCAAAAAGAAGTTGGTTTCTGTTGTCGTGGCTTTAAACAACTTTGTATTCAAGTGCAGACCGACTTAAACGAAATTGAATTAATTTGCGTTTAGTTTAGTTTAATTAATTGGCTTTTGGTTTGGTTTAGGCGTAGTTGGGTTTTATTCTCAAACTGCAGAAATTATTAACAGTAAGGCCTTGATTAGCAGAGAGGGAGAGAGAGAGAGAGAGATAGGGGAACAGTAGTAGCTTTATTAATTTCAAGGCGAATTCATACCAGGTTGCCTTAGTTCAGAAATTGGTGATCAGCTGTTACCAAGGAAAAATTATTGAACTGTCAATTTGAACTGTTTTTGTTTGCGGCCATTGTTTTTTCCAAAGCATTTTATTTGACAGTTCAATAAATTTTACACAGAGTTGCATAAATGAGTTCACCTTCTGTGAATTCGCCTTGATTAATTTTTTAAATTTTTTTTAGTATTTTAAAATATTTAACATAAAATCTATTAACTATTTTTTTTTTGTTAGGTCCCGCTACAGATGCGAAGATCTCATACAAAATTATTTATACTCAAATTATTTTCTATTTTATGTTATTAAGGAAAAAATTGCAGTAGACAACAATAAGAAAATTGCATTCATTGCCAACGCCAGAACAAGTCATATAAATTGATGTAATTTAATATAAAAAAAACATCTGTTGATCAGTTCCCTTCAGCGGTCAATTTAATCTGGCTACTCAGCAAAACAATTCTTGCAGTTACTGATCATTTTAAAAATAAATACTATGGAATAATAAAAGAATCCAGTCCAATAATATTTCTGTCTTGTTTTATCGTTTTTGGTTCTCAAAGAAAACTTCGGAAATAATGCTGTTCCTTCATATATAAAAATTATTTCAAAAAGTAGTCTACAAATGAAGCAAATGTGGACTATGCTTTTTCTTCCATAATTCTCAAATAGTTTGTGAAAATTTGTGAATACTCGAAGAGGCCTTGGGAGGGATTTTTAAAATTAGTTGGATGAAGTGTACTGATGATGGGGCTTAACAGCCAATGAAATACCGGCATATAGACATATTTACCCCGCAAAATAATAAAGCAATATTTTAATAAATTAAAAGTGCAACGGGAGTATAACTTTTTTTGTTTGTAAAGTAAGGGACCAGTAGTCCAGGTTTGACGAAAGGAGATATTATTGAGAGCACAGATGAAGAAAGATGAGAAAATAGCGAATTGGTTGTAGTTATTTCAATACTTAGTACATCGCCTGCGAATTTTCGCATCAGTGCCGAAGTAGTGCTGTAATGCCTTCTTTAGTAAATAATATTCTAAGGCGCTGCCTGTGATGGTCAGTCACCAGCATTTTGCATTCGCCACTGAAACAGGCCGACCACAACAAACCCAGCCATGCAGATCATAAAAATGGGACAACATATTCATTACTGAGTACAGAATCGAACTCGGTATATACGGAAGTAAATGAAATAGATTTAAATTGAAAAGAAATAAAATAAAATATTTTATACCTAGAATATACTTTTGAGTACATCGAGTCCATACTGTAGCTGTAGAATTGTGGGTGTCATTAGATGAAATGGATTTCAATGATTGAGATATTAAACTTACGAACTTGAATTTGCATGATGTCAGTTTTGTGCCCATCAAACTTAATAACTGCCATTAGCAAATTGAATCGTGTTTTTCTTAATCACAAAATTATGTAAAATATGTAAGTTGAAGCAATTTCTATCATTTAATAATCCTTAGATGACTTTTATGTTTAGAGAGTTGGGCAAAAATAACATTTTTCTTTTTTCTAGGATTATTTCATCATTTAATATTCTATTTGACTGTGAATAAAATTGGTTGTATGCAAATTTCCTTTATGGAATTTTCAAATTTTTATTTAAACTAAAAACTTACATGACCCTGAACCGTTTAACTCTATTTAATCTCCTAAAACATGATCAGTTAATTTTAAACTGTCACGCACCTTAACTGGGCTCTGCATATTTTTTCCGCCTTAATTTAATCTGATAATGCTGTTTATACTTTTGATTTTGAAATATTTTTAAACAAATTAATCCTTTATATTCCTTTAGTGGGTTTGTTTTTTACTTTCCACAGAAAACTTATTTACAATGCCACAGAAGAACAAAAAAGAAAAAAATCTTTTCTGGCTACTGATTTCCCATCAGATATGCTTGAAATGTTTGCATTAACTTTGCATGATCTTATTAACTTGGCCTTTAATGATTTTGTCTATACTGCAAACATTCGTGTGTTTGTGTGTGTGTGTGTGTGCTTAAGTTCGGTGGCAGTGGTACAATTGAGCCATAATGGAATCTCAGGTATGTCATTAGGCTTACAAAATACAAAAGTGAGATACAATTTTTCTCGTATGTTTGTTTAAATTCATAAGTAAGTAAATTAACTGAACAGAGTTTAGGTATTGAACATATTCGTTTTACTTTAAGAATGTTCATGGCAGCATGTGTTAGTTGGTATATTCGTAAGTGAACAACTAGTGAACAATACTTTTTAAAGAGTATTGCCATCCTTGAAAAATGTTGGCTTTCCTAAGCCTTTTAACTTGGAAATTCAAGTTAAATGCATGAATGGCTCATATGTAAGGATTAGTAGTAAGGATCCTTGGAATAATTGCCGAGATCGTTTGAAAAAAGTTACTCTTCCTTCCTTCAGCCCTAGATCGCCTAGTTTATCAAACCCGTGGTCTTCCACTTCCACTTAGTTAAATTTTTACATAAAGTCTCTGACAAAATCTTTGATCCATTTTTTCCACAGCAGGAAATAAACAAATACGAAAAAAATCTGTCTGGGTTCGAATAATTTACTGGCAACACTGCCACCAACACTCTATAACAATTTCAGTTTACTGCAAAATCGAAAAACATGTTGTAAACAAGATGTAGCACATTATTGTCTCTTTTAACGATCGTTTATTTTATTTTTCGTTTCTTCAGATTATTTTATTTCTTTTTTTTTTTTGTTTAACAGATCTTAAAGGATTCTCACTCACAGTGAGACACTGGCGCTATTAAAAGAGGAAAAATACAATAATTGTCTATAGATATAAAACGGGCTATAATACAATCATGTAAACTGCAACAACACAAACTGCACATATTCGAACAAACAACAACAATAGTTGTTCAAATATTCCTATCTGACATAATAAGGCTTCTTTGACCAGACAAATATCTCAGATTGCCATGAACATATGAGTGGTGTGTGTGTGCGCGTGTGTGTTGTTAAATGATGGCATGGGATGCAAGTCAGCAGCGTTGCAATGTTGCAAAGCGTTGAAAGATATCAACTGAACAGTTTGTTGTCGCTTTGGTGTGTACGGAAATACAAACAAACACACACACACACACACATATACACATGCCCTCTCATCCACACACATTCTCGTACCCGCAATTGGGTTTTTTTATGTCTTTTTCGTATGGGTTGCATTTTTAAAGATCATCTCATTAAGTTTAACATAAAAATTGTTGTGTTGCATGCAAGATTTTTTCTGTCGCTTGCAATCGATGTCGCTGTTATTCTTGTTGCTGTTGTCTTAATGTATTTTTGCTTTCTGGTTACTTGGCACAGGAATTGTTGAAAGCATTCAACGATCTAACAATAACACTAAGCAGCATTTAAAGGATCTTTATTTTGGCTTTTGCAAAAAAAAAAGAAAAAAAAGAAGAATAAGAATACAAATAAAAGATGCATTCATCGATGCCAAAGATCACTTTTTTTGTTGTTGCGATTCTTAGCCAGTTAAACATGAGTCACACACAGCCAGGACTTTGTATAGAATTTAGCTCTGTGGTGGCCAAATAATTATTTTTAGGGTGCCGTTTTTTTTAGAATAATTGTTTTTAGTTGTTGTAAAACAAAATCTTATGGATAGTCATGGTGTTTTAATTTTTTCTAATTGTGTCGTTGTAAGTGTAAGTTGTCAAGGAAATTGTGGGATCCTTTGACCAAATTTTATTTTTTAACGATTTGATTGGGGTATAGTTCGTTCATGTTTAATCACGATCCGCCTTTTTCCTTTGCCGAAGTCTGCTTTATTTTATAAATTCGGGCAACCAGGAAATTTTTCGAATGATATATCAAACCTAATTTTAGAAATTATTGTAGCAGGCTCTAAGTTCGAATCTGCGATCTGCAAATTATTTTTATGAATTTTGTTAAATTCTAAGTTTTATTAAGAGTGAAATTTTTAAATATTTTTTTTATAATCATCAAACTAGAAGAACAGACCTCTTTAATAAAAAAAGAATTTGAGCAAATTTATAAAAATAATTCGCAGGTCGCATATTCAATAATTTTCCTTTAAATAATTTTCAGATTAATTTACAAAAAAGTTCGACTTCACAAAACCTGAGGAAGGCTTTAAAATATTTTAGTAGCACAGAATACAAGAAGCTTTTGAAAAACCTTTGATCGTATGCTTTTAAACAAAAAATTTTTTTGGAAAGGGGTACATTTTCGCAAATAACAATTTTTTTGTGGTAACACAATTTTACCCAAAAACTGTTTATTTCTAATAAATTCATATTGAAAGGAGTTTCAAAAGTTAAGCAGTTTCGAACAAAACAAAAAAAATACGAATTTTTTTTGGAGAGTTGTTGGCCTTACCTGGTAAAATGAAAACAAAATAAAACAAAAAGCATCATTTAGCCAGACTTACGAGCATGTGATGACAAATATGTGCGCCACCGTACACGACATTACTTAAGTACTTTTTATCGTACTTATTTGCCTTCTTTGGAAGCTGGAAACTAATATTGAGCAAAATATACCTAAAAAAAAATAAATAAAATAAAAAAGAACAATTTATATTTTTAAATAAGTTGTTATTGTTTGTTTTTAGCTGTTTAAAGGCTCATTACGTCTTTAGGCTTTTTTGTATTTCTTCTTGCTTTTTTTTTTGGCAGTTTCAGTTGTTGCAACTAAAAAGTTTTGCTTAAACAGATGAAGTGTTGCTGATTGCATGCCATTGTTGTTGGCATCGAAGATATTGCTGTGGGTATTGTTGTGATTTAGCAAATGTTTTTCTCTCTTTTTTTATATTTTTTTCTTGTTGTTTTGTTGGGAATTTAAGTATGTGCAGTACTCAAGAAAGCAATAATCGTGGTCAAAAATGTTTTTGGTAACGCACCTTGGTCAACATGTCTTAATGATAATTTGGTAGCTATTTTTTTCTTCTTAAATTTGTATTGACATTATTGTTTAGCTTTACAATAGAAAAAAAGCCACAGGATTGTAGTTAAGCCATTTCAAATAAGATTTAATCTTTCTATTGATTTTGTTTTAAATTAGACGTATTTTTTTATCATTAAACGTGTGTATATTCGTCTAATGAAATATATATTTTTGTCTAATCAGCTTAACTGTATAAAATATTTGAGGCGCAATTGTATAAATCACGTTACCGATGTGAACTTTATATTAACATATGAAAAAATAAAAATAAAATATAAATAAAAAATATCCTGTTTCAAAAATATGTTTCATACAAATTTTAACAATAATTTTAAAATCTTAAAAAACAGCCCTTTAACTTCAATGCGTTTAAAACACATATTTTAAAATATTTATTTATTTTCCGCATAAATAGCATTGACGTGACGACTCTATTTGCTTCTACACTAGTGTGCGAAAATTAATAGAGAGAACCCCTCTAAAATTGGAAACTGTGATTAAGCTCAATGGTTGTGGTTGAAGCAAATATACTCGTATATTTTTTAAATCAAGTTTACGCTCACCTTTAATGCGAACAATTTTACAGACAACAATTTGCAGTTTCAAGTTTTGTTTCATCTATTTTCGATTATTTAAGAATTATAACAGCCATAATCTGAAAAAAACACCAGGTAAAAATTTATGAAACTGCAACACAGGGAATGAAAATGGGTTTCCAGCACTTCTCGTATGCAATTTTATAATACATATTTTAACTTGCCGCGAAGAAAATTTAAAATTAAAAAAAAACCTGCAATCACTACCCTGCAGAAGATCGAACTAGTATCAAACTAGTATTGCACTAGTAAAATAATCACCAGTACCAGTAACAATTCCCAACTGTGAACTTTCCTATACCATGTTCATGCTCAAATTAAAATTGATTGAAAATTACTAGTACCATTGGTACTAGATGGAAATTAGGCGGATACTAGTACTATTAGTACTAGATGAGTACTATTAGTACTAGATGAGTACTAGTATAATTTCTTCTAATCGGATACTAGTACAATAAGTTCTGCATTAAGAATTCCTAAAGTTATTGGTTTTTTAAACGCAATAAAATTTGCTAAGTCTTCACAAATTTTATTTATTTATTGACATGCATTTTTATAATCACTTAAATAATTCGATGACTACTAAAGAGCTGGTGAAGAAACTTCAACAATAATTTTTTTCAGTGCAATTAATTAAATTGTCATGCTGTAAACAATTCATAGTTCGTGCTACTACGTGTTCCATGGTATAATATTATTTATTTATAAAACTATAGTTCAGTTCAAATAATATTTTATTGCACAGTGCCACCAGAATGCGAAGAGTCATCAATCAGTTGCTTATAAATAATTGTTTGAACGAGCTGCTAAGAATACAATGAAATATTTGCTTCATATATCAATATTTTTATTGCTACAGCTACTGACATATTCCACGGGCTGTAAATTGGTTTGCTATTATGATATTTCCGCGGCCAGCAAAGTCGGTTCGTAACCTGTGAAACAAACAAAAATAGTAACTCAAATCCTTCAAAAAAAAAATGTTACAGGTCCTGCGAAATTTAGCGCCAATGACATGAAATTGGCTTTGAAATTTTGTACACATGTTATTTACAGTTATGTGACAATAGCTCCTAAAAAATTTACCCTAACGGCTGTGACGCCTGAACGGGAGCGTGAACTGGCCAGCGTTAAATTTCTTAAAGAAAAATATCCACATATTAAGTTTCTGCTCAGCTTAAGTGGTGAAAATAATTGGAAAACAACTAAACATTTTTTGAATCTCTTGGAGGCGGAGCACCAGCAAAAGAAATTGTTCACTAAATCGTTAATGAAAATTTTAATTAAATATAAATTTGATGGCTTGAGCTTGGACTTGCCGCTGCCGCCAGAAAAGCCGTTAACGCAGCAAACTTTTTACAGCAAAATGTGGTTTAATTTTAAAACTATATTCCAAAAGGACGGCGGCAGGGATAACAAAGCAAATGCCCACAAAAATCAGCTCACAAATCTCATACAGCAGCTGAGCGCCCACTTAAAGGAACAGCAGGGTTTGCTGGCATTAAATGTACTGCCGAATATCGACTCAGGCAGTAGGTGTTTGTATATATGAAATAATCTTGTGGTGGTTTATATAAAAATTATTTTTTTATTTAGAATATTTTGATGCAGCCGAGATAATTAAAAACTTAGATTTTGTAGTACTTTCGGCTTTTGATTTTTACACACCCCAGACAAGTCCGCGGGAGGCTGATCTAATGGCACCTAAAAAGCCTGATGGTTTGTTAAATAAACGTCTGCCCTTGACAAACACAAAAAGTCTGTATAAATACTGGCATGGCCAGAATGTGCCACGCTATAAAATAATTGTTGGCATTGCGGCCTTTGGTCGTGCCTGGAAAATGACCTTGAACTCGAATAGTGATGGTGTACCGCCAGTTCTGTTTACAGACGGTCCAGCTCCTGGAGGACCTCAGACACAAATGCCTGGCATCCTGTCATGGCCAGAGATCTGCTATAAATTGTCACACGATCCTAAGCTAACACGTGCTGTTGCTGCGGGAACCAAATCTGAAGTGTATGCCTATCGGCCGGCTGATAGTAGAGGTAATTTTGGTATTTGGATTAGTTACGAGGATCCTATAACGGCTGGCGTTAAGGCCATTTATGTGCGCAATCATAATTTGGGCGGTGTAGCCCTGTTCGATCTAAGTTTAGATGATGTTCATGGTGAGTGCAGTGGCGAAAAGTTTCCCATTTTGAGATCCATCAAATTCAAATTGACTAGATTTCAATCGTAAGTTTATAGTGAGCACAATGGAGTGAACGATTTTCCTTTAATTTGGAATCTATGATGATTATAAAATAAAAATCACAATTTGCTTATCATAATATCGCTGGTTACAAGTAGAAAGGCCCTAAGTCGTAATTTTACGAAATTTACTCTTTCAGTGATCCCAATTCACATCTCGCCTTAAAAATTTAGCGCCATATTATTAAAAATAATTATTTTACAAGTAAATTATAATTACAGTTTCCTTTACGATCAATACAGATTCTGTTATGTTTTTGCCTTCTCCCGTAAATTTACAATTATTGGAGTTAGGACCTTTCCACATGTGACCTTTGAAATGGATTTTTATTTGCCAATAAAAAAAAGTGATCTTACAGGCAAACGGAATTTTTAAGTCGATTTTAAACGAGGGAGTGATCAAAGCAAGATGCGTCAGTAAACTGTTTTACTGATTGTTGTATATTTCTTCTGATCTTTCTTCCTGGAATTATAACCATTTGCCAATATGAATACTCTTTATATATACATATATATTGAAAGAACTGATGATGAAAATAACTCTATTCTTCTTTGCTGAGTAAATTAAAAAGTAAATGGATGTTAAGTTTTATTTGTTCCTTGTAATATTGATGACGTCATGTTTCCGAATTGAATAATACCCCCGGTATTCATAAAATTTAAAATGAGTTTGAAATGTATTTTAATCAAAGTTTTTCATACAAAATTTTCTTAAAACATATTTCAAATACGTTTCATTTTTTTATGAATATGGGAGTAATAATTTTAGCCTCTAAATTTTAATTGAGTTTGAAGTAGAGTGCAAACAAATTATTTATAAAATGTTTTTATATATTTTTTTTAGTTTTACTTTTCAATACAATTTTTCAAACACAAATTTAAGCGATACAACTTGGCCTGTAAATTAAGCCTTCACTGAAAAAGGACTTTTTCTAAATTATATTTTTATATATTATATTCTAGAAACATATTTTAGTCAGGATATTAAAAAAAGTGTTTTTTACTCTGTATAACGATGTTATTTAATTCCTTCATATGCAACTGATATCACAATACTGAGATTACAATATTTTCTGTTGTACTAACTCGCACAGTGGGATGTTTCCATAGATTTTTGTTTAAAAGACACATAAAATTATGCTAGACAATGGAAAATTGCTATCGAACACTACATTAACAAAGTTAATGAAAATGTTTGATATGATCAATATCAGTCACGCCCATCATCCACCTTCCATTCAATCCAAATAAATATTTTCGCATAAAGTCTTTAAATGCGATGCATACGCTATCCAAAGTAAACAAAAACTGCATGTTATGTTCCATACATATCTGCCACGCCTCTTGCCAACCTCCCATATAATTCAAACATATGGTTTCTCCTAAAATTGTTCCCATCATTACAAAAGCTTTCACTTCTAAGCCTTCCAGAATAAACAAAAAAAAAATTAATCATTACGGGCCACGCACGCCCACTGTCCAGCACCCATACATTACAAATAGGTTTTTTTCTCCCTATAATAGTTCTTATCTAAACAACAGCTTTAAAAATTGGCGCAGACATTTTCAAAATTAACGAGAGATGCCACGCCCATTGCCCACCTCTCATATAATTCAAACTCACATAATTATTCCGATCCAACCAAAAAGTTTTCGAATTTTATACATACAAATTTTAGAATAATGAAAACACGTATGCAAGCTTTTACCAATATTAACCACGCCCATCGCCAACCTCCCCTTCAATTTAAATCGGCTTTTAGGCATAAAATATTTCCTTTCCAAACCAAAGATGTAAAATTTATCACATACAAGTTTTAAAACAACCGAATATGCATGACATGTTTCATCAATATCAGCCACGCCCACCGCCCATATATAATTTAAAAAAATATATCCAAAATAGTCAAATATTTTATTCATCGTTGGAGTTTATTTTATTGACGTTTTTTCAGAAAATGTATGAGAAGTTTGTTTAGCCACATCCGAGTGTCGCTGGATTCTCTAGCAAAAATTCAAAAAAAAAACACAATCATTTGGATCCAGTGATATACAAGAGCAAGGAAACATACAAACGCAAAATTTTTTAAGGCATTTTAACTAGATCATTTAATTTTTGTTTTATAAAAAACAATACTAAATCTTAATAAAAATGGCTGAGTTGCATGACATTTTTCATCAATTTTCATAGCAAAATATTTTATTAATTTAAAAAAAAGTGGCTTTTTAAAAAATTATTTATTTACTTTTAAGAAACACTTCTCCATAGAACTGCATCATTGGATTTTCAAAAACTGATATTTTAAAAACTTCATTTTCTTAAGAAAATTACCATCATCTGGTGCCGCAGATTGTCCTCTCGTTCAATTACAAACAAACCAAAAATAAATTCCAATTTTATATTCTAATTTTTATTTTAAATGTAATTGTGTGGATTTCCCCATAGGGGAGCAGGTAGTGGACAAAAAATGCAAATGAATACATTTCATTTACAACAAAGTGTATTTAATGTATCTCAACATTGGAAATGTATCGCCATTACAAACACCACGAAAATCGTCTAGACTCACATCAAACAGAGCGATGCCACCCAACTGATGCTGACCGACATAAGCAGCCTTAATGGCAGCAGTTCTAGGATCATCGTAACTAATCCACATGCCATGTTTACCATTAACATCGGCGGGGCGAAAAGCATAAGTAACGAAATCGTTATGGGGATCTAAAACACTGTACAAAGGCGCCAGCGCGCCGGTTCTGTTGCCATTTAAACTATTCACAAGCAAGAGGCAAATTTCAGGCCAAGTCAAAACACCAGGTAAATTTGTTAAATAGCTTGCTGGAGCCGCACCATTTGTAGCTCTGACATTGGGAAAGCCGTCGGCCTGGGAATCCTTGGACATTTTCCAGGCACGGCCATAAGCCGCAATGCCCACATTTATTTTGTGATAAGGAAGACCCTGTGAAATCCAATAATTCACTTGATAGTCAATATTATGCTGAGCATTTACACGGCCCTGCACTGGTAAGGGGTGTAAAGGAGCAGTATAGGAGGCTTCTGTAGGACTCTGGTCTGGTGTTGTAAAATCAAATGTTTGCAAGTTGACAAAATCCAAGTTCTTTATTAGAGCAGAGGCATTGATGTACACTGTGAATTAAAGCTCATGTTAGCGCACTATGGGTGTATAATTATAACATAAAGACTTACAAGAAGCATTTGTATGTGGCAGCACCGTTAGGCTCAACAACAGGCCATGTGGCCTCAAAGCCTTCCTTAGTTTCTCCACCAATATTGAGAATTGCATCTTATGGTCTTTTTGCTGCAAATCCGTAATATTTGATTTTTTGCTAAAAAAATTTCTTAACGATCGCCAGGGTACATTTAAGCCTGCTTTAGTATTGTTACGAGGAAACTGAAAGGCCAAATCCAGACCATCAAAGTTGTAGCTGCGCAATAAATACACAACAGATTCAACAAAATTTTTCTGAATATCTTCGCCGGCTTCTAAAAGTTGTATATATTTATTTGACAAATCCAAATCTATATCCTTGTCACAGCCCATAGTCAGTAGAAATTTCACGCGTGGATATTTTACCTTTAAGTCTGTTACTTTTCTAAAGTGATCTCGTCCTATATCACGTTCAGCATGAAGACTAGTTAACTGCAAGGACAGAGCATTGAGGCCGGCATAACCATAAACGACGTGAGTGCAAAAGTCCAGGGCATTTTCCAGCTCCACTAAAGTAAATTGAGCAACACCTGAGGGCGACATTAAATTGTCAAATAGTGCAAACCAAAAAGAGCCAATTAATAAAACATTTACTAAAATTTACCTGCTCTGTCCACACTAGCGGCATCATAATAACAAATAATATTGTGACGCATTGCCATTGTTAGTCGCCATGGCAGGCACATTAAATAAAGTGTTAAATAAAATATCATTTTTTTTTGTATAAAATTTACTCTTCTTTGCGGATTTTAAAAATACATAAAATGACTTGTTAATGATTGTAGTGCATTTGAAAAAATACTCTTTATTTTGAGTTAGACACATTATCAGTGCTATTCATCTTACGTTATTTATTTTAATTTTTTTTTTTAGAAATTCAAAAAGTAACAACAAAACGAATTAAATAATCTTAAAAAAATACAATAGCCCTGTTCAAGGTCTTGCATCATTGCATTTGCAAATCAATTGTACTGTATTTTATGCCAGAAGTAATTGAATGACTGTATTCCAAGAAATTTTAAAATTACTCTTTATTTTTGCACGTATCTCGTATGTTTCTTTATACCCTCCAAAAAATAATTTAGAGGTTATATTCACTTTGTCATTCCGTTTGTAACGCATCGAAATATCCATCTCAGACCCCATAAAGTATATATATTCTTGATCAGTGATGAAATCTAAGACGATCTGAGCATGTGCGTCCATCCGTCTGTGGAAATCACGATTCAGTCCAAACGAAAGGAGCTAGACCCTTAAAATTTGGTTTAAATATATTTTAAAGTTTAGCGCAGGTTAAGTTCGGAGATGGGCTAAATCGGGCAAGGGGGAAAAAAGTTCCCCTAAGAAAAACTAAACCAACCAAAAAAACAACATAATTTTTAAAGTTTTTTGGTTATTTTTTTTTTTTTTTTTTTTAGGAGTAGGACCAGCACTCAGGGGATGACCCCTACTTATGCAATGCATTGCACCGGAACTGAAAACGAGGGGATAGTATTAAGGGGACAGATGAGGAAAGATGAGAAGATAGACAGTTTTTTTGTAGCTATTGCAACATTTTACTTCGCCGGCTAATTTTTGCTACAGGGCCGACGAAGGTGGGTGGTGCTGTTACTCTGCTTTTTAGTACATGATAGCGTCAGTCGCTGCCAATTATGTTCAGTGACCAGTGACTATGCCTTCATCATTGAAACAGGCTGGCAACAACTAACACAACCACGCACTAATGCTGATCAGAAGAATTCAACACAATATTTCATGACTCAGCGCTTGCTCGAACTCACGACCCTCCGCTTCATAGTCTCGTGTTCTACTACTTCAGCCAACAGCACCCACATTTGTTAAGCAAATGATATATTTTTATGTCAAATACGGTCCAACGCCTTAAACTTGGAGCCATAAAATAAAAAAATAAAATTTTTTGAGCCCCTCCCACTTAAACCTACATTCTTTAAAAATAACATTTTTAAGCCTTAATAACGAAGCTGAGATGTAACCTGGTACTATTCTGCCCTACCCCCTCCACCCCCTACCAAAAAAAAATTTTTTTTTTGTATTTATTTTTAGAGTTTTATGACAAAGGTGAAATGTCTCCCCCACAGCCCTTGCCAGAGCGAACCCGCCAACAAACCGTTTTAGTACCCACAGTTATATATTCTTGATTACTGATGAAGTCTAAGACGATCTAGCAATGCCCATACGTTCGTCTGTGGAACACATGATATTGCCTATTTTTGAACCCCGCCCCCTTTAGTGGGCGTTGACGTACGATATTATATAAAGGAACTCTGTCCCACCAAGTTAAACATTTTAAATTCACTTACTAAATATTTGGAGGGTATTTAAGATTCGACCCGGTCGAATGTAACGTTTTTACTTGTTTTTTTTAATATTGGACCAGCACTCAGGGGATGACCCCTACATATGCAGTGCACTGCGCCGGACCTAGAAAGGAGGGGATAGTATTGAGGGGGCAGATGCGAAGATAGAGAATTTTTTGTAGCTATTTCAACTTTTTTTTACTTCGCCGGCTAATTTTTGCTACAGGACGGACGAAGGAGGGTGCTGCTGTTACTTTGCTTTTTAATACATGATCGTGTCAGTTGCTGCCAATTATGTGCGGTGACCAGTGCTATGCCTTCATCATTGAAATAGGCTAAAACCAGCATGCACCAAAGAAGTCAACACAATATTCAAGACTCAGCGCGGGGTTGAACTCAGGACCCTCCGCTTCATAGTCTCGTGTTCTAATACTTCAGCCAACACACACTACTTTCCAACCAAACAAACCTTCATCTTTGTAACAACGACAAAAAATTCTAATAGTTTCCTTAAGCTCAGCTAAAGTAAAAGCGACTATTTCAATCCAATGATTCTAAGTTTTTTTTTTGTTTTTCGTTTCGTATAAAATAAAACCTCGTGAAAATGTGTTCAAATTCTCTAAAATATATTAAGACTCTGCTGGGTCGATCAAAACAAAGCGAATTAATTGTTAATTGAACAGAATAAATATTTCATTAATCGAACATTTGATGGGTTAACAATTAAAAAAAAATTGTCATCCGCTATAGTTAAATGGAAAATATTTGAAAGTAAACATTCCTGAGCCTCATATATTCAAAATGTTTGTCATATATCCATAGCACAGGTCATGTACTCACATTTGAAGACAGCTGCCAATATAGGGTTTTTTTTCAAAACTATTTTATTACTGAAAAGAAAGCACTAAAGAGATATTTTTATGCACCACAAAAAAGAGTTGGAGGCCATATTCACTTTGACATTCTGAAATTTAGTACGATCTAGTCAGTCTATCCGTCCGTCCGTCTGTGAAAATCGCTATTCAATCCCAACGAAAAGAGCCAGATCCTTGAAATTTGGTACTGGCACATTCTAAAGGATAGCACAGCTCAAGTTCGTAAATGGACTAAATCGGGCCAGAGGGAAAAAAGTTTCCCTAAGAAGTACTAAAGCAACCTCTAAAAAAAATGCAATATAATTTTTAAGGTTTTCTTTTGCAATTTTGTTAAGCAAATGATATATTTGTATGTCAAAGAAGGTTCAAAGAGTTTAACAGAAAATCAGACCCAGCCCCCTTTAGTGGGCGTTGAAGTAACATATTACATGGAAAAATAATTTAATTATTTAACAAATTGTATGATTCCTTAAAAAGTAAATTTTAAAGCTTTTATGAGTAAGTTGAGATGTTCTGTGATCTCCCTCTGCCCTACCTTACCCCGTCACCCTTTAACCACTAAATGACCCTATAAACAAATTACACATAATAATCGGAAAAATTTCTTTTTTAGTGTTTTATGGCAAAGATGAGATGTCACGGCTGCTTCCGGAGTGACCGCGACGAAATAGAGTTTTTATTTACTCAATATTTGCAGGGTATTTAAGATTCGACACGCTTGAATATAATGTTCTTGTTCTTGTTTATGCTTACCGTCTGCCATAGCAGCAAGAATTTCAGGTATTTACCGCCCATATTCATAAAAGAATAAAATGTGTTTGAAATCTATTTCAAGAAAATTTTTTATGAAAATTTTGGAAGAAAATACGTTCCAAACTTGTTTAGAAATTTATGCTTTTAATTATTACTAAATATCTTGCAGCTCATTACAAAAATCTTTTGCTGGTGTAAAATAAAAAGAAACAATATTCTGTCTTGTAAAGTCGTTTTTATTGCAACAGTTTTATAAAATTATCTTACAATCTAAATTTAATAGCTTTTAATATTTGAAATTTCTCATCAGTACATTGACCACGAAAATCGTCCATAGTTAAGTCGAATATTGCTACACCGCCCAAGGCTTTAGTGGCGACATATGCTGCTTTTGTGGCCGCCACTTCAGCATCATCGTAACTAACCCACACGCCGTGTTCACCCTTCTCATCAGCAGCACGGAATGCATAAGTACCGAATTTTTTGCTGGGATCGGCAAAACGTCGCAAAGAGTTTTTCGATGTTGGCTGTAATTTTAGGCAAATTTCAGGCCAACTTAAAAGTCCAGAAATTTTTATTTGACCACCAGCCTCAGCAGCACCATCGGTGGCAGGTATTACAGGAAAACCATCCGTTTTTGAATCTAAAGTCATTTTCCAGGCACGACCGTAGGCCGCAATGCCCACATTTATTTTGCTCTTGGGAAAGCGTTGTGAAGTCCAATGATCGACTTGGTAGTCAATATTGTAGTGAGACTGGCGATTGCCCTCCAAAGTGGGGGCATACAGAGGAGCTGTATAGTCAGCCTCGTGGGGATTGCGTTCGGGTGTTGTAAAATCAAAAGCTGCCAAGTTAACAAAATCCAGTTGATTGATAAGGGCGGGGACATTAAAATACCCTGGAATGTACAACAGAAAATGCAAAACAAAGTGAATAAGGCAAATTCTTGTTTTATCTTCTCTCTTCAGTTCTTTTACTTACAAGACGAATTTACATTCGGCAGCACCGTCAAGCTGAGCAGCAAATCATTTTCGGCAAATGAGGTTTTTAGCTTCTTAACCAATTCCGTTAGTTGCTGCTTGTGCTCCTCGGCATTTTTGTCGATTACGTAGTCACCGCTAAATACCTTTTTAATAGATTTCCAGGCCATGCCGGTGGTAGAGTGAACTTTGCGCGGTTTGTTACGCGGCAACTGGAAAGCCAGGTCTAGGCCATCAAAATTCAAACTGCGCACCAAATAATTAGCCGAGTCAATGAAACTTTGTTGCTTTTTCTGATCGCCCTCCAATAGCTCAATATATTTATCGGAATCTGCAAAATCCTGACCACCACCAACACTTAATAGGAATTTAACATACGGAAACTTTTCCTTTAGAGCCGTAACCTTCAGCAAGTGTCTACTTTTGATATCACGTTCATTATTTAGGGAAGCCAAGCCAAAGTTACGAGGATCAATACCCACGTAGCCATATACCAAATGCGTGCAGAAGTCTAACGCTATTTCCAAGTCAGCCAAAGAAAACTTGCCCAGACCTGAGATGGTAAAAAGCTTGGTTACAATGTGCATATGTTTGAATTATAATAAAATAAGTAACAGTAACGATTAGATGAGTATAACAGCAAAGACATTTTGAAGTTTTATAATTTAAAAAATTTCGCCAATAATTTTTACATTTTCATATATTCGCTGTCACTAGTTTAGCATAATACCCCAATGTCCTCGGAAATAAAAGGGTGGTGTCTCAGCAAGAATGTACTTTTTCATTTAAAAAAATGCACTTATTTTTTTGAAATTGATGTGGTTCTAATGGGTGATATTTTAAGAGCTTTTGGATTTGCTGCAAAAACACATAATAGATGGAACGGTCTATATAATTGGACAGAACGATCTATATAATTCAATGTGCGAAGATGATCTCATGTAAATGTAGACCGCGGCTACGCCTTAAATGGCTCATAAGCTGGGTCCGATTTTGTCATACTGCCTCCAATATATCGGCCAGTATAGCGGGCTGTGTGCCATGTGGTACTGTCTTGTTGACAGCATATGTCAGCCAAGTCCAGCTTTCCAATTTTGGACAAAAAAAAAAATACTTTTTATTGTCATATTAAGCAAGCTTGGTGTCGTTTTTTATAAAATTTTATTTCGTTAACAGCCGTTAACGAAATATTGAATAAAAATTAGACGAAATAAAATTTTATAAAAAACGACCAAAAGCTTGATTAATATTACAATAAACTGGGGGCAAATTACGACACTCGATATTCTTCGAAATTCGTATTTAAAATGTATTGAAATTTCCATCGATATCGAATGCGGTAATTTGGCTTCTGATAAGGTCAATAAAAATAAATCACCAAAAACTTTTTATTGTAGTCATCCCACGGCAGCGCTCGCCATTCACAGTAACGTTTCTACCTTCGAAGTGTTTGGAAAATGATGCCACCGGACCACAATCCACACCAAATAGAGCATTTTTCGGGATTCATCGGCTGTTCTACACATCAAATATGGCATTTTTGATTATTCACATAAAAATGAACACGATACACTTTATGAAACGAGCAAGAATTTTCATAATAAATAAAATTGTTCGTTTGTAAGTCGATTCATGCTTCAATCTGCGACCAAACTGAACATGTTTGACAACAACAAGTAACAAGAAAACAGCTGAGCTGCCAAACACAGTGTTGCCAAAGCTAAAATTGATAAAAAAAAATTCTCGTTATTTATTGGATTGTTAAAAGAGCATGAGCCAGATAAGTTTAAAATAAAATATCTGTCAAATAGGACCCACAACGCTGATGACAGATCATTACGCTTGTCAGGAAATTTCGCATAACTTTATCACGGACCAAAACCCACCACCGACAGGGTCTCGTTGTGAGCTTCTTCTGAGAAAATGACTTTTTCGAAATAATTAATATTTATTTCTCTTCTCTATTACCCATTGAATGAATAGCCGCCGCTTTTCGTGGTCTGTTGGGTTGTGCTCCGGCTTCAGCAACATTCCTTACGTGGTGGAAGTGAAACTTTCAGTTGTTATAAATGATATCGAGGTGATGTTTGAGGTTTCTCGGCGACATAAATCTTTTAATTTTCCTAAGAAGTCGTTCATAAAGTTTTTCATTTTTAATAATTGAAGTAAAAATATGTCGCGGCTACGAAAATTTCAGAGTTGTTACTTGCAAAAAAAAAAACTTTAAGACAATTTTGTTGTACACTTATGAATATTTCCTTAATACTTAATGTTTCTTAAATAAATATTTTTGTAAAGGTATTTTTCTGTAGAAATGTACAATGTAATATTTATACCGATTTCAAAACTATAATTTAAGGAAACCAAAATGCCCATGACGCCAAGAAATCATTAAGCCTTAAATAAGCTTTATAAAAATATGTTTTTTTTTGTATCGATACGCCATCGCATATAAACACATATGTATAAATTTAAAACAAATATCAAAAAATAGTCTTTGAGAAAATTTGTTGGTGCCGGCTTCACAAATGCTACCCATAGCGTTACTTATGAATGATGTTTTTGTTTGTTCTGTTCCTCAGTCTGTGCAATCACCATTCACATTGTGATGTTAAACTTTTTACTTTTATTTTATTTCGGCAGCTTCCTGTTATCTTGTTTTCAACTCTTGGCAAAACCAAATGCAAAATTTTATTTATTTTTTCAATAAATGAATAACACAATCATGTGGCAAAGTTTATGTTAAAATTGTATCACCTGCTTTGAAAATTAATTGCAACTAAAAACTACTTCAACAAATCGTTGTCTTAATAAACAAATCGATTTTAATAAATAATAGATTTTACTAAATTATCCATACCTTCCCTCTCCACGCCACGAGCATCGTAAAAACAAACAAGGTTTGGGCCCAAAGCAATTACTAAATGACATACGACTAGTGTCAAGCTCAATATTAAAATCAAATGCATACTTTTTCTGCTTCTCTTAGCGAACAACTTCGATGCCGTTGCTCACACTTGTTTTGAAACACGACTACTAATAATTTTAAGTCGCTCATTTCAAAAGTTTATTTGCAAATTGGCAAAACTTCTTATCAATGTTTTGTTGAGTTTTGGTGCTGATCATGATGACAGTAAATTATTTAGAGAAGCTTTTGTAAAGCTTTTTTTTTTCTTTACAAAAGCCGCTTTTCAGTCATCCAGAGTCACATGTACGAGTTCGTAGAGGGCTTCATAATGTATTCATATTGTCATTGGTCTGTAGAATGTTTTTTGAATGCCATAGTGTTGCCAATTTATTGATTTCCTGAATATATATTCGAGGTTCTTGTTATTATTTTATACCACTTGAAGTTTGTTTTACGAACAAGTTGTTCATAAAAATAAAATTTCAATACGCTTTCCAAAGCGATCTATTAGACAAGTTATTTTCTTCATTTTTAAAAGGATTTCTATTAATATCTATATAAGAAAAATTTTTTCGATAGAAACAAATTTTGTTTTCAAATAAATGGACGGACTATAAATACTTGGAATAAAAAAAAAAAATTTGTTTTCTGAAAACAACAATTTCAAAGAGTATTCTTCTTAATAGCATAACATACTTTTAGGATGCACTTTTTAATTTAAAAAGGACAATAATGGCTGCAGTTTATTTTTGGAATGAAAATAAGATCACGTGTCTTGTTGTAATAGAAAATCATTAATAAATAAATAAATAAACAAAAATAAAAAGCAGAATGGCTAAGGCGCTTAGGATTTGAAAGAAACTTTTATTAAATAACATAACATACTTTTAGGATCCAAATATAAATTTTTAAAGGAGAACGGGAGCTGCATTTTATTTATGGTATGAAATTTTCTTTGTAAAAAATTATATGTAAAGCTTTTAGAATTTTTGAAAATTTTTTTTCCTTAATAGTGTAACATACTTTTAGGACGCAAGTCTTACTGCTGTATTCACAAAATTTAATGGGTACTTCAAGTGTGCTTTAAAGTGAAAATTTCATAAAAAATTTATTTTAAAGTATTGATCAAGTCTACTTTATTTTTTGTGAATACTGCTGTTAATCTTTAAAGGTTAACAAAGCCCGCATATTATATTTGAAGCAAAGAAAATAATAGGTTATTCAGGATTTATTGGCAAGATTTTTGCACCGACTTCTTTTTCGCTCAATTTTCAATCGAAGATTCAATAATTAATATTTAAAAACTAAATAAAAATCTTAAAAAAAATTATAATAATAATAAAAATAAAAGGATAGACTATATAGACTTTGGAATGAAAAAATATTTTCGTTTCTTAAAAAATAGATAATGGCTAAGATATTTAGGATTTCTAATAATTTGTTTTAAATAGCATAACATACTTTCAGGATAGAAGTATTAGTTTTTAAAGGACAAAGGTGACTGCATATTATTTTTGCTGCAGAGAAAACTACATTTGAATTTACAAAAAATAATAATGAAAAACTAAATCAAAATTGTTTTCCAAAAAATAGATGGCCTTGGGAATGAAAACATTTTTTTGAAGCCTTTACACGAAGATATCATATAATAAAAATGCGTTACAAAAACAATTAATTTATCACAAAACTTTATTAATGAATTATTTCTCAATACAAAAATGTTTTTTTTTACAGCAACTGCAATGCATTAATTATTTTTACAGCAATCGATATTTAATAGCTCTCAGCATGGGAAACTTATCTCCGGTGCATTGGCCATTGAAATCATCCAGACTTAAGTCGAACAAGGCAGCACCACCTAGACCACGAGCTTTCACATAAGCAGCCTTATTGGAAGCGCTATCAGGATCCTCGTAGCTAACCCACATGCCGTGATCACCATTACCATCAGCTGGACGATAGGCATAAGTGCCATATTTTTTGGTGGGATCAGCAACGCGCCGTAGTGGAGCATCAGCACCAGATCGACCAACATTGGAAGGATTAGGCAATTTCAAACAGATCTCTGCCCAGTTTAATAAGCCAGCTTGTTTGGTCTGGGGACCAGGCTCAGCAGCACCTTTAGCATCGGACACAATAGGAATGCCATTCACATTCGAATCCGATGAGGTCTTCCAAGCCCGACCATAACTGGCAATGCCAACATTAAGTTTATTATGGGGGAAACGCTGGGAAATCCAATAGTCAACCTGAAAATCAACGTTGTAGTGAGGCAGGCGATTGCCTTCTAATGGCACAGGATATAGGGGTGCGGTAAAATCGGCTTCCTCAGGATTGCGCTCTGGTGTGGTGAAATCAAAGGCAGCCAAATTAACGAAATCCAAATGGCCAGCCAAGGCAGGTGCATTGTAGTACCCTGGAGGGAAAATATTGTTTTTTATAGTTGTTTTTTATAAAATTCAAAAATATTTCAATTATTTTACTTACAAGTGGAATTTACATTTGGCAAGACAGTCAAAGAAATCATGAGATTATGGGAATTAAATATTGACTTCAAAGTGCTAACAAAATTGGTGAACTGCTCTTTATGCTCGTATGCTTTTTCATCTACAACAAAGTCGCCAGTGAAGAGCTTTTTGAAAGATTTCCAAGTCTGGCCGGCACCAGAGTGAACCTTGCGCGGCTTATTACGCGGTAATTGGAATGCCAAATCCAAACCATCAAAATTATAGCTGCGCAATAGATCTCGCGCTGATTCAGCGAATGTTCTGTACTTTTCAGCACCTGCCTCCAGGAGTTGCACATATTTTTCAGGACTTTCAAAGTCTCTATCGCCACCAACACTCAGCAAGAATTTAATGTGTGGGAATTTTTCTTTTAACTCAGTTACAGTGGCGAAATGACGTCGCTGTAAGTCACGTTGTGTATTTAGACTTTTCAAGTGGAAATTCTCCGAATTAATGCCAGCATAACCGTAGATTACATGAGTACAAAATTGCAAAGCAATTTCAAAATCACTTGTTGAGAACCTGGCCAAACCTAAACAAAAAAAGAAAAAAACATACGCAGATACAATCAATTTTTAGCAAATAGTCTTATCAGCAGAACGTCAAAGTCAATTTACCATCTCTGTCGGCACTGGCGGCATCATAGAAACACACCAAATTGGGTCCAACAGCTACTGCGAGCTGACACGCTGCTAGTGTCCAAAACACACTCAAAAATAATTTCATTTTGCTCTTCAGTACAATTGTTTAGCTGCAATTTGTCTCTGGAGTTGTGATTGCGTTCACTGTTGAATTTAAACTAAATAAATAGTTTTAATTGTGTGTCAAACCGGTCCGCTTGCTACGACAACTTGGCAGCTTTTGTTATTCTATTTCAGGTTTTGGTTTTGATGAGGTCAAGCCATTGATTAAATGAAATGAACTGAATTTTGCTGGCAAGCAAATAGATTTGCTTTGATTTCAATATGTAGATAATTGAAATAAATTCATTAAATAAACAAATAAACAAACAAAGAAACTGGGAGAGAACTTTGAAAGTAAGTCAAGCTTTTGCGAGTGTTAGTATTGATATTAAGAAGTTAGAGAAAAAGCTTCATTAAGTACAAAACGCAGCTGATCATCAGTAGTCATGTTCTCGCGCTTCCCATTAGCACGTATCTACCATATAACAGATCATTAATATTGATGTACTATTTAATGAATTAATAAATGCAAATACATACACACATTTACATATACATCTTAAGAAAATTAAACAAGTAAAAAGTTGTATTCGACAGGGTCGAATCTTAAATACCCTACAAATATTTACTAAGTAAAATTAATATGTTTAACTGGGTGGGACAGAGTTCCTTTGTATAATATCGTACGTCAACGCCCACTAAAGGGGGCGGGGTTCAAAAATAGACTATATGATGTTTTCCATAGACGAAAGTATGGACATTGCTAGACCGTCTTAGACTTCATCACTGATCAAAAATATATATACTTTATGGGGCCCAATTTTCTTTGGAGGGTATTAAAATTGTATCTTGGCGGGGTCGCTCTGGGAAGGTGCTGCGGGGGAGACATTTTACTTTTGCCTTAAAGCTCTAAAAATAAATGTTTGGGATAATTATATATGAAATAAAAAAAAATATTTTTTATGGGGTCATTTAGGTGGCAAAGGGGGAGGAGGTGGTAGGGCAGGGTAGTACCAGGTTACGTCTCAGCTTCGTCATTAAAGCTTAAAAATGTTATTTTTAAGGAATGTAGGCTCAAGTAAAATTATTTGTTAAATTTGTACACTATTTTTGCATATAATAACGCCCACTAAAAAGGGTGGGGTCCAAAAATTATTATTTTTTATTTTATGGCTCGAGGGAGGCTTAACGCGTTGGAACTTCTTTAATATAAAAATATATCATTTGCTTAACAAAATTACAAAAGAAAAAATTTTAAAAATCATGTTGTTTTTTGGAGGTTGGTTTAGTTCTTCTTTGAGGAACTTTTTTCCCTCTTGCCCGACTTAGCCCATTTCCGAACTACTTACCATGTGCTATCCTTCAAGATATATTTATACCAAATTTCAATAGTCTGGCTCTTTTCGTTTGGACTAAATCGTGATTTCCACAGACGGACGGACGGACATAGACTTCATCACCGATCAAGAATATATATACTTTATGGGGCCACAGATGGATATTTCGCTGCGTTACAAACGGAATGACAAAGTAAATATAGCCTCCATATTCTTTTTTGGAGGGTATAATGAAATGATGATAAGAGTAATTAAAATCTTTATTGATTACAATAACACAATATTTCTCTGTCAATATGGAAACAGAATTTGATATTCTGTCTAGATCTTGGATGGATCTAGTCACTCGTAATTTAAAAACCCCATTATTGAAAATCTTTAAAAAAATAATTTTATCTTTATTTTAACATTATTTGAGTTCAATTTAACAAAAAAAAAATTACAAACGATATTTGGCTGCCCTTAACAAGGGATATTTATCGCCCGTGCACAGACCGCGGAAGTCATCATAACTCAAATCGAATAATGACAAACCACCCAGTCCCTTCGAGCGAACATAGCTGGCTTTGTTCGAAGCAGAATCTGGATCTTCATAGCTGACCCATATGCCATGATCACCATTTTCGTTAGCCGCACGGTAGGCATAAGTGCCGTACCGTTTGGTGGGATCACCGACACGCCTAAGTGGAGCATCAGCGCCTTTAAGGTAAGTGTTGGAAGGATTTGGTAGCTTACTGCATACTTCAGGCCAACTCAATAGACCGGCTATTTGACTTTGCGTGCCAGCTTCTGCAGGTCCATCTGTTTTGGCCACGACGGGAACACCAGTGCTACCAGAGTCCGATGTAAGTTTCCAGGCACGACCATAAGTCGCCATGCCCAGAATAATTTTATGGGCTGGACATTGATGCCGCAACCAGTAGGAAACTTGAAAGTCGGCATTATAGTGCGATAAACGATTTTGATCATACAGTTCGTACAGTGGAGCAGTATAATCAGCCTCTTCTGGATTGCGTTCGGGTGTAACAAAATCGAAAGCAGCCAGATTCACATAATCCACCAGACTTGATACTGCGGGCACATCAAAGTACCCTGATTACAAAAGAAGGGATTTTTAAAAGGATATAGTCTGTGTATGATCGTGTTAAAAACTTACAAGTCGAATTCACATTTGGCAAAACAGTTAGAGTAAACATGAGGCCATCAGGCTTAAAGGCATTGCGTATATCCCGGACTAAAGTTGTAAACTGTTCCTTGTGAATATCGGCATTGGGATCCACGATAAAGTCTCCTGTAAACACTTTCTTAATCTTCTTCCAAAATGAGCCGACACTAGAATGAACTTTGCGTGGTTTGTTTTTGGGAAACTGGAAGGCCAAGTCGATACCATCGAAACCATAGGAGCGCACCATCGTATAGGCGCTATTGATAAATGCCGTCTGCTTAACACGTTCACCTTCGAGAAGCTCAATGTATTTATTAGGATGATCCGGATCTTGATCCTTATCACCGCCCACACTCAACAGCACTTTCAAATGTGGAAATTTTCTCTTCAAAGCGGTCACTTCGGAGAACTGATGTCTATGCACATCCAGATCTTCGTGTAAACTGTACACCTGATAGATATTGGGCTTGACGCCCAGGTAGCCATACACCAAATGTGAGCAGAATTGTAGGGCAATCTCAAGATCGGGGTTTAAGAGTTTACCCAAACCTGCGGAAAAGAATGTAAAGAATAAAGCAAAAATTTTAATTTGTGCATTTTAATAAACTTTTGATGGTATAATTAATTGTGTTTAGAAACAATTAAGAGTGACGTCAGAAAATGCGAGTGTTGTTGGTTCTAAATGTTATTATTTTTTAATTTGAAACATCAACATGCAGTGGAAGCAAGTTTTAGATATTCGATTTTTATGCGGCGGGGGCACACACACATTTAGTACACGAGCATGAACAAGTTTGCTTATAAAGGGTCCGCCATATAACGTTTTATTTTCAACTACTGCTTATTTTGGGAATGGTAACACTTAGCTGATGTCTGATTTGACAGATAAATAGTTTTATCCTTCCGCTGAACGCATATGGTTGTGTATACGTTACGTTTTTGCTACGGTAAGTGAGCCTGCGATCGACTTACAGAAGATGCCGATTTTGCCAAAAAAAATCATATTTTCAGATGAAGCTCATTTTGATCTTGCCGGGTATGTAAACAAGCAAAATTGTCGCATTTGGGGCACAGAAAACCCGCACACATTCAATGAAAAGCCAACGCATCCAAAACGAGTCACTGTTTGGTGCGGATTTTGGTCCAGAGGCATAATTGGGCCATTTTTCTTCGAAAATGAGCTAGGAGTAGCTGTTACAGTCAATGGCGATCGTTATCGGGCCGTGTTGACCGCCATGTTGTTCACAAAAATTGAATAGGAGGATTTTGGCAACATTTGGTTTCAACAGGACGGCGCTACGTGCCACACAGCCGAAACTACACTCGATGTTTTGCGCCCTGTTTTTGAAGATCGCATTATCAGCCGTAGAGCTGATGTCGTTTGGCCATCTCGGAGCTGCGATTTGACACCGTTGGACTATTATTTGTGGGGGTGCCGTCAAAGATAGGTGTTACGCCGACAAGCCATAGACAATTGACGCTTTAAAGGACAATATTCGGGAAGCCATTGGTGAGATGGAGCTGCACACAATCGATAATGTGCTTAAAAATTTGACCTATCGTGTAGGCTACTGCATGGCCAGCCGAGGCAGCCATTTGAATGAAATTATTTTTCATTATTAACCAGAAGGATTGTACTTTCAAATAAAAAAAGAAATTTGAGAAAATATTCAGTGGCATTTTTATAGCATTTTAAAAAAAAAAAGTTATTTGGCGGACCCTGTAGTTTATGATAATTACCCATGTGAATGGCCAAATCAAATTTTAAGAGTACGTATTGTTTAACTGAAAATAAATATCATTTGCAATGCTTTATCATTTAGTATTAAGAGAAAATGACGGTTTATTACAGCACCGAAAATATAGGAGTTACAGGGAAAATGGGCTGTTTGTCGAAGTGCTTGCACTAAGATTGGATACCTAAGATAATGAATTCGATGGCGCACTCTGTAATTTTTCCTTTCTGCTTTCGTGCTCAGTTGGAAAACGGTTTAACCTAAAGACCATCCCTACAACCTCTCGCTAGTTTCAACCACATGGAGTTACGACATCTCATGGATGCTTACACCGATTTTTGCCCGGTTAGTGGCGATCAACGAGGTTTTTGAATTTCCACTGCTAACTAGCTTGAATAATCGAAAGAGTTGTTTGAATTTTTGGTTTTAAATAATCAAGTAAAAAAAATTCTTTATTATTTCGATATGTATCAAAATCGGTTCCAATTCGCAAAAAACTGAGTTTGACAGAACGCGATTGATTTAGTACGATTCGGTTTAGCCGTCGAGATCTGCTGAAAACTAAATTTATTTTGAAACACGTTAAAACCAGTAGCTTCCCAATTTTTTTAAATTTTTAAATTTTTTTTAGCGGAAAGTTAAAAAACGCATTACAGCAACTATTGGTGAAGTAAGAATAATTATCTGTCGTTTTCGATCCTATTGATGTCCTCCTTTCATAGCCGTCGATGATTGGGGAGATGAAACCGACTTGCAAATATTTGACGAAAAAGTTGTAACCAATAATTGTTTATATTTTGGCGAAAATATGTTTAAAATGACCATGTGCCTATTTGGTAAAAGAAGATTCAATACACAATCAGAATTGCCTTTCACCGTTTCATTTTTCGGACATACACACGAAATGGTAAGGAAATGTTTCCAAGAAATAGTTGTTACGCTGGTCTTGTCAAATGTAAACGTAACTTAACAGAAGTGCTTTGCTGAAGGATTTTTCTGAATCCTATTGAAGGAAGCAGAAAATGCCAATTAAAGGTACGTTCACACTAAATACGAATGAAAAGCCTTTTAATTCGGACAAGTGTTTATTAAGTTAAATAGTTTCCAAGAATGTTGGATTCTATGACACTGCCAATAAGTTATGTCTAAAACTCTTCTTCTTAATAAACACGTACAAAAGTTTTTTCATAAGGATTTAGTGCCTACGTTTTTTGACACAAATGTTTGCCAAGTGTGACCGTACCATAGATAATTGTTTTTGTAGACATAGTGGTTCCTCTCGTGCATACGATAATGCTATTATTTCATTGCTATGCTATTGCATTTTTTTCGAGAATTAAATTTGGGAATTTAGTGGAAAATATGCTGAAAAAGTGAACATAATTTATATATGATATTTGTGCTTTAGGCTAATAATCAGTGAAGTGGGACAATGTGAATAAAAATCATGTGATTCAGAAGCAGGTTGTTAAGTGATAATTGGCCATCTTTCGCTTACAAACATCCTTCTAGATAGACCGAATTTTTGTTGGGACATAAAACAATTAACAAAATATATTTTGATTATGTTTTGCCAAATCTGAGGATTTTTTAAATTATTCCAAGCGTTTCATGAAGCCAAAAACAAGTAACAAATATTCCAGCTTCTGTAGAAACCACAATGAAACTAATGAATAAATGTTTACAAATAAAAGTTGGCAGCACTGCTAGTCATGCCAACAACATTGAGGAATAAAATATTTTTTTAATGTGAGTATTTTGTATCGAATTTTTTATTGCTTTATTAAATTCAATTAAGATCGATAGGCTAATATTTTGACATTGAAAACCTATTTGATATTCATTAAGTCACACTTATATTATAAAATATTCGTATTCAAAACACAATTTGCTTTTAAAATTATTTCTAAGCAGAGTAGAGATTTAAAGCTAAATACTCATTTATAATCGTGTTGCTTAAGGTTTTAATGAATTATTAGCGTGGCTTTTAAAATAATTTACTTTCAGCAATTTAATTAAATAAGTCTAGAGCAATGCAATTTTTATTTCCGACTTTATGAGTCATTTCATAGGGATGTACAAGTGTTTGTGTGTGTGTGTTTGTGCTTATTAATAAAACATATTTGCCCGTGTATGAATTCTTTATTTGTTTACACATTAAATGCCGATCATGTGCTACTGCATGACGTTCTCTTACTCATTTCATCGGTGTTACAAATTGAGTTACATTTATGAATATCACTTGTTTATTTAACTTCATGATATTCAACAAAAAGCTAAAAACTCATTTATTATTCATATAAATAAATTTATATTCTTTTATTAATATTTCTTTTTGTTGTTGTTTCGTTTGTTTATTTTATCTGTTTTTACTTTCATTGTATTGTTAAAGTTTACTGCGGGGACTTTTTGTTATTTAAATGATTTCTATAGAATTCTAGTAAGTCAAAAAAAAAAAAAAAAAAGAAAACTTGTGTAAAATAATTGATAAGCTACTGACCCGTGTTATTTATAGTTCTTGTTATTGTTTTAATATTTAATTATATGTATGTGTATTGTTAAATGAACATCACATCATAATGTAATATTAAGGGGCAATTCGAAAAAATGATATTGAATTCAGCAAGTCTTAAGGCAATTGTGTGAGTTGTCAATATCGATCTCATACAGCGCAATTTTGCTAGGAAATTATCGTTAAATAACTCCATGATATCTTTTGCAAGACTTTTGTTCACTCTTGCTATTTTCTTAATGTGTCCAATTTTAAGTAACTAAAACTAAAACAGAAATTTTAATTACAAGTTATAAGCGAATGCCAAAACCAGGACAGTTCTTGCTTTCGAAGTTTGTAACATCATTCTAGATTGATGTTGCGATTAAGAACGGCTTAATTATTATTATTATTATTATTATTATTATTATTATTATTATTATTATTATTATTATTATAGTAATATTAATATTTCCGAGTTGTTTGCCTAGATATTATGGGAGCAAAATTAGTATAATTTCTGCAAAGTTCGTTGATTCTTGTAGTAAGCATTTTCACGAACATTTATATTGCTATATTAAATTGAATTAAGATTCATAGGCTAATTGTTCGAAATTTGTGTTTTAAATCCCAGAGAGACATGATAAATATTCCAAGGCACAAAGGCAAGTCAACATCAGTTTTTGTTATTCAACTTACACAGCAGAGCAGAACAGCTGTTTTCGAAAGACGCAACACCTTCATCATCAGTGCTCGTGTGTATTGTGTTTGTCACCACTTATTAGGTGGCTTAGTTGAATGTGATAACAGTTCCTATTTACACAAATTTTATTGTGAAAAAGGATACGAGAACTGTATCAACCTGATGTTAACATGTTATTGTTTTTAATATGCGTGTTACCGTTTGATTATTTTTCTTCATGCCTCATTTTTCTTGATTCTTGTCTAAAAAATAATAAATCATTTTATTATAGATTAATCATTTTTATACAAGGAAAAAAACTTTTTTAAGGGTAAAAATTTCCAGGCCTGTGTAATCAGGTAATCTACCTGCTTTCAGCGGCTAAATAAAAATAAAGTAAATTAAAAAAAATTTATTGAGCAACTAATATCCCCAGCTGCTGATAGTCAATGCTATAGGGTGCTTTTTCAACTGCATAATAACTATTGATATCGATAACTATGGCTTGACAGATGATAATGGTAAAGTGTGTTGACTTAATTTTCGGCAAGCCAATCTAGTCGAGTCATTTACTTAAAATAAAAAAAAAAAAAAAAAAAATTTTATAGAGTATTTCGTTTATTTTACAGTGAACATAATTGAACTAGTGAGCAAGAAATTTGTGCAGTTATTGATCGATTTGGCACTATTTTGTATGCAAAATCATCTTTCTTAGTATTTCATTTTATGGTTTCATTATGCAGATCAGTAATTAATTATTTTATTTTTATGTATATCCACACTTTTTGACAATGAAAACAATTTTTATGGGATTTGCAGATGACAAATATACAAAAAATAAGAAGTTTTCCATTAACTGTAATCAATTAAACACTTCAATAAAAAGTGAGATGTCATCAGTCACTCGAAATGTCGCATTACTTGAGCTACGATCTCATCTCACAAATATTTGACGAAATAACCGTTTTTAGCATATTCGTGTGAAACTATAAAAATGAAACAATTGTATATTGAAGTTCTTACTTTAAAAATATTTTCCTAAAAATAATAATTTTTTTTTATATATTTAAGAGATGTAAACGTAACTATTTTTGCATACAATTTTTTTTATTTTTATGTATAATGTAAAGTTTATTAATTTAATAAATTAATTTATTATTTAGTCCAGTATCGCGTGTACACAAAAACTCAAAAAATACATTGCAAAATTTACCTTCTCGTATAAAACTGCCCGAGTCATAGTAACAAAATAGATTCCCTGTGCCATCGCCAACACCATAAATGCCGGCTACGAGTGATAACAAAATCCAAATTTTCATAACGATTTCTCAATTATTTCGTTATGATACGAGTATTCTTTCAGTTATAAAAATCGTTTATTATGACTTTACAATGATGCGTTCAGCTGCAGCACTACCGTAATCTTGAGATGTTAAAACGACACTAAATAACTCGTAGAATGAAAAAAGCTTTAAAATAGAATTGTGTCAACACAATTGCGTTATTCATATAAATAAACATATTGAAAATATGCATAAATAGAACTTTGCCAGTTAGAGCTTTTTTTTAATGTTAATTACAATAGGCTGAAAACACAGTCAGACGTTGTTTTACGGATATTTATGTCGTATTGTCAACACATCAGAAGGTAGTGTTGCCAAATTTTGGAACTAGATGAATTTTAAATGTTTATTGCAAAAGCAGCAAAAATATTTAAGCAAATAAATAAAAAAATATTTATATAATAATTACAACGAATTAAAGTAATATTTTAATTTGTTTAAATTAACGACAGATAAAAACCTATTTTAGAAATGGTTAGAAAATTTGATAAAGTTGCAATACACTGATCTATATTTTATTTTATCAGCCCCTTTACTTATTTACAAAAATTGCCAAAATAAAAAATTCAATAGGTAAACAAATTTTTAAGTGTTTGACCGTTTTACCGATTTCATCACAATTTACTAATTTATTGAGTTTCTTTTTGATCACTTAATCAATTGATTAATTCATCGAGTTTTTGCTTTAATCGCTGAATAAATGCTTTAATCCGTTAACCGTTACACAACAATTTTCTAAATATTAATTAGTTTAAAAAAACGTCAATAAATCATTTAAGGCCATATTAATAAAAAATATTTTATGCTAATAAACTTTATATTTAAAAAATGTTTGAACAAAAATTTCAAGTCCCCTTTATTCTGTAACTGCTTGCCATTGTCACGTCAAGACAATATCAAAATTAGAGCGCTTCTGTACTCATGCTCTTCAACAATTATCAATTTCTAACAAACACTTGCTGTACTCAATGCCATAGAGAGCAGTCAGAGGCTGCCAGATGTTATTAATTGTTGTCCATAAGGAGAACGTAAGTCTGGCATTTTTAATATTGTCTTCACGTGACGTTGGCAAACAGTTACAGAATAAGGATTAATATATTTTTTTTTAAGAATTACTAGGTCTTTACTTTTTATATTGTGTTAGTAATGAAATAACAATCCTTGCACTAAATTTATGAGAAGATGAAGGATTTCATAAAATTGTATCGGGTTTTTTTTATCTGCATGAGTAACTAAAATGAGATGACTGAAATACTGTTAGAAGAAATTTTTTGTTACTCTTAGTGAAAAATTTTATGGAATTTTTTTATGATGTAGGTGCTGTTGTCTGAAGTAGTAGAACACGAGACTATGAAGCGGAGGGTCGTGAGTTCGAGCCCGCGCTGAGTCATGAAATATTGTGTTGAATTCTTCTAAACAGCATTAGTGCGTGGTTGTGTTAGTTGTTGCCAGCCTGTTTCAATGATGAAGGCATAGTCACTGATCACTGAACATAATTGGCAGCGACTGACACTATCATGTACTCAAAAGCAGAGTAACAGCACCCACCTTCGTCGGTCCTGTAGCAAAAATTAGCCGGCGAAGTAAAAAAGGTTGAAGTAGCTACAAAAACAACTGTCTATCTTTTCATCTTTCCTAATCTGTCCTCTCAATACTATGCCCTCGTTTTCAGTTCCGGCGCAAAGCATTGCATATATAGGGGGCATCCCCTGAGTGCTGGTCCTACTCCTAAAAAAAAAAAAATAATGGTCAGTCCGCTTCTTGACTAAAGTTTTCAATTAGTCTGGCAGCATTGAATATTGGCTTCCAATTCTTTAATAGTAACTGGTTTGTCGGCATAAGCCAATAAGTTAATATAGTCCCATGAAAACTAATGAAGTGGACTTCAATCGCACGAATGAAGAGTCCAGCGGGCAAAATTACTTTTGAAAATAAAGATGCCACCAAATTAATTGGGCAATATGGCGAATTGCCGTGTATTGGCGTTAATGTTTAGATGATTAATGTTTTAAAGGAAAATATTTTATTAAAAAATTCCTCAATTTTTGTGCTAATAATTATTATAATCGAAAAACTAAATAGAAAAAATTTCCTAGTAGTGTTGATTTGTTAAAGTTAATTATAGATACCGAAAATCCTGCGATCCCATAAAATCCCTGTATATCGAAATATTCGAGATGGCCATAATGGAATTTTCAAAATATTTAATACCGATATTTTTAAAAATCAATCCCGATTGGCATCCCTAGCATGAAACCTACTAAGAAATTAGTTCCAAGTATGTGTTTTAAAATAGTTCTAATAAAATAGATTTCCAAAGAAAGCAATTACATTCTGGCTTTAAAGTGAATTGTTGTAATCATCTGACTTAATTTATATTTTAAATTTACTTTAAGATGTGTTCTACATAATTGTTTCTTGGATATTAAACTTTATAAATACGTTACTAAATTTAAGTGAGTGTCATTAACAACTCAATTGTTGGAATAGCTGAACACTTGTTCATTTATTTTTTGTTTATTGTTCTAAAATAAACATTTCAAACAAATAAAAACCAAGTGCTTATAGTAAATTAATACATAATGATTCAGATTTTAAATACATAAATAATGATATTTAATTGCCACATGAAAACCGAAATGCAGGGCTATTATATTAAATTTTATGGCGATAAAAATTCCTTTTTAAAGAGATTGTTTATAAAGAGTTACTTTATTATTCCAAAATAAGTTTAAAAGGGGTAAACAAATTTGAGGTTAACAAAAAAATAATTGGTTAAACAACAGACTTTGTTTTTGGCCGAATTCAGTTTTATTGATACCAATGTAAAATACAAATATGGGAACAAATAATGGCATCGGATGTCGGGCCAATGCTCGGAAGACGTCCGCTTTTTCACAAAATTTTTAAGCACATTTTGCAACAAGACTTCGCTTATGTCGTCAATGCAGTGCCGAATTTCATATTTCAAAGCGTCAGCTTGTCTGTTCACGTAAGTTCGATCTTTCAAATAGAACCGGAAAAATAATCCAGCGGCGTTAAATCACAAGAACGAGGCGGACAGTAGACATCGCCAAATCGAGTAATTATGCAACCGGAAAATTTTTCATGCTATAACTGAGTTCTTTGTCCAGCTTAGGTCAACTGATGTCATCATTAGGCAATTGTTGCCACAAAAAATCGGTTACCAAGGCTTGGTAGCGCAGAGTATACATGGCGACGGCGTTTACCTGCTCATTTTAGAAAAAGTACAGGCCGATGATGCCACCTGATCACACTTTCTTTGGTTGCATGGTTTTTCGAGGACCTAGGTCTGATAACTAAAAATGATTTTGTCGAAAAAGGTGTTGTTTTCCTTTAGTTTTTCAGAGAGTAAATTTTCACAATAAAAAATTTTTGTTCAAGAGCTTACCGATCCATGCTTAAAATTTTCCTTGATTCTACAAAATACGTTTACAAAGATGACAGCTCAATTTTCGACATTTCATCATTTGACGGCCTACTGACTTCCTAACCCTAAAAAAAAAAAAAAAATTGCCCACCCTTCATCGATGAATTCTGGTGCTGTCTTTCTGGCTCTTCTGATTTTAATTTGATTAATTCACAAAAAACTGATACTACTTACCTATTTAGTAAGGTTTCAATTTTCCAACCCTGGAATCGTGTTCCTATTTATTTTTATTTTTTTTAATACCAATTCAATACATTTTGATGTATTAAATACGTTAAAAAAACAAAATTATTAACAGTTTTTATTTGTTTTAATTGCAAAAAAATTTTTATTGTCGAAACTTGGAATAGAATTTTTAATTTCTATTTATTTAATTTTCAATACAAATTTAATTCTTCCTGCAGTTATAATTCATATAATAGGTTTAATTAACAAAGAAAAGAATACAACTCTCATGTTTGGGCCGGTGCTTCAAAGTCTATTTTGAAGTTACTCGACTGCGTACAGGAGAGGGCGATGAAACTCATCGGAGACAGTAGGGTAGCCAAATCTATTGACTCTCTTGAGCACCGTCGCAATGTGGGGTGCGTATCGTTGTTCTATCGTTACTATAATGGCAGGTGCTCTGGTGAAATTAGGGAACTTGTTCCTAAACCCATTCTTTCTTACGCTCAACGCGTTTTTCATCAAGAGCGCATGCGTTTGTGGTCGATATTCCAACGAATCGCACTACGCATTACAGAGAAAATTCGTTTTTAGCCGAACAGTCCGTATGTGGAACAAACTACCTGCAGATGTCTTCCCCGCCACTTACAATTTGAGGGTGTTCAAGTCGAATATCCATAGACACTACTCCCTTTATCCTCCGTCCCAAAATCTATTTTCCTAGTTCCAGCGCAATATACTGCATATGTAGGGGGATAACCCCTGAGTGCTGGTCCTACTCCTAAAAAAAAAAACAAACCTATAATAATTTTTTTGGTTTTTTAATTTTATGTCCCAAAGTAGGTTTACACTTTCCACCTCAGAAGCCGTATTTTGGATTTTTCTTTTCACTAGCACTCTATTTATTACCACTTCCAATCCATCACTCTCTAGCAATAAAGTGTAGCTCTTCTGGCGCCTGCGGAAAACCGATTTCAGGTACAGATAGACGGGCCTCGCTTATTCGTCTTCTCCATCCATAAGGATCCAAAATAGATATATAGTTTATTGGGTTGCATACTCATATTGAAGAAAGGACACACGAAATGAAGAACTTTTCCCTTTTTTGTGAAGGCTATAAGAAAAAAGATGCTACTTCATATAGCGTTCGTCGTTAATTGCATTTGTCGTTAATTGTCATTATGTTATTAACTGTTTGTTTTTTAGACTTCTCAAACAGAAATTACTTGCCTTTCCTCTTATTTAGTAATTATTAGTAGTTCCTAGAAGCTAAGTCCTAGTATACGACAGGTTATTTTGGCATTGCATGAAAATTCCAATATATTACTCGTTTATATCTTGTATTTTTTTATTATTCTTATTGGCCTTAATTGGTATTATTAACACTTAGATATATAGATACAAAACAAACAAATAATTTAAAATAAAAAATTTCGAACAATTGGCCTATAAATCTTAGTTCAATTTAACAAACAAATTATCTTTTACAGAGCATCAGATACAATTATCTTATTATTATTATTAAAAACGACCATAGAAAATTAAATAAATATTTATAATATATCTTATTTCTTTTCGATCTTTCGTCGGTCGTACATATGATTTAAATATTTTATTTGTTTTTGTTTTCGATCCTCTTGCAGTAAAGAAGTCCTGTTTTATTATTTCATAAAATCAGTTTAAAAGATTTTTTTCCACCGACTTTAGGATGGGATATTTTTCATCAGATATTATTATGCCACCGAAATCATCATGAGTCAAATCAAATAGAGTCACACCGCCCAAGTTCTTTTCCTTGACATATTTAGCTTTTATACCGGCCATATGCGGGCCGTCATAACTGATCCATATGCCGTTGTTGTTATTATTATCGCCTGCACAAAAGGCGTAATTTCCATATTTCCCCTCAAGATCGGGAAAATCGTTTACAGGAGTATTTGGCCCACTGCATGCTGCAATCGATGTATAGTTATTGGACACTTTTGAATGCACTTCAGGCCAATTTAAAAATCCTTCTATTTTCGTGACGATTCCTGCCACACCTGGCCCCGCAGTTTCTGGTACTACTGGAGTACCAGTTGTACCAGAACCTGCTGTAGTCTTCCATGTACGAGCATAAGTAGGAATGCCCAAGTTAAGTTTTTCTGCCGGACAGCCGTTGTCAAGCCAATGTTGGACTTGAAAGTCAACATTGTAGTGCGGTAAACGATCTTGATCATTTTTGAAATAAATTGGTGCCGTGTAGTCTGCCTCTTCGGGATTGCGTTCAGGCGTTACGAAATCGAAGGCAAACAAATTTATGAATTCGAATTTGTGGTGGATACTGGGAATGTCGAAATACCCTACAAGAGATGGAAAATATTAGTAAATTAACAATATTTTATTTTAATTAGGAATAATAATTATTGTAAGAAGTTTGCATGAGAATGATATTGATAGAAAATCGTATTCGATATCAATGAAGATTTAATACAATTCAAATATAAATTTCGTCGATATAGATTTTGAAATAATTTGAGTCTTAGCACAAAAGCGAGACATTTCAATATGGAAAACAAATGCCCTGATGGAAGTACTCGGTTGTTAAAAGTTGAAGGACATAAGAACTGCAGAAGGCCGAAGGCCATAGCAGCCAGCTCGTAATATTTTTTTTTAATTATTAATATATAAATTATTATTATATTCTGATATTTTTAAGCTTAATGTCTCTATATTTTAATAAAATTCTTAATTTCAATATTTAGTCACTCCTTTGAGTGACTTCTTCAGGAAATCAATTATTTTAGCGACGAAATATTGAAATTAAGAATTAAATGAAAATAAAGAGACCTTAAGCTTAAAAATATCAGAATATAACAATAATTAAAAAGAGGTCAAGAAACCGGAAGAATTTAATATATAAATTTATTTTTGTACTAATATATAAAAATAAAAAAATATATAAATAAATAAAAAAAGTATGTAAGAACTGCCACCTGTGCAGGTCAATCCTGCTTATGTAACATATATATTCCTTTACTGATCAAAGTTGTCATATTTTATTATATTATTAAAAATTGAAAATATGTGGATGTGGACCTGAAAAAGTAAGCATTTGATTTTATAGTTTGATAATACTTGGGTCAGAAGATAAGCTAATAAATAGTGTATGTCTGATCGATATAACTCTGAAATAATTCCCTATTCTAAAATGATCGTAGCGATACCGAAACAACATATACGATATTTTCAATATGAGGTGTTCACGGTCTTTTTATCTTAGAAGTCTGGTTGAAAAATGTTTCTTAATTTATATTAAATTGAATTTTTAATTTTAAATCTCAGAAAGACATGATAAATATTCCAAGGCACAAAGGCAAGTCAACATCAGTTTTTGTTATTCAATTTACACAGCAGAGCAGAACAGCTGTTTTCGAAAGCCGCAACCCTTTCATCATCAGTGCTCATGTGTATTGTGTTTGTCACCACTTATTAGGTGGCTTAGTTGAATGTGATAACAGTTCCTATTTACACAAATTTTATTGTGAAAAAGAATACGAGAACTGTATCAAGCTTGATGTTTCTTAATTTGTTTTGGGGAAATTCAGGGGAAATATTTACTGCTGCTAATTTTTATCTGTCACTAAGTTTCACAAAAAAAAAATATTTGATAATAAATTTAAATGTTGGTGGAATTTTTATTTCTGTATAAATATAAAATAAATTTTGTTTTTGTTCAAAATTCTGGCCATAAAAGTCTTAAAAGGAGACCTAAAAGAACTTTTACTTTTGTTTAAAAGTATTTGTATAATTTTTATTGGCTGGCAGAAAAATAAAAATATGTGCTATGAATTAAATAATATATGAATAGCATACATAAAAGCCCTAATTTGAAGAAAGAAAGTCATAAACAAAACCCCTATTAACGCAAATGACTTCATAACCGAAAACAACGAAAGAGGCCTATTTAACTGTGCCTTATCTTAGAATCTAAAACTTAGATACACTTTCATTCCAACCCTGAAACCATTTTTTTTCTAAGTAGAACAAACAATTTGTTTGATTATCAAAGAAAAAGATAAGTTTTATGTGGTTATTTAAATAAAGTATATATATATATATATATATATATATATATATAAGTATATATATATATATATATATATATATATATATATAAGTATATATATATATATATATATATATATATATATATATATATATTTTTTTTTCCCAGCTCTGGGGCTGTCTTTTTGGCTTTTCTGATTTCTACTCTATATGAATTTCTTTCAAAAACCTCAAATATGTTTAGTTTATAAAGAAAAATAAAAAATTGGTTTCAGTTGGCCTATTTTACTCGTATATAACAAAATAATAAAAGCCAAAAAGATTCAATTGTCCAACCCTGTAATACTCTATTTGATTTTGTTTTTTTAAATACCCACATAATTCTTCCTCAAGTATATAATTGGTTTAATAAACAAACAAAATCAAATGGCTCCAGATCAAATCTGCGAAACTGCAAATTATTTATTATAAAAAATAGTTTGCAATTTCGCAGATTTCAACTTGAGTCCGTTGAAAAAATTAACATCCTGTAATATAATTTACATAAAGAAAGTTCGACTAATCGAACAGAAATTCATACATAAAAATTAGTTTAGCTGGTTACTTTTATGTAACGAATATAAGTATAAATTTTCCAGCTCTGGAGTCGTATTTTAGATTCTGCTGATTTTTAATGGAAATCTATTTGGGACTGTTTTCCATGCATCCATCTAAGACCATAGTCTCTAGACTTTGGCGGGGTTTGAGAGCAACGTCTGTACGTGAGTACAGACAAACGGATGGCCTGAAATCGCTTAGTCGACCCACGACCTAGAATATATATTCTTTTTGGTGTCGCATATTCAAATTGTGGAAATTACGCACGGAATGACAAACCTAAACATTTGATTGTTTTTAGTGAAGGGTATAATACGTTGATACTACAGCATTTATCTCATATCGTTATTTAAATTGTCGAAAAATATCTTGAAGTTGTCTGTCATAAATTAAGAAAAATCTAATCTTCCTTTTTGATTAACTTGTAAGTAAATTATAATTACAAACTGTTTACTTTTCTAGTGAAATATTCTATTTGAAATTGTTGTGGCAAATAAAACTTGAAAATAGTGATGTGATTGGTGAATACGAATACGACTATATGAAAAAATATATACGAATACTGATGCAGATATTAATTGTGACTCTTAAGAACATTTAATTTGGGAATCTATGGCGGTCTGCGGAAAGAGATATGCAAATTTTTGTATGATTTTTCGCCTCCCTTCAATGGTCGTCATTATACTAAATTTTAAAACGTTTAAAAGCACACATTTCTAGAACAAATGTTCCATATATTCAGTTTTTAATTGCTTCATATCAGGCAATCTAGAGACAAATTGTAGTCAGACGTGACCTTCGCTTGTGTTGCAAAAGCGCTATTATTTCGTAGGCTTTTGTTTGAAGTGGTTACGTAACATATTTTGCATATTCGGCAATGCCTCAAACTAAAGCTCGATGGAATGACTAACTTTGAAAAAAAAAATTGTTTTAAATTGTTTTAAGTTCTTCTGGATTCTTAACCTCTTTTTAATTATTATTATACGGCCATGTGATGGAAATCGCTTATTGCATGAAATAAAGCGCTTTCGATTTGAAGTCACAAAATTGGTGTGCTGGAGTTCGCAATCGCTCAAAATCGTTCAAAAGAAATTGGCGTTTTTCAAGTCGCATGTGATTTGACAATCGTGCGATTCACAGCACATACATGATTGTCTAATATTTTTTCAATAAAATAATTAATTTCCTGTAGAAGTCACACAAAGGAGTGACGAAATAATGAAAATTAATATATTTAACATAAAAATAAAGAGACCTTAAGCTTAAAAATATTAGACTATAATAATAAATTTTTTTAATTTCAAGTGTTATTCATGCAATCAAATAACCACCTGCCACTTCACCCCACACGCAGTTAGTTTTCTTGTCTCGTTAATTTTTAAATTATCCCAAGTTGGAATTTTAAATTTTGACATATTTTGTACTCACATGATGAATTGACATTCGGTAGCACGGTCAAGCTCAGCGATAGGTTTTCTTTTGCATAATGCTCATGCAAATCGTTGGCAAATTCTGTAAAATGCTGCTTGTCGAAGACGGAATCCTTGGTGGCATCATCGTCGCCACTAAAAAAATGTTTAACAGATTCGAAAAATTTGCGAAATTGTGAACGAACTTTGCGTGGCCTATTGCGTGGAAATTGGAGTGCCAAATCCAAACCGTCAAGACCTTTCGTTTGCAGCAAATAAGTCGAAGACTTTAAAAAGTTTTTGAACAAAAGCCTACCACCCTTTAGTAGTTGTATATATTTTTCACTGTCGACTCCATCTTTATATATCTGACCCCCCAAACTTAAATACACTTTCAAACCGGGAAAGCCACTCCTAATTTCAAGTAGTTGACGAATAAAGCTTTCATTGTCCGCCCCTGGCTGAACAATGTCATAAGTGTCAGATGTTATATCAGCGTAGCCGTACACAAGATGGGTGCACGATTTTAAAGCATCTCTCAATGCAAACGTAGTCATTTTGGCGGTGCCTAAAAATTACATTATGGATTACACGTTATCACAATTGGGCTTAGTTTCGCCTAAGTTTATATATAACTCACCAGTTCTGGAATAACTCTCAGGGTCATAGTAGCAGACTATTCTCTTATTGGTTTGCTGTCCCCGCACAATTTGGCCAAAACTCAAAAGTGCCAAAAAATAACTCAATATATTTTTCATACTACGCTGCTTGTCGATGTTTCAATAGCCAAGTGTTTGAGATAAGTGTTAGGCTCTAGCTAAAATAAATGTATTTCAAGTCTAAACTGTTACCATCATGATCAGTATCATGATAAGATCTGTTATATTTTGACAGCAAAATTTTGATAAGGTAATTAAAATTATAATACCGTCATATTTCTCATCATATAGCGGCTTTTGAAAATGTTTTAGGCTTAATGAATGCTGCCACAGTGCAATTGCTTAATAGTAACTATCGGCCGTACACACTATGCCTAGTTTTAAAACTGTTGACAATATTTTCTGACAATATGACATTCAGACTGTGTCACATAACATTGTGACGTCAACAGAAGTGTTACAGAGTACACGGCCACATCAGCCTTGTTACTCATTAAGGGCTTCCTTGCTTTGAATGCAAATAAAACCAAGTGTGTGCGGGATATCAGCGACATTTTTATTGGCCTCCGAAATATTAAATTTTCCATGACTCTGGCGAGTGAATCAGGCGCACAGTAATCGCAGGCACGGGTTAGGTTGGCCTTGAGGATCGCTAAGGTTTGGGAGTTATTCGCATACACTAGCGAAAACATCACTAGAAAAATCTAAAGGGATAAAGTCGCACGATCTCGGTAGCCAATTCACGTCACCGCTCATACCGAATATTCAATGTGGCACGATCTGTGTGACAAGTACGAGTAATGACGCCCTATAGAAACCACATGTCGTTGGTGCCCACATCATTCAATTAAGGCAGAAAAAAAAATTGGCTAATCATTGACCTACAGCGTTCGCCTGGCCAATGTCGTTTTCGAGTAAATATAGACCGATGACGCCGCCAACTCAAGATCCACTCCAAACAGCAGCTTTTTTTGGGATGTATTGGATGCTCTGGGATCTCATGTGGACTGGTATCGACCCAAATTCGAAAATTGTGGTTGTTCAGGTACCCGCTCATTCAAAGGTTATCTGAGGATGATTTTTCGCTTGGTACGTTACCCGAACATAACATCCATTTTGATATAAAAATTTTCAATTGTTATTGATATGCCAGTGTTTGTAAAATTTAATGAATTATCTAAAAATCAGTGAAGAAAAAATTATAAAAAATTGTATTATTTCCATGTATTGTTGAGTGATATAGACGATCATGGTGATTGGGCAAGACAGTCTGAACAAATTTCCAGTAATTTGACTCACGTAGCTGCTACATGATGGCCGTTGTCAACTGTTCAAATTTGGGAATAATATTGAATATGCAAAAAAGTTTTCCTGTTGCTAATGTAGCCCATCTAGTGATTTTTTAACATGCATTGAAATTTGTTATCTTACATTTTATAAAACGTAACATTTCTGTTGCCAACACTTATCTCAGTTCTTATCTCATTCTGTTATTACTCTTGTATTATATGTTTTTATAACTATGATACGTGTTGTTCAGTAATTATTAATAAACATGTTTAAGTGAAGCCAGATAAAAATTTATTTCATACATGTGTTCCTAATAAAATTTTTAGGAATTTAGATTAGATAGAGAATATTCTGAGAATAAAGAGGGTCACAATCAAAATACGCATGATTCTACTAATAAACCTTAATTTCTGTCAGAGCATATTCAGTTCTTGCTATTGTATGGCTTTTATGCTATTTAACAAAGTTGGTTTATGGTACTTCATTAGTTTAAAATTTTCGGCCAAGTAATAGTTCAGGGTCGATTTAATATATGTTTTGTTCAGGCTATCACCATCTTCTTTATATATTAAAAATAAACACGTTTTGGGTAAAATTGTGTTACAACGAAAAACTGATTTTTGCGAAGAGGTACACCCCTTTCCAAATATGACGTAAAAATTTTTAGTCTTCCTGCTTAGTGTCAACCCGTGTAGCAAACTTCAAGTTTTCATAAGGTGCCAAATTACCGCATTCGATATCGAACAAAATTTTCATCCAATTTAAATACAAATTTCAATTGATATGGAATGTTTTAAATTTTCCCTGACTACTCTACTACTGATAAGTCATCATAAAAAGTGCCAGCCATTATAAAAACTGCAAGTCATTATGAAAAGTGCACTTAATTATAAAAAGTTCAAGTCATTTCGAAAAGTGCAAGTCATTATGAAAAGTGCAAGTCATTATGAAAAGTGCAAGTCATTATAAAAATTGCAACTCATTATGAAAAGTGCAAGTCATTATGAAAAGTGCAAGTCATTATAAAAATTGCAACTCATTATGAAAAGCTCAAGTCATTATGAAAAGTGCAAGTCTTCTTCGCATTTGAAACTCCTTTCAATACTTATTTATTAGAAATAAACGCCTTTTGGGTAAAATTAGGTAAAATTGTGTTTCAACCGAAAAATAGTTTTTTTTCCAAAAAAAAATTGGTCAAAAATTTTTTTTGCTTAAATGCATGCGACTTAAGCTTTTTCGGAAGCTTCTTCGCATTTGAAACTCCTTTCAATACTTATTTATTAGAAATAAACGCCTTTTGGGTAAAATTAGGTAAAATTGTGTTTCAACCGAAAAATGGATTTTTTGCGGAGAGGTACCCCTTTCCAAAAAATTGGTCAAAATTTTTTTTGCTTAAATGCATGCGACTTAAGCTTTTTCGGAAGCTTCTTCGCATTTGAAACTCCTTTCAATACGTATTTATTAGATATAAACGCCTTTTGGGTAAAATTAGCTAAAATTGTGTTTCAACCGAAATATGGATTTTTTGCAAAGAGGTACCCCTTTCCAAATAAATTGGTCAAAATTTTTTTTGCTTAAATGCATGCGGCTTAAGCTTTTTCGGAAGCTTCTTCGCATTTGAAACTCCTTTCAATACTTATTTATTAGAAATAAACGCCTTTTGGGTAAAATTAGCTAAAATTGTGTTTCAACCGAAAAATGGATTTTTTGCAAAGAGGTACCCCTTTCCAAAAAAATTGGTCAAAATTTTTTTTTGCTTAAATGCATGCGACTTAAGCTTTTTCGGAAGCTTCTTCGCATTTGAAACTCCTTTCAATACTTATTTATTAGAAATAAACGCCTTTTGGGTAAAATTAGGTAAAATTGTGTTTCAACCGAAAAATGGAATTTTTGCAGAGAGGTACCCCTTTCCAAAAAATTGGTCAAAATTTTTTTTTGCTTAAATGCATGCGACTTAAGCTTTTTCGGAAGCTTCTTCGCATTTGAAACTCCTTTCAATACTTATTTATTAGAAATAAACGCCTTTTGGGTAAAATTAGCTAAAATTGTGTTTCAACCGAAAAATGGATTTTTTGCAAAGAGGTACCCCTTTCCAAAAAAATTGGTCAAAATTTTTTTTTGCTTAAATGCATGCGACTTAAGCTTTTTCGGAAGCTTCTTCGCATTTGAAACTCCTTTCAATACTTATTTATTAGAAATAAACGCCTTTTGGGTAAAATTAGGTAAAATTGTGTTTCAACCGAAAAATGGATTTTTTGCAGAGAGGTACCCCTTTCCAAAAAATTGGTCAAAATTTTTTTTTGCTTAAATGCATGCGACTTAAGCTTTTTCGGAAGCTTCTTCGCATTTGAAACTCCTTTCAATACTTATTTATTAGAAATAAACGCCTTTTGGCTAAAATTAGGTAAAATTGTGTTTCAACCGAAAAATGGAATTTTTGCAAAGAGGTACCCCTTTCCAAAAAAATTGGTCAAAAATTTTTTTTGCTTAAATGCATGCGACTTAAGCTTTTTCGGAAGCTTCTGCGCATTTGAAACTCCTTTCAATACTTATTTATTAGAAATAAACGCCTTTTGGGTAAAATTAGCTAAAATTGTGTTTCAACCGAAAAATGGATTTTTTGCAAAGAGGTACCCCTTTCCAAAAAAATTGGTCAAAATTTTTTTTTGCTTAAATGCATGCGACTTAAGCTTTTTCGGAAGCTTCTTCGCATTTGAAACTCCTTTCAATACTTATTTATTAGAAATAAACGCCTTTTGGCTAAAATTAGGTAAAATTGTGTTTCAACCGAAAAATGGAATTTTTGCAAAGAGGTACCCCTTTCCAAAAAAATTGGTCAAAAATTTTTTTTGCTTAAATGCATGCGACTTAAGCTTTTTCGGAAGCTTCTGCGCATTTGAAACTCCTTTCAATACTTATTTATTAGAAATAAACGCCTTTTGGGTAAAATTAGCTAAAATTGTGTTTCAACCGAAAAATGGATTTTTTGCAAAGAGGTACCCCTTTCCAAAAAAATTGGTCAAAATTTTTTTTTGCTTAAATGCATGCGACTTAAGCTTTTTCGGAAGCTTCTTCGCATTTGAAACTCCTTTCAATACTTATTTATTAGAAATAAACGCCTTTTGGCTAAAATTAGGTAAAATTGTGTTTCAACCGAAAAATGGAATTTTTGCAAAGAGGTACCCCTTTCCAAAAAAATTGGTCAAAAATTTTTTTTGCTTAAATGCATGCGACTTAAGCTTTTTCGGAAGCTTCTGCGCATTTGAAACTCCTTTCAATACTTATTTATTAGAAATAAACGCCTTTTGGGTAAAATTAGCTAAAATTGTGTTTCAACCGAAAAATGGATTTTTTGCAAAGAGGTACCCCTTTCCAAAAAAATTGGTCAAAATTTTTTTTTGCTTAAATGCATGCGACTTAAGCTTTTTCGGAAGCTTCTTCGCATTTGAAACTCCTTTCAATACTTATTTATTAGAAATAAACGCCTTTTGGCTAAAATTAGGTAAAATTGTGTTTCAACCGAAAAATGGAATTTTTGCAAAGAGGTACCCCTTTCCAAAAAAATTGGTCAAAAATTTTTTTTGCTTAAATGCATGCGACTTAAGCTTTTTCGGAAGCTTCTGCGCATTTGAAACTCCTTTCAATACTTATTTATTAGAAATAAACGCCTTTTGGGTAAAATTAGCTAAAATTGTGTTTCAACCGAAAAATGGATTTTTTGCAAAGAGGTACCCCTTTCCAAAAAAATTGGTCAAAATTTTTTTTTGCTTAAATGCATGCGACTTAAGCTTTTTCGGAAGCTTCTTCGCATTTGAAACTCCTTTCAATACTTATTTATTAGAAATAAACGCCTTTTGGCTAAAATTAGGTAAAATTGTGTTTCAACCGAAAAATGGAATTTTTGCAAAGAGGTACCCCTTTCCAAAAAAATTGGTCAAAAATTTTTTTTGCTTAAATGCATGCGACTTAAGCTTTTTCGGAAGCTTCTGCGCATTTGAAACTCCTTTCAATACTTATTTATTAGAAATAAACGCCTTTTGGGTAAAATTAGCTAAAATTGTGTTTCAACCGAAAAATGGATTTTTTGCAAAGAGGTACCCCTTTCCAAAAAAATTGGTCAAAATTTTTTTTTGCTTAAATGCATGCGACTTAAGCTTTTTCGGAAGCTTCTTCGCATTTGAAACTCCTTTCAATACTTATTTATTAGAAATAAACGCCTTTTGGCTAAAATTAGGTAAAATTGTGTTTCAACCGAAAAATGGAATTTTTGCAAAGAGGTACCCCTTTCCAAAAAAATTGGTCAAAAATTTTTTTTGCTTAAATGCATGCGACTTAAGCTTTTTCGGAAGCTTCTGCGCATTTGAAACTCCTTTCAATACTTATTTATTAGAAATAAACGCCTTTTGGGTAAAATTAGCTAAAATTGTGTTTCAACCGAAAAATGGATTTTTTGCAAAGAGGTACCCCTTTCCAAAAAAATTGGTCAAAATTTTTTTTTGCTTAAATGCATGCGACTTAAGCTTTTTCGGAAGCTTCTTCGCATTTGAAACTCCTTTCAATACTTATTTATTAGAAATAAACGCCTTTTGGGTAAAATTAGGTAAAATTGTGTTTCAACCGAAAAATGGAATTTTTGCAGAGAGGTACCCCTTTCCAAAAAATTGGTCAAAATTTTTTTTTGCTTAAATGCATGCGACTTAAGCTTTTTCGGAAGCTTCTGCGCATTTGAAACTCCTTTCAATACTTATTTATTAGAAATAAACGCCTTTTGGGTAAAATTAGCTAAAATTGTGTTTCAACCGAAAAATGGATTTTTTGCAAAGAGGTACCCCTTTCCAAAAAAATTGGTCAAAAATTTTTTTTGCTTAAATGCATGCGACTTAAGCTTTTTCGGAAGCTTCTGCGCATTTGAAACTCCTTTCAATACTTATTTATTAGAAATAAACGCCTTTTGGGTAAAATTAGCTAAAATTGTGTTTCAACCGAAAAATGGATTTTTTGCAAAGAGGTACCCCTTTCCAAAAAAATTGGTCAAAAATTTTTTTTGCTTAAATGCATGCGACTTAAGCTTTTTCGGAAGCTTCTGCGCATTTGAAACTCCTTTCAATACTTATTTATTAGAAATAAACGCCTTTTGGGTAAAATTAGGTAAAATTGTGTTTCAACCGAAAAATGGAATTTTTGCAGAGAGGTACCCCTTTCCAAAAAATTGGTCAAAATTTTTTTTTGCTTAAATGCATGCGACTTAAGCTTTTTCGGAAGCTTCTGCGCATTTGAAACTCCTTTCAATACTTATTTATTAGAAATAAACGCCTTTTGGGTAAAATTAGCTAAAATTGTGTTTCAACCGAAAAATGGATTTTTTGCAAAGAGGTACCCCTTTCCAAAAAAATTGGTCAAAAATTTTTTTTGCTTAAATGCATGCGACTTAAGCTTTTTCGGAAGCTTCTGCGCATTTGAAACTCCTTTCAATACTTATTTATTAGAAATAAACGCCTTTTGGGTAAAATTAGCTAAAATTGTGTTTCAACCGAAAAATGGATTTTTTGCAAAGAGGTACCCCTTTCCAAAAAAATTGGTCAAAATTTTTTTTTGCTTAAATGCATGCGACTTAAGCTTTTTCGGAAGCTTCTTCGCATTTGAAACTCCTTTCAATACTTATTTATTAGAAATAAACGCCTTTTGGCTAAAATTAGGTAAAATTGTGTTTCAACCGAAAAATGGAATTTTTGCAAAGAGGTACCCCTTTCCAAAAAAATTGGTCAAAAATTTTTTTTGCTTAAATGCATGCGACTTAAGCTTTTTCGGAAGCTTCTGCGCATTTGAAACTCCTTTCAATACTTATTTATTAGAAATAAACGCCTTTTGGGTAAAATTAGCTAAAATTGTGTTTCAACCGAAAAATGGATTTTTTGCAAAGAGGTACCCCTTTCCAAAAAAATTGGTCAAAATTTTTTTTTGCTTAAATGCATGCGACTTAAGCTTTTTCGGAAGCTTCTTCGCATTTGAAACTCCTTTCAATACTTATTTATTAGAAATAAACGCCTTTTGGGTAAAATTAGGTAAAATTGTGTTTCAACCGAAAAATGGAATTTTTGCAGAGAGGTACCCCTTTCCAAAAAATTGGTCAAAATTTTTTTTTGCTTAAATGCATGCGACTTAAGCTTTTTCGGAAGCTTCTGCGCATTTGAAACTCCTTTCAATACTTATTTATTAGAAATAAACGCCTTTTGGGTAAAATTAGCTAAAATTGTGTTTCAACCGAAAAATGGATTTTTTGCAAAGAGGTACCCCTTTCCAAAAAAATTGGTCAAAAATTTTTTTTGCTTAAATGCATGCGACTTAAGCTTTTTCGGAAGCTTCTGCGCATTTGAAACTCCTTTCAATACTTATTTATTAGAAATAAACGCCTTTTGGGTAAAATTAGCTAAAATTGTGTTTCAACCGAAAAATGGATTTTTTGCAAAGAGGTACCCCTTTCCAAAAAAATTGGTCAAAAATTTTTTTTGCTTAAATGCATGCGACTTAAGCTTTTTCGGAAGCTTCTGCGCATTTGAAACTCCTTTCAATACTTATTTATTAGAAATAAACGCCTTTTGGGTAAAATTAGGTAAAATTGTGTTTCAACCGAAAAATGGAATTTTTGCAGAGAGGTACCCCTTTCCAAAAAATTGGTCAAAATTTTTTTTTGCTTAAATGCATGCGACTTAAGCTTTTTCGGAAGCTTCTGCGCATTTGAAACTCCTTTCAATACTTATTTATTAGAAATAAACGCCTTTTGGGTAAAATTAGCTAAAATTGTGTTTCAACCGAAAAATGGATTTTTTGCAAAGAGGTACCCCTTTCCAAAAAAATTGGTCAAAAATTTTTTTTGCTTAAATGCATGCGACTTAAGCTTTTTCGGAAGCTTCTGCGCATTTGAAACTCCTTTCAATACTTATTTATTAGAAATAAACGCCTTTTGGGTAAAATTAGCTAAAATTGTGTTTCAACCGAAAAATGGATTTTTTGCAAAGAGGTACCCCTTTCCAAAAAAATTGGTCAAAAATTTTTTTTGCTTAAATGCATGCGACTTAAGCTTTTTCGGAAGCTTCTGCGCATTTGAAACTCCTTTCAATACTTATTTATTAGAAATAAACGCCTTTTGGGTAAAATTAGCTAAAATTGTGTTTCAACCGAAAAATGGATTTTTTGCAAAGAGGTACCCCTTTCCAAAAAAATTGGTCAAAAATTTTTTTTGCTTAAATGCATGCGACTTAAGCTTTTTCGGAAGCTTCTGCGCATTTGAAACTCCTTTCAATACTTATTTATTAGAAATAAACGCCTTTTGGGTAAAATTAGGTAAAATTGTGTTTCAACCGAAAAATGGAATTTTTGCAGAGAGGTACCCCTTTCCAAAAAATTGGTCAAAATTTTTTTTTGCTTAAATGCATGCGACTTAAGCTTTTTCGGAAGCTTCTGCGCATTTGAAACTCCTTTCAATACTTATTTATTAGAAATAAACGCCTTTTGGGTAAAATTAGCTAAAATTGTGTTTCAACCGAAAAATGGATTTTTTGCAAAGAGGTACCCCTTTCCAAAAAAATTGGTCAAAAATTTTTTTTGCTTAAATGCATGCGACTTAAGCTTTTTCGGAAGCTTCTGCGCATTTGAAACTCCTTTCAATACTTATTTATTAGAAATAAACGCCTTTTGGGTAAAATTAGCTAAAATTGTGTTTCAACCGAAAAATGGATTTTTTGCAAAGAGGTACCCCTTTCCAAAAAAATTGGTCAAAAATTTTTTTTGCTTAAATGCATGCGACTTAAGCTTTTTCGGAAGCTTCTGCGCATTTGAAACTCCTTTCAATACTTATTTATTAGAAATAAACGCCTTTTGGGTAAAATTAGCTAAAATTGTGTTTCAACCGAAAAATGGATTTTTTGCAAAGAGGTACCCCTTTCCAAAAAAATTGGTCAAAAATTTTTTTTGCTTAAATGCATGCGACTTAAGCTTTTTCGGAAGCTTCTGCGCATTTGAAACTCCTTTCAATACTTATTTATTAGAAATAAACGCCTTTTGGGTAAAATTAGGTAAAATTGTGTTTCAACCGAAAAATGGAATTTTTGCAGAGAGGTACCCCTTTCCAAAAAATTGGTCAAAATTTTTTTTTGCTTAAATGCATGCGACTTAAGCTTTTTCGGAAGCTTCTGCGCATTTGAAACTCCTTTCAATACTTATTTATTAGAAATAAACGCCTTTTGGGTAAAATTAGCTAAAATTGTGTTTCAACCGAAAAATGGATTTTTTGCAAAGAGGTACCCCTTTCCAAAAAAATTGGTCAAAAATTTTTTTTGCTTAAATGCATGCGACTTAAGCTTTTTCGGAAGCTTCTGCGCATTTGAAACTCCTTTCAATACTTATTTATTAGAAATAAACGCCTTTTGGGTAAAATTAGCTAAAATTGTGTTTCAACCGAAAAATGGATTTTTTGCAAAGAGGTACCCCTTTCCAAAAAAATTGGTCAAAAATTTTTTTTGCTTAAATGCATGCGACTTAAGCTTTTTCGGAAGCTTCTGCGCATTTGAAACTCCTTTCAATACTTATTTATTAGAAATAAACGCCTTTTGGGTAAAATTAGCTAAAATTGTGTTTCAACCGAAAAATGGATTTTTTGCAAAGAGGTACCCCTTTCCAAAAAAATTGGTCAAAAATTTTTTTTGCTTAAATGCATGCGACTTAAGCTTTTTCGGAAGCTTCTGCGCATTTGAAACTCCTTTCAATACTTATTTATTAGAAATAAACGCCTTTTGGGTAAAATTAGCTAAAATTGTGTTTCAACCGAAAAATGGATTTTTTGCAAAGAGGTACCCCTTTCCAAAAAAATTGGTCAAAAATTTTTTTTGCTTAAATGCATGCGACTTAAGCTTTTTCGGAAGCTTCTGCGCATTTGAAACTCCTTTCAATACTTATTTATTAGAAATAAACGCCTTTTGGGTAAAATTAGCTAAAATTGTGTTTCAACCGAAAAATGGATTTTTTGCAAAGAGGTACCCCTTTCCAAAAAAATTGGTCAAAAATTTTTTTTGCTTAAATGCATGCGACTTAAGCTTTTTCGGAAGCTTCTGCGCATTTGAAACTCCTTTCAATACTTATTTATTAGAAATAAACGCCTTTTGGGTAAAATTAGCTAAAATTGTGTTTCAACCGAAAAATGGATTTTTTGCAAAGAGGTACCCCTTTCCAAAAAAATTGGTCAAAAATTTTTTTTGCTTAAATGCATGCGACTTAAGCTTTTTCGGAAGCTTCTGCGCATTTGAAACTCCTTTCAATACTTATTTATTAGAAATAAACGCCTTTTGGGTAAAATTAGGTAAAATTGTGTTTCAACCGAAAAATGGAATTTTTGCAGAGAGGTACCCCTTTCCAAAAAATTGGTCAAAATTTTTTTTTGCTTAAATGCATGCGACTTAAGCTTTTTCGGAAGCTTCTGCGCATTTGAAACTCCTTTCAATACTTATTTATTAGAAATAAACGCCTTTTGGGTAAAATTAGCTAAAATTGTGTTTCAACCGAAAAATGGATTTTTTGCAAAGAGGTACCCCTTTCCAAAAAAATTGGTCAAAAATTTTTTTTGCTTAAATGCATGCGACTTAAGCTTTTTCGGAAGCTTCTGCGCATTTGAAACTCCTTTCAATACTTATTTATTAGAAATAAACGCCTTTTGGGTAAAATTAGCTAAAATTGTGTTTCAACCGAAAAATGGATTTTTTGCAAAGAGGTACCCCTTTCCAAAAAAATTGGTCAAAATTTTTTTTTGCTTAAATGCATGCGACTTAAGCTTTTTCGGAAGCTTCTTCGCATTTGAAACTCCTTTCAATACTTATTTATTAGAAATAAACGCCTTTTGGCTAAAATTAGGTAAAATTGTGTTTCAACCGAAAAATGGAATTTTTGCAAAGAGGTACCCCTTTCCAAAAAAATTGGTCAAAAATTTTTTTTGCTTAAATGCATGCGACTTAAGCTTTTTCGGAAGCTTCTGCGCATTTGAAACTCCTTTCAATACTTATTTATTAGAAATAAACGCCTTTTGGGTAAAATTAGGTAAAATTGTGTTTCAACCGAAAAATGGAATTTTTGCAGAGAGGTACCCCTTTCCAAAAAATTGGTCAAAATTTTTTTTTGCTTAAATGCATGCGACTTAAGCTTTTTCGGAAGCTTCTGCGCATTTGAAACTCCTTTCAATACTTATTTATTAGAAATAAACGCCTTTTGGGTAAAATTAGCTAAAATTGTGTTTCAACCGAAAAATGGATTTTTTGCAAAGAGGTACCCCTTTCCAAAAAAATTGGTCAAAAATTTTTTTTGCTTAAATGCATGCGACTTAAGCTTTTTCGGAAGCTTCTGCGCATTTGAAACTCCTTTCAATACTTATTTATTAGAAATAAACGCCTTTTGGGTAAAATTAGCTAAAATTGTGTTTCAACCGAAAAATGGATTTTTTGCAAAGAGGTACCCCTTTCCAAAAAAATTGGTCAAAAATTTTTTTTGCTTAAATGCATGCGACTTAAGCTTTTTCGGAAGCTTCTGCGCATTTGAAACTCCTTTCAATACTTATTTATTAGAAATAAACGCCTTTTGGGTAAAATTAGCTAAAATTGTGTTTCAACCGAAAAATGGATTTTTTGCAAAGAGGTACCCCTTTCCAAAAAAATTGGTCAAAAATTTTTTTTGCTTAAATGCATGCGACTTAAGCTTTTTCGGAAGCTTCTGCGCATTTGAAACTCCTTTCAATACTTATTTATTAGAAATAAACGCCTTTTGGGTAAAATTAGCTAAAATTGTGTTTCAACCGAAAAATGGATTTTTTGCAAAGAGGTACCCCTTTCCAAAAAAATTGGTCAAAAATTTTTTTTGCTTAAATGCATGCGACTTAAGCTTTTTCGGAAGCTTCTGCGCATTTGAAACTCCTTTCAATACTTATTTATTAGAAATAAACGCCTTTTGGGTAAAATTAGCTAAAATTGTGTTTCAACCGAAAAATGGATTTTTTGCAAAGAGGTACCCCTTTCCAAAAAAATTGGTCAAAAATTTTTTTTGCTTAAATGCATGCGACTTAAGCTTTTTCGGAAGCTTCTGCGCATTTGAAACTCCTTTCAATACTTATTTATTAGAAATAAACGCCTTTTGGGTAAAATTAGCTAAAATTGTGTTTCAACCGAAAAATGGATTTTTTGCAAAGAGGTACCCCTTTCCAAAAAAATTGGTCAAAAATTTTTTTTGCTTAAATGCATGCGACTTAAGCTTTTTCGGAAGCTTCTGCGCATTTGAAACTCCTTTCAATACTTATTTATTAGAAATAAACGCCTTTTGGGTAAAATTAGGTAAAATTGTGTTTCAACCGAAAAATGGAATTTTTGCAGAGAGGTACCCCTTTCCAAAAAATTGGTCAAAATTTTTTTTTGCTTAAATGCATGCGACTTAAGCTTTTTCGGAAGCTTCTGCGCATTTGAAACTCCTTTCAATACTTATTTATTAGAAATAAACGCCTTTTGGGTAAAATTAGCTAAAATTGTGTTTCAACCGAAAAAATTGGTCAAAATTTTTTTTTGCTTAAATGCATGCGACTTAAGCTTTTTCGGAAGCTTCTTCGCATTTGAAACTCCTTTCAATACTTATTTATTAGAAATAAACGCCTTTTGGGTAAAATTAGCTAAAATTGTGTTTCAACCGAAATATGGATTTTTTGCAAAGAGGTACCCCTTTCCAAATAAATTGGTCAAAATTTTTTTTGCTTAAATGCATGCGGCTTAAGCTTTTTCGGAAGCTTCTTCGCATTTGAAACTCCTTTCAATACTTATTTATTAGAAATAAACGCCTTTTGGGTAAAATTAGGTAAAATTGTGTTTCAACCGAAAAATGGATTTTTTGCAGAGAGGTACCCCTTTCCAAAAAATTGGTCAAAATTTTTTTTTGCTTAAATGCATGCGACTTAAGCTTTTTCGGAAGCTTCTTCGCATTTGAAACTCCTTTCAATACTTATTTATTAGAAATAAACGCCTTTTGGGTAAAATTAGGTAAAATTGTGTTTCAACCGAAAAATGGATTTTTTGCAGAGAGGTACCCCTTTCCAAAAAATTGGTCAAAATTTTTTTTTGCTTAAATGCATGCGACTTAAGCTTTTTCGGAAGCTTCTTCGCATTTGAAACTCCTTTCAATACTTATTTATTAGAAATAAACGCCTTTTGGCTAAAATTAGGTAAAATTGTGTTTCAACCGAAAAATGGATTTTTTGCAAAGAGGTACCCCTTTCCAAAAAAATTGGTCAAAATTTTTTTTTGCTTAAATGCATGCGACTTAAGCTTTTTCGGAAGCTTCTTCGCATTTGAAACTCCTTTCAATACTTATTTATTAGAAATAAACGCCTTTTGGGTAAAATTAGGTAAAATTGTGTTTCAACAGAAAAAAGCATTTTTTGCAGAGAGGTACCCCTTTCCAAAAAATTGGTCAAAATTTTTTTTTGCTTAAATGCATGCGACTTAAGCTTTTTCGGAAGCTTCTTCGCATTTGAAACTCCTTTCAATACTTATTTATTAGAAATAAACGCCTTTTGGGTAAAATTAGCTAAAATTGTGTTTCAACCGAAAAATGGATTTTTTGCAAAGAGGTACCCCTTTCCAAAAAAATTGGTCAAAATTTTTTTTTGCTTAAATGCATGCGACTTAAGCTTTTTCGGAAGCTTCTTCGCATTTGAAACTCCTTTCAATACTTATTTATTAGAAATAAACGCCTTTTGGGTAAAATTAGGTAAAATTGTGTTTCAACCGAAAAATGGATTTTTTGCAGAGAGGTACCCCTTTCCAAAAAATTGGTCAAAATTTTTTTTTGCTTAAATGCATGCGACTTAAGCTTTTTCGGAAGCTTCTTCGCATTTGAAACTCCTTTCAATACTTATTTATTAGAAATAAACGCCTTTTGGCTAAAATTAGGTAAAATTGTGTTTCAACCGAAAAATGGAATTTTTGCAAAGAGGTACCCCTTTCCAAAAAAATTGGTCAAAAATTTTTTTTGCTTAAATGCATGCGACTTAAGCTTTTTCGGAAGCTTCTGCGCATTTGAAACTCCTTTCAATACTTATTTATTAGAAATAAACGCCTTTTGGGTAAAATTAGGTAAAATTGTGTTTCAACCGAAAAATGGAATTTTTGCAAAGAGTTACCCCTTTCCAAAAAAATTGGCCAAAAATTTTTTTTGCTTAAATGCATGCGACTTAAGCTTTTTCGGAAGCTTCTTCGCATTTGAAACTCCTTTCAATACTTATTTATTAGAAATAAACGCCTTTTGGGTAAAATTAGGTAAAATTGTGTTTCAACCGAAAAAATTGGTCAAAATTTTTTTTTGCTTAAATGCATGCGACTTAAGCTTTTTCGGAAGCTTCTTCGCATTTGAAACTCCTTTCAATACTTATTTATTAGAAATAAACGCCTTTTGGGTAAAATTAGCTAAAATTGTGTTTCAACCGAAAAATGGATTTTTTGCAAAGAGGTACCCCTTTCCAAATAAATTGGTCAAAATTTTTTTTGCTTAAATGCATGCGGCTTAAGCTTTTTCGGAAGCTTCTTCGCATTTGAAACTCCTTTCAATACTTATTTATTAGAAATAAACGCCTTTTGGGTAAAATTAGGTAAAATTGTGTTTCAACCGAAAAATGGATTTTTTGCAGAGAGGTACCCCTTTCCAAAAAATTGGTCAACATTTTTTTTTGCTTAAATGCATGCGACTTAAGCTTTTTCGGAAGCTTCTTCGCATTTGAAACTCCTTTCAATACTTATTTATTAGAAATAAACGCCTTTTGGCTAAAATTAGGTAAAATTGTGTTTCAACCGAAAAATGGAATTTTTGCAAAGAGGTACCCCTTTCCAAAAAAATTGGTCAAAAATTTTTTTTGCTTAAATGCATGCGACTTAAGCTTTTTCGGAAGCTTCTGCGCATTTGAAACTCCTTTCAATACTTATTTATTAGAAATAAACGCCTTTTGGGTAAAATTAGGTAAAATTGTGTTTCAACCGAAAAATGGAATTTTTGCAAAGAGTTACCCCTTTCCAAAAAAATTGGCCAAAAATTTTTTTGCTTAAATGCATGCGACTTAAGCTTTTTCGGAAGCTTCTTCGCATTTGAAACTCCTTTCAATACTTATTTATTAGAAATAAACGCCTTTTGGGTAAAATTAGGTAAAATTGTGTTTCAACCGAAAAAATTGGTCAAAATTTTTTTTTGCTTAAATGCATGCGACTTAAGCTTTTTCGGAAGCTTCTTCGCATTTGAAACTCCTTTCAATACTTATTTATTAGAAATAAACGCCTTTTGGGTAAAATTAGGTAAAATTGTGTTTCAACCGAAAAAATTGGTCAAAATTTTTTTTTGCTTAAATGCATGCGACTTAAGCTTTTTCGGAAGCTTCTTCGCATTTGAAACTCCTTTCAATACTTATTTATTAGAAATAAACGCCTTTTGGGTAAAATTAGCTAAAATTGTGTTTCAACCGATATATGGATTTTTTGCAAAGAGGTACCCCTTTCCAAATAAATTGGTCAAAATTTTTTTTGCTTAAATGCATGCGGCTTAAGCTTTTTCGGAAGCTTCTTCGCATTTGAAACTCCTTTCAATACTTATTTATTAGAAATAAACGCCTTTTGGGTAAAATTAGGTAAAATTGTGTTTCAACCGAAAAATGGATTTTTTGCAGAGAGGTACCCCTTTCCAAAAAATTGGTCAAAATTTTTTTTTGCTTAAATGCATGCGACTTAAGCTTTTTCGGAAGCTTCTTCGCATTTGAAACTCCTTTCAATACTTATTTATTAGAAATAAACGCCTTTTGGGTAAAATTAGCTAAAATTGTGTTTCAACCGAAAAATGGATTTTTTGCAAAGAGGTACCCCTTTCCAAAAAAATTGGTCAAAATTTTTTTTTGCTTAAATGCATGCGACTTAAGCTTTTTCGGAAGCTTCTTCGCATTTGAAACTCCTTTCAATACTTATTTATTAGAAATAAACGCCTTTTGGGTAAAATTAGGTAAAATTGTGTTTCAACAGAAAAAAGCATTTTTTGCAGAGAGGTACCCCTTTCCAAAAAATTGGTCAAAATTTTTTTTTGCTTAAATGCATGCGACTTAAGCTTTTTCGGAAGCTTCTTCGCATTTGAAACTCCTTTCAATACTTATTTATTAGAAATAAACGCCTTTTGGGTAAAATTAGCTAAAATTGTGTTTCAACCGAAAAATGGATTTTTTGCAAAGAGGTACCCCTTTCCAAAAAAATTGGTCAAAATTTTTTTTTGCTTAAATGCATGCGACTTAAGCTTTTTCGGAAGCTTCTTCGCATTTGAAACTCCTTTCAATACTTATTTATTAGAAATAAACGCCTTTTGGGTAAAATTAGCTAAAATTGTGTTTCAACCGAAAAATGGATTTTTTGCAAAGAGGTACCCCTTTCCAAATAAATTGGTCAAAATTTTTTTTGCTTAAATGCATGCGGCTTAAGCTTTTTCGGAAGCTTCTTCGCATTTGAAACTCCTTTCAATACTTATTTATTAGAAATAAACGCCTTTTGGGTAAAATTAGGTAAAATTGTGTTTCAACCGAAAAATGGATTTTTTGCAGAGAGGTACCCCTTTCCAAAAAATTGGTCAAAATTTTTTTTTGCTTAAATGCATGCGACTTAAGCTTTTTCGGAAGCTTCTTCGCATTTGAAACTCCTTTCAATACTTATTTATTAGAAATAAACGCCTTTTGGCTAAAATTAGGTAAAATTGTGTTTCAACCGAAAAATGGAATTTTTGCAAAGAGGTACCCCTTTCCAAAAAAATTGGTCAAAAATTTTTTTTGCTTAAATGCATGCGACTTAAGCTTTTTCGGAAGCTTCTGCGCATTTGAAACTCCTTTCAATACTTATTTATTAGAAATAAACGCCTTTTGGGTAAAATTAGGTAAAATTGTGTTTCAACCGAAAAATGGAATTTTTGCAAAGAGTTACCCCTTTCCAAAAAAATTGGCCAAAAATTTTTTTGCTTAAATGCATGCGACTTAAGCTTTTTCGGAAGCTTCTTCGCATTTGAAACTCCTTTCAATACTTATTTATTAGAAATAAACGCCTTTTGGGTAAAATTAGGTAAAATTGTGTTTCAACCGAAAAAATTGGTCAAAATTTTTTTTTGCTTAAATGCATGCGACTTAAGCTTTTTCGGAAGCTTCTTCGCATTTGAAACTCCTTTCAATACTTATTTATTAGAAATAAACGCCTTTTGGGTAAAATTAGGTAAAATTGTGTTTCAACCGAAAAAATTGGTCAAAATTTTTTTTTGCTTAAATGCATGCGACTTAAGCTTTTTCGGAAGCTTCTTCGCATTTGAAACTCCTTTCAATACTTATTTATTAGAAATAAACGCCTTTTGGGTAAAATTAGCTAAAATTGTGTTTCAACCGATATATGGATTTTTTGCAAAGAGGTACCCCTTTCCAAATAAATTGGTCAAAATTTTTTTTGCTTAAATGCATGCGGCTTAAGCTTTTTCGGAAGCTTCTTCGCATTTGAAACTCCTTTCAATACTTATTTATTAGAAATAAACGCCTTTTGGGTAAAATTAGCTAAAATTGTGTTTCAACCGAAAAATGGATTTTTGCAAAGAGGTACCCCTTTCCAAAAAAATTGGTCAAAATTTTTTTTTGCTTAAATGCATGCGACTTAAGCTTTTTCGGAAGCTTCTTCGCATTTGAAACTCCTTTCAATACTTATTTATTAGAAATAAACGCCTTTTGGGTAAAATTAGCTAAAATTGTGTTTCAACCGAAAAATGGATTTTTTGCAGAGACGTACCCCTTTCCAAAAAATTGGTCAAAATTTTTTTTTGCTTAAATGCATGCGACTTAAGCTTTTTCGGAAGCTTCTTCGCATTTGAAACTCCTTTCAATACTTATTTATTAGAAATAAACGCCTTTTGGGTAAAATTAGCTAAAATTGTGTTTCAACCGAAAAATGGATTTTTGCAAAGAGGTACCCCTTTCCAAAAAAATTGGTCAAAATTTTTTTTTGCTTAAATGCATGCGACTTAAGCTTTTTCGGAAGCTTCTTCGCATTTGAAACTCCTTTCAATACTTATTTATTAGAAATAAACGCCTTTTGGGTAAAATTAGGTAAAATTGTGTTTCAACCGAAAAATGGATTTTTTGCAGAGAGGTACCCCTTTCCAAAAAATTGGTCAAAATTTTTTTTTGCTTAAATGCATGCGACTTAAGCTTTTTCGGAAGCTTCTTCGCATTTGAAACTCCTTTCAATACTTATTTATTAGAAATAAACGCCTTTTGGGTAAAATTAGCTAAAATTGTGTTTCAACCGAAAAATGGATTTTTTGCAAAGAGGTACCCCTTTCCAAAAAAATTGGTCAAAATTTTTTTTTGCTTAAATGCATGCGACTTAAGCTTTTTCGGAAGCTTCTTCGCATTTGAAACTCCTTTCAATACTTATTTATTAGAAATAAACGCCTTTTGGGTAAAATTAGGTAAAATTGTGTTTCAACCGAAAAATGGAATTTTTGCAGAGAGGTACCCCTTTCCAAAAAATTGGTCAAAATTTTTTTTTGCTTAAATGCATGCGACTTAAGCTTTTTCGGAAGCTTCTTCGCATTTGAAACTCCTTTCAATACTTATTTATTAGAAATAAACGCCTTTTGGGTAAAATTAGCTAAAATTGTGTTTCAACCGAAAAATGGATTTTTTGCAAAGAGGTACCCCTTTCCAAAAAAATTGGTCAAAATTTTTTTTTGCTTAAATGCATGCGACTTAAGCTTTTTCGGAAGCTTCTTCGCATTTGAAACTCCTTTCAATACTTATTTATTAGAAATAAACGCCTTTTGGGTAAAATTAGGTAAAATTGTGTTTCAACCGAAAAATGGATTTTTTGCAGAGAGGTACCCCTTTCCAAAAAATTGGTCAAAATTTTTTTTTGCTTAAATGCATGCGACTTAAGCTTTTTCGGAAGCTTCTTCGCATTTGAAACTCCTTTCAATACTTATTTATTAGAAATAAACGCCTTTTGGGTAAAATTAGCTAAAATTGTGTTTCAACCGAAAAATGGATTTTTTGCAAAGAGGTACCCCTTTCCAAAAAAATTGGTCAAAATTTTTTTTTGCTTAAATGCATGCGACTTAAGCTTTTTCGGAAGCTTCTTCGCATTTGAAACTCCTTTCAATACTTATTTATTAGAAATAAACGCCTTTTGGCTAAAATTAGGTAAAATTGTGTTTCAACCGAAAAATGGAATTTTTGCAAAGAGGTACCCCTTTCCAAAAAAATTGGTCAAAAATTTTTTTTGCTTAAATGCATGCGACTTAAGCTTTTTCGGAAGCTTCTGCGCATTTGAAACTCCTTTCAATACTTATTTATTAGAAATAAACGCCTTTTGGGTAAAATTAGGTAAAATTGTGTTTCAACCGAAAAATGGAATTTTTGCAAAGAGTTACCCCTTTCCAAAAAAATTGGCCAAAAATTTTTTTTGCTTAAATGCATGCGACTTAAGCTTTTTCGGAAGCTTCTTCGCATTTGAAACTCCTTTCTATACTTATTTATTAGAAATAAACGCCTTTTGGGTAAAATTAGGTAAAATTGTGTTTCAACCGAAAAAATTGGTCAACATTTTTTTTTGCTTAAATGCATGCGACTTAAGCTTTTTCGGAAGCTTCTTCGCATTTGAAACTCCTTTCAATACTTATTTATTAGAAATAAACGCCTTTTGGGTAAAATTAGGTAAAATTGTGTTTCAACCGAAAAAATTGGTCAAAATTTTTTTTTGCTTAAATGCATGCGACTTAAGCTTTTTCGGAAGCTTCTTCGCATTTGAAACTCCTTTCAATACTTATTTATTAGAAATAAACGCCTTTTGGGTAAAATTAGCTAAAATTGTGTTTCAACCGATATATGGATTTTTTGCAAAGAGGTACCCCTTTCCAAATAAATTGGTCAAAATTTTTTTTGCTTAAATGCATGCGGCTTAAGCTTTTTCGGAAGCTTCTTCGCATTTGAAACTCCTTTCAATACTTATTTATTAGAAATAAACGCCTTTTGGGTAAAATTAGCTAAAATTGTGTTTCAACCGAAAAATGGATTTTTTGCAAAGAGGTACCCCTTTCCAAAAAAATTGGTCAAAATTTTTTTTTGCTTAAATGCATGCGACTTAAGCTTTTTCGGAAGCTTCTTCGCATTTGAAACTCCTTTCAATACTTATTTATTAGAAATAAACGCCTTTTGGGTAAAATTAGGTAAAATTGTGTTTCAACCGAAAAATGGATTTTTTGCAGAGACGTACCCCTTTCCAAAAAATTGGTCAAAATTTTTTTTTGCTTAAATGCATGCGACTTAAGCTTTTTCGGAAGCTTCTTCGCATTTGAAACTCCTTTCAATACTTATTTATTAGAAATAAACGCCTTTTGGGTAAAATTAGCTAAAATTGTGTTTCAACCGAAAAATGGATTTTTTGCAAAGAGGTACCCCTTTCCAAAAAAATTGGTCAAAATTTTTTTTTCCTTAAATGCATGCGACTTAAGCTTTTTCGGAAGCTTCTGCGCATTTGAAACTCCTTTCAATACTTATTTATTAGAAATAAACGCCTTTTGGGTAAAATTAGGTAAAATTGTGTTTCAACCGAAAAATGGAATTTTTGCAAAGAGGTACCCCTTTCCAAAAAAATTGGTCAAAATTTTTTTTGCTTAAATGCATGCGACTTAAGCTATTTCGGAAGCTTCTTCGCATTTGAAACTCCTTTCAATACTTATTTATTAGAAATAAACGCCTTTTGGGTAAAATTGGGTAAAATTGTGTTTCAACCGAAAAATTGATTTTTTCCAAAAAAATTGGTCAAAAATTTTTTTTGCTTAAATGCATGCGACTTAAGCTTTTTCGGAAGCTTCTGCGCATTTGAAACTCCTTTCAATACTTATTTATTAGAAATAAACGCCTTTTGGGTAAAATTAGGTAAAATTGTGTTTTAACCGAAAAATGGAATTTTTGCAAAGAGGTACCCCTTTCCAAAAAAATTGGTCAAAATTTTTTTTGCTTAAATGCATGCGACTTAAGCTATTTCGGAAGCTTCTTCGCATTTGAAACTCCTTTCAATACTTATTTATTAGAAATAAACGCCTTTTGGGTAAAATTAGGTAAAATTGTGTTTCAACCGAAAAATTGATTTTTTCCAAAAAAATTGGTCAAAAATTTTTTTTGCTTAAATGCATGCGACTTAAGCTTTTTCGGAAGCTTCTGCGCATTTGAAACTCCTTTCAATACTTATTTATTAGAAATAAACGCCTTTTGGGTAAAATTAGGTAAAATTGTGTTTCAACCGAAAAAATTGGTCAAAATTTTTTTTTGCTTAAATGCATGCGACTTAAGCTTTTTCGGAAGCTTCTTCGCATTTGAAACTCCTTTCAATACTTATTTATTAGAAATAAACGCCTTTTGGGTAAAATTAGGTAAAATTGTGTTTCAACCGAAAAAATTGGTCAAAATTTTTTTTTGCTTAAATGCATGCGACTTAAGCTTTTTCGGAAGCTTCTTCGCATTTGAAACTCCTTTCAATACTTATTTATTAGAAATAAACGCCTTTTGGGTAAAATTAGCTAAAATTGTGTTTCAACCGATATATGGATTTTTTGCAAAGAGGTACCCCTTTCCAAATAAATTGGTCAAAATTTTTTTTGCTTAAATGCATGCGGCTTAAGCTTTTTCGGAAGCTTCTTCGCATTTGAAACTCCTTTCAATACTTATTTATTAGAAATAAACGCCTTTTGGGTAAAATTAGCTAAAATTGTGTTTCAACCGAAAAATGGATTTTTTGCAAAGAGGTACCCCTTTCCAAAAAAATTGGTCAAAATTTTTTTTTGCTTAAATGCATGCGACTTAAGCTTTTTCGGAAGCTTCTTCGCATTTGAAACTCCTTTCAATACTTATTTATTAGAAATAAACGCCTTTTGGGTAAAATTAGGTAAAATTGTGTTTCAACCGAAAAATGGATTTTTTGCAGAGACGTACCCCTTTCCAAAAAATTGGTCAAAATTTTTTTTTGCTTAAATGCATGCGACTTAAGCTTTTTCGGAAGCTTCTTCGCATTTGAAACTCCTTTCAATACTTATTTATTAGAAATAAACGCCTTTTGGGTAAAATTAGGTAAAATTGTGTTTCAACCGAAAAAATTGGTCAAAATTTTTTTTTGCTTAAATGCATGCGACTTAAGCTTTTTCGGAAGCTTCTTCGCATTTGAAACTCCTTTCAATACTTATTTATTAGAAATAAACGCCTTTTGGGTAAAATTAGCTAAAATTGTGTTTCAACCGATATATGGATTTTTTGCAAAGAGGTACCCCTTTCCAAATAAATTGGTCAAAATTTTTTTTGCTTAAATGCATGCGGCTTAAGCTTTTTCGGAAGCTTCTTCGCATTTGAAACTCCTTTCAATACTTATTTATTAGAAATAAACGCCTTTTGGGTAAAATTAGCTAAAATTGTGTTTCAACCGAAAAATGGATTTTTTGCAAAGAGGTACCCCTTTCCAAAAAAATTGGTCAAAATTTTTTTTTGCTTAAATGCATGCGACTTAAGCTTTTTCGGAAGCTTCTTCGCATTTGAAACTCCTTTCAATACTTATTTATTAGAAATAAACGCCTTTTGGGTAAAATTAGGTAAAATTGTGTTTCAACCGAAAAATGGATTTTTTGCAGAGACGTACCCCTTTCCAAAAAATTGGTCAAAATTTTTTTTTGCTTAAATGCATGCGACTTAAGCTTTTTCGGAAGCTTCTTCGCATTTGAAACTCCTTTCAATACTTATTTATTAGAAATAAACGCCTTTTGGGTAAAATTAGCTAAAATTGTGTTTCAACCGAAAAATGGATTTTTTGCAAAGAGGTACCCCTTTCCAAAAAAATTGGTCAAAATTTTTTTTTCCTTAAATGCATGCGACTTAAGCTTTTTCGGAAGCTTCTGCGCATTTGAAACTCCTTTCAATACTTATTTATTAGAAATAAACGCCTTTTGGGTAAAATTAGGTAAAATTGTGTTTCAACCGAAAAATGGAATTTTTGCAAAGAGGTACCCCTTTCCAAAAAAATTGGTCAAAAATTTTTTTTGCTTAAATGCATGCGACTTGAGCTTTTTTGGAAGCTTCTGCGCATTTGAAACTCCTTTCAATACTTATTAATTAGAAATAAACGCCTTTTGGGTAAAATTAGGTAAAATTGTGTTTCAACCGAAAAATGGAATTTTTGCAAAGAGGTACCCCTTTCCAAAAAAATTGGTCAAAAATTTTTTTTGCTTAAATGCATGCGACTTAAGCTTTTTCGGAAGCTTCTTCGCATTTGAAACTCCTTTCAATACTTATTTATTAGAAATAAACGCCTTTTGGGTAAAATTAGGTAAAATTGTGTTTCAACCGAAAAATGGAATTTTTGCAAAGAGGTACCCCTTTCCAAAAAAATTGGTCAAAAATTTTTTTTCCTTAAATGCATGCGACTTAAGCTTTTTCGGAAGCTTCTGCGCATTTGAAACTCCTTTCAATACTTATTTATTAGAAATAAACGCCTTTTGGGTAAAATTAGGTAAAATTGTGTTTCAACCGAAAAATGGAATTTTTGCAAAGAGGTACCCCTTTCCAAAAAAATTGGTCAAAAATTTTTTTTGCTTAAATGCATGCGACTTAAGCTTTTTCGGAAGCTTCTGCGCATTTGAAACTCCTTTCAATACTTATTTATTAGAAATAAACGCCTTTTGGGTAAAATTAGGTAAAATTGTGTTTCAACCGAAAAATGGAATTTTTGCAAAGAGGTACCCCTTTCCAAAAAAATTGGTCAAAAATTTTTTTTGCTTAAATGCATGCGACTTAAGCTTTTTCGGAAGCTTCTGCGCATTTGAAACTCCTTTCAATACTTATTTATTAGAAATAAACGCCTTTTGGGTAAAATTAGGTAAAATTGTGTTTCAACCGAAAAATGGAATTTTTGCAAAGAGGTACCCCTTTCCAAAAAAATTGGTCAAAAATTTTTTTTGCTTAAATGCATGCGACTTAAGCTTTTTCGGAAGCTTCTGCGCATTTGAAACTCCTTTCAATACTTATTTATTAGAAATAAACGCCTTTTGGGTAAAATTGTGTTTCAACCGAAAAATGGATTTTTTGCAAAGAGGTACCCCTTTCCAAAAAAATTGGTCAAAAATTTTTTTTGCTTAAATGCATACGACTTAACCTTTTTCGGAAGCTTCTGCGCATTTGAAACTCCTTTCAATACTTATTTATTAGAAATAAACGCCTTTTGGGTAAAATTAGGTAAAATTGTGTTTCAACCGAAAAATGGAATTTTTGCAAAGAGGTACCCCTTTCCAAAAAAATTGGTCAAAAATTTTTTTTGCTTAAATGCATGCGACTTAAGCTTTTTCGGAAGCTTCTTCGCATTTGAAACTCCTTTCAATACTTATTTATTAGAAATAAACGCCTTTTGGGTAAAATTAGGTAAAATTGTGTTTCAACCGAAAAATGGATTTTTTGCAAAGAGGTACCCCTTTCCAAAAAAATTGGTCAAAAATTTTTTTTGCTTAAATGCATGCGACTTAAGCTTTTTCGGAAGCTTCTTCGCATTTGAAACTCCTTTCAATACTTATTAATTAGAAATAAACGCCTTTTGGGTAAAATTAGGTAAAATTGTGTTTCAACCGAAAAATGGAATTTTTGCAAAGAGGTACCCCTTTCCAAAAAAATTGGTCAAAAATTTTTTTGCTTAAATGCATGCGACTTAAGCTTTTTCGGAAGCTTCTTCGCATTTGAAACTCCTTTCAATACTTATTTATTAGAAATAAACGCCTTTTGGGTAAAATTAGGTAAAATTGTGTTTCAACCGAAAAATGGAGTTTTTGCAAAGAGGTACCCCTTTCCAAAAAAATTGGTCAAAAATTTTTTTTGCTTAAATGCATGCGACTTAAGCTTTTTCGGAAGCTTCTTCGCATTTGAAACTCCTTTCAATACTTATTTATTAGAAATAAACGCCTTTTGGCTAAAATTAGGTAAAATTGTGTTTCAACCGAAAAATGGAATTTTTGCAAAGAGGTACGTACCCCTTTCCAAAAAAATTGGTCAAAAATTTTGTTTGCTTAAATGCATGCGACTTAAGCTTTTTCGGAAGCTTCTTCGCATTTGAAACTCCTTTCAATACTTATTTATTAGAAATAAACGCCTTTTGGGTAAAATTAGGTAAAATTGTGTTTCAACCGAAAAATGGATTTTTTGCAAAGAGGTACCCCTTTCCAAAAAAATTGGTCAAACATTTTTTTTGCTTAAATGCATGCGACTTAAGCTTTTTCGGAAGCTTCTTCGCATTTGAAACTCCTTTCAATACTTATTTATTAGAAATAAACGCCTTTTGGGTAAAATTAGGTAAAATTGTGTTTCAACCGAAAAATGGAATTTTTGCAAAGAGGTACCCCTTTCCAAAAAAATTGGTCAAAAATTTTTTTTGCTTAAATGCATGCGATTTGAGCTTTTTCGGAAGCTTCTTCGCATTTGAAACTCCTTTCAATACTTATTTATTAGAAATAAACGCCTTTTGGGTAAAATTAGGTAAAATTGTGTTTCAACCGAAAAATGGATTTTTTGCAAAGAGGTACCCCTTTCCAAAAAAATTGGTCAAAAATTTTTTTTGCTTAAATGCATGCGACTTAAGCTTTTTCGGAAGCTTCTTCGCATTTGAAACTCCTTTCAATACTTATTTATTAGAAATAAACGCCTTTTGGGTAAAATTAGGTAAAATTGTGTTTCAACCGAAAAATTGATTTTTTCCAAAAAAATTGGTCAAAAATTTTTTTTGCTTAAATGCATGCGACTTAAGCTTTTTCGGAAGCTTCTGCGCATTTGAAACTCCTTTCAATACTTATTTATTAGAAATAAACGCCTTTTGGGTAAAATTAGGTAAAATTGTGTTTCAACCGAAAAATGGAATTTTTGCAAAGAGATACCCCTTTCCAAAAAAATTGGTCAAAAATTTTTTTTGCTTAAATGCATGCGAATAAAGCTTTTTCGGAAGCTTCTGCGCATTTGAAACTCCTTTCAATACTTATTTATTAGAAATAAACGCCTTTTGGGTAAAATTAGGTAAAATTGTGTTTCAACCGAAAAATGGAATTTTTGCAAAGAGGTACCCCTTTCCAAAAAAATTGGTCAAAAATTTTTTTTGCTTAAATGCATGCGACTTAAGCTTTTTCGGAAGCTTCTGCGCATTTGAAACTCCTTTCAATACTTATTTATTAGAAATAAACGCCTTTTGGGTAAAATTAGGTAAAATTGTGTTTCAACCGAAAAATGGAATTTTTGCAAAGAGGTAGCCCTTTCCAACAAAATTGGTCAAAAATTTTTTTTGCTTAAATGCATGCGACTTAAGCTTTTTCGGAAGCTTCTTCGCATTTGAAACTCCTTTCAATACTTATTTATTAGAAATAAACGCCTTTTGGGTAAAATTAGGTAAAATTGTGTTTCAACCGAAAAATGGAATTTTTGCAAAGAGGTACCCCTTTCCAAAAAAATTGGTCAAACATTTTTTTTGCTTAAATGCATGCGACTTAAGCTTTTTCGGAAGCTTCTTCGCATTTGAAACTCCTTTCAATACTTATTTATTAGAAATAAACGCCTTTTGGGTAAAATTAGGTAAAATTGTGTTTCAACCGAAAAATGGAATTTTTGCAAAGAGGTAGCCCTTTCCAAAAAAATTGGTCAAAAATTTTTTTTGCTTAAATGCATGTGACTTAAGCTTTTTCGGAAGCTTCTGCGCATTTGAAACTCCTTTCAATACTTATTTATTAGAAATAAACGCCTTTTGGGTAAAATTAGGTAAAATTGTGTTTCAACCGAAAAATGGAATTTTTGCAAAGAGGTACCCCTTTCCAAAAAAATTGGTCAAAAATTTTTTTTGCTTAAATGCATGCGACTTAAGCTTTTTCGGAAGCTTCTGCGCATTTGAAACTCCTTTCAATACTTATTTATTAGAAATAAACGCCTTTTGGGTAAAATTAGGTAAAATTGTGTTTCAACCGAAAAATGGAATTTTTGCAAAGAGGTACCCCTTTCCAAAAAAATTGGTCAAAAATTTTTTTTGCTTAAATGCATGCGACTTAAGCTATTTCGGAAGCTTCTTCGCATTTGAAACTCCTTTCAATACTTATTTATTAGAAATAAACGCCTTTTGGGTAAAATTAGGTAAAATTGTGTTTCAACCGAAAAATGGAATTTTTGCAAAGAGGTACCCCTTTCCAAAAAAATTGGTCAAACATTTTTTTTGCTTAAATGCATGCGACTTAAGCTTTTTCGGAAGCTTCTTCGCATTTGAAACTCCTTTCAATACTTATTAATTAGAAATAAACGCCTTATGGGTAAAATTAGGTAAAATTGTGTTTCAACCGAAAAATGGAATTTTGCAAAGAGGTACCCGTTTCCAAAAAAATTGGTCAAAAATTTTTTTTTCTTAAATGCATGCGACTTAAGCTTTTTCGGAAGCTTCTTCGCATTTGAAACTCCTTTCAATACTTATTAATTAGAAATAAACGCCTTATGGGTAAAATTAGGTAAAATTGTGTTTCAACCGAAAAATGGAATTTTGCAAAGAGGTACCCCTTTCCAAAAAAATTGGTCAAAAATTTTTTTTTCTTAAATGCATGCGACTTAAGCTTTTTCGGAAGCTTCTTCGCATTTGAAACTCCTTTCAATACTTATTAATTAGAAATAAACGCCTTATGGGTAAAATTAGGTAAAATTGTGTTTCAACCGAAAAATGGATTTTTTGCAAAGAGGTACCTCTTTTTTTTTACCCAAAAGGCGTTTATTTCTAATTAATAAGTATTGAAAGGAGTTTCAAATGCGAAGAAGCTTCCGAAAAAGCTTAAGTCGCATGCATTTAAGAAAAAAAAATTTTTGACCAATTTTTTTGGAAAGGGGTACCTCTTTGCAAAATTTCCATTTTTCGGTTGAAACACAATTTTACCTAATTTTACCCAAAAGGCGTTTATTTCTAATAAATAAGTATTGAAAGGAGTTTCAAATGCGAAGAAGCTTCCGAAAAAGCTTAAGTCGCATGCATTTAAGCAAAAAAAATTTTTGACCAATTTTTTTGGAAAGGGGTACCTCTTTGCAAAAAATCCATTTTTCGGTTGAAACACAATTTTACCCAAAAGGCGTTTATTTCTAATAAATAAGTATTGAAAGGAGTTTCAAATGCGAAGAAGCTTCCGAAAAAGCTTAAGTCGCATGCATTTAAGAAAAAAAAATTTTTGACCAATATTTTTGGAAAGGGGTACGTACCTCTTTGCAAAATTTCCATTTTTCGGTTGAAACACAATTTTACCTAATTTTACCCAAAAGGCGTTTATTTCTAATAAATAAGTATTGAAAGGAGTTTCAAATGCGAAGAAGCTTCCGAAAAAGCTTAAGTCGCATGCATTTAAGCAAAAAAAATTTTTGACCAATTTTTTTTGAAAGGGGTACCTCTTTGCAAAAAATCCATTTTTCGGTTGAAACACAATTTTACCCAAAAGGCGTTTATTTCTAATAAATAAGTATTGAAAGGAGTTTCAAATGCGAAGAAGCTTCCGAAAAAGCTTAAGTCGCATGCATTTAAGAAAAAAAAATTTTTGACCAATTTTTTTGGAAAGGGGTACCTCTTTGCAAAAAATCCATTTTTCGGTTGAAACACAATTTTACCTAATTTTACCCAAAAGGCGTTTATTTCTAATAAATAAGTATTGAAAGGAGTTTCAAATGCGAAGAAGCTTCCGAAAAAGCTTAAGTCGCATGCATTTAAGAAAAAAAAATTTTTGACCAATATTTTTGGAAAGGGGTACGTACCTCTTTGCAAAATTTCCATTTTTCGGTTGAAACACAATTTTACCTAATTTTACCCAAAAGGCGTTTATTTCTAATAAATAAGTATTGAAAGGAGTTTCAAATGCGAAGAAGCTTCCGAAAAAGCTTAAGTCGCATGCATTTAAGCAAAAAAAATTTTTGACCAATTTTTTTGGAAAGGGGTACCTCTTTGCAAAAAATCCATTTTTCGGTTGAAACACAATTTTACCCAAAAGGCGTTTATTTCTAATAAATAAGTATTGAAAGGAGTTTCAAATGCGAAGAAGCTTCCGAAAAAGCTTAAGTCGCATGCATTTAAGAAAAAAAAATTTTTGACCAATTTTTTTGGAAAGGGGTACGTACCTCTTTGCAAAAATTCCATTTTTCGGTTGAAACACAATTTTACCTAATTTTAGCCAAAAGGCGTTTATTTCTAATAAATAAGTATTGAAAGGAGTTTCAAATGCGAAGAAGCTTCCGAAAAAGCTTAAGTCGCATGCATTTAAGCAAAAAAAAATTTTTTACCAATTTTTTTGGAAAGGGGTACCTCTTTGCAAAAACTCCATTTTTCGGTTGAAACACAATTTTACCTAATTTTACCCAAAAGGCGTTTATTTCTAATAAATAAGTATTGAAAGGAGTTTCAAATGCGAAGAAGCTTCCGAAAAAGCTTAAGTCGCATGCATTTAAGCAAAAAAACTTTTGACCAATTTTTTTGGAAAGGGGTACCTCTTTGCAAAAATTCCATTTTTCGGTTGAAACACAATTTTACCTAATTTTACCCAAAAGGCGTTTATTTCTAATAAATAAGTATTGAAAGGAGTTTCAAATGCGAAGAAGCTTCCGAAAAAGTTTAAGTCGCATGCATTTAAGCAAAAAAAATTTGTGACCAATTTTTTTGGAAAGGGGTACGTACCTCTTTGCAAAAATTCCATTTTTCGGTTGAAACACAATTTTACCTAATTTTAGCCAAAAGGCGTTTATTTCTAATAAATAAGTATTGAAAGGAGTTTCAAATGCGAAGAAGCTTCCGAAAAAGCTTAAGTCGCATGCATTTAAGCAAAAAAAAATTTTTTTACCAATTTTTTTGGAAAGGGGTACCTCTTTGCAAAAACTCCATTTTTCGGTTGAAACACAATTTTACCTAATTTTACCCAAAAGGCGTTTATTTCTAATAAATAAGTATTGAAAGGAGTTTCAAATGCGAAGAAGCTTCCGAAAAAGCTTAAGTCGCATGCATTTAAGCAAAAAAACTTTTGACCAATTTTTTTGGAAAGGGGTACCTCTTTGCAAAAATTCCATTTTTCGGTTGAAACACAATTTTACCTAATTTTACCCAAAAGGCGTTTATTTCTAATAAATAAGTATTGAAAGGAGTTTCAAATGCGAAGAAGCTTCCGAAAAAGCTTAAGTCGCATGCATTTAAGCAAAAAAAATTTTTGACCAATTTTTTTGGAAAGGGGTACCTCTTTGCAAAAAATCCATTTTTCGGTTGAAACACAATTTTACCTAATTTTACCCAAAAGGCGTTTATTCCTAATAAATAAGTATTGAAAGGAGTTTCAAATGCGAAGAAGCTTCCGAAAAAGCTTAAGTCGCATGCATTTAAGCAAAAAAAATTTTTGACCAATTTTTTTGGAAAGGGGTACCTCTTTGCAAAAATTCCATTTTTCGGTTGAAACACAATTTTACCTAATTTTAGCCAAAAGGCGTTTATTTCTAATAAATAAGTATTGAAAGGAGTTTCAAATGCGAAAAAGCTTAAGTCGCATGCATTTAAGCAAAAAAAATTTTTGACCAATTTTTTTGGAAAGGGGTACCTCTTTGCAAAAAATCCATTTTTCGGTTGAAACACAATTTTACCTAATTTTACCCAAAAGGCGTTTATTTCTAATAAATAAGTATTGAAAGGAGTTCCAAATGCCAAGAAGCTTCCGAAAAAGCTTAAGTCGCATGCATTTAAGCAAAAAAAATGTTTGACCAATTTTTTTGGAAAGGGGTACCTCTTTGCAAAAAATCCATTTTTCGGTTGAAACACAATTTTACCTAATTTTACCCAAAAGGCGTTTATTTCTAATAAATAAGTATTGAAAGGAGTTTCAAATGCGAAGAAGCTTCCGAAAAAGCTTAAGTCGCATGCATTTAAGCAAAAAAAATTTTTGACCAATTTTTTTGGAAAGGGGTACCTCTTTGCAAAAAATCCATTTTTCGGTTGAAACACAATTTTACCTAATTTTACCCAAAAGGCGTTTATTTCTAATAAATAAGTATTGAAAGGAGTTTCAAATGCGAAGAATCTTCCGAAAAAGCTTAAGTCGCATGCATTTAAGCAAAAAAATTTTTTTACCAATTTTTTTGGAAAGGGGTACCTCTTTTCAAAAAATCCATTTTTCGGTTGAAACACAATTTTAGCTAATTTTACCCAAAAGGCGTTTATTTCTAATAAATAAGTATTGAAAGGAGTTTCAAATGCGAAGAAGCTTCCGAAAAAGCTTAAGTCGCATGCCTTTAAGCAAAAAAAATTTTTGACCAATTTTTTTGGAAAGGGGTACCTCTTTGCAAAAAATCCATTTTCCGGTTGAAACACAATTTTACCTAATTTTACCCAAAAGGCGTTTATTTCTAATAAATAAGTATTGAAAGGAGTTTCAAATGCGAAGAAGCTTCCGAAAAAGCTTAAGTCGCATGCATTTAGGCAAAAAAAATTTTTGACCAATATTTTTGGAAAGGGGTACCTTTTTGCAAAAAATCCATTTTTCGGTTGAAACACAATTTTACCTAATTTTACCCAAAAGGCGTTTATTTCTAATAAATAAGTATTGAAAGGAGTTTCAAATGCGAAGAAGCTTCCGAAAAAGCTTAAGTCGCATGCATTTAAGCAAAAAAAATTTTTGACCAATTTTTTTGGAAAGGGGTACCTCTTTGCAAAAAATCCATTTTCCGGTTGAAACACAATTTTACCTAATTTTACCCAAAAGGCGTTTATTTCTAATAAAAAAGTATTGAAAGGAGTTTCAAATGCGAAGAAGCTTCCGAAAAAGCTTAAGTCGCATGCATTTAAGCAAAAAAAATTTTGACCAATTTTTTTGGAAAGGGGTACCTCTTTGCAAAAAATCCATTTTCCGGTTGAAACACAATTTTACCTAATTTTACCCAAAAGGCGTTTATTTCTAATAAATAAATATTGAAAGGAGTTTCAAATGCGAAGAAACTTCCGAAAAAGCTTAAGTCGCATGCATTTAAGCAAAAAAAATTTTTGCATTTTCCGGTTGAAAGACAATTTTACCTAATTTTACCCAAAAAGCGTTTATTTCTAATAAATAAGTATTGAAAGGAGTTTCAAATGCGAAGAAGCTTCCGAAAAAGCTTAAGTCGCATGCATTTAAGCAAAAAAAATTTTTGACCAATTTTTTTGGAAAGGGGTACCTCTTTGCAAAAAATCCATTTTTCGGTTGAAACACAATTTTACCTAATTTTACCCAAAAGGCGTTTATTTCTAATAAATAAGTATTGAAAGGAGTTTCAAATGCGAAGAAGCTTCCGAAAAAGCTTAAGTCGCATGCATTTAAGCAAAAAAAATTTTTGACCAATTTTTTTGGAAAGGGGTACCTCTTTGCAAAAAATCCATTTTTCGGTTGAAACACAATTTTACCTAATTTTACCCAAAAGGCGTTTATTTCTAATAAATAAGTATTGAAAGGAGTTTCAAATGCAAAGAAGCTTCCGAAAAAGCTTAAGTCGCATGCATTTAAGCAAAAAAAATTTTTGACCAATTTTTTTGGAAAGGGGTACCTCTTTGCAAAAATTCCATTTTTCGGTTGAAACACAATTTTACCTAATTTTACCCAAAAGGCGTTTATTTCTAATAAATAAGTATTGAAAGGAGTTTCAAATGCGAAGAAGCTTCCGAAAAAGCTTAAGTCGCATGCATTTAAGCAAAAAAAAATTTTGACCAATTTTTTTGGAAAGGGGTACCTCTTTGCAAAAAATCCATTTTTCGGTTGAAACACAATTTTACCTAATTTTACCCAAAATGCGTTTATTTCTAATAAATAAGTATTGAAAGGAGTTTCAAATGCGAAGAAGCTTCCGAAAAAGCTTAAGTCGCATGCATTTAAGCAAAAAAAATTTTTGACCAATTTTTTTGGAAAGGGGTACCTCTTTGCAAAAATTCCATTTTTCGGTTGAAACACAATTTTACCTAATTTTACCCAAAAGGCGTTTATTTCTAATAAATAAGTATTGAAAGGAGTTTCAAATGCGCAGAAGCTTCCGAAAAAGCTTAAGTCGCATGCATTTAAGCAAAAAAAATTTTTGACCAATTTTTTTGGAAAGGGGTACCTCTTTGCAAAAATTCCATTTTTCGGTTGAAACACAATTTTACCTAATTTTACCCAAAAGGCGTTTATTTCTAATAAATAAGTATTGAAAGGAGTTTCAAATGCGAAGAAACTTCCGAAAAAGCTTAAGTCGCATGCATTTAAGCAAAAAAAATATTTGACCAATTTTTTTGGAAAGGGGTACCTCTTTGCAAAAATTCCATTTTTCGGTTGAAACACAATTTTACCTAATTTTACCCAAAAGGCGTTTATTTCTAATAAATAAGTATTGAAAGGAGTTTCAAATGCGCAGAAGCTTCCGAAAAAGCATAAGTCGCATGCATTTAAGCAAAAAAAATTTTTGACCAATTTTTTTGAAAAGGGGTACCTCTTTGCAAAAATTCCATTTTTCGGTTGAAACACAATTTTACCTAATTTTACCCAAAAGGCGTTTATTTCTAATAAATAAGTATTGAAAGGAGTTTCAAATGCGAAGAAGCTTCCGAAAAAGCTTAAGTCGCATGCATTTAAGCAAAAAAAATTTTTGACCAATTTTTTTGGAAAGGGGTACCTCTTTGCAAAAAATCCATTTTCCGGTTGAAACACAATTTTACCTAATTTTACCCAAAAGGCGTTTATTTCTAATAAAAAAGTATTGAAAGGAGTTTCAAATGCGAAGAAGCTTCCGAAAAAGCTTAAGTCGCATGCATTTAAGCAAAAAAAATTTTGACCAATTTTTTTGGAAAGGGGTACCTCTTTGCAAAAAATCCATTTTCCGGTTGAAACACAATTTTACCTAATTTTACCCAAAAGGCGTTTATTTCTAATAAATAAATATTGAAAGGAGTTTCAAATGCGAAGAAACTTCCGAAAAAGCTTAAGTCGCATGCATTTAAGCAAAAAAAATTTTTGCATTTTCCGGTTGAAAGACAATTTTACCTAATTTTACCCAAAAAGCGTTTATTTCTAATAAATAAGTATTGAAAGGAGTTTCAAATGCGAAGAAGCTTCCGAAAAAGCTTAAGTCGCATGCATTTAAGCAAAAAAAATTTTTGACCAATTTTTTTGGAAAGGGGTACCTCTTTGCAAAAAATCCATTTTTCGGTTGAAACACAATTTTACCTAATTTTACCCAAAAGGCGTTTATTTCTAATAAATAAGTATTGAAAGGAGTTTCAAATGCGAAGAAGCTTCCGAAAAAGCTTAAGTCGCATGCATTTAAGCAAAAAAAATTTTTGACCAATTTTTTTGGAAAGGGGTACCTCTTTGCAAAAATTCCATTTTTCGGTTGAAACACAATTTTACCTAATTTTACCCAAAAGGCGTTTATTTCTAATAAATAAGTATTGAAAGGAGTTTCAAATGCGAAGAAGCTTCCGAAAAAGCTTAAGTCGCATGCATTTAAGCAAAAAAAAATTTTGACCAATTTTTTTGGAAAGGGGTACCTCTTTGCAAAAAATCCATTTTTCGGTTGAAACACAATTTTACCTAATTTTACCCAAAATGCGTTTATTTCTAATAAATAAGTATTGAAAGGAGTTTCAAATGCGAAGAAGCTTCCGAAAAAGCTTAAGTCGCATGCATTTAAGCAAAAAAAATTTTTGACCAATTTTTTTGGAAAGGGGTACCTCTTTGCAAAAATTCCATTTTTCGGTTGAAACACAATTTTACCTAATTTTACCCAAAAGGCGTTCATTTCTAATAAATAAGTATTGAAAGGAGTTTCAAATGCGAAGAAGCTTCTGAAAAAGCTTAAGTCGCATGCATTTAAGCAAAAAAAAATTTTGACCAATTTTTTTGGAAAGGGGTACCTCTTTGCAAAAAATCCATTTTTCGGTTGAAACACAATTTTACCTAATTTTACCCAAAATGCGTTTATTTCTAATAAATAAGTATTGAAAGGAGTTTCAAATGCGAAGAAGCTTCCGAAAAAGCTTAAGTCGCATGCATTTAAGCAAAAAAAATTTTTGACCAATTTTTTTGGAAAGGGGTACCTCTTTGCAAAAATTCCATTTTTCGGTTGAAACACAATTTTACCTAATTTTACCCAAAAGGCGTTTATTTCTAATAAATAAGTATTGAAAGGAGTTTCAAATGCGAAGAAGCTTCCGAAAAAGCTTAAGTCGCATGCATTTAAGCAAAAAAAATTTTTGACCAATTTTTTTGGAAAGGGATACCTCTTTGCAAAAAATCCATTTTTCGGTTGAAACACAATTTTACCTAATTTTACCCAAAAGGCGTTTATTTCTAATAAATAAGTATTGAAAGGAGTTTCAAATGCAAAGAAGCTTCCGAAAAAGCTTAAGTCGCATGCATTTAAGCAAAAAAAATTTTTGACCAATTTTTTTGGAAAGGGGTACCTCTTTGCAAAAATTCCATTTTTCGGTTGAAACACAATTTTACCTAATTTTACCCAAAAGGCGTTTATTTCTAATAAATAAGTATTGAAAGGAGTTTCAAATGCGAAGAAGCTTCCGAAAAAGCTTAAGTCGCATGCATTTAAGCAAAAAAAAATTTTGACCAATTTTTTTGGAAAGGGGTACCTCTTTGCAAAAAATCCATTTTTCGGTTGAAACACAATTTTACCTAATTTTACCCAAAATGCGTTTATTTCTAATAAATAAGTATTGAAAGGAGTTTCAAATGCGAAGAAGCTTCCGAAAAAGCTTAAGTCGCATGCATTTAAGCAAAAAAAATTTTTGACCAATTTTTTTGGAAAGGGGTACCTCTTTGCAAAAATTCCATTTTTCGGTTGAAACACAATTTTACCTAATTTTACCCAAAAGGCGTTTATTTCTAATAAATAAGTATTGAAAGGAGTTTTAAATGCGCAGAAGCTTCCGAAAAAGCTTAAGTCGCATGCATTTAAGCAAAAAAAATTTTTGACCAATTTTTTTGGAAAGGGGTACCTCTTTGCAAAAATTCCATTTTTCGGTTGAAACACAATTTTACCTAATTTTACCCAAAAGGCGTTTATTTCTAATAAATAAGTATTGAAAGGAGTTTCAAATGCGAAGAAACTTCCGAAAAAGCTTAAGTCGCATGCATTTAAGCAAAAAAAATATTTGACCAATTTTTTTGGAAAGGGGTACCTCTTTGCAAAAATTCCATTTTTCGGTTGAAACACAATTTTACCTAATTTTACCCAAAAGGCGTTTATTTCTAATAAATAAGTATTGAAAGGAGTTTCAAATGCGCAGAAGCTTCCGAAAAAGCATAAGTCGCATGCATTTAAGCAAAAAAAATTTTTGACCAATTTTTTTGGAAAGGGGTACCTCTTTGCAAAAATTCCATTTTTCGGTTGAAACACAATTTTACCTAATTTTACCCAAAAGGCGTTTATTTCTAATAAATAAGTATTGAAAGGAGTTTCAAATGCGCAGAAGCTTCCGAAAAAGCTTAAGTCGCATGCATTTAAGCAAAAAAATTTTTTGACCAATTTTTTTGGAAAGGGGTACCTCTTTGCAAAAATTCCATTTTTCGGTTGAAACACAATTTTACCTAATTTTACCCAAAAGGCGTTTATTTCTAATAAATAAGTATTGAAAGGAGTTTCAAATGCGCAGAAGCTTCCGAAAAAGCTTAAGTCGCATGCATTTAAGCAAAAAAAATTTTTGACCAATTTTTTTGGAAAGGGGTACCTCTTTGCAAAAATTCCATTTTTCGGTTGAAACACAATTTTACCTAATTTTACCCAAAAGGCGTTTATTTCTAATAAATAAGTATTGAAAGGAGTTTCAAATGCGCAGAAGCTTCCGAAAAAGCTTAAGTCGCATGCATTTAAGCAAAAAAAATTTTTGACCAATTTTTTTGGAAAGGGGTACCTCTTTGCAAAAAATCCATTTTTCGGTTGAAACACAATTTTACCTAATTTTACCCAAAAGGCGTTTATTTCTAATAAATAAGTATTGAAAAGAGTTTCAAATGCGCAGAAGCTTCCGAAAAAGCTTAAGTCGCATGCATTTAAGCAAAAAAAAATTTTGACCAATTTTTTTGGAAAGGGGTACCTCTTTGCAAAAATTCCATTTTTCGGTTGAAACACAATTTTACCTAATTTTACCCAAAAGGCGTTTATTTCTAATTAATAAGTATTGAAAGGAGTTTCAAATGCGAAGAAGCTTCCGAAAAAGCTTAAGTCGCATGCATTTAAGCAAAAAAAATTTTTGACCAATTTTTTTGGAAAGGGGTACCTCTTTGCAAAAATTCCATTTTTCGGTTGAAACACAATTTTACCTAATTTTACCCAAAAGGCGTTTATTTCTAATAAATAAGTATTGAAAGGAGTTTCAAATGCGAAGAAGCTTCCGAAAAAGCTTAAGTCGCATGCATTTAAGCAAAAAAAATTTTTGACCAATTTTTTTGGAAACGGGTAACTCTTTGCAAAAAATCCATTTTTCGGTTGAAACACAATTTTACCTAATTTTACCCAAAAGGCGTTTATTTCTAATAAATAAGTATTGAAAGGAGTTTCAAATGCAAAGAAGCTTCCGAAAAAGCTTAAGTCGCATGCATTTAAGCAAAAAAAATTTTTGACCAATTTTTTTGGAAAGGGGTACCTCTTTGCAAAAATTCCATTTTTCGGTTGAAACACAATTTTACCTAATTTTACCCAAAAGGCGTTTATTTCTAATAAATAAGTATTGAAAGGAGTTTCAAATGCGAAGAAGCTTCCGAAAAAGCATAAGTCGCATGCATTTAAGCAAAAAAAATTTTTGACCAATTTTTTTGGAAAGGGCTACCTCTTTGCAAAAATTCCATTTTTCGGTTGAAACACAATTTTACCTAATTTTACCCAAAAGGCGTTTATTTCTAATAAATAAGTATTGAAAGGAGTTTCGAATGCGAAGAAGCTTCCGAAAAAGCTTAAGTCGCATGCATTTAAGCAAAAAAAATTTTTGACCAATTTTTTTGGAAAGGGGTACCTCTTTGCAAAAAATCCATTTTTCGGTTGAAACACAATTTTACCTAATTTTACCCAAAATGCGTTTATTTCTAATAAATAAGTATTGAAAGGAGTTTCAAATGCGCAGAAGCTTCCGAAAAAGCTTAAGTCGCATGCATTTAAGCAAAAAAAATTTTTGACCAATTTTTTTGGAAAGGGGTACCTCTTTGCAAAAATTCCATTTTTCGGTTGAAACACAATTTTACCTAATTTTACCCAAAAGGCGTTTATTTCTAATAAATAAGTATTGAAAGGAGTTTCAAATGCGCAGAAGCTTCCGAAAAAGCTTAAGTCGCATGCATTTAAGCAAAAAAATTTTTTGACCAATTTTTTTGGAAAGGGGTACCTCTTTGCAAAAATTCCATTTTTCGGTTGAAACACAATTTTACCTAATTTTACCCAAAAGGCGTTTCTTTCTAATAAATAAGTATTGAAAGGAGTTTCAAATGCGCAGAAGCTTCCGAAAAAGCTTAAGTCGCATGCATTTAAGCAAAAAAAATTTTTGACCAAGTTTTTTGGAAAGGGGTACCTCTTTGCAAAAATTCCATTTTTCGGTTGAAACACAATTTTACCTAATTTTACCCAAAAGGCGTTTATTTCTAATAAATAAGTATTGAAAGGAGTTTCAAATGCGCAGAAGCTTCCGAAAAAGCTTAAGTCGCATGCATTTAAGCAAAAAAAATTTTTGACCAATTTTTTTGGAAAGGGGTACCTCTTTGCAAAAAATCCATTTTTCGGTTGAAACACAATTTTACCTAATTTTACCCAAAAGGCGTTTATTTCTAATAAATAAGTATTGAAAAGAGTTTCAAATGCGCAGAAGCTTCCGAAAAAGCTTAAGTCGCATGCATTTAAGCAAAAAAAAATTTTGACCAATTTTTTTGGAAAGGGGTACCTCTTTGCAAAAATTCCATTTTTCGGTTGAAACACAATTTTACCTAGTTTTTTCCAAAAGGCGTTTATTTCTAATAAATAAGTATTGAAAGGAGTTTCAAATGCGAAGAAGCTTCCGAAAAAGCTTAAGTCGCATGCATTTAAGCAAAAAAAATTTTTGACCAATTTTTTTGGAAAGGGGTACCTCTTTGCAAAAATTCCATTTTTCGGTTGAAACACAATTTTACCTAATTTTACCCAAAAGGCGTTTATTTCTAATAAATAAGTATTGAAAGGAGTTTCAAATGCGAAGAAGCTTAAGTCGCATGCATTTAAGCAAAAAAAATTTTTGACCAATTTTTTTGGAAAGGGGTACCTCTTTGCAAAAATTCCATTTTTCGGTTGAAACACAATTTTACCCAATTTTACCCAAAAGGCGTTTATTTCTAATAAATAAGTATTGAAAGGAGTTTCAAATGCGAAGAAGCTTCCGAAAAAGCTTAAGTCGCATGCATTTAAGCAAAAAAAATTTTTGACCAATTTTTTTGGAAAGGGGTACCTCTTTGCAAAAATTCCATTTTTCGGTTGAAACACAATTTTACCTAATTTTACCCAAAAGGCGTTTATTTCTAATAAATAAGCATTGAAAGGAGTTTCAAATGCGAAGAAGCTTCCGAAAAAGCTTAAGTCGCATGCATTTAAGAAAAAAAAATTTTTGACCAATTTTTTTGGAAAGGGGTACCTCTTTGCAAAAATTCCATTTTTCGGTTGAAACACAATTTTACCTAATTTTACCCAAAAGGCGTTTATTTCTAATAAATAAGTATTGAAAGGAGTTTCAAATGCGAAGAAGCTTCCGAAAAAGTTTAAGTCGCATGCATTTAAGCAAAAAAAATTTTTGACCAATTTTTTTGGAAAGGGGTACCTCTTTGCAAAAATTCCATTTTTCGGTTGAAACACAATTTTACCTAATTTTACCCAAAAGGCGTTTATTTCTAATAAATAAGTATTGAAAGGAGTTTCAAATGCGAAGAAGCTTCCGAAATAGCTTAAGTCCCATGCATTTAAGCAAAAAAAATTTTTGACCAATTTTTTTGGAAAGGGGTACCTCTTTGCAAAAATTCCATTTTTCGGTTGAAACACAATTTTACCTAATTTTACCCAAAAGGCGTTTATTTCTAATAAATAAGTATTGAAAGGAGTTTCAAATGCGAAGAAGCTTCCGAAAAAGCTTAAGTCGCATGCATTTAAGCAAAAAAAATTTTTGACCAATTTTTTTGGAAAGGGGTACGTACCTCTTTGCAAAAATTCCATTTTTCGGTTGAAACACAATTTTACCTAATTTTACCCAAAAGGTGTTTATTTCTAATAAATAAGTATTGAAAGGAGTTTCAAATGCGAAGAAGCTTCCGAAAAAGCTTAAGTCGCATGCATTTGAGCAAAAAAAATTTTTGACCAATTTTTTTGGAAAGGGGTACCTCTTTGCAAAAATTCCATTTTTCGGTTGAAACACAATTTTACCTAATTTTACCCAAAAGGCGTTTATTTCTAATATATAAGTATTGAAAGGAGTTTCAAATGCGAAGAAGCTTCCGAAATAGCTTAAGTCGCATGCATTTAAGCAAAAAAAATTTTTGACCAATTTTTTTGGAAAGGGGTACCTCTTTGCAAAAATTCCATTTTTCGGTAGAAACACAATTTTACCTAATTTTACCCAAAAGGCGTTTATTTCTAATAAATAAGTATTGAAAGGAGTTTCAAATGCGAAGAAGCTTCCGAAAAAGCTTAAGTCGCATGCATTTAAGAAAAAAAAATTTTTGACCAATTTTTTTGCAAAAATTCCATTTTTCGGTTGAAACACAATTTTACCTAATTTTACCCAAAAGGCGTTTATTTCTAATAAATAAGTATTGAAAGGAGTTTCAAATGCGAAGAAGCTTCCGAAAAAGCTTAAGTCGCATGCATTTAAGAAAAAAAAATTTTTGACCAATTTTTTTGGAAACGGGGTACCTCTTTGCAAAAAATCCATTTTTCGGTTGAAACACAATTTTACCTAATTTTACCCAAAAGGCGTTTATTTCTAATAAATAAGTATTGAAAGGAGTTTCAAATGCGAAGAAGCTTCCGAAAAAGCTTAAGTCGCATGCATTTAAGAAAAAAAAATTTTTGACCAATTTTTTTGGAAAGGGGTACCTCTTTGCAAAAATTCCATTTTTCGGTTGAAACACAATTTCACCTAATTTTACCCAAAAGGCGTTTATTTCTAATAAATAAGTATTGAAAGGAGTTTCAAATGCGAAGAAGCTTCCGAAAAAGCTTAAGTCGCATGCATTTAAGCAAAAAAAATTTTTGACCAATTTTTTTGGAAAGGGGTACCTCTTTGCAAAAATTCCATTTTTCGGTTGAAACACAATTTTACCTAATTTTACCCAAAAGGCGTTTATTTCTAATAAATCAGTATTGAAAGGAGTTTCAAATGCGAAGAAGCTTCCGAAAAAGCTTAAGTCTCATGCATTTAAGCAAAAAAAAATTTTGACCAATTTTTTTGGAAAGGGGTACCTCTTTGCAAAAAATCCATTTTTCGGTTGAAACACAATTTTATCTAATTTTACCCAAAAGGCGTTTATTTCTAATAAATAAGTATTGAAAGGAGTTTCAAATGCGAAGAAGCTTCCGAAAAAGCTTAAGTCGCATGCATTTAAGCAAAAAAAAATGTTGACCAATTTTTTTGGAAAGGGGTACCTCTTTGCAAAAAATCCATTTTTCGGTTGAAACACAATTTTACCTAATTTTACCCAAAAGGCGTTTATTTCTAATAAATAAGTATTGAAAGGAGTTTCAAATGCGAAGAAGCTTCCGAAAAAGCTTAAGTCGCATGCATTAAAGCAAAAAAAATTGTTGACCAATTTTTTTGGAAAGGGGTACCTCTTTGCAAAAAATCCATTTTTCGGTTGAAACACAATTTTACCTAATTTTACCCAAAAGGCGTATATATCTAATAAATAAGTATTGAAAGGAGTTTCAAATGCGAAGAAGCTTCCGAAAAAGCTTAAGTCGCATGCATTAAAGCAAAAAAAATTGTTGACCAATTTTTTTGGAAACGGGTAACTCTTTGCAAAAAATCCATTTTTCGGTTGAAACACAATTTTACCTAATTTTACCCAAAAGGCGTATATATCTAATAAATAAGTATTGAAAGGAGTTTCAAATGCGAAGAAGCTTCCGAAAAAGCTTAAGTCGCATGCATTTAAGAAAAAAAAATTTTTGACCAATTTTTTTGCAAAAATTCCATTTTTCGGTTGAAACACAATTTTACCTAATTTTACACAAAAGGCGTTTATTTCTAATAAATAAGTATTGAAAGGAGTTTCAAATGCGAAGAAGCTTCCGAAAAAGCTTAAGTCGCATGCATTTAAGCAAAAAAAATTTTGACCAATTTTTTTGGAAAGGGGTACCTCTTTGCAAAAAAATTGGTCAACATTTTGTTTTGCTTAAATGCATGCGACTTAAGCTTTTTCGGAAGCTTCTTCGCATTTGAAACTCCTTTCAATACTTATTTATTAGAAATAAACGCCTTTTGGGTAAAATTAGGTAAAATTGTATTTCAACCGAAAAATGGATTTTTTGCAAAAAAATTGGTCAACATTTTTTTTTGCTTAAATGCATGCGACTTAAGCTTTTTCGGAAGCTTCTTCGCATTTGAAACTCCTTTCAATACTTATTTATTAGATATATACGCCTTTTGGGTAAAATTAGGTAAAATTGTGTTTCAACCGAAAAATGGATTTTTTGCAAAGAGGTACCCCTTTCCAAAAAAATTGGTCAACAATTTTTTTTGCTTTAATGCATGCGACTTAAGCTTTTTCGGAAGCTTCTTCGCATTTGAAACTCCTTTCAATACTTATTTATTAGAAATAAACGCCTTTTGGGTAAAATTAGGTAAAATTGTGTTTCAACCGAAAAATGGATTTTTTGCAAAGAGGTACTCCTTTCCAAATATGGCGTAAAAAATTCTTGTCTTCCTGCTTAGTGTCAACCCGTGTAGCAACAAACTTTAAGTTTTCATAAGGGGCCAAATTACCGCATTCGATATCGAACAAAATTTTCATCCAATTTAAATACAAATTTCAATTGATATGGAATGTTTTAAATCTTCCCTGACTACTCTACTACTGATAAGTTATTATGAAAAGTGCGAGTCATAATGAGAAGTGCAAGTGATTATAAAAAGTGCAAGTCATAATGAAAAGTGCAAATCATTATAAAAAGTGCAAGTCATTATGAAAAGTGCAGGTCATAATAAAAAGTGCAAGTCATTATGAAAAGTGCTAGTCTTAATAAAAAGTGCAAGTCATTATGAAAAGTGCAAGTCATTATAAAAAGTGCAAGTCATAATGAAAAGTGCAAGTCACTAAAAAAGTGCAAGTCATTATGAAAAGTGCAGGTCTTCTTCTTTCCAAAAAAATTGGTCAAAAATTTTTTTTGCTTAAATGCATGCGACTTAAGCTTTTTCGGAAGCTTCTTCGCATTTGAAACTCCTTTCAATACTTATTTATTAGAAATAAACGCCTTTTGGGTAAAATTAGCTAAAATTGTGTTTCAACCGAAAAATGGATTTTTTGCAAAAAATTGGTCAAAATTTTTTTTTGCTCAAATGCATGCGACTTAAGCTTTTTCGGAAGCTTCTTCGCATTTCAAACTCCTTTCAATACTTATTTATTAGAAATAAACGCCTTTTGGGTACAATTGGATAAAATTGTTTCAACGGAAAAATTTATTTTTTAAATATTTTTCCTAAAAAATTAGTGAGCAATTTTTTTGTTTAAATGGTTGCGACTAAAGCTTTTTTAGAAGCTTTTTTGCATTTGAAACTCCTTTCAATACGAATTTATTGGAAATAAACACGTTTTGTAGGTAGAAAATTCTTGCATATTCTAAAGGCTCTACTACATGATTAAAGGGACATTCAAGTCTAGCAATTTATTACAAAAATTTATTTGTAAGACTAGTTCACAAATTTTGTTTAATTGAATGTAATATGGGGTACTTCACATTCGTGCAGACACCTGTAAAGTCGTCATAGGTGACATCGAGTATGGCAACACCACCCAAACCCATTTTATTGGCATATTTAGCCTTTGCAGCAGCATATTCAGGACTGTCATAGCCCATCCACATAAAGTGCAGACCATCTTTATCGGTTGGGCAAATGGAATAACTGCCATAGTTAATCTCTAAGATATCCACGCAAGCAGCTCGTTTTGTGCAAACTTCAGTGTAACTTAAAATGCCATCTTTTCTTGAGTGTCTTCCTCGCGCACCTGGTCCCGCAGCATCGAAAACGAGCGGCACTGAAATCGAGCCAGTATATTTTGTCCAAGTGCGAGCATAAGTGGGAATTCCCAAATTTAGTTTATCTGCTGGACAGCCATTTTTAATCCAATATTGAACTTGGAAATCGACATTTTTATAAGGCAAGCGATCCAGTTCATTTTTAAAATAAATGGGCGCTGTGTAGTCGGCTATCTCGGCACTCAGTTCGGGTGTTGAAAAGTCGAAAGCAAATAGGTTTATATATTCGAATTTATTGTAAATATTGGATGGATTAAGAAAGCCTGAAATAGAAAGAAAAATATTTGCATTAATTAATATGCTGTGGAGTCACTATTTCAGGGACCTTCTGCACAATACTTTCTCAACTCTGGAATAATGAGTGAGCTGTTCATAATATGTTTTTTTTATGTTTCACAACACACAAATGCCACTCCCCGAAAAGAAAGAAAATGATTGAACTTAGGCACCCTGCTTTCCACTCTAACACTGACCATAATGATCAATAAGTTAAGTAACACTGATTTTGGGCCTGTTCAATTAAAGAACTTTTATTTTTTTTTTTTTTTGCTTTTAGTTCGATCGACAAGAACAGGATCAAATTGAGGGGACAGATGAAGAGATATGAGCAGGTAGAAAATTTGTTGTAGCTCTTACGTTCTTATTTCAAAGGCAACGAATGGTGGCTGCTGTAAAGTACATTTTAAATACACGATAGTGACAACCGCTGTCGGTAACGTGCAGCCAAAGCGACAAATTTTAAAGGCATCTAACCCGCGATCATTGACTGGGTAGTACAAAAGCATCCTAAAATACATAAACTGAACTGAAAAAAAAATTAGTACAATATTTTAAGCCTCAGTCCTTCAGAGTTGTATTTATCATAGAATAAATATAATTTTCAAAACTTAATTCAAATTATTTTCTTTCACAGATTCAACAATGGGTACATGCAAACGTGCTCTGACACAAGTCCTTAGCGCTTTAAAATAAAAACAAAAACAAAATTGTTTAAAAAAGGGATAAGGGATTATTGCGTTCATGTTATAGCTTTAATATATGCTTAAGCTTCTCATTCAATTGAGTCAAAGTTTAAAATAATATCTTTATTCTAAGAAATGCTGGTAAAGGTTCCCTGATGATCTAGCTAAGCCCTAGATCAATTCTTTGGGAAAAGAATTGGCACGAATAAAATTAAAAATTTTGTGTTACCCAACAAATTCCCAAATATATGAAATTAGCTACAAAAAATTGCTCAAGTACTCACTCGACTGTTCTTCAAAACGAAATATGTTTTTTGACAAAAAACTTGTTATTTCCTAAAATTAAAAAAAAACACAATTTAAACTACTATTTGTTACTACTTACGTGTACAATTAACATTCGGCCGAATAGTTAGGGACAATGATATGTTTTCTTTTGCAGAAGCCTCATGTAGAGCTTCCACAAATTTCGTGAAGTTTTGCTTAAGAGACTCAATTTCGTTATTTTCCATCGTCATTTCGTCGCGTGGAAATCGGAATGCCAAATCTAAACCATCAAAATGATGCTGCTTGAGAAACTGAACGGTATATCTAATAAAAGGCTTCTTATTGCCCTGCATAAGCCGCGCATAAGTCTGATTATCGACTGCTTCATTATATTTAGCACCACCCAGACTTAAATAAATTTTCAAATGAGGATATGCCACTTTCATAACTGAAATATCATAATAATGAAGTTTAGGTCTTCCGTCTTTTAGCAAGTAAATTCTTTTCGAGCCACGTGTAATAGCAGCATAACCGTAAACCAGATGAGTGCACAGTGGCAGAGCATGTTCCAAATCAAACTGTGTAAAGTTTTCGGCTCCTGAAAATAATAGATATCATCAGAAAAGTAACAGGCTAATAGATTTGTCCTTTTTTTGTAAATCACATACCTCTTCTTAGGAAGTTATCAGAATCAAAATAGCAGACTACACGTTTGCTTGTGTCTTCTGCCAAAATAGTTTGAGCAAAAGATAGAGCCAGAAAGATTATAAAGTATTTCATTATGCTCTTAGTACTTATTTTTAGCAGCAACTGTTGACATTTTTTTAAAAGTTTCGGCTTATATAAAAACGTATGCAAGAAATAAATAGGTCAGATACTAGACACCAACTTTTAAACTAAAGGGTCCGCCATTTAACGTTTTTTTTTTTTTCAACTACTGCTTATTTTGTGAATGGTAACACTAAGTTCATGTCTGATTTGACGGATAATTAGTTTTATGCTTCCGCTAAACGAATATGGTTGTGTATACGTTACGTTTTTGCTACGCTAAGTGGGCCTGCGATCGACTTACAGAAGATGCCGATTTTGCAAAAAAAAAATCATCATTTCAGATGAAGCTCATTTTGATCTTGGCGGGTATGTAAACAAGCAAAATTGTCGCATTTGGGGCACAGAAAACCCGCACGCATACATTGAAAAGCCGACGCACCCAAAACGAGTCACTGTTTGGTGCGGATTTTGGTCCAGAGGCATAATTGGGCCATTTTTCTTCGAAAATGGGCAAGGATTGTTATCGGGCCATGTTGAACGAATTTTTGTTCACAAAAATTGAAGAGCAGGATATTGGCAACATTTGTTTTCAACAGGACGTCGCTACGTGTCACACGGCCGGAGCTACACTCGATGTTTTGCGCCCTGTTTTTGAAGATCGCATTATCAGCCGCAGAGCTGATGTCGTTTGGCCATCTCGGAGCTGCGATTTGACACCTTTGGACTATTGTTTGTGGGGTGCCGTCAAAGATAAGTGTTACGCCGACAAGCCAGAGACAATTGACGCTTTAAAGGACAATATTCGTGAAGCCATTGGTGAAATACAGCTGCACACAATCGATAATGTGCTTACAAATTGAACCGATCGTGTAGGCTATTGCATGGCCAGCCGAGGCAGCCATTTGAATGAAGTTATTTTCCATTATTAACCGGAAGGATTGTACCTTCAAATAAAAAAGAAATTTGAGAAAATATTCAGTAGTTTTTTTATAGCATTTTCAAAAAAAAAGTATTTGGCGGACCCTTTACAATTATCTTAAGCTTTTATATCTCAGATAGACACACACTATTTCTTTTCATTTGAAATCTATGTTTATAACTCATAACATCTTTAAATAATTATTTCAGCTAGTCAAAGATTATATCATGTTTTATAATGGCAGCCATTAATTGCCTAAATCGACTTTATGACCATAAGATATAAGTTTTTATAAAAGTAATACAATAATTGGCAAATACAAAGTAGTGATTGTATATGTGACCAATACCATAATCAAGGGGAGGGGGGAAACTCGTTATTAGGAAAATTTGCATTAAGCCAACACGGAATTCTATAGGTTGCATCCTCTGCTAAATCAATTTGCTGAAGTAGTTAACGCATAGTCCACGAAGTCAATGATACCGGGTTCAATTCCGCACTCATTCACGAATAACAACGACAGCGATTAACACTCTCATATACTGGTTTCTACAGCATTTTCGTCGTTACTGTAGCTGAAAAAACAACGGCAAAGTAAGAATTCAAATGGCAACAATAAATTCTCTATCTTCGCATCCTTTTATATCTACATCCATAAAAAACTGAATTGAGCTAACAACGAATATAACAAGTTAAAGCGCACTGCGCCGAGTCTTACGTAGTCTTCGCCGACGTACGGCTCTTTTAATCTTTCTTGTTTTCAGTACTAATTTATTTCTTGCTAAAATAAAAATAAAAAGAAACAAATTTGTATTATTTAATTCCTTTAATATTTAAAAAAAAAAATATTAAGTTTTACAGCTCTGAAGCTGTGTGCTTTCGCTTTTTTGATTTCTAATACCAATGAAATTCTTTCAAAAATATCAAATATGTTTAATTTATAAACAGCAACAAAAAAATAAAATTATTATTTCAAGTGGTTAGTTTTATGCATCAAAAAAGTTTCAATTTTCCAACCCTGAAAGCGACTCCTTTATTTTTTTATATTTTTTTACTCCACTCTTATTCTTCCTGATGTATAAAATAGGTTTAGTTCACAAAAAAAACTAAAAAAAAAAACAAAATTAGTAAAATATTCTGTTACCTTTATGTACAAAAATAAGTTGTAGTTGTCCAACCCTGGATCGTCATTCCGATTCTTTTGACTTTTGATGACAATTTAATTTGTCCTGAAATATAAAAAAGGGTGTATTTCATAAAAAATGGAAATTAGTAAAAAATTTTGTTACTATAAAAATTTCAATTAATTGTCCAACCCTGAAATCGACTTTATTATTTGCACACTTGCAAATTTAAAACTGAACCTTAAAAAAAGGCTTAGCTTAATCAAAAAGTATTTACGCTTAAATTTGTATTAAATTGATGAAAAAAGAAACAAGTTATTCACTTTATTTCCAAAATGAGTAGACCATGAAACGATATTAATTTTTAGAAATTTTTTCCCCAAATCTCAAAAGCAAATATGAACTTAAATTAAGAACGGCCATTTGCACAGTTGAAGTATGTCAAATTTAACGAAAACATAAGGATTAAGACGTTTCATAAAAAAATATTATAAATCACAGACTTTATTTTAAAAGTTATGGCCATAAAGACGGTAAACATTTCCATTTAAGTGATAAACTGCTTAACGTAACATTGTGTACTATTTTAATGAACTTGAACTTTTTGTTGCATCCCCAGAATGTTTTATTGGCCGCAAATAAATTTTGATTTTTTTTAACTGATACTTAGGCATAATCGTTAGACAATTTAGTTGAAAGTTATTTGCTTAAACTTAATCTCAGATTTTTTGGAAAAATAAAATGTCTAGACTATTCAAAACACCTGACGTAGGCACAAGATTTTATTGTTTATTGACAACGACAGCAAATGTTCAGCTCTACCAAACCGATCACTCTTTTGACTTAAACCAATCAAGTGTTCGCAGTAGAGTACTATTTATATACCCTTCACAAAAAAGTAAAAGGGTATATAGGAACCCTGTAAAGTATATATATTCTGGATCCTTACGAATAGCGATGACGGTTGAGCGATGTCCGTCTGTCCGTCCGTCTGTACGTGAAATCGATTTTCCCAAGCCCCCAGAAGAGCTAGAGACTTCGTTCTTGGACCGTTGGATTGGAAATGAACTTTAATAGAGTCCTATTGAAATTCAGAAAGATCCGAAATATTGTTCCAGAGCTGGGAAGCTTACTCCTATTTCTCGACGCAAAATTTATACCAAAAATCAATTATATTTTTTAATGTTTGTAAATTGAACCCATTTCGTGCTTTGGGGGAGCCTCAATGGTCTATTAAAACCTAAAAAAATAAAAAAAATTCCCAGGGATGGGATATTAAAAATTTTTTTTCGGCCTATTCCGTATTTTGTAGTACATGTAGTAACTAAAATTGTTAAAAATTTCAAGTTTTTCCTTAACAAAACCACTTTATACGTCATAAAGATTTGCATTGGGCAAAAAAAAAAAAAATTTGTATTCAAATTTTGCTTCCAGGGGTGGGAAATTGAATTTTTTTATACATGAAAGTAATCAAGCAGGCAACTGATGTTGCCTTTTTTTGTTTTTTGCTAACTAAAGCTGTCTAATAATTTAGGAAGAACAAAATTGGTTTCAAAAATTCAAAAATAAAAAATAAAATTTCGAATCCAGGGATGGACAAGTGCAATATTTAAAAGCACATGAAAGTTACCGAAATGGTAAAAAATTTTCAATTTTTCTTAAATAAAACTAGTTTATACCTCAAGAAGCGTTGCACTGATAAAAAAAAAAAAAAATTATTTTAATTAAAATTTCGTTTCCAGGGTTGGAAAAATAAAATTTTTTTTTGGTACATGCAATATTTTATAGTACATGTAATAAACAAAATAGTTGCAAAATTAGAGTTCTTCTTAAACAAAACTACCTCATACACCTCATAAAGATTTGCATTGATAAAGAACATTTTAAAAAATTTGAATTCGCTTCCAGGGTTTGAAAATTGAAATTTTTTTTATACATAAAAGAAACCAAAAAAGCAATTGACGTTGTTTTTTTACTAATTAAAACTATTTTTTAGTTCAGGAAAAACAAAATTGGTATCAAAAGTTAAAAAAATCAAAATTTAAATTCCAGAGGTGGATAACTGCAATATTTTGTGGTACATAAAAATGACCTAAATGGTTAAAAATTTTAAGTTTTTCTTAAATAAAACTATTTCATGCCTCATTAAGAGTTGCATTGCTAAAAACAATTTAAATTTCGTTGCCAGGGTTGGGAAATTGATATATTTATTCTGCATAAAAGTAACCAAAAAGGCAATTGACGTTGTTTCTTTTTCCTAATTAAAGCTGTTTTATAATTCAGCACTTTTACTTGTTTACAAATTGTTTTGGAAAGAAACAGGTGCTTAAACTATTCGAATTATTTTTAAAGAACATTCAAATGCACTGCTGCTTTTTCGGAAGGTTCTTCGCATTTGAAACTCCTTTCAATATTTATTTTTTGAAATAAACGCCTTTTGGGTAAAATTGTGTTTCAACCGAAAAAAGGATTTTTTGCAAAGAAATTGGTCAAAATTTTTTTTCTTGAATGCATGCGACTTAATCTTTTTCGGAAGCTTCTTCGCATTTGAAACTCCTTTCAATACTTATTTATTAGAAATTAAACTTTGTTTAAGTTGTTGGCTTTTATCTATTAAAAGAAGTTTCAGTTGTCCAACCCTGCAAAAGTCTTTTTGATATTGTTTGATTTCTATTACTAGCTTAATTCTTTCTGAAGTATAAAATAAGTTTAATTAACAAAAACAAAATTTATATAGTTTTGACTGGTTATTTTTGTAACCAGCTTTCCAGCTTTGGCATCGTACTTTGAATTTTGCTGATTTTGGAAAGCACTGTATTTAGGACCACTTCTAATAAATGAAGCCTTTAGGTCTTCACAAAACTGATTTCACGTACAGAGAGATGGAAATCGCTTAGACCCTTAAAGTATTTATTACTTTATCGAGCCGCATATTAATATTAAAAAAATTACTCACGAAATGACAAGCCTATAACACCCTTTTAACATTTTTGGTGAGGGATGGTAAAAATTTAGTTCTCCCTTTTCTAGAGTATTTTAAATCTCATTTTCATGTAGAACTAATTTTGTTTCATATATTTCAAAATTGTGTCGAGATGTTAATATGTATTCCACTTTTATTTTCATAATAAGTAATTTATATTTGTAAAAGTAAATAGAATAAAAATCCAAAAATATTTGCTGGCAACTCTGTGTCTATCTGCAGATAAGAAAAAACAAAAGACAGCTGATAAATAAAACCAGAGATAATTTTCAATTGTATCAACGCAGTGCCACGTTTTTGACGTATGAGTATTTATTTCTGCATAACGTGACAGCTGACAGCAATGAATACACTTACGTGTTAACGAAGTAACGAAGCCTTTAATTCAACGCAACACCATCGTCAAAATTTCTTGTAGTTTACAAGACGCACATTGTCATTTATCGATAATTTTCGATAACAACAACTAGATTGAAAACTCAAAGTAGGAAATGCAAGACAACATTGTTTTAAACTGCCGGAACTAGAAAATGTCGGATAATAGAAAATTTAAATTTCTTTTATAAAAAAGTTACCTAAACCGTGATAAAGAAAACAGATAATTAAAATTAAAATAATTCAACGTTGTTAAGAAAAACATTAAACGTTGAGCATGAAGCCTCTGTATATTATCCAGATGATCTCGTGAAGTAACAAGACTTATTTACAAAGCATTTTTAATTGATTGTAATATGGGGTACTTCCCATCCTCACATTCACCTTTAAAGTCATCATTGGTAACATCGACTAAGGCCACACCACCCAAACCCATTTTCTTGCAATATTCAGCCTTTTTAGCCGCGTATTTAGGACTGTCATAGCCCATCCAGGTGATTTCATCGCTATCAAAATCCTTTCGGCAAATTGAGTAACTGCCGTAGCCATCCTCCAATATCTTTTTACAAAATGCCTCTGAGCAGACTTCAGCATAACTTAAAAGGCCTTCTCTTTTTGTGTGTTTTCCCGCTGCACCTGGTCCCGCAGTAGCGACGATCAAAGGCATACCTATTGTACCCGAATCCTTGGTAGTCTTCCAAGTACGAGCGTACGTGGGTATGCCCAAGTTCAGCTTGTCGGCTGGGCAGCTATTGTTAAGCCAATGTTTTACTTGAAAGTCAACGTTCTTATATGGCAATCGATTTTGGTTTGTATTAAAATAAATGGGCGCAGTATAATCAGCTTCGTAAGGACTTTGTTCGGGTGTGGAAAAATCGAAGGCAAACAGATTAATATATTCGAATTTATCGTAGATTTTTGGTATGTCAAGGTAATCTGAAATACAAAGAAACATATATTTAATCATTTATTCACAGAACGTGTTTTTTCTTATGGAAATCTGGGAACTAATTGTACAAATCAAGACAATAAAGTGAAAGTTATATGGAAACATAAATTAAATTTCATAGTTATCGAAAATTTGTTTCTATTCTTTATAAAAAATTTTGGGGTATGCTTTATAGCAAATTGTGAAATTTATTCTCAGACACACATTTTAATTTAGCTTGTCTCAATAAATAGCATTCTTATGCTCAATTATCCATAACAATTTCAATTAATTATGTTTAAAATTGTTATAATATTGTGTAAAATTATAAATGCAAAACTGCTAAAAAGTTTGTTTAGTGAGCAAAACACAACTCTCTAAACAAAGTTAGTAAAGCCTTAGCACCTAAATTGTGGGAAACGTGAAAAAACCCATAAGCAAAATATGTCGAGCCATGTTGAAGTTAAAATATTGACAAACAATTTATTATTAATTAGAAAATTAAAAAACAAAACAAAAATCCAGATTTGAACCTGGGGTCTGAAAAATTTTTACTTTTACTCATCATTTTACTCATTTCATTTTACTCGAATTGACTTAATTTTAAATATGTGATAATGAAGATGATTTGGCCGAAAAGTGAATATTGACTCAACATAATAAAATTAATTCTTTAAATATACCGAGGAAAAATAATTTTTTGCTTAGTGTACGAGTATGTGAAAATCCAATAGGTACTTTTTTGTTCTTTTTCAGAGCATAAATATAACACTTAAGAATTACAATAAAAAAACTTAGTTGTTCAAACTTACGTGTGGAATTGACATTCGGCAGAACAGTTAAGGACAAAGACATATTTGCTTTGGCATATTCTCCATGTAATTCTTCCACAAATTTTGTGAAATTTTGCTTAAGAGACTCGGCTTCAGTGTCATCCATCGTCAGTTCGTTACGTGGAAATTGGAATGCCAAATCTAAGCCATCAAAGCGATTTTCCTTGAGAAACTGAATGGAATTTTTTATAAAATGCTGCCCATCCATCAACAAGCGACTATATTTCTTGTCATCTATTTTATATTCATCTCTGCCACCACCCACACTTAAATACACTTTCAAATCAGGCTTTTCTACTCTCATGACTGTGATGTCATAATAATGCAGTTTCATTTTATTATCATTCAAGTTAACAATTGCTTTACAATCTTGTGTAATGCCCGCATAACCATAAACTAGGTGAGTACAAAGGGGTAGAGCATCTTCCACATTAAACTGTGTAAAGTTTTCGGTTCCTGGAAAACGGTCTCAGCGAATAAAAATGGCCAGTTTTGTGTTTTTTCATATTAATATTTTCACTTACCTCGTCTTAAGAAATTATCAGAGTCAAAATAGCACACCACTCGTTTACTGGTGTCCTCTGCCAAAATAATTTGCGCAAGGGATAGAGCCAAAAATGCTATAAAAAATTTGATCATTTTCTGGTTTTAATCTGTACTGTTTTGCACGAGTTTTAAATTAGACTGAAGAAAAATATATATATATATATCTATATATATATACATTTTTTGGGTTTCTATCCTAATAAAAAATAGCTGTATGATCTAGAATAATACTGCGTGTATAGCACCCAACTATCAGTTATCTTATTTACGTCATCTTATATGATCATTTACGCAAGCACATAAGCTTTTGTTTTCAAATAAAATCTTAAAAAAGATTGCGAGAAAAAAATATGTTGGTAAAGTTATACAATCAAATTCGCTTAAAACGAATTTTCCATGGTAAAATGTGGCTGTAAACAGCACTAGATGGGCTTGCAACCAATTCAGAATAATTCGATTAATCGATCAAACAAAACCAAATTCTTATTCGTATAAACAGCGATTTTTTTTTATAACGAATAAAACGATTAATTAATGCCCATTAAATGAATTTTGTGTTTCATTTGAAATTTGTCATGATTTTATACAAAATGTGGGAAAGTTAATAAATATTTATTTGTTCGATTCACGCGCCTTTTGTTTTAAAGGGTGGGCAGGTAAAATTTTTTTATATGGATTTTATTTAAAAAAATAATTCCTTTACAATTGTTGCCTCAGCGCCTAAGAGGGCTTGTTGAGGCCAGTTGGCAAAATTTTAGTTTTGCTTCTTAAATTTATATATCATAATACATATTAATCAAAAGAGAGGAATAAAAACTATTTATTGTATAATAAATTGGCTGTCAAGTGATGAAATAACAAGTATTAAGTTGCCATTCTTTGACATTTATTTATTAAAAAGTTGGGCCATTTTAACCATGGAACGCCACATGCTTAAACAAAGCATTTTAGTTGTGAAAATTTACTATGAACGAATACAACGCATATTTCAGCAAAATCATGTTCTATGATGAGGTCCATTTTTAATTAGGCGCTTATGGAAACAAACAAAATTATCGCATAGAAGGGTTACAAAGTCCACAGAAGTAAAGTGACCGTATGGTGCGGCTTGTTGTCAAATGGCAGCAGCTGCCAAGTGGAAGGAAACACCATCGACTCAATCAGACTCAAGTTCAAATCTACAAATTATTTGTTTATGATATTTTTTATTAAATTCAAGTTATTTTTATTAAGAGTGGAATATTAGATAAATTTTATAATCATCGAATTAGCAGAACGGATCTGTACCGATTTCGAGGCCGCTAAAATTGGGTAAAATTGTGTTTCAACTGTAAAATGGATTTTTTGCAAAAAAAAATTAAAAATTTTTATTTTTTTGCTTAAATGCATGCGGCTTAAGCTTTTTGGGAGCTTCTTCGCATTTGAAACTTCTTTCAATAATTATTTATTAGAAATAACCGCCTTTTGGATAAAATTGTGTTTCAACACAAGTATTTAGAATTAACCAATTGGTAAGAAACTTTACAACTACTAAAATTACAGATGCACGTATGAATTTCAATGATTCTGGAGGCAGAGTTAAATTGAAAGAGTCTGGTCTAGTTAAGTATGTAAATGAATAGGCTGTGGATGTTAAAACGTTAACAGAAGAATATCAAAGGCGATTGATATGCTAACAATATGAATAGTGCAGGCTACTTAATCTTGCTGTAACTCATTTTGAGATGGAAACACTTATTTTTTGAAATAGTTTCAAGTTTTTATTGGATTGTAGAGAAGATATGTTCCGATTAAGCATAAAACAGTATATCCTCTGATGGCAGGACATTATTCCTTTCACGAATTTTTAAGTGACTTTTTCACAGAGATGTGGCTGTATCCCACCGATGGTGCTCGCATTGGATTTCGGATTTGAGCTCGGGAATTGTTTTTCGTTTATTCTCATATGTATGCGCAAAAAAATCGCACGGCGTTAAATCACAGAATGTCGGTGGCCAGCTGACATCAGAATTTCTTGAGATAATTCGTTGCGGAAATCGATTGTCTCATTTTGCTGAAACCACATATCGTCCAGACCCGCGCTGGCCTATATAAATTATACTATTACTTTCATTTTGTTTCTTCAAATCAATTTGTCAATGTTTTGAATACAGATTTTTCCTGTCCATTCTTTACAATTACACTCATACCTTGCTATACGGCTTTTCCTTATACGTTTTTTCGCTCTAACGGCCTTTTTATATTATGGATTGATTTTGTTATACGGCCAAAGTTTTTCGTTATACGGCCCAAGCATAATGACAATCATACCTTAAACAGCAATATGTACTGCATAAATCATGGAAGGACTAGACAAAGTATAAGCACAGCTGATTTCTTGTGGTTGAAATGAGTACATATTCATATGTATTTTGTTTTTGTACTTGTCTGTCATTTAAACATTGCATGTTGTTTTTGTTTATAAATTACTATGTATATGTATATGATTCATTTTCGTTATGCAGTAAATTGAATAAACTTTCTATTTTAAATGAAAATATTTGCATTATTTTTCTTTCATGGAACCGATCCTTTGCTTTTTGAATGGATTTGTATGAAAACAAGCAATTCGTTATACGGCTTTTCGGTTTACGGCCATTATTTTTGGAACGCATCTAGGCCGTATAACGAGGTGTGAGTGTACTTCACAGTATGCTGAAGACTGAAGGCTGCCAAGAAGACAAGAGTACAGTGCAGTAACAATAATACAGAAATGATTAAAAATAATATTTTTTAAATTTCTTTTTATTAAACACACTATATTTTAATTCATTTTTGTACAACACACATTCAAATAATCTTAAGTATGTAAGAAAGTGAATCATGTATTTAAAACAATATTTGCTTCTGTAGGTCAACGTGTTAAGTTCAAAGGCAAATTGAACAACTAAAAGTGCGGAATCTTACATAACCTTGACTGACGTACGTGTCGGGTATACACACACACACTTCATTCCAACCCTCGAACAATTTTTTGAATATATCTGACTTTCAAAACTAATTTTTTTTTCTAACATATAAAATGTGGTTAATTAACACAGAAAAAACTTAGTTTTATTAAGTTCACATTTTCCAGCTCTGGAGCTGTTTCTTCTAATTTCTAATACCCAATGAACTTCATTAAAATAAAAAATTAAACATTTATATTTTATAAAAACAAAAAAGAAAAACTTTAAGTTGTTGGCTTTTATGTATTAAAAGAAGTTTCAGTTGTCCAACCCTGCAAAAGTCTTTTTTATATTGTTTGATTTCCATTACTAGCTTAATTCTTTCTGAAGTAAAAAATAAGTTTAATTAACGAAAACAAAATTTTATATGGTTTTGGCTGGCTACTTTTGTATATCATAACTGGTGTAAGCTTTCCATCTCTGGCACCGTACTTTGAATTTTGCTGATTTTGGAAAGCAGTATATTTAGGACCACTTCTAATAAATGAAGACAGTAGGTCTTCACAAAACTGATTTCACGTACAGAGAAATGGATATCGCTTATTCCTTTCATAAAGACCCTGAAAATATTTATTACTTTATCGGGCCGCATATTAATATTAAAAAAATTACTCATGAAATGACAATCCTATAACACCCTTTTAACATTTTTGGTGAAGGATGGTAAAAATTTAGTTCTCCCTTTTCCAGAGTATTTTAAATCTCGTTTTCATGTACAATTAATTTTGTTTCATATATTTCAAAATTGTGTCGAGATGTTAATATGTATTCTACTTTTATTTTCATAATAAGTAATTTATATTTGTAAAAGTAAATAGAATAAAAATCCAAAAATATTTGCTGGCAACTCTGTGTCTATCTGCAGATAAGAAAAAACAAAAGACAGCTGATAAATAAAACCAGAGATAATTTTCAATTGTATCAACGCAGTGCCACGTTTTTGACGTATGAGTATTTATTTCTGCATAACCCTGGCAAGGAAAACGTGACAGCTGACAGCAATGAATACACTTACGTGTTAACGAAGTTACGAAGCCTTTAATTCAACGCTACACCATCGTCAAACTTTCTTGTAGTTTACAAGACGCACATTGTCATTTATCGATAATTTTCGATAACAACAACTAGATTGAAAACTCAAAGTAGGAAATGCAAGACAACATTGTTTTGCACATGTTTTGCGATGTTAACAACTGGCATTGGGGTGAATATTTTAAGTGATGCATTTGTTTTTCGATTTTCCAGCTCTTTAGTTGGCTTTTCTCATTTCTAATGCAAATGAACTTCATTAAAAATATCAAATATTTTTATTTTATAAAAAAAGATAAAAATTGTGAATTTATTTAGCAATTAAAAGAGAAAGGCTTCTGCGACTTTCCACCATAAAATATTTTAAAAATTATTTGTAATAAATTAGTTATAAAAATTAAAATCATTTCGTTGATGATTTTACGACCTTTTAGATTTTTAATTATCTGTTTTTTTATCAAACATTGGGTCACTTTTTAATCCAAGAAGTTGAAATATGTTATATTCAATAGTTCGATATCCACTAGATATTTTCAATATTTTTTTTAACGTTTTTGGCATTATTTTTTGATTTTTATATAATAATTTAATCGAAAAATAGTTTTGCTTATGAAATTTTTTAAAAAATATTGTGTAAATTAATCTTAATTATAATTATTGAAGTAACATGACTTATTTACAAGGAATTTTTAATTGATTGTAATATGGGGTACTTCCCATCCTTACATTCACCTTTAAAGTCATCATTGGTAACATCGACTATGGCCACACCACCCAAACCCATTTCCTTGACATATTCAGCCTTTTTAGCCGCGTATTTTGGACTGTCATAGCCCATCCAGGTGATTTCATCACTATCAAAATCGTTTCGGCAAACTGAGTAACTGCCGTAGTCATCCTCTAATGTCCTTCTACATAAAAATGGCTCTGAACAGACTTCAGCATAACTTAAAAGGCCCTCTCTTTTTGTGTGTTTTCCGGCCACACCTGGTCCCGCAGTAGCGACGATGATACCTTTACCTTTTGTAACCGAACCCATGGTAGTCTTCCAAGTACGAGCGTACGAGGGTATGCCCAAGTTCAGCTTGTCGGCTGGGCAGCTATTGTTAAGCCAATGTTTTACTTGAAAGTCAACGTTCTTATATGGCAATCGATTTTGGTTTGTATTAAAATAAATGGGCGCAGTATAATCAGCTTCGTAAGGACTTTGTTCGGGTGTGGAAAAATCGAAAGCAAACAGATTTATAAATTCGAATTTATCGTGGATTTTTGGTATGTCAAGGTAATCTGAAATACAAAGAAAAATATATTTCATTATTTATTCACACACCGTGTTTTATGTTATGGAAATCTGGTACAAATCAAGACAATAAAGTGAAAGTTATATGGAAACATAAATTAAATGTCATAGTTATCGAAGATTTCTTTTTATGCTTTATAAAAATTTTGAGGGTATGCTTTCAGATTGTGTTGCCATAATCTCTTAAGATTTTTAAATAGTTTTGATACATTTTTATAAATTTATAGCAAATTCTAAAATTTATTCCCAGACATACACCTTAATTTAGCTTGTCTCAATATATAGCATTCTTGAGCTCAATTACCCATAACAATTTCAATTAATTATATTTAAAATTGTTATGATATTGAGCAAAATTATAAATGCAAAACTGCTAAAAAGTTTGTTTAGTGAGCAAAACACAACTCTCTAAACAAAGTTAGTAAAGCCTTAGCACCTAAATTGTGGGAAACGTGAAAAAAACCCATAAGCAAAATATGTCGAGCCATGTTGAAGTTAAAATATTGACAAACAATTTATTATTAATTAGAAAATTAAAAAAACAAAACAAAAATCTAGATTTGAACCTGGGGTCTGAAAAATTTTTACTTTAACTCATCATTTTACTCCAATTGACTTAATTTTAAATATGTGATAATGAAGATGATTTGGCCGAAAAGTGAATATTGACTCAACATAATAAAATTAATTCTTTAAATATACCGAGGAAAAATATTTTTTTGCTTAGTGTACGAGTATGTGAAAATCCAATACGAACTTTTTTGTTCTTTTTCACAGCATAAATATAACACTTAAGAATTGCAATAAAAAAACTTAGTTGTTCAAACTTACGTGTGGAATTGACATTCGGCAGAACAGTTAAGGACAAAGACATATTTGCTTTGGCATATTCTCCATGTAATTCTTCCACAAATTTTGTGAAATTTTGCTTAAGAGACTCGGCTTCAGAGTCCTCCATCGTCAGTTCGTTACGTGGAAATTGGAATGCCAAATCTAAGCCATCAAAGCGATTTTCCTTGAGAAACTGAATGGAATTTTTTATAAAATGCTGCCCATCCATCAACAAGCGACTATATTTCTTGTCATTTATTTTATCTTCATCTCTGCCACCACCCACACTTAAATACACTTTCAAATCAGGCTTTTCTACTCTCATGACTGTGATGTCATAATAATGCAGTTTCATTTTATTATCATTCAAGTTAAAAATTGTTTTACAATCTTGTGTAATGCCCGCATAACCATAAACTAGGTGAGTACAAAGGGGTAGAGCATCTTCCACATTAAACTGTGTAAAGTTTTCGGTTCCTGGAAAACGGTCTCACCGAATAAAAATGGCCAGTTTTGTGTTTTTTCATATTAATATTCTCACTTACCTCGTCTTAAGAAATTATCAGAGTCAAAATAGCACACCACTCGTTTACTGGTGTCCTCTGCCAAAATAATTTGCGCAAGGGATAGAGCCAAAAATACTATAAAAAATTTGATCATTTTCTGGTTTTAATCTGTACTGTTTTGCACGAATTTTAAATAAGACTGAAGAAAAAATATATATATATCTATATATATATATACATTTTTTGGGTTTCTATCCTAAAAAAAATAGTTGTATGAGCTAGAATAATACTGCGTGTATAGCACCCAACTATCAGTTATCTTATTTACGTCATCTGATATGTTCATTTACAGAAACACATAAGCTTTTTCAAATAAAATCTTAAAAAAAGATTCCAAAAAACAATAATGGCATAGTTATACAATGAAGTCCGCTTAAAACGAATTTTCCACGGTAAAATGTGGCTGTAAACAGCACTAGATGGGCTTGCAACCAATTCAGAATAATTCGATTAATCGATCAAACAAAACCAAATTCTACAACGATTTTTTTTTTAGTAACGAATAAAACGATTAATTAATGCCCATTAAATGAATTTTTTGTTTCATTTTAAATTTTTGATGATTTTATACAAAATGTGGGAAAGTTAATAAATATTTATTTGTTCGATTCACCTTCAAGATATATTTGTACCAAATTTCAAGAGTCTGGCTGTTTTCGTTTGGACTAAATCGTGATTTCCACAAACGGTCGGACGGACGCACGGACGGACATGCTCAGGTCGTCCTAGATTTCATCAGTGAACAACAATATCTATACTTTATGGGATCTCAGATGGATATTTCGCTGCGTTACAGAGGGAATGACAAAGTGAATATAAATATACTCTTCAATTCTTTTTTGGAGGGTATAAAAATACTTTGCAGATTGCAGATTTGAACTTGAGTCTGATTAAAAGTTCTTATCCTAATAATAAAAATATCTTTTTTCTTCTCACCGATAAATTGAATAATTTATTTAGATTTAATCGTTTAAGCGTACCAATATTTTTTTTCGCTCAAAAATAATGATCATTCAAAATTTACTTTTTGGATAGGAGTTTCATAAAAATTGTTTCCATTTGCCCACACATAAATAATTTTTAGAAGTTCTGTTCAAGAACAGTTTTTGATAATTTTGTAGGCTATTTTGCTGCTTTTGATACACACAACTGCCTGTTAATGATTTTATTTATATATTCTTTCCACTTTTTAGAACGCAAAACTAAGCGATAAGACAGTTTAACAAGTTTCGGCCTTTTAATATTAAAGATTATGATATGAAATTTGTCAACATTGCGCGACTTTATTGCCAAAATTTAGTGTTAAATAAGTTTTATCTCGTTTTGGGCAGAAAAAACATGCTTCTTTTTATGCCAGCACAATGTTCTAGGCCTACATATATCAGTTACGTAAATAAAGAAACTCTAACTAATTTTTCAACCTCATTTTTATACTTTTCACAAAAAAGAAGGCAACGGTATTAAATAGTTTTTCATATGAAGACAGTCTGACATCTTTCCATATTAAAACATCTTTCCGTATTAAAAGCCAATTTGATAATTTACAATAATTAAGAATTCTTAAGAAGTTCAAAATATGTGGTTCATCTTGTTTCTATCAGAAGAATTGAATCATTTAAATTGCTGTAGTTCATTTAAATATTTATTTTGAAGTGACCTTGTAGGAAATTTGTTGATTGAATTGTTGATGTGGTGGTTTTCGTTTTATAGGTCGAGATAAAAATTTTGAGAACATAAAAAGCAATTTACTAAGCAACTGTGAAAAATGACTGAAATTATTTTAATCATTTACGTTAAAACATTTTATCAAATTATCATTACAATGATTTGACTTAGATCTGAGCAAAACAAACCATAAAGCAATTGTAAACATATTAAAAATATATATAAGATTATTTGAGCATAGAAACGTAGAAAGATATAAAACGCAAATTTCTAAAGTAAAATTGTATATCGTAAGTATTTTAACGAGCATTCATATGAGCTATATTAAATTTCAAGAAGTTCAAAATTGTAGAGATATTATAGTGACACTCGAATGTGACATTGAGACAATGAAGTGCCTGCTTTGTTATTGTGATTGTAGGTACTTTATACTTTTACTACTTTAATTTTAATATTTAATTTTCAATACGTACTCATATTTTAATTTTTATTTCATCATTGTAAACAAGAATTATAAAATAAAGATTACGCCAACAAGCTGAATTAAAAATACTTTTCTGCGCATGATGGAACTCTGACGTCACTCAACATGTGTTCTGATTGGCTAATAAAATTCAGCTGGAGAACTATTATGTTATTATAAAAACTGGACAGTGGGGCAAATTGCGATTTTTCAAATTAAATTTGTTTGATAATAAACAATTTTAAAAAATTTTATTTTATTTTCCACTTTTTTTATTTGAAATTGTTAATTTATAGTTATTTTATATAAATATTGAACCCAATTGCTAATTATTTTTCTTTTTTCCCCATTCAAAACAAATTTTTTTGCTTGCAAAATATCACCCATAGCTTTCTTTGAGGTTCATCTCTTGAAAAACTATAAAATGACACAGTTTTTTGAAAACAGAACAAAAATTTAGATGACAATATTACATTTTAACACAATTATTTCTCACTTGTTTTTTGCTGTTACTTTGTTTGCAATTGCCCACTGCACATTTCATGTTTGCTCTTTTTGTTCTCTTTAATTTAGGTTTTTTGTTTACAGTTTATGAGCTTTAAAAATCAAGTTTTAATAAGTTTTTTACACTTTAAGTTATTTAATAATTATTTTAATATATTTTTTTTTAAGATATAACACAATTTATTATAAAATATAACACAAAACTTGCACTTTCCGATTTAATTTGCTTGTTGGAAATCTCTCTGAGTAAATTGGAAATCTCTCTGAGTAAATTGTGTGATGAGTTGCCAAATATAACATAAAATATTAATTTTGTACGAGAAAGTATTAGTTTTGCATATAATAAACATTTGGCAATCTCTTCTAGGGAACAAATACGTCATCAAACGGTAATTCATGCGCAAGGCGTAATCTTTATTTTATCATTCTTGATTGTAAATAATGAATAAGTTTTATTAATCAAGAATTTTCAATTGAATTTAGTTTTTTTGTTGAATCAAGACATTAAAAAATTTTATATTATAAATTGGAATAAAATATAATTTCTAATAAATTTATAAGAAACTTGTAGTTCAAATAAATTAACTACAGTGATCATTTCCCCCACTCGAGGAGTCACAATGTACCCACCTTGGAAGTACTGACTGGAAACGGTTAAGAGACTTCGTTAATGACAAGGAGTTATTATGAAGGTGTTTGCACGTTTATCTATTTATCATGCTTTGAAATTTGCCTTTAATATCATGCGCACCAAATAATTTTCTTTAAATTGCAACAATAAATATTTTATTGCAAGTAGATGATGTACTCCTTCTACTACTGAACACAACTGACCTATTAAGTTCTCTGTGTGCGCTCATAAATCTCTGTGTGTTTAAGGCAAATTAACTGATCCTTTTGGCCTGCGGTTATTTAAAATTATCTTATGAATAATTGTTTTTCTGACCATTCATTTATGAAAATGTGTGCACACAAATTTGCACAAATTTATTTAGAGAAAGAGAAAAAAAAAACGAAAACGAATAACACACATTCACAAAAAACGTACTCAACTTGATTCATTTCACTGTAAATAATTAAAATGTGTATTAAATAATATTAAAAAAAAGAGAAGAGACAAGTTAACTCATGGAAAGTCCTTTGTATCGTTTTTTTAGGTGAAGTAGTATAAAAAAATGGTATCAGCAAAGTTGTCCTTTTTTGAATGCAGCAAGCAGCACACATGCTACGCTACAACACATGGCAGCACCCACTTAAACCTCAAATAAATAATGGAGATTTATTTTTAACGAAATTCATTGAGTGTAAAATTTTATAAATGTAAACACTTGTTTTGTCATGCAATCATTGTGTCGGGTCATATATTTTGGGCTTTTTATGATTCGTCCTTTTACACTAAGAGCAATTTTGAAAAAGTGCGTACGAACATTTTATTTAGACAAAACTTGCTAACGTAATGAATATTTCCAGCAACAAGGAAAACTTAATAATAATTAATCTAGCAACTTGATAGACATACCAAGACAACGCAAACAATTTAGCACCCGAATTTCTGTCATTTTAGATCTGGGATAGTAAAATGTAAATACGACTGAACTTATTGAAATTGTAGAGGATAATCCGAATTTTCCAATACCATGACCATTCACAACGCCATAGCTGACGCGATGACACCCATATTCCATTCGCTGGTTTACGTCAAGAACAAAAATGTTTGCATATGAGGACCAGAGAGTCCAGAAGTGGTTCTGGAAAGGCCGTTGCAACCGCAAAAAGCAACTGTTTGGTGTGCATTGCGGTCTGGAGCAGCCTTTGAACCGTTTCTTATTGTTAATAAATCTCAAAGATTGCTCTGACTGTATAATAAACAATTTTTCATTTACAATTGAAAATTATTAACTAGACCATATGTATTTTTGACAAGACTGTTCCATGAGCCACACCAAACCCCAACGACTTTGGCTTTATTGCATAAAAAGTTCCCCGAGTGTGTAATTTTACGTTTAGGTGCCGTCAATAGATCATCAAGGACATGCGATGTAACACCGTTAGAGTTGTTTGAGAGGCTGAGATAAACAAGGTTTATACGTGAATAGCACCCTAACGTGAGAGCATTTTAAGACCCACATTATTCAAGTTATTGTCAAGATACGGCCGCAGCAAAAACTATGAGGTGATCATTGGAAAGACAATGAATTTCGTCCATATAGGCAAAACAACAACTCTTATTATTTGGTCATCGTCAATTGTTAAGCTTTCGAAATTTCGAAAACTGGTTTCTGTAGCAAAGCAACGAGTCACCAAGATTCAGAATTGTTCCGCCGGAGGTCTTTTCTATGAACATCGGATTCTTTACGAAGAGCCCTTACACTCAAAAAACCATAGTCCGATATTTTTTCGTCTCTCTTTCACAACAAGACAATGCAAAAAGGCTACTCGAAATTGTATAATTTGCTGCACAATATCTTTCATGAGTTGCAAATGGTGGGTTTTGCTCCTGTAATCGGTCTTGAATATGGAATCGAGTTTTTCTGATTTCTTTCCGTACTTGATTGTATAAATTGTTTTCTGATCATGACTAAAAAAAAATTTTTAATTTTTTCAACGGGCTTAAGTTGGAATCTGTATGACTGCAAATGATTTTTTATTATTTTTATTAATAAATGAATTTGTTCAAATTCTATTTATTATTTTATATTAAGATTGGAATATTAAGATTGGAATATTAACAATTTATATAAGAAAGTTTGACTAATAAAAATTCATACATAATTTAAAAAAAATTTTTTATTTCTTTTTAGTAGCACCAGCACTCAGGGAATGACTTCTATTTATGCGGTGGAGTGCTGCGGATACCGGCGAAGCTGGAAAGTAGGGGATATTTTTGAGGGTATATGTGAAGAAAGATGAGAAGATATAGATTTTATTGAAGCTGTTTCAATCTTTACCTCGCACAGCGAATTTTTCCTACAATGGGAAACGAAGGAGGATGCTTTTATGTCCTTTTTAGTGTTTAGTGAAATTAACCGACAACAACTAACGAAACCTTGCGCTGATGGTGATCACAAAAATTCCACAAAATGTTCATGACTGAGTGCGGAAAAAAATAGGAAAACTATAAAATAAGAAAAACAAAAACATAAAAAACAAAAAACTTTTATTTAATAAAATCAATAAATGAAATAATCAAAAACATTTTTAAGCTTTTATTTTGTGATAAATTTATTGAATAACTAAAACTACAAAGAGTTCTCAGCTAAAGCTCGCACTGCATGATATAAATTTTTTATTAAAATAGTTTTTCTTTAATATTTGTTCACTACACACTGTGTTGCACTCAGCTTCTCCCTACCACTTGAGCCCCCTTAAAAATATGTGGCACATAAAAATAGATTAAACAAATTTTTGGCAAATACAATGAAATGGCGTAGAAATTAGAAAAGTTATTATTTAGCTGTTTTCAGTAGCAATTATCAAGTACGTTAAAGCCTTCTTGTTATGATAACAACAACAAGAAAATAAATTTTAATGAATTATTAAAACCATTAGTAAATCCATTTAAGCCAAAGAGCAACATAAAAAACATTCCTCAAAGAACTATTGAACGTTTACAAGAACTCTTTAATAATCGCAAAATTGTTGATGTAGATGAACTCTGCCAGCCAGCAAAGTTGTTGCGTACACACTTGATTAAACTTTGCTTTGAAACTGAATAGCATCAACTCGTCAAACCAAACTGTAAATGTATTGTGAATTAAATAAATTTCTCGCTTTTTATTCAATTTGTAGTTGAACAGAATAAAAGAATCAAACACTTTGGCACAACCCCAGCCGCCGTACTTTACTAAGACAACGCATTAATCTTAGCAAAGTTTGTGGAAAAATTTACTCGAAACTTAAAACAACAATTAAAAATCATTATAAATTAATGTATTTGCTAATGTACGACTGACTGCCAACCACTACACAGACTTGCCGCAACGTAAATTCGGCTACATTTACAAAGTGAAGTCGTAAAATAGAAATATGAAAATATTTTAATTCGATTATTTTAAGGGGTTTAGAGAAATAAAGGCAACATTTGCTAAAACAACAATGTTAAAGGGTTGTCGGCCGGTTTGTCGTTCAGTGGTTTCCTTACTTTTCAAGTTTAAAAAGGTAAATGGGAAAACAACATTTGCATAGGAAATACTCGTTGAGAAAACAACAAGACGTACACGAAAGCCTTTTGTTGCTATAACGATTAAAGTATTTTTTCCACTTTGTGTAACTTTAGACAACAACACAGAAATAATATTCAGGGAATATTTGGATTTGTGTTAAGAGTTTTGCTTCTTCAACAGTTCGACCATAAATCCTTTAGCTATTGGCCGACCATGTGGACATGTAATTGTTGTATTTAGCAGCAATTCCAATTTATTTGAATTCAATAATATCTTCAAGCGATTTTTACTTTAGCTATAATTTTTTAACATAATGGATTAAATTTATCCTTTTTGGGACTTTTTAACATGAGAATGTTGTTAATCAGATGTCTCAAGCCATGCAATTGTTTGGGAAATTGGCATGTGATCCGTGGGAGAGCGGAAATTTTGTGAATTTTGCAAAAACACAACGTCAAAGTATTTCTGCAATGGCTGTCCTCACGATTGCAGAGACCCAGACCATTTTAAAATCGAATAGCTAAGAGAGTTCAAGGACATATTAAAAAGATCATATGGCAACCATTTCGAGAATTGTCGCAAGAGGAAAAAATGGAAATTGATTAATAAATAAACTTTATTTTTATAGAAATGAAAACTTTTCTTATATTCTGAACAGTTCAAGTAAGTCCTTGATGCTTCTCTCATCGAATTACCCAAAATTGTTCAATACGACGAATTCGTTGGTAAAAATTCGCTCTATAAGTTCGTCCTATGAAACACAATAACGACGTTATTCGTTAAAATAATGAGAAAAAAAAATAGATTTAATTTTTTTTTAAATCCTTGTAATACTCTGATGCCAGATTCTTTAGACATTCAATAATTAACCCGATGGTGTCCAATTTTTCCAGAACAAATTCCTTTTTGTAATTATTTTCTAAACATGTTTTTTTTTCTGTAAATAAATTATTCTTTTCATTTAACAGCTGATGAAGTGACCATATGAAAAAGTAGGAAATAGGAAGATATACTATATTATAAAAAGTGTTCAAAATTAATAAAAAGTCGCCCGAATGATAAATTTTTGTGAATTGGTGAATGCATTTTTAGTGTACACTGAAAATGTTCGTGCTACATGTAACATTACAGTAGTAAACTACAGTTTTTCCATAAAGTTTGTCACCAGTTTGAGTATATGAAACCTGGTCACCTGATTCGCCGTTCTTCGCAGTTGTGTTTCTACTGCACTATTTTGTACAAAACAATGTTTGCCTGCTCGGTTAGTTGTATATAATTTTTAAACAAATTCTCTGATGGAAAATAAGCACGCGAATTCTGGAATGACAGCCTAAAACACTATCCGCTTGACCTTAATAAAACAACCATCTCTTGAATGTCACTGAGATCTCTTGGTCAACCCCTTCAATGGAATTATTTACAAGCCTTTCTTTTACCCCGCTGACGAGTCCTTAATTTGGTGGAACACCCATTTTCTCGAGGTAAAACAGCCTTAAAAATACTTGAAAACAATTGACACAACATTTTTGGTAGCAAAGCATTTTGAGGAGAAAATTATTTTCAAAATGCCTTAACAACAATGATATCCTAGACATTAACCATTCATAATTTTCTACTAGAAAATCCACATCTGAAAATGATGCAATTTTAAAGCCTCGTCTCTGTTTAAGTTTTCCATTAAACAACTTTTTTTTTCGTTGCTCATGGCTTGTGTTATTTAATTTATTTTTTATACATTTACCATAATTTTAAATAGTTTTCTTTTTTTTCTGCTCGTTAGCATTTGGCTCTTGTAAATATTTTTTAATGTAATTAAAACACAATTGTTTAACATAAAAAATTCATTTGCTTGCAGTTGAAGGCTGGCGAAGGCACTTTTTCTATGAGTTCGTCTGATGGCTGCTGGTGTTGTAATATTAATATATTTATAACTTTAAATTATTTGCACATGTAAATATATTTTCACACTTTTTTAAAACATTTTTAATATATTATTCCAAAGAGGTTCTTAAATTTGCCCAATAATTTCCTATTAATAAATTTTAATAAAAAGTGAATAATTTGCATTTTCATATACAGCAATTTCCTCAGCAACGAACAAGAGCCTGCCTTCTACAGCCGAAAATATATGGTTCCTTTTATATATTTTATATTTTGGGAAACCCTGGACTTGGCAAACAAAAAATTAAAGTATTTATTAATGTCTCATTTTATTTTATTTCATTTAATGTTGTCACATATAAAAGAGTCGTGTGGTTTTTTTTCCAAAAGGCTTTTAATTAATATTTATTATGTTGTTTCTTGCAATGAGATATTTTTTATCTTTTTTTTTTTGCCTTTTGCATTGAGTTATTAATAATTATTATAATGGAAACGATTTTTTAATTTCTGTTTTATGCGCACAGAAACAAAAATTATTTTGTTACAAGCAAATATTAACAAAAATTATATGATGTTAAAAAATACAAATAAATGAGATTAAAAATGACACAAAGGCCTGGTAAATCATGTATGTGCATGTATGGTTTGGTTTTTCTAGTAAAATTAAAATGAAATGAGTGTTGTTGATCGCGGTGTAGATGTACTGCCTTAGACATAAAAAATAATTCTGCTTTATAAAGGGGATTTCAAACGAATTTTGTATGAAATAAAGCTTTTATAAATCAAAAATATTTTTTATGTAGCACAAGCCCATTAAAATATAGCTGCTGATATCAAGAGAGTTCAACTCTAGCTTGTGTATATTACGGGTTCTCTATTTAGACCGAAAAATTAAACTCCTTAAAAGGATTTTATTTTATGAAGGGAAAATAAAACTCTATTTTAATTGTTTTACCTGATATTTTATTTTTCGTTGATATCTAAGTGATATTTGTGTAGTGGAGGGCATCTTTTAATATCATCATAGGCTATGAACGAGCAAGACTGTTGGTGTACGGCAGTACAGATGTCCGACGAATCGAACATGAAAAGCTTTTGGGTTAAAATTTTTCTGTTATTTACGGTCGCTGATTAAAATTTGATTTGTTTGGCGTAGCGGCCTCGAAATCAGTACTGATCCGTTCTGCTGGTTTGATGATTATTGAAAATATTCTTAATATTCCAATATAAATAATAAATAGAATTTGAACAAATTCATTTATTAATAAAATAATAAAAAATCATTTGCAGTAATGAAGATTCGAAGTTAAGCCCGTTGAAAAAATTAACAAAATTTTATTTCTTAAAATAATTTTTGTTCATTTTATGAACACCAGCCTGTCGGTCGTAAATACCACGCCAAATGTTGAGCCCTCCAAATAATCAATCGTTGCTGATGTATCAGCATGTATAAGAGATTTGAGAAAAAGTTGTCCAAAAGTGTCAAATCATACGAAGCAGTTGGCCAAACCACTGACACCTTTCTTAAAATAGTTCGATGGCCAAACGTTTGCCGCAGCAGAGTGAAGTGCTTATGTGCTGTAAATCTTCCTTGTCCTATCTACGGTTACATTAGAATGGGTTATGGGCTTAAAGACAAATGGACCGTTGATGCCTTCCAACAGTAACTAATTCGGGATATAACAGAGCCTCAAGAGTCTTATGATGATTTGGTTCCCTCTAAAAACATTAATTCAGCTTGTTTCGATATGAAATGATTGGATGAAAAATATTTGATTGAACTACTACGTAACAAAATTAGTGGTTCGCTTGTTCTAGTTCTTGTATCGGTTTGATATTATGTGGAAGTAAGCTTAGATTTTCCATAAAATTACCCAAGCAGTGAACGGACAGAGACCATCTAGTAACGATAGAACAACGATACGCACCCCACGTTGCGACGATGCTCAAGAGAGTCAATAGAGTTGGATACCCTACTGTCTCCAATGAGTTTCATCGCCCTCTCCTGTACGCGGTCCAGTAACTTCAAAATAGACTTTGAAGCACCGGCTCAAACATGACAGTTGTATTCCATCTACGGTCGGATGTAAGTGGTGTAAATATTAAGAAGATCAGAAGGGGTGAAGTATCTCTTGCACCGTCTTAAGAAGCCAAGGCACTTGAATGCTTCTTTTGCGACTTTCATGCCCAGAACATCAAGAGGCCCTGACTCCATAATACTTACACCACCCATAGATTGGCCACAGTATAATTAAGCAAAAAAAAAATTGAAATTAAGCACTCCTCATATAATGGCTCGTCTCACAAAAACTCCTATCGTAAGTTCTGTGCATCTTTAAAAAGCAATGAGTTTAATAATATTTAGATTTACACTGAATGTAAATATTTACATTAATAATATTTACATTCAGTTAAATATTTAATTTAATTTTAACTCTGTGGTGAGAGTTGCAATTCACAAATGGATTAAAGATAATTATTTTTTTTCATAAAAACGACAGAAAATTTGTAAAGATGGTTTTTGTTTCCAACTATTTCAACAGGTTAGCAGTTTTCTTTTAAAACTATTGCACTTGGCACATATACATATCATTTAAAAATAAAATTTACTTGCGACTGTTGTGCTCTGTAAACGTTATATGTTCTTTAAGATATTTTAAATTCTTTAAACGAAAATATTTAGTCAACAGAAGTGTAAAAGATTTGCTGGGCATTGAGTAAATCTTAACATGATTAAATAGTTTCTTATAAGAGGCAGCCGAAAGTTCAATTGTTATCGGTTGCATCAGTAAACGTTTGTTGGTATGTATTTTTATGGCTGTTAATCCCTTATGAAGCGTTAACGATAAATAAATTTATACATATATAAAATTAGTTAAGCAAATCGATGACTAGCCACACCTAGTTGATGTGTTTACGGAGGAAAAGTTTTCCCAGAGCTCGGCCTTTGACTGATTTGCCCTTAAAAATTATGTGTTGTTACACGATTTCTAAAATAACAGATCTGTGATCGTTCATATATATAAGATTTAGGAAGTGAATTTGTCAACACGATCTCTAAAATTACTGATCAGTCGTTCTTATATATTTATATAGGAATTAGGATGTATACTTGCCTACTATAGCCTGCATGGTGCAGGGATACCTGAGGTCTGCCGCACTACAAAAGTAAATAGAAAATTTGCCTTCAGCTTTATTCCTGGGAGGAATCACCAACAATCATTCACTGGTACAACGAGTTCTGGTAACCCACACAGATGCGTGGCTTTCAAGAGGGTAACGTGCAAGCAATTGAACACGATATTTTAATGTGAGTGCACTTCCTTCTATTAATTTTTTTCTCCTTGAGACATTTTTACCTCATTATTATGTTATGCTCTTTTCCAGTGCTCTTATTCGTATAGCTTCGCTGCGAAATTAAGCGCAATAGGTGCGTGAATCCATCGATAATGCAGTACTCTAGCATTCTTGATACAATAGGTAATATACCTGAACCCGAAATCCTACTTTAATAGAATATTTTCGATTTCATTGACAGCTAGGATTTCCTGAAGTCGTAAAGATATTAACGGATGACTCGAATTAGGGAGCAAGAATTTGAAATTTTTTGTACTTCAAATCTTCTGCAAAGTCCTTGAAAAATGTGGGAACTTTGAAACAGATACACGTGACATTGAAAAATCGGAAGTTTGACCAAAATTCTAAAAGATATTCAGCAAAAATATCCACATCATAACCGCTGGTCAGCCTGCAATCAGGTCCCTTCCACATCATGACTTCTACAAGAATATCACAAAACCCTTGATAAACTTGGGGGCCATTCATGGATTTTTTTATATTTGAGGCGGTTGCATAGAAGCTTTTAGGGAAACGAGGTTGCAGATGAGTTGGCAAAGAGAGGAAAATTGTTACGACAGGTCGAGACTATTTATGTGGAGTCCTGCATTTCTCCAGATCGCGATACTTCGATATTATCATGGAGTTCGCAATACAGAAAGTTGTCACGTTGACCGACAGATGGGCTTTTAAGTACCATATCAAATGAATGACTCTCCAGTACAGAAATTACTGCAATGCAAAGATGATGATGAAGCAAAAGTTTCAATGGTTGAGGAGGCGGTTGGAGAGAACACCTCCTTGCCTCTGCATCACTCTGTTGGTTGTATAATTCAGTAGTCTCGCAGAGATATCGCTAATGAGGCTTAACTGCTTCAGTGTCTATATGAGGAACAGCGCTTGGTTGAGCCGCAGAATTCTCCAAGGCATGCTTGCATCAGTCATCTTCTCCAGCATTTTCAATCTGTCCTTTAACGTTTCTTCAACAATCTCTTCTTTATTTTCTTTGTATCTAACAGATATCAAAAAGAGATCCTTATTGTTGAACCCCAGTGCACTGGACTGTTCTCTTTCCCTTCCATATTGGATAAGGCATTTTAAGTTGAATTAATTTTTGTTTAAAAATCTACACAAATACAATATTTTTTGTACCTGTAGATCAGTTACAAAATGGTTAAAAGTGTTTTGTATGTCTACGTATATTTTTTTTATCGTGGCCTGGCTGCAGCATTTCATTTCACTCATGGCAGCCCGTTTATTGGGAAGTTCATTTCCAGTTTGCTTTATTGCTGTTAGTTGCTGTTACAAGTATTTGTAGTCGATTTTATTTGGTAGCAGCAGCTTCTGTTGCTTATTTAAATAAGTTGCCTCGAAGGCGTTGTTTTCAACCATAAACCATATTTTTACGTACAGACACAAGACATACAGCAACAAACAGCCTTTTGCATGCTATTTTCTATTCTGCAGGAATTACAACTTGTTCAGACTTAATAATGTAGTTAAATTAGAAGAAAAAAGTTGTTAGAAGGCAAATTTTGAATTTCTACGAAAAAAAAGTAATAAAATAAAATTGTATAACAATTGTTGTGTAATCTTCTAAAAGTTTAACAGGAATTGTATTGTGCTTGAAGGATGATGAACTAAAACTGGGAGACTTTCGAATGGCCACTTTTGTAGGTGTGTTTTTTTTTTTTTTTTGATTAACATTTAATAGAAGTCGTAACCATTTAGAAATGTAAGAAAACTAAAAGTTTCTCAGCGAGTGTCTTAACCATCTTGATGGCGGAAGTTTGGCGATTACATTAATTTCATAAAAAATCATAGTGGGTGATGTTGGCTGAAGTAGTAGAACATGAGACTATGAAACGGAGGGTCCTGAGTTCGAGCCCCCGCTGAGTCATGAAATATTGTGTTGAATTCTTCTGATCAGCATTAGTGCATGGTTGTGTTAGTTGTTGCCAGCCTGTTTCAATGATGAAGGCATAGTCACTGGTCCCTGAACATAATTGGCAGCGACTGACACTATCATGTACCAAAAGCAGAGTAACACCACCACCCACCTTCGTCGGCTCTGTAGCAAAAATTAGCCGGCGAAGTAATAAGTTGAAATAGCTACAAAAAAAAACTGTCTATCTTCTCATATTTCCTAATCTGTCCCCTCAATACTATCCCCTCGTTTTCAGTTCCGGCGCAATGCATTGCATATCTAGGGGTCATCTCCTGAGTGCTGGTCCAAGATAAAAAAAAAAAATCTCCGTAAATGCAGGGCAGATGGTGGTTGTGGTTCTACTTGTAATATTGCTTTTTGCGAAAGTCAATATGACTGTGGAAAAATTATATCATTAAGTAGCATTTCTCATTTGAAGAGTGATCAAAATGATCTCTATGATGTCACTCTGTGTGTGAGTCTTTCCCACTGTCATGGCCTTCATTCTTGGCTACCAACAGTAATAAGTGGAGTATCGTAGGCACTGTAAGAATGTCAAAAAAGTCTAGAGGACTTGAAAACAAAATAAAATTTTTTTTTTATGAAAACGTTTTTGTTTTCTTGAACCAGCACTCAGGGGATGACCCCTACATATGCGATGCATTGTGCCAGAAATAGAAAAATTGGTTGTGGGAAGGAGTATAGAGGGAGTAGTGTTGTGGACGTTCGATTTGAACCTCCTTAATTTAAAATTGGCAGGAAAGACCTTTGCTGGAAGTTTGTTCCACATACGAACCGTTCGGCCAAAGAACGAATTCTCTCTGTAATGCGTAGAGCGGTTCACTGGCAACTCAACCACAAAAGGATGCACCCTATGTGAGGAGTGGGTAGCTCGCAAAAATAAACGTGTTTCGGGCACAAGCTCGTTTATTTCACCAGAATACATTCCGGGTTAGTATCGGTAGAACAGTGAAGCACGCCCCACGTTGCGTCGATGCTCCAGTGAGTCAATAGAGTTGGCTACCCTACTGTCACCGATGAGCTTCTTTGCTCTCTTTTGTACGCGGTCGAGCAACTTCAAAACAGACTTTGAAGCACCGACCCATACATGAGAGTTGTATTCCATTTTTGGTCGGCTGTAGTTGGTATTTATAGTGAGGAGATCAGTTGGGCTGAAGTATGTCTTACAGTGTCTTAAAAAGCCAAGGCACTTGTATGCTTCTTTTGAAATATGAAAGATGTGATCAGTCCATCGAACGTCGCATTGTATTTTCATACCAAGAACATCAAGAGCTTCTGATACCCCAACACCTATACCATCCACAAAGACGGTACTGGGGGCAAATTACGGCATTCGATATCGATCGAAATTTGTATTTAAAATGTATGGAAATTTCGCTCGATATCGAATGCCGTAATTTGGCCTCTGGTGTTTGGCTGATTTGAAGAAAATTATGGCAATACTTTGACGTTGTGACGGATAAGTTTAAGATTGCAGTATTTTCCAAAGGGTATTTCTTAATATAGAGCAGTGTTTTTCATTCTTTAATGTTTTTACATCATCTGCTTAAATATTAAGAACTTGATACCTAAAGTAAGTTGCTTCACTAGTGTATTGTAACCACCGACTTTCTTATTATTGTAGAGTTTCCAAATGACCCTCTTATTTTTTATAAACAATTTTAAATTTGTTTAAAATCAATTGTTCAATTGTAATTCATTAACAATATAATTTTAAAAATTTGTACACAAACCTGCCTGCAGCTAGATGGCGATGTTTGTTTCGTATACACTTGTATTCTTTTATGTTTGAATATATAAAGACCAGACCTATAAAGCATTTTTAAATTCAGGGGCTCAGGTGCATTTTGTTGCCGGCGAAGTTTAATAAATTTTCTTGTTACATTTTCACGGCAGCCTCACTAAGTTCCACCCCAGTGCATTATTTGTGAGTTATAATTTCAATTACGAAAACATTTTCTGTTTCCTTTCCCAATAATTCTTAACTTAAAATGTGTTTCTTATATTTTTACACAACAAAAGCAGATAATTTAAAAAAATAAAGCGGGCTATAACACATTAAAAACGTAAAAGTAGGTAGAAGCCTAATGAATGAATATTATTATTGCAATTTTTGTACGAGGTCTGATCAAAAGCTAAGGTAAATTTTTAGCACAGCAATCCGTGTACAATAAATAAGCTTTTCTTTTAAGTTTTGAGCTGTTAAGCTTCCTTAGTTAGCTTGTTTCTGGTAGTCATTATATTAAGAAGCGTTTTGAGTGTGAGGCTCTTTTCGACTGCAGAAAGAAAAAAACATAAAACGTAAAATTAAAAGCTCAAACTTAGTTGAAATATTGACAGTGTATTTTACTGTGCGAGAAACAAATTTATGGAAGTGTTAGAAGCTTTTCAAAAAAGTTCGAGGAAATTGTGAATGAATACGATCATTTGGGATGTACAACTACAACAAAGGGCGAGGAACAGTTTAAGAAAGTAGAAATAGATTGCAGACAATATCGAAATATCGGTTGAATCATGCCTCAAAGACTTTGCATCAAATGAATGACGACAGAAGTTGTGGACGTACCACCACATCAACAACTGATGAATATGTTGAGAAAGTGAAGATTTTTTTTTTAATTTTCGGCATGAAGCGTATAGCAGATTGCTGAATCTTTACAAAAAAAAAAAAATAATAAAAGAAACCGTCTGGAGGAAATTATTTATCCATCATTAAATAGCGTCATTCTTGGTTATTCTTAGTGGCGCTCCGCTGATAAACTGTGGAACAAATTCGGGTTAGCAAAAGTTAGGTCGATTCTGAGAATGAGGGGTGAAAATAGAGGCTAAATTAGGAGACCCGTATCGCGGCGTTTGTTTATGTTAGTTCGACTTTTTTTTAATCGACCTTCGATTAAAAAATAATAATAAATAATCGACACTCGATTAAAAAAAAATTCGAGCTAACATAAACAAACGCCGCGATACGGGTCTTCTAATTTAGTCCCTATTTTCTCCCCTCATTCTCAGAATCGACCTAACTTTTGCTAACCCGAATTTGTTCCACAGTGTTATGACATCGAGATTAAGAGAGCCAAAGTATAAAAAAACCTCAAGTTCAATCAAATGTACGGGTTCTGCTTGTTGTTCGCTTCGGTTATACCACATCGTTATAGACTTATTAAGGGTGCTGTTGGCTGAAGTAGTAGAACACGAGACTATGAAGCGAAGGCTCCTGAGTTCAACCCCGCGCTGAGTCATGAATATTGTGTTGAATTTCTTCTGATCAGCTTAAGTGCATAATTGTTTTAGTTGTTGCCAGCCTGTTTTCTATAATGAAGGCTTAGCACTGGTCACTAAACATAATTGGCAGCGACTGAGACGATCATGTACTAAAAAGCAGAGTAACAGCAGCATCCTCCTTTATCGGTCCTGTAGCAAAAAATTAGCCGGCCAAGTAAAAAGTTTGAAATAGCTACAAAAAAACTCTCTATCTTCTCATCTCTTTTCATCTGCCCCCTCAATACTATCTCCTCCGTACCAGATCCGGCGCAATGCTCTGCATATGTAGGAATCATCCCCTGAGTGCTGTTCCAAGATAAAAAACAAGGAGTATCACCTTGAAATTATATGCCGATTCCGACAAGAAATACGAAGAAAATGTCAGGAGTTTTAGGGAAAAGATCATGAGTTTTGCGTCACGATAAATCGGCTGCTCACTCGTCTTTTCACAATTTTCGCCGGCTCATATGCTGATCCTGCCTCCATACTAGGCTTGCCAGATCCAGATTATTAAAAAGCTGGACATGTAAACAAAAAATGCTGGATGTTAAAAAAAAAGCTGGACATTTTGAAATAAAATTTTCACGAAAAGTTACTTGTTTATTGTACAAACAATTTTATTAATTATATCTACATTCCTCTCATTTGCTGCAACAACGTCACAACTCAAAAAATTAGTTTCTTATTTTAATGTAGAATTAATTATAGCTCCTATATTTATCTTAAGTAAAACATTTATGTAAAAATCTTGCATATTCAGCTCTTGCGAGAAATATCATTTTTCGTTTTCCCATTGACTTCTTTGCAAATTGAAAACTTTGATTATGACCTTTTCCAGCATATGAGCGATATGTATTTAAGAATTAAAATTAAATAACGAAAACAAAAAATCATACCAAAAAGACAAAAACAAAACAAAAAAAGCTACTAGATATTTTTGTACTTTGAAGTAAAAAAGTTATAGCAAATTTATAAAAATTATTTTAAAGCAGCAATAAATATTAAGAGCATTTTGTGGAAAATTGTTTTTAGCTGGACAAATTTCTTTTTAGCTTGAAACTGGGCAGGCCATTAAAAAGCTGGACAATCCAGCCAAAACAAGGCCGACTGGCAACCCTACTCCATACCCTAAGCAGCGGGCTTGGCACCTTGTGACTTTTTCCTATTCCCAAGTTTAAAAAGACCTATAAAAGAGCATCGTCCTATAAAGAACCCGAAAAAATGAATGAGTTCGGGGATATACAAAAAAAAAAAATTATATTATTATATGCTTCGAGGATTGCAAAGGAACTGGCAGAAGTGCATTATATCGAACTACTTGAGAATAAAAACTGAAAATTAAATAAACATTTTTTTAACAGACCTCGTAAATATGGTACCCAGTTATGGGCCACTATCTCGACATAAAATATATATTAAAATAAAATTTTGTGTTTTGGTTCCAGCAGGTCTCTGTTTTATAAAAAAAAACTTCGCATACATAAAGATCTAGATGAATTCATGTTAAATATTTTGTTTTTAAAATATGTGGCTGAAGCCTTAAAAAACATTTTCCCACTTAAGAGGCCAAAGTCAGATAAGAAAGAAAGAGTGTCTTGCTTTCAACCAAAAAAAAATATTTTCTCCAGCAGTAGTTGGATTTATTATTAACAATTTAAAACTTAATTTATAAAAAAAAATCCGATTTATAACAGGTTAATAACACAAACTTGCACAAAAATATTGTTTTATAAGCATCTTATTAATTAAAATTTTATTATAAATTAAAATATAAGAGTTTTATAGAATTGGCTATGAAGGCTCTTTTATGAGAAATCGCTATTCCTAAAATTAAGTGTGTAATAGCCTCCAGAACAATTTGGAGTGTTGATACAGTTCTCGTATGCAATTTCCTAGTAAAATTTGTTTAAATATGAACTGTTATCATATTCAACTAAGTCACCTAATAAGTGGTGACAAACACAATACACGTAAGCACTGATGATGAAAGCGTTGCGGCTTTCGAAAACAGCTGTTCTGCTCTGCTGTGTAAATTGAATAATTAAAAACTGATGTTGACTTTCCTTTGTGCCTTGGAATATTTATCATGTCTTTGTGAATTTAAAACAAAAACTTTCGAACAATTAGCCCATAACTCTTAATTCAATTTATGATTTCTTGAATATCATTTAAAGAATTTTCAAAAATTTAAATTTAATTTTTTTTTTTAAATAAAACTTTCCAACTATCATACAAAACTCTTTCTTCAAATTAGTTTAGAACCGGCACAGCATTCATTCCCTTCTCCCTCAATTCTTAAAAACATCACCTGCTGTGTTTTGGGTGGTTTTCTCTTTAGATTCTCGTAGTAATCCTCTTGCCGCAACTCATTTCATTTAGCGACATCACATGCATTCTTTTCATATCGGCATTGTCTTAATTGACATATTTCACCTTTTCCATAAAAAATATGTATGAATACCAACGGCATACACACACACGCACGCATGCTTTAATACTGGATACTCCTCAAGAATCTATTGAACTACAAATTAATCTCTATGGGAATGTTTTCCGTATTATAACAAAGATCAAGAATGGAATAGTAGCAGCAAAAATTTAATGTAAAAGGAAATATTACGCAATATGCTGTTTTTAATCTTCAAAGCAACATTTTAAAATCTAAGCGAACAAAAGAGTATTAAAACTACTGCCAACCATAAATCCTTAAGAATAATAATTCAGAAATGATAATGACACAACAAGAAATTACTTACTGGTAAAATAAAAAGAAAAATAATAATGGAAAGTATAATAAACACTTTTACTTGTGTGCGAAACAATTGGATGCAAGCAACAAACATCTTTGGATAATTTCTGCCAACAAAGAATGATGTTTCCAAATAAACTGTCTTCAGTTGAATGCAGTCGCTGACGGTTATGAACTCAAGTGTTAGAATTCATGACTCTGTGCTGCATGCACAAAAAATATTTTTATATGATTTCAATTTGAAGACTTGCGTGCTGAATTAAGTTCTCTTTAGCCGAAATTATTTATTAATTTAGCAAAATTATAACTCTCAATGCATCGAAATTTGTATGACTCTTTTTTGGCTGCAATAGCCTAAGATATCGAGTTCGATGCTTTTGATTTGCATGGTCTGAATCAGACTCTTCTAGGAGCCACAATTTTCTCAATTTTTGTTCTAACACATTTTTGGCATAAAATTCTCACGAAATTCATATTTTTATTTAAAATTATACCAACACCAAAAAGCAGCTATAGCTTTCTCTATTCTGGGTGTTTGTGTCCAACGTGGTTGGCGACCTTAATGGTAAACAAATGAAAGAGATGCTTGTAAAAATTTATTGACTAAAGTAGTCACATCGAATCACTTGTATATGGGATCAAAGATTAAAACAATGATATGCAGTTTTTTATTCCTGTGGAGCACATACAGTCGTAGCAAAGGCATTTGTTTTTGTGGAAAAAAATTTCAGAAAGCTCGGCCCGAAATTTTATATCCTCCTACCAGACTAACAGCTCTCAAAGCGTTTAAATAAAGTCTGATGTATTTGCTGTACTGCTGTGGCCCCTTCCACACAATTTACTTTGTCTTAATATTTTGCCACTCGCCGTTCGTTGCATGGCCCCGGTCTAAATCTTGCTAGCCCTGTACTTGCATTCATATTTTCGTTATTCACAATTGCAATATTGCGCTAATAATTATAATGAGAGTGTGTTCATACGTAATAAATACGAGTCAGTTGAAGTATAACAATAAGTATTAAAAACATTCTGTACGCATCTTATAAATACGGACAGGACATGTTATATTATCTATGGCCGCTAGATACCGCAACACATACACACACCCACACTCAAGAGTCACGTAAACAAATACATTAATTTCGTTGACGTCTTGTGATGGCGACGAAGCGTAAAATCGTAGTTGTTGCCTGCTGTATCTTGAATCTTTTCATTTCAATACAAGTTTTCTTTTTGTTTTTAATACATTTTTTTTTAAATCCTTGATATCTGTTCCATTCATTCAGTGACTCTAGTTCATGCAAGTGTGTGTGTGTGTGTGTGTGTGTGTGTGTGTGTGGGTATTTAAGTATGTTTCCCTTTTTGCCTGGCCATTAGCTACCGTAATGTGGGCAATGCTTTGTTTGCTGTAAGAGTGTATTGTCTGTTTGATTTATATCTGTGTGACAAGTTGGTTTGGAAAACATTTTGCCAGTAATCTAAAAGTATTCAACACTAGATTAGCGCAAAAATTATGTTCATATGTTTGTATAAATAGACACACACACACAAACACACTTCTCATACAGAGAGGCTGAGTACTTTTACTTGATGTATTGTTGGGTTTCTGTATGAATGACTTGTGAATGGGAATGGTATTGTTTTAAATATTGATTTCAATACAGAGAGACAAACACTTGAATTATTTTTGAAATTATATTGGAGGCGAAAATAGAAATCCTTTTAGTGCTAATACATTCAATACACTCGAAAAAATAGATGATCATTCTTTATTTCAAGGAAATATATTATTAATGAAATGAATTAAGACCTTCAAGATCATCAATTAGTGTCAAGCAGTGTTCAAGAAAATAGAGTTCATTGCTTAAACTACCACACACAACCTTAAGAACACTATAATTTTTTAGTGACTGTATTGGTGTCCACTACCAGCATAAAAAAAAAATATTCAAAAACTATTATTTGCTTTGGTTTTCTTTTGATAAGCAAGTAGTGTACACTATTCCCATAGTGCAGAAAGTACACAAGCAGAAAAAATCCAATTTCCCACAGTCTTAAAATCTTAATGTTTTCTTTATATCTCGGATCAGCACTCAGGGTATGACCCCTGCATATGCAGTGCATTGCGCCTGAAATGGAGGGTAGGGGATAGTATTGAGTGGACAGATGAAGAGAGATGAGATAGAGAATTTTTTTGTAGCTATTTCAACCTCTTTTTTACTTCACCGGCTAATTTTTGCTACAGTACCGACCAAGGCGAATTCATACCAGGTGGCCTTAGTTCAGAAATTGGTGATCAGCTGTTACCAAGGCAAAATTATTGAACTGTCAAAGTATTCTTCTGGTTTTTCGTTTTTGTGTGCGGCCATTGTTTTTTCCAAAGCATTTCATTTGACAGTTCAATAAATTTTACACAGAGTTGCATAAGTGAGTTCACCTTGTATGAATTCGCCTTGGTACCGACGAAGGAGCATGCTGCTGCTACTCTGCTTTTTAGTACATGATCGTATCAGTCGCTGCCAATTAGGTTCAGTGACCAGTGCTATGCCTTCATCACTGAAACAGATTGGCAACAACTAACACGACCATGCACTAATGCTGATGAGAAGAATTGAACACAATATGCATGAGTCAGCGCAGGGTTGAGTTCAAGACCCTCCGCTTCATAGTCTCGTGTTCTACTACTTCAGCCAACAGCACCCTCAATTAATTTAATTTAATACAGCAAAAAATATTTCGGCACAAAATACTTCCATTAAAATTTAGACAGCTGGCATGAGCCAACAATAACGAATAAAGATTCACATATTGTAATTTTCATATTTCAAATTGGTATCAATAAAACTGAACTTGTAAAAAAAAGTGAGATTTTAAGCCAATTTACTTGGTGAATTCAAATTTTCCAAGCCTCTATAAAAGAATTCAAAACATAAAAGTTTTCTTTATGTACAACTGGAATAAAAAATTTCTTAAATAGAACATGAAGAAAATAATCAAACAGCTACACAGGATTTTAGAGTGATATTTTAAGTGGTACCAGCACTCAGGAGGAGGCCTCTATACATGCATTACATTAAGCCGCAATTAGAAAGGAGGGCAAAATATTGAGAATACAGATAAAGAAAGATGAGAAGATAGAGAATTTTTTGTAGCTATTTTATTCTTTTACCTCGCCGGCCAATTTTTTACTACAAGGCCGATGAAAGAGGCTGCTGTTCGCTGCCAGTAATTGTCCAGTGACAAGTGCAACACTCCCGTCACTGAAACAGGCCGACAACCACACACTTATGCTGATCAGAAGAATACAACCAAACATGCATGACTGAGGGTGGAGTAGAATTCCCGATTTTCGACTCCATAGGCTCTTGTTAACTACTTCAGCCAAGAGTAAAGTCAACAGTCGCTTAAGGCGGATTCACCCATGTTTTCCGAACAAAAGTTTTGTCCGGACAAAATTTATTTTACTGAGAGTTTTCTGCAGCACGATTCACTCATTTCGATAAATTTGTCCGGAAAATTAAAGATGCCATTCATATAAAAAATGAGTTTTGCCAAATGGTAGTACTGCAGCGATTTTTTATGTTTTGCTTTGTTTTCTTGATATTTTAGATATTTGGATATTACATATTTTAAATTATTTTTCAAGAATTTGTGATAATAATAATGGACGAGAAAAGTAAATTGCTTTACCTTATGGCCATTGAATTGCATAAATCATTGTTGTTAGCAAAATACATATAAAAAAAAGAAAGAAATAGATAATATTAGTTCTCAAAATTTGTCTCACACACAATTTAATATATCAAACACAAAATGACACCTCAACTTTACATGAAAAAGTTTAACGTATTGGCAACTCAGTTCAATTTTGTCAGGACAAAATATAAAATTAAACCAATTCAAGCTGAGAGTTGTTCTCTCTCTCAAGAAGAGAGACGTCCAACTACATATAAAAAAAATTTGTCCGGACAAAAATTTTGTTCGGACAACATGGGTGAATCCGCCTTTAGATACAATTTTCCTAGGTAATTTGATTAATAACATTTTTTTAGAAAAATTATTTTATTACATTGAAATAAGCCACTTAATAAGTGGTGACAAGCTAAACCGCACACGAGTACGGACGATGAAGTTGTAGTGGTTTTCGAAAACAGCTGTTCTGCTCTTCTATGCAAGTTGTATTATTAAGACTGGCATTGACTTTCACTTATAACTTGGAATATTTATCATGTCTTTCTTAAAAAAAGCGAAAAAAGACTCGTTACGAACAATAGGCTACAAATATTATTTGAACGATAATAATTGTTTTCTCGCTAAAACAATAATTGAAAGGGTGTGCTGTTGCCTGACACAGTTAACACGAGACTATGAAGTGGAGGGTCTAGACATCGTCTGTGTGCTCAGTCATGAATATGGTGTCGATGATTAGAGCATGATTCTGTGTTGTGGTCATCGTGTTTTAGTGATGGAGGCAAAGCACTGGTCATCGAACAATTACTGACTGCGATTGCCACTAAAAAGCAGAGGAATAGCACCCTCCTTTGTCGTCCCTGTAGCAAAAAAAAAAGTAGCCGCCGAAGTAAAAAGGTTGAAATAGACATTCCGTCTATTCACTCGTGTCCTTGCTAAAGCAAAATTCTATCAGTGTACAAAATCATCTCATAGAGAAAATATTTACTCTCATGTATTGTTCTTCCATTTACATCATGAACTGCGAATATCACAAAAAAAACCTCAATTCTTCCTTATTTATCCAACTTTTAGTTTTATGTGTAACACATACTCGAGCACTACTGTAAACATACTCTCAGGCAATTTCACACTAGCAGCCATTATAAACGAAAAATCTTCCTAATCTTAAGGCAAAAAAATAGGCCAGAAAGTAAATTGCAAGAGTAAATAAAGGTTTTGTCTTTCTAAACACTCGTAACTATTTATATTTACAGGCACAACTAAGAATTTTGCGACTCTTACCACTGCGAGCACAATGAAACTTAAGATTTCTTTTGTGTTTACATTATCCTGTCTTTCTTTCATCCTCCTTTATGTTTGCTTGCCATTATCCTTGCTGAAATTTATTTTCATGTTGTTGTAGCAGCAGCCGTGATTAGTCGGGTGTCTTTTACATTTTGTGTTGTTTAATTGTAATGAGCTTGTTAGTCAAATAGTTTGAATTTCATACATTTGTTCTATAAAGATCAGGTATCAGTGCAAATAAAGGAAGATGACAAAGTCGATAATTTTGTTTACCAGTTGCTAATGGGCGTGGGTGGTGCTAACGTAGTGGCATTATAGTTTTTGTAAATAATAATTCGCTGGTATGTAAAAGAGATTTAGGTTGCTTAAAGTCAATATAATATTTTAAGTAGATTTTCCAGCAGCCAGAAATGTGGTCACCCCTTATTAAGGACTTACCTCAGCCTGGTGATGCATATCAAGATTTATATAGAAGTGATTGGCGAAATTTCTTCACAATTGACGCTGGTTGCACTATTCAGATCAAAAGTCTATCAGGTGGGTGCTGTTGGCTGAAATAGTAGAACACAAGACTATAAAGCGGAGGGTCATGAGTTCAATCCCGCGCTGAGTCATGAAATATTGTGTTGAATTCTTCTGATCAGCTTAAGTGCATGACTGTTTTAGTTGTTGCCAGCCTGTTTTCAATGATGAAGGCTTAGCACTGGTCACTGAACATAATTGGCAGCGACTGACACGATCATGTACTAAAAAGCAGAGTAAAAGCCCCCATCCTTCATCGGTCCTGTAGCAAAAAATTAGCCGGCGAAGCAAAAAGTTTGAAATAGCTACAAAAAAATTCGCTATATTCTCATCTTTCCTTATCTGTCCCCTCAATACTATCCCCTCCTTTCTAGTTCCGGCGCGATGCACTGCATATCACAGATGGAAAACATGCTACAATTGTACTATTTATGGTACATTTCCGACCTTGTTGGTACCGTCGTACTACCGCGAATTACTTGGTACAATTTAATTTCTCAATCAATCTATAATCGGGCTAATCCATAAAAATTATTTTGCGTTTGTTATAAGCTTATTTGAAAAATGTATACAGACATTTTTTAAATAATCAGTTAATAAAAGTAAAATATTTCTTATGATTTATAATAATTAAGTTACTGTATGGCAATATTCGAGCCAGCATTATATGCAGTTACTCCTCTACTCGATCCAAGTAACTCATAAAGTATAACTAATTTTCGAGTCACTCTCGCTATTGCCATGATGCTTTTCCGCAACTAAAACGTTTTTCAATGTCATCTTACCTAGATTCAAACAATTTATAAATTTTGTTTTTGTTTTTTAGACAAGTTACTTTCTAACTGTCATCCCTAAATACGGGCGGCAAGCGTTTTTTAGCTGTCAAAAGTTCTCATGTCCATACATTTTGTATCGAGCATACCGAAATAACGCGGCGGCAACGCTTTGCTATTGGAAAATCCGATTTTGACAGAGCGTTTTCTAATGAAGTTGGTTGCAAAAGAAGAGAATTGTAACCAGAGAAAATGAGCAAAGATTTACAAAAGTGATATATATAATAAAAGAAAAAATTTGTGCACTTCGTATTAGAAAATGGTGGTAAGAAAATATTTACAATATGATTATATACATACATATGTATGCACGTTTGTAATATGTACAAAATTTCAATAACAAAATCACAAATGTCGTCCGTCCAGCTGTTAAAATAATCAGGGTTGTTTAATTTGTTTGTTTGATAACCCTGTTTTTATTGTTTTTTTACATAACGCTGCCGCTTTTGTTTAGGTATGGCATTTCAGCGTTAAAGCTCAGCGGAAAAAAACTTTCCGCTTTCCGCCCGTATTTAGGTATGGCTGTAAGAATGGGGCTAATTACTTTTGAGTTTTGAGTTAATCTCAGATCAGTTCTGAGATTAACACCGTTTTATCATCTAGACTTGTCTTCCATCCATCTCCTTTGAATTGAGTGGGACTATTCTTGTCTATGTATTCTTTAATTCTATGAGTGTGAATTTACAATGAATATATTTAATTGATTCTATAATAACAAAATTTGTATATTAAAATATTTTTTTTATATAAAATTTATGGATGTAAAATATTTTGTTACATACATGTAAATTTGTAAAAATATATTTTTTGTTATATATAAAAAAATGGTACCGCCATGATGTGAAAAGTACACTTTGCTTATTTAGTTGGTACAAAATCAAAATAGCAATTTTCCATCCCTGCTGCATATGTAGGGTTTATCCTCTCAGTACTGGTCCAAGTTAAAAAAAAGGTAAAAGGAATGTTCTGAATTCGATTCCGAACTCTGACATTAATATAGAATGAAATTTTTCCGATCTGTATTAGTACATGGTGGCGTTAGTTGCGTGCTTCAATGACGAAAGAAACTATTCTTCTGGTTCACCGAAAAGTATAGAGAGCGATTGACTGTAAAAACCGCATCCTAGTTAAAGAAAAAGTCTTCTAAATGCGTCATTAGTCATTGGGCATTAGAAAGTGTCCAAGTGACTTCTTTAAATTGCTTGAAAATTTTTCCTTAAAGTCTTACACTCTGCAATTCATAAAAATGCTAAACATTTATGTGACATTTTTAAATGAACCACAATTTTCAAAAAAAAAAAAACAAATTATTTTCTTTGTGTAGAAATAATCAAATATTGCATTCATTAGACAAGGTATTAGATGAAAAAAAGAACTTCCCCCAAAAACAAAGAATCGAGTGAATATCAAATTATTAATTGTGGACAGAGTCATTTTGTTAAACAGCACAACAGACCAAAGTCGCATAAAAAGAATTGAAAAGTAAACTAAATTATCTTCAAAAAGACAGAAGGACACACCGCGCAAAGTGGACTGGGTGTTAAAACAATTTGAAATGGCAAAGCACGGCATGGCAAGAAGCACAACGACTGCAGGTATCAAAGCATAAAAACACAAAAAACTATAGGAAAAAGCAAAAATTTAAAGGGAGATTTTTTTTGTCCTGAATTTTTCATAATATTAAAAAAATATTTTTTTAGCTGGTGGTAGAGGCAAAAAAAAAACACAAGCAAACATAAGAAATAAAAAAGAAAATCTAATTTAGTATCTTAAATTTCAGCACAATGATGGATGAGTGTCAGCTTCTAAATGAGCCGGTGGATGAGAGACAAACAGACAGGAATAAAGAGAAACGCTTTTAATTCATTAAAGTGGATTAAAAAAATTATAACAAACAAAAATTCGGTTGTGTTCATTAAATAAATACAAAAAAAAATCCATTTCAACTTTTAAAAATTACTAAGCAAATAAAGTTACTTTGCAAAAGCGATATTGAACAAAAAAGCAGAGAAAAGGACATTGAAATATTAAATAAAAAAATAAAAATAAAAATAAAAGTTTGTTTTCCTCTAATGAGAAAAGAGTATGAATGCGTAATTTTGTGGAAAAAAAAAGAAACACCAGAGCATGTTCATTATGAAAAATTTAATTAATCAAAAGAATGTTTTGAAAAATGGAAAAGAAAATATAATAAATTTTTTTCGCCACATAATGGATGAGTTACGTGTGTATGTGTACACGTATATGTATATGTGCGTTTTTTTTTTGGAAAGTGAAGTAAAGCTTTAAAAAATATTCTATTTGGAAACGGCTTAAAACAAAGTTGACATATCAGATGTCGTTGAATACTAATTACAAAAATTATTTCTGTTCCTTTAAAGTTGCTGTTCCTTTTAAGTTCTAACGATTAAATAATTTTAATAAAAATATCTTAATCGAATCCTGTTGCTGCAGTAGCCGAAGCCGAGAGTTGGTTTTACTATTATATTTTTTTTTTCTAAATCCATGATAATAAAATTCCAAATGACTTTTTATGCATTAAACACAGACAGAAGGGTACCGACTAGTACACGACTGCAAAGATATAATAAATGAGTTTATATGAGAGTGATTATTTTCACGGCTACACGGCAGGTTGTTGTCCGTGCTTCGTTTTCCATATAAACACATATGTGACCTGCTCCACGAAAAGGGACCTCTGCGCCGAAAAGAAGTTATTGAGAAAAACGCGTTTAAAAAAGCGCTTCGTTTTTCCGTGTTTTGCGCATGGTTATGCAACTCTTCCTTCAACCTGATCATCTGGCGATGTATTTCGACTCTCTGGTACTTTGTGCGATGTTCACTATGCAGTGTTGCCTCTATGAAAATTATTTCTAACTAATTTTGTTTTCAAAATTACTAGGTGATATTATATATATTATCTGTTTATATCACATTTTTAAATGTTTTCATTAATTATGTTCATTTTTACAGGTGATTTGTAAAAATAGTAAAAGACATAGACACTTGCGGTTTGCGGCATTTGAAAGAGCGTTTTTTCCTATAAGAATCACTCAAAAAATAATAAATAATTTTTTTCGACGCAGAGGTCACTTTTCGTGGAGCAGATCACATATATTTTATTGCAGTAGTCGTGTAGTCGGTAGTCTGCTGTCATGAATGTGTTTAGTGCATTAGTCAAAATTATGGTTGGTCAAATTTGAGGTTAGAAAATAAATTGGCTGCCAAATGCTGAAATGTCAAGAACTGAGCTGTCATTTTTTTTTATATTTATTTAGTGAAGAGTTTGGAAATTTTAACCATAGAACGTTTTACCTTTAAACAAAGAAATATAATTGTGAAAACTTACTATGAACAAAATAAACGCATTTTTCAAACAAAATTATGCCACCCATTTGCAGTTGGGCGGTTGTGGAAACAAACAAAATTGCCGCATATGGGGCTCATCAAATCCACAAAAACCATTACATGCAAAGAAAGTGACAGTATGGTGCGGTTTGTTGTCAGAACATACTTTTTCGAAAATGGGCAAAGAAACGCTCTCACCGTGAATTGTCTGCGCCGCCAAATCACGATAACCGATTTTTTGTGGCCACAATTGGCTAATGTTGACATCACTGGCTTTGGTTTCAGCAACATGTTGCCACAAGCCACACAGCCGGCCAAAAAATTCAGCTATTGCATGAGAAATTTCCCGGTCGCGTAACTTCTCGATTTGGCGATGTCAATTGGCAGCCTGGTTCTTGTGATTTAACGTCGCTTGATTATATTCTCTGGAGCCAGTTCAAAGACCAGATTTACCTGAACAAACCATAAACAACTGACGCTTTGAAAGATGAAATTCAGTGCAGTATTGACGAGATAAGTGAAATGTTGTTGCAAAGTGTAGTGCAAAGTTTTGTGGATAGAGTGGACATCTGGCGAAGTGTTATAGGTGGACATTTCCCCGACATCATGTTTCATTATTATATCCCATGTTTTTGCTTAACATTGGAGTCAATAAAACTGATTTTGTTAAAAAAAAATTTGCTTTTAAGCCAATTTACTTCCTAACCTCAAATTTAACCACCCTTTACATATGATGACATCATAAAATCCGAAAAGCAGCTAAAGTTGCCCAAACCCAAATGATGTTTTTTTTTAGCTGCCATAAGAATTTCTAAATCGAAAACAATTTTCATTATATATCCTACACTGGTAATAAATCCATATTAGCAGGCATTCATTATAAAAACTAAAATACCCTTGTGTAGGGTGTTAAACAATAAATAGCTGAAAGAAAGCAACAGTGTTAATCGTATTGTTATCAAAACCACACACTCTCCTGAATGGCGCCCTCTGGTTTTCTGCTCAATTTACGTTAAAATTTATAACTGGGAAAAAAAAAATAAACAAACTCCCCTTCTAGAATATGACACCTAAAGACATGTCACAAACAAACACACATGCTCCATATGACCACATACATTTTTACTCGTACACATCAAGACTTCCAAGTTGAAGTTCACCGGAATACGAACGTGTATATCAGCTTTCATGTTAAGTAGGTCTTCTTTAATTTTGCTTTCTTTCTGGCAAAAAGGCCGCACAGCCCGAGAACAGTAAAAGAAATATTCACCTTTAATGTTAAATGGAATGACATTTTTTCATCACTTGTTTCGCAGCCTTTTGTCTGGCAATGTGTCACCTTAACATGTTATTGTTATTGCTTTTCAACAAAATAAAAAAACAAAAAAAATTATATAAAATAAAAGCTTTTGTGTTTTGTGGTGTGTGGCGCCACCTTGGGTATCCTTGTCCTTTTATTTTTTTCTTAATAGATTTTTATACAATTTATTTATTTTTTTCTTTTCGGAAACCCGAGCCATGTGTCACTTGTTGTTTTGTCTTCCATTGCCTGACTGTTGCATCGATTTTGATTGTAAATCAATATCATTTCATTGTGGTTTCATGTGTGTCATTTGCCGTAATTTTTATTGTTGAAGCTATTGAATAGTTTGAATACGACAATAACTGCCGTTTTTCTAATATAAAAAAAAATCATTCGAGGAATTTATAATTATAAAACAGTGAAGGAATTCACAATATGCATACGGCTTATCTTCAAGTACAGGGTGGCCAAGGTTCACTGAAGGGTTTAAATTACAAGTAAATTTTTTGTTATAATTTTATTATTTCTGTCTGTTCAGTGTTTTGTTTTAAGCAGCAGTTTGCAATTGACCAACGTGCGCAAAGTGGTTGAGTTTTATTTCTTAAATCAACTGTCCATTATTTTGACTCAGCGTGCATATCGTCGTTATTTAATTGTGCGGGCTGGACCCTAAGAGCAAACAATAAACCGCCTAGTTGTAAAATTTCGGCAGCAAGATCCAGTACGGGAGATAAAAAACAATACAGGTGAGGAGAGATATAGGAGAGTATTTGGGAAGACACAGGAGAGTATTCGGGAGGATGGAGAAACATCTGCAGTCAAAATCGACAAGCCTCGAAATGACTATTAATCCGTTGTGCTAATTTGATGATTTGAATTATTCTAATATTCCACTCTTAATAAAAATTACTTGAATATAATAAAAATCCATAAAAAAAATGGAAGACTGCAAATATGAACTTGAGTGTCATGAAGGAATTGTTATATCAATAATAAAATCAATAAATTCGACAAATAGAATTTACATTCATGTAAAAATATATAATCGTTTGAAAATCAACTTTACGAACTGATGCCAACCGCTTGTACAAATGAAGTCACAATTACAAATATATTGTTTTTGATTTTTCCCTTATCCGATCTTAAATATTCAACGGTTTATTTGAAATGTAGCATTTGATCCAGAGAATAGTAAAATGCAGAAGTGAAATATTCCTTGAGGATTCATAATTCCAAGTCAATTAAATAGCTTTTAAATATTACAAGGTGAGCCAAAAGAAATCACCCTATTGGAATATGCTCTTATTTTTGCAAATGGCGGCCAATGTCAAATTTGTGAATTAGGAAGTTGTAGTATACAAGTGAACAAGCCATGGTGCGAGGGAAGCGTCCCCATCGTCAATCTCGAGGACGAAGTGATCGATTTTTCGACCAAAATCATAATGAGCGCACCAGTGCGCTGTTCACACTGCACTGTGGGGTGAAAGCCCTCACAAGTGGCGATTAATTCAAAAAATTAAATTTAACTTTCACAACCGTATTTGGTACCATATGAAAGTAGATAAAATTCTACATCGCAAACTGCAAAAACAAAAGTTCTTGGCAGTTTACTTTATTTGCAGTGTGTGTTCAAAATTCAATCATTTTTATTATTTTTGCGCGCATTGATTAAAAGGGAAAATTTTGATATTTCAAGTGATTATAGTTTTCGTTAAGACTTCCATAAATAAAAATTTTATAATGGAAACGTCAACTTCAGGAGGCAAATTACCGCATTCGATATCGATCGAAATTTGTATATAAATTGTATTGAAATTTCGATCGATATCGAATGCCGTAATTTGACCCCAGGTATATGAACATTTAAAAAATTATTTTTTGTTTATATAAATGTTTTAGAAATAATAAAAAAAAAAAATTAAATGTCTCCAAAAATGTGGTATTTTTGATATAACTTTGCGTATGAGTGCAGGAAAAAATGCTTTAGTGCTCTTAAAATATAAGATTTTAGCTAATAAATCCCAGAATACCTATTTGCGCATTTGTGCGATTTTTAAGTTATGAAGGTTTTTGTGATAGAATTCCGGTTGCTAAAAATCAATGTGAAAAAAACCAAACAAAAACACAAGTTGTTTTGATTACCTTTTTTATTATTTTTTCTAAAGGTACAGAAAGTATGCTCTAACTTACAATTTAATTTACTAATTTATCGTTTTTCATTCCAAAGTTACAGCAAAAATAGTCAAATAAGACCATTTTCTCCAAAATACAAAAAGGCCCATATAAGGTTAACAATTTTTTTTCAACAATTTTATTTTTAAACGCTTGTTTTTTTATGTTTTTATTAATACTCATCAATAATAAATAAAAAAATTACGAGTTTTATGAATTAATCGCCACTTTCTCTACCATTCACCCCACTGTGCGCTGCAGGAATCATCTGGCCACTTTTTTTTCGAGTACGCCGCTGTTCAAACGAGAACGGTGTCATGTTAACCGAGTTTTTTCTGTCGCAATTGAACGAATTAGGTCTGGAGGACATGTGTTTCCAACAGGCGCGAGCCACAATCGATATTCTGAAGGCGGCGTTCCCGGATCGCCTCATCTCTCGTTTTGGCGATTTACACTGGCACGCCCGATTTAACCGTTCCAGAGTTTTTTGTGGAGTTTTTGAAGTCCCGTGCTCACGTGAACAACCCCCAGAGACCCTGGAAGCCCTCAAGGACAACATTCGATACGAGTGCGAAAATCTGTCGCCCGAAGTTTTCGCCAAAGTGATGAAAAATGCCATAAAACGAGCCCGTACAGCAATCAATTGTGACGGCTGATATCATAAATAAACAAAATCAAGAAACAGAATCGAAGATTTTCATTTAGAAAAAAAAAATGACGGATGACTTATTTTGGCCGAGGTGGGCCAAGGTGGTGGTATACGAGGTGGTATATAGAAAAACACAAAATAAGTCATGTGTGTTACAAAAAGTCGTAAAACTGAAGCGTCATATACATTGAGAAATCTGAACAAAATTTCTATTTGATTCTATTAACAGCAACAATTACCACTTCTACCCAATTTTCTTTCTCTAAATCAAGTAAAACTATTTTTTTTCGCATATTAATTAATTTCTTAACTCTGAAAACTGCTTTTAAACCGCTTTTAACATAAAGTCCAATACTATTAAACTAAATGTAACGCCAAGCATTTGAATAACATGAATAAAATTTATTCAAAGAGTTTTAGATTAAAAAAAAATAAATAAAAAATTATAGTTAAGATTTTGTGATAAGCCAGCCAAGCCAGCATTCATTCAAAAACAGCTTGCATGTAATAATAAAATATATTTTCTACAAAAAGAGGAGCAACAAAATGGAAAAACAGGCAAAAGTGTACATTAACTTTATTATAATTTTCGCACAATAAATCAATGTGTTAAGCACGCCATGTCAACATCTCCAGTTGAATTCTGAAGCCAACATCGAATGGGAACCTGGATGGCGTCTCCAGCCATGAGCGCAATAAATTAAATTGCTTCCAGAGATGTTCAAGTACACGCTCGCACTTGTTGGGATTACACTCATTGAGAGGCACAACTTTTCTGGCGTTTTAGAAAATGTTGCATGTAAATGCCATATTTTAGTGGAAAGCCATGCTGTGGGACACATTTTGTAAAGAGGCGGCTAAAAGTGTTCGTATGCTTTTTGGTCACCAAAATTTTAAAAAAGCCAAGATTTATTTCGTTAAACACCTAAACGAGCAAAAAACCCCTAGGGAAATATTCAAGTGTCTGGAAAAATTGTCTCCACATCATCAGTTTGGTTCAGACGAAGAATTTTCCTTCATTCAAGTAAAAAGAAATTTATTCTTGGCTTCATAATTAATTTATTAAATGTTAGAATGTCATTGAGCCTGATGTTGATTTCTTTTCTAAAATAGAATGCTACATATTTTGCACTTTTTAATAAAAAAAAAATGGCAGTATTAAACAACTGTCTATTTTCTCATCTTTGCTAATCTGTCCCCTCAATACTATCCCCTCGTTTTCAGTTCCGGCGCAATGCATTGCATATATAGGAGTCATCTCCTGAGTGCTGGTTTAAGTTAAAAAAAAAATTATGGCATTTGGAAATAGTGAATTTATTGGAAATGAATCTACCATCTCTTATGAAAAATTATTTAAAAATGCGCCCAGTTGTAATTTCTTAGGAAAACAGTGAGAAAATGTTAAATTTTTTTCAGAAAAGAAATCACTATTAATCATTTTGTTGGTTTTTTTTTAATTTCTTTTTGGGAAATAAATTTTATTTACAAAAAAAACTTTCTTAGCAATTGTTAATCAAAAGCTGTTCATCTCTAACGTTTTGTAAATGTTTCTTCTAATGCATTAACTTTTGCATTTTTAACAAATTTCTATGGACATAAAATAGTGGGTAATTTTTTAAGAGCTTTCGGATTTAATTCAAAGAAAAAAACACACATACACACAAAAAAATTAGAGAAATGCATGAACTCTTTATTTTCCAGATGGAAGAAACCCATAAAAGGACAGGGTTTCGCGATGATTAAAAAGATAAGAACCGATTCCCTGAGAGCACTCAAGGACATACCAAAAATTTGCATATTGCACTGTAACACGACTTTTAAAGTATTTTTATACCCTCAAAAGAAAAAACAATATTTGGAGGATATACTCACTTTGTCACTTCATGTGCGGGTTAGGTTAGGTTGAAGAGAGGGACATATCCCTCTCCGTCCAGGATTACACTTAGGCCTCATAGGCCTGTTGTGCGCTCTATAATAAGGAATTCCCATTCTACCGTAGGGACCCTTCATCGATACCATGGAAACCTTTGAATTTCATTACGTTAAGAACCTAGTTTCTTCAATCTATCTCCTTAAGTTCCTTCAATTAGAAACCCTAAGAAATTCCATCTCCTGTATAATCAATCTCCTGATTAAATGGTTGTTTCCTGACTTGACTAAAAGCTGGACAGTAGCACAAGTAGTGCTCCAGTGTTTCGTCCTCTTCCTGACAGGCCCTGCATGTTATATCGTCAACGATACCCATCCTTGCCAGGTGATTCCTTAAGTCTGTATGTCCTGTTATTATATAAACCAACCTCCTTGGCCTACTCAACGTTAGGATCTCCTTCGTCCTGTTACAATCTGGGTCACCCCAGCTACGGTAGAGTGCTGCCAATCTCTTGTATGCAATTCTATAGCCCATCGCTTTAGTTCGTTCTTAAAAACCTGAAATGGCTTCGGACTGGCTAGTGTGATGTTCCCCATTAATGCTCCCATCTTTGCTAGCCTATCTGCCTCAACATTTCCAGGTGTTCCTTGATGTCCTGGAATCCATATTATATCTATGCCTCCACCACAGTGCGTGTATGAGTTAATCTCATCCTTGCGTTGTAGTACACACCGAGATTGAACCACATGATTTCCTAGGGCCTCGATGACTTCCCTACTATCCGTGAATATACGAACTGGTAGTCTGTTATCGATTTCCTTTAACCATCTTATGCCTTTTGCATTAGCCACGATCTCACTCTGAAATGTTGTGTTATGATCCGGCAGGCGGAGGTATTTGCGAAAGTTACGACCCACATGTCACAGGATCTTCCAGCCTACCGGTCACCAATTTTCGAGCCGTCCGTGTATAGGTCAGTTATGGGATTCATTGTACTTGCACATGTGTCACCTAGCGAAATATCCCTCTAAGAACCCATAAAGTATATATATTCTATATCAGTGATGGAATCTAAGACGATCTAGCCATGACCGTCCGTCCGTCCGTCCGTCTGTGGAAAACAAGATACAGTCCAAACGAAAATAGCCAGACACTTGAAATTTGGTATAGATAAATTCTCAAGGATAGCACAGATCAAGTTTGTAATTGGGCCAACTCGGACCAGGGGTAAAAAGGTTCCCCCAAGAAGAACCAAACCAACCTCTAAAAAGCCACAACATTTTTAAAGTTTTTTTTTTTTTTTTAAATTTTTTTATATCAAAAGAGGTCCAAGGCATTGAACTTAGAGACCGGAAATCGGAAAAATATAATTATGAACCCCGCCCTTTTTAGTGGGCGTTGAAACAACATATTGCATGGAAAAATAGTGTAAATATTTAACAAATTGTATTCCTTAAGCCTGCATTTTTTAAAAATTACATTTCCACGATGAAAATAATATCTTCTCCTGATCTATATGAATACCCTAAATGAATCTATAAAAAATTAATTTATTTTCTACAGTTAATTAACCCACAAAATTTCCTTTTTTTGACGACAAAGGTGAGATGTCTACCCTCACGACCTTGTCAAAATAGAGTTTTGAAATTGGACACAGAAATATATTAAGGGAACTCAAAATTAACTATTTTTAATTTATTAATCAAACATTTGAATGTTTTTTTTTTTCAATTTAAAAAAAAATAAATTCTTCAATTTGGTCCATAATTTTTTTATATCGAATTTATATAGAAAGCAAAAACAAATTCGAAATGGCCTTTTTCAGATTTGAAAACGCACAGAAATTTGTGTGGCTTTGGCTTGTGAAATTTTTTAGCAGTTTTACTGAAAACTAAAGCAAAGAGTTAGCAGAAAAGTCAGGAATAAAATTCTTTAAATTTAAATAGTTTTTTGTATACCCATGAATTTCCCTAACGCCAAGTGATTTACACAATTAAACTCTACATTTTTGTGTCATTTGGAGGAGTGTTCCTTTACAAAATAGCACATTAATACTGTCACGCATCTGCTTCAGGGAATAATAAATTAATTTATGTATCTTTAAAACCGCTGAAATATAAGAAAAAAAAGTGAAATTAAGGCTTAAATCATTTCCACTTATTTCCTTTTTTGTTGACATCAAATGATCAGCAACATTGTTGCTGTGCCGTTTTCCATGGCAATAAATATTTATTTTATTAAACGTGTAAAATGTATTTATGTTCTCGTATGTAATTATTTTTACCTTTCATTCTTTCTATTCACTATAAACATTTATTTTTCTCCTTTCTTTAATTCTTGCTGAGGGTGTAATAAATCTTTGCTTTAATTGTTATTTTCTGCCAACTATTGTTATGGTTAAAATTAAAGTTGTAAATCACATAAAGTTGTATTTATAAAATGGTAAATTCTAAACGAAAATTTATTAAACCATGAAATTAAGAAGAATTTAGAAACTTATTTGCAGAGTATGTATTTTTAAAAAGACGACTGGGTTTTAAAGTTTAAATTTAAAGAAACCTCTCATTCATCAATATGTTTTTATTTTTTATTGTATTTTTAGAGTAGGACCAGTACCCAGGGCATGATTGTTACATATGCAGTGCACTGCTTCGGAACTAGAATGGAGGGATGGATAGTATTGAGAATGCCGATCAAGAAAGACGAGAAGATAGAGATTTTTTTGTAACAATTTTAAGCTTTTACTTCGCCGTCTAATTTATGCTACAGCACCGGCGAAGGAGGCTGCTGTTACTCTATTGTATAGCACAGGGTATTACCAATTGTTGCTAGTGTCCAGCGCTATGCCTTCATCACTGAAACAGGCCGACATCACCATGCCCTAATGCATGAACTCGCCACCATATTCATGACTGAGTGCGGAGTCGAGCTCTTAACTTCGTGATATCCTGTTGACTATTTCAATAGAACTCTCTGCATGAATGACTGCGTGATCAAACAAAATTGTCGAAATTGTTACGATACCGATCCATAAGAGGATCGTGTGTGGATTTTGGGTGTTAGTGGGACAATGGGAATCTCCATGAGATGCAGGAACATCCCGAAAATGTTATTTTATTTTATGTATGAATTTTTATTAGTCGAACTTTCTTATGTAAATTGTTTATTTTTTCAACGGGCTTAAGTTCGAATCTGCTTGACTGCAAATGATTTTTCTTTATTTTATTTTATTCTTTCTTAGGATGTCAGACTGTTGGCGTCGTCAGTCCATATATCTTTGATATATATTGGTCAAGGCATGAGTGTCGACGACGAGCATTGAATTCGAGGAATACTAACTTCTTTTGACCTAAATTATACGGCATTCGATTTGGGGGCTTAGTCATCTAACAGAGAGGTGATGTGAACTCATGACCAAGATCCTGGAAGTTCGCCCCGTTAGATTGTGGGATTTTCTTAAAATGTTTCCAAATAAGTCACAAACTGCAGCGGTCCTTAAAGCCATCTCAGCCAGATCAGCCTGATTTATGTATTTTTTTTTTATCTTGGACCAGCACTCAGGGGATGACCCCTATATATGCAATGCATTGCGCCGGAACTGAAAACGAGGGGATAGTATTGAGGGGACAGATTAGGAAAGATGAGAAGATAGACAATTGTTTTTGTAACTATTTCAACCTTTTACTTCGCCGGCTAATTTTTGCTACAGGGCCGACGAAGGTAGGTACTGTTACTCTGCTTTTTTAGTACATGATAGTGTCAGTCGCTGCCAATTATGTTCAGTGATCACTGACTATGCCTTCATCATTGAAACAGACTGGCAACAACTAACACAACCACGCACTAGTGCTGATCAGAAGAATTCAACACAATATTTCATGACACAGCGCGGGCTCGAACTCACGACCCTCCACTTCATAGTCTTTTGTTCTACTACTTCAGCCAACAGCACACACATGAACTAGAGTCATGGAAAATTGGGCCCCTGGGATGCCCTTCAGCCAGATAAGCTATAGCGCCCATCTGTACCATGTTTTATTCCACACATAATGACATCAATAGGTCTTTTAAGCAAATAAAATATTTTAAATGATATCTCACATACACTTCGTTTTAAGTAAATTTAAAGACAGGAATCACTTAAAGAGAAACCGTTTACAAGATCTTACTGATCCAGTCAGTGGTTATATGACATGCCGCCAGTAACCAGCAAAGATCCAGCAAAGACAGACGTCTGAAAATGCAGACAACGGCTATACTCGATTTCCCCAGGACTAACGTCATACATAAGCAGCGCTATCCTTTGCCGGCACTGTATCGAAAAATTCGCCGAAAAATTGCTACAACACATTCTGCATCTTCTTATATTTCTGCAACTGTCCGCTAAACTCTATCGACTTCTTTCACAGGTCCGGTAAAATACATTGCAAAAGTAGGGGCTCATCTCCTGTGACCTTTAGGGGCAGATTTCTTTTCTCTAACGATTTGTCAATGTCACGTCAAGGCACTATCAGATATATGACATTTCTGTAGTGCTTTTCTTTAGCAATTGACTATCGCTAAAAACCTCTTGCTACATTCAAGGCCTAAGGGAATAGTCAAGTAGTCAGTTGTTAACCACAAGGACATGACATTGACAAATAGTTACAGAATAAAGAGGAATAACAGTTTCTGAAAAATTTGATTAGAAAACCATTTTTAACGCATATTGTTATTGTTATAAAAAAGAATAATTTAAATAGTGGGAGAGCTATAAATCTCCTCGACGCTTTAATTTATGAAAATTAAAAAATTCGCTTTCAATACAACTCGTTTGTTTGTGCAACAACATTAATAACTCTGCAACTGACAACTCAATTTCAGATACAATTCACTTACAATTATGATGAATGTTTCAATATCGTCCCATACCCTAAACGAAAGCTGCCCATGGCCGAGCCCATGACGGCAAGCAACGCCAAAACTCCCAGCAAAAACAGATGCAAACAATGAATGTGCATTCGATAGAATAGAGTGGAATAGAAAAAGTGTATTAACAGCAAAGTTCCTCACTGAAATAGACTTCACACAGTTGCAATTGCATCTGTAAAATAAAATCTTGATCTATGACTCTATTGTTCGCTCAAGGTTTTTGTTGTGGTCAAACACAAAAATTGACTCTTCTTTGGAAAGTTTTTAATGTTTTCGAAAACGAATCAAGTCATAAAAGGAACTGCCGCAGCAGCCGCAGTTGGCAGGGAGAGGAAAATGAAACATTAAGAATTGTTATGGGAGCAGAAAGATAAGAAAACACCAAACAAATCGAAAACAGACAGAACATATGCCCAACATACGGACACACAGAGCACCGACAATGGAAACATCATGGACGAATTGCATTTTTGCATACGAACAGTAGTAGGCAAGCAACAATACCTGCGTCACTGTAGCACAATAGAGTTTTGTTCAGATGCCGTGTGTTGTGTTGTGTTGTGTTGAACACAAATGCAGGTAGTCGATGTTCACTATGAAGTGCATGTACTCTAGTAATGGGCATGCCGGGAGTTTGTGTGCGCTAAATGGGTTTGGGGGTGGTCTGTTAACGCCTCTACCTAATGGCTGTTGCAGCTCCAAGTGCGAGTGTCGGCATTGCGTTGTTACAGTGTTTAAGTCATCTTTTGACAATGTGCGAACAAATGATTCCATCAAAATGAACAATAGCACAGCAAGTACGTGTACCTATGGAATATTTTTTTTTTTTTTTAATTTCCTTTCGCACTCACTGCAAATATTCATTTCAGATTTTCAGTTGGCACTACAACTTGCAATTTTGTGCAGTTTGTTGTTTGTTATTAATGATAGCAAATTAAGAGGCATAAAGATCTGCACAGCAACATATATGTGACGAATATGGTCTAGCTCCTATTTGGCCATTAAAGGTCCTGAAAGTTCACTTCTCTTCCAGGTAGACTTCTAATTTGGCAAAATATGTTGACGCTTGTAATCCAAAAAAGAATTATCTATGATCTTTAATAGATTTACCTCTCTAATATAGGAAATGCCCATGGGAGTCATTTTTGGGAAACATCTTTATCCTTACTTCCAAAGTATCAATATGTGGGTACTTTCTACTCATCTGGAACTGATTATTAACAATATCCAAATAATTTATTACTGCGGCACACAAAATTTAAAGTTATATGTGTTCTATGTAATTTGCGATGATATTACATTTTTATTAAAAATAAAATACTTTTAAATGAAATTTATTTGTTGGTGGTTAAGCAATGCCTATATGCATTTCATTGGTGCTTTACCAAATCGTCATTTATATATTAGTATTGTGACAACAATGTGTTAAATAATAAAAAAACTTCATAAAATACTTTTATTTAAAAAAAATTATTTGATTAAAAAAAATTAATGAATTGCTGAACATATAAATAATGAACAATTAGTTCTTCATCACACAAACATCAGATTGGAAGCACTTGCAGTTGGATTTATACCAGCTGCCAACCCGGGCCTTGCCTGGGGAGACTCCTTTTCGAACTTTAAAAAGTCTATTCGCTTGGATTGCATATTACGATTTATAAGGTCTATTCAAAAATTAGGTCAATACAAGCTTTTCACAATAAATATTTATTTAGTAGCTTTTACACGCGACTTTATCCGCGAAGTATACATGAAATTTCAGCTATTTTTATTTTTCCTGGCTCAAAATTTAAAACGTTCTCAAATACTTTAGAGCACCCTTGAACTCTCATAAAGTCATTGCTAAAAACAAATACATTGTTAAGTCAACTGTGTAAGAGTTTAAAATGTTCATAATTATCAGTTCATTAATTGCACATGTGCATACAAATTTTCGACCACCCTTAACCACTTAGAAAAGCCATGTCCAAACACAAAAATCACTCTATTTTCCTGGGATTTCAAAATACCTCTGTGCCGAATTTCATCTAAATCGGTTAAGCGGTTTGAGCATGAAAATGACATTATAAAAACAGCAAGTCATTATAAAAAGTGCAAGTCGTTATAAAAAGTGCAGGTCACTATGAAAAAAAGTGCTAGTCATTATGAAAAGTGCAAGTCATCATAAAAAGTGTAAGTCATTATAAAAAGTGCAGTCATTATGAAAAGTGTAAGTCATTATGAAAAGTGCAAGTCACTATAAAAAGTGCAAGTCATTATCTAAAGTGGAAGTCATAATAAAAAGTGCAAGTTATCCTAAAAAGTGCAAGTCATTTTAAAAATGAAAAGTGCAGGTCACTATGAAAAAAAGTGCTAGGCATTATGAAAAGTGCATGTCATCATAAAAAGTGCAAGTCATTATAAAAAGTTCAGTCATTATGAAAAGTGCAAGTCATTATCAAAAGTGCAAGTCATCATAAAAAGTGCAAGTCATTATAAAAAGTGCAGTCATTATGAAAAGTGCAAGTCATTATGAAAAGTGCAAGTCACTATAAAAAGTGCAAGTCATTATAAAAAGTGCAAGTCATTATAAAAAGTGCAAATCATTATGAAAAGTGCAAGTCACTATAAAAAGTGCAAGTCATTATCAAAAGGGCAAGTCATTATAAAAAGTGCAAGTCATTATGAAAAATGCAAGTCACTATAAAAAGTGCAAGTCATTATAAAAAGTGCAAGTCATTATAAAAAGTGCAAGTCATTATGAAAAGTGCAAGTCACTATAAAAAGTGCAAGTCATTATCAAAAGTGCAAGTCATCATAAAAAGTACAAGTTATTATAAAAAGTGAAAGTCATCATAAAAAGTGCAAGTCATTATAAAAAGTGCAATTCATCATAAAAAGTGCAAGTCATTATAAAAAGTGCAAGTCATTATCAAAAGTGCAAGTCATCATTAAAAATTGTAAGTCATTATAAAAAGTGCAAATCATTACAAAAAGTGGAAGTCATTATATAAAGTGGAAGTCATTATAAAAAATGCAAGTCATTATAAAGAGTGCAAGTCAGTATAAAAAGTGCAAGCCATCATAAAAAGTGCAAGTCATTATGAAAAGTGCAAGTCAGTATGAAAAGTTCAAGTCATTATGAAAAGTGCAACTTATTATAAAAAGCGGAAGCCTATGCGCTCGTACCAACTCTTAAAACGTTCTTAGTTATCATTTTCATAAACTCATTACCAAAAACAAATATTTACATTGTTAAGTCAACTGTATGAACGTTTAAAAAATTAATAGTTATAAATTTAATAATATCATATGTCCATAAAAATTTTCGACCAACCTTGAAAACTTCATACAATCAGCGGTTTGGGCGTGAAAAGGTAACAGACAGACATAGTTACTTTCGTATTTATTATATTTGTAAGGATTCATTAATTTTCACTTAGTGCAAAGGAGTCCCCCTCAGCTATAATTTCTTTGAGCCAGGAATTTTTTTCCTATCTTTGAAACAGTTCTAATTTGTTTTTCTGTTTCTTCAATTCCCTTATGCGTTTTCTGAGGAATTAAAATTCAGCATCAATTCCATTTCCGAACGTAGTCGGAATCTGTGACATGGCCGCCTATTTTTGGTGAAGTGTATAATGAGCAATTGGATTCAGGTATTTTTTTATAAAGAAATTACTGATCTTACCACAGGATAATTTAAAAAGTTTAAGGAAAATTGAAATAAATATTTTAATAATCCAACTGGAGTTGCGTTTCGTTGCTGAAGTCGGTGCTAGCCGAATTGCCCTATTTGTTGCATTTTTATTTGCTTAAATCTCAATTGTTTCGCAAACTCAATTCGTTCATAACCCTGAATTTATATCTGCTGACTTTTACATCTAGAGATGTGTGAGTGGGCCTGAATCTTTGTCACAAAGATGTACAAGTGGACAATGATTGTTGTTGCACAATTTTATCATCATGTATACAACTGCTGTTCGCATACATGCATAATTCTCTTCACCCATACAACTGGACTTTAATGAACAAGAACCACATTCAAGTGCATTGTTTTGTATTCATTGGATAAAGGAGTCGTAACTTGCATACCAGCACACATTTACGTGACGCTTTCTTTTTTAGCCCACATCCCCATTATTATTTGAGGGCGAACGAATGCAATCAGTGTTTCCTGTGGTATTTTGCTGCATTTCGACAATATTCTTGCATGTAAATTGAAATAAAATTTCCAACTCTCTGTGATTGTGTGACAAACAGTTTGCGTTTCGGCTGCTGCCACAGAAAGAACACTTGCAAATGGATATGGGAATTTGTATACTTTCTGAATGGCAGCAACAAAAACAACAAGAACAGCTGAATTTATTTAAAACTCATTGTGTTGTATGCTGAGTGTTGTTATTTATATTGCAACAACAACTGGAATCCTGCACGTACGGTCATGATGCTGCAGGTTTAGTTGTGCATTGCAATTGCTTTTTTGTTGGGTGGTGTGCCATTGTAGCTTACATTTAGGTGTGCATGTGTGTGTATGCAAAATTGTAGTGCAGTAGTATTTGGATTGCATACTTATGGTGTGTGTATGTGTGTGTGTGTGGCGTTGTGGTACTTTGTGTTGTATTCTCAATTTCATTTAAGCATTTTTGCATCCTTTTGTTGCAAATATTTGCAATTATTTGATGTGTATCTGAGAAATGAGAATTATGTTTTATGCAACGGTTATTTACAATATCCAATAAATTTATTTTATGCTAAAAACTCGGCTTTTATGTGTGTGTGTGTGTGTGTTTGGACTCAAAAGAAGATGAAATAAACAGATATAAATTGACAATGTCCATGTGGTCATTATATTCTTAATTCAAACCAGCAACATAATAAATTTAACATGAAGCATCTTGCAATTATTACTGTGCATATGCGTTCTTTTTTCTTGTGCAAAAATACAAAAAATTTATTTATTTTCCAGTGATAAAATTGTGGTTGCAATATCGAAAATGTTAATTTTACAAACATGAATGAATCGTATAGATTTTTATCTTTTACTAGATTTAAGTAAAAGTCTGTGCTTTGGAAATATGGGATGAAATTATAAAATGAAGTTCTTAAATATGACTCTAGGCGTACGGTTCTAGTTGTTTTATATTATCGAAGTCGTTACCAGCAGGTTTTGTTAAATCTGATCAGAGCATTTGAAAATACTTAGAAAGCTGTTGGAAAATAATTATTATAGTTATACACCCCGTTTTAGACAGAAGACACTGGCAACAATTGACAGAGTCATTCACTAAATCACCCTTCGTCAATGTTAAGGAAAGTTAGGAGACTAAAATAAAAATAACAATAATTATAATAATAAAAATGGCTGTAGTAAATTCGATCTTCTCAGCTTTTACACTTTATCCTGTCAATACAATATCTTCGTTTCTATAGTTCCGTCACAAAGTGGAACACAAGTTGTGAATACTTAGGTTAGGTTAGGTTGAAAAGAGGGGCATAAGCAAAAGCTGTCCCAATACGTTCAGGATTACACTTAAGCCTCACAGGCCTGTTGTGCGCTCTAATATAAGGAGTTCCCATTCTAACATAGGGAGCCTTCACTAAAAACCATAGAAACCTATAAATTTGATTACGTTAAGAGCCTAGTCTCTTCAATATATCATCTTAAGACTCTCCAATTAGAACCCCTAAGAAATTCCATCTCCTGTATAATCCATCTCCTGATTAAATGTTTGTCTCCTGACTTGAATAAAAGCTGGACAGTAGCACAAGTAGTGCTCCAGTGTTTCGTCCTCTTCCTGACAGGCCCTGCATGTTATATCGTCCATGATACCCATGCGTGCCAGGTGATTCTCTAACTCTGTATGTCCTGTTATCAAATAAACCAATCTCCGTAGGGATGGGCTACTCAACGTTAGGATCTCCTTCGTCCTGTTACCATCTGGGTCCCCCCATAGAATTCTTGTCACTCCACCTACGGTAGAGTAGTGCTCATCTCTTGTATGCAATTCTATAGCCCATTGCTTCAATTCGTTTTTAAAAACTTAAAATGGCTTAGGATTTTCTAGTGTAGTGTTTGTCGTTAATGATCCCATCTTTGCGAGCCATCTGCCTCCATATATCCAGCTGTTCCTTGATGTCCTGGAATCCATATTAGCTCGATGCTTCTACAATGCGTGTATGAGTTTCTTTCATCCTTACTAAAAAAATTACTTAAATTTAAAAATAAATGCTTTAGGCAAATAAGTGTTTTATTTTTCAACAAAATCCTGTTTCACATCAATACATTTAGTCTAACCATTTTCCAATTTTTTCCCCCTTTCCAAATAATACGTTTTTTCAAGGACCTCAAAATAAGGCGTTTGTTTCTTCATTCGTCCTAAATCTTATAGCACCCAGCCGTTAGTTTAGGTTTAAAAAATGAAAATAGTCACAGAGGTCTAGATCGGGAACGTACACTGAATGCGTAGCTCAATTTGTGGACTGAGTAAAGACGTGTGCACTAGTGTATAGCCTTAATGGAAGAGCACTTATTTTCCTCCAAAGTAGATTTTGGTTTAAGCCAATATCGAATCTATCTAAAAACTCTGAATAATATTATCTAGTGATATTTGTACTCTTCTCTGGGTAATCTATCGTTAATTATAGCAGCTGAATTCCACAAAAACTGTGATCATGACCTTGTTAGATGGCAAATACAACTTGGCCTTCTTTGCTACACCTTCACCCAGTGTAACCAATAGTTTTGTTGGTTTCTTGATTTCTGTACTATTGTGATATTTCGTCTACGGCTATACAAGTGCGTAAAAACTCATCTGGGGGCAAATTACGGCACTCGATATCGAGCGAAATTTGTATTTAAATTGTATGGAATTTTCGTTCGATATCGAATGCCGTAATTTGGCCCCTGGATTGTGGCATAACACTCCTTTGAAGTCGTCACACTGTTGCGTTTGTGGTAGAGAGTGATAATTTCTCGCACGCCAATAGCTTTTCTTGTCATGAAAGAAATATTCATGTAAAATGCGAAGTACTTGCTCGGCTGAAATTACTGCAGTCCCATCCATCTCTCAGAACTTAATTGTTTGATTATCCAAAAATTTTTCCATAACTTTTATTTACGATGACTTCTTTTGAGCGACAATATGGTCCTTCCTACAACATGTGCCGTGACTAGAGATCGTCGTTGGGGTGGAGGTCCCGGTAAAGTATATAAATAAATATTTAAAAAAATTTTACATATTCAAATGGGTTTGGATTTCATGTCGAATGGTATCGTCCCAAATTCGATAATTTTGTTTGTTCAGCTACTCGTTCATTCAAGAATGGGCCGATTTATCAATTAAAATTAGCGCCCGAAAAGTACACCCATTTTGATAATCAATATATTTTGTGTAATTTTTTTTTTACAACTTTATGCTAGAGTTAATATCGACGCCGTTGACGGCGGTTGAAATAGATTGAACTTTTACGGCGTTGCAACGCGTTGAGATTAACTGCTCTCATACAATTTCATACGATTCAACTTTTTTTTTGATATTTGACGCCGTCGACGACGTCGACATTAACTCTAGCATTAGGAACCTATTTTTAAAATGACCTTGTGCCTATTTGACAAAAAATTCAATACACAATCAGTGTTTTCTTTTATCGTTTCATTTTTCGGGCATACAAACGAAATATAAAAGAAACGTTTGTTTAAAAACAGTGGTTACGCTTATTCTGTCATAAATTTTATAGATGTGGACGTGATGCTTAAGTGCTTAATTTGACAAATTTGGCTTCAGCAAAATGACCGTTATTAATTGTATAGTGCGTAAAATTACGGAATAGGTTATATGTCTAGGCCAAAAGTAATCGTGACCAATATTGAGGATCAATGTAAAATAGAAAAGATGCTCAGCATGGAAGGCTTGCTTTTGCTTGCAAAATTGTTATACAAATAATTTTAGTTATCGGACAACTTAAGATCTGCATTTATAGAAATTTTATCGCCATTTTTTTGTAAATTCCTAGGGTCATATTAGGCATTTCAAATATATTGAAATTTCATACAATCTGTATACAAACTTCGTTCACTGTCGCTGGCATAATTTGTCTCTTAATGATATTAAAATTTGTATAAATAATCCGGAAATTTTATCATGTTGTAAATGCACGGTAATTGAAACCCAATCCTATTCTGTCTTCCTGGATGACATGATTCAAAATTTAGTCTTCCTGGATGGCATTATTTGTCCTCGGAAAGAACATAATAGCCCTATTCACAATCTTGTGCAAATGGTCGTGCATCATTGCATTTGCAAAATAGTAGAGTACACCAACAAAATACATTGAAAATGCTCTCAAATACTCTCTCAATTTGCAAATGCTATAATGCCAGACCATTTGCACAGGACTGTGAATTGGGCTAATAATTAAACCAGCTGTTTATTTAATTATTATATTTATTTGAAGTCTTTCATTAGATTCTCTTTCTTCACTGGCAACTTTTCGTATTTAAAATTGAGTAACACCCAATTCACACGATGAATTTTATGACGTCATTTTTGAAAATGTAGGAAAATGACTTGATTTCTGATTTCATGGTTTATTTTCATATTACTCTTTACATTAATACCTATTCTCTTTTTACGTTTTGTTCTGTTTCTAGTTTACATGTGAAACAATAACAAAAAATAAAAATAGACCTGAAACCTAAATTCATCGTATGAACGCATAGAGTTTTTGGAAGCAATTTCAAAAGGGAGTTGATAAAATTAGACGTCTTAAAATACATCGTGTGAATTGGGTGTAACTATTTCTTTTCATTGTGATACTTCGAGGTAAGAACTTCGAATAATGAAATTATGGATCAAGCAGGCAAGGTTTAAGGCCAAAGACTTGTGTGTCGCTTGCAGCTTTTTTCTTTTTTGCTCAATAGTTTTTTATCAAATGCCCATATTTGTATGTAAAATAATGAATAAAAATTTCTAAATTTCTCTGCCATATCATATTGCAAAAGCACAGGCCGGCACTCTCAACACATGTCATTGATCTATTTGAAGTGAGTGGTACAGGTTTGACTAGCGTCCATTTATTTTCCGTTGCCTATAGACAACATCAATGGCCATTTTTCAAAAGGAGGAGTCTCGGATAATTAAGTTTATAAAATTTATGAGTTACTGTCAACATACATTTTCTCGTTTTCAAACTTGTATGTATTTCTTTCCGAGTTTGTCAGCCGGAGTAGCAACAACAAATTGCGATGGCAAATTATTGAATTGTGGTACTGGTTGGTGCCGAGTCGTTTATTGTATTCATATTAATGAATGATTTGCAGAGCATTTTATGAAAAATAACATTTTAAGCCATATAAAATTAAAAAAAAAAGAAGAAATATATAAAAAAATTAAGTAAAACAAAATTTCAAAACAGCGACTACAGGAGCTTCAGGAGCAGACTGGGCAACATGTAGTAGACATGTACTAATTTGCATAATACCGCGAATATAAAACAACAACAAAATACACAAAAATTTTATTCAAAAGTCAGAATAAATTTTATCAAAAATAACAGTCGCCTGGTTTTCCGTCCGACAGCAGAGAAAGCACAAAAAAGAATTTCATATAAAAGCCATTATTTGAAATAAACAAATTGGTAATAAATGTAAAATATTGTTAACATGGTTGAAATAATAAAAAATTGTGGAAAAGCAATAACAAAAACTGACTCGTACAGAAAACTACTTAAAATTCATTGCAACCAGTTGAGGCTTAAATGTTTGTAATAAAAAAAAACTCGTGCAACCAAATCTTCCACTCAAATACGAGTTGAATATGAATTTATTATTTTACAATAAAATGGCTGAATTCGTTCGCAAAGAAAAGAAACGTAAAAAATTAAATGTAATTTGCATAATTGTTCTCATCAAATGACATGAAGAGAAAAACAGAACAACAGCAACAAAAATTATATAATAAAGGAAAAATTTAAAAACAAAATGGGGCAGCTTATGAGGTTGTCATGCCGTTGGTAACATTAAAAATGGACATAAACAAGGGAGCTTCGGCTGATGTAGTTAAAGCGAGACTAAGATGACGAAAATCCCGAGTTCGACGCCCCACTCGAATTTTGCTGATCAGCATTAGTGCATGGTTTTGCTAGTTGTCGACCTATTTCAGTGACGAAGGCATAGCACTGGTCACTAAAGAAGTGCTGGAGGCGATTAACATTGTCATGTACTAAAAAGCAGAGTCACAGCACCCTTCTTCGTTGCCCTTATAACAAAAATAAGCCGGCGAAGTGAGATTAAAATAGCTCTATCTTTGTTTATAGCCGCCTTTCCAATTCCTTCGCAATGCACTTCATATGTATTAATATGACGAACAGAAAAACACATTGAGTGCTGATGATGAAAGAGTAGCGGCTTTCGAAAACAGCTGTTCTGCTCTGCTATGTGAGTTGAATATTTAAAAGCTGGCGTTGACCTTCATTTGTGCCTTGGAATAACTTATCAAGTCTTTCCGAATTTAAAATAAATTTTCCTTTTAAAAGTTTAAAAGACAAAATTTTCCAACCAAAATTTGTTTTATAACTCTCTTATCAATCGGTTTTATTTTTGTTATAAATTATGCTGCTTATAATAGTTCATATAATATTTTTTAAATAAATATGATGTCTAGTGCATGGCTTATAACAATCGTTCTTGCCGGTTTTTAAAAATATCTAATTTTTAATTTTAACAGACACTTTATCGATTTGTATGTTCTTCGCTTGACGCCTTCTATAGTAAATTCATGGACGTGTTTTTTTAATGTGTCAGAAATATTTAATTTTAACGTGAAAAATATGACAACAACTTTAATCGATTTATGTCTGTTTCATTCACTGAATCTATGCAACGAATGAATTGTTTGTGGCAGTTTAAATTTCATCAGTTCGTTACTAACAAAAAGGGATGTTTTTTAATTTGGTAGCATTTTTTATATAAAATTTGTATTTTATTGGAACATATAAGGTGGTTTAAATGTTCTACACTTTTCGGAAATAGATTTCAGTATTCGACAGGACACCTTTTAATGCCTAATATTTTCCATCATGACGATCTTATTATTCATACAAATTTCAACCGCTACTTGCATTTTATTAGCATTTTTGTTTTCTGTTGGAACACGCGTTCCGAACACTTGTTGACACTTCTTGCTATTTAGTGCGTTTAATTTATTTGTGAGATTTATAGCAGTTAGAAGTGTTCTTTACTTGATCGGCGATTTTCTGCTATTCCAAAAAAAATTGTTCAAAAAGTTTTGCATAAATTTTTTTATGATCAATAGAATGGAAAACGCCAAAGCACTTGAAATGTTGTCAGTTGCTTACGATGATTTTACCACGAGTCAGAAAAATTTTTGTGTGACACAATGAAATTCCAGAAAATGTGAATACTCGTCCTAGATGGCCCAGCACATTAATAAACCATGGCCCAACAACGATACAAAAAACAATCACCCCTATTGTGAATAACAAGGGGAATTTTTTTTGTTCACGTGAAATTTTTATTCCACTCGAAGGGAAAAATTGTATCATGAATCTCGCGTGAGAAATTATTCCCGCTATCAGTTCTCAGTGAATGTAAAAAAGAGAAAACGTTGCAAGCAACATGAAAAATCAAAGTAAAGGCCAAGGCAGACTTACAAGGTACTCTTACTAGTACCACAATGAAACAACACAAAAAACCACACGTATTTTATTGGTAGAAAATGAAGAGCTAATGTCAAAATCAAGGAAGAAGGAACATCATTAACAAGGAAGATTTAAGAAAAAAAAAACATTTTATGTTGCTTGTATATAAACTTTTGACAGTAGCTCAACAAATTTCAATATACAGCTGAGGTACTGAGAGTACCTGGTAAATCTGCCTTGGTAAAGGCTTCATTAGTTTTTACTTTCTGTTGCTGTTCTGTGCTGTGAAGTTCTGTAGAAAATATTTTGTAATTACTTGTTCTGTTAATGAAATCAGCTGTTTTTAAAAGCAAACAAATAAATTGAAATTGTGAAAATAAATAATTTTGTGAAAAATTGTAAAATAAATAAATTAATAGTTCAAAAATGAATATATTGTGTGTACAAACATAAAAAATCTTTAATTAAAACAAAAACAACTTTCAATAAAAAATGTGTAATATTTGATACCACAAAAAAAACTAAAAAATACGCACTGTTAGCTGTCACTTAACGTTGAATTCTATTTTCTACAGATATGTCCGCAACAGAACAGAACGAAAGCGAAACAACAAACCGCTCATACAGATTTTCAAATGAACAGAAACAAAACAGCTGATTCAGAACAGAACATCACGTACAAACTAATTCTGCCTTAATTTGTGTTGAAATATTTATATTTACATAACAATTTGAAAAAAATTTTAAAAAAGTATGACTAAATATTTTAAAATTTGGAAACATTTTGAAAATCGAACAAAACAATTTAAAAATATTATTAATCTTTAGAATTTGGAGCAACAACCTTTACAATGACGCAGGCAATTGATTTGTTCCAAAATATATCAGTTTGTGTCTTATTAAGGGATCTTGGCCCTCAAATAAAATCTGTAAACTCTAATATTCGAATTATAATAGATAAGACTAACATTTTCAACTCTATTCCCCGCCAAAAACTACGTGAATAAATTAAAGGGAAAAGTGAAAACACTCGCGGAAAAAAATCATTCTTGATAAGGGGAATTTCATTTTAGCATGAAATCATTCACGGGGAATTTTTTCATGATTGCAATTTTAGGGAAAAGGGAAAAATTTCGAGGGAAAAATTATTCATGATACGGGTGAATGGGAATTTTGTTTGTGTAAAAAATTGTCTTACTGTCAAGGACAATGTGTAGTTCTGCTTTTGCACAATAACCAAAATCAGCAAGTAAACAAACATCGGTAAAACGTCAACAAATTCCATAATGGCGGTTGAAAATGCAAACAACTTTTGATACTATGGCAAATTCTTAAAGACCAAAATACAACCCTGCAAAGACATGACCAGGAGCACTGAGATGAACTGTTTAGTCGGGCACAAAAATGTTATTAAAATGACCCAAATTGTAGTTTGAGAATCGTCAAATCACTATTTAAATTGGAAATTTAAAATTATTGAATTGTTAATAAAATATTAGCGCAATTATGCCTCAATCACCAAATTCACCTGATTAGCGACTTTGCGATATTATCCGTTTTCCAAAATTGATTCGATCCGTGAAAGGACGGCGTTTTGAGACGACTGGTTATATGAAAATCGAAACGCTCAGAGAGCTCAATGACATACACAAACGTGCATATCAGAAATGCTTTGAGGATTGGCAAAAAGACTGGCTGGAAAGTGTATTAATTCTGAAGGGGACCTGCTAGGCGACCAAATTGATGGATACATAATTTGTTTTGCGTAAAATCGCAGTTCACCTAATATAGTGAACAGACCTCGTACGTGTGACAACTTAGCCAGCAAATTATTTGGACGTCTATAACATGTCGGAGAGAAATGATGCCAAAAAAGTCCTAGAATTGTGGCAGAGCTCTGACCCAAAAATGTACGAAAAAGTTGACAAGAATTCTGATAAATCTAAGTTTTTTGCCAACATTTCCAATAGGTTTTTAAAAAAAATTTTGAGAAATTGTAATTATTTGCTGATAGATATGCGGAAGAATGAAAGAAAGATCATTCAGATGGCGGCCTGAAAGAGCTCCCCACGAAATAAGTCTCCAAAACGAAAATGAAATAACTCTCCAAAAATATATGAGAGGCAACACAACGTTTAATGGGCATTTATTACATTTTTTGGGGACTTACATCATTTTTTATATTGGGGACTAATTTCATATGAAATAACTCCCCAAAATTCTGAAATGTAATAAGTCCCCAAATATATTTTCTGGTAATTTACACTAAAATATAGAGATTCAAAGAACTTCATGGAGTAAAACTATTATTGGAGAACAATTTTTTTAGCGCAAATTATCAGAAAATTAAAAATTCACTCGAAAAGAAAGACTCTACTTCAGTATAATTGGGGAGTTATTTCATTTAGATTTGGGGAGTTATTTCGTTCCATTAGGGTTTTATTTCATTTAAAAATTGGGCATTTGTTTCATATGAAATAAGACCCCAAAAATAGGGGGAATTATTTCATTTGGATTTGGGGAGTTATTTCGTTCCATTAGGGTTTTATTTCATTTAAAAATTGGGCATTTATTTCAAATGAAATAAGACCCCCAAAATTGGGGAATTATTTCATTTGGATTTGGGGAATTATTTCGTTCCATTAGAGTTTTATTTCATATAAAAATTGGGCATTTATTTCATATGAAATAAGACCCCAAAAATTGGGGAATTATTTCATAGTATTTTTGGGGACTTATTTCGTGGGGAGTTATTTCATGCCGCCATTCAGATTCCTTACAGAAATCTTGGAAAATTTCTATTCCTAAATATATATGCGATCTAAATATAATGGTTTTGTTTTCATAAATAATTTACAATTCCAAAATCTGAATATGTGACTGGCCCATATCACATCATAATGCGGATTAGTGAAGATACTCGTGTGTTTAAATACAAAAAGTAAAGTGAATTGTATTCATCGTATTCCTAAAGAGTAGCCACTGTAAAGATCTTCACAGATAAGTTTCTATATTAATTACTATTTACCTCATTTAAAAAACTATTTAAACATTTATTCAGTCTAAAATGAAATCTAATGAAAATGTTATAAACAATAAGAATGAATATATTAATTAGAATAACTTGAACATTTAAAAAGTGTATCATAATCTACACCAATTCCATGTACGATATTTATCAAAATTTAGTCGACAATTAAAAATATATTACGGTTACATGAACAATATTTTACAAGATGTTGCTGCTGCAACTGCTGCTGTTGGCTTCATTCTGGGCATAATTTTATTTAATATTTTCCATTATTTTATTTCATAATTTTCTCATTTAAAAGTAATAAAAATTTCAACTGGGCGCGATTAATTGCTAAAAAATGCGTGTTTATTTTTGCAATTAAAAACGGCATGTTGAGAGAAGGCAACCAAAGGCCTTAGCAGTTGCAACAACATACTGCAGCATAACCGAGAGCCTAGTGTAATGCAACAACAATATTGTCACGTGAATCATGAATTCATTTTGTATTTGCTGTTTCCTTTTTCCATATCGCATCGCTTTGCAGTCAGCAGGCCAAGAGCTCGCGGAGCGCTCTCTTATTAGCAAAATGCTAAAAGAAATTAAAGCGATTTTATCTTAGGACGGCCATCTAAGAATTGTATGGCCATATTGGCCTGTGTGGTGGCCAACCATTCGTTCGTTCGTTCGTGTTGATTAATTTAAATTGTAATTATTTCATGTTTAGTTTTCCTTTTGAAAATATAATAATTTTCATAAGAAACGCATTAACTGCGCGGCTGATGGCCAGAGCGATAAAACAATGCAATCATTTACAAAATAAAAATATTACAAAAAATTAATATATAAATTTACAACAAAAAAATATTACAAAAAATTAATATATAAAACGGGATTAAAGAGGTGCTGCAAATGCATTAATCTAACCAAATTTAATTGTTCTAAATACCTGATTGCCGCATATGAAACAACGTTTATTGCCACAGAATGGCGAATAATGGTTTTATGCTACAGCCGGGTTATACGATCGCTGCAATACAGATGGCAACAATACCAATCAGCTGCTAGTGTAGTTTGTAATATATTTTGATTTTATTACAGTCCAATTTGGTTAAGCAAAAACGAAAAATTTATTTTCGCAAGATTTTCGTTTAAAAGCAGTTTGGAATAGCGAAAAATGTTTCGCTTTCGAATGCAATTGTTCTCCAACACTAAATAAATGAATGCATTATTTTACGCACTGGCTTGTTTGTTGCTTAGTGGCGTTTTTTTTAAGTTTCTATATGCCTTTTCTAGACCTGGAGGCAGGTCTTATGGTAGACATGCTAAAAGGTTAATAAATGGAGTTTATTTTCATTAAATGCTACACACTTGTGTGTATTTATATTAAAATTGTTTCATTTGAATAAAATTTATTTTTGTTCCCAAAATAGTCGTCAGTTGCATTATACGTGAATTAGTTTCGATGCAGCGTTTTATGAAAAGGAGGGTTTTAGAGTTCTAAGGCTTTTTTGGTTGCATGTTTTTCGAAAATTAAGTTGTCCAAAGTGTTGTGTTGGCTATTTTGTTTTGTATTCAAGTTGCTATTTCTGTAGCTGCCGCTGATGTTGTTTTGTGGTTGTTCGTGTTGTTTTAATGTCGGAAACGCGTTCTAGATACGAATATAATTTCCTTGTCATGTATTTGCAACGTTGTTATTGTTTGTTCTTTTTGTTTTCCTTTAAAAAATTTTTATTTTTTTTATTTTTTTGCTTCTTATTTGAGCCTATGAAATATTAGTTTCCTTTTGCATATATTTTTAAGCGACAATGTGTAAAATAGTCTGCTGCTAATGATCGAATTAGCCAATGGCGTTTGTGCTTGGGATGAAAGAAAATGGCGGTAATATTAATAACATTGTGCCACTTGCCAATTTCAGCACTCTGTCGAGTGTCCTTAATCTACGATACTAATCGTTTTTAAAATGCAATTCTTATTTATGGTATAACACAAATGATATCTGAAGAACGTTATTATTATAATAATAATTATTATTATATGAGGCCATAACCACCGCGACCCAAAGGATCTTTTGTGCAGCCCAAGTGTTTACTGATGTAGATTGAGGCTACGCATAAAGCCAATTACTCTACCCGGTGAGATATCGTACACCTCCCCTGGAGTCATGAAATTGCCTCCGAGCAACCCCCTCCTGCACGGCGCCACCGCCGGACAGTCACAGAGAACGTGCTCCGCAGAGTCTACACACTTTGGTCTCAGAATTGCCCATGGTAAAGTGGTGTCGTCTGAGACCGCAGTGTCCGGTAAACCAACCCGTTAATAATCTGAGGTCATTCTTGTCCATCAGAATTAATTTTTGGGATTTGTTCCGAGATAACGTAATGAAACGTTTTGCCTGTCTTAAGCCGTGAAGGGCTTTCCAGCGACGATTAAACTCCACCCGAGCCCAGGAGTCATTCTGTTCCTTGACATATCCTCCTGAGGTGCCAAAGAAGGGTTCTGGTCCTTTGAATCTACGATGGGCTCCTCTGTTAGTCAGACAGTCAGCTCGTTCGTTCCCAGCATGGCCCTTATGGCCAGGCACCCAGCATAACGTCAGCCTGTTCTGAGCGCCCAGTTCTATCAGCGATGTAACACAGTCCACAACAACCCCTGACCTGATCTCATACGAGGTTATGGCCTTGAGCGCTGCCTGGCTATCAGACATCATATAGATACGAATCTGAAGAACGTTGTGTTAGTTTTTTATTTAAATCAATCTAACAAATCAAACAAATTTTAGGATAGATCAATTAATTTATTTTAAATTTTACTTCAAAGTTAATGGCTTGTCCTGCATTTAGTAACCAAGATGTAGAAAAATATTTATATATAAAATATTTAAATTAGACTACATCATGTTTTCCACAGACGAACGTATGGACATTGCTGGACCGTCTTAGATTTCATCACTGATCAAGAATATATATATACTTTATGGGGTCTCAGATGGATATTTCGCTGGGTTACAAACGGAATGACAAAGTGAATATACCCTCCAATGCTTTTTTGGAGGGTATAAAAAGTATATTGGATAATTAAAAAATTATACTTGGCAGAGCACGTTAATTAGATCAGTCTTTATGACCGTTTCTAAAAGATAATTTTATAACTCATACAATAATTGCTTTGATAAAGAAGATAACTTTGAAACAATTAAATGTATTCGCTAAAAATTAAATGCCTTTAAACTAGGAATTCTTTGTAAAATTTATTTATTATATATATATTACAGTAGAGCAATTCAAACTTCTCAGCGAACTTTGATATCTTTATTATTTTACAAAATAGAAAAATTTTACGGTAGATTAAGTGATCGTACAAATTCAATATTGCCATTTATTTTTGTTATTTTTCCTTTTTAGGTTTCATTTGTAATCAACCCATTTGGCCTTTTGATTGGTATTAAAAATACAACAATAATCTAAGCATGCACTCGTATTCAAGAGGTCATAATCATCATCATGGTAGTTTCTTAAGGCATCACATGTTTAAAACACTAAAGTTTATATTCGCACACTTGATCATTCAGACAGACAGACAGACAGTACGGCAGTAAGTCACTCACTCACCTGCTTGCCGTTCACACCGTACTTGTTGTTTTATTGCCAAATCATCTTAAAAAGAGCACCGATCATACACTGAGATCAGTGGTGCTCTCTATAGACTAGTAAATATCCTACTTTTTACTTTAATATTTTAAAAATAAGATTTTATGAAAAAGAAAAACAATTTTAATTAAGCAATTATGCAAAATCAGAACAGTTGCTCAGAAAAAAATTATTTATATAAAACAATTTTTTTCAGTGTACAAAATATATCAGCCTCATAGTCAGCTTCTATTGCAACCATTTATTTCAACGTACTGTAGTACTCGTAGTACGAGTATGATTTTTACTTTTTTACTGCAGCCAGCTTTCATATTGATTGATCTTTTGGATCATCATGTGTGTATGAATAATTTGAAATAAAATATTTCTGGTTACTTCACTAAACGTGTCCGTCCTTACGGTTAACCTTGTTTTTAAAATATTTGTGCAATACAACAACAACAACAAAAATTACTTTATAGAGAAAACTTAAGAAACTTATTAAACGATTTTCCTTCCCGTTGCTGTTGTTCCATCAGCATTCAATACGCAGGTCCACCTTTAGCAAAATGAAATACGAGAAAAAAAAAACAAAATTAAAGAAATTATTTGTTCCTTATGCTGCTGCAGTATTGCCTCCACTAAAGCCAGCGACTGGTGGGTAACACCTCCCTTAGCATCAGCAAGCAGCCGAACGCATGATGATGTTGTTGGTAAAATGAAAACATTTTTAAAATAAAATTATTAAAAGAAATAATTTTTTGGCATATTATTTCACCGCAATCGTTTTTATTACATTTATTTTCTTTGGGGCCCGAAATTCTTGTCACGTACATAAACTTTTAATTGAGCACATTTTAAACGTATTTCATTTTATTTTATTTTTTTAAGAAATTATATTTTTCATGTGGGCGTTAACAAAATATTGAGGCAATAAATAAATCGAAAACTTTTTTATGAAGAAATATGTTTAAAATTTCCGCAAAATAATGATCAACACTCAATGAATATTTATAGGGAAATTATACGGGATTTTTATTGAATTTTAAATAAAAAACTTAATTTAGTAATTGAAAAAGTGTTTAAGAGAGGAAAAGTTATAAATATAGGGTATTTTTTTTTAGCGCAATGAAAACTATCGATTTCAATAACTGAGGTTTGACAGCAGAGAATGTCAAAGTGAGTTGACAGTTCCGAGCAGTAAAAGGTATGCCAAGTCATTATGATTTGCTTTTTTAACCTATTTCGTCCCAGTGTTCGATTTTTCGAACAGTAAATTTTAAGCATTTTAATTTTTTTTTCTCTGTTTGGGAAAAACTAAGAACATATCTTTTTTAAAGAAAATTTAAAAAAAAATTTTTTTAAAAAATTGGGACATCTGATTCGTACTCCCTAAACCCGAATTACCATTTAACTACGAAGTTTTATAAACGTATTCGAAAAAAATATCTCTGGGATGATATGGGTTAATAACGCTTGTAAATTGTGAAAATTTACTTTAAAAAAGAAATATGGAAAACGGTTAACCCTAGAGGCTGTCCTTGCAAATTCTCTCTTATTTTAAGCACATTCCTAGGCAATCGCTCTTTGTAAAGTCTGGGCTGCTAAACACCAAGACTGACAGTTGGGTTTTGTGAAAGCTTGTCAGTGATAATGAGCAACTGGAATACCATAAACTCAGAGGATTGTGTAGAATGTAGCCGTGCAGGGGGTGTAGTGGCCTCCGAACTTAGCCGCTACAAACATTTGGGATATATCTGATCTTAAAATTCATATTATCCTCGAGAAAGAACAGAAAACGAAAATTATGTAAAAGACATAATTTCATAAATTTTAAATTATGAGTTATTATTTATAAAAATTGTAATTTATAAAAAGAAGTCATGATTTATAATATCCTAATAAGCCAAATTTTCATGCAACAAAATTATTTTATAAGCCTCTTACGAACCAAAATTTTGTTTTATATCTGGAAAAATTAAATGTTTTCCGAACACAAGTTTCGTTAGTCAGTTTTCTACCGACTTCTAAATATAGACAAGGCAACTTGTTGTTGCTTGTTTTACCCATATCTTTGATAAGATTTTTATAACCTCCAAAACAGAATTAGAGGGTATATTCATTTTGTCATTCCGTTTGTAAAGCAGCGAAATAGCCATCTGAGACCCCATAAGGTATATATATTCTTGATCAGTGATGAAATCTAAGACAATCTGAGCATGCCCGTCCTGCCGTCTGTGGAAATCACGATTCACTACAAACGAAAAGAGCTAGACTCCTGAAGTTTGGTACAAATATATCTTGAAGGATAGCACAGGTAGCGTTCGGAAATTAGCTAAATCAAACAAGAGGTAAAGAAGTTCCCCTAAGAAGAACTGAACTAATATCTTAAAAAAACATAATTTTTAACGTTTTTTTGTAATTTTGTGAAGCAAATGATATATTTTTACCTTAAAGAAGGTCCAACGCGTTAAACTTGGACAAATAAAATTAAATAAATTAATTTTTGGTGCTCGCCCCCTTTAGTGGGCGTTATTATATGCAAAAATAGTGTAAAAATTTAACAAATTTTTATACTTAAGCCTACATTTCTTAAAAATAACAATTTTAAGCCTTAATAAAGAAGCTGAGACGTAACCTGGTACTCCTCTGCCCTACCCCCTCCTCCCCTTTTGACACCTAGATGAGCCTATAAGAAAAAATTTTAATAAATTCTACATTTAATAATCCCAAACATTTATTTTTAGAGTTTAATGGCAAAGGTGAAATGTCTCACCTACGGCCCTTGCCAGAGAGACCCCGACAAAATACAGTTTTAATGCCCTCCAAATAGAATTGGACCCCACAAAGTAAATATTCTTGATCAGTGATGAAGTTTCAGACGGTCTAGCAATGCACATGCGTTCGTCTGTGGAAAACATGATGTAGTTTATTTTTGGACCCCGCCCCCTTCAGTAGGCGTTGACGTACGATATTATACAGGGTGGCTCAGAAGGACCGAAGTGGTGTGAATTCCTTATAACTTTTTTATTATAATTTTTTTTTCTTTTCAATATTTTGTGAAGAAGACTTGGACAATTTATAGTGGAGCAATACACAGCTGAACAACGTGCCCAAATCGTTGAAATTTACTTTTCAAATCAACGGTCCATTGTGTTGACTCAGCGTGCATACCGTCGTCAATTTAATGTGCGGGTTGCACATTAAATTGGGTTCGTTAACAAGCAAAACTGTCGGATATGGGCTACGGAAAACCCGAGAGTACTTCATCAACGACAATTACACCCAGTTAAGTGCACTGTTTGGTGCGGTGTTTCTTCAGAAAGGATCATTGGCCCATATTTTTTTGAAAATGAACGAGGTGTCGCCATTTCCATCAACGGTGATCGATAGCGGGCCATGTTGGAAAATTTTGTAAGGCCAGCCGTGGACAACCATCCGCAAATATGGCTCCAACAGGATGGAGCCACAGCGCATACTGCGAGGTCCACAATGGCTCGTTTCCGCGACATCTTTGGTGAAAGAATAATTTCGCGTAGAAGCAATTTTAATTGGCCTCCGCGTTCCCCGGATTTAATCGCTCCAGACTGTTTCCTTTGGGGTTATTTAAAAGGGAAAATTTATGTTATTAGGCCTAGAACTATTGAGTAATTAAAAACCAATATTCGAGACGAAATTAACAACATAACACCGGAAGTTTTGCGAAAGGTCATGGAAAATGTGTTGGAAAGAGCACATTTGTGCGAAGCAGAAAATGTCCACCACTTGCGGGATATCATTTTTAATAACTAATCTAAAAGTATTCCCTTCAAATTTACTGTATTTAAAAAACAAAAAATTAAAAAAATATGTCTTAAATAAAAAGTTATAAGGAATTCACAATACTTCGGTCTTTCTGAGCCACCCTGTATAGAGAAACTCTGTCCCACGAAGTTAAACATTTTAAATTTAGTTACTATTTATTTGGAGGGTATTTAAAATTCAACCCGGTCAAATATAACGTTTTTACTTGTTTTTATAATTTAGTTAAACACATATTTTTTTATGTCAAAGATGGTCCAAAACGTCGAACTTGCAGAAATATCAGAAAAATCAGTTTTACAACCCCGCACCTTTAGTGGGCGTTGCCGTAAGATATTATATGCAAAAATAATCTAAATCATTAACAAATTGTGTTACTTCAGCCAACATTTCTCACAAATTAAATTTTTGCAACCCTTCCACCCACCCTTGCCCCCTAAATGAGCCTATCATTTATCATTTAATTATCTTGCAAAAAAATATTTTTTAATTTTTCCGGCAAAAGTGAGATGTCTCCCCCACGACCCATCCCGGAGTGACCCTGTAAAAATAGAGTTTTAAAATTGGTCACAGAAATGTCCGCAAGGAATTCTGACCCAGAGAGTTAAAAATTTGTAATTTATTTACTTAATATTTGGAGGGTATTTAGCATGCGACCCGGTCGAATATAACGTCTTTACTTGCTTATTTCCTACATCACTGCTAAACTGCTGCGTAAACCCCTAGAGAGTTCTCTTCATAAACAGACATTTAATATGTTATTCTTATCAGTAAATAAAAATATTTTTGATTTATAAATAGTCATTTGAAATGGCAGCTAATCTTTATCTAGGGAGTTCAGAAGAAACTTGTTTTTTTTAATGATAAATTATGCACTTCCCATATTATGGCCATAAACGTATGCTGATTTCACAAGAACATGTGCTCATATGAATATCATATTCATATGTGTAAAAAACACACCCACACACACACACACACACAATGCCCGACTACAATATGCAATGACTTTATGGATATTTCCAAATGTTTTCAAATCATTAGACAATTGATAAATGTCACCCCATGCAAAAATGCTAGACAAACACACACTCAAACGTTTGCCAAAAACGTTTTCACACATAATAAATGTCAAACAAACGCGATATATGAATGGCTTGCAACCCCTAAAAGAATCGAATAAAAAAATTGCCAATAAAAAAGTTAAGAAAAAAGAAAATCTTGCCTTAAAAAAAACCTAGAAATAAAAACATTGGAAAACAACTACAAAGTCAAACTTTTATTTTAGGAAAATATAAAGAAAAGAAAAAAAAATACTCATATGCCTGCTTGTGCACGCATATCAGACAAAATCACACAGAGAATGTTGCAAATCTTTTGAATGTCTAGAAAGTTTTTTTTTTGTGGTGTTCCAAAGAGATCTCACCGCACATCTACCACATATGATGCATGACGGCGAATGAGTGCGATTGCGATTGTGGCAACACAAGTGAGATGTCAATAAAGATAAAAATTTGCTTAAAAAACGGGGGTACGTATACGGTTTTCTCTTCCATCTGGCAAAAAAGTTTAAGTTGGAAAAAAAGTCAAGCAAAATTTATCCAAAATCTGGGGTGAAAAGTAAGAAAGTTGATGCCTGCCTGCAGTTTGCGTATAACAAATCTAAATTGTCGTATTAATGGCAAATGATTTACACATTAACGCCTTATGGAATCATCGATTCAACTCAATTTAGTTTTTGGAAGAAATGGAAGAGGAGTAGGAATGTCCTTTAACTTTTAGCTGATTTAGAGTTTTAGTTCAAATAGAATTCACTACACTGGCAAAAAGGGCACATTGAAATGTTAAACGCAACCGGTGTGAATACAAAGCAAATTTATTGCAGGATAAAAGAAATCGAATAGTAGAGTAAAATAGGTCATTTTTTTTAAGAGTATTCAAATTTTGATAAAACTTAGGGCACTGCTACACGTTCAATATATATATTGTGATATTTGGATCGCGATCCATTTTAATGGGTTGATGGTTCGCGACCGTATGCTACATGTTCAATATTTATCGCGTCAGTATTTATGTTATTTTTGTGCTGTGCGGATCATTTATTAAAATAATGTTGCGAGAAAACCAAAAAAAAAAAAAATGCTTTAGCCGACGAGGCCCACAACTCCGGCAATGCCTGCAAATTAAAAATGAAGTCTTTCAAAATAATTTTTTCGGTCGTTGATTCCGATTCCACCGGCAGAACCCACTCGCTTTCGCTATCTTCTGCCATTATCCTTTTAAAACAAACTTTACACAAATGTAAAGGTACGTTCACACTTATCAAATATTTGCCCAAAAAAGCGTAACCACTAAAAATTAATAAAAAAACTTTTTAATTCAAAAATGTATTTATTAAGTGAAATAGTCTCGAATAATATTGGATTCATGACACTGTCTATTAGGTTTGTATGAAATTGTTTTACTAAATAAACACGTATCTGAAGAAAAATATTTTTCATTAGTATTTAGTGGTTACGCTTTTCAGGGCAAATATTTGATAAGTGTGAACGCACCTTAAGAAACTGCTTTACTTTATATTTGTTAAATTTTTTGCACTGCGTCTTTTATTTTATTTCACTTCTTATTAACCCTTAATAGCCTGATTTTTTTCTTTTGGCCGGAAAAAAAATCAGTGTTATAAATCTTGCAATTCTAAACATATTTTACTCTACAACTTTCTTTGCAATTTCTATTTACCTGAAAAATTTAACAAATGCCTGGTTGGTTGATAGCGGGACCAGTAGGCTATTAAGGGTTAACGTGTCACGATCTAATATCATAAAAATGCTACACGTTTAATATTTATCACGCGAGCCGCGATCCACGATCTGGATTTCATATTTTAGGCCATTCTACGATATGGATCGCGTTCCATCAATACTGCATGCTACACGTTCAATATATATCGCGATACTGGATCGCGTTCAATATGTATTCAACGTGTAGCAGTGCCCTTAAGCAATCGATTAGCCCGACTTTGTTGTTTATGCGAGCAAAAGATTCTTCTTTGTTAGCGGCTTAAATTTGGCCCATTTTTCAAGTCTCACAAATTCAAACAATTAGAAGTCCCTGCATTGCAAAAATGAACACAAGAAAAAATATTAAAAGAAAAACACTCATTTCAACGAGTTGTGTCGTTTACATGAACTACAAGTATTTCAATAAGATTTCTAATATTTCAACTTAAATAAATATATTTTATAAAAATTAATTTCCTGCTAAAAAACAAAAAAAAAGAACAAAAAAAAACTATTAACATAAATTGAATATAATAATTATTATGTAGTTTTCTGTTGTACTTTCAGTTCTTTACATAAATTGCATTTTGCAATGAGACATGGCCCCGGCCACAACTGTGAGGAGAAGATTGTACAACAAGTACAATCGAGCAGTAAATTTCTTTTTCTTTTTTTCCATTTTACTTTGAAATGTTTGTGAATTGTTTGAAATGAACGTTTCAATATGTTGAACATGTTGAGCACTCCTTTAAACTTTAATTGAATTGGAATGTCTTTTTGACATGAATTGTTCAGCAGTGAATGAAGTTTAATGAAAGAAAAAAACAACCTACAAACAAATATGTAAAAAAAAATAAAAAAAATATATGTACAATAAATATTAAAACTAAGAGAGTAACACATTCGACAGAGATGACCAGGCTTTTTCAAATAAGATTTTAGTTGTTTCAGAATAGAGCATCGAAGTTATTAGGTAGATCATTTTAAGCCAGAGATAATTATCAAATCCACTAATTGGATCGAAAATGCTGTGGCAAAAATCCGCTATTGAATTACAAATTAAACTGGCAGCCATTTTAATGCTATTTCTCTAAGCTTTTTCCATATCTCCTCTCCATGTTAAACCCTTCTTTTAATAAATTCCGCACAAGGCACTGCAGAGCGCGTCCTTAGTTAAAAAAATTAAGTTTTTTATATAACGAACAGCTGAAGGACAATGTCACAGGACTAGAGCTAAGGCAACACTTAAATGAACTCGATCTTCTGAGTGATATTCAACTATTGAATGGGTTCGATGCCAGTCCAGGTTAGTACCACTGGACGGGCTTAAAATTTATCCTCTAAATTATTTTACACACAAACCTGTAGTCCAATTTATTTAAAAAATAATGAGTGTAATCATGCAGCAAAAGATAATTTTTCTGTAAATACTTTAAGCCTCATTTTCCTACAATTGCGAACAATTTCAAAACTTATTTATTTTACTTTTAATTAAAATTTACCGGGCAGCCATTTATTAAAACATCTGGTCCCTTTTCTCATCTTTTGCTAAAATCAAATTGTATTTACATAATATTCGCATAATTTTTTATAATCATTTTTATGCCTTTGCTTCATATTCCAGAGTGTTACTCCAGCACTCTTTGCTCTGCATATAATGCGTTAAATAACATTTTATATTTTTATATATTTTGTGTTTTGTTTTTTTATTTTAAAAGTGAATTAATATTTTTATTACATATAATAGTATAATAAAACGCAAGCGTTGAAAGAATAAAACACTCAACACTTGATATAAATACTTCCCTAGTTATTTGCACATATAAATGGAGGAGATATAATCGTATATATATATTAGGCTGTACAGAATTCTATATACCCTACACTTAACAATGAAATTTTCAGTTCAGTTAATTGTCATGAATCAGTTGTATGATCAAATCAAATAATATTTTTTCAAAACACCAGATATATTTTGAATAGCTGAGCTACTAGATCGAGGTAAGAATGTCTCTATGTTTCTGTTTGGCAATCATAACTATTCATAAACTGTAGAGGGCGCTAATTATTAAAAACTCTTTTGCTAAAAGCAACCGGCAAAGTACAGATTAAAAATACGACTATGAACATATATTCTTATCTATCTGTCCTCAGAACTACCAGACTCAAGTTCAAATCTGCAATTTGCAAATTATTTTTTCAAGAATTTGTTTTTTTTTTATAAAACTAACCGAACGGATCAGTACTGATTTCGAGGCCGCTACACCATCTGATCAGCGTTCTTTGTTCAACTTTTTCCACTTTCCACGGTGGCACTAGTCCTTAGGAATATCAGCTATTTATCTAATATTTTTAGCGAAATAGAATAGGAGAACTTCTTATAATAATTTTTTAAGTTAAATCACTTTTGGTTAGCACCAAAGTTTCCAAATATTTCATTTTTTTTTTGCATTTTCTAGAGCCATCGGCAGTTCAGATCAAAGGCTTTTATGTTATTTATGTCCATGCAATTGAAATTTTTACTTTAGTTAACAATTAACAACTAAAGAGGACGCGTGCCCTCGTTTTCTTAAAAATGAATGTACATTTTTATTTTTCGAACTTATTCATGTTATCATTAATATACAAATTTTGTATTCAATCTGTAATCTGCAAGTTATTTTTTAAGAATTTCATTAAATTCAAATTTCTTTTTATTAAGAGTGGAATATATAGAAAAATTTTTTAATAAAAAAAATTGAGTGCATCCAAAATAAGTTACTCGTAGTCCTGTATTCAAAACGGTCTTAAATTTATTTATTTTTTATTAATTATTACTTTCTTGCTTTAGAATTTTGATCTTTTGTCATAAAGTCGTAAGTCATAAAATAACTTAGTATGCTATTTCAAACATCGATCAGCTGATAAGAAAAAAAGACACTTGCAATTAGATGTTATCAAAGCAAAAGATAATTAAGATAAATGTAATAAAGTTGTTTGAAAATGCCAAAAATACTAAAAACTCTATTTCTATTTAGAATTATTAAATTTGTCTTCTGGTGCACTAGAATATCTAAATGAATTTGTAAGTATAAATTAAAACAGCTGCTGCATTGATATGAGCTGAATAAATTTTTTTTACGGCGGCATACGGAAAAACGTTCAGTGGCTGCCAGCTACGCAAGTTAAACGAGAATAAATTTTCACATGTATACAGTTTTTGGGATTTAGTTCTCTTTTAATTTTTTTTTATAAAGTATGAATCAGTTTTTAGCCTTCTTTTAGTCGTGAATCATATATAAGTAACGGCGGCAAACATATACTATCGCCGTCTCGCCTAAAGATTTTCAGCCGTTCGACTCCGATCTCTAGAGCTATTTTATGACAAAACAAAAACATACCCGAAAGAGTGCTATTATTTTATGACTTTTTTGTATGCAGTACAACAACAACTTCTTTAAACTGGTCTAAAATATTATGACTTTATGAGTGGGTGCTGTTGGCAGAAGTAGTAGAACATGATAATAATTGGCAGCGACTGACACGATCATGTACTAAAAAGCAGAGTAACAGCACCCTCCTTCATCGGTCCTGTAGCAAAAAATTTGCCGGTGAAGCAAAAAGGTTGAAATAGCTACAAAAAAATTCTTTGTCTTCTCATCTTTCCTAATCTGCTCCCTCAATACAATCCCGTCGTTTTCAGTTCCGGCGCAATGCATTGCATATATAGGGGTCATCCCCTGAGTGCTGGTCCAAGATAAAAAAAAATATGACTAAATAGCACGAAGTGTGAATACCCCAATTATTTTTCTTAGTTTCCGTCTGATTTTATGATTTCTATTAATATTAATTTTAATCTTTTAGCCTCATTTGTGTGCTCAATATTCTGGGGGCATTTTCTTTGAAATCAAGTTCTTTGCAACTGCTAAAATTTCTTAAAATAAAAATTGTTTTTCTCTTAGGTATTAAAAATCTGATTTCTCAATCCAAAATGCAAGCTTAGAGTCAACAAAATAATAAAGTTTGCCTTTAACAAAATCAAACTGAATTTTTCACTCATAATTAGTCCAGCCCACTGTGCACTGCTGCTAAGGCCGTTTGTTAATAAATATTTATTTAATAAAATAAATTTTTTGTTTTGCTACAAGTAAAAGTCGTAATTCACATCTAAAAGGGCCGTTAATTGCAAAGTCTGGGTGTGAGTTTTCAGAATGAACATTGAATTTTACAGTTTTGTTTTTGCCAATAAACTCATGTTCGTCGTCTTGCCTGCTGCCATGTATATATATTGCTGATGCCAATGACGATGATGATGATGATGATGACGATATTGCTGCAACAAACGCAAACAATTAAAGTGTTCAACAACTTATGCAGTCATTTTATAGTTATAATAAAGAAAAAGAAGTTAAAAAATTACAGTGCCTACGAGTATTAAATATCGCAGTACCCGCTCGTATTTATAAAATAATAATTTTCTTCGCAATTTGTTGGGAGAGTGAACAATTGTGGCCAAAACTAATGAAATCAAATTGTTAATTTGCATGCTATTTTGTTATTAAGAATTTTTATATTTAAATATATATTTTTATACATTTTCTTTGCACTTCGGCTTAAGTGTTTGAATATTTGAATATTTTTATTACAATTTTAGTTGAATATTTCTTTGTTTTTTTTTTTCAATAATTACAGTTGTTTTTTCATTGCTTTGGTTTTTCTCAATTAGCTGTTGTTACTTTTTTCCATATGCAATTTTTTTAGTTAAATATTAATTTTCTTATTGAAGGTAATTATTCAATTTAATGTAATTATTTAATAGAAAAAAGTTAAAGTTGCGGTATTTGTTTAGCACCTTGCTTTCACACTTTTTTTTGTAATTTCATTCAAACTGGTATTTATAGAAATACATGAATGCAAATTTCTTTACATCAATTATAATTCAAATGAAAATATTTTCTAATAAATTTCGCTGCCAGCAATTTAAGTGCATTATACCAACCGATGATTTGTGATATAACAATTATAATCTTTATAGTTCTTCCTAATAATTGCTTTATATTGCTGAGTCGCCTTTAGTTTTTACAATATTGTGGCATAAGTGACAACAAACTGAAATAAGTTTTTTGCTTTCTGCTTACAATTTATTTAATAGTAAATAATAATTAAAATGCAATTTTACTATAATAAGTGACCAAAGGCAAAAAGTCATATAGAATGACGGAATTTATTTGAAGCTTAAGATTCTTAATACAGGGTGCTGCAATAAGAAATTAAAAAGTATTTTTGCAATTGCAATTAAAGCTGAGAGACTTCTCCTTGTAATTTATTTAATTCCAAGAGATAAAAGATGCAAGGGAAACTCCACCGCAATTCAATTATCTAACTTACATAGCAGAGCAAAACAGCTGCTTTCGTAAGCCACTACACTTTCATCATCCGTACTCATGTATATTTTTGCTTATCGCCACTTATTAATTGGCTTAGTTGAAAGTGGCAATAGTTTCTCTTAATAAAAAATTTGCTATTAACTTTTATTGATCCTTTATTTAAATTATTTTACTATATTTATTAAGCTGGATATATTTTTATAAAATTAATTAAAATTTTATTTATTAAAATTCAATATATCGTCAACATATTATAAACTTCGTCAGAAATAGGCAATAGAACACCGAATTTTAAAACGTAAAATATGATTTTGAAATATGATGCTAGAGTTAATGTCGACGCCGTTGACGGCGTTTCAACGCCGAAAAAGTTGAAATAGATTGAACTTTTACGGCGTTGCAACGCGTTGAGATTAACTGCTCTCATACAATTTCATACGATTCAACTTTTTTTTTGACATTTGACGCCGTCGACGACGTCGACATTAACTCTAGCATCACAAAAAAAATTTTCAGAAAATTTGTTTTCAGAAAAATATAAAATTATTTAGAATATAAATTGAAGTAAGATTCATAGGCTAATTGTTCGAAATTTGTTTTTAAATCTCAGAAAGACATGATAAATATTCCAAGGCATAAAAGAAAGTCAACATCAGTTTTATTCAACTTACACAGCAGAGCAGAACAGCTGTTTTCGAAAGCCGCAACACCTTCACACGTTCACAAGTACTTAAGTATAAAATTCAAACCAAAAAAGTTTGACTTGGGTATGATGGAACAAAAAATTCAGAAAAATGGGACATGAAGTAAAATAATCAAGCGGTAGCACGGGTATTAAAACAATAACATGTTAAAATCAGGTTGATACAGTTCTCGTATTCTTTTTCCCAATAAAATTTGTGTAAATAGGAACTGTTATCACATTCAACTAAGCCACCTAATAAGTGGTGACAAACACAATACACATGAGAACTGATGATGAAGGTGTTGCGGCTTTCGAAAACATGATTTGGTAAAGCATTAATGAAATGCATATAGACATTGCTTGACCACCAACAAATAAATTTCATTTAAAATAGTATTGTGGCAACAATATGTCAAAAAAAAAATTTCATATTAATAAAATATATATAAAATTTTATAATGAAATAGTATACGAGAATTGTATTAATTGTCATGCATTAAAATCGAATGCCAGACGAATTTTTAGCTTTATATTTCAGTTATAGTACACAATTAGTTTTTATGAACAAAAATATTCGTTTAGAAAAATTTCACCTTCACATATATATTGCTATATACGAGGTCCGCTCAAAAAAAACACATTTTTACTTATTTATCAATTTCTATTTTATTCCCTTCAAAGTAGTCCCCCTCCTAGCAGTTTTTCCAATTTTTATACTCTTTTTGGTATGTCCTTGAGCTTTTTCAGCGTTTTTCCTTAATCCTTAAAAACAACGTCCTTTCATGCACTTTTCAATTATGCCAAAAACGAGAAAATCGCGGAGTACCCAAATCGTTTGTACAGCGATGCTGAAGGTGTGATTACGACGGTATTGTTTTTGGTGAATAAATGCCGAAAAAGCATTGACGAGTGAGCAGTAGCATTATCGTGATGAAGAAAGTCCAGAATTTTTTTTTCACAATTTCAAACATTTTCTTCTCGTCATCGGCGTACTATTTAGTTAATATTCCTTGTTAATCGTATGACGATGTGGGAAGAACTCCATGCGCAACACGTTTTATAATAATCAAATAACAAGTTGTTAGAACAATGACTTTCAATTGAATTAAGGCTGATATTTTTTCAGGCTAGCCTCTCCTGGACTCCTCCACTGGGACGATTGCATCGTGGTTTTGATAGCAAAAGCATCTTAATTTAATAAACATCATTGATATTATGAGTATACCCGTTCACCCTCAGCTGTGAGCCTTTCAACTTAAATTTAGATCGGTATTGATCTCATTAAACATGTGACGTTTTCTTTATTCAAAATGAGGTAGTTCTGTCCTGCCACATTCATGACAAACATTTCCGAAAAAATTGTCTGACATGAGCCTATCAATCAATCCTCAGGATCTTTCCTTATAATCGGCCATGTCACAGAGTTTGATTTCATTCGGAAGTGCAATCCCGATTCATCTGTAAACATGCGTTGTATAGATATTGAGGAGTCAGAAGCTCTTGATGTTCTTGGTATGAAAAGCCAGTGCGACGTTCGATGGACAGAACACATTTTTCATGTTTCAAAAGAAGTATTCAAGTGCCTCGGCTTTCTAAGGCGGTGTAAGACATACTTCACCCCATCTGATCTCCTTACTATTTATACCACATACATCCGACCGAAAATGGAATAAAACTCTCATGTATGGGCCGGTTCTTCAAAGTCTATTTTGAAGTTACTCGACCGTGTACAGGAGAGGGTAAAGAAACTCATAGGGGACGGTAGGGTAGCCAACTCTATTGACTCACTTGAGCATCGACGCAATGTGGGATGCGTTTCACTATTTTATCGTTAGTATAATGGGTTTTGATCCAACGAAGTTAGGAATCTCTTTCCCGAAACGAAGTCAGGCATCTCTTTGTCCTTACTGCCCGTATGTGGAATAAACTCCCTGCGGAAGTCTTTCTTGCCGTATATAGCATGTAGAAATCCTCCTTTCAACAACCTATTTTCCTACTTCCAGCACAATGTACGCATGAGTAGGGGTCATCCCCTGAGAGCCGGTCCTAATAAAAAACAAACAAAAAATTAATTCTGTATTTAAATTAATCTAGAAAATGGCAAACGAAGTTATTTTTCGGAATGAAATCTCTTTTAATATCATTAACAGAATCGGCTACCCTGCAGGAGGATAAGAGTTAATTGTCTTTAAGCTACTGGTACGATTACTAGTATAGCAAGCAGTAGTTCAAAAGTAGATTGAACATATACAGAAAAGTACTAGTACTTCAAGTAGTTCATTTGTAGATTGATTTGACTTGTAGAATTTCATATTACTTTTTGATCATGTTTTAAAGCGAATTGCTAATTCTCATTTTCATTTATTTTATTTTTAGTTGTTACAATTTTTAAACAAATTCAAATTTGAAATAAAAAATAGTATTAGAAGACTTTGCCACCTGCATATCAGTTTATTTATTCGATAATTTATGTAAGTAAGCCGCAGTTTGTGTGTTAAAAAAGTGACATTTTAAAAAATAAATGAAATTAAAAGCTAATTTTAAAATCTTTTAAACGTGTTTTTTTGTTAATATTTATGTTCATATGTAAAATCAGCGATCTTTTTTAAAATAATAAAAAGTGATATACATATGTATTGTATTTATGTTCATTAGTGTTTGGATTGAGTGTGCCCTGAAGGAACTTTCCATTTCCTCTTAAAAACTAAGAATTGATTTACCAAAAATTGCTTGTGAAGACAAAGACTTAACAAATTTCATTGGGCTTAAAAAACCAATAAATTTAGGGATTTTTTTATATATAAAGCAGTTATTAATGCAGAACTGATTGTACTAGTATCCGACTAGAAGAAATTATAATAGTACTAATGTAGTACTAATAGTACTAGTATCCCCCTAGTTTCCATCTAGTACCAATGGTACTAGTAATTTTTCAAACACACTCAATGTTAGTTTGAGCGTTAACATGGTATAGGAAAGTTCACAGTTGGGAACTAGTACTGGTAATTTTTGTACTAGTGCAATACTAATTTGATACTAGTTCGATCTCCTGCAAGTTAATGATACTTAAAAAAAAATTTCATTCCGAAAAATTTTTTGTCATCCCATTTCAACATATAAATTTTCTTCACACCCCCAACACTGTTGATGTGCTAGGGTATGGGCGTAGTCATTCATTCCTTCTCGATCTTCTTTAAGTCGTAGCAAACGAAATTCGAAAATGATCCTTGATTTTTGAAGAGAACTCGTATATTAATAGAATTATATATTTTTCATGCACTTACATTGTGCTGTAATTTACAGCCTGTAAATGTAATAAAACTTTTCAAAATTTTATATTTAAAAACAATGAAGAGATTATAAACTATTAGCATTTACAAACAAAAAGATGTTTTGCTACCAAATCTATCATATTAACACATTAATATTAGTGATGGTATCGTGAACCATTTTCTATTAACGATCATGCACGTCCGATGTATTCGATAATATATAAGAAAACACAATATAAAATATTTTCAATTCTAAAAAATGTACCCATGCAGACTCACTCTTATGCAATCACTCACCCTACGCATTAATCACGTGACACATACTCATCTCCAATTCCTATATAAGCAAATACATGCGTAAGTGTTAAACTAATTTGGAAATGTATGCAGATTAAGGCTATTCAGTCTTTTGTTTAATTGTCACCAGAGAAAACTGACACACATGAAAACAAACGAAACATGCCGATTCTGACTTTTGAAGTATTTTTGGGTATAAAACCGGCAGCAGTCCTTTTTCACTCTCCTGCTGGCTAATATTTGTGTTTGAAAACATAAATAAAGTATTTTCTTTTGTCCTATATGTTTGCATTATTTGTGTTGGTATGGGTTTGTGAGCCTGTGTTTTTAATGTTGGCCCAGTAATTAGGAGGCTGATCAATCATAATTCATCATCACTTGGCGCTTAAAATAAATTCATTTATTCTTTTCTTTTTTTTTTTTCATTTTTGTCATTTTGTTTTAAGCCTCTTAATGACAGATTTGGCTGTTCATGAAGTTGTCTGGGTTTTTTTTTTGTTATGTCGGCTCTTTTTAAATTCTTTTCTTTATAAATTTTATTGTTTTTGCATATTCTTAGGCGTGTGCGTTATGCAACATTTGTTGCATATCTAATGAGCATAAGTTTTCAACAAATGTTTGTATTTATTATTAAGTCCCTTAAAAAAATTTAAAATGTGGTTTTCTTAAATTTTCAAAATAGCTAGAATATTGTGGCTTATAATTTGTATTATTTTATTCTCTAACGAATTGTAAAAATGATGGATTACTTTTGCCACATGAAACTTTTTGTTTCATCTATAAAGAACATCATAAATTGTTATCACATGCATGAAGTATTTTGTTTTTTTTTTGTGAGCAAGTGTCCATTTAATTTTTATACCCTTCACAAAAAAGTGAAAGGGTATATACATATAGGTTTGACATGCCGTGTGTAATTTCTACGATATTAATATGGAACCCCCAAAAGTATATATATTCTGGATCCTTATGAATAGCCCTGACGATTGAGTATGTCCGCTTGAGCGTCTGTCCGTCCAAACTGTGACGACTAATCCTCTGAAACCTATTTTTTTGAGAAAACTTTTGTTAAAAGTTATATTATTCGAATACCAAAATGATTGCCGCTTAACATTATTTTCAAGGAATTAATAACAGTTTTTCCTGATTGAGAAAAACTTACCTTCTCTTCTCCTCATACAGCTTCTAATTCTGTTAAGTAATTTATGATCTTAATAAAAGAATACAATTAAAATGCAATCAAATACCAGAGCATTAACTTAAATCCTAAAGAAATTCATTTATATATATTTTCACACATAAATTAACAAGCAAAAGCAACAACAAATACAATGACACTCACACCCACGAATTAGTTCATTTTCAGCCCCATCAGATTATTAATAGACTTTTGCATTGATGTCAGCCGCATTAATAGACATGGAAAACAATTCCGAACAACACTGGAAAGCCACATTCAAACACGAAAAGAAACAAACACTCGTTTTGAAGGAAAAAATCCCTTTTTGGACGCCTCTAAGCCAAATGGACACCAAGCAAAAGTTTTTTCCGTACAAATAAATACTGACCAAAAGGGCATACACAGAATAATAAACATAAACATATAGACGTAGTATATAGTAATTACACATACAGAGAAACAAACAAACAGACACATACAGAAACGCATATAGGAAAGAAGGAAAAAATCTGAAATGAATAAAGGATGGAGGAATGAATAACTGTTTGAATGGATGGTTGGATATTCGGTTGGTTGGTGGGCCACGATATGAGTCCTAGACGATAAACGGTGTACATGGGCATGTGTATGTGTGTGTGTGTGTTTGTGTACGCTGTTACATGTGTGCAGCCATATTTAGACAATAAATACGTGTATGAAGTGAAATAAATAAATTGCTGGCAATTACTGCGTTAACAACTTTTATTGACTCTTAAATGTTATTTTTTCGTCATGTCTATTAATGTCTGCTATAAAATAAATTTCGAAAAACAAAATAAATTCTGCACTCATACAAGCAAATTTACGGCCATCAGGTAGAAAAGTATGAAAAGCAAAGCCCGAAAATACATAAAATATTGAATGAAATATGTGGTTTAATATAGAACTGAAATACAGTGTCTAGCAATAGTGCAAAATAATAACATATTGAGATATAAACTGTACCAGGGAATCGTTTTTTTTTTTATTTTGTTTAGTTTTTAATACAAAATTTAGTATAAAATAGGTTTAATTACAAAAAAAAACCAAAAAATAGTTTTAGCTGCCGTTGGTTTTAACTACCAAAAATTAGTTGAAATAATCAATTTGGAACTTTTTTATAAAAAAATTGGGAAAAAGAATCAGCACATATAAAATTAAAAGAATTTTGTGTTAAACAACAGATTCCCAAATAAACTTAAATTTTTTTTATTTGTTTTTTTATTAGCGATCGCATTGGAGAAAAGAGAGAGTTCTATTTCTTTATCATTAATTTGATGTAAGAGTATTAGAAGATAAGGGAAACAGGGACTACTACACAACTTTGCGATTAAAAAGCTTTAAATTATATTGTAATAAAACCTGAAAGATGAGTTTCAAAGAGAACAGCTAGAACTGCTCGCCATATCTTTGAAATTCTTCTTTGATCGTTTATACTTTGAGTTTCCCTCTGTAAAGTCAAATCTGCACAAACTCACTTGCAATCCTAGCACTTTAAGCTTCTCTTACTAGTTATTTTTGCAAATTTTATTTTTTCTACTTTAAAAAAATATTAACTAAAATATATATAAAGAAGTAAAAGTGTTATATGGGGATGGGGCGAATGTTATATACTCTTCATCGATGGGCATCTGATTTATATAAGTACATATATTCCAACCCTGCAACCATCTCTTTGATTATTCTGATTTTCAATTCTAATTTATAACTTTCTAAAATATAAAATTTGTTTGATCATCAAAGGAAAAAAAACTATTTTGTTTTATGATTTTACTATTCCAAAAAAAAAGTTTAAATTTACCATCTCCGGAGCTGTCTTTTTGACTTTTCTGATTTCTAATATCAATGAATTTCTTTCAAAAACAGCAAATATATTTTTATATAATAGGAAAGAATAGTTTCTTTTAATTGATTACTTCTACGTACCAAAACAAGTTTCTTTTTCCAACCCTGGAATCGCATTTTTTGATATTCTTTGATTTCTAATACCAAGTTGATTCTTGGTGAAGTATAAAATAGGTTTAATAACACAAAAAAAAATTTTTTTTTAATTTTTTTTGAAGCCCGTTGAAAAAAAAAATTAACAAAAAACACAAATATTAGTTTTAGCTAAATATTATTATATACCAAAAATAATTTTAAATTTTCCAGCTCTGGACCAGTAATTTCGATTTTGCTGGTTTTCAATTTACATACTTGGGACTATTTCTGATAAATAAATCCAAAGCCGAAGCCTCTAGCTTTTCTGGGGGGGTTGAAATAATGATTTTCTCGTACAGGTAGACCGACAGGAGGACTTTTTCACTCATAATGACCCAGAATATGTACATACTTTATGCGGTCCTATATTAAAAGTATTGTGGAATGACAAAACTTTTCACCACTTTTACTGAAAGTTAAAAAAAATTTACTCAATTTTTTACATTTAACACTGTACTTATTTCAATGTCCAGCGTGTGATTTCTAAAAGCACACAAAATAACTGGCAGTAAAATTTTGCGATATATTAAAAAAACTCATCGTATTCTTCTACAGATTCAGAGTCACATACTTCTCATGTAAATTCATTGTTTGCCTTCATTTGGATGTTAAATATTTCTTCTTTCAATGACTGAGATTGAGGATTCGAATGCACAATTCAATGAGTGAGCAAATGACTGAATATGTGGTGGCTAAAAACGTTTTTATGAATGATGAGTTGGTCACAGAATCTACACGTGCGATATTTTGCCTGCCGTTAAGTCTCTTTAAACGTTTTAACAACAATAAGCCTTTTTGTTTTTGACTAAACGGACTTTGTAACAAAAACCTTTTTTTTAATGTCCCCGTTTTTGTTGTGCTTTTTTTGTCGCTTAAATTTAAGTGGGAGTTGTAGAGTATATGTTTCGTGCTTTGCCTGCATTTATGCTTTTAGCTTTGGAGCTTAGTTTTGGTGTCGCTATCTGTGGCAAAACAATGAATAACAGCAGCTCTACTCACTGAACCTGAAATCATTTGTTTTGATTGCTCAGCACGGCTGTTTGGTTTCCAACGTTCTGTTTTCTGTTTGATGGATTTTTTAGTAGCCATTTCAAGTTGTTTCTAACTGAAGGATTAACATGGATTTGTAGGAGTAGTTTTGTTTTATATTTAGTACCTTTTCTTTTGGGAGTTTGATTGTTGTTTAAATTTATCGGCTACAATTTATAGATTAAAAACAATGTTTATTGAAATAAAAGACAATAGATTAGTGTGTAATTTGTTTGCTGCCTTAAGGTAGGCTAGGGAAATGTTCTTTAATTTATCACAAATATATACTGAGTACTAGTCCATTTATGTACTCGTGTGTGTGTGAATACACTATGTAGGTCTTATAATTCTCAATTAGTTTTAAAAATTAAAAAAAAAATCCCCATTCTTGTTTAAGCAGACTTTTATTCACTGTTTCAAAATAATTAATTGCGAAATTTTAAAATCCTTTATCAGTTGAGACTGATGGGCTAATTATTCGACAACTTGTTTAAATTCAGAGAGCCATACAATATATATTCCGAGGCGCAAAGAAAAGACAACATAAATTTTTTAGTCATTCAAATTACACAGCAGAGCAGAACACCTGTTTTCCAAAGCCGCTACACTTTCATCATCAGTACTTGTGTGTATTTTGTTTGTCACCGCCTTTAAGTGGCCTAGTTGAATAGTTTAACAGTTTTAATTTATAAAAATTTTATTAAGAAATTGCATACGAGATCTGCATTTTTGTTTAACAGACCTCGTATAAAACATTTTTTTTTCTTATTATAACTGTAAATTAAACACTTAACTCTATCCCTAAGAATGCAAAAGGATTACCTTCTGAGTTCCTCTACTATTGAATTCACAAAGAATTTTTAATATTCTTTGCGGTGTCCGCCGTTTTCCTAAAACTTTATCTCTTTTAGAGTTTAAGCGATTTTAAATTAACATAAATAATTTTTTCTTTTAATTTCATAAAGCTTTGCTAGATTTCTCTTAAACTTTACATACTTTAGCACCCAAAAGTATGCAATTTTTTTCATTGCCAACATACTCTCTATGGCATGCATCATTTGTCAAGCAATTGTTGCCCAACTCTTTAATATTAATAAAATACAAAATAAAATGTTTGCAGCATTTTCACTAATTACCATTTAAATACAAGCAAAAAATAATATTTTTGATGTTTGGTAAAACAAACGAAAAATTTTATATAAAAGAAAAACATCATCCATCATATAAAGTGTCAAAACCTTTTGTCTGCTCACAATGTTAGCGAACACCTAAAAACCATATGGAAAGTTTTGCATTTTAAAATATTTCAGTACTTCATTTTTTGCTCCTTCTAACATTCTACTCGCAAATATGAAAATATAAAATTATACACAATATATTTTAGTTTATGTTGTTGCCGTTCATAAGAGCATTTCTCTCTAATACGCAAAATGTCTAAATCACCCTCTTAATGGTTGGATATTTTACAATATTTTTTATGAATTTAGGAAACTATAAAACAGCACATATTTGAAAACTTATAACCACACACGTACAGAATATTTGAAACATTATTGTTGCAGATAACTTTATTTCCCTCTCTCTTTCTATAGGAAAACATTAAAAAATATTATCGACAAAATTTATGTCCAGGTTAAGTACATTTTCGTATTCTTTATGGCTGCAGGACGAGCAGAAAAAAGTACACACACAGTTACACATTCTTTAGTACGTAAATAGTGTATGGGAATTCTTTTATGTGGCCTTAAAATACTATCAAAAAAAGAGGATAAAGTTTAAAAAAATTTATATATTATTAAAGGTAAAAGAAGTCCTTTGCCAGTTTTCTTTTTCAAAATGTGGATTATAACATGTGTCATTTACAATTTCAATAAAGGTAAAATTAAATTTCAGAAAAAAAATTCCATAAAATCAAATACAAAAGGCAGGAATATTTGTTTGCTGAATTATGGCCAAATTTTGCCATAAAATATTTTTGTTATACTAAAACAGGATGGTTATTAAAAATGTGAGTTATTTTCGAAGCAAAATGTCCTTTTGCTAACGATGGCTGGATAATGACAACAGAAAAAGGAAGTGAATAAAAAATTTCTGCAGAAGGAAAAAGAAGGAACATCGAGTATCGAGCTGCTGTCATTATTGCTAAAGTGATAAGAAGGCGTAATAACAAAATAAAAACTGTTACTATTTAATACAGTGAAACTGCATTTAATTTCAATACTTGTAAGAGATGCCAAAAGGAGTGGCAGGATCACCATGTAAAGTTATATAAATGGTGGCATATGAAAAGCTGCAGAATAGCCATGTAAAGGAGGTATTGTGTTTTTCGAGAGCGTGGAAGTGATTGCTAATTACTTTATGAACCTGAAGAACTCCAGCTCTAAAAGAAGCTTTAAAAGCATCTCCTCAAATTTTGAAAGTAAATTGAATAGACAATAATATTATTTCTATAAGTCACCTAGAAATTACTGACAAACAAAAATGTAGCGGCTTTTGAAAACAGCTGTTGTGCTCTGGCGTGTAATTTAAAAAAAAAAACTGACCTTATCTTACGTTTGAGCCTTGGCATATTTATCGTGTCTTTCCAAATTCATTCCAAACCTAGAACCATCTGTTTGATTTTATGAAAATATCAATAATCATTTTTGAACTTTTTTTGTACATTTGGGAAAAAATTTAATAATTTTGTGTAAAACAAAAAATACACAAAAATTTAAAATTAAAATATATATATTTTATGAGGTCGCATATAAATATTGCGGAAACTATTCACATACGGAATGTCAAATCTATATACATATGTGACGCGCTAAATAGGAAGAGACCTAAAGGTAAAAACCGGTTTTGTTCAGGAGAGCCATTTTAAAGATTTACATAGTCGTACGTGTATCTTTGGTGTACCATCACTTCATAAAACGCGCATATTTCTGGGAGGGAACACTTTTGGGGCATGGGATGGGTCTCATTCGGGGCTCAGATGTTGTCCACATCCAAAAAAAAAAAAAATGATTTTTTTTTACCCTTAGGTCCCTTTCTCTATGCGCTGTCACATATACGCTTTTACCATTTTTAATCAAGTTCTAATCAAGTGTACAATAGTTATAATTACAAAAAGACCAGCAGCCTAAAAATCTAAAAAATGTTTTTAGCCTAAAAGTATTTTTGACATATTTTTGGGGGCTCATTTTGTATAATAATTATTTGTTCGCTAGCAAACAGTTAAATACAAAATAAGTCCCCAAAAAATATGCAAAAGTTTCTTACAAAACATTTCGGCTAAATATACTTTCTAGATTTTTGGCGATGGAGTTTTCTCTTTAGCAAGTTACTGAATATGACTGCAGGTATGATAATAATATAAAATCTTACTGATCGTGCGAATGTAAAAGATTTCGCACTTGATCATAAACTCAAACAATAAGCACGAAATAATCAAACTACCAACTGCTAGGACACCATCTTAAGAAAATCTGCGAAAACTTTAGCCCCGTAGTAAAAAGCTCAAAGGAACCAATACTTAAAGAAACAATAAAATCAGTGTAACAGATATACCTACAAGATAATATACTGAGAGAAATGCCAAAGTCAACACTCACCAGAGCAACATCCAAAGTAAGGGAAATGATAGGATAATGATTGGCAAAGGATAAATATATAAACCATAAGAGACCAAATATTGGACCAATACTCTGTCCAGCAAATGCTAAAGCGGCCCATCCATTATACAATATTATTGTATATGTTATTTCCCATATTATTTCCATTATGGCCTCTATTATTCAATAAGTAGCGCAATAGTTTCAAATAAAATATGGCACAACTTTCTTACAATAAAAAGTAAACATAACCTATAAGCAAAACAAAAACAATTTTGTACAATGTTGCCAACACATTTCACAGTATATTGCACTTCTTTTGGTTTGTACAATAAAAATCAAAAGTCTTTTGATTTCTGCCAATATATTGTGCCACTTTTGAATATGACATACACATCGGCGATAGGATTGTACAATACGAAAAATTGCTCAGTTATATTGCAAGTGGGAGGGTCGCTTAAGCATGTTTTTTTTACTTTTAATAATAATAATAATGTTAATAATAACGCAAGAGTGTAAGAATATTAACCGCAAGGCAAAAGGCAATTGTAATGAAGTCAACAGCGATCATGAGGGAGATATTAGACGTTTACGTCTCCACAGAACGTCAGCTTCCCCTCACGACAATTGCAGCACAAGCTGATATATATTTCCAAAACAATAATAATAATATTAAGATCATAATACTTACAGCCATTTTTGGACCGCAGTTAAAAATATCCATCTCGGAACTGAAATTAAAATTAATGAAAAAAGAATTTAATTTACTTTTTAAATATTTTTTAAAACTTAATTTTATAATTATGTTTCACTAGTTAATAATTTCAGATCATTTAGTAAATTGTAATTATTTCCTAGGCGAATTTCACTGAGGCTAATGCAGGTTAACAGGCAACCCTTTACATAATTTCACTTATAAAATCAAGAAATTTTATTGTATACTTTTGGTCAAGTGATTAGGAAGTTTAAAAAATATATAAAAGATAAACCAGTAACTAAAATCATTCATCCTTTTATTTTTTTACTTTATCATTTTGATTTTTCTTAAACTATTAACTTGGGAAAAACCTCATAATTAATTTAAAGAATTAATACAATTATTCAACCTTATCGTGTTTGGCGTTTGTCGCTTTCAAATTCGCCAATTTGTAATAGCTTAAAGACAAAAGGCTAAATTTTTCTTTATTCTATTGCAAATTGTCGAATTTAAAGGTGAAAAACGCCAACCACGATAAGGGTGATTATATTTATAAACATTCATATTTGATTTTAATTTTTAATTATTTTGAAAGATTTCATTTAAGTTTTATATATAGAATTATTTTTTCTGGTTTTAGATTATAAATTTTTAATTTACATTAACGAAGACCATAACAATAATAATAATAATAATAATTCGGCAGTAGCGGTTTTCGTAATAGGTGGAGAGATACCTGTCGATCTTTTGGCGCGTGACCGACCAGAGGCATGGGACTCCAAGAGAGGAGGTCAAATATATAGTGCGGCAGAGCGAAGATCCCGAACACTTCAGCGATGGCGAAACAAATGGAGCACAGAAACCGCTGGTAGATGGACGCGGAGGCTCATTCCCAGCATTGAGGCGTGGGCTCAAAGAAAATTCGGGGAAGTAAACTACTTCCTGACACAGTTCCTTTCAGGGCATGGCTACTTTCTCTAATATCTTTACCGCATGGGCAAGACAGGGAACCCCTTCTGCATGTAATGCGTCACGAGGAACGATGACGCAGGACACACGTTCTTTGAGTGCATCAAGTGGCAGGACGCGCAAAGCGTGCTAAGAAAACAGATTGCTGAGTTTACTCCTGACAACATTGTAAGCAAAATGCTTGAATGTAATGACAAATGGAGTGTTGTAGGCAATTATGTTGAATACGTTTAACGGAGGAAGAAAAAGGACCTCGACCAACATTCACAGAACGAGTCCACACCTATCAACCAATCTTCAGCATAGCCAAGTAGAAGCACCACAATGGCTGTGTATGGCAGGCCCAGATGTGGGCACATAAAGAAGAGTCCTTTCCAGGACAATGTTTCTGGGCCTTCACGAAGTAATGCAGAAAGCGGTCCCGTGAAGGCAAATACACCAGAAAAAAGGGGGGGACTGTTTTAACGGAAACACCACTCGACGCAGTTGGCGAGGGTCACTGCAAGAGCGAAGGCATTTTAAACCCTCCTCACTCGCCAAAAATAAATAAATAAATCAAATATATATATATATATATATATATATATATATATGTATGTATTATTCTTATTATAATGAAACGTTTTTTTCTCAGGGTTAAAAATTAGTTCACATATTTTTACTCCGGCAAAATATTTCGTTTGAGAAATTTTTATATACTATGTAATATTAATGTGGTACATAGAATATGATTGCTTTTACCTTGAGTTTATTTTTCGTTTAAGAAACACAATAATATTTATACAAAAATTTATAATTCAATATCCTGCAGGATGTTTTACACTAAAGCTTATATACGTGATATCTGTAAGCATATTTTGGCACAAACACACACAAACACATTTCATTGTGCCCGTTAGTGTATTGAAATATTTATTAAACTCTAAAACTGGGATATATAATCATGAAAAATATTTTATACGTTCTGAGAAGTTAAGCTACAAAATTTAAAATTATTAGTCAGGTTTAAGTTCAAATCAGCGAATTTACAAATTACTTGTATTTTAAAAATGTGTGTTAAATTAAAAAGAAAGTTTATTACTAACATAAGAATTTTTTACATAGACTCAAGTTAAAATCTACAATCTGCAAATTATATATTTCAGCAGTTTTGTTAAATTTAAATTATATTATTAAGATTACAATATTTCCAATATGTTTATAATTACTAAATATAGAAGAACGGATCAGTACTGAAAACTGACAACATGGCGTAACGGCGTCGAAATCACTGCTGCTTCGATCTTGTAGTTTGATGATTATAAAAAGTATTTGAAAACATTCCACTCTTAATAAAAATTATAATTTGATTAAATTCATAAAAAACAAGTAAAAACGTTATATTCGACCGGGTCGAATATTAAATACCCTCCAAATATTTAGTAAAATAGGTTAAAAAGATCATATTTTCCACAGACGAACGTACGGGCATTGCTAGACCGTCTTAGACTGCATCACTAATCAAGAACATACATATTTACTTTATAGGGTCCAATTCTCTTTGGAGGGTATAAAAACTGTATTTTGGCGGGGTCGCTCTGGCAAGGGCTGTGGGGGAAACATTTCACCTTTGTCATAAAACTCTAAAAATAAATGGTTGGGATAATTATATACAAAACAAAATTTTTATTTTTTTTATAAGGTCATTTACGGGGAAAAGGGGGTAGGGCAGAAACAGGCCCTACCTACAGGGTCATTTAGGGGGCAAAGGGGGAGGAGAGGGTAGGGCAGAAACAGGCAGTCATAAAACTCTAAAAATAAATGCTTGGGATGATTACATACAAAATTAAAAAAAATTTTTTTTTGGTGGGGTCATTTAGGGGGTGAAGGGGGAGGAGGAGGTAGGGCAGAAGAGTACCAGGTATCGTCTCAGCTTCGTCATTAAAGCTTAAATTTTTTTTTTTTGTAAGGAATGTAGACCTAGGTAAATCACTTTGTTAAATTTTGATGCTATTTTTTCATATAATAACGCCCACTAAGGTGGGCGGGGTGCACAAATAATTTTTATTTTATTTTATGGTTCCAGTTTAAGGCTTCATTTGGTTAACAAAATAACCAAAAAACTTTAAAAATTATGTTGATTTTCTGGGTTGGTTTAGTTCTTCTTAGGGGAACTTTTTTCCCCCTTGCCCGATTTAGCCGATCTCCGAACTTAACCTGCTCTAAGCTTTAAAATATATTTATACCAAATTTTAAGAGTCTAGCTCTTTTCGTTTGGACTGAATCGTGATTTCCACAGACGGACGGACATGCTCAGATCGTCTTAGATTTCATCACTGATCAAGAATATATATACTTTATGGGGTCTGAGATGGATATTTCGATGCGTTACAAACGGAATGACAAAGTGAATATACCCTCCAAATTCTTTTTTGGAGGGTATAACAATTTTAAGATCGCAGATTTGAACTTAGAGCCTGTTAAATAATTTCCCCTAACAGTGACTTTGAGAGCAGCACTGCTGCCGTCAGCCACCACTTTTTAGCTGTCCAATTTTGGAGTGTCATTTAGATCGTACTTCATAGAGATTATAGCACGATCAGGAAATGAAAATATGATAGTGGCTGAGCATTTCAACAGAACGAATAAAATATTTAGACATAAAATGCTACCCACGACCGTAAGCGCATCAGGCACACGCCTGCAGATTCATTAGAAGCTACCCAACAAAGAGATCTTGTTGCAGTGATACCCCTGTGTAAAAACCATTGGAAATTGATGGTGCTGTTGACCGAAGTAGTTAAAACGATACTATAAAGCAGAGGGTACTGTGTTCGACTCCGCGCTCAGTCATGAATCTTGTGCCGAGTTCATCTGATTAGCATTAGGGCATGATTGTGTTGGCTGTTATCGGACTGTTTCAGTGATGAAGGCAACTGTTAATTACTGGCAGCGACTGACACAATCATGTACTAAAAGCAGAGTAACAGCAACCTCCTTCGTCGGCCTTGTAGCAAAAAATTAGTCATCGAAGTAAAAAGGTTGAAATAGCTACAACAAATTCTCTGTCTTCTGATCTTTCTTCATCTATCCTCTTAATATTATTTCCTCCTTTTTATCTCTGAGGCCATTCCCTGAGTGCTGGTCCTAAGTAAAAAGAAAATTTCCAAATCACAGGATCTTATTTTAGATCTTAGATCTTTTTTACTGCTTTATAAAAAAAAATTATTTGGAAGAATGCCAGCAGTAATCACAAACGGATATAAGATCACCTCTATTATCCTCTGAACAACAGGGTGAATACAAATAAAACATACATACATATAAGATATATATGACTATTGATACATAAATATGTAAAATATTCCATATCTATCGAATACTTCTCTCTGAGTTGTATTTACTTATAAACTACAATTCCTAGATGTACGTAAGTAGATTCAACCACCTACAGAGATACAAACGGAAAACATGTACTCCTACACACAATTGAAGAAAAAATCATTTGGTACGAGAGAAAGATATTAAAACCGAACATAAATAAGGATAATAGCAACAACAGCAAAGGAATATGTTTTAAAACCAAATAAAAAAAGTCAAACAACTTAATAAACAAAAAAAGAAAGCAAAAGAATTACAGGGAGTCAGGACAACAACCTACATAAAGAAATGTCCCATTGTTAAGAGCCGGCGCAGTTCGGCAAATTAACTCTCAGTTTTTATGGGAACAGGCAGGAAATGAAATGCGTTAAAACAGATTACTGAGAAAAAGGGTGGAGTTATACACCAAAAATCATTGAAACGTAACGGTTGTGAAACAGTTGCCGAGAGACCGTTCCTGGACATCCACCAGCTCAGTGATTAAGAGCAAGCGAGAGCATGGCATGTGTTTGTATCTCAATCCCAAAGATACGCAAAAACCCGTATGGAAACATAATAAAGCATTTCGAATGAAAGTTGAAGTTGAAATGGAATGACAATAAATAAATATAAAAGTAAATTTATTTATAGGAATATTGTGTATTTGTATGGGTGGTGCCGCAGCCGACAGTTGCGCGGCTCCTTCGTAAAATATCTGTTTGCGGATTGTGTATCTTGTACATTTATTTATTTTTTTTGTTCTTTCATAATATAGAATTTATATACATTGTATTCCCATTGTTAGACAAGCGACTGTTTGTAAATGAAAATGTTTTATATACGAGTATTTCTGTTGTCTTGTATAAGAAGTGAAAATATCTGGAATACATTTAGTTTTTTTTTTCAAACAACAATTATTTATTTAAAGCAAAAATATGTGTGTGTATGTGTGCTTGTTTGAATGAATTTTATTTGGCTGCCCGACAGACATATTTACCAGGCGGATATCTACAACATGAAATTAAATAAATTATCAAAATATATTTTAAACATTAGCAAAAGTATGCTAAATTTATGTTTAAAAAAAATGTTAAGGAAATTTTATTACACAACTACATATTTAAAAAAGTTGAGCCACGAAGTAAAGTTTGAAGTTATTAAGAGAATTTAAAGTTGGTAATAAGCAGGTCATGTTGGGAAATATACGGAAAACGGTTGAGCCCAAAATTCATCTTTGCACTTTCCTCAAATTAATCTCAAAGCTATCGTAACCTGGGCTTTTTTCAGAAGTCTAATAAGAGCGTGATAAAACTCTATTATTTTAATTTTTAAATTGCTAAAACTTTTGGATGGATCAACCGATTCCCATGTGATTGCGGGTGATTGCTGTAATTTTTTCAGAATACTAATTGATCACAGGCCAAATGAACGCATTTAAATAGAAATTTCGATCGATATCGAATGCTATAACTTGCCTCTAGGATATATCATTTTAGAGTTTTTAAAAATAAATTGCTCTTTTGTGGCGATCGACATGGTGTTTGCCAAAGGGCTGATTAATTGGTAGAACCGCTTAAAAGTTATTATAAAAAACAGACTTTTGAAGAAAATAATTTCTTAGTTATTTTAAGATTTTTCGAATCGGTTCCAGTTGATAGAACTCTTTGAAACGTGACTAGTTTGGTTTGATTCGGTTCAGACGATCAAAAATTATAAGTCGGTCACATACTTACACATATATACACGCACACACACATACACACTTACATACTCGGGCACGATAGATCCCCAACATGCCCAAATTGTGTTGACGAAGATGAGGACGCTCAGCACGTTTTATTTTGCTGCCCGATTTAGGGGGCCTTGGGAGTTGAATATTACTCCCCGTCTGCTTCTAGACGAGATTTTGGGTTCCGAAATTAAATGGAACGAGTGCAACCGCCATATATCAGTAGTTATGCAGGAACTACGAAGGCTGGAAAGACAGAGATCGAACGAGCGTTCATAAGATGAAGCGAAATCGCTAACCAGCCCTCCGCGAAGTAATACCTAGCGGCAGTCCCGCGGAGGGAGAGTGGTCGAAGGAAACAGGGCGTGGGTTTAGAACGTAGGCACCAGTCATGGTGAATCGTGCATGCTTATGATGGAACATAAGTATCTTTTGAAGATTACCACCTCCGGTTCTTTACAAAAAAAAAAAAAACTCACACTTACATGCACACACACGTACAGACACTTACATACAGACATAGTGACACACTCTCAGGAGTAGTCAGGGAATCTCCCCAGGAACTTAAAACGTCGAGATCAGCTAAAAACTCGATTTTTTGCAAAAACGGGGTCACACCAATAACATCTTGATTTTTCTAAAATTTTCAATTTCGAAAGACAAGCTATTCAAAGAAACGGTGAACAGTAATCGAAGTTAATTTATTGAAATATGAACTACGAAAAAGCAATGCCGTTAATGCTGTTGGCTGAAGTGTTTAACAGGAGACTTGGAACCGGAGGGTCTAGATTTCAACTCCGCACTCAATCATTAATATGGCAGGGAATTTTTATGATCTGCACTAGTACATGGTTGAGTTTATTGTTGTCGGCCTGTTTCAGTGACAAAGGCACAGCAACAACAACAGCGACTGATACTATCATGTACTAAAGAGGGCAATACACGGCGTCCTACTTCTTCTTTCTTCTCAATACCATCTCCTCCTTTCATAGTTTCGCTACAATGCATATCATCAGGCAGGGTTCACATCTCCTGAATGCCGGTTCCATTAAAAAATAGTAAAGAAATAAATCCGTCATTGCGCAGATACTCAACAAAATTTATAAAATACTTTGATTAATAAGAAATTTATAAAACAAATATTTGTATGAAAATTTTGTGCTATTAAACTGTTGATATTAAATAAATCTGAAGAAAAAAAATTGTAAATTAACTGGGCTATTCACAAAAAATTTTTCTGTTTTACAAAGGGATTATAAAAAAAATGTTGTATGGAAATCTGTTTTATAAACTTCTTATAAATCAAAAATATGTTAGATTTTAAATCTAAAATATTTTAGACTATAAAGCCTTAAGGCTTTATAACATACTTGTCATAGCACCTACATTTTTATCCAAGATGTCTTTACTTAAAGCGAGGATAATGCCAACTAGGTTAGGTTAGGTTAAAAGGGCTGCCCCCAGTAAGCGAGAAAAACACTCGAAGGCCATCAAAAGGCCCATTGTGATGCCCAGAGGACTATACCCTACACACTCTTCTCAAGACGAAGTGGTGGTTCCTGAAAACCATCCAGAACTTCTCACAAAGCCCGCCAGGGCAGCCAGCGGTGCATCCCTGAGGCAGTCAAGATCCCGCAGGAAACGAGAGCCTAGATGTCTAAGCCTACGCTCCTGCAGGGCCGGACAGTCACAAAGGAAATGCTGAACTGACTCCTCCTCCTCCTCCAACTAAATACCTAATGAATTTCTGTTAATAGATTTGTAAGGCACTCAGTTCGAAGTTTTTCAATGACACTTAAACTGAAAAATTATTTTTAAAATTCATGATTTCGACCACTGGCAAATGTAGGGCACATGTATAAAATTAATAAATATAATATATATTTTTACCACGTACAAAAATGACATTAACACTTATAATAAAATTTGATTCTAAATAAAAAGTAATAAGAGACCTTTTTTGTAAAAAATGTATGACTTTTAAGTAAAATTTTAAAGTTTCGATTTTACACCATTTTTACTTAGATTTTTATCAGCAATTTCAGTGGAAATTGAAAAAAAATATTTAAAAGTTTTTGAATTAAAATTTAAGGCGGATTCACCCATGTTTTCCGAACAAAAGTTTTGTCCGGACAAAATTTATTTTACTGAGAGTTTTCTGCAGCACGATTCACTCATTTCGATAAATTTGTCCGGAAAATCAAAGTTGCCATTCATATAAAAAATGAGTTTTGCAAAATGGTAGTACTGCAGCGATTTTTTGTGTTTTGCTTTGTTTTCTTGATATTTTAGATATTTGGATATTACATATTTTAAATTGTTTTTCAAGAATTTCTGATAATAATAATGGACGAGAAAAGTAAATTGCTTTACCTTCTGGCCATTGAATTGCATAAAGCATTGTTATTAGCAAAATACATATAAAAAATGAAACAAATATGTAGATAATATTAGTTCTCAAAATTTGTCTCACACATAATTTAATATATCAAACACAAAATGACACCTCAACTTTATATGAAAAAGTTTAACGTATTGGCAACTCAGTTCCATTTTGTACAAACAAAATACAAAATTAAACCAATTCAAACTGAGAGTTGTTCGTAAAAAATATGTTCTCTCTCTCAAGAAGACAGACGTCAAACTACATATAAAAAAAATTTGTCCGGACAAAAATTTTGTTCGGACAACATGGGTGAATCCGCCTTTATAGGCTAACTGTTCTAAATATTTAAGTTCAGATATACATGATAAATATTCCAAAGCACAAAGGAAAGTCAACATCAGTTTTTAGTTATTCAACTTACACAGCAGAGCAGAACAGCTGTTTACGAAAGCCGCAACGCTTTCATCATCAGTGCTCATGTGTATTGTGTTTGTCCCGACTTATTAGGTGGCTTAGTTGAATATCATAACAGTTATTATTTAAACAAATTTTATTAGGAAATTGCATACGAGAACTGTATCAAACTGATGTTAAAACTTTTTGTTTTAATACTTTTTATTTGGAAGTGAAATATCTCCTAATATATACATATATGATAAATGAAAAACGTACGTAAATACTATTTGTATTGTTTAATCTAATGCATTTTAAATTTTACAAATCAATTAAAGGGTGTTTTTATAAGAGCTTGCTGATTTGAAAGTTAAATAAAACACATGCCAAATTATGAAATGGCCAAAAAAAATTTTTTATTTGGTAGATAATTTCTTGTCATTTAACATTTAAATATAATTTCGGGCATATGGCCACCACGACTATTTTGCACAGAGTTCATTCTGGAGGTCCAATTTTCCACCACATTTTCAAGCATTTGAGGGCGTATTTCAGCAATGACACATTGAATACTGGTTTCCAAAGCGTCAATCATTGCTGGTTTATCCTTGTAAACCAATGATTTCAGGCATCCCCATAAAAAATAATCGAGTGACGTCAAATCACACGAACGCGGAATCCAATTCATTTTTAAATAGACCGCACCAAACAGTACATTTATCGGGATGCATTGGTAATTCTTGAACGGCGTGTGGATTATCTTTGCTCCAAATACGGCAATTTTGCTTGTTGACACATCCATTCAATCAAAAATGCGCCTCATCACTGAAGAGAATTTTGCGGTAAAAAAGCGGATAAACATTTTTAATTGAACATTGTTTTTGAAGAGAAATTTCCACGATTTGGAAGCGTTGTTCTGGAGTTAACCTCTTCATGATGATTTGCCAAACAATACTGAGTAGAGACGTCATTTTAAACTGTCAAAACAGCTGTCAGACAACAGAGTGATTCGTATAAAAATAAACTTCAAAAAAAACACTCTTTACAAGCCACACAAAGTTTATCATACGCGAGGTAGCCAACTTTCAGTCCCGGTTGATCCTCCCCTTCTGCAGATAAAACCTTCAAAGGACACAATTGTGAAAGCCAAACTCCACCACGGCAACCATGTCAATTCTCTTACGAATGTATTTCTTAGTTTATATTTTCCACACTTATTAGCACTTTTTGTTGATTTCTTTTCTAAAATAAAATGCTACATATTTTGCACTTTTCAATAAAAAAAATGGCAATATTATGACATTTGGAAATAGTGAATTTATTACAAATGAATGTACCAACTCTTGCGAAAAATTATTTATATATTAAAAATACGCCAAATTGTAGTTTTTTAGGAAAACAGCGATAAAATGTTAAATTTATTTCAGAAAAGAAATCACCATACGCCACTGTGCGACGGATTTTAGTGCCGCGGCCTTTAATGTCATATTCTTGTAGCAGAGACTATTTAAATATTTTAAAAACGCGTTCTCTTTTATTATATTTAAATATAATTTCTGTAATTAAATGGCCACATGTGCTGTGTAACCACAATTTTCCGTCAACAACAATTTCAATACATATTGAAATAAAAAGTCGCCTTAAATTAACTGAGTCGCTAAGACGTCGATATGTAGTCATGTGTCGCCATGTCTATACTAGAGCCATAGAAAACATTATTTTCGTACATTTCATACAAACACTAAGAATTCACTGTATTTTAGTTTTATAAAATAATATCTTAATGAATTATCGCATCCAGAGTCATCTTTTTAAATATATTCCGAAAAAAAACGTTCATTTTCTGAGCAGCATAACGAATAATAAATTGCTTGTATTAAATTGAATTCATTTAAAATAATCAGTATAAAAACAATTTCTAGAGCTATAATTTTCAGCAAAACTTTATTACTTTTGTTATTGTAAAATGTTTAAATCAAATCCATGGCAAAATTATATGGGTGCCTGTAAACAAAATGCTGGCAAATCTACACGTCAACACTTTCGAGAAAATCTATAGTTTTGAAATGTTTGTCTTAATGCAGAATATAATGTTAACACTACATAAACACATACATGCAAACAGCTGTACTTGTAAGTGCTTGTATATACAAGACACCAGTATCATGTGCATTAGGGTAACACTGAGCAGCCAGGATCTTTGTACTACTGTCAGCCTAGGCAAAAAATTGTGCTAAAGAATGTAATTTCATGTTCTTCCTTCATTTCTAAACTTGTTTAAGGGAACTTCCAATGCATTAATATTAGCAAAATGTTATTGGTGATGGTTGCATAACTATTTGTGTGCGAGGTCTGTTCAAAAAATTAGCTGAGTTTAAAATGTCCCAGGCTACATGTATTACCCGTCCCGATCATACGGTTACAATTTCTGCTCTTTAGCAATGTTTAGTTTGTTTGTGAGAGTCATACATTTTAGACAGTTTTTCCATGATCAGCGATTTTTCGATTAATGAGAAATATAGAAAAAATTTAATTAATGCCAATTTAGTTTCTGGAAAATATGTAACATTTCGTCACTTTTTATTCTAAAAAACCACACGTAGGAACAATTTTAAAATAGAACACATCTTCACAAGAGATGGTAGATTAATTTCCAATAAATTCTCCATTTTCAAATGCCATAATGTTACCATTTTCCACTGAAAAGTGCAAAATATGTAATATTATTTTTTAGAAAAGAACACAATATAAGTGTTCTAAAGCACTGGAAATGCTGATAGAGTCATACGGTGATTGCACTGTAGATCAGAAATATGTTTACATGTGATTCAGAACTTTTCAAAAAGTTTGATAATATTTGAATAAAGACGCTCATCCTGGAGAAAGTTAAGAAAGTAAGGGAAATTTTTAATGGGGAATCGTATAAATGCTATTAAAGAAGTTGCTAAGACTTCATGCCATGAAATATTTCCGTTCCAAAATTGTTGCATTAAGACCAAAAAAGAGAAGTTTGGTTTTTTTGTCAAAACCACCACCGTAATGATGCCTCAACCACTGTATTTACCAGATTTGAGCGCATGGAAAATATTGCTATGCCCAAGATTAAAGAGACCCTTGAAAGAACTAGGTTTTGGGGAGAGGGGGCAATAAAAACTGAGTCACTGCGAGTGTTTACGGATATACCAAAATCTATATGTCGTAAAGGCCTCAAGGTTTGGAAAAAACTTTAGCAAAATTTTTAAATCTGAGAGCGACTACTATGAAAGTTTTTTTTTAAATTAAAATTTTTAAAATATTTTGAACTGACCACGTGTATGAATATGAATAAAATGTATTTTTAATTTTAATTCAACTTGTGAAGATTTAAACATTTAAAAAAATCGGGAAGCTACTGATATTAGGCCCTTTTTAAAAAATTGAGTTTACAACTGATCTGCACGTTTTGAGTTCCTAGAATTATTTTTCTATCTACTCCTGAAAGGATGGGACTACGTTTGTATATGCGAGTGCGAGAGTAACTTTGTGACTCGTTTATAACTTTTGAACGGCTTACCCAAATCGAGCAAACTAGTCGCGTTTCAAAACAAAATAGATTTCGTGTGATCTTAAACACCACGTCGATCGCCATTAAGAGGATCAAAATCTCTTAATACGTTCATGAGATATCGAGAACGAAAAAATTCGAAAGAATATTTTTTTAACGCACTGTAGCTCTGCGCATGCCCTTCAGGGTCAACCGTTTTCCATATTTTTTCTCTCGCGAATTTTATTTATAAAATTTTCTGTATAAAAAGAATGGAATGAAGCTCGTTCGAATGGAAATAGTTTTTGAGTCAGAAAAAACTATACGAGAATTCTTTGTACTCTGGCTAGAAATAACTCACTTGTTTACACAGTCGCAAAGCAGCTCTGAGTCAGTCAACATCAAGCCTCGTTGGCAATTATTTTTTAAGTGCTGCCAGACCACTGATCGTTTACACGCTTTCGAGAGTTTTGCATCTCACTCGCACTAGTTAATTTCAACGCCTCAGATAACTGTATAAATTTACAGTTCTTCTGAGCAATATTCCGTGGTTAACTACGTTGCTTCTTTCTATGTGAAGGCATAGGTCATAGTGTACAGTCAGTCACAGTAACGGACGAAAATACGGGTTAGTAACATCGCCGGCATATGGTCTAAGTCACCCCGTCGGCATCTGTGCACCAAATACTTTATAAATTTACTTTGTAAAGTATTTCATCAAAACAAACAAAAAAAAACTCACTAGTTTAGCTGCCTGCAAACAAGTTAATTTAGCTAGAAGCCAATAGTCTCATTGTTAAGTCTAGTGGAATACGCCTTACGAAATTTTAAGAAATTGTGGTATTCCAGAAGCTAAAAACTAGACAATGGAATGTCTTTCAGACAGACCAGGTCCCACAGAATACATGGCTGCTGTTGGCTGAAATAGTAGAACACGAGACTATGAAGCGGGGGGTCCTGAGTTCGATACCGCGCCGAGTCATGAAATATTGTGCTGAATTCTTCTAATCAGCATTAGTGCGTGGTTGTGTTAGTTGTTGCCGGTCAGTTTCAGTGATGATGCCGTATCACTGGTCACTGAACATAATTGGCAGCGACTGACACTATCATGTACTAAAAGCAGAGTAACAGCATCCACCTTCGTCGACCCTGTAGCAAAAATTAGCCGGCGAAGTAAAAGGTTGAAATAGGTACAAAAAACTGTCTATCGTCTCATCTTTCGTAATCTGTCCCCTCAATACTATCCCCTCGTTTTCAGTTCCGGCGCAATGCATTGCTTATGTAGGGGTCATCCCCTGAGTGCTGGTCCAACTCCTAAAAAAGAAAATAACCTGGTAACCTAAGCCTTTACGATTAGAGAAATAGAAGTAACTCCTTAAGCAATTTTTTGTCTAAGCCGGCAGCAGCCATCATCACAGAGAAAACCAGCAGATTAAAAAATAATTATAATTATAAATATTAAATATCATAAAGTACTAAGATCTCGCCGTATAACCAAAAATGCAACAGTCTTTAGTCTATTCCCGCATTCAAACAATTTTTACTTTATACACCCAATACAGTGCCACCTTAATGTCTAGATGGTCATAAGTATGCATGTCTGAGTGTATGCAGTACGAGTACTCGTTTTATTATGCAGTTTAACTTTTATTTGCCAACAATAAATGCAGGCAAATAAATAAAAATTATTTAATTCCATTTTCGTTCAGTAGAAAGCAATAGTTCAGGAAGAAAAAAAAGAACTGAATGGCTTTAGCAACACACTCGACTCTGTGTATCGGCAGATCGTCTGTCTGTTCTGTTTTTGTTGTTGCCTGCTAAAATTTAGTGTCTTTAAACGTGATTTAGTAGGTTTGTACTGCAAGTAATTGAAGATCATACTTGTGCTCATCAACGTCGTCATCATTGTAATCTTCCATACTCCTTCACAGTTTTGATAATTGGACACTGGAAGAAATTTCAGGAGTTGTTTGCAAACAAAAAGTAGCGCTTCACTTGAAGGCAAAAATATTTTAATTTTTTTTTTTTTATCTTGGACCAGCACTCAGGGGATGATCAGGGGGGTATTGAGGGACAGATGTGCTACAGATTATAGTGGTTACCTGCCTCGCGGCCCAACCCCACTGTGGTCTTAGCACCGGGTGAATACAATGCGTCTACCAACGCCCCCACACGCAACAGACTGTCACGCATGAGTACCAATTTGAAACCATGTACTTGGACATGGCCTCCCCCTTGTTTAGGAGCGGAGCTTACCTAAAATTCCTGCCGATCTTTGGGTCACGACACCCAGTTGCAATGCAACTCCACACTGGGCTCACGCCCTTCCCGCGATTTGGGTTTCAACACACAGCCACCACGGTATTGAGGGACAGATGAACGATGAGAAAAATTTGTGTAGCTTTTTCAATCTTCCTATTTTGCCGGCTAATTTTTTTCTACAGGACCGACGAAGGAGGCTGCTATTACTGTCCTCTTTAGTATGTGATAGTGTCTCAATGTGCTTACTTTCATTTTTGAAAGGTTCAAGTTCATTGTAAACCATCTTCCATATAAATATTTTTATAAACTCCAAAAATGAATTGGAGGGTATATTCACTTTTTCATTCCGTTTATAACGCAGCGAAATATCCCTCTAAAACCCCATAAAGTCTATAAATTCTTGATCAGTGATGAAATCTACGACGATCTGGACCGTCCATTTGTGGAAATCACGATTTCGTTCAAATGAGAAGAACCAGACCCTTGGAATTTAGTATATATATAAATTTTGATAGATATCACAAGTCAAGTGCATAAATAGGCTGAATCGGGCCAGAGGGACAAAAGTTTCCCTAAGAAGTACTAAACCAACTTCTAGAAAACGACATAATATTTGAGGTTTTTTCTTAGTTAAGCATGTGATATATTTTTATGTCAAAGAAGGTCCAAAAGGCACTGTTCCTTGTAAAGGGCGTTCAAGTGACATATTACATAGAAAATAAAAAAATGGTATAAATATTTAACAAATTTTTTTTTATCTTGGACCAGCACTTAGTTCATGAAAAAGTTCCGCCAAAATGCAGTGCATTGCGCCGGAACTAGAAAGGAGGGAATAGTATTAAGGGGACATATGAAGAGAGATGACTAGATAGAGAATTTTTTGTGGCTATTCAATCTTTTTGCTTCGCCGGGTAATATTTGCTATAGGACCGACGAAGGTGGTTGCTGCTGTTGCTCTGCTTTTTAGTAAATGATAGTGTCAGTCGCTGCCAATTATGTTCAGTGATCAGTGACTATGCCTTCATCACTGAAACAGTCTGGCAACAACTACGCACTAACGCTGATCACAAGAATTCAACACAATATTCATGACTCAGTGCGGGGTTGAACTTACGACCCTCCGCTTCATAGTCTCGTGTTCTAATACTACAGACAACAGCACACAGTCCGTGCAGTTGTGTAGAGATGTAGCCTGCTGTCGTCTATGTGTTTATAGGAGGTGAATATTTTTACTTGCGTCATGAACGATTTAAAAAAATATTGCGATCATTTTTTATTTCTATTATCACAAACATTTTTAGTCAGTTTCTAAAATCTTTTAAATTCTCACAGTGCATTTCAGTTGCGGTAGACACTCGTACAATTTCGCTTGCATTAAATTTCAACAGTAATTTTATCCACAATTCCTGCAGACAAATCTTTACCACACCGAGTTAAAAGCAAAGCCCACAAAATCACGCCAATCCAATTCAATTTCGATTCCAAGCCTAAAATTTTATAAAATAATATACAGTCGACTCTTGATAATTTGAAACTGAAGGGACCAGAGAAAAAGTTCAAATAATCGAGTTTTCATTTTCACAAGACTTCAAGATATCGAAAGAGAGACAGAAATAATTCAAAGTAACAAGAGTTTTCATAAAAAAAAGCAAAACCATTTTTGCACGCACTAAATTCCGCAAAAGCAAAGCAAAGAAAATTAATTTTTTATGTTAGCAACTGTCGATGTAGTTTTGTATACTATAATCGTGGCACAGAAACTAATGCAAACGATTTAAATTTCTTTCAAAAACAGAAACAAAATCACATTAGGAGCAAATCAAAGAACGAACTTCAAATTATAGAACGTTGGCGAGCAAGATGTCATTTTTGTAGCACATCGCAAAAAACTATAATAAATGGTTGTTTTATTTATTTTATATTTTGCATAAAACACACCAATTAAAATAATTCAAATTATAGAGCGCAGAGCCAAAAAAATTTAAATTATAGTGAGTCGGCGATCAAAATGCCAGTCAAATAATTTCAAATTATTGAGGGGACCAAATTACATAGATATTTTTCAATTTATTGAGTGTTTTTCAAGGGACTTGGAAAACAGTTCAAATTACCGCGAGATTCAAATTAACGAGTTTCAAATTATCCAGAGTCTACTGTAAATATTAAATGTGTTGAATGCACACACAAACGCCAGGCTAAAAATATTCCTTAATAATTTAAAAAAAAAAATAAAAAAAACCGACAACAATTGTCTACAATTTAACCAACCACGCAGTTTATTGTGAAAAACATTTATTTTTCTTAAAAAAAAAAATATCTTACAATTGCATTGTAAATACGATTCATATTGCACTGAAGCTTAAATCTAGGAACGATTGGGGAAGTTCTGCTTACATTGTTGTTTAGGACTGGCCATAAATTCGTGAAAACATGTTTCATTTTGTGGCAAAGCTGAATTGTTGTTTTTCTTTTTGAGTTCAAGTCGATTATCGATTTGTTTTAACTTTAATTTGTTGGTCCGTTAAACATGTTAACAGGAATTAGTGGCAATTCAAATAAATTGTTAGACTTAGTTAAGAACTAAAAGAAATAAATATTTTATGTTACAATTGAATTTTTATTTTTTTAAAGTAAACGGCGGAAGTGTTGCCAGAACACCGAAAGAGATGATATCACTTCCTTCAGGTCGTGGTGCACTACAATGACGAACAGTCTAGTTTAGAGGCTTGAATGAACACCGCAACTGTTTTAATACGAATCATACAATCTTCCTTAAGGGGTCCCATGTTGGGGATTTTCACGGTGATGAGGAGCCATGTTAAGCCTGGTCTCCCTGTGACCACATTTATTTTCAATTTCTTGTAAATTTGAAGTAGTAGAACACGAGACTATGAAGCGGAGGATCCTGAGTTCAATTCCGCGCTGAGTCATGAAATATTTTGTTGAATTCTTCTGATCAGCACTAGTGCATGGTTGTTAGTTGTTGCCCGCCTGTTTTCAATGATGAAGGCATAGCGCTGCTCATTGAAGATAATTGGCAGCGACTGACACGATCAGGTACTAAAAAACAGATTAACAGTATCCTCCTTCGTCGGTCCTGTAGCAAAAAATCAGCCGGCAAAGTAAAAAGGTTGAAATAGCTACAAAAAAAAACTCTCTTACTTCTCATCTTTCTTGATCTCTCCCTTTAATACTATCGCCCTCCTTTCAAGTTCCGGCACAATACACTGCATATGTAAGGGATCATGCCCTGAGATAAAAATAAAAAAAAATTCACTATGAAAGGATGCTGTTGGTTGAAGTAGTTAACAGGAGACCATAAAGCGGAAAATCTTCTTCATTTTGATTTAATATCATCAGGTAAGAGGTCTGTTCAAAAACTCAGGTGAATTTGAATTTTTCTCAAAAACAAATATATATATTTTTTTTCATACATTTTTATTTTGTCCCCTTCAAAGTACAGGGTGGGCAAATTTCGGGATAGGAAGTAAAACGGTTGTCAAATGATGAAATATCTAGAATTCAGCAGTCATCCTTCAGCATTTATTTATTAAAAAGTTGGAAAATTTTAATATTGTAACGCTATGCTTTTGAACAAGGAATTTTAATTGTGAAATTTTACTGTTTGAAAAACTGAACGAAAACAACGTTTTTTTTCTGCAAAATCATCTTTAGTGATGAGGCCATGCAAACAAAAAAATTTTTTTCTATTATATCCAAGGAAAGTAACCGTATGATGTGGTTTGTAGTGAAACGGCATCATCGGCCAGTTTTTATATGTGGAAAATGAGCTGGGAAACGCCGTCACCGTGATTTCTCTGCCACAATTGGCCAAAGCTGGCATCAGTGAACTTTGGTTTCAGTAAGAGGAAGCCACAAGCCCGGCCAAATACTTCAGTTATTGCATGAACAGTTATTCGGTCGTGTACTTTTTTCGATTCGGTGATGCCAATTGCCTGCCATGTTCTTGTGGTTTCACGTCGCTGGATAATTATCTCTAGGGTCATTTGAAACAGCGGGCTTACATGAACAAACTACAAGCAACTGATGCTTTGAAAGATAAAATATAAAATTCGGCGTTGCATTGTCGAGATAGGCGAAACTTTGTTGCAAAATGTGGTTCAGAATTTTAACTTTAGAAGATTAACTTTAACTTTCACAATCGTATTTGGTACCATATGAAAGTAGATAAAACTCTACATCACTAACTGCAAAAATAAAAGTTCTTGGTAGTTTTTTTTTATTTGCAGTGTGTGTTCAAAATTCAATCATTTTTATTATTTTTGCGCGAATTGATTAAAATAGAAAATTTGGATATTTCAAGTGATTATAGTTTTTGTTAAGACTTCCATAAGTAAAAGTTTTATAATGGAAACGTCAACTTCAGGAGGCAAATTACCGCATTCGATATCGATCGAAATTTCAATACAATTTATATACAAATTCGAATCGAATCCGTAATTTGGCCCCAGCTATATGAACATTTAAAAAATAATTTTTTGTTTATATAAATGTTTTAGAAATATTAAAAAAAAAAATTAAATATCTCCAAAAATGTGGTATTATTGATATAACTTTGCGGATGAGTGCAGGAAAAAATGCTTTTATGCTCTTAAAATATAAGATTTTAGCTAATAAATCCCAGAATACCTATTTGCGCATTTGTGCGATTTTTCAGTTATGAAGGTTTTTGTGAGAGAATTCCGGTTGCTAAAAATCAATGTGAAAAAACCAAACAAACAAACAAATTGAATTAAGATTCTATAGGCTAATTGTTCGAAATTTTTAATTTAAATCTCAGAAAGACATGATAAATATTCCAAGGCACAAAGGCAAGTCAACATCAGTTTTTGTTCTTCAACTTACACAGCAGAGAAGAACAGCTGTTTTCGAAAGACGCAACCCTTTCAGTGGTGACAAACACAATACACATGAGCACTGATGATGAAAGGGTTGCGTCTTTCGAAAACAGCTGTTCTGCTCTGCTGTGTAAGTTGAAGAACAAAAACTGATGTTGACTTGCCTTTGTGCCTTGGAATATTTATCATGTCTTTCTGAGATTTAAATTAAAAATTTCGAACAATTAGCCTATAGAATCTTAATTCAATTTAATATAGCAATATAAAAATGTTCGTTAAAATTCTTACTACAAACAAACAAATTGTTTTTATTACCTTTTTTATTATTTTTTCTAAAGGTACAGAAAGTATGCTCTAATTTACAATTTAATTCACTAATTTATCGTTTTTCATTCCAAAGTTGCAGCAAAAATAGTCAAATAAGACCATTTTCTCTAAAATACAAAAAAACCCATATAAAGTAAAATAAAATTTTTTTTTTCAAAAAAATTTTTTTAAATGCTGGTTTTTTATGTATTTAGTAATACTCATCAATAAAAAATAACAACATTTTAAAATTACCAGTTCTATGAATTAATCGCCACTTTCTTTACCATTCACCCCACTGTGCGACGTCGGCCAACATGCTAGAAGTGTACATTAGCCCGTATTCATAGTACATTATTAATTCCCATATTGATATAAATAAAACTGAATTTAAAAAAAAAAACGAATTTGTGCCTAATTTACTTTTTAACATCGAATTTGCCCACCCTTTAGTACCCCCTCAGATATTATATTTGTTCCAGATTTTTGTTCTGATCATTGAAGCATTTCTAATTTGCAATTTCTTGGCTTTTGTTTTTATTTCCACAATCGTCACGATACGACAACTTTTCTTTTGTCGCATCAATCTTGTGAATACAATGACGAGATTACAGTGTTGTGTTTGGCCTATATATATTGCGAGTTTGGATCGGTTTTGTTAATCAAAACTTTTTTTTTTTTTTTTTAGGAGTATTACCAGCACTCAGGGGATGACCCCTATATATGCAATGCATTGCGCCGGAACTGAAAACGAGTGGATAGTATTGAGAGGACAGATTAGGAAAGATGAGAAGATAGACTGTTAGTTTTTTTTTTTTTTTTTTTTGTAGCTATTTCAACCTTTTACTTCGATAGTGTCAGTCGCTGCCAATTATGTTCAGGGACCAGTGCTAAGCCTTCATCATTGAAACAGGCTGGCAACAACTAACACAACGATGGAACTACGCTGTCACATCAAATTTAGCAAGAAACTCAAATGGTTCCAAGAAATTTCCAATATGGAGATCTCTAAGTCATTTAATCGCAATTTTTCGTTGTAAAAATTGTCCGCATACAAAATTTCTACCTCAACGGTTTCATTAGACGCCAATACATACATATTATGTCTACTGAAATTTTGGAGTTCCGAAATAGTATGCAGCCTTCCAAATCATGCAAACCGAGGCCCGTCTCACACGTGCCTAGGCGTAAAACCGCTACTGCTCATTTGATTTTCCCCCCAGAACAAAATGACGTTGCTAATGAGATCCCTTTCCATTGAAATATTATGCATTGAGTAAACAATTGAGTCCACTTGCCTGATAATTTTAAAATAATTTCAATTAAAAACCGTGTTGCGAATCGGCAAGTTAAACAAAAAAAAGAATAGCCCCTCATAGTTATTCATGAAAATGTATGAAAAACTAAGAAAAGTGTTCGCCATGCTCATCCTCCCTCCACACCAAATTTAATCCTTCGCAGGTTATGTAGAGCACTACAGGTGCCTGAGACACAAAGCAAAAAAAAAAAAATAGTTTAAATTCCTTTTGATGTGGTCTATCGATGCTGATACAGACAGGTGTTGAATAAATTAAGGCAGCAGGAAAAAACTGTTTGTAAACGGATGTGTTCAATTAATTGATTGTTTGAAAATAACTCATCTCTTGTAACATTCAAGCACGTAATTAACGCAATAATCAGTTAAATTCACGTGAATAATTGTTTATATGAAGAAAGGATTGTAAAGTCGATTAAAAGGGAAACTGGGCAATAGCACAGAAATGTGAAGCTATTTCCTGCATCAAATAGAGTACGGAAGCAGCAAAGAGGCAGCCCCCAAGGAATGAGTGTTCTTTTCAGGCCTTGTGTCTCTTCGAAGTGCTGCTGCACACTCCAACTCAAACCTCTTTGCATGGATTGAATAGTTAAAATGTTTTGCCATTTATTCAAGTGTAAAATGTTGTCCTGCAGCTATTTATGCGTAAATATTGTGTTGTATCGAACAGGAGGAAGTCGAGGAGTTCATAAAAAGGAGAAAAAAAATTCACACCTACTCGGTTAATGATTTTATTATTAGCAATAGATGAGGTAGGTGCCGTGCATTACTGCGAATGAATGACTGAATAAGTGATTGTGGGAGGGTGTGAAAGTGACTGACCGATAGTAAGAAAATTGTTGTGGAGGTCAATTTGTTGTTTGTGTACAACAATGGCTAAGCTGTGGCAGCTGATGGATGCGTGCCGTCCATGCGTGTGACTATTCTGATAATGTGTGGTTAAGTTATTTTGCTCTGCTGCGTAAACGGACGAGTGAATATGTGTGCTTTGGGAAAGGTGTTGTTAAGGAATTTCATTTTCACACACAAACACAGAGTTTTTTCTGCTGCATACTTACTTGATAACGAGCTCAAATTCCCCATATTTTAATTATGTGGTTATAATATTAGAATTGTTTTATTAGCCAGCCTTGAAGATTTAATGGAAACTATTTTAATAACCGTTCAGCAAATGGAAAAGGCAGTTATTAGTTTTTTCAGCAGGAGGCACATTGTAATAAGTGAAATGTCTTAAAAATGTGGTAAGATTACAGCTTATTTATTATTAAGCTAAAAAAAACATGTACATATTAAACGGCTACACTACAAAATTAAATTGTCTGCGATTCCATATGATTGTAGAGTAAGAGTCCAATTTCCAGGACCATGTCTTATGCATTTACGAAAACTAAATCTAAAGCACTTCGAAGAGGTGGAGGTCGATCACATATTATTTAGTATCTAGGTCTAGCACTCCCTTCTACATATGCAGTGCATTGCACCGGAATTAGAAAGGACAGGATGGTATTGTGAAGGCACATGATGAAAGATAAGAAGTTAAAGATTTGTCTTGTGTTAACATCTTCAGCCAACAACAGCCTCTACAATTTTCAATAAAATACTGTTTGCTGTTAATTTCAATGTTTATGAAAAAAATTATTTTATATAAACATTTGAAAATCTTTTAGTTCTGAAAAAGTTACTCATTGTTTTTAACGAAATATTTGCCCCTATTATGAATGAAGACATCGACGCCGTATCAAGACGACAGCAAAAATGTGTTGCTTGTCCACTCACTTTCGTCAGCAGCTGACTGCTATTGACATGTTCTATCGATATTATATGCCCTAGAGTATGCTAGAAAATTTTCAAGAGTAATTAATTGTTATCGGCAACTTCCAGACAAGTGATAATTTTTTAATGTCGAGTTGATGTGACGTCGACGTCGCCATTCATAATATGGGCGATTATAGAGACAAAACAAATTTGTAGTAATTTTTTAAACAAAAAAGTAGATATTATTGTATTCTGATATTTTTAAGCTCAAGATCTCTTTATTTTAATTAAATTTTTAATTTCAATATTTCGTCACTACTTTGTGTGACTTCTTCAGGAAATTAATTATTTTATTAATAAAATTTTTTCCTTTGTGTGACTTCTTCAGGAAATTAATTATTTTATTAATAAAATAATTAATTTCCTAAAGAAGTCACACAAAGGAGTGACAAAATATTGAAATTAAAAATTAAATTAAAATAAAGAAATCTTAAGCTTAAAAATATCAGAATACAATAATAATTAAAAAGAGGTCAAGAAACCAGAAGAATTTAAAAAGTGGATATTTTTGCTAAAAAAATTAGAAAATATATGTACGTGTAACAAGAAAATCGAAAAAATTAGAAAAATATTATAGTTCGATTAATACAAGTGATTGTTGACGACATCACCTTGCATAAAAGGAAATTTATTAAAACTGTCAACATTAACTATTAAATTCTAGCCCATGTTAAGGCTCTACTACAATTTAAACCTAAGAAAATTAAAAAAATTGTTTATATTTTTTTAACGGGCTTAAGTTTGAATCTGCATGACTGCAAATGATTTTTTATTATTTTATTAATAAATGAATTTGTTCAAATTCTATTTATTATTTTATATTAAGATTGGAATATTCTCCACTTGCAAAAGTGGAGAAATTGAACAAAGAACGCTGGTGAGATGGCATAGCGGCCTCGAAATCAGTACTGATCCGTTCTGCTGGTTTGATGATTGTTGAAAATATTCTTAATATTCCAATCTTAATATAAAATAATAAATAGAATTTGAACAAATTCATTTATTAATAAAATAATAAAAAATCATTTGCAGTCATGCAGATTCGAACTTAAGCCCGTTAAAAAAATTAACAATTTACATAAGAAAGTTCGACTAATAAAAAATAAAAATAAAAGAATTTCATACATAATTTAATATTAAAAAAAAAATATTTTTTGTGTAAAATTTCTTCTTTGTCGCTTAAACGTTTTTTGACGTTTAAGGGATAATATATTGTCTGATGGTGAATCGACCTTAATTGCGGTCGACTTAATTATTAAGCGAAATCTAGTTTTATAGCAATTAATCGGTTAACCACTTAACTGTTAACATATGGAGTACCCTATAATATCTGTGGTAATGTGTAATAAACGCTTAAGTCTACTTACGAAAAATTTTCTTAATCACTATCGCTCGTTAAATATTATGGCATTCGGTAGAAGTTTTCAGTGGTCAGAAAGGATAAAAAAAAATTGACAAAAAAGCCATTAAAGTTCTTTGCAGTAGCATGAAAACTTTCAAGAAAAAAATAATAAAATTTCTTAAACAGACTTAAGCCTAGTGATGGCACGATTAATCGAAAAATTTATAATAATCGATTATTTTCCTTCAATTAACGATTTAATTATATCGTGAATTCTACATCGATTAATTGAATTAATCGATTATTCCAAATAATAATCGATTAATTGAATTAATCGATTAATCCAAATAATAATCAACAGACATCTAGGAACAAAAAAGATTCGTCACCAGCCACCATTGAGCATTGACGGCTGACGACGAAAGGCCTAGAACTGCAACCCTAGTTATTAACGCCATTCGCGATCGGCCACATTCGGCGTGAAGTCTGTTGTTTACCTTTTTATGCATTTTCTTCATTCTCATGCAACTAGTAAACCGTAAAGACGTAAAAGTGTAAAATTGAAGTTAAAATCTTCTAATTAATAAATTGGGATCAGCAATCGTGGAAAATAAACCAATAAAAGGTTTGGCGGGCAACATAGTGCCAGCGTTTGCATCTATCACATCATAAACTCAACAGTGTCATTCAGCAAACGCGACTTAAGCACGTGAGTCTACCCCAGCGGTTCCAACAGGTGCATCTACCTCAGCAATTCAACCATTCATCACACAGCGTGTCCAGAGAATGCACCATAGCGGTTCCGGCCATTTCCAACTTTAAATTTTTTTATTTCTGATAATTTTGAAGTTTAGCTGAATATATCGATTAATCGATTAATTGTTTAATTGTTTCCAATTAATCGCGATTAATTATTTGTCGTTTCGATTAATCATATGATTCATTAATCGATTATTCTTCTTTTATTTGCCATCACTACTTAAGCCCTATTATATTCCCACAATCTTTTACTGCGAATATCACAACGTATACTCTACACAAAAAGTTTGCATGGAGGTAAATAACGTATACGCCTACGAACGCATTAATTAAATATTCCGCCATTTTATTATAGCACTCATATGTTATACATTTCTAATGTCGCAGTATAGTTAATAATATGTCCGCAGCAGGCGTAAGAAATAGAAGTAAATTTGTTGCATACTTTGCGGTGTATGATGTATGTTGCATATAAAACAATGAAAAATATGTACGTAAATTAGAAACTATTAAATGGATTCGCATAAAAATTGAAATGGTTACAAAGGAGGAGTTAAACTTTCAGTATAGCATCCTTTGAAGTATTTAACTGCGCCCGGAGCGGAGCTATTGGGGATAAAACTTGTCTACCAGGGGTGTGAAAAATTTTGAACGGATTGATAGATTTTTAAAATTTTAAGCGCATTAAATTATAGTAAACAAAACTTCGCCTAACATGTATTTGTTTTTATATTTTTGTATATTATAGTTTAGGAAATATTTCACTATTCCCTATGAATGCATTAAGACAGATTACGAATCACATTCAAGTAGTTAAAAAATTTTATGATGATTGGGGTATTAAAAAAAATATTCCTAAATGTAAAGCAATTTGTATCCGGAATGCTTCGGGAAAGTGTAAATACACTGTTGTTCCCGAAAGTAAAATGCTTTCACTTTTCGTTGATGGAATAGAGATACCATTCGTAGATATTCTGAGATATCTTGGAGTTACTTTTAATAATCTTTGTAAATTTAATGGACATGCGAGAATTCTTTTAAAGAAGGCGTTTAAAGTAATGGGTTCTTTTTCAAGAATTTTTTATAATGAAAACCTCCCGGAAAGAACTAAACTACTCTTGTACAAAACTAGTATCAGACCAATTTTCTTATACGGGTTTGCAATATGGTTCAGTGTCTCACCTATTATCGTTAAAGAGATGGAAGTATTTGAACCAAAGATTTTAAGGTGTTGTATTCAGAAAAATTTCGTATCATTATATAGAAGGTATTCAAATTCATTTATATAGAGTAATTCGAATATAACTCCAATAGGAATATATTTATTCGATCTTATAAAAAAATTTATAATTAGACTAGAAACTCAAGAAAATTGTCTTATAAGAGAAATTTTTAATGAACAGAAAGTTTTCTCTTTGAGTAACATTAATTATCTTTCACCTATTGGGTTTTGTAATGAAGAAATTATTCACTCACATGGAAATAATAACAGAAGACATTAGCCCAATTCACAATCCCGTGCAAATGGTCTTGCATTATAGCATTTGCAAATTGAGAGAGTATTTGAGAGCATTTTCAATGTATTTTGTTGGTGTAGAGTACAATTATTTTGCTCATGCTACGATGCTAGACTACTTGCTCGAGATTGTGAACTGGGCTATTGTTTTTATATAAAAACTACACCTGGTACTCATAGGTGTTAGTATCTTTTTTGGGAATTTTGTGATTGATTTTTAGTTTTTTTTTTCTTTCTTTCTTTTGCTTTTTATATGTTTAGATTTAACTATATACTAAGAGTTATCCTCTTATGTTATGTTAGCCTAGGAAGCAAAGGAATATAATCACATAAATAATTTTATTGAAATTGTATTCTCATCTCATCGATCAAGTCTGGTGCTGTAAAAAAATTTATAGTTTTTAAGATAATACTTTATAGTCTTAAGTAATCTTTGTATAATTAAATTTAAAATCTAACATTGTAAAAAAAATTAAGTCTCAATAAATTTTAATTTTATTTTTCATTATTTTCCCAGCAAGTTTTTTATGCTTAATGGACCATTAAATTGTTAATGATATTGTAGGTGAAGGGGAGGAATAAAGTTATTAAATATCTTTAGCTGTTAAGACGCAGAAAAGAGTGCATTCTTACTGAGACACCTTTTACACTCATACAATCACATATAACAAATAAATTTCTTAACGACTAATACTATTATTTACCATTCCTGTCTGCTTGTTAGTCACTTATTATTCAATATGTAATCACTTCTAATGACACTCGTATAGATTCACCTGCTACTTGATTATCTTATCAATGCTAAAGAAATCTTATTACAACTTCATCAAATTGGTTTAGCATTAATGATAAATTAAGTACCACCCCTTTTGGATAAAAAAAAATAATAATAATCGTTAAACTATAATTTTTATTTAATGACAAATCGTTTAAAAAAGTTGACAGAAACACAGCCGTTGGCATAAGAGCAACACTACTAATTTGCATATAAATTAAAAATATTGTAGCACGAATAAAAATTTAAATATCGTGTATTTATAAATACAAATAAAATAAATGCGTGAGCACATACAAAAGATATTGAGTGTGTGTGTGTATTGGATATTAATAAAATTAAAAATAAACATTGACTTGAATGTGTAAAAGCGGGTTGAAATGATTGATTAATTGAAAAGTTGTTAGAGTCTTAACCTTAATTTTTATTAGAGAAAAAGATGTATTTTTTAATAAGATCGCCAGTTTTGATTGATTAGAGAAAAGTGTTGTTTTCTTCTTGGCACATTTACTTTAAATAACGAAATTAAGTTTTAGTTTGTCAATTGGTGAATGTTAAAAATATATATACATTTTTTTAATTTGGAGCAGTACTCAGGGAATGCTTATGCAACGCATTGCGCCGGAACCAAAAAGGAGGGGATTGTATTGATAGGACAGATGAAGAGAGATAAAAGAATAAGGATAGATGATTTTAGTTATTTCAACAGGACCGGGGAAAGAGAGTGCTGTTTCCCTGCTCTCTAGTACATGATAGTGCCAATCGATGTTTTCATCACTGTAAGAGGGCGACAACGACTAACACAATAATGTACTGATGGTGATCGGCAGCATTCGACACAATATTTACGACTGAGAGCGGGGTCGAAATCGATTTTTTCGGCTTCATAGTCAGCTACATAAGCACTTAAAGACTAAAGTGTATAAGAAATTTTTCTAGCTTTTATTTAAGCGATAGGTCATTTATTTTTTAAAAAAAAAAATTAGTTTATTCCAATATTTCGCCCGTTCTTTGTGTGGCTTCTAAGCGCTTTGCGATAAGATAAAAAGCGAATTGCTGAGAAAACTCAAAGATGTGGCAAAAATTGCTTATCAAAACTGAGGGCCTACTTTGAAGAGTACAAAATAGAAACAGACTTATTCCCTGATTATCTAAAATGGTCAAACAACTCTGATATGATCTCCTTTAAGAAGTTATGTCGGCCCCTTTTTGGTATCCATTTATGCCAATTTGCTGTAAAGTAAGTTTCCAACAATTTCATTTATAACACAAGCATCCGAGCTGAGAATCTATTGTTGAAAGTTGAAATATTTCTTATATTCTCAATCCTCGTACCAGCCCCTTTGCAACAACATTTGCAACTCTTTCTTGTAGTCGACAACCATAAAAAAGATGTGATGCGACATTCTCTATAATTTCGGCATGAGACAAACAAAATAATATTTAAAAAAAAAATTATTAAAAGAAAAATCGTTCTTCTTTATTTATTTTCGAGTATAGAAAATGTTGTAACCACAAAATGTTTAAATGTTTTTGCTACTGTTTGTTCGTGCAACGCAAGCAATCTTTTGATGACACATGTTGTTCCAAAAGGAACACTTGCTTGCACAATTGTGTACAAATGCCTGTCTGACTATTATTTCCTTTGAACGTACGAGTAGTTTTATTTTTGCCTTGGCAAAACTAAAAGAGACCAATAATTTCAAAAATATTGTAGTCATTTGTGTCACACACATACACGTACACAAACAAGCTGGCACATTCATCCTCCTTCACTTGTTTTTAAATATTAAAATTTCAGCACGTTTGCATTCTTGGTTCATACTTTTGGTGTACACACACACACATACACACACACACACACACACAATAGCTTGTGCCTCTGTGGCAAGAGCAGAAGTAAAAGATCAAAGTTGCTATTTTGTGGTTTGAATATTTAACTGAAATATTGTAGGAAAATATTAGTTTTCTGCATTTTGCTATAGAATTTTGGTATTTTAACTTATATTTTCCATTCTTAGTTTCTATTTTTTTTTGTGCACGTAAATAGTTTTTAAAATGTATTTTAAGGTAAGAAAGTTATTGAAACTATAAAAAAATTCATATTGTTTGCGATTGAGGAAATGTAATTAAAATTTATGAAACAAATAACTGGAGAATTGAGAATTACTGTAGAGTTCCGCAAATGGCTACATTTTTGGATAATGCTATTCTTCATTTCATATATCATTTCGATTATGGTATTTTAAACTCTTGAACTGATGTGGGATTATTGCTGTACACTTTTGATTTAAAAAAAACTAAAGGTGCCAAATCGCAGGATCTTGGTGGCCAATTTACTTCTCCTCTACGAGAAATAATGCGATTTTCGTAGTTATCGCGATTTTCCTAGGAAAAAATAACAATTTAAAACAAAAATTACAAGTAGAAAAAATGGCAGCAAAATTGAAATGATACTTCAATTTTGGACACCCGTTATAATTTTGAAAATGTATTATTGGGAAATGAATATTAGAAGGAGTACTTTTAGAAAGATTTGGCTCTTGGAAATGGTACTTTATGAAAGAACTACTCACATAAAAAGAAGTATTTTTAAGAAAAGATTATAGTTTAACTAGCCGTTTTTAGGGAAAGTACTTTTTTATAAAAGTACTTTTTGAGAAAAGTACTTTTGGAAAAATACTTTTTGAGAAAAGTACTTTTGGAGAAAAGTACTTTTGTTATCAATAAGTTTTGTTAAGTTTTGTTAAGTAAAATACCATAAAACCTTTTTACAAAAGTACCTTCCAGAAAAAGTTCTTTATAAAAAAAGATTTTCTTTCAAATTACTTATAAAAAAGGAGGTTTTTGGAATAGGTACTTTTTTGAAAAAAGTACTTTTTTAAAAGAAGTAATATTTTGGAAAAAGCACTTTTTTGGAATAAGTACTTTTTTGGAAAAAGCTTTTTTTTGAAACAAGTACTTTTTTGAAACAAGTACTTTTTTGAAATAAGTACTTTTTTGAAGCAAGTACTTTTTTGAAATAAGTACCTTTTTGAAGCAAGTACTATTTTGAAATAAGTACTTTTTTGAATAACGTTTTTATTATTTCTGAATGTTAAATCCAAGTGAATGAGTACAAATGTAGGTCCATTCGCGGTGAGCCAGGCTTTTTAGAAATATCTGCTAAAAAGTAGAGGATAATATGAAAGTATTGATATTAAGGGACAATATTTCAATACGACTTGCTGGACAACGGACTCGCCTGCAAAATTATCAGGTAAACACGAGGTAATATTTAGTTCACATCTCTTTAACTATAAATATAGATGAAACTATATTTCTTATGGTGTTGTAAACTTTCCTATAAGTGCATACATGTTTGTTCCAAACTTTCTTTTTTGTAATTGTGACGGCCAGTTATTTAAAAAACTATTCATTTTAACAACATGAACATGTTGGACACTTGTAAAAATTAACGCTTTAAATAGATTACAATTTCTTAATTTTGTTTAAAACTTTTCCCCTTTCTCGTAACAAACTCGTTAAACCAAATAAATAATAGAATTCGTAAGTTAATGATTTATGGTATCGAGAGATCATTAATAATTGTGTCTCTATAATTTAAATTCGTACATCTTTTGTTGGCCAAGGCGCCACCTCTTTTCAACTTAACTCCTATTGCTTCTTCTACTCGTTTAACTTCAAAATTCCACTTGGTATTTGTTCAATTTCACGGTGTGAATTGAATTTGTTTGTTACATATTTTTTGTGTGCGCTTAATTGGAAATCTCAAAGATTTAAAAAAAAAAATATTTTTTTTTGTTAACTCATCATCGTTTACAAAATTCGTTTTGCTACTCATGTGGTTAATTTTTTAAGTTTTACGTTATTTTTTTGTTATTTGCTATTTTTGTTTAAACAAAAACTTAGTTTCAATCATTTAATAATTCATACTGATTAAATTAAAGATTTTTACACAAATCGTTTCTTGCAGTTTGGCTGATGTTTTCGGTTTAATTAAAAATTTTTGGCTGTCTTCTTTTTTTTTGAGAAATTTAATTAATTACACTGTTTAACAAGTTAAACATTTTCTACAGCTACAACTTTCTTTCATATGATGAGTTTTAGTGAAATTTTACATAAGCAATATTTTAACAAAAACTGCATCATATTATTGTATATTGTGAGATATTTTGACACCGATTGGGAATGAATAATTGCCACAAAAGAAATCTGGGGTTTCCAAAGTTCGAATTTAATGTGAAATAATTTTTTTTACAAATTAGGCTTATATTGCTTCAGTTGTGTTTGCAAAAATTGCATAGATTTCTAGTACACAAAATTATTGAAAAATTATTTTCGTAATATAGAAATTGTTATTTTTTCAATTACGCCAGAGAATGTAAAATACTTCAATTGTCCGTAGTTAAATTAATTAAAGCGTAATGGAAAAATACAACTAAAAGCTTTATCTACAGGCTGGTTAGACATAATTTATTTTTATAATTACACAAAATTCATATATTAAAATTTTTATTATGATGGAGTAGTTACACCAAAATATAAGCAAAAATCTTTAAGAAAAGTTAGTGCATTTTACACATAAATTTTTTACACGCACAAACAAATCACGACTTGTGAAAAAAACTCTTAATATGATTAATGATTTAGCGCTTGTGTATTTTCTAACTGTTGATCATGAGTTTTAGCATCTAAGGTGGCCCCATAAAACGCATGATCTGCCCTGTTTATAAATTTCATGTACTTTAAAGATCAACAGTCAAGTCATTGATGATGCCGTCGTCATTACAAATGAATGCGCCGGCGCATCCACCAGAAAAAACTAAATTATGTTGTTTCATCTTTAACACAATCATGAAGATGATCATTAGCATTCGGAAAGAAGCAAAAAGTAGCAGCAGCAATATCTTGTGTTGGTATTTAAATTGAACACGATGTTAATGGTTTGGATTTTTGTAAGAAGCCAACAGTCAAATACAAATAAAACATTAATATCTTCAAGTGTCAGTTCATCAGTCAGATTTGTTGTTGCCTCTTTCACTGTGTGTGCCTGTGTAAAGTGTGAAATTGTAATTTTTCAAACAAATTTTCATGTTTTATAAACCACTTTTTTTGTTAAATTTACTTGATTTTTTTTCTTCAAGATATTTTATAGAAATTATTTGTTAGAGCTAATTTTAGTTTAATATTTGAATATGTTGTTTGGATGAGGTCAATCTGATGTTGAAATCAGTTTTCTTAAGCAAACATTTCAGATGATTGACATGGGAGCAGATTTTTTTTTAATTTATGAGGACTGAGGGCTTATCTATGAAGTGCATAATCGGAATGATGAGAAAAATTTTGAAAATTTTATTAATTTTTTTTTGGTATACAAACAATAATGGATGCCATTTGCCTGTTTTAGTTTGGACATTTAAAAAATAAATCAATTATTTTCTCTGGCTGCTTTCTCATGGACTGCTTACATTAAAAATGCAAATTTCGTTTTTCATTTTAGTGACATTAAAAAAAATTTGCCTCAAATAATGCAAAAAAAAAGAAATAAATATTTGCCTGAGTTTTTGTTAAAAGATACAAATAAAAGTACTATATTCGGCTGTGCCGAATCTTAAATACCCTTCACAGATGTAGTTCTTCTTTCTTTCTTTCTTGCTAAAATAGGAAGTAGGTTTAATTAAAAGATGTAACATAGTTTTATTTGAATTTATATTTTAATTTTTTAACTTTTTGGTCACTTTTCTGGAGTCGAAATTTTGATTTTTTAAGATTTTACTTCCTGAATTATAATATATTTTTAATTAGCAAAAACAACAACGTCAATTGCTTATTTGGTTATTTTTATATATTTCAATTTCCCAACCCTGGAAACGAAATTTAAATTTGTTTACCAATGCAACTCTTAATGAGGCATGATGAAATAGTTTTATTTAAGAAAAACTTAATATTTGTAACCGTTTTGGTCACTTTCATGTACTACAAAATATTGCAGTTATCCAACTCTGGAATCTAAATTTTAATTCTTTTTTAATTTTTGATACCAATTTTGCTTTTCCTGAACTAAAAAATAGTTTTAATTAGTTACGACGTTAGTTGCCTTTTTGGTTAATTTTATGTAGAAAAAGTATATCAATTTCCCATCCCTGGAAGCGAAATTTAAATTTTTTTACCAATCCTTGTCTTCATTAGGTATAAAGTCGTTTTATTTAAGAAAAACTTAAAATTTGCAACCATTTTGGTCACTTTCATGTACTACAATATATTGTATGTACCAAAAAAAACTTTAAACTTCCCAACCCTGAAAGTGAAGTTTTAATTTTTGTTTGTTTTATTTTTAACCAATGCAACTATTCATGAGGAATAAAGTAGTATTATTTAAGAAAAATTTACAATTTTCAACCATTTTGGTCACCTTCAGAACAATAAAATATTGCTCTTGTCCATCGCTGGACTCGAAATTTTGATTTTTTTGGAAATTTTTGATACCAATTTTGTTCTTCCTAAAATAAAAAAAAACAACTTCAATTGCATTTTTTGTTACTTTATGTATAAAAAAAATTTCAATTTCCCAACCCTGGAAGCGAAATTTTAATTTTTTAAATTTTTTTTCATCAATGCAAATCTTCATGAGGTATAACGAGGTTTTGTAAAAGAAAAACTTAAGTTTTTTTATCAATTTCAGTTACTACATGTACTCTTTTGTACTCCCTTTCTTCGGCGATTGGCAATTCCTAATAGCTTTTTGCTATATTCTAAGGCCTCTCGATTGCAGGCTAACAAAAATTACTTAACTGATACCCATAAGGTGATGATAAGTGCCCTATATCTGATACTGTGTTGACATGACGTTCACAAACACTTACAAAATACAGGGGAATGTAAACATGTCTTCTTTACAATTCAATAAAAAAATCAAGACTATTTCAATAAATAATTATTTTTATTTTATAATCATAAAAGCATTCTTACTATTAAAAACTCGTTTCATGTACACGTACGTGCGATTCACTTACTTGAAAAAAAAATCGTTATCATTACAATTCCACAAAAAGCCACAACAATAAATTTTGTGCAGAAATGAAAATTCAGAAAATTACACGTGGTATCGAAATCGTAAGCAGCTAAACGGATACAACAACTATTAGTTTATGTTTCGGTCTCCTATTAATTCCAACAGTCGCACAGCAAACAGCTGCCTGCATTCACACGTCATTTAATTTCGATTAGTCAAGTGGCATTGAACGAACACACACACACACACACTCAAACACATGCACGACTAACAGCAACAGCTTAACCGACAGACAGTCATTCAAACAATTATTATTGGAAATTCATTCAATTGCAATTTTTATAAAGTTATTGACTAAAATTATCAACGTAAATATAAACTGCTGCACGAGTATATCATTCACATTTCGATTTCTATATAATTTAAAGTTAACCAAGAACGCGAAATACAAAAGCATTTGAAATATTCATAGCAATTGTTTTTTTTTTTTGGTTTTTTTTTAACGCAAGGGACTGTGGACAGCTTTGAGGAGAACAACTTGTAAGCAGGGAGTTTCGAATGTTGAGAAATTGTTTTACAAACGAAAAGAATTTGTAAAAATTAACAGACAACAGGGAAGGGGAAACCTTACAAAGGGCTGGTGCCAATAATTTTGTTGTCAAAAATTTTCATGATCGGCTCAAAACTTATTGATATTCTATTTTCCTGACTCTGTATTTAAAAAAGTACAAATAATAATTATTCAATTGAAGAAATTAATTTTATGAGTATTTTTCAGCCAATTGTAACGTTTTATTTCTACTATAAAAAATACTTGTGATTTCATTAATTGCAGAAATTTACAAAAAGATATGTCTCTTTAAAAAAAAATTACAATACGTCCAATAGACGAAAAATTATAAAGAATCGGTATAATGCACGATCAAAATGCTTCTTGTAAAACTCCTGTAAGGGAGCTTGAAGTCAATGGTGCGTTATGCTTTTTTGATTTAATTCTTCATCAACCGTCCTCAGCGTCACATATACCAAAATATTTCATTCATACTTTAAGCACGTTTCTTAAGTGTTTTGAACGTCTATACCTTTTTTCTCTTTTTTACTTCGACCGGTATTCAGGACGTGAAACATACTGATGCAATACATTGTAAGGGAACTACGAAAGGAGGTGGTGAAGCGATTTCCGTGTGTCCATCTATTTGTATGTCTCTATGTTTAATCGGTTTTCCGAAGCTCCAAGAAAATATAGAGAGATCGGTCCTAATTTAATGTATTGGAAATAGTCCTACACAGATTCCTAATGAAAATCAGCAAAATCGGAAATGCTGTTGCAGAGCTGGAAATTTTAAACTCACTTTTATACCCTTTTCGGATTGTATATTCATTTTATTAATCCGTGTATAATGCAGCGAAATATTCCTCTAAAGTACGATATATGTATTCTTTATCACTGATAAAATCTGAGACGATCTCGCCAAGTCCGTCCGTACGTCTGTGGAAATAAAGATTCAGTCCAAACGAAAAGAGCCAGACCCTTGAAACGTCGTACAAATATATGTTAAGAGATGGTACTGGTCAAGTTTGTAAATGTATTGAACCGGGCCAGAGGGATAAGAATTCCCCTAAGAAGAACTAATCCAACCTCTAAAAAACAACTTGATTTTTAAAGTTTTTTTTTTGTAATTTTGTTAAGCAAATTATATATTTTTATGTCAAGAAAGGTACAAAGCTTTGAGCCATTAAATAAGAAACATATTTTTGGACCCCGCCGCCTCTAGTGGGCGTTGAAGTAACATATTATTTGGAAAAATAGTGTAAATATTTAACAAATTATACTTCTTACGCCTGCATTCCTTAAAAATTAAATTTTAAAACTTATAACGAAGCTGACATGATAGTTTTTACATTTAGCTTTTTGACGTATTCGTAGTATTGGGTGTTTTTTATAGAGTGACACAAGTTTTAAATCATAATAAAACAAGGAAATATATTTTTACTGCCTATTTCTCATTGTCGAATGAATTCTTTCTTTCGTACAAATATATTTAAAACAAGAACAACATTTTATAAATTGTTTTTGTTTCAAATGTATTTATACGAAAGAAAGAATTCATTCGGCAATGAGAAATAGGCAGTTAATATCACTGAAATGGTCTGCATGGGAAAGCAACTTTTATGAAACTAATGTTTAATATATGATTTCTGCCATGTGGCTGCCACGGCTGGCGCGTAGAATACGCAATCTGGAACGCCAATTTTCAACAACTAATCTTCTGTAAAGTGGAAGGACACAACCTCAGTTGATGAGAACGGCGACGAATTGATTGATTAGGATCATCTTCAATATTTTCCTGTACAGCGGCTACAGCTTCTTCAGTGCACACTGTTCGGCGTCTCGCGGGAGAAACATAGATCGAAAACGATCTATTGTTCTGAAGGACGATTATGTACACCACAAAATGGAAGAAGTGCACGATGAGTTTGACGAATAGAACAATTATTTTTATTAAACAATTAAAAATTTCGCACGCGTTGCTCTGGTGTTGTGATACTCTAGAAAAAACACTCTTTAGATGCATGGCAATTGTTATAATCGGGCTGATTGTGTAAAGCGTTGGCGTTTACTTCGGAGGCGTTTTTTGTACAAGACTAAAGAAACACACGAGCAGTTTTTTTAATCTACTACGAAAAACGACGGGGGCGTAAACCCCAACGCCTTGCACAATCAGGGGGAATGAATTATATATTGATCGCATTAAAATAATTAAAATCCACTATGAAAATGGTGGTTCTGTTAAAGTTACACTTCGTAAAATTCGTGATATTTTCGGACAACATAATCGTCCTTCTGAGACCTTCTGTCATCAAGCAAAATTGCCGCATTTGGCCTTCTGAAAATCCTACAGCGATTATTGAGAAGCCTTTGCATGCTCAACGTGTCACTGGTTGGGGGAGATATGTGGAGGCGTGATTGGGCCGTTTTTTCGAAGATGAGACTGGAAATGCGGTAAGATGTTAACAACTCAATTTTGGCTTAATATTGATGAGGATATCCGTGACATGGTGGACATTTGCCAGATATCATATTTTATTCATAATTGCCGAACTTTTCTCTTCGTAATACAATAAAAATTTGAATCATCCTCATTTAAATTTTTTATTTTATTTTCTTTTATAAAAAAAATTCACGAATATCCTAAAGTCATTGGAATATTCGAGATCTAGACATTTTTATATCGCAAGTTCAGAGCTCCTTTGACTTCCGCGGAAGTTTATTTGTGTATTTTTCCAGGTATAAGAAGTGTATTCTTATTTTGTCACTGCCCCGGTAGTTGGCCCTTCCTGCTGCTGTATGACAACAACAACAACAATAACAAAAGTAGTAATAATAATAAGAATAACAACAACCAGATTGTTTGTCAGTTTGAGCTGCCTCATAAATTCATCAAAACGAACGAACGAACGAACAAACGAACAAATGAACAACATTGCCCAAGTTTAATTGTGTGTAGTTGAATGTGAAGAACAAGACAAGAAACGTAAAAATAAATAAATTTACAATTATTAAATTGCTCTACTACTGCTCTTGCAGTTGTTTGTGTACTTTTCTGGTTGTGGTGCACTTGCAACAAAATGCATAATTGCCACTTATAAAAATGCACACCACACTGTGCAGGCACAACAATTCCAAAACAATAAAAATACGCCGAGTTCCAACAACTTGGAATTAACTGTCTTGTCTGTATGGTTTTGGGTACGGGAGTCGGAGTCGCAGTCAGAGTCAGAGGCAGTCAGTATAATTGTGGGGTTTTAGTATCAATTCCAAAGAACTTACGAGAGTATGAAACGAATTACAATTTTCTGTATGACTTTTGGATTGTGTTGAGGATTTCGTTGTTGGTGTTGTTGTTGTTGCTGTTGCTGTTGTTTGTAGCTGCTTAAGTAGTTATTGTTGTGTGTTACATTCCCGGCCTGAAATCGTCTTTCAATATAAATGTGGCGGTGGCATGCGGCTTGCCAGCTTGATGCACAATTTAATATTGAAGTTTGAATTTGTTGTGGTTACAATTGTATGAACTTGTTGCACTTGTTGCCGTTTGTTGCACAAATTTTTGTATGCGGATTGTTATGACATTTCTGTAATTTATCATTTTGCACCTTTTTGGTAAGCGATCTGTTTTCATGTTCGTTGCTACTGTAATTATTATTATGGTTTTTGTAAATGTTTGTGTGTATGTGTGTGTGTTTGTTAATGTTGTTTCAACATTCAATTTGTGCGTGTTTCGATCATGCTTTTCGTAGAACAATTCATATGGCGCATTAACAAATTCATTTATGCAAAAACTTTTTGTACTAATTATGTTGTATGTCTCTAAATGAAATATGGAATTTAAATGTTGGCAAAATAAATGTAGGGCAGAAATCGGCAGTCATAAAACTCTAAAAATACATGCTTGGGATAATTGTATACAAAATTAAAATTTTTTTTTTGGTAGGGTTATATGTATAGGGGGTGAAGGGGGAGGGGGGCAGAGTAGTACCAGATTTCGTCTCAGCTTGATCATTAAAGCTTCAAAATTATATTTTTATGGAATGTAGGCTAAAGTAAAACAATTTGTTAATATTTTATGCTATTTTTGCATATAACAGCACCTACTAAAGTGGGCGGGGTCCAAAAAATAATTTTTTTTTATTTTATGGCTCCAAATTTTAGGCTTTGGACCGTATTTGACATAAAAATATATAATTTTCTTAACAAAATAACCAAAAAACTTTAAAAATTATGTTGTTTTTTCTGGGTTGGTTTAGTTCTTCTTAGGGGAAATTTTTTCCGCCTTGCCCGATTTAGCCCATTTTCGAACTTAACCTGTGCTATTCTTCAAGATATATCTGTACCAAATTTCAAGAGTCTTACTCTTTTCGTTGAGCTGAATAGTGATTTCCACAGACGGACGGACGGACATGCTCAGATCGTCTTAGATTTCATCACTGATCAAGAATATATACACCTTATGGGGTCTAAGATGGATATTTCGATGCGTTACAAACGGAATGACAAAGTGAATATACCCTCCAAATTCTTTTTTGGAGGGTATAAAAATATTTTATGTTTACTTTTTGATTTACATAAAACCAAATAATTGAAAGAAATATGTTTCATTTATTTAATTGTTGACGGTCTTCTTTCATTAACTTTCGAATATCGCCGTCGTCGATTCGACGAACTATGACATTCACGCTACAAAAATATGTATAATATTCTAGAGTTAAAACAATTGTTTGCATATAGAAATATTTTCGATTTAATAATCTCACATGCAAAAGATTATTAATATGCGTTGCATTAATGATAAAAATAATTTTAGTACAACATTGAAACAATAATATTATTTATAAGTCACAATTGTTCAAATAAAACAAAAAAAAAAAGGCAATAAATTTCAATTTCAAATACAATCTTTTTAGCTTCACATGCCAGCATTTACGCCTTCGAATTCCAGTGCACGAATTTATTTATCTGCATGATTATTGTCGATATCAATGTTTATTCAAATGAAATACAATGTGATTCAATAAAATGTGATAATACGAGTCAATAGAGTCAACGGTAGACAATATTGATACCGAGAACGTGTTCTACATTTGTAATGTTCAATTACTACACGATAAATAAACAAGTAAATAAATGTTCGTTCGTTCGTTCCTTCGTTCGTTCGTTCGATTCCATCAACATGTTCATGGGCGATAGGAAACTGTGAACCATATGCTGAACTTGATTACAGGCAAAAGTAAATTATTTTGGATATTTGCGAAATAGAAAAAATAATAATAATTGATAATAATATGGCAAAATGTGTGAGTTAGACAAAATACTGAGCTGCTGAAGGCAAGTAGGGTCAGACGAGGCAAATATTTGGTAAAACGAAGTTAATAGTAAATAAAGAGTGCTGCATACATTTTATTTGATTTTTTTGTATATACCCTTCACAAAAAAGTGATAGGGTATAAATAGGTTTGTCATTCCGTGTGTAATTTCTTCGATATCAATATAGGACCCCATAAAGTATATATATTCTGGATCCTTATGAATAGCGAGGACGATTGAGCGATGTCCGTCTGTCCGACCGTCTGTACGTGATCGGACCGTTCGTTCTTGGACCGTTGGATTGGAAATGAACTTGAGTAGAGTCCTATAGAAAGATCCGAAGTATGGTTCCAGAGCTGGGAAACTTACACCTATTTCTCGACGCAAAACTTATACCAAAAATCAATTTCTTTTAATGTTTGTAAATTCAACCTATTTCGGGCTTTGGGAATCCTCAACGGTCTATTAAAAACTAAAAAAAGAAAATTTTTTTTCCAGGGATGGAAAACTAAAAATTTTTTTTTCGGCCCATTCCGTATTTTGTAGTACATGCAGTAACTAAAATTGTTAAAAATTTGAAGTTTTTCTTTAAGAAAACCACTTGATACGTCATGAAGATTTGCATTGGTCAAAAAAAAAAATTTTTTTTATTCAAATTTTGCTTCCAGGGGTGGGAAATTGAACTTTTTTTATACATGAAAGTAATCAAACAGGCAACTGATGTTTTTCTTTTTAAATTTGGATTACGATTAGTAATCAATTAGATTAAATTTTAAAAAGAAAGTTATTGATTATTATTCTCTTTTTAAAAATTTCTGATTATTAATTAATTATGATTAAAAATAATCCAAAAATAATTAAGATTAGTTAGGATTACGAGAAAATAATCAAAAATAATCAAAAGTAATCAAACAAATAATTGACTACTTTCAAGGATTATTTTTGATTAGTTTCGATTAGTTTTAAAAAATTTAGAATGCGCATCATTTTATACATACATTTTATTTTGAAAAATTTGCATTTAAAACATAAAAAAATTAATGACAAGCATACGTTAAAATATGTGATCATTTTACTTGCATTGGAGACGGACCTTCAATTTGGAACTGCGTTGATTTTGTGGGGTTGTTTTATAAGTGCTAACCAAAATAAATAAATTATTTATTTAATGATGAAGGCATAGTCACTGATCACTGAACATAATTGGCAGCGACTGACACTATCATGTACTAAAAAGCAGAGTAACAGCACCCACCTTCGTCGGCCCTGTAGCATAAATTAGCCGGCGAAGTAAAAGGTTGAAATAGCTACAAAAAAAAAAAAAAAAAAAAAAAAAAAAAAAAACTGTCTATCTTCTCATCTTTCCTAATCTGTCCCCTCAATACTATCCCCTCGTTTTCAGTTCCGGCGCAATGCATTGCATATATAGGGGTCATCCCCTGAGTGCTGGTCCAAGAAAAAAAAAAAAAAAAAAAAAAAAAAAATAGTTATTTTTAAGCAACAAAATTTTTCTGGTTGACATAATGGTTGTTTATAACCAAAATATTTTTCTGGTTGACATAATGGTCAACTATCTGTCTATCTATCTTTCGCAAGGTAATTGGTTACGGTAATCAATATGATATAAATGCGACCATAATGGTGAAAAATTCCCAAATGCATATAAAGGGCTCCGAAATAAAAACATAGCAGTTATTTTCGGTCCCTGCTTTATACGAATAGAGCACAAACCCGTGAACCCGTGATAAATAAGAAGAATGCAGAATCATGAAGAATGTCAATTATCAAATCGATGCACATCGATGAAGAAAGATGAGGAGATAGAGAATTTTTGTAGCTTTTTCAACCTCTTTACTTCGCCGGCTAATTTTTTGCTACAGGAGCGACGAAGGAGGGTGCTGCTGTTGTTCTGCTTTTTAGTACATGATCGTGTCAGTCGTTGCCAATTATGTTCGGTGGCCAGTGATATGCCTTCATCATTGAAACAGGTTGGCAACAACTAAAACGAACGTGCACTAATGCTAATGAGAAGAATTCAACATAATATTTCATGACTCAGTGCGGGGTTGAACTCAGGAGCCTCCGCTTCATAGTCTCGTGTTCTACTACTTCAGCCAGCAGCACCCACAAACACTGCACGTAAAGGGGATCATTTCCTGAGTTCTGTTCCCACTAAAACAACGAAGATCCATTACACTGGATTTTAGTGATTGCGTGTAATAAATAAATATAAGAAAAGACAGCAGGTGTGCGAATAAATAAACAATTACAAAAATGTATGAGCTTTTGGATGAAGTCAAGCACGGGAGATAAATATTTAGCAAAAAAAAAATTAACAAAACAATAAACATTTTAATATTTATTTCGTTTAATTTGCCATAAAATTCCAACACAAACAAAATGTCCACAGCAGCTGCTGTTTTATTGAATGGAAATCATAATAAATTAATCTCGCAAACGTTTATTTAATAATTTGTTTTTTTTCTTATTATAGGCTTTAAAAAAAACTTATTTGAAAAAAAATAAAAAATTTCCGCTTATTTTAATTTGAAAGTATAAAAATTGGCTTTTGTATATTCGACAACAGCAGCAACAACAATTATCATAATAATATTTGTTAATAAAAAATTCACAAGATAAATACAATTTACGAGCAAATATTTAACAACAAAAAAAAAAACTGAATTATTTTTGGGGTAAAAATAAGCTTGGAAATGATATTTTCCAACCACCGGCCGCTATCAAACCTAAAGGTTTTGGATTTCCTTCATATTCGTTTGCATTAAACCAGCCGCCAAGCAGCACGTGCTGTTTTCGCAGCAAAACACTGTTTTCAATATACAGACGCTGCACTGCGGGCATTTAAGATTGAAAATAAATGGAAAAATATTTATCAAAATTATGAAATTTTAAGGGCTTTTATTTTCTCTTTATTATTGGCCGTTATAATTTTTTTCTTTTTTGTTGAAGCAAAGAAATATGCCACAAAATCTTATTAAAATGTGTTTGAGTTTTTGTTTTTGCAGTTGTTTGCCGCTGGATTAGCAGCATTAATTTCAGGATTTGTTGCTTTTCTTTATTCCGGGTAGAAGTAGGTATTTTAATCCTAGGAAATTGAACTCAGCGGGGTAGGAGTTGACTTTTTGCGGTCGCATCAATTTAGGACAGCCAGGCTTTGTAAATGATACTACATTAAAAGACCGCTAGAAGTTAATGTCATAGCAGTTATTAGCACATCTGTACGAGAAGCGGCACATCAGATACCGGATGTCATTTATCCGTAGTTTCCGCAATGGTGTATAGGGTTTGGAGGACATATTTAGACAGCTATACTGATCTTCCCCAGAACCACACTATATAGTATAACCGATGCAGCTTCTGTTATGAGGCCTGCAGACTATTATGGAAAGTCGAAACTGCTACTGCTGCTGTCTCAGCATGTGTCTTTAAACCAACATCTAGCGCAGTGATTTTGATTAAAATCACATAAAATTTTATATATATAAAATATTTTTTATGTATTAATTATTGTTATTATTATTTTTTTTTTTTTTTAAATAAATATATAACTTTTGGAAATTGCAAATCTTATACATCATCGACGTAATTCATTTCAAACCGGGACCATCTTTCGAATTTTTCTGATTTTCAAAACTGTGGGTGCTGTTTTCTGAAGTAGTAGAACACAAAGACTATGAAGTGGAGGGTCCCGAATTCGAGCCCGCGCTGAGTCATGAAATATTGTGTTGAATTCTTCTGATCAGCATTACAAAAGTCAATAGAAAGTTGAAACCAATAATGGTTGGCTTTCGAGGGGTTACGATGTTTTTCAAGCAGTGCTTTTGCATGTAGCCCCGTAAAACGTATATGTTGTAAGAACCAATAGGTGTGGCGACACCTAGGTTTGGGTAAAAAAGAAACCGAAGTCGATAGAAAGTTTATAGAACCTCCACTGGTTTGACTTTCGAGGCTTTACCAGTAGTTGGAACTGGTACCACGGGATCCAGTACGAGCCCCGCAGTTTACTGCGGCTGGATATTGGTGAGGTCTCCCTCGGGACTACACGTGGTGGTTTGTGGTCACCAATTTGGTGGATGATTTGTCAGATAAGGATTGATGTTCAATCCTTGCGGTTGAACTTCGGTGCGGCTGATAGTAGCAAAATCTATGTGTTGTTGTGAATCAACAAATAAAAGATCATCTAGATAGGATCGGCACTTAGACAAGGTGTTAGATCATGTTCTAGAAATTGCCACCTGGGCGACCCGAGGTCGCCTTCGTGTGGTTCTTGGGTGCTAAAAGCGGTGCTGGTAACACTCAATTTCACCCGATGATAAGAGCATCGTCAGGTTAGGCCGCAAGGCAGGAACTGACGTAAATCAATGACACATATTTGATCAGCATTAGTGCATGGTTGTGTTACTGAACATAATTGGCACGATCGTGTACTAAAAAGCAGAGTAACAGCACCCTCTTTCGTCCGCCCTGTAGCAAAAATTAGCCGGCGAAGTAAAAAAGAGGTTGAAAAAACTACAAAAAATTCTCTATCTCCTCATCTTTCTTCATCTGTCCCCTCAATATTATCCCTTCCTTTCTAGTTCTGGCGCAATGCACTGCATACGTAGGGGTCATCCCCCGAGTGCTGGTCCTAGTGCTAAAAAAAAGTGTTTGATGGTCAAAGAAAACAAGTAAAAACGCATTATTTGACCGTGACGAATCTTAAATACCCTCCAAATATTAAAAAATAAATTTTTTATAGGGTCATTTAGAGGGCAAATGGGGAGGAGTAGAGGTAGAGCAGAGTAGTACCAGGTTACGTCTCAGCTTCGTCATTAAAGCTTAAAAATTTTATTTTTAAGGGATGTAGGCTTAAGTAAAACAATTTGTTAAATTTTGACACTATTTTTGCATATAATAACTCTCACTAAAGTGGGCGGGGTCCAAAAATAATTTTTTTTTTTATTTTATGGCACCAAGTTTAAGGCGTTGGACCGTATTTGACATAAAAATATATCATTTGCTTAACAAAATAACCAAAAAACTTTATAAACTATGCTGCTTTTTAGAGGTTGGTTCAGTTCTTCTTAGGGGAACTTTTTCCTTTCTTGCCCGATTTAGCCCATTTCCAAACTTAGCCTGTGCTATCCTTCAAGATATATTTATACCAAACTTTAAGAGTCTGGCTCTTTTCGTTTGGAGTGAATCGTGACGGACGGACGGATATGCTCAGTTTGTCTTAGATTTCATCACTGATCAAGAATATATATGCTTTATGGGGTCTGAGATGAATATTTCGCTGCGTTACAAACGGAATGACAAAGTGAATATACCCTCCATATTCATTTTTGGATGGTATAAAAATAGGGGTATTAAATAATAATGCGTTACCATCGGTCTGATACAGTTCTCGTATGCAGTTTCCTAATAAAAATTTTATAAATAAATGGTGACAAACAAAATTTACAAGTGAGTACTGATGGTGAAAGTGTCACAGCTTTCGAAAAGAGCTCTTCTACTCTGCTGTGTAAATTGAATAACTAAAAACTGATTTAGACTTTTCTTTGTGTTTTGCAGTATTTATCATGTCTTTCGGAACTTAAAACGCAATTGCAGCTCAACTATGCCAAGGAGTCTGGAAATCTATGAAAGCTTTGAATGTTCTACGAGTATTAAACTAAACAAAATATAATAAATCACATACTCAAATTTATTAAAAATAGCACAAGAATATATGTTCAAATTTTAAAAACTATAAAGATAAATGAATAGTCAGCGATAAAAATTTGTAGGAATGGACAAGCAAAAATATTTCATTTAATACTACGAAATATTCATATTTCTCAGCAATAGGATTTAGCGTGAAGTTTTCTAATGCAAAATAACAAAAGATATTTTCTGTCAATGTCTTTTACTTTTTTAATATTATCCAGAGATTTAGAAGGCATTTTAATATTGTGAGAGCGGGGTGGGAGTTGCTAATATGCCTCACGGTCAGATAAGAATTGAATGCAATAGCAACAGGCAAGAGGCAGCAGCGCAAAAAGAACACGCTACAAATGTGGCATTGTGCTGAACTCAAATTGAACGTTATAAATGGATTATTGCAATTAGCCCTTCATGCTTTTCCCCCCTTTTCAGGGATGGCTCTGTAATGGAAATTTCTTTTCTTCATATAGTTTGCCATAAATAAGCTGAATTAATATGCAATAGGAAAATTTTGTGAAAAACAAATATAAGAAATAAGACCGGAGAAAAAAAAGAAAACAATCATAAAAAAGTCATCATAAAGAAAATCATAAAAAAAATGTTTACTGCGCAAGAAAAACGAAGAAAATGTTAAATGACTGTTTGAATGGTAATTCGTGTGTTTGTTCTCTTGCTGGCTTTTTTAGCATTCCATGTTGTCGATTTCATGAGTTGATTTTGTTGTCTGAACGGTGGGTGGCCTTCGAAAAACTTCTATTGGAAATATCACTGCAGTCGTGTTGTCGCAAGGCGCTGTCATAAAAGTGATACACTCGAAATATTCGAACATTATCGAGTTTTTGCGTATTTCGTTAAATGAAATTTTCATATTTCAAATGTCTTCCCGTAATCCTGTCTTGGTTCATATCTGTCGTTAAGCTCTTTGTTGCCACATGTTTCCCCAGTTAAAGAAATTATTGGCTGAAGCAGAGGGTCCCGAGTTCGACACAGCACTCAGTCATGAATATTGTATGGAATTCTTCTGATCAGCATTAGTGCATGATTGTGTTAGTTTTTGTGATCCTGTTTCCGTGATGAAGGCATAGCACTGGTCACTAATCAATTACTAACAGCTACACTGACACAATCATGTACTAAAGAGCGGAGGAACAGCAACCTCCTTCATTGGTCCTGTAGCAAAACTTTAGCCGGCGAAGTAAATGGTTCCAATAGCTACAAAAAATTCTTTATCTTGTAATATTTCCTCATATGTTCCCTCAATACTCTTCCCATCTTTCTAGTTCCGGCGCAATGCACAGCTTATGTAGAGGTCAACCCCCTGAGTGCTGGTCTGAATTTAAATAAAATAAGAAATTTAATGACTATGAAAAATATTCTTAATATTCCACCCTCAAAATAAATTGAATGTAATCACGTTCATTTATTAAAAAAATAAATAAATAAAAATATAAAAAAAAATTAAAATAAAAAATAATTTGCAGTTTCGCAGATTTGAACTTATAGTCCGTTGAGAAAATTAACATCCTGTAATACAATTTACATAAATAAAGGTTCACTATTAAAATAGAATATAAGAAATTGTTTAAAGTTTTAAAATTCTTTCAGTTCAAAAATTTTCCATTTTTCGTTGCAATAACACTATGCAGCAATTTCTGACTTTTTCCAAAATTACAGCATTCCGACCGATTGATTCTGATAGAGGACGCCCAAAAAAAATACAAGATGGGCCAAAAGAACACATCCGATGAGTCCTTCGGCGTGAAAAGGGCATCATGCAGTCTTTGCGCAGGTGTAATGGCTCCCCGTGCATCACTCGTGAATTTTCGGTGCCCCAGAAGAAACAGTTTTGCTTGTTCACGTACCCGCTGAGTTGGAAATGAGCCTCATCGCTCATTATGATTTTGGTCGAAAAATCTCCCATTTCGTCCTCGAGATTGAGGATGGGGAGTGTATCGCTCCATGGCTTGTTCACTTGTTTTCTACATCTGTCTAGTTCACAAATGTCAAAACAATTTTGACATTGGCCGCCATTTGCAAAAGCATCTTCCAATAGGGTGATTTCTTTTGGCCCACCTTGTGCATATAAAATAGTGTCTATGCTCTTTTTCTCTTTCTTTTTTTAGGAGTAGGACCAGCACTCAGGGGATGACCCCTACATATGCAATGCATTGCGCCGGAACTGAAAACGAGGGGATGGTATTGAGCGGATGTTTAAACTTGTTCTGTGATCTTTAAACTTGAAATCTTTTTTAATAAAGAATTTCTTAATTTTATTTTAATTAATATTAAGCTTGAGACTTATTTTTATAAAATAATAACTATGAAACTATTTATTTTATAATAAGATCAATATTTCGATATCCTCTGGATATCTTCTTCAGGATAACAATTTAAAAATTATTTATAATATTTCAACAGTAACAAAATTTTGAAATTATATAAAGTTAAATATTTTTGTTGTTTTTTGTTTTTATATAAAATTGAAAAAATATTAATATCGAAAATATATTAATTGAAATAAAATTAGAAATTCAAAGTCTGAAAAAATAGAACAATATAATAAAGAATTTCTAAAAATTTATATATTTTCAATATTTGGTCACGCTTTTGGATGATTTCTTTAGGAAAATACAGTTTATCTTTTCTATTTAAAAAGAAAAACAATTAAAGAATTATTTGTAAAATAATCTTGTAACATCAAGAATAAATATAAATCTATAATTCACAATATGGTCTTAGACGATCGGAGATTGATAGTGCGAGAGATTGTGGAGGCCATAGGCATCTCACGTGGTTCAGTGGATTCAATTCTGAATGATCATTTGGTTAGAAGAAAGCTTTCCACATGATGGGTGCCACCTTTGGCCACCATGGACCACTTAGCACGTGTGCTGTTTCTATTGCAAAAATCTAGGAATTGGGCTACGAATTCCTCCCTCCCGCTATTTTATAGATTTAGCCTCCAGTGACTATTTCTTGTTTCCAAACTTAAAGGAATGGCTGGGCGGAAAGAGATTTGTCTCCAACGACGACATCATGTGACAAACTAATAACTATTTTGATGACCTTGACATATTATATTTTTCGGAAGGGATAACAAAATTGGCCATACGATGGACCAAGTGTGTAGAATTCCAAGGACACCAAGTTGAAAAATAAAACAAATTTTTATATAAAATCCTGCGTATCATTCAAAAGGTCCTGGAGTTATTGATCCATCCTGGTATTTGTATTATTAAGCCAGAGAAAAGTTGCTTTTTATTTCTCTTAGTGTCATGAATATTTTTTCCTGTCGTCGCAGTCATTGTTCTGTACTTGTCTTACATTTCATGTTTAATGTTTCTTTATTATAATTTTTGTTGTTTTTTTTTTTTTTTTTTTTTTTTTGGGTGGTTTTATTTTGGGCAATTTTGCGGCTCTTATTTCTTTCCCTCATTTCCTTTTTTGTTCAGAAGGCTAAAGAACATTTTCCATCATGTTCTTTTAAGACTGTTAATGTTTTGTTATGAAGAATACAATTTTTTTTGTTTTTTTCCCCGTGCGGGATATGAAAAATTATGTAAATTTTTGCCAATAACTGTGTTTTAATGCATTTAAGAGCTAATTTTTTTTTTTGTTATATAAATAATGTTCATGTTACGTTTCTTTTAGTGAAATTGTTGTGTTTTCTCTCTTTAGTGCTTTTTTTATAAAAATGTTTTTAAAAGTTATTTTTATTCATTATCCATTAATTCACTTTTGTAATAAAGTCATTATAAATGCAATGAAGGGGTAAATGATTTTTTTATTTGAAAAAAAAAATACAAAACAAATATCTCTAAATGACATTCTGAATCCGTTACCTTAAACCAGGGCACCTCAGCCATTACACTCCAGATACGAGTGCCAATCGTATTTTTTACACGTATTCACATACGCAACACGAACAGTAACGAAATTCACATCAATGAGAGAAGAGAAAATAAAAATTTTATTCATAGACAACAACAAATGCATGACTAAATTTTCAACCCGCGTTGCCATCGTTCGATTTTTTGTATTCTTGGATGGATGAATTTATATATATTATGATTTTTTGTAATTTTGTATAATACAAAAATGGTTTTATAATATATTATATCTCCATTGGAAGATAGTATTGTCTATAATAGAATATTTTAATATAAGCCTTTTAAAATACAAATTTTGTTTAATATTGCAGTAAATTTTTTTTTTCATAAAAAACATGCGACTTGCCTCGTCGAACTTTAACAGTCAATTAAATTAAATTTTTGTGTGAGCTTAGGAGGCCAAAAAATTATACTACATACAAGGGCTCACAGCGATAAGGCCGGTACTCTGTTTAAATTTTCGAAAAATATTTAGCAACATTAATTATTTCATTTGAAAAAATTGACATATAAAAATTATAAATTTCTTGTTTTCCTTAAGGCCAGTACTCTGTTTAAATTTTCGAAAAATATTTAGCAAAATTGTGTTCAGAAAAATTTCACGTGTTTTTCATAGTAAACTAGTTTTCCAAATTTTTCCACGCTTATTTCGACTAAATACTTTTTATATGGGCTTTGACAGCATTTCGGTCGAAATTGTGAATAGAATATAGGCTATAGAAACAAAAATCAATTTCACACATTTATAAAAGTGAAAACTAATTATGCCTTCTTATATTATTATCAATTTGATTTTAAACCGCTTCCATTTTGAAATTTTTTTTCGTTGTAAATTGTGGTATAATTTTAATTGTGCTGGCATTTTCTTCTACCCGCAATTTTTATTCTAAATTTGTATTTTTAGATTCTAAAAAAATTCCTATTAGTTAATACGGAACGCTACAATATTAAATTGAATTAAGATTCATAGGCTAATTGTTCGAAATTTGTTTTTAAATCTCAGGAAAACATGATAAATATTCCAAAGCACAAAGGACAGTCAACATCAGTTTTATTCAACTTACACAGCAGTGTTTCTATTATTCAAAATTATTGTTCCTTCGAAAATTGCATTATTTTCAAAAAAAAAGGAAAAAGTGAATTGCGCACTTTTACATATATTTTTTATTTAATTTTTTTTTTTTGAAATCGAAAGTGTGCAGCAATAATTCCACAAAAGTTCAATAACCTGATATACAATTTTTTTAAGGGATTGGACAACCTGTCAAACCATTTAGAAGGCCGCTTGACCCACATAATGTTACATTTTTTAACCGGAAATGAAATACAAATATTTTTAATATCCCAAAAAAAATTGTTTTTTACTAAAATTAAAATGATACCCCAATTTTGTATACCGCACTTATTTCACTCTTACCCACATCCTTTAGCAATGATCTTAATTAGACATGGACATACTTGATATCGATCAGCAGTGTCATGAAGACTTGACTAAGACAATAATTTGAATAAATAAATTCAAGTGCGTGTTAAAACCATTTCAAATCCAATTTGTGCTTAAATAATTTACTGCCAGCAATGAAAATAAAAAAAATAAAAACCTCATGCAAAAATCTGCATACGTAATAACCAGCCATGACCCAGCCAAAATCAGATTCGTATACAGAAAATATTAATCCATGCAACAACTGGATTTGTTGCATTTTATTTATAAATTAAATAACAGACATTAAATATAATAATTTAAAATTTACGCCATTTAAGAAGGCTTTAAAATAACCGATTAAATCATTATTCAAAATCGAAATAATAATATTTATAAAGAAAAAATTATCACACACACTCACACACAGACACACACTCGTACTCATCATACTCGCTAGTGAAAAAGGTTTGCCACACTAAGTGCGTCTTAAGAGGCATGAACATACTAAATGCGATTGCGTGTAGACTGCGGCTTCAGATGACCATTAAAACTACAAGTTGAACACAACAGAAAAAAAATTATATTAAATAACTTCAATTCACAAAAACAAAAAGAAAGAATAAAAGAAAAAATTAGAGAATTGATTTCAAAGATTCTTTTCGTAGACATTTAACATGAGTTTTACGTGTTTCGACAACATTAATTTGTAGCCAAAGGAATCGAGAGTCTGATGCTGCAACATGTTTGTTGCACTGTTTACAAACCAAGCGTTGCAACACTATTTAAAAAAAAAAAAAGTTTGTGCTTTACGATCTCAACAGAATTTCAGTTGGTTTCTTTGCAGAAATTAAAAATTGTTTGTAACCTGTCAACATTGTGATGATTTAGAACCCATCAGCAGAATATATTGCAACAATATAAATGCCCGTATTAAGCCAAAACTACTTAAGTCTGATGCTGAGTGTGAGATGTGTAAATGTAGAGAAGTTAAAAAGTTTAAGGTGGCCATGTGCTATAAAATAATAGAAAATGTGCAACATCGCAACGATCACTGAATTCAGCTGAATTTCAAATATGTGGTGGCTTGTGTTGAGTTTTATAGAATTTTTTTTTTTTTTGGTCTTGGACCAGCTAGATTAATTGTGACTTAGGATTGGATGTAGCACCGATTCCCTTTAAGAAGTGACTAATTTAATATGTGAACTAACTCAAGTTAAGAATGAACCTATTAATATGAATCGGACGTAAGACGTAATTCGTAAACATGTTATTACCAATAGCGCTAAACAATTACATACGGAAGGTATTATCTTGGATGTGTTGCGAAATCCTCTGCGAACAATATTATATTTTGTGTGGTTTGTATATAATGATATATTTGTTCCAAAAAGTACCTTTTAATAAAACCCCTTTACAAAAATACAAATAAGAATCTTTTCTTAAAAGTACGTTTTTAAAAAAGTATATTTTAAGAAAGTACTTTTACCAATAAAGTACTACACATTTTAAAAAAAAACATTTTTCAAAAACAAAATTTTTCAAGTACTCTTAGAAAGTGCCTTTTTTAAAGAAGTTTTTTTTAAATAGTACTTTTTCCGATAAAGTCCTATATCAAAAAACAACATTTTTCAAATTTTCTAAGTACTTCTTTTAAAAAGTACTTTTTTAAAAGCATTTTTAAATGATTAATTTGTCAAAGAGTACTTTGAAAAAAGTACTTGTCAAAAAATTCTTTTTCAAAAATTACTTTGTCAAAAAGTAATTCGTCAAAAAGTGCTTTGTCAAAAAGTGCTTTGTCAAAAAGTACTTTGTCAAAAAGTATTTTTTCTAAATGTAATTTGTCAAAAAGTACTTTTTCTGAAAAGTACTTTTTCCAATAAAGCCCTATATCAAAAAACAACAATTTTCAAATTTTCCAAGTACTTCTTTTATAAGGTACTTCTTTTTAAAGCAATTTTTAAAAAGTACTTTGTCTAAAAGTATTTTTTTAACAAGTACTTAGCCGAAAAGTACTCGTTTTGAAGAGTAATCGTTTAAAAAGTACCTTATCGAAAAGTGCCCTTTTAAAGTACTTTGTAAAAAAGTACTTTTTTTAAGTACTTTGCCAAAAAGTACTTTTTTGAGTACTTTGTCAAATATTACTTTTTTTAAGTACTCTGTCAAAAAGTACTTTTTTAAGTACTTTGTCAAAAAGTACTTTTTTAAGTACTTTGTCAAAAAGTACTTTTTTTAAGTACTTTGTCAAAAAGTACTTTCTCAAAAAGTACTTTCTCAAAAAGTACTTTCTCAAAAAGTACTTTTTCTAATAAGTACTTTTTCCAATAAAGTCAGTCCTATATCAAAAAACAACCATTTTTAAATTTTCCAAGTATTTCTCTTAAAAAGTACTTTTTTTAAAGCAATTTTTTTAAAAGTACTTTGTTAAGAAGTATTTTTTCAACAAGTACTTAGCCGATCGTTTAAAAAGTACCTTGTCGAAAAGTACTTTGAAATTTTGTTTTTTAAAAGAAGAAAACGCGATGTAAAGCTTTCTACTGTGTGCTATAGTTAAATAGATGTATGAAGTAAAAAAGGTACCAAATTAAATTTTTATCACTTTTTAACCCCAGAAAGTATAGCAGAAGTACCAAACCCGGGTCGAATAATTTGTGAGTATTATTTGTATACTTTTAAAAATTTTGCGAGATATAGAGATAAGGATCTTTTTCCTTTTTTTTGTTGATTTTTACATCCTTTCTTTCTTAGTGGTTCCATACATTGAAAGGGAGACCTATACACCAACGATCAGCTCTCTGGTTATAGTCGTTTAGGTTGGGCGATAACATGTTAGTCAGCCAGCCAGTCAGTCAGTAATGCTACAAATACCAAACTATGAATAGACGTTCCCTCGGAAAATTTTTTGTTTTCAATAGCTGCCAGGACTCAATGAAAATATAAATCACACAAAAACAGATCACTTTGCAATTTCCAACAAACCAAAATAAATATCAACACAATTGCAATGAAAACGGGTGGTGTACACCCAAGTGAAGCTGACAGATTATAACGCGTCTGAGAATGACTTCGAACAACGATACATTTTAAGGAGGCCTAATGCCAATCGATCAAATAGTTGTATGCCACGTTTAATAAGGAGCGCAATAAATCCGTGTATGTTATTGATACGACATTGTATTGGAAGTTTGTTACCACAGAACCAAAACCATACAGTAGCTACAGAAGTTAAAAGAAACATGCTACAAAAGAAAATAAATAAAAAATATTTAAGCGTAATAATAACAAAAGATTAATATGAAAAATTTAATTTCTTTTTGTGGTTTTAAATTCTTATCCACCGCAACTTAAACTCAAATCATTTGGCGGCATACTTAAACACAACACAAAGTCACCAAAAGTCGTTAATAAAAGCGAAACCTCTGGCACCAGCACAGGAATTGTTGTGCTGCTGCTGCTGCTGCCGCTATTGTTGCGCTTTGTTGCATTATTGTTTTCTCAACTGATTATGTGTGCGGTTAAAATGTGACATTGTCTTTTATTTGCCTTGCTCCTCGTCTCTTTGGCTGATAACTTTGGGTGAGAAGTTTTTAAACAAAAACAAGGGAAACATTTTTAAAGGCTGACAAATTTCTTTAAACAAAAATTGTTGGCTTTTTTTTCTTTTTTGTTAAACAACTTCAAGTTGTTTTGTTTGTAGACGTGGTGTGCGGCCTTTTTAACACTTTCATTATTTAAGTGGATCTAAATCATTTTTAAGATTTCGTTATTGTTTTATTTTTATTTTTTCTCTACTTCTTTGGAAGTCCTTTGGGACTAAAAGCGAGTAATTTGTTTTATTTTTGTTTTCGCAATATTTATGCTTTCAATAGATTGTTGCATATTCTTAAATTGTATATGACAGAATCACTTTGTTGTTTGGCGAAGGTGTTGTTTTAAGTGCTGGCAATTAAAGTGTTACAACAAGTGAATATTGCCCGGCACAGAGATACAACTGCAACATCAAAGGTGTTTAGCAGACCGCTTAGTAATTAAATTTAATAAACTGAAGTTTAAACTTGTTCGCTTTCAAAATTTTATTTGCAAACATAAATTTCTTTGCATATTCATTCGTTTGCACGTATTCTAAATGGGATATACGTTAAGAATAATTATCACCGTAAATCATCTAAGACTTATATTCCAGTTGAAGACTATGAATTACAATAATATAAGTTTATGTTTTCAAATTGTAGTTGAGTTTTTCTTCAGCTCTTGTACGAATGCTCTTGCACACTGTCTGTGTTGAAAATATGTGATCCACGAAACCTGAATGAATACTTGCATATAACCGTTTATTTATTATTTTAACGTTTACGGGAACTACGAGCTAAAATATCATACCAGTACCAGAGTTCTCTGGGTGGCTGCATGAAAAATCGCCCTAAGCATAAGCGCCCAAAAAAATATTTCCGAAATATGGCCCAACTTTGAAATGACCCACAAATAGTGAAATATAGCTAAAAAAAAATTACTAACAATGTTGCCAGCCTGTTTCAATGATGAAGGCATAGTCACTGGTCACTGAACATAATTGGCAGCGACTGACACTATCATGTACTAAAAGTAGAGTAACAACATCCACCTTCGTCGGCCCTGTAGCGAAAATTAGCCGGCGAAGTACAAAAAAGGTTGGAAAAGCTACAAAAAAAACTTTCTATCTTCTCATATTTCCTAATCTGTCCCCTCAATACTATTCCCTCGTTTTCAGTTCCGGTGCAATGCATTGCATATATAGGCGGTCATCCCCTGAGTGCTGGTCCAAGATAAAAAAAAATATGACCAAAAATTATGAAGAATGGCCGTAAGTAAATAAAAAATCCTTAAATGCAGAAAAAGCTTTAAAAATAAAAAATACATCGAAATTAAAGTTAAAACCATAAACAGCTGACTTTGCGTTCATACTGCAAATTGTATACAGGCTGTATAATAAATTTGTGCAAAATAAAATAAATCGCTCTTAGCAATATGTGAGTTTGTTGTTGTGCTTGTTCTCTATTTGTACAACACCTACTTGACAACCTGTACAATAGAGTTTTTGTTTGAAGAAATAACGAAAACAAATTTTAAAGCGTTCTAAAATAGAATTTATTTTACATTTTGCGAATCAATATTTTAAAATTATGAAACTACTTATGCAAAGCGAACAACTTTTTGGAAATCAGGTTGTTATAAAGGGTGTTTTTATAAGAGCTTGCTGATTTGAAATTTAAATAAAACACATCCCAAATTATGAAATGGCCAAACAAAATTTGTTATTTGGTAGATAATTTCTTGTCATTTAACATTTAAATATAATTTCGGGCATATGGCCACCACGACTATTTTGCACAAAGGTCATTCCGGAGGTCCAATTTTCGACCACCTTTTCAAGCAGTTGAATACTGGTTTCGAAAGCGTCAATCGTTGCTGGTTTATCCACGTAAACCAATGATTTCAGCTATCCCCACAAAAAATAATCGAGTGGCGTCAAATCACACGATCGCGGAGGCCAACTCACCGGTCCATTTCTCGAAATAATGTTGTCGTTGAAATGTTCTTTCAATAAGTCCATTGTTTCGCCCGCAGTATGACAAGTGGCACCATCCTGTTGAAAACACATTTCGTTTACATCCATATCTTGAAGTTTTGGCACCAAAAATTCATTGATCATGATTCTGTATCGATTTCCATTCACGGTAACGCGTCGTCCTTCCTCATTTTTAAAGAAATAAGGACCGATGATTCCACCAGCCCATAGATCGCACCAAACAGTACATTTATCGGGATGCATTGGTAATTCTTGAACGGCGTGTGGATTATCTTTGCTCCAAATACGGCAATTTTGCTTGTTGATTTATCCATTCAACCAAAAATGCGCCTCATCACTGAAGAGGATTTTGCGGTAAAAAAGTGGATAAACATTTTTAATTGAACGCTGTTTTTGAAAATAAATTTCCACGATTTGGAAGCGTTGTTCTGGAGTTAACCTGTTCATGATGATTTGCGAAGCAATACTGAGTAGAGGCGTCACTTTAAACTATCAAAACAGCTGTCAGACAACAGAGTGATTCGTATAAAAAAAGACTTCATAAAAAAACACCCTTTATATAAAAACAACAAAAATATATTTCAGGTGTCAGTACACATATATTCTTATTAAATGAAACCAGCTGTTCGAATATACAACTTGGCAGCACTCAACTTAGCACAGCCAAAAACAAGGTTGCATTTCATAAAACTGACTTAAAATCATTTACGAAAGTAGTTTTTCTTAACGTTAAAACCAGAATTTATTAAAACTATGTCAGTGTGAAAACACTAGTAGGCAATTTATTTTACTGGATTAGCATCTGGCACTGCATGGGATCAGGAGTGCCAGTACGGACTCCATGCACTGTGAAGTGGTATTGATCGCCAGTGTTCCCCTAATACTTAATAAATAGTTGTGCTTTACTTAAGGTTGTGAAATTGTATCCTACTAATAAAGCCGAATTTGTTTGTGAGTGTGGATGTCTTTGTTCCTCTAAAACTACTGAATGGATTTTAATGGAACTGTACAATAATTTAGCTTGCTGATGTAACAGCATAACACATAGGCTATAATTTATAAAGATATTGTGTAAATTGTCCAAGATATAACGATAAGTGTCAAGTAAGTAGGAAAAAATTCTACAATCGGCGACATGTTTTGGCGTGCGCCGCAAATATCGTTGAAGCTACACATGGGTCTCTAAAGCACAAAATCTGCAGATTTATGCTGAGCGAAAAAAAAATCGTTTAATACAGTTTCTAGGAGTATATTGCAATAGCTGGTATACATGGCTGCCTGTAACCCACAAGCATTCAAGTAGGATCTCTGAGATCCCGTTTTGAAAGGATTATTTTGAAAGATATTGCAATAGCTACCTATAACTTTTCTATTACCACCAAATCAATCCTAATAAGATATTATTATTTAAATGTGAATGTGAAATCGTATTTCCAGCTAGAGAAAATTGGGGTATTCACACTTCGTGCTATTTGGTCACATTGCCATAAAGTCATAATATTTTAGACCAGTTTAAAAAAGTTGTTGTTGTGCTGCATACGAAAATGTCATAAAATAATAGCACTCTTTCGGGTATGTTTTTGTTTTGTCATAAAATAGCTCTAGAGATCTGAGTCGAACGGATGAAAATCTTTAGGTGAGACGGCGATAGGATATGTTTACCGCCGTCACTGATATATGATTCACAACTAAAAACCGGCTAAAAAATTAGTCATACCTATTTGTCTGTACATTAAATCACATTTTTATAACATAAAAAAATTAAAAGAGAACTAAATCCCAAAAACTAAATATATACATCTGAAAATTTATTCTCGTTTAACTTGCGTAGCTGGCAGCCACTGAACGTTTTTCCGTATGCCGCCGAAAAAAAATGTATTCAGCTCATATCAAGGCAGCAGCTGTTTTAATTTATACTTACAAATTCATTTAGATATTCTTGTGCACCAGAAGACAAATTTAATAATTTTAAATAGAAATGGAGTTTTTCTCATATTCAAACAACTTTATTAGAATTGCCTTATTTTTTTTTTTTTTTGTTTTGATAACATCTAATTACAAATGTGTTGTTTTCTTATCAGCTGATCGATGTTTGAAATAGCACACTAAGTTATGACGGGTTGTTCACACTAGTCATATTTTTAGTGCTATTATTTTATGACTTATGACTTTATGACTACAGTGTGAATACCCCAAATATATCTCTTAGCACATAGGCTACTTTTAACCCGATATTCCCACGGGATGTAGACTTACGCGGGTGAAACCGTGGGGCACAATTCTAGTGTTAAATATATATAAAAAACTAATTATACATACAATACAAGAAATATAAATAACAAATCGAATAAATTAAAGCAACATATTAAATTTAAATTATTTAAAAATTGCTTAATTTTAATCTCAGCTAGATGATATACATACATATTTACATAATTCTACAAGCTTTTATTTGCCAGAGCAGAAGTTGTGTAAGCAATTTCAAAAACAAATAAAGAATTCTGTTCTCCTTAAAACAGGCAATATAAAGCATTCATTTCTATTAGCCTATAAGTATGCAATAAGGTGTTTAATTTTCTGCCTGCTTAGTAAATATAATTTTCTTAGCATATTTATTATGAAAAGTGAATGACCCCATTTCTTATTTTAAGCAAAAAAAAATCGCATTCATTTGCTGCCGAATGCAAAACAAATAAACTCAAATGAATAAATGCATCTCTGCGTTTTGATAAGACACCATTTAAGTAAACAAACTGACGGACAGGTTGGCTGCCTAGCTGCCTGCCTGCCTGCCTGGCTGGCTGGCTGGCTGGCTGGTTAACTCAAAAGGGTTTTGTCTTCTTTATCTGAAGCTGTGCCATATGACGATGGTGTTAAAGTGTCAACGTCAGCACTTGTCAATATAAAAGGAAATCAACTCAAAAGAATGTTAAGTATACAAATAAAAGCAGAAATAAAAAATAAAATGCTGGAAAAAAAATTGCAATGAAACGAACTCAAAGAGACATCTCGTTGATGAAAAAGAAGAAAAAAAAAAAACGTATAAAATTTAAATGCAAAATTCTGAAAAATGAATTACAGCAAGAAATGGAAGAAATGTTGACAAAAACAATAGCAAACATGCGAAGTGTGTAAAAAAAGTGAAAAGTTGAAGTCACCTCGAATTCATATTGAACTCTACCCTCCTTAAAATTACTACACTTCTAAACGACTGCTTCTGATATGAGCCATTATCTTGGTGGCATTTTTCTAACACTAAAATAGATACAAATTTTTTTTATAATTCCGAACAGGTTAGTAAAACAAATTTTTTACAAAAATCTAACGAATCATATAATGAAGGTATCCATTAGGACGAGTCGAAAAAAATAGTTGCGCCATTCACTCTTTGGAATTAAATATTAGTAAATAAAATTTTTGTAAGAGGGAAATTTTTTTTTGCCACGCCCCCAAACACAGCAGTTCTGGTTTTTTATACACAGCTGCCATTTAAAGTCTCATATATCCTTGTGCATGGCTAGATTATGGCTTAATTTTATCTTTAGGTGATCTTTTGATCAGACGTCATATTAAAGATTTCATATATGATACATCGGATCCTTCCCCCGCTTTGTAACATTTTTTTAACATTCCAAGAATGTTCCTCTAAAGCCTATTGTACAGTTTTTTCATAAATGGAAATGAAGCCCTTCTGATACTTTCTGAGTTAAGCGAGTCAAGAGGACCGACCTGGAGCCAAATTACCGCATTCGATATCGAGCGAAATTTCCATACAATTTAAATAAAAATTTCGTTCCATATCGACTGCGGTAATTTGCCCCCTGCTTTAATGTGGCATGTATGTGGAAAATAAAAAAAGGGGCTAAATTTTGAGGCGTGTCATAAAAATGCTTATATTAAAAGGCAGTCATTCTAGGTTTTATAGGGATATTCTTGCAATGTGCAAAAAATTTTACAAAAGGGGGGGAAGGATGCGATGAAACATATATGAAATTTTTATATTAACGTCAGGGAAAAAAGCAACCTAAGGATAATATGAAGCCATAGTTTGGCCATGAACAACGATATACAGGATGTTGATAAAGGACTTTAAATAAAGGCGCTATATAAAAAACAAATAAAGTGCTGTATTTGGGGGGCGTGGCAAAATAAAATGGTTTCTACTTTTAAAAACTTTATTGACTAATCAGTCATCCTAGGGAGTGACTGGCACAACTGTTTTTTATGGAGACCCACCTGCTCCATGTCTGCCACGAATTTACAATGACCCGATATGACAGTTCTGAATAACTCTGGCTGCACTGAAAATATTTATATTTTTACAATTTTCTCGGTTCGCTGCGCTTATGGAGAGTGTTTTCTTTTTGTTTTCTAATTTACTTTTATAAAAAAATCTGTGACAAAAAATTATCTGCCTGGCCCACGATGTCACTCGATATCGTTTTCTCATATAAATATATTTAACACAAAAACAAAATTTTGAAATTTGTTTTGTTTTAAATGTATTTATATGAGAAAACGATATCGAGTGACATCGTGGGCCAGGCAGTATATCTTTCAAAAATATAAATAAAGGATGTCTCAGTAAGAATGCACTTTTTTATTTCACAAGAAAAGCTCGTATTTTTAAAAATAGTTGTGACATCCTTATGTGATTGTAAAAAAGGACATGTTACGCTTAAGCATGCAATAACATAACCGTCAAATTTTATATCCTGGATATATGGAACTGTTGATAGAATTGTGGACTTGCAACTTGCAACAACCTGAAATTCTCAAACCTTTTTCAAAAAAAAAATAAATAAATAAATAAAGCAAAAGCAAAAATGATGAGCTGGGAAAATTACCAACAACTTAGGTCACCTACCTTCGCTTTCAACACAATCCAAGCAAAAAGCCTTAAGCCTTTATACAAAAAAAAAAAAAAAACTCAAAAAGGATTTTTTTCTATGACAATTTGCAACACCTGAGAGCTTAATAAACATTGTGATTGTGTGCAAAAAATAAACAAAATTCAAATGTAACTGAGAGTGTGTTAGAGTTAGAGGCAGAGGAAGCAGGAAAAAAATTAAAGAAATTGCTGAACTAAACTCATTTGAATTGCATTTCATTTGCGACGTCATGTGCTTTGGCAGGATAAAGAAAAGAAAGATGAATTAACGGAATAAAAATAAAACGAAATACGTAAATAAACATCGACATGATTCGTTTTTCGTTGTTCATCTTGTGCGAGCGCACAGCACGGCCACAAAAATGTTTAACAAACTGTTTTAAGGATTCTTGTTGTTGGTCTTTGTGCGAGCTGAAGCAGTGTTTTCGCTTAAAACCGCTCATGAATATTCAAATCTATTTATTCATATTTGCGTGTCAAGTGAACAAAACTGAGTGAATCTTTTTTTTTTTCTCTTTTTGTACTCTTTAAGTTTTTGTTTTGCTTACTAGACTTGTGTTTTTCAGCAAATTCTTTTAATATTTAGTATTGTGCAGTAATTCCGGAAAATTCAACACAATTCTCCTCTTAATATTGGAAAATATACTATTTCCAAGATGTATGAAAATTATTACCCAAATGATCAAGGAGTTGTGCTTTTTTTATTAATAACTAAAGGTACGTTCACATTTATAAAATATTTGTCGCGAAAAGCGTAACCACTAAATACTAATGAAAATTATTATTATTATTATTAATTAAAACAGTTGTACACAAAACTGGTAGACAGTATCAGGAATCCAATATTATTGGAAACTATTTAACTCAATACATACTTTTTTGAATTAAAAAGTATTTTATTAGTGTTTAGTGGTTACGCTTTTTTGGTCAAATATTTGATAATACCTTGCGGCTTTTTTGCTTAAAGCACATCATTGATTTCTGGAACAGACTTTATGAAAAATCGAGTCGGTTTTGCTACTGAAATTCTTTATAAATAAAACAAATGGTTCACTTTAATTAAATAATTCCCTAAATATTAGCTTGTTCAAGGATGGACCTAGATAAAGGTTGCCCGAATTATGTTTTTTCTTTCAGTGGGATTTTAAAACATTTCTTATACTCCACAAAATCTCTTTTATTATTTGCAGTATCCATTCAACATTAATGGAGATCCCTTGCAACATCTAAAACCTCATCGTCAAATGAATCGTTTATTGTAAAAAGGGCGTAACCAACTCGGAAACATAAATTGATTTTTTGGCTGATTATTGTTCTATGACGGTAAATACATCATTTAGTAAAAAAAAAAATCCCCAGGTGATGGCGAACCAAAGTCGAGAATTTCTTGCTAAGTGTAGAAAGGGCGCAAGCAACAAGTAAAATTGAGTTTTTGAGCGATTAGTGACTGTGTGATTGTTTGACTTTTATTTGCCTAAAATTCAAACTGCAATGGTTGAGAAAGAGAAATATAATGATGTGATGCTATTTGCAATAAAAAATTCAATTATTATGCAAAGAGAATTTTTACCTTGCGTTTCTTATAAAAACTAAAATCAAAAATATAATAATCCCATTTTTGGGAGTTTTTCTAAAATTTTTGAGAATTCTGGGATTACCGATACCGCATACTTCTTATTATTTTTGCATTATTTTCTACAATTTTTCACATCTAACGGCAAATTTTCATTAAAAACTACAAAAAAACATATATTTTCAAAAAGAAATTTTAACAACAACAATATTTTCGGAAAAACTTTTAAGTGAATATAAAAATTTTAAAGCTTTTTATATAATTTTGAAAACAGAATTAAATTACCTTTAATTTGATATGCATAGTTTGTGCGATATCTGAGTAAAAGGATTTTTTTTAGGATGTTTAGTGTAAAAAGGGCGTATCTACAAACTCAATGTTATTTTTTAAAGGTATATTAGCATAGTTTAAAAATAATATTTTATATGTATCAAAAAATTGCAAATAGAAAAAACTTTCACAGGAAAAAATATCAGATCTTTAAAAATTATTTTAGGGTCGCTAGGAAGTTTTTTTTGAATTACTCAAAACTATAAGTTTGTTGGTTGCGGCCCTTTTCACAGTAAACAATTCAATTTGTAATTGTCTTTAACTCTTCTAATCAGTAGTGTTTGTGTGTGTGTGTGTCTATCTTATGAGCTTTTCAGTCCACCAATTTCGTGCATTTTCTACTGCTTCCATCCATTTGCACTTCATTCAACCAGCAACTAATACTATAATTTAAATTTAAACTTTAACTCCACAGAAGAACAGAAAGAAAATCCCCTTAACAGGTTTCTTGAACTTTTTTGGCCAACTTTTTAACGATGGCAAAATATGTAACGCAACTTACCGCCAGTTGGGCAACTTTAAATTATTACAAGGAAACCAACTGACAAAAACGACAAAAGCATAAGTTTTCCTAAGCATTGAAAATGTATTTATTATGGATTATAACCCCAAGTAGTCAATATATAAACTTTAAATATCATTAAGGGTTGAAGGGGGGGTTAGAAAATTAAACAACAACTCAAATGTACTCTCACTACACTTTACACTGGTTTTGGCTTTTTTAAGGACTAAAACTTTTATTATGCCAAATAAGCAGAAATGAAGCAGGAATAACGAACTTCCAGGGAAAACTACGAGCACATAAAAGCAGAAGCTGCAGCAAATCAATTCGTAGCAGGCGAGTATCAACAGTGATAATTGAAAACAAAGCAAATCAAAATGATTTTCTCGAACAGGATCTCCAAATGATTGCCACTGCTTGGCACATTTGTTTGCCACTGTACAAAACTGAAATCTCCCACCGAAGTACTACGAGTATTTATTAATTGTTTACGACAAATCGAAAGGAAGCGTTACATTGGTAATTAATTTCTTAAGATGTTTTTTGTTTTCTTTTGTTTTGTTTTTTTTTTCCTTTTTGTTCCACCAGATTTGCGCAGTGGGGTTAATGTAGATGAAATGTACTCACTCTTTTCTTTACCCGTTTAAGGCAACAGGAAGCAAAAGTCACTAGAGACTTTGATTGAATTAGTTTTAAGAAAATAAATGTATTTCTTTGTCTAAGTAGTTTAAAAGGATAAGGTTTTAGAGGAGAGGGGGACATGTACGAGTACTCCGGCAAATGTTATTAAACACAATGACAAATGTATTTTTAAAATAGCAAATTTACAAGAATTTAATGGAAGGAAACATTTGTTGAAGTTAATTAAACAAATTGTGTTGCATCAGCGAGCAGGGAAATATTTAAATAGACATGAATTATAGTTTACAGATTTTGTAGGAAGAAGTTTTTAATAGAAATTCCGCAGCAACGGAGTGCTGCATAAAATAGCAAAAAAAAAAATTATGGAAAATTAAAACAAAAACAAGAGGAAGATCAGAGAACATCTCAACTTCGTCCCAAAAGCTTAAAAATTTAATTTAAAAGGAATGTGGGAAGACAATCTGTTAAATATTTACCCTATTTGTTCAAGTAATATTCTACTTGAACGCCCATTAAAGGGGCGGGATCAAAAATTGATTTTTCTGATCTTCTGGCTCCAAGTTCTAGGCTCCTTTCTTTGACACAGAAATACATCAATTGCTTAACAAAATTACAAAAGAACTTTAAAAATTATATATTTTTTAGAGGTTGACTTAGTTCTTCTTAGGGGAACTTTTACGAACTTGATCTGTGCTATCCTTCAAAATGTATCTGTACCAAATTTCAAGGGTCTAGCTCTTTTCGTTAGGACTGTAACGTGTTTTCCATAGACGGACGGACGGACATGGCTAGATCGTCCTAGATTCATCACTGATCAAGAATATACATACTTTATAGGGTCTCAGAGGGATATTTCGATTCTTGGGGCAGTACTTACTGCCTATTTTACCATTTTTAAAGACTGTTTGTTTTCGTACAATTTATATTTCAAACAAGAACAAAATTTTATAAATAGTTTTTGTCTCAAATGTAATTATAAGAAAGAAAGCAAGAGGTCTTTCAAACAACGTCAAATAGGCAGTTAATATTTTTGGAAAAATACCCACTGTAACACTTTTGAGGTCATTGAGTGCAAAACTTGAAATATTTTTGTCGAAGCAACTAATGAAACACTAATTGAGATTTGATCTTCTGTGCTCTTGTATATTTTAGCGAAATTTTTCCGAATAACGCGAAATTCTCTCACCGATTTTCTTGGAATACCAATGGGAATTTGTTATCCTACCTCCCTCACAATCCTCGCCATTGAGTGGGAGAAATAAAATATTTAAAATATCCAAACCGGCAAAACCTGCTTCTCTTGCCTTGAAGTTCATAAAATGTCGAAAATTTATTATATATTTTTTTCGCCACTTTTTTGTTTCTTTAATTTGGACCAGCATTCAGGGAATGACTCCCCCAAATATGCAGAGAATTGTGCCGGAACTAGAAAGGAGGGCATAGTGCTATTTTCTGATACATCTGTGAGAAAAACAAGTAAAAGTGCTATATTCGGCTGTGCCGAATCTTAAATACACTTCACAGATGTAATTCTTCTTTCTTTCTTGCTAAAACAGGAAGTAGGTTTAATTAAAAGATGTAACATAGTTTTATTTAACAAAAAAATTTAAATTTTTAAACTTTTTGGTCACTTTCATGTACCATAAAACATTTTGTTTGTTCAACCTCGGAGTCGAAATTTTGATTTTTTAAGATTTTAATACCAATTTTGTTCTTCCTGAATTATAAAATAGTTTGAATTAGCAAAAACAACAAAGTCAATTGCCTATTTGGTTACTTTTATATATTTCAATTTCCCAACCCTGGAAACGTAATTAATATTTTTTTACCAATGCAACTCTTAATGAGGCATGAAATAGTTTTATTTAAGAAAAACTTAATATTTGTAACTATTTTGGTCACTTTCATGTACCACAAAATATTGCAGTTATCCACCTCTGGAATCTAAATTTTGATTTTTTTTTTAATTTTTGATACAAATTATGTTTTTCCTGAACTAAAAAATAGGTTTAATTAGCGAAAAACCGACGTTAGTTGCCTTTTTGGTTACTTTTATGTATAAAAAAAATTTCAATTTCACAACCCTGGAAGAGAAATTTTAATTTTTTACATTGTTTTTATCAATGCAAATCTTCATGAGGTGTATAAGGTAATTTTTTTTAAGAAAAACTCAAATTTTGTAACCAGTTTGGTTATTAAATGTACTACAAAATATTGCATGTGCCAAACAAAACTTAAATTTTCCCAACCCTGGAAGCGAAATTTTAATATTTTGTTTTTTTTTTATCAGTGCAACGCTTCATGAGGTATAAAGTAATTTTTTTAAGAAAAATTTCGAATGTTTAACTATTTTGGTCACTTTCAAGTACCATAAAATATTGCACTTGTCCATCCCTGGATTCGAAATTTTATTTTTTATATTGGAATTTTTTATACCAATATTGTTCTTCCTAAATTATAAGACAGTCTTAGTTAGCAAAAAAAAACAACATCAGTTGCCTGTTTGATTACTTTCACGTATAATATAAATGCAATTTCCCACCCCTGGAAGCAAAATTTGAATTGAACAAATTTTTTTGGCCAATGCAAATCTTCATGACGTATAAAGAGGTTTTGTAAAAGAAAAACTTGAAATTTTTAACAATTTTAATTACTACATGTACTACAAAATACGGAATAGGGCGAAAAAAAATTTTTAATTTTCCCTCCCTGGAAAAAAAATTTTTATTTTTTTAATTTTTCATAGATCATTGAGGCTCCCCAAAGCACGAATTAGGTTTAATTTACAAACATTAAAAAAATAATTAATTTTTGGTATAAATTTTGCGTCGAGAAATAGGTGTAAGCTTCCCAGCTCTGGAACCATATTTCGGATCTCTCTGAATTTCAATAGCACTCTATTTAAGTTCATGTCCAATCCAACAGTCCAAGAACGAAGTCTCTAGCTCTTCTGGGGGCTTGGGAAACCCGATTTCACGTACAGACGGACGGACAGACGGACTCAATCAATCGTCATCGCTATTCATAAGGATCCAGAATATATACACTTTATGGGGCCCCATGTGCATATCGAAGAAATTACACACGGAATGACAAACCTGTATATACCCTTTTACTTTTTTGTGAAGGGTATAATAATGCAGATTATGACAAAAAAAAATTTTATAAATTTGCTGCGGTATATAATTTTATATTTTTATGTAATAAAAAAGTGTAGGTTAGCAGCACTTGTAAAAGGGGCATAAGCAAGAGCTGCCCCAAACCGTTCAGGATTACACTTAAGCCTCAGAGGCCTGTTGTGCGCTCTAATATAAGGAATTCCCATTATATCATAGGGAGCCTCCATTAAAAACCATAGAAACTTTTAAATTTGATTACGCTAAAAACCTACTTTCTTCAATGTATCTTCTTAAGTTTCTCCTATTAGAACCCCTAAGACATTCCATATCTTGTATAATCAATCTCCTGATTAAATTTTTGTATCCTGACTTGGCAAAAAGCTGGACAGTAGCACAAGTGATGCTCAAGTGTTTCGTCATCCTCCTGGCAGGCCCTGCATGTTATATCGTCAACGATACCCATGCGTGCCCTAAGCCCTGTATGTCCTGTTATTATATTAACCAGTCCCCATAGTGCTGGCCTACTTAATCTTAGGACTTCCTTTATCTTGCTACCATTTGGGTCCCCCATAAAATTCTAGTCACTCCACCTACGATAGAGTAGTGCCAATCTCTTGTATGCAATTCTATAGCCCATTGCTTTAGTTTCTTTTGAAAAACTTGAAATGGCTTAAGATTTTCTAGTTTGATGTTTGTCATCAATGCTCCCATATTTGCGAGTCTATCTGCCTCAATATTTCCTAGTGTTCCTTGATGTCCTGGAATCCATATTAGCCCGATGCTTCCACAATGCGTGTATGAGTTTATCTCATCCGTGCATTGTAATACACATCGAGAAAGAGAAAAACAGTTACAACTTAATAATTAAAATTTTGAATTTTGTGTGATAAATTTGAATTTCACGGTCTGTTATTGCAGCTTTCAAACTTTTATTACTCGTAATATTCGTAGTTGGCAAAATAACTTTGGGATAATCACAATTTCAAATTTTATACCGATGACTGTGAAGACGATAATTGGGATGATTGTCGTTGTCTAGGCAATTTATTAACACACACAGACACACACACACACACACAAGCAACTGCTAAAATAAAACCAAAAACAATATTTAACATGGCATTTATAATTTGCTACAAGTAATTGACTTTAATTGCCAGCAAATTAGGAAACAGTAAAAAACAAACTAAAACAAAACAGACTCGGCCTAAACTATTTAAAAAATAGTAAAAATCATATGAAAACCACTCAAACTTGCAACCAATCAACCATTTAGCCGTAGAGAGACAGCCAGTCGTTCAACTAACCCACCATCAGCAGCATCAGCTTCATTATTGCCAGCATTCCACCACCACCACCACCACCAGCACCAGCAGCAGCCTAGACACATCTTTAAAATGTTATTTTAATCAATTTTTTCCCAACTACTGAATTTAGTTTTCTGCTACATTTCTGCTTTGGCTCATTTCAGTTTCAATGTAAATCTTGCTTTACAACTTGTGGCAGCTTAAGGAGTCCGGAGTAGCTTCAACCAGCAGCGTTTTGTTGGCAGCAACCGGTTGCCCACCCTTTGGACACGATCAGCTTGCTACCATTTTATTATGCATATACAACTGACTCGAGAATACTTTTAAAACATTAACAACAGCACAAACATTATTAATAAAAAAATTATATAAAATAATATTTAAGACAAAAAACAACAACAACAACAACAAAAAACTACTGCAAATACATTTCGCTCTAAGGCTTTTGCCAACGTTTTTGCACATTTTTCTTAGCTGAACACCATATTTTTGAAATTCTTACACTGAGATTTTTGCAGGCAAAAACACAAACGCTGTTCGCCAGTCGCACTCGTAAAAAAAACAAAAAAGAAAATGTGCAGTTGCTTCAAAAAAAAAACACGCCATTTTCCGTTCCGTCTGCTTTTTGATTTCTTTTCTTTGAAAACACTCTTTTATTTATTTGCAAATTTTAATGGATCAAGAAGAATCAGCCATCATCTTTAACGTCTACTGCTGCTGCTGCTGCCTCAGCATCAATTGCAGCCAAACAACAACATGAATGTTTTCGTCGTCAGTGTTGGCAAAACTGTTAACTGTGATATAAAATTGTTTTTTCCCCCCATTAAGTTGTTGTTGCTGTTGTTATTGTTTTGTTTTTGCTGCTTGGGTTATTTAGCATAAAACTCCACCCGTTTTAATGGCTTTTAAATTATAAATGCATTCATGGCAAAACGAATTTCATTTACATAAAAATATGGCCAAAATCTTGATATGCGAAAACAAAAAAGCAAAACAGAGGAACAAAAAATTATAATAATAAAAATAAAACAATGCGAATTGTATTTGGAAGATGCCACAGAAATCAGAGGTGCTGTTTATAATGGAAGAATTATCGGCCTGAGCAAATTTCTAATGTCCGCTATAAGAACAACCCTTGAAATGCCAACTCCATCTCGGGTAGAATTTTCGAACTACTTAACGCCATTAGCCCAACTCTATTTAAGTTTTCACAATATTTTCATTTGCTACAACTTCTTGCAGTTTTTTTTTTTGGCGTGTAACCGCCCACAATTTGGGCAAATCATTAAAGCGGAAGCTTAAAAATTGTATCTCTCAAAGAGGAAAATATTACCAAGATGCTGGTAATCATTAACCCTTTTGGAATTCGAGAATGTCAATTTCCAAATGGAACAATACGTTTACAAGCGTCGCGCTGATGGTGTTCACATCATCAACTTGAGCAGGTTAGGATAGGTTAAAAAGGACTGCCCGCAAAGGTAGCAAAAAAACTCCGAGACCATAAAAGACCCATTGCGATGTCCAAAGGACTACACCCTACACAGTCCCTACAAATAGGGTTGCCATTTCCAATTTTAGAAAAGGAGGACAACGACCCTAAAAAAGGAGGACATTTGGCTCAAAAAATATGCCTCTTTTTTTTTGCCTCATATTCAAATACAAAAATCAAAAAACTCAATAAAATATACAAAATTACTTTTTATTTTAATTTATATTGAGCTTGAGGCTTATTTTTATAAAATAATAACTATAAAACTATTTATTTCATAATTATATCAATATTTCAATATCCTCTGGATATCTTCTTCAGGATAACAATTTAAAAATTATTTATAATATTTCAACAATAACAAAAATAATACCAAAGTACTTGTTTTTATATAAAAAATTTATATTCATTTCAATACATGTCTATCACATTTTTTCAAATATTCATAAAGTGCTTGACAATTCATACAGTGATGCCAACGCAGTCTCTAACGCATCACATATAGCCCTTTTTTCTTCAAAATAGTGATTTTTACTGGCTGTTTCACAATTTCGAACGAAAATTGATTCGTACGAAATCTGTGTTATTTGTAAATTATTTTGGGTGTTTTGTTTTTAAAAATTCAGCTTGGCTACTTATGAGCGAAAATGTAGCAGTTTTGATATTTTGAAAATGTAAAAGCAGCAAAAAGTGGGACAACCCCGGACACTTGTTAAAAAAGGAGGAGGACGGACCCCGACGATGCAAAAAAAAGAGGACGGTGTCCGGGGAAAAGAGGACGGATGGCAACCCTACTTACAAATCACTAATCAATGGTTCCTGAGAACCACCCAGAACTTCTCATAAGGCCCGCTAGCACTACCAGTGGTGCATCCCTGAAACAGTCTAGATCCCGCAAAAAACAAAAGCCTAGCTGTGTCTATGCCTACGCTCCTGTAGAGCCGGGACTCCTCTTCTGCTTCGTCGAAGCAGCTGCTGCAGCGACCGTTCTGGGGAAAGCCCAAACGCTCTGACATGTTACCCAATTGCACAGTGGCCCGTCATGACTCCTACTAGGAGTGCCAGTGACTTCTGCCCAAAGGTTAGAAGCTGTCTGGTAGTAAAGCTGGTAAATAAGGGCCTTAGAGTTTTGGATAACCTACAGCTGGTAATTGTTGGCCAGCTGACTATCGCCTTCGTCTGTGCCCACTTCTTAATAATGTTTAACAGCTCAACTGAGGTAATACCAATATCCCTACATGAGACTGTTTCATCCAAGGCTGAATCTCCTCTTCCGCACTCGTTCACCATCTCATTTCTCTGAATGCCTTCATGGTCTACAACACAAAAACAATCTTGACGTCATGTCTTTTAAGTCGAGTTAGAGATTGAATGCATCGATTTTATCCTCCTTGATCAACTTGATCAAAGCTTGGAGAAAACTGATTTTGTGTGCTTTTACTACTGCTGCTATTAAACATCCTCAAGGTGCTTTCGTTATATCTTATGTCCTTGTTGAAGTTTGCTAAGAATAATGACACAATGCTACTTGTTGGACGCTTTACTCCTGGTGCTTTCACAAATCAGATTCAGTCCGCTTTACGTGAACACCATCTATTGGTCGTAACCGATCTCTGTATTAATCATCAACCCATTGCCGAAGCTTCCTACGTAAATATATCCATGATTAATTTTACCAAAAACTATTCACTGCTCTGTTACAAATCTACCCATTCCATTGGTTTGACGTGATGGTTGCTTTCAAGTGAGGTTCGGCTCAAGGCTCACTCAGTGCTGAATGCGAATTTGTTGCTAATTTATTATTTTACCATGGTCCTGAGGAAGTTGAGAAAGAAGAAGCTGCTGCTAAGGAACCTATGCTCACACCTAAAGTCGACGAAGTTGTTAATCAGCCTGTAGAGGAATCTACAAACTGGGTTGAAGAAGTTGCCACCGAAGCTATTGGTGGCAGTGAACATTGAAATGATGATGCCGCTAAAACTTCAATAGGTAATGATGCCAACTTTTAAAATATTTTAAAAAAAAGCGTGGGAGCTGTTGGCAGAAGAAGTTAATACGAGACTATGAACCGGAGGGTTCAGAGTTCGACTCCCCGCACAGTCATGAATATTGCGTTGAAATCCTCTCACCACCATTAATGCATGGTTGTGTTAGTCGTAGTCGTCCTGCTTCAGTGGCGAAGGCAAAGCTGTTGGCTGAAGTAATAGAACACGAGACTATGAAGCGGAGCACAGTGCTTTGTCCCCATATAACGATGGGACAAAAACAGAAGGAGTTGTCAGATATTTTTGAAATTTGGTACACTAGCATATACTAGCTTAGTTAAGAAAAATATGAATTTTTGGAAAATTCGCCCCAAGGACACGCCTACCTCCCATGTGTCCTGAAATTGAAAAATATAATTCTAGATTCAATAATGCCCACAAAATTACAAAAAGTGGTCATGCTGATACATATGCAGCTAGCAATGTGTGTGTAAATTTTTATTTAAATCGGACTAAGGACTCAAGGTCCTGCCATATATCCTCTTTATTAAAAACGCTATCACTCCCACAAAAATTGTCCGATCGTAATAAATTTTGGTATATTAATTATCGAATTATTTCCAAGATATATATTTACGCCAAATTTGGGTAGAATTGGATTATCAATGTGGAAAATACAAAAACATCATTAATTGAAAAATAGGCTAAAACGGTTAAAATACTCTTGCAAAAATTTCAAAAAAGGATATTTGAAAAATTACATAAATGAAAAAATTAAAGAGGAAAACTGGCAGGTTAACGTCAAAAAAATCATATCGCACTGGATCCATACAAATTTTTATTTTTTCACTTTTCAAAAAAAAATCGACGCGTAGTATTAATATCCGCTGTAAAAATATCGTGCTATTTTGCTTACTTTTTGTTAATAAAATGGTTGGTTTAAAAATAATTTTTCATATGCCTTTAATATTAAATTTAAAACTGTTTTGCTTCTACTGAACATTTTGACTTAATACCCTCCTGTTGATTAGGTGCGATATATTTTGATAAAAAAATTAAAATTTTGGATTTTGAAACAAAAATTATAATAGCTTAACTTAATGATTATATTTCATAGCTCCTTGTTACGCAATGATATTAAACACTCTTAAATGCCTAATATTTGAGTAAAAATCATAAAATTAGGCATTTCAAAAAACGATTTTTTTTTAAAGTTGTGGTAAAAAAATAGGCACTAATTTTTTAATACCCTGTTAGCTAAGAGTATACACTTACAAAAACAGAAAAAAAAATATCTAATTTTATATAATTTTTTTTTTTTATACTCCATCAAACTTAAGTAATTTTTGGATTTTCAACCAAAAAAAATGTGTTTTTCAGAGCAATAAAAAAGTTGTTTTGTAAATAAATACTAAATTCTAAATTTTAGTATAACTGCAAATATATCAAAGTACATGAAAACCAAATTTCGAGTGACTTTTAAAAAAAAATGAATTTTTCAGAATTATTTTTGTGAAACAACTAAAACCGGGTATTATAACAATAACATGTTAACATCAGCTTGATACAGTTCTCGTATTCTTTTTCACAATAAAATTTGTGTAAATAGGAACTGTTATCACATTCAACTAAGCCACCTAATAAGTGGTGACAAACACAATACACATGAGCACTGATGATGAAAGGGTTGCGTCTTTCGAAAACTGCTGTTCTGCTCTGCTGTGTAAGTTGAATAACAAAAACTGATGTTGACTTGCCTTTGTGCCTTGGAATATTTATCATGTCTTTCTGAGATTTAAATTAAAAATTTCGAACAATTAGCCTATAGAATCTTAATTCAATTTAATATAGCAATATAAAATGTTCGTTAAAATTCTTACTACAACTAAAACCTATTTTTCTGTTAAGTCATTTTTGCAAGAAATTATCTGATTTTAACGCCCTCTCGTGGTGGCAAAAGCAATCGAAAAATTATTCTCATCTTTCATATGTCCCCTCAAAACTATCCCCTCCTTTCTAGTTCCGGTGCAATACACTGCATATGAGTGCTGGTCCAAGATAAAACAAAGCACTGAACAATTACTGGCAGCGATAGACACTATCATTACTTAAAAGCAGAGGAGCCTGTAGCAAAAAATGAGCCGATGAAGTAAAAGGTTGAAAAAGCTGCAAAAGCTCATCTACCTTCAGCTGTCCTCTCAATACTAACCCGGCCTTCCTAGTTCCGGCGCAATGCACTGCCCTTGAACAGTTGGGTACAGTTCCCAATAAAAAAAGAGAAGAACTAAGTGCTTATGAGAGTTGGCCATATTTTGCGTCATGCATTTTCACTTGTACTTGATACTGAAGTCATATTCACAAGCAGTTGCTTAAATCGATAAAAGAAGACTTTAGCTTCTCGTTAATCGAACTATTATTATTCTAAAATTTTTTTAATGCGTTATTCTTTCTTTTTTTTTTTTTTTTGGAATGGAAAAGTTTCCAATTTTCCTAACGATATTTCCAACTAATTTATAAATCCTCCAAAAAATGATTGATTGTCTGACTTATAGGAAAATATAAATCACCCCGAAACGAAATCATCAATTTCTCTTGTTGTTTCTTTCATAAAAGTATCACTGCCGAGCTCAAGTATCACAGATGTCTGCAGCAAGGAAAAAAGAAATCATTTTTGTCACGCGTTTTCATTTCAGTTTTATTTATTTTTTTTTTATTGAAATAAAACGCAACTTTTGCTTAAGCAGACATTCTGTTGTGCAATCAGTTCCGCCAAAAAGTACTAAACAAGCCTTAACTTCTTAACATTCGGCTGGATTTGCAAAGTCTTCACATGATGAGAACACGAACGAATGGCTGAAGAGATTGTGGGTTACTGATGGGTACTTTACCCATCATCATCATCATCAGCATCATCATCGTCGCCAGTTTGTGAGGGGACATTTCTTAAGTTGTAGTTCATGTTACTTAAATTTGTAAGATGTTGTCGGCATTGTTTATGCTACAAGTAGGTACAATTTGCTTAAAAATGAACAACAGCAACGCCAACAACAACAAAAAAAGAAAAAAACGAAAGTATGGAAGAAAATGTTCTGTGACTCTGGTTGCTGTTTCTGGTTCATTTTGCGTGCACTGATGATGACAACCATGTCACGCATGTGATTGACGTGGATTTATGGATGTTAATGCACAACAACAATTTGATATTTTCTATAAACTTTATTATTAGTTTTTACAATAGCATATTTATTTAATTTTTTATTTTTTATTTATAAAAATTCAATAAAAGGAAGGTGCGTTCCCGCTTTAGGGAGTTACCTCAGTCCCTAAAAAGTACGTAAAGTTTGCAAAATTAGTTTCTGGCACTAAAATAATATTATAGGTGATTGCTTTCAATAAAAGGAATCGTTAACCATTAATAACGTGTTGCGCCTATGCGTATGCAGCTTTAACTGCAATATAGAAGTTTATTGTTCTTATTGGCGTGGCAGGGGGTAGAATTTTTTATAACCCCCCAAAAAAGAATTGGAGGGTATATTCACTTTGTCATTCAGTATGTAAGGCAGCGAAATATCGATCTGAGACCCCATAAAGTATATATATTCTTGATCAGTGACGAAGTATAAGACGATCTGAGCATGTCCGTCCTTCCGTCTGTGGAAATCCCGCTTCAGTTCGAACGAAAAGAGCCAGACTTTTGAAATTTGGTACAAATATATATTGAAGGTTAGTACAAGGTCAAGTTCATAAATATGCTGAATCGGGCCAGAGGAGAAAAAGTTCCCCTAAGAAAAACTAAAGCCACCCCTAAAAATCAACATAATTTTTAAAGTTTTTTTGTAATTTTGTTAAGCAAATGATATATTTTTATGTCAAAAAAGATCCTACGCGTTACACTTGGAGCAAAAATACAAAAATATTAATTTTTGCACTCCGCCCCCTTTAGTGGGCGTTATTATATGCAAAAATAGTGTAAAAATTTAACAAACTGTTTTACTTCAGCCCACATTCCTTAAAAATAACATTTTTGAGCTTTAATGATGAAGCTGAGACGTAACCTGCTACTCCTCTGCCCTACTCCCTCCTCCCCCTTTGCCCCTAAATGACCTTATAAAAAAAAATTTTAAATTAATTTTACATTTAATTATACCAAACATTTATTTTTACAGTTTTATGGCAAAGGTGAAATGTCTGCCCCACGGCCCTTGCCAGAGAGACCCCTCCAAAATACAGTTTTAATACCCTTCAAAAAGAATTGGACCCCATTAAGTATATATATTCTTGATCAATGAAGTCTAAGACGGTCTAGCAATGCCCATGCGTTCGTCTATGGAAAACATGGCATAGTCTATTTTTGGACTCCACCCCTTTTAGTGGGCGTTAACGTACGATATTATATCCTAAAATAGTGTAAATATTGAACAATTTTTATTCCTTAACCCTATAAGAAACTTAGATGCTCTCTGGTCTTGCAGAGGTGAAACGTTTCCCCCACGGACCTTCCCGGACTGACTCTGTCAAAAAATAGATTTAAAATTGGGTTCCGAGATATCTTAAATGGACTCTGTCCCACCAAGTGAAACATTTTAAATTTACTTACTAAATATTTGGAGGGTATTTAAGATTCGACCCGGTCATATATGAAGTTTTTACTTGTTTTTTATACCCTCCAAAAAAGAATTTGGAGGGTATATTCACTTTGTCATTCCGTTTGTAACGCATCGAAATATCCATCTCAGACCGCATAAAGTATATATATATTCTTGATCAGTGATGAAATCTAAGACTATCTGAGCATGTCCGTCCGTCCCTCCGTCCGTCTGTGGAAATCACGATTCAGTCCAAACGAAAAGAGCTAGACCCTTAAAATTTGGTATAGATATATTTTGAAGCTTAGAGCAGGTTACGTTCGAAGATGGGCTAGAGGGAAAAAAGTTCCTCTAAGAAGAACTAAACCAACCCAGAAAAAACAACATAATTTTTTGGTTATTTTGTTAAGCAAATGATATATTTTCTTTTTTTTAAGAGTAGGACCAGCACTCAGGAGATGACCCCTACATATGCAATGCATTGCGCCGGAACTGAAAACGAGGGGATAGTATTGAAGGGACAGATTAGGAAAGATGAGAAGATAGACAGTTTTTTTGTAGCTATTTCAACCTTTTTACTTCGCCGGCTAATTTTTGCTACGGTCCAACGCCTTAAACTTGGAGCCATAAAATAAAAATATTTTGGACCCCGCCCACTTCAGTGGGCGTTATTATATGCAAAAATAGTGTAAAAGTTTAACAAATTGTTTTACTTAAGCCTACATTCTTTAAAAATAAAATTTTTAAGCCTTAATGACGAAGCCGAGACGTAACCTGGTACTACTCTGCCCTACCCCCTCCTCCCGCTTTGACCCTTAAATGACCCTATAAAAAAAATTGTTTTATTTTTATTTTGTATATAATCATCCCAAGCATTTATTTTTAGTATTAGTCTTGGTCTATGCCTAATTAATATTAAAGGTAAATGTTACTCTATTTGAAAGGAAGAATGCTTAAATGTGTTCCAGTAGTCCCAAATACCATATGAAAGAAATTTAGTTTTTAAATAACCTGATAAAAACGATCGTTGCTCTGCATTAAACGATTTAACGAAATCTCTACTCTCAATAACTTTGATGAGGATCATGTTGGCACAACAACAACAACAGCACAAATGCAGTTTATTATGGTACAAGTAATTTCCAGTTCTGGCTCAATCACATATAATTTGTAATCATTTTCCTACGCACATCCCGTGTACAATAACAACAGAATATCATCGTCATAATTCCAATAAAAATTATTAAAATTGTACTCGTACATGGAAAGCATTTTGCATAAATTTAAATTCAACTGGAATAATATTTATTTATACGGAGGATCGATCACTTTTGGTTGGTTTATTGAAGGCTGCTGCTGCCGCTGCTGGCAGTTACGATGTTACGAATGCCAGACAGCAATCAGTACGAGGGAGATGAGCAGGAATATTGCACTTTGCAGGCATTAGTGATCATTTGATCTCTATCAATTTGTGTTGTTGTTGTTGTTGTTGCTGTTGCTGTTATAGTTCCCAAGTGCAGCCACAAATACATGAAATAATGATAAGGCTGGAGAGGGTCTGTTTTTTTTTTTGAGGAAATTGTATAAACATTTTTTTTTCTGTGCTGCGATTCCTAGTCCGATGACTGCTGAATGTTTGTGTCAGTTCATCTCCGTCTCTCTTGTTCAGTTTTGTATTCCTTAAGGGCTACACATATTTTTTGGTCTTTTTATTTTTATTTTTGCTTTTGTTTTTTTTTAGGGAACAAGTTCAATGTAACGCTTATCTGTGGCAATACGAAATGCAATACAAGGAATATATTTGTCTGATTTTCCATTTGTTCAGTGATGAATTCGGCATGGCGGATAAATGTACAGACGGACGTGCTTCATTAATGCATACTTGAAATAAAAACAACAAAATCTGTCTGTACAGAATTTGAAAGTTGGAGGCTAAAAGTGTTTAAAGACACAAACAAAAAGTACGAGTGGAATAAAGGAAGAAACGATTATGAAAATTGCATTTTTCTGGTTTTCAGTTTCATTACAAATGCAAAAGTTTTTGTGTTTTCTTTTCTTTTTTTTTGTTTTTTTGATTTTTAATTTTATATTTTGCGCGCGGCCATAATAGTGTTGCAGCAACTTATTTGTTGTTGCTGCTGTTGCTGTACTTGCGCTATCTGCCAGTGTGCATCTGATGTTGCGTATTCTCAAGTGCTTTTAGTTGAAAAGCTTCTGCAATTTTATTGATTGCCCGGCAATGATTTTGTTGTGTTGCTTTTAATTTCAACATTTTTAAATCGATCATGCAATAAACAGTTGCCAAAGTTGTGGTAAAAATAAAATGTAAAGGGACGATTTTCATAAATATCTATAAAAAAAATTCTCTATGTTTTCATCGTTCTTCATCTGTCCCCTCAATACTATACCCTCCTTTTTAGTCCCAATATGCACCGCATATTGGTTGGTTGGTATGCGTGGCTGCCTGTAACCCACAAGCATTCAAGTAGGATCTCTGAGATCCCGTTGTGAAAAACCACTCCACTCGTCAGTGTCAACCTGTGTAGAACCGAATCCAGATCTCGGATACGGTGAGGGATGCTAGATCCAACCTGTCGCATCGAGGAATCTAATAAGGTCACCTAGACCTATACCTGATAGCTCCGAAAGGTCGGATATTATACTGTTGCCTAAGATTCTGTGTTTCGTATGATGCAATGCCGGGCATTCACAAAAGAAGTGATAAACTGTCTCTTCCTTGCCCTGATCCCGGCAGCTGCGACAGAATGCATTATAGGAGAGACCTACTGCGACGAGTCTTGAGATGTCCCTACGGTTCCTTGCACCGCATATGATATGGGAGACATAACCTAAGTGCTGGTCCGAGACTGTTAATAGTCGAGAGGAGTTCTAAAAGTCACGGTGTTATAAGAAAGTTCTCTACACAAGATCTACAGCATTATGATCTCATTAAATACCATTTTCTAAGTAACAGGAATATTGAGTCGAGTCCTGGCAAACGGTGGATATTCTGAACCCTTAACAAATCCTGGGACTGACCACATATTTTGCTGCATAAAAATTACAATAATTCATAATAGATCGCAAATTTACTCCATCTAAATATTTTAATTTCAATAAACACTTTTAATATATAAACGGAAGTGAGATATTTGGCAACTCCAGTTAAACAACTTCGTACCACCCAAACACCCATTCTACGCTCCTTAATTTTACAGAATTTTATAAATAAAATTTCCTGTGATTTAGGAGGAAAAAATAAAAGGCAAAAGGCTTGGCAACTTGCTGCATTTAAAGTGGAAACAAGTATGTAAATGGATCGTCATTCATTTTATTATTTATTTGTGGTATAAAACGCATTTTAGTTTTCCTGCAAAACACTAAAACAAAAACGAAACACAACAAAAAAAAAAAAAAACACAAAAAAACAAAAACAAGAGCAACGATTGTGAACAGCAGCCATTATGGTTTACGGCTTAAAGCCATTTAGTGTAGCTGCTACTTTTTGGAATTTGGATACTCGTACATGCAGCCGTCAGTCACTCAGTCAGTCAGCCATTTGATCAATGGAAGTGGAAGGATGTATGGATCGTTTTAATGTTGCAACATGGACAAATGAAATAACATGATCAAGAAATCAAAAAGCAGAGAAAAAAACAAAAGAAATAAAAAGCAAGAAGTGAAAATAAAAACTTAAAAAGCAAAAACATTGGACCACTTCGATATCCATCAAAGTAAAATATTCTGTTCATTTTACATAAATACCATCAAGTTGTACGGTTACGCCCCTTAATATTGCATACATTTCAATGCGGCACATTCATGCATACGCCGGTATATAAAATGCCATGGGATCGAAGGAAATGTCTGAATGTCTGATTCTGTGTATTCGTTTTTGTTGGTTATAAACAACTCATAGAATGGCAATTTTTGATTTGCTTATGATCACTGACTGACTGACTGACTGTTTTTCATTCAACTGGTTTTTTTTTTTGGTTTTTTTTTTGCTTTGCTTTTCAGCTGACTTTGATTTAGATGAGTAGAGCTGAAATGCATTTAGTTTTTTGCTCTTTGCTCAGTTGCCTAGTAGGCAATTTCATCATTTCGCAAAACATGACTGCTATCAATCTGATTTCCTTAACATGTATTATTGACCAGACATTTAAAAGGCTGAATTGATAAATTGATACCAACTATTAATTTCAATGCTAAAATGTGTACAATAAAATTTGTGTAAATAGGAACTGTTATCACATTCAACTAAGCCACGCAATAAGTCGTGATAGACACAATACACATGAGCACTGATGATGAAAGTGTTGCGGCTTTCGAAAACAGCTGTTCTGCTCTGCTGTGTAAGTTGAATAAAACTGATTTGACTTTCCTTTGAGCCTTGGAATATTTATCATGTCTTTCTGAGATTTAAATTAAAATTTCGAACAATTAATCAATAAAATCTTAATTCTATATCGCCTGTAGTTTGTTAGCTCCATAAAAATTATCATCATCGATTCTCTGTCTTCATTCACTATATATTTAGGAGTGATCCCCTGAGTGTTGGTTTTTCTTACAAATAAACTGTTCGCTACTAATTATAAAAGGTGATTAAATTGTAAGGGCCGAATGTGAACCACACCTAAACGTTTTTTCTGCATTTCATTTGACATTTTTCAATTTCATACTAACTCAATTTGAACCATGGAAAGATATACAATCGAGCAACGCGTTAAAGTTATGCAGGCATATTATGAAAGTGGGCGTTTAAATCAAAATGCATGTCGTGCACTTCGTGATTTTTTTCGGTCAATTTAACCGTCCAAATGTGCGTACAATCGGAAAAATCGTGCAAAAATTTGAGCAAACCGGCTCTGTAGGAGATGTGAAAACACGAGTGCATGCTCGTACAGCTCATACTGCAGAAAATATATCTGCTGTTCGTGATAGTGTGGCTGAAGAGTCGTCCACCTCAACTCGCCGTCGTGCCCAACCCGCTCGTCGTTGATGAACATTATGCTTAAAGACTTGCATTTACACGCTTACATGGTGCAATTGACTCAAGAACTTAAGCCTCTTGACCATTCCAAGCGTCGTCAATGGTCAGAATCGTGGCAAGAAATGGCAACAGTGGATGATCATCTTCAATGATGAGGCACATTTTCATCTCAGTGGATTCGTCAATAAGCAGAATTTGCCGCATTTGGGCGAATGATAATCCAAGAGTGATTGTCGAAAAACTAATGCACCCACAAAGAGTGACTGTTTGGAGCGGTTTATGGACAGGCGGCATCATCGGACCGTATCTTTTCCAAAATGAGGCCGGTCAGACAGTTACTGTGAATGGTGTTCGCTATCGTGAGATGATAACGAACATTTTATGGCCCCATATGTGGTTTCAACAGAACGGCGCCGCTTGACATACAACTAATGCAACAATGGCGCTATTGCGCGACAAATTCAATGGCCGTGTTATCTCACGTGGTGGCGATGTCAATTGGCCGCCATGATCATGTGATTTAACATCAATGGAATATTTTCTTTGGGGCTATTTGAAAGAAAAGGTGTACGTTGATAATGGAGCAACAACTCAAGAGTTAATTTGTCACCTTAACGGCATAGAACCTCAATTATGGCTCAGCGTCATCGAAAATTTGGACCATTGGATGGAGATGTGCTGCCGAGGTCGCCGAGGTCGCGGAGGCCATTTGGACGATATTTTGTTCCATACATAATTGAACCATACCAATATTATCATAATAAAAAGAAGTGACAATCATTTCCTAAATAATTTGTGTTTTATTCAAAATCAATATCGGCCCTTAAAATTTTAATCACCCTTTACATTAATTTTTTTTTTCTTTCCTTCTGCAAGAAGTTGGAGAATGTGTTTTAATGAATTGGAATCATATTTACCTTAAATTCTGTGTTGACGATCTCTCTGCTTGCATGCAATCCATCACCTGAAAGGATATAATGAATAATATTCCATTAGGATAAAGTTCATTAACTTATAAATTCGAAAATTTAATAAAATGCTGAAACGAATAAATGACAATAAAAATTGTAGTTGTTATAGTGGACGAAACGGGTTAAGTCTCTTATTAATTTTTTTTTTGCCACAATATCCCCTAAATCTGGGCTGCAGGTGAAGGATAACAAGTGGAATAAAAGGAAAAGTATAACAGACACGATCATACATGAAGATGAAAAATAGTGAGGGAGATAGAGACTTGAGGACCTCTGCACTGATCTTGGAAATAAATAAAGAAGAAAACTGTCATATGCCGTATGAAGTAAAATGGTAACAGATCAGGCTCATATAATAAAGGATATATCGGAACAACCAAAATAAAACTAAAAACCACACAAACATCTCATAAGTCAGACATGAAAATGAAGAACAAACCGCTAGAGCAAAACACTGAATTTATGGCTGCTGTTGGCTGAAGTAGTAGAACACGAGACTATGAAGCGAAGGGTCCTGAGTTCAACACCGCTCTGAGTCATGAAATATTGTGTTGAATTCTTCTGATCAGCCTAAGTGCATGATTGTGTTAGTTGTTTCCAGCTTGTTTTCAATGATGAAGGCATAGCACTGATCACTTGGTGATAATTGGCAGCGACTGACACGATCATGTACTAAAAAGTAGAGTAACAGCACCCTCCTTCATCGGTCTTGTAGCAAAAAATTAGCCAGCGAAGTAAAACGGTTGAAATAGCTACAAAAAATTCTCTATCTACTCATCTGTCCCCTCAATTCTAGTTCCGGCACAATACCCTGCATATATAGGAGTCATACCCTGAGTGCTGGCCCGAGATAAACAGAAAATTGAGCAACAAAAAAATCCATTCCATCAATTAATTCTTTTAACAACCTGTTAACAATTCCTTAGACAGACGCACAAAACGATAAACAATCAATACGATTTATTCGACTTGAGTATTTGATGACGATGTTATAGATGGGATACTTTTATTCCCATCAGCTAAATCAATAAATTACGTGACAGGCATACGAATATCGGAATATCGAAATATGTGAAAAGAAAAACACGAAGAAAAAAGAACAAACAACAAGGAAACTAAACTCTCTCACTAAAACTACGATTTAATTTATTTTTTTTTTTAGTCGTTTTCACAATTCATATTTCTCGTACATAATAAAATTGATTTTTAAATTGAGCAGACAACAGAGCAAAAGGATCTTGTAGGCTGTAATGCAGATGATAATTACGATTTGGTTGCTATTCATGCAGCCAATAATGATCATGATGATGATTATGATGATGATGATCATCATTGTCAATTTCAAAACAAAGACCATCTTGTTTTCCGTTTGCTGTTTTCTAAAGCAGAAAGACCTGTTGTTCATCGATTATAAAGTGATCTTTTATTTTATTTTATATTATTTTATTTTATTTTATTTAATATTTATCGTTCTCTATTGACTTTTCATATTGAACATTTCAACCAGTTGCTGTGAATTTTGGTCTGCAGCTTGATTGATTCAATCAATATGTTTATGACTGCGTGTATATGAATTTATTACTTCTGCTAGATCTGCCAAACGAACACTCGTACACCAGCACGAGTATCTTTAAATTGCTTTACTTTGTTTTCATTTTCAGACAATTTCTGTTGTTGTTTTTTCTCTACGGTTTAAATTACTTTTTTATTTTCTTGAAAATTGGCTGGCAATCAATTCGTATGGGTGGAGTTGCATTTTGAACGGTTTGAATTCAACTTCTAAAGGTGGAGACATACACAGAGTTGGAACATTTTTTTTAATGGATTTTTATTTTATTTATTTTTTTTTCACTTTTCTGCTGTCTTTTGGCCACTCTATTTGTTGGGCTTTCTGTAGGCTGACAAATCAAATTCTTCATTTCGTTGTAGCTAAATTTGTACATGATTTTGTTGCAGTCAAGCAGTCGGTGATATAAAAAAGACAACATTTCCCATGTCCATGTTTATTTGATTAATTGTTTTAATTATAATTTTTTTTTTATATGGGATAAATTAAAAAATATATGCTTGTATTTGGGAGCGGTTCAGCGAAAAGCTTTTATAAAATCTATAGGATTGTGAGCAATTTTGGCAATTGGAAAATTTCATTTAAATTTTAATTCAAGTTATCAGCAACAAGGATTTCAGTTCCTCTTACCTGTTTCCTATTAAATTGTTGGATATTTTTAAATATCCAAAATTTTTGGATATTTATAAAGAAAAATACTTTCTTTATTAGAGTTTTTATTAAAAAAAATTTTATTTTTAAAGCGAATTTCTTATAATTTTAATCATAGAGAATAGTATTAAGTTAATAATGTTTTATTCAGTCTCAAGTTCAAATCTGATACCAGCAAATTATTTTCCCAAGAATTATTTTTATTAAACTCAAATTATTTTATTATATTATTAAGTCCAATATTTAAAACGTAGATGAGATCAGTAATGATCCGTTCTGCTAATTTGATGATCATAAAAATATTTAAAATACTCCACACTTGATAACTTCAATTTAATAAAAATTCGTAAAAAAAATAATTTGAAAATTTGAAGTCTGAATAAAAAATTCTTATCTTAATAATATATTAATAAGCTCGAAAAATAAAAATTTACATTCATATATAAATATTATGTAAAGGTATGAGTAAACAACTTGTTGTTTACTTTCATAATGGCAGGCAGATGAGGAACAAAAATATTCATTTGCTTCATATTTATTCTTATACAATTTTGTAATGAATATTACAAAAAGGGGAGTTTATTTGAAAATTCTTTAAAAGTTTAATAAAGAATATACAAGGTTTTAAAATGATCGTGTGAATCGGTTGATAGTAAAAAGTTCAGCAGTTTGAAAAGATACTTTTGACTAACAACATCGTGCTTGATAACGAAAAAAACCATAGAAAAAACATGATATACAGTCGAATCCGCTTTAGCGCAAGACGCTTTACTGAAAAATATCGGATTACTGAAAGCGATACAAATTCCCGCACTAATTTTAAACGCAGCTAGTCTTATTCACTTCGCTTTAGCGAAACATCGCTTTATTGAAAATATCGTATTAATGAAAACCAAAAGCAAGCCCACAACTATGTTTCGCATGAAACTTACTTCGCTTTAGTGAAAAAATGAACAATGGCATCGAATCGGTTGCTTAACTTAAGGCTGAAAAAATTGAGCATGTTTTGCCCGTTAAAAAATTAAATGGCAAAATATATTTGTCCCTTTCACTCTTACGTACTTTATAGTATTTTTCTATTATATTGTCAATGCAAGTGGCAAAACATTTGACATAAAAAATATTTTTTTACTGATTTTAAGCAGTACGCTTAATTGTAAAAAATTTCAGTAATCCGAACTACGTTTTAGAGAAAAATCGGATAACTGAAAAAATTGGGTTTTGGTTATTTCCACTAAAGCGGAGTCAACTGTATACAAAAACTACATGAATGTTGTTGATAAAGTTTTTTGCATGAAAAAAAGAATAAAACTTAGAAAACTTAAAAAAAACGTAGATAAGCAATGAATAAAAATTTTAAGAAAAGTTTAAAGAGATGATGGAATGAAAAAAACGAGATTATTTTTACTCTTTTAACACAAGAATAAAAAATCATGCCTTTAAATCATTGTGTGAATAGGGTGTAATACTCAACTACAATTGTGTTACTCCCCAAAAAAGACTCTCAATTATTTGTTAGTTGTTTGAATAAAGAAAACAATACAAAAACTTTAACACCTTCTCTCCCTGGAAATTCAACAATTGTTATTAAAAAATATTGAGTCTTAGAGGCCTACTTCATAAAAAAAAATTATTTTATGTTTACAAACTGCTTATTTGACAATTTTTTATAGAAATTTCACAAATAAGGAGTTTATAAGCAAGAAATATTTTTTATAAATTAGGCCTTAAAAATATAAATATTCTGTTACATATTACTGATTCTTCCATAATTATTTCTTAAAAATATCCCACCCCAATTCTCACAGCGCTGAAGGAAGAGTTAAAAAAACAAAAATACTTTCTTTTAATAAAGATGGCACAAGACCAACTGTAATTGATATTTCCATTTTCAAGACTCATTTCTTTATTTCAACATAAAACTCCTTCCTTACAATTTGTGGCACAAACAACAAAAAAAGAAACCTGTCTTCATGCAAAATGCAAACAAAAGTTAAAATAAACCAAAATGACACGTGACCATTTTAATTAAAATAAATAATAAAATAATAAACAATGGAAATTGCCACTGCCAAAGCAAACAAATGAAAAATGAAACACGAAAAATATTGAAACTAAAAATGTTTTGTATTGTAAAATTCACCTTTTCACAAGCAAAACAACCAACCGCTTGCCCAATCAAACTTTAAATTATTTTAATGGATTTTGAAATTTTCTGTTTAGCAAATAAAACAACGTTAAAAGTATTTATTTCACATACGGTGCGTAAGAAATTAACACGACTGTTAGAGATAAAGACGACAGCAGGGGTAACATCTATCCCTTGTCTTTGGCATGGACTCGAATTCATTTAGATGATTTCCACTGTATTTGTGTTTGCATGTTGCTACATGTTGCACAGGCAACCTCTAGCTGCTGAATGTTTGTTTAACAAAAAATTGCCTTAAGGTGTTATTTTAACAAATCAACACTATGAAATGATTATTTTGAAAGTTTTTGTTTTTTTATCATGGAAATAGATTTTTTTGGTTGAAAAGTTTTTAATGCACATGACCAGCTACAGGGAAACAGTCACATGTGAAACGGTTACACTTTTGGTGCTCTCAAAATATATGTGAATTCCTCATATGTTTTAAATTTTCAAAAGAAAAAGGTAGAAACATGTTCAAAAACTACAATAAATAATTAATAGATTGAACCTCGCAAGCTGATAACGAAGAAAAAAAACTACATTATCCTCTAGGAACAAAATTTACCACAAAAGCAACAACATTATTAATGCAGAACCTATTTTAAAACTTTAGAGACTTCGAAGAAATACAAAATTTCAATTTACTTCCACTTCACCTCTTCTAAGAAACTTGTTTTCTATATAAAATTATTTCATGCTTTTATATTAAAAATTGTTCATACCCACTCCTCGGAGATATCATATGTAAAATATATTTACTCATACTCTTACCAACACGATTGTATGCACAACCCAACATCTTAATCAAACTGCCTGAATGAAAAAAGTCAAAAGTCTTATAAATGCTAAAGCAAGTTTATGCTAAAGTGAATCCTTAGACCTATTTCATATATCCTTTACAGCTCTAAGGATTGTTTTAAAGGCTTTCTTGAGACGAAACGAGAAATGCAATATTTAAATCGGTATAATTTCTAACAAATACGAGTATTTAGCTTTTCTACATTCATGTCTTAGCTACTTTTTTTCTGCTCATGTAAGAAATATTTGCAAATCCTTTTATTGAAACGTTAGATTCCCCTTAAACTTACAACAAGCATTAAAGAAAACAAATGTGAAAACATGATGTTGTTGTTGTTGCTTGTACGCTCGTCTAGAATAAATATTACAAAATATCCTTAGGGGTCAAAGTAAATAGAAATGTTATAATCTTTGTACATTTGACTGTGGAAGAGAACGAGAAACATGTTAGTTATTTTAAAACTTAAAGAAAAAAACAACTTTACAAAAAAAATATATTTCTTGGAAAACTATGGCGAAGAAAAATGTAGCAATTTTTTATATTTTAAAAAAGATATATGAGGAATATACCTCAAATTAACATAAACGGAAAACATTTATAAATGATTAATGACCGTTTTACTTGTACTGGAATATGCAATAATTTTTAATTTTATAAGAAGCCTTAGGGTATGCTAAGATACTTGAAAAATAGTTGAAATTATTAAACTATAATTTTTAGTATTTTTGCCGGCTGTTTTAGGGACTTAAACTCAGTTTATTTTATTGAATTGTTATTATATCCTCAACAAGGAATAAGGAGAAGATAATTAATATATTTTTCCTATTATAATTTCTGTAATATTCGCACGATATCCCACAATTAAGTATATGATTGTAGTGTGACTCTATAAGGAGGCAACAACTGATCCATTTTAAGTACTTGCACTTGCACTTTCTTACTAAGACGTTGAAATTGTAACAAAACAAACGCAGATTGTTTATTATAAAACACTAATATGTGTGCCGAATCTTATACACCCTTCACCGACGTACGTCTGGAATATATAGATGCAATTATTTTAACCCTGTGGCCATCTTTTTTATCTCTGTGAGTTTCACAACTAATTTATTTCTTTTCAAAATATAAAATTAAAACAAGTAAAAGTGCTGTGCCGCATCTTAAAAACCCTTCACAGACGTAATTCTTCTTTCTTTCTTGCTAAAACAGGAAGTAGGTTTAATTAAAAGATGTAACATAGTTTTACTTGACAAAAAAAGTTAAATTTTTAATCTTTTTGGTCACTTTCACGTACCATAAAATATTTTATTTTTTCAACCCTCGAGTCGAAATTTAGATTTTTTTAAGATTTTAATACCAATTTTGTTCTTCCTGAATTATAAAATAGTTTTAATTAGCAAAAACAACAACGTCAATTGCCTATTTGGTTACTTCGATATATTTCAATTTCCCAACCCTGGAAACGAAATTTAAATTTTTTTTACCAATGCAACTCTTAATGAGGCATGAAATAGTTTTATTTAAGAAAAACTTAATATTTGTAACCATTTTGGTCACTTTCATGTACCACAAAATATTGCAGTTATCCAACTCTGGAATCTAAATTTTGATTTTTTTTTTAATTTTTGATACCAATTATGTTTTTCCTGAACTAAAAAATAGTTTTAATTAGTAAAAAACCGACGTTAGTTGCCTTTTTGGTTACTTTTATGTATAAAAATAATTTCAATTTCCCATCCCTGGAAGCGAAATTAAAATTTTTTTTTACAAATCCTAGTCATCATTAGGTATAAAGTTGTTTTATTTAAGAAAAACTTAAAATTTGCAGCCATTTTGGTCACTTTTATGCACTACAATATATTGCATGTACCAAAAAAACTTTAAACTTCCCAACCCTGGAAGTGAAATTTTAGTTTTTTTTTTTGTTGTATTTTTAACCAACGCAACTCTTCATGAGGAATAAAGTAGTATTATTTAAGAAAAATTTACAATTTTCAACCATTTTGGTCACCTTAATGAACTATAAAATATTGCACTTGTCCATCCCTGGATTCGAAATTTTATTTTTTATTTTTAAATTATTGATCCCAATTTAGTTCTTCCTAAATTATAAGACAGGCTTAGTTAGCAAAAAAAAAACAACATAAGCTCCCTGTTTGATTACTTTCACTTATAAAATAAATGCAATTGCCGACCCCTGGAAGCAAAATTTTAATTAAAATTTTTTTTTTTTGGCCAATGCAAATCTTCCTGAATTATAAAGAGGTTTTGTAAAAGAAAAACTTAAAATATTTAACAATTTTAGTTACTACATGTACTACAAAATACGGAATAAGGCGAAAAAAAAATTTTAGTTTCCCATCCCTGGAAAAAGAATTTTTATTTTTTTAGTTTTTAAAGCAAGAAATAGGTTTAATTTACAAACTTACAAAAAAATAATTGATTTTTGGTATAAATTTTGCGTCGAGAAATAGGTGTAAGCTTCCCAGCTTTGGAACCATACTTCGGATCTTTCTGAATTTCAATAGCACTCTCTTAATTATAAGTTCATTTCCAATCCAACGGTCCAAGAACGAAGTCTCTAGCTCTTCTGGGGGCTTGGGAAACCCGATTTCACGTACAGACAGACGGACAGACGGACATCGCTCAATCGTCATCGCTATTCATAAGGATCCAGAATATATATACTTTATGGGGTCCCATGTGCATATCGAAGAAATTACACACGGAATGACAAACCTATATATACCCTTTTACTTTTTTGTGAAGGGTATAAAAATAATCAAATAAATTTTCCCACCCTGGAGCTGTTGCTTTGACTTTTCTGATCTCTTGAAAATATTGAATAAAAAATTCCATTGAATTTCTTGATATTCATTGAATACATAAACATAGTTTGCTACCAGCTGTCACTAATACACTTTTGCGAAACACATCCTTGGAATAGTAGCGTCATCACTAATAAAAAAAAATATAAGACAGTGCAACACAACTTTCATGTTACAGAACTTTGGTTCAGTTTGAACAACTTTAATCGAAAGAAATGTTTTTTTATCATCCTAAAAACAAAATATATTGCAGTCCAATAGCTTATCAAATATAGGGTCCGCCAAATAACTTTTTTTTTTTAAATGCTATAAAAAAAACTACTTAATCTTTTCTCAAATTTATTTTTTTATTTGAAAGTACAATCCTTCCGGTTAATAATGGAAAATAATTTCAATCAAATGGCTGCTTCGGCTGGCCATGCAGTAGCCTCCAGGATCGGTACAATTTTTGCAGCTGTATTTCACCAATGGCTTCACGAATATTGTCCTTTAAAGCGCCAGTTGTCTCTGGCTTGTCGGCGTAACACTTATCTTTGACGGCACCCCACAAACAATAGTCCAACGGTGTCAAATAGCAGCTTCGAGGTGGCCAAACGACATCAGCTCTGCGGCTGATAATGCGATCTTCAAAAACAGGGTGCAAAATATCGAGTGTATGTAGGTTCGACTGTGTGGCACGTAGCGCCGTTCTGTTGAAACCAAATGTTGCCAATATCCTCCTCTTCAATTTTTGTGAACAAAAATTCGTTCAACATGGCCCGATAACGATCGCCATTGACTGTAACGGCCACTCCTTGCTCATTTTCGAAGAAAAATGGCCCCAATTATGCCTCTGGACCAAAATCAGCACCAAACAGTGACTCGTTTTGGGTGCGCCGGCTTTTCAATGTATGCGTGCGGGTTTTCTGTGCCTCAAATGCGACAATTTTGCTTGTTTACATACCCGCCAAGATCAAGATGAGCTTCATCTAAAAAGATGATTTTTTTTTGGCAAAATCGGCATCTTCTGTAAATCGATCGCAGGTCCACCTTCCCAGCGTTGTTCAAGCGTATATACAACCATATTCGTTCAGCGGTAGGATAAAACTAGTTACCTGTCAAATCCGACATGAGCTAAGTGTTACCATTCACGAAATAAACACTAGTTGAAAAAAAAGTTAGATTGCGGACCCTATAGAACGTTTCTGACGGAATAATAAAGCAGAGAGCCAACAGGACTACGAAAATGTAGGCCTTTGACAGTAGCGCTACTACTTCTTTATAGTTGCATCATCTGGATCCAGATACAAGCCGTCATGAAGAAATTTCAAATATTCATCAAACGATATTTACTTTTCAAATTATGTTTACTCTTCTTCATATATTCTATTGTTTTTGGGATCTGAACGAGCAACTAGTAATTTTGGCAGATCACAAACACTTTAGTGTGCAGCCACCGGCAAAATTTTGCCGGGAAATCATAGAATGGGAACCATAGGACAAACGAAGGCAAGACCGTTCACGTTTTACATGGTTTAGGAAAAGAAAGAGTGAGTATAAGAAGTTTTATATAATGGTAAAAATTTTACGGCAACACAGGAATTTAATATCGATACAATTCTCGTATGGTATTTTATAACAAAATTACCGGCATCATAATCAACTACGCCACTTAATAATAGGTGATAAGAAAAAAATACACATGAGTACTGATGATGAAAGTGTAGCGGCTCTCGAAAACAGCTACTGTGCTCCACTATATAAAATGGATATCTAACTTGATGTTGATATTGTCTTGTAGTTTAGAATATTTATCGTGTCTCTTTTTGAGTTAAAAATACTTTACGAATAACTCTTTAAAATACGAAATACTCTTTAAAAATAATTTGATAGCAAATACTTACGTTAAGACATTGATTTAAGACAAAACCCCAGCAGATCGTGACAGATGAGGCGAGTTCTTTAGTGGTGGAAAATAATAATAAAGAGCAAATGTATTTCAATTCGTGTATACATTTTTATGAGAAACTTAGTTGTGGTAAAATATATTTGTTCCACTGCTATGGCATTTGCAAAATGAAGTTGAAAAAGAAAAAAATCCCTAAAGTTTGTTGAAAAAATATCTATGAAGATGAAAACCGTTAATAAAGTTTATTTTACTCTATTGATAATTGTGTTGTCATGTCTCCAACCTTCGGAGTGAAGTTTAGCTCAAGACACATTAATCATGTCGCAATAACAGACTCGACTAAGTGACAGGCTCATTGGCTGTATTACTACGTAAATAGTATTTGACACATATTTAAGCAAACACAAGTTCAATGCAAAATTAAATACACAAAACGAACTGCTAACAGCAGAACTATTTAGGAAAAATTTATATTGAAAAAATGATCAATAATTTATATTTTATTATGGGAAAAATGAGTGAAATTTACAGCCAACATCCTGCTCCTGTCATTTAGTTCACACATTCATTCTATTAAAAATTGGGGGTATGATTCGTGTAAATCTAGTAAATGAACTAAAAATTAATGGTTAAAAGCCAGCCCAAGCAGTTTGAATGTGAGATAAAACTAAGGACTTAGAATTTTTAAAGGGTGCTGTTGGCTGAAGTAGTAGACCACGAGACTATGAAGCGGAGGGTCCTGAGTTCGAACCCGCGCTGAGTCATGAAATTTTGTGTTGAGTTCTTCTGATCAGCGTTAGTTCGTGGTTGTGTAAGTTGTTGCCAGCCTATTTTAATGATGAAGGCATAGTCACTGGTCACTGAACATAATTGGCAGCGACAGACACTATCATGTACTAAAAAGCAGAGTAACAGCACCCACCTTCGTCGGCCCTGTAGCAAAAATTAGCCGGCGAAGTAAAAGGTTGAAATAGCTACAAAAAAAAAAAAACTCTATCTTCTCATCTTTCCCAATCTGTCCCCTCAATACTATCCCCTCGTTTTCAGTTCCGCCGCAATGCATTATGCAATATGTAGGGGTCATCCCCTGAGTGCTGGTCCAAGATAAAAAAAAAGCACTTTCTGTCATATAAAAGATTTCATAAAAACCGTGCTTACCTTTCACTTAACATCCCTGAAGATTAATACAACTTCATATCATATGTTTTTTATGGTTGTAGGAAGAACAGGCTAACAAAACTTTTAAGTTCATATACGAGTATGATTGTTTTTCTATCCGTTTCATAACTGTTAATGAAAATTTAATACACAGTATTTTTCTCATATGATTTTTCCGACGTTTGGTTCAAATTGATACAGTTCTCGTATGCAATTTCCTAATAAAACTTTTATAAATAACAAGTAAAAACGTTATATTCGAGCCTAGTGGGACAGAGTTCTTTTATATAATATCGTACGTCAACGCCCTGTAAAGGGGACGGGGTTCAAAAATAGACAATATCATGTTTTCTATAGACGAACATATGGGCATTCCTAGACCGTCTTAGACTTACTCACTGATCAAAAATATATATAATATATGGGGTCCAATTCATTTTGGAGGGCATTAAAACTGCACGGCAAGGGCCGTGGGCGAGACATGTCACCTTTTCCATAAAACTGTAAAAATAAATGTGTGGGATAATTAAATGTACAATTAATTTTTTTTTTTATAGGGTCATTTAGGGGGTAAAGGGGGTAGGGCAGAGTAGTACCAGGTTACGTCTCAGCTTCGTCATTAAAGCTTAAAAATGTTATTTTTCAGGAATGTAGGCTTTAGTAAAACAATTTTTTAAATTTTTACACTATTTTTGCATATAATAACACTCTCTAAAGGGGCCGGGGTCCAAAAATTAATTTTTTGGATTTTATGTCTTTAAGTTTAATGCGTTGGACATAAAAATATAACATTTGCTTAACAAAATTACAAAAAACGTTTTTCTTAGGGGAACTTTTTCCCTCTTGGCCGATTTAGCAGCCCATCCCCGAACTTAACCTGTACTATCCTTCAAAATATATTTATACCAAAATTCAAAAGTCTAGCTCTTTTCGTTTGGACTGAATCGTGATTTCCACAGACGGACGGATGGGCATGCTCAGATCGTCTTAGATTTCATCATTCTTATTTGGTCTCAGAACCAGCGTTGCCAAATGTGCAGATTTATCTGCATTTGACAGTTTTTCTAAGCATTGAGCAGTTTTGCAGTTTTTTTCTTTAAAACCCAGTTTTTCTGTAAATTGTGCAGATTTTGCAGTTTTTACATTTTACTTTTTTACTCTTAATTTTGTTATTTTAATTCCAATTTCTGAAACCATAATTTTACCCCATTTGCTTAATATAACAGTGGCAAGGTTTAACTATACTTTTTTATACGAGTATGTAATTATCACATACATCTTTTTGCACCCCTGACCACAAAGCAAGTTGAATTTTACCAAGGTGTATATTGCAGGTGGGAGCACGAGCTCACTTGCCTAACCTGATAAAACGTCAAACTTGGTAGTGTCGTTTAACGATTTTTGCAACTGTTAAGGTAGTTTCTACAATAAGTGTTCTATTTTTGTAGAAATGGTTGTACCTGTTAGATAGATATGCCTTGTGTTTTTCTATGTACATACAAACAAATTTAAATTTTTAATTATTGGTTTCAATATAAATATGAGAACGACATCGACTTGTCGAGATTCTGGAACAGGCAGTATTATATCTGAATAATAATGAACTCTTTTTGTTTATTTACACCCTATGTACCTATATATTTTTTATTAAAATGAATTGCTTTGTTATATGTAGATATATATCATATTTAATTTGTTGTGTTATGTTTTTGTTTTAATAAAAAAATATGAAGAAAACTATATATTTTTGTGAATTTTTTATGTGCAGTTTTTTTACGTGAAAATCAGTTTTTTTTTCTAAAGTTGCAGCTTTTTTTGAAAAAGTTATGGCAACGCTGCTCAGAACGGAATGATAAACTGAATATTCCCTGCAATTAATTTTTGGAGTACTGATGATGGAAGAGTAGTGAAAACAGCTGTTCTGCTCTTTTGTTTAAGTTGGATGATTAAAACTGATGTTGATTTGCCCTTGTGCCTTGGGATATTTATCTTGTCTTTCTGAGTTTAAGCAAATTTTTTAATAATTATCCTCTCAATTTTAATGAAATTTAATATTATGTATGAATTTTTATTAGTCGAACTTTCTTATGTAAATGGTTAATTTTTTCAACGGGCTTAAGTTCGAATCTGCATGACTGCAAATGATTTTTTATTATTTTATTAATAAATGAACTTGTTCAAATTCTATTTATTATTTTTTATATTAAGATTGGAATATTAAGAATATTTTCAATAATCATTAAACCAGCAGAACGGATTAATTTACAAATATTTTATGTTTATTATTCATGCCTATTGACAATTTCTGTACTAGGTTTGCCTAATAAGACTTTAATGAAAACACAATTCCTTCACGAATGTATCAACTAATAAACGGAGAACAATTTCTTATCTTTTCTATAATATTTTCCCTATGCATATGAGTCACTTCTACGTCCATTGTTTAGGACACCTTCTCATCTTGAGTGGTATAATACATTCTAAGCAGACAGAGTTTTGAATTATAAGCAGGAAAAAAAGAAACACTTTTATGTGTATGAATTAAATTGCTTTGAAAGCATAATTTCATTAAGTTATTTTTCATGATTTCATTCATGTGTCAACCCGTAATTAAAATCACAAAACAGAACTTTACAAATTGCACATGAAAGTATTTTCAAAGACAATATGAACAATTTGTTTAACAAATTACTTAAATAAAATAACAGAAATTTAATTGTCATGTGATACCGAGTCGGAATTGTAATTTAGCCACCACCACAGCCAAAAAAAAAACAAAAAAACTCAAAAGCATAATTTTTGATGTTGGAAAGAAATTCGTAGAACTTTGATAAACAAAAATCTAATAATAAAATACACGAACACACACACACACACTTGCCCACATATGCCCACATATGCACAACATGTATATTAACATCCTTATTTCTCAGTTACCCCTTTTCATTAGGCATTTAATGTCAATTCCGTTTTCATTTTGGCTCCATCCTTCGAATGTCTGTCTGTGTGTGTTAATTTCATTTGTTTTCCATTATATGTGAAATATTCGCTAAGGAATTTTTGTCGGCTCGTCCTCTTGTGTTGTTTTTTGTTTTTTTGTAGTTACAACAAACATTTAATGTCTGTTTTGCTGTAGTCATTTCCGTTTCCGCTTTCATATTCAAATCGTGGCACTTACAAATGTAATTTCAATCAAATGGAACGTTTTAATTAATTTATATTGTACGCTTTCAGCAATTATTATCGCTTCTTCTTTTAGTTGTAGTTGTTGCTTGATTAAGATTTGGGATATGAGTTATTAAGTGTTATTTATCAAAGGGTGATTGTGGAGTAGGAGGACGGCTAAGGAATTAAATTGCAATAAAACAAAAATTTTATATTTTCAGTAGAGATATCATCAGCACTATTTTCTATTATCTGTTTCAAATGATAAGGAAACATAAATTTAATGATAGTTTTGAAATGTCGAACAAAATATTTGAAAATTTTTTATAAATTTTTTTGTAAATTTTCTAAACAGAAAATTGAAGTTTCTAATATATAAAGGGTGTTTTTATAAGAGCTTGCTGATTTGAAGTAGTAGAACACGAGACTATGAATCGGAGGGTCGTGAGTTCGAGCCCGCGCTGAGTCATGAAATATTGTGTTGAATTCTTCTGATCAGCATTAATGCATGATTGTGTTAGTTATTGCCAGCCTGTTTCAATGATGAAGGCATATTTACTGGTCACTGAACATAATTGGCAGCGACTGACACCATCATGTACTAAAAGCAGAGTAACAGCATTAACCTTCGTCGGCCCTGTAGTAAATATTAGCCGGTGACGTAATAAAGGTTGAAATAGCTACAAAAAAACTGTCTATCTTCTCATCTTTCCTAATCTGTCCCCTCAATACTATCCCCTCGTTTTCAGTTCCGGCGCAATGCATTGCATATATAGGGGTGATCCCCTGAGTGCTGGTCCAAATTATGAAATGGCCAAAAAAAATTTTTTTTTTGGTAGATAATTTCTTGTCATTTAACATTTAAATATAATTTCGGGCATATGGCCACCACGACTATTTTGCACAAAAGTCATTCTGGAGCTCCGATTTTCGACCACCTTTTCAAGAATTTGAGGGCGTATTTCAGCAATGACACGTTGAATACTGGTTTCCAAAGCGTCAATCGTTGCTGGTTTATCCACGTAAACCAATGATTTCAGGCATCCTCACAAAAAATAATCGAGTGGCGTCAAATCACACGAACGCGGAGGCCAATTCACCGGTCCATTTCTCGAAATAATGTTGTCGTTGAAATGTTCTTTCAATAAGTCCATTGTTTCGCCCGCAGTATGACAAGTGGCACCATCCTGTTGAAACCACATTTCGTTTACATCCATATCCTGAAGTTTTGGCACTAAAAATTCATTGATCATGATTCTGTATCGATTTCCATTCACGGTAACGCGTCGTCCTTCCTCATTTTTAACGAAATAAGGACCGATGATTCCACCAGCCCATAGACCGCACCAAACAGTATATTTATCGGGATGCATTGGCAATTCTTGAACGGCGTGTGGATTATCTTTGCTCCAAATACGGCAATTTTGCTTGTTGACATATCCATTCAACCAAAAATGCGCCTCGTCACTGAAGAGAATTTTTACGGTAAAAAAGCGGATAAACATTTTTAATTGAACACTGTTTTTGAAAATAAATATCCACAATTTGGAAGCGTTGTTCTGGAGTTAACCTGTTCTTGATGATTTGCCAAACAATACTGAGTAGAGACGTCACTTTAAGCTGTCAAAACAGCTGTCAGACAACAGAGTGATTCGTATAAAAATAAACTTCATAAAAAAACACCATTTAATAGATGCATAAATGAAAATATTCAAAGAGGCTAAAAATCTGTTGTAATAAAAACATGACCCAACTTGTCACAAAAAATCTATATACGAGAGCTGTTCAAAAATTAAGGTGAAGTTTAAGTTTTCTCCAAAAATTTTGATATGTTTCATCAAGTTTTAGTTTGTTCTCTTCAAACTAGTCCATTCCTATCAGATATAATACACTTAAGCCAGTATTTTTTTTTCGAATCCTCGAAGCAGTTCTGTTTTTTCCAATTCTAGAAGCAGTTTTGATATGCGCTCCTTTATATCCGTGAGTTTTCTGAGCGATTCCAATCCTAGAAGCAGTTTTGATATGCGCTCTTTGTGTTTGCTGAGCGATTCGATTTTGATCTCCCTAATCGTCGCAAAACGCCGTCTTTTCATGCATCTCTTTAACGCTATTAACAGGAAAAAGTCTTAGGACCATATTTGTTGAATAAGGTGGCTGTGGCATAATTACGGCGTTGTTTTTGATCGTCATGTGATAGGCTTTTGGGCGCTGGTCAGTAGTTTTGGCTGAGACTTCATGGCTAAATTTTTCCAAAATATTGCATGACATGAAGCAACTACTGATATGCCGTTGTCCTGAGAAACTAATAAGGACTCGACGATACTCTATAGCACATTCTCAATAATTTTATCACTTTCTGATGTGCGGGGACATCCTGCAATAGCGTCAACATTCATTTCTTCTTGACTTTCTTTGAACAATTTAACAATTCCAAAATTATTTATATTCCGAAATAGAGTAAAGCAATATTTGAAGGAATTTGAATTTGTAAAATTTCTGACACAAGAAAAGTTTTGATGGAGTTTTAATAAAATATGTTGCATTTGTTTTTTTATTAGTTGCATCAACATATTTTCTTGTGTCAGAAATTTTACGAATTCTATTAAGTTTTTTCCTTCTACTGTAAAGTAACACAAAATCGAGTTAGGCCTTTTTTATATTAAGCCATCGATATGAGGAATTAACAATTCATGAGACTTTTGTTATTGCTGATCTTATTAAAGGATTTACAGGCAATACAAAACAATGAAGACCACAACCAACAATTTTTAAATAATTTAATTTTGTATAAAAACTTATTGTGTTTCTGCTGTGCTACTGAAATGGAGTGCAGGATTGCTGGATTTTCTTTCCACAGAAAACTGCATCAGATTTAATTTATAACAAAACTGGAAGCCAATTCTCGGCAAGTAATTAGTCTGTGAAGTTATTCAATTACAATAGAAATGACTTTAGCATTTCAATTAGGAATTCAAAGCATTTTAATTAAGACAACCAACACAACAACTCCCAGCATTCCCAGTGCAGGAACAAAACACTCAAGTGCGAGTACACACACACAGACTTAATTTTACAAATCAAAGACCAACACCGACAAATCACTTATCGCAGGAGATTTTACAAATGCATTAAGAAATTTAACTTGTTGAATTCATGGCACACTGACAAACATTTCCTCCCACTGCCGCATCCTTTGAAATGCAGTAATTGTTTGGCAACGTGTAGTGTAGGCATAAGTGTTTGTGTGTGTGTGTGTCTGTGTTTGTATCCTTTACCGTTACAATACAGCAAATGCTTTGCATTTCTCTGCTTTAGTTTCCATTGCTGCTGGTTGCATTGGCCAACCACTTTGACATATTTTGGGCATTTCTAGTTAAACTCTGACAGCCAGCCAGGGCGTTTGCATAAAGACGACTGAGTGAGTGAGTATTTTATTATGAACTTGACAGTCGGTTTTCTTCATCTTTGAATCAATTTGCAAAAAGGCAATTGTAGTTGGAGTATTCTTTTGTCTGGGGGAATTTGTGAGAGTGTTTCGGTCTGATATCATTAAGAACTTAAGCGAAGAATTGCTGTAGTCGATACGAGTGGTTGTGGCCCTATTGTGTAAAATCCTTTAACGAACAATAGAGTGTGAAGTTTTCCTTTCGGGCTTGTTAAAATCATACAGTTTTTAATAGACATTTCAATTGCTGTGGCTAAAAGGCTTTAACTGACCTTTGCCAAACGGTTTGGCAAAATACATGGAATTCATGTGGCCTACAAAAGCAACGCAACTGCCTTTCACCCGTTAACACTAGTGCCTTTTGGGACTAGGAATTCTTTGGTGTTGCTCACACTTGAATTCTTTCTTTTTTTTCATATTCTTATGTTTTGTTTGCTTTAATGTAGCACATAATTCACTTGGTGTGCTACATTATATATATTTTTTTTTTGCAATTTCCCACATGCGTTTCTGCCGTCGTGGCCGCTGCTGGCCTTCTTCACATCTTATTCTAATCAGTTGTGTTGGTGTTGCTGTGCCACTTTGCGGCCTGACACTTTGATATTCATTTAAATTTATTTGTGTTTATTGTTGATGTTGAATTTCATTGTTTGCATATCAGTTTCATTAACGTTAAATGTCTTTTAAACGCATTTCATTTGTTTCAAGCCAATCGGATTTATTGGCTCATCTCCAGTGTATGCAATTTGTTCAACACAATCACTTTGAATTTTATAAATTTTTTTTTTGGTTTGTATGGGCATCTCGTGTACATTTGAGTTTCGCTTTTAGTGATGTGGGTTTTCAATGCCAGTTTGGTAATCGCTTTAGTGTGGATTGATCACATGAGTCTTATATATTTTATACAATTTTTGTCATATTGCGGCGCTATATATAAAAATTTGTACGCAAATCAAACTAACAATATCTGGGGCCAAATTACCGCACTCTATATCGATTGAAATTTCAATACGAGTATATATATTTCAAACAGAAATTTTGATCGATATCGATGAATTAAATTGCTCTCTGTTTAACGCTGGCTACCGACTACAAGCCATATATGAGAGTGATTACGGATACACATCAGGTTGTTGTCCGTGCTTTTTTTGTGGTTGTAGTCAACTTTAATTTTTCCTAGACAACAGGGAACAGATTAGTGAGGCCAACACAGTAAAGAATCTTAAATAAATAAGCTGTTAAACGTTTATTTTTTTTTAAATGGTCACGAGTATGAAAATTGTTGACTATGAAAAAGTACCTAATATGGTGCTCAGTCATGTATTTTTAATTGAGCCAATTTTAATTTTATTAGCATAATTAACGTATGGCAATTAAATAAAAATGTATATTCATGAGGGTCTCAAGTTCAAATTTGGGATGTGTTTTTTTATTTTGTACTTTTTTTTAATTTTAACAAAAAAAAGTACAAAAAAGAGCCGATGGCTCTGGAAAAAGCGAAAGAGATACATGGAATATTGGGAATATTAATCGTCAGGGTTGGGGAATTTCGTACTAACCAAAAATTTAATAACTTAAAAATATGAATGTGGGCACTTCTCATATTCAATGTTCGTTAAAATATTGGTTAAATAGTTGATATTCCTACAAAACTAGCACCACTTGAAACAGTGGAAAAATTGAACAAAGAACGCTGATGAGATGGCGTAGCGGCCTCGAAATCAGTATTGATCCGTTCTGCTGGTTTGATGATTATTGAAAATATTCTTAATATTCCAATCTTAATATAAAAAATAATAAATAGAATTTGAACAAATTCATTTATTAATAAAATAATAAAAAAATAATTTGCAGTCATGCAGATTCGAACTTAAGCCCGTTGAAAAAAAATAACAATTTACATAAGAAAGTTCGACTAATAAAAATTCATACATAATTTAAATTTAATATCAATAAATTTTTCATTCCACATGGCTCGGGTCTTTATATATCGGGGTTTTATTTTTTTGCTTTGCCCACAATTTAGGTGCTAAGTCTCTACTAACTGCTTTCAATGAGTTGTGTTTTGCTCACTAAACACATTTATTAGCAGTGCTGCATTTATAATTTTGCTCCATATTTTAACAATTAAGTGTTAATTGAGCAATTAATTAATGGTTAATCTTAACTCTGTAAAAAATAAATAGCCCTTTCAAAAATTAATATTATGTATTGTATTTTTTCGGCGGCATATCTTGGCTTCGTACCTCCATGTTTCTAAATTTTTACTTTTTATTGGTTACAACTCCTAGAATATAGAACACATATTAACCATATATGTATAGCTGCATTTCAAAGTGCTCTAAAATGACTTTTTATATAATTTTTTTAGTACGACCAGAACCCAGTAGATGTCTCCCACATCTGCAGTGGGCTGCTGCAGAAATAAAAAGATCTCCTTTCTATTTCTGCAGCATTGAGAAGACCTATGAAGATGAGAAGATATTTTTTTTGTAACTATTTTAAAATTTTATTTCACTGGCTAATTTATGCTACAGGACCGACGAAGAATCGTGCTGTTACTCTGCTTTTCAAAAGATTATGTTATCACTGTACTGCTAGTAATTGTTCAATGGTCACTGATTGCCTTTCTCACTGAAACAGACTGACAACAACTAACAGAACCGTGCACTGATGCTGATCATAAGAATTCGAAAACTCAGCACTTACGGCTTTCTAGTCCCGTGTTAACGACTTGCGAGTGATATGAAATTTTAGACATTTCTATTTGACATTTCATGTAAAAACACCAGTTTTTCAAAACTGCCCGATGCAATTATACCTAAGCTTGTTTAACAGTTTTATAGAGAGCCTTCCGAGCTTTAACCTGGTTTATATTTTATAGCCGTTTTGAATTGTGTAAATTGTGGCATTTTGAATCCTTTTCACAGATGCAAAACATCACAAAATACTTGTCGGTATTAAAAATGTAAAAACAATAAAAATCTATAAACAAAAAATATTATTTGCTTTAAATTTTTTTCGATATATGAATAGAATTAAAATAGGCGATTTTAATGTACTAAATGAAGGTGGCAGCACTGAAATCAGCTGTTTAGGATGTAGTAGCGGCATTGAAAATAATTACTTAGCCAGCGGCATATGCAGTCGTGTTACCGATAAGTTTAATTTATAAAAAAAAATCTTTTATTAATAAAAGGCTTCTTTAAATTTTTGTGTGAAAAAATTGTCCCATTAACCTGTTATAAGTCAACATTTTTTTTAAGTCTTAGCAGTCTTATACATAAAAAAATATTTCTGTTTTATTAAAGGTTTATAAAAAAAATTTCTATGGAAATCTTGTTTATAAAACGTTTACAAATCAAAAATATTTTTTATGGCCTTAAAAGTGTATGGCTTAAAGCTTGACGTATTTTAATAAATGCTGTTAAAATCATGTTTTTCTACAGTAAAAATTAAGAAGAATATGATTTCAAACTTTCCCTTAATAGTTATAAAATTAAACTTAAAATTGCCTGAGATCGCCTTTGCTGCATTATTTCGACAGCCAGTTATTAAATGATTATTTATGTTTTTACTAAAATGTTCTCAACTGCTTCGCAGAATAGAAAGAAATACAATACCAACGACTAAAACAAATTATATTCTAATTTATGCGGAAAATAAGCATTTAGTTGCAATATCTATTGTGTCTGCCACAACGCCATAAATCATCTTTTAAACATCCAATATTGCTCGTACTCTGTCTGAATGTCTGAATGTGTTTGTTGTTAAATTATAGCTCTTTTTTACATTTTAATAAAATGCACTATTTCTTCTGTAAATTTAAATTGCAGCAAAATTGTACAACGCTGCAATAATAAAATTGCGTTAAGTTGCTAATAAATGTGTTTTAATTAAATACGAACGAGTTAATTACACAATTTCTTGGTAACTGGAAAAGAATGCATTAATATTTATTAAAAACCTATTAAGGCTCATAATCAACAAGACACACCATCAGCCACTTCATAATTTAAGTGAATGCGTAAAGGTTGGCTCTTTTACTTCATTTTATTTTAATTACTTAATAATAATTTTAACAAAAAAAAAAATATGGCAAAGTTGTAATAAACATGTTAGAGTCAAACGAGTGCAATGTACATGGGTGAATGGCTCTGCTGGAGACGCCCAGTATCCCGAAAGATCTTCACTGTTATAGAGTAAAGCAGAGAAGCACCTTGTCCATTTACTTATGGCTGGAGCGAAAGACTTGCATGCAAAAAATAAAGTTGGAAAAAGTTCAATCCTGTTCAAAAACACTATGTTACGCTGGGCTTGGCCACTTTTCCACACTGCCGGTTAGCTATTTTGCTAATATCCTCACAAAACAATAAATAAGGGAAATAAAGACAAGTTCCTATTCTATCAGCTGTTGGCTGAAGAGGTAGAACACGAGACTATGAAGCGGAGGGTCCAGAGTTCAACCCCGCGCTGAGTCATGAAATATTGTGTTGAATTCTTCTGATCAGCCTAAGTGCATGATTGTGTTAGTTGTTGCCGGCCAGTTTCAGTGATGAAGCCGTCGCACTGGTCACTGAACATAATTGGCAGCGAGTGACACGATCATGTACTAAAAAGTAGAGTAATAGCAAAAAATTAGCCGAGGAAGTAAAAAAGTTGAAAAAGCTAAAAAAAAATCTTCTCATCTTTTATATGTCCCCTCAATACCATCCCCTCCCTTCTAGTACCGGCGCAATGTACTGCATATGTAGGGGTTATCCTCTCAGTGCTGGTCCAAGTTAAAAAAAAACGTAAAAGGAAAGTTCTGGATTCGATTCCGAAATCTGTCATTAATATAGAATGAAATTTTTCCGATCTGTATTAGTGCATGGTGACGTTAGTTGCGTGCTTCAATGACGAAAGAAACTATTCTTCTGGTTCACCGAAAAGTCTAGAGAGCGATTGACTGTAAAAACCGCATCCTAGTTAAAGAAAAAGTCTTCTAAATGCGTCATTAGCCATTGGGCATTAGAAAGTGTCCAAGTGACTTCCGTAAATTGAGTGCTGGCCCAAGATAAAAAAAAAAAACTTCACCCATCAAAAATCAAGAGACGTTAAATCGCATAAAGGAGATGGCCAGTAGCCAGGATCACTTCCAGAAATAAAGTTGGTACCAGGACTCAGGGGATGACCCCTACATATGCAGTGCATTGCGCCGGAAGTCGAAAGGAAAGGATGGTGTTGGGAAGACAGATGAAGAAAAATGAGAAGATAGAGAATTTGTTGTAACTATTTTAACCTTTTAAATAGCCGGCTAATTTTTTGCCACAGGGCCGACGAAGAAGGCTGCTTACGTTTATTTTTGTAATGGTCACGTACATTGTAAACCAACTTCCCTATAAATATTTTTATACCCTCCAAAAAAAAAATTGGAGGGTATATTCACTTAGTCATTCCGTTTGTAACGCAGCGAAATATCCCTCTAAGACCCCATAAAATCGACAAATTCTTGATCAGTGATGAAATCTACGACAATCTGGACCGTCCATCTGTGGAAATCACGATTTCGTCCAAATGAAAAGAACCAGACCATTGAAATTTAGTATATATATATTTTGATAGATATCACCAGTCAAGTGCGTAAATAGGTTGAATCGGGCCAGAGGGACAAAAGTTTCCCTAAGAAGTACTAAACCAACTTCTAGAAAACGACATAATTTTTGAGGTGTTTTTGTTAGTTAAACAAGTGATATATTTTTATGCCGAAGAAGGTCCAAAAAGCCCTGCCCCTTTTAAAGGGCGTTCAGGTGACATGTTACATAGAAAATAAAAAAATTGTGTAGATATTTAAAAATTTTTTTTTTAATCTTGGACCAGCACTCAGTGCATGGCCACCACATATGCAGTGCGTTGTGCCGGAACTGGAAAGGAGGCGATATTATTAAGGGGACAGATGAAGAGACATAAGGAGATAGAGAATTTTTTTATTAAACCTTTTTGCTTCGCCGGCTAATATTTGCTATAGGACCGACGAAGGACGGTGCTGCTGTTATTCTGCTTTTTAGTACATGATCGTGTCAGTCGCTGCCAATTATGTCCAGTGACCAGTGCCATGCCTTCATTATAGAAAACAGGCTGGCAACAACTAAAACAATCATGCACTTAGGCTGATCAGATGAATTCAACACAATATTCATGACTCAGCGCGGGGTTGAACTGTGGACCCTCCGCTTCATAGTCTCGTGTTCTACTACTTCAGACAACAACACCCAAATTGTATTCTTTATGCCTTTCAAAATTAAATTTTAAAATTTTTATGACAAAAGTGAGATGTTCTTTGATCTAGCTCTGCCTTACATCCCCCTTTGCCATTATAAAAAAAAAATTTTTTTTTACTCTTAAAAAAAACCCGAAAATTTACTTTTTAGTGTTTTATGGCAAAGGTGAGATAACTCCGCCATGGCCCCTCCCGTAGTTAACACTACAAAATATAGTTTTTATTTACTAAATATTTGAAGGGTATTTAAGATTCGACCTAGTCGAATATAACGAACGTTCTTGCTGATTTTACTAGGCCTTCTCATTTAAATGCTTAAACCATGAGCTAAAGTGAAGTGAAATGCAGTGACATTTTCTTGCCATCCATTAATCTAACTCTCCGTTCCATGTCCTGCACTAATAAAAATCAAATCCGAAATTAAAAATTAAAAATATCAAACATGTCAAAATATTTGTCGGAAAAGAAAATTACGAAGAAAAAAAGAGGGAACATCTCTTAAGAACATTCGGCCGCGTGACAAAATCAAAGTAGATTCAATTAAAACTTCCACAAATGTCGTAAACATGACTTTGATTCCTGATTTTTTTTCTTCTCTCTCTCTTCGCGTTACTTAACGGTTAGAACGAATTGGCTAAAAGAATTAAAAAAGCCAAACGACAGGAGTTTCTTGGAGTTCTATTCATGACCATTTAAATGAAAAAGTGTTTGTGTTGGTGTGCTTGATAGGTTTTTCTGTGTGAGTTGTTGTTTTGGTAGAGAAAATGTTTTGTGTTTTTTTTTTCTTTTTTCACTTCTTATCTGTTTTGCAATCCATTAAAATTGCACATCGTTTACACCAAAAATCAATTCGCGCAAGCATTTAACCGTACAACTGCTGCCGCTTCTCCTGCTGCTGCAAACACTTTGTTGCCATTCTACAACCAAGTCCAGTCCGCTCGCTAGTTTGTACTTTTTGCTGTCGAGAGCTCCCTTGATTTGCTTTAGTCAATGAGAGTTAGTGTATATGTGTGTGTGTGTGCGTTTGTGTGCATGGGCTCTTTCTCGAAAGCTTCTAAGGCAGCAGTTTGCCTGCCTAATGACTGGCTGTATTGTGATGGACTCAACAACTGTTCCAATGGTTGGAGGCTGCTTGGCAAATGATTGTACTTTTTAAGTGTTTCTGTTGCTGCTGTTGTTGTTGTTGTTTTTGCCTGTTGGTACGAGTATCACATGACATGAAAGACAAGACTGCTCTTTTCTATGCTCTTTTGCATTTCGCAATTTGTAAACATTTCAAATTCATCAATGATGGCCATAAATTTAATTTCAAATCCATATATGGTTGGACTTATTTCTACTTTTATTTTGTTCAATTTCAACACTCATGGAAAAATATTGCGGAAAATGGAAAACATGGAAAGAGGAGCAGGGCAGCAGTAGTTTTGCACACATGACGAGTATTTTAATTTGCCTTAATAACGAATGGATAAAACGCTGGTCAGATGTGTAGGTCTATTTTCATTCACTTTGAAGGTCCTGGAAGCCTCCTGCAGAAAGGAACTAAATATTCCTTATAGCCGTCTGATTTTATAAGGAATTGATTCGATTGAGTTTTATTGCTTTGAGATGCAACAATTTTGAACTGTTCCATAGCGAAAATCAATACCGATAGAGGATGTCAATACCTTTTCAATATTAAGAAATTATACACTGAAGTTCAAGGTTTTTCCAGATAAAAATTTATCTCCTTCTAGATTCAATTCTGAACATAAAAATGTCTTGAACAGAAAAAATAAAAATAATGTGAAAAAATTTTCAAAAATTAGCCAAAATTTTATATAAGATTGACATTAAATTGACTAACAAAAATTTAAGGAATTATAATCCATTTGACTCACTGTATTTTTCGAGTGTATAGAAAATCTTGAATATTCAGTCAATCGTAGATGGATGGATATTTTAAATAAAAGGCTTAAATTTAAATCCGTATATTTGTTTGTGTTTTTAATGCTCGTATTTCTCTACCGATCTGTTAGTCTGTCTGTCCGTCTGTCTGTCTGTCTGTCTGTCTATCTATTCTTGCCCACCAATCGAAATATGTGGCATGCATGAGCATTTCATTGGAGCTCTTAACGTTTGTCTGTTTGTGCATTTATTTACCGAGATAAAAACTAATTCGTAGTTGCAGCTAAAAGGAGTTCGCAGGAATTGCAATGCTGTTATCAAAAAGTCAGTGAGTAAATTAAAGCAATTTGCAGCAATCAATTTGAAAATGAGGAAAACAAAACATTTCATTCTTGTCGAATTATTTGCCTTTGCTATACGTTGCTTTGCTTTATGCCAGGCTAGAGTCGAAAGTAACGAACGATTCTTAAAGTGATTACAGTAGGAAAATAATCGTTAAGTGTGTAAAACAAAGAACAACTGCTGCAATTGGCAGCAATATTGCAGCTGGTTTTTGTTGTTGCGGATTTTTTTATATCCTCCGAAACAAAATTGAAGATTATCACGTTGTAATTTCGTGTGTAACGCTGCGAAATACTCGCCTAAGACCCCATAAAGAATACATATTCTTGATCAGTGATGAAATCTAAAACGATCTATATTAATATGGGTCCTTCTGTCTGCGGAAATCACGATACAGTCCAAACGAAAAGAGCCAGGCGCTTGAAATTTGGCATAAATATATTTGGAAGGATAGCAAGTTCGTAAATGGGCTGAATCGAGCCAGAGGGGAAAAAGTTCCCCTAAGAAGAACTAAACCATTCTCTAAAAAAAATCATTAAAAAATTTGATACAGTTCTCGTATGCATTTTCCTAATAAAATTTGTTTAAGAACTGTTATCATATTCAACTAAGCCACCTGATAAGTGGTGACAAACACAATACACATGACAATTGATCATTAAAGTGTTGCGGCTTTCGAAAACAGCTGTTCTGCTCTGCTATGAAAATTGAATAACTGATGTTGATTTTCCTTTGTGTCTTGGAATATTTATCACATCTTTCTGAATTGAAAGCAAAACAATTTCGAAGAATTAGCCTATTAAATCCTAATTTATGCTAGGAACACAACTGCGACGAACGACGAATTTTTGGTCGCGAATATTCGTCGCCAAAAATAAAACACATCGGCGTATATGAAAATGCTCACAATCGTGGCGTTGGACGAAATTCGTCATACTCAACGAAAGTTGAAATAGGTTTGTTTCTAATTGTTTCGTCAGCGAGCGACGAACAAATCAATATGAGGTGCCCAGGTTTCATATACTCAAACTGGTTTTTTGTGGGAAAACATAATTCACTACTGTATTGTTGCATCTAGCACGATAAATTTTCAGTACATACTAAAAATGCATTCACCAATTCACAAAAATGTATCAATCGGACGACTTTTTATTAATTTTGAACACTTTTTATAATATATTCTTTCTTCCTATTTCCAACTTTTTCATATGGTCACCCCATCAGCTGTTAAATGAAAAGAATAATTTATTTACAGAAAAAATTTTCAGAAAACAATTACAAAAAGGAATTTGTTATGGAAAAAAATGGACACCACCGGGTTAATTATTGAATGTCTAAAGAATGTGGCATCAGAGGATTAAAAAGATTTTTAACAAAATTTACAATTGTTTTGTTCATTATTTTAATTTATTCGTCGTTATTGTATTTCATACGACGAATTTATAGAGCGAATTTTTACCAACGAATTCGTCGTACTAAACGAAATTCGTCGTTCGTCCCAGTTGTGTTCCTAGCATTAATTTAATATATCAATAAAAAAAATACTTAAAAAAATTAAAAAATTAAAATTTTTTTTAATTTTTTTAAGCAAATGATATATTTTTATGTTCAAGAGGTCCAAAGCGTTGAACTTGCAGCCAGAAAATCAGAAACCTTCATTTTTAGATGCGCCACTCTCTGATCTTCCCCTGCCCTACCTCCCCAGCCACCTTTGACACCTCAATGGCCTTATAAAAAAAATCCTACACTTAATTATCCCAAAAGTTTACTTTTTAAGTATTCACGGCAAGGCTGAAATGTCTCCCCCATGCCCTTTTTCGAAATGACGCTGTCAACTAAATGAGTTTGGGCGCAGAAATGTCTTAAAGGAACTCTGATTTATCTGCGTACCTTTTTGTATGCGGTGATATAAAATATTGATATTAACCCGCAACAATTGAAATGATTGATGGAAAGATGTCTCCGCCATGCTGTTCCTATTTGGAGGTTATTTAAGATTCGAACCGGTCGAATATAACGTTCCTACTATTTTTTTTTCAAATTTCCACTGTGCAACGTATTCTGTGCAAAAAAAAAATAATTCTGTGTTAATTTTGAGTGAGTTTTTCGCAAGTATGTCACAACTGCCCTGTCCAAAGAATATTGCAAAGAAAATGTAAATATATATTTTTTTTCATCAAAAAATTTTTTAATTAATTAACTCTTGACATTGTTGGCAAAATCAGCGGTCAACAAATTTGATGACCCTTTTCTGTACAGCGTGTGTGGGTGATGTTCATTTATTTATATAATTTTCAGTTTTAAATTCTCTTTTTTCTCTTTTATCTCTTGTTTTAATAAGAATTTCGCTGGACATTCTTGAAGAAAAAAATAGAAACATTTTATGTGTAAATGACTGTTTATTATGCATATTTTACAAAATTTGAGAGACAAAAAAATAATAATTGTAATACTTTTTTTTATGAAGTCTGTTGAAAGAGTAGGATGACTATAAAGTGGCTTGCGTATTCTTTTTGTATCATAATTACTTATAAAGGGTGTTTTTTGGAGTGTCACAACACCGGAGCAATGCGTGCAAATTGTTGAAATTAAAATAATTTGTTCTATTCGTCAAACTCATCGTGCACCAGAGATCTCAGAAATATACAACAAAATTTAATGTATACCTTGAATACACTATAGACATTGTCTTTCTTTCATCGTGCACACCTTCTACCTGTGTATAACTATGAGTGTACTCGTGTATATCTCGTGTATATTAATTTTAAACTGGTTGGTACCCTGCAGGAGGATAAGCGTTAATTGTCTTTAAGCTACTGGTACGATTACTAGTATAGAAAGCACTAGTTCAAAAGGTGATTAGACATATACAGAAAAGTACTAGTACTTCAAGTAGTTCATTTGTAGACTGATTTGACTTGTAGAATTTCATATTACTTTTTGATAATGTTTTAAAGCGAATTGCTAATTCTCATTTTCATTTATTTTATTTTTAGTTGTTACAATTTGTAAACAAATTCAAATTTGAAACAAAGAATAGTATTAGAAGACTTTGCCACCTGCATATCAGTTTATGTATTCGATAATTTATGTAAGCAAGCCGCAGTTTTCTTGTGTGTTAAAAAAGTGACATTTTAAAAACTAAATAAGAGGAACTCTCCATTTCCTCTTATAAACTAAGAATTGATGAACCAAAAATTGCTAGTGAAGACAAAGACTTAACAAATTTCATTGGGTTTAAAAAGCCAATAAATATAGGGATTTTTTTATATATGAACCAGTTCTTAATGCAGAACTGATTATACTAGTATCCGACTAGAAGAAATTATACTAGTACTCATCTAGTACTAATAGTACTAGTATACCCCTAGTTTCCATGTAGTTCCAATTGTACTAGTAATTTTCCAAAGACACTCAATGTTAATTTGACCATGAACATGGTATAGGAAAGTTCACAGTTCGGAACTAGTACGGGTGATTTTTGTACTAGTACAATACTAATTTGATACTAGTTCGAGCTCCTGCAGGGTATGTATAATATTTTCAGTGTTTGCTTTTACTGCGCACATACACATTAATTTTATGAAGTTACAAAACAAATACAATGTTATCATCTCCGCAATTGTGCATACGTACATAAAGTGAATTCAATGTTTGCAATGTCTTCAATGTATACACTTGAGGTGCGATGCACAGTACTGTGCACTTAAGATTTATTTGTGTATAAAGTGAGGCATGCATACATTTTTCAATGTCATGTTTTTCAATGTCATTGATGGAAACTTGTGTGTACAGGGGATAAAATATGTACACTATTTCAAACTCTGTCGTGCACTTCTTCCATAATCGTCCTTCAGAGTGGCTAATCCGAAGAACAATAGATCGTTTTCAGGCCCATTCCGTGAGACGCCGAACAGTGGGCACTGAAGATGCTGTAACCGCTGTATAAGAAACCATTGAGGATGATCCTAATCAATTAATTCGTCGTCGATCTCAGCAATTGTGTTTGTGTCCTTCCTCGTTATGGAAGATTTTTCTAGTTGTTGAAAATTGGTGTCCCATATTACGCCTTCTATGCGCCAGCCGTAGCGGCCACATGGCAGAAATCATATTCAAACATTAATTTCATAAAATTATCTCTCCAATTAACCCCCGTTTATTCGTGATATACCGGCCGATATGTTGGAGAGAGAGTGCCAAAATTGAAAGCATGGTATGAAGCCTTTGAGCCATAGCCACTTTTAATATATAAATGAAATGTCCTTTATGGAGCAAATCTATTGACTTGAATAAAACTTCTCTAACTGCTCATCTTTCTTCATCTGTCCCCTTAATACTATCCCCTACTTTCCAGTTCCGGCACAATGCACTGCACAGGTACGGGTCATTACCTGAGTGCTGGTCCAAGATAAAAATAAAAAAAATATTTCTCTAAATTTTATATATTTATTTTTATATCAAATTCGAAATTTCTTTAAAAATCACCCATCATAAAAAGTTCTCAGTCCTTTAAAAACATCGGCTAAATTGGGTGTATTTCTATTGACCAGAATCAACTATTCCAAATATTCAACTTTTAATTAAAAAAAAACTAAAATTTTAGAGAAATTTTTAAGGATTTGAACTTAAGCCTGACTAATAATTACTTGCATTTAAGTAATTTAATTTAATGAAACTCAAATCATAATACGTGTTCACGAACAAAAATATTGTGTGAAAGAAACAGTTTACAAAGAACGACAAATTTTACCTAAAATAACAACTACTTATTGAAGATATTATCTTAGATGGAATAAAATCGCCAAAAATTTCACATAATAAATTTAAAATGTTTTTCAAAGAATGAATAAAAAAACTCATTGTAAATAAATTTAACCTACAAAATTTTAAAGGCTCACACTTTTTGACAGATCAACCCGCATATTTTGTAAGACATATGCGTAAATAAAAAATAGCAACAGGGAAGAAGGTAACAACCCTACGCCCTAATCGTGTTGCGTACAAGATTTTCATGATGAGTCTTTTTTTGTTGTTGTATGCTGCTTAATATCTTATAAAATCTTTTCGTACAAAACGTTAAATAAATTTTTCATTTATTATAATTTTTCTCATTTTTAATATTTAACGACCGAGCAGTCGGTCTTCCAGCAAAATTTGTTGTAACAAATGAAAAAGTGAAAAACAAGAAAAAAAATTATATTTGACATGTTGCACATGAAGAGATAAGAAACCTTGCAATCACATATATCAGCAACAACAACAACAATAAATATTATAAGAAGATTTGTTATAGCTTCAACACTTTTTCACCCTCACCCAAAATAATATTTGGATTTTCTTGTTTCTTCATTCCCATTGAAAGTTAAGGGGAACTTTTATGGAATAGAATTCGAGAGTTAAGTAGACGGATGAATACCTTATTTTTATATTTGAAATATAAGAAACTTATGCAAAATGGGATGTAAATAATGACAACAAAAAAACAAAAAATTAAAAGTGTAATCGGTTTGAAATACTTCTCGTTTAAAACACTTCTCGTATGAAATTTTCTAATAAAATTTATGTGAATAAAAATTGTTACCACATTCAACTGAACCAACGAATCAGGGGTGGCAAACAAAATACTTTTGATGATGAAAGTGTAGCGGCTTTTGAAAACAACTATTTTGCTGTGTTAGTTGAATAATTAAAAAAAAATATCACTACAGCCGAATCCGCTTTAGCGCAACACGCTTTACTGAAAAATATCGGATTACTGAAACGATAAAAATCCCCGCACTGATTTTAAGCGCAGCTAGTCTTATTCACTTCGCTTTAAGGAAACATCGCTTTACTGAAAATATCGTATTACTGAAAACCAAAAGCAAGCCCACAACTACGTTTCGTATGAAACTTACTTCGCTTTATTGAAAAAATACACAATGACATCGAATCGATTGCATAACTTAAGGTTGAAAAAATTGTGAATGTTTTGTCCATTAAAAACCTAAATGGCGAAATTTATTAGTCCTTTTCACAATTACGTACTTTATTGTATTTTTCTATTATATTGTCAATGCAAGTGGCTAGACATTTGATATAAAAAATAACGTTTTTCTGATTTCAAGCAGTACGCTTAACTGTAACAAATTTCAGTAATCCGAACTACGTTTTAGAGAAAAAAATCGGATAATTGAAAAATTGGGTTTTGATTATTTCCAATAAAGCGGAGTCGACTGTATATCATTTATGCTGATTAAATGCTTTCCAGTGCACTTAATTATGCAGCACAATATCAGAATTATGCAAGATCATGCATGAACAAAATACTTGTTTGTAAGCCGGCATAAGCCCACATTTAACTTTCAATGGAATGTTGAGTTATCAATGGCGTAAAAGAAACACTTACATAAAATTCCGCAATTCAATTTGATTATTAATATAATAGTACAATTGAGAAGCATTATATTGGCCGAATGTAGGGTGCATTTGAAAATTTCATATGGCTGAGAAAGTAAAACCATGGGATTCGTAATATAAAGATTTACGGCAGTTTTAAATTCTTTATTACTCTGTAATAGGAACATTTTATCATATTTTTAAGAGTCAAATAACTTCTTACGAATCAAACAATAAGAAAAACTACAATTTTTCTTAAAATTGAAAAATAACACAAGATAAATTGTTTTACTTCATGAGTTAGAAACTTTTTTTTGCTACAAATGAAAAGTAAATGGAAAAGTGGAAAAATACTTTTCTTGCCAATAAAACAGAAAACCATCATCAGCAGCAGCAACATGTTGTTTGTAATATAAAAATATTTTGCAGTTAAAAGAAAACAGCAAACGTTCTGTTTTTTGGGCAACAAACATTAATATTAAATTTGATTTGTATTTCATTTGTTTAATAAAACATTTTCTTTTTCAATTTATTTGTTTTCTGTTTGCTCATAATCTTATCTGAAAGTTGTTGTGTTGGGGGTTGCAAGTCCTTTTTCTGTGCTTCATGCCATTGCGTGTCAATTTTAATATAAATTATTATTCTTTCATATACTTTTATGATTTTGTATGTGAACTTACTTTTGATTATGAAATATGAGTTATTTATGAATTATATTCGAATGTAAGAGTGCAGCGTTGAGGGAGACGCTCTCCCAAAGTTCTTTACAGTTTTGTATAAAAATGGGATATTCGTACTTTAATTGTTTACTCTTAAATGAAGAAAATTTTAAATGATTTCTTCAGGAAAATAAAGCTTTTTTTTTAAATATAGACGACTGTAACTCAACACTCAATTTAAGTCTGTGCTGTGCTCTTAAATTGTTCATGGTATGACTCATTGGTCACCGTAACGAGGTGAGCATGATTTCCTTACTTGTTCCTGACAAGATATGGGAGATAATACAATTTTTAAGTGGCGGAAATCTAATAATTCATATGAATAATAGAAGACGTGTTACATGAGGAGTTGCAGAAGTCATCAGTCGATTTCTTTCGACTGTTATATTTATAATACACGCAAATGTTTTGTCTTGCTTTTGGACCGCTTTTATTTGACTTTAAAATTCTTTTTATATCGTCAAAGTAGCTTTTGCCAAATATTTTGTAAATGGATACTTTTTGTATATGAGATGAAACAAGTAAAAGTGCAATTTCCGACAATGCTGAATCGTATATAACCTTCAACGACTTACGGCTGGAGTATAGCCACACAATAAAAATTTATTTCTTTCTAAAATAGAAAATGCCAAAAAAAAATTTTAAATTTCCCATCTCTGAAGATCGCTTTTAATTTATAATATCTACTAATGAAACTCTTTCAAAAATATCAAATATTTTTAATTTATACACGAAAAGAAAAAAATTGCTTTATTTGGTTACATTTATATATATAAAAAAAATTTTCCATATCAATTTTATTCCTTCTGAAGTATAAAATACGTTTAATTCACAATAAAACCAAAATTAGTAATCTAATGGGTTACTTTTATCCACCAAAAAAAAACTGCCGAACCCTGAAATCGTCTTTTTTGTAATTATTATTATTATTTTTTTATACCAATTTTATTCTTCCTGAAATATAAAATAGTCTTAAGACAAAACAAAAACATGAATTAGTAGCCGTTTTGGTTACTTTTATGTACCACAAAAAAAAATTTGGAATATCCAACCCTGGAATCTATTTTTTTCTGATACTAATTAAGTTCTTAATGAGGTACAAAATAGTTTTACTTAACAAAAAATTAAAATTTGTAACCTTTTCTTTCACTTTCATGTACCAAAAAGTATTTCAATTGCCGAGCCCTGAAATCGAAATTTAATTTTTTTTTTAATTTTTAATATCAATTTTATTCTTTCTGAATCATAGAATAATTTGAATTAGTAAAAAAAATTTCAGTTTGGTTTTTGGCTACTTTTATGTACGGAAAAAAATTTAATTTCCCTGCCCTGGCACAGGATTTTTAAATTTTTTTGATTTTTAATACAAATTTAGTTAAGAGTGGAATATTTAGAATATTTTTATAATTATCGAAATAGTAGAACGGTTCAATATTGATTTCGAGGTCACTGAGCCATTTCATCAGCATTCTTTGATCAACTTTTTCCACTTTCGACGGAGGTATCAGTCCGATGATTCTACTCTTTATAAAATCATTCGGATTTAATAAAAATTAAAAAAAATAGTTTAAAGATTCCAGATTTAAGCTTGAGCCTGAATAAAAAATTCTTATGAAAATAACTTGAATTGAATAAAAAATAATTTACAGATTGCAGATTTGAACTTGAGCCTGAAAAAAAAATTCTTATGAAAATAACTTGAATTGAATAAAAAATAATAATTTACAGATTGCAGATTTGAACTTGAGCCTGAATAAAAAAATCTTATTTTAAAAAAACTTGTATTGAATAAAAAATAATTTACAGATTTCAGATTTGAACTTGAGCCTGAATAAAAAATTCTTATGAAAATAACTTGTATTGAATAAAAAAAATTTACAGATTGCAGATTTGAACTTGAGCCTGAATAAAAAATTTTTATTAAAATAACTTGTATTGAATAAAAAATAATTTACAGATTTCAGATTTGAACTTGAGCCTGAATAAAAATTCTTATGAAAATAACTTGGATTGAATAAAAAAAAATTTACAGATTGCAGATTTGAACTTAAGCCTGAATAAAAAATTCTTATTAAAATAACTTGAATTTAATAAAAAATAATTTACAGATTGCAGATTTGAACTTGAGCCTGAATAAAAAATTCTTATGAAAATAACTTGTATTGAATAAAAAATAATTTACAGATTGCAGATTTGAACTTTTGCCTGAATAAAAAATTTTTATTAAAAGAACTTGAATTGAATAAAAAATAATTTACAGATTTCAGATTTGAACTTGAGCCTGAATAAAAAATGCTTATGAAAATAACTTGAATTGAATAAAAAATAATTTACAGATTGCAGATTTGAACTTGAGTCTGAATAAAAATTCGTATCTTAATAATAAAATGAGTAAGTTTGAAAATAAGAAAAATAAATAAAAATTTACATTCATATTTAATAATGATTTCAAAATAAGTGTTTCTGTTTACTCGATCCTTCAATTTTTATTTAAAACTTCAAAAGGATTGAAAGTAACATAAAATGATTTTCAATACAGCGTTTGTGTTTTGCAGCCATACTTTACACACCGGCTCATACATATTCCTTGCTTCTCTATTGTTGAGCAAACAATTCTTTTATCATCCGAAAATATTGTTCAAACTTGAATATTAAACTTCATCAACAGTATTGCGGTGAAAAGTCATTGATTTTGTGCTGACAAAAGACGAGCAAATATTTGTAATAAATGACAGTTGACTACAAATAAGTGAAGAGTATATTTCTTAGTAAAATGAATTAACATTTTTAAGTTATTTCATAACAAAAAAAAAGGACGAAAAGGAGAAGAATATAATTATAGGGTTTAGACGTGTATTTCTATTGCGAAATGCGTTTAGAAAAAAATAAACAAACTTTGAAAAGAAACACATACACACTTATCAATCGTCGACATGATATACAGTCACATGTCATCATATCCTGGGGGTTGTTTGTAAACTGCACTCATCATCAATATAATTAATGTCTGCTACCGCTGGCTGGCAAGAATGTGTTGAAAGTAGACATTACGCATACACATGTTATTTTTTAATAGCATTTATTTTTTCAATCGTATGTATTTCTGTATACGTGGTAATACACAATCAATTTTTTTCCTGCAAATATATAGCAAACAATTGGGCTACACAGCGACACGCTTTTAAGTAATAATAAAAAAATTTATTAATATTTTTTTAAACAAATAACTTTTATTGAAAAAAGTGTTGAAGCATTAAAAAAATTCTCACAGTATTCCTTCCACCCATATGCAGAGAAAACAAAACATCAACACATCAGCACAAACCACCGGAAACAGCAAACATACGACATTGTACACGAACACAATTTGCTCCCAAATGTATGCTTTAAAAAAGCAATGAGCAATGGGCCTTTAACTCATGCATTCACATTCTTGTCATTATCGGTTAAGCAACAAACTAAATGTTTACTTTGACATTATTTTTATTATTTTACAAAATTGTATTTATTTTGCCAAAGCCAAAGGCAATAAAGGTGTGACATTCGGGAAACTGCTGACGTTTGAGTTTGTTTTTTGTGCGGTAAAGAAAACATATTTTTTTTTTGGCCGAGCGCTCTTTATTTTTTCAAAAGTCATAATGGTTTTATTTTTTGGCATGACAATTTGAAAATTACGGAAAACGTCAAATAGTCATGTGCACATCAACTGTCATACTGCAAGATGATCACACGCTATCAGCAGGACAGTAGATACTGGCCATTTTAAAAGTCTGTCATTGCACTGAAAACAAAAAGTAATCCAAACGTACTTAAATCAATTCCGCAGGGTATCAAAAGTACGGCAAGTACTCGTACGGTCTTTCTTAAATCGAGTACAGAAAATTTGATTTAAAGGATTAATTTGCGCCAGGTTAAATTTTAAATCGTTATTGATATTGTTGACAAAAAAACTTATTCGTCCTATTTTTTTTTAGTAAAATAGTTCATAATTAAATAAAATTTTTTGTACTTAATTTTAACATTTTATACTCATTTAAAAAAAAAATCCAGGATTACTTTTATAATCTAGTTCAATATTAAAGGCTTGTTTTAAGTATTTAAGAATTCGCTCTCAAATTTGAAAAAATAAAATTTAGTACGAGTTTTTTTCTGTGTACACTTAATACACTAGTCTACAAATTAAGGTTTTATAAAAGTATTTTTCATATAAAGCAGTTTTCTTTCATATATACTTTGAGGTATTGAATAAAAATTAAAAGTAACAACACATACGAGGTCTGTTCAAAAATTTTGTGTACTTTTTATAAAAAATATATATTAATTCATGAATTTCTATTTTTTTCCACTGCAATTTAGTCCCCCTCCCAAAAAAACCATACGAGGTCTGTTCAAAACATTTCGTATATATCTTATAAAAAATATTTATTAATTCATATACTTATATTTTTTTACTGCAAAGTATTACCCCTCTTTGAAATAAAAACCATACGAGGTCTGTTCAAAAAATTTGGTAAATTTGAGTTGCTATAAAATATATTTATTAAGTCATAAATTTCCATTTTCTCTACTACAAAGTATTCCCCTACTTGCAAAAAGCCTTACGAGGTCTGTTCAAAAAATTTTTTTCATTTTAATTATTATAAAATATATTTCTTAATTCATAAAATTCTATTTCGTCCACTGCAAAGTATTTCCCCTGCTTGAAAAAACCTACGAGGTCTGTTCAAAATATTTTTGCTAAATTTTAATTGTTATAACAAATATTTATTAATTTACAAATTCCCATTTTTTTCAACTACAAGGTATTCGCCCTCCTTGAAGCAGTTTTCATATGAATTATTGCTATGTCCTTGAGCTCTGCCACCAGTTCGGATTTTATCTCTTGAATTGTCTCTAAATGCCGTCTTTTAAAGAGTCCCTTGAGCTTTGGGGATAGCAAAAAGTAGTAAAGATACTCATGAAAAGATGGCATTTAGAGACGATTGAAGAGGTAAAATTCAAATAGCTGACAGCGCGCTAGGACATACCAAAAAGTTCCTATGAAATTTGAAATAAATACTTTTTAGAAAAATTAAAATTCACCAAAATTTTTAAACAGACCTCGATTTTTTTCTTGGAAATTTTTTAATTAGAAATTTTTGAAATAAATACTTTTTAGAAAAAATAAAATATACCAAAATTTTTGAACAGACCTCGTATATTTTTTTTCTTGGAAATTTTTAAATTACTAAGAAAATTAACACAAAATTTTCTTACTAAAGCAAAGGGCAAAATATATTTCAGTCAATAATTTACAACTTTTTTTTGCCATCTTTCTTCTCCTGGTAAAAGAAAATGTTTCTGTCTCAAAAAACAATTAACATTTATTAGTTCACTTTTTGATTTAATCAACATTTTAGTGTGTGACACATAAACACTGTAACAGCAGTTAATAAAATGAAATTCCTAAATGAACGAAACAACTTAATGAAAATTGTGCAAATTAAGCAACAAATAAACAAAAGAACCAGAACATTAAAACACAAGAAATGAAATAGACAAGAGAAGAAACTCACAGCAGTGAAACAAACGATATTGATGAAATTGTATATAAAACAACATAAAACGCATTCAAATTACAAACAAATTAAAAACAAAGAAAAGGATCACACACATACACAAACACCCAACCAAACAGGAATGGAGAAATTATACGAAAGGAAAAAAAACTAACTAAAGCGTTAATTGAAACATTAAATAACATTTTATTACTTAATTTACATGGAAATTAACTAAAAAACAGAAGAACTAAATGAATTGTTAGATGACAACAGCAACAATCAGGATGATGATGAGGCTGGTGAGTGACTACGCCGGTGACAATTGTACTACAATGACGGGACAAAAGCTAGAAAAGTTGAGCATAAAAAAGAAAACATTAAAAGGGTCTTAACAACAGAAATCACTGACTAAATAGTGGTTATAAACAACAAAAACAACATTAGCATTATTAGCAGACAAAAAAAAGTATGTATATTGAGTTATAAGGCTGACTGACAACCGAACAGACAAACAAATATTTGTAACATGACCTTAGCAACCCCCTGCGCGAATTTCACAAAGCATCAGCAACAACAACTAGGAAAATAGATATTCAAATTCTTGAAATATTTGTTTCTTAAAAACAGGGGCAATACAACTAAATGCTCGACTTAAATCGTAAATGTAGTTGTTTTCCTGTCCTTTTTCTTTAATTTCTGTGTTCTTTTTTGTTCTTTCTTTTTTGCTTTCTTCAGTTTTTGCTTTCTTAGTCCCTTTTATTAAGTTCGTTTAATTCCTGACTTCACACCATGACGAAGGGTCGTTTATTACTTCAGCAGCCATTTAGAGGCAGTTGGAGTTGTTACATTTCACTTTTCCTCATCTTAATATATCTTTGCAATTTTGACCTAAAACTTTTTCAGTTTCAGTTTTGGTTTCTATGGTTGGGCGAAAGTGAGGCAAGTGATATCCTTTAAGATTCGTAGAAAATTACTGTTACATGCCAGAGTGGATTGTCAATGTTGTATTTTATGTTTTCTTTAGGACTTTCAAATTATTACACTGAGAAAAATTTTGGTAAGCAAAATAATTTTATTTTCAGAGTAGAACACTATGTTAAGGTTTTCAAGCACAATTGTTGCCCATTGTAATCTAGTCAGTGTTTGGCACTAAGCTGAGAGCTGAGTACGAGGCTCATTAGCGATACACTAATTTCATATTTTTATACCCTACACCAAAAACGGTGAAATAGGTTTGTCATTCCCTATGTAACTTCCACAATATTAATATGCGACCCCGTAAAGTATATTTATGTGGGTGCCTTTCAATAGGGAAGTCGATTGAGCGATGTCAGTCTCTCCGTCTGTCTTTAAGTGAAATCGGGTGTTTACTATTTAAGATTTTTTTTAAGTGTAATATTTCTCAACTGCTATATTCTTTTGTTTAATTTGCCATTTTTAATGCTTCAAAATTGGAAATATTTTTTTTCTTCTATTTAATTTTGTGTCTTAATGCCCGTCGAGGCTCATTAGATTTGCAAAATGTTTTGACACAAGCCCCCCGTATTTTGACGTTAATGTTATTGCATTAACGGTTTTTCGTTATTATATAATTTTTTTCTCTTTTTTGGCTTTTATTTCATGGCCATCTTCCATTTTTCTAGAAAATTTATTGCATGTATTTTAAAATGTACAATTGGATTAAGACCATCAATGCCATAAAAATTGTTTTCCACTGATTATTTTTATTACATTTTAAGGGCTTTTTCCTCACAAATTTTATGGTTTTTATTTCTTGGGGTCTTAACGTTTTGTTCATGTTCAATGGTTGGTTGCTTTGGTCTAATTAAAATTAATGTGATAATAGAACAAAAAGAAGTTACAAAAAAAAAAAAAATAATAATAATATAGCAAAACATTTATTTTAGTGAAATTATTATTTTTGTATTCTTACTTCCTTACTAATGTAATAAATATAAAAGTGACTCTGTCTGTCTGTCCGTCTGTTTTGGCATAGAGATATTTTGAGATCCGAGGAATAACATAGGGAGGTTTTTGATTTTGGAAATGATCCTATTGGGTGGCCAAGGGTGCAAATTTTTATGGAAATTTGAAATTATGAAAATGACAACTTTCAACATGCAGTTGATACAGTTGATTTAACAACTTTGCCAATGACTTTATGAGGAGTAGTCTACGGATATATGAAATTGTGAAACAGATAAGAATGAACACGGTAAGCTCTTTTATAGTTAAAAATACAACACTTCATTGACATAACCTACCCATTGGCTGAACTTTCACACGTTCTTCACGGACAAAGCCGCGGGTAAAAAATAAAAAAACCCAACTTTAATACTTCATACACGCTGATGTAAGCGCATAACCTTCCGCTTTTCATAATGGCTTGCATTTTTCATAATTACTTGCACTTTTTATAATGACTAGCACTTTTTATGATGACTTGCACTTTTCATGATGACTTGCACTTTTCATGATGACTTGAAATTTTTATGATTATTTGCACTTTTTATGATGACTTGCACTTTTCATGATGACTTGCACTTTTCATGATGACTTGAAATTTTTATGATGACTTGCACTTTTTATGATGACTTGCACTTTTTATGATGACTTGCACTTTTCATGATGACTTGCACTTTTTATGATGACTTGCACTTTTTATGATGACTTGCACTTATTATGACGCCTTGCACTTTTTATGATGACTTGCACTTTTCATGATGACTTGCACTTTTCATGATGACTTGAAATTTTTATGATGATTTACACTTTTTATGATGACTTGCACTTTTCATGATGACTTGCACTTTTCATGATGACTTGAAATTTTTATGATGACTTGCACTTTTTATGATGACTTGCACTTTTTATGATGACTTGCACTTTTCATGATGACTTGCACTTTTTATGATGACTTGCACTTTTTATGATGACTTGCACTTATTATGACGCCTTGCACTTTTGATGATGACTTGCACTTTTAATGATGACCTGCACTTTTTATGATGACTAGCACCTTTTATGATGACTTGCACTTTTAATGATGGCTTGCACTTTTCATGATAACTTGCACTTTTCATGATGACTTGTACTTTTTATGATGCCTTGCACTTTTTTTAATGACTAACACTTTTTATGATGACTTGCACTTTTTATGATGACTTGCACTTTTTATGATGACTTGCACTTTTTATGATGACTTGCACTTATTATGACGCCTTGCACTTTTTATGATGACTTGCACTTTTCATGATGACTTGCACTTTTCATGATGACTTGAAATTTTTATGATGATTTACACTTTTTATGATGGCTTGCACTTTTCATGATAACTTGCACTTTTCATGATGACTTGTACTTTTTATGATGCCTTGCACTTTTTTTAATGACTAACACTTTTTATGATGACTTGCACTTTTTATGATAACTTGCACTTTTCATGATGACTTGCACTTTTCATGATGACTTGCACTTTTTATGATGACTTGCACTTTTTATGATGACTTGCACTTTTTATGATGACTTGCACTTTTCATGATGACTTGCACTTTTCATGATGACTTGCACTTTTTATGATGAATTGCACTTTTTATGATGACTTGCACTTTTCATGATGACTTGCACTTTTCATGACGACTTGCACTTTTTATGATGACTTGCACTTTTTATTACGACTTGCAGTTTTTATGATGACTTGCACTTTTCATGATGACTTGCACTTTTCATGATGACTTGCACTTTTCATGATGACTTGCCATAATGACTTGCACTTTTTATGATGACTTGCACTTTTTATGGTGTCTTGCACTTTTCCTGATGACTTGCACTCTTTATGATGACTTGCATTTTTCATGATAACTTGCACTTTTCATGATGACTTGCACTTTTCATGATGACTTGTACATTTTTCCTTACTAAAATAATATATATGAAAGTAACTCTGTCCCTCTATTACCTTTTCATGCTCAAACAGATTTAGATGAAATTTGGCATAAAGATATTTTGAGATCCGAGGTTTTGTTTTGGAAATGATCCTATTGAGTGGTCAAGAGTGGTCGAAAATTTGTATAGGCGTATGAAATCGTTAAACTTATAACTAGGAACGTTTTAAACCTTGACACAGTAAAAATGCAACACAAACGTCTACGTAACAGTGTTTTGGTAAAACGTAAGATATTTTTAACAAGCAAATCATACATTTTTTGATATATAAAATCGAATTAAACTACTTGATATCAATCATTTGAATTTGAATGTTCTATTAGTTTGTCAATTGCACATAATTTTTTTTTTTTTACATTCTTATTTTTATTAATAACGCACCATATATCAATAACACTTAATTATTTGCTACATACAATTTAAGTTTATTTTATTTCAAGTTAGATATACAAGATTCAACTAAATTTAACTAAAAGTTGTCATTACATTTCCTAATCCAATTATAATTCAATCTTAAAACGTAAAACAAATCAGCAACTAAAATTACCTTGGAGATTTTCAGTCCCAAAGCTCTCCTCTCTTAGCAGAGACATGAGATATATATATTTTTTTATCACAAAAATAAATCCTCTTTCAAAGTTTCAAAATGTGTAAATTTGATAAATTTCTAAATCAAAAATTGTCAACACTCTGGCATGTACTCGTACCCAACCATTTATTTAATAAATACTTCTTAGAATATGTTTGTATAAATATGTGTTTGTGTTAAAAGTATGTGTATGGCAAATTACAGGCAAATTTAATATTGTTTTTATTAAAACAAAATATAATTAAAACTATCCTAATATCCTTGCTCACCACTACACTCTCAAGTCGGTAATGTAAATTGTGCAGATGTGTGTTTGTACCATCTCATTTTCCACAGACAACATTTAATATCAATAAATAATTAAATTTCCAAAAAAAAAAGATGAGAGACAAAATAAAAGGATTAAAAAATATCTGAAAGATGATGGTAGAAAAAGTGGCGAATTCATTAAATGGAGAGGATGCTCTATAATTAAATGATAGAACAGACTTAAAAAAACTAATCCTGCTGGAATATCTATTATAATAGTTCAGCAGAAGTTGGGAAGAGGGGGAGCCAAGCCAACAAATAATCTAAATGCAGATTACAACAACACTTTTAATATATAAACTTGTACAACAAGCCATGGCAGCATTTCTTGTTTTACACAAAACACAGTGAACTGGGTGTCAACTAGAAGCTTGATGTTTGTAAATTGTTACATTTGAGAGATTTATGTTCGAGTTGGTAGAATCAAGTGCTCTGTACATTATAAATATTTTCATATTCAATGATCGCTTTGATGGTATGAAATATTTTGAGCAAAAAATATTTGGGATGCGTTGCTTTGAAATACAAATTATTTGATGCCTGATTCTTCGACTTTTTAAATGTTTAATTATCTGTTTTCTTTATCAATCTTTTTTTTTTTTTAAAGAAATTGAAATTTGTTATAATAATATTTCGATATCCTCTGGATATCTTCTTCAGGGTAAAAATTATTAATATTAATATAACAATATTTTCTGACAGATTTTTAACAGATTTTCTCTTTTTTGCTTTTCTTTACTTTCCATAAAAAAATTTAATAAATAAAATGCAGACAATATTTCAAAAACTATATTTTCAATTTCTTTTATAAAAATGGTCTGAAGCTTAACCCTCTAAGCCGCAAACTTTTAAAAGTTTTAAAAAAATAGTTGGCTAATTTTTTTTTTAAATAATTATGACCTAATAAACTTTAAAAAATCATCAGAAAGTCATTATCGAACTTAGTTTAAGAGTTAGGTGAGAAAAGGTGAAGAGTGTCTCAGGGCACTGTTGGCGGTTCCGGCGTAAGAAAAATAAATATTATTTATGATAAGATTTTATTAAAAATCGGATGAATGTTATAAAAAATATGAATGTATGGTTTACTTTCTACGATGATATTCGTAAAAGTAATGTTTAGCGTTTGAGCAGCACAAACGAAGGTCGCACTTTGAACCAACACACTGTGTTTGTGATTTTTTGTATAGTTTGCAATGAAGCCACCATTAGATGGCACATTTACTGGACCACTACTTTCCCTCAATGGTAACGAAGAACGGGGTCTTTTCTATGGGTTTCTTTCAGTTGTTGATGGGACTGGTTCTTTGGCTGCAGAACATGACTCAACATTTTCGACAAATGATGATGAAGGTTCGTCATCATCATCAGTCAAAGATGATAATTTAATACGTCTGCGGTTTCTATCTGTCATTTCTATCACTTTTTCACAAAAATTTTAAAATAATATAACAAAGAGAGAAAGAGTAACGGAATATAAGTGATCGATAAATTTAGCCGGATCGCCCAAGAATGCCCTGAGACACTCTTTAGGTTTTGCGTTCTCAGTTTATGTTCTTTGTTTTGTTTTGCATTTACAAACATATAAATTCAAAGAACGATATCATACCTTTCCAACAAAAATTATTTCAAATAGATCGGACGACTAGAAGTTAATACAAATTAGTTTAAAAAAAATTACAGACAGAATTTCACTTGCAGTAATTTTGATTCCTCTTACTAACCAGCTGACACAATCAAAGCCAAATGTCGAAATGTATTTGAACTTTCGAGAGAAATGTAAATAGATATGTAACTAAATGCTCCGTTAAAATTAAAACAAAATATGGTAATTGGTTTCTGAGTAAATTCAGTTTTTGTTATAAGTGCGTTGGGGCACTCTTGCGGGTTAGAGGGTTAATAAAAAAAACAGATAATATATTATAAATTTTATTTATTTTTTATTATTACCATTATTATTATTTTTTTTTTAATAAAATATTTTCAAATTGACATTTATTTCACAAATTTCTTGTATTTGTAATATTGGAAATTATTTTAATTTGACTACATCCACAAAAGCAGCACGGACAACAACCTGCGTCGTTGCCATATCACTTCCGTATAAACACATATATTCCTCTGCTGCTCGACTTTGTTCAAGAATTAATATATTTAATTTTATTTTTAATTTTTTTAATTTTTAAATTATTTAAAAGCAGCTAAAATAAATAGAACGAAAAAAGCCTGAAAACGATCGATGTGCAAAAATCATAAAAGTGTTTAAGGTACATCACAGCGTATACGTTATGCAGGAGAAATTTCAAATAACGTATACGTGATGTGCACACTAGGCTTGAAGAAAAATATCGATACACTGTCGAACTTGAAACTTACTTTTGTTTCGCTTATGTAATTTACTTTTATTAAAATATGATCAGGAAAATGAATATATGACTGATACACAATATTGTTTTTGCAGGCATTCATTGTGTGTTACACTCAGATGGTTGTTGCCTCAACTAATATTTTTCTTTAGCTGGATTTTGTTCAAATTTTTTGTTAAGAATTTGTATTACATTAAAATTTTAAGTTAGAGCAGAGTATATAGAATACTTTTGTGAAATCATTTAACTAGCAGAACGGATCAGCACGGATTCGAGGCCGGTACGCCATTTTGGGGTCCTCTGTGACTGATGGGTAGCAATGCTAGCCTGTCAGTCCAATGGTCGTGGGTTCGATTCCCGCTGGAGACTCTGGGTGTTTCCGCAGACAAGCAAATATAATAAAATAAATAAATCTTTCTCAGTTTTTCCCCATTTCACGGTGGCACTAGACATTAGAGATATCAACAATTTAATGAATACGTTTAACGAGTTATTATTATTAATAATTCAAAATAATTGAAAGAGAAATGTCAAGGAAATATTTCCTATACACCATCGGTCACTTAATAACATTCTGCCCAAAAGTGAACAATTTATTGTAAAACTCAAAAGAATAGTTTAGGGTGCATTTAAATTTCATAATTTTTTCTTTCAGTTCAATGTTTCCCTTTCTTTTTTTTTTTTATTTTGTCATGCTAAAAATTACATGTTGTCCTTGTTAAGGATACACATTATACTTTTCCAAACAAAAATATATTTTGAATTTTGACACTGTCACATACACACACTTGTGCTCTTTTAGTTTTTCATACAAATAATTTGTTGTACGTTGTTGTCATTAACTATTTTTCAATAATTACATTTTTCTTTTTGTGCTCATAATAACATATAGAGAAAATGTTGAAGGAGAAGAAAAAAGCTTGAAAAGGGTTTTTAGTATAAATCTAAAAATAATAGCTTCTTACTTTATTTTCACAATTCGTGTGAAAGAGTTGGATGTTTTGTACACTTACATACACTGAACGAAAGTTGAGGGAAAGAAAAAAATTATTGAAAATAATTTTTCATTATCCGCAATCGAAATGGGTTAATAAACAGAAAATCTTCTTTAAAAAGTTTGTATAAAGTTTTCTTGCTCAGAGTGCAATTGCTGAATGCTACAGACAATATTTCAAGTGATATTGATCATTTAATTCCCTTTGTTGTTTACTTTTCTTGCAGTGTACTGCTGTAAAATACAACTAAATAAATGGCACTTCTGTGCACGAAATGCTTTCAACAGCAAAGGATGTGTTATTTTATATTCCTGTGCAAGAAAATCGTCACTCACTTCAGTTGTTTTTTGCTTATTGAGTTTTTTTTTTCCTTCTATATTTTTATGTTATAGAAATATTTTTATAAAATTAATTACAATATAACCAAAATCCTTTGTAAGACCTCACAACACATTGAAGAAGAAATCAGTTTTGGATTAAAATAAAAAAGCATTTAATTTTTGTGCAATAGTTTTTGGCATTTTATTTGTTCGTAAAATAAAAGGTGTTGTTTTATTAATTATTTTTTAATGTAAGTGATGAACTACTATTTCAAAGGCAACATCTATGAACTATTATATTTGTTTATTTTACTTAAATTTATTAAATCATTTACAAAAAACAAAAAAAGATCGTTATATTCGACCGGGCCTAATCTTAAAAACCTTTCAAATATTTAGTAAATAAATTAAAAATTTTTAACCTGCTGCGCCAGAATTCCTTTACCCAATTTTAAGACTTGCACTTTCACCCAATTTTAAGACTTGCACTTTCTATGATGACCTGCACTTTTTATGATGACTTGCACTTTTTATGATGACCTGCACTTTTTATGATGACTTGCACTTTTTATGATGACTTGCACTTTTCATGATGACCTGCACTTTTTATGATGACTTGCACTTTTTATGATGACCTGCACTTTTTATGATGACTTGCACTTTTAATGACGGCTTGCACTTTTCATGATGACCTGCACTTTGCATGATGACTTGCACTTTTTATGATGACTTGCACTTTTTTTGATGACTTGCACTTTTCATGATGACTTGCACTTTATATGATGATTTGCACTTTTTATGATGACTTGCACTTTTTATGATGACTTGCATTTGTGATGATGACTTGCACTTTTTATGCTGACTTGCATTTTTATGATAACTTGCATTTTTATGATGACTTGCACTTTTTTCCCTACTAAAATAATATATATGAAAGTAACTCTGTCTCTCTGTTATCTTTTCGGGAACATCTTGCATTTATCGTAAAAGTGTAAAAATGTAATTCTTAAGGATTGTATTCACACTATTTTTCCATGTAATATGTTAATTCAATGCCCAATGAAGAAGGCGAGGTCCAAAAATAAATTTTTCTGATTTTCTGTCTCCGAGTTCAACGCTTTGGACCTTCTTTGACATAAAAATATACAATTTGCTTAACAAAATTACAAAAACAATTTTTGTTCTCTAAATGTTGGTTTAGTTCTTCTTAGGGGAAATTCTTTCCCTCTGGCCCGACTCAGACCATTTACGAACTTTACTTGTGCTATCCTTTAAGATAAATTTGTACCAAGTTGCAAAGGTATGGATCTTTTCCTTTGGACTGTATCGTGATTTCCACAGACGGACGGACATGGCTAGTTCGTCTCAGATTTATTCACTGATGAAGAATATATACTTTATGGGATCTTAGAGGGATATTTTGCTAACCTCAATTTCTTTTTACTTTTATTTTTGGAGGGTATAATAAATCGCAACCACAGTTGGAAATGATCCTGCTAATCTCATTACAAATCCAGGCTCTGTATTGGCAACAACTTACAATAATTTACCTTGTACAAACAGTGTCAGGTGCATGTCCTTTTTCCGATTTATTTACTAACAAATATTAACAATTTTATGATTCTGCCAAAAATACAATCATAATTTTTGTGTTTCTAACGTTCTTGATATTCTTTGCAACAAACGTTTCCGTTTAGATTTATGAATTGTTTGTGTTCATAAATTTACTATCAACAAATCGCAAAGCTTTACATGAATTGTTTAGTTTTACACGAAATTTTTTATTGTCCTCCTTCTGTAAGAATAGTCTGTTGTGGCAATATCTAAGAAATATTATTGTTTATTTTTATAGCTTTTTGTCTGACTTGTTGTATGTTTGCCAATAAACAATGGACGAGAGCAAACAGTTGAAAAAAAACTTAAATAATTTAAGTGAAGGAGTAAAAGAAAATAGCGTGTTAATATCACAGAAATGAAAAGAAATGGAAAAGTAAACAAAAAGCTTTTAGGCCCACACCAAGTGAAATGGCCAGTTGTCTAGTATCCTGAATGTCAGGTAATGAACAACAAATAGTTTTTAAGGGCAAGGACTTGACAATATAGACCTTTTAAGGAGGGTGCTGTTGGCTGAAGTAGTTAAAATTTTTCTAATCACAATTGACGGCTTGTTTGATAGCATGAATCCATAACAATGGCCACTAATCACAACTGGAAACTTTTGGCACTTTCATGCAAGAAAGAGCAGAGCCATAGTACCCTCCTTCATAGGCCCTATTGTAAAAATTCTCTTTTTCCTCATCTCTTCTCTCAACAGAATTCCCATGTTTTCCTAGTGTAAGAGCAAGTCATTCCCTGAGTGTCGGTCGAAATAAAAATATGGGTAACAATGAAAGAAATTCAAAAAATGGAACATGAAAAAAATAAGTAAACGGCAATAAGGGTATTACTATCGGTTTGATACACTTCTCGTAGGCAATTTCCGAATAAAAATTTTTATAAATAAAAAAAACTGTTACCATATTCAACTATGCCACCTAATAAATGGTAAAAAACAAAAATACACATGAATACTGTAGCGGCTTTTGAAAACATCTGTTCTGCTCTGCTGTGTAAGTTGAATAAATAAAACTGATGTTGACTTTCCTTTATGACTTGCAATATTTCTCATATCTTTCTGAATTTAAGTAATTGAAGTAAGAATGATGTGATCAGGAATTGAACTCTTAAAAATTCATAGAATGGACCACGGAAAAAATTATTAAACGGCAACATGGGTATTAAATGAAAATTTGTTACCATCAGTTATTTATATAAATAAAAAGTGTTATCACATCCAATTATGCCACCTAATAAGTGGTGACACAAACTAGACACGAGTAGTGATGATGAAAGTGTTGCGGCTTTCGAAAACAGCTGTTCTGCTCTGCTTTGTAGTGTGAATAATTTAAACTGATGTTGACTTTCCTTTGTGTCGTCTTTCTGAGTTTCAAACAATTATCCTCTCAATTTCAATTGCAATAACAATGATGTTTGATGACATGAGCAGGTATCGAACTCCTAACCTCAGCCATCATACGCTCTGAAGTGAAAGTGCTAAGACACTTGCCTTCTATGTAAAATATTCGTATTTCTAAAGTAAAAAAGGCATTTTAATTGTATTATCACATTCTAAAATATTAAGTTTAAATAGGGCCCTATGGAAAGGCCCTTGTACGGTATTTTTTCCATATGATTGATGTAACAAAGGGAAAGTACACACATACAGTCACTGTTTATGCGAGGTGTTTCTTGCTGTTTGTGTGCACGTTTGTGTTTGTGTGTGTGTGTGTGTGTGTGTGTGTGTTTATTCGTGTAATTTTTACTTTCGAAGCCAATTTTTTCTTCAAGTCATATTAAATCGCCTTCTATTTTTCTTGTCTGTCAAAATGAATTGTGGTTCTTTGGCAATTTTCTTGTATTGTATACAGCACGCTTTTGTTCCTTGTCCTGTTATTGTTAGAGCCATGAGAGTAAATATTAGTTTCATTAAATGCCAAACAAAATTTCGTTTTTGCCCCGTAATTCTGAAGTATCATGTTTGATTGTCTTATAAAGAGTTATTGTACCGGTTAAGGCAATAGTTTTTAAACTTGTAATATATATTCCAGCCTCAATATTCATAATGTTGAAATGTATTTTTAAAAAAATGTTCATACAAAATTTTCTTCAAATAAATTTGAAATTTATTTTATTTTTTATTAACTAATTGAAATGTTGTAAATTGATATAAGTAATTTGCATTTAAATGAGGCATTATCATATCAGTTGGGTGTTCGTATTCATTCTTTAGTAGCTTACAGGATTGTAGAAGGATGTTAACATATTATGGAGTTTGTTAATCTTTTGTTAGTTTGTTGTTTTATGAAGTAATTGCGAGTTATATATTATTCGTACCGAAAGTTTGTTAGAGGCATTTGAATTGTGGACTACAAAAGAACTTATTTTATTTACTAAATTAATAATATAAAAATAAATACGTGATTATAATTACAAGAAATAAAATAATACCAATTCTCAAGGACTATAGAAAAAAATGTACACACAATTACGAAGTACGATGATTCAGCGCTATTGCCGAACTATTCAAATAATGAAAGCACCATCGAATAAAAGAAAGCAAAGACAGTAAAACTTCTTTTACAATTTTCTTATATCCTCCAAAAAAGAATGTGGAGGGTATATTCACATTATCATTCCGTTTGTAACGCATCGAAATATCCACCTCAGACCCCATAAAGTATATATAGTATTGATCAGTGATGAAATCTAAGACGATCTGAACATGTCCGTCCGTCCGTCTGTGGAAATCACGATTCAGTCCAAACGAAAAGAGCCAGACTCTTAAAATTTGATATAAATATATTTTGAAGGACAGAGCAGGTTAAGTTCGGAGATGGGCTAAATCGGGCATGAGGGAAAAAAGTTCCCCTAAGAAGCACTAAATTAACCCAGGAAAAACAACGTAATTTTTAAAGGTTTTTGGTTATTTTGTTAAGCAAATGATATATTTTTATGTCAAATACGGTCCAACGCATTAAACTTGGAGCCATAAAAAAAAAATTTTGGACCCCGCCCACTTTAGTGGGCGTTATTATATGCAAAAATAGCCTAAAAATTTAATAAATTGTTTTACTTAAGCCTACATTCCTTAATATAAAATTTGATGACGAGGCTGAGACGTAACCTGGTACTCCTCTGCACTACCCCCTCCTGCCCCTTTGTCACCCAAAATGACCCTATCAAAAAAATAATAAAATAATTAAAATTACACTTAACTAACCCAAACATTTATTTTTAGAGTTTTATGGCAGAGGTGAAATGCCTCCTTCATGGCCCCTGGCAGAGAGACCCCGACAAAATACAGTTTTAATACCCTCCAAAAAGAATTGGACCCCATAAAGTAATTATTATCTTGATCAGAGATGAAGTCTAAGACGATCTAGCAATGCCCATACGTTCGTCTGTGGAAAACATGATAAAGTCTTTTTTTGGAACCCGCCCCCTTTAGTGGGCGTTGATGTACAATATTATATGCAAAAATAGTGTAAATATTGAACAATTTGCATTCCTTAAGCCTATAAGAAACTGAGATGTTCTCTGATCTTGCAGAGATAAAACGTCTCCCCCACGGCCTTTCCCGCAATTACTCTGCTTAAATAGAGATTTAAAGTTGGGTACAGAGATGTCGTAAAGGAACTCTGTGCCACCAAATTAAACATTTTAAATTTACTTACTAAATATTTGGGGGGTATTTAAGATTCGACCCGCTCGAATATAACATTTTTACTTGTTTTTCAATGAATTTCTCTCACGTAAAGTGATTTACAAAATAAAGGCCTAAGAATTTTTTTCCTGAAGACTTTTTTTTCTATATTAAATTCAATTAAGGGTGATACGCTAGTTTTTCGAAAATTTATTTTTAAAATCAGAAAGACATCATAAATATTTAAAGACATAAGAAAGTCAATATCAATTTTTAATTATTTATTTTACACAGTAGAGCAGAATAGCTGTTTTCGAAAGCTGAAGGCTTTTTCATCATCAGTACTGAAGTGTATATATTGTTAAGTGACCCATATTGTCGTTTGATTATTTTCTTCATGTCCCTCTTTCTGAATTTTTTTGCTCCACTGTGCTTAAGCCAAAATTTCTTTTTTGGTTTTCTGAAGAAAAAAAAGGAAGCAATTTCGATTGCGAACGAAACTGAAATATGTGACATGCTGTATATAAACGTTATCCAAATGATAGCCTTATGTGTTTACAACGCCATAGAACGACCGAATGTGTTGTAGAACAACACTTTTCCAATTGTGATTTTTCGAACAACACTTTCTGCAGCGATATAGCTCATTTTTAAAACGATACATTTTCAATCGAAATACTAAAGAATTGTGCAAAAATATTGCTTCCGGAGAATGGAAAGTCGATTGTAGTCTGAAGATGTCATTTGTCCGTTGTTTTGTGAAAATTATATTGCAGGTACTGGTAGAACCAATTCAGAGCTCTCTGGTTATTTGACAATCGTTTTTTTTTATTGCAATAAAGGATCTTGAACTGATAGACAACAATTGGCGAATTTCTGGTCATATCATGGCTATTTGTTGAAAGATCCGGCCACGCAAAATATATAAATATTTTTGTCCGGCATAATTTGCATCGAGATATTGAAGATTTCTAAGTATTTTACATTCAAAAGTTAAAAACTGTTCATCATAATGCAATATGTCTCTGTAGAGATGTAATGCCCCCGGTGACAAGACATTCATTCATTCATTTGAGTTTGCATTAGGCTGTACAGTGAAATATGAACACAGGCACACACGGGAGAAACACATACGCGCATATGTTTTTTGTCCATAAATTTTCAAATTACACTCACGTTGTATATGTGTGTGTGTGTGCGAATATGCGATTATTGGCAATATTTTAAGGATTTTAAGTATCACATCATAAAATACTCATAAGGGGATACACAAAAGCCCTTTTTCTTTTCCATTACAATTGAATGTGTTTTTTTTTTTTTTCTTTTTAATATTTTTTATTTTTATATAAAATATAATGAATGGCAGAGTTGTAGCGACGACCGCACTTATCATCTTACGATTATGACTTGTAAAAAATGAAATCTATACATTCTTACTTTTCAACAGGATTCGGGTTTATTTCTTGTTTGGCAAGAATTTTTGTAATAAAAAGAAAAGCAGTGCAAAATAATAAAGATGCAAAAAAATATACAAAAGCCATATCGAACACACTGACAATTTAAAACAGGAAATGCCTCTTACGCACGCAATTCAAGTGAAAAATATGTCAGGGAAAAAACTGATATCGTCATTTATTACAGACATGGATTAAAATAAAAAAATAAATTTATCTAAAAAAGCAAATTTGTAAAAATATAAAGGGTGTTTTTTTATGAAGTTTTTTTTTATACCTATCACTCTGTTGTCTGACAGCTGATTTGACAGTTTAAAGTGACGTCTCTACTCAGTATTGTTTGGCAAATCATCACGAACAGGTTAACTCCAGAACAACGCTTCCAAATCGTGGAAATTTATTTTCAAAAACAGTGTTCAATTAAAAATGATTATCCGCTTTTTTACCGCAAAATTCTCTTCAGTGATGAGGCGCATTTTTGGTTGAATGGATATGTCAACAAGCAAAATTGCCGTATTTGGAGCAAAGATAATCCACACGCCGTTCAAGAATTACCAATGCATCCCGATAAATGTACTGTTTGGTGCGGTCTATAGGCTGGTGGAATCATCGGTCCTTATTTCCTTAAAAATGAGGCAGGACGACGCGTTACCGTGAATGGAAATCGATACAGAATCATGATCAATGAATTTTTGGTGCCAAAACTTCAAGATATGGATGTAAACGAAATGTGGTTTCAACAGGATGGTGCCACTTTTCACACTGCGGGCGAAACAATGGACTTATTGAAAGAACATTTCAACGACAACATTATTTCGAGAAATGGACCGGTGAATTGGCCTCCGCGATCGTGTGATTTGACGCCACTCGATTATTTTTTGTGGGGATACCTGAAATCATTGGTTTACGTGGATAAACCAGCAACGATGGACGCTTTGGAAACCAGTATTCAACGTGTCATTGCTGAAATACGCCCTCAAATGCTTGAAAAGGTGGTCGAAAATTGGCCCTCCAGAATGACCTTTGTGCAAAATAGTCGTGGTGGCCATATGCCCGAAATTATATTTAAATGTTAAATGATAAGAAATTATCTACCAAATAAAAAAAATTTTCTGGCCATTTCATAATTTGGCATGTGTTTTATTTAAATTTCAAATCAGCAAGCTCTCATAAAAACACCCTTTATAAAAAAAAGAAGACTCCAAACAAAATTTGTGATTAAAGAGTTTTAAGATTTTAACGAACTGCATGTAATGAATGATTAGAAATGGTGATGCAGGGGATATTTCTTCTTTGATTTTCATTGATTTGCTAAAACAAAAAATTTTTTTTAATTGTCTTATGGCACAAAAAACTGAAGTGTCAAATTCAGTAATATGTTTTTTTTTTTTTTTTGGAACTACTCAAGAAACTGAGTGCTTTTTTATTAAAATATTTTTCAAGTCAATTGATTCGAATGGAGTTTGAATGCGACTTTTGGGTATTTTTTTTTTTATTTATTTAATTAAGCCTTTGGATCAAATATGACTCATGTACCTCTTGATTTCATGAAAATCTGTTTGCTTGACTAAAAGATTTTAATTTTCTTCACAGTTTTTCTTTTTATGCAGCAGATCAACATATAGAAAACAAATATAGGCTGGCACCAAATTAATCCTTCCTTAGAAAGATGTTATAATTTTTTCATATGGAGTCGCAAGTTAAATTCTACTGTGAAAGGTTTTTAAATATTGTTACAAAGTTTAAAAATAGATTCAAATATAACGACAATGTGGCTATATGTACTTGGCAGCACTGTCAAACCATCTCTAGTTGTCAAAATGTTACATCCCTGGTCAACACCATGCAGATAATATTTGAATTAACGGAAATGGAATATTCCGGATACATCGTTGAGAATATACAAGATCATTCGAGGCTGTGCAATAATAAGTGTAAACAACAATAACAAAAACCCAGCAACATCAATGCTAAGAGATGATGATGTTATTCTTAATGATCTTGTACGCAAGTATTCGCTGCTAATAAAAACTAAACATGTACATCAATATACACAGCAACATACACACAAATATACACAGCAACATGCCCACATAGCACAAGAAGAAACAAAACTACACAACACACAAAACACTCATACATACAACCACACATAGTTACAATAAACAAAACACAAGACAGCATTGTCATATATACAAACACACGTATATAGCTACATGTTAAGTAAAGCACAACCAACAACAACCATGACCAGATGCTTCGCGAAGTTACCAGACGACGTCATTTTGCTATATAAAGACGCTGCCAGTGAACAGCGGGATCAGTGAGATTTTAAATCTAGACGTGTTAACATCGCTAAGTGTTTAGTAGTACAAATACTCGTGTTAATTAAATAGTAAATAAAGTGTTGCCGCATTATATTTCTAAAAGTAATTGTCTGTGTTTTTAATTTGATGCAATTAAACGAATCCTTGAAGGATAAATAAAAAGCGTTTTTACGAAAAGGTCTAAAAACGTAACAATTGGTGTCAGAAGTGGGATTGCAAAAATAATTAAAAAGGACATTGCAATATAAGAAAAAAAGGACATTAAAAAAAAATTATTATGAAATTTGATGAACTGAAAGTTGAACAGCTAAAAAAGGAGCTTAGTAAGCGGGAATTACCAACAGCAGGTAACAAGGCTGAACTGCAGAAGAGGCTGATAGATGAGTTTAAGAATCGCGGCATCGACATCGGGACATACGAGTTTGAGGACAAAGACGATGTAGAGGTATGTCCTCCTGCTACGACCAGCAGCATGGACATAAATTCAATGTTCGCTGCTATGATGATCCAGATACAGGAAGCAACAAGGATCAGCACTGAAAAGCTTGTAGCCGAAATAACTGGAATAAAGCAGAACTCAGAAATCAGCAGTGAAAAGCTTGTAGCCGAAATAACTGAAATTAAACAGAACTCTCAGCAGATGCATGAAGCATCAAGGATCAGCACTGAAAAGCTTGTAGCCGAAATAACTGAAATTAAACAGAACTCTCAGCAGATGCATGAAGCATCAAGGATCAGCACTGAAAAGCTTGTAGCAGAAATACAGGAGTCAAATAGAGCCACGAACGAGACTCTGGTAGAGGTTTCTGAGGCCATTAATAGGAGGGTGGATTCTATTGAGAACAAATTCTCAGAGCTGGCAGAGAGAGTCCAACATCTAGAAAGCGGTGGCCTAGAACAGCATGCAAAAGAGTTCGAAGAAAAATTCCATGCTCTAGAGGACAAAGTGCATAACCTTGAGCGTAGTGGCGGGACAGTGCGAGCAGTTGCGGAGGTTTCTGCGCGAATAAAAGCGCCATGCTTTGACGGCAGCGTACCATTGGGCATCTTTAGATTCCAGTTCGAGACGGTTGCTAGCAGAAATGGATGGGATGCTGAAGAAAAGGCCATAGAGTTAATTTTGTCCTTAAAGGGTACAGCCGCAGAGGTACTTGAGACTGTGCCAGTAAGCAGCAGAAACAACTATAATGAAATAATGGCAGCATTGCAGCGCAAGTATGGTGGTGAGCACAAGCGCGATTTATACAGAATGGAATTGCGATGTAGAGTTCAAAAGCCTAACGAGTCTCTACAAGATTTCGCAATGGGAATCGAGCGTTTAGTGCAGCTCACATATCCAGGCGAGAGTCACCCGTTCCTGGACCACTTTAAAACTGAGGCGTTCGTTAATGGCATTCGCGACTCTGATGTCAAACTGGCCGTGTGCGCAACGCAGAAATCCACTTTCGCTGAGACTGTTTCATTTGCGCTGGCTCAAGAGACTGCAAGGATGGTTTTCAAGCCACAGATATGTAAAGTGCGGAATGTGGAGGTTTTGCCCGAGGAGGATAACAGCCTAGTTGCTAGTTTGAAGGAGGCAATGCGACAACTGTTGGCGGAAGGTGCTACCAAAGAAAAGTCTAAATGCTTTAACTGCGGAAAAATTGGTCATTTTCAGCGCAACTGCAAAGCACCAAGAAAAAGAGGTAGATCTGTTTCGCCACCAAGAAACAGCAAACGGGTGAACCAAACAACATCACAAGAGTCCCCGTTAAACTAAAACGAGCTAGCGCTAAGGGGCAAGAGCTAGCTCCCACAAACGAGGGCCCCACAATCTCCATATCAGTGATGCAGCAGAAAAATAGCAACCTTACTGCGTCTGGACACATCAACGGGGAAAAGCACGTACTTACCATAGACACAGGGGCGTCGCAGTCAATAATAAGGCCCGATATAGTAAAGGGGAAATGCGATCGTTTAAGCAATATACGGCTACGTACAGCTACTGGAGAGCCTGCCACTGTCTATGGTAAGATTGAAGTGAAGGTGACTATAGCCAACATCAACGTGAGGCATGTGTTTATTGTTGCCGATATTGTCGATGAGGTAATTATTGGAGCCGATTTTATGATTAATCATGGCATTAATCTACACATGGGGCAACAGCTGATGATTTGGCGTAATGTGGAAATACCCCTTGATGTTGGGTATGACAGCAAGCCGCAAGTAAGAAAAGTATATGCTATTGAGAGTCAGACGTTACCGCCGCAGTCTGAAACAGTTATATGGGCGCGTATGAAGGGAGATTGTGAGGACAATCGGTTGTGGGTTGTAGAACCAGCAGATCTAAAGAGAGAGCTTATAACAGCAAAAGCTCTAGTAAAAACTAGTAAAGGAGGAATAGTCCCTATAAGAGTACTTAACTTGGCAGACCATGAAAAATTCATCAAAGAAAATTGCGATATTGGCCAGTGTACTCCAGCAGAGGCAATAATAAACTGTGAGAGGAAGACAGAGCCTACCAATTTGTCCGCCAAAGAACGTGAACAATTTGAGGAATACGTAGGAAAATGGGTAGCAGGACTGTCAGCGACAGAAAGAAATAAAGCCAAACAGTTGCTAAAAAGGCATGCCAGTATCTTCGCCATGGGAAACCAAAGTCAGGGTAGAACTGCATTGGTTAAACATGAAATAAACACAGGCGAAGCTAGGCCGATTAAACAGCCACCTAGAAGTGTACCCCTAGCAAAGCGAGATGAAGTCAAAGAGCTTGTAAGAGAAATGGAGCGTGAAGGCGTAATTGAGCCATCTTCTGGTCCTTGGAGTTCGCCAGTAGTCTTAGTTAAAAAGAAAGATGGCAGTACTAGATTCTGCGTAGACTACAGGAAGCTCAATGACATAACCAAGAAGGACAGCTATCCGCTCCCCAGAATCGATGACACTTTGGACACGCTAGCTGGTACGAGATGGTTCTCTACGCTAGACTTGCGAAGCGGATATTGGCAAGTGGAGATTGCAGAGAAAGACAAGGAGAAAACTGCCTTCAGCGTCGGTAACGGATTATGGCAGTTCAAAGTTATGCCATTTGGTCTCTGCAATGCTCCGGCCACATTTGAACGCCTAATGGAGAAGGTACTGAAAGGACTCCACTGGAAGACATGCTTGGTATATCTGGATGACATAATCGTGATGGGGAAAACTTTTGATGAACACCTCAAAAACATGGCAGAAGTTCTTCAACGGATATCATCAGCTGGATTGAAACTCAGCCTGAAGAAATGTGCATTGTTCCAGAAAGAAGTGAAGTATTTGGGGCATCGTGTTACAGCAGACGGAATCTCAACAGATGAAGATAAAATACAAGCAGTAAGGGACTGGCATCAACCTAAAAATCTTCATGAATTGCGCAGCTTTTTGGGCCTTTGTACATACTACAGACGCTTTGTGCCAAATTTTGCCAGTGTAGCTGCAAGCCTGCATGAGCTGACAAAGAAGTCGAGACCATACCATTGGGGCGAGCCACAGGAAAAGGCATTCCAGAAACTTAAAGGATTATTGTGTACGTCACCAGTACTGGCGTATCCCATACCTGGAGAAAAATTCGTGCTGGATACTGATGCGAGCGGCTATGGCATAGGGGGCGTGCTATCCCAAGTAGTTAATGGCACTGAGAAAGTCATAGGATACTATAGCCGTGTACTCTCAAAACCTGAGAGGAACTACTGTGTGACACGACGTGAGCTTCTGGCAGTATTGGAATGCATTAAACATTACCATAAGTACCTGTATGGTCAACACTTTACATTAAGGACTGACCATTCTGCACTGAGATGGTTATTGCAGTTTAAAAATCCTGAAGGGCAACTGGCAAGGTGGATTGAGCGCCTGCAGAGCTACGACTTCAGTATTGAGCATAGAAGGGGCACAAAACATAACAATGCGGATGCTCTTTCAAGAAGACCCTGCTGTTTAGAGTGTAAACATTGCGTTAGAACCGAACAAAAGGAAGGCGTTGTTGATGTTCGGCTAATGCACATCGACTCTGATGAAGACTGGTCAGCGGCACAGAGGGACGACAGTATACTGGGGAAAATTATAGCAGCCAAAGAGGAGGACAGAAGACCGTCCCGGAATGAAATTTCGGCTGAAAGCCCACTCGCCAAATCTTATTGGGCTCAGTGGAACAGCCTCAAGGTAATAGAAGGGTGCCTATACCGCGTATGGGAAAGTGTAGATGGCAAAACAACTTCAAATTTGGTAGTTGTGCCATGCTCCAAGATAAGTAAAGTTTTGCAAGAATTTCACAATGGACCTAGTGGCGGTCATCTTGGAGTCACAAAAACACTTGAGAAACTGAAGCAGCGTTTTTATTGGGTTGGATGTCAACAAGCCGTAGCCGATTGGATAGCAAACTGCCCACAGTGCATAGCAGCCAAAGGCCCAGTAAGAAGAAGCCGGGGACAGCTACAGCAATACAACTCAGGAGCACCATTCGAGCGGATCGCAATGGATGTAGCAGGTCCTTTTCCCGTCACTGAAGCCGGAAATCGTTATGTTCTTGTGGTAATGGACTATTTCAGTAAATGGCCAGAGGTATATGCTATACCTAACCAAGAAGCAAAGACAGTTGTAAATGCATTCGTCAACAACTGGGTATGTCGCTATGGTGTCCCAATAGAATTACATTCCGACCAAGGAAGGAATTTTGAGTCTGCCATATTCAGGGAAATGTGCGAATTATATGGGATAAAGAAAACCAGAACAACGCCGTTGCATCCACAGTCTGATGGCATGGTAGAGAGGTTCAATCGCACCTTAGAAGAGTACCTGCGAAAAGTGGTAAGCAACCATCAGAGTGATTGGGACGAGCACATTCCCAAATTTTTGATGGCATATAGGTCAGCTGTACACGACTCCACATCGAGAACGCCAGCTAAAATTATCTTCGGGACGGAATTAAAACTGCCTGGTGACTTGGAATTTGGTGTTAAGCCAGCGGTAGAAGAAGGAGCCACTACGTCCCAAGAGCAGGAGAACTTAAACGAGCTGCATGATTTCGTGCGTAATAGAATCAAGATGGTCAGTGACAAGATGAAGGCTAGATATGACCGCGCAGCAAATTCAGAGGGATTTATGGAAGGTCAATTAGTTCTACTTTATAACCCACAACGGAAGAAAGGATTGTCCCCAAAATTACAGACTCACTGGGATGGCCCGTATAAAGTGATTAAGAGAGTGAATGACGTTGTGTACCGGATACAGAAGCACAATAGCCCAAGGTCGAAAATGAAGATAGTACATCTCGAACGATTGGCGCACTATGGAAGAGGTGATTGTATGCCTATTCGGGTCGAACAGGCTTAAGTGGGCGGCAGTGTTACAAAGTTTAAAAATAGATTCAAATATAACGACAATGTGGCTATATGTACTTGGCAGCACTGTCAAACCATCTCTAGTTGTCAAAATGTTACAACCCTGGTCAACACCATGCAGATAATATTTGAATTAACGGAAATGGAATATTCCGGATACATCGTTGAGAATATACAAGATCATTCGAGGCTGTGCAATAATAAGTGTAAACAACAATAACAAAAACCCAGCAACATCAATGCTAAGAGATGATGATGTTATTCTTAATGATCTTGTACGCAAGTATTCGCTGCTAATAAAAACTAAACATGTACATCAATATACACAGCAACATACACACAAATATACACAGCAACATGCCCACATAGCACAAGAAGAAACAAAACTACACAAAACACTCATACATACAACCACACATAGTTACAATAAACAAAACACAAGACAGCATTGTCATATATACAAACACACGTATATAGCTACATGTTAAGTAAAGCACAACCAACAACAACCATGACCAGATGCTTCGCGAAGTTACCAGACGACGTCATTTTGCTATATAAAGACGCTGCCAGTGAACAGCGGGATCAGTGAGATTTTAAATCTAGACGTGTTAACATCGCTAAGTGTTTAGTAGTACAAATACTCGTGTTAATTAAATAGTAAATAAAGTGTTGCCGCATTATATTTCTAAAAGTAATTGTCTGTGTTTTTAATTTGATGCAATTAAACGAATCCTTGAAGGATAAATAAAAAGCGTTTTTACGAAAAGGTCTAAAAACGTAACAATATATATCAAAGTGAATATATATCAAAGTGAAATTTAAAATCTAGATATAAGTGAAGACTTCAAATCTGTTAAAGCATCAAATTCATATTGACTGAAAATTATAATATTGAAGTTCTCAATATCACAAATTTTTGCTAGTGCTGTTTTTCTATCAGCCTCAAGTTTTACAAAAAATAAAAAAATTAAATGGACCTCCATACTTTTCATCACTTACTTTTTTTATCACGTCTTTCTTTCCACGAAATGTCCTGCAATTCTTTGCACAGCCAACTGAATCATTCTAGTGTGTCTTATCTTTATTGTGTCATGATTTAATATATTTTTATGTTTTTGAAATTTTTGAATTATTAAAATTGTTTTTTACCCAAAACTCTAATAAAAATTGTATAACAATTCAACCAACCACCCCTTCCCCTCATCTGTAATGGCATTATTAGGATTTTGTTTAAAATCACTTTTTCAAATCACATATGGTTTGTTGTGTAGGTGTGGGTGCTATTAAGAAGTTTGCACTCAAGTGAGGTGTATTTGTATGGGTGCTATAAAAAGCGAAAAAAAAACGATTATTATCTTTAATACCAGAAGTCATAATTTTTGTAAAAAAAGCCAATAAATATTGCGGAATTTTTTTGTTCAGCCTTTATTTTATTTTACTTTATTTTTTTCTTCCAGTATCGCACATGATAAGCTGGCAAATTTATTGAAAAACTTGAGATTTTTATGAGTTTTAATTGAAGCATTTCATCTGGCAAGGAAAAGGTGGTGGTTCTTTTCAAACAGGAGGTGACTGAAAAAATAATAATACGTGCATGAAAATATTGTGTGTATGTGATTTAAACTTTCCTAGATAACTTTTTTTGTTGGGCAAATATGAGATTACTTTCTAAAATAAACTCTTAGTTAAATATTTGCACATGAGATTTATGACCGATTGCTTTGATCTTAACAACTTTTATGAGCGGCATTTCTTTCTTTTGTATAAAAAAAAGGATATCATACTTTGCAAACCCCCCATTTAACGGCAATAATAAGTGATTATTTTATATCCTTAAATTATTGTCTTATTTTTATTTTCAAAGATATTTAAATAATAGGCTGCAGCAAAGTTTGCATGAGAACAATGAAGAAAGAATGATTGAAAGCAGGCTATTTTGTTTGTATGTAAGCAAAAATACATTATTATTTTTTTATTTTTATTTTTTATAACGTTTATTTAAACAATTTCATATATCATATTTTAACTATAATAAACAAAAAGTATTACATATAACTTAGATATAGCACTGTCCCAAAAACGGTATCTCAAGTATATTAATTATGTTGTGATAACTATTATTTGGATAATTTACATATATTTATTTATATTATAATACGTATAAAGTATTAATGCAAGGAAAAAATGTGAAAAAACTTTACATTTATATTGCAAAAGGTTAAAAAAAAGGTCAAGGGATAAAAAGGAGAAAAATTATTCAGTGAGCCACCAATATATATTGACATTTAAGTTAGAAGTAATGTTTTTATCTTGAGAAAAAATTCTAGTCTCAAATCTGAGGTTTTCAGTGGTAATTTGACTACCATGTATGGATTTAATATTGGATCTTCTACAAATGTGGTAAAATAAAAGAAGGCCTCATATCCAGAATTTAGACATTTTATAATGTATTCCTTATTAACGTAATAAGGTGTCATAATTAAATTATTGTCACTATGTTCAATACATCTTAGTATATGATTCCTTATAACACACAAAATAAAATTGTCAATTCTGCTTACTTTTGCCTCTTTATACAACTTCTTATTTGAAACGTATTTGGTATAATTGCTATCTGGAGACCTATGTATTGCCATGCAGGCGCCCAAACATTTCCTTTCAAAGATTCTATATTTCTCCATACATGAGGGAGAAATATTGAACCATATATGGCAGCCATATGTTAAAATAGGACGAATTAGGCATTGATACATAATTCTCTTAACATTTGGTTTTATGTTTTTAGAGAAAAATAGTTTCTTATATTTAAAAAGAGCATTTCTGGCCTTAGAGATTTGTATGTTAATGTGATTATTAAAATACAGGAATTTATCAAAATGAACTCCTAAGTACCTCACCATATCCCTGGTTGGTATATTTACGTTATCATTAGATTTAAGCCAAAGGATTTCCAATTCTTTTTTATATTATTGTTACATTTTCCTACAGGAGGTCGAAAGAGTATAGCCTCACATTTATTAGTGTTAATCTTCATTTGCCAATCAGTAGCATATTTTTGTACGATGTTAAAGCACCGTTGAAGGTTTTCATTAATATTTGTAATATTATTATCTGAATGATAAATGATGATATCATCCGCAAATCTTATAATATTGTCAACCTCGTTTAATAGATCATGTATAAATAAATTAAAAAGAATTGGGGAATTAACCATTCCTTGTTGTAAACCATTTACAATAGTAAATTTTTCTGTACTGAATTTGTTAATCATATTGTGTACAAGTACAATGAAGTGTATAGGAAATTTATATTTTAACAATTTATATATTAGCCCAGGGATCCATATACTATCAAATGCTTTCTCGAAATCAATCAGACAAGCTCCTGTGCACATAGATCTATTTAAGTTCCAGTAAATATCGGAAAGTAATAAATGTATTGCGTGGACCGTTGAGTGTGTATATTTGAATCCAAATTGCCTATCGTTAATTAGATCATTCTTTTTGCAAAGTTTTACTAAATAGTTGTTAATACATAAATATCTTGCTTATATTCGGAAGTAAGCTAATTGCCCTAAAGTTCCTTATCTTCCTTTGGAAGGACTACCACTTTTGCTGTTTTCCATGCCCTCGGAAAATAAGAGTTGTTAAGCATATTGTTAAAGAGTATGAGGTATTCTAGTACAATCACTTCTGGGATATGTTTCAAGATAATATTGGGAATGTTATCAATTCCTGACGATATTTTGTTCTTTAATTGAGAGAAGATGTAAAGAAGTGTGTCTTTATTTCCAAAAAAAATTTTTATTTATTTCATTTGCCTTATTGTATGAGTTAAATATTGTTACGGTTGATCTATTGTTTTCAAACTCAGTTTTATTTTCTAAAAAAAACTTTAGAAACAATTATTGATTTCAACATGAAGGTTGTTATAAGGACCAATCTCCTTGTGAGAGTGAACTGATTCTAAAAAGGTTCCAATTACATTCAACTTCTGTTATTATGGAATTATACATTCTCAGCCGGCGCTGAAATTCACGTACCAAGTCTTCGAGCAAAAGATACCCTCGGTGTGGATATACTTAATGTTTTATATCCGTTAGGCTAACGCGTTATTCTAATTATCATTATTAATAATATTATTATCACTATTAAATTAGCAATAAAATTTTCTTAAACCAGACATTAGCAACTCATCGAATGCTCGATGCATAACAAGGAATGAAGAAGAGAGACATCAGTAAAAACCTATAACTTGAATTTTTAACGAATGGAGAATCAAGGAATACAACTTGCAAAATATACACACTATTTTTTCATGCAATATGTTACTTCAGTGCCCACTAAACAGGGCGTAATCCAAAAACGGATTCTTCTTTTATGGCTTTAAGTTCAACGCTTTGGACCTTGTTTTATATATAGAGTGTTTTTTATGCAGTGTTACAAGTTTAAATCGCAATAAAATAGGGAAATATATGTAGTAAGAATTTTTAACGAACGTTTTATATTGCTATATTAAATTGAATTAAGATTCTATAGGCTAATTGTTCGAAATTTTTAATTTAAATCTCGGAGAGACATGATAAATATTCCAAGGCACAAAGGCAAGTCAACATCAGTTTTTGTTATTCAACTTACACAGCAGAGCAGAACAGCTGTTTTCGAAAGACGCAACCCTTTCATCATCAGTGCTCATGTGTATTGTGTTTGTCGCCACTTATTTTTAATTCTTATCAAAAGTCGTATTTCTAGTTTATATTTGCCAAGCATTTCCGCTGCACTTCTGCTTTGAGCATCTTAAAAATAGACTTCATCTTTTTTTTTAGTCTAAATTAATTACCATCACATATTGAAAATTTCTTCAACTTCAATTTTCATTTCAACATTTCGGACAAAAAATAGAAAATCAACCGTAAATTCCTTGTAATGAACTGTTGGCCACAAGTGCAAATCCTATTACGCCTTAAAACAAAAGTTATCAAATTCCATTGAAGAAAAAAAAGAACTGAAACCATAATAAAAATCATTTTGCAAAAAAAAAAAAGTTCGAAAATAAAACGAGCCATAACTAATTTGTTTAAATGTATTTAAGAGCATAAAACATAAGACAACAGCAGGTTGTCTTCGCTATTAAAAAACATAAAAATGAAATTTAGATGATGAAACTCAAATAAAACGCCGTCATCATCATGCTCAGCAGTTTCATCCCTGGCCAAGAAAATTTAGAATAAAACACCTTAACACAAGTCTCTTTTTACCATTCTTTTTTTCTCAAAAAACTTCTGCTGCTGCTCACACTAATGACAGCTTATTAGCATTTTTTAGAAACAAAACGTTGATCCAAATGTTTCATTACTGCTGCTCAAGCATTATGACTTGGCTGCCTCTGCTGGTTTATGGCATTTGCCCCATCCAGCAGTCGTTCATTCATTACAATGGCCTGCAATTGCAGCTGTGCGTGGCCATGCTTTAACGCGTTTCTTCCAAAAATAAAAATAAAAATTATCATGAGTTGTGCTTTCTTAACGCTTTTCATTTCTCCGAAGGTGAAATTTTAGTGCATACAGCAGCAGTCAGCTTAAATGTTTTTATCGAGGGCACAAAATTCCAAAAGATTTTTACATTTTTAAACGTGAAAATATTTTCAACAATTTGCTCCAAAATTTACATGAAAAATAAATTACTGTCTAATCCAAAAGTACCATTTAAATACAATTCCCCCGCAATAGTTTCTAACGAATCATACAAACAAACAAACGAACAACATGCATTAGAATTAATTTAATTAATTTTCACCACAAACTATAAAATGTTTTATGCATGTGTGCAACTGAAATTAACGTAAACAATTAAAAATGCTTGAATGCTTTTAATTGAACTTAATTGACAAACAAATAAACCAGTGAAAAATTCACTCACACACCGAAAACTTTGGGCAAACAAATACACTCACCTGCATGCGAAGTATGGACAAATGCATCATGGCCTGTTTTTCAAAATATTGTCCTAATATTTTATGGAAAACAAACGTTACTAAACAAATTAAAAATTTATAACGTTAAAAGTTAATTAAAAGTAAGCAAAATCAATAAATAATTATCATTAAAACACACTCACGCACATGAGGGCTTAACATGCTGACCTGCACACTCATACAAAAACACATTCGTGTACGCAGCTACTGCCTCAAATACACTAACACCAAGAAAGTTTTACAGCTGGAAAACTACCAGTTATTTTGTAATACAATTAACTGCAATTATTTAGGCAGATGGGAAGGACGAGCAGTAAAGCTGAGATGGTGAACGCAACAACGCATCCCTTACCGGGAAATATTTTATATGCAAGTGTTTGAGAGTATTTGATTAATTCTTCAATTTCTAGTTTTAATTGTGCTGATTCTTTTTTCGCAAATTTAAAAAAAAAATTAAAGTGATCTTTTAGGCGTTTTCAGTCAGTTTCTAAACTCATTTCACTGGGACTAATTCAGAACAGCAGGGAAATTTTACCCAAATTTTTGTTTAGAATAACTAACGATAGCCCACTTAGTTGAATAGGAAGTTTAACTAAACACCACAGTTGCAACAAGAACTCACTTGTCCTTTTTATTTTCTTACTTTACAATAAATTTTGCTGCTGGTCGCCCTAAAAAATAATGAAAGGTCTCAACACCCTAAATAATTTCAATTCAATTAATATTGTCTGTAACTTGTTTTAATTCAGAAATACTTTATAAACATTCCAAGGTACAAGGCAAAGTTGAGGTCAATTTAATTATTAAAGTTTTACAGCAAAAGAGAGGAGCAGTTTTCGAAAGCCGCTACACTTTCATCGTCAGTACCGGCTTGAGCTATTTTAAGAACAGGCCTTCGCATGTACTTAAATATAAAAGATTAATATAATAGAAATTAAGCTTAAATAAAAATTAAGATAGTCAAACGATTAATCGTTGTACAATTAATCGCTGTACGATAAACCGTTGTATAATTAATTATTGGACGATTAATCGTTTTACGATTAATCATTGTTCCATTAATCGCATAATTTTTGGCGATTAACTGATTGAATAATCTCAAAATACTCATTTTCGATTAAATCGATTTTTCGTAATATTTTTTTCAAGGTAATTATTTTTTTTACATATATTTTTCAATTTGTTTTGTACTCAATTGTCATAAATAATTTTGAATAGAAGATAAGATTTTTGACACGAATGAAAGTTATTTTTTTCTACTTTACTAAAATTCTACTGCTGACCGCCTTGAAAAAAAATAAAAGTTGACAACACTAAATAATTTAAATTCACTTAAGATTGTTCGTAACATGTTTTAAATCAGAAAGGCTTAATATACATATACTCCAAGGTACAAGGCGAAGTTAAGGTAAAGTTAATTATTATACTTTTACAACAAAAGAGAGGAGCAGTTTTCGAAAGCCAATACAATTTCAGCGTCAGTACTGGCTTGAGCTATTTTTAGAACAGAGATTCACATGTACTTAAATATGAAAGATTAAAACAAATAGGAATTAAGCTTAAATAAAAATTAGGGTATTCAACCGATTAATCGTTGCACGATTAATCGCTGTACGATTAACCGTTATACGATTAATTGATGTACGATTAACCGTTGTACGATTAATTGATGCACGATTAACTGTTGTATGATTAATCGTTGCATCATTAATCGCTTAATTTTGGGCGATTAACTGTTTGAATAATCTAAAAATACTTATTTTCGATTACCGAATAACTCAAATTAATCGAGTAATTGATTATTCGTGATATGTTTTTCATAATAATTATTTTTTTATACGTACATATTTGAATTTGCTTTGTACTCATCGGTCATGAATAACCTTCATTGAATAGAAGATGAGATTTTTAGCACGAATGAAAGTTTTTTATTGCCGCCTTGAAAAATAATAAAAGTTTGTGAACACTAAATAATTTAAACTCACTTAAGATTGTTCGTAACATGTTTTTATTCAGAAAAAACATTCTAAATATTCCAAGGTGCAAGGCAAAGTTAAGGTCAATTTAATTATTAAGATTTTACAGCAAAGCAGAGGAACAGTTTTCGAAAGCCGCTACACTTTCATTGTCTGTACTGGCTTGATCTATTTTTAGAATAGACATTCACATGTACTTAAACATATAAAATTAAAAAAATAGAAATTAAGCTTAAATAAAAATTAGGGTATTCAAACGATTAATTGTTGTACTATTAATCGTTGTACGATTAATCATTGTTGTACGATTAACTGTTTTAATAATCTAAAAATACTTATTTTCGATTAACGAATAACTAAAATTAATCGAGTAATCGATTATTCGTAATATTTTTTTCACAGTAATTATTTTTTACATATACATATTTCATATTTTTTTATACGTACATATTTCAATTTGCTTTGTACTCATCTGTTATGAATAGCCTTCCCTTAATTTTAAATAGAAGATGAGATTTTTGACATGAATCGATATGGAATGTTTTAATATGCCACCAGATGTTATCATATTAATTGTAGTCCTTGACGAAAGATTCTGTAGTACGCAAAATTTATTTGTTGTTAGACTTAAGGTACAATTCAGCTTCGTTAGTCTTCTAGGGTTAATTTCATATATGTATTATTATTTTAATTTCGAAACAAAAAGCAAAGCCACCATAAATTCAAATTCGACTGATATGCAATTTCTTAAATTTTTTTTTATTATCTGAGTTCTAGTGATATTGTGATATCCTTTTGAAATGATGTCGCTATTTCTAGGTCATTCGACACAGTTGGGCATGCTTTAAGTCTAAAATAACTTCACCTATGAAAACTTTTGACTATATAAATAATAAATTTAAAATTGACTATATAAATTAAAAATTATAAAAGTAGAATAGAAAAAAATTTCATTAAGCATTAAAAAACATTGTGTGAAACTTTTTTAAAATACTATAAAAAATTAAATTTCTTTAAAGGCCATTTGAAAGTATTTCAAGCTCACATTTCAACACCAGCCAAACCTAAAGGATTTTTTATTTACTCAGCGGTAAAACAATAAAGAGACTCTGAATTTAAACTGGTTGACCAAAAAAAAAAAAAAAGAAGTGGTGACAGGATAATAAACACCAAAAAAAAAACATTTAAACATGTAAAACGTTGACCTTTAAAGGTGTCAAAACCACTTGTTTCACGCCTAGCACACACGTATACACACACACACACACACATATGGGTTTTTAATACTCACCCAAAGATACGCCAGGATATGTGGGCAACACAGACAAAAACAACACGTGGCTAACAGAAGTTTGTTTGTGAATATACACCAAACAAAATATCCTTTGATGTAAATATTTCAAAAGTTGTGTGAACAAAGAAAACAAGAAAAAAGTATTGAAATGAAACATTTTAAAATACGCACAACAACAACAATGTTGTTCTTTATTGAATTAAACTCAAAATGAATTTTATTTTTTTTTACTTATTTGTTTCATATATTTTTGCTTAAGATTTTTATACCGTTTTTTTTCAATGTCTATTCTTAAGTATTTTATAAATACTTTTTAATTAAAATTTTCGGGACGGTTTTATTCTATTTTTCCTATTTTATTTTATGTATTTTTTCTTTTGGAATATTTATGCTCTAACAAAAATAATGTAAAAGTAAAGAACCCTTTTTCTTGACTTTTTTCTCTTGCTCACTCCATCATTAGCATCATGTTTAAGAGCAGCACAAGGCAAAACAATATTTCGATAAGCAAATAATAATTTACACTTTTCAGAAAATGCACTATGGGCCATAAAATACCAATTCTCTTTCATTCCACTAACTTCCAACCTATTGAAATGTCTACAAAATAAGATGATTAAGCTTTTAATGAATCCGTTAAAAATTCTCTAAGTGTAGGTTAAAGTTCAGCTCAAGCCCGACAGGTTAGACAATCTGTACTCAGCTAAACTATACATAGCATATTGTTAGGCAGTCGCTCGTAATATATATTTATTATTAAGGAACTATTTTTATAAAATTTTTTTTTTCAGAAGAGAAAACTAATATTGATCTAAAAATTTCTATCCCACTGTTAATTGCTATTTAAGCACTCACACAAAACCCTTGCAACTGAACAAAAAAACAACGCGAACTGTTAATATACGCGAGAAAGAGCAACGATTTCAGAATAAATAAGAAAATTATTAAAACAACAAAAATAAGAAAACGATAATAATAATAAACAACATCAACAACAATAATTTCAGAGAAAGCAAAAAAGAAATATTAAAAGGAAAATCACAGCAACACCAAATAAGAAAAACATACAAACACACACACGTACAACACCATCAAAACCCGTGGCAGCCATACAAACACACCTACACAAATCTTAATAAAGAAATACCCATGAAATTAAACAGAAAATAAAAACAAACAAACAAACAAGCATACATTTAGGCTGTATTGGCTGGAGGAGAAACGTAATAGCAGGAAGTTGAGTCTTTATAACTGCAGCTCAATGAAAAATAGCAGAAAGAAATAAAAATAAAAAAAAAGAAGACAAACAAACACACAACATGTAAATAAGAATTATGAAAATAATAATGGAAAAAGGATTAAGACACAAACACATCATTTACCCCTTCCCACACGACAACACACATTTTATCATCGTCGACATAGTCATCATTGCCATCAATACGACTATAACGCACAACTGAACTGCGCTGAACTGCACCGCAGTGAACTGAACTTGTACGTACACTCACAAACAGTTAAACCGGCAACAGACAAAATAATAAGAAAATTACTTTGTGTCTTTAGAGTTTTTTATACCAGAATTCCTAGCAAACGCTTGAAATGTATTAAACCATTTCTAAAGGCAGTTTTTGTGCAAAAGAAATCTTACAAGTAAGAAACGATGGTGTACACTTTCTGTCGCTATAAAAAAAGCAAATCATGCCAAAGAACAGCATATGAAAATATGATTTTGTAGGAAGAAATTGTGGCAAAGTCTTCCAGAATCTTTAACAGCAACGTAATAATTCACAGTGGCATTGGCTGATGCAACAATTCTTTTCTAAAACAAATGAAGCTTATTTGCAGTTTTTTTTTTTCTAAAATAAAAATATTTAAATTTTCCTAAGGAATGCTAAACTCATTTCTAATAAATTTAGAATTACGAAATGATGCAAGAAAACAAAGAAGAAGTAAGAGCTTTATAATTGAGAGAGTCGGCTCTTAAATACCCTCCAAATATTTTGTAAATAAAAACTATATTTTTATTCTTAATAAAATTTAAATTTTTATGCTATTTGATTTAAGTAAACAAAAAAAAAATTTTTTAATACGGGCCTGCATGGCTGAGACACCTTTCCGTCAGCATAGAGGAATTTACGTTAATTTTGCAGTTAATATTTTTTATCAAAACAAGAGGAAGATAAATTAAAAGTATTTAACTTGATGGGTCAGAGTTCCTTTAAGTTATTTACTTTTAGTTTATTTTATTTTATATCTGTGCCTAGTTCACTCCAGGAAGGGTTGGTGGGGGAGACATGTCACCTTTTTCGTCAAAACTTGAAAAGTAATTTTCTGATCCAATTAAGAGTAGAAAAAAACATTTTTCTGATAAGGTTGTGTAGATAGCAGATGTGGGTGGTAGGACAGGGGAAGACCAGAGAACATCTTGCCTTCATCGTAAAACCTTAAAAATTTAATTTTTTAAGAATTTAGGCTTAAGGCATACAATTTTCTAAATATTTACAATATTTTTCCATGTAATTGTTACTTCAATGCCTACTAAAGAGGCGGGATCCAAAAAAATATATTTTTTTCTGATTTTCTATCATTAAGTTCAACGCTTACAACCCCCTTTGACATAAAAATCTATTCAATTAAGATCTATAGGCTAATTGTTCGAAAGACATGATAAATAGTCCAAGTTACAAAGGAGAGACAACATCGGTTTTTAGTTATTCAACTTACACAGCAGAGAGAAACAGCTGTTTTCGAAAGCCGCAACACTTTCATCATCAGTGCTCATGTGTATTGTGTTTATCACCATTTCTTAAGTGGCTCAGTTGAATAAGATAAGAGTTCTCAGTGATACAAATTTTATTAGGAAATTACATACGAGAAGTATAAAAGAATTCAAACCAAAAGAGTCATACAAAATTTGGTCGCACAAAAGCACCAACAGTACCCGATATATGCAGGTTTAATTCTAAACGTCATGAAATTGTTGATGCGCCAAAACGTACGTGATCGTGTTCGTACAGTGCGTACACCTGAATATATAGAAGCTGTGGCTGAGAGTGTGCGTGAGAATCCATCAACATCAACTCGTTATCGTTCCCAAGAATTGAACATTTCCGACAGCAGTTCACATAAAATTTTGCGAAAAGATTTCGGTATGACGCCTCACACAGTTCAATTGGTTTAAAAGTTGAAGCCACATGATCATCCATCTCTAAGCGGAACAATTGTAGTTCACAACAAAAAATAAATAAATTTGGGAAAATTTCAAACCGTTTTTCCATTATTGCAATTTTAAATTATGGACCTGAAACTTAGCAGAGGGTGCTGTTGGCTGAAGTAGTAGAACACGAGACTATGAAGCGGAGAGTCCTGAGTTCAACCCCACGCTGAGTCTTGAAATATTGTGTTGAATTCTTCTGATCAGCATTTGTGCGTGGTTGTGTTAGTTGTTGCCAGCCTGTTTTCAATGATGAAGGCATAGCACTGGTCACTGAACATAATTGGCAGCGACTGATACTATCATGTACTAAAGAGCGGGGGAACAGCATCCTCCTTCTTCGGCCCTGTATCAAAAAATTGCCCGGCGTAGTAAATAGGTTCAATATGCTACTAAAAATTCTCTATCTTTCCTCAAGTGTCCCCTCAATATTATACCCTCATTTTCAGTTCCGGCGCAATGCATTGCATATGTAGGGGTCACCCCTTGAGCGCTGGTCCTACCCCTAAAACAAAAGAATAGTTAAAATTATATTTTGTTAATTAAACCTATTTTATACTCCAGTATATCTCAAATTGGTATTAAAGAGCAGACTGAAGATTCCAGGCTTGGACAATTAAACCTGTATATATATACATATATATATATATATATATATATATATATATATATATATATGTATATACTAGAGTAACCCTCTCCGCGTTGCTGGACAATTGGACAATACAATAACATACGTCCACGTCTGTGTATTAAAAATTAAATTTTCTAGAAAGAATAGACATTTTCCTGATTGTTTTTTTAATTTATTTTTTTTTTTTGATGCAAAAGATTTTAATTTTAACTGAAAAATTGCAAATCAATAATTAAAAAATATAAATGGTCGCACTGTAAACTTAAATGAAAATCATTAAACACACAGAAATTAAATAAGTCAAATGACGGGAGCAACCAGAGCCTTTTACACCGACCAAATGTAATTCCCATAAGAAAAAAAAAATACATTTTATATAGGGAAAACACACCATCATAAAAGTGCGAGTATAACGCATGGTCGTAAATTTTTTTTCTTTTTTTTTATAAACCATCAGTGAAGGTAAACCTTTCCAACGCATGTACTCGTTTGAAAATCGGTTGAGTGGTTCTCGAGTTATAAAATCACGAACATGGGACAACTTATTTTTATATATATAATATAAGAAGATATATATATATATATATATATATATATTTATATATATATATATATATATATATATATATATATATTTATATATATATATATATATATATATATATGTATACATATATATATTTTTTTTTTAAGAAGTTCATGGCTTTTAGAAATCAGAAAAGGCAGTTAACCACCATCAGGAGCTGGAAAATTTAAAAGTTTTTAGGAAAGTTAAAATAATACAATATTTTTTTCATATACCATCAATCAAATTTTATTTATTAGAATGAAATAAAATATGACTGAAAATCAGAAAGATCAAAGAAATGCTTGGAATGAAATATACTATGTGTACAAATCAGAAGTGAGGCTGTGAAGAGTGTATGAGATTCGGCATAGACGAATACGGCATTTTTACTGGTTAAATGCGAGAGTGTAAAATTTTGCAGCTAAATAATAGTCTTGTTCGTAGTCTTGTGCAAATGGTCTTTCATATATTTTTCCTAGCATCAGTTAGCATTTTAATTTCTTTATTAAAAAAGCAGGTTTACAGGTTTTTTTGAACTGGCAGTCAAGGCCGTGATCCCTACTCCTTTAACCAATCCTCTATGCCGTAACTGTAAAAAGGAGAGAGGATTGCATTGAACGAAAAGATGTTGAAAGTTGAGAATAAAAAACTTGTAACGATCATTTAATTTATTATATCATTTCACCAGCGAAGTGACTGGAATACCTTCAGAGGAGGGTGCTTTTGAGGATAATCTTGTTCATATGCCAGTGGTTTGCTGGGTATTATCCAAACTTAGAGCTGAAAAAGTCGCTCTCATATTAATGACTTGGCTGAATACAGAATCAAGGCTTCGAAATCAACCACACTCATAACACTGTGGAACAAAATCAAATCGAAGGTCGATTCAAAAAAAAAAAATTCGAACTAACATAAGCCACCGCCGCGTCACGGGTCTTCTAATTTAGCCTCTATTTTCACCCCTCGCTCTCAGAATCGACCTAACTTTTGCTAACCTGAATTTGTTACACAGTGTAATTCATGCCAACAGTTGTGGTGTCATAAGTTACAGGTGCACTTTTTACCCAGCCATGGCCACGGTGCCTGTCAGACTATACGATTTTCTAAATTTAAACAAGTACAACATCATTATCATGAAGGGGTTGTTCGTACGATGGTTGCCAGTTGCCAGTTGCCACATTCCAGCCAAGTTGGCTTAAAAGAAAGTGTAGAAAAGAACACAAGTCTTAAAGTCTTGACGACATGCAGTCGTGTATAATTATGAAATGCTGGTGATGATGCTAGTTTTTAGTATTTAATTACAATTTTTATGCCACACACACACATTCCAACAGCACCCTTCAAAAATAGCTGCAACATACTTCACATGTACAATAACATTAAAACAAAAAAAACCAACAACAGCTACAAAATGACAATAAAATTAACATTATGTGGCATATACAAGTAGGAAAATTAAAAAAAAAAACAGAAAATGAAAAGTTTTGAAAATTAAAATACCATTAAAAAAAAAGAAGAGAACAAGGCGTCATCAAGGCTTCACACCCTGAACTCCACAACCAACAAACAGCAGCTTTAATAAAACTCACATTGTTTTCGTACGTTAAGATTTATCACCTTGAGAGATTATTTTTTAATTTTTCCTGTTTTTCAGTTTTTTATTCTATTTTCTGTCTCTTGCTTATTTAATGTAATTTTTAGTTAAAATAATTCTGTTAATACCTTGAGAGTTTCATGTGTCTTTCGCTAAACTTCCCCCCGGCCCTTTTCACAAGTTTTTCCTTCAAACCCATATTTCATCTCCAGAGACTTTATTGTCTTTTACAACAAGAAAGTTGAGTGTTTTTTTGGTTTTCCAAGAAAATTTCATTTCAATTTCCAGTTTGTTAACAATTGTAAACGAGACATTTGTTGCTGTGTTTTGCAATTAAGCAATTATTTTATGCTGGTGTTTTGTTTCCCATTTGTGTTGTTCCAAAAAAATAAATAAAAATAATAATAATAATAAGAGAAGTTGGAATAATTTATTACTTTAAATGTTTTTATTTATTTTTATTGCTTTGGAAATAATTTTGTTCATTTGAGCGTTACATTTTTATGAGATTCTATTCGAAATTTTACAAATTGTTTTCAACGCCCTACACTTTTTGGTTTTAGCATTTAAAGGTTTTTGAAGGCTTTAAATAGATTTTTTTTTTTTAAAGAAATTTTTATATTTTTCAGTCACTGCTCGGCCTTTTAAAATACAGTCCACTCCGCTTTACTGGTAATAACCAAAACCCATTTTTTTCAGTTATCCGATTTTTTCGCTAAAACGTACTTCGGATTACTGAATTTTGTTACAGTTAACCGTACTGCTTAAAATCAGTAAAATAATCTTTTTATACTAAATCTGTATACATATTTTTTTTAAGTCAATTTAACGTAAAAATTTTATTTAAAAAAATTATTCATTTTGTTGTTGAAATTTTTCACGAATTCCTCGAAAATGTCTAGATACTTGCCTTGACAATATAATAGAAAAATACAATAGAGTACGTAAGAGCGAAAAGGACAAATATATTTTGCCATTTAATTTTTTAACGGACAGAAAATGCACAATTTTTTCAGCCTTAAGTTATGCAATCGATTTCTAATAAAGAAATTTGTCATTGTTTATTTTTTCACTAAAGCGAAGTAAGTTTCATATAAAACGTAGTTGTGGGCTAGCTTTTGGTTTTCAGTAATACGATATTTTCAGTAAAGCAATGTTTCGCTAAAGCGAAGTGAATAAGACTAGCTGCGTATAAAATCAGTGCGGGGATTTGTATCGCTTTCAGTAATCCGATTTTTTTTCAGTAAAGCGTGTTGCGCTAAAGCAGATTCGAGTGTATTTAGAATTTTTATGAAAAACACTGTTTTTCATTTAGATTTCTCATTGCCATTGAGGTATTTTTCACTAAATTTTTCATATTATTCGTGCTGATTCTTTTCCCAAATTTAAAAAAAAAAATTCAAACTTGATTATTAAGGGATTTATTTTTATTCCCTAAAATACGAGAGTAACGCAAAAATATATATTTTTACTACTTAAAATAGCGCTACTCAAAGTCTTTGCAATTGATTGCTAAAAATTCATATGGAAAACTTCCAAGATTCGCATATATCGTTCTCTTCTTATTTCTGGTTTTAATTAAAAACTTTTTCCGCAAATGAAATCTAATACATGCAAAATATTGCAGTTTGAGTTTTCATGGCAACCAACAGACAATTTTACATGCGTTGGCATATGTGAAACTTTTTGTGTGGTTCAAAGTGTTTTTAAATTTTTGATGAAAAACTTTATTGGGTTAAAAACTAACACTAAATAACGATAAAGTATTAAAAGAAAATATATTTATTTAATGTAAAATCTGTTTTGTTAGCAGACCGTTTCATAATTTTTTTATATTTCGATGAAAGTAACCATTAAGGTTTATAGGGTATTATTCTAGCCGTTATTTGGTTCAAAAATATTTGTTCCATATTCCAAAAGAACAAAGGAGACATTTAATTGTTTAAAGTGTGGTGGCTTTCGAAAACAGCTGTTCTGCTCTCTGCTGATAATTAAATTATCCGGAAAATATTTATCATGTCTTTCCCAATAAAAACGCTTTACTAACAACAGCTTAAAAATCTTAAATAAATTATTTATATTTTGTAAAATTTTTCTATCAGAATTGTTGCTCAAATTGTAATTGCAATTTTTTCCCAAACTTAACAGAAAATTCAAAGTGATGTTTGAGGGCTTTTTAGATAGTTTTCTGTTTTTACAAAATCGTTCTTAGAAGAGTTAGAGATATTATTTCAAACGTCCATTTAAATCAATAAGAGATGACAACAAGGACTCACTAATCATAGATCATGTTTCAGTTTTCATTGTCCTTTTTATTGTCGCCAGAAATGTTACCGATAACAAAAATATGTTCCTTGCCCGAGCGATGACTTCTAGCCAAGTGCTTGAAACTCAATTTCATTAATTAATATAAACATAAATGTTTATACAACGAAAGTTGTTTACGCATTCCAGAGCCACTGGCTGTTTCATAGTTGAAAAGGGGGTAAAGAAACATATTGTAAGCAGTTAAAATAAAAGGAGGTTCAAGCAAAACGCACCGTGCTAATTGTGCGTCACACTTTAACGTCAAGTTTTTTGCTCCACTCAATATGTAATTTCCTTTTTTAAAGTTTGACAAGTTCTTCGAAAATGAGGGCAACCCTACAGTTAGTGAATGGTGTACGCTATTGCGACATGATAAGGGAGTTCTTGAGGACGGAAATTAAAGATATGGATAGTGGAACTTGCCATACAGCCAACTAACGAAACTATGACTCTTTTGCGCGAGCAATTCAATGGAAAGTGTGCCTCAAAAAGCCAAGTATAATTCAAGAGCTAAAGGATGAGTTAATTCGGCAAATTAACGACTTTGAACTTCAATTACTTCTCAGAGTCATGGGCCAACGAATAGAAGCCGTGGCAAGTGTTTTGCCGACATTTTGCTTTACATATAATTGCCATATATCCTTCTATCATGATAAAAAACATTTAAGATAATTCGCTAAAATATTTTTGTTTCAATTGGAAGTATCCTTTATTTACAAAGAGCACAAATAAATAATAGCTATAACTTCAGTAGGATTCCACAATTCATTGTACACGTAAACGAAACGTAAAGTATTGCACTTTTAAATGCGTAACCTCACCTCTTGTCATCCTGTAAGTATGCAACACAATTGGGGGATTCACACTGTAGTCATAAAGTCATAAGTCATAAAATAATAGCACGAAAAATATGACTAGTGTGAACAACCCGTCATAACTTAGTGGGCTATTTCAAACATCGATCAGCTGATAAGAAAACAATACACATTTGTAATTAGATGTTATCAAAGCAAAAGATATTTAAGATAATTGTAATAAAGTTGTTTTAAAATGCCAAAAAGACTAAAAACTCCATTTCTATTTAAAATCACTAAATTTGTGTTCTGGTGCACAAGAATATCCAAATGAATTTGTATGTATAAACTAAAACAGCTGCTGCCTTGATCTGAGCTGAATACATTTTTTTTTTGCGGCGTCATACGGAAAAACGTTCAGTGGCTGCCATCTACGCAAGTTAAAGGAGAATAAATTGTTCACATGTATAAATTTAGTTTTTGCGATTTAGTTCTCTTTTAATATTTTTTATGTTATAAAAATGTGATTTAATGTACAGACAAATAGGTATGAATAATTCTTTAGCCGTTTTTTAGTCGTGAATCATTTATAAGCAACGGCGGCAAACATATACTATCGCCGTCTCGCCTAAAGATTTTCAACCGTTCGACTCAGATCTCTAGAGCTATTTTATGACAAAACAAAAACATACCCGAAAGAGTGCTATTATTTTATGACTTTTTTATATGCAGCACAACAACAACTTTTTTAAAATGGTGTAAAATATTATGACTTTATGATAACATGACTAAATAGCACGAAGTGTGAATACCCCATATATTTTTATTTTTCTGTACTGAGCATTTCTCTCTTCTGTATGGGTTTGAACTATTTTACTCTGAAGTGGTTAAAGTATATTTATCTATTGAGACACTTTTTTCTTTTAATCTTGGACCAGCACTCAGGGGATGACCCCTGCATATGCAGTGCATTGCGCCGGAACTAGAAAGGAGGGGATAGTATTGAGGGGACAAATAAAGAAATATGAGGAGATAGAGAATTTTTTGTAGCTATCCAACCTATTCACTTCGCCGGCTAATTTTTGCTACAGGACCCACGAAGGAGGATGTCGCTGTTATTTTACTTTTTACTACATGATCGTGTCAGTCGCTGCCAATTATCACCAGTGACCAGTTCTATGCCTTCATCATTGAAAACAGGCTGGCAACAACTAACACAATCATGCACTAGTGCTGATCAGAAGAATTCAACACAATATTTCATGACTCGGCGCGGGGATTAACTCAGGACCCTCCGATCCATAGTCTCGTGTTGGGTGAAGCAACAGCAGCCACAAAATTAAATTAATTAATTAAATTTAAGTTTATTAACTTAATTTTCCACAAATTTAAGGCATCCTTTATAGCACTGGAAAAAAAATGCCCCGTAAAAAAGAATTTATTTCATTTTCAGCGAAATACTTTTTTCTAAGAATTCCTTACGAGAAGTTCCCATATCTTCTACGCCCTTAATGCATACGCCTCTATAGCAAATGATGATTATTTCATTAAACGAAGTGTGTTTAAACATGCAAAATTTGCAAACTAGTGTCCTGGCAAAAGGACTCAATGGAAGGCCATTTGGTTAATACTCCTATGCACTGAGCACTTATATGAAGAACGTAACTGGCAATTGCTGATTGTAGTGCGTTTTATTCAAACACACCCACACACGCATAATTATCATTCGAAATTGTCTACATTTACAATGTTGTTTCAGTTCTGTTTGCTTTACTCAGGCTCACATGTTGCCATTCATTTTCCCTAATAATTATCAAACATCATTCATCGTACTCGTACAGCTATTTGGATGCTTGTGTCAAAAGAAAGTACCCACTATAGAGAGAGAGGGAGAGGGAGAGGTAGAGACTGGGAGATATCAATTGCAATTTGAAAGCTTCGAAATGAAATGCATTCAAATGAAATGAACATTTAAAAATATCGTGTGTTTGTAATAACAACATTGTCTGTGTTCTGTTGGCAGGGTTTTCTCTACTTTCAGGCTGTTTTTGGGCATTCGGCCACAAAATCCAAAACTAGTTGGCCACAAATGTCAAACCACAATATAATAACACATAATTTTCCATAAACACAATGCAGTCAGTCGTACATTCGCTTGCACGTGGAGGACAATATTTGGATAAATGCATGAAATAACATTGACATTGAACTGATGAAATGGGAAAATGTTTATGAAGACTCGAGTCATATTTTGACGCAGGATGTGCTCAAAAGCAAATTGTATACATCATTTGCTTTTTTATACTTCAGCTGTTGGCTGAAATAGTAGAACACGAGACTATGAAGCGGAGGGTCCTGAGTTCGAGCCCGCGCTGTCATGAAATATTGTGTTGAATTCTTCTGATCAGCACTAGTGCGTGGTTGTGTTAGTTGTTGCCAGCCTGTTTCAATGATGAAGGCATATCACTGGCCACTGGACATAATTGGCAGCGACTGACACTATCATGTGCTAAAAAAGCAGAGTAACAGCACCCACCTTCGTCGGCCCTGTAGCAAAAAATTAGCCGGCGAAGTAAAAGGTTGAAATAGCAAAAACAACTGTCTATCTTCTCATCTTTCCTAATCTGTCCCCTCAATACTATCCCCTCGTTTTCAGTTCCGGCGCAATGCATTGCATCTATAGGGGTCATCCCCTGAGTGCTGGTCCTACGCCTAAAAAAAAAAAAAAAAGGAATTGGAGCGGAATTGCACTTTGTCATTCCGCTTGTTATTCATAAAGTATATATAGGGTCCGCAATCTAACGTTTCTTTTTTCACCTAATGCTTATTTCGTGAATGGTAACACTTAGCTCATGTCTGATTTGCCAGTTAACTAGTTTTATCCTTCCGCTGAACGAATATGGTTGTATATACGCTTGAACAACGCTGGGAAGGTGGACCTGCGATCGATTTACAGAAGATGCCGATTTTGCCAAAAAAAATCATCTTTTCAGATGAAGCTCATCTTGATCTTGGCGGGTATGTAAGCAAGCAAAATTGTCACAGTTGGGGCACAGAAAACCCGCACGCATACATTGAAAAGCCGACGCACCCAAAACGAGTCACTGTTTGGTGCGGATTTTGGTCCAGAGGCATAATTGGGGCCATTTTTCTTCGAAAATGACAACGAGTGGCCGTTACAGTCAATGGCAATCGTTATCGGGCCATGTTGAACGAATTTTTGTTCACAAAAATTGAAGAGGAGGATATTGGCAACATTTGGTTTCAATAGGACGACGCTACGTGCCACACAGTCGAAGCTACACTCGATGTTTTGCGCCCTGTTTTTGAATATCGCATTATCAGCCGCAGAGCTGATGTCGTTTGGCCACCCCGGAGCTGCGATTTGACACCGTTGCACTATTATTTGTGGGGTGCCGTCAAAGATATGTGTTACGCCGACAAGCCAGAGACAATTGACGCTTTAAAGGACAATATTCGTGAAGCCATTGGTGAAATACAGCTGCCCACAATCGATAATGTGCTTAAAAATTGGACCGATGGGGTAGGCTACTGCATGGCCAGCCGAGGCAGCCATTTGAACGAAATTATTTTCTATTATTAACCGGAAGAATTGTATTTGCAAATAAACAAAGAAATTTGAAAAAATATTCAGTAGTTTTTTTATAGCATTTAAAAAAAAAAAAAAAAGTTATTTGGCGGACCACATATATTCTTGATCAGTGATGAAACCTAGGACGATCTAGCCATGTCCGTCCGTCCTTTGTGGAAGTCACGATTCAGTCCAAACGGAAAGAGCCAGATCTTAGAAATCTGGTGTAAATATATCGTGAAGGATAGCACAGGTCAAGTTCGTAAATGGGCTGAATCGGACCAGAGGGGAAAAAGTTCCCCTAAGAAGAACTCAATTTTTAAAGTTTTTTTTGTAATTTTGTTAAGCAAATGATATATTTTTATGACAGAGAAGATCCAACGCGTTAAACTTGGAGTCATAACAGCACAAAAAAAAATTTACCCCGCCCCCTTGAGTGGGCGTTATTATATGCAAATATAGTTTAAAAATTTAACAAATTATTTTACTCCAGCATACATTCCTTAAAAATAACATTTTTAAACTTTAACGACGAAGCTGAGACGTAAACTGGTACTACTCTGCCCTACCACTCCTCTCCCCCTTTGTCACCCAAATGATCCTACAAAAAAAAAATTCTTTTTAAACTTAACTATCCCAAAAATTGATTTTTAGTGTTTTATCGCAATGGTGAAATGTCTCCCCTACAGCCCTTGCCAGAGAGACCCCAACAAAATACAGTTTTAATGTCCTCCAAAAAGAATTGGTCCCCATAAAGTATATATATTCTTGATCAGTGATGAAGTCTAAGACAATCTAGCAATGCCCATACGGCCGTCTGTAGAAAATACGATATAGTCTGTACTGTCATCTATATGTTTATCGCTTCAGTGAGCTGCAGAAAATTTTCATCTGTCTCCACTTATCCCCTCCACTCTGTCGCTTCCTTTCTTAGTTCCGGCACAATGCGTTAAATGTGACTGATGTGCTGCTGGTATTAAGGACTTGTCAAGAAAGCTAAACTATATTTCAGTTAAATGGAAAGAAATTACGGTTCACATGATTCACATTCTTTTCAATACAGTAAATAAAGGTACTTGAAAACTAATTGCTCTACATTTTCCGTTCTCGAATGCATTGCAAATACACATTCTATGCCCATAACTGATGCGATGACCCTCCTAAATATGTTGGCTGCAAATCACAATTCCATGTATACGATAGAATTCAATTGCCAAGTAAACGAAATGTAATGTAATGCACTTTTAAATGCGTAACCTCACCTCTTGTCATCCTGTAAGTATGCAATGCAAACTGTTTATTTTTCTCTTATGAGAATTTCTCCCTTTTGTTAGGGTTCGGGTTATTTTCACTCGGGGGGGTATATAGAGTATATTTATCTATTGAGACACTTAATTAAATTCAATTTTACTTTAGTGTTTATTAACTGTCCCTGGAAAAAGATAAACTGACCATTTGATAGCTTTATTATGCACACGCACACGAACACGCACACACTCACGCTCACCATGCACACGATGGCAGTAGGAGAAGTTTGGCTTTTGTATTTCGATTGAAATTTTACCATTTGATTGTTCATTTTGTGTGTTGGCAGTAAATATATTTATTTCTTTTTTCTTTTTTTTTTTGCTGTTACTGGTGCTGTTGTGAGCTTTATGCCACATCTAGTGTCTCCGTTAATGTTTGTTTAATTACGTATTGATGCTTATTTATGATTTAATTAAATGCTGTGTGATTTCAATAACATGCTCATGATGCAAGTAAAATAAACTTCAATATCTATTAAGTGTTTATTTTACATTACGGATTGTAGGGAAACGGGCTTGTTGTCTTTATTGATATTGCTCTTAATGTTTAAAATGATTTATCGCATGCTGAACTTAATTAACAGCTTTATTTTAATGGAATAAATGTTACAGTTAATCGAAAATTTCCAATTGTAATAAAATCAGCTAATGAAATGTCCTTAATAAGGATTTCAGGCTAAAGATTTTTCTTTAAAGCAGTTATGTCAAGATATTCTTTTGAAGTTATATTTTTGTTGTATATTTGTCACTCATACTCCAGTCTTAAGAGTTAAGCATAAGCCAGCCATTTGCTGAAATTCATTTCCGAATATATAATTAATGCTAATTTTTTAAAAGACTATATAAACTCTTTTAAAAAACAATGGACAATAAATAAAAGCATATTGTTAAGTCAACTGTAGCAAAGTTTAAATGTTCGTAGTTATCAGTTTGTTAATTTCATATGTCCATACCAATTTGCTTAAAAGGATAATTTCCAAAAACAAAAACCACTCTATGTTATTCCTCGAACCTTAAAACATCCCTATACCAAATTTCATCTAATCGGCCCAACTGTTTGGGCGTGGAAAGGCAACAGACAGTCAAACAGAGCTACTTCCACATTTATTATATTAAAAAGGAAAAAAAGTGCAGGTAATTAGAAGAACTCATCATAAAAAGTGCAAGTCATTATATAAAATGCAAATTATTACAAAAAGTGCAAGTCGTTATAGAAAGTGCAAGTCATCATGAAAAGTGCGAGTCATCATTAAAAATGCAAGTTATCATGAAAAATGCAAGTCATCAATAAAAGTGCAAGTCATTATAAAAAGTGCAAATCATCATAAAAAGTACAATTCATTATGAAAAATTAAAGTCATTATAAAAAGTGCAAGTCATCATAAAAAGCTCAAGTCGTTATATAAAATGCAAATTATTACAAGAAGTGCCAGTCGTTATAAAAAGTGCAATTTATCATAAAAAATGCAAGTCATATCAATAAAATGCAAATTATTACAAAAAGTGCAAGCCGTTATAAAAAGTGCAAATCAACATAAAAAGTGCAAGTCATTGTAAAAAGTGTAAGTCATCAATAAAAGCGCAAGTCATTATATAAAATGCAAATTATTACAAAAAGTGCAAGTCGTTATAAAAAGTGCAAGTTATCATAAAAAATGCAAGTCATCATGAAAACTGCAAGTCATTATAAAAAGTGCAAATCATCATAAGAAGTGCATTTCATTATAAAAAGTGCAAGTCATCTTAAAAAATCAAGTCATAATAAAAAGTGCAAGTCATTATATAAAGTGCAAATCATCATAAAAAATGCAATTCATTATGAAAAATGAAAGTCATTATAAAAAGTGGAAGTCATCATAAAAAGTGCAAGTCTTTATAAAAAGTGTAAGTCATCAATAAAAGCGCAAGTCATTATATAAAATGCAAATTAATACAAAAAGTGCAAGTTATCATAAAAAATACAAGTCATCACGAAAAATTCAAATCATTATAAAAAGTGCAAGTCGTCATAAAAAGTGCAAGTCATCATGAAAACTGCAAGTTATTATAAAAAGTCCAAATCATCATAAAAAGTGCAATTCATAATAAAAAGTGCAAGTCATCATAAAATATGCAAATCATTATAAAAAGTGCAAGTCATTATAAAAAGTGCAAGTCGTTATGAAAAGTGTAAGTCATCATAAAAAATGCAAGTCATCACGAAAAATTCAAATCATTATAAAAAGTGCAAGTCGTCATAGAAACTGCAAGTCGTCATAATAAGTCTAAGTCATCATAATGATCTTTTATTCTTTAAGGAGCAACCTGGTCCATGTTAATGATTTGAGCTACAAAAAGAGCGCTAACTCAACTAATCAGATCCTTTAAAGTCATAATGATGGTGTTTAAGATCATTCAAATTACTTGGAATTTCAGATACTATTATGCAATAAAGAGCAGAGTAACCGCGCCCTTCTTCGCGGCAATGCAGCAGAAATTCGCCGGCGAAGTAGTAGGAGGTGGGGTCCAAAAATGAATTTGTTTGATTTTATGACTCCAAGTTTAACGCGTTGGACCTTCTTTGACATAAAAATACATCATCTGCTTAGCAAAATTACAAAAGAACTTTAAAAATTATATTGTTTTTTAAAGGTTGGTTTAGTGCTTCTTAGGGGAACTTTTTCGCTGTGGCCCGATTCAACCCATTTACGAACTTGACCTGTGCTATCTTTCACGATATATTTATACCAAGTTTCTAGGATCTGGCTCTTTCCGTTTGGACTGAATCGTGATTTCCACAGATGGACGTACATGATCAGGGGCCAAATTACAGCATTCGATATCGATTGAAATTTCCATACATTTTAAATAGAAATTTCGATCGATATCGAATGCCATACATTGCCCCCGATCGTCTTAAATTTCATCACTGGTCAAGAATATACTAGTATATACTTTATGGGGCTTCAGACGGATAGTTCACTGTTTGACACACGGAATGACAAAGTGAATTTACACGCCAATTCTTTTTTTGAACCTATAATAACGGGGAAATTTTTGTAGCAACAGCGTTCATTGCAATAATATGTTAGTATTCGTATTTCAATGCTGATTTAAATTGTTTTGTCATTTTTATACCAACAGAAAAAAAATTTAAATTAATGATTTCACAAAAATCGAACTTTAACTTACTTAAAATTACAAACAACGCAATAAAAACTTACATAATCATCCCAAATGTATGCAATTATTTTTAAAAAATATTTAACACCCTAAACTATGCAACAAATACAACACGTTGAACGACTGTAAACCATTACAAATTAGCAGACGGTAAGACAAACCAGCAGCACGTAGATGTTTAAGTAAATAATTATAATAAATGACAGTACAAACAGCTTTTTAAGAAATAAGTATTGCGTGCTGCCTGTTGTTGTTCTCTTTACATAATTTCTGGGAAAAGCACCCAAAAAAATTGTTCATTTCCCTACAGCCAACGAAACAAAAGAAAGCTAGAGAAAGGAGAGAGATAGAGAAACAAAGTCAAGATAAATGATTGCAAATTTTATTGCTTCCGACTCATGTTGCTTTTTTTAAGACAAAAACCTCAAATTGTGTTTGGTTTTTAAGTAAAGAAAAAACGTTGCATACTTTTCTGCTTTATACTCGTATTTATCATATTTTTCTGCCCAACTACAGACAACAAATTTACATTAAATATAATAAACCGTGAAAACGTACACGTTTTACTACAAAATTTTTTCATATTTCTCTTCCATTTCATGGATGCATTAGCGTTTTCTTTTCTGTGTTTGAAGAAAAATAAAATAATAAAAAAATAAAACTGAAAAGTTAATGTTTCTTTGTATGGCAGCATCTGTGCGTGTTTCTTCTTTTTACTTTTGTAAATGATAATTTATCTTTTTGGATTCAAAAGTTACAGACAGCATTTTGCTTTGTAATAAATAAAAAAATTATTTCCCATATTTTAAATAACATAATGGCCTTAAGAGGCTTTGAAAATGTCTATTAACTTTTCTAACTTTTATAATGCATTAAAAAATTAGTTGAAATCATTTTAGGGATTTTTCTGAAATGCACTTTGCGACTTGGGCCTAATTTTACACTCCAAATCACGCTATAAGACGAAAGTAAAAAGAATTTTAATCTTTTGTAGCCACTGGTGGTAAAATATCCAAATTATACGATTGAGGTACAAAGTGATTCAGGAGATTTTTTTGAGTAAATAAATAACTCTAGCAATAAAAACATAATAAAAAAATAATGAAAAACTGTCATCCTTTGGCATTTATTTGATAGAGAGATGGAAAATCTTAACCCTGGAATGCTGCACTCCGAAACAAGGAATTTTAATTGTAGAAATTATCTATAAATATGATGAAAATTTTACTGTATCACTTTTTAAAATTCGATCAGCTTTTCCACGTAATGAGGCTCCTTCTGAGACCACTGTGCGTAAGTTAATCGCTAAATTCGAGGTTCACGGTATTGTTACTGACAATAAATTAAAACAATGCGCTCGTAATGGCCGTAGTGATGCAAACATGGCTGCTGTACAGCAAAGTGTTGAGAATGAGCAACTACTCGTTGATGTTCGTTACAATTGGCCATCACCAGAAGACACTTTGCTCAACATTTCGCCCAAAGATCTTCATCTTCACACTTATAAAGTCCAAGTCGTTCAAAAACCGGCCGCCCATTTGAAAAACTGAACCAAAATAACGCATTTTTCGACAAAATCATCTTTAGTGATGAGCACCATTTTCAATTAGGCGGTTATGGAAACAACCAAAATTGTCCCATATGGCGCTCACGAAATCCACAAACAGTCCTCGAAAAACCATTACATCCAAAGAAAGTGGCCGTATGGTGCGGTTTGTGGTCAGGTGGCATCATCGGCCCGTATTTTCTCGAAAATGAATCATCTGCGCTACCAAATCATGATAACCGATTTTTTGTAGCCACAATTACCTAATGTTGACCTCTGTGACCTTTGGTTTCAGCAAGACGGCTTCATAAGCCACGCAGCTGGCCAACAATTCAAGTGTTCTATGAGAAATTTCTGGTCAATTGGCCGCCTCGCTCTTGTGTTTTAACGCCGCTAGATTATTTTCTCTAGAGCCATTTGAAAGACTGATTTTACGTGAACAAATCACAAACAACTGATGCTCTGAAAGATGAAAATCGGCGCTGCATAGGAGGGATAAGTGAAGTGTTGTTCCAAAATGTGGTTTAAAATTTCGTAATAAGAGCGCACATCTGCCGAAGAGATGGATATTTGACCAACATCATATTCCCATTATTTATTACCACATTTTGACTTTGAAATTGTGAAAAAAAGTTTGTTTTTAATCCATTTTACTTCCTAACCTCAAAATTGCCCATTATATCAAGGGTGGGCAATTTGGGCTCACATCAGCTGCTAATAATTCTAACTTTAAATTTCTAAAGTTCTAAACACTCTCGTTAATCGGTTGCTTGTCTTTTAATTAATTTCGATATGTGTCAGACTATGATTTTTTTTTTTTTGCTAGGAGTAGTGCTTGAAGTGTAACCCCTGGTACTAGTTCTAGCAAACAATATATATATATATATATATATATATATATATATATATATATATATTTTTTTTTTTTTTTTTTTTTTTGAGATTTTTGGGAGCACATCAGCTAATTCTATCTTTAAATTTCTAAAGTTCTAAACATTATCGTTAATCGGTTTATTGTCTTTTAATTAATTTCGATATGTGTCAGACTATGATTTTTTTTTTGGTAGGACTAGTGCTTGAAGTGTAACCCCTGGCACTAGTTCTAGCAAACAATATATATATATTTTTTTTTTCTTTTTTTTTTTTTTTGTTGAGATTTTTGGGAGCACATCAGCTAATTCTAACTCTAAATTTCTAAAGTTCTAAGCATTCTCGTTAATCGGTTTATTGTCTTTTAATTAATTTCGATATGTGTCAGACTATGACTTTTTTTTTTGCTAGGAGTAGTGATTGAAGTGTAACCCCTGGTACTAGTTCTAGCAAACAATATATATATATATATATATATATATATATACTTTTTTTTTCTTTTTCTTTTTTTTTTTTTTTGTTGAGATTTTTGGCAGCACATCAGCTAATTCTAACTTTAAATTTCTAAAGTTCTAAACATTCTTGTTAATGGGTTTATTGTCTTTTAATTAATTTCGATATGTGTCAGACTATGATTTTTTTCTTTTTGCTAGGACTAGTGCTTGAAGTGTAACCCCTGGTACTAGTTCTAGCAAACAATATATATATATATATATATATATATATATTTTTTTTTTTTTTTTTTTTTTTTTTTGAGATTTTTGGGAGCACATCAGCTAATTCTATCTTTAAATTTCTAAAGTTCTAAACATTATCGTTAATCGGTTTATTGTCTTTTAATTAATTTCGATATGTGTCAGACTATGATTTTTTTTTTTGGTAGGACTAGTGCTTGAAGTGTAACCCCTGGCACTAGTTCTAGCAAACAATATATATATATTTTTTTTTTCTTTTTTTTTTTTTTTTGTTGAGATTTTTGGGAACACATCAGCTAATTCTAACTCTAAATTTCTAAAGTTCTAAGCATTCTCGTTAATCGGTTTATTGTCTTTTAATTAATTTCGATATGTGTCAGACTATGACTTTTTTTTTTGCTAGGAGTAGTGATTGAAGTGTAACCCCTGGTACTAGTTCTAGCAAACAATATATATATATATATATATATATATATATATATATATATATACTTTTTTTTCTTTTTCTTTTTTTTTTTTTTTGTTGAGATTTTTGGCAGCACATCAGCTAATTCTAACTTTAAATTTCTAAAGTTCTAAACATTCTTGTTAATGGGTTTATTGTCTTTTAATTAATTTCGATATGTGTCAGACTATGATTTTTTTCTTTTTGCTAGGACTAGTGCTTGAAGTGTAACCCCTGGTACTAGTTCTAGCAAACAATATATATATACATACATACATATATATTTTTTTTTATTTTTTTTTTTTTTAAATCCTGTGTGTGCAAAAAATCCTCAAGTTTAAGTAAACTCAGTAATTTTCACTCTGATATAAACACTAGATAGAAACCAAGAATTAGAATAGTTCTTTTTCCCAACTTAATTTGTATTTAAATTAATTAAAAGGAAATTCCCAACCTCCTTCACAATTGATTAAAAACAACAACAACAACAAAGAGGGCTTCTTCAGTCAAAATTTACGGGTAGTGGCATGTGTGTACTCAGCCGCGTATTTTTATAATGACCAAATTATGACAACTAGTCCTCACTAAAATTCATATTATTCGAATTCCAAAATTATTTCAGATATGAGACTTTTTTTGTGCAAGAAAGAGAGCTTCCTCAGCCACAATTTGGGGCTAGTGGCATGTGTGTACTCAGACCAAATTATGACAACTAATCCTCACTAAAATTGATATAATCGCCTCTTTGCTTTAAGCACATTATCATCATCAATCATAAATATTTTTTATTAATAAAAAATTTTACATTAAAAAACAGCAAATGGTCATGTCTGTAATTTTTAACAAAAAAACAAAAGGAAACAATCCTTCTTAATAGAATTAACAAACAATATTTATTTAATGAAAATGTATTTGAAATTGTTGCACAACATTCACCACTTCCGTTTGTCAGAACGGAAGTTTGACAAACACACTCCCATGTCTTCGTGTTTGTTTTTTTTTTTGTACCTTTTCAAATATAATAAACTCACATTTGTAATTCTTTTTTTTCGATTTCAATAATTGAATTCTTTCTGCACAACTGGATGAACTCATATTGATAAATGGACACAATATTTTTATTTTTTCTTTCTTCTCTCGCTCCGTTAGTTTGCTAATAGACTTTCTGTTTTATCTTGAACGTTTAACGAAATCAATCAATTTTATATATTCCATGTATCTGTATTGAATGTCTAACTGACTGAGTGTCTGGCTGTCGCATGTGGCCGTGTTTGTTGCATTATGAAAGGGTACTTTTTGTTTTGTTGTGTCTTAGAACGATTTGTTGTTTTTGTGTATTTTGGTCTCTATCATTTCATTTGTTAGATTAACGAAAAATTGTTTTATATTTCTACATAAACAATTCCGCAGCTGGCTTAATAGGTAGTTGGGAAGAGGATGTGCATGCATATGCATGTATATGCATGATTGAATTATTTCATATGTAGAAGTGATCTATTTAAATGAAGTCTTCTGTGTGAAATGAATGCTTGTGCTTTTAAATGAATTCAATGCTTTTGGAGTTCATAAACGCTTAAATTTACTTACACTTTATTTTAAAAATGGAGCAAGAATATTAAATACAAATACTTATACTAAATTAAGCTACAAAAATTTAACAAAGTTTTTCTTATAATCAGCCGCGATGTCCATGATATTATTTTCATCACTGCAATGTAATATTTCATAGTATTAATGCACAGCTTTCTTGCATTATTAATGCAGTTAACGAAAATCTGTTTTGTAACTCATTTATTCCATTATTTCCTTTTTATACCCTTCACAAAAAAGTGAAAGACTATATATAGGTTTGTCATTCCGTGTGTAATTTCTTCGATATCAATATAGGACCCCATAAAGTATATATATATATATATATATATATATATATACATATATATATATATATATATATATATATATATATATATACATACATATATATATATATATATATATATATATACATATATATTCTGGATCCTTATAAATAGCGATGACGATTGAGCGATGTCCGCCTGTACGTGATAAAGGTTTTCCCAAGCCCCCAGAAGAGCTAGTTCTTGGACCGTTGGATTGGTAATGAACTTAAACAGAATGCTATTGAAATTCAAAAAGATCCGATGTACGGTTCCAGAGCTGGGAAGCTTACACCTATTTCTCGACGCAAAACTTATACCAAAAATCAATTTTTATTAATGTTTGTAAATTAAACCTATTTCGTGCTTTGGGAAGCCTCAATGGTCTATTAAAAACTAAAAAAAAAAAAAAAAAATTTTCCAGGGATGGGAAATTAAAATTATTTTTCGGCCTATTCCGTATTTTGTGGTACATGTAGTAACTAAAATTGTTAAAAATTTTAAATTTTTCTTTACCAAAACCTCTTTACACATCATGAAGATTTGCATAGGCCAAAAAAAAGATTTTTAATTAAAATTTTGCTTCCAGGGGTGGGAAAATTAAAGTTTTTTTTTTTGGTACATGCAATATATTATAGTATATAATAACCAAACTGGTTACAAAATTTGAGTTTTTCTTAAACAAACAATTTGAGTTTTTCTTATACGTCATGAAAATTTGCATTGATAAAAAAACTTAAAAAAATTAAAATTTCGCTTCCAGGGTTGGGAAATTTAAATTTTTTTTGGTACATAAAAGTAACCAAAAAGGCAATTGACGTTTTTCTGAAACTATTTTATATTTTAGGAAGAACAAAATTGGTATGAAAAATTTCCAAAAAAACCAAATTTCGAATCCAGGGATGGACAAGTGCAATATTTTATAGTTCATGAAGGTGACCAAAATGGTCAAAAATTGTAAATTTTTCTTAACTAATACTACTTTATTCCTCATGAAGAGTTGCATTAAAAAATTAAAATTTCACTTCCAGGTTTGGGAAGTTTAAAGTTTTTTTTGGTACATGCAATATATTGTAGTACATGAAAGTGACCAAAATGGTTGCAAATTTGAAGTTTTTCTTAAATAAAACGACTTTATACCTAACAAAGACTAGGATTGGTAAAAAAAAAAATGTTATTTCGCTTCCAGGGATGGGAAATTAAATTTTTTTATACATAAAAGTAACCAAAAAGGCAACTAACGTCGGTTTTCTACTAATTAAAACTATTTTTTAGTTCAGGAAAAACATAATTGGTATCAAAAATTAAAAAAAAAATTAAAATTTAGATATTTTGTGGTACATGAAAGTGACCAAAACGGTTACAAATCTTAAGTTTTTCTTAAATAAAACTACTTCATGCCTCATTAAAAGTTGCATTGGTAAACAAATTTAAATTTCGTTTCCAGGGTTGGGAAATTGAAATTTATAAAAGTAACCAAATAGGCGATTGACATTGTTGTTTTTGCTAATTAAAACTATTTTATAATTCAGGAAGAACAAAATTGGTATTAAAATCTTAAAAAATGAAAATTTTGACTCCAGGGTTGAACAAATAAAACATTTTATGGTACATGAAAGTGACCAAAAAGTTTAAAAATTTAAATTTTTTTGTCAAGTAAAACTATGTTACATCTTTTAATTAAACTTACTTCATGTTTTAGCAAGAAAGAAATAAGAATTACATCTGTGAAGGGTATTTAAAATTCGGCACAACCGAATATAGCACTTTTACTTGTTTCACTTGTAAAAAAATTTTAATAACCAATTTTAATATTTGAAAAAAATCAAGTTCAAAGTGTTGTATTCCGAAATTTAGACCAAATTTTATTAACTGCAAAATCTTATTTGCCTGCCTGTAAACATTTCTGTTTAATTTTGCACTATAAATTCTCCCTCGTGTCGCAGCAAATACAATTATTATTCCTCCAACTGAAGCCGGGAAATTTCAAATTCCCCAAACGCATATTATTTGATGAATTTTCCACTTGTTGTAATATTTACATTTTCAAAAAAAAAATCTAAATTCGATTTACTTGCATGCTAATGCGTGTGTGTCAGTCGTGTCAAAGTTTTCCTTTACTCTGCCCTGAATTTGTGAATTATAAGAAAAAAAAACGAAAACGAAAACAAATTTCATGCTTAATGTGGCGGTTTCGTTGCTTTTTATTGCGTCTGCATTGTTTGCGAATTTGTTTGAACGAATTTGAAACTCTTGAAATTTGCATTTTAAGTGCGTTAGCCATTTGTTTAGGCATAATAATAAAAAAAAAAAGAAGAAATAAATAAAATAATATTTTCAAAAACGATTTTAGCGCATATGTACTGACGTTAGAGTTTAACTTTTTAAGCAGCCGTGACACCACTACACATGCAAATTCCTCCCCCTGGCTAAAGAGCCTGTGACTCTAGTGCCGTTCTGGCAGTTAACCAAATCTGTTTGAAATCTTTTTTTTTCTGTGCGTTTATAGCGTAAACTAAACAACTAGAGAGTAGCATCAAATCTCTTCAGGTCTGTGAAGGGAAAATCGTGACTTTTCCGTGAAAATCAAAAATGCTATAATTTTTTCTTAATACGATTTTTGCATATTTTTAATGCGTTCTAATGCTGGTGTAGTTTTATTCGTTTAAACAACCAACAACAATTATTGTTTGCTTGTCAAACTTTTATATTTTTATTGCCATCGATGTTCAATATGACAATAGAATATTTGACTGCCTCCCCCTGCACCAGCAGCATTCCAATTTTATTTACATAAAATTTTCATACCATCTGCAGTTGGTTTTTAATTTTTTATATATTATGTTGTTTTTTTTTTCTCGATTCCCTTTTGTGTAGCCAGCAAAGCAAAAGTTATTGTTTCAACTTAAATAAAAATTTGCTATGCCCTCCTTATTATCCTTGTTTATCTGAATATAAAATTGTGCATCCTTGTTTATGGTCGTTCGTTGTGTTGTTACCTTTATACGTTTTAAATACAGTTTTCAAGTTTGGATACAATATTTTCTGACTGGGTTTCTTTTAATTTTACGCTTATTGGTTTTCGGCAATCGCCTGTGCAAATACGTTTAAACAGCGATAAGCCGATTTGTGTAGTTTGTTGTCCTCGTTGCTTTTGCATTAAATCCATTTAATGTTGCAAATAAAATTGTTGAAATGAAAAGGCAACATAAAGGAAAAGAAAAGTAAATGCAAGACAATTGAAACCATAAACTAGTGTTAAGTCAAAGATTTACATTTCAGCCAGATAATCTGGTACGTGTGCGTATCGGCCGGGTCTGCTTAACGGCCGAAAATGAAAATGATAAGGGGAATTGTTTTAATAAAAGTTCAAGTTATTTATATCTTTTTAATTTAGTTTTTTATTATATTAGATTGAAAATTAAGTTTATTCTGTTGCTGGCACTCAGTGCTGCCATATGTAAAAATTTGTGTTTTTTCCTGTAGCACAGTGTTATTTATTAGGAAGCCCAAAACTTGTATATATGGATAAAACCTTAAATTATTAGATATATATTTTCACATAAAACTTAAACCTAATGAGAAGTGATGTCCAAGTAGTATTTGTTTAAAAAATGTTGCCTGCATTTAGGCTCACAAAAATAATAATTTCAATCATAAGTTTAATCTATTCAGTTTCTGTCGAAAATCTAATGTAATTACTTTCCAGAAAAATGCTAATATTTTATGTAAAATTTTAATTCATGTAAAACATACAACAACAAAAATCTCAGGTGTATATTCTCCATAAAAGCACAATACATGGAAATATAAATACACTTACACAAGGGAACAATATACGCACAAACACTTTTTAAACACATACAGACAGACAGACAGACAGACAGACAGAGAGACAGACAGCTAGACACATGTCTAACGGCATAATGTACACTGAGCAATTTTAATAAGCACAGCACAGAGTAAGAGTAATAGAATATAAGAGTGGAACTACACTACGAGCACATGCAACACTGTACGGTAGCAACTACATGGAGGAGAGTGTATGAGTTAAGATTGGAGAACATGCATCAGGATGTAATAAAATTATGAATTTTATAGACAACCAGGACGAAACAGAAAAAAAGAGAAACACACACACACATGCAGAAAAGTGAATAATAATGAAACAAAAGAAGCGTTGAAAGGAATTTATTAAAAATTCAAGTGCCACTGTGTTGACAACACACGAAACAGCTACGACGACAACAACAATAACAACCACAGAAACAATCTGAAAAAAGAATTTGAAAAGAAGAGCCCTAGAAGTAGCAAATGTAATGAGATCTAATTTTGAAACGTAAAAATGAATGGATGCAAGAATATTTTTCTTTCGCATGTGTGTATGAGTGTAAATGTGTGTGTGTGTGTGTGTGGGTACTTTTAGGAACATCATGTGAAATGATGATTTTTTGATGTCAACAGTAACGGAAAATTGAACAATAGCACACACTCTAATTCCTCATACGTAAAAGCACAAGGAAAAGTTTTGAACATTAAAGTATGTGACCAAAGTGTGCTGACAAGATAAACTTCAAAATATATCAGGGAAGTATTTTAGCAGTCTCTTAAGGGGATCATAGCAAAATTGCTTGCAATTCGCTTCCTTCACTTACTTATACAGTGGAAAAATAGAAACTGTTTGCTTTTGCCGATTTGTGTGTGTGTGTGTGTGTAGTAGCAAGTATAGTATTATTTATGTATTTATTGTTCATTCTAATATAAAAAATATAAGTAAACTTTTAAAAATATAATAAAACTTTTTTAATAAAACCAACTAATTGCTCCGCACACGCGCACTGTATGGAAAGACTGAAAGAGTACACAAAAACCACACGCACACACAAGTCAGCAAAGACAAACAATTTCTATTTTTCCACTCGATTTTACTCTTAAGAGTAAACTCTCACTCTATTTCGAAGATTTTTACTCCCACTCTTACTTTTTAAAAAGAAGTACTCGCGAGTACTCCCACCTAAAACAAATGAGTGGAGAGTAAACTTTTTGTAACACTCGTAATCTTCGAGTACTCTTCTTCGCGAGTATTTTTCACTCGCGGGTAAAATCGAGTGAATCTGAGCTCTGAGTAGAACACGAGACTATGAAGCGGAGGGTCGTGAGTTCGGGCCCGCGCTGAGTCATGAAATATTGTGTTGAATTGTTCTGATCAGTATTAGTGCATGGTTGTGTTAGTTGTTGCCAGGCTGTTTTCACTGAACAATTATTGGCAGCGACTGACACGATCATGTATTAAAAAGCAGAGTAACAGTAGCATCCTCCTTCGCCGGTCTTGTAGCAAAAAATTTGCCGACGAAGTGAAAAGGTTGAAATAGCTACAAAAATGGTCTGCATCTTCTCTCATCTGTCCCCTCAATGCTATCCCCTCGTTTTCAGTTCCGGCGCAATGCATTGCATATGTAGGGGTCATCCCCTAAGTGCTGATCCAAGATAAAAAAAGAGCAGAAAGGCAGTTTTCGAAAACCGCTACACTTTCAACACCAATACTCATGTATATTTTTGTTTGTCACCATTTATTACATGGCGTAGTTGAATATAATAACAGTTTTTATTTATATATGTAAATTTTGTTAGGAAATAGCATACGAGAAGTATTTCAAACACACTTTTCTGATCAGTTTTAAGCTACAGCAAATTGTTGTGACTTTAAAGAAAATGTTGGGCTGCTAAAAATTGTCCTCTTAGTTCCTTGACACACTTTAAGTTTAAAAAAAAATTTTTTTTTTGCTACAAAAAGCAAAAGCACATATAATATTTCTTTTATGACAATAGAAAATGATTTTGTGCATAATTTATTCGACTGATGATTATGAAAAGAACCTTTTTATAAAATTACCTTCTCACAAACACACACGCACACACTCTTACCTACTTACTTACTCACTCACTCACTCATACACACTTATTCGCCAAATTTATTCTTTTATATGTCACTTATTCATAAACATTCGCAGATATTATTACTTTGCCGTGCCACTTGGCAAATGGCAAGTTAAGGACATTTATACACTCAAAAGGCAAAATGCCACACTTGTGGCATTATTGTAACCTTTTTGTTTTTTTACAAGAATAACTTTTTTGTTTTTAGTTAATGTTCTTGTTGTAACACTGGCGACAATGTCTTTGAGCATTTTTACAATTAAATATTATTCCTGGTATGAATTTAAGTACTTGTCAAATGTCTACACTCCAGCCATGATTTCATGACGACCATAGTTGTGCAGAGCTAAAAAGCTATTAATTCTTGAAAGCGGATGTGAATTGAATCGTTTATTGTAAAAAGGGCGTAACCAACACAGAAACAGAAATTGAGTTTTTTTTTCTATGAATTATTTTATGTGATTATTTTTCTATGAAGGCAAATACATCATTTAGTAAAAAAAAATCAATGAGTGTTCGAACTCACGGGCGATGTGTTATTTATTTTATATTAAACCCACAAAAAACAAAGAGAATGCAAAGCAACAGACAAATGTACATACATACATTGTTATGTTTGTACATAAGCTACATACGTTGCTGTCTTGCTATCTCATTTTTATATATGTACGTGTAACCACGTTACTATTCTCTTTCCTATGCATAAGACAAAACCGAAGATCAACATAAAACACTTTTTTAATATTACTCCAAATTAATACTCCGAATTAAAACACTTAAATCTCCGCTCGCCGATATCGGATCGCCTTAATTTTTGGCCTAAACTCTTCGTCGAAGCCCGCACTAGCGTTTTAATTCAAAAATTAATAAAATCGGCTATGAATTTCCGGAGAAAATTGCGTGGGAAAATTGTATGAAAATCGCCCAATAATCACTTTCAATACCGACTGCCAAGCAACGAACAAACAAAGTCTTACACTTACACTTGCGTATGTATTGAAACTGATAGTTTACTGCCCTAGAGGCGCGCGTATAGATGTTAACACATCAAAAACAATTTTTACTACATGCTGTACATATTTACCTTCATAGAACAATAATCAGCCAAAAACTCAATTTCTGTTTCTGTGTTGGTTAGGCCCTTTTTACAATAAACGATTCAATTGTAAGTGAGACTAAAAGAAAAAAAAATTTTTTCCTATAAATAAAATATTGCGGGAATATCTAATTTTGTGAATAAATCATAGATTGTTGCAGGGAGCATAATATGATTGAATTTTTTAACTCGGAGCAGCATAAAATTTCACTATCTTCTTTCTCTTCATCTGTCTTCTCAATACTATCGCCTGCTTTTTAGTTTCCGGTGCAATGCATTGAATATGTAGGGGTCATTTGCTGGCTGCTGGTCCTACTGAAATAAAAAACATCTGACCACGAAATTAATATTTCCCAAATTCATATACTGCAGCCTTTTCAAAGTCTGTCCTCAGTCTCTGTCAAATATGATGAAAGTGAAATTTTCCAAAAATCTTATTTCGTAAATGTATTTAATTTTTACGACTAGGAAATGAACAGGTTGAAATTGAAATGATTATGTTTATTACCGCTCGCAACAATACAATTTGCATCTGAGACTTCAATAAGTTTTTGCTTCGATGTCTATAAAAGAGGAAAAGTTATACGCGAGAAGCTTTTAACTGATCCCTGCTGTGCTATTCGTTGCCCAAGTTTATGTTCTTATTTCAATTCCCCAGCGGGATTGTATGTCGCTGCTTTTGTCATTTCGTTTGGCGGGAGTGTGAAGCGACCGCACGTGTTTTCTGCTTTTCATTCAGATTGGAAATGTCTTGCAAGACGATGCTTACGACCCATTTTAGTCGTTGGCACAAAAAACATTATATTTGATAATTTATTTTCTTGCAATTGCATATTTAAGTAACTTGAACTTATTTTCGTATTTCCTTCCATTTTGTGGTAATGGAAAATATTTTGCATTTGATTTTATTAATTTTGTCTTTGTAGGTTTAATATATTTAATATATTGATGTTGTGTGGCTACTTAAGTTTTAAAGAATATTCCCCTTTATTCTGTGAGTATTTGCCAAGGCCATATCAAAAATAGGACACTTGCCTATGCCTCGTGGACGACAATTAACTATTTCTGACAGGCTGTAACTGCTCTCTAAGACCTTTAAAATTGTCCATTACCGAAGAAATTATGTATAGAAGTTGGAGATGGAAAATTATCGATAGTGCTACTATCGAAATATTTCAATAGTTTGAACAAATATATCGATTTTAGAGTATAAAAATTTAAAAAAACTATCGTGATGGTATTAAAGTCTTTTGCTACTCATAGACTCCAATAATTTGCTCTTGAATTGCAGAATAAAAGTTTAAATTCCAAAGCATCGAAATACATTGCAGTGATGCCAATTCTTATGTAGTTTCTTTTTTTTTTTTTGTATACAATATAAAATGGCATCACTGCAAAGTATTTTGATGTTTTGGAATTCAGCCAAAAAGAGAACTAAACACAATATTCAATATCAATTGAAATTTGTATATCGATATCGATCGCAGTTTTCAAACTTCCATCGATATCGAATGCTGCAATTATTTCTCCAGGGTGTTTATTATCTAATTCAATTCGAATCGAGAACTGTTCAAATATATATGCCTTTAAAATGGAAATTCGAAAGCTTTTTCTTTCGAATCGAATTACATAATAACCCCCCAACCTTTCGGCATATTTTCAAATAAATTTAATGAGTTTGTAGGACCCTGCCGAAGAAATGTTTTGCATCTCTATTTACCTCTAACCATTAATAGCGATTAAAAAATAGCGATTGTTTTTTTTTTTCAATATCAATGGATTGCAAAATAAAACCATCGATTATTACTAAAAAAATTACTATCGATAGTATCGTGTATAGTGTCATCGACAGTTTTCCACCTCTTATACAAGTGTTCTTTTTCATATAGTGTTGACGTGACGTCCACCAACAGTTATAGAATAAAGGGGATTGTAAAAGAAATTTTGTAACTCATTTAGAAAAGAAAACTCCGAACTTTTTGTTGAACAACAAATGCAAATAATGAAATTGGTTTTATCAAAATAAGTGTTCTATACGAGCTACGAACCGCATCGTAAAATCATGTTCAGCGATGAAGCCCATGTTTAAATTAATTTGTAGCTGAACAAACAAAATTGTCCAACTTGTGCCTATGCCGATCCACATGAGATTCAAAAGCTTCCAATGCATGTCGAAAAAGTCACTTTTTGGTGTGGATTTCCGGCTGGCACCATCATCGGTTCATAATTATTTGAGAACGTCGTTGGCGTTACCAACTTTTTTTTTTTTGCCTGAATTGTATAATCTGGACACCGAAAACATGTGGTTTCAACAGGACGGCGATGCGATCCACACAGTTTAAACCACATTGGAAATTCTGCACTAGCGAGTTGAAGGCATGAAACAAGTAAAAGTTCTTTATTCGGCTGTGCCGAATCTTAAGGGTATCACAGATGTAGGTAATGCTTCTTTCTTTCTTGCTAAAACAGGAAGTAGATTTAATTAAAAGATGTAACATAGTTTTACTTGACAAAAAAATTTAAATATTTAAACCTTATGGTCACTTTCATGTATCATAAAATATTTTATTTGTTCAACCCTGGAGTCGAAATTTTTATTTTTTAAGATTTTAATACCAATTTTGTTCTTCCTGAATTATAAAACAGCTTTAATTAGCAAAACGAAACAACGTCAATTGCCTATTTGGTTACTTTTATATATTTCAATTTCCCAACCCTGGAAACGAAATTTACATTTTTTTTTACCAATGCAACTCTTAACGAGGCATGAAATAGTTTTATTTAAGAAAAACTTAATATATGTAACCATTTTGGTCACTTTCATGTACCACAAAATATTGCAGTTATCCAACTCTGGAATCTAAAATTTGATTTCTTTATTAATTTTTGATACCAATTTTGTTTTTTCTGAATTAAAAAATAGTTTTAATTAGTAAAAAATCGACGTTAGTTTCTTTTTAGTTACTTTTATGTATAAAAAAAATTTCAATTTTCCATCTCTGGAAGCGAAATTAAAATTTTTTTTTACCAATCCTTGTCCTCATTAGGTATAAAGTCGTTTTATTTAAGAAAAACTTAAAATTTGCAACCATTTTGGTCACTTTCATGTACTACAATATATTGCATGTACCAAAAAAATTTTAAACTTGCCAACCCTGGAAGTGAAATTTAAATTTTTTAACTAATGCAACTCTTCATGAGGTATAAAGTAGTATTATTTAAGAAAAATTTACAATTTTCAACCATTTTTGTCACCTTCATGAAGTATAAAATATTGCTCTTGTCCATCCCTGGATTCGATATTTTGATTTTTTTGGACATTTTTGATACCAAAAATATAAAATAGTTTTAGTCGACAAAAAAAAAACAACGTCAATTGCCTCTTTGGTTACTTTTATGTATAAAAAATATTTAAATTTCCCACCCCCAAAATTTGAATTAAAAAAATTTTTTTTTGGTCAATGCAAATCTTCATGACGTAAAAAGAGGTTTTGTAAAAGAAATACTTGAAATTTTTAACAATTGTAGTTACTACATGTGCTACAATATAAGGAATAGGCCGGAAAAAAAAGTTTATTTCCCATCCCTGGAAAAAAAATTATTTTTTTAGTTTTTAACATACCATTGAAGCTTCCCAGAGCACGAAATAGGTTTAATTTACAAACATTAAGAAATATAATTGATTTTTGGTATAAATTTTGCGTCGAGAAATAGGTGTAAGCTTCCCAGCTCTGGAACCATACTTCGGATCTTTCTGAGTTTTAATACCACTCTATTTAAGTTCATTTCCAATCCAACGGTCCAAGAACGAAGTCTCTAGCTCTTCTGGGGGTTGGGAAAACTGATTTCACATACAGACGGACGGACAGACGGATAGCCGGACAGACGGACATCGCTCAATCGTCGTCGCTATTCATAAGGATCCAGAATATATATACTTTATGGGGTCTTATATTGATATCGAAGAAATTACACACGGAATGACAAACCTATATATATCCTTTCACTTATTTGTGAAGGGTATAAAAAAGGATCTCAATTGATCTAAAGCAAATACGATCGATTATTAGCAAATCAGTAATGAGCCTTACATTTCGGCCACAATGTAGTTCTACTGGCACTACACGAAAAAATTGGTTATAGTTAAATTCTTATTATTGTAAGTGAAATACTTTGCAAAGTATCGGTGCACAGATGCCGACCGGTGACTTGTATCATATGCCAGCGATGCTGTTAATTATGATATTTTTATCCGTTATTGCAACTGACTGTACACGATCTATGCCTCCATATTGGAAGTTTCAATGAAATTTTTTTTTATCTCGGACCAGCACTCAGGTGATGACCCCTACATATGCAGAAAGGAGGGGATAGTATTAAAAGGATAGATGAAGAAAGATGAGGAGATAGAGAATTTTTTGTAGATGTTTTTGAATATTTTACATCGCCGACGAAGGAGGGTGCTGTTCCTCCGCACTTTCAACACAATATTCTATGACTCAGCGCGGGGTTGAACTCAGGACCCTCCGCTTTATAGTGTCGTGTTCTACTACTTCAGCCAACAGCACCCTCGAAATCACGAAATAGTTCCTCAAAAGAACCGCAAATCCATACAATTTTGTGAAATATTGAAATTAACTAGTGCTACAGAGTAAATTAACTAGTGCTAGAGAGTAAATGATAGTGAAAGAGAGTAAATGATCAGTGATGTGACTGCACTTAAAAACTTAATGCCAACGAGGCTTGATGTTGACTGACCCAGAGCTGCCTTGTGACTGAGTAAAATTTTATATATGGAAATTCCTATTTAACATTTTTTTTTAATTTTAATCGTGCTGATTCTTTTTTTACAAAATTGTACAAAAAAAATTTAACTTCCAAAAAATATATCTGGAATTAGCAAAGACATGAAAAAAATTTATTACTTAAATTCTTCATTATTCAAAAGCATGTTTCAATTGGCAGTATAAATTGCGGCGTTTAATATTCATAGATCTAAGTCTCAATCAAAAAATAAAAGGGGGATAAACCAACAAACACACACCCGTTCCCTTCTTACAGACAAGTAAATTTTCGATAAAAAATATAAAGAATAGAAAAATGAAATACTAAAAACATACAAAAGGATTTAGCAATTGTTACGTTCACTCGTAAATGCTGTGGTACTGGCTGGCTGTCTGTCTGTCTGTCTGTCTGACTAACTGACTGCATCATTTATGTTAAAGACTTCTTTTTTTTTGTGAGCCACTATTTCTTACTCTTGTATTATTGGCTTTTCTCCGGACATCATTCGATTGATTTTATTCCATTGATGATGATGGTTTTGTTTGTTGCTCATCTTGTGTTATTGATACAAAAGCTTTATCGCTAGAGTCTATTTTCCTTTATGGTTTTATTGTTTCTACACACACACACACACACACACACACATTTTCCCTTCTTGTGGGTGGATTAGCTGGATATTATTTTTTATCTTTGAATACGGGGATATAGAGTTTTTGTTGTTCCATAAAAATTCTTTGTTGTAAATCGTACCGAACATTAAAATATCTTTAATAGGGTGGGGGCGACGGGCGCGAGAGAGGGAGATTGCATTTCATTCTTTCATGGTCTTGGCGAACAGGACAGAATATTATTTTATTGTTTTATTGATATGATACGAGTATTATGACGTATTGGAAACATGGATTATTAAAGAATTTAAGGTATTTAAACGATTTTGTAGTAAAAAGTGGAAGGCCATAAATATTTGCAAAGACTTTTATTAAATTTTCAAAAAAAAAATTATGGCAGGGAAGCTATTTGATGTTCTATTTCTTTCTTTTTTTTTTTGCTTTTTTAATTTTAATCAATTTATTTATTTTTAAGGTATGGAGGTGTTTTGATTGGTAAAAATTTATTAAATTAAAGTACTGAGGGCCTTTTTAAATAGTAAATTATTGTAAGAAGTTACCAAAAGCCCAACAATGAACACAAATTACATGACAAAATTTTCCCATTCCCCTATTCCTTCTATTCTGAATTACAATTTGTCGGTATTAGTGCTTTTCGTTTGATATGTGGTCAAATATGTCTGTATATAAACAAGTAAAAACGTTATATTCGACCGGGTCGAATCTTAAATACCCTTCAAATATTTAGTAAGTAAATTTACAATGTTTAACTTGGTGGGACAGGTTGGTTAGTTGGTTGGTATACGTGGCTGCCTGTAACCCACAAGCATTCAAGTAGGATCTCTGAGATCCCGTTTTGAAAGACCACTCCAGTCGTCAGTGTCAACCTATGTAGAACCGAATCCAGATCCCGGATACGGTGATGGATGCTAGGTCCAATATGTCGCATCGAGGAATCTAATAAGGTCACCTAGACCTATACCTGATAGCTCCGAAAAATGCTGGTGGGACAGAGTTCCTTTATATAATATCGTACGTCAACACCCTTTTAAGGGGGCGGGGTTCAAAAATAGACAATATCATGTTTTCCACAGACGAAGGTATGGGCATTGCTAGACCGTCTTAGACTTCATCACTGATCAAGAATATATACATATACTTTATTAGCTGCAATTCTCTTTTGTGGGTATTAAAACTGTATTTTGGCGGGGTCGCTCCGCCAAGGGTTGTGGGGGAGACATTTCACCTTGGTCATAAAAGTCTAAAAATACATTTTTGGGATAATTATATACAAAATTTAAAAAAAAAAAATTTTTATATGGTCATTTAGGGGACAAAGGGGGAGTACGTGGTAGGGCAGAGTAGTACCAGGTTGCGTCTCAGCTTCGTCATTAAAGCTTAAAAATGTTATCTTTTAAGGAATGTATGCTGGAGTCAAACAATTTGTTAAATTTTTACACTACTTTTGCATATAATAACGCCCACTAAAGGGGGCGGGGTCCACAAATTATTTTTTTGTATTTTATGGCTCCAAGTTTAACGCGTTGGACCTTTTTTATTGCAAAAATATATCATTTGCTGAACAAAATTACAAAAAAACTTTAAAAACTATGTTGATTTTTGGAGGTGGGTTTAGTTCTTCTTACGGGAACTTTTTTCCCTCCTGCCCGATTTAGCCCATTTCCGAACTCAGCATTCGCTATCCTTCAGGATATATTTATATCAAATTTCAAGAGTCTGGCTCTTTTCGTTTGAACTGAATCGTGATTTCCACAGACGGACGGATGGACGGACGGACATGCTCAGATCGTCTTAGATTTCATCACTGATCAAGAATATATATACTTTATAGGGTCTCAGATAGATATTTCGCTGCGTTACAAATGGAATGACACAGTGAATATACTCTCCATATTATTTTTTGGCACTAATTTGATTCAGACAATATCCCTTATTCTGTAACTGTTTGTCGACGTCAACGTCAAGACAATATCAACATAAATAAGACAATTACTTACACTATTTTTTCACCAATTCTTCAATGCTTTTAACAAAATCTTGTTAATCTGAGGTCTTTATCAGAATTCAGTTGTTTACCACAACGATTATCTAAGCATGACATTTTTGATATTGTATTGACATTAACGTCGACAAATAGTTATAGAATAAGGAGGAATATGTCGAATAGAAGATTTAAAAAAAAAATCATTTGTTTTTTTTTCACATGGAAAAACTAAATATTTTACAATATTAGACAGGAAAAACTGTTATTCCAGATTTTTCCTCAGCGAATTCGAAGAGAGATAAAGAAAATTGTAAAAATGAAGTAAATTCATATGAAATTAAATATAAATTTTCCAGCTCTGGAAACGTGTTTTTTACTTCGTTTGATTCTTAAAACTAATTTAATTCCGCCTGAAGCAGAAAATAGGTTTAATTAGGAGAAAATATTAAATTAGTTTTAGTTTGTTATTTGAATGTGCCAAATATAAATTAAAAATTGCCAGCCCTAGAGCCGTATTTTGGATTGTCCTAATTTTCAATCGACATTTAGATATAAAAAGTGCGTTCATACATGAGGCACCCTTTATTCCCAGTACAAATTATTTAAAATTTTTTTTTTTAATTATATAATTTGAATTGTAATATAAATTGTTTTCTTTTCTAAAAAAAAGTGCAATATTTTTTGCACTTTTTAAACAAATATTTACATTTTATGCTCTTTGAAAACACTGAATATATTAGAAATGTATCTGCCATCCCTTAAGAAAATAAATTTTGGATTTAAATGAAAATGTTTAGAAAAAAGGCAGAAATGTGTTGCATGCCGGTAGAAAAGAACACATCTTATTATTTTAATATAACAATATATATTTTAATTGCATAAATTTCTTTAGGTAGTGAAATCTAACAACACTATTAAATCAATTCAAAGTATTAAATCAATTGCAAGAATTTTGTGCTTAACCCTCTCGGCCTACAAATACTTTTTAATCGATAGCAAAAAATATAGTTAACCTGATTTCAAAAAGCATGACTTCTACCCAAAATGTTTATTTATTACTGAGAGTTCAGAGGACATGTTTTTTTCTTTAAATAGAATTATAAAAATGAGAAACACTTCGCAACTTCAAAAGATGTAAATTGAAAATTATAAACGGTTTACAACGATTAAGTGCGTTCAAATGCAGGCAAATGTTAAATGGATTTCTGTATCCTTTTATTCTCCATTTGTGTGCACACAAATAATGCCAATTGTTGTTACTGTCACTTCACAGCAACCAAAATACAAGTAAATTCTAGCACTTTTTTGTTGTAAAACAACGTAAAACAAAAGTTCTTTTGAAAACAAACCAGCTTAAGGATGACAAAATAAAAAGTCACCCCATAAATTACAAAATATTAAAGCAAAAAAAAAAAAAGAGCTAAAACTCTCACCATACGAGTATGTGGCAGCAACATTTATTCATTCAATGCAAACAACACTTAATCACCCACTTGCACAATTCGTCCTTAATTCCCAGAGTGTTAAACTATGGCTTTGCGACAAGTAGCAGCTTACACTCCCCCTAATGGTCCTGTTGGTTTGACTTTTTGTGTTGCAAGGATTTAGATTTTCCGGTTGAAATTTTTTGGTCTTGACTTTTTGCTTGTTTTGATTGTTTTTATTGTCTCACTTCCCCCTCTTTATGGGATATAAAGTTTGTTTTATTTTTATTTTGTTTTTCCTTGTATTTGTTTTTGTTTTTCTTAGCAATTTTCCCATACTATTTTATTCCTTAAAACAGTTGACAATTTTTCTGTTCCGTTTTTTTTCATGCAATTGAAATCCTTTTATTTTTCAATGATTATTATTATTTTTTGTTCTCTTTTATTTGTTTCTTTCAAGTGGTGTGTTATGCAAAGCAACAAGACTTGTTGCTGCAAATAATGCGAGTGTAAAGGGTTTGTGCCAGCTTGTGGCTTCTTTAGCAAATTGCCAACAAATTTAAAATGTCAACTCTGCTACAGAGAGTATGAGCTGCCTGCCTACACTTGTTTGTGTAAGAATTTACATTTGAAATATATTATTTGCGGTTTGAGCTACGAAATACTAGTTCAAGTTGTAGTTCCCGTCATTGCAGTCGGCATAATTGATGAACTATGGAGAACTTTAAAAAAAATTGTTTTACACAACTTAAAAATAATTTTATTTTATTTATTTATTTTTTTATACCCTCCAAAAAAAATTAGGTGGCATATTCACTCCTCTAAGACCCCATAATTCCATGATCTTCCCCGGCCCTGCAGGAGCGTAGGCTTAGATATCTAGGGTCTCGTTTCCTGCGAGATCTGGACTGTCTCAGGGATGCACCGCTGGCTGCCCTGGTGGGTTTTGTGAGAAGTTCTAGGTGGTTCTCAGCACTCTGTTTTTTTTTTTTTTTTGTTATCTTGGACCAGCACTCAGGGGATGACCCCTATATATGCAATGCATTGCGCCGGAACTGAAATCGAGGGGATAGTATTGAGAGGAGAGATTTGGAAAGATGAGAAGATAGACAGTTTTTTTGTAGCTATTTCAACCTTTTACTTCGCCGGCAGGGTGTAGTGCTCTGGGCATCACCACGGGACTTTATGGCCTTAAATCAAATGGCATTTAAATATAAATTTAAATAACAACAAGTAAAAGCGTTATATTCGACCAGGTCGAATCTTAAATACCCTATAAATATTTAGTAAGTAAATTTAAAATGTTTAACTTGGTGGGACAGAGCTACTTTATATAATATCGTACGTCAACGCCCACTAAAGGGGCGGAGTTCAAAAATAGATAATATCATGTTTTCCACAGACGAACGAATAGGCATTGCTAGATCGTCTCAGACTTCATCACTGATCAAGAATAAATGTGGATACTTTAGGGGGTCCAATTCTCTTTGGAGGGTATTAAAACTGCATTTTGGCGGTGTCGCTCTGGCAAGGGCTCTGGGAGAGACATTTCACCTTTGTCATAAAACTCTAAAAATAAATGTTTGGGAGAATTATATACAAAATTTAAAAAAAAAAATTTTATAGGGTCATTTAGGTGGCAAAGGGGGAGGAGGGACTAGGGCTGAGTGGTACCAGGTTACGTCTCAGCTTCGTCATTAAAGCTTAAAAATTTCATTTTTAAGGAATGTAGGCTTAAGTAACACAATTTGTTAATTTTTACACTATTTTTGCATATACTAACGCCCACTAAAGGGCGCAAGGTCCAAAACTTATTTTTTTTATGGCTCCAAGTTTAACGCGTTGGACCTTCTTTATTATAAAAATATATCATTTGCTTAACAAAATTACAAAAAAAAACTTTAAAAATGATGTTGTTATTTAGAGGTTGGTTTAGCTCCTCTTAAGGGAACTTTTTCCCCTCTGGCCCGACTCAGCCCATCTCCGAACTTAAGCTGTGCTATCCTTCAAGATATATTTGTACCAAATTTCACGAGTCTGGCTCTTTTCGACGGACGGACGGAAATGGTCAGATCGTCTTAGATTTCATCACTGATCAAGAATATATATACTTTATGGGGTCTCAGATGGATATTTCGCTGCGTTACAAACGGAATGACAAAGTGAATATACACTCCATATTCTTTTTTGGAGGGTATAGAAATTGTTAATAAGAATAAAAATATAGTTTTTATTTAACAAAATAGAGAGAGTGTTTAAGACTCGACCAGGTCGAATATAACGCTCTCACTTATTTTATTATATGTATATATTTTTTTAATTTTATTTAATAAAAGAATATGTTGCTGCCCGTCAAAATGCCCATATTTCCATTCCTCAAATATCCTACTCTTGTTGTTTAAAAAAAAATAAATGTCCATATTTGCGCAAATAATAATTTTTAATTTAAAATCTCGGTAGCCTTTCTTGTTTATTTAGACGTCGTAAAAAATTAAAAAAAAATGATTCAATTCAATTTACATTTGTTAGCAATTCCTTTGCAACAAAACGAACGAATTATTACGTTTTTCTTTTTTCATAAAAAATAATAATAAAAAAAGCACAACCAATTTATATTTCGCTTATCAGACATAAATGCCAAAAATTTAAATTTAAAAAACTGTTTATGACAGCGAAAATGTAAATTTCTATTTATTTTGTAACAATCATACGTGGGTTGTTTTTGTTTTCCTTACAACTCCTCATCAGCATTGGCATACACACATGCTTGCGCGACCAGAGGTCTGTCTTCATTTTTTTTTTCGCTGCCGTGACCACTTGTTTGTTTAAGTGTATGCGTGCGTATTTTGTTTGTGTATTTAACTAAAGGGTCTGTTTTTATTTTCGCAATCAATAGAAGGGTGTCGAATTCATTTCACGCATCCACGTTATTGCAAAAATAAACGACAACAAAATCCATAGACTGTTTAAAGAAAACACTTGAACACACAACACAAGTGGTATCAGGCTCATGCTCCGGCACTTAAGAACTGTTGAAACTGAAGTGTAATTTTAAAATAAAAATATAAAAACGTTTTCTCTTTTTTTTAGCTTTTTTCTGTAATTTGATAGATGCCTGTATATTTAAGGTTCTGTTCTCGCTTTTGCATGAGTGTTTGTTATTTGCCATAGAAAAACAATATTTTACAGGCAAAAAAAATAGAATTTTATTGGAAGGGAGGGGGCATCCCTAGGTTTCTGTAAAATCTATGGAGAGAAATTACTTATTAAGGAATATAATTCATTGACTAAAAGGAATAAAAAAATGTGTATTTACTATTTTTCAGTTTCTTATGTTGGGTTACACAGTGCTTTTTGCTCATCTTAGGAGTCCAGCGGTAAATTATACTTTTACCAAAGTTCAAATGGCAAGATGGCATATCGTTTCTTTAACTAATCAAAATTGTAGAATTAACATTTTCTTTTAACTTTTGGAAAATGTCTTTACAAGGGATAATAAAAACACGAAGTAAGAAAATTTTGATAAAAGTATCAATTAGTACGCATATGCGTACCAGAGAACTGCAACAAGTATGATCGAACCGACTTATTCACTAAAGTTGAATTTCAAGAACAAATCAAACAAGTGTTATTCAATTTTATACTCGTTCGCTTTTTATGCACAAGCAGAAGGTTCATCAACAAGTATAAATCATTTCCAACATTTGATGCGAACTGAAACAAAAAGTCTTGTTTATACCCTACAAAAAAGAATATGGAGGGTATATTCAGTTTGTCATTCCGTTTGTAACGCAGGGAAATATCCATCTGAGACCCCATAAAGTATATATATTCTTGATCAGTGATGAAATCTAAGACGATCTGAGCATGTCCGTCCGTCCGTCGAAAAGAGTCAGACTCTTGAAATTTGGTACAAATATATCTTGAAGGATAGCACAGGTTGAGTTAGAGGATGGGCTAAATCGGGCAAGAGGGGAAAAAGTTCCGCTAAGAAGAACTAAACCCACCTCTAAAAATCAAGATAGTTTTTAAATTTTTTTTGTAATTTTGTTCAACAAAAGATATATTTTTATGTCAAAGAAGGTCCAACGCGTTACACTTGCAGCCAAAAAATCAAAAATATTAACTTTTGGATCCCGCCCCCTTTAGTGGGCATTATTATAAGCAAAAATTGTGTAAAAATTTAACAAATTTAATTTTGTTCAACAAAAGATATATTTTTATAATAAAGAAGGTCCAACGCGTTAAACTTGGAGCCATAAAATAAAAAATAATAATTTTTGGACCCCGCCCCTCCTTTTAGTGAGCGTTATTATATGCAAAAATTGTGTAAAAATTTAACAAATTGTTTTACTTAAGCCTACATTCCTTAAAAATAACATTTTAATGACGAAGCTGAGACGTAACCTGATACTCCTCTGCCCTACCCCCTCCTCTGCTTTGCCTCCCAAATGACCCTTTCGAAAGAAAATAAATAAATTAAAAGTAAATTTACGTGTGTGAAGATAAATGTGCCGAGTTAAATATGTTTTGACGTAAGCAGTTACGAAATAAAGTTAAATATGCTATGACGTAACGAAATGACAATCAGTGAAATTTTTTTTGTATGAAAATACATATTTATATACAAAATGATTATGGGAGTGTCTTCTATCATCATACATCATTTTTGTATGTACTGGCAATGCATTCCAATTCCTTAGTTGGCCACTGGGGGCAAAATCCCTCCAAGATCACACACACTCTCATGGCCTGTAAATTTACCATTTATGGCCTATAAATATTTTCACAAAATGCTCAAAAAATTTATTAAATATGGATTTTCATAAAAAAACATTCAATGCTTGCCATTCCGTTACGTCATAACATATTTAACTTCACAGCTAAATACGTTGTTTCGTAACTGCATACGTCACAACATGTTTAACTCGGCATTATTATTTTCACTCACATAATAAATTTTACATTTATATTATTTTTAATATTTATTTTTAGAGGCTTATGGCAAAGGTGAAATGTCTACCCCACGGCCCTTGCCAGAGAGACCCCGGCAAAATTGAGTTTTAATGCCCTCCAAAGAGAATTGGACACCATAAAGTATATATATTCTTGATCACTGATGAAGTCTAAGACGGTATAGCAATGCCCATACGTTCGTCTGTGGAGAACATGATGTAATCTATTTTTGGGCGTACGATGTTATATAAAGGAACTCTGTCCCACCAATTCAAAAATTTGAAATTTACTTACTCAATATTTGGAGGGTATTTAAGATTCGACCCGGTCGAATATAACGTTTTTACTTGTTAAATTTTTTTTTTTATGTTAGAAAAATTTAAAACACATACGAAGTTCAGCTCATTCACTGCAACTCAAAATAAAAGTCAGCTTTATTAAAAGTTATGAATGTAATGAAATTGTGCAAGTGACGCACGTGACAACGTATGTTTTCTCATTCACTGCAACTCAAAATAAAAGTCAGCTTTATTAAAAGTTATGAATGTAATGAAATTGTGCATGTGACGCACGTGACAACGTATGTTTTCTCATTCACTGCAACTCAAAATAAAAGTCAGCTTTATTAAAAGTTATGAATGTAATGAAATTGTGCAAGTGACGCACGTGACAACGTATGTTTTCTCATTCACTGCAACTCAAAATAAAAGTCAGCTTTATTAAAAGTTATGAATGTAATGAAATTGTGCATGTGACGCAGGTGACAACGTATGCTTTCTTTTATGGAAAACAAATAAGTTAATATGCAGTGAGCAGCTAATTCGAAAGAAAACCAAAATAAGCAGGCAATAAGTCAAGTAATAACAAATTAAATTTATGCCTTTAACATTTTAAAATTGTAATTGCACTAGAAGCGGCCTTAAATAATACAACCCATTCAAAGTGTTAAAAGTGCTAATACTCACGTTTGTTCCCCCTAAAGAAGTTCTTTGAAGAAATGCCATCCAAATGTTATATTTTTTGTAGAATCTGCAAATAAATAGAAAGAAGATATTTGAATTTACTGACTTCAAGGCAAACAAACAATATAAATTAACTAAAAATAATTACTAAATTCTAATGATTCGAATAACTAAAATTACTTAGAAGACAACATCAGCATGAAAATGAATATTCTGACTGTAAATGAATTTCACAATTAAAACAAATCTGCTCTATTAATAGCTCATATTACACGTATCCTTAGATACAAAGTTGTGCATTAAATACAAAATCTCCAATTACAAAATGATAAATGAAAGTCATTCAATTAAGGATTATGTTGAATAATAAACCCTGTTAAAATTGTTCCAAACACAAATCATATCGTAGTCGTATTAATGAGGGAGGATGATTTAAAACATGGAAATTCTGCACAACAATACGCGCGCAGCGGCGAGGAAACGGAAACAACCCTTTACGGCGAATGAAATCAAAATCTATGACACGTGATAAATGACCGGTGTTAGCCAAATTAATTGATCAAATCCGTATGTCTGTCACATTTCGTAACACCAGCAATAATAAATGGCAACAAAATGTTGGCCAGATTAAATACGGGAAAAAAAAGAAGCAAAAGTGGAAAATTAAAACATTTGATATCCGTACAACGGCTGCCATTACAAAGTCCGCATTGGAAAAGTATAAAATCGAAATTGGACACAACAAGTATTTTAAAATATCAAACAGGAAAAAAAAAAAAATAAAAGCAAAATGAAAAACATTTGGAATATTGTGGCCGTAAGGCAGCAGAGAAGAGAACGATTGAAATTGTGTTGGCTTTGGCAGCAGGAAGTGGCTGGCCATTTGCATATGTCACGGAAGTGTCCATATGGGTGTTTTATTGACTCCAATTTATTTGTTTTTTTTTTCTTTTTTACTTTTTAGGAGTAAAAGGACAAGGACTTGATTTTTTTTCTTGTTTTAATATTTGCACAGCAATTGTATCTGTGTCATCCGTTATGGCTTAAGGATAAATGAAATTGATAGACAAGCAGCATATGGATGAAGGGACGGACAAGGACAGATGCTGGCTGTTTCAGTAACAGTATTTGTATTGATTACTATGTTTTTTTTTTTTTTTTTTTTTTTTTTTTTTTTTTTTTTTTTTTGTATAGAACCGGAGGTGGGAATCTTCAAAAGATACTTATGTTCCCTCATAAGCATGCACGATTCACCATCACTGGTGCCTACGTACTAAACCCACCCCCTGTTTCCTTCGACCACTCTCCCTCCGCGGGACTGCCGTTAGGTATTACTTCGCGGAGGGCTGGTTAGCGATTTCGCTTCATCTTATGTACGCTCGTTCGATCTCTGTCTCTCAAGCCTTCGTAGTTCCTGCATAACTACAGATATATGGTGGTTATATGGTGGTTATTGATTACTATGTATGTGTGTGTGTGTGTGTGTAAATACACATGCGAACTTTTGCAGGTTCAATCACAAACGGAAATAGTAAACTAGAATATATTTGTTTAGCCTTATTTTACAGTGTAGAGCAGAAAGTTGGGATATTTTTGGAACTGACAGGTTATTTCAAGCTTTTAAAAATGCTGCTAAAAATTAAAAGTGTACACAAAAAGCTAAATGCTATGGCTAACAAAAATTTTTTATTCAGACTCAAGTTCAAATCTGCAATCTGTTAATTATACCCTTCACAAAAAAGTGAAAGGGTTTGTCATGCCGTGTGTAATTTCTTTGATATTCACATGGGACCCCATAAAGTATATATATTCTGGATCCTTATGAATAGCGCTAACGATTGAGCGATGTCCGTCTGTCCGTCAGTCTGTACATGAAATTGGTTTTCCCAAGCCCCCAGAAGAGCTAGAGACTTCGTTCTTGGACCGTTGGATTTAAAATTAACTTAAATAGAGTGCTATTGAAAGATCCGAAGTACGGTTCCAGAGCTGGGAAGCTTACACCTATTTCTCGACGCAAAATTTATACCAAAAATCAATTATTTTTTTAATGTTTGTAAATTAAACCTATTTCGTGCTTTGGGAAGCCTCAATGGTCTATTAAAAGCTAAAAAAATAAAAAAAAATTTCCAGGGATGGGAAATAAAAATTTCTTTTTCGGCCTATTCCGTATTTTGTAGTACATGTAGTAACTAAAATTTTTAAAAATTTCAAGTTTTTCTTTAACAAAACCTCTTTATACGGTATGAAGATTTGCATTGACAAAAAAAAAAATTTTTTTTAATTCAAATTTTGCTTCCAGGGATGGGAAATTGCATTTATTTTATACGTGAAAGTAACCAAACAGGCAAGTGATGTTGTTTTTTTCTTGTTTTTGCTAACTAAAACTGTCTTATAATTTAGGAAGAACAAAATTGGTATCAAAAATTCAAAAATAAAATTTCGAATCCAGGGATGGACAAGTGCAATATTTTATGGTACATGAAAGTTACCAAAATGGTAAAAAATTTGCAATTTTTCTTAAATAAAACTACTTTATACCTCATGAAGCGTTGCACTAATGAAAAAAAAACAAAAAATTAAAAATTTCGCTTCCAGGGTTGGAAAATTGAAATTTTTTTATACATAAAATAACCAAAAAGGCAATTGACGTTATATAGCACTTTTACTTGTTTCTTTTTGTTTGTAAATTAAACATATTTAATATTTTTGAAAGACGTTCAGAGGTATTAAAAGTAAGAAGAGCCAGACATTTAGCTCCCTAACCAAAAAATTTAAACGTTGTCTTAAATATAAAAATAACTGATAACGGCAATTTGTTCTTTTTTAATTATTTTTTAATTAAAGGTACTTTCTATTTTAGTAAGAAAGAAAGAAAGAAGAATTACATCTGTGATGGGTATTTAAGATTCGACACAGCCAAAGTTATTTTATTAAGAGTAGAATATTCATAATATTTTTATAATTAGCAAACGAGCAGATAGGAATGGTACTGATTATTTATATTATTTACACTTTTTTTTCATCAATTGTGCATTCTGTGTTCAATTGATCCTTCACATCGAATATTTGAGTATCCTATTTTTTATATCGTCTTGACGTTGATGTCGGCAAATAGTTACAGAATAAGGGGTATAGAGTGACGTCGTATGACAGGCAGTTATACTTCATTTTGTTTTAATATTAAAAATAATAATGAAGTTTTTCCATAAAAAAAACTCTCTTCTGTTTTAATATACAGCCATGCCAGAGAGTCCATAGAGGAAAAAATTTTTCTGAATGAAATAATTTTTAATACCATGAACGGAATCGACTGGTGAAACTTGAAAAAATTTTCATTTCCTAAAATTGCTTCCTTCTTTGTTTTCTGACGAATCAAAATACAGAATCAGTTCAGTTTCCGAACCTGATCGGAATCTGTGACTTGGACTATTATTTCTTCTTGATTTAAATTTTATTTTAGTTTATTTATATTTCGTTTTTTTTTGTAGTACTGATCATGAAAGAGTAGCGACTTTCGAAAGCATCTCTGCCTTGTAATTTTGAAATTTCAAGTTTCTAGAAAATTTAAAACATAAATAAAAAATATAAGATATTATCTTTTTTGCCCTCTACTGTATGTACATATATGTATGTGTGGATGTGTAGAAGTAAGTGTGGGTGTTGAGATTTCAGGAGGTGATTGTCAATATTAAGACGATAATTGAGTTGAGGGGGGCAATGCTTGAAACCAGCAGGATGTGATTGCGGTTTTTACAGGATTTCTGGTATTTTCTAGATAGAGGAAATGCCAGAAATTATAAAATTGAAATCGGAATTGCAAATTAACAGGAATCGTCAGTACCTTGGCGCACACACACACAGAGACAAAACACATATGAGTTTTCGGAAAGTTATTGCTGTTTGAACACATTGAACACACAATTCGAATATTTTGCAAATTAAAATGAATTGCTTAGGAAAATATATCCCTTGCAATTGCTTAACATTACGATTACTGCACACTAGTACTCGCCCTAGCAGCTGAACTACCAAAAAAATCTATTATTTGTAAAAGAAAAAAAACTGTAATTGCCTGTAAAAGAAGCTGCTGAGTGGTTGTGTGTGTGTGTGTGTGTGTGTTTGAAAGTTTACTGTTTTTAGCACAAATTCATCTATTGCTGCTAAACGTACTCGTACAATGAATTTTTGCTCTGACAGCCACTTGAGTTGGATTAATTGCATACGCAACAAATGATTAATTTTCGAACATTTTCAATTTGAGGATTAAAATTTTTGTTTGATGAGATGCAGATACAACTGCAAAAACAAACGTGCACAACACACAGCATGCCGATAGAGAAGTGTTTAATAATGGTTTCTCAATTACTTGAATGTGTGAGTATGTGTGTGTGTGTGAGTGCATGCGAATAAATGTAGTTGTGTTAAGAGATATTTAGATTCATATGAAAACATTTCAATTTTACTTGTGTGTTTTCATAAGCCTTTACAATATCCATCGATTGTTATTGAGCTGATAATATGATTTCCACTTTTTTTTCTTCTCAGCTGGATTTCTTGTGGTTAGATATTGAAGTTGATTTGATATGCAAAATAAATTGAAAATCAATTAAAAGGGGATCTAATTGCATTAAATATAATTCCCTAAATTATTGGGAAAAAAAAATGTCTGTAAAAAGAAATTTAATTTTCTATTGAGGAAAGCAGTTGCCAAATGAAAATTGTTTTTATATATTTCAGTGTAGTTGAAAAAAATTATTGGCAGACATATTTGCCATTCATATGTGTATGTTTTGCTTCGTATGTAACACGACATTGATTGTGCATTGATTGAAGTGACTGTTTGCCATCATCAGTTATAGTTTAATAATCTTACACGAAAGCGTCCTGCAACTTTCATACACAATTGTAATTTTTAGAAGAAAAAAATATTTATAGAAGTCTTTCTTCAAGTTTTCTAGAATTTTTAATGTTTCTTAGCACAAATCCAGTTTGGTGTTAAGCCTCTTACTGCCTGTCGTATTCATAAAAATATGACACGCACTTTAAAATATATTATTTAAAATTAGTAGCATATCCTCAGGAGTAAGCTAATTAAATTCATACCAAATAAAAGTTGTTTGTTGTAGCGTTAGAGACATTTTTTTTGTGTAATGTTCTATGGTCACGTATTTTATACTTCTCATATATTGTGTGATAATTTTTTATATAAACAAACGAAATTGAAATATTTTCAACAATTTTTTTTTTTTTAATAATTATTAATGCCTTAACGCTGAATTGTAATTACTATCGAAAAATTTATGCATATAGATTACACTGCTCTGCAAGAAATAATTCTTTGTCTCTCCTTTAAATAAAATTATGTGGACTATATGGATTTTTATGCGCTGAGTTTAAAGCCGTTTGCGGTTTTTTTCCATCAGATCGGGAGTTCTTTTTATAGGCGTGGCAAATTTTCCCCCCTAAATTAGTCAGGTACGGAGACATATTTCACCCTAACTCAAAAACGAGTCATCCGAATAAACACCAAAAGATGCGTAACAAAATTGCACTCATTTTAGTCGAATATAATTTTTCTCTATCTCTTATCGTTTTGGAATTATTCAGAAATTAATGGAGAAAAAAATTGGATACCTGCGGTAAATTGACAATAAAATCCACATATGTTAACCGATTTTTATGGTTTATAGCTTATTTTATTTCTAAGATATGTAGCTCTCAGAAAAATGTGCAAAATGTTGAATATTTGCTTTATCTTTTTTTTTAATTAAATTTTTAAACTGAAAAAAATTACCAACTTTTCACAAAAAAACAATTGTTTCTCCATTAATTTCTGAATAATTCCACAACGATGAGAGAAAAATTATATTCGACTAAAATAAACACAATTTGGTTACACATCTTCAGGTGTTTAACTTTTAAAAAGCGGATGACTCGTTCTCGAGTTAGAGTGAAATATGCCTCTGTACCTGACTAATTTAGGGGGAGAAATTTGCCACGCCTATAAAAAAATTCCGACCTGATGGAAAAAAACAGAAAACGGATTTGAGTTCATCGCATCAAAATCCATATGGTCCACATAGTTTTATTTAAAGGAGGATTTTGCTGCTGGGCAGTGTTATCTAAAGCCATAAGAAAACATATAGCTTTGAGAAGTGAATTCCTGAGATAATCTTTAATGAATTCTTAATAATTAAAATATCTGCACATGCAGAAAACAATACTAACCTAAAATTATGCTACACTTTTGTAAAGACTTTTTGTAATTGCAAATGCTAAGCGAATTGAAATGTTACAGATCAGCAGGGAACCTTTACCCAACATTTCTTAGAATAACGAAAGATATTATTTCAAACTTTTATAATTTTTCATGTATTCACTTATTCACGTTCAAAGCAGAGTTTTCATAATGAAAGTCATCGTTGGGGTAGGCGCATTATAATAACATGATAAATTCTATAACGTCATCAGCTGGAATTTTTTTCCCAGTTTTAGGGATTCAGTGAAATCAGGACATTTTCATTCGGATTCATCACTTAAGAGCTACAAACGCATTTTAGCAGAATTGAATTATTAAAGAGCTGATCACTTTAGCAAAAACCAATATTTCTAAAACTTAGTTGAGGCCAAATTATCGCATTCGATATCCATCGCCATTTCAATACAATTTAGAAGGAAATTTTTATCGATATCCAATTTGCCCCCTAGATTCGTAGAAAAAGGGTGTTTTTTATAGAGTGACACAAGTTTAAATCATAATAAAACAAAGAAATATATTTTTAATATCAATGAAATGGATTCTATTGGAAAGAAAATTATATGAAATTAATGCTTAAATATTATTTCTTTTATGTGGCTCTATCTGGAACACCAATTTTCAACAACTAAAAAAAATCGTCCATAAAGTAGAAGGACACAACCCCAGTTGCTGAGAACGTGGACGAATTGATTGATTAGGATCATCTTCAATGCCTCCTGTGCAGCTGCTACAGCTTCTTCAGTGCCCATCGTTCGGCGTGTCACGGGAGGCGCATTATCAGCAACAGTAAATGTGCTGCGCAAACAATCTATTTTTCTTCGAATTAGCCACTCTGAAGGACGATACGCCATAACTTGGAAGAAGTGCACGATGAATTCGACGAATAGAACAATTATTTTGATTAAAGATTTCAACAATTTGCACACGTTGCTCTGGTGTTGTGACACTCTAAAAAAACACGCTTTACGAATTCGGCAGAAATATATAGTATATCTTTAGGAGTATCGGTTAGTTCAATATATGCATATACGTTAAACTTTGTTCGATTTTACTCCCTTTAAAATTCAAAAAAAAATTATTTTTTCCTAAATTTTAATTTAGTTGTGCTGTTTACTCCCAAGTTAAATGTTAAAAAAAAATCACAAAATAAATAAATTTTTTATTTCAATTAATATTATTTTAGGGTTTTTTTGTTGAATTCTCCTCTCACATTTTCTAAAATAACAATAACTCCCAAACAACTGACTAAACATCATAAACAACAACGGGGAAATCATAGCACAAGAGTACAACTCCACTCCTTAATGAAATGTAATCAAATAATTTCAATAAAAACAATTTGCTATTTAACAGCAATTGCTTTTATGTGTCTATTTCATAAAATACATTTAATGACTGCAATTGCAATAATGGCAGAGTAGGATTTACGGAAAACGAACTGCAACTGCAATTTAATTGAGTGCAAGCCTAAGCGTAGACTATAAAATATGTTATTATAACTGAATGCTAACATATGCAATGACTTTTGTCCAACGAATGCAACGCACAATAGCACACACAGCCACACACACATATTGTGTCAGTCGGAGACACAACAAAAATACACGTTCAAGTGCATGCAAATAGAGTTTTATGTTTTTAGAATTTCTTTTTTTTCCATTTTGTGGTACTTTAATTTAAAGAGAAATTGGAAATTCATGAATATTTCAACAATTCGTTAAATGTTGTTGCAGTTGAAAATGAAACAAATAATAGAATGCGAGTACATTTACACTGGAAGAAATTAAGTACTTCTTTATAGTCGGGTATGTGCTGGAATTTTAACGATTTTAAATCGCGCGAATTACAACTATTGATATATGATTTTTTTTATGATTTCTTTATATTTTCTTGAAACAGGCACTCTTTGCCGAAAACTAATTCGACTATTATAGGTTTTGTGAACTTGTGTGATTTCAGATCTATCGATTTCCGTGACACACCACACAATGCGTTTGTTTTTATTTCATTCTCTTTAAAGCAGTTTTATTGTAGTCCCCAATGTCGTCCGTATTATAAGACTTATGTAATGTCTTTTAACGAAAACACACTGCATTTGCTTCGAATATTTGCAGAAATAAATTTGTTTTATTATTATAAAGGGTTTTTCATTAAGAGCTTCGTATCTTCGAAATAACATAAAACAAAGTGTATGAGATATCATCGGAGTATTTTATTCTTTTTATAAGTCCTATTGATGTCATTTAGTGCGAAACATAACATCGTTCAAATCAACGTCACGGCTTCACTGAATAGATCACATCCGAACTCTCCAACCTTCTGTGACTCTGGCTGAATCAGGCTGATAGCACGGGTTGTGATGGCTTTGAGAATCGTTGTGGTTGTTGCTTATCTGCATACGCCAGCGACACGAAAATCACTTAAGAAAAAGTCTAACGAGGTCAAATCGCATGGTTTTTGTCGTCAGTTCCCGTGAGATGAGAATCCAATGTGTCATAAACTATATGGCACGCAGTGCAGTTTTTTCTTTTTATACCCTTCACAAAAAAGTGATAGGATATATATATATATAGGTTTGTAATTCCGCGTGTAATTTCTTCGATATGCACATGGGACCCCATAAAGTATATATATTCTGGATCCTTATGAATAGCAATGACGATTGAGCGATGTCCGTCTGTCCGCCCGTCTGTACGTGAAATTAGTTTTCCCAACACCCAGAAGAGCTAGAGACTACGTTCTTGGACCGTTGAATTGGAAATGAACTTAAATAGAGCGCTATTGAAATTCAGATAGATCCGAAGTATGGTTCCAGAGTTGGGAAGCTTACACCTATTTCTCGACGCAAAATTCATACCAAAAATCAATTATTTTTTTTAATGTTTGTAAATTAAATCTATTTCGTGCTTTGGGGAGCCTCAATGGTCTATTAAAAACTGAAAAAATAAAAACAAATTTCCAGGGATGGAAAATTAAAAATTTTTTTTCGGCCCTTCCGTATTTTGTAGTACATGTAGTAACTAAAATTGTTAAAAATTTTAAGTTTTTCTTTTACAAAACCTCTTTATACGTCATGAAGATTTGCATTGATAAAAAAAATTAAAAAATTAAAATTTCACTTCCAGGGTTGGGAAATTGAAATTTTTTTATACATAAAAGTAACCAAAAAGGCAATTGACGTTGTTTTTTTTTTTTTTGCTATCTAAAACTATTTTATATTTTAGGAGGAACAAAATTGGTATAAAAAATTTCCAATATAAATCAAAATTTCGAATCCAGGGTTGGACAAGTGCAATATTTTATGGCTCATGAAGGTGACCAAAATAGTTGAAAATTGTAAATTTTTCTTAAATAATACTACTTTATACCTCATGAAGAGTTGCATTGGTTAAAAATAAAACAAAACAAAATTAAAATTTCACTTCCAGGTTTGGGAAGTTTAAATTTTTTTTGGTACATGCAATATATTGTAGTGCATAAAAGTGACCAAAATGGCTGCAAATTTTAAGTTTTTCTTAAATAAAACGACTTTATACCTAATGAAGACTAGGATTGGTAAAAACAAATAAAATTTCGCTTCCAGGGCTGGGAAATTTAAATATTTTTTTATACATAAATGTAACCAAAAAGGCAACTATCGTGGGTTTTTACTAATTAAAACTATTTTTTAGTTCAGTAAAAACAAAATTGGCATCGAAAATTAAAAACAAAAATAAAAATTTAAATTCCAGAGTTGGATAACTGCAATATTTTGTAGTACATGGAAGTGACTACACCGGCTAATATTTTGCTACAGGACCGACGAAGGAGTATGCTGCTGTTGATCTGCTTTTAGTACATGAAAGTGTCAGTCGCTGCCAATAATTGTTCAGTGACCAGTGCTATGCCTTCATCATTGAAAACAGGCTGGAAACAACTAACACAACCACGCACTGATGCTGATAAGAAGAATTAAACACACTATTCATGACTCAGCGCGGGGTTGAACTCAAGACTCGTGTTCTACTACTTGAGTCAACAGCATTCACACATCGTTAATGATCAGATAATTTAATTCAGCCCAAAAGAAGTTGGTAATCATTGAGCCATAGCACTCGCCTTTAACAGTGATGGCCGGGCAACATCGTTCTCAAAGAAATATGGCTTAATGATGCCGCCACTAAAAATGCGCTCTAAACAGGAACTGATCTCATGTGGATTGGTATCGTCTCAAGTTTGGCAATTTTGGTTGCTCACGTTCCCATTCAGGCAAAAGTTTACCTCATCGCTGAAGACAATTTCGCGAAAAAAAAACACCAATTTCAATCAAACAGCTTTATAATTGGCGCCGGATATTAAATGCTGTATCCGTTCATGCTAATTTGGTAAAACAGACCGTTTATTTAATACGAAAGAAGTAGCATCAACGTAAAAAAGGCGCCGCTATTGAAATGTCCTATTTTTAATAAATATAAAATTTTAAAAAATTTGTTATATCATTAGCCGTTCTGTACGGTTGCGAAACTTGGAACCCACCAAAAAGAGAATTAGAAGCTCTACAGGCTTTTGTCAAAAATTATACGGGTGAAAAATTATACGGGTGTATTAGCCAGAGAGGATCTCCAACGGCACACTCTGGAGTTTCACAAATCAAATACCCATACATGGGGAAATCCGGCGCCGCAAGTGGATGTGGATTGGCCACACTTTAAGCAAGCCTCAAGACGATATTACCCGAAACTCTCTTGACTGGAAGCCACAGGGATGCCGTAGAAGAGGTAGTCCGTCAAACACCTGGAGACGACTAGTGGACGGAGAAGCCACAGAAGCGGGTTACACATGGCAAGAAATAAAATCCTTGGCCAGAGATAAACAGAAGCGGAACAAATTTGTCACGGCCCTAAGCTCCTCCTAGGAATAACGGGAAAATATTTATATATATATATATATATATATATATATATATATATATATATATGTGTGTATATTAGCCGTTCGATTTTTTTCCTAGTGTGTAAAACAGCCGTTTCCACTTTAAAAATTCTTCTGTTATTTAAATTTTGTTTTTGGTACATGAATAAAAGTCTAATTATCATTGTCGTCAACATCATGAGGACGCATCAGTATCGTTAGCATGACCACAGGCTTCTACTTCGATAGGCAAAATATTGTGGCACCTTCAACGACGAGGAATGCAAACAACAATGGTTATTGAATGCTGCAGCAAGTGCATAATGGCTTATTGCATGTGCCACTTGCTTCTGCAGTTAAATGCCTCGCATACACTCGTACACATTCTCTGTGGCATTTAATTAATTGTTCAATAAAATTAATAAACATTTAACCAGAGTGCAATGAAAAAGACAAGCTGTAAGTAAAACTAACATGAAATTTTCAAGAGAAAAGCTCTCAATGAAAAAACGAAAAATGAACGAAATAAAGCATTAAACAAAAGATGACGCTGGTGATGAGGATGCCAACCGTAACCGAAAAAGAGCCATAAATGCAAAAACGTTTTTCAAAAAAAAAGTATATAGATATTAAAATGAGAAGTACAACATGCACTTGATGCGATGCATACAACCCGGGCCACACATTTGGGCGATGAAATGCAATTGTGCAGCGTTTATGGGTTGTAAAATGTAACGACATTCTCATTTTTTTTGCTCCTCGCTTGTTTTTTTCTTTTTTGTCCAAAGTGAGTTATCCTATTTTCTGCTGGCCATGGTTTTTGCATCCATAGACCCCATAACATAAAATTCAAATTATACTTTTCATTAACTGCCAACCATCTCATATAAATGCTTAACAAACTGCACCAACAGCACAATCATCGTACGGCTTGGAAGGCCTCTGTCATCTCTAGGCACAGTACACCTTCTTCTCTGTTTTATGTTTTTTGTAGTTGTTGCACATTTTAATGGGATGCCTCGTTTGCATTACAAACAAAAAAAAACAACAAAAAAGAAACAACAAGCCGTTGCACTCCCCACATTATTATATGCAATTTGCAATTGCACTTTTTACCCCAAACCGCCGATCTCACTCACTCTCTCTTTCTCTCTGTCTTCCAGCGTAGCAAAGTGTGCAAACAAAAGCGAGAAAAAAACTTTTTAAATAACAAAGAGAAACGAAAAAGTGGACAAAAACAAATTGTTTGTATTGCCACAAATTGTGTACATGAATGTTGTTGGGTAGAAAAACATTTCATAAATGACTTCATAAATATCAATTTGAAAATAATAATTGTTGTAAACAGATTTTGCATATTTTTAGGCATATCGTGGTGCATACTTTTGTGCTGGCAATAGAGTATCTGTGAGTGGGTAAATTTCAACTGCCTTTTGCACTTAAATATTTGGAAAATAGAAAGAAGAACATTGTTATAATGGCCTCGTTAAAATTTAAATGTTAATAAAAAATGTCAATATGAAATAATAATAATAATAATTTGTTTGTTGTCGAGAAGGCAATTTTAGGGTCAATATAGAAATTGTAATTCTGCACATATTGCCTGAAAATATGCTTTACTTTGCTGTTTGCCGAATATCCTAAAAGGCTGCTACAAAATTAATTGGAAAACTATTAAAAAAATGTTTGGAATATGTGGTATAACTGAAAGAAGACAAACTTTCAGTTGTAACACGGTACAACATTTCGATTCAAAGTGCGAATAATTTCAATTACCTGCGAAACAGTTTGAAAGAGGGCGTTTGTGGTAAAATCTGAGCACATATGTATACATATATAATTTTTTTCAGCCATGGATTTTACCAGAAAAAGAGGTCATTTAGTTCTTAGAATTTATATAAATTCAACAGGACCAGATTAGTGTTTACACAGTGCAACAAAAAAAATTTTTTTTAATTATAAGTTTCTGTCTGCGGCTTTTGGAGTATATTCGAGGTCAGTTCAAAAAAGCTTGAATTTTTTCAAGATAATATATTCAACAATTTCTGTACTGCCACCTTCAAATAAAATTTAGCGAAATCCAAAATACGGTTCCAGAGAGGGAAACTTAATTGGACTTTAATTATATAAAGGTAACAGTATCTAAAATGATTTTTTTATTAAACCTTTGTGCCTTGGAATATATATCATGTCTTTCTGAGATTTAAAAAAAAATAAAAAAAAACAAATTTTCGAACAATTAGCCTATGAATCTTAATTCAATTTAATATAGCAATATAAATGTTCGTTTAAATTCTTACTACATTTAAAGGGTGTTTTTTTATAGACTGGCAAAAGTTTAAAATAATGAAATATATTTTTAATATCGATGAAACGGGCTGTATTGGAAAGACAATTTTATGAAATTAATGTTTACATATGATTTTTGCCATGTGGCCGCCACGGCTAGTGCGTAGAAGGCGCAATCTGGAACACCAATTTTCAACAACTAAAAAAATCGTCCATAAAGTGAAAGGACACAAGCCCAGTTGCTGAGAACGGCGACGAATTGATTGATTAGGATCATCTTCAATGCTTTCCTGTACAGCGGCTAAAGTTTCTTCAGTGCGTACTGTTCGGCGTCTCACGGGATGCTCATTATCAGATGTATGTGAAGATAAATGTAAATTTATATTAGCGAAGACGCAAACCGAAAGTTGCACCAAACCCATTTTTTATGTTGCCACCATTTGTGTATAGTGGCATATGTGTACCCATCCCCATTTTTTTTCATAATAGTCCTGTCAAACCAATTTTTTAAAAAAATTTTTTTAAGTTGATATTATTCGAATTCAAGAATTATTACAGATATAAAAAGCCCCCAGATTTTACACAGTCGAAAATATCACTACTACAAGGTGGGCCAAAAGAAGTCATCCGATGTTGTTTGACTCTCATTTTTTCCCCTTGTGGCTCGCGCAGTTTGTGCCGTTGCTCCGTCCTGTTCGAACCACATGCACTAAAGCCCTAATTCGTTCAATTGCGGCAGAAAAACACTCAGTTAACATGGCCTCAAAAAAAAAATGGCCCGACGACTCCTCCAGTGTGAAAAGCGCACTATACAGTCACTTTGAGCGGGTGTAATGGCTCCTAGTGCATCACTCGTGGATTCTTGGTATCCCGGAGGCGATAGTTTTGCTTGTTCACGTACCCGCTGAGGTGGAAATGAACCTCATCGTTCATTATAATTTTGGTCGAAAAATCGTCCACTTCGTTCTAGACACGATTATTTCACATTCTTGGGGAGTCCATGGCCTGTTCACTTGTATTCTACATCTGTCTAGTTCACATATGTCAACACAGATTTGACATTGTCCGCCATTTGCAAAAATAAGAGCATCTTCCAACAGAGTGATTTCCTTTGGCCGTATCACTCTCGAACTCGTTAATTTTATTATTAAGGTAAGAATTTATTTTTTTTTTTGCTCGGGCTCAAGTTCAAATCTGCAAACTATTAATTTTTTTTTATATTATTAAATTACATTGATGATTATAAAAATATTCTAAATATTCCCCTCTTAATAAAATAATTTGAATTTCTAAATTCTTCTGGTTTCTTGGCCTCTTTATTTTAATTTAATTCTCAATTATTTATTTTATTTATTATTATTTTATTTAAAATAATTAATTTCCTGAAGAAGTCACACAAAGGAGTGACGAAATATTGAAATTAAGAATTAAATTAAATTAGAGAGACCTTAAGCTTAAAAATAACAGAATATAATAATAATTTGAATTTCATAAAATTTTTACAAAATAATTTGCAAATTGCAGATTTGAACTCGAGTCTGTATAAAAACAAATTTTATGTTAATATGTAGTATAAGATTCGGCAATAGTTTGTTTTAGATTCCTGACCAAAACGTCCCAGTGTGCATTCTTGTGGCCTTAATAATAAACAAAAACATAGATTTAGTTAAATTTATGATTAACAAGCATTTAAAATTTCCGAAACTCTTTAAGTGTTATATTCTAGCAAAAAATAAAAAGAAAATCCTTTAATCCTGCAATGCTGTTGTTGAAATACTTAATCCTTAAAATGTCTTTTAACTTGTAATAACAAACTTCCCACTCTCTATCACGTTACAGCTTTAAGATTTAATAATGTTTGCCAAAATTACAGCCCAACAACAAAGAAAACGTTTAAATTTGTTTATTAATGAAAGTTTAATATGTAGATTTCTTTTTTTCCAGTTTGATGCATTCAAGTGTTTAAATATTAAAATTGAAAATTATAATTGTTTTCATTTATGGCTGACAAGATTGTCAAATCTTGCAACATTTTTCCCTTTATCCCTGTGCGTGAGTTTAACAGTGTGTGTATGTGTGTGTGTGTGTGTGTGTGTAGTCGTATATGAAATTATCAAAAATGCCTTGTAGGCTAATTTTAATCTAATACTCTAATGCGAGCACTGACAAGGCAGCCAGTCTGAAAGGACACAAATTTGTTGTTTCTTTCTTCTTTTCTTTTTGTTGTTTCTTGTTTTGTTTTATTATTTAAATTATCATATACAAAATATTTTCATCTTTCATCTTTGAACGGGCCGAAAATCCAACGCAAATCCGAAATGAAATGAAAAGAAACAACAAAATAAATACATTTTCGAAAAGTTCTTTTACGAATGCAAATAAAGTGCGAGTGAGTTGCTGAGACAAACATTCAAGCCGGTTTGCTGTCAGAGCGTTCGTTCACGTTTGTATTTTTAGTTGTTATGACTTGTGTAGAAGTTTTGTTTTTTTATCAGAGAGGGTGTTGCAAATGACACTTGACACAAACGTTTTGAAAGTAAATATAATTCGTCATCAAGGCGTCATATTATGCCAGCGGCAATAAACGACAAAAGGATAATAATATTTCATAACAAAATGTGGGGTTGTTGCCATTTAGTTGTATCGACTTTATCATACACCCTTTTCATATGCCAGAGATATTGTTGATAAGTGTGTAATGGGCTTAATGCTAAGCACTTCTGATCGTATTGAGTACTTTTACGAGACAGACATTTAAGGACCGTTCCAGATTTTTTTCAAATTCTGTATGTCACCTCCAAATTCTTATTTGCAGATCAATTATATTCGTTGTGGCATTATCATCCAAAATGGTTTCAAAATGTTGCATTATACGAGGTCTGTTCAAGAAATAGTGAAAACTTTTCAAACAAATATTTATTTATTCATTAATTTTATTTTGTGTCAAATATAATACAGTTTTTCCAATCCCTGAAACAGTTCGTCGGCTTAGAGTTCAATCCTGCTAACCCAGTTGATGGAAATTTTACATTAGATACAAAAAACGTATAACATTTCCACCCATAAGAAATTTACCCAAAAAATTTCTGTTTTTTTTCAATTTTTCAAGTACAAATTAAAGTAAATATTTGAGACAGTCTATGCGGTATCATTTTCTCTTTCATGCGGCGTTTAAATATTATATATTGTAAAAATAGGATTTATCAGGTTTGCACTCTCACCCCGGTATTCATAAAATTTAAAATGAGTTTGAAATGTATTTTAATCAAATTTTTCCATACAAAATTTTCTTAAAACAGATTTCAAATACGTTTTAATTTTTTATGAATACCGGGGTCAGTCTACGAGTTCTGTTATGCATTTCTTTGTATGTCCTTGATTTCTGCTAGCGATTTGGGCATCATTTCATTGGAAACGCTATTCTATCATGAATCTTGGGCACTTGCAAAAGTCGCGTGGGAGCAAATCTAGCGATTACAGAGACTGAGGCAAGATTGCGGTGTTGTTTTCGGCCCAAAATAAAAAACGACGAACATGTAATTGGGCCCATGCTCAAAATTTCCAAAAAAAATCGCATCGCATGATCCAATCGATATGTTGACATCCTCAGGAACTTCTCTAAAAAAGTTTCGACGATACTCCAGAAAAATTTCCTTCACTTTCTCAACATTCTCCTTGATATTCGAAGAATTTACCATAATTTTTGAACAGACCTCGCATATTATATTTTTATAATATCGTACCGCTGGTGGTTAAAATTGTTCTAATAAAAGTCCATCTAATCTTTAATATTCTAATAGCTACCCATAATATTTGAACACACCTCGTATACTAGATATTAATAATGTCATACTGCTGATGTTTAAAATTGTTCTAACAAAAGTCTGTATTTTCTTTGATATTCGAATAATTAACCATAATAATTGAACACACCTCGTATACTAATCTTAATAGTATCGTATTGCTAATGGTTAAAATTAAGCACACCTCGGATACTAGAATTAAATTCCGTGTTTTCGTTGATATCCGAATAATTAACCATAATTTTTGAACAGACCTCGTATACTAAATTTTTATATATATATATATATATATATATATATATATATATATAGATATATATATATATATATATATATATATATATTTAAAATTATTCAAATAAAAGTGCATGATCTCTTTGATATTCGAATAAGTAAACATAATATTTGAACACACCTCGTATCCTAGATCTTAATAATGTCGTACTACTGGTGTCTAAAATTGTTCTAACAAAAGTCTGTCTTTTCTTTGATATTCGAATAATTATCCATAATAATTCAACACACCTGGTATGCTAGATCTTAATAATATCGTATTGCCCCTCGTATATTATATCTTAATGATTATCGTACTGGTTAATATTGTTCAAATTAATTTCCGTATTTTCGTTGATATTCAAATAATTAAGCATAATTTTTGAACAGACCTCGTATTCTGATAATGCCGTGCCGCTGGTTGTGAAAATTATTTAAATAAAACTCTGTGTTTTCTTTGATATTCGAATAATTAACCATAATTTTTTGAACAGACCTCGTATAATAGATCCTGGTGATGCCATCGCGCTGTCTGTTAAAATTTGTTAAATAAGACTCCGTGTTTTCTTTGATATTGGGATAATCGGATATATTTTAATCAATCGTTTATTTTACGGCTTTATCCGCGACACTCAGGGAATGAACCCGCGCAATGCACTATGCCGGAACTATAAAAAGACAAATTTATTGTTGTGAGAACTTCTCCTACTACTTTTTTTATCCTACAGTACGGATGTAAGAGAGTGCTGTAATGCGCTCTTTAGTACATGATGGTATCTGCAAATGGCTGTTGGTCATGTTCGGCGACGTCACGCTCAATATTATTACTTAAATTAAAAAATTAAAGGCCAAAGAAATTAGAACAATATAGAAATTATTTGTGATATTTTCAGTGCTTCTAAATATTTTACACAAACACAAAGCAGCAGCATCTGCAATGACAAACTGAACACAATTCTCTGCACTTGATAGCTTCCGTAGGCAGACAGCGATGTAAACATATAAAATTTCCATTTAGTTTTATGTAATTTAAAAAATAATAAATTGTTTAAAAGTGCATAAAATCGTTCTGTTAACAGAAAATAATATTTTTTTATTTACAACAAATTTTTTTAACTTAATTTAATATTTTCCTTTTTTTACATTTCACCAACTTTTTCCTTTTATTGTACTACTTATGTGCCACATAGAGTTGCTGTTATTGTTGTTGTTGTTGTTGTTGCTTTCAGAGCTGAACAAAAATAAAAAAACACATGACTAAATTGAAAAGTTCAAATTGAATTTGAATTCAATTTACATGAATACTTTTGCTATACGAGTGAGTGAGTCGTCCTTTTATGAAAGCACAAATTCAGTTGATGGAAATAGAAAACAAACAACAACAAAAAAAGTTAAAATGCTTTTGTGAGTTGAGAAATGAGTTGAGTCCTAGATATTCTTTTTAATCCCTCAAATGCGTTAATGTTACAAACATTTCGTGTTCATATTTTATACATGTATCACAAAAACAACAACAACAGCAAGAAATACACTAACAAAATACACAAAATAGAGTACTTTCGACTAAATTTAATTTGTAATACATATAATTTTGTTCTTCTTCTTCTTTTTACATACGAATACAAGTAGAAAAAAGAAGAGCTTTTAAAACCATTATGAATTATAAAATTTAATAAAGCAAAGTCTTAAGCATACCTTTAGAAGGCAATATGTGAATAAAGTATAAGCATACTTTTAGGGAGACAATCAAGATAATTAATGGTTTCGCTTGGTTTGCAGGAGAAGTGTAACAACTTGCTGGCTAGACTTATTCCATATTTAATTTGTTTATGATTAATAACGTTTAAAAAATTGTTTCACTTTTTTAAACTCAATTTAAAACTTGCAGATAGCCGCATGATATGCATTCTATAACGCCTAAAATATTGCTGTGTTTAGCCTTTATGTTTTTTAATAACATTTTTTTATTAAAAGTTATTTGAAACTGCTTATACAGAATAAAAAAATTGTGTGTTATGAATACAACCCGAATGACTTGCCACATGTTGATGAATAGGACACTATTTTTTTGGCATAATCGTTTTTGAAAAAGTGTCTTTTGGTAAAAAAAAGTTCTTTTTTTGGAAAAAGTAGTTTCTCATATAATTTTTTGTCAAATTGTATTTTTTTGCAAAAATACTTGCTTGAAAAAATGCTTCCCTGAAAAAAATTTTATGTTTTTGTTCAAAATGTACTTATTTTTTAATTAAACTTTGTGAAGAAAAAATCGTTTTCAAAAAAAGTCTTTAGGAAGAAAAGAAGTATTTTTGAAAAAAAATACTTTCCTTATTTCATTTCTTTGGAAAATTAAATTTTTCCAAAAATATTTGTTAGCAAAAAAATACTTTTTCAGAACAAATATCTTTTTGAAAAACTACTTATTTTTAATTTCATTTTGTGGAAAAAGGTTTTTTTTTAAAAGTAGACGCTGTTTTGGAAAAATATGATAGTACTTTTTGGATATAATGAGCTTTTGTTGGAAAAAAGCTTTTTTGAAAAAAAAATCTTGTAAAAAAGGTATCATTTTTGAAAGAGTACTTTTTGGTTTAATTTTTTGGAAAAATTATAGTTTTACAAAAATACTTTTTTGGAAGAGATTTTTGGAACAAATATTTAAAAGAAATATATAAATTTTTTATATAATTTTGTTGAAATTTTTTTTAAGTAGATACTGTTTTGAATAATATGACAGAATTTTTTTGGATAATATGATTTTTTGAAAGGAAATTTTTTGGAAAAAAATACTATTTTTGAAAAAAAAAAATTTTTTTTATGTGTTTTTTTTTCAAAAAAAAACTTCTTTGGAATAAATACTTTTTTATAAAATTTTTTATATATTTGGAAATAAGCTTTTAAGAAAGTAGGTACTTTTTTAAAAAAAAAATAATAATTGTGGAATAAGGTAATTTTTTTTAAAAAAGAAACTTATTTAATGGATGTATGGAAATACTTTTTGAAAACTTCTTCTTTTTGAAAAAAGTACTTTTGTAAAGAAAATACTTTTTGAAAAAGTACTTTTTTGAAAAAAAAGTATCTTCTTGAAAAAAGTACTTTTTTGAAAAGAGGTATATTTTTGAAAAAAACTACTTTTTTGAAAAAAATATCTTTTTGAAAAAGTATATTTTTGAAAAAAGTACTTTTTTGAAATACAAATATCTTTTTGAAAATGTACTTTTTTTAAATACAAGTATCTTTTTGAAAAAAGTACTTTTTTGAAAAAAAGTATCTTATTGAAAAAAGGACTTTTTTTGGAAAGATTACCTTTTTAAAAACCTACAACTTACAAATGAAATCAGAGTCCAGGTCGTTCACCGGATTTATTTGAAAAACCTATATTTTTGAAAAAAATGCTTATTTGAAAAAAGATGAAAATACAGTGAAGTTTCTTTATACACCGAAATAATCTTTCAAAGAAATTTACTCTTCTTTAGATTATTTTACTACAATTAGTTTTATTTTTCATTAAAATTTCCGTGCGTTTGGTCGGTGTTCAAATTATGCAAGAACAAAATTTTACGAATTTCTTGCCTATAAATTTCACTAACGCAAAGCGGTTTACAAAACTAGAATCTTAATAAAATTTATACAAATTATACATATTAAAAAAATTCGCATACTTCCAAGAAAACATTTACAAAATTTAAATACAATAAAATTTAAATACAATAATAAAATCAAAACTAAAATTTGTATTTATTTTCAATATAACACAACTAAAACTAAATTTCATTTGGAAAAACCTCTTGTCCCCACTATACAACCACTGTTTGTAGTCAATAAAATTTTTTATTGCAAAATATTGTTAAAGCCAAAATTTTAATTTAATTATGCTGTTTTTCCCAAGTTAATATTTATTTTTAAAAGATCAATTCTAAAACTATGAGAAAACATCACAATAACATTAAAATATTTTTACCTAAATTAAGTAAATTTTACTAAATTTATATTCATATTTATTTATAAGGCAACATATTTTTTACAAAGGAACACGTCAGTTACCGTTGAATTATCATAAAAGCGACAGAACTCTTTACACATCATATCTCATGTATGCTTGAGATATACACCTGATTATTTTTGAAATATAAATTGTCCTTAATAAAATAACAAAATCCTCAAATTGCTGTTGTGTTTCTATACGGCAAGTGGCCACAATCACCCATACACATACATGCATGTAAGTACCCGTATGTTGGTGTCCATTATGAAATGCATTTGAAAATGTTATCTTTCATTTCGCTGTACATGTTTTCACAGCCACTAGTCAGTCGCACTGGTCATAATCATAAAATACAAAAAGTTTAGCAACATGAAACTTTATTAGACGAAAGAACTCTAGAAGAAAAAAAAGTCATCAGAACACATTTTCCATTTTATGGGCAGGTACGAGGAGCACGAACTTTCTTTTATGTTGTGCCAAAAATTTTCATGTGTGAATATAATTTTTTATATTTTTCACAACATTCTGTTATTTTCGCTGTATCTTTGCAGTTGATTTCAAGTAATTTTCATTTATGCGTTTAACAAAACAATTCCTTTTGTTTTTGTATTTGTTTAACAACGTGGAACGTGTTCGTGGACTGGCATGTTTATGATTGTACGAGTACATCCATCCAGTGAATGCGATTTACGAAAATGACGCTCTTTCGATTCTGTCACATTAAAACAAAACTGTTGATATATTTTAAAGACTCAATATTACGATGATGATGATGATGATGATGCTGCTGCTGATGAGATGATGTTGGCGCTGTCGTTGGCGATGTTGTAGCTGTTGGTGATGTTTTTATATGTTTCATGTTGTTTATTGTTTAATGTGTCTCTCTGTAAGTGTGTGTGTGTGTGTTTTTTTTTTGGAAACTGCTTTACCATACATTTCGCCGTCGTAGATGTTAATCACGCTGATTACGTTGTTATTTTTGTTGTTGTGCACAGTCAAATATGAATGGCTTTTGATGTCCATATTCCAGGATATTGCCAACGTCAACAGCATTTAACATAAAATGCGTTTTATAATGAAACTTGTTTTTCTTTTTCTTCTTTTTTATGCGAGTTTGGATGATGGTCGGGCATGTAAATGATTATAATAAAAAAAAAATATTAAACATTTCAGATTGAAGTTGAGGGAAAACATTGACGTAAGACAGCATTTTATTTTATTTAAGACTCCTTCAATTTTCCAACTTCAAAAGAGATTCAAAACAAAATGTTTAAAGAAGGCAAATAAATGTTCTTCTAAAGTCAGCAGGATGCCACCGAGACAAACTATAGTTTTTTCTTAATAAAGTATCGATTATTTTCTTAGCTGCAAGTGGACTTTCGATATTGATAACGAAGGTTGGACAGCTCCGAATGTTGAACAGTATTAACATTTCTGTTTAATAAGACTTGGCAGGTTACCATGAATCGTTTCACGCCAGAACCACGCTTCCAAATTGTGGAAACTTACTTTGAAAACCAAAAAAAAAAAAAATTGCAGTGAAGTTCATAAGGCACTTCGTTCGTTTTACGCTCAATGTGATGGGCCTAGTCTGCCAGCAACTCCTGCAGTTATTGATCGTTTTCTCATTAATTTAATATATAATCAATACAAAACGGCAAGGAATTTCTGTACCGGAGAAAATATTGCCGCCGTAGCGCAAATTATACAAGGTGGGCCAAAAGAAATCACGCTATTGGAAGATGCCCTTACTTTTGCATATGGCGGCCAATGTCAAATCTATTTTGACATTTGTGAACTAGAAAGATGTAGAATACAAGCCATGGGGCGATACACTCCCCATCCTAAATCTCGAGGACGAAGTGAACGGTTTTTCGATCAATATTATAATAAGCGATGAGGCTCACTTCCACCTCAGCGGGTACCTGAACAAGCAAAGTGATGCACGAGGAGCCATTACACCCGCTCAAAGTGACTGCATGGTACGCTGTTCACGCTGGAGGAGTCATCGGATGACTTCTATTGGTCCACCTTGTAGATGACACTATAGTAAGTGTCTCTTCATCTATATTCTCAAATTGTTAGCTTTTAGCCTTTGGCCACGTGGGACATTTTACGTAAGGGTCTTGATCTGCCTGTCTATGAAATACAAATCGAGTAAGAATTTAGTTCAAACGACCATCCTTTGAGCTGCATCTATGCTGCTTAAGCCCATTTGTTAATAGGGGAAATTCAGTGTTTTTTATCAAAGCAAAACTTACGGATCAATAAAATGTCAATTTTAGTCTGATAAAAAGCGTGATCAATCATAATTATTACTTAGAAACAATTTCTCAAACTGAGATTATTATTAGCAACAACAATAACATTTTCAAAACAAGTTATACAGCCCAACAAAACTTAATATTAAAAATCCATTGCATATATCGAGGAATAGCCCAGCACACAAAAACATAGCATATGCTAAGGTGTCTAAATTTTTAATTCTTTGTATAAGAAACAAAAAAGTTAAGATAAACAGCAACAAAAAAAAAACGCCAGTGGTTTTCAAATATTGCCAATAAAAACGCACCAGTTGTAGGATAAAACAAAGAAATAAAAAATATTCTAAAAAAACATGCCAAACAATTATTCTTAACGTATCTCGGTGGAAACATTAAAAACCAATTCAAGTTGATGACAAAAAGAAAAAGAACAAATCCTGCGACACAATAGAGACGACTGTCAAAGGCGGTTTTAACAGCGAAAACAATAGAAAAGAACACCCTCAAGAGTTCAGTGAGTGGGTGGGGTGAACCAGTAAATAAATGGAATTGTAACTTACACCTGGCCTGAGGTTATAAAAACATAAGACAGTTTAAATTTTACAATGTTTTTTTCTACTCCTGTGTAAATAACAGCACCAGCAGCAGCAACAACAACACCAACAGAAGAGGTGTATGTTGCCATATTATGCAAGTCAAAACAAACCCACTTGAAAGACAATCAACTAAATAAACAATTTCTCCAGCCAAATACTAGGAAAGTGAAGAAAAATATATTCAAATTAAGGAGCAGCGCCGCAATTCGCGGCTATCAGCACTGAAATTATAACGACATGAACAAATACAAAACAAGTGACAGGAAAAATAATGTCAGCGCTTTGGAGCTTTTAAAAAAGAAGTTTGGCAAATGGTAATGGCACCCTATAATCAGTTGTGTTACGAGAAGCGGCATAAGTAGTGGAAATCATAATGCAGGATGAAGAATAATATCACCGCAATATATGTTTTTTTTTTAAATATTGTAATTTGAAGAAGTTCTTGTGAAATTTTCTGTGTCGAACAGAATTGGTCTGGGATCCCATTTGTTATATTTGTAGCATACATTTCGGCAGCTGCCAGCCAATTGTAAAAACGATAGTGCTAAAAGCACTTTTTTTTTAAATTTCTAAGGCATAAGGTTTTTTTATTTCCATGTTTGTTTATCCACTTAAGAAAATTCTTGAAAATTTCCTCAAATCTTCCATTTTCGCAATATGTCAACGCAGCATGTTGCCTGATTTTTCTTTCTTAGTAAATAATGTTCAGCCTTAAAGATTGTTACAAAAAAAAGTGAGGCCTAAAAGTATGTTATGAAATCATGTTGACATTATTTTTAAACATTTATTATTTTGATCTTGGCGTAGAAAAAACAAGAACAATTTGTTTTCTCCTGGTTTTTATCATTCCTAGTGTAAATGCTTTTGTATAATTTTCATTTAATTTTTTTCCTTTTTGTTTTTATTTTTTACGATTTTCCATTTTTATTGTATACCTTAGGGCATAATTTTTAATACAGGTTTTTTTGTGTAACTTTTTTTTTGTTATTTGTTATTTGAAGCTAAATTGTCACCAAGGGTGTTCCCATGTTGGTAAATTGTTTTGTGATTTTTGTGTTTGTTTAAAACTGCCTGTTTAAGAAAAAAGTTTTTTTCTGTTTTTTTTATAAAATTGGTCAATTATATGTTGCTTTAGGGGTTTGAACTTGGCTTGTGTTCATTGCTAAAGTGTCAATTAATTGCATTTATTACTCTTTTATTGGGCAATTGGCTAAATATTATTCCAACAGAACTTAAATGTTTAAAGTTTTTTTTTCTAAATTTTGTTAAAAAAATGTGTACAATAATTTTTGTAAAAAAATTATTGTATTGCATATATTTTCCATAAAACACACGACCTATTTAATGCTTAAATATATTTAATATTTCACTTTCATGTTGCCTTTATGAGCGAATAATTCAATTAAAATAAATTACAAATCAATGCAGCTCTTACAAACGCCTCACTTGCGTTCGTTATAAAAATAAGTAAAAGCAAATATTATTTAATTTTATAAATTGCTAAAAATGCAATTTATTTATAATGCAATTCGATTAATTTCTTCGCCATGTGTGCATTCTCGTGAATTAAACAAATTGGCAGTGCACGTATTTATGGAAATTTATGAACGCAGAAAAAGTGCAAAAGGTACAATTTAATGAAGGCATAGAACAATAAGTAAATAAAATAGCAAACCAGTCAACGGCACAAACGTACCAGCACAAATTTAAACAAAAAAGAATTAAATTTGAAAAAAAAATATTAATAACGAACTAAATTGCAGTGACAACGAAAATGTTGTGTAATAACTATAATTAAATTAATAAAAGTGCTCGACGCAAAATAAAATACGCAGACGATGACCAAGTTATAAATCATACATACGAGATCTGTTCAAAAATAAAATGAATTTTAAAAAATTTATGTTATTCGATTCTGCTCGATTTCACAGCGGCAGCTACTTCACATATTCAGTTGGTTTGTGCAGAGTCAGATCCTACCAATTACTAAGGGTGCTGTTGGCTGAAGTAGTAGAACACGAGACTTTGAAGCGGAGGGTCCTGAGTTCAAACCCGTGCTGAGTCATGAAATATTGTGTTGAATTATTTTAATCAGCATTAGCGCATGTTTGTATTATTTGTTGCCAACGTGTTTCAATGATGAAGGCATAGCACTGGTCACTGAATATAATTGGCAGCGACTCAAGAGGGTAGGAACAGCACCCCCTTCGTCGGTCCTGTAGCAAAAAAAATTAGCTGGCGAATTAAAAAGGTTGAAATAGCTACAACAAATTATCTGTTTTCTGATCTTTCTTCATCTGTCCCCTCAATACTATCCCTTCCTTTCTAGTTCCGGCGCAATGCACTGCATGTGTAGCGGCCATCTTGTGAGTGCTGGTCCAAGATAATAAAAGAAAAGGAGTCTTGGAAGTCGCTAATTACCAGTCGACTTTCATACGCTCTAGAGAAAATGCCGGTGTTTGAGTGTGCCTCGGTATGTGAGGCACTCGTCACAGTTGTACTTCTGCACACAAGGAATAGTTGCGTACGTGGCACATAAAGTGTGGGAAACTTTGAGGTTAGCAAGTAAATTGGCTGTCAAATTGTGAAATGTCAATAATTGAGCTGTCATTCTTTGCTATTTATTCAGTAAAAAGTTGAGACATTTTAACCCTGGAATGCTACACTCTTAAACAAATAATTCTAATTGGGAACATTTTTTATAAAAATTGTAAAAATTTTGCGGCATCACTTCGTAAAATTTTAGCGGATTTTGCTCGTAATCACGTGCCTTCCTACACCGCTATACTTAATTTAATTATCAAATTCAAGGACCACGGTACTGTTGCTTACAATAGACCAAAACAATGCCCTCGTAGTGGCCGTAGTGATGCAAACATGGCCTCTGTATAGCAAAGTGTTGAGAATGAGTCTGGAACATCAACTCGTCGACATTCGCCATAATTGGGCATTATCAGGGTCACTTTGCGCAATATTTTGAATAAAGATCTTCATTTTCACGCTTATAAAATTCAGCTCCATCAAGAATTAAAGCCGGCCGATCATTGTTTGCGTCGAACGTTCTTGAATTGGCTGTTTGAAACACACTGAACGAAAATAACGCGTTTTTCGACAAAATCATCTTTAACGATGAAGCCCATTTTCATTTAGTCGATTAACCCTCTAACCCGAAAGAGTGCCTCAAGGCACTTATAACAAAAATTAGATTTACTCAGAAACCAATTACCATATTTTGTTTTAATTTTAACGGAGCATTTAGTTACATATCTATTTACATTTCTCTCGAAAGTTCAAATACATTTCGACATTTGGCTTCGATTGTGTCAGCTGGTTAGTAAGAGGAATCAAAATTACTGCAAGTGAAATTCTGTCCGTAATTTTTCTTTTTTAAACTAATTTGTATTAACTTCTAGTCGTCCGATCTATTTGAAATAATTTTTGTTGGAAAGGTATGATATCGTTCTTTGAATTTATATGCTTGTAAATGCAAAACAAAACAAAGAACTTAAACTGAGAACGCAAAACCTAAAGAGTGTCTCAGGGCACTCTTGCGCGTTCCGGCTAAATTTATCAATCACTTTTATTCCGTTACTCTTTATCTCTTTGTTATATTATTTTAAAATTTTTGTCAAAAAGTGATAGAAATGACAGATAGAAACCGCAGACGTATTAAATTATCCTCTTTGACTGATGATGATGACGAACCTTCATCATCATTTGTCGAAAATGTTGAGTCATGTTCTGCAGCCAAAGAACCAGTCCCATCAACAACTGAAAGAAAACCATAGAAAAGACCCCGTTCTTTGTTACCATCGATGGAAAGTAGTGGTCCAGTAAATGTGCCATCTAATGGTGGCTTCATTGCAAACTATACAAAAAATCACAAACACAGTGTGTTGGTTCAAAGTGCGACCTTCATTTGTGCTGCTCAAACGCTAAAAATTACTTTTACGAATATCATCGTAGAAGGTAAACCATACATTCATATTTTTTATAACAGTCATCCAATTTTTAATAAAATCTTATCATAAATAATTTTTGTTTTTCTTACACCCGAACCGCCAACAGTGCCCTGAAGCACTCTTCACCTTTTCTCACCTAACTCTTAAACTAAGTTCGATAATGACATTCTGATGTCTTTTTTAAGTTTAAGTAGGTCATAATTATTTTAAAAAAAAATTAGCCAACTATTTTTTTAAAACTTTTAAAAGTTTGCGGGTTAGAGGGTTAAGGAAACAAACAAAATTGTCACATATGATCCTCACAAAATCCACAAACAGTCCTCGAAAAACCATTACATCCAAATAAAGTGACCATATGGTACGGTTTGTGGCCAGGTGGCATCATCGGTCCGTATTTTTTCGAAAATGAACATAAAACGTCGTCACCATGAATTCTGTGCGCTAGCAAACCGTGATAACCGATTTTTTTTGTGGCCACAATTGGCTAATGCTGACATCAGTGGATGTTAGCTGCAGCTAAACCACGCCACAAGCCACTCATCCGGTCAAACAATTCAGTTATTGCACGGGAAATTTTCCGCCCTCGAATTTTCTCTATTTGGCAAAGTAAATTGGCCGCCTCGTTTTTCAGATTGAAGGCCACTGGGTTATTTTCTCTGTGGCTATTTGAAAAACAGGTTTTAAGTGAACAAACCTCAAATAACTGACGCTTTGAAAGATAAAATTCGGCGCTGCGTTGACAAGATAAGCGAATTGTTGTTGTTGTGAAAAGAGCAGACGTCTGCCGAAGTGCTAGAGGTAGACATTTGCACGACATTAGCATCTATAAAACTGTATTTGTCAAAAATAACATCGTTTTTAAGTCAATTTACTTCCTAACCTCACATTTGCCCATCCTTTGTATTGAAAAATTGCCAAAAAAAAAAAATAAAACACCTCTGCTGATTTTTATCTCCATATAATCGCAGTGCGCTGTACTGAACGCGTAAAAGAGATACCAAAAGTACCTAAATAAAAAATACCCTACACATTGGCCTGAGTCACGTACTAGGTTGGCGGGCTGCTGGTGGGGAAAAGAACACACAAAGAATTTTAGGCTACTGGGATGCGTCAATATGAGTCCTTTCACGTGCGATCAGTCGTATTTCGTTTAAGTGTTTTTCTTTTTTATAATATTAGCAGCACTATGAAAATAGTCACCGTGTAAACACAGTCCAGGAGTGTGTTTTTGAAATTCCGAAATATAAAATGAAAATTAAGAAGAAAAAAAATTATATTTCATCATCAAAACGGCAAAACATTTTAAAATGTTGTAATATTTTCTACTAGATGCGAGTTTTATATTTGAAATAAACTTTATTAATTTGAATTTAAATGAGTTTTTAGTCTTTCATCAAAAAAATAAAGAGAAAAAATTAAAATAATGTATTAAAAAAAAATTGCTTTGATATTGAAATTTTGTTGCAACTTGTTGAAGCTGCAATTATGATCTGTTCATTTTTCCATTTAAATTTGAATATGAAAAACAACAACATGAAAAGAACAACTATAACAAAAAGGGTTAACATATTTCAGCAACAACAGCAACACCAAACGAATATTTTTTGTTGTTATTTCTTGTTTTAATTGTGGGCAAACCTCATGGTGATGGCTTATGAATGCGGCTAATGGATAAGGTTTGGGCTTCTAACCAAATCCAACCACCAAATAGAGATAAAATAAATTACACAACTTTTTGGCAACTTTCATTGATGAATTGTGTGCTGCCACATTTGCATATAAATTGATTTTCAATTTTTACAATAAACAACAACAAAATTCATAAATTAACGCTCAACTTATTAGGCAAAAAAATCATTTTTCATTTGTTTCATAATTTTCATGTAAATTATATTTAGTGTAAAATTTTAGTTGTGAAATAAATACTCTTGTACCACAATGAAATAATTAAAAACTCTAAAACATACTTTGAGATAAACTGATATGATGCAATTAAGGCCGTCATAATTCTGTGGCTGCAGGAGATTGTGGATAGGATTTTGGCAAAAAGTATTAAAATATTTATAATGAAAGCGAAGAGCTTTTAAAAGGTGTTAATATTAATTTCGAAAAAAAAACTGATTTACGCATTGTCTTGCGCACATATTTCTTGCAAATGTCGGACTGCATTCCTAGAGACTTCATACGGATGTCTGTCAGATACAGAATAACCGTCTTGTCTGGAAGTTTTCTGATCGCTTCCGTATAGGAGAGATTTTAATTGCTAACAGGTCTATTACATTTCCGGCTAAATTCGTGCATTTCATCACAGCAATTTCAGGTGACTAATTTTTTTTTTTACGAAAATAATATCAAGTTTAAAATATTTTAATATATAAGATGGCCTAGCGGCCTTCGAAATCAGTAGTGATCCGTTCTGCTAGTTTGACGAATATAAAAATATTCTATATATTGCACTCTTAATAAAATAACCTGAATTGAATAAAAATTCGTAGAAAAATAATTTGCGGTTTTCAACCTGAGTTTGAATAAAAAATTATTATCTTAATAGCCAGTTTAATATATTTAAACGAAAAATGATTTTTCCCATAGTTTTTGCGTAAAAATAAAAAGTAGTAATAAAATATGAATCAGTTTAGAAAAATTTTTAAAAATATTAACAATAAGCAATTAAAAATGCTACATACAGCTGTGCCGAATCTTATACACCCTTCACCGACGTCTGGAGTATATGCATGCGTTCATTCCAACCCTGGAACCATCTTTTTAATCTCTGAATTTAAAACTAATTTATTTATTTTTATACTCTCCAACAAAAGAATATGGACGGTATATTCACTTTGTGATTCCGTTTGTAACGCAGCATTATATCCATCTGAGACTCCATAAAGTATTTATATTCTTGTTCAGTGATGAAATCTAAGACATTCTGAGCATGTCCGTCCATCCATCCGTCCGTCCGTCTGTTGAAATCACGATTCAGTCCAAACGAAAAGAGCTAGACTCTTGAAATTTGGTGCAAATATACCACAGGTTAAGTTCGGAGATGGGCTAAATCGGGCAAGAAGGGAAAAAGTTCCCCTAAGAAAAACTAAACCAACCTCCAAAAAACAACAGAATTTTTAAAGTTTTTTTTGTAATTTTGTTAAGCAAATGATATAGTTCAACGCGTTAAACTTGGAGCCATAAAATAAAAAATAATAATTTTTGCACCCCGCCCTCTTTAGTGGGCGTTATTATATGAAAAATAGTGTACAAATTTAACAAACTGTTTTACTTAAGCCTACATTCCTTAAAAATAACATTTTTAAGCTTTAATGACGAAGCTGAGAAGAATCCTGGTACTACTCTGCCCTACCCCCTCCTTCCCCTTTGTCTCCTAAATGACTCTATCAAAAAAAAATTGTTTAGTTTTTTATATAATTATCCCAAACATTTATTTTTAGAGTTTTATAACAAAGGTGAAATGTCTCCATCACAGAGCTGGCCACAGTAACTCCGCCAAAATAAAGTTTCAATACCCTCCAAAGAGAATTGGACCCCATAAAGTAAATATATTCTTGGTTAGTGATGAAGTCTAAGACGGTCTAGCAATGTCCATATGTTCGTCTGTGGAAAACATGATATTGTCTATTTTTGAACCCCGCCCCGTTTAGTGGGCGTTGACGTACGATATTATATAAAGCAACTCTGTCCCACCAAATTAATCATTTTAATTTTAAAATGTAATCAAAATAATTTAAAAAACCTAATCTGTCTGTCAAAATGTTCAAGGGGCGTTAAAAGTTCAAACTTAGCCAAATTTCACATTTTGCGTTGACTTAGAGGAACGGAATGTGACAACGTCTCATAAGAAAGCTCGGACTGTAGTTGAGCCATGACATGTAAGATGAGAATTAAACGCACAATATAATAACAGCATTTTGTTAAAGAACAAATTTAAATTTTGGCTGTAAATAATTTAAAAAAAAATTTCATTTGAAGGTGAACGGTCCTTCTCTGTTCCAAAATTTTTAAAATCGAACACGTGAACAGACTTGAAAATGTTAACACTTTTGATAAAAATTAGTTCACGCTTTCGCAAATTCACTGTATTTAGTTACTTTAATATTATTAAAAAAAATTTTAAATTTCCCAGCTCTGGAGATGTGAGCTTCATGATTTCTAATACCAAGAAATTTCTTTCACCAACATCAATTAATTTTAATGTACAAAGAAAAATAAATAACTTGTTTTCGTCTTTAATTATATAGATATCAAATAGGTCTCAATTGCCCAACCCTGGAATCACTTTTATGACTTTGTTTGATTTTTTAATACCAATTTAGTTCTTCCAGCAGCATAAAATAGGTTTATTTAACAAAACAAACAAAAAAATTATTAGCTTCAACTAGTTGCTTCTATATACAAAAATTAAGTTTGAAGTCTCCAGCTCTGGAGTGGTCTTTTTGTCTTTTCTAATTTCTAATACCAAAGAATTCCTATTAAAAACATTAAATATGTTTGCTAATAAAGAACAAAAAAAAAACGTTGTTTAATTGGTTACTTTTATGTACCAAAAAAAAAATTCAATTGTCCAACCCTGGAATTGCGTTTTTGATTTTTTTTTACTCTTAATACTAATTTAATTCTTTCTGTATATAAAATAGATTTAATTAAAGATGAAGCAAAAGTTTGTTTTCGTTGGTAACTTCTATGCACCGAAAGTAAGATTGAATTTTCCAGCTCTGGAACCGTATTTTCAATATCCACATATTCAGGACTGTTCCCAATACATGAATCCAATATGAAAGTCTGTAGCCTTATTTTGGCGTTGCAACGGAAAACAGATTACACGTACAGAAAATCGGACATTACTTCTTAGGTTTTCATATTTATGTGGTCGCATATTAATATTGTGGAAATTACACACGGGAAGACAAACTTATTTCACCATTTTTTCCAATAAAATAGAAGAAAAATATTTTTATAATATTTTTCCTTTAAATTAGCTACTACAGCGGAACCGTAATGCGTTCCTTAGTACATGTTAAGGTCAATCGGTTTCTGTACTGTCCTGTGATCAATGTCTTCACTATCGAAACAGGGCAGGGTTGAGTGCGCTACCGAACCTAGGATCATCGGCTTCACGGTGTAAGCGTTAACTACTACTTCAGCCAAGAGCCCAAAATGTAATTTAAAATTCTCGTATAAATGTGATTCGCTACCTGCCCCCTCCATAGACTCTTGCAGCTGAGATGCTACAATTTTCTTATTTATTTGGGTTTTTAACTAATCAATTATTTCCAATATTTTATTTAATATTTCTCGCACAAATAGATTTTTGTTCCTACATAAACAAACAAATCACATATTCCCTTAAGGTGTAAAATGATGCGTGAAATGGGCTTCATGGTTATTTCTGGGAGCACGCACGCACATCACACACACACAGACACATACACAAACAGTGAAATCCCATGTATGAAATCACAAATGCGTAGAAAATTACTGATGTACGAATGAGTGTGATTGTGCAGTGCTGTTGATTTAGTGAAGAATATGACACACACACGCACACACATGCAGGACATTGTTACAAACACATATACACAATTCAGATACATATACTGCGGGGAACTAACAAGACCCGTGACTTAAGCTTAAATAAACTGGGAAAAGGGTTGAAATTATTATTAAATCTAATAAAATATAATTGCATATGAAAATAAAACTGCTTGTAAACTCATAAATCTGAGGACAAGAAACAAATACTCGTATGAAGCATGAAATGAAGTGAAACTCGAAGGGGTTTCTTGCTTTTCATAATGAGATGTTTTCCAAAAGAAATTGCAATATGAATATTCATAGATGTAAGCCGAAGGACTTTAAAATGGAATTACTAATAGAAAAAGTAGGTTAAATAGGAAAAACTTGCACGCACACACACACACACACGCTCACACACAGTCGTAATAATATTTTAGGAAAGGAAGCGGATGCATGCAACTCTGCAAAGTGGTGAGTTGCTTGAAATTTTCGTTTATATTTGATGAATTTGGGTTACAAAAACTGGTTTTTAATTAAGATTAAATTAGAATAAAATTTTCACATTTTCACGGTTATATGACTCTATGAAAAATATCAGAGATTAACAACGAACTTATGAGATTTTTCTTTAATAAACATTTTAATAAAACAAAAGGTCCCGCTCGCACACACAATCACACTCACACACACAAACATTTAGACAGACAATACGCATTTAAACAAACAAAGAAAAATTGTTATTTAAATGATCATTAAAATGTTACATGGAACGCTTGCCAGAGTTGGGGCTGTTGTTTGGGGGCTGCTCCGTCTTTCATCTGTTTGCATATGAAAGAAGCTCATTAAATTTTCAAAAGGTGTTAAAAACATTAATTTTAAGTTTAAATCTACTTACGAATGAAATGCTTGTAAAGAGTAGAAATATATAAATAATTACGGTGAATGAGTGAGGGAGCTCGCGTGTGTCATACATGTGAATTATGTTATTATTCAGTTGGAAATACACCGTGACAAATTTTAAATAACACCAAATTGTATCAGAACAACAAATTTGAGATAGAAATTTTAACAAAATTAATATTTTTTTTTATTAAATACAATGAAGTTTTATGGGCCAATTGCCCGAAAATGTATTTTTAAATCCAGAAAGAGGTGATAAATATTCCAACACATAAGGGAAACTTCAATCTATTTATCCAACCTACACAGCAGAGCAGAACATCCGTTTTCGAAGGCCGCTACACTTTCATCGTCAGTACTTATGTGCACTTTTATTTGTCAGTTATCAGTTGGTACTGCCCTGGTACTCCTCTGTCCTACCCCACTTCTCATCTGCCTCCTAAATGACCCTTTAAAATATAATATATATATATATATATATATATATATATATATATATATATATACATATATATATATATATATATATATATATATATATATATATATATATATATACATATATGTATATGTATATATATATATATATATATATATACATATATGTATATATATGTATATATATATATATATATATATATATATTTATATATATATATATATATATATATATATATATATATATGTTTATATATATATATATATATATATATATATACATATATATATATATATATATATATATATATATATATAAACATATATATATATACATATATACATATATATATATATATATATATATATATATATTATATATAAATTTATGTGTATGAAGATAAATATGCCGAGTTAAATATGTTTTGACGTAAGCAGTTACGAAGTGAAATTAAATATGCTATGACGTAACGTAATGGCAATAAGTGACCATTTTTTTTTGTATGAAAATCCATATTTATATACAAAATGATTATGGGAGTGTCTTCTATCCCATACATCATTTTGCATGTACTGGCAATGCATGCCAATTCCTTATTTGGCCACTGGGGGCAAAATCCCTCCAAGATCACACACACTCTCATGGCCTGTAAATTGACCTTTCACTGCCTATAAATATTTTCACAAAATACTCAACAAATGGATTATTAAATATGGATTTTCATAAAAAAAACTTCACTGTTTGCCATTTCGTTACGTCATAACATATTTAATACGTTGTTTCGTAACTGCTTACGTCAAAACATGTTTCACTCGGCATATTTATCTTCACTCACATAATAAATTTTACATTTATTTATCCCTAATATTTATTTTTAGAGTTTATGGCAAAGGTGAAAAGTCTCCCCCACGGCCCTTGCCAGAGAGACCGCAAAAAATACAGTTTTAATGCCTTCGAAAAAGAATTGAACTCCATATAGTACACATATTTTCGATCAGTGATGCAGTCTAAGACGGTCTGATGTAGTCTATTTTTGAACCCCGCCCCCTTCAGTGGGTGTTGACGTACATCCCACCCAGCTAAACATTTTAATTTTACTTACTAAATATTTGGAGGGTATTTAAGATTCGACCCGGTCGAAAGTAACGTTTCTACTTGTTTTAATTGTTTATACCCAAAATTTTAAATTTGTTATATTTTGCTAAAATGCTGTTAATATTTTGTGTGTGTAATTCTCATCTTACATGTCATGGCTTACCTATAGTCCGAGCTTTCTTATGGGACGTTGTCACATTCCGTTCTTCTAAGTCAACACAAAATGCGAAGTTTTAACTTTTAACGCACGGAATACCTTCATAATCATCAAGATTTTTAAATTGTTTTGATAACTTTTTCTTGTTCGGGAAAAGTTTAATAAATTTAATAAATTTAGTTTGAATAAATAATAGGTGTAAGTAAATAAAATTAATATATTTCATTGTAATATTAATCAAGCTAATGGTCGTTTTTTATAAAATTTAAGTTCTTATATTGTAGTTTTTATTCAATATTTCGTTAATAGCTTATAAGGTCAATAAAAGCAAATCAACATTAATATATTTCTTTGGTCATCAAAAATAGTTTATATTTTAGAAAGAAAGAAACCAGTTGATTAAAAATATGTGTTCGAATGAATGTACATATTTGTATACTCCAGACATACGTCGGTGAAGTGTACTCATATATAAGATTCTGATCAAAAAACATTTTTGTTGAATAGATAAGAAATAAACTTTAGTTTCAAAACTTTGGATATTGAAAATGTAAATGTAAAATAAGCCGTGGTAATAGCACCATACCCTTTTTAACAAACTATTGCATATTGTAAAGCTCAAATACGCTGCAAAACAAAGTGCCTATTTTAAGGGATATTTTTAATGATTTCATATTGAGAAGAAAATTAATATAAATATTAACTATTTTACATAGAAAGGTTATTGTATTCAAATACATATTAAATTTAATATAACAAATAAAAATGTTTAATATACATAGACATATTCTCATTACAGATATTTATAGCTGTGTTAGATATTGCCTACTTTAAGGCTTTAATACCGTCAAGAACTCATGTATTTATTTTATGGACTATTTAGGACATTTCGTATCATCAGAATACATATACATAAAAATTTTCTTTTATGTAATTAGAATACTTAGATATTAATAATGCTAAAACAAAGAACATTACAAAAAAGCATAGAAGAGAAACAAGCAAATTTGAAACCATAACAATTTTAATGGAAAGTTTGTTACACTTTATTGATTGTTCGGTTTAAAATAACCACCCAGAAGAAACACACACTCAAGTAATAGAGAACCAAAAAAAAAAGTACTGTAAATTATACAAAAACAAAAAATTAATGAGGTTTTCAGTATCCTATTCATTGGAAATAATTAACCCATAGTGGGATGTAAAGTAACTGAAAAACTTGTGTATAGATCAAGAATTGGAATTTGTATTAAACAAATTCTTCAAGACAATAAAACCACATTCGAATAAATAAAACAAAACAATCATATAAATATTCATTTGAAACCAATATTCTTCAGCTTATAGGCGAAATGTCGGCCGAAATTTCCGAAAACTATTCATTTGCAAACACACACACACACACATTTTGTTTGAAAGCCATTCCTGAAGTATTAAAAAATTTTTTTCAAGATTTTTCTTTAATATCCATATTTTCCATAGAACTTTCTCAAACCAAAATTTTATAACCGTGAAATATTTTGTATGAATTAAGCCTATAGGCTTTAATTTTAATATCTCAAATAAATTTTAAGCCCGGCACAAAGGATTTATTTATCACACACTCTAACGCTGCTTGAAACAAACATACACACACACACACACACACCCTCATCAAGGGACATGCAAAGCAATATTGAAGAAGCAAACAAGATACTGTAGCCATCGTAGACACATTCAAAATTATGTTTGAACAATGTCAAAAATAATTACAAGGTCTTAAATGGTGAAAATTATGATTTTAATTATTACCCAGTACGGGAATAATAAAAATGGCAATAACAGACTAAAATAGAAGCAAATAGACGAATAGAATACAGAAAGAAGAAAAATTTGAGCTCAAAAATTTTAGGGGTGGGAGTTAGCAGACTTTTCCGTTCCAGGCATGCATTAAAGTTTTCCAGTATTTCTACGCACAAACACATTTACAATATACACAATCATTTTGCAGAGTTGGAAAATCAATACAGATGTTTGTGTGTAATTGTGTGCTGGTGAATTTCTGCTAAACATGGCAAAATCAGGCAAAACACAATAAACGATAAAAATTTCTTTAATAAATCTTAAATATTTTCTGTGTCTTTATGAAGTTCATAAAACTCATGCGAGTGCATAAAACTAAATGAACAACTTGATATGGGGAATAGCGTTTTCGGCATTTAACTCATCGTCGCTGGCATGTGTTGATTTTACGTCAGTCATAAATTATATCAAGAGTAATAAACGCAGTCAAATCATTTAATTTTATATGAATGTGAAAAATTTTATTTCTCTTTTTTTTATATCTATACATATGAAAGAACAACGTTACTATCTGAATGATTCACTGACTGGCTGACTGGCTGACTGACTAACCACTGGCTGACTTATTGTCTGATTAAGCGACATATTGTAAGCCAGCCTGAACGAATATAGCTGGAGAGCTGATATTTAATGTGTATGCCCCCTTTCCGATGTATAGATCCCCTAGGAAAGGATTTTTAGAAACTCAATTGCGAAGAGGATAAAAAGGGACAAAAAAGGGTAAAATCCATATCTCAAAAGTACAATTGCTACTCTTAAAATTCTAGTCACATAAATAAAGCCGAAATGCACTCCATGCATATTCTAAACTGTAGCACACTTTCTTCTGAAAAGAATATTAACTAAGTTTTAGTACTTTTTGAAAATTGACATATATAAAGGTACAAATTCGTACCCGATTTCGGTACTTTTTTGTTAATAATAAAATTCATGTGCATATTAAAATAATTCTGACTCTCTACTATTCAGTAGAAGGTGGGGCAAAAAAATCTTTTTTTTTCGGAAAGGTACAAAAGGGTAAATACAAGAAAAAGGTACTACAAGTTTTATATTAAAAAAAAACTTTATAATTTTAAAACGTTTTAAATCTAAGTTATATATCACTAACTGATGGGTACCGGGAAAATGAATTTGGACCCTTTAGCACAAATACTCTTCGAAAAAAATGCTTTTTGAACGAAGTACTTTTTTGAAAAGCTAATTTTTGAGAATATAGTTACTGAAAATGTACTTTTAGGATTTGAAAACTTTTGGAGATGGTACTATTGATTATGTACTTTATGAAAGAGTACTCTTTTGAAGAAAAGTAAATTTTTTAAAAGATATTTTCTTAAATTATACTTTTTAAAAACGTTGTTTTAAGGAAAGGTACTTGAAAAGCGGTTTTTGGAACAGTACTTTTTGGAAATGGTACTTTTTGAAAAAAGTACTTTTTGGAAATAGTAGTTTTTACAGAAAATACTTTTTGAAATTATACTTTTTGGAAGAAATGCTTTTTTTAAATAGTACCTTTTGGGAAAAGTACTTTTTAGTAAAAATACTTTTTGGGAAAAGTACTTTTTGGGAAAAGAACTTTTGAAAAAAAAATTTTTTTCGGAATAACTACTTTTCAAAAAAGTACTTTTTGGAAAAAATACATTTTTGAAAAAAAAAAATTTGCAATAAGTTCTTTTTGAAAAAAGTACTTTTTAGAATAACTATTTTAAAAAAAAACGAAATTTTTGACAAGTTCGACGAGCACCGGATCAAAATTTTATAATTTCAAGACGTTTTGATGACAGCATATCAGCTCATAAACGTATCAATTAAAAAGTTTTAGTTTAACAAAATATTAGAGCAAAAGGATTAGATGCCTTTACTGGAGTTTATAGCAAGACAACAATTGATATTAATTCAAAACGATAGGAGTATACTTTCTATCACGTGTTTACAAATCCATTCTTGAGGACCACGGTTACCGTTCATTCGAAGCTTTTCGTCTCTCTACCGAAAATTACCTTAAAAATAGCGAAAAATTATTCAAGTAATTTTATTTTTTAAGTTCCCTCTCTACCTCCTCCCTTTTACTCTTCTCATGTCCACCAAATGCATGTTATTAGTCCTTTTCTCATATTGCCTATCCTTTAATTTACTTTTTATTTCCTCCTTTTTCACAAGTAATAATATATGATGATTTGTCTGCTTCACACAATTAAAAGCAAATAAACTTTCAACATTCTGAACTCAATCTCAATTACATTCATTAACATTTAATACAACCAACTTCTAATTTAACTTTGTCCATCATGGCTGTCATCAAGAGCCTTAGCGTCAACAGCATCAGCAGAGTATCATTAAGATTATTGCAATTATAACATGTCAACGAAATTATCAAGAACTTGCCATGCCACACGAAAATGGCCACAAATAGAAAAAATTGCCTTTCTTTTTTTGCTTCCAAAAATAAAAGCAGAAATAAACTGGAAAAAAAGCAACAACGAAAAAAAGGTCAACGGAAATAATAAATGTTCCCAACATTAGGAAAATTATTATTATTATGAGAAAACATTAATAAACACAAGTGTGCACACACACACACACACACATGCATGTATGGCAGAATGCGTGTGTTACTTGATGTGCCTGAAGGATACTTTACTTTTTTTCTTTTTTTAACAGGATTTTGGGTCTATATAAATTATGAGTTTGAATGCTTGACAAAATCTACGAGTCTGCAAGTACAAGAGGAGTATCATAAATGAAAAGCCCTTGTAAACATTAAACGCTTGTCACACTCGAAATAAGGAAAATTTATTTATTTGCTAAGGAAACATTTTATACGGCCAATTGCAAGAAGTTAAATGTGAGCAGGAAGGAAGAAAGTGGTCACTGCAAATAAATTGGCTGTGAATTGTAATCTGCAAGTGTTATCTGTTTGCTAGCAGGCACTTGTGGTCGAACGATGTTTGCCAAATAAATGTGTAAAAACGTTTTAGTTAAAGAGCAAATAAATTCTATCGATTGCAATTTTATTTAAAGAAATTAACGCAAATACCTTCTCGTATTATTCGTATTATATATATTGCCAATATATATTGAATGAAATTGTTATCCCAAAAATTTTCTTTGGAACTCGTCCAGGCTTAAAATAATTTTAATAGAATAACTCAAGTTAGCTTTTGTTCTTAGCGTAGAGTGGGAATACGTCAAAACTTCTTAGTCTGTGACATTTATATGTAAAGAACTTCTCTAGCAGCACAGGAATTGCTGGCAGCAGAAATATATAATCAGAAGCGAAGCAATGACTTTTCAAGAAAAAACTCTATATCATAGAGATTCGATATTTGCCGTGGTCTGTATACTCAACGTTAAAATTTCACAGAATTTAGAATCATATTTTGGAATAAAGCGTTGCTTATCTCGTCAATTCGTCGCTGGATTTCATCTTTCAGAGCGTCGTTGTTTCTAGTTTGTACACGTACACCCGTTCTTTCAAGTGGTCCCAGAGAAAATAATCTAGCGGTGTTGAATCACAAGAACGAGGCAGGCAATTGTAATCGCCAAATCGAGAAATTACACTACCGGGAAATTTCTCACGCAATAACTGAATTGTTTAGCCTTCTGTTTGGCCACAAAAATCGGTTATCATAATTTGGTAGCGCAGAGAATTCACAATGACGACATTTCTTTAATCATTTCCGAAAAATACTGTCCGCTGATGCCACCTGACCACAATCCGCACCATACGGTCAATTTCTTTGGATATAATCGTTTTTCGCAGACTGTTTGTGGATTTTTTATACGACAAATTTGGTTGTTTACATAACCGCCTAATTAAAATGGGCCTCATCACAGGTGATTTTGTTGAAAAATGCTTTGTTATGGTCCCAACAACCAATTCACAAACGTTTGAGCCAAATAATGGCCGGCCTGCTTTTCATGGTTACAATTTCCTAACTTTTCACTGAATAAATGTCAAAGGATGACGGCTCAATTCTTGACATTTCACTACTTGATAGCAAATTTACTTTCTAACCTCAAATTTGCCCAAACATTTATATATTAAAGGCCTAATTCATAAAAAATATTTCATACTTATAACCGTCTTATTTGACAATTATCCCATAGAAATATGTCAAATAACGATGTTATAAGCATGAAATATTTTTTATGAATTAGGCCTTAAGTATTTATGAATTCTTTTTTCTTTGGAACTGTTGTTATATAAAATAAATAAAATAATACATAATAAATTAAAATAAATAAATAATTTAAACATTTTTATTTATTAAAATTACTTAATTTATATAACAAAAACTTTATTAAAAGCTTAACCGGTCAAGAAGAAATTCAGCCGATTTTTATATTAAACAAAAATCTAGATTAAATATTCAAGCCTAATAATTATTAAAAAAATATTTCTTTTTTGATAAATTCCTAAACAAAATTTGTCAAATAAACAGTTTACAAACATAAAATATTTTTTAAGAATTACACCTTAAATGCACAAAAGCAAATAATCAAAAAATTAAAGTTTTTTTATTATAGGTATTAAATTTTTATTGCATAAAAGTCTCCATGAAGGAGACATACGGCTGTAATTGTAAAATAGTATGTAGACTTAAAGTATTCCTTTCTTACAAAATTTATTTTAAAGCACTCTTAAAGTAGCTAAAAAATATTATTTTATAAATACGACGGATAGTCTATGATGCCCTTTAATAAATGAAAGTGTAAAATTATTAATAAGTTTTTTCCATGATACGAGTGAAAAAAAACATAATTTTTTTTAATAGGTATTAGTTTGAAGCATGATAAAAATTAAAATTTTCAACGAAACAACTAGGAAATAATTTGAAGCACATACGAGTATCTATTACATTTCCGCCCATGTGCAACACTTTTTGTGAAAGTCTCTGAAATAACTTTCATCTGTGAGCCGCACGCAGCAATAAAAACGATTCCACTCAAACAATGTACATAATTACAATGCAATTTCTATTGCCCCATACACACATGCATACGAGTGTGTTTACATATCCAACAACCATGCGCTATGGCATTTACTCTTATATACGATAATCTACTCACCTTCTCTCGCACCCACAACACAGAATAAAAGCAATCAAACGCAGAAACAATCATCAACAATAATTTAGGCAACAACAATCAATGGACTAACGGCGTCACATTATGGTATAGATACACATAAAAGAAACACTTGCACTTTTCACATTTTCAATAAATATTTAAACTCCTATAATTTCTTTTGCACTTCACCTAGAACTTTAATTTTTTCACAATTTCAATTTATGCAAAATTCCCTTTTCATTAACACAAAATTTATTAATTATTTTACACATTTACTATTTTATTAATTAATTTTAAAATGCTACTACGCTCTCACAACCGAACAATTTGAATAAAATACCCCAACTAATTAAAAATCTCTTAATCTTCTTTGACTTACATTCTTTAATAACTGCTCAACAAGTGTAGGTATGTCATGTGTATGAATGTATGTATGTGAGGAGAACAATGGTATTGCACAGTTTTGCATTCTGTTTTCTTGTTAAACGCACTAACAAAAGTTCAATAAACCACTCTTTAGCTTTGCAGTATGCAAACAAAGAGACTAAAACATACTTAAGCATATTGACTCTCTTATGCAATGAAATATTTTAAGAGCATTGAGTTATTGGTATGCAGGCAATCTCAGCAACAAGTTAATATTATTATTATGCGCAATTGTATTAAAATTAATTTTCAGTTGTTTTGTTTCATTAACGGTAAATTAAATTGAATATTATGTATGAATTTCTATTTGAATAGTGAACGTTATTTATGTAAATTGTATTACAGAATGTTAATTTTCTCAACCAGCTATAAGTTCAAATCTGCGAAACTGCAAATTATTTTTATACCCTCCAGAAACAAATATGGCATTCCATTTGTAAGGCAGCGAAATATCCATCTGAGACCCCATAAAGTATATATATTCTTGATCAGTGATTCATCTACGACGATCTGAGCATGTCCGTCCTGCCGTCTGTGGAAATCACGATTCAGTCCAAACGAAAAGAGCTAGACTCTTGAAATTTGGTGTAAATATATCTTGAAGGATAGCACAGGTTAAGTTTGGAGATGGGGCAAATCGGGAGGGAGGGAAAAAAGTTCCCCTAAGAAGAACTAAATCAACCTCTAAATAACAACAATATTTTTAAAATTTTTTTCTAAGTTTGTTAAGCAATTAATAAATTTTTATATTAAAGAAGGCCCAACGCGTTAAACTTGGAGCCATAAAACAAAAAATAATAATTTTTGGACCCCGCCTTCTTTAGTGGGCGTTATTATATGCAAAAATAGTGTAAAAATTTAACAAATTGTTTTACTTAAGTCTACATTCCTTAAAAATAAAATTTTTAATCTTTAATGCCGAAGCTGACTCGTAACCTGATCCTCCTCTGCTCTACCCTCTTGTCCCCCCTTGCCCCCTAAATGACCCTAACAGAAAAAAAATTTTTTTTACAAGTGTAATTAAGTAATTACCCCAAAAATTTATTTTTAGTGTTTATGGCAAAGGTGAAATGTCTCCTCCACGACCCCTGACAGAGCAATTCCGCCAAAATACAGTTTTAATACCCTCCAAAGAGAATTGGACCCCATAAAGTATATATATTCTTGATCAGTTATGAAGTCTAAGACGGTCTAGCAATGCCCATACGTTCGTCTGTGGAAAACATGATATTGTCTATTTTTGAAGCCCGCCCCCTTTAGTGGGCGTTGACGTACGATATTATATGCAAAAATAGTGTAAATATTGAACAATTTGTATTCCTTAAGCCTATAAGAAGCTGAGTTGTTCTCTGATCTTGCAGAGGTGAAACGTCTCTCCGACGGCCCTTCCCGGAATGACTCTCTCAAAACAGAGATTTAAAATTGGGTATAGAGATGTCTTAAAGGAACTCTGTCCCACCAAGTTAAACATATTAAATTTACTTGCTAAATATTTGGAGGGTATTTAAGGATAGACCCGGTCGGTGTTTATTTTTATTTATTGAATGAATTTGTTTATATTCTATTTATTTTTCAGAGTGGAATTTTAAGAAAATTTTTCATAGTCATGAAACCAGCAGAACGGATCAGTATTGATTTCGAGGCCGCTACGCCATCTCATCAGCGTTCTCTGTTCAATTTTTCCACTGTTTCAAGTGATGCTAGTTTTTTAGGAATATCAACTATTTAACCAATGTTTTTAACGAAAATTTAATATGGGAAGTTCCCACATTCATTTTTTAAGTTACTACTTTTTTGGTTAGTACGAAATTCACCAACCCTGACGATTAATACTCCCAATATTCCATATATCTCATTCGCTTTTTCCAGAGCCACCGACTGCTGATGAAATTGAATATTAATTGTAATAAATTTGGGAGTATCAAAAAAAAATCCCCTAGACCCTTAAAATTTGGTATAAATAAATATATCTTGAAAGATAGCACAGGTCAAGTTCGTAAATAGGCTAAATCGGGCCAGAGGACAAAAAAAGTTCCCCTAAGCAGAACTAATCCAACCTGTAGAAAACCACATAATTTTTAAAGTTTTTTTTGTAATTTTGTTAAGCAAACAATATATTTTTATGTCAAAGAAGGTCCAACGCGTTACACTTGCAGCCATAAAATCAAAAATATTAATTTTTGGATCCCGCCCCCTTTAGTGGGCATTATTATAAGCAAAAATAGTGTAAACATTTAACAAATTGTTTTACTTAAGCCTACATTCCTTAAAAATAACATTTTTAAGCTCTAATGCCGAAGCTGAGACGTAACCTAGTACTCCTCAACTAAAAATTTCTTCAACTCTAAAAACTGCAAAACTGACTTCAACTCTCCCTTAAACAAAAAAAAAAACATTTATCCATTGAAACACATATGCATTTATAGCCACCATTTAAGTGTGCAATAAAAAAGTATCTCCGAATTTGTTTGATTTTTTTTCCTTTATGTGTAATTTCCTAAATTCCTTTAATTTCATGCTAAATTAAGAATTGTAAAAATATGAACAACAAACATAAAAAATAAATACAAATACAGTAATCGAATATCAACATTTCTTAAACACAAAACAAAGGCAACAAAATATATTTAAAAAAAAAACTCTAGAAAAAAAGTCAAAGAAACAGCTTATCGAAAAATATAAAAAAATAAAACAAAATTTCCAACTCATTGCTTTTCACATTTTTAAGCTCTACGACTATTATACAACAAGAAAGCACATGCAGGAGGTGGACGATGAAAGGAGCAAAAAAAATATATGCTGGATTTGAGTGTCTACAGGAGATATTGAAAACAATAAAGAAATGCAGTATATTAAAAAAGGAATAGTAGCTAAAAAATATATATAACTCGCCTAAGGTTATGCTACAAATATGAAAATAAATAAACGCCTGAATGAATGTTACATATTTTATAATATGGAAATAATACAATAGATCTGAAAAATAACAACGGAAATATACTTTAAGGCGCGTTATGAATTTCTTTTTTTTTATTATTATTCAAATAGCTACTTTCTAAACTTCATGAAAACATAACAAAAACAACAGCAACAGCAACAAAAATACAAACAACATACGAGTACATAAATAAATGAGCATCATAATCTCTCCCTTCCTCTTTTGCTACACAGCCTTCATTCAGTTCCCCTTGCCATTTACTTTACAGATTTGGCTGGTATGATATCCGTCCGTATTGTATGGAGGGAGTGTAGACGAATTTTTTATGGGGGAAATTATATTTCGAAGTGGCACATACAAATCAACAAATAGCTGCAAAACCAAAATCGCTTAATGTTTATTGAAAAAACATAAAATTCGTTCTACCAGAATGAAAATATGCTTTTGATACAAATAAATATGATTTTGTTTTTTTTTTTTTTTTTTTTTTGCTTCAAAAAGCACTATGAAAATGTTTTTGTTAGATTTAAAATAAAAAATTTATTCTGGCAAACGGCGATTATCATCCCCCTGATTGATTCTATTACACATACGCACATACACTCACTCATACTTTGGAGTATGTGTGCCATCCCCCTAAAATATACTACATTTTAAATTTCTTTCTTTGTAGATTTTAATATCCCACCAAACGAAAGATTTCGACTTCTGCTGATATCTGGGGCCAAATTACCGCATTCGCTTCGATCGAAATTTCAATAAAATTCAAATGGAAATATTGATCGATATCGAATGAATTAATTTGTTTCCCAAATTGTCGCTTGGAATTTCTCGAGGCATTTCGGTAGTAGGACTGAAATGTTGATGGTCCCAACAAATTTGTTCCAGTTCCATTTTTTATTCACAATTTGTTTAGTGATTGCCCTTCTTAAAATATTTATTAAGTATTTTATAATAAAAAAAGAAATAAAATAAACTAAAAGAATTGTATTAAATGTGTATTAAACCTTTCCTTGCAAGCATTACCTACTAGTGAATAAATATTCCCCCCTATTCTGTAACTGTTTGTCAATGTCACGTCAACACAATATCAAAAATAGGACAGTTACATTCAGGTTGTAGGCAACTACTGATTAATACTGACAGCCTCTGACGATTCTCTAAGTCCTAGAAAATAATAGGCGACTGTTAAAAGTAATAAAATGCTGAGGAAAACGTGTATGCAGGCGTCTCAGTTTTGATATTGTCCTGACGCGACGTTGATAAAAAGTTACAATATAAGGCGGAATATTATCATGAAATAAATTGAATGTATTTAAATTAATAAAATCCAAAAAGAATAATATTAAAAAAAATTAAATGAATATCAAAGTGTTAAGCCGCAACTGATAAAAATATAAAGAAGACATGAAGAAAAAAATTTGTGTAGCACAGCAAGTGAATTATGTGCTTTATTAAAGTAAACAAATTTTTGCAAAGCAATAATTTGCAAGTTCGCAGATTTGAACCTGAGCCTGAATAATAATTCCTAGCTTAACGATTACAGTCGAATTTATAAAACAAAATTTTGTTTTATAAGCAGCTTATAAAATTTATTGTTTTATGAAAATTTGTTTCATTAACCTGCCATAAATCAAATATTTTTTTATAAATTAGGCCTTTAAAATGCATTTTATGAATTTTATTCTAGTGACAGGCTTGAGGTCATTTCATAAAAAAAATTTTAATATTAATATTTTTTAATGTTTCGCCATTCTTTTTTTTGTGGCTTCTTTAGGAAAAAATTTATTAACTTTTCTTTTTTCATTTTTGCAAAATTCGGAAACATGTCGATTTCGAAGTCGTTACGAATTCTTTCAGATATCGAATCGTTGGGTTTGGTGGGATGTCATATTTGAGTTCTTATGCAGCCATACACATGCTTAAATGCATTGTCGCCTTTATGTTGTATATATTTATATTTGTGTGAGTGAGTGTATGCGTTCATATGTTGATATGCCAGCCTATTGTTCCCTTTGTGTTGCGTATCCTTAACACGGAAATAATTTCATGGCTGTGTGATGTGCGGCAACATAAATGTTTCCATTTAACTTTATTATTAGCATATGCGTAACCTTCAAAATTGAAATATATCTATGTGTGTGTGTGTGTGTGTGTGCAATTTTATTTTTATCTCTTGCCAACAAGGATGACAACAATTTCCACATGTTTTTAATTTTTTTCTTTAGTTTGAAATTTTCAAGAATGTGTTTCGTAACTTTGATAACTTTCTCATTGTTCTGTTAAGAAAATTTTGCTATTCAGTGGTTTTCTTTTCATTCTTGCAATCCCAAAAGTATTTAAAGAGAAGTCAATATGTCACTTCAAATAAATAATGTTTTCATATTCTAATTTTTTCAGCAACTAACAAGCATACGAGTGTATATACGGATATGTGAAAGTGGGGGAGATTAGTGGCCCTTAAATTGCTAAAATTTTTCATTTCTTGCATATCTTCTCTCTTTCTTTATCAATGCTGTTGTTATGTGTTGTAGGATGTGATGCAAGAAACTTTAATAAAATACAGAATAATAATAATTATATTTTTAAATTGTGTGATTTATTTTATTTACTTATAAATATTTGTATTTATTTATATTTTTGAATTGTACGAGTAACACACACAATGGTACGATCGCTACGTATGCACTGACTTGTACTGGAACTAGACAATCACCTCTGTTGGGAATAATAATCGAAAGGAATCATGTTATTGTGAATCTCCCAAGCTAAGAGTTTTTCCTGCTATCAGTTCTCAATGAATGTGAAAAAAACATATTAAAATAACTAAAAATCGAAGAATTTTTTTTTCAAAATTATACTATTTTACAATATTTTAAACAAAAGTTAAAAACTCAAACCAAAATATTTTTATTGAAATCATAGTTTATTGCAATTATTTATTTTATCATTAAACTATAAAGTGATAAAATTGGCTATTCGGAAGGCCTCCAAAACAAAAGAATTTCAATAAACTAAAGAATCGGAACAACAATTTTATTGCAAGAGGATGAACAGCGCTATTCAAATCTTTTGCAATGTCTTTTTTTTACAACCAAGTCTTTCGAAAGTTGAACACATCTGCAGGAAATCGACCATTTGTTCTATTCTTTGTTGAGTCTTATTAAACGATCTTGCCCTTAAAAAAAATTTCTAAAGTTTAATATTCGAATTATAAGAAGATGTACTTAAAGATACTTGTACCTCGGCTAGTGAGGGCGAAGGTCAAGGTTTCAATTACCACTATAGACTCTGGTCTATTTCATTACAAAGAGTTGATGATCTTTATTACTCTTTTCGGTTCAGTAAGTTATGAAATAGTGTAAAAATTAAAAGGAAAAAATTAAAAATCTGGAGAAAAAATCATTCACAATAAGGGGAATTTTATTTTAGCAGAATATTATTCACGGTTATATTTTTACGATAGCAAATTTCGGGAAGAGAAAAACGACTAAAACTCGAAGTCTCTCTCTGTTATGCATTTTACGATTCACAGGCCAATCGGCTAAGAATAATTGATCCCTGGCCCGGTTTTCGGGAAAAAATATCCCTTATCTCATCAGAATAGAATTCTTTATCATACTGTCAATGATGAACTTCGTCGCTCTCTGTCTCCTGTACGAACCCGTGTAACAACAAATTAGACTTTGAAACACTGAACCAAACAAGAGATTTTTATTCTCAATGTGCTAGTAGTCAAGAGCACCTCTTAACCATCGTTGTCAACTTTGAAATTTTGAAAAGCACTAAAGTCGGACAAAAAACGCGTAATTTTTGAAAAAAAAGGACTAAATATCTTTTTTATTTTAATTGCCTTTTTTTATATAAAATATAATTTTATTTAATTTTTTTTCTATTTTACACATTTATTAACAAAAAAATTTATAAAATAAGAAATCATTTATTACCATAGTATTCTATTATTTTTAAGCTTAAGGTCTATTTATTTTTATATAAAATATTTTATTTTTCAATATTTCGTCACTCCTTTGTGTGACTTCTTCAGGAAATTAATTATTTTTAAATAATTAATTTCCAATAAAAATAAAGAGACCTCAAGCTTAAAACTAATAGAGCACAGTAACAATTATAAAGGGATCAAAAAAACCAGAAGAATTTTAGATCATTTATTACAATTTTTAATAATTCACATATTACACTAAAAAATAACTAAACGTATTGTAAATATCGCCATAGAAAATGCAATAAATTTTACATTGTTTTTTATTCTTATTTTTTTTAACAAAAGTAAAATAACGTTTAAAATAACAAAATATATTCATATAATAACGAATGAATTTCAATTTCTATTTGTTAAAGGTCAATATCAAAGTCCGTGAATTCCTCATCACGGTCATCTGCCCATAACACCGTTTTTATTTCACATTCTAACGTTTTATAAACCATTTTTGTATTAATATGAATATTGACCTCATCTGGAATTTCGTACGTTTCGCAACAAGAATTTTCCCTTTTAAGTCCGTTTTTGATTTGTAAAAGCGCATTAACCGAATGCAGCGACATTCGGTTCTAATTTTTCTTTTTAAAAGATTCATTGAGCTAAAAACTCGTTCTACTTCAGCATTGGAATATGGTAAAGATAAAAGTTTAATAGCAAAATTTTTTATTGTCTGGTGCCACCGAATGAAAAAAAGCACCAAAAAAAGCACTAAAAACCAAAAAGCACTGAAGCCAAAATTTTTCGCGTAATAAATTTTAAAAAGCACTAAAAACAGTGCTAAAAGCACTGAGTTGACAACGCTGCTCTTAACTGATAACATTAACCCTGGCATACCATTTACGAGGCCTTTTACGGCTTGTGCAATTTACAATTCCTTGTCGTAATATTTGTTTACCAAAAAAAATATATATATCCTAAATATCCTAAAAAAAACAATTACTAAAACTAACAAAATAATTACAGCAATTCAACACATTCGACAAGAAAAGGAAATATTGATGAACGAATTTGTTATTGGTGCCATTATTTTAAATTAAATTGTTAAGTCATGCTAAGCAGGCGCCAGAAAAGGAACAAAAATAAGCAGCAGCGCACAAAAAAATAAAAAATAAACCAATTTATTTAATTATAACTTGAATACAAATGTAAAACGAACTCATACACATGGAGAGCAGCTATTTAACTTTCAGTCAAAACTTCAGTCGCTGCTACGGCCGGCTTGTGATAAATTGGCTTGTTTGACATGTCATATCTGACAGTTTCGCCAAGTGGAGGAAGGAAAAAGTACAGAAATATTGAAAATTGCTGTGGATATTGTAGTTAATTGAAATGTTGTTGGGCCATTTAATGTTTAAGGCAGCAGAGAGAAAAAACACTTTATCATTTTAAAATTTTATACTTTAATTTGCCAACTCATCTTTCAGCAATTGGCACGAGAATAGATTGAAATGTAAAGTTTTGCTGTTTAGAAGCAAGAAGGGGTTGCTATAAATACTGGCCGCAACTGAACAACTGTATCAACTTTATTTTTATTTTATGAACTAAAATATTCTGGCAAATAAAAAACTAGATAAGCTGCTTGTTAGCCCCACTTGCTGTTGTGAGTGTACTGCAGTAGTTTGGGTTGTCTGTGGCATGTCGTTCAATTTGTGGTTTCATCAATTGTTGTAATTGAATTCAGCTGCTGTTCATTTGACCGCAAGAATGAGAAAAATATAACAACTTCCATTTGATTGTGTTTTCTTACGTCTGTCAGTCTATTTTTTTTTTATTCTTTTTTCTTATATATTTTCGTTTTGCTGGTAATCACATGTTAACAGACATTATTTATGTGGCTGCAGGCAGCCATTTCGTAATGTGTTTCTGGGCAGTTTGATATTGAAATTTAAATGAAATTGAAATTCTTCTTAACAACTGTTGTGAACTTTTGGAGTAAATTGTATATGATTCTAAGTCGCATTTTCTTTTATGTGCCATCTTCGCCTTCAATATTTGATGGATTAGGAATTAAGAGACATTTATGAAAAAAAAAACATTTTAGGAATTCTACATCAAATGCCTGAAGCCAATTTCAAATGCATGAGTGCATATTTTTATTATTATTAATAAAAGTTGAAATGTTTGAAAATATTTATAACAGGGACATCTGTACATTTTTTTCCTATTTCGGACCAGCACTCAGGGGATGACCGCTACAGTGCATTGCGCCGGAACTAGAAAGGAGGAGATAGTATTGAGGGGACAGATGAAGAAAGATGAGACCATCGGGAATTTTTTGAAGCTATTTCAATCTTTTAATTCAAAGGCTAATTTTTTTTATATATTTTTTATTTTTTTTTTTTGCAACAGGGCCGACGAAGGAGGGTGCTGTTTCTCGCCTCTCTGGTAGCTGATAGCTCAATCCCTACCAGTTCTGATCAGTGACTAGGGATATGCCTTCGCTAAAGAAACAGACCGACAAGAGCAAACACGACCACGCACTGATGCTGATCAGAAAAATTCGATACAAAATTCATGACTCAGTGCGGAGTCCAGCTTTTAGCCAAGTCAGAAGACAAACATTTAATCAGGAGATTATACAGGAGATGGAATTCCTTAGGGGCTCTAATTGGAAAGACTTAAGGAAGTACATTGAAGAAACTAGGTTCTTGACGTAATCAAACTCAGAGGTTTCCATGGTATCGGTGAAGGCTCCCTACAGTGGAATGGGAACTCCTTATTATAGAGCGCACAACAGGCCTATGAGGCCTAAGTGTAATCCATGACGGATTGGGATGCTTATGCCCCTATTTTTCAACCTAACCTAACCTAGTGCGGAGTCGAACTTCAGACCCTCCACTTCATAGTCTCCTATTGATAACAGCCATTTTGTTAAACCTGTATCTGTCAAATTAGCTGTCATTTGTTCAGTGTGTTTTCTCAACGCATGGAAAGAAAATTCAACAACACAAGAATCAAATTTTTTTTATCAAAATAGGTGTTCCCTATTCTGGGTGGGCCACAACTTGGCGAATTTGTCATGATGACTTGGATCAGCATCCTTACAAAATTCAACTGACCCAGAAACAGAATGTAAACGACTATGGACAAGGAATTGAGTTACCTGAATGGCCTCTAGAGCTATAGTCCCAAAATGTTTACCGAAAAATTGTCTTCAGCCATGAGGGCCGTTTTGAATGAAATTGAATTCGGGAGGTTAAAAATCCAAATGAGATTCAAGTGCGTTCAATGCATTCCGAAAAAGTCACTGTTTTGGTGTGCATTTTCATCTGGCGGCGTCATCTATCCATATTTCTTTGAGAACGATGTAGGCCAGGCCATCACTTTCAATGGCGAGTGCTATAGATCGATTATTACCAATTTTTTTTAGCCTGAAGTGGATCATCTATACACTAGCGGTATGTGTTTTCAACAGGATGGTGCTACGTAGCATACAGCTCATGCCACATGGGATATGCTTTACGAGCGATTTGAGGCCATGGCATTTTACGTGGATGTGAAGTGAATTGAGTACTGAACTCATGCGATTTGACGCCATTAAACTCTTTTTTGTGGAATTTCGCAGGTGGACGCAAATAAGCCATAAATCACGCCGGTCCTCAAAACCATTACAACACATGCCATCGATCAAATTCAGCCTGACGGAGGCATGGGAAATTAGATATTTAGAACACATTCCATACAGGGAAGTTATATTCCACACTTAACGTATTAAGAAGGCTTTCAAACTAATTTGTGGAATAGGCATAGGAACTAGTTAAACTCGTCAACAATCAATTTTGAAATTTTTTTGTAAATTTGGGGAAAAATATCAGCACGAATAAAATTAAAAAACTTATTTCGAATATATGTCGAACATTATTTGTTTGATTTAAATTCGCTTAATGAAAGACTCTTTATAAAGTTGGGAATAATTTTACACTCGTCATTCAACGATTTTAGTTTTATTACACAAGAGAGGCATAAGCAAGACCTGTCCCAATCCGTTCAGGATTACACTTAAGTCTCATAGGCCTGTTATGCGCTCTATTATAGGGAGTTCCCATTATAAACCATGGAAACTTTTGAATTTGTTTACGGTAAAAACTTTCTTCAATGTATCTTCTTAAGTCTCTCCAATTAGAGCCCCGAAGACATTCCATATCTAGTATAATTTCTATTATAATTCCATGTTTTCACACAATAAATATTTTCACGTTTTGGCGATCTCCAGGAGAAACTAAGATCATGCAATATGACTTCTATAGGAATTTTTGTCCAACTAAGTTAAAGATAAGAGGACAATTCCCTAACATTTAAATATTTCCAAGAAAATATTTCTATTTAACAATTATTACATTTTTCCGGGCTCTTCTATTCATTTCATTGCTTTTTATCAACAAAAGAAAAGTTTTGATTTTTATTAAATTGAAAAATTTTGCTGCACTAAAGCACACATTCAATTTCATATAACAAACGGGCCAACGTCAGCAAATATTCAAATGAAAATAGAAAATTTTTGGTGTGCGAAAGACTTTTAGGTTAAAAATTATTCAAACACCAAAATATATTTGACTGGGCAGCATTTAAAAGAACCAAACAAATTCTATTCATGTAACTGAATACACGAGGGCTGTGTAAAAACTACATGAATAATTGCATAAACAAATTTATTTTTGGCAACTAAACGTTTTATTTTCAAACACAATCTCGGTACATAGTCCAGTGTTTAACGAATTTTATTTTTATTTCTTCCAAATAATAAGTCTTTTCAAGGCCCTCAAAAAGGGCGTTCGGTCAGGAAATACTTGGGTATATATTTTATTTTTCTCGCAAAAGTATGCAGCAGCATAGACAATGTCTATTACAGTTTGTTCGTATGTAAACTCAGTCCGTAGGAAGGACTGACTTTAAAGACTTCAGCGAAACACTTAATGACAGGCCCTCGTATGTGTCTGTGCGCGGTTGTGCTCATAGGTATTCTGATTTCTACTAAGTTTTCATTTTTATTTGCTTGGAAGGTGTGTAAATGTTTGTTTAAAAACAAATTATACAATAATATGAAGTCAGTCGATGGTCACCCAAACCGCGAGACAAACACTCATTCAGTCACTTAATTTGTTTTTGCTACAAACACATGACCACAGCCACCAACACACATACACTTGTACAGCCAAACATGCCTTACACGAGTGATGTATGTGCATTTGTGTGGCTGTGTGTGTAGCCTGTTAAATAAACATAAATACATTTTCGTAGGCGTTTGTTATTTGGAGGTGCGGTCATGCCTTAGGATGTGTTTATTTCAAAATGAATTTGTATGCTTGTGTGGATGTATGCTTGTATTTATGTGTATGTAGTTGTGTAAATTTACTTTTAATCCGACTGTATGTACGACTGACCGATGACTGTGTGTTTGGTTTTCCTGTATTTCGATTTTGATTGCGTTTCATATGCAAATGCAGTTTGTCCATCTTCATCATCATCATCACCCTCGTCATCATTGAAAAAAATAACCATTCATTGGTTATTTGTTTCCTCTTACGTGTTTTAGTGTGTATGTGTGTGGTTGTGTTTGTATTAGCGTTAAATGGAATTTCCATCAAACAATATTAAAACGTCAAATGGGCGGTCAATTTTCGTTTGGGGCTCTATTTGCCGAGAACAAAAATCAACATCAAATGTTACGAAATTATTTAAGTGTGAACATCTCAATTGTAATTAAAAAAGGATTTGTATATATCAAAATGTAAATTTTTGCATAATGGTCAGTACAAGTAATAAAAAGTGATGAATTTATTAATCACATCACACAGGCGTTTTTTATATTCATCATGACTTTCGATAAATGTGATAGCCATAGAGCTTAAGGAGTCATTCTGTTAAAACCACATTCCCCCGGATAATGCCATCACTATACCGATTTCCATGGATCATGAGACCAGATCCGTTTTCATTTTTTAAGAAATTAGGTCCAATAAAAGGTAACAGACAGGCAGTCACCAAGAAAAAAAGTGCAAGTCATCATAAAGTATGTAAACCATCATAAAAAGTGCAAGTCATCATAAAAGGTGCAAGTCATCATAAAAAGTGCAAATCGTCATTAAAAGTGGAAGTCATCATAAAAAGTGCCAGTCATCATAAAAAAATCAAGTAAGTATAAAAAGTGCAAGTCATTATAAAAAGTGCAACTCATCATAAAAAGTGCAAGTCATTAAAAAAAATTCAAGTCATCATAAATAGTGGATGGCTTGCACTTTTTATGATGACTTTCACTTTTAATGACGATTTGCACTTTTTATGATGACTTGCACCTTTTATGATGACTTGCACTTTTTATGATGGTAGTGGATAAAAAATGCAAATCGTCATTAAAAGTGCAAGTCATTATAAAAAATGCAAGTCATAATAAAAAGTGCAAGTTATCATAACAAGTGCAGGTTATCATAAAAAGTGCAAGTCGTTATAAAAAGTGCAAGTCATTATAAAAAGTGGAAGTCATCATAAAAATGCAAGGAATTATAAAAAGTGCAAGTCATTATAAAAAATGCAAGTCATTATAAAAAGTGCAAGTCATCATAAAAAATTCAAGTAATTATAAAAAGTGCAAGTCATAATAAAAAGTGCAAGTCATAATAAAAAGTGAAAGTCGTTATAAAAAGTGCAAGTCATTATAACAAGTGCAAGTCAAAAAATGGAAGTCATTATGAAAAGTGTAAGTCATCATAAAAAGTGCGAGTCATCATAAAAAGTGCATGATATCATAAAAAGTGCAAGTCATCATAAAAGTCCAAGTCATCATATAAAATTCAAGTCATTATAACAAGTGCAAGTCATTATAAAAGTGCAAGTCATCATAAAAAATGCAAGTCATCATAAAAAATTCAAGTCATTATGAAAAGTGCAAGTCATCATAAAAACTGGAAGTCATCATGAAAAGTGTAAGTCATCATAAAAAGTGCGAGTCATCATAAAAAGTGCAAGTCATCATAAAAAGTGCAAGTCAATATGAAAAGTGCAAGACATTATGGAAAGTGCAAGTCGTTGTAAAATCGGAAGGTTATGCGTCCATAGCTGCGTGTATGAAGTATTAAAGTTAGGCTTTTTTTATTTTATTATACATTTTACCCGCGAAGAATATGTGAAACTTCAGCTAATGTGTATGTTATGTCAATGATGTGTTGTATTTTTACTGGATCAAAGTTTAAAACGTTTTTAGTTATCAGTTTCATAATTTCATATATTCCTAGAAACTTTAGACCACCCTTGAACCCACATAAAGTCATTGCCAAAAACAACTGTACTATATGTTTCTATTATCTAACAAAATTGATTTCGTTTGATTACATCGTCGATAAAAATCGCATATTTTAAGTAAAGTGCAGTGCAATGCTGAAAAGATATATATATATATATATATATATATATATATATATATATATATAATGTGAAATTGGCAATTGCAATCGACAAAAGGAAAGGATTCCCAGGACAAATTCTGTTGTTTTTAAAATTAATTGTTAGCCCGTCTCAGTTAAGCAAATCCCATCCACACTTCACCGTCATGTAAAATTTTAATGAGGTGGGTATCATCTGAAAAACCTTTAAATGCTTTCGGACTTGTAAACCTCCCCTTTTCCAAACAAACAAATGACCCCTTAACCATATCCTTCTAAATATCATAAGTACATTCTTATTATAAAAAACCGCACAAAAATCTTTTAATTACATAAATTTTTAATAACTTTTTGTTGTCGTTTTTTTTTACAATTATGTAGCTAAATACCATATAATTTTTGAAGAAAAAAAGTATCCAAGAAAAAACTCACATACAGAAATAATAACATAAAGCAGCTAATTAAGTTAAGAAGGGATTTTAAACACAAGTTCCGTATTTAATCCCTTGGAAAACATCTAAAAAAATACGTACAAAACAAATAGACGCATTTTGAAGTTAAAAATTCAAAATTTACTCGCCAAAATGGCATCAGAAAAAACTTCGTATAGAAATAATCTCCAAGGACATGAAATAATACGGTTTTAATTTCATTCCTTCTCTTTACAAATGCCAAAAATGTATATCAAAGGTAGCATTTTTTCCAGCTTCTTGAGATCTTTTGAAACTTAAATGTAAAAGTAAATCTATCAACCCTTTTTACAAAAATATTTTCTCAAATGTTGCAAAAGGGACATTCTAGGAAAAAAAAGATACATATTTGATTTCATTGGAGTTGAGTTCGGAGTTTTTGTTTTGCATACAAAATAATGGTGTTTTATTTTAATTTCATTTTATGATTTAACTTTACACCTGCTCTAAAAGGCTCAACTTCAATTAAATCCTTTTTTCTTTCATTTACTTTTATTAGTTGAGTTACTTGAACATTTTTGTTGCTTTATTTTGAAATATGTCCGTCCCATTACTTGTTGGTTAAGTTTATATTTCTATATTTTGTTACAAAACAAAATTTTTAACTTAAGTGTTGCACGAGTGGATTTTATGGAACAACAAAAATAAGTTAAAAAAAGGAGAAAACAATAATTTCTTAGGATATTTTAAGGTAAAAAAAATATATATTTGCAGAGGCGGTCAACTGGCTATGATTCAGGGAACATTTAATGGAGTTCATTTCTACGAAAATCCGTTTTTATAAAATTTTCTTGTTAATAAATACGTATTTTATAGCTGATTATTTTTTATGAGAGGTAGCTTTTATTAGTGGTACTTTTCACAACAATAGAGGGTACATTTTATAAAAGCAAGTTTTCGTAAAACTTGTTTTTATACAAAAAATGTTGTAGGTGATTTTTACAAAAGCTTATTTTTACACATTATTTATTATGATAGTTACCTTTTAGAAAAGGTACTTTTATGGCAGGTACTTTTTATGGCAGTTACTTTTTGAAAAGGGTAGTTTTTATAAAAGGTACATTATAAAACACGTTAAAAGATTAGTTTTTAAAGAGATACTTTTTTTAAAAAAAAGTACTTTTTAGAAAAGGTACTTTTTTGAAAAGGTACTTTTTAAAAATGCTACTTTTTAAAAATGCACTTTTTAATATAGTCACTTTTTATTAACGATATTTTATATAATATGTACTTTTAGTAAAATGTACTTCTTATAAACTGTACTGCTGTAAAAGGTACTTTTTAAAAATGTACTATTTTTAAAGTACTTTTTATAAAAGGTATTTGTTTTGCTAAGTAGTTTTTATAAAAGATCAATTTAGTAAAAGGTACTTTTCAAAAAGGTACTTTTTAAAAAGTGGTACTTTTTAAAACAGCTACTTTTTGAAATAACCACTTTTTATTAAGGATATTTTATATAATTTGTACTTTTTATGAAATGTACATTTTATAAACTGTACTGCTTTAAAATTAACTTTTTAATAATTTAGTGTTTTTAAAGTACTTTTTATAAAAGGTACTTTTTATACAAAGTAGTTTTTATAAAAGATTCGTTTTGTAAAAAGTACTTTTTATATAACATACCTTTTACATAATTTCCTTTTTGTAAAAATATTTTTGATCATCTAATGTACGATCTATAAAAGGTACTTTTTATACAATATACTTTTTATATAAAATAGTTTTTACAAAAGCTACTTTTTGCAAGGTGTATTTTTTACAAAAGATAATTTTTATAAAAGCTAGCTTTATTTTAAAAGTTACTTTTTATTATAAAAAATACTTCTTATTATGAAAAACACTTTTTATTATGAAAAATCCTAAGAGAAAAACTATTTTATAAAAGTACTTTATATAAAATGTTATTTTTATATGATGTATTTGTTGTACAATATACTTTTTAAGGAGTAAAGTTAATGTAAAAGTTCCTTTGGCATTTGCGTTGAACCAACGTGCGAAGTTTGCACTGCCCTGCCAGCAAATGCAAATACCATTTCCCACATTTAACTTACACTGGGAAATCTGTGTCTGTAATCGGATAAGGTAATTGGAGGCTTTTGTCTAGACATTAAATGGACAAATTACAATTGTATTGCAAAGTAAATAACCAATAAAGGGTTTGGTAACATGTGGACATTTCAAATATTTCAATAAATTCAATATACTCGTCGTACAAGTAAAACTTTTGTTTGTTCTCTTAAAAGTACACTTTCATTTAGCAGCATATGGATGCGGTTACATAGAAATCGATTTAAATTCTAAAACATACACCAACAGAAGTAAAACCAGCAAGAGGATGTATTGCATACTTTCAGGTACTCTCCACCTATTACAGCACATCTACTGTACAATAATAAGGACTTTTAGACCTTTTGTTATATTTTCTTCTCTTTCTTATTCCAATGCTTCTTGTTTTTTATACCCTTCACAAAAAAGTGAATGGGTATATATAGGTTTGTCATTCCGTGTGTAATTTATTCGATATGCACATGGGACCCCATAAAGTATATATATTCTGGATCCTTATGAATAGCGATGACGATTGAGCGATGTCCTTCTGTACGTGAAACCGGTTTCCCAAGCCCCCAGAAGAGCTAGAGACTTCGTTCTTGGACTGCTGGATTGGAAATGAACTTAAATAGAGTGCTATTGAAATTCAGAAAGTATTCCGAAGTATGGTTCCAGAGCTGGGAAACTTACACCTATTTCTCGACGCAAAATTTATACCAAAAATCAATTATTTTTTTTAATGTTTGTAAATTAAATATATTTCTTGCTTTGGCAAGCCTCAATGGTCTATTAAAAACTAAAAAAATAAAAATTTGTTTCCAGGGATGGAAAATTAAACATTTTTTTCGGCCCATTCCGTATTTTGTAGTACATGTAGTAACTAATATTTTTAAAAATTTTAAATTTTTCTTTTACAAAACCTCTTTATACCTCTTGAAGATTTGCATTGATAAAAGAATTTTAAAAATTAAAATTTCGCTTCCAGGGTTGGGAAATTGAAATTTTTTTTATACATAAAAGTAACCAAAAAGGCAATTGACGTTGTTTTTTTTTTGCTATCTAAAACTATTTTATATTTTAGGAAAAACAAAAGTGGTATAAAAAATTTCCAGAAAAAATCAAAATTTGGAATCCAGGGATGGACAAGTGCTATATTTTATAGTTCATGAAGGTGACCAAAATGGTTGAATATTGTAAATTTTTCTTAAATAATAACACTTTATTCCTTATGAAGAGTTGCATAGGTTAAAAATAAAACAAACAAAATTAAAATTTCACTTCCAGGGTTGTGAAGTTTAAAGTTTTTTTCGGTACATGCAATATATTGTAGTACATGAAAGTGACCAAAATGGTTGCAAATTTTAAGTTTTTCTTAAATAAAACGACTTTATACCTAATGAAGACTAGGATTGGTAAAAAAAAATTTTATTTCGCTTCCAGGGATGGGAAATTGAAATTTTGTTTATACATAAAAGTAGTCAAAAAGCTATTCGTATTAAAAATTAAAAAAAATCAAAATTTAGATTCCAGAGTTGGATAACTGCAATATTTTGTAGTACATGAAAGTGACCAAAATGGTTACAAGTATTAAGTTTTTCTTAAATAAAACTATTTCATGTCTCATTAAGAGTTGCATTGGTAAAAAAATTTAAATTTCGTTTCCAGGGTTGGGAAATTGATATGTATAAAAGTAACCAAATAGGCAATTGACGTTGTTGTTTTTGCTAATTAAAACTATTTTATAATTCAGGAAGAACAAAATTGGTATTAAAATCTTAATAATCAAAATTTCGACTCCAGGGTTGAACAAATAATATATTTTATGGTACATGAAAGTGACCAAAAAGTATAAAAATTTCAATTTTTTTGTCAAGTAAAACTATGTTACATCTTTTAATTAAACCTACTTCCTGTTTTAGCAAGAAAGAAAGAAGAATTACATCTGTGAAGGGTATTTAAGATGCGGCACAGCCGAATATAGCACTTTTACTTGTTTTTTTTTTTTTTTGAAGTTCTTGTAATTCAAAACTTATAAGGCAAAATATAATAAAGAAACTAAATATGAAACGGCAAACAAAAAAAAAAGAAATAAAAACCGTTTACTCAATCTTCTTCATTTAAAACTTGGCAAAGTTTTTTAATATCCAGGGAATGAGTGAAAAAAGGTTATGGCGTGAGTGGGATGGTTCGTTGGAAATAAAAATGTTATGTAGTTAGTTGAATTTAAGTTATTATTGGTAAGAAAATGTTAAGCCAACCGCATACTGCTCTTTAATAACCATAAGTCATCAATGTTTGAGTAGCTTCAGCCAAATGTATTGTTATTACTGTGGAGTAGTCCACATACTGCATTTATTAGGCAGGAAACGGAAGCAACTTTAGTTTATAGAAATATATGTTTTTAATATTTTTACACTTAAGAAAAAATATTCATATGAAATATGAACAGCGTGTCAATTGATAATTCAACTAAAGTATTTCAAACACTTACGGGTCCATAATATAACCGATTTACATGGTATAGGCTGTTTAATTTTCATAGAAGGGTATTCTACGGGAAAACCAAAGTTAGCATATTTTTACTTTTAAAGGATTTTGTTATCTGTTGGACTGTTTTTCTCTGTTGGCCCATCATGTATAAAATATTTGACACCAAGGCTCACTTTCTAGCTGGATACAAGTTCAATTTTTATTGCTGATTTCAACACACCAGCACATTTGGTTATTGACTTCCAACTTGATTTCAATTTAGCTTTCATGTTTAGTATCAATTTTTACCTAAAATATATGGCTTTTAAGGTTTTTTACAAAAGAATACAATTAATAAAAATTCTGATGTTTCACTATAAGGGATTTGCATTTCCCGTTTTGCCGGAAACTATTCGAGGATATTTCCGCCACCAAAATGGGTTAATATCCCATTCACCCTCATTGACATCATTTCATAGTGAATGCTCTTTTACACGACAAAACCTTCAATAAAAACCGGGTGAAATCGATTGAAGCCAAAGGAAAATTATAAAAAAAAATATTCTCAATATTGCATTCATAATAAAAAAATTTTATTTAAGAACATTTCTTAAAGTCAATTGCAAATTTGAACTTTAGCCTGACTAATAATTTTCAACTTAGGGACTACATTTCAAAGCAAAAAGAGAGATTATAACCTGACATTAATATCTAAAAACTATTTCGGTCATATGGTCATCCTGTCTTGTCATGTTCGGTCAGGTTTACCCGAAATCAACTTAATGCAATTATGGATTCCAATAAGGTGACCACTGTGATTGCCGTATAAGACCTAGAGACCACAACTCGAAGGGATTGGGTGTCATCCATATTAAAAAAAAAAAAAAAACATTGATCATGTTGTTGCAATGATCCATATTGATCATAACGCGATCTAAAGAATTTTTTTTTTTGAGAAACAATGCCCAATGATGCCACCAGCGCCGACGAAAAATGGGACACTTAATGATATCATGGCTTTAACTCGTGAACGAAAATTGGACAAAATTTTACACATTGTGGACGGTAAAGCTTTAATTTCTACGGCCGGGAAAAATATTTCTCCTGCAGTTTTAAGAGAAAACGTGTGCTGCTTAAACTCAACTAGAAAGCCAAAAACCACGGAGCGAAGTTTAAAAAATTTTATACACAATTAATGCTGTAAAATATTTCTTTCAAGTAAACTGTTGGTGTAAATAAATTGTCGCATTTCTTACACGAATATATTTTAATACAATAAAGTAAATAAATATAATTAACGAAAGTGGTGTTGCCATTAGGGGGTTTTCGTGATTTTTATTTGCCACCTTCGCGAGAGTTATAAGCGGGAATACCCGCAATTAAAGGGGTTTAATATCCCACTCAGTCTTACTGATATCATTTTATAGTGAGTGACATTTACGAGAACAAAATGCTCAATAAAAGACAAATGCAATTAAATGCAGTTGGCAGAAACAGAAACATTAATACTGAAAAATTCTTCATAAAGGGAAATTTTTCTCCATTAATAAGAAATTGATAAAAGAAGTAAGTAACTGTTTAAGTAAAGCAATTTTCAAAAGTTCCTAAAAATGTACCCGCTGCAATAATTTCCAAAAGGAGTTCGGAGAACTCAAATTCCTTGCAATATTATCGTAAACCTAAATTCTTAATATTCAACCGAACATTTTGAGACATCAGGCAATTGATTCGAAATTGCCAGTTGATCAGTTATGAAGCAGTTTATGAATATAAAATTTTTTTATAAGACCATTTATCTTTATTTCAGTTATTAAAGAATATTTCAGTTATTAAAGAATATTTCTGTAGCCTTCTTACAAATATTTTGAGTGTTAAGCTTAAACTTTGCCCAATTCGTTGTAGAATTATTAAAAGAAGATGTTGTTTGATTACGGGAGTATGAGTTCATTACACAGTTTGTGTTTCTTTTTTTTTTTTGCGAGGCGCCAAGTGTTGCAAATAGTTTTCATATGCAAATCACCATTTAACCTTTAAAGTATTCAAGCAACAACCAATCTTCTAAACTGTTCTCTCTACTGTTATTGTTGCTTTTCTTTTTGGCCAGTTCCACTAGACACTTCCTCGTTGTATGTTTGTATGTACGTGTGCACATGTTGTTAAGAGCATAAAAGTTCTTTTCTTATATTTCTTAGTGGCAACATTAGTCAAGGCAGTTGCCAGCCCGTATTTAGTTGTTTTGTAAATTTCTATGTACTTACATGCTTCTTTCAGTTTGAATTTCATAATTAATGCAAAGCTTCGAATGTATGCAACACCTGTGGTTTGTCTAAAACGACCTCAAGTATTAAACCACAAATATTTGGCCAAAAATACATTAAAGTCGTTGTGTATGAAGTTGCCTGGCCAGTTACGGTGTGTATTTGAATGTTGAATTTCTGCAACAATAAAATATTAATTTTTAATAGTATTTCAAAGAATATGGCAAAAGCTTGGAAAAAGAAATTCAGAGAGAAACTTTGGGGAAATGAAAGTATTTGGCAAGAACTACTACTTTCTTAAAAAATTTTATAATAATCAAATATAAGTTCAAATTTGTTCAACCAGCAGGTTGGCGAAAAATTAATCATTCAGTTTTCTGTTCGAATAACATTTTCATTAAATAAAAGAAATGATTTTAAATAAGAGAAATCCTTATTTTGGAATATCAGCCATTTCATTACATTTCCCTTGAAAGTCCCAATAATTGAAAAATATACATATTCAATATTGCTCTTGCATTCGAAAACATAATCAAAATTTAATTATTTGTAAATTAGAAAAGTAATTAAAAATTAATTAAAAATTCAAACTTATTAAATACTCGTACTTCAAAGGCTGTAAAAAAAATAAGACGATGATGAGGATGATGAGGATGATAATGATTCAATTGTTTCTTTCTGAAACATCATTTTTACAATTCAAAGAACAGCTAAGAGGCCAAAGAAAAAACCACGACTCCCATACTTTTTGCTAGATTAAATAAAACAAATAAAGCAGCATAGATACCAGAGGAAACCAGTTGCTGCTTTTCTTTATTTAACAAAATTAAATTGAATTTTAAAAGAAAATTACCCAGTGAAATGAAGTGCAAAAGAAAACATTTTGCCACAACTAAACAACTTGTGTGCTCGCTCTTCTTTCTTCTTTTGCCATTTAAAATTATACTCGTGTATTTGCCAGCCACCCAGCCAAAGGAAAATTGGCTGAGAAATGCAGCCAATTAAATACTTAAAATTACAAAAATACTTTAACGGCCCAAGACGAGGGGAGGGGGGCATACAAAAAACAGGAGTTTGGGAAAATTCATTACAAACAAATTAACAAATAAATCAAATTTCAATACGAAATAATTCTTTTTTTTCTTTTTGGCTTAAAACAATTTATAATGATTTCTGCAGCATTTAGAATTAAATAAAGTTCTTAAGTAAAAGATGATTTTTAATGGCACGCCTAAACGCTTCTGTACTCTTGACTGATATTGACTCTGGCAGGCAGTCAGAGAAGATACACAAGTGTTGCCAAAGAAGTATGAAAAGCTCTTCAAAAATCATTTATCTAAATTAATTCCTGTCGTTTACATTTGAAAAACAAATCAAAGATTAAGACAAACATTAGTTTTAACCCTGAACAATATTCACTCTTCCAAGTTCATCACCATCATCATCATCATCATATTTCTTTTACTGGCCTGCCGTTTTCCCTTTCTCTCACTCTCTAATTCGTATCTTGTGCAGATTATTTAAAACAATAAATGTTTGTTTGTGCGAGTGTGTAATCTTGTCTTCTGTTTTCAACAGGAATTTATCAAGGAAGGAAATAGTGTGGCATTGCCAAGGAGCTGAAAAGTGTTGCCAACTCTAGTGCAGGAAAAATCACTTAAAAAATTTATATGCAAGCAAAATCTTAAGGTATTTCATTTTATATTATTTGTATTTGTATAAAAAATACTTTGCAAAATATCGGTGCACAAATGCTGATAGGTGACCGAGATCATATGTCGGCGATCTTGTTAACGCGTGTTTTATCCGTTACTGTGACTGACTTTACGCAATTTATTGCATTCACATAGAAAGTGGCAACGCAGTTAACCACGGGAGATTCCTCAGAAGAACTGTAAACCTATACAGTTATCTGAGGTGTAGAATGAGACGCAAAACTCTCGAAAGATAGTAAACGATCAGTGGTCTGGCAGCACTTAAATATAATGTTGACTGACTCACGAGCTGCTTCGTTTAAATAATAAAAATTCTAAGAGTTTGAATTAGAAACCATTTTCCATTATGCCACCTCTAACATCAAAGGGGCAAACAAACGGGTTTCGGCAATCTACCATAAATCTGGTCGGCCTCCATACGAAGAAAAAGTTATGTCAGATTCTCCCTGGAATTGAAGATATTTGTATGAGTTTACTAAAACAGAAAAAAAATTCCCACGCCCCCTAAATCAGGAGATTTTATTTTTTATATGTGCCATTTATAGCGCGTTATCAACATGTCGCATGTCCTTGTTCCAGGTTTGATTGCGGCTTAATTTTTGCCCTGGACGAATTTTTAATGCGACATAAAATCTTGGGCACCTTTTTTCCCTTCTATTTTGTTACTTCAGCCGTCGACCGAAGAATTATTTGGCCAGTCCTAAGACTATTCCGCCACCACCAAACCTGTTTTATGCCGAAAGTCTGAAGTATTTTACGTATTCGGTAATTTTCTACCGTCGAAAAAATAAATCAAAAGATTTGCATCAAATTTTGTGTAAAACATGCAATGAAGTGCTCAAACGAAATTTGTTATGTTGGGGATTGTATTATGTGACAGAAAAATGTTTACAAGCTGCACAAGCTTTTCAAAGACGGTCTAGGAGGTCTGAATGACGAAAATTATTACGGGGTTTCGACGAATCAATATTAAAGAAGTTTCTGAGGGTGTCGGCACATATTAATTGGGTCATGCAGCGTGTATGCGGTAGCGAATTTCGTTGCAAAATGGCTAAATTTGGACCCAACATTAATTTTTGCTTTCTTTCGATTTTTTCCTGTTTCCAAGATTGAGGAGACACATGAGAGAACGGCATTTGCGATGATTCAGGAAAATAAAAACGGATCGCTGAGAGAACTCAAGGAACAATAAAAAATTTCATATCAGAACTGAAAAAAATCACTGGCAGAGATGTATTATTTTAGAGGAGCACTAATCAGAACGGACTAAAATAGAAACTGATGAAAAAATATTTAAAAAAATAATTAAAATTATTCTTAATTTTATAACAGACCTCGTACATGTCAAGTTAAACCAGGTCGATCGCAATATAAAAAATGTTCACCAATTACACCCTAGAATGAATAGCATATCAATGAGGGTTGTAAAACATTTTTTGGCCACGCCCTAAAATACACCATTTCGAAGTGTGATCGCCGCCATTTAAAGTCTGACCTCAGCATGTCTTATAAATTTGTTCATGGCTTTACAATGCCTTCATTCTTGCCTTCGATGCTTTTTCAATCCAACATCGAAATCCAGTTAAAATATACGATATCTGGGACCTTTTCTTCTAATCTTCAATTTTCCTTAAATTGAACAGGAGTTCCGGTGTTGCCAACACAGACGGATGAATCTGAGAAGAGAGAAAATTTTGTTGTAGCCATATTATTTTTTTTTATTATTTTACTGGCGATTTTTTGATGCTGTAATGCGCTATTTTAGTACATGATTTTAACAATAGCGCGGCGTTAGAGCTCAATGACCAGGAATACTCCACACCATATTCCTGACTGATTGCGGAGGCGAACCCGGAATCTTAGGCTTCCTAGTTCACTATATGAGTAATCAATTGTTCTTCTACTATTTTAAATTTGTCCTAAACAAAACTTATACCCTTACTTATAAGATGCTGATAAAAACCGGGAATTAGTTAACATAAAACGCCAAGTTAGCAACACCAAAATTGTTTTTTAATACCATTATTGAGGCGTGAGTTTGCTTAAAATTAAACAACATCTCGGGCAAAATAATAAATGACATGATGCCTGAGATTTGATGAAGATTTTCAACTAGAAATGTCTATGATTACAATTCCTATTATTCATCAAATACGAATATTACAAAAACACACTCTGCCAAACAACGAAACAAACAAACAAACAAAAAAACAACAACAACTATAAGGGGTTAATGAAAACAGTACACAGTGCTACAAATGGAAAAACAAATAAACTGATAAAGTAAAAATCAGCCCTTAAACACAACACGGATGGATGTTGTTTATCAGCACATGAAATTTAAAAAGATACAAAACGAGATAATGCCAAATAATATACATATAAATGCAAGAGTCTAAGAAAAGATTTACATAATATTTATTTAAACGTTAATAACTCATTTTGAAATTCCGCGGTGACGTCGCTACTCGTCATGTGAATGTGAATGTGGGATGTGGTTCGACGGGTAAAAGTAAGGAATGCAAACTAAGTGAAACCGTTTTAAATGTCGCAAACAAATTAAACATTTTCCTAAAATACCAGGTTATGCCAACATATTCATATCAAAAAGTAAAACAACTTTCTTCCACAGAATTGTTATGGCACATTTTGCTTACTCCTTTCAACAAATGCCACATACAGGTTTATATTAAATATTTTCATTTCCATTATAAACAACACAAATAGAATGAGACAGTGAGCCGAAAAAAGGAAAAAACAGCCAAACGAAACTTAATAATCAAAATGTAACATTTTATACTTCCTCAACTCTTTTTTTGTATGAGTTACGCGTACTTCATAACCTTTGAAGGATTTTTCCCATTTTATCCTATTTGCCTGTTCATAAATATAATTACAACCCTTTTGCATAATTTTGCTATAGTCATCGACATGATTTTAATAATTTGACGCTTACACACACACACACACACACACCCATACGCGCAGGGAAAATATTTAGATAAAAAGGACGAAATTCGCGCTGTTTTTGTCGTCTGATGGAAATTCCATTTATATTATTAATGGTGGCTTTTGAAATGAAATTATTAGCATGTTAATAAATATTTCATAGCCACTACTACTATTTGTTATTGTCACACAATTGCAGCAGCTGGTTGTCCTCAAAGGAAAAAAAACAAGCAAAAACGTTATATTCGACCGGGTCGAATCTTAAATACCCTCCAATTATTTAGTAAGTAAATTTAAAATGTTAAACTTGGTGGGACTGAGCTCCTCTAAGTGATCTCTGTACCCAATTTTAAATCTCTATTTTGAGAGAGTCATTCCGGGAAGGGCCGTGCGAAAGACGTTTCACCTCTGCAAGATCAGTGAACATCTCAGCTTCTTATATGCTTAAGCAATACAAATTGTTCAATATTTACACTATTTTTGCATAAAATACCGTACGTCAACGCCCACTAAAGGGGGCGGGGTCCAAAAATAGACTATATCATGTTTTCCACAGACGAGCGTATGGGCATTGCTAGATCGTGATTGAGCAAGAATATAAATACTTTATGGGGTCCAATTCTCTTTGGAGGGTATTAAGACTGTATTTTGGCGGGGTCGCTCTGGCAAGTGCTGTGGGGGAGACATTTCACCTCTGTCATAAAACTCTAAAAATAAATGTTTATGATAAGTATATACACAAAATTAAAAAAAAAACATTTTTTATAGGGTCATTTAGGTGCAAAGGGGGAGGAGGGGGTAGGGCAGAGGAGTACCAGGTCTCAGCTTCGTCATTAAAGCTTAAAGATGTTATTTCTAAGGAATGCAGGCTTAAGTAAAACAATTTGTTAAATTTTTAGACTACTTTTGCATATAGTAACGCCCACTAAAGGGGGTGGGGTCCGAAATTTATTTTTTTTTTTTATTTTATGGCTCCAAGTTTAACGCGTTGGACCTTCTTTAATATATAAAAATATATGATTTGCTTAAGAAAATTACAAAAAAACTTTAAAAATTATATTGTTTTTTAAGAGGTTGGTTTAGTTCTTCTTAGGGGAACTTTTTTCCCTCTTGCCCGATTTAGCCCAATTTTCGAACTTAACCTGTAGCAAAAATTAGCCTTCGAAGTAAAATGTTGAAATAGCTACAAAAACAACTGTCTATCTCATCATCTTTCCTAATCTGTCCCCTCAATACTATCCCCTCGTTTTCAGTTCCGGCGCAATGCATTGCATATATAGGGGTCATCCCCTGAGTACTGGTCCAAGATAAAAAAAACCTTTGCTATCCTTCGAGATATATTAATACCAAATTTCAAGAGTCTTAGTGTTTTCGTTTGGACTGAATCCTTATTTCCACAGACGGACGGACGGATGGACAGATAGATTTCATCACTGATCAAGAATATATATACTTCATGGGGTCTCAGATCGATATTTCGCTGCGTTAAAAACGGAATGACAAAGTGAATATACCCTCCATATTATTTTCTGGAGGGTATAACAAAAACAACATACATGTGCCAAAGTGGCGAGATTGTTTGAGGCCACCGGGGATGTTGCCTAGGATTTGCTCTCTTTGCTAGGAGCTCATTTACAAGCATCAACTTGATCGGCAGACAGACGAAGTTTGTTAGTAAAGGGTTGAAGACAGAGATGCGCAAAAGTTGTGGTTTTTTCGTATCACGCGTTATTCGCGATTATACATTTTTAAAATTCGTGATCGCAAGGGCCTTAAATATTGCCGTGCGTGAAATAAATTTGAGTTTCGTGATCGTGAGTGATTGTGACCTTAATTTTACTTGAAGAGTTAGAGTACTGGACACTTTGCTTTCTTTTCTCTTCCCCACTTCTCGCAACATACGCACTAACCTCAAGTAATCTTGCCCATCTGTCTGTCCGTCTGCTAATTTCATGCTTGTAAATACAAACGATAAGACCAAAAAAGAATTGGGAAAAGGTTGCCTTTCAATTTTATGCTTGTAAATGAAGTTCTGCTGTTCTTCCCTTAAGAAGTTGCCAGATGGATCAATTTCTTTCCGGCAATTCGGTTTGTATTATAATTCCCCTTATTCTGTAACTATTGGTCAATGTCACGTCAAGACAATATCAAAAATAGGGTAGTTACATTCTGATTGTAAGCAACAACTGAGTACTGCCGACAGCCTCTGACTATTCTTTAAGGTCTAGAAAATAATAAGAGGCGGTTAAAAGTAATTAAATGCCTAGGGAAAAGAGTATGTAAATGTTTTGGTTTCGATATTGTCTTGACGTGACGTTGACCAATAGTTGGAGAACAAGGGGGAATGTTTTCAATACGGAAATTAATTCCTATTTTTAACATTAAAACTTTAAACATGTGACTTTGCGGTCACACTGCAATTTTATTAAATTCTGATTTTAACACACAGATTGTGCAATCATTTTGACCACAATAAATTAAGTCTCCCATAGAAATAGGTGTATTTTGTTGCTACACTTCTCTCCACCTTTTATAGCACTTAAGTGACAGACTGTACAACAGCAAATAATGTTTGTATGAAAAAGTATGAAATTTTATTATAAATTATTTTATCATTTTTAAATAAATACTTTAGGCCTAATTTATAACCGGTCGATAGGTAAAAAATTTGTTCACAAAAATTTGTTTTATGGGTCTTTTATGAATCAAGATTTCTTGTATAAATTAGGCTGTTTAAAATTATGGAAATATATATAAAAATTCATCGTGTTTTTTCTTATAAAAATCATGCTAATTATAAAAGAAAAATGCTGGTGTGTTCGAATTACTGGTGCATTGTCAGCTGTTTCCAATATTTAATTTGGCAACACCCCAACTTACTTACACTTCTGTAATGGTTTCATAAAACCATTACAGAAATGATTAAAAGTTGCTTGTATTGCTGCAACTATTTTGTACGGGAAAACCAGGTTTTAACATTAAGATTAAGTTTTAGTAAAATCATGCCAACATAATAACGAAGGCTCTGACAGACAAGGGGAATAAATATCCCCAATTATTTCATGCTTAAAAACCTTCTGGCGCTGTCCACTATTAACGATCGACAAATTATTACTGAAAAAGCTTCAGTTCGCAAAATCATGAAATAGCAAAATAAATAAATTTCAAATGAAAAAAAAACCTTTTCAGAAAACTTAAAAAACGGCTGCGTTGCTGGCTTTTCATATTTATTTTTATTATGGCAATAAAAGCTTAATTTACAAACAATTTCTGTTCTAATCATCAAATTATATACGCCTTGAGTAATATTTATTTTTTCATTTATTTATTTTTTGTTGTTGCAAATTTCTCCCATCATGGACATTCCAAAGTTCAAAGAGTTGAGAATTCTAAATATAACATGAAAAAAATTGATTTTTAAATATTTATGGCAATATTTTGCATGCGAAACTGTTTCTTACAAAAAGCAAACAATTTGAATGAAAAATGAATAATTGAAAACAAATTCAAGTTCAAGTTCAAACTGAAATTTATTTTTTTAGATCTTAAGTGGATAAACGATACATTAACATTGAAAATAAAACATAAAAATATTCTATGGTGTTAGAATTGCAAATAAACTTGTAGCATCAATAATACAGGGTGCTCTTTTTCTATAGACTGCCAAATATTAGGAACAAACTGTCGTTTCGCGCTCACTTTTTGTGATTTATAATCAATGTGCCATCGCAACACAGATGACTTCATGATTGTAATGATACCCAATTGACAATCTGAGCAATCCATCCGTCGAACTGGGAATAGATTGCACATCACATATTCATGCCACATGATTATGGATGTTGTTGGCATGAGATCTCGTGTTCGACTCCGCACTCATGCATAAATATTGTACCGGCTTTTTCTAATCTGCGTTGGTGCATGATTGTGTCAGTTGTTGTCGGCTAGTTTTCATGACGAAACCGTGGCCGTTGAGCACTTCCAACAGTGATGGACACTATCATACACCGTTCTTTGTCCGTATTGCAGAAAAAAGTCGCAATACCCAATCTTCTGTTCTTTCTTCAGCTGTCCTCTCAACACTATCACCTTTTTTCGCCTTATTACATAACTCCAGCACAATGCACTGCATATGTAGGGTTCTACCCCTGAGTGCTGGTCCTACTTGAAGCAAGACTGCGTATTGCAAAAAATTAGGTTGCCTAGGCGGCAGATTTTATTAACATATCTATTACACTTTTGTTCTAATACGTTCCATTGCTTAACGTAAAAATGAAACCAAAACTTAGTGTCCACAACTTTCCCGATAATAGGCTCGTATCGCTACCAATCAGCTTTATCGGCAGCGTATTGAAAGTGTGGAAAAATATCTGTAATTGCAGATTCTTTAAAGTTTTAAGGGGTGGGCAAATTTGAGGTTAGGAAGTAAATTGACTGTCACATAATGAAAAGTCAAGAATTGAGCTGACATTTTCTCTATATTTATTTAGCAAAAAGTTGGGAAATTTTAAGAATGCAACAGCGCACATTTGAACAAAATATTTTAATTGTGAAAATTTACCTTTTGAAAAACTGAGCAAAAACAAAGCTTTTTTTCAGCAAAATCATCTTTAGTGATGAAGCCCATTTTCATTTAGTCGATTAAGGAAACAAAAAAACTAACTCATATGGGGCTTAGAAAATCCACAAACAGCCCTCGAAAAAATATTACATCCAAAGAAAGTGAAAGTATGGTGCGGTTTGTGGTCAACCGATTTTTTGTGGCCACAATTGGCTAATGTTGACATCAGTGATCTTTGCTTTCAGGAAGACGGCTTCACAAGCCACGCAGCTGGTCAAACAATTCAGGGGCAAATTACGGCATTCGATCGAAATTTGTACTTAAATTGTATTGAAATTTCGATCGATATCGAATGCGGTAATTTGGCACCAGTTGTTGCATGCGGAATTTCCCGGTTGTGTAATTTCTCAATTGGCCGCTTCATTCTTATGATTTAACTTCACTGGATTATTTTCTCCATGGCCATTTGAAATATCGGGTTTACGTGACTAAACCACAAACCACTAATTTTCTGAAAGATGAAAATCGGCACTGCATTGATGACATAAGCGAAGCTTTGTTGCAAAATGTGGCTTAAGATTTTATGAAAAGTTCGGACCCTTTAGTAATTAATAATTTTTCAATTTTGAAATTTTGAAAGATATAGGGAAAATTGGAATATTTTGTGAAAAAATAATTATTTTTTAATTTAAAAGAATTATCTAAAGATACGGTCACACTTGAAAAAGCGTAACCACTAACTACTAATGGAAGATATTTTGGTTCAGATACGTGTTTGTTAAGTAAAACAGTTTCATCCCAAACTAAAAGACAATGCCATAGAATTCAATATTATCGGAAACTGTTTAACACAATAAACACTTGTCTGAATTAAAAGCATTTCATTAGTATTTAGTGGTTACGTTTTTTTTGGTCTAATATTTAATAAGTTTGACCGCACCTTAAGATGTAAGAAAAAATTGGGATTTTTTGTGCAAAAAATAATTATTTTTTAATTCAAGAGAATTATCTGAGATATAAGAAAAAAATAAAATTTTTTGTGAAAAAGAAATTAGTTTTTAATTTAAAAGAATTATCTAAGACATAGGAAAAAATATTTGAACTTTTTGTAAAAAAGTAATTATTTCTTAAGTTAAATGAATTATCTAGAATATAAGAACAACTTTTTAATTTTTTTTTAGAAAACATATTAATTTTTTTAGTTTAAAATAATTATCTGAGATATGTAATAATGAAGAGATGAAGTGAAACTCTTGCATTAAATGAGTATTTTGTATAAAACAGTGGCATAAATATGCTTCTGATAAGACTTCACTTTTACTATTATATTCTTCATTGACTATCACCATCTAAATTATGGAATAGATTTCCATGAAACCCTTTGATATTGATTTTTTGTTCTTTTTTTTTGTTCTTCTATAAAGCAACTCGACCAAAAGTTGATCGAACTATAGCTGATAATAGACAGAGGGTAGTTCATTGAAATGTGCACGAGAAGTTCTTTAAATTTAAATTTACTAATAAAATATTGTTCATATCATTTGATAAAGATGTTGATGCTTTTGTAACTCAAGTATTTACAATACAATAATTACAATTTGTTTTAATCTATTAAAAGTTTTTTTAAGCTGAGTTGTGAACCCTTTACTTAGGAGCGACGTTATCAGTTCTATTATTTGATATTTGAAAGCGACGTTCTAGGAGGCCGGTCAATTGGCCGCCATTGCAAGACACAATCATTGTAGGAATGAAATGTTTGGTTTATTGATGTGTTAAGATCTATGCGCGCGCCTCTAGGGCAGTAAACTATCAGTTTCAATACATACGCAAGTGTAAGTGTAGGAGTTTGTTTGTTATAATTTTCCCACGCAATTTTCTCCAGAAATTCATAGCCGATTTTATTAATTTTTGGATTAAAACGCTAGTGCGGGTTTCGACGAAGAGTTTAGGCCAAAAATTAAGGCGATCCGATATCGGCGAGCGGAGATTTAAGTGTTTTAATTCGGATTATTAATTTGGTGTAATATTAAAAAAGTGTTTTATGTTGATCTTCGGTTTTATCTTATGCATAGCAAAGAGAATAGTGACGTGGTTATACGTACATACATATATAAAAATGAGATAGCAAGACAGCAACGTATGTAGCTTATGTACAAACATAACAATGTATGTATGTACATTTGTCTGTTGCTTTGCATTCTCTTTGTTTTTTGTGGGTTTAATATAAAATAAATAAACAAAAAGGTGTTAACACATCGCCCATTAGTTCGAACACTCATTGATATTTTTATTTTGTTTAACATGCCACTGCGTACATAGGCCGCAAACTACGTACGCAGTGGCTACAAATTACCTGGTCCATTTGATCCGCTTAACTTTTGGTCACTTTTTCCCATAAATCTGGCAGCATGGATGGCGTCAATGCTGACTGGAATATTGGCTTCCAAAGCCTGAGGAGTTGCTACGTTTTCTGCATAGCGAAATGACTTAGCAAACATCTATAACAAGTAATTCAGAGGCATTCAACCGCACGAATGTGAGGTCTAGTAGGCAAAACCACTTCTAGAAATAAAGTTGCCACTAAATTGATTTTGCAATAAATCGATTGTTAAACACGACGTACGGCAAGTTTTGCCATTTTGTGGCAACCAAATATCAACGATTTAGCTGATTAATTTTTGAAATTCAAAACTCGATGAGCACGGCTCGATGGCGCTTGCCATTCTCTGTAACTGCAGTTCCTTGATTATTTCGAACAGAATAAGACTCGATAGTGCTTCGACTTCGCAACGCAGATTTCTTTATCTCGTTCATTGTTTTCTATTGAGAAGAGCAAAACGATCAATAACGGCAACAAGATAAGTCGAAAATTTTTTACATAAAAATTCAATATGTTTTGCAAATAATTTGCGCAATTGGCTTGTACAAACTAATTTGTATAAATCAAATCTTCTAAATTTGATAACATTTAGCAAAGAATTGATCAACAGAGATCAAAATAAAAACATTTAAAGTTAAAGCTACGATTACACTTGGCAAACATTTGCCGAAATAAACGTAACCACTAAAAACTATTGAAAATTATTTTTAAGTAAAAAAAATTTAATTCAAAACTAATAGAATCCAATGTTATAGGAAACCGTTTAGCTCACTAAGCAATTGCCTGATTTAAAAGGTTTTCCGTTAGTATTTAATAGCTACGATTGTTAAGGCAAATATTTGCCAAGTGTGGCCGTATCTTAAGGCGCACATTCAAATAATATTGTACAGAAATGTTCTTGAATATTTAAAATGATGCTCGTAAAATTCCAATAGTCTAGATTAGATATGTACGCGTGAGTAAAATTAAGCTCACCATCACGAAACTAAAATTTTTTCACGCTCGGCTATATCTAAGGCGCTCATAATGACACACGTTCACAAAAGCATTACTTTTAATCACGTAATATTACGCACGATGGTAAAATGTTTGTCAAAATCGCCCACAATAAAATTATAGTCGTGTGTGAAAGTATGTAAAGCGTATTTTAGAGTGTTTTATTCGTCAAACACATCGTACACTTCTTCTATTTTATGACGTACATACACGTCCTTCAGAGCGGCTAACTCGAAGAACAATAGATCGTTTTCGCAGCACATTTACTGTTACTGATCATGTGCATCCCGTGAGACGCCGAAGAGCGCGCACTGAAGAAGTTGTAGGCGCTGTACAGGAAAGCATTGAAGCATCAATCAATTCGTCGCCGTTCTCAGCAACTGGGGTTGTGCCCTTCCACTTTATGGAAGATTTTTTTTAATTGTTGAAAATTGGTGTTCCAGATTGCGCCTTCTACGCGCCAGCCGTGGCGGCTACATGGCGGAAATCTTATTTAAACAAATAATTTCAAAACAAAACTTCCTTTCCAATACAGACCGTTTCATTGATATTAAAAGTATATTTCCTTGTTTTTTTTTATTACGATTTAAATTTGTGACACTCCCCTGCAGGTGATGGAACTAGTATCAAATTAGTATTGCACTAGTACATAAATCACCAGTACTAGTTCCCAACTGTGAACTTTCCTATACTATGTTAATGCTGAAAATTAATATTGAGTGTGTTTGGAAGATTACTAGTACCATTGGTACTAGATGGAAACTGGGGGGATACTAGTTCTATTAGTACTAGATGAGTACTAGTATAATTTCTTCTAGTTGGATGTACTAGTATCAGTTTTGCATTAAGAACTGGTTTATGGTATATAAAAAAAATCCCTAAATTTATTGGTTTTTTAAACACATAAATATTAACAAAAAACAAACACGTTTAAAAAATTTTAAAATTAGCTTTTAATGTTGATATTATGTAATTGTTGACCTGTGTTTTTCTAAACATTAGCTTTTCATTTTATTTATTTTTTAAAATGTCACTTTTTTAACACACAAGAAAACTGCTGCTGACTTACATAAATTATCGAATAAATAAACTGATATGCAGGTGGCAAAGTCTTCTAATACTATTTTTTATTTCAAATTTGAATTTGTTTAAAAATTGTAACAATTTAAAATAAAATAAATGAAAATGCAAAATAGCAATTCGCTTTAAAACATGATCAATAAGTAATATGAAATTCTACAAGTCAAATCAATCTACAAAGTAATAGTACTTGAAGTACTAGTACCTTCCTGTATATGTTCAATCACCTTTTGAACTAGTGCTTGCTATACTAGTAATCGTACCAGTACCTCAAAGATAATTAACGCTTATCCTCCTGCAGGGTCTATGAAAAACACACTATAGCTCTATGACACATACATACATACATATGTACTCGTATGCATGTGTGTGTATGTACATACATGTTTTCCTTAGTATTATAAATTCAAAAGGAAAAACTTATCTGCTGTTTTGAATGCGTGAATATTATTCGTATTAAACGTCACGCACGGTTCGAAATTTTTTAATAAATTTTATTATCAGGATTCACGTGTAATTCAGCCGTGAATCATGCGTGACACGACAAAATCGCGACATTTTCACATCTCTAGTCCAGATAATTTGTACAGAAATAATTAAAATAGAATGAAATGATTTTTCGTCATGGTTGATCAGCCAGATTGTATTTACAAACAGTGATTAAATATCTAATCAGACTCTGAGGCATTCTCTCATTTTCTTTCAGCTCTAAATTTTTATATTTGAATTGAACTAAAAAACTAAAGAGTTCTTATGAATAATCAATTAACAAAACCAATCTCACTTTTGCGAACTATTTTTATGAAACGCTTGTGTGTCACTCCAAAAAAAAAGAGAGTGAATGAATGGTATTAGACTGCACAAGCATGTACGTACGATTATATAAAGGCCATAATTTGTAAGACATGACTCAGTTTATCGAAAAGCGGGGAATAATAAACATTTAAAAACGAAAGCAAATAATTTTCTTTAGTTGACAAAATGAATAGGCCGTGTTTGTATCACAAAGCCAATGAAGTGCAGAGACATGACGCCGAAGAAATCATTAGGGAATATTCGCATAAACTGCAGTGGCGTTGGGATGGTGGCGACTCCCTATTGGATGTTGGTACCGGTTCCGGAGATGTTTTAATGGATTTCATTTATACGATTATGCCTGAGAAATTTCATAGCATCGTCGGTTCGGATATTTCGCCCAAAATGATCAATTATGCTAAAGATTTTTACAGCTCGTATGAGAAATGTGAATTCAAAGTATTGGATATTGGCACAGAAAAGGATTTGCCAAAGGATATGCAAGAGAAATTCGATCATGTCACTTCATTCTATTGTTTGCACTGGATACAAAACAAAAGGTAAGCAGCAGCAACAACAACAACGAGGAGCAGAAATTGATTGTTCTGGCATAATGAAAATTGTTACTATTTTATAGACAAGCGGTGCGAAATGTTTACAATCTATTGAAGGCCGAAGGTGGCGACTGCCTTTTAGTATTCTTGGCATTCAATCCAATCTACGATGTTTACAAGTCGCTAAGCAAATCAAACAAATGGTCTTCCTACATGAAGAATGTGGATCAGTTTATTAATCCTTTGCACTATTCCAGTCATCCAGATGTAGAATTTGCCGCCATGTTGAAGGAGGCGAAATTTTCAGACATCCAGGTAGAGCTAAAAAACAAATACTATATCTATGAAGGTGTGGAAAACTTTAAAGGTGGGGAAAGACTAGAACATGTTCACACTTTCACTTGATGTCTTTTTGAAATATTTCTGTTTTTTTTTTTTTTTTTTGAATATTTTCTCAGAAAATGTGCGGGCAATTAACCCATTTTTGGATCGTATACCGGCTTCTTTGCATGACAGCTACTTCGATGATTTCGTGGACATCGTTGCCAGTTTGAATTTAATAGAAAATCATCCATCGAAAGAATCGGACTTTATTTTTAATTTGCCTTACAAATTAATTGTTGCCTATGCCAGGAAGATCGTCAGTAAGGCCTAAAGCTCAAATTTCTTAGTGTATTTTCAATTAAAAAATTAATTAAAGTTCAATCAATCACTAAAGTTGTTACACTAATCCAAAAGCTTTAAATTATTTACTTTGCATGACAAACAAAATGTTGTTACCAAAATGCAGGACAGATCACTTAATTCATATCAGCAGCTTCTTGTGCGAAAAGACCTTTAATAAACTTTGAAATAAACAAATATAATACACTGAAAAACTATTGGTTTCTTTTAGTCAGATCGCTCCTTTAATGCAACATAGTCATATCTCAAAACATTTAAATATATAGTTATTTAAACAAAAGTGCTCTTTCTTACCATCTGCATACGAGTACATAAAATATGTCAGCAATATGCTGTCGCCTAAGGAGGAGTTTTTCAGTTGTGGATTAAATTTAAACTGAGTTTATCGTAGTCTGGAACTCTGATTTTTGCTGCGAAACGTGTTTTTTTATTATTTCCTTAAACACAAGCATTTAAAACAAGCAAAAACGTTATATTCGACCAGGTCGAATCTTAAATACCCTCCAAATTTATAGTAAGTAAATTTCAAATGTTTAACTTGGTGGTACAGAGTTCCTTTAAGACATCTCTATACCCAATTTTAAATTTCTATTTTGAGAGAGTAATTCCGGGAATATCTAGGGAGAGACGTTCCACCTCTGCAAGATCAGAGAACATCTCAGCCTCTTATAGGCTTAAGGAATAAAAATAGTTCAATATTTACACTATTTTTGCATATAAAATCGTACGTCAACGCCCACTGAAGGGGTCGGGGGTTCAAAAATAGACAATATCATGTTTTCCACAGACGAACGTATGGGCATTGCGAGACCGTCTTAGACTTCGTCACTAATCAAGAATATACATATTTACTTTATAGGGTCCAATTCTCTTTGGAGGGTATAAAAACTGTATTTTGGCGGGGTCGCTCTGGCAAGGGCTGTGGGGGAAACATTTCACCTTTGTCATAAAACTCTAAATATAAATGCTTGGGATAATTATATACAAAATAAAATTTTTTATTTTGTTGTATAGGGTCATTTACGGGACAAAGGGGGGAAGGGGGTAGGGCAGAAACAGGCAGTCATGAAACTCTAAAGATGAATGCATGAGATAATTGTATACAATATTTAATTTTTTTTTTTTTTGGTAGGGTCATTTAGGGGGCAAAGGGGGAGGAGGGGGTAGGGCAGCAACAGGCAGTCATAAAACTCTAAAGATAAATGCTTGGGATGATTATATACAAAATTTAAAAAAATTTTTTTTTTTTTTTGGTAGGGTCATTTAGGGGGTGAAGGGGGAGGAGGGTTAGGGCAGACTAGTACCAGGTTTCGTCTCAGCTTCGTCATTAAAGCCTAAAAATTTCATTTTAAGGAATGTAGGCTTAAGTAAAACAATTTGATAAATTGTTAAGCTATTTTTGCATATAATAACGCCCACTAAAGTGGGCGGGGTCCAAAAATAATTTTTTTTTATTTTATGGCTCCAAGTTTAAGACGTTGGACCGTATTTGACATAAAAATATATCATTTGCTTAACAAAATAACGAAAAAACGTTAAAAATTATGTTGTTTTTTCTGGGTTGGTTTAGTTCTTCTTAGGGGAACTTTTTCCCCTCTTGACCGATTTAGCCCATCTCCGAACTAAACCTGCTCTAAGCTTCAAAATATATTTATATCAAATTTGAAGAGTCTAGCTTATTTCGTTGGGACTGAATCGTGATTTCCACAGAAGGACGGACGGACATGCTCAGATTAGATTTCATCGCTGATCAAGAATATATATACTTTATGGGGTCTGAGATGGATATTTCGATGCGTTACAAACGGAATGACAAAGTGAATATACCTTCCAAATTCTTTTTTTAAGGGTATAAAAATCAACATTGTCTTACAGACTAGTTCCAATGTCCTCCTCCAAACAATTACACAAAGTCATGTCATCTATTTTGTAGGCACTATTCCCTTGCTGTTCCAAAATTATATTTTTATAGTATTCAAGCTCAGACATGTTGGACCACTGTTGGCCATAATGTTTTACCAACAATTTGACAACGTCTGTTTTCTTTTCTGGCTTGATTGCAACACCAAGAGCAAGTTCTTCATGCAAACACTAATATTTCGAAGTTGTTTATTGCATACATGTGTAGGTGTGGAATTGTTTCATTTTGATCTGAACCATTATATTTGTTATTGAATAACACCATAATTATTGACTTTTGGTAAGTTTTTTGCAATGACTATATAGATTTTAATATGTAGAATAGTATTCAGTAAAAAAATCAAAGTGGAATTGTTGCGTTTTGTTTGCGGACCTCCTCAACTGCACTTGGAGTCGTGTAGTCTGTAGTCGTTTAAGTGCTGAAACTTTAAAGAATATGTAAGTGAAGTAAATGTAAATGCCAAGCAAGTAAAAGAGAACAATATGTAAATATTATTAAACAAAACAGAAATTTCATTTTATCAACACAAAATATTATTGACGTTTATTAAATGTTTATTTCACAATTTTCCATACAGAATTTTGCTAAAGGCTTTAATAAAATATTTTCCATGAATGACATGTCATCTAATAATAATAATATGTAAATTTAAATGCTATCTACGATGCATTTCGTGCGTGCATTCTTTCTAGTTTATTAAAACAATGGCGTTTATGCCATCTAATCAAACCTTATCGATTGTACTTAAGAATATTGGATTTATTAACGACCACGCATTAGGGTATTCAAACGGTATCCCATAAATAACCGATTATTTCCTAAATGATTAACTTTTTGATTAATTTAAAATTGGCTAAATGGCTTAATTTCCTTCGCTTAGGCTACTAAAAAAAATTTAGTGCGATGAGACTATAAAATAGCTTGATGAAGCTCTAGTTGAGGGGATTATTAAGGGAATAATTCATAAAAAATATTTTTTTTATACCCTTCACAAAAAAGTGAAATGGTTTGTCTTTCCGTGTGTAATTTCTTCGATATGCACATGGGACCCCATAAAGTATATATATTCTGGATCCTTATGAATAGTGATGACGATTGAGCGATGTCCGTCTGTCCGTCCGTCTGTACGTGGAATCGGTTTTCCCAAGCCACCAGAAGAGCTAGAGACTTCGTTCTTGGACCGCTGGATTGGAAATGAACTTAAATAGAGAAAGATCCGAAGTATGGTTCCAGAGCTGGGAAGCTTACACCTATTTCTCGACGCAAAATTTATACCAAAAATAAATTTTATTTTTTAATGTTTGTAAATCAAACCTATTTCTTGCTTTGGGAAGCCTCAATGGTCTATTAAAAGCTAAAAAAATAAAAAAAATTTTCCAGGGATGGAAAATTAAAAAGTTTTTTTCGGCCTATTCCGTATTTTGTAGTACATGTAGTAACTAAAATTGTTAAAAATTTCATGTTTTTCTTTAACAAAACCACTTTATACGTCATGCAGATTTGCATAAGCCAAAAAAAAATGTTTTTTAAATTCAAATTTTGCTTCAAGGGGGGGAAATTGAATTTTTTTTTATACATGAAAGTAATCAAACAGGCAACTGATGTTGTGTTTTTTTGTTTTTGCTAACTAAAACTGTCTTATAATTTAGGAAGAACAAAATTGGTATCAAAAATTCAAAAATAAAAATTTAAATTTCGAATCCAGGGATGGACAAGTGCAATATTTTATGGTACATGAAAGTTACCAAAATGGTCAAAAATTTGCAATTTCTCTTAAATAAAACTACTTTATACCTCATGAAGCGTTGCACTTACATATGAATAAAAAAATTAAAATTTCGCTTCCAGGGTTGGAAAATTGAAATTTTTTTATACATACTCTTAAAAATAAATGGAATTTAAACAAATTCATTTACTAAAATAGAAATAAAAAATGATTTGCAGTTTCGCAGATTAGAACTTATAGCCTGTTGTAAAAATTAACATTAAAATTTTAAGTTTTTATAATGGAGCTGAGACGTCTCCCTATCCACTCCCTTCCTTTGCACCCTCCTAACTGACCATATAAAAAACAACATGTTTTTACACTTAATAATGCCAAAAATTTACTTTTTAATATTTTATGTCAAAGTTGAGATGTCAACCCCCACGGCACTTGCCTGAGCGACCACGACAAAATTGAGTTTTTATAACCTCCAAAAAGGAAAGGAAAGGATTTTCAGCACGAATAAAATTTAAAATTTATTGTTAAACAACAAATCCGCAATATATATAAATTTAACTACAAACCGGCAATTATTCAGAAGATTCAAAAACTGATCTATTTTATAATAAAGGGTGTTTTTCATAGAGTGGCACAAGTATAAATTGTAAGAAAATAAGGAAATATATTTTTAATATCAATGAAACGGGCTTTATTGGAAAGGAAATTTTATGAAATTAATGTTTGAATATGTTTTCGGCCATGATCTGGAACACAAATTTCCAACAGCTAAAAAAAATCTGCCATAAAGTGGAAGGGCACAACCCTCGTTGCTAAGAACGGCGACGAATTGATTGATTAGGATCATCTTCAATGCTTTCGTGTACAGCGACAACAGCTTCTTCAGTACGCACTATTCGGCGTCTCAGGGGAAGCACATCATGATGAGAAACAGTAAATGTGCTGCGGAAAGGATCTACTGTTCTTCGAATTAGCCGCTCTAAAGGCCGATTATGTACGCCATACAATGAAAGAACTGCAGGATGATGAGTTGGACGAATAGAACAATTATTTTGAATACAAATTTTCTACAATTTGCACGTGTTGCTCTGGTATTGAGACACTCTAAAAAAACACGATATATAAATGGTGGACAGACAAAACGCACCCGATTGAAATTTCGATTGATATGGAATGCCATAATTTAGCGCCGGATATTCATCATACGCATTCGTTTTGTTATTGTTTTTTTACTAAAAAAAAATTATCTCAAAACCAGGACTAATTTACGAAATTAATTGTTTATTGAAATTAATTAGTTGATGGAAAATGTTTGTTAATCGGTTGAATAGGTGAAACCAAAACTTCCATCAACAAATTGAGTAATTAGACGATTAGAATTAAATACGGTTAAGTGTATACCCTATACTTAAGTGCATTTATTGAGCTGATCAGTATCTATGCATTCTCTATGTACTCGCAGTATAAACGTAACAAACACCGCCGACATGGCCACAATAAATGCAGTTAGTCATAAATTAGAACTCTGGCCGAAAAGAAGAGAATGACAAATTTCTGGTCTATAAAATTTGTTGGAAATTTGTTCATATTTGCACAAATAGTTTGGCGAGCCACCAATTTAAAGGGTAACAGTTGATGGAATTTTCGCAAAGAAAAAATCTAATTGGAAAATATTTTCAGTCTTGGCCTTAACTAATAACGTGGCTAGCGAACAATGCATTGGCAAACATCAATATGGCTTGGATGCTACTCCAAATTATGTCGATACGCATTTGCTAATTAACTTTAATGGGTTGGATGAAATTCCCACTAAGACGACCATGGAAAATACTGGGCACACATTGAAAATAAAATTCGACTATCAGATCGTACCCACAATTGAAGTTAATTTAATAAATTTGGGAGTTGTTGGTAAACTCCGTTTGGAATTTTTATACTATCAGTGGTTTAAGCATACGACAACTGAGCGCTCTTATAATAATTTTTTTTTTCCGGCTCAATTGCATGCTGTTTTTTATGACGTGAATGAAAAAAGTTATGATCAGGCTGTTACCTCAAACAAAAGTATTATTGTTTTAGCATTTTCCATGGCGGTATGAAATTAATTGCTGATAAAATTGCATTTAACTGAAATACATTTCTCAGGTTAGAACTTGGCAATCTCCGCATTTTGATGCCTTGCTAACTAATCTTAAATACGTACGAGATCCCAAGAGAAGCAGATCAATCGCAAATTCTAACCTAGATTACTGGGCCAACTCTACTCAGGGCTCTTTTATGGCTTACGAGGGATCATTTTCACAGTTCTCTTGCCAAGGAACTGTAATATGGATTGATTACTTCGTTGATATGACTATAACAATAGAAACGGTAATTTGATTTGCCAAAATGTTACTCGAATGCATATAAAACAGCTATTTCTTAGGTTAAACAGTTTGCAATGCTAAGGACGGCGGAAGGCAAACCCTTAATTGAGGAAGTCTATAAGTTCGTTAAGCCGCAGGGAAAAGCATTTACAAAAAAAGTAGCCTTAATTGGGGCAAAGGAAAATAATCGTCCCCTGCCAGGGCTGATAATTGGTTTTTTATTTATGATATTTTGTTCATTTTAAATGGAATCTACATATAGGCTGCCTGACATCTTTCGTTCATACAATTCACTTTAAAACAAAAACAACAATTTAGTATTTGATTCATAATTAGACGAAAGTTTAAATGTTTCCGACTTCGTGGAGCAGTCAGTAAATTTATTTAAAGTTTCTTAGCATTTAATTGTCGACTTGCATGTGCATTCAAATTACTTAATAAAAATTTTTAAAAATTTAACTCATCTTTTGTAAAGCGTTTCCCTTCCGGCGGCCACTATTTTATAAAACGTAATTTACTGATGTAATGGCGACATCGTCCTCTTCATTATTGAGTCTGCGAATGTCTCTCCAATAATTCATAACTAAATTATAAAATCCTTAAAAATAAGCTTCAAGCTTCTTTTGTGGAAAATAAAGTTTTTAAGGCTATTAGGATATTCAGCACGTTGACTGCAATGCATTTTTAAAAATTATGCAAATCGAACTTTAAGTACACAAAACTAAATAAATAAACAAAATGCTAAAAAGGCAACACAAAACCCAACTGTGAATGAAAATATTTCTGTAATTTAACAAAATCCTTATGCTGTTATTCCGCACACACACACACACACACAGCACATTTGATAGATATTGTAAATGAAAGGGTATCGCTTATAGCTTTAAAACAAAGTGATTTTTAATGGATTCACACATACTAACGCGATAGCGAACTTTTCAAGAATGTGTGCTTAAATAAAATTACTTGTAAACTACACAGTTAATTTAAACCAGGGTTTGCTGTGGGCATCGAATGGGCAAACGTTTTGGGGGCTACGGATGTTTAAAATTATATAAAAATTGTAACACGAATTTGTTTTATAATTGATCCCTGATAAATACTCAACTTCCCACGGCTGTGACTGCCCTACCCTTGCCATCACAAACATTCGATTAAATAGATAACTTTAAACCAATTTTGAAATAAAATTAACTCGTCTAAAAAAGATTGTTCAAAATTATTCGAATAAAATTATTATGATAACATTCTAACAATTTCATTTATTTATAACTATTCGGGTATTTAATTAATCGGGGTGGTTACTTTGTAATGCGATGCTTTGATTGCTTTTGCATTTCAATGTAAATAGCATACAACTGCGTCCAGTTTTTCATTCGCTTCGCATTACAGGGTAACCCCGCTGGCTTGTGTTTTAACCAGTTAATCGCACCATTAAATAAACAAGCTTTTGGTTTAATCAGGTAATAATCGGCTAATTTTCCATAACTGATTACTTCATGAACTGATTAGTTTCAATAAATAAAACAATATATAAATTATTTATCGATTTTGTTAACAATTATATTTTTAACTTAACAATTCTTGAATAACACAAGCAGAAAAGAAAGTCAAAAATATGGTTTAACAAAAAGTAAGTAAGATATAAGAAAAGCTTAATACATATCAAAAGGACTTACTTATTGCACATATTGAGGAAAACAAATCAAGTCTTAATACATAGTTCTAATATCTTATATCCAAACTGTTTAGTTTCTGTATTTTACTTTAAGTACCGTAATTGGCCAATTTTATATTAATCGAACTGTTAAGTTAATACCTATTATAAATTAAATTATTCGAATAATATTATCCATAGCAAAATTTTTCGAAAAAAATTGTTCGAATAAATTTTATTCGAATAAAACTGTCCGAATAAAAAATTCATTTTAGTAATTTTATTCGAAAAATTTATTCGAATAATTTAGTCGAATAATTTTATTCAAAGATAAATATTCGAATAAATTATTAGAATACATAATTCGAATAAATTGTTCGAATAAAATTACTAAAATTAATTATTCGAATAATTTTATTCCAGCAATTTTGTTATGAATAATTTGCAAATTAATAATTTTATTCATTAATATTATTCAATTAATTTACGTAGGAATAATTTTATTCAAAAATAATCAAGAAATCTATAAATAATTTTCATTATGTATTTATAAATTTCTAGCAAAATACTATTCGAATAATTTTCGTATGATTAATTTTGTTCAAATAACTTTCATATGAATAAAATCATTCAAATGAATAATATTGTATGAATAAAATATAATATATCTATATCAAAACTGCTCGCATAATCCATTTTAGTAATTTTATTCGAATAATTTATTCGAAAAATTTTTTCAATTATTCGAATAAATTATTAAAATAAATTATTCCAATAATTTATTCGAATAAATTATTTTAATAACTTATTCGAATAAATTATTCGAATAAAACTAATAAAATGAATTATTCGAATAATTTTATTTCAGCAATTTTGTTATGGATATTTTGCATATGAATAATTTTATACAATTAATATTATTCGATTAATTTTCATAGGAATAATTTTATTCATATGAAAATTATTCAGAGATTACTTGCAAAATACTATTTGAATAATTTTCATATGAATAATTTTTGTTCAAATAAATTTCATATGGATCATTTTATTCGAATAACTAATTCATATGAAAATTATTCGAATAATTTTATTCGAATAGTAGTTGGAAAACAATACTTTCACAAACCATCCTAAATTAGAGCATTGGGCGTCGCGTTATTAGAGGCGCGCCTGCTTACAGTACATACCAACAAGAAAATATGCTTCGAACGTACTAGAAATATGCAACCTGCAGCTAACATGGCGTAACATGGTGACATAAGTAGAGCATTATGTCACCTGTTTATTTCGATGGACATAACAACATGTACTCTTAAAAAGCAAACCATGATCACGGCATAATGTAATATTTAATTGATGTGCCTCTTCAAAACCGAATGATAGATATTTGAATATACAATTCCGCTGCCTCCGAAATACTAAATCTATTGGCGAATAAAACTCAGATTTCTTCCCATAAGCAATATAATTTCCAGAAACCCTTTTCAATAACTCAAACATACTTAAGCAGGCACTTGAAAATTATTTAAAGTTTATCTATTTACTTTATTGTTGTTTGCTTTTTTGAAGAAAACTTTGCATATGTTTAAATAAAATTGAATTTGAATTGTAAATAACAACTAAAACAAAAACCGACACACGAAAAAGGGGTAATAAAATCTTGAAAACTTTTCCAACTAAACAACCTAAATGGCAAATGAACAACAAGTTGTTAAGACAATGACGGAATATACTCAACTGAAATCGCACGAATACTTTTGCTTGCCCAAACAAACAAACAAACACACATACAAACACGCATGAAGTGGGGAGCACAGCAAAGTGGAAATGAGTTTTTAATGTCCCAAAAGGGAATAACTAAGTAAGTACAAGTAGATTTTAAAATCAACAAAAGAAAAAGGATACAACAAACAATACGTTGTATTGTTACACACAATATGCATAGCGTACATTTAGGCGTTCGAGAAAGGGTTTTAATTGTAGGATTTAAAATACAAAGTAAACCAATGATTTGCTGTTATTGATTAAAACGGACATGTATTCTTAGTTGAACACAAAATGCCACAACTCACACTCTCGTTTATGCAACGTTACAAGACGGATCTTGGCATAAGTACATATGTATGTGTTTTTAAAGGAGTGCACATGAGTGTGTGTATGAGTAAACATCAGCTAATCGTTAAAAAACTTTAAGTTAGTATTTAACTACTCGTATGTATGTACTCGTATGTTTATCTATTTATTTGTGTGTGTATGTGTGTGTTTGTTTGCGTGAATGTGCATGTAATGAGATTTTTCTTGGCAAAACTCTCTTTCTCTTTACCATATGAGCAGCAAACAGTAGTTAAGGAAAATCTTATTCTTATGTAAATATCCACCGTTAGAAAAACTAAACCAAATATATCCTTCCTTATCCTGTTTTTAATTCAATTTCAATATCTTCAGCCACATCCGTTGGTGAGGAGGACTTTGTTGGTGATGAGTATTTAAAAGTTTTCTTTTGTGTTTGATGAATATTTAATTAAGCGTAAGAAGCCGTGCTCTTCTTTTTCCTGTTATTGTTATTTTATCGGTTAAATTGCAAAATAAAGATGGAAAGTATTAGAGGTTTTACAATGGGAGAAAACTTTAAATCTGGCCAGAATAAATATCGCAAATATTTGTATAATGGAAAAGTAAATGAAATCTTACGAAGCAGCTAATGGGCCTATTAAAATAGAAATTGTTGCAAATGATAAATTAAACAAACAATAGCAACTGCTGTGAAAACAACTGGAAAGAAATAATAGATATTTTTCTAAAATTTTTACTTGGAATTGTTTTTAACTAATTTATAAGTAGAATTTAAGCTAAGTTTTTTTTTGTGATGTAAAAATGATATTATTTTACTAAAAAAAAATCCCTGATAATTGAAATATCGGAAATAAATTTATAAGTAAATTAATTTTCTATACGCGACGTAAAGCCGAAAATAAAATTACACTGCAAGCAAAATTACTAACCATAGAAAAACAGCACAGTTAACATAAAATCTAGTGTTATAATCAATTCACACGATGAGTTTTATGATGACAAATTTTCTTCATTCTGTTTTGAAGTTGTTTTCAAAAAATATTTGCATTCTTACTGTGAATTTGGTTTTCACGTATACTTTTATTTTTTGTTATTGTTTCATGTGATTTGTATATTAAAAAAAAAAAACAAAAAAACGTTTACTATATTCGGCTGTGCCGAATCTTAAATACCCTTCACAGATGTAATTCTTCTTTCTTTCTTGCTAAAACAGGAAGTAGGTTTAATTAAAAGATGTAACATAGTTTTACTTGACAAAAAAATTTAAATTTTTAAACTTTTTGGTCGTAAAATATTTCATTTGTCCAACCCTGGAGTCGAAATTTTGATTTTTTTAAGATTTTAATACCAATTTTATTCTTCCTGAATTATAAAATAGTTTTAATTAGCAAAAACAACAACGTCAATTGCCTATTTGGTTACTTTTATATATTTCAGTTTCCCAACCCTGGAAACGAAATTTAAATTTTTTTACCAATGTAACTCTTAATGAGGAATGAAATAGTTTTATTTAAGAAAAACTTAAGATTTGTAACCATTTTGGTCACTTTCATGTACCACAAAATATTGCAATTATGCAACTCTGGAATCTAAATTTTTATTTTTTTTTATTTTTGATACCAATTATGTTTTTCCTGAACTAAAAAATAGTTTTAATTAGTAAAAAACCGACGTTAGTTGCCTTTTTGGTTACTTTTATGTATAAAAAAAATTTTAATTTCCCATCCCTGGAAGCGAAATAAAATTTTTTTTACCAATCCTAGTCTTTATTAGGTATAAAGTCGTTTTATTTAAGAAAAACCTAAATTTGGAACCATTTTGATCACCTTCATGAACTATAAAATATTGCACTTGTCCATCCCTGGATTCGAAATTTTGATTTTTTTTGGAAATTTTTGATACTAATTTTGTTCTTCCTAAAATATAAAATAGTTTGAGATAACAAAAAAAACGTCAATTGCCTTTTTGGTTACTTTTATGTATAAAAAACTTTAATTTTCCCAACCCTGGAAGCGAAATTTTAATTGTTTGTTTTTTTTTATCAGTACAACGCTTCATGAGGTATAAAGTAATTTTTTTTAAGAAAAATTTCAAATTTTTAACTATTTTGGTCACTTTCATGTACCATAAAATATTGCACTTGTCCATCCCTGGATTCGAAATTTTATTTTTTATTTTTGAATTTTTGATACCAATTTTGTTCTTCCCAAATTATAAAACAGGCTTAGTTAGCAAAAAAAAACAACATCAGTTGCCTGTTTGATTACTTTCACGTATAAAATAAATGCAATTTCCCACCCCTGGAAGCAAAATTTGAATTTAAAAAATTTTTTTGGCCAATGCAAATCTTCATGACGTATAAAGAGGTTTTGTAAAAGAAAAACTTAAAATTTTTGACAATTTTAGTTACTACATGTACTACAAAATACGGAATAGGCCGAAAAAAACTTTTTAATTTTCTATCCCTGGAAAAAAAAATTTTATTTGTTTTAGTTTTTAATAGACTATGGAGGCTTCCCAAAGCAATAGGTTTAATTTACAAACATAGAAAAAAAATAATTGATTTTTGGTACAAATTTTGCGTCGAGAAATAGGTGTAAGCTTCCCAGCTCTAGAACCATACTTCGGATCTTTCTGAATTTCCTTTATTAAGTTCTCTATTTAAGTTCATTTCCAATCCAACGGTCCCAAGGGGCTTGGGAAACCCGATTTCACGTACAGACGCACGGACAGACGGACATCGCTCAATCGTCATCGCTATTCATAAGGATCCCGAATATATATACTTTATGGGGTCCCATGTGCATATCGAAGAAATTACACACGGAATGACACTTTTGTGTGAAGTGTATAAAAAACATTTATTTTGCATGTACCAAAGAGTCCAGCATCTAGGGCTTTAACTATTTCAGCCAAGAGGAGTTATTTGTCATTTTGAAATTTTTCCATACTCCTATACTTTCAAAATATTATTTCACTGTGTTCCACTGTGCAGTGACATTTATATTTCTTTAGAAAAAATTCTCCTGCTAAGAAATTTTCAATGTGTTTTCAATAACTTCCTATTGTTGGTTTTGCCCTTAAATAGGAAACTCGAAGTATGAACGGCAAAAGTGCTCGTAACATGATAAAATTGCCAAACAGAACAAAACACCAAAATCAATTAATCAGTTTTAAAATGATGCCGTGTTTCGTTACATTTTATAAACTTTGTTGCCATCACAATCATATTGAATGGGCCAAGAAATATAATTAAATCTTTGGAAAGAAAGAAAATGTTTGCTATTAAGTTTTGTGTGTTGCAAGAATGCGGCAATTACACCTGATAAACAAAAACATCTTCATCCCTTTTCTTAAGGATTCCATTTGGAGGAAATAAAGAAAAAAAAAGTAATTATCAAAGTGAACGTTGTTTGAGAAAAAAAAGTCTGTGCGAGTGTGATTTTTACAACTTTTTATCAAAACCACAAAAATAAGTTGTTTTTTTTTTTCTTATGGCAGGAAACTTAAATATCTAGGAAATTATAAAATAATATTCCGCCAGCTACCACTTCCTCCTTTATAAGGCCAAAGCCAGCAACGCAGCAACCCTCTTGCCACACTTTTTTTCATGCTTTTTTATTTTGCTCATCATTTTCCCCGTGTTATTTTTAGTTGGTTCAAAATTTTTTCTAACGTTTTTTTTTCGTATTAAAAAATTAATTAAAAATATTCTTTGTTACATTTTTTATTCGTACTTCTCTTTCTGTTGTTGTTGTTTTGTTCATTATTTATAAACGTGGATAATGAGCCCCTAAGCTGATTTGCGCTTATACCGGCACACATACTTGTACAAGAAAGCTCGTGAATATTCTCGAATATTCGTTGAAATAATGAATAAAAAATTAAAAGAAACTTGCGCCAAAAACATCGCTCGTATATTGGGTCTCCTGCTAACCGCACAAAGCCAGCGCTTTTCTTTTTTCCAATCAATTATTTGCGCAATAAAAACAAAATAGAAAAGAATTTATTAAATTAAGAGAACATACAAACTTGATAAGATTTTTTGTTTGTAATTTAATTTAAACAAAAAAAAAGGGGGCATGACACAGAACAACAACACTGATATTGTTGCATGCTATTCATTTTAGGGAATTCTGAAGTTCAGATCCTTTCATTTGTATTGTTTTAGACTTTGAAGGGGTGGGCAAATTTGAGGTTAGGAAGTAAATTGGCTTAGAAACACACTTTTTTTTTTGGACAAATTCAGTTTTATTGTTATCACTATAAAGTAGGAATATGGGAATTAAAAATAGACTATGATGTCGGACGTCCACTCTTTTCACAAAATTGTAAACCACACTTTGCAAGAAAAGTTTCGTTTATGTCGTCAATGCTGTTCCGAATTTTCTCTTTCAGGGCGCCAGTTGCTTGTGGTTTGTTCATGTAAGCCTGTTTTTCTTTCAAATATGCCACACAAAAAATGCAGCGGCGTTAAATCACAAGAATTAGGCGGCTAATTAACATCGCCAAATCAATAAATTAGGCGACCGGGAAATTTCTCATGTAATAACTGAATTGTTTGGCCGGATGTATTTTCTTCATATTAAATTTTTTTTAAATATTAATTTCAGCCGATTTCCAAGCACTTTCTTTCGTTTAAAAGAAAATCCATTTAAATGAAAAACCGATTAACTAAAAAATATTTTGCTGGGATATGGCACAAAACAAAAAAAAAATTGAATAAAATATGGAAAACGGTTGACCCTAAGGGCCATCTCTGCTATAACTTCTGAATGGATCAGCCGATTCCCACGTGATAAGCGATGATTTTTGTGGTTCTTCGGCAACATCATAAATCTCTGTCTTGGAAACGTTTGAGGTTGAGGTTTTGAAAGCACAAGATCTTCGAAAAAGACCAGCGGACCAGTAGCGCCGGCCATTCCTGGGCTGTCCAAGTTACAGAATTTTTATTCCACTCTTTCCTATCAGACAACTCAACTGAGAGAGTTTTGTCCAAATTCATGACGGGAGTCATGAAGACAATTTGTCTCTCTCCAGGAGGAAATCAGGAATTATTTTTGGTAAAAAACAATAGTCTAATGAAAAGTGCGACATACGAGTATCGACGTTAGCCGAAGCTTCAGAGTGCCATATTCACTATGTGATTGAACCGATTATTTTTCCACCGCATTTCTTTCACACAAAGACAAGCTACTTAAGGAGTAGCACTTGCCTGGCAGCCCCCATTGAAAAGATTTCAATGCGATTGCTGTTGGAGAAGATTTCTAGTCAATAAAATTGCAATTCAATTGTCAAATCTAAAGGGTGTGTGTCATCTGTATTGTGCTGATTGAATATTTCCCAAGGAGTGGTTGCGAAGTGGGTGCCAGCGTCAAAGTATTGCAAATAAAAAACAAACATTGACTCAGCACATCAATAACGTTTTGTGGAAAGTGAATAAATAGAAAAGAAAAGAAAAAAAGAACAACCCATTTTATCGTTTTCATACCTTTTGCACATGCAAAAATCCTTACCCCCTTTTTTTGTGACACTTTTTTACACTTTTTGCTTTCTTTTGCACAAACAAATGGATAATAAATAATAATAAAATTGTGTGGATGGGCCTCCTCTGGGCATTAGCTCATCATCAGCGTTACAAAAAATTTTTGCCATTACATATCATTATTGACAAACATTTGACATAAAAGGATTATGTGTTTGTTATCTGCTTACAATTTCGATGTATTGCACAGTGGCGGAGCATGAGTAAAATGTGTCTAAGAAAGTATTAGATAGGAATTCTTTCAAGTTTATTTGATAAATATCTTAATATTCCAATCTTAATATAAAAAATAATAAATAGAATTTGAACAAATTCATTTATTAATAAAATAATAAAAAAAAAAAAAAATCATTTGCAGTCATGCAGATTCGAACTTACATTACAAAGTTCGACTAATAAAAATTCATACATAATTTAAAACATTGCGGGGGCACGCGCACTTGTTCATTGTAAATTGACAACTAAATTCAATTACTTGAACATAAATAACAAAGAAGCTTTAGCTATCAGCAGCCGATGGCTCTGGAAAAAGCGAAAGAGATACTTGGAGTATTGGGAATATTAATCGTCAGGGTTGGGGAATTTCGTACTAACCAAAAAGGTAATAACTTAAAAATATGAATGTGGGAACTTCTCATATTCAATTTTCGTTAAAAACATTGGTTAAATAGTTGATATTCCTAGTAACTAGCACCACTTGAAACAGTGGAAAAATTGAACAAAGAACGCTGATGAGATGGCGTAGCGGCCTCGAAATCAGTACTGATCCGTTCTGCTGGTTTGATGATTATTGAAAAATATTCTTAATACTCCAATCTTAATATAAATTAATAAAATAGAATTTGAACAAGTTCATTTATTAATAAAATATTAAAAAAAATATATATATATAAAAAAAATAAAAAAAAAATAAAAAAAAAATCATTTGCAGTCATGCAGATTCGAACTTAAGCCCAAAAAATTAACAATTAACAAATATCTGCCACTTGAAAGAGCACCACAGGCCTTTAGTGGCTTAGGTGTATGTCCAGGATATGAGCGTAATACTCGTAGCTGCTGTCTTCAACTTAACCTAACTTAAGCTAACCTAACCCAACTTTATTCGATTAATAAATTAGTTCTTGCAAGCTATGCGATTGTATTAAATATAATCAAGTGTATTAACACATTTAAGGCAATTTATTGGATCCTAGCCAATTTTAAAATGCTATTTTAACGGCGTGACTCCGGGAGGGGCAGTAGGGGAGACATCTCACCTTTGTCGTAAGAATTTAACAAGTAAATTTTTGGAGTAATTAAGTGTAGAGGCAAAGATGAGTGCAGGGGGAGGGCAGGGGGAGGGCAGGGGAAAATCAGAGCTAATTTTTAAGTAAGACAGGCTTAAGGAATACAATTTTTTTTAAATATTTACACTATTTTGTTTAATGTAATACAGTAGTCGCTGGGTTATATGAACTAATTCAAACAGAGCCTGCCTGTTCACTAAATGGAGAAGTTCACTAAATCGAGAGAACATCAAATAACTAATTCATATGACTTTTATTAAACAAATTTTTTATTTTTAATACGTTTTTTTTTTTAATAATTATTGAACCTGAAAGAAGTCCTGTACAACAAATGAATCTTTGAACCACTTTTGGAAAATTGCTGCCATCATCCATGCGTTTTTAGAATGGCCATAATCAACGGGTGGAGTAAAATTGTAGAAACATCTTGGATTTTTTGCTTTCCCTATCACCAGAAGCATTTGTACAGGCCAGGAGTGTAAGACGTGCTTTTTCGGGTTTTCTTCCATGTGCACTTTTTTCACTTCTTAAAACGTATGTTTTGTCTGGAAGCAGTTTCCAAAATAGGCCAGTTTCGTTCGTATTGTATATTTGCTGATGTATTAAATTGGGTTCTACTATTAAAGAATGGGGTCCTTTTTTAAAAGGTTCTACAAACTCCGGATTGGACGATAATTTTTTACCGGATATATTTAAAAACCGTATACCAAATCGTCGCTTAAATTTCTGCAGCCACCCATCACTTGCAGTAAAAGAAATTTTTTTTTGTATGTAGTAAGAATTTTAACGAACACTTATATTGCTATATTAAATTGAATTAAGATTCATAGGCTAATTGTTCGAAATTTGTTTTTAAATCTCAGAAAGACATGATAACAGGTTGATACAGTTCTCGTATTCTTTTTCACAATAAAATTTGTGTAAATAGGAACTGTTATCAAATTCAACTAAGCCACCTAATAAGTGGTGACAAACACAATACACATGAGCACTGATGATGAAAGGGTTGCGTCTTTCGAAAACAGCTGTTCTGCTCTGCTGTGTAAGTTGAATAAAACTGATGTTGACTTTCCTTTGTGCCTTGGAATATTTATCATGTCTTTCTGAGATTTAAAAACAAATTTCGAACAATTAGCCTATGAATCTTAATTCGAAATTTTTTTTTTTTTATTTTTTTTTTTATATTTTTATTGTTACAGCAACATGTACATTTTTACAATAATTTAACTTTTCATTTTAAGAGATCAATTTATAAACAATTTTTCTACTTAATCATTTACAGCATTTATTTTATAAATATATGTATGTATATGTACTATTTTATCATAATTTATTTAGGGAAAAAATATATCAAAAACCCATAAGTAGAGCAGTTTAGTTAGACGGTAAAAACAAAAGATAAAAGTTATCAAACTAATGCATTGATGTGTAAATAGCTAGAGTATCTACAGCGATTTGTAAAGTTTAGAGACAATATATTGAGTTTATCTTTAACTAATTTTATGTTAGACATAGAGTGCAAAGTTTGTGTGGAAAAACGTATTGGTAAATTATAAATCATTTTGAGTAGCTTATTTTGACATATTTGTAGTTTTTTAAGATGGCAATCAGATGCGACATACCAAGCAGGTGCCGCATAAAACATTATAGGGTGGAATATTGTTTTTAAAATAAGAAGTTTGTTGTGTGTATTTAGTTCAGACTTTCGGTTTATTAACGGATACATTATTTTAATTGTTGTATTAATTTTGTGTACTATATATTTTTTTTATGTTCGTTAAATAAAAGTTTTTTATCCAGCATTACGCCAAGATATTTAACCTTGTCATCCCATAGAACAAATTTGGTACCAACAATGATGTTGGTTTGTGGTAGAAATATACTTTTCCTTCTTCTTGTAAAGAAGATAGCCTGGGTTTTTGAGGGGTTTATCATTATTTTCCATTTCATAAAATAGTCGGTAACTATTTTAGTTGATTCCTCCAAGTTTTGTACTATGTCATCCGGTAATATTTCTGAACAAAGTATTGCTGTGTCATCGGCAAAAATAGATGAATTACATCCATGTAAAGCTGGAAAGTCATGCGTAAAAAAATTGTATAAAATTGGGGATAGACATGATCCTTGCGGACATCCGGCAGGAACATCATAGTTCTGTGGACAAATATTTCCAATATGAACTTTGAATGTTCTTTTTGATAAGAAACTTTGTATTATTTTGACAATCGCAAGATCCAGTCCAATTGTATATAGTTTATGAATTAGGGCATCGTGCCAAACAGAATCGAAAGCCGCTTTTATATCCATTAGGACCATTCCAGTGGACTTACCTTCAGTGAAGGAATTTTTGACAATATTTCTTATTCTAACGAGAGGCTGAATTGTGTTGTGTTCCGAAAGAAATTTTTTCTTTCAATTGGTCGTTTAAATATTTTGCTTTTACTTTAATTAATTCACTTGTAATGGGTAAATTCTAAGTCTTTGTTGATTGAACCAATGATATAGCTTCGCCTCCACCAACGGCATTTCAGCTTCTCCCAATGTTTTCCTTTTAATTTTTCTTTTTTGTATTCGTATGCACACGCTTGCTAATCTCGGGGAAGAACCGGTTTTTAATATGTAAGATAATCACTCAACACTCAAAACATTAACAAAATACAATTTGAGTTTTTTTGACTTATTTCGGGGAAGAACATACTTCCAACAAGACAAACATTAAATTAACGGTTGAAAGCTGTTCAAATAATAGAGATAGACTGTGTTCACTCTTTAGAACCCCATGTGTTTAAATTTTGTTGTTCACTATTCTGGATGTTCATATAACCGAGCGGCTACTGTATATTATCTACTTCAACGCCTACTAAAGGGGGTGGGGTCCAAAATGGATTTTTCTGATTTTCTGGCTCCAAGATTAACGCTTTGGCCATACAAATATATCATTTGCTTAAGAAAATAAAAAAACACGTTAAAAATTATGTTGTTTTTTAGGGGTTGGTCTAGTTCTTCTTGGGGCAACTTTTTTCCCTCTGACCCCAGGTCCGCTAATTTACGAACCTGACCTGTGTTATCTTACAAAATATATCTATACCAAATGTAAAGGGTCTGGGTCTTTCCGTTGGGACTGTATCGTGATTTCTACAGACAGGCGGACGGACGTGGCTAGATCGTCTTAGATTTCATCACTGATCAAGAATATACATAAAGACATTATGGGGTCTTTTTTTCTGGGACTGGCACTCAGGGGATGACCCCTACATATGCGATGCATTGTGCCAGAACTAGAAATTAGGGGATAGTATTGAGGGGACAGATGAAGAAAGATGAGAAGATAGAGAATTTTTTTTTTAGATATTCTCCGGCAAATTTTTTTTTTTTTTTTTAGGAGTAGGACCAGCACTCAGGGGATAACCCCTACATATGCAGTGCCTTGCACTGGAACTAGGAAAATAGATTTTGGGAAGGAGGATAAAGGGAGTAGTGTCTGTGCATATTCGATTTGAACCTGCTCAAATTGTAAGTGGCGGGGAAGACATCTGCAGGTAGATTGTTCCACATACGGACTGTTCGGCCAAAAAACGAATTTTCTCTGTAATGCGTAGTGCGATTCGTTGGAATATCGACCACAAACGCATGCGCTCTTGATGAAAAACGCTTTGAGCGTAAGAAAGAATGGGTTTCAGGAACAAGTTCCCAAATTTCACCAGAGCACCTGCCATTATAGTAACGATAGAACAACGATACGCACCCCACATTGCGACGATGCTCAAGAGAGTCAATAGATTTGGCTACCCTACTGTCTCCGATGAGTTTCATCGCCCTCTCCTGTACGCGGTCGAGTAACTTCAAAATAGACTTTGAAACACCGGCCCAAACATGAGAGTTGTATTCCATCTTCGGTCGGATGTAAGTGGTGTAAATATTAAGAAGATCAGAAGGGGTGAAGTATCTCTTGTACCGTCTTAAGAAGCCAAGGCACTTGAATGCTTCTTTTGCGACCTGAAAGACATGTTCCGTCCATCTGACATCACAGTGCACTTTCATGCCCAGAACATCAAGAGCCCCTGACTCCATAATACTTTTATAGTGACCTTGCGAAGACTTTAATGCCCGTAAGACCCAGTGTTGTATGCTTACGCATCGACGTACGTATGACCATGCTGCTTCATAGTCTCGTGTTCTACTACTTCAGGCAACAGCACCCTCTAAATGTCAGCAGAACTTGATAGGTATTATTATTTTATTATTATTATATGAGGCCATAGGCACCGCGACCCAAAGGATCTTTTGTGCAGCCCAAGTGTTCACTGATGTAGATTGAGGCTGCGAATAAAGCCTATTACTCTACCCGGTGAGATATCGCACACCTCCCCTGGAGTCATGAAATTGCCTCCGAGGAACCTCCTCCTGCACGACGCCACTGCCGGACAGTCGCAGAGAACGTGCTGCGGTGTCTCCTCCTCTGCTCCGCAGAGTCTACACACTTTGGTCTCAGAATTGCCCATGGTAAACTGGTGTCGTCTGAGACCGCAGTGTCCGGTAAACCACCCCGTTAATAATCTGAGGTCATTCTTGTCCATCAGAATTAATTTTTGGGATTTCTTCCGAGACAACGTAATGAAACGTTTTGCCTGTCTTAGGCCGTGAAGGGCTTTCCAGTGGCGATTAAACTCCACTCGAGCCCAGGACTCATTCTGTTCCTTGACATATCCTCCTGAGATGCCAAAGAAGGGTTCTGGTCCTTTGAATCTACGATGGGCTCCTCTGTTCGCCAGACAGTCAGCCCGTTCGTTCCCAGCGTGGCCCTTATGGCCAGGCACCCAGCATAACGTCAGCCTGTTCTGAGCGCCCAGTTCTATCAGCGATGTAACACAGTCCATAACAACCCCTGACCTGATCTCATGCGAGGTTATGGCCTTGAGCGCTGCCTGGCTATCAGACATCAGATAGATACGAATATTCTTACATCTTCTCCTCAAGCATTCCCTAGCACATATGAATGTGGCATAGACCTCCGCTTGGAAGATCGTAGGGTATTTATCCATGGGAATTGCCCTTTGAAAGTTAGGGCCATATATGCCTGCCCCCGTATCCCCATTTTCCTGTTTGGAGCCGTCAGTGAACCAGACCTGGTCAGCATCTTCGTGCCATGAAGTGTGGTTAGGCCATTGACTCCTTTCAGGAATGAGAACATCAAAGTTTCTGTTCAAAACTAGTGTTCGTTGTATTTGATCATTCACCCTAATGTATGGGTCATTCAGGAGATGTCCTAGTAGGCTCATGTGACCAACCAGATCTCCAGGTTTCAAATTGGAGATGTCAGGCAGCCGTAGCGCTTGATTGGTAAGTGTGTTATCTTTTATATTGTCTTGCCGTGACGTCAACTATTAGTTATAGAATAAGGGGAGAATATCTAATGCAATATGCAATTGGACATTTCACTTGTGTGTTAGTTTTTAATTAATGGACTTGTCATGCAGGTTCGTTCACTGTTTCTTTTTGACTACCCAAAATGAAGGTGGCACCAAGTAGGTACGTGCATATAGAGATTCATTATTTATTTGAGATTGGTAGTTATTTTGCACCACTGTGCAGGTTTGATATTTATGTACATACATGTTGCATTTCGTTCGCGTGAGATTTTTTTATATTTATTTAAGCTAAAAAGGATTTTTATGGTTTGACTTCAGGATGATTGAAGTGTAGCTAAAGCCGAAATCAACCCCACCAGGGCCCACCGACTACCGCGTCGCTATTAAGGCGGTTATGCCATAAACACATAAATATATATATGTCATATTAATATTTCCATTACATTTCCATATCAAAACATAAATATTTTTTTTTATAAAAACTTTAAAGATATGAAGAAGAGTAGTCGCTAATGTATTGCATGTGTAGGTGAGTAAATATTTGTAACTGCAGCCTCCTTTATGATCAAATAATAAGCTTTTTACTTCTTCTGTGTATTTACATCAAAGTCACATTATGCTTTGAAATTTCGTTCGTGCGATAGTCTATTGCGAAAGCAATTTAACGATATTATATTAACCCCTTTATGACACCCACTTGCCTGCCGTCTGCCATTGATTGAATCAAGAGGTCTGTGTGACTTTCTATTGTACGTGTTTATGTTTGACATTCGATATGCATTATAATTTAATAAAAATAATGTTTCTATTTACTTAATTTCGATATGTTTTTCTTTATGTTGAGGTTTTTATGCCAGCTATTGTTTAGCATTTATGGGGGTGTCTATTTTCATCGACCGGGCAATTATTCGATTAATCACATAATCGCAATTGGGGAAACGTCATAAGCAGATTTTCCAAAATGTACATATTCAAAAAGTACATATTCTAAAATAGTACTTATTTTCATAGGCCCAAAAGTTCAATTAAACAACAAATGCACGGGAATCACGAAATAGCTCGCGGATTTCTTTTAAAGAGAACGTCTAGAATCCAATGTTTCAGACAAAGAGCAGAAGGCGAATTAAATACTCTAGTCTCCGCCAATTAAAAACATTATCATCCTGTAGAACACGATGGGGATGGATCTAAAAAAAAACCGACGAAGAAATTTCCTCTTCTAGCACTTCAAAAACTATAACTTTTTTACCACTTTTATACAATAAATAAAATAAAATATATAAAATAAATAATTTATTAAATAAGTGATTTTTTAAATTACTAAACAATTGTGTCCACTTATCTATTTTTTTTTCTTAATATCCTTATTCCCCAATTTATTAGAATAGAAATATTTTTTTCTCGGGAAAAGTAAATTGGGGAAGGAAAAAATTCCATACGAATATTTTTTAATTTTGGGGGCTGTAGTATTTATACGACGATCGCATTCAACATCATAAAATTCCCATATACATCTAAATATGGATATATTGTTCCAAAACCATTCTGTGTTAAAAATTACCTCTTCCAAAAAGTACCTATTTCCCCAAAAATAGATCTTTAACATATAAATAAAAAATACTTTACGCAAAAAAAAAATTTCTAAAATGCGCTTTATGCAAAAGAAGCCCTTACAAGAAGTACATGTTGCAAAAGGGAGTTTTTCCAAGAAGTGCGTATATTAAGAAAGTTGCTTTTCCAAAACCACCTTATTTACAAAGTGGATATTGCAAAAGTTCCTATTTAAGAAAAAGTCCTATATATCACAACAATTAAAAATGTTTCAAAAAGCCCATACAAACAACCACAGTTGCCATATTTGGTAACATTCTACCAAAATTGGTAATTTTCTTTAGGGTTGGTAACTTGGTAACTTTGTTTTAAAGGCTTGACAAACTATCAAATTATTGCTTTTTTTATCATTTTCCGCATTACTCAACACTGAGAAAAAAAATCATTAAAAACAACTGTGTGAATGTGCGCCAAATTGTTCAACGGCGTAATATGCAAATGTCATTATGTTTGGTCAGCAAAAGATTATTTTAAATGACTGCAATATTAAATAATTTATTTAAATTAAATACGGAATTCGTAGGTATAATGAATTGAAATATTTATTTATGTTCTAAAATGAATTAAAACGTTTTATGTTATGTTTTTTATTATTAAAAGTTGTTGTTTTTATTATTATAAAAATAGAGATTTTTGTTTTTATAAAAAAAAAATTTTGGTAGCTTTTTGGTAACATTTTCGGAAAATTTTGGTAGAAAATTTTTTTACTCAGTGGCAACCGTGCAAACAACCCCCAATTTTAGATGCAGTCTTGAAAAACATTTGTACGAATTATGTTCTTGTACTGTAGGTCTTAGTTCAGCACAGCACAATTATTTATCGAATACGTGTCCTTACTTATTATTAAAACGTATGGTAGCAAAGCATAGAACCTCTACAATTACAAATATTTGCACATCCTCAAGCATAAATATAGGATGCCGGATAGCTCAGCTTACTTGTACATGTGGCGTAGCTAAATTTCCTAGTGGTAGATATTTTGAGAATTTCCTACTATGTACCGTAAAATTCAACATAAATTAGCTAATTTTCCTACCACCCATGGTGTAACAATATAAGCTGGCAGTACTGGAACAACAATTACAATGTTATAGCAAACACAGAAGTTTCTGGTCGTGTAAAGTCAACGAATACGGCAAAAATTATTAACTTACTTATGGATTTATGTAGACAATTTTGTAGCAACAAACACTTAAATAGTTCTATTTTTTAAGTAAATATAAAACACTAAGTTTGAATAAAACACTCATTCATGATGCACTCGTAATATCGAAACGTTTAAGCAATTCTGTTTTGCTTGTAGGCATATAACTTTAACATACATTTTTAAATAGATCTACATATATGTTTTGTTAATAATTTTAAAATTGTTAATCACATACTTTTACACATACTTTTAATATTAAAGCTTTTAAATATACACCATGTAACAATTGTGTCTTATTGGATTTAAACAAAAATTACTAACAAATATTTACGTAGAAAACACAACGAGGATTATTGTAAACTAAAATTTTACTTAAATGTAGACTAGCCAGGCTTGCCAGAAGCAGACAGATCATAACTGCTAATTTGCCTCATAAAAAGTGCCAAAACGTTTTACATATAAGAAAAAAGTAGTACTTATTGTAACAATGGTTTTTATTGATGTCATAAATAGTTCCATTTTAAATATCAAAGACAACAGCGTATAACTTCCTCTCTTATGAGCATATTGGAACATAAAAGTTCCTTGTGCATTCTAGTTCTACGTTTAATTTTAATTAGACCCAATAAACTTAATAAATCCGCTACTTCTACGTTTCAGAAAGATACAACCAAAAGAAACAATATTAAGTTTGACAGAACTGTAAAGGGATCTCCCTTAATAGAGTTTTTACCATTGCTTATGAGATGCCGAAATTAGTTTGTATCCATTTGTATATCCCATATATAGTCCATTATATAGCTCGACCGTTTTTCAACTTTTATATATCTCTAGGGCATGTCGACGAACTCTTGATTTGTTTCGGCATATATTTTGTAGAATATATTGAAATTGTCTTCAAAATAAGAATACATACTTTTAGAAAGACGAGATTCTAACATAGCGAATATATAGTTGATTTTAATTTTGTGAGTTTTTAAATAAAATCATTCACTAAATAAAAAGTTCTAAAAATGCTAGTAATGAATTTTTAATGTTAAATCGTAGTAGAAAGTGGTAAATCTAGCACCAAAAGTTGCACAATGGCAAGCCTAGCACAAGTAATGTTGGCGGAAAAAATAAATGTCATCTGGCATAATACTGCCACCTTTTTATTATTAATGTTCTTTTACACCTTTGAAAATCTGTTTCAACGACAATGCATTTTACCACGTATTTACTAATTTTTTGATATGTTTCAAAAGTTTTTAATGGCAGTACTATTGCTAATTATTGCTGCTCATCACCTCTTATATCTCCTGACACGCAATAAAACCCTGAAGGAATACAACTGAATGACTTTTACGCGTAAATTCTATGCATAAGTGTTATGTCTTGAAATCCATGCTATTTGGTGCACTCTATTTGTTTTTCATATAGATAAATTATATCTTGAAGTTTGACATGTTCGTGTTAAAATTGCATATATCCATATATACATATATGTATATATATATATATATATATATATATATATATATATATATATATATATATATATATATATATATATATCGCATTATGTACAAACAAAATTGGAATTACTACACAATAATAGCCTCAACAGCAATGTTTTGTGGCACCTCTGGCAATGTCATGATTACAGGGCTGCTTAAAGCGGTGCTATAAATGAAAATGACACTGACCAATCAGAACGCGATACGTTTAAAAGAGAACCTTATATTTAAGAGAAGTATAAAGTTTTTGACAGTATATAAAGTAATAAAGTAAGATAAACAACTCCAGATTCCAAATAAATTGTAAGTTGCATTATTAAATTAAATTATTAGCAGTTACTTTTCTGAACTAGAAAATTGCAAAATTTACCATTAAATATATTAACATATATTTCGTCTAGCAGAAGCACATAAGCAGAGAAAACTGTCGACGTCACCGGCGTATGCAAAGTTCAAATAAACTAGAAATAATCTCACAGATAAAAAGCATGATTAAAAAAGGTAAGAAGCAAAAAATATAATTATTATGGTTCATTTATTTAATAAAAGGTTTTAGCGAGCCTTTGCTTATTCCTTTCCTTGCTACTGCCTTCGTCGTGGGCGTTTTATTCCCCTAGCGACGGCATAACAGAGTTGACGCCTTCCAACTTTGATAGGTTAGTTTTGCAGGATGATGCCATCTGGATAGTAGAGTTTTATGCTCCGTGGTGCGGTCACTGTCAAAGTTTGGTTCCTGAATATAAAAAACTGGCTAAGGCCGTCAAAGGCACTTTTAAAGTAGGATCTGTTAATGCTGATGAACACAATTCTCTGGGAGGGCAATATGGTGTGAAAGGTTTTCCCACAATTAAAATATTTGGTGCCAATAAACGGTCGCCTACTGATTATAATGGTCAACGTACAGCGAAAGCAATTGCAGAGGCGGCCTTAAGTGAAGCGAAGAAAAAAATACAGGCAGCATTCGGCGGTGGCAGCAGCGGTGGTAGTTCTTCGAGCAATGATGATGTCATTGAATTGACAGATGATAATTTCGATAAACTCGTACTGCAATCTGAAGATGATTGGTTGGTAGAATTCTTTGCTCCTTGGTGTGGCCATTGCAAGAACTTGGCTCCGGAATGGGCAAAAGCTGCGGCGCAACTTAAAGGCAAGGTCAAAATGGGTGCTCTGGACGCTACAGTACACCAACGAAAAGCCGCTGAGTACGGTGTCAAGGGATATCCTACCATCAAGTATTTCCCAGCTGGTAAAAAACGCTCCTCCGATGCGCAAGAATACGATGGTGGCCGCACATCCTCAGATATTGTTACCTGGGCTTCGGACAAACATGCTGCCAATGTACCTCCACCTGAGTTGGTTGAAATCGTTGACGAATCGTCATTTGATAGTGCCTGCGAAGGCAAACCTCTGTGTATCATCTCTGTTCTACCACACATTCTTGATTGTGACGCTAAGTGCCGCAACGAGTTCTTGAATACACTACGCAGTCTGGGAGATAAATTCAAACAGAAACAATGGGGCTGGGCATGGTCAGAGGCAGCCGCTCAATTAGAATTGGAAGAATCATTGGAAATTGGTGGCTTTGGCTATCCCGCCATGGCTGTAGTTAATTTGAAGAAAATGAAATTCGCTGTTCTGAAGGGTTCTTTCTCCAAAGATGGCATTAATGAATTCCTCCGTGATATATCTTTTGGCCGTGGCCGGACTGCTCCCGTTAAAGGAGCCAAGAAGCCCAAGATCTTCACGGTGCCCGCCTGGGACGGTAAAGATGGTCAACTACCTACTGATGACGATCGTGATTTTGATGAAGATGTCAAAGATGAATTGTAAATAAATAACATGCCGCCAAAAACAAAACATCGTTTTTAATTTAGCTTATAAGACTGTCATTTAAGTAATCATTGTGAATTGTTTCATAACAAGCATTTAATAATCTAAAATAAATCCTTCTTTAACTTTTTTCCTTAGTATTTCCATACTTTGTATTTGAAACTAGCAGAAAGTACACTCGCAGGTAATGTTTTAACTTCAAAATAAGTTTAATAAAGAAAAGATATATAAAAAGAACGAACAGTGTTGTAGGCCACTGGCTATGTTGCTTCCAGATTATTTGGATATATAGAAATTTAATATTGAGTATCTACAACAAATTCTTTACACATGGAGAACAATCGATTGTGAAGGAATATGATCAGAAAAATATTACTTAACAAAATGGAGACATAAAACTAAATTTCGAAAGTAACCAACTTCAAACAATCTTAACTGATGATGATAATTTCAATTGATCTTTAACATGTCAATTAAAAAGTACTTACTTAAGCCATTATAAATTTCAACGAATGTTAGCAAAAATTCGTTTTTTTTCTAATTTTGTACGAAATGCGTTTATTGAAATTTTTATATATAAAAAGTTTGTATGTATATATAAGAATTGTATAAAAATATAATAAATGCAAATTGTGTAAAAGGCTGGCACTTAATTTCTAAGAAAACTTTAATTGCTATTGCATTGATGTAAATATTTGTATAATTTATTTAATTGTTTATTTCTAAAAAATATCTATTGCTTAAATACTAACGACCGCATTAATAAAAAAAAGTATTTAATGTTTATTACTGGAAAAATGTTTGCACAAAACTGTTCAAATAAACACAAAATATTTTTATCAATACAGTCGCGAGGGTATTATCTACCATAATTAACAAAAGCTTTACAGAACAAACTTCCGTATGAAATTTGTTTAATAAAGTCTTTATAAACCATTGATAAGTATTATTAATAAGGCAGTAAATATACATACATACATACATGGTTATCAAAAGGACTTATTTTAAAAATTTTACTGATCTTAATTTAATCTTAATTACATCTACATTACAATTGTAATACAACCTACAATATAGTTTAAATATGTATAGCAGATATTAATATATTTTAATGTATTTTCTTGATATGATTCTTATTTCATCTAAATGGAAAAAATATATTAAATCTAGTTACTGTCAATTAAACGTCGTTATATATTTTATTTTAATAATTTATATATTGATTGAGTTGGAGCGATAAAAAGTATTTTATATTAGAATATATAAAACCTAAATTCTTTTTCGAGTTTTTAAAACTTTTTTGTTACTTTACAGGAGAATTGAAAAACTTAATAAAATCCGTAAAATTTATCATACAAAAGAAGTTTTGATAGCTTTTTAATAAATTATGTTGCACCTTTTTTTTAATAATTTCATAAACATTTTTCTTGTGTCAGAAACTTCACGAATTCTACTAAGTTTTTTCCTTCTCCTGTAAAGTACCAAAAAATCGAGTTAGGCCTTTTTTATTAAGCCAACGAAATAATGTTTTCTCTAGTTGCAGCAGAAATAATTTTGAGAAGGTTAACATGAACAAGCGTGCACGATTCTACCAATGCAGAACTCAATATTACGTTGTGCCAAATATTATCAGCATTTTTTTTTAGTTTCATTCAATTCATTATCCGATCTGAAATTTTATATAATTCTTTAGCGTTAATTCCCACACATACAGAAATATTTCCTCTTATTCTGAAACTATTTGTCGACGTCAACGTCAAGACAGTATCAATTATGGGATACTCGTTGTGCTGAACAATTGGATTCTGCTCATGATCCCAGACTATTCTCTAAGGACCAGAAATTAGCAAGATGCTGTTAAAAGCAGATAATTGGTGAAGAAACAGTGTAAATAATTGTCCTATTTTTGATATTGTCTTGACGTAGACATATAGTTAAGGAATAAAGAGGATTATAAAACATACATGCATTCATATTTGTATCGTTATTCTTTAAGCAATATTAAATATATCATACAAAATTTAATAGTATCAGTACGGTGACCATATTTTTCAACGCAAAAAAAGAAGGAAATTTAGAAATGTAATAAATGTGGTTTCAAAACACTTTGCCACAAGCCTGTACGATTATGAGAAGAAAAATTAGGTTTAGTCAGGTTGTTCACCACATGCATACTTATTTATGCAGCATATTTCATATTTTCTCCTATAATTATAATTTACTGATATACATAGATATAGTTTCTCAAGCCACATACATAGCTATGTTTATACAATAGTTTATAAATTTCAAGATGAATCATTTACCATCAAACACATAATATTGAAACGGCTTAGCATACATTTATACATATGGGGAGTATTTTTATACATACCTGCTGATAATGAGATGAATAGAAGCAAAACAGAAAAACAATGAAATATCTTCGTAACTACCGAAAAGAAAAAATGTTTAGTTCTAGCAATGAACAAGTCAACATAAAAAATTCAAAAAGATTTAAACCACGTTTACTTAAAAGATAGGCATGATATAAGCACAAACTTAAACACATATACATATATGTATGTATATTCGAGAAATGTAAGACAATGTGCCATATATGTATGTACATACGTACATACAAATGTATAACAGCAAAGCAATCAAAATGATGGTTGAAGGTGAAACTACACACACAATATTGTAGGTATAGATTGAGGCCGATAGTGGCATTTTTATGGTGTATTTCGTTCTAGCATTGAGGTACGCAACGCAAAGCAACATGAGTATGTACATATTTTAAATAGTGCGTTTTTTTCAATTCCCAATATAAAATCAAAGAATCATCAATACGTTTTACAAACATTATGGCCGAAATGACTACGAATTAATATCGAGATAGAATTTCTGCAATATTTTATAAGGAATCTTAACTTAAATATATTCGTACATGTACTTAAAACGAATAAAGATGTTAATAAAGAAATCAGTGTAGATCGAACTTACTTGGTATTTAACATTTAAATTTTTTTGTTTTTCAGGTTTGTATATTTAGACCATTGTCTTCAATAATCTATCATAATATCCATTTGCAGCTGGAAAATTATTTAAAATCATGGTTATCGCTAATTGGTCCATGTTTCTGCTCATCCGCATAGTTTTCTATTGACTGTATGGAACGTGATGTGGCTGATGTCATAGTTGAAGACACGTCCATAAAACGATACTTCTTTTCATCTCGACACAAAAATGGGTAGCAGATAATACCATAATAGAAAGCTAAACAAATCACAATCACAACAAATATGAGGGCAATAATACCAAATGTTGAGAAGCCAGATTTTTTATCCAAATATTCTTTGGGAGAAATGGCGGCTGCTTGAGTAGGTTGCTGTTGGTTTGAACCATAATAAGTGCGCTTCGAGCCGTAATCAGTCGAACGGGCTCGTAAGCTTCCAGCTTGAGAATAACTTATGGTCAAGGTAACTGTAAGATCAGAAAATTAAGCGAAAAACACACTTAAGTACAAGGTATAATATTTTTTTAAAATTGTTTCATTTGCACTCGTACAATTGTGTTTAATTATATTTACCTATCAACAGCGTTATCAAAAAATTTTTACACATTTTAATTATTTGATCAATTTCTTTTTTTCTAAGTAACAAATATAAGTATGTATGTACATGTATTTAAGATGAATGTAAAATCTGTAAAATGCACTTAATTTCTATCACTTATTCTCTTAAATGTCGTTGCTTTTGTTCTTCGTTTACCTTCTCTTCCTTATGCGTCAATGACGCAATTCGACTAATACATATTGGCGGCGGCTGAACAGCAAATATTTGATTTTGCGACGGCGCCACGGAAAACTTTTTGTATATTGATACTTCTTCCGTGGTACTTTGTCAAATTCATTTCAAATTTCTTTTCAAAACGTTTCATATGAATGGGTTTGTTGTTAAAGCTTTACCTACAATGAAAATTACTAAAGCTGGGTCAAATAGACATGATTAATTTGTCTTATGTTAATATGACATAACCCAATAATTAGCTCAATGGAGTCATTAACAACCATCTACAGTAGCCAAGATATCAAAAACCATTAATCGGCCCAAAAGATTACGACTTGCTGTACAATCGAGTACAATGAAAGTCAAATATGTTATATAATATTCAAGCAATGAACAATTACAACTGATTGTACAGCTTGATCAAATCGTACTAAGCGCAACACGGAGGGACCGCAGGAGATATTTCGTCATTGTCAAGTTATTTCTGTAAATACAGCATGCGAAGGTAAGACGTTTAATGCCGGGCGCATTAAGAAATTTAAATTTTTATATTGTATAATTGTTTATATAATTATATACACAAATGTGTGAGGTTACATCTTAATACTGAAAAATGTAACTCTGTGCTTGTGATAGCAACACTAATGAATTCGGAACAGGAATAACGAGAGGTAAAGTATGCTTAATCCACCACGAAATAGAACGTAAAGAAAAAGATAATACAAGAAAAACGAGCGTCAAACCGAAACGAAACGACGATTGGAAAAATTTTACCTATTACACATTTTAATTCAATTTAAATAAAACTACAGTAAATTAAAAGAAAAAACTTTGGAAAAGCAGATCATATGTGAAGGTTGCATAAGAGTTTTACAAAATATTCAGTATAGCGTAACTGCTATTAAATTTGTTATAAATACTGGCAGTGACAAAGACCAAGCCAAAGGCAAGAAAAAATAATTTGGTTGTGTGTGTGAAAAAAGAAACCATTTTTAACATCAAAAATAATTAAAATGGTATGCTGTTGTTATAATGTGAAATCGGTAACATTAAACTTCATTAAAAACCCAAGATAAAAATATATTCTTATAAAAGGTTAAAAATATTTGAGGAATAGAACTGCAAAGACAAGACATTAAGCAAGAAACAAGCAAAAGAAGCGATAAATTTGTAGAGAAAAGAGCGTAGAATAAAAACAAAATTATTCTATCAATTATATACCTACAAAGTGCAAAATAAATGTAACCAACACTTTTTTTATAAAAATAACCAGATATATTACAAAAAATACATATTCTTAGCTCGTGAATGTATATAAGTATATGCGAGCCATACGAATGTATTAAATATATATTGTACATTCATTTACACAACAGAATAACAACGGCATAAAACATCAATTGTGTGGGGACTTTCTTTTTGTTTGGATGTGTTTTTCGTAAACGAGTGTTGTTTTTTTTCTTTGAACTGAATCAATGCATGAGAGTAGCGTGTGGCCCATAAGAAAATGTCACATTTGCCTTTGGATGCACGCGCCATTTTGCATTATTTAAATGAATTGGGCTACAGAAATATATCAGCCACTCAACTCAAGGAATTTTTAAAAGGTAAAGAATAGCAATAATATGAAAATTTAAATTTAAAACATTACTAAAAGCCTAAGCATAGGAGTGAATGAGTTAAATTATTCGTGTTGGCGTCTAAAAGAGCGAGAGGTCGAAAGTGTGAATGTGTTATTGTAAACAAAAACATTTGGTTTCCATCTACATATTATTTTTTAATTCCTTTTATTTATAACACCACTTTTGTTTTACATACTAACTGTATAAATCGCTATTTTATTAAAAAGTATTTATGTAAATTGGAGTGCTGGATCTATTTTTTGTTCACGAACTTCAATGTCTCTTCGTTCTTATAAGTACATAGAAACTAGTTACTACTGGAAACTTTTGTATAGTATAAACATAGTTAATATTCTGCCTTAGTTATCGGCATAAACAAGTTCGTCTTCTATTGCTGCTGAAGTTATATTGTAGCTTGAACTGTTTTTTAAATATACTTTCAACCTCCCTACATGTATGTATAATGCCGGCTGCCTTATGTTTGTTATCCACTGTGCGGTTTCTGTGTGTAAGTTTAAGGAGCATATGTGTATACCTAACAACACAAAAATTAAACCACTAAATGGCAACGATACATACATATTTTTGTACATACATGAGAAGCAGTATTTCGTTTTTGGTCTGACAGTTTGGCTTTCGGTCGTTTTGTTCATCTGTCCGTTATGTATGTATGTCGGTACATATACTCATACATCTATTTAAGCAACAAAGCAAGCAGCCATTCAAACTAACGTCCTCAAAATAAGTAAATCTACTAAATATTTTATGTTCGTTTTAATTTTTCAGAGTATGCATCAACGTATGTATACACACTTCCACTGCCTTAAAAAATGAAAAATATACATTTGTCTCTACATTTGTACATACATACATATGAATGAGAACAAACGTTACTTGGCTTTGTGTGGAGTTTTTCTGTTTTGTGCATTTAATGTGTTACTGCTGGTACTAACGACGTGAACATTTTTATTTTTATATTTTCTCTTTTATTAAAAAAAAGCAAACGTATTTACAATTTAGTTATGTGCATGCATATGTATGTATTCTCTAATTATTTTCTAGATTTGCTATTGTGGCATTTTGCTTTATCTCCATTCCTTTCCATTCCATATTTTGTGCCTGCTATTTCTTGTTAAATATTATTTTTCTTGACAGTGGTGTATTTTATTTTATCCTCATATTTATATATTAATTAAACTGATTGGTTTTGTTTTTTAATATATGACATAGTGTTTAATTTCGTTTTGATCTTCCCATTAACTTAATTAAAACAGTGTTAATAATCGTTTAAATATACAGTGTTGATTTATGCAACTCTGAATGTGGTGAGATAGAAATAAAAATTCATTTACCGCATTTTGAATAAAAACGAGGTGTTGAGAAAAGAAAAAGCCGGCAGCTGTTGGCAACAAATGATTGGCGGCGGTTCTAAGCCGGCTGAAGTAAATTATTCTTAAGAAATCATATTGGGGTTATTGCGTCTGTGGTCAGACTACATGTCTTATTGGTAAAGTTCTTGCTTGTTCTTGTTTGAAATAGAGGTGGAAATTATCGATGGCATATCGTTGATCGTTTTATTTCGCAATCGATTAATATATAATAGATGTATTTTATTCATTATCGATGCTAAGAGGTAAACAGCGCTGTAAAACATTTTTTCAACATTGTCCCACAAAATCGTTTAAGGTAGCTTTCATAAAAAAGCTAGGAGTCTAAACATGCATTCAATTAATTTAAAATTATTTGCTTAACGTGGTTGCATTAATTTTTTCAGTTTTTTTAAACAAATATTTAATATACATATGTATGTATGTACTTACATACTTGCAGACCTATAGATATGTATATTACATATGTATTTGAATTGTTTATAATTGTCAACAAGCTTTTGTATACATTTATGCAATATTATTTTAAATTATTTAGTTTTGTTTTCATCTGTTGCTGCTGACGCCCCTTCTAACATAATCGTAATGCAAAATATATTCCAATATAGTATGTTAGTGACCAACAGAACCTTCGGCTTCAACAAAAACATTTCATCAAAGTATGGTGTTCGGAATTTTTACCGAACTTTACTTGAGCTGTGTTTTTTTTTTAATAATAGCAGTTTAACATTATTATGAAGAATATAAAGATAACAAATTAAAATTATTTAATATGTACACATTTCGATGTAATATCAGAAGTCGTTACAAAATACTACTAAGAACAGTTTAATTTTATTTCGGCAAATATTCTCTAACGTATTTATAATAAGTCACATATTTCGAACGTACTTAAATGTTTTTATAAATACGCTAAATTTCATTTGTTTTAAATAAATAAAGTTAAAAAAATACAATTGACATAAACTTCGGGTTCGGCCGAACTTTGCAAAATTGTCCAATACTGTTCGGTCTAAAAAACTACGTTCGGTCGAACATAAATATGTTTGTACATATTTCTATTTTAGTTTGTTTATCTAATAAGCTATGCGTTTTACAAAATTCATTAATTCTATTTATGGTTAATTTTTATTAGTGTTTTTAATAAACTTCCATATAGGTAGAAAATATGACATGTGTAACTTTCTGTTGTAAGTAAAAGTAAACTTTTCCGAATCTCCAAACGTGGCTCAAAACTGATTTTTGTTTTGTATATGCATGTATGTATGTAGGTTGTTTGCATTTTTTTTAAATATTGTAAAAACATTCATTTGAAAAAAAAAAATTCCTGGAGATATATGTAGGTATTATATGGATTAATTCACTTAACAGCATTATTTATGCTGCTAAGGGAATACCGCGTAACGCAACATGTTGCGTTAGTGCACGAATTTACGTCCAAACATAAATGTGCAGCTAAACGAAAAATGCTGTGCTGATGCAATTAAGTACATCTATGTTCATATTTTATATGTATGCATATGTTAAGGTACGTTCACACTTATCAAATATTTGACCAAAGAAGCGTAACCAGTAAACACTAATAAAAAAGTTTATAATTCAATAAAGGATTTATTGAGTTAAATTGTTTCCAATAATATTGAATTCCTGATACATACCGTCTATTAGTTTTGTATGAAACTGTTTTAATTAATAAACACGTATCTGAACAAAAATATTTTTCATTAGTATTTAGTCGTTACACTTTTCGGGACAAATATTTGATAAGTGTGAACGTACCTTAAGTATGTATAGATATTTATCTACATATTTTACAATTAATTTCAATTCGTATATTATAAAATTTCATACGCATTTCTCATTTCAATGTTGTAGGAAAAAAATGTTACTTAACACTGAGTATGTAAGTACTTGAAAACTCTGTGTGCTAATTTTACATATTCCACTCGTTCTAAATTTCAATAAATAACCTGGTAACAAAAAAATCAATATTATTTAATAATATACATACATACTCACATACATACATAAGTAAAAGAGTTATAAAAACCGACATATTCATCTATACATAAGAACATGTAAATAATTTAAGATATATTTTGAGTTTTTTTTCCTACACATACAGTAGAATATCGAAAAAGCAAACCCACATCTGGGTTAGCAGCCATTCGAAATAAAAATTGTTCGAAATTGTATGTTGTCAAGATAATCGAAAGTATTTGATTTTGAATTTAGTCTATTGGTTGAAAATTAATCATATTCCGTGAATTTCTGCTCCGTTTTGTGCTGCAAATATTAATAAGCCAGGCCTTAGTTTTATATTTATGAATTGCATATTCTTTATTTAAAAACTGTCTATAATACAAAAAAAGCAAACAAAAAAACACAAATTTGATTAGATTTATAATACAACAATAAAGAGAAGATTAAAAGAAAAAACGACCGGCTGTGAATTTCGCGTGATATTTTACAATAATCCATGTTTATTATTGTTAGCTAATAGTTGGAACAAGTTAATTAAGCTTAAGGTTAATTTTGGTTATATTTAGAGACATTTTACTGTACTTAGCGTTTATTACAAATTTATTAGGTTTCGTTTATTACAAACTGCATATCATCACAAAGTAATGATAAAAACAAACACAGAAAATTTAGATTATAATATCTGTGTTGTATGCACATGCCAAAATATTTTTGATTTAATATGCTGATTTTTAATTTTTGAAGTTATTTTGGATATGTGACAAACCATACAAATATGATTGTATGTATATACTATACATATACGCTGTTTCAAATCTTGTACCTTATTAATACCTAAGACTTAAGCCAATTATACAAGAAAAATCTAACAAAAAAACTTGTATTCTTTAATCTACTACAATATTTCAATAATGAATGATATTCTTTTCTCATAAGTTAGAGTTTAAAAGAAATCAAATTTAAAGATGTGTATATTATTTGTTAGAAAGGATATAATTAGAATCGGAAGAACAAACATATGGAATTTATTCATCTCTAAAAAAAAAATTAAATAATGATGCATTCATTTGGTCTGTTCAGTATAAAAGTAAGTTAACAATCTTGCATTCCTAATAGATCAACGATCTCCAAAGTTGTATATAAAGATCACTTTTCTGCTCATCTCAATTATTATAAAAGGAATTATTATATAAGGGATCCCTTCTGGATCTTTAGGATTCTTTTTATATTACTTGGATTGAATAAATACATAAAATAAATAAATAAATGTATATTCATAAAGTGCATCATGAAGTCCATTTGAATTCCTTTTTAAATTAGAGCTCTTTTGAAAACACATAACTTAGAAGATATATTAACAAAGCCATCAAATCGAATATGGAAACGGATGCTTATACAAAATTTGGATTAGTAACACTTGTATATTTGTAGATTAATTAAAATACTTTGATTTTCGAGAAAATTATGAAATGCCCAGTAAAAAGTAGGATCATCCAAAGAGTAATTTTGAACCGCTCCTTTGCGAATAATCGATTACTCCTTTTATGCTTCTTATGGAGTACTTCCTTTGATCTTGAAAATGACGACAGATGTAGTAATCGTTTTTTTTTTCTCCTAAAGGAGCATAAAGGGAGTAATTTTTCAATTTCTTTTTCAACTAGTCGTCTTAAATGACGCTTACAAACTAAATTTTGACACATTTTCATTAAGCGAGGTATAAACAACAACAAAACGTTTCGATAGCTCGCTTATTACTCCAAATGTATGAACAAGTCATTACTCCTTTATTGCTCGATTATGGATTAATCCATATATATATTACTGGGTGCATACGTATTTACATATGCATATGTATGTGTATGTACACTAACTTATTTAAAAAACAGTTTGTTTTTTGTTTGCTAAGTGTGTGCAACACAAAAAGGGAGCAAGTCCAAAATCTATTAACGTAAAGCACACAACGATGCTGTAGGCTGCACACGACATGTATAATTTGTTCATATGCTGAGTGAATTTCTATATAATGGATACTAATTCTGTAAACATGCTTTAAATAACGCAGGGTATGTTCTCGAACATCTGTCTATTTCAGATTTCTTTAATGTTAATTTTTATTTATTCGTATTTTTCATATCCTTCTGTTTAAGTCCTTATATTCATTTTGTCATTGCTAGAAAGCTGTATGTTTGGTTGTGCAATTATTGAGTGGTTACTTATAAAATTTTCTTTAGATAATGTTTAAAAACTTTATAACTCATTTCGATTTTTGTATTTTTTGCTCTTCTTTTCCACGTATGCGGCTATTACTTACATTAAAATCCAAAAATGCGCCACTGTCATTGCAAAAATATGTTGAAACGAACGTAAAATAAACGCCACAAAAATATCTATAATCTCTTTGTCTCTGTGTGTATGATCATTCTCTTTATGATAATATGGAACGAATTATAGCCTTATTGCGCTTAAAGGTATGCAACCGCACTCGGAAATCAACAATAAATGCAAATTTAAAGGTAAGCAGCAAAAACAATTGCCAGCAACATCTACATCTGGAAACCCAAAAACACGACCAACAGAATCAGCATCAATTTTACAAGAAAATCCAATATCAACTTCAGCAGCTGCAACAAAACGCAGTTCTGCTGTTAAAGTAGTCAAATGTAAGAAACCTCTGTGTCACTTCAAATTTTACTTGGACATACGTGATCATCAGCTTACGAAACGCATAGAGGAGCAAATCAAATTACTTGGCGGTACACTAGAGTTTTTTCTAACACCTAGTGTTACCCATTTTGTAACTGACAAACAAACAGTAGCAACAACCAACAACAATACAAATAGTAGCAACAATCCTAATATAAGTTGTCCGGGTACGCCACAAACACCGCAAACACCACAAACGCCATTTTCTTTAGAATGCTTAGACTTGAAAGCAAATAATGGCCTCACCAACAAGAAACCAATTAGGAATTCAAGAGCCGATGCAATATTAAACATAGCTCGTAGAAAAAGCACTATAAACGTCTCTACTCCCACCACAATCCATCTTCAGAACAAAGTTTTCACAGCAGAACAATCGAGCTGCATTACACCTCAGAAATTAAAGGACAATCCAGGCAATAATGATGTTTGTAGTCAACCACTACCTTATGTGGTTTGGCAGTGTGAAATCGCATTAAGATTTTTCAAGAAAGTTCAACACGAACTTAAAGATTACTTAGATCAATCGACTAAGACGAAAAGCAAGCTTTATGCTATAGAACCCATAAGTCTAAAAGGAGGTTTCATAAAATTTGAATCGCTCAAACGCAATTACAGGCCATACTATCATCTATTTAAGAAGCCACAAGAGTGGCCCAAAATTGAATTAGATCGGGAGGACGGTGCTTTTAGGTTGTCGCCAAAAAAGGACTTGAAAGCAAAAAGAATAGAGGCAAAAAAGAAGTGGCGCTTAAAAACCTTGGAGGAAATTTGTAAAATGCAAAAATTTTTAAATAGCGCTATGACACGTAAATCTCGTTCAAAGTCCTCGCAAAACCATCACAGCAATCTAAAGAATAAAAGCAATGAACTTACAAAATCTCCAACTAACTCCCCAAAGCAGTTGACCAAGTGCAACAATCAAACACCACAACATCAAAAAGATTCCAGCGATAAGCAATGCGGAGTTTGTGAAATCTGTAAAATAGAATACGATGCTCTTACGATACATTTGAAGACAAAAGATCACGAATACTTTGCGAAAAATTCTCAGAACTTTATGGCTCTCGATTCACTGATACATTCTTCCGCCGATGTTAACAAGTTCTTAGATGAGAATCGAAAACTAGATATAAAAACTGAATTGGAAGAAATGGAAGTTGAGCATGAAGGTTTAATAATTATCGAACAAGATCCTTTGCAAAACAGTGATGATGAAAACGAAGATCAGAACGATGATAATGACGATGAGGATGATGATGACGGCAATGAATCTCAAAAGTCCTCTTCTACCACCAAGCGTAAATCTGTGGAGCAAAAGATATTTTCTCCTACCCTAAGAGAGAAATCGAAGAGATCCACGAAAGGAAAACACTCCTCAGAGAAGTTTCAGAATTGTACACTCACTACTACCGCAAAAGCACCAAAGACACCAGTTTCTCAGAAACCCTTAGGTTCATTAGATGTAAAAACTACTTTGACAAGAAAGAAGCCATCATCCACAGCTATATCACCGCCCATACGTGCCATGCTGCCGCCTAACTCCATGTACAAGGTAGTTGAAACTCACACTGATGTAAATTGCACGCCAGCTCGAGGAAAGGGCTTAGCAGCTGGATTGAATAACGACTCTAAGGCTGTGGGCTCTCCCCTAATAGTCAAATTTAAAAAAATACGCACCGCAGAACTGCAATTATTAAATGGTGAAGCTGAAAACTTCATGTTCCCCAAAAAACGTAACGATTCAAGCGATTTACCAACCGATATAGACAGACAAACCACCTCCGACCACATGCATCATACACAGCCCTCTCAACAAGTTTTAACATCATCCTCTTCGTCCGAAGAACAAGATCCTGATGAGGATTTCGGTGTTAAAGTCAAGCCACTCCAGGTGGCACACAATGGCAAAAGGGCCGTAGTTAAAGCTAAAAGAAGATCGTCAAAGGTAAGCCTCTCATCAACGTCTAAATCCACGCTAGGAGGGAAGCGTAAGCAGAGCTTTCCAAAGACCCCCATCCAGCCAAATGAACAACTGAAAAGTGAAACGAAATCTACAACAGCAATAACAACAGCATCGACAATTAGAAAATCAGTACCAGCGTCGAAAAACTACCTTTCAAAAGCAAACAATGTAATCGTTTCCAACAAAATGTTATTGCCAGAGGCTACAAGAAAAAGTAGTCGAACTGCTACAGCAATTGTTACAGCAGCTACCACTAGTACCCGTTTGCTGCAAGCTGCCGTAGAAGCTGCCAAAAGTAAACACAAGTTGGAAGCATCAACAAAAACCGTACTGCCACCTGCTTCTCTTTCTCTTGGTCAGCAATATCAAGCAGCCAAGAGAATACAAATAAAACAGGAGTTAATTTATAATTCTGAACAGGAAGTGGAAGATGAAAATGACGGCGGTAATGATTTAATTTTGAAAAGATCATCTGAACCAAAAAAATTGCGTTGTAGTCGTAAATCAGTTGTGAAATTGGAGGATAGGATGGGGGATACAAGTAAAAAGCCTGATAACTCTGTGAATAAGCGGAAATTTATACATGGTTTCGATGCAGATGACTATGAAGATGATGATATTACCATAGATGACGATGATGATGAGAAAGATGAAGATTTTATTGTTCAATTATCCAAAGGAAGGGCCAAATTATCATCAAAATCAATAAAGAAAGCTTCAACTAAAGCTGCATCTGCTGTTAATGTAGTGCAAAACACTCCACCACCATCGAAATCACCCAGAGGCAGACGTTCCACACAAACAACTCTGGTGAATACATCTGTGCGTGAAGAACGCTTGGCCAGGCGTCAAAGTCGTATTATTACACAGCTGCAGTTAGAACTACAGACTGGCTCGGAAGAAGAACCCACCAAAGAGTTTCCAAAGCCCAAGACGGTTGAAAAGAAAATTGAAAAATGCTCTGATGAAAAGTCACCACCATCAAAACCTCGAAAATTATCTAAATCAGAAGCTCCTGCCAAGAAGTCTTCTTTAAAAAGAACACCCGTTAAACAAGAGGCTTCACCACCTTCTCGATATTTCGACCACACAAAGAGTGAGCGCTTAAAAGCCATGCATTATGCCTTTGAACGCCTTCCGTCTTCCGATTTGTGGTATCGTGTCTACAAACGTCAAGATAATTGCGAAGAAAAGTATTTTGAGTATTTTGGCTCTACAAAATATCGAAAACTTCCGTATGAATTGGGTCCTATACCATTTGATTCTACACTAATCAATAATAACAAACATAAAATATGTTGCAAACTTTGTGAGGCTGGTAGACTAAAAGCGGAAGGAGAAAAAGCTAAAAAGTTACACGTTCGTAGAGATTTGCAGCTTGATCTAAAATTAGAGGCTGGCGAGTCACAAAATAATACCAACTCTCTCGAATCTCAGGATCATCAAACCTGCTCGTCATCATTCGACCATAATAAACAACCCATGGAACAGAATAATAGCAGCCATGTCATCGATCAAGAACATTCCAAATTAAATTGCTCTTCACATACCATGGAATCGAAACCGTATGCTCATAAACATAAAAAACTTCACTTGTTGCAACGCTATCGTCAAGAATTGGAGCAGCAGGAGCTATTGCAGCGTCAGAAACTAGAAGAACAAATAAAAAGTGGCACGTCTGACATTAAGACGGAGGAACTGTCGCAGGATTGTTTGCCTTCCAGAAGTGATCGGGCGGGATCTATCCATAGCAATGCCAGTAGTTGTGCCAGCAGTACCCACACTAATTGTAAATCGAAGAAAATGCGTAACAAGCTTCTGAACAAAGTATCATTTCTGGCCAACTTGGAATTACCGCCTAGAAAGTCTCCGCGAGAACATGCTTCAACGTTAGCTTTAGTTAGTTGTATAATTAAACAGAGGCAAGATTCCCTAAGTAAACCAAATTCAGAGATCGACGAGCCTCCCACAACACCCACAGAAACAGATTCTAAAGTCTTGGCAATGACTGCAGAACAATTAACAGCTTGTGATGTATTGGCAAAAGAACATTCTAAAACTCCGCCACCATCAACGCGAAAAGCATCTGTAGAATCTCCGGCTCCTAATGTAATAAGTTCACCCCGAACAAGATCACAAGCTGCCACGCCTATAGAAGAATTACGTTTTGCCACCGAAATATCAGAGACGGTGAAGCGAATGAGAAGAGGACGCAATAAATACGACTATTCGCCGCCGTTTGTGCAAAGAATGGTTGGAAGAGCTAGTTCTACCCGAGGCCGTGGGAAAGGTGTGTCAAGCAGTGTAGTTAATTTATTTGGCACCACCAAAAAAGTTGCAGATTCAGTTTCCGTTAACCAGCAGCGATCTCATAGTCCAAATGCTAATTCAGAACTTCATATAAAAGGCAATGCAGTAACCAGAGGACGCCGAAGAAGAGGCAGACAAAAGGGCTATAATAATATACAGAAAAATGCTGAAAATGTTTTGACTTCTATACGTAAAACGGGTTCTAAGAAGGGTGTATTGGAATTCGATGTGGACAATGTAGCGATTGAGGCTTTGAAAAAAGCCACATCTGATTACGTTAATCCCCAGCTATTGGAATGGCAAATAGATAAATTTCTAGCATTCGACAATAAGGAATATGTTATAACACCACCCGATGACACTGTCCACGGAGAGGTTGATTTAGAAACTTTGGACAACACAGTTCCGGCTACAAGTGATATTGCTCTTAATACCCCACCCGCCACTGACTACTTTTCAAGTGATTTTGATCTATGTGATATAATCAGCCAAAGCTACGAACGCCTGCAGGAAGAACGCTATAATGCCAATCATTTCGACCGTAGATCGAAAAAGTTCAGCATTTTCAATACAGTTCTTATGAATAAATACTATCGCAAGCGTAAAAATCCTAAAAGTAATCGCACGGGATGGCCAAAAGCACCGAAAAGGAAAGCCGCAACGCGTCAACAGTCAAGCCAAGACAAAATATATTTTCTTCAAAATGGTGACATACGAGAAGATAAAATAAGTTTAAAGGAGGAAGTGATAGATAATAGCCGGGCCATAGATGGGGATGATACTACACAAGAACAGACAAGAGAAAGAGGTGTTATAACGCCGCCCGATTCGGAAAATGAGATTGAAGAAGATAATGGTAAACAGAACATAATGGCAATTGAAGAATATGAAGAAAGTCTGCTGATGGAGGAAGATTCACAAATGGCACCCATTGAAGATTCACAAACGTGTAATGAGGATTACGATGATGACAATTGTGATGAGGAGGAAGAAGACGATTTAGACGATTGCGACAAAGTTATTGAAGACGACATAACGTTACCCGATTTCGTTGATGATGATGAGGAGGCGGAGATGGATCAAATGCAACAAAAGGATGACTCTGATGAAGATGCTGATATCGAGGAGGTCGACGAAGATGAAGATTGTAACGCAGGGAGAGAAAAGCTTCAACAAAGATGTGTTGTGGATTTTAACAAAAAACTGAATAAGAAGTGCAAGAAAATTATACCTAAAATTATCGAAAATGATGATGAAGATTCCTATGAACTCCAAGAAAAAAGGCAATGTGACCTCGAGGATAGTCCAGTCGAAAAATTGCGAACAAATCTTTTAAATCCTATTTCTGCTCACACCTCCACTCCAACTACACCTTTCATGCGTGCTTTGCGTCGTACACCGCAACTTAATGGTAGTTTGGGTAGTTGCCTCAGTCCTAGCGAAAAGGCAGGTGATAATTCGGATATCTTTACTGTTTCTTCAGACGGCTTAGATACCGATATGGATTTAAGCAATTCACACTCTCAACTTCGGTCAACAAATGTTGGTATCGATGATGATGACCACTACCATCATCATCAGCATCATCATAATCACCATACCACATCCTTACACAACAATAGCAATAGTACTGTTACGCCAAGACGAAAATTTGATATTTCGAAATATGCACCCACTAATGCGGCAACTTGTGCAGCAGAGGCTGCAACAGCGGCCGTTAAATCATTGGCTATTTCACAGTTTCTGAAAAAAGAAGTTCGTGTCACTTGCAGGCGTTTGCGGGCCCCGTTTCGACGTTTTCGCTATCGCAGATAGGGTCAGGGTTATATATTAATACCAATATTTGACTGAAAATTACCAATAAAAAAATAGTTGATAAAGTTGAAAAGGGTCATTGACGAAAAGAAAAAATCCTAAAGAACTTAATAAACATATTAAAAATAAACAATGCTTAGATAGATTTTCTAATTAAAAAAACGCATTGTCGTTTATTATTAAAAGAAATAATAAATAAACTAAAACTTAGAATAAAACTTGTATACAAGAACCCACAAAAAATATTAATTAAAAATTATGTTAATGTAATTATTATAAGAACTCTTAAAAAGTATACTAAATTTTGTTTGAAACTGTAGAAATCCCTCCATTTTTTGTTGAATTTTTTGTTTACCATGTTCTTTTTTAAATGTACAATTTAGTTACATATTTGGTTTCAATTGGTTTTATTTCTTTTTCTGCACTTTTTTTTCTTTTGTTTAACACCTCTCTCTTTTCACACAACTCTATTGTGGCAGAACTTTGGTTTTAATAAATAATTATTTTCTAGCTTCTTGTTTTGTTTTCTTCCTTGTACTAAATGTAAAGATTAAATCTATTTTTGTATCTATAAATAATAGCAAATAAGAATAAGAAAAACAAATAAATTATAAAATTTTAATTATAATATAATAATTCATAGTTAAAATGTATGTTCTTTAAGTTAAAAAAAAATAAAATAATAATAAAAATACACATACAAATGAAACCACGTGTAGTGGTAGTAAATTAAATAAATACATATTCTGTTAATTTTCCAATGAGGTTAATATTTTCTTAACTTATCTTTGTCATCCTTTTATTTTGATTTTTCCTCTTCTCTTTATAATTAAAACGGACTTATTACGGCGATCGAATCGACTCGCCAATGTATACTAGATTACAGAAAAATATTGTGAGTTTCTTCAATCTTGAAATTAATTCCTAGCCGATTGGACAGCCGCGATAAGGACTAATATTTCAGCCTATATTATATTAAACGTAATTTCGTATTGTAGAGTAAAAATAAAGTAGAAATATTTAATGTTATACATGATAACTGTAAAATTTCTTGTAATATTTGAATGTAATAACCTTTAAAAATTAACAATAAATATGTGGTAAATATTTTGAAAGAATTAGAACATACTATATACATACATATTTAAACAAGAAGAAAACTAAAAGAAAAATATAATACCGATGAAATTGTAACAATTTTATGTTGCAATATTATAATAAACATCAAAAAATTAATTTAAAAATTTCAGTATTTTACTTTGTTACAGCGGTAAGATGTAAACACGTTTAATAAAATTCCGTATTCAAAGTATGGCCATTATGTGTTTTTGCTCCAAACACTCCAAAACATCAAATACCTTGTATTCGAACAAATAGTATCTTTAGTAAAAAACTTGGCAATGCATATCAATTTAAAAAAATTGTCTACTAGTATTAAAAATTTAAATTTTGTAATGATTTCGTTTTAGAACTCAGCCAAAATCTAAGAAAATGCACAGTTTCAAATTAAGTTTATCTTCGCATATTGAAATATTGGATTTTTCAGAATCTAATATACATTTTAGATAGCATTTTTCTTATATAAATTTAATGAAGTTTATTTAAAAATACATCACCTTTAAACAGTTATTAATGTATAACCTAATTTCGAACTCTTATTTAGTCAAGTTAACATCAAATAATAGAGAAATAAAGCATACGTTTTCTTGTACCATGTTTCTAAATTCAATTTAGATCTACGTAAATTAATTAAATATGAGGAACGTATTGGAATCAATACTCAGCAGAATGATTACTATGAAAGTTTGTTCAGAAGAACAACAGCCAGCTATAGAGCTAAAATCGACCGAGAAAACGACAAAAGAGGTAAAGCTAAAACCAAATCCTTTGACGCAAAGCCATCATGCAGCAGACATGCAACGGTCACAAGTAGAAAAGTTCTTGGCGAAAGAAATTACGGAGAAACATCTACTTCTTCTAATGAACTTTTAAGCAGCATTCCTTCATCCAACAGCCAAGTAGAGAAGAAAATTGGAGAAGTAAGAACTGATAGAAAATCCCTTAAAGCACTAATAGACAAAACTTTGTCACAAGTTTTACATGATAAGCAATCTCAAGAAGTTACTGACAAGTGTAAATCTAAAGGAAACTCACCTATTACGTCTATTGTTGAACAAGTTCTAAAGGAGAAACTTTCGGAATTACGCCATAGCTCAAGAAGTAACAATGATTCCAAATCTACTGACCCTAGATCATTAAGATCAATTATAGAAGATATAGTTATCGAAGTGCTTGAGGAAAAGTTTACATGTATTCAAAAAGAAAATGAAAAATCCAAAGACACCCATGATGTGAAGAATTTGAACAAGGAGTTACAGGAAAAATTGAAGATATCTAAAAACCAAGACAATATTTTGCCACGAGAATGTGTTACACATTATAATAACAACCCACCGTTAGATTCCCAAGGTTTAGTTCAGCATTTATTGACCTTCGACAATGACGATAATAATAAACACAGCCAAAAGGAAAGTCGAAGAAAATCGAAAGCTTTTAAACCAAATTCCAATACTAAGCCTGCTGCTGGCTACATAAAACGTCTGCAACGATCGCCTAGGAAAAAACCGGAATGGCAAGACCCCAGCTTGCAGGATAAAATTTTAGATGAACCTGTTAAACTAACACGTTCTCAAAGTCCCATGGTCTCTTCAAGTGCACGCAGTGGACGTAGTGTTTTAAGTAAGTCTTATTTTTATTTTACTTCAAAACAACAAAAGTTTAAATTGAGCATTTGTAATTTTCTTAAAGTTCGGCGTTCGAAATCTCAAGCACGCAAACCCAATTCCGATCCAGTTGCTTTGTACCAGTATTATAAAAATGAGTGGGAACATTTTCGTAATCAAATCCCAGGTGAATCTTCCCATGACCGTTTACGTTGGCATGTGCGACAACGTCTGTTGGATCCCGAATAAGGTTTAAATTTTGATGTTATAGTATGAATGTAGGTTAATTTTATTTATTTAAACCTAAAGTTTTAATAAATTTTGAACTGAATTGAATTATTTAATTAAAGATGAAAAAAATAAAATAGATTCATGTCGAATAAATTTTGTTTGTCGTGTTTTCTAATTTTTTTTTCTTTTGCTTGTGAAATTCTCAATTCGTTTGAGCGAGTTTTTATTATTTTGGAATTAGTTTGAAGTCCATTAATGATTTGATGTAAGAACGAATGAAATGGAGGCATGTTTAGCCACACCAAAAACAAATCATTATGTTGTTTATTTAATTGAAGTTTTGTACTTGTTTACTCGCTGGTTTCCACAGAGATAAGAATGACGAAGGGTCGTATTAAACGATTTTAGTTTGTAGTCTTGTTTTTATAACGGATTCTGAACACTTTGGAATGTAAGTACATATGCATATCTGACTATTTATACGGAAGTGTCGAGGCACTACATAGCAGTTATATAAGAATGGTAATTCCTATTTTTGGAACAAAATTACAAAATATTGGGCCCTGCTACTTATTGGGAAGGGGATAAGTAGCAGATGCATTAAATATATATTTATATACATTTTACACAAAAAGTACTCGAACGAGGCTATTATCGAATGCAGAGCTGTGTATTTAAAACGTTGGATAAAGAAATTAGTCCAAGCCAGCCGCTTTAAAGTTACTGACGGCGGAGTAAAAATATAATCGGCGGAACACTTAGTTTAGAAGTACTTGGTGAATTTAAAGATTGTGTGCTCTAAAAGTGGTTTATACCATAGATAAATATGAAAGCTGATTTTTTTTTCAAAAATATTTACTTAAAATATCAAACCGTGTGTTCAGGTGGGATAGTAGTCCTAGGCTGTTGTGATATACCATAATTAAATATTATCTGCTATCCAGACTTGCAATTGCAAGCAATTTTAAGTTTTGTAGGGACAAAGAGCGAAGCATTGCTATACATAAAGTACCTTTTAAGAAATTGTTGGATATTTCCTCCCCTTATCTGATTGTTGCATTTTTTTTAAATTTTGTTACACTGTTTTCTCCGAAAATATGGCATCCCTGCGCTTTAAACCAGTCCAAAGTAATTTTTAATTTCGTTATCTGAAGTTTTTGTAGAAAAATACATCAACACGTCTTCAATAAAGCAATTTATAGGTGGTATTTATAAAATATCACAACGACAACTGCATTTGAGCGCAATACAACAAATTAAGCACAAAGTAGATAATAGTAAAACAATGGTGGTGCATCACAACGTTAAAGGTTACGATGAATTCACAAAAGTGGTCGAAGAATTGGAAAGTTCTGGACAACCGATACATGTCTTATTTTCCGGTGGCAAAAACGAAAACGGCGAAAGTTGGTGTCCTTACTGCGTTAAGGGTAAGCAATTTAAAAGATTGTAACATAAGGCGTTAACTTAGGTCCTGTTTTCCATTTTAGCCGAACCAGTAATTCACGGTGCTTTATCCAAAGCTCCCGACAAATCTCATTTCGTACATGTGGATGTTGGAGAACGTTCTTAGTAAGTACAATAGTTGGCCTTTTATTGGTTCCGCGAAGTTACGTAAATAATTAAGAAATTCAGTTGATAGCCGATAGGTGTAGACACGTTATTACTAATTGTTAAATAATTTATTTTTCTTGACGCAGCTGGAAAGACTTAAACTGTCCCTTCCGCAAAGACCCTAATACACATTTGGTGTTCCTACCTACTTTACTGCGTTGGAAATCGCCACAACGTTTGGATGGGGAACGTTGTTCTAATAAAGATTTGGTAGAAATGATGTTTGAGGATGAGGATTAAAATTTGTAGTTCCATTATGCAATATAAAAGCAAAACAAAAAAGCTTAAACCGATAAATTTTGTATATTCATAATTTATTTTTTTGTTTTCCCTTCTAATTTTAAACCAGCATTCAGAACAATAATAATATATACAATCATACATACATATTTCTATAATTATTCTATAATATGCAATAAGTGGTTGTTCTCAATAATTACATTTGTATTTTTTCATTTCCACCATAACCACATGTATGTTGGTCAACTGGGACCGAGCATTGGGTGTCAAAAGTTTATGAAATCTATGATAGTATTGCACCAAGCTCGCTAAGGCCAATTGCAGTAATTGCGAGCCAGTCAATAGCGAAGGAAACGACAATAACACTTCGCGATTCAATTCTTCTAAAGATTTTTTCCAGTTAGCTGAAAAACTGGCTACTAATGCTAAACTTCTGCGCTCTTGTTTACGCAACTCTTCCAATTGCTCTTTTTCGGAGAACGGTTCACATTCTTTAACAAATTGTATTATGCCACCAAAGTGTGGAGCCAGTATTTCCTCAACATACTCTGCACTGCGAGCATTAAGCTGTTCCCGAAAGGCTTCCGCTTCTTTGGAATTATCACGCGTATGTTCCATTAACACTCCCAAAACTAAGTCATAGTTATTGATTAAATATATTAGCTGGTCTTTTCGTGTAGGGAATATAGCTGCCATGCGTAATATAAAACATTCCACTTCATTTTGTAATTCCAATAACAAGCGACTTACTAGCTCGTTCGGAAAATGTTCAGAGATGCCTACAATGGCGGCAGAGAATTCGGCATAACGACGGGTTATCTGAAAATATAAAAAAAGGTTGCAGCGGCATGAATTACATATTTACGAACATGCCTTATTTTCGAGATCTGTTTGGAAGTCATTTATTTACTTACATAATGAGGACCCAACTCTTTGTTAAATTTCGTGGGGTCACAATCTCTTATACTCTGTATATTTAAGCGAAAAACATGTTCGAATCGTGGCCAAAATACAGCCTGCAAAGAATCCCAATACCTACGAAGGAGTTAGTTTAGAGTAAGGAAAATTTTCGAGAGCTAAGACTTACTTATCTAAAGCTGGAACACATCTTTTATGACACATTAACTGGTATCGAAAAATTAGTTGAATGCATAAAAACATGGCTATGGTGTCGTAGCAATCTTGTATATTAGTCTCAAGATTTTTCTGTTTTAGAGGAGTTAAAGTAGTTTAACATACATTGAGGTAGTCTGAAGCAATTAACTTACTATCATTAGGGTTAGCGTCTTGCCTAATATTTGGTTAAATAGATCCTGTGCTTGGACACCACGTACAATAAAAAATTCGGTAACAAATAGATATTCCCGGCAGGCATTGTCCACTAAGGCATACTGCTCAGAGCGGAATAAAGCTTCGAAGGTATACTGGAAAAATATGTAAAAAATTTTCTTTTTCCAATAATTCAATATTATTCTTTATTGGTGGTATAAATAACGTAATTAATTAATTCAATTTGTTTTAGATATTGTCTGAGTTAATTTATTAAATATACGCTTTGTTTATTCAAGTGCTAAGTACGTCTATTTAAAGGTAGAAAAATAAAATATATTCACATTGAATCAAATTTATTCGTTGTGTTTTCTAAAAATTTCAAAGAATACTCTGCTTCTTCTTTCATAAATCTCAATTGGTTTTTCAACGCTTGTGAATAAGACTAAGTTCTTGAAATTTTCTAAATGCGGGTGAATTATATTACTAATTTGATGTAGAAGTCAATGAAATACAGGCATATCTGAAGACGTATTCAAGCTACTACAAAGCATACCTATGGTTAATTAATTAATTTAATGTTAAAAAACACGACATAATTAGCATTTGTGGCAATATCTAATCGTCGTATTAATGAATTATTTTTATTAACATGTACTGAAATATGTTCCATGTTTTTCGTGGCGGAAACGCAAAAGACTATAAAATCTGTAAAAAGTAAATTTTAGGTTAATGAAAAAATGTATTTGCTGGCCCATTTAATTTAGATTAATTTCTGACTCACTGTGTGCCACGCGAAGACTGTGATTAGATTATGTGAACATTCTTTTAGTAGATGTTGTTTGTCATTTAAGTCATAATTTGCAACTATGGCACACAAATATGTATTTGCGTTTTTGTTTTCCAATATGATACATATCTATGTTATTCCCTCTTACCCTATTTTTCATTTGAGCATGTGGGACGATAATAGGAGCCTCCAGCTGTTGGTTTAGTATTTCGCCCCTTTTACCAATTGTAAAAATGGTGCTTTTATTTCTTAAACTTGTAGTTTTGGCAAACAAGCCTTTGGAAATGTTATCTTCAATGCCCATTAAATCATCCTTAGTGCACGACTCTTCAAACTTTAAACTAGACAAACGCGAAGAGTAACTCTAAAAAAAAAGAATTGTTTACCATATGATTTGGTTAAAAAAATTCAAAATAGACCTTGAAATAACTATAGTATATTTTGCTCATTGTATCTATATATTCGTTGCATATTTCCTGTGCCACTTGCCGCTCATTAGACAAAATAAATTCGAAAAAGAACTTGTGTTTAAGCATGGCATTTTGCGGTATCTGGTAGTTCGTCATAGGTTTCCGAAATTTATAGATTTGTTCCAGCATATATGTACGTATTTTGGTCATGGCTTTCAATCTTAATTTGTGCAATACATCCGCCACATCAGCTGTTGATCTGGACTCTTTAAAACTTAATTCCTTCACCAAGGACAATTTATGGTTCAATATGTTTAACTGCTTTTCAAATTCTTTTTCCGTAACGGGTGTTTCCATTATAGACATAATCATTTCTTCCGACACAGCCATATCTTCGATGAATTGTGATAATTGTGCCTTAACAGACTGTCTATTGGTCAGTTGTACGGACATGGCAACCGATTTCTTTTGCAGTTCTGTGATTTCTGTGCTTATGTTACTGAGAACACTTTGAAAGCTCATCAACATATTTTCCATGCGTTCCAATACATCGTCGCATTCACCGATTTGATTGTGTAAAGATGCTATGTTCTGTGACTCCTTAATGTAATCTTCTATTGATTTATTTTCAACTTCTTTGAACTCTTTCTCAATCTGTCTAGAATATTGACGCAGATCTGTGGTATTTTTGAGAATTTCCCGTACTTCTTCATTGTCCAGTTGTTCAGGAAGGCTGGTTTCAATTCTTGCCATTATTCTTGTTTGATTTGGCCCATAGAGCTAAAAAATATTTGGAATTTTAACAAATTTCACTTTTTTCACCGTAAACAAAAAATATGATGTTTCCTTTAGATACGTCAGAAGTTGGTGTGTCATGTATTGTGTTTATATCCAGCTGTTGGTATTTTTGGTTTTTGTCACGGTTGAACAATATAACGTAAAACTACAGGGTGTATAATATAAGAAAGTAGCGTAAGCTCTTTTTTTTTCTTTTTTGCATACTTTTAATTGTAATAAAATTTGCACATTGTTTATATAATATGTAGTTTGATTTTTTGTGTTGTTAAAACATTAATATATAAAAGGACGGGCCGCATTAAAAGATCAGTTGACTTTACAAGAGTACCTAGTTGGTACCTAGTATTTTATAATACCATGGTTTTTGTCAATACTAACGTTTAATCAGGACTGTACTTTGCGGTATCAAGCTTTAATATGTATAAGTATTGGTTCAGACTGTTTATCTGTGCTGTAATTTTGCAATTGATCAGTTTTTGTTAAATTTTCCTTTGGACTAGAAGTTACATTCACGAAATAGTTTCAATTTTTATTGTGTTATTGAGCAGAGAAATATAAAACTGATTTCTCCCGAAAACATAAAGACTGGACGAGTCAAACTTTATTTGTGTGAGTAATTTTTTGTGTTATTAACTATTTTAATGCATAAAGTTCCCTTTCACCCACGTATTACAAAGATATTGCAATACATTTATTTTACTGTTTATAATCCTATTGTTATTATTGTTAATATTATTGTTATTATTATTGCTATTATCATTTTTTGAATTAATTAATCTTTACTTATTAATAGAGGGTCCATAATTTTATCCCTGCTATTCCACTATTTACTACAATTCATATTCAACCGGGATGATTCGTGAATTGTATCACGACCAGTAAAAACATTCGTATGCTCTTATTATTATTCTTTTATTATTAATTTAATCCAATAATTAGTAAATAAGGAGATACATTATTAAAGCAGTGTATGGGAACACAATCCAGTAAAACAATATTGAGTTCTCGAACGCAGCTATTATTTATGTAAGTCTTTGTCGCAAATTTTTTCTAATACAAGCATAAATGCTGGATGTGGTTTGGGATAATGTGTTGTGCTCTTAAAAATTGTTTGTGGACTAGGATAGTGCATCATGGCCTTTACAGTGCAGTTTGATGACTTTTTACCGTTTACCCAACTTTCTGTGTACACACATGAGACTTTAAAATTGATACAGAATAAAATGTTGATTTTTTGTTAAAAAGCTTGATACTATATTTTTTTTAACAAAATAAAAAGTTTGGGTTTTTACAAATACTGCTATATTCTAATACTAATATTTTAAATACTCATATAATTCAATAAATAAATTAATAATTGGCAAATAATGTAAACTAATACTAAACAAAATAATCAGTCACGTCACGGAGTTCAAAACCATTCGGAAGCGGAACTCTTTTCGTATTTTGGCTCTTTACAAAATACAAAACGAAACAATTCTTCGGAATGAAATTGTTTTTACACTTATTTAATGGGTTTAATAATGCCTGCTGATATATTCAGCACGATTAATATTAATAAAAAAGTGTTAAACAACAATTCCCAAATAAATAAATGAAACGCAATGAATTTCGATGGCAATTCCGAACGGTTTTGATCTCTGTGACATGGCTGAATAAGTAATTTCTAAGTTGGACTTATTACGAACACTTCGATGGCAAGGTACACATGGTGATTTTTGGGCAAAATAGCAGACCTTTAGAGCACGTCATCTTATGGCCCTTCATTTGACCTTTGGCATTTTTGTAGCAAACAAAATAATTATAAATGGACGTTTGGTCGGCGATCTTATCGCCCTCTTTACAATAGTACTTGCGTTTTTTGATCGTGGGAGTTGTGAGTTGAGGTCGGGCTGTTGTACCATAATTTTGTGACATTGAGGCAGCTTGTTGTATATAGGAATTTAACATGTTCTGTTCGGAACTGTCCTGTCCAGGTGATGTTAGCGATGCGAATGGATTTTTGAGGGATAATGAGGAGGACGTGGGTCTGTATTGCTGCAGTAAATTACCCACGTTGTGTGTTTGTATATTCTGTATTTGTTGCTGCTGATGACGTTTGGCCTCCTGTAGGGCTTTCAAAGCTTCCAATTGAATGCGTTTATTTTCGGAAACCGAGTAGGTGGGGATTAGTGGATTGGGATGGCACATTGCATAGGCTTTGGCTTCACATATCCGAGTATCGCTGCTGAAGGCGGTATATGGCGGACAGGAATATGACAAAACTTTGCCATCCTTTTTACTGCACACATAGTAGCGTGTGCAGTCAGTGGTATTGGGTTGTCTAATACCAGCCGAACATGTAATCAATTCGACATTGCTGAGCGAGGAAGAAAAGGCTGCCGCATTGTTGCCCACCAGAGGCAACAATGCATCAAAACTTATAAAGTTGCCACCCACATTCACCAGTTGTGTACCTTCCCCATAGGCTGAGCTTATGGGTGAACTGCTGGGTGTATATTTATTTTTGCCCGAAGTGTAGTAAGAATTGGATTGGGTAATTGCATTAAAACTATTCGATTGAGGTCTAGGCATATAATGATTGCTGCTACTTAAAACTGTATCAGCGTAGTTTGAGAACTGGGCTGGTGCCGGTTTCTTTTTCTTTCCGTAAGTGTAGGTTATTGATTGGGACTCATCCTCGTTATTGTCATCTTGATAGTTATTTAATAGATCCTGATTTTCGTTTTCAAAATTCTCATAAGTTTGAGAATTCGGCAGTACTTGCAAATTGTTGTTATTGATTGGAGAAAATATTTGATTTTGCGAACTATAACCATAATCGCTTTCCGCATTTTCTTTAGACGGTTTGTATATTTGAAGATTTGGTTTTTTGTCTTTCATGGGTCTGGGGATGCTGCCATAATTGTCTACCAACGCAAAAACATTGTTGACATTATGATTATTCAAATGTTCGCTGGGTGTAAAATATTGGTTAATGATATCTGTAGTCGGCTGGATATGAAATGGTCTTGTTGTCGTACTGTATGAATTGGAGGTTTCCGCTATACTAACGTATGAGGGCCTTTTGGTGGTGGTTACCGAATACTCATTAGTTTGGAAACTCGATGAATAGGCAGTATTGGATATGGAATTGTCATTATAGTCCGAATTAGAATCGGGTCTTTCTTCGTGATGCGGTGGATATAATCCCAAGCTTTGGCCGTAACTGTCTAAAACGTCTTTTTCGCCTGAATTGGTGCTGGAAACATGGACTGGTATGACATTATTGTGTATAATTGTAGTGGCTGGCTTGTGGTTACCGTAACCGTTAGCCAAGCTGCTGCCATCGTAGTTGTCGCTACCGTCAACATTGTAATCGTTATTGCCGTCATTGTATTGGGGTCTTTTGGCTGGTTTTTTCACAGGTTTGTACTTGTGGCCGTTATTATAGTGGCCAGAAAATCCCAGGGTATTCACATTAGGTCTCACATAATTGGTGGAGAAGGGACTGTCAACATGCGGCGTCAGTAGGATGGGTTGCATTATGGGCGGAGCAAAATATGTTGGACTCGGTATGATTTTTGGTACATTTTGCTGGGCTATCATCTGTTTCGATAACTCCAACACTGTTTTTAAAGTTTCTTCAGAAATTTTTGGTGCATTTTCCGCCGAATATTCGGAGTGTTCAATATAGTGGTGTTCAGGCAAACTAAAGTGAACAGAGCCTTCAGGGCGATTTACAACGATTTGTGAATTCGAGTAACCACCACCACCGGCATTGTTATTGTCATAGCTGCTGCTGCTGCCATAATAATGGGGTAAGGTATGGGATAACACTACCTTTGTCTCGGGATTTAGTTTTGTATTCAACTCATGTGTATTGTGATGCAGCGTTCTGTTGGGCTTAGGTGTAGTAGTGTTACCAGATTTCGAAACTGTAATGCCTGGATCTAAAGAATCAAATTTATTTTTAATATTAAAATGTGCCAAGAAGGCATTTAATTGGTCAGGCCGTAGGCCCTGTTCGCTTTGAGGCTTGGCTTCTGGTGGTGTTTGATAGGTTTGTTTTAAACCATCTATAAGTTGGGACAATCGTTGTAAATGAGCTGTTAATTTAGGATCTATATTCGTAGATGGTTGGCCAATGTCTGCTTTGGTTTTTATAGTTTGTAACATTTCTTGCAATTCCAATTTTTGATCTTTGTTTTTTAAATCCACATCAATATCCATATCTTTCGCTGGAGCTATCACTGGTACATCATCAACTTCTGATTCACGATTTTGTGCTGGCATAAAACCTTCATCCAGTTCTACCAATTCACCACCGTTCCCACTACCATCATATATCTCTCCCTCACCTCGCTCATCTTTATCCTCACCACTTATATCCGGTCCTATAATAATCTCCACTTTCTCATCGTCATATTTATTATTCAATTTACTGCTGTCTTCGTCTTCAGCATTCGACACTACATAGATATCAGCATCTCTATTGCTGGTGGGGTTGGAACGACGTTGTTCACCACTTAAATCCGCAGTTGTGTTGGATTTACGATCGCCTATTAAGCATTCCCAATCATCAGCTGGTAGTACACATACCGTCAAACTGTGCTCATAGACGAGTCCCTCCTCACAGAGTGTTGGCACCCAGACATATTTGTCGGCTGTCAATTCGGTGCACTTGTAGTAAACGTCACAGCGAGTCTTATGGGTTTTCGTTCGTTCCGGACACGGCTTGCCTGGGTTGACATGAAAATAAATTGGAAATAGTATCAACAACATTTTAAATTATATTTTTATAGCAAAAATTCTTCTGGCAAAAGCACCGATTACAAATGACTTGAATCAGAAGTTAATCCCCCTGATTTTGTAAGGCGTTGGCGTTTTTCGTAGTAGATTAAAGAAAATTGCTTCTGTTTCTTTAATCTGTTACGTCAAACGCCTTACACAATTAAGCGGAATATTTTGTTGTAAAATAGAAAGTTATATTTTATACTGTGAAGTTTTTTTTAGCAACCTGAACGGTAAACTACGACTTTGTTTATAGTGGTTACTCACTTATAGTACAAAATTTCATATTGTCACATAAAATGTAAAAAGCCCTATCTAGCATTTTAAAAGATTGATCGGTGAAAACTTGTTTCAATCAAAAAATATTGTCAATTAGTTTCTTTTAAACCATGAAAAACTTATATCTTCATTACTTTTATTATTGTTTGGTTAATTTTTAACTTCCCGCTAAGAAAAATTAAAATTTTCGAAAAAAAAGCGGGAAGTTACTGGTTTTACCCCGTTTTGAAAAAATCGAGCTTTCACCAGATCGCAACGTTTTGAGTTACTAGGAAACTTTCCTGGCTACTGCTGATAGGGTGTTACAGTGTCTATTTGTATGTGTTTGTGTGTGTGTGAGTGTGGGACCTGCTAATAACTTTTGAAAGGCTGTACCAAGGAAAAAAATTTTCCCAAATGGGGTTTTTTTTGAATATATTTTAAATGGCTTTACCAATCGATTCCACAAACTAATTGACATTGAAAAATAAATTAAAAATGTTTAACCTGCTGGCTCACAGTTCTTTTAAGACATTTCCGTGAGCAATTTTGCAAGGCTCACTCCGTGAAAGGCTGTGACGGAGGGAATTACATCTCAATCGGTTGATTCATTCAAAAGGTTTTTGAAGTTTGAAAATTGAAATATTAGCGTTTTTTTAGTGGTTAAAATAATGGAAAGTGCTAGAAATAAAGGCCACCGCAATCAACTGTTTTCCATATATTTTTTTTTTGTAGAACCGGCACTCAGGGAATGACTTCTATAAAGGAGGGCATAGTATTGAGAGTACAGATGAAGATGGATAACAACAAATTATTTTGAGCTTTTACTTCGCCGGCTAATATTTGCTACAGGACCGACGAACGGGACTGCTGTTACTGTTCAAGAACCAGTGATATGCCTTCGTCACTGAAACAGGCCGGCAACAACTAACACAGCCGGTATCATATTCATGACTGAGTGCGGAGCCGAACCCGGGATTTTCTTCTGCTTAGGCTCTCGCAAGGCAGATTTACCAGGTACTCTCAGTAGCGCAGCTGTCTATTAAATTTTCCTTGGTGCGTATCGAACAACTGTCAAAAGTTTATATACAAGCCACATAAAATGTTTTTTTTTTTAAATCTGCCTTGTTAATGATGCTTCTTCTTTCTTGATTTTGATATTAGCTCGTAATTTTCTACCAACAAAATACGTGTGTGGTTTTTGGTGTTGTTAATTGTTGTACTAGTGAGAGTATCTGGTAAATCTGCCTTGGGCTCTCGCTAACTACTTCAGCCAACAGCACCCTCTGAGCTTTCGTTTGTGTTTTAATATTTTTCATATTCATAACAAAATAAAAATGTATTTGAAATCTAAAAATTTCGCATAAAATTTTTTTAATGATATACATTTCAAACTCATTGTAAATTTTATGTGTATGGAAAATTTTCGAAATGCATGTTAGTGTTGGTATTAACAACACAATAGGCTAATAATTGTGCCTCAAGTGTGTGGGACTTGTTCCACCTTGTCCAGCAAGCTCGTACCACCTAAGATTTTCCGAATCGATGTTGCTGATGGTATTGCAAAGATATAGACTATTAATTTTTAAATGCCTCAAGTGGGCGTGGCGCTTTCTACATGTACATGTAGTTGTTTCAAACGCAATAACCTTCTTAAGACTCACTTTTAATGTATAATTTTTTTTACTATTTCATTTGTATGTATTTCATATTTAAAAAAATTGCAATTATATTAGTTTCTATAATTTCTCGATTTAATTTTTTATACCTTCCGAAAATGAAAATAATCCAAATAACAAAAGGACACATATACTATGACAGTACGAGTATTTTTTCATTGTTATCCTTTGAAATGTTGAAAACCGATCGAGGGCTTTAAATGAAATGAATCACCGTTTCATTCACAAAACGAATTGTAAGGAAAAAAAAAATAATAAATGAAATTAAAAGCTGTTGTTTTAATTACGATTTACTTCCGTCCGTGATGTTAAAACTGCGCGCGTTAAATGACGACGATTTTAAAATGTTGCCATTGTTAAAAGAAATTTCGTTTTATTTTCGTATCGAATAAATAGAAAAATTACAAAAATATAAAATTTCACACAAAAAAAAGTGTTACACATTTTCAAGTTTAGTTTTAATACGGCTGATCAAGTCAAGTCAAGTAAAGTCTTCTTCGTTCGGCATACATTTCTATCGTTGTGTTTAAACAAAATAACTAAATTGGAGAAATGAGTTAAAGTCGTGTTTTAAAATCGAGCAAAGTGCTAAAAAGCTACTACCACTTTTACGGCAACTAAATATACATGCATACGTACACGCACACATACTCACAAACATATGCACACTTCAAAGTAAGTGCAATAAAAATATTGACATATGATGTAGTGGCCAGACGGACAACTCTATTTACTTACTTATTAGCTAGTTACTAGAGTAGAGTAAGTAATTTCCATTTCTTTTATGGCCGGCCACAAATTGTTGTCGCATTTGTTGTTGGTGGCATTATACATTGAGAAAAATGGACGTTCAAGCAAATGAATTAAGTTTTCTTTTGGAAAAATCTTTATTTATTTGCCACCTCTTAAATTGGTATAAATATTGCTAGGAATTTTTGCAAAAAAAATATATAATCTATATTAAATTCAATTATTACCCTGCAGGAAATTTCAATTGTGAAACTGTAGTCCTTTACTATGGACACAGTCAGCATTACTAGTGACTTCTAAAACTTACTCAATGCTATTTACTATAGACATTTTAACAGGTACGTGTTATTGAAAATTCACTACAAACTGGTTCTTTTGCAACCATATGTAGACGTTGGAACCAGTGATTCACTAGTACATTTGAGTAATTATATTCTACAGTTTTGATATTTTCTGAAATAGATGTCGTTAATAAAAATTAATAGTTTTTTTTGGTTCTTTTGCAACCATATGTAGACGTTGGAACCAGTGATTCACTAGTACATTTGAGTAATTATATTCTACAGTTTTGATATTTTCTGAAATAGATGTCGTTAATAAAAATTAATATTTTTTTTTGGTTCTTTTGCAACCATATGTAGACGTTGGAACCAGTGATTCACTAGTACATTTGAGTAATTATATTCTACAGTTTTGATATTTTCTGAAATAGATAAAAATGAATAGTTTGTTAACTTTTGAAGTTCTATTACAAAAAATATACAAAAAGGCGGAGAATGGGTTTTTTTAAATATCAAAGCAAAAATAAGGTACTAATTCATTTTAGTCATCTGACGCCGCCACAAATTTTGTTACTCAACAAAGGCGAATATGAAAATGTAGATATGTTTTTGTCAATGTCACCAAACAGTCACTAAAATGTGGGTGCTGTTGGCTGAAGTAGTAGAACACGAGACTATGAAGCGGAGGGTCGTGAGTTCGAGCCCGTGCTGAGTTGTGTTAGTTGTTGCCAGCCTGTTTCAATGATGAAGGCATAGTCACTGGTCACTGAACATAATTGGCAGCGACTGACACTATCATGTACTAAAAGCAGAGTAACAACACCCACCTTCGTCGGCGCTGTAGCAAAAATTAGCCGGCGAAGTAAAAAAAAAATATCTTCTCATCTTTCCTAATCTGTCCCCTCAATACTATCCCCTCGTTTTCAGTTCCGGCGCAATGCATTGCATATATAGGGGTCATCCCCTGAGTGCTGGTCCTACTCCTAAAAAAAAAAAAAAAAAAAAAAAAAATAGTAGACAAAAGTGTTTATCTGGTGTTATTCGTCCCCAGATTTCCTACAGGGTATTGGTAGGCTAGTGATCATAAAGCATGATGATTAATCCAAGAATCAATGGATAAATCCACTCGAATTTTATTTTCAACTCACACAGTAAAGTAGAACAGCGCTGCTTTCGAAGGCCACTACTACACTTTCATAATCAGTACGCACGTGTATTCAGATGCAGCTTCAACTGTCAAACTTTCCTTAACATTTTTAGAATTTAAAGACATTTCTATTAACAATAAATAAATACCATGATTTAATTATTTTCAACAAATTCTTTTCTTTGTTATCGCCAAATAAATAAAAACAACAATCGATTGTAACTTATTTTATATTAATGCTTTAAATGATTTTCTGTAAAATTTTCTTTTTTTTCATACTTTCAAAACTCGTGCGCAATTTATTTGATGGGTGTTCATAGCAACAATGATCAAGTTTAGAGTGAGAGTTACAATCGTAGCCGCGCAACTGCTACTAAAGTACGGCCCAGTTATGCGTGATTGACAAATTATAATGATTAACACAAAATCATTAAAATTGTAGTTAATTTTATTTGTAGTAAAAAATAAAATAATAAATCTGTTAAAGTTCGGTGTGGTTGAAGCACTTCTATAATCTTCACTAAAGTAGGAAATGGTTTATACAATTTTTTAGAATACATATAAAAATTATAATTTAAAAGAATTAAAATTTATAAGTTCGCAGATTTGAACTTCAGTCTGAATAATAATTTTGTACTTGGTAATTTATTATAATTCTATATCAAAACAAAAGCGATTTTGATAAGTCAGGAAAATATTTCCCCTTATTCTATTTGTGAACGTCACGTGAAGACAATAGCAAAAATAGGGGCAACAACTGATTACTGCTGATAGCCCTTGACTATTTAAGACCTACAAAATAACAAGAGTCTGTTAAAAGTAAGTAAATGCCGAGGAAAAGGAGTTTTGATATTGTCTTGACGTGACGTTGACAATTACATAGTTACAGAATAAGGGGGATTATTTTGGCACATTGATTCGTAAACTGAATTAACAAGTTTTCTGGATATTCTGTGCGCTCCACAATGAAGTTTGTTGAATATACAAAAAAGATTACAAAACTTTTCTATTCCCTGCCATGTGAAGTAAAAGTCTTTGTGTTTTCTTGTATATAAATTGACATTTTTAATTTTCATATCCAGAGTTGTTAAGTCTTTAATTTTTTTTTTTCTGTTTTCTTCCAAAAATAATCACTTACCAGCATTTTAAACAAATAAATCCAGTTTTTATTTCCATTTCAACAAACACGAGCTCACAAGTTTTGTAAATTATGAAAAAAATAATTATAAATTAAGTTATCATGACAATTGTGTTGTTGTTATTGCTATTTATCACTATCTCTAGCGCACATGTACGTTCAACTAATGCGATCATATAATTACAATCGTCTTCGTACGTAAAAATTTAAATGAAAAAGAAAGTGCTCCCTAATTGTTTGTTCATTTTGCTTTTAAGGTCGAACTAAATATGCAAGTAAAAGTGTCACAGGTCTTAAAAGAAGATTAATTTCATGCGTTTACTTTGTGCAGTTTGTTAAGAAAAAATTAACAACCTTAAAAAGTCACGATTTTAATAAAATACAAAGAGAATAAATCAACAAAGCCCTTTCTAATCCCATATTTCTTTATTGAACTGATTAAATGCAAACATGTAAATACTAAAACAAATTGTATATTAATACAACAGTCATATAATAATAATCTCAAAATTCTATCCCCATACAACTTTCAATTGCAAAAAATAACAGTAACAATTAAATTCTAATCCAAAAACAAATTTTATTCGTAAGATCAAAAGTAAATGATGAAAACTATATCGGTCCTGTGAAATGACCGTCACTTGATAGACGGTCCGTCTATGGACGGACGAAGGACCTGTTGTACGTCGTCTGGCAATTGACGAATCAAGAAGCTATAAATATCGAAGATATTATAAAAAGGCTACCTCTACATTCGGCAAAAAAAATATATATATGTATATATATATACATATATATATACATATATATGTATATATATATATATATATATATATATATATATATATAATTTTTTTTAATAGTTCTGTTGGAATTATTGAAAAACTTCCTTAGCAAAAGTTGAATGATTTTTTTTATATATATATATATATATATATATATATACACATATATATATATATATATATACATATATATATATATACATATATATATACATATATATATGTATATATATGTATATATATATATATATATATATAAATATATATATATATATATATATATATATATATGTATATATATATGTATATATACATATATATATATATAGATAAATATATATATATATATATATATATATATATATATATATATATATACATATATATATATATATATATATATATATATATATACATATATATATATATATATATATATATATATATATATATATGTATATAGACATACATTATGGGGTCTAATTCTTTTTGGAGGTTATTAAGTGTCGGGGCCACTATGGCAAGGGCCGTGGATGAGGCATTCCACCTTTGCCATAAAACACTAAAAATAAATTTTTGGAATAATTAAGTGTAAAAAAATTTTTTTTTTGTTGATAGGGTCATTTGAGGGGCAAAGGGGGAGGAGAGTGGTAGGCCAGAGGAGGATCAGCTTACGTCTCAGCTTCGTCATACTTATAAGCTTAAAAGTGTTATTTTTAAGAAAAGTGGGCTTAAGTAATACAATTTGTTAAATTTTTACACTAGTTTTGTATATAATAACGCCCGCTAAAGGGGGCGTGGTTCACAAATTAATTTTTATTTATTTTTTATTTTATGGTTCCAAGTTTAACGTGTTGGACCTTCTTTGACATAAAAATATATCATTTGCTTAACAAAATTGCAAAAAAAAAGTTTAAAATGATGTTGTTATTTAGAGGTTGCTTTAATTCTTCTTAGGGTAACTTTTTTCCTTTTGGCCTGATTCAGCCCATTTACGAACTGGACCTGTGCTATCCTTCAAAATTTATTTACACCAAATTTCAAGAGTCTGGCTTTTTTCGACGGACTTACGGAAATGCTCAGATCGTCTTAGATTTTATCACTGATAAATAATATATCGTATATACTTTATGGTGTCTCAGATGGATATTGAGCTGCGTTACACACGGAATAACCAAGTGAATATATCCTCCATTTTTTTTGGAGGGTATAAAAATTGGAGTTGGTTGCTTTTGCAGTTGTTGACATTAGTGGCTGTTACTTGACTATATAAAAAATAATCTTTTAATTGTATTAATTAAGTATGTAATTAAAAATCATGATGATTGTTTTATTTTTGTTTAGACCATGATTTAGCGATGATTTACTGACAACATGAAGTTAAAGTTATCTCGTCCATAAAGAAATCTTAGATAACACTGTTATCATAACAGGGAGTTAAACTTGTTGCAGTAGATTTAAATTAAAAAACACAAAATAAAATCTTAATTATCTATAGTAAAATGTATTTTATAGTCCAATATAAATTTTATGTAAAAGTTTACACCTCAAAAAATTAAATTTAAATTATGCAATCACTGTAGGCGGTCAGTAATTTCAATTGTAACATTTTTTTTCTAAAGATAACAGCAGACAAGCTAAAGAAAATAAATATTAAATTTTTATTTCATGATTTTAACATTTATAAGTTAAATTAAAAGCGAACTGCAACAAAGATTTAACGCTTTCAAACTGTGTGAAAATTATAAACATCATTAACGAGCTCACAACAGTTGTGTCCAAGTTCAAATAAAAATTTGAAAAATGAAGAAAACTGGCGCTGACATAAAATGGACAATTTTTAATCGGTACAAAGAAAGTGTTTATTTTTGTTGTAACCTGAAAAAAACAATGTTTTCTTTCAAAACTGGTTGTTTTTTTTTTCTGTAATATTTGTGCGTCTAATTATGTTGAAATAACAATTTAGTTTTAACTTAAATTTAAAGTGTATCAACAAGTACAGACTTAGAAGACGCTAATAATACGAGTGCTAGTAATAAAAAACAACAACAACAACTGGTTGATATATTTAATGGTAACATTTAATTCTGTGTGTGCGTGTACACGTACGTACGAAATTGTACTTTCATTGACCTTGTCACATGCACGTTTAAATGCTTAACTGCCAGTAACGATTTTTTCGAGGCAGCTCCGCAAGCATGTGTTGTCAACTGTAAAGTTTTTAGGGAATTTGCTAAGGAAAATTTTCCATATATCAGTTTTACAATTACCAGGGGGCAAATTACGGCATTCGATATCGATCGAATTTGTATCTAAATTGTATGGAAATTTCGCTCGATATCGAATGCGGTAATTTGGCCCCAGGTAGCAGAATTGCAAAGAAAGAAAAATTTTCATTTTTCCTTTCATATTCATAGTATTATTAAAAAAATTAATTTTTTTTGTAATCCATATAAAATACTTTGCCAACAATAACTATATTTTTCATTTATTTATTTATTTTTTTTTTGAAGAATTAATTGCATTTACTGACTTTAAGTTTATTCGTAGACGGTAAAAATACACAGGAGTACTGTTGACGGAAGTGTAGCGACATCCGAAATGTGTTTTCCAAAAAAGAATTGGAGGGGATATTCACTTTGCCACTCCGTTTGTAACGCAGCGAAATATCCATCTGAGATCCCATAAAGTATATATATTCTTGATCAGTGATGAAATCTAAGACGAACTTAGCACGTCCGTCCGTCCGTCCGTCAGTGGAAATCACGATTCAGAAACGAACTAAACTCTTGAAATTTGGTACAAATACACTTTGAAGGAGAGCACAGATCAAGTTCGTAAATGGGCTGCATCGGGCCAGAGGAGAAAAGGTTCCCCTAAGAAGAACTAAACCAACCTCTAAAAAATAACATCATTTTTAAAGTTTTTTTTCGTCATTTTGTTAAGCAAATGATATATTTTTATGTCAGAGAAGGCCCCACGAATTAAACTTGGAGCCATTATATTTAAAAAAAAATTATTTTGAACCCCGCCTCCTTTATTGGGCGTTATCATATGCAAAAATAGTGTAAAAATTTTGAAAATTGTTTTACTTAATCCTACATTCCTTAAAATTGACATTATTAAGCTTTAATGACGAAGCTGAGACGTAACCTGGTACTCCTCTGCCCTACCCCTCCTCTCTTTTGCCTCCTAAATGACCCTTTAAAAAAATTAAAAATAAATTATGTGTATGAAGATAAATATGCCGAGTTAAATATGTTTTGACGTAAGCAGTTACGAAGTGAAGTTAAATATGTTATGACGTAACGAAATGGCAATCAGTGAATTTTTTTTGTATGAAAATCCATATTTATATACAAAAGTATTATGGGAGTGTCTTCTATCCCATATATCATTTTGTTGTATATAGTGGCAATGCATGCCAACTCCTTATTTGGCCACTGGGGGCGAAATCCCTCCAAGATCACACACACTCTCATGGCCTTTAAATTGATCTTTCAGGGCCTGTAAATATTTTCACAAACTCAATTCAGCTATTCCAATTGTTGTGTGTGATAGAAGACATCCCTATAAACATTTTTTATTTACTGGCAATGAATGCCAATTCGTTATTATTTTCTAGGCTATTCTGCACAGCCTAGAAAATAATAACAGTGTGAAAAGTAATTAAATGCGGAGGAAAAAGAGCATGCAGATGTCATAGTTTTTAAATCGTCTTGACGTGACATTGACAAATAGTTACAGAATAAGGGGTATTATCCGTATTAATTTTAATACTCACTCCTTAATATAAAAAATAAAATAAATAACTTTAAATGGAAAAAAATTTCATTCATTCATTCATTTCTAAATATCATTTTATTTGTTACGATTTTTTGTTTTCACTCAACAACAGTTTTCCTTAAAGAACTCCTTTTTTATTTTTGCGTATTGAACTTTATGATAAATAATGTTTCATTTCTACAACTTCAACTATTTTTCATTTTCCTTTTTGTTTTATTTTTGTTTTTTTTTTTTTAACTTGTTTTATTGAACTCAAACACAAAACGTTTTTATTGTTTTATATCTCAAATGATGCTAATTTATGTATTTCTTTAAATATTTGTGTAATAAAAGTTAAATTTAAGCTTTCGGTGTTCGGCTGGAAAAATTATAGACTAAAACTACATTAATTATTAAAATCAGTATTGAAAGGAAAAGATTTAATTAGTGTGGAAATTAAATATTGTGTCTGATGGGATGTAGTAAGTTTACAATTTATCACAATATTTGCATTTGATACGATGTTTTCTCTAGGTGTAGTTTTATGATGATAAGAAATAAATAAAGAAATTATAATTTTCTTGTTGTGGTTGCAATTTAACAGTTCGTGTTTCATAAAAAAAATATCTGACTGAACGATGTGTATTTGGTATTTTTATTTCAAAAATATTTCATGTCCAAAATATATTGCGATTTTTTCAAGTTTTTTTTCAAGTTTTTTTTTTTTTTAATACGAGTGGTTACGTATGAATTGCTTTTAAAATTTTTATAACACGAGTTTTATGAATAAATATGATGATCAGTTTAAGATATTCTATTACTTTAATAGTTTTATCCTATTTTTTATATTTTAGAGCCTTAAAATTTCTTACAGCAAAAAAGCATTTAAGATTTTCTTAAAAATTTTTTTCTCTTCCTCAATTTAAATGACTAATTTTAAAGCATTTTTGTACGCTAGTAACTACAAATTAAACTTAAGGAACACACACACGCATATACAATTATGTATTTAGAACTCCAAAAACGAGATCACAAATCTTTTAAAATTGATCTAGACCATGCCGAAGCCTTCGGTGCCTTCGCTTATGGCCAACAGCAAGGCCTTTTCAAATTGTTCATAGCTTTCGTAGTCGGGCAAACAAAGTTGATTAAAGCTGCCGAATAGAAGTAGAAAAAATTAAAAAAAAGACAAATTTTTAAAGTTAAGAATGTTTGTGTTTACCAGGTATGGGCTGTGGGCAGGTTGCCGAATGTCGGTGCTGCGGTTATTTGGAATTGGGGATTTAATTCTTGAAATCCTCCTGGCGGCAGTTGTGAACAGCCCGTGGTGAATTGCAGTAGTCTTGCCATTTCAGTTTGACTAAAATTACTAACTCCTGCCCAAAACCAGCCTAACACTCGCCTAAACTCTGCAGAGTTGCCATTCGCTATATGATGGGCTTTAAAGTCCGCTATGGAATATTCTCCAGTGCCGCACATTAAAAGCTGTAACAAAAAAAATATATATTATCTTGTTAAAAGGAGACAGATTTACAGAAAAATAAGGGTCAACACTGAATAATATCGCTTGACTTGAATTACGTATAAAAAAATCCGAAAATCGGACATGAAGAACAAATAATCCAACTGTAAGGCAAGAATTTCGTTTGTGATAACATCAGTTTAGTAGATATTGATACAATTCTGGTATAATATTTCTTAATAAAGTTCGTATAAATAAATACTGTTATAGTATTCAATTGGTACTAAACAAAAATACACTCATGATGGAAGTGTAGCGGCTGCCGAAAACAGCTGTTTTGCTCTCCTGTGTTAGTTGGATTATTAAAGTGATGTTGATTTTCCCTGATGTTTGCAAAATTTATCATGTTTCTGAATATTATGCGTTATGAACCTTAGGCGATCAATCTTAAGAGATTTTTATATCGCCAGTACAACGACCGATTTCGCAATGTCGACATAGTTCTTTCTTTCGTATACATACGAGTATGTACATTTGAAACACAAACAATTTTTAAACATTTTGTTTTTGATTAAAATATGTTTTTCTAATGCTAGAGTTAATTTCGACGTCGTCAACGGCGTCAAATGTCAAAAAAAAAGTTGAATCGTATGAAATTGTATGAGAGCAGTTAATCTCAACGCGTTGCAACGCCGTAAAAGTTCAATCTATTTCAACTTTTTCGGCGTTAAAACGCCGTCAACGGCGTCGACATTAACTCTAGCATAAGATAGAAAAAATTCAGTCGGCATTGTGAAATATGTAGGTAATTAATGTATTTGTTTTCGTAGTTTTTGTGAGAAAATTGAAGAAATAAATAAAAATGCTATATTCGGCTGTGCCGAATCTTATGCGCCTTTCAACGATGTACGTCTTTGGTACACACACACTTTCTGATTTTCAATACTAATTTATTTCTATGTAAGAGCCATACATAAATACGGGCGGAAAGCGGAACGTTTTTTCCGCTGAGCTTTAACGCTGAAATGACATACCTAAACAAAAGCGGCAACCTTATGTCAAAAAACAATAAAAACAGGGTTATCAAACAAACAAATTAAACAACCCTGATTATTTTAACAGCTGGGCGGACGACATTTGTGATTTTGTTATTGAAATTTTGTACAAATTACAAACGTGCATATATATGTATGTATATACATACAATCATATTGTAAATATTTTCTTATCTCCATTTTCTAGCACGAAGTGCACAAATTTTTCCTTTTATTATTTATTTCACTTTTGTAAATTTTTGCTCTTTTTCACTGGTTACAATTGTTTTATGTTGCAACTAACTTCATTAGAAAACGCTGTCAAAATCGGATTTTCCAATAGCAAAGCGTTGCCGCAGCGTTGCCGCCGCGTTATTTCGGTATGCTCCATACAAAATGTATGGACATGAGAACTTTTGACGACAGTTAAAAAACGCTTGCCGCCCGGGTTTAGGTATGGCTGTAAAATATAAAATGTGTTTGATTACCAAGGAAAAAAAAATTTTTTATTTAATTATTTTAATATTAAAAAAAGTGAAATTTTCCAGCTCTGGGACTGTGTTTTTGGCTTTTCTGATTTCTAATAAAAATTAATTTATTTTAAAAGTATCAAATTTATTTAATTTCTAAAGAAAAAAAAAATAGTTTTAGTTGGTCACTTTTGTATAAAAAAAATCGATTGTCCAACCCTGGCGTCATCTTTTTGATACCAATTTAATTCTTCCTCAATTATAAAATAGCTTTAATTACCATAAGAACAAAAATTAATTTTGACTAGTTACTTTCAAAGGGTTCTTCAGCAAGAACTTTGTTTTTCAATTGCGGCAACCCCAACAACATGATAGTTTTGACATTTAGTTTTTTTTTGACGTATTCGTAGCAGATGCATTGGCAATTGTTACAATGAATTCAATTTTGCTCGAAAATCGCACTGAAATAATTAAAAGCCACTATGAAAACGGTGGTTCTGTTAAAGTTAAATTTCGTAAAATTCGTGATATTTTCGGACAACATAATCGTCCTTCTGAGACCTTCTGTCAACAAGCAAAATTGCAACATTTGGGCTTCTGAAAATCCTATGGTGCCCTATGTGTCGTCTCGAGGCGTGATTGGGTCGTTCTTTTTTCCAAAAAGATGTGGCTGGAAATGCGGTAACGGTCAATGGATCACGCTATAGGGAGATGTTAACAATTCAATTTTGGCCTATTATTGATGACGTGCATATCACTGACATGTTGCACATTTGCCAGATATAATTTTTCATTCGTAATTGCCGAACTTTTCTCTTCGTAATACAATAAAAATTTGAATAATCTTCATCTAATTTTTTCTTTTATTTTGTTTTAGAAAACAAAGTTCTTGTTAAAAAACCCTTTATATACCAAAAATAAATTTAAATGTTCCAGCTCTGGAGCCGTATTTTGAACTTTTAATAGCAATATATTTTACTTAGGTCTAGTTCCAATATATCGGTCCAAGAGCGGAGGGGAAGGTCTGGGCTTCGAAAAGCCTATTTCATGTACAGACAGACGGACAATGTCTATTCGATTTTCGTAGTCATAAGGATCCAGAATATTATTACTTTTTTTTAAATTGTGCAAATTACACCCGGCATTACAGACCTAAAAATCTCCTTTCCTTAATTTTAGTGCAGAGCTCAAACATTTCTTGTGAATTTGGAATTTGTGAGAGCAAATTGATGGAGAGTACATGCAGTGTTGCCATATGTGAAAAGTCCTCGCATTAATTACGGAACAGTTTTTAAATAAGTTTGCCGTGTCTAGCGCATAATAAATTAAATTTGAGTTTACAGCAGATTTTTAAGACGAAAATAAGATTTTTAATGTGTATTTTGAAGATTTTTTTTAAAATATATATAGCTCTTTCCTGCTTTTCTTACTTACCTCTAATTCGTTTTCATCAAATATGCTTAATAGATTATCCGGTATTATGCCATTCAAACCCTTGAGAAAACTATCAACTTCGTCCTTGACGCTATTGCAAAGTCTCTGTTGGGCCAAAGCATCCAAATATTGATTCTTTGTTGCATTGGTCACTCGCACTTTGGTGCCATTCGGTATGAGCTCTACGGTTTTTGTCAATTGGCCACTGGCATCATAAATCTCTTCGACAAAATATAGTTCCAAGGAATCGGTATTATCCAAATCGGTATCTAAAATGTATTTGATTTTCGACAGATACAAGTCCGGATCGTCTTGTTCGAAGTACTGGAAATTAGAAATTGTAGGAAGTAAATAAAAATTGCTTTCTAGATGTTTTGCAGCAAGTCTTACTTTGTAATGCACCCTAAGACCGATAAGTTGGGCTAAAAAAGATCTGGTGAAACGTGCTCGCACCAGCTGGCGATAGGTACCTCCCAAGGCACTTTCATACAAACACTTGCCCACTATTTTGCCAGCAAATTCAAAATGTTTTAGTTTCAAATTAGCCGCCCGGTGAGGATTTGGATGTACTAAAGCCTGATGCTTGTCATGGAAGCTACAGAATAAACCACCACGAGGATCAAATAGGGCACTGCATATCAGTTCAAACCATTCGCGGCGTAAGCCACCCCAATCAATGCCTGGAAAGAAATCAAATTAATGTTTTTTAAAGCTGAGAGCTTGTGCTAACGCTACCTTGCTCTCCTTGGAACGTCACCTCAAAGTTGCCACACCAATCCGAAATAGAGAAATTCTTTGTTGCCTTCATACTGCTCTCCAAAATTTTCTCTCTCTGTACTTTGAGGGCCAATTTCTCATGATAATAGTTCGCATGGAACTTTCGTACTTCATGATAAAAGAAATCCTGTTTGTCCTTAAACGTCTCGGAGCCGCCAATATTTTTTAACAGGAAATGAGTAAAAGTTGCCGCTATAATGTTGCGATCACGCGAGGCCAGTTCTATCTTCGGCTGGGCCCCATCATCTATAATGAAAATGGGACCATGAACATGAGTGGGCAGTTGGGGTAAAAAATGGAATTTGGTCGAGGGACATAGACGGAATGTGGCAATACGTTTGGGTATAAATTTTAAGATCATTTCTTTGATTGTAACCTGAAATATTAAAGAGTTCTATAAGATTTTACAACAGTTATAGATCAGTTATAGATCGAAAACGATTTAAGAAAACTCACTTGCTTGGGTCCTACATAGCAGAGGACTTTGCGAGGCTTAGACTTGGCTGCGCCAAATATACTTAAGAGCTTTGCTTCATAGCATATGTTGTGCTTGCGGGAAGCGATATTCTTGTGCACCAATGTGGTGTCACTGCCTGCATGATCAATTCACAAACATTTAGGCAAATTATATGCATTAAAAAGGACAGACAGTCAGTCAAACACTTACTGCTTAATACTATAATGTCAAAGTCGCCATTGGGCAGCTTTTGCTCCTGGTAACTGATAACTGCCCTTAGGCAAATGGGCTCTGGAAATAAAGCAGTTACAGCTATGCGGGCATTAACACGATCATATGAAAAGGCAATGGCATTACGCAACTTCTCCAACGGATGGCCGTGCAGGTCGTAAATTTCCACATGGTAACCCTGAAACAGATATTTAAAAATGTATCTCTCTGCTAAAATTCCTTATCTCCATTACCTTTCCCGGATCTTCATTCTCCTCAAATTGACAGGCATTGCCAAACTCATCCCTTGGCTCGATGTGCAATAATGTAGGCGACCCAGCACAGCAAATCACGGTACTGGCTGGCCGTATAAATCTGGACCGGCGAGCATCTATGTTGCCTGGTATGAAATTTTTAACAAACGGTGATCCTGCAATATGGCTAGAGCCGATCATAACCGATATTTTGTATTGGCCCGCTGTGCGCACGGTAAATTTGACTTTAGCTAAATTAGCGTTGTTTGGATCTGTCGGTGAACCCAATTCGCTGATGGTAACCATTTTGCGGCTACCTTCGGTAACTTCGACAAAAAATTGATCGGTATCACAGATGGGATAAGGCTGGCCGTTACGCTGATAGAAACGTACCACAAAGCACATGGTACCGCCTACAATGGCCGGATCTTTCCAGTCCCATTGCACTTTACAATTGGCAGGCAGTAAATATTTACCCGTTACATATTGCAACAAGGAATGGCGAGCCTCTGGTGCCAATGAAGGTTGGGTCATGGCCGCCAGTGTGACTAGGCCGGCTACCGAAACCGAGACAACCAACATGCCACCCCATGTCCAAGCGTCTTGGTGTTGTGACGATTTTACCACCGTTGACCACAACTGGGCTTTGAGGGCATCCAACTGGGCCTTGGAAGTTGGTAGATTTTGTCTGGCCTGTGACCACATTTGCCAGTCTTTTCCCAATATTTTACTGGCTCTGGAATCTTCTAGCCAATAGACATCTTCCAGAGAGGCTACTTCGACGTTCAGCAAACGCTGATAGTGGTGTTGAAGACGATGATCTTTCAGCCATTCACGCAATATAAGTTTTTGTTGCAAATGTAAGGCGGCTCTTTGCAGACGCTGCTCATCACCGGGCGGCAGTTCTGGCAGGCGTTCCGGATCGCCGCAACTTGAAAGTGATGATATGCCTGGCGGAGAAAAGATGTGATAAAGTTAGGTCGAATATTAATTGGAAGATAAATAAATAATTATGAGGAACTGGATGACAGTTTTTAATGAGAAGGTATTATGCGATTAATTAAAATTACGCCATTGTAAACAGATTAAGTTGCCATTTCAGTTTGCCAGGACATTGGCGCAATACAAACTGAAAGCAACGTATTTAGGATGTCATTATACGAATTTAAGGATACATGATTCCCTTAATCTCTCCCTAGAAATTCTTGCGTGCTTTTCTCAACCTAACCTAAAAAATATTTAGCCTAAGAGCTTCAAACACTTCCGAAGACATACATTTTTTAATTTTCAGCAGAAGAAAAAAGCATATATCGGCTGGGACATCTGTCGGTTTACATATGAACCACCGGTTATTTCCAATCTGGCAATACTTACATATGTCATTCTATACTGTCACAAAATTAACTCCGCTGAAAGAAATGAATCAATTTACACTTGAGCAACGTCGGAATTTTGTGAAAATTTATTTCCAAAACAAAGACAATTGGTCGGAAATAGATTTTTCGATTTTACAGAGAAAATCATCTATTCGGGTGTAGCACATTTTCATCTTGATGGGTAAGTCAATAAGTCAAATTGCCGTATTTGGGGCTCAGAAGACCCACACGTGGTCTTAAAGAAGCCAATGCACCCATTACGTGTGACTGTTGGGTGCGACGTATGGAACGGAGCCCCATATTTTTTTGAAACTGAAGACGGCGTGGTACAACTTGCCACATATCTTATGGCACAATCTATTTATTGCGTCAAACGTTTGATGACCGTTTAACTAGACGAAATGGTGATGTCAATTGGGTGCCTAGAAGCTGTGTTTTGACACCATTGAACTCTTTTCTGTGGGGCACCGTTAAAGTCAAGTGTTATGCTGACAAACCAGAGACAATTGACCATTTGAAGGCCAAAATTCATGATGCCATTGTCGAGATACGGCGCCATACACTCGTAAAAGTGTTCGAAAATGTCTGATCGAATGGGGTACTGTGAGCCCAGCCGCGGCTCCATATGAATGAAATAATATTCCAATTGTATTTCACAAAAAAAAAAAAAAAATTAAAATTTATTTGGTAAAATTTCAAACCTATTTTTTACCATCAAAAAAAAAAAAAAAAAAAAATTACAGGGTATATTCACTTTGTCATTCCGTATGTAACGCAGTGATATATCCCTCTAAGGCCCCATAAAGTATATATTTTCTCGATCATTGAAAAAATCTAAGACGATCTAGCTATGTCCGTCCGTGGAAATCACGATTCAGTCCAATAGAAAAGAGCCAAGCCTTTGAAATACGGTATAAATATATTTTGAAGGATAGCACACGTCAAGTTCGTAAATTGGCTGAATCGGGGCCAGAGAAATAAAAAGTTTCTCTAAGAAAAACTAAACCAACCTCAAAAAATCATAATTTATAATATTTTTTTGTAATTTTTTTAAGCAAATAATATATTTTTATGTCAAAGAAAATCCAAAGCGTTGAAAAGAAAAAAGCACTTTTTGAAACCGCCCCTTTTAGTGGGCGTTGAAGCAACATCTTACATAGAAAAATAGTGTAAATATTTAACAAACTATTAAATAAGTTCCTTAAAAATTAAATTTTAAAACTTTTATACCGATGCTGAGATGTTCTCTGATCTTCCTCTGCCCTAATCTCCCCTACCTTTGACCGCTAAACGACCCTATCAAAACAAAAATTTTTTTAAAATCAATAACCCTAAAAATTTAGTTTTTAGTGTTTTATGGCAAAGGTGAGATGTTTGCTGCACCGGCCCCTCCCCCACAAAATAAAGGTTATATTTACTAAATATTTGTAGGGTATTTACGATGCGACCCGGTCGAATATAAAGTTCTTACTTGTTGTTTTATTGCATTTTTATGGCCCACCCTATACGTATGTGAGCATTTTTGGCAAAAAAAAAATCGTGTAGTTGATGTCTAAATATTATAAAAAATTAATCCAGAAATGATTGGTTACGCTTATTTTGTCAAATATTTGATAGATGTGCTCATAAATTTAGTGTACATACATTTTGTCCATTTCAAATTCCAATAATTTTTTTATGAATATCTACTGCCACAAACATTTTTTCTTTAATATATTGACTTTTATTATTGATTGATATACAGTAAACGTTGCCTATGACAATAAAGAAAATTAAGTAGAAAATAGTTATTAAATTTTAATCCAATTTGCTAAAAATATTCGCTTCCTCTTACTTTTACTCTAGGAGTCCTTTGCCACACATAAATAAACATGTAATTAACGAGAACTTGTTAAGTAAACAACTTGTCAGCCAAAAATTATTTACGTATTTAATGTTCCATTCGTGTATTGTAGTGTATGAAATTAATAGAGCAACTAAAAGTAAATATTTTACGATAATAGCTAATCAATTATAAGTAAAACTTATTTTATCGCGACGGAAATCAAAACCCACTTGGTCTGATGGCAAATTGTTTTCGAATTACATAAGCCTAAATTGAAATGGTCAGACGAGTCCAATAGTTTGCAAAATAAATATAAACCATCACCTGGGGAATTTTTCCTTTTTTACTAAATGATGTATTTACCTTCATAAAACAATAATCACCCAAAAAACTCAATTCCTGTTTCCGTGTTGGTTACGCCCTTTTTACAATAAACGATTCAATTATGGAAATAAATAGGTAATTGGAGAAATATTGGAAATTGTTGCTAAAAATAACAATTTGTAATGAAAAAGTCCTGCTAATATCCAATATGTATTTTTATTTTGCATGAAATACAGAATAGGTCTGGTTATTTTATTTATTTCAACTACAAACATTTGCCTCGTCTGTTTTAACCTCAACTTTTCTTTTAATATCATAATAATTACGCAGGGTACTAAGTGTTTGTGGTAAAGTGTGTGTACCTGCGACACGAAATCACTGCAAAGAATATAACGCACAGTGGTGTGATATAAACCAAACTAATACAAATATGCGTGATAGAAACACCGATGAAAATTGCAGTTCCTACACAGAAAGAAAATTAACAGCAATAACAAAAGATTGCTGCGTTATACACGGAATTTTATTTTTATTTTTTTGGAGTGTATAAAAAAATTAAAATTTTCCAGCTCTGCAGCTGTCCTTTCGGTATTCTGACTTCTAATACCAATAAATTTCTTTCAAAAACATAAAACTATTTAATTTATAAACGAAAAAAAGAAATTATTAACGAAAAGAAAAAAATTATGATTTTCAATAGAAATCTTTCAAATACATCAATCTAAGAATGAAGTCTCTAGTTTTTCTTAGGCTTCGGATAGCCGATTTCATTTACAGAAATACGGATAGACGGATATCGTTTAGTCGACTTCCCTATTCATAAGGATTCTCAATCTAAATACTTAATGGGGTTGATACAGTTGAATCCGTTTTAGCGCAACACGCTTTACGGAAAAAAAATCGGATTACTGAAAGCGATTCAAATCCCCGCACTGATTTTAAACGCAGCTAGTCTTATTCACTTCGCTTTAGCGAAACATCGCTCTACTGAAAATATCGTATTACTGAAAACCAAAAGCAAGGCCACAACTACGTTTTGTGTGAAACTTACTTCGCTTTAGTGAAAAAATAGACAATGACAAATTTATTTATTAGAAATCGATTGCATAACTTAAGGCTGAAAAAATTGTGCATGTTTTGTCCGTTAAAAAATTAAATGGCAAAATTTATTTGTTCTTTGCGCTCTTCTTACGTACTTTATGGTATTTTTCTATTATATTGTCAATGCAAGTGGCTAGACATTTTCGAGGAATTCAGCAGTACGCTTAACTGCAAAAAATTTCAGTAATCCGAACTACGTTTTAGAGAAAAAATCGTATAACTGAAAAGAATATTGGGTTTTGGTTATTTCCAGTAAAGCGTAGCCGACTGTATTGCGAAATTTACACGCGGAATGACAAACTTATATACTTTTACAAGTAGAAAAGTTGTAGTGGTAAATATTCCAACAGTTTAAATTGGACGAATATTACAGGATTTAAAAAAAAAAAAAAATTTATATATAAATATATTTTATGTTTGACTGGGGGATGATGGTGGGTGCAAAAACGGCAACAATATTAAAAGGAAATTGAAATCAAAATCTTCGTGAAAACGCCGTTATGGACTTTTAGTACAAGTATTTATTCTTAGAAAATAACTTCGTTTCCTTCACTACCGGTTTGATTTTTTTCATATTCATTGTAAATAATCGTTGAGTTTTTTTTTTTTTTTAAATCAAAACCAAATTTCATGATGTGGTTTGGAATGAAATTTTGAACAAACTTGGGTGGTTATAATGATTTCGTATGTATGTAGGTGCTTATGTGTTTTTGTATGGCATTCACTTTTATGCAGGGATGGAAAATGGCATAAAAAAATTGCAGTCTTTTATACCATGACTAATGACATCAAGAAATATTTGTAATAAAATGAAAACAACATACATTTATGAATAATTTATGAACGATAATTAAAATACAAGCAGATAAAAAAGTGACAGCCAATAATTAAAGCAATCATCGGCAAATAAATATGCTATTATGTGCTCGTATACTCGTCACTGTTCGAAAAAGTTGCTTAAAAAATTTTTTTTCTTTATCTTGGACCAGCACTCAGGGGATTACCCCTACATATGCAGTGCATTGTGCCGGAACTAGAAAGGAAAGGGTAGTATTAGATGAAGAAAGATGAACTTTTTTTTTGTAGCTATTTCAACCTTTTTGCTTCGCCGGCTAATTTTTTTGTTACACGACCGACGAAGGAGGGTGCTGTTACTCTGCTTTTTAGTACATTGATCGTGTCAGTCGCTGCCAAATATGTCCAGTGATTAGTGCAATGCCTTCATCATTGAAAACAGGCTGGCAACAACTAACACAACCACGCACTAATGCTGATCAGAAGAATTCAACATAATATTTCATTACTCAGCGCGGGGTTGAACTCAGGATCGTCCGCTCGTGTACTACTACTTCAGTCAAGATCAGCCGCGTTGTGAGTATTATAAAGATTTATTACACACAAAAAGAATAACAAATTTAATTGTTTACGATTTCCATCCTTGTAGTTTGCCTGCTAAATTTGGCGATGACGATAATGATGATTACATATGATCTTGTGTGGCATTTAAAGTAGTGGCAAAATGGCAGTTCAAATAAAAACGCCATTTTTGAAATGTCATTTTTATTTGAATATTTAATCATGTGGCGTGCGTGTGTGAGTGTGGGTGTGTTTGTGTTAGTTACAATTATTTTACAACTCTTTATTCTCAGGCGAATAATAAAACAAAAACTCAGTGTAATTGTTGTGGCCAAGGTTGGAATAACAATAGATGTGCTTATATATAGTGTAATGTACTGTAAATATATCGTCACCTAAGACGTAAATAATCCTTACAATAGATTGCGAATTTGTTTTAAAGCAGAGCACCAATAAATAAAATACATATTTTATTTACAAAGTTTGAAAAAATGAAAGTGTTGGTTGCCGAAAGTCCCATCGCATTCTACTGATCAGTCTTAGTGCATAGTTGTGTTAGTTGTTCTCGGCATATTTCAGCGACGAAGGCATAGCCACTAGTCACTGAAATTTATCTCATGTATTAAAGAGCAGAGTAACAGCACCCTCTTCGGCGACCCTGTAGCCAAAACCTAAGCGGTGAAGTAAAGGTTAAAACAGCTACAAAAAATTCTCTCTATCATATTTCTTAATTTGTCTTCTTCATTTTTCTATAGTTCCGCTGCAATGCACTGCATATTTAGGGGTCATCCCCTGAGTGCTGGTTCTACTAAAAAAAAAAAGCAGTGAGAGTCCGATCACAGGGGAGATGTGTAAACATGTAGTAACGAAAAAGCTATTAATCAGCTGTTTACTGAAATGTAGTTATTTTACAGCAATGGTTTTCGAGCTGTACAGCGCTAGCACAATTATATGTTAATGAAAATTAGTAGCTACTATTGCACACTAGATGGTGTTTATATGCAGCTGTTAAGTTTCTCTGTACTTCTTGTTGTCCGTATGAATGACAATCTCATAGACGAAGAAGACTTTTAGTTTTGCAAGTTTAGTTTTTTGTTTTCCTTATTTAGCTTTGTTTTAGTAAATTTCTTATTAAAAGTGCAAAAAATCTTTTTAAAAGTTATTAATATTAAATGTTTTTGTACTCATTTCATTACTTGTTTTTATTTGCCTACGATAACATAATGTACGACTACTATTATTGCACACTAGACTTGTGTCCAACTAGCTCATTCGCTCAGTTTTGACAAGAACCTCTGATCAAACCCATTTATATTACATAGGTTTGATCAGAGGTTCTTGTAAAAACTGAGCGAATGAGCTAGTTGGACCCAAGTCTAGTTTTGACAAGAACCTTTAATCAAACCTATGTAATTTAAATGAGTTTGATCAGAGGTTCTTGTCAAAACTGAGAGAATGAGCTAGTTGGACACAAGTCTATTGCACACTAGATGGTGTTGAGTGTATTTCTATGCAGCTGTTAAGTTTCTCTGTACTTCTTGTTGTCCGTATGATTACACTAATACACTCATATATAGCTCACACCGATTTGATCTTACTGTAAATTTGTGATTGTATTGTGAAAAATATTTTTACCCCCAGCGTATAGATGTTTACACATAAAAAAAAGACAACTACATGCCTGGTAAAAATTATTAGACTTCAATATAATTTAATGTAATTTATTTGAGATATTGTCCTCAGTTAATTTATTAAACATTTGCTTTATTTTAATAAAATTTTAATATGTTCACGGTCTTTGATGCATGTTTTTTCTTTATTGATGCGGCGTGTTTATATTGTGTTGTGGGTGTGCACTAATACATACACGGCTTACTTTGAAACTGGTGTACGGTTTAATTGATTTTCTCCCGTCTGCTGTGTAACACAATAAAGTATTAAATTTTTTATAACAACATTCTGTTTTTAACAGTAAAACTACATTAAAAATGGAAACGAGTACAAAAAATAAAAAAATTAACACACACTAGCATATTAAAACTTAACAATTTATTGCAAGTGTATACAAATATAGTGTGCGTGATAGAAATGTATACACTCATACAACTACGACTATGTAGAACGAGCAACTTCCGGTAATTTTTATATCCGACTTTAAAGAAAATGTTTCTGCTTTGCCTTTTTTACTTTTGTTTGTTTTCGTGTTACTGAACATCAGCAAAAAAAGTAATCAATGGCAAATGTAAAATGACGAACAAAGTGTAGAAGCATTTAAGTTTTTTTTTCTATTTGCTGCAAATGAAGAAAAATGACCTTTTAATTAAAGTTTGTTAGTGAATGTTGGAGTTTCAATGCGTTACTTCATTGTGGGTTGGTGTTCTATTAACTAAGTGGTAAATTCGATATTGCATACAAACCTAATTTATATTCAAGTTCACATTTGTTACCGTTTGACATTAAGGACTTTAAGAACAATTTAGTAATTGAAGAAAAAAATCCAGGTTGTTTAGATTTTACTTTGAATGAATTTAATAAAAAAAATAATAGAATTATATGTATATTGCAAAGGAGCACCTGAGCTATTATCTTTCTAAGTGTGTTGTTCTTAAGTTATAAGTTACTTCAATCTGTTAACTATTTGTCAACGTCTAATTAAGACCACATAAAAAGTATGAAACTTCCGCCCTTGTTGTGGGCAACAATCTCGACTACTGTCTAAAGCCTGCGACTACTCTCAAGGCTTAGAAAATTGCAAGAGACTATTAAAAGTATTAAATTGTTGAAGACAAAGAGTACCCTAAGTGTTCTATTTTTAATATTGTCATCACTTGACATTGACGGATAACATACAGAATAATCTGACAGACAGCCAAACTTATATATATTTATATATTAAACAAACAAAATTTGTATGTCGTAATTCCCGTAATGTCATGTGACTTTGATAAACATAAACTATGCCGTAAAAAAACGAAAGCACTTTTTTTATCGGCTTTACAGACAAAAATAAACATTATTTGTGAGTAAGATCGAGAAAGTTAAATTTTTCCTAATAATTTTTCTTTAAGCCTAAAGTTCTTGTCTAAAATCTACGTTTTTTACTGTGAAAAAAAGTGGAACTTTGAATAGCTCTAACAGCCATAGTTTTCATACTTTTTTAGTACGACCAGTACTCAGGGGATGAACCCTACATATACAATGCATTGCTAGCAAGGAAGGGATAGTATTGAGAAGAAAAAAAAATTGCTTTGCAAGAAGCACCCATTCTTTAGCAAAATGGGCAACTGTGTATGGTTTAAAATTTAAAAATCGAAAAACTCGCGTAAGTTGTTTAGAAAAAATTAATACAATTTTAAAATAAATTCGATAACGATATTTTTTATGTCTTATAAAAGTTATTTCTCTATTTTTTTACAAATACTACTTATTGCAACATATTTTTGATATTTTAGCATTTTTCGAAATTAATTTCGAATTTTCGAACATAATGAAAATGTAAAATTTTTGTATAATACATAATATATTACGAATTTTAAAATATAAAAGCGATTTTATTCGACCTTTTAGCAAATTTCGAATTTTCGAACATAATGAAAATGTTAAATTTCTGCACTTTTTACATTAAATATAAAGCTTTACAAAATGTAAAACATGGCATTGAGTTACTGGAATATTTCAGCGACTTTCGAATTTTCGAACATAGTGAAAATGTTAAATTTTAAAAATTTTTGTATTAAATATAATATTTTACAAATATAAAATTGTGTTATTTTCTTTTTGGGAATTTAGCAAATTTTCGAAAATTTTTTTTAAATTTTTACACTTTTTGCCTTAAATATAAAATTTTACAATATTTAAAACATAAAATTGTTGTTCATTTCTAATTAAAAAAAAGTGCGAATACTTTGCCAATACTAATTTTATGTTGGTTTTTCAAAATAGAGATTGATTACATGTAGAAAAATGAACTTCTTTAGATTGTTTTATCGATTGCAGCACCCACTTCCGTTACGTATGCATGTGGCATGTCGTGTAATAATTCGCCATTTCTACCAAATTTGCGTGATAACATGTGAGTATTCATTATATTTCAAAGAAATATAATATATTTTTTTAAGAAATGAAGTGGAAATTAGGAATTAGCTTTAAATATAATTCATTAGATGGTTTGAATACATGAAGTAACAAATTTAATTAAAAGTTTTATGTAGTTTTAGGAAATGATTAAATGAATGGCATTTTCATAAGAAAATATTTTGTGCCAACAATAACGCTAATGTTAATAGTTAAGCCTTAAATCCTCTCGTAATGAATATAACCCAACCATTTTGCACAGTAATAAGTTTTGCATTTTCCTTAATTAAATTAATTGTCAAATAGGGATATGAGACGCAGTAGGCAGTTTCTGTCACAAATTCATCTTTGGCATCCTTTCAAGAAACTTAGACAAATTAAAAACTTAATAAAAGCTTTACAAAACATTTGGCTTTAAATAAAAGTGGTTTGCCACTTGCCTGAACAAATGCCCTCTTAAACAAATGTTTTCTTTCATTTTCCTTTTGTCCAAATTGTACAATTATTTTTCTTTGTTAAATAGCTTTGGATTTAATTGTGCCTCCTCTATCGTAGTATTTGCCGAGTAAAACAATTAGCTGAGAAGGAGGGAGCAAGCTTCAAGATATTTGGCATAATTAACGATTTAATATTAAGAATTATAATGTGTTCTATAGAAAGATGTGAATATGTGTGTAGAAATATGAGAGAAAATAGTTGCTGCTTTATTCTTGGATAAATTAAACTAAAGGACTTAAAAAGGCGTTCACGCGAGAGGAGTTTTTTACCATCATAAATTATAGATTATTTTTATATCTGCTTGAATATTCGTGAAATTTCTGAATATTTGTTTAAATATATGACGATGCCTAAAATGTGGCTCAGTATTTTAAAGCCTTATATAATAGTTCAAGAAATCAAAGTTAATGTAGGTGGTTTCTAAAAAGCTTTTCTTTACAAAAAGTGTAAAAATGGAATTTTTTTAAATACTCTCCGTCGTAGAAATAGCTCGGCTCAGTGTATTTTAAGAAACATCATGTAACAAAACAATTTAATTGCATTTCCTTTCTAAGACAAAAATATTTTTACGGTAGAATAGATATAAGAATTCTACCGTAAAAATGTTTTTGTCTTCTCTTCTAAAAAGTTTCTTTTGAAAAAAAAAAATAAAAAAAAAAAATTTTAAATAGAATAAAAAAAAGTGGGAACGCCATATTCGAGCGGTTCGAATCTTAAATGCCCTCCAACTATTTAGTAAACAAAAACTCTATTTTATGGGGGTCACTAAGGGAGGGGCAGACATCTCACTTTTGGCATAAAACACTAAAAAGTCAATTTTTGGGATTTTAAGTGCAAAAAAAATTTTTTTTTTTTTTAAAAGGGTCTTACAGATAGGGAAGATCGGAGTATATCTCAGGTTCGTCATAAAAGCCTTAAAATTTCATTTATAAAGAATGTAGGCTTAAATTATACAATTTGTTAAATGTTTACAATATTTTTCCATGTAATAAGTTCAACGCCCACTCAAGGGGGCGGGGAAAAATATATTTTCTGGCTCCAAGTTGGACCTTTTTCGACATAAAAATATATCATTTGCTTAACAAAATTGCAAAAAAAAAAATCTTAAAAAAATTATGTTGTTTTTTAGAGGTTGTTTTAGTTCTTCTTAGGGGAACTTTTTCCCTCTGGTTCGATTCAGCCCATTTGCGAGCTTGACCTGTGCTATTCCTTAAAATATACTTATTTATAACAAATTCCAAGGGTCTGGCACTTTTCGTTTGGACTGAATAGTGAATTCCACAGACGGATGGAGGGACGTGGCTAGATCGTCTTAGATTTCATCACTGATCAAGAATATATATACTTTATGAGGTCTTAAAGGTATATTTAACTGCGTTACACACGGAATGACAAAGTGAATATACCTTTCAATTCTTTTTCGGAGCGTATAAAAATTGGCAAACTAACTTCTACTTATGACATTATTAGGTTGGGTTTTTCAGATCCCAGCTAAACTGGGTTTAGTTAACCTGCAAACAGATTTGTCCCGCCATTACCAAGTTTATATATAAAATTTTGACAAAAAATCTCAGTTTTGCTTAAATCTTTGTCTTTAAAGAAATAATAAAAGTATAATATTTCCCAGGCAAAATTAGATCTTCAGACTATGTGAAACCAAGTTTAAATTTAATCCACATCTCAAAACCATGACCTTACATTTAATAAATTCCTTCCGGTAACAGCAATGAAACATTGGAAAACAAATTACAAACTATTCCCTTTTACTTTAAAAATCTTACTTACTCGAAGGTTTTCCTTTCCGTGTATTCTAGTTAACCTTTGACATTTACGAAGTTTGTATATGTCACTGCTAGAATTTCTCAATACAGAAATCTACTTAACTTTCATTACATTAATTAGCACGTTAGTAATTCCTTGAAAGTTTTGTAAACTAAGAAAATAAATGTCTTCGTTTTAAAACAAAAAATATTCTTATTACATATTTCAATTTGCCGCAAATTGTCATAGTGTCACCTGGAAAAATTTATTGATGTTGTAGCAAATGTTGTTGCGACACCACATATTCAAATAATAAACAAGCAGATAAATTCTGCTCAACAATTTGTATAGAATTTATTTAACAAATATGACGTTGTATGTAAATACAACGTTAAGGAATCATGCAAGTGTATGCGTGCAATCTGAATATTTATTTGTGATATTTTGTATAACCCAGTGAAATATTCGTCAGTTGGATATAAAATCGTATTGATATTTTTGCCATTTTCCACGTGCATTCGATTTTTATCCATTCCATTTTATTGTGCTACAAGGATTTTAAACTAATTGCAGTTAATATCAGAACATGCAATCTATTCGAAACTTTTTTACGCACTCTAGAATTATGAGGCAACAATTTTGTGAGTAGAAAAGTGGGCAGTGCCACATATAACTTATAATTACCTAACAGCTTTGCAAATTTACCTAGCAATACAATTTATTGATTAAAAAAAAGTGGGGTAGTGTACAGGACAACTTCACTTAAACAATGATTCAATCAACTAGTTTTACTGAATCGATTGGAACTGACATGCCAATACACACATGTGCCAGGACCCTTGTGGTGCTTAAAAAAAACAATTTTTATACCCTTCACAAAAAAGTGAAAGGGTTTGTCTTTCCGTGTGTAATTTCTTCGATATGCACATGGGACCCCATAAAGTATATATATATATATATATATATATATATATATATATATATATATATATATATATATATATATATATATATATATTCTGGATCCTTATGAATAGCGATGACGATTGAGCGATGTGCGTCTGTCTGTACTTGAAATCGGTTTTCCCAAGCCACCAGAAGAGCTAGAGACTTCGTTCTTAGACCGCTGGATTGGAAATTAACTTAAATAGAGTGCTATTGAAATTCAGAAAGATCCGAAGTATGGTTCCAGAGCTGGGAAACTATTTCTCGACGCAAATGTTATACCAAAAATCAGTTTTTTTTATGATTGTAAATTAAACCTATTTCGTGCTTTGGGAAGCCTCAATGGTCTATTAAAAACTAAAAAAATAAAAAAAATTTTTCCAGGGATGGGAAATTGAAATTTTTTTTCAGCCTATTCCGTATTTTGTAGTACATGTAGTAACTAAAATTTTTAAAAATTTCAAGTTTTTCTTTAACAAAAAGATTTGCATTGGCCAAAAAAAAAAATTTTTTTAAATTAAAATTTTGCTTCCAGGGCTGGGAAATTGAATTTTGTTTATGCATGAAAGTAATCAAACAGGCAACTGATGTTGTTGTTTTTGTTTTTTGCTAACTAAAACTGTATTCTAATTTAGGAAGAACAAAATTCGTATCAAAAATTGAAAAATAAAAAATAAAATTTCGAATCCAGGGATGGACAAGTGCAATATTTTATGGTACATGAAAGTTACCAAAATGGTAAAAAATTTGCAATTTTTCTTAAATAAAACTACTTTATATCTCATGAAGCGTTGCACTAATGAAAGAAAAAACAAAAAATTAAAATTTCGCTTCAAGGGTTGGAAAAACGAAATTTTTTTTATACATAAAATAACCAAAAAGGCAATTGACGTTTTTTCCCACCAACTAAAACTATTTTATATTTTAGGAAAAACAAAATTGGTATCAAAAATTTCCCAAAAAAATGAAAATTTCGACTTCAGGGTTGAACAAATAAAATAAAAAGATTTTATGATACATGAAAGTGACCAAAAAGTTTAAAAATTTCAATTTTTTTGTCAAGTAAAACTATGTTACATCTTTTAATTAAACTTACTTCATGTTTTAGCAAGAAAGAAAGAAGAATTACATCTGTGAAGGGTATTTAAGATAATATAGCACTCTTACTTGTTTTTTCATTAATTGACATTAAAAATATACATATCAGTTACACTCTATCAATCAGGGATTATTAACTCGAAATTCTAAGTGTATGCAAAGAAAATTTTCATCGTTCAATTATATAAAAAAAAACAAGTAAAAGGGTGTTACAACATCAGAGCAACGCGTACAAATTGTTGAAATTTTTGTTCAAAATAATGGTTCTATTCGTCAAACTCATTGTGCAATTCTTCCATTTTATGGCGCACCTAATCGTCCTTTAGAGCGGCTAATTCGAAGAACAATAGATCGTTTCCGCAGGACATTTACTGTTACTGATAATGTGCTTCCCCTGAGACGCCAAATAGAGCGTACTGAAGAAGCTGTTGTCGCTGTACAAGAAAGCATTGAAGATGATCCTAATCAATCAATTCGTCGCCGTTCCCACGAACTGTTTTTGTGTCTTTCCACTTCATGGCCGTTTTTTTTAATTTGTTGAAAATTAGTGTTCCAGATTTTGCGCCTTCTACGCGCCAGCCACATGGCAGAAATCATATTTAAACATTAATTTCATAAAATATATCTTAAAAATATATTTCCTCGTTTTATTATGATTTAAACTTGTCACTCTATAAAAAAAACACCCTACACATCAATCCAGTACCGAAATCGCTTCGAAAAAAGGAATTTCACATAGACAGACAGACAGACGGACATCGCTGATTTGATTTGGCGATTCATAGGGATCCAGAATATATATACTCTATGGTGTAGCATGTTAACATCGTGGAAATTACACACGGAATGGCAAACCTTTCACCATTTTCAGTGAAGGAGTGACAAGAGCATGAGCGTACAAATGAAATTGTACTGCCTGGCCCGGCACAGTTAGAGGCATAAAATGAATAAATAAATAAATTCCATTAGAAAAACCATTTAGGGTCTAATTTTGTAAATCACTTTGCGTTGGAGATATTTTATGTACACAAAAACAAAATGTCTTTGTTTTATTTTTCCCATAAAAATTTTATACATTTTGAAATGCAAAACCATGCATGCATTTCAGTACGTTTGTTTGCTGCAGAAATTGTGTACAAAACAAAAACAAATTTTTAGCTTTTTTTAGAAATTTGTAAAATTAGGGCCTTAATTAGAAAGAAACTATTATTTTCTAAAATATTTCGATTTAATGTTTTGTTTCAATTTGATTGAAATTTAAAGTTGTTATACAACTTTCCTTCTTTCATAGACTACTTAATGTAGACTTTAAACGTAAAAGTCTACTTTATAAAAAAATGTCTCAAAGTGTTTTTAACAAGTTTAATTAAATTTTTTTCCGATGACTGGCATTATATTTACAAATATAATGTCAGTCCCATTTAGCTATTACAAGTGAATTTAAATTTTATATAAGAATGCCTTAAAATCACATATGTATTTGAAGTTTTATCGTTTTCTGTATTTTTTATAATTGTTTGTTTAATTTTCTAATTTTTTATGTTTTGTTATTTTGTTTCAGGTTGAATGAAAACATTTTGAACTTAAAACGTGTTTTATTTTGACTATAATTACGAAAAAGTTAATAACAGACGTTTCTCAAGCAAATTCTCCCGTTCCCTGAGTGATCGCTGTTATTCGTCCAGGTCACTCTGTTGAATTGGTTCATTCATTATTGCACCAAATTCATAAATTCATTTTATTGAATAATTTACTTTGCGTTCAAAAATTATAGCAGTTGACCTGCATTAAAAAAAATCGTGTCACTATTTTAGTTCGTTGTGATGGTGAAAGTGAATTTAAAAAAAATAGACTTTTATATGTAAAAGTTCAATAAAACACAGAGTGTACAAAAGATAGTGCTCAGTAAAGTGCGGTGAGTTAACTGAATCCTCCAATTGAATTACCATAGTTCTTCCATGAGCTGCACAACTTAAAACCTACTTTAGCGCGTGACTATGATCATGATCTATTATATTTCTTCGACTTGAAAAAGAGGCAAATGAGTATTATGTAACGGAAACTCTGATGCTGGATGGAGAGAGAGGGTAAGTCACAGTATTTTTTCTATTATGAATGTTTTGTTTATTTTTTTTATAAAAAAATGTTTGCTGCATAACTGTGCCAATTTTTTTATTATTCATTAAAATAATGAACCTCATTAATTATAGGTAGATTAAAAAAAGTATTAATTATTTGTAAAATATATTTATTAAATAATTTTATTTGTTGTGGTTCAATCTAATCCATATGACTGAATAAGGATGCTGGTGGCTGAAGTAATTACCACGAGACTATGAAGCCAAAAGTCCGTTCTCAGTCATGATCATTGATCAGTCTGATCAACGTTAGACCTGTTAGACGTGTTTCAGTGACGAAAGCATATCTTTGGCCACTGAACAATTACTGTCAGCGTTTGATACTTTCATGTACTAAAGATGAGAGTATGAGTACGCTCCTTCCTCGGCCCTGCAGCAAAAATTAACCGGCCAAAAAAACTCGATCTTCTCATCTGTCTTTTCAATACTATGCCTCCTTGCTGAATGGGATTCATCCCTTGAATGCTCGTCCTACTTAAGCAACATTTCATTGATGCTAATGCCGACTAATTGGCAGATTTTAAAACACAGTGTAGATTTATGAAACAAACAAAAATATATTTGGGAATTGGGCGAACTTTTCGTTTTCGGGATATTCGAAAGTGGTAAAATTAAAATAGGACTCTTTAGAGACTACATGAATATTTTGGAACTATGGAACTGCTTATACAAAATACAAAAGTGCTGGGAAATTAAATGGTTTCATATAAAAATTCTTAGCGAAAAAAATGCGAATGTAGTAAAATTTCCAAACAGCTGATGGTAATAAAATATCAGCTGTTTTTAAACTTTAAGGGGGCAACACTCCATTTAATATAGCGAAAATAATGTTGCATTACATAAAACCTATTCAAAACCAATTTGAAGAAGGTTTTAAGTTGGTGGTAACAAAATTATTTCATATGGTAACACCAATTGGCAACAGTTGGCAACACTATAAGTGAAATGAAGAAGAACTTGACTAAATTTTAATTCAATAAATCACTAAGTGTTTAGGCTTAAGAAAAGGCCAAAATATAAAAACTCGAAAAAAGTGTATTCAAAATGGCACACAGAAGCGAAATATTTAATAAATTATGATTTGGAAAAGATCTAACAAAAAACTAGACAGAATAGGCAAACCATTCGATTTGCTGGGTTGCATAAGAGTAATAAAAATGCTATAAAAACAAACACCTTTATCACATATGTAGATTTAATGAAACAATTGAATTCAGTTGGATTTAAGTGAATTAACTTGAAATATTTTCATACACACACACACACACTTTCTTTCGTATTTCATTTGCAGTCACTTATAAATAGAACGAAACGTAAAAGTAATTCAAAAACAGAAAGGATTCCATTACCAAACACTTCTATTTGTATTCGTCGCACCATAATTGTTTTAATATGCAAATATCCTTTTTTTTCACAATTCTTTGTCATTGATTCGTTTTGCACTCTGTTCCATCCATTTCAATATGACAAGAATAAATAAGGAAACATGGGACCGAGCGACATGTATAACATGTTCACTACGTTATTGTTAGTAAATATGTTCGTATAAGTTAATACATATTTGGCAATGATTCGCTTGCCATTCAGACATTTTACGGATTTTTACTGCTTGAATTGAAGCCAATTTTTAGGACAAATTTGCTAACAACTGAAAATCATGTTGAACAAAGAAGCAAAATAGAAATTGAATAGTTTTCATATGCAGCCATAACGAATCTTATGCACTTTTCAAAAATTTATTTTCTTATTTGATGATAAATGTCATCCATATATCTTTTCTGATGAACCTAATAAATGGAAATGTACGCTCCCTGATCTTTTGTTAAACAATTAATAAATTTTTTGCAGTATATGGAAAAGGGTTGACCTTAAAGGCCATCCTGCAACTTCCTGCTAATTTTAACCGCTAAATATCATATGTTAATTTTAAAACTGCTATAACTTTCGAATGGATCAGTCGATTCCCACATGACAGGCGGTGATTGATGTAGTTCTTCGGTACGGAAGATAATACTAATTAATCACATACGAGTACATATAAATACTTTTTACAAAATAGACACTTGCTCGATTTAAAAAAAATATTCTTAAAATTAAAAATTAAACCAGAAATTAAAAAGAATTTATAACATTGCGAGGGCACACGCACTTGTTTACTTGTTCATTGCAAATTGTTAACTAAATTCAATTAATTGAACATAAATAACTCTGGAAAAAGCGAAGGAGATATATGGAATATTGGGAATATTAATAGTCAGGGTTGGGGAATTTCGTACTAACCAAAAAGTAATAAATTGTAAAAATGAATGTGAGAACTTCTCATATTCAATTTTCGTTAAAAACATTGTTTAAATAGTTGATATTCCTACAAAACTAGCACCACTTGAAACAGTGGAAAAATTTAACAAAGAACGCTGATGAGATGGCGTAGCGGCCTCGAAATCAGTGCTGATCCATTCTGCTGGTTTGATGGTTATAGAAAATATTCTTAATATTCCACTCTTAATATAAATAAATAAAATTTGAACAAATTCATTTATTAAATAAAAATAAAAAATAATTTGCAGTTTCGCAGATTTGAACTTGAGCCCATTGAAAAAATTAACATCCTGCAATGTAATTTACATAAGAAAGTTCGACTAATAAAATAGAAATTCATACATAATTTAAACCAGAAATTATTGGTTATCCTTATTTCGTCAAATATTTGATGGATATGACATGTTTACACTTTATTTATTTTACTGCAAAATTTGTTAGATCTAGCAATTATTTGTCTATAAGTATAACTTTAGGAATATATTAGATGTTACAAACCGAACGACAAGCGAACGTATATTATTTCCTTTAGTAGTGGATAGCATAAAAAAGGAAGGGAACAAAATAAAAAACTAAGTAAATTGAAAATAGCATGCAAAGAAACTTGGAAAAGTTGAAGAAATGTATATGACGACCATATCGAAAGATATAAAGATTTTATAGGCTCTATTGTTGTTTTTGCCAAATAATAAAAATGTGTGTGTGTGTGGAAATATCTGTTGTTATTTCGGTTTGGAACGAAAGTAAAATTATTTGTCTTGCCGCAGTTACACAAACTAACACTCTGCTAAAATCTTAACCAGAAATGTAATAAAACTCATTTAGTTTTTGTTTAGGTAATTCTTAAAATAAAAAGAACAAGCATTCTTGTACTGATTGCTAAATTAGTAAAGTAAAATAAATTGTAGTGCCGTTGCAGTAAGTGTAGCAAAATATATGGAAAATAGTTTAAATATAAAATCAGCTATTTTACAGCATCCGCTTCCGTTCGGAAACGGAATTGATTATATATTTCGATGCCTAAGCAGAAAGTGTTTGCTGTCTAGAATATGGATCGACCTATATGTTTCAAAAATTGCGAAAGATATTAAAACAACCCCATAGAGTCTAATTGCCAGGCGCATTTCTAGAAATCAATTTATCGCCAGAAGCTTGATTCACCATAAGTCAGTAGCTGCCATCGTCGCATGCCATGTAGCGCTATTCTCGAATCAATGTAATCCATTAAAAAAAAAGTAACTACAAAAAATTCTCTATTTTCTTTTGTCCTTTCTAGTTTCGTCGCAAAGCACTATATATAGGGGGTCATCCCCTGAGTGCTGGTCCGAGTTAAAAATAAAAATAAAAAAGAAATGATGCCATATTGCCAACATGTAAACTGCACCAAACGCTGCATGGTTGTTCAAGCTTCATACTAACGTGATGATTTCATTTAGTGTAGGGTGTTTTCTATAGAGTGCCACATGTTTAAATCATAATAAAACCAGGAAATATATTTTTAATATCAATAAAACGGGTTTTATTGGAAAGAAACTTCTATGAAATTAATGCTTATGCTAGAGTTAATGTCGACGCCGTTGACGGCGTTTCAACGCCGAAAAAGTTGAAATAGATTGACCTTTTACGGCGTTGCAACGCGTTGAGATTAACTGCTCCCATACAATTTCATACGATTCAACTTTTTTTTTGACATTTGACGCCGTCGACGACGTCGACATTAACTCTAGCATTAAATATAATTTCTGCCATGTGGCCGCCATATCTGCGTCGTAGAAGTCGCAATCTGAAACATCAATTTTCAACAACTAAAAAAATCTTCCATAAAGTGGAAGGACGCAACCCCAGTTGCTGAGAACGGCGACGAATGGATTGATTAGGATCATCTTCAATACTTTGCTGTACAGCGGCTAAAGCTTCTTCAGTGCCCACTGTTCAGCGTCCCAGGGGAAGCACATTAACAGTAACAGTAAATGCAGTCCGAAAACGATCTGAAGGACGATTATGTACGCCATAAAATGGAAGAAGTGCACGATGAGTTTGACGCATGGAACAATTATTTGGATTAAAAATTTCAACAATCTGCACGCGTTGCTGTGGTGTTTTGACTCTAAAAAAAAGTCATGCTTATTATACTGATCATAAGTATCAAAAAGGGAGAACAGTGTGACAGTTCGTTTAACAGCCATCGCTTTCGTAACAGCCATACCTGAATACGGGCGGCAAGCGTTTTTTAGCTGTCAAAACTTCTCATGTGCATATATTTTGTATGGAGCATGCCGAAATAACGCGGCGGCAACGCTTTGCTATTGGAAAATCCGATTTTGACAGAGCGTTTTCTAATGAAGTTAGTTGCAAAAGAAAACAATTGTAACCGGAGAAAAAAAGCAAAAATTTACAAAAGTGAAATAAATAATAAAACAAAAAATTTGTGTACTTCGTGCTAGAAAATTGAGATAAGAAAATATTTACAATATGATTATATACATAAATATGTATGCACGTTTGTAATTTGTACAAAATTTCAATAACAAAATCACAAATGTCGTCCGTCCAGCTGTTAAAATAATCAGGGTTGTTTAATTTGTTTGTTTGATAAACCTGTTTTTGTTGTTTTTCGACATAACTTTGCCGCTTTTGTTTAGGTATGGTATTTCAGCGTTAAACCTCAGCGGAAAAAAACGTTCCGCTTTCCGCCCGTATTTAGGAATGGCTGTAAGTTCTACCGGGCTTGAAGAATATAAAAATAAACATTCAAAATGTATTTTTGTGCCAACCTGTGCCTTTTCAATTATTAAAAGACAAAGAAATATTTTAATACATAAAAATATTTTGCAAGTAAATTCTGCTTTGTTTTCTTGATTTTGGCAAACAAATAACTAGAAAAAAAGTTTATTAAAAAACCATCACCATCATCGTCATCAACAGTTTCTCATTTCCTTCTCATTGATATCTTTTGTTATGGTTGTTGCAATCACTATATTTTTTGTTGTAATAAAAAAGAGATTTTCCTTTATTTGTACGTTTTTGTTCTGTAAAAATATATATTAAATTGCTCACAGTGGCCTGAAAACGCGTGAACTAAGTCCTCTTTCACACACATCAGGTATATTTGATCAGTTTTTCTTCAATTGTCTTTCGAACCTGCATTTACGTTCACACACGAAACGTCATGTCGAGTTTTTCTTCATTGCTGAACATTCATTTAATATAAGTATTACGGATGATAAAACAAAAGAAAATATAAAAACTGACTAGTACCTTTTCACGCTCTTCACCGCTCTCTCCTAAAATATCAAGACTTGACGAGTCAAACCTGATGTGTGTGAAAGGGGTCTAATGAACTTGAAATATCACACCATGTTTTCCAAAAGAAGATGATGAAAATATCCTAAATATCGGAAGATAAAACTTCTTTTCCGATAACTTTTGTCTGGGTGTTGTATCAAATGTGGTAACAGTCTCATATAATTTGAGGATAGTCAGTCATTTGAAGAGACAATAGAGAACAAAGATCATAACAAATTTGTTCCCTTAATACTTTCGAGCTTTCGAATGGGTTAACTCTGATCATGCTGCACTCACTTTTTAAATTTGTTGATCAGTATACTCGGCCACTATGCAACGCTAAATGAAAGATCTAAATTTATCGATTCGTCCCCGGTCGCAAAATTCTAGTCAGCAGTGAGGCTAATTTTTTAATAATTAAAAATGCAGTGAAAGCAATCCATCATTGATACTTAATTCTTTTAAAAAAAAGGTATCATGAGCTCGCATCACATTTAGTGGAGATCGTTACTGCATCATGATCAATGATTTGAAAATATGAAGACATTGATGCGAGTGTAATGTAGATGGCACCACTTGTTATTCGGGTCCACAACCTTCGACTTGTTGTAATTCAAAATTTTGTTGTTGATCTCTGTCAATTGACGTCCTATTCTCTAGAGCTACATACGTGAAGTGACTGCCTGGTGCAACCATTGTATGCGTGTTATTCGTAACAAAGGCTGTGCAATGCTCGAAGAAGTAACTCCGGTATGCGTTTCATGACCGAAATCATTTTCAAATTTTAAGTAAATGTGTTGGTATTTCGTCTAAAATTTTGTCTGTATTAAAATTAAATTAAATTAATTTCAACTTTAGGATTAACTGAACTATTAAGCTAACAATTGTTATTCAGGTTCAAGTTCAAATCCAGGAATCTACAAAAACTGTGTTTTGATATAAGAATTTAGTTTCAAATTCGATTTCTTTTGTATTAAAAGTGGAATATTTAGACTATTTTTTTGTAATCACCAAAATAGCAAAAGAATTGGGAATTCAATACAACTTCTTAAATAAAAAAATTATTTGTTGTTTCATGAATTCGAGCTTGAGACTGATTAGTAATTTTTTTATGTATAAATATGTTACACATTTTATTGTGGTACGCTTTTAGTTGTTTTATCGTCTATTAATTTTGATGAATTATATTTAGTACGAAAGGTATTTTTATGTAGATATGCACAATATATAAATATCTGTATATTGTTAAGTTTTAATATAAAAGCATTAAACAAGAATTTTAAGTTTCTATCGTCCATGTGATGGAAATCGCTTATCGCATGAAATAAAGCGTTTTCGATTTGAAGTCACAAAATTGGTGTGCTGGAGTTCGCAATCGCTCAAAATCGTTCTAAAAAAATTGGCGTTTTTGAAGTCGCATGTGATTCGATAATCGTGCGATTCACAGCACATACATGTATATTTGAGAAGTGCTGTTTAACACTTCAGTTTTTAAGTTCAAAAAGTGATTATTGTTGCTTTGTGCATCTCACTGGTATTCTAATGATAAAAACCCTCAATAATAACTGGAACTTTTTTGAAAAATTTGGAAAAAAGAACCAGACACAATTAAAATTAAAAGTTGACTCCTTAATTGTGTTTAAAAAGCATTATAAAAGTATTTCTAATTCGTTTTTGTTTTATACCTGCAAACAAAATTAATTAAAAGATTTTCCAAAAAAATTTTAAAAATTCTAGCACACTTTCAACTTATGATAAATTTTTTCAAATCACTTTTCTTTCTTGATGTTGCTTGGAACATACAGTATTTACCCACTGTGCAACGGCAAGAGCAACAAAAGGGAAAACTAAGAACAATGATTTTGTTAGCATTTTACCTCAAAATGTGCAAAATGACGACAACCTTGAACTATTTAAATATGGATTGTGATAGTCCATGTGTGTACATAAAATACTTGTGAGCACGGGTGTGCCTGTGTGTGTGTGTGCTTATTTCACAATCTGAGTATTTACAATCATATGTAAAAGATTGTGCCATCATGTTGGTAATAGCTCACCCACGTAAGGATTTTCATCCCCCACCAAAATTTTCTCTCTCATGTAATTTTCATACAACTCGTACTTAATTGGAAATTTGCTGTTTGTTCTGTTGCGAAAATGCAGACTAAAAAACTAAAATACAAATTATGAAAATTATTGTAGAAATTCTTTGAAAATTTCAATTTACTTATCAGGTCATTGGAGCACAAAATATGAAAAATTACAAAAATTGCTTTTATGCATTAAAACTATTTGCTGACCTTAAAAGCAGGCATGAGGCTTCAAGGCACGTACATTCTAATAAACATCAAAATATATATAAAGTCAGTGTAACTTTTATACTTTTGCAGCTAAACCGGGGAAATATGTAATTAGTTAAATGCGAGTTCAAAGGATTGATTGGAAGGTAGAACATATTGTCTAATGATTTCAGCTGAAGTAATAGGTTTTATTTGAAAATTGAGGATCACATAACGAATTTGCGCAAGTATGCATTGCACAAATAATATTAAAAATTTTGCACAAGTTTATGGCAAAAATTTTTATTAAAAACTATAAAATTTATGAACAATAAAAATTGAAATCATAAACACAAATATGCCACTTACCCGATGATGATGATTGCGAATGACGCATTGTAGTCGCCATGGCGATTGAATTGATTTCAGATTCTGGTGACCACATGATTGTTCGTTGTTTGTGTAATAAATTTCGTTAGAAAGTAATCAATTTGATTTTGTTTTCACACTTTTAACGGCAAGTGTGCTTTTTATTATTATTATTATTATTTTTAATACAATTCTTCTTATGTTAAAGAACTTATTTTCGCGAGAATTTTTTGCGAGTTTTGCATTTTGTTTATTATTGATATTTATTTTTTGGTGCTAAGAACTTTCACTAACACTTAAAGAAATATTTGTTCAAATCAAGTGCTTGCATTAACGTCTTTAAGAGAAAGATGACATAAAAGCCCCTGTTTCGGAAAATATATCCCTTGCAAATACTTTTGGAAAACAATTTTTTTTTAATCTTTTTTATTTTGGATCGGCACTTCGGCTGCTACTCAAGCAATGCATTGTGCCGGAACTATAACGGAATACAGGATGAAAGTTGAAACAAAATAATGGTTGGTACTTTTTGGTACAATTGCTCTTAGAGAATAAAATTATATGGGAATGGTACTTTTGAAATATGTGACCTGCTCCACGAAAAGTGACCTCTGCGCCGAAATTTTTTTTTTACTTTTTGAGTGATTCTTATAGGAAAAAAACGCTCTTTCAAATGCGGCAAACTGCAAGATTCTATCTGCTGTATTCACAAAAAATTAATGTGTACTTCAAGTGTGCTTTAAAGTAAAAATTTCATAGAAAATTTATTTTAAAGTGTTGATCAAGTCTACTTTATTTTTTGTGAATACTGCTGTATGTCTTTTAGTTTTTTTACAAATCACCTGTAAAGATGAACATAATTAATGAAAAAATTTAAAAATGTGATATAAACAGATAAATTAAATAATAATAAATAATAGAATCAATTCTATCGGCTTAAATCCGAAACATTGAAATAATTTTCATAGAGGCAATACTGCATAGTGAACATCGTACAAAGTACCAGAGAGTCGAAATGCATCGCCAGATGATCAGGCTGAAGGAAGAGTTGCATAACCATGCGCAAAACACGGAAAAACGAAGCGCTTTTTTAAACGCGTTTTTTTCAATAACTTCTTTTCGGCGCAGAGGTCCCTTTTCGTGGAGCAGGTCACATATATATTTTATGATAAGATATTTTTTGGAAATGTACTTTTCCATAGAACATTAATTCTAAAAAAAAAATACTTTTTTGAATAGACAATTATTAGATAATCGCCCTTATTCTATTTGTCAACGTCAACGTCACGTCAAGACAATATGAAAGTTAGAACACTTCTATACTTATTCTCTTCAGCAATTGTCAATTTCTCACAACTTTTTGCTATATTCAACGACATAAAGAGTAGTAAGAGGCTGTCAGAAGTAAAGGGTCCGCCATCTAACGTTTTTTTTTCAACTAGTGCTTATTTCGTGAATGGTAACACTTAGCTCATGTCTGATTTGACACACAATTAGTTTTATACTTCCGCTGAACGAATATGGTTGACCATCCAATGCTTTTTCGCTTCGCTAAGTGGGCCTGCGATCGACTTACAGAAGATGCCGATTTTTCCAAAAAAATCATATTTTCAGATGAAGTTTATTTTGATCTTGGCGGGTATGTAAACAAGCAAAATTGTTGCATTTGGGGCACAGAAAACCCGCACGCATACATTGAAAAGCCGACGCACCCAAAAAGCGTCACTGTTTGGTGTGGATTTTGGTTCAGAGGCATAATTGGGCCACTTTTCTTCGAAAATGAGCAAGTAGTGGCCGTCACAGTCAATGGCGATCGTTATCGGGGCATGTTGAACGAATTTTTGTTCACAAAAATTGAAGAGGAGGATATTGGCAACATTTGGTTTCAATAGGACGGCGCTATGTGCCACACAGCGGAAGCTACACTAGATGTTTTGCGCCCTGTTTTTGAATTATTTTGCATTAATTTTTTTGAATTAATTTGCATTATCAGCCGCAGAGCTGATGTCGTTTGGCCACCTCGGCGCTGCGATTTGACACCGTTGGACTATTATTTGTGGGGTGCCGTCAAAGATAAGTGTTACGCCGACAAGCCAGAGACAATGGACACTTTAAAGGACAATATTCGTGAAGCCATTGGTGAAATACAGCTGCACACAATCGATAATGTGCTTAAAAATTGGACCGATCGTGTAGGCTACTGCATGGCCAGCCGAGGCAGCCATTTGAATGAAATTATTTTCCATTATTAACCGGAAGGATTGTACTTTCAAATAAAAAAATGAAATTTGAGAAAATATTCAGTAGTTTTTTTATATCATTTTCAAAAAAAAAAAAAAAAAAAGTTATTTGGCGGACCCTGTAGTTAATTGTTGCACAGAAAAGGCATGTAAGTGTCCTATTTTTGATATTGTCTTGACGTGACGTTCACAAATAGAATAAGGGGAAATAATTATCTTCTTACTTTGGAAATGGAACTTTAAAAAAAAATTACTTATAAAAACATACTTTTTGGAAAAAATCATATTTAAAAATAAATGCGTACTTTACGGAAAATGTATATTTTGGACAAATAATATTCCTGGTGGAAAAAGTACTTTTTAGTATATTTATTACAAAATATATATTTTGAATATAAAAAAATGTTTTTTCTTTTTTTTTTAATTTTAATATTTTTTGTTTCAAGAATTACTTATTTTTAGAAAAGGTACTATTTTGAAAAAGTACTTTCAGCTACAAATATGATTTGGAAACATGTTTTTATGGAATAATTTAGTATTTTTTTTTTAAAGTAACACTTTTGGGAAAAAGGTACTATTTGAAAAAATTATTTCAAGTTAGGTACTTTTTGAAAATGTACTTTTTGTTACAGTCAAGCTTTGGACATATATTTTTATGGAAATAGTATTTTTTTATTTGGAAAATAACACTTTTGGAATAGTTACTATTTGGAAAAAAATAATTTTGACTGAGGTACTTTTTGAAAAGGTACTTTTTACTATAGGTATTTTAAATAATTGTAACATATCTTCTAGAAATTTTATGAAAACATTTTAATTAATTACAACGAAAACAAAAGATTGGCTTAATAAAGATTGATATATGGGCATCTTTATTAATTCGGTGATTTGGTTTAAGTGCTGTGCCGAATCTGATATATTCTTCAGCGCCGTACGTCTAAAGTATATAATTACTTTAATCATTTAATGCCAGGAATTATACTTTCGACCTTTTTGATTTAAATACTATTATTTTGATTTAAATACTATTATAATAAAAGAAATTGTTTTATTTAATTGCTTAAATATTCCAAAAAAAGTTAATATTTTCCAGCTCTGGAGCTGACTTTTTGGCTTTTCTGATTTTTAATATCCATGAGCTTCTTTCAAACACATAAAGAAAAATAAAAACATTGTTTAAGTAGGCGACTTTTAGGTACATAAATGAGTTTCCATTGTCCAACCCTGGAATTTCGTTCGATTTTTAATGCCAATTTAATACTTCCTGAAGTATGAAATATGTTTAATTAGCACAACAAGAAAAACAAAAAGTTGCTTTAGCTGGAAATTTTAATTTTCCAGTTCTGAAACCATATTTTGAATTTTGACGATTTCCAATAGCAACCTATTGATCACTATTTGCCATACTTCATTCCAAAACCGAGGTCTCTAGCTAAGCTAGGGCTTCGGATTTTTTTTAATTTAAAACATATTTCTTTAAATTTGTTATTATCTTTTAGTTTTTTTTTGGTAACTTTACATACTTTCTTTTAATATTTCTTTAAACGATGACGAGAAACACCAGCAAGTGACAGAATATTGAAATTATTCCCAAACTTTTCTTAGTCACTTCAGTTCATGTGCAAATTTTTCATTTATTTACTTATTGCGGCAGTGGTAGAAAAGTTTGAGGAAAGTATCATCAAGATGTAGAAACAAACACAATTGAACGACTAAGACCCCAGCAGCCGCACCAATTGAATCTGCTCTTAAATCCAAGAAATATCACAGCAAATAAACTTTACGCATACACCTTTTTGTTTGTTGGGTTATTGTGGACAATTGTCATTCGGAATTTTTACGAGGCACACAAGTAACACACTGGAATATTTGTTGTTTGTTATTTTCACGTATCCTGCACCTTAACAAACGAACCAAAATCGATATTCATTACAATTTCATTTGTTAATATTGTGAAATATTTAAGTGTTGGCTTTTATAGCCAATCACCATTATCGTCATTATTATCTTTACAGAAATTGGAAGCATTCTAATCGAGCCGTTAATTTTTAAACACATTTCAAATTTGGCAAAGTATTTTAATAGAGTTGAAAGTCCTTTTAGAGTCCTTAAGAGATTTATATGTGACATAAATAAGTGGAGCTCTTTTTACTCAAAGATAAAATGAACAAAAATAATTGTAATTTTATTTTTTACGCCCTTTATTCCTTTGCCAAAAATATTATATATAATCGTAAGTTTGTCTTTCCGTGTGTAATTACCACAATATTAATATGTGACCGCATAAAGTGTAAATATATATTCTGTATCCTTATCAAAAGAATGGGGAAGTCGAATAAACGATGTCCGTCTGTCTGTACATGAAATCGATTTTCTGAAGCCCCCAGCAAAACTGAAGAATTCGGTGTTGGATTGTTGTATTTGCAAATAGTCCTATTCAGCAAAATCCAAAATACGGTTCCAGGTTTGGAAAATTTAAACTTACTTTTGGCTTATAAGAGTTGTCACTAACACTAATTTATGTTTTTCTGCTAAATAAATCGTTTTCTTTCTTCAGGAAGAATTAAATTGGTATTAAAAATCAAAAAAATCAAAAAAAACGATTCCAGGGTTGGACAATTGAAACTTTTTTGGTACATAAAAGTAACCAAATTAAAAAAAAATATTTTTCTTCTTTATGAATCAAACATATTTGATGTTTTTTTTTTTAAAGAAATTGATTTTTGTTACAATTTACAAAACCCAGCTCCAGAGCTGGAAAATTTATTTTTTTAATACACTAATTTTTTTCTTTGGCTGAAAAAAATTAAAAGTTAAATATAAAGAGTGTCGACGAAGTGTGTTGAATGTGAAACAATAGTCTGAATTTTTTCACTAGTTTGAAAACTAATAGAGCACCAATAGAAGATCGATCTTTTACCTGATACAGACCAAAGGCGTCAAACTTCTTGTCAACAAAAAAAAAAAAAAAAAAAAAAAATTAACAAAATTGTTCCAAGTTTCTAAGGAAAATTTGTTTCACATCTAAAACAGTGTATCTTCTTCAATGATTCGAATACGAGTACGTGTGTTCATGTATTTTTGAATGTCTGTGGAATGTTAAGCGTTACAATCTTGTCGTTCTCATGGCATCACCAACAAAATGTTTTACAAGTGGGAGTTTACAAAATATTTCCTCTTCGATGTCAACTTTATTTGGCCACATTTGCTGGCAATGTGCCAGGTGTTTCGTCATGTAATTTAAAGCAGAAAAACTTTTAGGAATCGAGGAAGAAGAAGTTACAGCAAAACAGGCTTCACAGTTCACAGTGGGACAAGGACGAGAGAAAATGTTTAAAATAAATTATCTTTAAGTGTTATTTGTTAGTTTCTTCATTCCACTCGTTTTTTTTTATAAATTGTTAATTTATATATAGGAGAAGTATTATAATAACTAGATCTCCCGGGACGGGAATCCTGAAATAAAAACCCTATTGACAACTAGTCCCCTCAAGCCAATTTTGTGAAATATTTTTAATTGATATTATTCGAATTCCAAAACTATTTCAGATATAAACTTTTTGTGCAAGAAAGAGGGCTTCCTCAGCCTCAAGTGTATACATTGAATTCACTTTATGCATATTTGCGGAGATGATAACATTGTATTTGTTTTGTAACTTCATAAAATTAATGTGTGTGTGAGCAGTAAAAGCAAACACTGAAAATGTTATACATACCCACCCGTTTTAAATTGGAAAAGCATATACATACACGAGATGTACACGAGTACACTCATAGTTATACACAAGTAAAAGGTGTACACGATGAAATAGAGGCAATGTCTATAGTGTATTCAAGGTGTGCATTGTATTAAAGGTGTCCATTAAATTTTGTTATACTTTTCTGAGATCTCTGGTGTGTACTCAGCCCCGTTTTTTTTTATAATGACCAAATTTTGACAACTAGTCCTCACTACAATTGATATTATTCGAATTCCAAAAGTATTTCAGTTATAATATTTTTTGTACAAGAAAAAGGGCTTCCTTTCACATAAATTTGTTGAATTTTAAATCCTCAAAAAAATATATATAAATAAAATAATAAGACATGAACAATGTTACATGTGCATTTTCGTCCTTTTTCATTCCCTTGGCTTGAATCAGTTATAAGAGTCTTGCTATTTATTACCATTTTTTTTATAGTTTTTGTCACTATGAAATAAAAAAATAATTACATATATATTTTTTTGCCTTTTATGCTCTATTCTCGTTGTCATCTAAATATCGCGTCTAACTACTCAGTATATCGTCAAGTTTGATAGCTTTTTTACGCATTTCATTAAATAAGAATCAATGAATGCACAACAAAAGCCCCGCCATTTATGATTAGATTAAAAGTTAATGAACAAGTTAATTTTGCATGATGAAATATAATAACACAACACCGTACAAGGCACACAAGTATGCATGCATGTGTGTGTGTTCGTATCATCAGTAGCCACAGCAAACAAACAAAAAACAAAATCTCTTGCAGCAGAACAAGCAGTACAACTACCACATGTAGATCCGATACATAAACAACTTGGCTAAATTTAAAACACGTGTAATACGCAACAACAAAAAGCACACAAGCAGACTTTCCTTGTGTCCTGTGTGAAAGAGAGAAGGATAGATTACACGCAGCCACAAATGACACGCTAAATATTAACAAAAATATCAATTTTAAAAGGATAAAAGATGATGAACTAAATAAACGACGTACGAGTAGTACTGCGTTATTTATGAGGACCCCATGGCTGCGTGTGGCGTGTGTGTTGTTGAGGAAAACGTAAAAGTTGATTCATTCAACGTAATTTTTATTCACGCGGCTGCAGAATGTAAAGGTGTGCAAACTAGTAGATATCAAATACTCATTGTTTGTTTCGCGCTTAAAGTCGGCCGGTACATGGTTGCATAAGGACTAGTGTCTTGAAAGAGAAAAATCTGGATATTCGCGAGGAACTGCGACAGAACTCGTTATAGGACAATTCTATTCAGGATGGCACCATCTGTCTTCAGCCTTATAAGTATAGTGATTGAAGATGCAGTTTTTAATGGTAAGACCACCAATTCGGCTGGCCACCTCATTTAGATAATACCTCCTTGCATTGCCCCTCCTAGAACAGAGGAAGGGCTATGCAATACTAAGATTGTAAGATTGTATGCAATCCTAAGATTGTAAGAATGTCCCTAAGGACAGATGTGCTGCCTGGCTATTGACAAATATACCGACTTTACTCTGAACCTTTCTGTCGATTAGAATTCTTTCCGCCTGCCTTACAGTCAAAATTTCTGCCTGAAATACCCTGAATTCATTAGGCAGGATGCAGGAGCATTCAACCCCAAAGTCATCCGAACCCAGGCAGCAAAATTACCTTCATATATCAGTGTATACTCGGACATCGTACTATCTTTCTGTTATGACTCCCTTCATTTCGTCCTGTAACAAATTAGGACTTTAAACCCGTTCTTAAAATCCTGCTGAGCGGCCCTGTAATCAAAGGATTTCTTCAATGTATGTATGTGGTGTTTCATCTAGGATCGCGGCATGAAAATAAATCCCTGATGCTGATAATCGTGCGCATTACTTAAGGATACTGCCAATGCATGTGGGTCAATCAAAATTAAGTCTAGTGTAGCATTCGGAACGTCTGAAGGACTGTCACGTGGACATTCTATAATAAAGATGTAAGCGGATCAGACGGCCAAAAATTATATAGTAATTTTAGGGCCTCCCGACCCTATTTAAAAATAAAAATTCTGCAGCAGAAGCAGTAGCAACCATTGCATTTTTGATCCGTGGTAGTGTGCTGCATCAAAATTCCTAGAAAGAGCTAATACCCCTTATTCTGTAACAATTTGTCAACGTCACGTCCGTCACGTCAAGACAATATGAAAAATAATATATCTGAATACTATTTTTTCTCGAAATTTAATTATTTTTAACAGACTCGAATTATTTTTTAGACCGGTCCACAGCCCGAATGTAACTGCCCTATTTTCGATATTGTCTTGACGTGACATTGTCAAATAGTTACAGAATAGGGGGGAAATATTTTACCCAGCAACAACTTTGTCCTCTTTTTCATAAAAATGTTTTTAATGCGTGAACTTTTTCGTTAAAAACTTGGCCTTATTTCCAATTTTATGATTTTCGCAAAAAGCGAAGTTTTCTTCGTAAAATTGCTTTATAGTCAACGTTTACAGCTGATACGGGACAGAACGTAATAATTGCTGCGTCAGCTGTTATAAATTTAGTATTTCGGAGTTTTTATAACCTCCAAAAAAGAATTGCAGGGTATGTATATTCACTTTGTCATTGCGTGTGTAACGCAGTGAAATATTCCTGTAAGACCCCATAAATTATATATATATTCTTGATCAGTGATGAATTCTAAGACGATGTAGCCATGTCCGTCCGTCCGTCTGTGGAAATCATGATTCAGTACAAACGGAAAGAGCCAGACCCTTGAAATTCGCTATAAATACAATTTGAAGGATAGCACAGGGCAAGTTCGTAAATCGGCTGAATCGGGCCAGAGGGAAAAAAGTTCCCCTAAGAAAAACTAAGCCAACCTCTAAAAACCAGCTAAATTTTTAAAGTCTTTTTTTGCAATTTTGTTAAGCAAATAATATATTTCTATGTCAAAGAAGGTTCAAAGCATTGAACTTGCAGCCAAAAAGTCAATTTTTGGACCCCGCCTGCTTTAGTGGGCGTTGAAGTTACATATTACATGGGAAAATATTTAACAAATTGCATGACTTAAGCCTACATTCCTTAAAAATTAAATTTTAAAGGTTTTAGGACAAAACTGAGATGTTCTCTGATCTTTCTGAGCTCTACCCTCCCCCCCCCCTTTTTTTTGCCCCCTAAATGACCCTATCAAAAACAAAAATTTTTTTTAACCCTTAATAACCCCAAAAATTCACTTTTTTGTGTTTTATGGCAAAGGTAAGATGTCTCATCCACGGCCGCTTCCGGTGGGACCTCTACAAAATGCACTTTACATATCCTTAGTATTTGAAGGGTATTTAAGATACGACCCTGTCGAATATAACGTTGTTACTTTCGTTTTGCAGGTCTTGTCTTGTCTTGAACTTGTAATACATCCGTTTTTGAGGTCAATTTTCTGTCATTTGTTTATTGTTCGTTGGCGCTGCTTGCTATGAATTCATTCTATTAGAGTACTGCCCATACACTGCTAAATATTACACACGTATTTTATAATGCGTGTGGAAAATAATTTATATTGTATAATTTTTATTTTGAGCTAATAATAAATGAAAACTTAAAACAAGTCAGGTAATAAAAAACAAGGGAAAAGAGGTGGAAGATAAGAGAATGTCAAGCGATTTTAAACAAAAAGGAAATGAATATTATATATATTTTTAAGTGTTAACGAAAATAAAGGTGAGTGAAAAGCCTGGGGAAATGGTAGAACAGCAGTTAAATGAAATATTTGTTTTCTATCCATTATAATTTTAGCAAATATTTAAAGTTATTTGCAAAACGTACAGCACTTTTTTTTTTTTTGAAACGCCAACGCTCAAGAAAAATAGGTTAAATGCTAAACTTGCAGCACATACAAACACACTTCAGTTTGTCATAGGAAATACTGAGTTTTACTTTTCCAAAGGATTTTATTTTATTTTTGTTGTTGTTGTTGGTAAGAAACAATAGAAAACCACAAAGACAAACAATTGTCTGTCTGTCTGTTGTGTTTGTCTGCCTTGTTATGGTATTTTTGACAATATAAACGCAGCTTGAGAAAAAAAAATCTTCAAGAAAACCGTACGTAACTGTAGCAACTTCCGGTTTAGATCCTTACAACAAAGGAATTACTTTTCCTTAAGTGAGCTATTATTTTAATTAATTTAATCGAAGTGGCTGACTGGCTGGAGTATCCAAATTTGTTATAGTAATACAAGTAGTAATAACACTTTAAGCAGAACATACCACACACACACACACACACACACATACACTGTTAAACGTTAAGCACACTTATACAGCATATACTTTTGTATATGTGCTTGTATGCGAATATGTATTTGTTTTATTCTCTGTATAACCGACGGATAAGAATAAAAAATTTTGTTTAGGAAAACATTTTTACGTTTTAACGAGCCAAAAGGAAACACAAAACTGAACCTTTAAGGACACAAGTTCATAGATTTTATAATGAATAAAATCCAAAAGCAGGCAACCAACCATCCATGCATGCAGCCAGTCAACACAATACACATGCACACGCACACGCACACTCGGCCACACAACTTGGAGCGAAAGCTTTCGTTGCAAAAACAACATTAGAAAGTTCCTTCTCTTGTTTTAAATGTGACTTTCAACTGGCTGGTATCCTTTTTTTCTGTTTGGTGCTGTAAAACATTGTGGAGGCTAAGCTCTTTTCGACTGCGTCCCATATGAGTGCAAGTTGGCCCAGTAATGTCCTCTAAAATCCTTTATTGTTAAATAGAAAAGAATTAAAGAATTGTTAAAGTCACATGTTGTTGCTGTTTTGGAGTAGCTGAAGTAGAGTTTAGGACCCGCCGAATGCAAACAGATTTGAACGCATTTTCTGTAACGCTGCACAACAGTATGACAAAAGCATACCTGCATCGACTGCTGAAGTTGTGACTGGAAGAGGAAGATCAGAGAACAACTCAGCTTCGTCACAAAAACTGAAAAATTCAATAATTTCTTAAATATTTTCGCTATTTTTCCATATAAAATATTAGTTCAATGCCCACTAAAAGGGGCGGGCTCCAAAAATGGGTTTTTCTGATCTTCTTTGACATAAAAATACATCATTTGCTAAAAAAAAATAACAAGAAAAAAAATTTTTAAAAACTATGTTGTTTTCTAGAGGTGGGTTTAGTTCTTCTTAGGGGAACATTTTTCCCTCTGGCCCGATTTAGCCCATTTACGAACTTGACCTGTGTTATCCTACAAAATCTATTTGTACCAAATTTCAAGGTGCTTTCCACAGACGAACGGACGGACATGGCTAGATCGTTTTAGATTTGATCACTGATCAATAATATATATAAATTGTATTACAGGATGTTAATTTCGCAACAGGCTATAGGTTCAAATCTGCGAAACTGCAAATTATTTTTTATTTATTTTTATTTTTAATAAATGAACGTGATTGCATTCTATTTATTAATTTTTTTTTTTTTTTGAGAGTGGAATATTAAGAATATTTTTCATAGTCATTAAACCAGCAGAACGGATCAGTACTGATTTCGAGGCCGCTACGCCATCTCATCAGCGTTCTTTGTTCAATTTTTCCACTTTTGCAAGTGGTGCTAGTTAGTAGGAATATCAACTATTTAACCAATATTTTAACGAAAATTGAATATGAGAAGTTACCACATTCATATTTTTAAGTTATTACATTTTTGGTTAGTACGAACTTCCCCAACCCTGACAATTAAAAATAAAAAAAAAATTAAAAAAAATAATTTGCAGTTTCGCAGATTTGAACCTATAGCCTGTTGGGAAATTAACATCCTGTAATACAATTTACATAAACAAAAGGTTCACTATTAAAATAGAAATTCATACATTAATAATATATATACTTTATGGGATCTTAGAGGGACATTTCGCTGCGTTACACACGGAAAAGTGAATAGTATGTTCTGCAATTATTTTTTTTTTGGGGGTATAAAAACGAAAGTTCTTTTTTTTTTAATTAATTAAGATTTATAAGGCTATTGAAGTATGAATCTTTTAAAATTATCACACTTGGCAGTGAGTGAACGTGCCTGATAAAAAGAAAAGTTTTGGCCACTATGAGGTTAAGATATATCGCGTTACCACGCATCCGTTATCACAGTTTATTGTGTTCTCTTTGTACTGCATGACGGTGGTGGCTTTAAATGTTTCCAGAAGAAGTTTTTAAACCATTTCGTTGAAGAAAATTTTACAATAAGAGGGGAAGTGTTTAATTCACTTTACAACGTATTAAATTTCAGACTTGTTTTGTGTTGCTTGATCGAAATTTATTACTTGCGTGTCCTTTGTTTTGTCTTTTTGCTTAATACCGTTTAAAATTTTTTAAGGTGATCGAATTTCAAAAAAGAAAAAAAAACTGGCAACTTCTTATGTCAAGATTGCATTTCCTTGTTATGATGTGAAACGAAGACTAATTCATAAAAGATATTTTTTTTTATTAATTTTATATTAATAAATTTTCTATGATACCATCACTTGTTAAAAATTACACCATGGATGCCAACATCGGCTGGTACTTGTGAAGCGAATTAACAGCATTACCATTAACCAATAGGACAAACAAACTATTATAATGCTGCTCATATTTTGTTTAGAATTTAAATTCGTTAAGTTTGCTAAATATTTATTCTAATAGAATATTAATTAGCAACTTATGAAGTCCTTAAAATAAATTTTTTAGCATTCACATTTAGATAAAGCTATTGCCATACGGTGCCTCAACGGTTCCATGGTGTAATGGTTAGCACTCAGGACTCTGAATCCTGCGATCCGAGTTCAAGTCTCGGTGGAACCTCAGCATATAAATTTTTTTTTCAATTATTAATTTTAGTACCTGAAATTTTATTTAGAAATTATATATCAAGTAATAAAATACATTTATGAAAAAGAAATTTATTTGGGGTATTCAAATTGTAGCAATAAAATCATATGTCATAAAATAATAACACGCAATATTAATGAATGCAGCGGACAGCTCATCACAAGTTAGCATGTTAGTGCAAAATTCAGTCAGGCGGTAAGAAAATAAACATTGTTTTTTAATAATAAGAATTATATTAATTAAAAACGATTTTATTTAAAATATCACTTTGGACTTAAACATTTTTAATCATTTTTTATTCTGTGTGTAATGATTAAATTAAAATTCTTGAACTTATATATTTTAGTAATAATTTTTTATGCTTGAGGTTTTTTTATACAAAAGTTTTTTCAAATATTTATTTGTATTTTCATGAAATTTTTATTTGACATATTGTTGTCACAGTACTATTTTAAATGAAATTTATTTGTTGGTGGTCAAGCAATGTCTATATGCTTATATTCATATCGAATATAATTTATTTGTTGGTTTAGTTTTGCATTAGTTTCAAGGCCTACTATGCTTATTCTGTTGTGATTTTTTAAAATAGTTTGTAATTTACAAATTGTGAATTCTCAGATGGTTTCCAGAAGTATATGCATAAGATAAGAGGTTTTTAACTATTCAAAACTGTGTTCAACAAACAAATAAATTTCATTTAAAATACATATTTATATTTTCAATATTTTGCCACTCCTTTGGTTGTTTTTTTAATTTATTTTATTATTTTTTATTATTATGTGAAAAAAGATGGGCAATATTTTCCTGAATATAACTAAATATTTCAAAAAATTTTTACATAAAAAAGGACTGCTTAAAAAAACTTTTTTATGTATTTGAGTTTTTGTTTTTATGTTTTTATTTCAGAGGCAATTTTTATTATGTTTTTTTTTGCCAGATTTAGCAACTTCCCTATATTTTTTATTATATGAATACGTATGTTCATAAATATACACATACAAAAATTATATAGAATGTAATCAAGAAATAAATAGCAATAAAAATAGGAAAAAACTTCAAAATGATATCCTACAGATATTGAGAAAATCCAAATTGTAAATATGCACGCCTTTTTGGTTCAAATTTGCAGTCATTAGTTGCGTGATAGCAATAGTTTAACGAATAAAATTTGATTCGAAACAGCTGACATTTTGAAAATTATTTTTAATATTTGTGTTTTGTGACAAATTCTATATTTTTTATAAATAACATATATTTACATTGCCAACCATCTTTTTTGTGTTTAGCTGTTTCTTTTATTTATTTATTTGCTATATTTTGGATTTCCCAAACTGATTTCAGCAGTAATTCAGTTATTTTTTTTTTATAAATTTTTAAAACAAAATACAAATACCTACTCCTTTAAAGATTTAATGATAGACGTCAGAAAAGACAACATAAATAATGTTATTAACTTCCTAAAATTGTTAAATATTTATAACATAATTTGAATTTAATTATTTTTAACATGGTCGTTGTTGCTAGTGTTCTATTAAACTAACTCGACAATAATTAAGTTATGAATAAAATAAATAGGTAAATACATATTTTTAAAACATAATAAAACAAAAGTAAACAAAAAACATGTGCTATAACAGGTTGGCCAATATAACAACAACCCCAACAATTGGTTGGGGTTACCATTCCCCGTTCAATTTTAGTTAAACAAGAGGCTGTCCATATGAAATATTAGTTAATCATAGTTATTAGTTTACTGTAGTAATAACTAACGACTGTATAATTTGCCCTTAATGAGTATTCTGTCCTCCAATAAATTTATTTGTTACTCAAAAATGCTGAAAAGTGCAAATGTTTTGTTCAGAATTTTTTAGTATGGCAGCCTTACTCAAAGTTTATTGCAGAGAGCGGCAAATTTAATTAAAAAAGAGAAAGAGCTTTTTTTTTAATTAGAAATATATTATTCAGTTTACACAGCTGTCATGCAGGCTTGCCATTCTAACACATTTAGTGCTGGATTTAACAGTTTTTATTTTGATTTAGCATTAAGGATTTAAAAAAAAGTGGTAATTGCTAACTTAGCGTTTTTCTATAATTATTTAGCATTTTTAGCACTTTTTATTTACCTCATAAAATTATTTCAAAAACATGCATAAACAAAATTAACAAAATATTCGGTGAATTAAAATTTTGTCTTCACAAAAATATTATTTTGAAGAAAATGTTAACAATTACACTGATAATACACTGAAAATAAATCGAAAATCTGTCAAATGACAATTTTTCATTATGTAACTGTTTGTCAACGTCACGTCGAGGCAATATAAAAAATAAGACACTTGCCTAGTTCTAGTGGAGAACAATGAACTACTTTTGACAGGCTATGACAACTCTCTGGATATAACAATAGGCTGCTAGAAATTGCTAATTCCTGAAGAAAATTAGTACAAACGTATTTTGTTTTATATATATATATATATATATATATATATATATATATATATATATATATATATTCCTGAAGTGACGTTGACAACTAGTTACAGAATAAAGGGGAAAAACAACGAATTTTTGGAATATTAAAATATAAAAAATTCAAAATCAGTGAAGTTATATAACTGAGCACATACATGTGTATGTGATATGAAAACGAGTACAACTGAATTGTGGATTGTGCACAATTTTAAAAATACCATTAAGGAAAACTCATTTAAAGAGTTGTCAAGTTTTGTATTATCTCATTTAGCTCCACCTTGCTGAAACACAGAAGTACAGAATTTGTTAAGTTTGCTAAGCGTAATTAACAGCAAACTCAGAACTAGAATGAATATGAAACTGTTCTGTTTCGTGTCTATAAATAGGAGATCAGACTGGTTTAAATTCTTCGAAATATGTTAAATATGTATAAATCTTTAAAATATAACTTGCATCTATTAATGCTATTAATAAAAATCAATCAGGCCTGTTCTTAAAATCGCGTGGTTACAAATCTCGAAACGATTTGAAATCACGCAGATGATTTTATGCTGTTCTGCAAATCACGTGATTTTACGATTTTCGGTGTGGTTTTAATTTTTCGAAAACACGGGAATACAGCTAACTTCTTATATATGTGCTTTGTTTTTTTATTTTTTGACACTCTAAATCAAAATTAAATGTGAAAATTAGGTAATTAAAAATGCCGGGGCTACTATACTAATAATTGATCTAAGAAAACATCATTTAAAAAATGAGCGTGTTGAAAAAGAATTGCAAACAAAGCAAAAAAAAAATTTTACTAAACATGCAGTGTGCTTAGAAATTTTTTAAAATTTATGTTTTAATGAGCATGAAATCTTATTTTATTATAAAAATAAATAAAATAAAATAAAATAACATTTTTAATAAATTCAAATCGAATTTCCTAGAAAAAATAACCAAGTGCTTTCAAATCGGTATTCATCTAGCGGTTTGGTTTTAAATCGCGTGATTTCAATACTTTTTGTGTGCAGAACACCTTTTGAGTGCATTTAGGAAAAAGATATTTTCAGAACACCCCTGAATATTACAAAAATTAGCACATCTTTTCTTAATTATAGAACATTGGCAATTAATTATATTTTGGGCAATTTAGCACTTTTGATGTCTTATTCTGGCAAGCCTCTTGGCAACTCTGTGGAAAGCTTTTTTGTATGCAGAGACTATTTCTACATGCACTCTTTTATTGCTCTTTAATAAAGAATACATTATTCACCCACCTCTTTTAGTAAATTTATTTGCATGTTTTATGTACAAAATAAAGCAAACTTATAAAAGATAGGAAAAACAAACAATAAAACCAAGAACAAGAACAAGAAACTAACTTGACACGATAAAAATACAACATTTCACTCGTATGAAAAGCTGCTGAAGCTAAGCCAAGTAGGTAACAGCCACTTACCTTTATCACGAAACAATTGTATATAATCCGTCAAGTTATGCTGCTCTAACCACTGGTCGACTGTCGGAAGTGCAGGGTCGCTACGGAATCCGTGTTGCAAAAACGATGGGTATTCGTTCCAAAATAACAGTACAAGTTTGACAAGGGATATGGTGAACATGAGGCTCAAAATCAATGCAGTGAGTATTTTCATTGTACTAATTAACATGCTCGTATGAACTGTAGAGTGTGGCAGCGATGAAGACGACAGCAGACAGCGAAATTATAACTAAGACTACCGCTTAGGTAAATCTGTTGCTTATTGTTGTTGTAAAATCTGAAGTTGGACACAGCCAAGTGAGTAGTTGTTGTAGAGTTGTAAGTGTTGCTTTATTGTTCTTGTTGTTGGTAGATACATATTTTAAATTCGTCGGTTTGTTGCTGAGAATAGTGTGGTGCTAAATACTTGTTTTTTGTTGTTGTAAAGTCGTACTTTGAAGTTATTAATTAAATGCTTTTCATAACGTTAATTCACTTAATTTTGTGTGGCACTACACATGCATGTGTGTTGTTATTGCTTCGCTTTCATCTTTTCACTCAATTGTCAATTGCATTTGCTTTATTTTCATTTAAAAATTGATTTTTGTTTTAATTCTTATCACAGCGTTTTTGTTGTCATGTTGTTTCTTTTCAAAGATTTATTTTACACACATTTTTCTGTCATGTTTAACATCCGTTCTGTTTACCGTTGCAATCCGTTTGGGTTTGTTTATTCTCGTTGCTTCTTCAGATGTGATGTGGTTGGCATTTACGAAGCAAGCTTCCTCTCAAAATGCCAGCTGATAAAGAGTTGCCACATTGATATTTTATAAAGTGAAATAAATTCGATGTAATCGTTTATAGTGATGACTTATATTTATATAAAAAATTATATGTAAAATTAAATGCATTTTATTTTTAGATATCGTTTCAATGTACAATAAATTTAATAAATAATATTGATAATTTTTCTAATCGAAAGTGAAATATAAATACAATAAATTATTAAATTGAATTAAGAGCCTATTTCTCATTGTCGAACGAATTCTTTCTTTCGTACAAATATACTTCAAACAAAAACAAAATTTTATATATTGTTTTTGTTTCAAAAGTATTTATGCGAAAGAAAGAATTCATTCGACGATGAGAAATAGGCAGTAAGATTCATAGGCTTATTGTTCGAAATTTGTTTTTAAATCTCAGAAAGACATGATAAATATTCCAAGGCACAAAGGAAAGTCAATATCAGTTTTATTCAACTTACACAGCAGAGCAGAACAGCTGTTTTCGAAAGACGCAACCCTTTCATCATCAGTGCTCTTGTGTATTGTGTTTGTCACCACTTTTTAGGTGGCTTAGTTGAATTTGATAACAGTTCCTATTTACACAAATTTTATTGTGAAAAAGAATACGAGAAAAACAAATTTCGAACAATACAAAAACAACAAATTTCGAACAATTAGCCTATGAATCTTAATTCAATTTAATATAGCAATATAAATGTTCGTTAAAATTCTTACTACACAATAAATTATGTTGCTAAACTTTTACGCCCTTGTTTGGAAACATTAAATCCCATATTCATAAAATTTAAAACGAGTTTGAAATGTGTTTTAGTTTAAGTTTTTCATACAAAATTTTCTTCAAATATATTTCAAATTAGTGCTTTTTGTTATGTGGACAAGTATGTCTATATGCCTGCATTTCATTGATTTCAAATAAATTTTATTTTTTGTTTTAATATGGGGCTTAGAAAATAAATATATTTTAAACAAGGTAAACAATTTATTATAACATCTCTGAGCCAGTCAATACCTTGCCCTGTTGGCAATTATTTCTTAAGTGCAGCCGCACCACCGATCGTTTACTCTCTTTCGAGAGGATCTGTGCACCGATATTTACTTTGCAAAGTATTAATGAAATAAATAAGTAGTTAAAAGATTTGTTTCGATATTTGAAAATTGTTCAAAAAGTTACGTCGATCAGGGACCAAATTACAGCATTCGATTCGAAACGAAATTTCAATACAATTTATATACAAATTTCGATGGATATCGAATGCCGTAATTTGGCCACAGCATTTCTAAAGTAGTGTCTAGAGGAATTTCTGAAGTATTTTACTGAAATATCTCGGAGACAATTTTGCCACGTTGTAATAGTGTTTGCAAAATATCAATAAAATTGAAACTTGTTGTGATTCTTTTTATTTCCTGTCGCGTCAATTAATATTAGCGAAAAGTGGGTGCTAAATTTAAAAGTTCATCGGAAATGTAATTTTGTATAATATTTTCTCTCTATTATTGCTTTATTTTTAGTAAATTAACCCAGACAATATCTCAAATAAATTATATGAAATGCTCTAATAGTTCTCATGTAATAAAAAACATATTAAAGTGCAAATTTCATTGAAAATCTGGCATCATTTTGTGTATCTCTTTTGCCATCTTACTGAAGGATTTTCATGAGTCTTGTAGAGTAGTTTCTCTTTATGGGGAGTTTTATTTAATTACAAAATGCTTTGATTTTTATTACCCAATTGTTATTGTTACCTTTGGTGGTTGGTTGCTTGCTATGACCAAATAGACTCAATGCCCACATTTATTTCTACTTCCTAAAAGAAAAGTAAGAATTGCATGGGGTGTATTGCGAAATTGAAGCAGTAGACAGTTTGGCTGTCACATAAATCTTAATAGAAGATTTTTCTGTCATGACAGGACATGGCAATGATTAAACGAGGACGTTATATATAAACTTTCTAAAGCAAGTTACATTGTATTTATTATAATGGTTTAAGAAAAATAACAATAGAATATGTAAAGAGAAACTTGTTTTCGCAAGTTTTGCAGAAGTTGCTTTACCTATATACACACATACAAATACACATTTAGGCTCCACAGGTCTATTGCAAAAATTTTTAAAATACAGTATATAAAGAAAATGTTATTGTATTCTGCTATTTTTAAGCTTAAGGTGTCTTTATTTTAATTTAATTTTTAATTTCAATATTTTTAATAAAATAATTAATTTCTTGAGGAATATATTTAATAAAATAATTAATTTCCTGAAGAAGTCACACAAAGGAGTGACGAAATATTGAAATTAAAAATTAAATTAAAATAAAGAGACCTTAAGCTTAAAAATATCAGAATACAATAATAATTAAAAATACGTCAAGAAACCAGAAGAATTTAATAAAGAAAATGTTTTCAAAAACGATGAATAATTAAAATTCTCTTAATTGTTGTGGGTTAAAAATCTCTAAGTGCCTAAAACTAGTATATTTCACAAATCAAACAAATGTATATCGAATAAAATTTTCTATATTGTTAAATCAACAGTTATTTTCAGTTTGGGAAAGGATATGATTGAAATCACCTGGGTGTTTCATATAAGAGCCAATGAAATGTTAGCAAACACATGTTTAAACACGTTTAAGTCACATAAAATTATTTTTAAATACATACCAATTGAAACAGTGCCCTATACTCATAGCAAAAACAAATTATACCTTAAAAGGTTAAATGATAAAAAAAATATTTTATGTTTATTTGACAAATTTATCACATAAAATATTTTTCTTTATGAATTAGGTCTAAAGACTTTGTATTTATTAAAATGCCGGCTTTAAAACATTAACTGCGTATATCTCATTGTCGAATAAATTCTTTCTTTCGTATAAATACATATGAAACAAAAACAATTTATAAAATTTTTGTGTTTGTTTTAAGTATATTTGTACAAAAGAAAGACTTCGTTCGACAATGAGAAATAGGCAGTAAATTATACATTATTTATGGCTATTCAATTATTAAAATTATTTTTTAGTATTTTTATTATGTGATCAATATTTCATTAACTATTGGTTAACTTCCTCAGATTATTTTTTTTGTTAAATCTGTCTAATGTAAAATTTTTCTTTCAATGTACCCTTAACAACACAAAATATGTTCAGCAATATCCTGCACGAACATGCCGAAATTGGTACTTAATGCCGTCATTAATTGATTTTGTCTGATCAAATGTGTAATCTCCAAATTTGCTCTTGCGGCAACACCGTTTTGCAATTATAAAAGCTTTAGTTAAGCTTGACATCAGAATTTTGACATTTTATTTTTAGAAACAGCTTTTAGCCAAGATAACAATCAGAGCCAGTGTGACCAGATGCTAACAGTTTCGGCAGCTAAAAATGTTAATATGATGTTCAGGCATACATATTTGAATCAATATTCACTTTTATTATCTTCCTGTTCACATATACAATAATTTATCGTATGACAACTAAAACAAAATGTTATAGTTATGACGGTCTCAAGTTCAAATCAGGAATTGTTTCAATACACTTTTTTTTTAATTTTCTAATTAATAATAAAATTTTTATATCAATAATTACCTTTTTTGTAAATAAAATAAAAATATTCATTTTGGGACTTTATATTGAAAGCAATAACATTTTTTTTTATTTTTTTTTTCAATATCAAATCCCAGACGAGAATTGTAATTTAATTTACAAAACAGGCAGTTACATATAACATGGTTTGACAAATTTTGTTTAACTGCCTGGACCACGATGTCACTCGATATCGTTTTCTCATATAAATATATTTAAAACAAAAACGAAATTTTGAAATTGGTTTTTGTTTTAAATATATGTATGTATTTATATGAGAAAACGATATCGACTGACATCGTGGGCCAGGCAGTATGTTTTTTTTTCTTTTTCCACATTTTGCTAAGTCTCCACGAACTTTGTTCAGTGGGTTGCGTTTTTCTCAGTGAACACACTTTTTAGTAGTGTTGTGTTTGTAATTTTAGTCAATTTTATAACAAATAAATGTTAATTAACAACTTAATTAAGTTTTTTCCAATCAATGCCATTCATTATTGAACTCAATTAAACATAAAAAATTTTAATTTTAATAACAATTAATATGTTTAAATCGAGCTCAATAATAAATGGCATTAATTGGAAAAAACGTAATTAAGTTGTTGATGTTAAATTTTAATACATTTCGTACTATGGCAGCAATATTGCTAAGATGGCCACGCTGATCAGTGAGCTTGTGTGCTGGTAGCACCAATAAAATCTATAAGCTCATACTGCAATATGATTCTGCAATTAAACAAAACAGCAACGATAAATTAATAACAATAATGTGATTTGTAATATGAATACCTAGTATCAGCAAAAGTAAATAAAAAAAATATTTCTTTACTTAGGTTCCACCGAGATTTGAACTCGGATCGCAGGATTCAGAGTCCTGAGTGCTAACCATTACACCATGGAACCTTGTGACCGAAGCATGTCTAAATAGCCAGACGAAAATATTTCTTGGTATTTTAACTTGGCTAAGCAATTCAAGGTTTTTGTTAGCAGTAAAACATGCGTGTATATCGTCGCACAAAATGTAAAGTGCTCAATTAATAGTATGTTTGAAATACAATTTGTTGCCAATATTTCTGTTCTGCTAAATTCAAATAGAGCAGCTCACAAAAATTTAAATTTTTCGACAATAAGCAACTATTTTATTAACAAATGTTTTGTTTAAAAATAATATCATATACAAATAAGATAAGAAAAGCTCTAACTAACACTGTGGTGAAGAGAATGGCTATTACGGTGTTGTCGTATTATTATTTTTTAAAAATCTGATAAAACGACTTTCGACCAAATAATTCATTTTTAAATATCAGTAGTAAAAAGCTTGCAAAGCAAAAAATTTATTATAAACCAATTATGGCTCTATTTATGTAAATTGCTTAAACTAAAAATAAAAAAGTTTTTTAGAAAAAAATTTAAAAACTTTTTCCAATCTCAAAAATCTTGCAAAAAAACAGATGCAGCCAACAATACTGCTTGTATATGACAATTTATTTCGAATTTTAAATTTATTGAGAAACTGGCCATCAAAAATGTAAAAAAAAGGTTTTCGGCCATGTGATGGAAATAGCTTATCGCATGAAATAAAGCGTTTTCGATTTGAAGTCACAAAATTGGTGTGCTGGAGTTCGTAATCGCTCAAAATCGTTCAAAATTTGCAAAAACAATTTTTTTTTTTGCAAATTGTTGTATATGATTCATTGATTGGCTGCTATCTGTTATTAGACCGTCAAAGTTTTTGTTCAATTTTTGAATTATTCCAAAATTTTCATTTTTGCCAAAAGACATGTAATTTTTATATTACAAATATTTGATAACCGGAGTAATTATTGAGCATTTTTAATATTTTATTTTTTGAAAACATCTTTCCATACACAAGATAATTCTTCCCCATTGTGCATTAAATATTGCCTTTTTATTGCCCAATATCTTACAGCAACTCCCTATGGTTTTATGTCAGGAAGATTCGTTTGTCCAGAATTTTTAATACAAAAATACGCTCACTTTTTTTTAAGCTTTCAGAACACAAATAAATAATTAAAATAAAAATATAAATGAAGCAATTACTTTTGTTTTTGGAGAAACATTAAAAAAAAGCTAATTTTAAAGAGTAATAAGAACGTGCTAAGAATACTTAATTGCCAATTTGACGATTTATTTTTGTATGGAAACTATTGTAAATAACGTCACGAATCACTAAAATTTTGGTAATAAATATCTTTAAAACTACAGATTCTATTGCGTGATCATGTAGATATATATTCTACTTCACGATCAGAGGAAGATCAGAAAATGGAAAAGTAAATTTTTAAAGAATGTGGGGTTTACGTAATACAATTTGTTAAATATTTACAGCATTTTTGCATGTAATATCTTACAACCCCTAAAGAAAGCGGGATCAAAAAAAGCAATTTTTTTTAATTTTCTGGCAACAGAAATTTGCTTAATAAATAAAAAAAGGACTTAAACAATTTTTAGAGGTTGGTTTAGTTCTACATAAGCTCTAAACACATACAGCAGTATTCACAAAAAATAAAGTAGACTTGATCAACACTTTAAAATAAATTTTCGATGAAATTTTTACTTTAAAGCACACTTGAAGTACACATTAATTTTTGTGAATACGGCAGATAGACGACAGCAAGCAGCAATATGTCAAAAATAAAATCCATTGGGGTATTCGCACTTCGTGCTATTTAGTCATATTGTCATAAAGTCATAATATTTTAGACCAGTTTAAAAAATTTGTTGTTGTGCTGCATACAAAAAAGTCATAAAATAATAGCACTCTTTCATGTATGTTTTTGTTTTGTTATAAAATAACTCTAGAGATCTGAGTCGAACGGCTGAAAATATTTAGGCGAGACGGCGATAGTATATGTTTGCCGCCGTTACTTTTATATGATTCACGACTAAAAAACGGCTAACAAATTATTCATATCTACAGGGTGGCTCAGAAAGACCGAAGTGGTGTGAATTCCTTATAACTTTTTATTTAAGACATATATTTTTAATTTTTGGTTTTTTAAATACCGTAAATTTCTAGGGAATATTTTTAGATTCGTTATTAAAAATGATGTCCCGCAAGTGGTGACCATTTTCTGCTTCGCACAAATGTGCTCTTTCCAACACATTTGCCATGACCTTTCGCAAAACTTCCGATGTTATGTTGTTAATTTCGTCTCGAATATTGGTTTTTAATTCCTCAATAGTCCTAGACTTATTAACATAAACTTTCCCTTTTAAATAACCCCAAAGGAAACAGTCTCCTGGTTGATGTTTCTGGATCCTCCCGAATACTCTCCTATACCATTTGAATATTGTCAAACGTGTGGACAGTTCGTAGTCTGCCGGAACCAGGAAGGTTCCTTACTGCTCCTTGTTGTCGAAAATTTGCAACCAGACGGTTTATTGTTGACTGAGAGGGTGCAACCCGCACATTAAATTGACAACGGTATGCACGCTGAGTCAACACAATGGACCTATGATTTCAAAAGTAAATTTCAACGATTTGGGCACGTTGTTCAGTTGTGTATTGCTCCATTATAAATTGTCTAAGTATTCTTTACAAAATACTGAAAAGAAAATAAAAAAAAAAATATAATCAAAAAGTTATAAGGAATTCACACCACCTCGGTCTTTCTGAGCCACCCTGTATATGTCTGCACATTAAATCGCATTTTTATAACATAAACAATTTTAAAAGCGAACTAAATCGCAAATACTAAATATATAAAAAAATTTTATTTTAGGGGCAAGATTCGTTAATAAGACACAAACTGATATTTTTTGCAACAAATTTGTAAAACTTTTTTTGTATTGAAACAAAAACAAATTTTGAGTTTTTTTGTTTTTGCTTCAATATAAATACCCAAACGAAAATTTTTATTCTTTTTACAAAAACAGGCAGTTAGTTCAATTGCCTTTTTTTTAAACTACATTTTTATTTTCATTTATTTCTTTCACATTTCGTTTGAGTTTCCTAAAAAAAATTTAAAAATGTCTCTTAAGAATTTATTCTTTTAAGAAGCTGGCTGTTGCATGAACAGCTTATATATAAATATATGTGATGCAATGTTGATTGTTAAAAGATGAATTAAATTAGCAAATAAAGTAGTGATTTTTGGAATTTGACTGAACTGTTGCCATGAATATTAAGTGGACAAAGAGATGGTGGTTAAAACTCAGCGAAAATTGTTCTTAAAAGCCATTGAAGCGTATAAACAAAAAAATAATAATGCTTTGAGTACTTATACGCAACTAATCATGATGATGATGATGATGAGGTTGGCAACACTTTAGAGCGGCGGGGGGGAAGTAGGCAAGAAATTACACTGAAACTGAAAGGCGGACAAGTTGTCTGTGCGTCAGAGGCGCGTGAATAAACAACTGAAAACAAATGACTTCAGGTTGGTGGCTTCACAACGTTTTAACGAGTTTTCTCCTGCAAAGTCAACAAGAAAGAGCCGATTTAGAGAGTTTGCTGTTGAGGTTCTAGCATACACGAGCAGTTTTTTTTTGTATGAAAAATATTTTCAGTTTAGCCAGAGGCAACAATTAAACCAGAATTGGGTATAAATGACAACGCCGAAAAATATTACTGGCCGCATGTATTGAATGCAAAATGATTTGGTCTGTTTGTTTGTTCGTTTTAGTTCGCTGGCAGATATTCTCGCTACAATTTGCATGAACCTAAAAAATATTTGTTATTTTCTTTTTTCAAATAAAAAGGAATATGCTGCTGACTTCTAACAATTATTATTTTTTATTGTTTTTGATCGTTATCTCTGTGAAATAGAAAGAGTTTGTGCTGGTGGCTATAAATAGTTTGTGTGCGCTGTTGACAGCCAGTATTCCTGCCTAAAAGTTTATCAGGCTTATTTCAAATTAAAATCAACAAAATGTTTAAAATTGTTAGTACATTTTTTTAATATTTTTTTAATGCTGAAAGTAACAAGTAAAATTTGGGATTCAAATAATGTTTTATGTTTCCAGTTGTGTTTGTTATTTGCTGTTTTGTTGGCTCTGGCCTCGGCTGCTCCTTCTCCGGTAGCTTCTCCCCATCCTGCTCCTGCACCAGCTCCTCAAGTTTTCTATGGCGGCTATCCTGGCTACGGTTATGCTGCTTATCCGGCCGTCTACTATGGTTAAATAGTATCCAGTTGCAGATTTTGGAATTCAGCTGCGATTTTGGATTGCGTGTGGTGTTATTTACACGATTTTTTTTTTTATTAAAGTTTCTGTTTTGATTTTTTTCTCGTTTTTATTAAATGCATATGAGAATATAAAAGTTAAGATTTTTTATTTATCTAAAGGCCACCTGAATATAAAATTAAATATGGGCACATCCTGTATGACGTTAAGGAAAAGTGTTCTATTTTTAATATTGTTCACAAATAAAGAAGGTTGGGCAAATTTGAGGTTAGGAAGTAAATTGGCTAAAAAATACGTGTTTTTTTTGACAAATTCAGTTTTATTGATACCAATGCAAAGTAAAAATATGGGAATTAATAATGGCATCGGATGTCGGGCCAATGCTTATCTCTAGGACATCAGCAGACGTCCAATTTTTACACAAAATTTTGGAGCACATTTTGCAACAACAATTCGCTTATCTTGTCAACGCAGCGCCGAATCTCATCTATCAGAGCGTCACCTGTTTGTGGTTTGTTAATGTATAACCGTTCTTTCAAATGGCTCCAGAGGAAATAATCCAGCGGCGTTAAATGTTAAGAACGAGGCGGCCAATTGATATCGACAAATTGAGAAATTACGCGACCTAGAAATTTCTCATGCAATAACTGAATTGTTTGAACGGCTGAGTGGCTTGTGAAGCCGTCTTGCTGAAACCAAAGATCACTGATGTCATTATTAGCAAATTGTGGCCGCCAAAAATCGGTTATCACGGTTTGGCAGTTCACAGAATTCACGGTGACGGCATTTCCTGAGTCATTTTCGAAAAAATACTGGCCGATGATGCCACCTGACACAAAAGCGTACCATACGCGAGGACTGTTTATAGATTTTGTGAACCTCATATGCGACAATTTTGTTTGTTTACAAGATCATTTTGTTGAAAAATGCAATATTCTCGTTCAGTTTTTCAAACAGCAAATTTTCACAATTAAAATTCTTTGCTTAAGAGCCTATCGTTCAATGATTAAAATTTCCTAACTTTTTACTAAATAAATGTCAAAGGATGCCAGCTCAATTCTTGATATTTCATCATTTGACAGCCAATTTACTCACGAACCTCAAATTTGCCCACTCGGTATTTACACAATAAAAGAGATCAATTCAACTTGTGACAAAAACTGTACGGAAAAAACATCAAAATTTGTATAAAATATTTTTCTAAATTAGACATATAAATTTCAATATTCAAAAATTAAAAATCAATTCCTTTCACATAAAAAGAATTTTGTAAAACAATTAAAAAAATTTGAACAACTGATGCCCGAATTGAAAGTGAAAAGAAATTTTTATCGCATGCGAAACGCATACAGTTTAACACGAACTGTGCCACCAATTGTAAGCAAAGATCTGATTGATATTTTGCAAACGGATGCCGAGGAAACTCCAAAGACCAGGAAGAGTAAAACGTACTGGCAACATTCGCGTATAGGCGTGAGATCGCCAGGCACGGCACTCGATCGTATAATTGGCAAACTCCAAAAAGACTACACGGCTGAGGATGTGTTATTGATAATAACGCCAGCCAGCAGGCATGTCAACCGTTATAAATTACATGTGATTCAACGACACGATCAATTACACTTGGGCATGATCACCATAACGCGTGAAGAATTGTCCTGTTTGAAAACCAGCAAAGCCTTTCACCAGTATTGCATCGTATTCGGCTCGCATTATATAAATTTGTATCGACCAGAAGCAATCAAAAGTTTGATGAATTGTTTAAATAAAAATTGTTGCTCGGAATCAAGAGCAATGATGCGATCACTAGACTCTCGCTCCATGAAAGCCAGTAAATCGAATACCAATTCGGCGGGAGATTATTTTAAAATGGAGTCGGCGCAAAGCATAAAACTTCAAGACAGTTTTATACAAACTGAACCAGAATATCAGAATGATAAGGGTTTTTCTCTTAAAGATATTTACTCCCTCTTAGAGAGTATTAATAAAACTTTGCAGCCGTGCCAGCAAGATATTGAGCGTTTCTTTTTTATGGCTGACAAACTGCATTTTTCACTTGTTGTACGTCCCGAATTGCTGTGGAAAGCCTGTGCCAGTGTTGATGATAAAACGCGAGGACATTTTCTTTTGGAATCCTATTTGCCTGGCAACTGCTATTTGGGTTGTATTACTCTGAGGGAAAACGATTTGATGCAGGGCTTAGATTCGTATCCGAAACTTTTGTTCAATGTTCATGTTATCGAAGATGTTTTCGAAATCACTCCGTTACCTAAGCAGCTGGTGAAGATATTGAAAAGTGGTCTTGACTTTTTAAAGCTGGAATTAGTGTATGATGCGGTGGGAGAGTTGCTATTTGATTGGTATAAGAATATCACATTTTTGTAAGTTATTTCTTTTATGAAAGTGGGCGTGTTTCTTTTATTTTATTACGATGAACATCATTTTGTAAATATTTTAGAAATATAATAATTCCCACATATTCACAATTTTGTTGCTGTTGGCTGAAGTAGTAGAAAAGGAGACTATGGAGCGGAGGGTCGTGAGTTCAACCCCGCGTCGGGTCATGAAATATTGTGTTGAATTCTTCTGATCTGCATTAGTGCGTGGTTGTGTTAGTTGTTGCCAGCCTGTTTTTAATGATGAAGGCATTGCACTAATCACTGGACATATTTGACAGCGACTGACACGATCAATGTACTAAAAAGCAGCGTCGGTCCTGTAGCAAAAAATTAGCCGGCGATGTAAAAAGGTTGAAATAGCTAAAAAAAATCTATCTTCTCATCTTTCTTCATCTGTCCCCTCAATACTACTCCCTCCTTCCTAGTTTCGCTGCAATGCACTGCATATGTAGGGGTCATCCCCTAAGTGCTGGTCCAAGATAAAAAAACAAGTAAAAGTGCTATATTCGGCTGTGCCGAATCTTAAATACCCTTCACAGATGTAATTCTTTTTTCTTTCTTGCTAAAGCAGGAATTAGGTTTAATTAAAAGATGTAACATAGTTTTATTTGACAAAAAAATTTAAATTTTTAAACTTTTTGGTCACTTTCATGTACCATAAAATGTTTTATTTGTTCAACCCTGGAGTCGAAATTTTGATTTTTTAAGATTTTAATACCAATTTTGTTCTTCTTGAATTTATAATTCAGTTTTAATTAGTTTTAATTAGCAAAAACAACAACGTCAATTGCCTATTTGGTTACTTTTATATATTTCAGTTTCCCAACCCTGGAAACGAAATTTAATTTTTTTTACCAATGCAACTCTTAATGAGGCATGAAATAGTTGTATTTAAGAAAAACTTAATATTTGTAACCATTTTGGTCACTTTCATGTACCACAAAATATTGCAGTTATCCAACTCTGGAATCTAAATTTTAATTTTATTTTTATTTTTGATACCAATTATGTTTTTCCTGAACTAAAAAATAGTTTTAATTAGTAAAAAACCGACGTTAGTTGCCTTTTTGATTACTTTTATGTATAACAAAAACTTCAATTTCCCAAACCTGGAAGCGAAATTAAAATTTTTTTACCATTCCTAGTCTTCATTAGGTATAAAGTCGTTTTATTTAAGAAAAACTTAAAATTTGCAACCATGTTGGTCATTTTCATATACTACAATTGCATGTACCAAAAAAACTTTAAACTTCCCAACCCTGGAAGTGAAATTTTGATTTTGTTTGTTTTATTTTTAACCAATGCAACTCTTCATGAGGAATAAAGTAGTATTATTTAAGAAAAATTTACAATTTTCAACCATTTTGGTCACCTTCATGAACTATAAAATATTGCACTTGTCCATCCCTGGATTCGAAATTATGATTTTTTTTTGGGAATTTTTGATACCAAGTTTGTTCTTCCTAAAATATAAAATAGTTTTAGATAGCAAAAAAAAAAAAAAAAAAGAAACAGCGTCAATTGCCTTTTTGGTTACTTTTATGTATAAAAAAATTTTCAATTTCCCAACCCTGGAAGCGAAATTTTAATTTAAAAAATTTTTTTATCAATGCAAATCTTCATGAGGTATAAAGAGGTTTTGTAAAAGAAAAACTTAAAATTTTTAACAATTTTAGTTACTACATGTGCTACGAAATACGGAATGGGCGGAAAAAAAATTTTTAATTTTCCATCCCTGAAAAAAAAATTTTATTTTTTTAGTTTTTAATGGACCATTGAGGCTTCCCAAAGCAAGAAATAGGTTTAATTTACGAACATTAAAAAAATAATTGATTTTTGGTATAAATTTTGCGTCGAGAAATAGGTGTAAGCTTCCCAGCTCTGGAACCATAGTTCGGATCTTTCTGAATTTCAATAGCACTCTATTTAAGTTCATTTCTAATCCAGCGGTGCAAGAACGAAGTCTCTAGCTCTTCTGGGGCTTGGGAAAACCGATTTCACGTACAGACGGACGGACAGATGGACATCGCTCAATCGTCATCGCTATTCATAAGGATCCAGAATGTATATACTTTATGGGGTCCTATATTGATATCGAAGAAATTACACACATAAACCCTTTCACTTTTTTGTGAAGGGTATAAAAACAAAAATAGGAAATGCAGCATGTGTATCGGCCGTGTTCTCTAAATAGAATTGGAAAAAATTTATAATATTTCAAAAAATTTTAATGGCCGCATTGTTGTTTTTTAAATGAGGTACAATAAATTATCTGCGGTTAGGATGCTTTAAGCTGTAAAAAAATAGAAAACTATAAAAAGATCTGAACAAGAGGTTTTAATTTTTCTAAATCCATTAAATTTTAAATAAAATTTTTTATTTAGTCGATGCATCAAAACATGCTTATGAAATTTTTATTTTGTGGGGCCTTTTTTTGGCTTTAAACATTTTGTTACAGATTAAAGTTTATAGATATACCGCGATTAATATTCGTAACCTTATTTAAAAAGAGTTCGTTAAAAGAGTTCGTTACCATAAAAGCCTCCAGCTCCACAGCTAATGAACTAAGAAATAGTTGACACAATAAAGTCATCCTAGTAGTCCTTTTTCTTTAATCACACACCGACTATTTGTCGACCAATTTTGATTTATTAGCACAACTCTGCACGACTAAAAGAAGACATGTAAATTAGTTGCATAAATTAAGCCATCACTTAAAAAAATAGTTTTCTAATGCACACAATTTGTTGCCAACTCATAAAAATGATTGAAACTCATAAAAATGTATGTCCTTCGAAAAACAGTTTAAAACAGTTTAAGGAAGTAAAATTTATATTTTCCTAAGAAAAAAAAGTCTTCAAAGAAACATCTTCAAATAAATAAATGGATTGGAAAATATCTTGTTATTTCGTTAATTTTATTAACGAATTTATTTCTCTGGCTTTTCGCAACTAATTTTAAGCCATCGAATAGTAAGAAGTCAAACAAAAATAAATATAAGTTTTAATTACACCGAAATATAAATGAAGACACAAGTGCACACAGCTACACGCACACACACAAACACACTTGAAGTATAAAACAATTAAAATAATTGAACAAAAAGAAGAAAATGAAACGGATAAGCCAAGTTAGATCGTATTTTAGTTGCTAACAAAAGTTCCTTATGGCTGTTAAAAGTTTATTAATGAGCGTATTAAATTGGAAAGGATTATTATTTATTTACTGGTGTAATTTTAGCAAATATTTTCACTGTGGCATAAAAATAAATAATAAAAAATAAAAAGTTCCGAAGCAGCAGAAAACAAGCAATAAAAATAATTTCTTGTACTTAATGACGCTACAGTGGAACTAAGGATAAAAAACACCAAGTGAAGTGAAAGCGAGATTACAAAATTTTATTAGTTTTCAGCCAATCTCGAAATTTTAATGTATATCAATATTTTTTAAATTAGAATCAGAAATTTTTAAAGCCAATTCAATTCAATAAGTTATGAGAATTTTCATTTGATACAAAGTAGTTAATAAGTTTGTCGTGACAAAAAAACTTTTTAAAATAGTTTGAAAGTTAAATTGATTAATATTTTATTTATTTATTAAATACAACAACTATAGGGTGTTTTTTTTATAGAGTGACACTATTTTAAGTCATAATAATACAAGGAAATCTATTTTTAATATCAATGACACGGAAAGTAAATTTTATGAACTTAAAGTTCAAATATGATTTCTGGCATGGGACCGTAACGGCTGATGCGCAGAAGGCGCAATCTGGAACACAAATTTTCAACAACTAAAAAAAATCTTTCATAAATTGGAAGGGCACAACCTCAGTTGCTGAGAACGAGATGATTAGGATCATCTTCAATGCTTTCCTGTACAGCGGCTACAGCTTCTTTTTTAAAAGTCATATAATTCGAATTCCAAAATCATTTCAGATATAAGACTTTCTGCGAGAACGAGGGCTTCTTCAGCCACAATTTGCGGGTAGTGGCATAAGTGTACTCACCTCCGTTCGGCGTCTCAGGGGAAGCACATTATCAGTAACAGCAAATGTGGTTGAAAACGATCTATTGTTCTTCGAATTAGCCGCTCTAAAGGACGATTATGTACGCCATAAAATGGAAGAAGTGCACGATGAATTTGACACTGGTGTTGTGACACTCTCAAAAAACACGCCTTATACGAGTAACTACAAATTATTTCTTGATGAAACATGACCACCTCAATCACTAGAACTTTTTATGTCTTCTTTTTTATACAAAAGACTTTAAATCCTATTTTTTCAATTAAAATATTTTGAAATATATTTATTTGTTGTTGGTTGAAGCTAATCTACTTCTATGTCCTTGCATTCCATTACAGCTCAATCCGCAAACTAAATATTTTTGAATTAGATATTCCCTTAAATGTCTCGAATAATTTGCATAAATTTTGTACAGCATAAAAGGTTTAAAACATTAAAAATATATTTTTTTTGCACCAACAGAATTCTAATGGAAACCTCTTCACTTTGCAACAAAGACAAAAAAAATCCTTTAACTCGTTTTACCCCAAAAATGTAAAATAAATAGATTCAAAACTAAAAATGTTTAACATTTTGTGTGATTTGCTACACATATTGTTCTTGTTGTTGCAGTTCCATTTGTTTTTGATTGTTATCTAGTTTTCCTTTAAAATTTTTAGTTTTGATTTTATTGTCCAGTGGCGCCCCCAGTTGACCAGAATTATTCGCTTTAATACATTTTTCTTCAATTCTCAACTTTGAGGAAATTGTTCGCTGAAGCGATTTTGGCATAGAGATATTTTGAGATCCTATTGAGTGGTCCAGGGTGGTCGAAAATTTGTACGGACGTATGAAATTCTTAAACTAATAACTATGAACATTTTAAGCTTTGATACAGTTGACTCTACAATGAATTTGTTTTTGGTAATGACTTTATGTGAGGTCAAGAGTGGTCTAAAGCTTCTAGGGATATATGAAATTATGAAGCTGGTAACTAAGAATGTTTTAAACTTTGACTTGGACTTTTCATAATGACTTGCATTTTTTATGATGACTTGCACTTTTTATGATGACTTGTAATTTTTATAATGACGTGCATTTTTTATGATGACTTGCACTTTTTACTATGACTTGTACATTTCGTAATTACTTGCACTTTTTATGATGATTTCCATTTTTTATGATGACTTGCACTTTTTACGATGACTTGTACATTTCGAAATTACTTGCACTTTTTATGATGACTTGCATTTTTATGATGATTTGCACTTTTTATGATAACTTGCTCTTTTAATGATGACGTCCACTTTTCATAATGACTTGCATATTTTATGATGACTTGCACTTTTTATAATGACTTGCACATTTTACAGTAAATTGCATTTTTATGATGACTTGCACTTTTTATAATGACTTGCACTTTTTATGACGACTTGCACTTTTTATAATGACTTGCACTTTTTATAATCACTTGCACTTTTTATAATGACTTGCACTTTTTATAATCACTTGCACTTTTTATAATGACTTGCACTTTTTATAATCACTTGCACTTTTTATGATGATTTCAATTTTTTACGATGACTTGTACTTTTTATAATGGCTTGCACCTTTTATGATGACTTGCATATTTTACGATGACTTGCACTTTTTATGATGAGTTGCACTTTTTATGATGAGTTGCACTATTTATGATGACTTGCACTTTTTATGATGACTTGCACTTTTCATAATTACTTCCACTTTTTATGATGATTTGCACTTTTCATAATTACTTCCACTTTTCATAATGACTTGCATATTTTATGATGACTTGCACTTTTTATAATGACTTGCACATTTTACAGTGAATTGCATTTTTTATGAGGATTTCAATTTTTTACGATGACTTGTACTTTTTATAATGGCTTGCACTTTTTATGATGACTTCCACTTTTCATAATTACTTGCACTTTTTATGATGAGTTGCACTTTTTATGATGACTTGCATATTTTACGATGACTTGCACTTTTCATAATTACTTCCACTTTTTATGATGACTTGCACTTTTCATAATTACTTGCACTTTTTATGATGGCTTGCACTTTTCACAATTAAATTGATGAATAAATAAATATTTTTTGAGAAAAATTAAATTCTAATTATTTTTGGAACTGACCTAAAAATAACTTTTTTTTTATAAATAATTAAAGGAATAATCGATTTTACAAAGTCGAGATGGTCATATAAATTGAGTTGTAAATTTAAAAAAATCCATAAGTCAAGTTTAATGATATTTCAAACGGCACAAAATGCCGTCGAAATAAAGATATTCAGCTTGATTGTTTAGAGCGTTGGTGTTTACGCTGAAGACGTTTTTTGTACAAGATTAAAGAAACACAAAAGCTGTTTTCTGTAATCGATTACGAAAAATGCTTGAGGCGTAAACGACTTATACAAGCAGGCGAATTAACTTGCTTCAGTAAAATTTAGTTATTCTCTTGTTACAATATGTTGTTGGGAAAAAATAATTCAGCTTCTCTTCAGTATCTTAAAAATTCGCAAAAAGTCTATTGAGAAAGTGTAATTTATAAGACAAAATATATTTGACGGTCTTGTCACCAGACCGTGTGTTTGTTCGAAGCACAAATGAAAATGTGCTTTAAAAATTCTCAATTATTCCATATGATAAATATCTGTTATGGTCAACTGGGTTGCATGAGTATGTGTTTTTGTGCATCTGCATATTTATTTCAATTCACGCTGATGTAATATGATTCGATGTGATGGTGATTCTGAATGCAATTGTGATTCGTAACCTAATTTCTATATGAGAACATTTTATGAATTTTAAAATCATTCATTGTTAAAATTTACAAAAAGAAAATCACAATTTTAATACGTTTTTATAACATTTTTGGTGTGTTTGTGTTGTAGCTGATGGCATGTTTTGCTGTTTCGAAGGAATGGTGTGGTGGCCCAGCCGGCGAGTGTTAGAAAGAAGAAACGTTTTATTTACAATTTAGTAATTTGAAGCCGAATTTTTTAAATGTTGCCTAAATTCCTCATTTGCATGCATGAACATGCATCATCAGCGTCATCTAATACACTGACTATTTAACTACATATTTGTGTTTTTTAGCCACAAGTTTTTTCTTCTATTTGAATTTCATTTTAATCCTTTGGCGGCCATTTGGGTGATATACGATATAGAATGCATATGGATATGACCTTTCAACTGATGTAATAATATATTTAATATGTCCGTTGTATCGGCAGGAAATATATGATTGCAAAAATAAGCCATACAAAAATAATTATATTTTCTGTGTATTTTATCTCGCGTGGACTGCGACAAAAATATTTAAAAAAAATTAATTTTAGTACTAAGGCGTGATTTTTTTTATTAAAAAAATACATACAATTTAGAAAAATTTTATAAAATCTCTTTTTGGGTCGATACAACGATCTATATAATTCATTATAAATATTGACCGCGGCTACCCCTTAAATAGTTTAATTTTTGCATACTTTCGCAATATTGGCTTAGAGTGGGTGAACCGAGCTTGTCCTTATATACATGAGCCTTAGCATGGCTCTACAAAAAATAGTCTAAAGAAGGCATGGTCTAGGCCGCCAATTGACCGGCCCGTGATATAAACTGTTCACTGAACTCGCCTTTCAATGAGGCCATTGTTTCGCGTGCTGTGTGGCATGTGGCGACGTCTTGTCGAAACGACATGTCAGCCGAGTCCAGCTCTTCAATTTTGGGGGGTGGAAAAAATTAAATTAATTGTAATCATCCTAGGTTAGCGCACTCTATTTACGTTCCTGCCTTTGTCCTCTTTGAAAAAGTATCCACATCAAACAGTGGATTTTTCTGGATAAATTGGCCAGTTCTTGGAGTGTTTCTGGCTGTTCTTCAAATACGGAAATTTTACTTATTCACGTATCCATTCAATCATAAATGCACACGATGTACTTTCTTAACCGCGGATGAATTTTTAGCATACAATGCAATAATCCGTCAGAGTTCTTCGTTTGCAGGTCGTTTCATGGTTAAATTATAGGCCAAACTGAACATGTCACATGAAAACAGCTGATCTGCCAAAAACAGTGTTGCCACTAAAAAAGTTGCTAAGAAATCCCTCTTTATTATCTGCTGTTGCGCTAAATCCTTCTTTGCTTTAATTTTTGAGCCCCTCGGAGCAACTTTATGTCTATGGAATTTTGATCCAATAGCCAAGTTGCCTTTGGCTGATTGAGTACATATTTTTATTTTGAATTCATCTTTTGTAATGATTCTAACAGTGAAGGGGTTAAGACTCATTTAGTGAATTTGTAGCAGATACCAAACCGCGAAAAATTTCTAGTTCACTGCCATAGTACCGCTGCAAGTGTGTGTATTTGAGTGTGTGTGTGCGTGTTTAAATATAAGAGTTACACGAAAAACGTTAAATGACACGTAAGACTCATTGAGTGATTGCACGGACATTGGGATTCTCAATTTAATACTTTTATTTGCGTTTGATCTATGAAACACCATTACATAGATTGCTATTTGCAATGTGCCCACCCGCGCAATGTCCACAAAACGAAGCACGCACTGTAGTACACAATTAGTATTGTATAATTTGTGATGAAATTTTATTACAAAATTTTGCAATGACTGTTAAGTGCAGCTTTTGCATGGCGTTTATGCGTGCGTGCATGCACTTACTTACATACACATGTAATAAAATGGACACCATGTAATAAAATTACATGTTAAAGTATATTTTTCACTTAGCTTTTATGGAATTAATTTTCATAAAACTTAATAATGAAATTTATGGCTAATAAATTACTTTGCTGGAATCATACCAGTAACACATTTTTTTGGGAGTACAGCAAGCAGATCATATTGATTTTGAAACTAAAGCGCTCAATGCATCTTATATTCAAAATAAGGAAGAACTTCTTCCTGAAAATGTGTGACATGGCAGCTGTTAAGAAGCTTCCTTCAATGTTGTTGTTCGATCTAACAATTTTGTCAGTAAAATATGATGACAAATGATTTGCATTTAACTGTAAGGCATGAATAGTGTTTGACATCGCGGGAACACTCTTCGTTACTAGTCTGAAATAATTACTAGACATTGTATATTGTACACACATTTGTTCCAACCCTGGATATACATATGTGATTTTCAATAGTAGTTTATTTATTTCTAAAGCCTAGTACTCTGTTTAAAATTTCATGTGAAATTCTGACAGAACCCATACAAAAAATATCCAATCGAAATATTTGTGGAAAAATGTTCCTAAACTAGTACTCTGTTTTAATTATGAATAACATGTGAAATTATATGAATGTTATTTATTTCGTACGATAATTTTTTGACACTAAAAATTTTCTCATAGAAAATGGAAAAAATAATTTCAATTAAGAAAGAAAAAACTGAAACTGAAATAACTGATGTTGCGCAACATTTTCCACGAATTCAAACAGAGTACTAGGCTTAAAATATTGGGTGTTTTTTATTGAGGTATAGAACTTTAAGTTGGCATCACTTTTTTAACTGGCGTTCATTTTGTCAGCTGTCAAGTGATTAATATTTAGTTTGGTTTGCCATTTCATCATGAACAGGTTGACAAAAGAACAACGCTTGCAAATCGTGCAAATTTATTTCGAAAGTAATGGTTCAGTTCGCGAAGTTTACCGCAAGCTCCGTCCATTTTATGGTCGACATAATCGTCCATCAGAGCAATTAATTCGGTTAACCATGGATCGTTTTCGCACTACGTTTACTCTATGTGATAATACCCATCCGCAGAGACGTCGAACAGTGCGCACCGAAGAAACAATTGCCGCTGTAGAGCAAAGTGTTGAAGAGGACCCGAATGAATCGATTCGCCACCGTGCATAGCAATTGGAGCTTTGTCCATCAACTTTATGGAAGATTTTGCGCAAATGAATGTGGATGAGTTGTGGTTCCAACAAGACGGCGCTACATGCCACACAGCGCACGTCACAATCGATTTATTGAAGGAGACTTTCGATGAGCGCATAATTTCGCGGAATGGACCTGTCAATTGGCCACCAAGATCGTGTGATTTGACACCATTGGATTATTTTCTTTGGGGATATGTGAAGTCGCTCGTCTACGCCAACAAACCAGAAACGTTAGGGGACTTGGAAGCCAACATTCGTGGCGCTATTGCCAACATACGGCCCCATATGCTCGAAAAAGTGGTTGAAAATTGGACCTGTAGAATTGGCTTTATTCGAGCCAGCCGCGGCGGCCACATGCCCGAAATCATATTTAAACATTAATGGCATAAAATTATCCTTCCAATAAAGCCAAATTGATGGACATTAAAACGATTTTCTTGTGTTTTATTTCAATTCGAAGTTCTATACCTTTAAAAAAAACACGCTGTAAAACCCCGGTATTCATAAAATTTAAAATGAGTTTTAAATGTATTTTAATACAATTTTTTCATAAAAAATGTTCTTAAAACAGATTTCAAATACGTTTTATTTTTTTATGAATATGGGGGAAAATATTTTGGCCTACCAAAGAAAAAAAAATAGTTTTATTTAAGTACTTTAAAATTCGAAAAGAGTTCATTCACATTTTCCAGCTCTGAATTTTATTTCTGTCAAAAACGTCAAATATGTTTAATTTATAAATTAATGCTAGAGTTAATTTCGACGTCGTTGACGGCATCTCAACGCCGAAATTGTGATGTTCGGCGTAAAATTTCATTTTGCTGTTAATGTAAACGACGTTAACACCTCTCTCTTTCTCTCTCTCTCTCTTGAATTTTTCTCTCGCATATACTTATCTCTGAGGCTTTTCCACCTAGTGGTGCATTCATGTTATTAAAAAAAAAATAAACAAATTAAACATAAATAATTGAAATATATAGTTTATTAATGTTTTTACCTGATATCCCCAAAGCTGTTCCTATTTTTTGCCAAACCTCCCCTTTAATAGCTTATAGCTCTTGGAGAATTTGTTGTAAAGCACTTCATTTTCACGAACAGCATTTATAAGCTGCTCATCTAATGTGAGATTCGTATTCATTTTAATTAAAAAATATGTTTTTGTCTGAGCAACACCGCAACGACGCCGAAAAACACGTTGGTTTATCGAATATTTTTCCATAATAAATCTATCTACGTTACAACTGCCGAATATGAATTGTCAAGACTAATGTTTGCCAAAATGGCGGCAAAACAAAGTAGTATCGCCTCCCGGCGGACACCATGCACTTCACAAGATTCTATGTCACACAATTGCTACAAGAATAGCTAGTCATCCTTATACCGTGTGACATTTTTTGTCCTTAAATAGGACAATTTATAGTAGCTTTACGACAAAAGGCTAAATGTTTCTTTAATCTATTACAACATGTCGAATTTTATGGCGAACAATGAATGTCAAACACGTTACGGGTGAATGCAAGTGTATTGATAACAATAATTAATAGAAACTGAACTGCATCAAAAATTAATCTATAAAAATGTGCTGGCATTAATAACATATAGGGTGGGCTATTTAAAAGTTTGAAATTAAAAATGCAATAACACAAAAGCGGTTTGAAATTTTGCAAAATTTATTTTTGTTGATGTGCGAAGTACAATTGTTTCTGTAAGAGATGGCTGGTCATGCGGTTTCAACTCTTGAACCAAATTGGTCAATGCTGTAGTACAGTTGAATAAATATTACAGTTTTTCGAATGAATTTATGTTCACTAGGTGGCGCTAATTTTCATTAAATACCCTTAAGATTAAATGGCTGTATACTATAATATTGCAACTGAATGTCCTTTTATTTATCTGACTTTTGTAGCATTTCTTTTTAAAAGTTAAAGTTCACTTTTAATACGCGAGATGGCACTAGTGCAATTATAGACATACACACACACATAAAGGAACTGTTATAATATCCTTGAAACCAAAACTCAACAATGAGAAGTAAGTTTTTGTTCTCAACGATTCTCCAATCATTTTTGTATATAAACATGAAATGTTGCTTAGCAAAAACAAACATATTTATGCAACAAAACAAGTCTCGAATGGGAGAGATTTTTATGTTTTAAACAATTTTAGCTCTCTGCGAGCAAATAATGCCATTTTATTACTTGAGTGAAGAGCACGAAAGGAGATTTTCCTATATTTACTGTTAAGTTTTTTTTTTTTTTTTTTGCAAATGAGTGCAGATGTGTGTGGTTGTTTTGAAAGGATGCTAAACTGCACACGAATGTAACTTTAAAACTGTGTCAAAATGTTCATTTGAGTGAAAGAGTCGGGTATGAGAGAATGGTGACCACCACACACGCACTGTAAATGTTTAACGCACGAATATGGAATGCTGGTTAAAGTACTTTGGTTGGAGTTTTGGGCGCATGAGGGCGCTATTGAAGGTACAGGATGATGGTGTGAGAATGTTGTTTTTCTTATATGTTGCCAACAGTTTTGGCTGCTTGCCTTTATTGTATGTACGCGCGTGTGTGTGTGTGTGCAGTTTATATTAGCAAAGCAGCAGCAAAAACATTTACCGATTTAACAGGATTGCAAAACAGTTCAGTACAATTTTGGCTTCGCTGTGATTTGTACGCATTTTGAAACGCATCGTTGGCAAAAAGTGCTCAACGCATATTCTGATTTGTGTCGGTGTGTTTTATTTACTTTTTTTTTTAAGAAGAAAAGAAACGTTAAGAATCTACTTCGGTTTTCGTAATGCGTTCGTCCGTGTGCTTTTATATGTGTACGTGTCCGTGCTTTCGCCGTAATAAAAGAGTTTAATAGAGGACCTTCATGTTGAGTTCATTTCGTATATTCACAATCAGTTGCTATTTAACTTTTGAATCATCATGTCGGAAATTGAAAAATAAAATGGAATCTTTGACGCCACGTACACATGAATGCGTTTAGTCGTGAAGTTTATAGTAGTGAGTGAGTGTGCGTGTGTGTGTGCGTATATGTGCGCTTGTATGCTCGTGCGGCCAGTACATAAAGGAATTCATAGCTTGATAGTTGATGTCATATATTTGATTTTATTTGTATATATTTCTCATTCCCCCCTCCCTCGTCAACGCTAAACAAGTTAGCAAACAGTTTACATTTCCTTGTTTGTATGAAAACAAAACGAAAAAAAAAATTAATTTTGCGTGAGTGTGCAAATTAAACATCAACGAAGAATAAAACGGAAATATAGCCGGAAATGTTGACATCACTCATGTGTTTGTATCAGTTTTGTAATGCGTTGTTACGCTGTTTCTAGTGTTTGTGTAACAATTATTTGCCAAACAGTTTAGCTGTTGTTTGTACGTGTGCACGGATGTGTGAGTGGAGAATGTTTTTTTTTTTTAGTGAAATTGTGAAGAAGGGACTTGACGCGAGTGCAAAGTAGAAAAAATGATGTCATGCCACCACACACATCACAAAAATTAATGAAGAAAATAAGTCAAGAATTTTAAATGAAATTTTAATATAAAGAAAAATGCACGTTTTACATGCAAAAGGATGCAATTAAAATTTAAACAAAAACATCTAGAAATAAATATTAAATAAACATGTTATATAAGCCGCAGTAAAGTGCTTTTTTTTTATTTTTACATAAAATTGCAATAAAAAGTTTTCTACTTAAAAATTGAATTATTATGCCGACCAGCTTGTGTTTGTATAAAATACAATTGAAAATATTTAAAAAAAAAGTTGGAATCTTCTCAAGTTATTGAAGTAGAAAAATTGTAATTGGATGCTGTTGTTTTGAAAAGCTGATACTTGTGCTATTGTTTTCTCAAACTTTCAATATTGTTCATAACGGGACAACAATAATTTAACTTGGACTTTAATAAGATCCTCTTATTCTGTAACTATTTTTCGTTGATGACGTCAAGACAATATGAAAAATGGAATACTTAGATATTCGTTGTGGTGAAGAATTGAATTCTACTGTTGCCCTCAGACTTATTCTCTAAAGGCTACAAAGTAGCAAGAGGCTGTTAAAACTGAAAAAAAGTGTAAATAATTATCATCTTTTTGATATTCCGCCTTATTCTGCAACTAGTTGTCAACGTCACGTCAAGACAATATCAAAGCTAAGAGACACCTGCATACCCGTTTACTTCAGCATTTAATTACTTTTAATAGCCGCCTGTTATTTTCTAGGGCTTGCAGGATAGCCAGAGGCTGTCAGCATCAATCAGCAGTAGTCCACAACCTGAATATAACCGTTCTACTTTTCATATTGTGTTGACGTGACATTGACAATCAGTTACAGAATAAGGGAGATTGTGTATTGTTGCTGACGTCGAGAAATAGTTGCAAAATAAGTGGGAATAATTTATTTACAATTTTCTTTTAGTTTACACTTATGCTTAATATGTTCACGACATATAGTTTTCACGCAACCACAAATTGCAAGACTTGCAGCACGTTAATAATTATTTTTCTCCGAAAATCGTTTGCAATTTATGCTTATCGTATTTTCATAAAGGGTGTTGCAGTACGAATGAACTTTTTCATTTTAAAATAAAAACAAGTATTTTTTGCGATGCTTCGGATTTTTTTAAGGGATTGTCAAGAAAATATGATCCGATTAAATGTGGAATAAAATATTCGTCAAATGTACCCACGGCTCTAAGGGGAGGATTTTTACTTTTTTGTGAAATTTTCCATGACTTTCACAAAAAAAAATAAATAAATAAAAAATAGCACGAAATTAAATTGCATGATCTTGGTGACCAGTGGACATTAGAATTGATGGAAATAATTTCGATTGTTTCCTGCGTGATGTGCCAGGTGGCACTGTCTTGTTGAAATCACATGTCGTGCAGTTGAGGCCACATGCACTCCGTTATCATCCTCCTGTGTCGTTTACAGTCACTGCAATTTGAATTAATGCACGGCATGGGTCCAACTTGATGTGCCAATGCGTTTGGCACCGCCAATATTTAATCCCGTGAATTATTTTAGTAAATAAATTCACAAGGGTATTGGGAAACTAGAAGGGAAGATGTGAATTGTAATTTTTGTTTCATCTAATACATTTTTAATTTATAAAGCAATTAAGAAAACACACTTAAAATTATTTAGGTTAGGTTGAAGAGAGGGGCATAAGCCATCCCAATCCATTCCGGATTACACCTAGGCCTCATGGGCCTGCTGTGCGCTCTATAATAAGGAGTCCCCATTCTACTGTAGGGTGCCTCCACCGATACCATGGAAACCTTCAAATTCGATTACGTCAAGAACCCAGTTTCTTCGATGTATCTCCTTAAGTTCCTCCAATTTGAGCCCCCAAGAAATTCCATCCCTCGTATAATCTCCTGATTAAATGTTTGCCTTCTAACTTGGCTAAAAGCTGGACAGCAGCACAAGTAGTGCTCCAGTGTTTCGTCCTCTTCCTGACAGGCCCTGCATGTTATATCGCTAACGATACCCATTCTTGCCAGGTGATTCCTTAACTCTGTATGTCCTGTTATCAAATAAACCAATCTCCGTAGTGTTGACCTACTCAACGTTAGGATCTCCTTCGTCCTGTTACCATCTGGGTCCCCCCATAGAATTCTAGTCACCCTACCTACGGTAGAGTGCTGCCAAACTCTTGTATGCAATTCTATAGCCCACCGCCCTAGTTCGTTCCTAAAAACCTGAAATGGCTTCGGACTGTCTAGCGTGATGTTCGCCATTAATGCTCCCATCTTTGCTAGCCTATCTGCCTCAACATTTCCAGGTATCCCCTGATGTCCTGGAATCCATATTATCTCTATGCCCCCACATTGCTTGTATGAGTTAATCTCATCCTTGCATTGTAGTAGTACACACTGGGATTGAACCACATGATTTTTCAGGGCCTCGATGACCTTCCTACTATCCGTGAATATACGAACCGGTAGTCTGTTATCGATTTCCTTCAACCATTTTATCCTTTCCGCAATTAAAATTATTTAAATGATCTTTCAATAAAATTTATTTCTTGATGATGTCTATATGCATTTCATTGGTGCGTTAACAAATCATCAGTAGACTTATTTAAATGAACTAAAAATAGGAACATAAACTGAAACTTAATTCCCCCCTAAAATTATACGGTGTTAAAGTCTGCCGCGAGGCTTTCAGTCGGTTCAATTGAAGATCAATACTCGATGGTAATATACAACATTTTGTATACCACAGCAGTGCAGCATGAGTTGGGGGAAAGATTTAATTTTCGTATTCGTTTCTTATTCTCAGAGCATTTATTTTTTGAAATATATTAATATTATTGGACAAAACCAAACTGGATTCTGTAATACTTTTAATTTGTCTCTGTTAACAAAGTTCCAAATGCTTCGGTTGCAACATATAATCTTCCTGCTGCTATTGCCTTGAAGATATTTTCCAACACGATGAACAAACTATTTTATCCTTATTCAGAATCAAAATATTTTTAATTAAACACCATTTATCCCTTCCAGTACCACAATACGCATATGGACGCTATTTTTATTATTATTTGTTTTTATGCAAATTATTTGAAAAATAGTTCACAATAGAAACTATTATTGCCAAGAAATTCACAATAGAAACGATTACTCCCAAGAAAATCACAATAGCACTTTTACTCTCAAAATATTCACGATACCGATTTGTTGGGAATTGAAATAATACTCGCGATGGAGTTGAATATTTTTTTTTTTGCTGGACCCGCATTTAGGGTATGATCTCTAAAAATGCAATGCATTGTACTGGGACTATGGAATTAGCCGATGGCGTTGAGAGGACTGATCTAGAAACATCAGAAAATAGATTATTTTTATATCCACTTACTTCGCCGGCGATTCGTTTTTCGGTACAGTACCGATGAAGGATTATAAAGCGCCTTTTCTTCATCAGAGAAATCTGTTACCACGTTCATGACTAAGTACGGACTCAAACCCAGCATCATAGAATTCACAGTCTACGTGATAACTTTGCAGTTGCAAACAACAACAACAACAACTCTAATGATGAAAATTCTACTTCTTTCCTTTAATAGATTTTATTTTTGCTTAAAAATTTACTAAAATTATTACATGTTTCTAAAGAACTTTTTTTTTACTTAGAAAATTATTTAAAACTTTAGCGCAATTAAAGTTCCTTAGACTTGAAGTGGGTGCTGTTGGCTGAAATAGTAGAACACGAGACTATGAAGCGGAGGGTCCTGAGTTCAACACTGCGCTGAGTCATGAAATATTGTGTTGAATTCTTCTGATCAGCATTAGTGCGTGGTTGTGTTAGTTGTTGCCAGCCTGTTTCAATGATGAAGGCATAGCACTGGCCACTGAACATAATTGGCAGCGACTGATACCATCATGTACTAAAAGCAGAGTAACAGCACCCACCTTCGTCGGCCCTGTAGTAAATATTAGCCAGTGACGTAATAAAGGTTGAAATAGCTACAAAAAAACTGTATATCTTCTCATCTTTCCTATCCCCTCGTCTTCAGTTCCGGCGCAATGCATTGCATATATAGGGGTCATCCCCTGAGTGCTGGTCCAAGATAAAAAAGATGGTGTCGCAGTAGGAATGCAGTTTTCCATTTTCAAATATTAACACTTTCGTTATGAGATAGTTGTAATTTTGTTTTTATTAGATTGTAAAGGAAACATGTTCCGATTAAGTATGAATATCCGTGAACTGGACCCCATGACTCTGAATTCAGGCCTTTGAATTTTTCATGAATTTCCCTGACTTGTTTTCACAGAGATGTGGCTTTATAGCAGCGATAATGACTTATTGAATGTCATTGTTGACCTTAAGAAGTGTTTCTGGTTTATTCGAATAAGCCGCAGATTTTACAAAACCCTTAAAGAAAATAATCGCCCGGCGCTCGAAATATCTTGAGCGAATTTGTTCTGATAATCTTCTGATAATAAATCGATTATTTCAGTTGTCCTCCAATTTCCTGCTACCCAGTTGAGGCTACAAGAACTCCATTAGCATGTGATTTTTAAAGAGCTTTCGGAATTGATTTCAAAAAACAGAAGAGATTTAAAGAAATGTATGAAATCTCTATATGAGTCGATAGAATGGTCTATATAATTCAATGTAAATATTGATTTGATTTTGGCTTACTCTCTCCAACATATTGGCTGGTATTTCATTAATAAAGTCTTCAATGTTGGCTTCCAGTGGATCTAACGTTACGGGGGTTGTCCCTATAGACTAGACCTTTAACATGGCCATACAAAAAATTGTCTAGGGACGTTAAATCATACGATCTGGGCTGCCAATTATATAAACTGTTCACCGAACTTGCCTCTCAATTGGTCCATTGTTGCGCGTGCTGTGTGGCATGTGGCTCCGTTTTGTTGAAACCACCTGCCAACCAAGTCCAGCTCCTCCATTTTGGGCAAATAAAATTAAATATATTTTTTGTCTAGCAGGATACCGCTCTTAATTCACAGTAACGTTCTTGCAATCGTCGTTTTTGAAAACTGATGCCACCGGCCCATAATCCACACCAAACAGTCCATTTTCTGACTACTCTTCACACCAGTTGCGGAAATTTAGCTTGTTCACGTGTCCATTGAACCAGAAATGTACACGATGCACTTTCTGAAGCGAGTATGAATTTTGCTTTTAAAAAAAAGAAATATGCACAATAATCTGCAAGCGTTGTTCGTTTGCAAGTCAATTCATGATTAAGACCAAACTGAACATGTTTAACAGTAGTATGTTACTTGAAAACAGCTGAGCTGTTAAAAACAGTGTTGTCAAAAAGAATGTGTTGCTAAAAGAATGTCATTCACAATCACTGCGATTTAGGCCTCATGTGTGGGTTTGCATGAGGATTTTCTGAGCCCTAAACTTCATGGATTTCTGTATTCATGCAGTCATCGAGATGGAAAGGGGTTTCAACGAAGAAGATAATTTTTTTTTTAAATTGTCATATTGACTTCACTTTGTTCGAACGAATTGTCGGAGTTTTCCATGGCCTGCTGGGTGCTTTTACTCAGCGCTCCATATTTAATAATCGAAATAAACATATGTCACAGCTGTCAAATTTCAGAGTTGCCACTTGCATAAACAATTTGATATTAAATTTAAAAACTGCATTCTTGCTGAGACACCCTATATAATCTCTTAAATCGTTAAAAATCGCAGCATAATTTGTAGTTATTTTTTTTTTTGCATTAAATAAAAGTGTATTACACCATTTGTTTAAATTATTTTTGTAATCTTGGTTTTAATGTCCCCACCATGTGTCTGTTGTCCATATCTCCCTATTTTTTCGACACAACCAGAATTGCACATTTTCATGTTGGAATGTGAAGGAAAATAAATCAAGTACGAAATTATGCAACAGATAATTTTTTTTTATAAAAATGCAAACTCTGGAAAAAAATAAAAGTTTAATTAATAATTAATATGGCTGGTGCTCAAGTTTGAAATGTGCAGCAGGACTATGGCAACAATTTTCAACGTTCATTCATGTACAAATTGATAACTGCAACGGGGGCATGTGTTTAAGTTTATTTACTGGTATTTTTTTGGCTTTTCAAACTGCTTATAGTATTCTGCTGGTAAAATGAAATTTATAACTTCCTTCCCTAGCAACGTATTATTTAAAGTCATATACATAAACAGTTTGGTTATTAAATAAAATTTCAACGAGACAAGCTCAACTTTCAAATAATTGCTGTGCAAGTGAAAATATGTGAAATAAAGTTTAAATAAAATGAAACTGGTTTTTATTTAAATTAAAAATAGAAAAAGAAAATTTGGTGGCAAAACAATATGCATGCAATAAATAAGTTTAAATTGGTTATAAATATTGAAAAGAATAAAGTTTTTTTTGAAAATGCCATTTGTGTCTGTAGGTAAGTGTAATAATACCAGAAAGTGCTAAGCGAATATAAAAAAAGTTGCAGTAGAATAGAAAAACTAAAACAAAAACAAAAAGTGTAAAATTTTAACAGCCACTAGTTTTATTAGCGTTTTTGTTTTAACATTAACCAAATGAGTATAAATAAAATTTAACACACATAATAAAAGGAAAAGGCTCCATAAAACCGCCATCATAAAAATCACTAATAAATCCAGCAGCCTTTAACGCATCTGAAATTCTGTTACGCTGCTGCTATAAAAATTTTAACGTTTGCATAACGCCACTCCACTCCACTCCACTTCACTCACGCTTTTCATTAACAACGAACGACACCATAAAAATTATCTTCGCCATTATCATCAGCTGTCTGAAAAACAACATCCAGCTAAAGTAGCAGCAACAACAGCAACAGCAGCAGCAAAAGCACCAGCACCACGAGCAGCACCAGCATCAGCATCAGGACTACCAGCAGCATTTACTATGGATTTATTGTCGTTTTTATTGTATTTTCTCCTGACACGAAATGGTATGACATTTGTAAATTTATTTTTATGCTTTTTTCCCCTCTCTCTCTCTGTCTCTGTCACTGCCTGTGAAACTTTGTTTCATTTTTGTTTTTGTTCAAACAACATTTCAAAAATTGTTACCTTCTTTTTTGTGTGTCATGTTTATGTTCTTGTTTCTATTTTTATTTTTATTTCACGCTACTTAAGCTGTGCAAGATAGACGGACGAGTAATACGTTGTGTCAGCTATTTTGTGTAAATTTCCATGTCCATAATTGTTTGCATTAGTTTAATGCAAAAAGATCTTAACTGAAAACGTTTTCAGTCTGCGTGAAAATCGTGTTCATTAAAAACAAAAAAAAAAAAAAAAAAAAAAACGGCAGGTAACTTGAAATTATCAATTGAGGTTGAATTTATTTGAAAAATACTGACACATTTATTTTAAAAAGTATTTAGAAACAAGTAAAACTGTTAAGCAGAATTGTATATAACCCTCATCGATATACGGCTCGAGTATCCACTTTCCCACCCTGGAATCATCTGTTTGATAGCCCCGATTTTCTATACTAATTAATTTCATTCTAAAATATGAAATATTTTTGAAATTAGTTTTATTTTCCTACTCTAATATTTCCAAAGAAAGTTGCTAGTTTTCCAGCTCTGCAGCTGCCTTTTTAGCTTTTCCAATTTCTAATATTAATAAGATTTGTTAAAAAAAAACTTGAAATATCTTTGATTTATAAAAAAGAGTTTTCTTTCACTTGATTACTTTAATGTAGCAAAAAAAGTTTCCAACCCTGCAGTTGGCTTTTTTAAATTTGTTTAATTTTTAATACCAATTTAATTCATCCTCAAGCATGAAATAGGTTTAATTAACAAAAAGAAAAACAAAAAGATGTGTGCTGTCGTGGGACACCGGATAGGAACGAAGTTCCTTATTATAAAAATATTAATTTTAAGTTCTATTCGAGGTATAAAGAAAATAATTATTCGGGTATGAATTTATTAAATTATGATTTTTTTTTGCTCACCAACGAAAATCTTGAATCAATTTTGTTCCCAAACGAAATTGAATTCTGTCACGGCACGGCTGCGTATGATTAATGTTTGTTTGTATGGAATCGTATTACTCATACGTCTTAAACATTGATTTGGAAACAAAAAATTTTAGGTTACGGACGTTTTCTCCCGGTTGGGTTACCCCTCCGCATCACCCCATAAGGAACTTCATACCAAAAAGCAAAAATTATTTTGAGCTAGTGACTTTTCTATAGAAATAGGACTATTTCCCACACATCAATCCAAGACCAAAAGTCTCTAGTTTTTGTAGGGGCTTCGGAAAACCGATTTCACGGACATCGCTTATCTGACTTCCCTATTCTATTGATAAGGATGCAGGATATATATTTACACAAATTAAATTTGTGCAAATTACAAACGAAATGACAAACTTGTATATTTTGGTGAAGGTTATAAAAATAAAAGCAATAATTTGGTTGCTGCCACCATATTATGGTTGCCGCATGCATGACAAAACCATGTATGTTCTGTGTGTGTATAAAATTGCAAAAGCACCAAATTTATGTATCCTGTAATTGTGACAGATTTATGAATTTCATTTAGCAAATTTACTCCAAATTTATTCCACGTACAAAAAATCGTCTACTCTGCAAAATCCATAGACTGGCTTAAAGCTCATGATCATGTCATGGTTACATGGACAAACAGTGGGAATGTTTTGCTCGTTATTTCCCTCAGGTTAAGTGTACTTTAGCTGCTCCAGCTTTATATCCGAATAGAGGATATTCGTCTATCCTGGATATCTTGCGCTTCGGTGCGTCACAAAATTTATGTGCGAATTAATAATATAGTGTCACGCGTTAAATGTACCCTCACGAAGCGTTTCGCGCCTTGTGCTAATATTTTATTGCTGTTGTTGTTTCCATTGCTTTAGGTGTTTCTGTTATTAGAGATGTGCCATTGACGTGGTTTATAATGCGTGAGCTATTCTCGAGTCACGCGTGACTTATGCGTGACTAATTTAATAAAATAACGCGCGTGATTTTAGAATGGAACTTCTAAAAAATGTATTTTTCAATAACTTTTTTTTTTTAATCTTGGACCAGCACTCAGGGGATGACCCCTATATATGCAATGCATTGCGCCGGAACTGAAGACGAGGGGACAGTATTGAGGGGACAGATTAGGAAAGATGAGAAGATAGACAGTTTTTTGTAGCTATTTCAACCTTTTACTTCGCCGGCTAATTTTTGCTACAGAGCCGACTGAGGTGGGTGCTGTTACTCTGCTTTCAGTACATGATAGTGTCAGTCGCTGCCAATTATGTTCAGTGATCAGTGACTATTCCTTCATCATTGAAACAGACTGACAACAACTAACACAACCACGCACTAATGCTGATCAGAAGAATTCAACACAATATATCATGACTCAGCGCGGACTCGAACTCACGACCCTCCGCTTCATAGTCTCGTGTTCTACTACTTCAGCCAACAGCACCCACAACTTGCATCTGAAGATATTCAATTTCAGATAATTCAGCGGAAACTTGTGTGAAAAAGAAATCACGTGTGTTAATTATTTGATAGCCAGTTTGTATAGCAGGTAACCGTGCCTCCCTTCCTGTAAGATTTTCTTGGAGCTTACTGCTTGTTCCAAGAATTCCCTTATAAAATTCAGTGTGCCCCGCCATTGTAATCCTGGAAATATAAAAAAATTAATAATTACTTTATCTGTGTGTGGCGCCGAGATTTTATACGAACTTGCTTCTTGACCTCAAAGCGATCCGCATTAAATATCGAGAACCTCGGTGTTTTGTTTGTGGAGGTTGCAGTTTATTCTAAGAGTTAAGCACTCACATTAAATTTAGTGAGCTTCACTTTTCCAGTTTTGAAGATATGAACTGATAGGAGAAAAATAGCTTTTAAGCCCACTGTGCGCCGTGAAGAATTATTCAAATTTGAACTTTTTTTTATAGAGTTAAACATTGTCACTTAATTTTAAAATTTGTTTGTTTGTTTGTTTGAATGAAATACTTTACAAAGTAAATTTGCAAAGTATTTGGTGCACAGATGCCGACGGGGTGACTCAGACCATATGCCGGCGATATTATTAACCCGTATTTTCTTCCGTTACTGTGACTGACTGTACACGACCTATGCCTTCACATAGGAAGTAGCAACGTAGTTAACCACGGAATATTCCTCAGAAGAACTGTAAAACTGTACAGTTATCTGAGGTGTTGAAATTAACTAGTGCGAGTGTGAGGCAAAACTCTCGAAAGTGAGTAAACGACCAGTGGTCTGGCTGCACTTAAAAAATAATTGCCAACGAGGCTTGATGTTGACTGACTCAGAGCTGCTTTGCGAATGAATTTTAAAATTTATTTAGTTATTGTTTAGTGTTATTTTTTGAGCCTGGCAATTCTCCTGTCCTACTTTACACTCACTGAGAACTGCTAGCACTCACTGATGGTAGGGATCTCAGATTATCACCGTAACATGCAGTCATAACTGCGATCAAGTTTGTTTAAACAAGTGACAAAACGTCAGCAAAAGATGAAAAATAAATTGTCGACATTTGTCTTCATGTCATACAGCAGGAAGGAAGGAACACATGCGATTACATACACATAATTTTGTTTTTCTTTTCTATATTTTTTTTGTATATCTTTTAATGTAAATGCTCATTCAGTAAACATGTACTTTTTGATATAATTACTTGTTTCCCTTTTATAGTTTCTCTTCAAAACTGCACTTAACTAATAAATGAAACAAATTTAAATACATAAAATATCATGTAAGCTTTAGAAAAACATTCCTTTCATACATTTAAGTAAAGACTTACAGAGCACACACACGCACACACACACATTCACAGAGACACACGTGTAAGTTTTTTGGCAGTTCATATCATACGAATAATATTGTTGTGATGAGATTTATTGCAACTAAAGTTTCATAATGATTGTGCAAGTAGAAATGCAAACGGTTTAGGAAAGGATTTAACAAATATTATATCGTGTGTATTTTAGGAAAGCGGGATTAAAAATGAAATACCCCTATTTAAAGCATTTTAGTTTTCTAGGTACGATTATATAGGGTCCGCAATCTAACGTTTTATTTTTCAACTAGTGCTTATTTCGTGAATGGTAACACTTAGCTCATGTCTGATTTGACAGATAATTAGTTTTATCCTTCCGCTGAACGAATATGGTTGACCATCCAATAAGTTTTCGCTTCGCTAGATGGGCCTGCGATCGCCTTACAGAAGATCCCGATTTTGCCAAAAAAAAAAATCATCTTTTCAGATGAAGTTCATTTTGATCTTGGCGGGTATGTAAACAAGCAAAATTGTCGCATTTGGAGCACAGAAAACCCGCACGCATACATTGAAAAGCCGACGCACCCAAAACGAGTCACTGTTTGTTGCGGATTTTGGTCCAGAGGCATAATTGGTCCATTTTGCTTCGAAAATGAGCAAGGAGTGGCCGTTACAGTCAATGGCGATCGTTATCGGGCCATGCAGCCATTTGAATGAAATTATTTTCCATTATTAACCGGAAAGATTGTAATTTCAAATAAAAAAAGAAATTTGAGAAAATATTCATTGGCCAAATTACCGCATTCGATGCCGATCAAAATTTCAATACAACTTAAATGGAAATTTCGTTCGATGTCGAACGCCGTAATTTGCCCCCAGTAGTTTTTTTATAGCATTTTAAAAAAAAAAAAAGTTATTTTGCAGACCCTATATTTATTTAATGAACATGCAAATTAAAGTAGTTGTTTACTTAAGAACGGTTTGTCCACCATAATTAAAAGAAAAATTCTCCTCAAATTGTACTGATGTAAATTGTTTGTCTGTTCAATAATTTTGAAAGTTTTTAATAAATCGTGGCATAAAAAGTATTTAATGCAAAACTTGTTATAAAATATCGCAAGGACGACAAATTAAAAAGTAACTTAAGGAAAATTATTATGCAAACGGAAATACGGGTTTTTATTTTAAAATGAAAAGCACTCGAGTATGAATAAAAAATTCTTATCTTAATAATAATTTTATATAGATTTGAGTTCGGCAATACAAATTGTTTACACTATGCAACTTTTGTTGCAGCAATTCTTATTTTGTGTGAGAGTCCTGAAATAGGAATATATACCATTTGTATTCCTTTCTCGCTCTTCCTCACTAAATATCAAGAATTGCTGCGACAAAAATTGCATAGTGTAAACCGGGACTAAAACTGTATCGTAAAATTGCTTCGTTATTATTCTACGAGTATGAGGCTTGCAAAATGGGGTCATCAAAATTGTACCAATAAACTCAATAAATAGTACCTTTTCGATAACAATTGTACCAAGGAAAAATTTTTTTATGAATTTTGGGTTCTCTTTGCCGACTTGAGCTAAAATAAATATAAAATTTTGTTAAGTTCATCTTCAAGTTAAAAAAAAACAAGTAAAAACTTTATATTCGACCGGGTCGAATCTTAAATACTCTCCAAAGATTTAGTAATTAAATTTAAAGTGTTTAACTTGGTGGGACAGAGTTCCTTTAATACATCTCTGTACCCAATTTTAAATCTCCATTTTGACAGAGTCATTCCAGGAAGGGCCATAGGTGAGACGTTTCATCTCTGCAAGATGAGAGAACATCTCAGCTTCTTATAGGCTTAAGGAGTACAAATTGTTCAATATTTACACTGTTTTTGCATATCATATCGTACGTCAACGCCCACTAAAGAGGGCGGGGTCCAAAAATATATATAATATGATGTTTTCCACAGACTAATGTATGAGCATTTCTAGATCGTCTCAGACTTCATCAGTGATCAAGAATATATGTATATACTTTATGGGGTGCAATTCTCTATGGAGGGTATTAGAACTGTATTTTGGCGGGGTCGCTCTGGCAAGGTCTGTGGGGGGAGACATTTCACCTTTGCCATAAAACTCTAAAAATAAATGTTTGGGATAAATAAATACAAAATTTATTTATTTATTTTTGGTAGGGTCATTTAGGGGCAAAGGGGGAGGAGGGGGTAGGGCAGAGTATTAGTAGTAGTTGTAAGGAATGTAGTCTTAACTAAAACAATTTGTTAAATTTTTACACTATTTTTGCATTACTACCGCCCACTAAAGAGGGCGGGGTGCTAAAATTTTTTTATTTTATTTTATGGCTCTAAGTTTAATGTTAAAATATATCATTTGCTTAACAAAATTACAAAAAAACTTTAAAAATTATGTGGTTTTCTTAGGGGAACTTTTTCCCCTCTTGTCCGATTTAGCCCATTTCCAAACTTAACCTGCTCTAAGCTTCAAGATATATTTATACCAAATTTCAAGAGTCTGGCTCATTTCGTTTGCACTGAATCGTGATTTCCACACACAGACGGAAGGACGGACATGCTCAGATCGTCTTAGATTTGATCACTGATCAGATGGATATTTCGCTGCGTTACAAACGGAATGACAAAGTGAGTATACCCTCCATATTCGTTTTTGGAGGGTATAAAAACATCTAAACATAGATTGTTGTAAATATGTGTGATATACAATGATTTTTTGATTTTTAATTTTGTATGAATCACCGCTTTTACACTGAATACGCTGTTGTTAGAAATGATAGCAAAGATGATGAGTGGCCACCGTAAATCAGTCAGAAAGATTTAAATAGAAATGAAATTTCATAAAAACGCATAAACTGAGAAAGTTCGTAAATTTGTATCCAATGATTAATTTGAGACTGCAATAGTACCTGGAAAAGTACAAACGTACCAACTTTTGCAACCCTGTGGCGTACAATGGACTGCAGCAGTCCTTTAATTAAAAATATTTTGTCGTTTAATTGAAACTGAAATGAGATATTTTCTCGTCTATTGTAATTGTAGAGGTGGTCGTTTATTTATTTTTTTTTATTTTTTATTTTTTTTTGCAATTCGTTAGGCATGTAATTTGATATTGTTTTTTTTTCTCTTTGTTTTCTGTATTTGACATTTATGTATGTTCGAAAACTAATTCTATTTTGCCACAATTAATGGGATGTAGTCAGCCATTGCTGCCTCGAGTAAGCTGACCTGTTATGACACAGATACGAGTATTACCTTTCAGTGACAACATAAAGAATTTTATCATTCATTTTCTTCTTCTTTTACTGTTGTGCCATTTTGTTTTTATTGTTCGTTAAGAAGCAAAAGCATCGTTTTAGTTTTACAGCTTTTAGATAAAGAAAAAGGCAATCAATAATATTTACACATGGCCAGTTTGTTAAGTTGTGTTTTTTTCTTCTTTGTAATAGGAATTACCTTTGACTTTATGACCTTTTTTGTGAAAGTCAATTCTTTTTCTTTTTTTTTCCTCCTTAACTTAGCACGTGCTTAAAAACTAAATCATCATCTAAAGTTTAAGCCTTTTTCTTTCTATAGAGATTTATGTATAATTTTTATAAATTTATAAAACGTCTGTTAATATTTAAGGGGGATTTAATGTTTAAGCCAAGACGTGTTGGGCATTAAAAAACAATTTTTCTACTTAAGTCGTCTGTTTCTTTGTTGGCTTGAGTGTTTGCCTGTTTTCCTCTTGTGTCCGTTAATTTGCTACAATTTCTTTATTTGAATAAATGTTTTATATTTTACTCCCGCTGTTTACTGCTTCAATTTTAGACAACTTTTTAACAGCGCTGTCCTTTCATTATTTTGTGCAAAATTTTTCTATATTTCACAGACTTGTTTTTTTCTCTCTGTCTCTCTCTCTCTCTTTGCTGCAATGACATCATTTTCTAGTTGATTATTATTTCCGCTTTGTTACTTCAAACTGTTCTATATTCAACATTAGTGTTGTCATCCGAGTGTTTTGGCTATAAAAGAAAAAGAAACTTTTGCAAGTACCCTGGTGCCCTATAGGAATTTTGGCGATTAAAATTTTAAATTTCTGAAAGTAGGGTGAAAAATATAGTACGCACTCAATTTTTTCTTAATCATTTAAATCAGGTGTTTTTTTTAATGCTTGAGAACTGTCAATATCCTATGACAGCTGAAAATGTCAAACGGTATTGACATTTCTGTTTACTAAAGTTTGTCAAGTCATCATGAAACGCATCCAAATTATGAAAATTTATTTTAAAAAAAAATATTAAATGAAATTTTCTTGAGATATTGTCTCAGCCAATTTATTAAACAAATTGCTTATTCACAAACTTTCAGAAATCATTTGAGAATTACCAAAGAAAAAGCATAGCAGACCAGGTAATTTTTAAAACCACAACAAATAAATTTTATTATAGATTTATATCAAATAAAATTTGTTTGTGGTGGTTTTAAAAATTTCAAGGCCAGCTAAGCTTTTTCTTTAGTAATTCTCAAACGGTTTCTGAAAGTTTGTGAATAAGGGAAGAGGTTTTGCTATTTTTGAAATAAAGTTGAAGTTTGATGATGATTTGCTGTAAGAGTCAATGAAATGAAGGCATATACATAGATTTACTTAACTTGCAACAAACAAAGCATATTTAATAATTCATTCATTTTACCATCAACATAATCGGCCTAGGGAGCCAGCTATACGGGAAGTTACTGATTGTTTTCGATATAATTTCACTTTTCTTGACTCAAAAAAAAAAAAAGTTAATTTAAGTAATAATATTGAGCTTGAGACTTTATTGTAAAATAATAACTTTAAAAAACTTTTATTTATTTTTCAATATTTCGATTTTCTTTGGATATCTGGGGCCAAATTACGGCATTCGATATCCATCGAAATTTTGTATATAAATTTTATTGAAATTTCGTTTCGAGTCGAATGCGGTAATTTGGCCCCTGTTTCAGGATAACAATTGACTATAATTGATTAACAATAACAAAATTTTAAAACTATGGCATGTTAAATATTTTTGTTGTTTTGTTTTTTACATAAAATTTAAATGATTGAAAATATTTCTGTACATATTAAAAAACATTGAAAAATTGATATTTGTTGCTTTCCTGTCTACATTTTGTTTGTTTCCCTATTTCTTTCGAAATGAACAAGAAGATGGCGCTATAAAGCCATGCTGACTAAATGTTTGTGTGCTTTGTCATTTAAATCTATAATAATTTTTATTAAAGTTTTCTTTCTAGTTCCGGCGCCCCTGAGTAGTGGTCCTACTAAAAAAAAAAATTAAATTGATGAATGATTTTTCTGAACACATCTCATATTTTCTTATTTTTTTAAGCCAAAGGTTCAATTCTTTATAAAAAAAAAACTATAAACAATTTTACTGAAAAACAGGCATTTACTAGCTTAGGTGCATGTCCAGGATATGATCGTAATGGCTCCTCCCTTCAACCTAACCTCACTTATAAACAATTTTTATTTATTCCAATAAATCTCTACCGATAGTGACTTTCTTTTTCAATTGTATATACATATATGACTATATATGTAAAAAAGCACATCAAAATCTGCTTATCCCTAATGTTTTTGTTTAATGGATAAAATTTTTGATGTACCAGATTTATTTTAAAAATATATGCTGTGCACTGCCATAAAATAGTCATGAATAATTTTGGCAAGAGCAGACGCTATGGCTGCACTCATATTTCCATCATATATATTTTTTTAATACTTTTCAACATTTCTCACAAATTTTTAAATCACACAAATATTTATGAAGTTCCAACTCGGAGACAACATGAACAACCACATCGCCCATCTGTGCGGTTTGTTATGGATACATTTGATCAAATTAATCAAGAGTCCTATAGAGAATTATCGCCCAACAATGAGCTTTTAGCTGCTGTTCACATTGAAAAATTGCTTTTCTTACAAAACATTTCGCTCTGTCTGTCTGTATTTCGCTCAATAAATATTCTCTTTATCTAGAATATTAATGCAAGCAATTTTAGATCAAATTTGCTGTCGTTGTTAAAGAGATTTTTTTTTTTGTAAATTTCCAAAGTTCACAATGAATGAACAGTAATTATAAGTGACAAGAAGGATTTGAGTTTGCCATGACGTCTGTGATTGCCAATTGTTTTTCATCATCTGTGGTCGAGTGGATGTTATTACGCTGGTGATTGATTGGCCAATACAAGAGCAATTTTATTTGCCAAAATACGAACTTTGATACAAACTATGACCTTAGATTTACTTTTATGTGAACGGATGGACGAAATTTCTGTTTGTTTGCTGACCAAATGCATTACTTTTGTTTTTAAATGATAACAAATATTGACATAAAAGTTTGTTTAGTGGTGCTGTAAACTTTGGATCATTAATAATTTTTTTTTTTACAAAAACGTTACATACAAGATGGCACAAAATTAATCTCTCTTTCGCAAAATGTTATAAGTTTTGCAAATGGCGTCGTAGGTCAATGATATGTGACGTTCTAAATGGATTAGACAGCTACAGTAAACGAGCAATCATGCACTGGAGTGGCTGTGGCTGCCGATGTCGCTGAGAATCCACAAACATCGACTAGACGATTGATTCTGTCACATTTGCCACTGCAAGTCTGGTAATAATTAATTTTTTCTAAACAAAAATTAGCAGGCGAAGTAGAAAGTTGAAATAGCTGCAAAAAATTCTCTACCTTCTCATCTGTTCTCTCATTACTGTTCCTTCCTTTCTAAATCCTTCGCAATGCACTGCATTTGTAGGGGCCATTCCCTGATTGCTGGTCCGTATTAAAAAGATATATATTTGTTAATAACATCTTTAAAGAGTTACAGAATGAGGGGAAATAAGTGTTATTTTCTGAGGGATAAATAAAACTCCGAAAATAATGATTATAATTAATTTATTAATTTTTAAAATAAAATTTATAACAATATTTTTTAAAAAAATTTATATAATGGGCCTTGTGACCCACTGTCGTTTTAGGCTACGACTGTAATTAAGGATCCTAAAAAGTCTGCATAATTTTAGTCCATCTTCATGCCTGCTTTACAACAGCTGAACTGATAAATATTTGCAAAAGTTTCTAACTTTTAAAATTCTTCCTCTACTTAAGGTTAAGTTAATGTGCCATTCCTGAAAAGTATTTCCCTAGAAGGCTTAAAGAGTGATTGCTCAGCCAATGCTAATTCTGCTAAATAAGTGTTATAATATTATTTTAAATTAGTTCTTTAAAAATTTTGCAAACTGCCACTTGTAGTTAGTTTTATCTGGTTCTTCATCTTAGGCAACTAAACTGAGTTTCTTGGTAAATCCTTTGGCAGTAAATGTGTACGAGTGTGTGTGTGTGCGTATAGTTCTGTGCCTGTGTGTATACGTGTTAATGTGTCATTTTATTGCCACTATTTGCTTGCTACTTGCAACATGTTCAAATTAAGACTTGATATGAATTGTGTTTTTAATTTTTATGTTCTATTTTATGTGTTTCCAAAAAAAAAAACCAAAAAAAAAATCCAAATTATTATTATTTCACTCATGTGGCACGTAAAGGCATGACTATGCAAGTGCCTGCGTGTGTGTGTGTGTGTGAGTGTAACAATTTTATAACTTGCGGGTTAGGAGCTGCTCGTACTGCAGAGACGAAGAAGAAGAAGTATATTTCACCAGAGATAAAGTTGTCTATTTGTCTGTTTTGTTCGCATATAAATTTAATATATTTTAATATTTAAATTGCATTTCCTCCATCTGTTTATTTTGTTAAAAATTTCAAAAGTCATTTCATTTAGAGTATGAAATGTATACTGACTGACTAGTGCTTCTCTCTCTGTGTGTGTGGGAGTGTGTGTGTGTGTGTGTGTGTGTGTGTAGTAAATGTGTCTCTACGAGTATTTATTGTACGTAAGTGTTAGTCTTGTGTACTTAATTTGTTTATTTAAATAAAATATATTTTGCTGGCTTTAGTTGTTTTAATTGCTGCTGCTGTTATTGTTGTTGTTGTTTTATTTGTAAAGTACACATGTCCTTCCTGTTGCTCTAATACTCCTCTCGTTTTCTATGCTGGTGTATGTTTTTGCAAATTTATTTTATTCTTACTAATTGTTCTAACTGGTGTTTACACGTTTGTATGAATGAGCTCTGTTTGTTGATTTTACTGTTCAAATCCTTTTCGGAAATTTTTTGTTTGCATTTTGGCAACTGCCAGAATCATTTGCATTGGAAACTGTGTTTAAAGATTTAAAGGTGAATGATAAAAAGTAATTGCCAATACAGGATATACAAAGTTGTTCTGGTGCACTTGCATAACAATTATTTTGTGAGACTGTTTCAAGTCATTTGCAAGATAAGAAGACTGAACATTATGAACTCGGTTTGCTTGTTGTTTTTTAAGTCGGTTTATTTCTTTATTTTGCCATCCGGCTGCCGGTTAGAGATTATGATTTTTTAGCAGTTATTTGAAAAATATTTCTTAATAAATATATTTGAGATATTGTCAGAAATTTATGCTGCAAAAATATTTGTTTGCAAGAAAAATGTTTAGTTTCGATTCGAACAGGTTGTTTGTGGTGTTGTTTTTGTGTATAAATATTTTAACTTATCAGCCATATTCATAGTCATAAGTAAAGTGCACTTCAAGAAACTTTAACTTTATTTAAGTTATTAGCGTATAATTTCCTCAAGTCTGTGAGTTTTTGTTTTTACAGGCGACGCTATAAAGTGTAACCCCCTTTTATTCATAAAAATTATAAGAGTCTAATAACAGCGTAATAAAACAAAATTTCATATGAAATTTGCTGTATTACACTTTTATAAGACTCTCATAATTGTTATGAATAAGGGGGTAAGTATATATTCCTCGGGAAGTCGAATAAGCGATGTCCGTTTATCTGCACCTTAAATAGGGTTTCCCAAGCCACCAGTAAACCTACAGACTTCGGTCTTGGATTGATGTATTGGAAATAGTCCTAAATAGAATCAGCTAAATCCAAAATACGTTTGCAGAGATGGGAAATTTTTATTTCTACTTCATGCCAATAATAATTGAATTTCGTAAATAAAAAAGTTCCTAAAATTACTCAATATGTAATTGTAATTTAAGTAGGAATAATACTGTAAAATAAAACCAAAATGAAACATGTAAAAGTGCTATATTCGGCTGTGCCGAATCTTAAATACCCTTGACAGATGTAATTCTTCTTTCTTTCTTGCTAAAACAGGAAGTAGGTTTAATTAAAAGATGTAACATAGTTTTACTTGACAAAAAAATTGAAATTTTTAAACTTTTTGGTCACTTTCATGTAACATAAAATATTTTATTTGTTTAACCCTGGAGTCGAAGTTTTGATTTTTTTGGGAAATTTTTGATACCAATTTTGTTCTTCCTAAAATATAAAATAGTTTTAGTTAGGGGGAAAAAACAACGTCAGTTGCCTTTGTGGTTATTTTATGTATAAAAAAATTTAAATTTTCCAACCCTGGAAGCGAAATATTATTTTTTTAAATTTTTTTTATCAATGCAAATCTTCATGAGGTATAAGGTAGTTTTGTTTAAGAAAAACTCAAATTTTGTAACCAGTTTGGTTATTACATGTACTACAAAATATTGCATGTACCAAAAAAAAAAACTTTCATTTTTCCAACCCTGGAAGCGAAATTTTAATTTTTTGTTTTTTTTTCATCAGTGCATCATGAGGAATAAAGTAATTTTTTTTAAGAAAAATTTAAAATTTTTAACCATTTTGGTCACTTTCATGTACTATGAAATATTGCATTTGTCCATCCCTGGATTCGAAATTTAATTTTTTATTTTTGAAGCTTTGACACCAATTTTGTTCTTCCTAAATTATAAGACAGGTTTAGTTAGCAAAAAAAAAAACAACATCAGTTGCCTGTTTGATTACTTTCACGTATAAAAAAATATGCAATTTCCCACCCCTGGAAGCAAAATTTGAATTAAAAAAATTTTTTTTTTGGCCAATGCAAATCTTCATGAGGTATAAAAGAGGTTTTGTTAAAGAAAAACTTAAAGTTTTTAACAATTTTAGTTACTACATGTACTACAAAATACGGAATGGGCCGAAAAAAAAAAAATTTTTAATTTTCCATCCCTGGAAATTTTTTTTTATTTTTTTAGTTTTTAATAGACCATTGAGGCTTCCCAAAGCAAGAAATAGGTTTAATTTACAAACATTAAAAAAATAATTGATTTTTGGTATAAATTTTGCGTCGAGAAATAGATGTAAGCTTCCCAGCTCTGGAACCATACTTCGGATCTTCCTGATCCGAAGTCTCTAGCTCTTTTGGGGGCTTGGGAAAACCGATTTCACGTACAGACAGCTCAATCGTCATCGCTATTCATAAGGATCCAGAATATATATACTTTATGGGGCCCCATGTGCATATCGAAGAAATTACACACGGAATGACAAACCTATATATACCCTTTCACATACTTGTGAAGGGTATAATAAGTAAGAACGTTATATTCGACCGGTTCGTATATTAAATACCCTACAAATATTTAGTAGATAACCCGGCAGCCACACTTTAAATTTTTGCTTTTCAATACTCTTTCAATTTGCAATACACTCACATTTTTTTACTAACATACATACTCACATTTTTTGAGTTGACTACGAGATTGCTTGCTATTTTACCTTTCTATTAGGCTGGCAAGATTTCGTTCAATTTAAACAGCTGATCGCAGAAACATTTTAGCACGTCACTTTAAATAATAAATCATGGTAGTAAAAAGCTTAACGGAATTAAAAAAAATTGTGCCTTATTCAATGAAATTGTGTTTATAAAAATTCTTGTGATTATTTTTATAAAAGACATGCATAAAATTAATAAATATAAATATTTTGCGATTCTAGAACTAGAAATCTCTTCGTCAAACTCATTTCTGATATGAAGTTGACTATCAATTTGAATGCAGCCTGTATCACATGTGTCAATTCAAGAGAGTTTTGAGCAGTAATTGCTGTTATCAACTTGAAATCAATAAATTGAAAGTGTGGCTGCAGCGTAAATTAAAAACGTTTATTAACCTGCTGGTTGAAAGTTTTTTTTAAGAAATGTCTGTGCCCAATTTTGAAACTTTATATTGTAGGGTCACTCCGCGACGGGCCATGGGGGCGACATCTCACCTTTGTAGTAAAAACTTAAAAAGTAAATTTTTGGGGTAATTGAGTGTTGAAAAAATTTGTTTTGTCATTTAGGCGGCTATGGTGGGTGGAGCGGTTGGGCAGGGGAGGATCACAGAATATCTTACCTTTTTCGTAAAAGCATAAAAATTTTGTTTTTAAGGAATGTGTGCTTAAGTAATACAATTTGTTAAATATGTACACCATTTTTGTCCGCTAAAGGGGGCGGGGTTCAAAAAATTGATTTTTCAGATTTTCTGGCTCTTACGTTTTGGAGTTTCTTTGTTCGAAATATATCGGGTGTTTTTTTTATAGAGTGATACAAGTTTAAATCATAATAAAACATTGTAATATATTTTTGATATCAATGAAACGGTCTTTGTTGGATAGAAAATTTTATGACATTAATGTTTAAATATGATTTCGGCCATGTGGCCGCCACGGCTGACGCGTACAAGGTGCAATCTGGAACCCCAATTTTCAACAACAAAAAAATTCTTCCATAAAGTGGAAGGACACAGCCCCAGTTGCTGAGGACGGCGGCGAATTGATTGATGAGGATTATCTTCAATGGCCCACAGTAAATGTGGTCCGAAAACGCTCTATTGTTCTTCGAAGGACGATTATATACGCCATAAAACAGATTAAGTGGACGATGAGTTTGACGAATAGAACAATTATTTTGATTAAAAATTTCCATAATTTGCACGCGTTGCTCTGGTGTAAGTCGATCCATAATGAAATGTCAAAGCAAACTAAACAAAAAGCAACAATCAGCTGTTAAATGGGTGGTCAAATAAAGCAGTGATACCAACTCAAAGTTGTATCACTATAAAAAACATCCTATATATAATTTGCTTAACAAAATAAAAAAAAAAAAAAAAAGAAATTAAAATAATGTGTTTTAGGTTGGTTTAGTTCTTCATAGGGTAATTTTTTCCCTCTGGCGCGATTCAGCCCTTGAACTTGAACCTGGCCTAAGCTACCCTTCAAAACTTGAAGGGTCTGGCTGTTTTCGTTTGGACTGATGCCACAGACGGAAGGATGAACGTGGCTAGATCGTCTGAGATTTCATCACTGATCAAGAGAATATATTTATGGAGTCTTTGAGGAATATTTTGCTGTGTTACATACGGAACGACAATGTGAATATTTTTTTGGAAGGTATAATTACAATTTCTAGGGGGAAAAAATTAAAAACAATTCAGGTATCGGTATTTGGAGCGGTTGCTTCTGCCATTCTTTTTATTGAATACAACAAAGTGCACAAATTAAACGCTCTTGCACGTATATATAATTTTTTTTATTTTTTTTGCTCGCTCTACCGCAATCGCTGCCACTGTACAGTCTGCTTACAATTTGATAATTACTTTTTCATATCCTGAAACACACAAGCGCTTGTACACAGGCACTTGTATGGCTGCCTTTGCAAGCAGCAGATTTTCTAATTTTAAGTTTCAATTAAATGAAAAAACTTTTTTCGTGCTCTAGTAAAACATTTCTAAATTCATTAGCGAAAGAAACTTATGATGAAAATTTGACAAAAAAAAAAAAGAAAAAAGCAAGGAAAACCTTCCTTTAAGATACCATACAAAACGGATTTCCTTTGCAACCATAAAACATTTTAATTCATTTTATTTCGGTAACTGTGTCCCTTCGCCTCAGCTATTGCAATTCGAAATGATTTTACACCACGAGCTTTATAGTATCAACAAAATAGAAAAAATTAAATTAAATACCATTTCGTGTGAATGCAAGCAGAGTTTTCATTTAATTTGAATTGAAACGTTTCACTATCACGTGCAAAAGATAAAATTATTGTATGAAAGGAAAACAGAATTTTGTACTCGCAGCAGAATAAAATATCAATTCATTGAGTTCGCGTGTGATAGAAGAAAAAAAAACAAGAAATAAATAAAAGCGTTGATTATCTAAAAGACTCGTATGAGTGGAGAAAATTAATTGTTTTTCAATTTCCTTAAGCAAATATGACCAATAAACATGCTACAGGTGGGCCGAGTGACATGCAGGTATGGGTACTCGTCTAATAAACTTTAATGCGGCAAAAAGAAAGATGATATGACGCTGCATACATTCAAGAGGCACCTGTAAGAAATTCAAACACATTTTATAAACATATTTTTCTTCAAAATCCCCCATTGTGCGATGGCAATAGAAGCAAATATTGAACCACTACTATTAAGACCGAGGCGTCAGGATAGTATGGGTTCCAGGGCATGAAGGCATTCAAGGGAATGGGATGGCGGACGAATGCGCTAGAGCGGGTTCGGCCTTGGATGAGGCAGTCTCACGTAGCGATATTCACATTCCCTCAGTTGAGCTGCTGAATAGGATTCAGGAGTGGGCAGAGAGGGAGGTGACAGGCAGGTGGTCAAATATTACCACCTGTAGGGTGTCCAGGACTCTATGGCCCTCTCTTGACAGGGGAAGGACTAGACAGCTTCTGACTTTTGGGAAAAAGTCGTTGGCACTCCTGGTGGGGGTCTTGACGGGGCACTGTGCAATTGGGCACATGTCGGGGCGTTTGGGCTTTCCCCATGATGGTCGCTGCAGGAGCTGTTTAGATGTGGAGGAAGAGGAGTCAGTACAGCATTTTCTTTGCGAATGTCCGGCCCTGCAGGAGCATAGGCTTAGACATCTAGGCATCACAATGGGCCTTTATGGCCTCCGAGTGTTTTTCTCGCTTATGGCGGGCAGCCCTTCTAACCTAACCATTAAGGCCGAGGCACATAGAATCTGTCATACGTTATACGTCGCCTTTTTCAACTGACAGCTGAGTTGAAATAAATGCTGTCTTATGTGAGTTGTCGCATTCAGTACTTCTGCGTCAGCGCAAAGTACGAAAGTTGGCCAACTTTTAAAGGCCGAGGCACATAGAATTCGTCATAAGTTATGCGTCAACTTTTTTAGCTGACATGAACGTAGCGACGGAGAAGGTTGGCACAACGAGTACTTTGCTGACGTATATTAAATCAGTTGTTTGTTATCCATTTTATTTATTTAACATAAATTTATTTATTTCATACAATTTTGTATATATTATTTAATTTTTCCTGAACACACATTAGAAAAAAATGAATCAAAACAATTTTAAAAACTTACTGATGTCTGTCAAAGTATTCAACGTACGTCAAAAGTTGGCCAACTCTCGTACTTTGCGTTGACGCACAAGTACTGAATGTGGCAACTCACATAAGAAAGCATGTGTTGCAAGTCAGTTGTCGGTTGCAAAAGCCGACGTATAACGTATGACGGATTCTATGTGTCTCGGCCTTAACTTTTGACGTACGTTGAATACGTTGACAGACATCAGTAAATTATTTTAATTAATTTTATTGTGTTTTGAGTTCAGGAAAAATTAAATCATATAAAAATTATTTTTCAAGTTAAATAAATGAAATGCAGAACAAACAACTGTTTTTATATCCGTCAACAAAGTACTCATTGTGCCAACCTTCTCCGTCGGTACGTTCATGTCAGTTAAAAAGGCAACGCAAAACGTATGACGGATTCTCTATGTGCCTCGGCCTTTAGACTCTGAAAAAATCACTGCTTGCGTTACTTGGATTTAAGTACCAGCATCAACTTTTAATAAATATTTGGGAAATTGAGGCTAAATAAATATTTGGGAAATTGAGGACTATGAAGCCTAAGATCACGAGTTCAAATCCGCACTCAAACGCGAATATGGTAGCGAATTTTTCTGCTCTGCATTAATGCATAGTAGTGTTCGTTGTTGTCGGCTAGTGGTTCCATACGAAGGCACGAATTGTCATTAAGAAAAGCCTTAAACTGGAATGTTTCAATATTTTAAATTAACACATTTCATATATTTATCATGCAGTGTTTGGATGATTGGGATATATGTAAGATATTTATGCAACAGGTTTCTATGGTTTATCTGGATCTCTTGATTTTCTTTATTCATGCAATGATGACTTAATCGACAGTGTCCTTAATTGTGTTTCCAGAAAATCCTGTCAAGACGTTTGGGATAAACAACCTCATTAAGGCAGACGTTTATTAAAAACTATTTAACAATTAAAAATTTCTAATACATTCGAAATGAGATAATTTTTAATTGCTAATGCATTAAATGACGATAAACAAACTCAATTATTTTAATTAAATCCCATGAAACTTTAATTCTTAGGTGTCCCATAGAGAACATGACAGTTGAAGTAGATGTTGCATGCCATGACAGCATTAACATTCTCTTCTCTTCTCTTCCCTTCCCTTCCCTGCCTCCATCAATAATAACCAATTCTCCGGAGTAGCATTAACAGCATGAATTAATAGAAATTTAATAAAATATAAATGAAGGAAAATTAAAGAAAAGCAAAAGAAAATAGCGGATGATAAGCATTCCCAGATATACCGATAAAACAAAAGGAAAGCAAAAGAAAAAAAAAAGAAAAACTGTGTTGAACAAATTTAAGGCGTGTAATTTATTTAAAGGAAGTTAATAAAACATTAACATGACTAATCAACTGGCCAACCAACCAACCAGCCAGCTGGCGAGTCAAACAGCCATTTAAGTCGTTAAAACTGCAGCGGCGAAAGATAAACTTCAAAAGGTTGTTACTACAAATAACCATTACAAACTAAATAAGAGACCTGCTTTCTTAGCCAACAAAAAAAAACACACACACACAAAAAAAGAAGGCAAGGAACTCTGCCTTAAGACGCCAGTTAAAAACCGTGGCTAAGGAAATTAAATAACAATAAAAAAATATCTGCAAATAAAAAATAATAATAAAACGAAAAATTATTGTCTTAAAAAACACATTTTGGCAATAAAATTTCAACAACTTAATAGTCTTAAACAGGAATCTAAGTGTTCCAAAAACCAAAATTGGAATGAATGAAATACTCCAGCAGAAACAGGAGCAGCAGCAGCAGAAATAACATTAAGAACAAAAACTTTTAACTCCGTTTGGGTTTGGCATTCAGCCCATTATAATAAATAACAATGCGAATATGAAGATGAAAATGCAGCTAGAAAAAAAAGTGCAAAGACAAAAGCGTACACACGCACATACTCCTCGTACCTACAGACATTCCTGGAGCAAGACTTAGCAGACAAAAGTTTAATGAAAGAAAATCTACAGGAAGTCGAAAAAAACAACTTGATCTCTCCACACAATTCAATGCGATTCAACTTCAATTTCTGTAGCAATTTTTAGTTTTTATATTATTTTCTTGGTTTTATTTTATTTCTTGTTTTTTTTTTTTGCCTTGTTTTTTAAATAGGAATCAACAAAAGTGGCTTGTATTTGTACAAGAACTGAAGAACCGAGTGAGAATTGGAGATGGGCACAGGTGCATACGCGTGATCATGAGTGTTTACTTTATTGTTGATGCGTCTAAAGCATTTTTTTATTGTAGCAATTAATTACTACAATCTGGTCTATAAGGAGGCATGGTTACAAATCAAGCTGTCTCGTTAGACACTCATTTGTTTGATTGTGTTAGTGGCCAACATTTTTCACCTACAAGTTGATGAGGATTTTATGGAAATCAAAAACTAGATTTTTGCTGGGCTTGGATTGAATCCGAATTCGAAACGAGTGGATGATCGTTTCAGACAAAGGCCTGTGATCAAACCCATTTAAATTACATTGGCTTGATCACAGGTTTTTGTCTGAAACAAGCGGAAGAAAGAGTTCGTTGCAAGTCTAATTTTTGCTATCGCTAACGAAGAGAGTCCCAAATACACAAACAAACATGGAATACATGAAAGTGAGTGTGATTTGCAGCCTTTTCGCCATCTCACTGGCTTATGGGTATAAACATGCCGATCGCTCCACGATCAGTCGCATTGGTTGCTGTCTGTGGCGTTATTTTTTTTGTTATTTTAAAGCAAATGGTCTTCCGAAAATTGCAATGCCTTTTTTTGTATAGCCGGAGTAAATAGATCAACGGCGGGTGCTTTTAAAAAGGTTTCTGTACTTATTCTATGTACGAGGTCTGTTCATAAAATAATTATTAGGCCCTTTTTAAATATGGGTACACTCGTCTTGAACGTATTGTACACGCTTTCATTTATTTAGCATGTTGAGTGTGTGGGTGCTGTTGGCTGAAGTAGTAGAACACGAGACTATGAAGCGTGAGTTCGAGCCCGCGCTGAGTCATGAAATATTGTGTTGAATTTCTTCTGATCAGCATTAGTGCGTGATTGTGTTAGTTGTTGCCAGCCTGTTTCAATGATGAAGGCATAGTCACTGATCACTGAACATAATTGGCAGCGACTGACACCATCATGTACTAAAAGCAGAGTAACAGCACCCACCTCCGTCGGCCCTGTAGCAAAAATTAGCCGGCGAAGTAAAAGGTTGAAATAGCTACAAAAAACTGTCTATCTTCTCATCTTTCCTAATCTGTTCCCTCAATACTATCCCCTCGTTTTCAGTTCCGGCGCAATGCATTGCATATATAGGGGTTATCCCCTGAGTGGTGGTCCAAGATATAAAAAATGTTGAGCGTGTGTGTGAGAACCAAAAAAGTGTTTTGCGTGTTCGGCGATTTCTGCTTTCGAAAAACAAAGAATCGAAGAATTTCATAACATTTTGTGTAAAAAATGGAATTGATTGCAATGGAAAAGCACTTGAAAATGCTGACACTGGCATACGGTGGTGGTTGTACTCTGAGTCAAAAATATATTTACAACTGGTGCAAGCTTTTCAATATATCAACAACCTATGAAAATGTTGAGAAAGAGAGAGAAAATTGCTATGAAGAATCGTTAAAAAAAGAAAATTGCTATTTGAAGAGTCGCTAAGGGTGTTGGCATAACGATTTTTTTTTGAAAGTGCTATTAGCACTCTGGGGATGGCCCCTACATATGCAGTGTATTATGGGGGAACAAGGAAAATGGTTAGAAAGGAGGATAGAAGAATAGAGCAGTGAACGTGGATATTTGAGGTGATCTTTCTCGAATTTCAAGAAGAGGCAGTTTGTTTCACATTCTGCTTGTTCGGCCAAAGAACGAATTTTTTCTATAACGAGTAGCGCGATTCACCCACAATTGGCTGCGCTCTTGATGAAAAATGCGTTGCAAGTAAAAAAGAATGGGTTTCGGGAATAAGTTGCCTGACTTCATTCGAACACATCCCATTACACAGTAGCGATAGAACAACGAAACGTAGCCCATATTAAGAGCTGGCTACTCTACTTTCTGCTATGAGTTCCTTCGCTCTTTTTCTATACGGTCGAGTAAAATTAAAATCAGGGACAGGAAATAAGAGTTATTTTTCAATTTTTGAAGAAATAAATCATACATAAATGAACATCGTAGAAAACTTTTGATTACACCATCATGAGTTTTAGGCGAAATGCATCCAACATATTGCATGATTTTAAAATATTGGATTTTTATTTTAATAATCAAAAGTAAGAGTAATTTTTGATATTTATTTTTTTAAATGAAAGAGTTATTTTTGATTTTTATATTTTTAAATGAAAAATAAAAGTTATTTTTGATTTTTATATTTTTATATCAATAATAAAAATCAATAAAAAACTCTTATTTTTTGTTGATGCCGTATGTATTACAATATGCTCCTTCATTCAAATTTCTATATGAATATAATATGTGACTTATGTGACTTATGCATTATCAGCTATAAAAACATGAATGCATAGAAAAAGCTTATAAGTTTTGGCTGCCATTCAAGTCAGTGTTAAGAGGTCGTTTTCAGGTGTTCAATTTTACCATCATAATTGATTTTAAATGTTCCTCAGATAAATTATATCTCAAATCTCCCAATATTAATCTGAGTGCTGAAAATGACCTTTCTACACTGACTTGAGTGGCAGGTACAGAATGAACAATTAAAGCTAATTTTCGAAGCCATGGAAACACAAACATATTACCTATGTCACGAATTTTGAATTGATTTTTATTATTGATATAAAAATATAAAAATCAAAAATAACTTTTATTTTTCATTTAAAAATATAAAAATCAAAAATAACTTTTATTGTTCATTTAAAATAATAAATATCAAAAATAACTCTTATTTTCTATCTAAAAATATAAAAATCAAAAATAACTTTTATTTCTTGATTTTTTTGATAAAAGTCATAACAGTTACGGTCCCTGATTAAAATAGACTTTGAAGCACCTGCCCATAGCTGAGAGTTGTATTCCATTTTTGGGCGGATATGCTCATGCCATGGAATCTTTTTTTTTGTTCTGGAAGCATAAGACAGTGAAGTTTTTCGATAATTGCTAAATTTTTATTAAAAAAAAAAACTTCACATGAGATTTACTTTTATAGCCAAAACGGACACCGTAATCATGCCTCAGCCACTGTATTTATCACGTTAGGCCCCTGCGTCTTTCTCCTGTTCCCTAGATTGAAGAGTTTCAATCCCTACATTGAAAGCATTTGAAAAATAAAAGCAACGAGTGATAAAGCAGCTCTGAGTCAGTCAAAATTCAGTCTCGCTGGCAATAATTTTTTCAGTGCAACCAAAACACTGATCGTTTGCTCTCTTTCGAGAGTTTTGCTTCTCACTCGCTCCACTTAATTCCGGCTCCTCATATAACGGTATAGATTGTCGGTTCTTGTGAGAAATTATTCCGTGGTTAATTACGGTCTGAGTCACCACGTTGTCATCTATGCATCGATACTTAGCAAACTTTACTTTTGAAAGCATATATTAAATAAATAAAAAAAAAGCAAAACAGAAATTGGGAAAAATTAAAATTCACCTTATATTGTGAACAGACCTCGCATGTTTTTTGATAAAATTAATATTTCGCTTTAGAAAAGTTTTAAATCTATATATTTTTAAACTAATTTTGTATTAATATTTTCTATTAATTATTTCTAAAGTTGTTTTAGCGCTTTTTGAAATCTCAAAGTTGGCAGCACTGTAGCCAGGCCTGCCCTCAAGTTTGATAACATCCACTATTAATATTATTTTGCCAACATGAATATCTCGAATGATTATTTGCGGCACATAAATTTCTTTCAGTGTACACACATGCTTCTTTTCAGTTTGTCACTGAGAGTATCTGTTGGCTTGTTGGCACCACAAGTTGAAAAAAAGGACTCGAAATAAATGAATGACTACATGGTGACTACTAAATGAAATGAATACATTACGGAATCCTATATGTTGGATGCATTTGCTAAAGCCACAATAATTTTTAAAAAAATTTTCTCCACAGATGAATCTCTTTTTGCTGGAATAGAAAACAAAATGAAACAAATGCTGGAAGAAAAGAAAGGAAAAGAATCACAAAATAGTTGTGTATATTCACACAAACAAATAAACGATTACAGGAAAAAGTAAAAAAAAAAATCAAAAAGAAAAACTAAATATTGCAAGCAAAGTATGAAATAGGGAAATACATTAGAAGAAGAAGAAGACATATAACTTGGAATTTTCGCAACAACCCCAAGACACTTGCAAATGCATTGCACTGCATCTGCAATGCGCAGTATAATTTATGTTACAAATATTTACCGAGATTTATGACAGGATTTTCTTACTTCATTCATTCATTCATTCATTCATTGTTCTACTTCACGTCTCTTTGTACTGTACGGAAATAAAATGGAATAAAATAAAGTAAATTAAGTATTCTAACGCAGCATGTTAGAAAATTTGTTCAACATATTTATTTTTTTGAAAAATACACTCCATAAATTGTGTGTGACACACACAGTGCCAGGGCTTTTAGGGATTTTTCAAATGTTTTCTTTTGGCTAAATTATTGAAAGATTTCTGTGTGCATGTGAAATTGTCTTGTGGAATATGAGGAACAAGCAAAATGCCATGAATTTGATCAATTGAAGTTTTTTTCTCTTTTCACTATTACCGATCCATGCTGGTTGTAATTTAAAAATATCCCCCCCTAATATTTTTCCAAGTCTGTGCTGTTTAATGAAGCAGAATTTATTATTATATTTTTCCTAAAATTTGCAAACATTCCATGTCATTCAATAGCATGGAGTTTTAATTATTTCGCACAGTCAAATGCACTGAGACAACTAACAATTGTTGCTGGTATTTTATTAGGAATTTTTTAAGCAGAGAAAATTTGATTAAAACATGATACTCGTATTCTAGTATTCATATGCAGACTTAAGTCAGCTTAAGCAACTGTGGGAGTGCATAGCAAAATTTATGTGGTCAGCTTTACTTGTTACTGAATGAAACTTTTCCTCCATTGTCGTCGTTAATTGTCATTTGCTTACGAAAGGAGTCCAACTGCAGCCACATTCCGTAAGGAGTTAGTTGTTTTGGTATTGCGCATACAAACGGAAATAAATTAAAATGGAAAAAGAAGACGAACAGTTTTTTTTTTATTTTAAATTTAATAAAACATTTTGGAAAAATAAAGCTTTTGGGACACACAATACTCTTACACAACTTACGAAAATTTTTCAAGTTGTTGCAATATTTTGTTGCAACTGTTGTGTGCTTTAGAGCTTTTGTCCCTAAACAAAACAAATATTAGCAAGAACGTGGTTTTGGTTTTCAACTTTTCTCATAATTACGACAAAATAGTTACAGATTCAGATATTTTCTTATGAAATTTATAAATTTTAGTTATTTAATGGCTTTTAACGAATGAAATTAATTTCTATGATTCTGAATATTAAGTACAGAAAAGCAGGATACATATTACAGGCATTAAGAGACACATAAGAGTGCTAAATTCGGCTGTATGAAATTTTATATATCCTTTACCGACGTACGTCTGAAGTATATACATCAGAGTTCGAAATAGTGTACATATTTTATTCTCTGACATTGAAAAACATGACATTGAAAAATGTATGCATGCCTCACTTTATACACAAATAAATCTTGAGTGCACAGTACTGTGCATCACACCTCAAGTGTATACATTGAAGACATTAAAAACATTGAATTCACTTTATGGAAGTATGCACATTTGCGAAGATGATAACATTGTATTTGCTTTGTAACTTCATAAAATTAATGTGTGTGTGCGCAGTAAAAGCAAACACTGAAAATATTAACATACCCACCAGTTTTAAACTAAAAAAGCATATACAAGAGATATACACAAGTACTTTCATAGTTATACACAAGTAGAACGTGTACACGATAAAAGAAAGACAATGTCTATAGTGTATTAAAGGTGTACATTAAATTTAGTTGTACATTTCTGAGATTTTTGATATACATACATACATACATACATACATTCCAACCCTGGACCCATGTGTTTGATTCCTCCGATTTTCAATACCAATTCATTGCTTTCTAAAATATAAAATATGTTTGAGTGCCAAAGAAAAAAAATGTGTGGTGAGGGGTATTGTTTGATTATTTGAAAATTGGTTTTAAATTAAAAAAGACAATAAATATCCCAAGGCACAAAGGAAAATCAACATCAGTTTTTTAGTTATTCAACTTACACAGCAGAGCAGAACAGCTGTTTTCGAAAGCCGCAACAGTTTCATCATTAGTACTCATGTGTTTTGTGTTTGTGACCATTTTTTATGTTTTTTTTAATTAACTACTGAATGTTTTCTTAAATTTCTTTTTTTATTTGAAAGTACAATCCTTCCGGTGAATAATGGAAAATAATTTCATTCAAATGGCTGCATGGCCCGATAACGATCGCCATTGACTGTAACGGCCACTTCTTGCTCATTTTCGAAAAAAAATGGCCCAATTGTGCCTCTGGACCAAAATCCGCACCAAACAGTGACTCGTTTTGGGTGCGTCGGCATTTCAATGTATGCGTGCGGGTTTTCTGTGCCCCAAATGCTTGTTACATACGCGCCAAGATCAAAATGAGCTTCATCTGAAAAGATGATCCTGTGTAAGTCGATCGCAGGCCCACTTAGCGAAGCGAAACCGCATTGGATGGTCAACCATATTCGTTCAGCGGAAGGATAATGAGCCAAGTGATACCATTCACGAAATAAGCACTAATTGAAAAAAAAAAAAAAACGTTAGATTGCGGCCCCTATACATTGATCTTTGAATTATTCATCATGTCTTACGAACACTAGTCCAGCAAAAAAATAGAATTAAATATAATAAAGAAAATTCTATACCCAAGTCCACGAAATATTAGGCAGTTTAATTCAATTCACTATAACAATTTAAATGTAAGAATATTAATTTACAATAAATTCCAGGTTGTCAAAAAAAAGAAATCAATTTTTGAACACCTTGACAATTTTTTTATCATCAAAACTCATGTTTAAAATAACATACGAGAATTGATACACAATTACAAATAAATAAATTTGTAAAAATTAATAAATATAAACTTGGAAATATTTAGTTATTATTAACAAAAGTGTTACAGTTCATTTTAATATAAATTATGATTTATTGAAATTGTAGGATTTATATTAATTTTTATTTCATCGAAAAATATCTGCGTAATACACCTATTGTGACACTTTTTGGACTGGCTGCAGCAAAAAAAAAAGTTCCTAAGAATTTTCCAAAACAGTCGCTGCATGCGTTTTCGCTGTTCCATGTATTTTCTCTTTGTACGAATTTTATCTGTAAATGTTTACCGCTTGCAATCTTTAATTTATTTATGCTACAAAACCCATTCGTTTGTTATCAACAAAACATTTTAATTTTCGTTGGGTTTTCTTTCTTTTGGAAATTCCATTATGTGAATAATGATTTGCATTCGTGTTCGTTGTACTTAAATGTAGAGAAAGAAGACAGTTGTTGTATAGAAAAGAATAAAAGTTTAAATGAATTTATTTGCATTTTGATTTTTTCCGGGTTTGATTTTATGCTGCGTTGATTAAGTGCCCGTACAATTGAAAAAGCCGGTTTAAAAAAAAAGAAAGTAAAATATTTGAAAATATATTAAATTGTTTAGAATTAATTTCAAAAGAATGATTGTTATCAGATTTTGAATGAGAATGCCGTTTGGAAATACGCTGGCATAAGAGGCAGAGTGTTTAGAAGAATATAAAATTAAACATGGCTGAATTGCATATTTCTTCTAATTTTCTGGAAAAAAACATTAAATTGTTGACTTTTGAATATTTTAAATATAGTAACATAGTATTTTCACTGCAGAGTAAAATGTCAATTCATCCAAAGGAAGTCAAGAAGACCGCGAATTTGCGATCTAGAAGTGGTTGTCAATTGGTTTTTATTTAAGAAAATTATTTTAATAAAAAAAAAATACTACTTCTTCCTGCCAATATATTTGCAGCATGCAAATGTTCTGTTTTTATAAAATTCACTTGTCTCTTCTCTTTCACTAAAATTTCGCACTATTCACATTTTCACTATCGAAGTGAGTTGAATACTTGAACGGTGTCGTTCTTGGAGTTTAGCAATTAGAAAAATCGCTGTTGTGTGAATGGTTTTTAAAATCACTTTTTTCTGATTTTTTTTCTTCCATTCTATAGAACACAGTGTTGGAAATATAATTGCAAAAATAATTTATGCGTGCAGCTCATTTAAATGATTCTTTTATGGCCATTGAAATTGCTGTAAAACATTTTATATTTAAAATGCAGAAATTAGAGAATGATATCAACTGGGAACACAACTGCGACGAACGGCGTGTTTTTGGTCGCGAATTATCGTCGCCAAAAATAAAACACATTGGGGTATATGAAAATGCACACAATCGTGGTGTTGGTCGAAATTCGTCATACTCAGCGAAAGTTGAAATAGATTTATTTCTAATTGTTTCGTCAGCGAACGACGAACAAATCAATATGAGGTGCCCAGGTTTCATATACTCAAACTGGTTTTTTGTGGAAAAACATTGTTCACTACGGTAATGTTGCATGTAGCACGAAAATTTTCAGTGCATACCAAAAATGCATTCACCAATTCACAAAAATGTATCATTCGTACGACTTTTTATTTCTTCCTATTTCCTACTTTTTCATATGGTCACCTCATCAGCTGTTAAATGAAAAGAATAATTTATTTACAGAAAAAATTTTCAGAAAATAATTACAAAAAGGAATTTGTTCTGGAAAAAAATGGACACCACCGGGGTAATTAATTATTGATTGTCTAAACCAACTGGCATTAGAGGATTACAAAGATTTTTAAAAAAATTAAAATTTTTTTGTTTATTATTTTAATTTATTCGTCGTTATTGTGTTTCATACAACGAACTTATGAAGCGAATTTTTACCAACGAATTCGTCGTACTGAGCGAAATTCGTCGTTCGTCCCAGTTGTGTTCCTACCATTAGTTTAATATGAAATCCTATGAATAGATGTGTGTGTATTTGTGTATACGACTGTGTATTTTATTTCCTGATGAAACGGCTTATTCAAAATGCTGGAATTGTTATTTATAAAAAAAAAATTATAAATTTATCAAAAAGTGATAGCAAACATAATTGTTTCCAAAATATTGCCATTTGGTTTTATTATTGTAAATAGCAAATATTTAAAAAAATAATTGTGTTTATTATAGGGCAGGCATTTCTTGTTGTCGGCAGATTTTTGTATAGAACGTTACTCATAACCGAGATTGCATGAAAGGAAGGCACATGTTTGTGGTTGTAAATATTAAACTAGTTTGGGAAATGTATAAAATTGTATATGTATTAGAAATGTGTAATAAGAACATGTATTGAACGTTACCAGTGGGAGAATTTATGCATGTGTTCGGTATATAAACTAACTTTTTTTTTTGCTAATTAAACTTATTTTATACTTCAGGCAGAATTAAATTGGTTCTAAAAATCAAACAAAATCAAAAAGACGATTCCAGGGTTGGACAAATGAAATTATATTTTTTTTGGTACATAGAAGTAATCAATTTCAAAAAATTGTTTTCTTTTTCTTTATAAATTAAACGTATTTGATGTTTTTGAAAAAAAAGTCATGGTTATTAGAAATCAGATAAACTAAAAAACAGCTCCAGAGCTGGAAAATTTAAATTTTTGTGGAGTAATTAAATAAATGAATACAATAATTTTTTTGTCTTTGGCAATCAGAAATGTTTTACATTTTAGAAAGAAAGAAATTAGCATTGAAAATTAGAAAGATCAAAAAGATGGCGCCAGGGTTGGATAAGATTTTTTGCGATGCTGCAAAAAAAAATTTGTATTAAAATGGCTTAAGTTATCCGTATTAAGAGTGCTAATAATATTAGCATCATATATAAATGAGTTTAATTTCAGAAAAAAAAACTGTAACGTTCAGCTCATAAAATTAAAGTAACGTTCAGCTCATGAATTTAAAGTAACGTTCAATACATGAATTTTGTAAAAATCTTCAGAATCTATTCAATGGAACGACAATTCAAACACGGATTTTAATATTTTTAAAACAATTTGGGTTAATATCTACGGTTGTTAATGAAATGTAGGCCTATAAATTAGCTTAACCCACAACAAATGCCTGAATACAATATTTTATAACATAAACTACAGCAAATATTCGACATTCTCTGAAATTTAATAGAGGGAAAGTATTTACTTCTTTAAAGATATAAAATATTAAAAAAAAAAATAATAATAATTTTATATTTATTTTATTTACAAACTGATAAAAATCGCCCATATAAGAGCCATACGGAAATTGAATTTTGATTAATATTTTATTGAAAATATTGTATCTTAACAATAAAAACTTATGACACAATTTGCTTTTCTTTTATTTCTTACAGTTGCCGTATGGGCACAAGACAAAAGCTTTACCAACATTTCCACCACGATAAACAGCATCAGTAGCAAATATTCACAAACTCTGCAAAATGACAACAACCGACAACGACGTAACTCAGGAAGTAGTAGCGCCAACAGTATTGCCCCGTTTAGTGAAAGCAGTCTGTTGTATTTAACACCATCACAGCCATCTATACCACATTTTGTGAATGCTTCCTTTATAATTTTTTGCAACACAAAACAAAGACCGGCTGCAGCAACTGTAGCAGCAGCAACAGCAACAGCAGCAGCAACAACATCATCATCATCATCATCACCTGCAGAGGCAGTACAAACAGATATTGAGACAAAATGGAAGGATCCCAGTGGCTTAGTCAGAGATAATACAAAAGGTCGAGTGCATGTTGAGAAAAGAGGAGGTAAAAAGTTTATTTATTTTAAAATTAATTTTAATTTCAACAGAACTCACACCTTGTGTTTGTTTCTCTTTTGTAGTGTAAATTAAACAATCATTCTCTGTTTAACATGATATATTTCGTACTAGATTTAGTTTCAAGTAGCAGTAACATTAAGGGAATTCGCAGGCAGTTGTTTCGTGTTGTTTGTATCTCTATTAGAAAGACGGATAAGCATATAAGTTTCGAATGAAACGTTTGCTTGAAATAACATTTTCAACAAATCTGTGTACTTGTTTATTTCTTTAGGACTCAATCACTGTTGACCACTTACTAAAAAAGGATATCTTTTAAAATATTTGTTTAATATTATATTAAAGCATTCAACTGTTAATGATGGTAAAATCAGCATCTTTATATCTCGGGAACGACGATAGATAGAAGCAAAATTTGAAGATACGGATTCTGCTGAAAAATAACCCGAAAAGTGTTTGTTACTTTTTTTATATATATACTTTTAGGGACTAAAAAGGGTTAAAAGCTAAATTATAGTACCTTTTTTGCAGTTCGTACGTTTTCTAAATTATTGAAGATAGTAGAGAGCATTTTTGGGGAGTTCAATTTTTCTGAAAAGAATATCGAATAAGGTTTAGCATTTTTTTTAATTTAAAAAATTTTGAGGGATAAATTTGTATCGGTATTTTTTACTTTTTTGACTTGATATTGTTCAGTAGCAGATGAGTTACGAGTAGTAAAATGTATGTTTTTTTTTCTGAAAGAGGACAAAACAGATAAGAAAAAGGGTAAATGCGGGGAAACGGAGCTAAAAATTTGAGAAAATTTTAATTATTGTTAATCTGAGTTAAATATTATTCACTGATAGAGAGTATTATTTAACAGCGAATTTGGTGCCTTTTGAAAAATAATGTACGGAAAAGGTACTCTTCGAGGAAGGTACTTTTTAAAAAAACAAGCATTTTTGAATGGTGTGCTTTTGTGGAATGGTACCATTTTGAAAATTGAATTGTCAATAATGTGGTTTTGGGATATGAAAACCTTTCAAAAAAAGTACTTTTTCTAAAAAGCACCCTTTCGTACTTATCCAAAAAGTGTTTTTTTTTGTTGTACTTTTTATTAAAAGAAATATTGTACTCATTGGAAAAATTATGTGCCTTTTGGAAAAAATTACTTTTTGAAAATGTATTTTCTTTTAAAAGGCATTCTCTCGTACTTATCCAAAAAGTGGTTTTTAGAAAAGGTATTTTTACAAAAAGTACTTATTTGAAAAATTACTTTTGGGAAAAAGTGCTTTTTTCGAAAAAGCAATTTTTCGTACTTATGCAAAAAGTGATTTTTGGAAAAGGTATTTACTGAAAAAAGCACTTTTGGGAAAAAGTGGTTTTTGAAAAATGGACTTTGTTGGAAAAAGCAATTTTTCGTACTTATTTTGGAAAAAGTACTTTTTGGAAAAAACCTTCTTTTGGATAAATACTTTTCACGAACTTGGTTTTCCGTACTTATCTAAAAAGTGTTTTTTGGAAAAAGTACTTTTTGGAAAAAGTACTTTTTGGGAAAAGTATATTTTGTGAAAAGTACTTTTTTTAAAAAGTACTTTTTGGCAAGAGTACTTTTTGTGAAAAGTATTTTTTTGTGGAAAGTACTTTGTGGGAAAAGTAATTCTTGCAAAAAGGATTATTTTTTTTAAAGTACCTTTTGCTAAAGGTACATTGTGGAATAAGTATTTTATTACTTAATAAAATAAGAAAATATTATGCACTCAAGTCAAAGGGCAGTCGAATCAAAATGAATTCATATAAAAATTCCTACAAAATATCCCGTTGTTCGTGATGGGTTAGGCTCTTTTTTCGTAACAGCCGCTAACAAGGTAGTGAATAATATGATAGCACAATATAAAATTGAGCAAAGATTTTCTTTTTCTAATATAAAATATCTGTTCGCTGCATGGAAAAATGGTTGTCTGACAAATGCCTAATGAGTGTTCAAGTAACATCCTTTATGAATTTCTGTTACTTATATATTTTATTGAAAAAAAAAAAAAAAAATTTGAACTATTTTTCTTGTTTTCAAAATATTTTTGGAAACATAAAATGAACAGCCAAATCAGGGCACACTGATACAGGTAGGAGCGATAGCCCATACGGTTATTTTGTTTTTGGGAGAAATTCTAATACAAACGTCAAAATTTCTTTACATATTTACATACATACAAAAAATGTAAAAACAAACATGTATATTTTGTTTTTGGACTTTTTCGTTTTGCTTTGCTCTACACAATTAATTGTGACGTTTAAATTAGAATTCACAAAAACAAAATACATGTAGGTTTTTATTTTTGTAAAACGGCTCCTACCTGTATCAGTATGCCCTGAGCCAAATAAGTTTAATTACTCCGTTGACATTTAAAGCAGCCATGACTTAAAAACTTTACAAACACTCTGTAAGAGCTTCATAAAACGAAAACAATTTCTATTATTTTTGCTAAAACTTAAATTTAATTTCAAATAAAAAAGTGACATTAACAAAATGGCATAAACAAAATAAAAATTCGAATAAAAAGCTTTTATTTCTGTATTTTCTATTTATAGGATCGCTGGCATTATTCTTTGAACACATTGCACTGGAGGACAAGGGCAATTGGACATGCCAAGTTGATTCGAAGGAAATAAAAGAGACAATCTCCTTTGAATTATTAGTATATCGTATGTATTTTCTTCACAATGCAATTGTAGCTGTAGATGTTTTTTTATTAAGGAATTTCGAAATTTTATCATCATTTTGAATTGTTTTTCTATAAAATAACTATTTTTGTTGCTGTTGCTGTAAGTTTATTTTGTATTTTATTAGTAATTTTTTTTCTTCTTTTTTTATAATTCAGTTGATTTTAGTTTGGAAAACTAGCTCGATAGCACTATGATGCTACCAAGATGATGCTGTTGTTGTTTTTTGTTGTTGCTGTTTTGTTTTATCAAAATCCTAATCCTGTTGTCAATTTACGCTTGGCTTTTTGTTGCTCCACTGGCTGTTTCTTGTGCTGCAGAGAGACATACAAACAATGACAATCCTTTTCTGTTTATATAACCAGCCAACCGAACAACCAACAAGTCAGCCAAGCAACCATCCATCCCAAAATACTCATCCATTATTCTGCTTAAAGAGTTGCCATCTGAATATAATTCTTGGTGTCTTTTATTCAGTCACACTTGCACACTTACACACACACACACACTCTCTCACAGTATGTTTTGTTTAATTCAGTTTTTCTTCTGTTGTTGTTTATTTCCATTGTTCGTTTGTATGCCGTTGTGTCACAGTGTGTAACTTTCTTTCCGTATCCGTTTTTAGAAAAAATATCTTTTGACAAAACGGAACTGGTGCAGTCAGCTAGAGAAGGTCGTGACGCCACCGTTTATTGTTTGGTGAAAGGTGATCCAGCACCTGCTATTTCATGGCTTTTCAATGGAGAGTCCATAACAAGTAAGTGTTATAGTTTTTGCTATTGTTTGTTGTGTTCCAACATGTCCATTGTTAGTTTATTTATTATTATTTCTTTTTTTTTTTTTTTTTTGCTGTTTCACTTGTTGTTTTTGTTAATAAAACAATATGGATTTTGCTTCTGATTGTTAAGAGGTGGTTAAGTGATTACTGTATTTGACTTTAGCACATGTCACACGTTATTACGGCGACAATGAGAAGGAAAATCATTTTCAAAATATTAAAAATGCTTTATTGTTTTGGGCGTTTTTTGTTGTTGTTGTGGAGCAACCCTTATATGCCATTGCTTGAAAGCTTTTAAACCAGATAACATTTATGAGTGTTTTTATGTTTTCTAGTCACTTAAAGCCTTTCATTCGTTTGGCATGTTAAGCAATTAAATGAATTATGCAATGAAAATGAGAACAATTTTTTTTGCAGTACCAGTTTAATAATCAAATTATTTATTTTAATATTTACTGCTAAAAATCCTCGAGCACTTGTTTCCTGTGCAGGAAATGCATTTATTATAAGTTGCGTTTTATTACAAGGATAATAAATATTTAGTGTTTTGTGTTATCCTTAATATCCATTAATATCGTTGGCACTTTGTTATATATCTGCGGCAGTAATTCTGGTAGCACTTTTTTTAAATAAAATAAAAAAAGTAGTTATTTCATATATGAACACTTCGCTATAAAACTGCGTTATTTGATTTTTAAAATTAGAAAGACTAATTTGGTGTTGGTTTCTTAAAAAATATTTTGTTTTTAGTAAAATGGTGGTGTATTTTATTCTAGAAAAAAATCACACTCAGTGATGGTGGAAAGTATTGCACTTTACACTTCGTATAACTCGACCACTTTGATAGTGTCCTGATAACAATTGACTTTTGCTTATGGTGTTGCCAGACGTAATTGGGAAAAATCCTCTTGATTTAGGAAGTAAAAAGTTACGTATATAAAGTGAAATTTTTGAATTTTTTTCTGAAACAACTGAAATTTTATATGAGGAAATTTAATTTTTATAAATTGCTCTCAAAAAATGTATTCAAATGAAAAAAAATCGTTAAAACTTGAAGTCAATAAATCGCCATTCTGGCATCTGTCTTATTTTCTGTATACATATTGCCTTATTCATAAAATATATTTCTGGGGGTCGATTCTGGTTCTGTGAAAACGTGAAATGAAAAGTTTTTTCAGCTTTTCATAGTAATTCTGATTCGCGTACTATGAAAAAACGTAAGGACAATAATGTGTTTTCATAATGTAAAAAACAGGCGGAATGAAACGAAATTTTTTCATATTTGCACATCAATGGTGATTCTGGTTCAATGCAACTGTGTAAACAACTGTCAAAAAGTTTTCATATGAAAAAAAAATTTTCACTTAATTTATTATCGTGATAACAATGGAGAAGATGAAAACGCGCAACAGTTTATGGAAATACTTTTAAAAAAGTGAATTCAACTATTAATACTTTTCATTCAACTTTTAATATTTCTCATTTAACTTTTAATGCTTTTCATTAACTTTTCTATTCTTTTATATGTATGTATATGCATTATAAATATATATATATATATATATATATATATATATACATATATATGTATATATACATATATATATATACAGTATATATACATATATAAATATATACATATATATACATATATATATATATATATATATATATATATATATATATATATATATATATATATATATATATATATATATATACATTTATATATAAATATATATATATATATATATATATAAATATATATACATATATACATATATATATATATATATATATATATATATACATAAATACACACACATATATATATATATATATATATATATATATATATATATATATGTATATATATATATATACATATATATATATGGATATATATATATATATATATATATATATATACATATATATATATATATATATATATATATATAAATATATATACATATATACATATATATATATATATATATATATATATATATATACATAAATACACACACACATATATATATATATATATATATATATATATATATATATATATGTATATATATATATATATATATATATATATATATATACATATATATATATGGATATATATATATATATGTATATATATATATATATATATATATGCGAATGTGTATATGTATATAAATTACCATTAACTTTTTATTTATAATCTTTATTATTATTTTTTGTACAATTGTTCTGAAAGAAGTGGATATAATCTTTTTATTTTTATTCATTAATGCGTGCGAGTTTGTTTTTATTTTTTTCATTTGACAATTACTCAGAACCCGAAGTAGAGGTTAAGTTAGCATCGGCGGTTACTAACAATTATTTAGCGGCAGCTTACCTAAACTAATTGCCGTACAAACACATATATATATATATATATATATATATATATATACATGTATATAGATATATATATATATATATATATATATATATATATATGTATGTGTGTGTACATGAGTGTGTGTGCACATGTATATATATGCACATATATTTATATATATATATATATGTATATATACTATATATATATATATATATATATATATATATATACATATATATATATATATATATATATATATATAGATATATATATATATATATATATATATATATATATATATATAATATATGTATATATATATATATATATATATATATATATATATATATATATATATATATATGTATGTATATATATATATATATATATATATATATATATACATATATATATATATATATATATATATATATATATATGTATGTATATATACCTATATTTATATATATATATATATATATTTACATGTATGCGCGTTTGTAACAATGGTTACATATGTTTTATTGTTAAATATGTGTATGAAAATAGCTTCCCTTTGCAATGTATTAATACTAATAGTTGCAATTATACTTAGTGTTTTATATTTTTGTGCTAATATTTGTTTAATAATAACTAAGTTAGACACAAAATGTTTAACATATTCAAAAACTCAACCAACAGTAGATGAACATTAAGGCGGCGGCTCAAGAAATTACAAAATTGTGTATGCGGCCTAACGCCGCACTCGAAACTTTTAAACTTCGCCCTCTGTAAGTGACATTGAAAGTTATATAGCATGGTTACAGTATTTTCATGGATACAACTGGAATGAAACAGTTTTTCATAACATGAACGGGAATCGCATTTTGTGTAAATGTGAAAAGTGTTATGAAAAGTTGTTATGAAAACGAAAATGAAAAGTTTTTTTTCATTTCACGTTTTCACAGAACCAGAATTGACCCCCTGCTTTGTAAAGGGTTTATAATACCAATTCTGTATGGAAATCTTTTTTATAAACCTTTTATAAGTCAAAAATATTTTTTATGTAAAACATATACCCCCTTATTCATAAAAATTATGAGAGTCTAATAACAGCGTAATAAATCAAAATTTCATATGAAATTTCCTCTATTACACTCTTATAAGCCTCTCATAATTTTTATGAATAAGGGGGTTAGTCTATTAAAGCAAATAAAATTTTTTTTGTAAAAATGTTTAAACCATTTTAAATATAAACGGTAAAGATATGGATATTGCCGCATCGATTATAGGTGCAAAAATGACGACCAGTCAATGATTGGAATCATGCTCTTCATCTGATGAGGAAGGAGTAATCAATTTATTTAAAAGTGGTCGTTTGTATATTGCAAAAAAACTTAGCTGTCAGCTGTTAAAAACAGGGTGTTTCACTCTTTCTTAAATTCTGTTTGCTCTAGTGAAAGAAGAAATTGCATTATTACAGGGATGGCAACAATTTTACTCATGCACCTTCTAACAAGGTGAACCTTCTTTTGTGTAGAGAAGAAAGCACCATAAATGGTAAAAAAATGGGATTTTTAACACCAAAATCACTCATTGTACTAGTTAAATATAAAAAAAATATAAAATAAAAAAAAAAACCATAAAATATCCCAAAGTACTTTATCTCTGGTTTATATAAACGAGAATGTAAAGTATTATATATAATGGTGTAATGACACCATTTTGTCATTTAATTTTAATTTTATTAAATAAACGAAATTAGTCCAAAGCCAGTAGAAAAAACATCAGCTTATCGTATTATGAATAAATATTTTAAAGAGCTTGAGGTTGACTTTTTAATATTGCATTTGTTGTTAAAGGCAAAACAAAATTTGCTTACTCACTTGCCGTAAATAAATTTGTTAAATTGTTATTTAAAAATGCCAGAATGTAGTAAAACTTTTTCGATTCATATTTTAACACAACCCGCATCAAAACTGACACCTTTTTTTTGTTAAACGGTTGGGGGGTACTTTAATATGATGCGAGTAATATTATTTTTATAACGTGACTTTTCGAGTTTCATAAAATATTTAATGACCGCAGGTTAAACCAAAATTCATGTGAAAAAATAAAATTAATGCATAAAAAATATTATAAACATTTGAAATTGTTTATTTAAGGCCTAATTCATAAAAAATATTTTATGTTTGTAAATTGCTTCGATAAAAAATTTTGTATACAGATGTATCACATAAGCAGGTGTTAAGCATTAAATATTTTTTATGATTTTTTCCCTTAAAACATAAATAATATTATATTTTTGTGGAATTTCTCTAACTGCAAAGTCTTAGAAAAATCATCACGTCGGTAATTCGATGTAAATGGCCTGTGCAGATATTTCAATGTGACTGGTACCAATAACCAGATATGGCGCTGCATATGGCCTTGCCTAAATTAACATTGACGAGTTAGTGATCTTTCAAAAAAGAATCAACCAGATTCTACAGTCACGCAAAGCAACGAACTAATCGCCAAAGATTCATTTTTGTTAACTTGTGGACAATCTGGCATCCATCTAGATTTTAATTTTCTAAAACAATTTTACAATCCACTAAGTAGCAGCCATACCTAAATACGGGCGGAAAGCGGAACGTTTTTTCCGCTGAGCTTTAACGCTGAAATGCCATACCTAAACAAAAGCGGCAGCGTTATGTCAAAAAACAATAAAAACAGGGTTATCAAACAAACAAATTAAACAACCCTGATTATTTTAACAGCTGGACGGACGACATTTGTGATTTTGTTATTGAAATTTTGTACAAATTACAAACGTGCATACTTGGAAATATTTTCTTACCTCCATTTTCTAATACGAAGTGCACAAATTTTTTCTTTTATTATTTATTTCACTTTTGTAAATTTTTGCTTTTTTTATCTGGTTACAATTGTTTTCTTTTGCAACTAACTTCATTAGAAAACGCTCTGTCAAAATCGGATTTTCCAATAGCATAGGTATGCTCCATACAAAATGTATGGACATGAGAACTTTTGACAGATAAAAAATGCTTGCCGCCCGTATTTAGGGATGGCAGTAGTTCAACTCATACGAAAAAAGAAAACCTTTTTCTCACTGCCAATTGTTTGTAGACTTCCAATCACACATAAAATATTTCATTCACAATTTTTTCAATATATTTTTAATGAAATAAATTCTTATAAATTACCTTCAAACTAATTTTACACAACAAATCGGATGTTTTTACACAATTTTGCTCAATAATTAAGTTATATGCCACAACATTGTATATAATTTTTTTTTTAAATTGTGTAATATTTTATATGAAAGTATTTTGAAATGCATTTTTGTAAAAAAAAAGAAAAAAATACATAAATATTTTTTTTTACTTATTTACAGTTTCGAACAATACAAAATATCGTCCCATCTCGAATGGTCTTTATATCAAGAATGTAACGCAGGCAGATGCTGGTGAATACACATGTCGTGCAATGCGCATCACATCGACATTTGCTGATTCTGATCAGATAACGATACTATTGAGAATACAACGTAAGTAGAAGTGAAGAATTTAATAACAGTTGGCGACAAAAGTAATTCACAAAATGTGGATACAATATATAAAAATGTTTCCCTTATGCAAACGAATTTTATTTTTAATATTATATTTTTTTTTATCAGCAAATTTTAGAAATTATAGTAGAAAACGAAAATAAATCGAAGAATGCAAAATATAAAAAAAAGACGCGGGATTAGTTTAGCTATCGCTTTAACTTTGATCATTTTGAAAGCATCCCAATCACTTGATTAGAAGTTTGACAAAATATCTCTAGATTTTGTAATAGAATTTGGTTGCCGCAGTGCAATACTGATAGGAACTGGCCAAGATCCCCTGAAACGAAATTTATACTATTTACTTTTATTAGTCTGAAGGATGTTACATATAACAATTTATGAATCACCCTGCTAAAAATATCATGACAACAATAATTATTAATTTAATTTTCACTTCTCACAAGTTATAAATATAAACCAGACACTGGTACAAAATATGTCTTATACAGTGTGTATATACCAAAGTGTTTGCCGACTTTTACAAGTAAGTGTAATAATTTTATACAGCCATTGGCAAAAGACAATAGATGCAACATGAACAACAAAGAGCTGAAGTTGTTTTCAGTTAATAACACACATTGTAGATGTGTTTTCATGGATAAGTGTAGACACACACATACGTACACACACACACAAATGCACACATACGTACCCACACACACACACACCCAAACACGTACATCTTTATAAGTATGTGCTTTAAAACAGATTCTCAACTTTGTGTGCGTTATTACTGTTTAGAGCTTTAACTTAAACGAGGATGTTGTTTAAACATAAACGCACACAGACACACTCTCAATCACAGATTGTTATACACAAGTGTATCTGTTTGATGTTCAAGTGGCCTCATCTCTTTTCTTTTTGTTGAATGTCTGGAAAACTTGTTGTTGTTGTTGTTGTTGTCGTTCTTGTATAATCCATGATGCATTATGCAACCAATATAAATTTATTTACGAGATTTGTTGTAGATATTGGAAATTTTAATCAACCATTTCAGCATATTTTATGTATTTTACAAAACTGACATACACACACTCACACACAGACACACACTCATGCAGTAAACAAGTTTAAAAAGTGTATCTTAATTGCACATGGTTGAGCCATCGTTCTTTTTTTTTATCCAAGGCCGTGTTCCATATATATTTTAGCAAAATGAAATATTGGCAATAAAATCTCTCTTATCGTTGTATGATGTAGAAAAAGATTGAATTAAATTTATTTGAGATATTCAGTACCAGGAATTTATGCTCCAAATATATATATTTGTTGCGGGTTAAGAAAATCCTTATGCCAAAATTTGATTAGTGCTAAGGCGAAGCCATTAGTCGAGTTAGGGTTGCCAGATATTGAAAAGTCGAATAACTAGGCAAGGGAAAAAATTCAAGTGGATCCTGAAAAAAATAAGTGACATATTTAAAAATGTACTTGTAGCTAAAAGGCAACATTAAGGAACTAGAAACTGTTTTTTTAGAGTACGGAGCCAATGCAGCCAAATTTCTTATTATATGTAGTTGCTGCTTTGATAGGACCACTGCTATTTTTTTTAGCAATTTTACTACCACAAATAATAAACAAAATCAATGAGTGTTCGAACTCACGGGCGATGTGTTAACACCTTTTTGTTACACGGTACCTGTTCGATTTCTATGAACACAGACCCACAAACCCGGAGGTAGAGTTAATATAAAGTACTTTTTATTTATTTTATATTAAACCCACAAAAAACAAAGAGAATGCAAAGCAACAGACAAATGTACATACATACATTGTTATGTTTGTACATAAGCTACATACGTTGCTGTCTTGCTATCTCATTTTTATATATGTACGTATAACCACGTCACTATTCTCTTTGCTATGCATAAGACAAAACCGAAGATCAACATAAAACACTTTTTTAATATTACTCCAAATTAATACTCCGAATTAAAACACTTAAATCTCCGCTCGCCGATATCGGATCGCCTTAATTTTTGGCCTAAACTCTTCGTCGAAACCCGCACTAGCGCATTAATCCAAAAATTAATAAAATCGGCTATGAATTTCCGGAGAAAATCGCGTGGGAAAATTATATGAAAATCGCCCAATAATCACTTTCAATACCGACTGCCAAGCAACAACAACAAACAAACAAAGTCTTACACTTACACTTGCGTATGTATTGAGACTGATAGTTTACTGCCCTAGAGGCGCGCGTATAGATGTTAACACATCAAAAAGTGGGAACGTAATATTCGACCGGGTTGAACTTTAAATACCCTCCAATTATTTAGTAAATAAATTAAGAATGTTTAAACTCCATGCCCTATTTTAAAATTCCATATAGGCAGGGCCACTCCGGGAAGGTCCGAGGGGAAGACATATAACTTGTGTCGTAAAAAGTAAAAGGTAAAAACATTTGTATAAGGTCATTTAGACGGCAAAGGTGGGTGGAGGGGTAGGGTAGGTGAAGAGCAGAGGACATCTTAACTTCTTTGTAAAAGCTTAAAAGTTTAATTTTTAAGGAATATATGCTTAAGGAATACAATTTGTTAAATATCTACACTATTTTTCCATATAATATTTTAATTCAACGGCCACTAAAAGGGGCAGTGTCCAAAAATAAATTTCTCTGATTTCCTGGTTTCAAATTCTACGCTTTGGACCATCTTTGACATAAAAATACATCACTTAACAAAATTGCGCAAAAAGTTTAACAATTATGTGGTTTTTTAGATTTTGTGTTAGTTCTTCTTAGGGGAATTTTTTATCCTCTGGCCTGATTCAGCCCATTTACGAGCTTGACCTGAGCTATCCTTAAAAATTTCTCTATACCAAATTTCAAGGGTCTGACTCTTTTCGTTTCGCCTGTATCATGATTTCCAGAGATGGACAGACGGACATGGGTGGATCGTCTTAGATTTCAACACTGATAGAGAATATATATTTTAAGGGGCTTTACAGGGATATTGAATATTCCCTCCAGTTTTTTTTGCAGGGTGTAAAAAGACTCCGTCTGATTGGGCAATCTAAACTCAGCCCATGAACCAAATTGCGGTAAACGAAGATTAATTTAGACAATCAGTCTTTTATCTTAAGATGCTACTAGAGTAATAAAATTTTCAATGGTGTATCACAATTTTTGCATCAGTGTCGTTTAGTTATGATGTATTTATTTCCTGATAGAAAGGAAAAAAAGAAAAAAAAAAACAGGAAAGTCCAGCCCATTCCAGGTCGTTGGACTCATTCCCCCTTCCATAGTTCCCGTACAATGCAATGCAGTGGCAGGTACTAAAAGAGTCGCTTGTATTTGTATTTATATAACAAAAACAAAAACAAAATAAAAAGTTAATCCCACATCCTGGGCTATCGAACTTTATGCTCTTGTAGGCAAAACGTGCTGAATATTGTTTAATAACGATAAATATTTGAAAAAAGAATTATTTTGCTGGAATACACAAACTCTTAAATCTGTTTTTTTTATTATCTGTTATTAGCTGACTTATTGAAAACACACTAATTTGGAGTTCAAAAAATTAGCATGAAAGTGTCCTTTTGACATGCACTTTAACTGCAAAAAATATTTTTCCGTAGATTTCTTTTGTAAAATATTTCAGATGCTGAAGGAAACGATTTATATATAAAATAAAATTTATATTCATGTAACAAGTTTGCTACTGCTGTGCTACTAACACTTCATTTCATGTCTGTTATGAAGAAAACATTTTATTCATAGGAAAAGCCTCTTAAATGAAATACATGTTCTTTGTACTTAAAATATGTCCATGTGTCTTTAAAGTAAAATGTTATTAACGGAGAAAAATGTTATCATTAATATTACTAAAAGCCATCATAAATGTATCCTTTTCATCCATCATCCTTCAGCTGTTCAATATAGATCCCATCAATCTTTAGTCTTCTTTCTGGCTGCTGTTTTTTTTCATTTGCAGAATTTATTTTGTTTTCTTATTTTTTATGAGGAAATTTTAAATCAGAAAAGAATGGTTCGTATAGACAAGTATAGAGGAGGAAGTGCAATCATTTAGAAGATTTTTTTTAATTAAGGAATTTTCGTAAACTTCCTGATCTTCCATTTATAAGATAAAGAGCTGTGGCCAAAAGTATTTTGCATCTATTAAATATTTTAAAAATTTTATAATTCTTTTTTTCCCTTTATACGAAGGCTGTGTTGTGTGGTGGCTGCTTAAGTATTCTGAACAAAATATGTGACGCGCAAAATAGAAAGGGACCTAAGGGTAAAAACCGGCTTTGTTCAGGGGAGCCATTTTAAAGATTTAAATACGTGTATCTTTGGTGTACCATCACTTCATAAAACGCGCATATCTCTGGGAGGGAACACTTTTGGGGCATGGAATCGGTCTCATTCGATGCTCAGATGTTGTCCACATCAAAAAAAAAAAAAAGTGAAAATTAATTTTTTTTGTACCCTTAGGTCCCTTTCTCTATGCGGTGTCACATATAGTATATGGACATAAATTTTCATGTTGTAGTTTACGGTTGCGTATACTTAATAATTAACACACTTGCATGAAAAAACATTCCCCATACGCGCCCAGTTTGGAAAATACTTGTAAAACAAATAAAAATCATAGCATACTCTCAGGATCAGCAATAGAATATGTGCTGGAATATTCTCAATATTTGTTTGTGTTTCTTATTAGACATTTTATTATTCTTTTTCGACGTTTTCTCCGGACTGTGTGCAAACAAGGCGGAAGCTGCAGTCGATACTTCTCCAAATTGCTGCTGTGTTTTCTTACCAAATATTGACTTATAGTCAGTATGCCAGCAAAAAAAATAAATAAATAGAATTACATATACGTTTTGCATAGCCTAAGAACGCACTACCGCTTCCAACCTTAAATGTCTGATGTATCTTTAATACAGTATTATTTTAGCCAAACACAGAAAGGCATATACTAAGTGTGTAGAGTTGTGTTTATATGGGCACTCATAGCTCATTGATAGTTAACGTTACAATTATGTAACATTCAACAGCATACATATTATTTGTGTTACGATTGTACGAAATCACTTAAGGCTGGCTGTTGGCTGTTACATTATATAAAGTGAGCTAATTGAAATGTAATTTAAATTATGTGCATATGTATTATTATCTAAGGGATAGGAAATGTGGTTGTTTTAATTTCATGAAAGACATAAACAGACAGAGTTAATATAATGAACAGGTTTGCTTAATAAATGAGCCAAGTGCAGTATTACATGCACATAAGTTGGTTACAAAATTTTAAACTCACAGACAAGAAAATAATTTGTTATAGTAAATATTCAATGTATAAAGAAATATTAGAATGGACAAATTTTTTAATAAGAAATTGACCTGAGAGCTTAATAAATTATGAAATAATTGTGTATGAAAAGATAGAAATAAAATTGGATTATTGCAAATTACTAGATGTTTTCAAGACATTAATTTGCTCTGTCACGGAATATATTGTTTGTGTTAATAATTTAAGAAGCTAATGACTTACATATTCTTAATAAAATATAAGTTCTTATTCAATATAAGTTTGGTAGCCTGGTGTTCATAAAGTATTAAAATGAGAAAGACAAAAGAAATAGCCCAAAGTACACGGGAAAGTCAACATCGTTTCAATTATCCAACACACACACAGTAGAGCAGCATAGCTGTTTTCGAAAACCGCTACACTTTCATAATGAGAACTCGTGTGTGTGTTTTTTCCCTTTTGTTTTGGTTATGCTGATTTTCATTCAACGCCTTGTCAGTGAATAAAGCATTGCGTATTCACCAGGTTGAAAAATTCTCAAACAAAGTGTTTATTAAACGATTTAAATTTTTGTTTGTAATGGCGGATTAACCCATGTTGTCCGAACAAAATTTTTGTCCGGACAAATTTTTTTTTTATATGTAGTTTGACGTCTCTCTTCTTGAGAGAGAGAAAATATTTTTTACGAACAACTCTCAGCTTGAATTGGTTTAATTTTATATTTTGTCCGGACAAAACTGAACTGAGTTGCCAATACGTTAAACTTTTTCACATAAACTTGAGGTGTCATTTTCTGTTTGATATATTAAATTGTGTGTGAGACTAAAAAAAATAAATTTTGAGAATTATCTATTTGTTTCTTTTTTTATATGTATTTTGCTAATAACAATGCTTTATGCAATTCAATGGCCATAAGGTAAAGCAATTTACTTTTCTCGTCCATTATTATCACAAATTCTTGAAAAATACTTTAAAATATGGAATATCCAGATATCTCAAATATGAAGAAAACAAAGCAAAACTTAAAAAATCGCTGCAGTACTACCATTTTGCAAAACTCATTTTTTATATGAATGGCAACTTTGATTTTCCGGACAAATTTATCGAAATGAGTGAATCGTGCTGCAGAAAACTCCCAGTAAAATAAATTTTGTCCGGACAAAACTTTTGTTCGGAAAACATGGGTGAATCCGCCTTAAGTATTTTTTTTATATATTATTTTTATAATTCAATTTGATTTAATTTTTTTTTAAATTGTATTTCTTCGACATAACAATATCGAGTGGCATTTTGGTTCAGGCAGTTAGTGTATGATTGATACAATCTGAAATAGTTTTCTTAATTGTCTGGGCTGTTTGCGGTTTTAGTAGTTTAACTTCAATGGCTTAAGATCAAATTCCATATGAATTTTGGTTCCTCAGAAAATACAAGAATTAAACATTTTTTCAATGAAATCAGTTTAATATCATGAACGGAATCAGCTAATGGAATTAAAAATTATTATAAATTTTATAAAGATTTATAGGCTAGAAGTCGTGAAATTAAATTTAGAACGACGATCGACATTCCAAGGAATTTTAGCTTATACAGCGGGGTATACTACGCTATTTTCGGAATCTACTACACGTTCATCATCAGTACTCATGAGCATTTTTGCTTACCGCCAGTGATTAGGTGACCCAGTTTTTATTTATAAACATTTTATTATGGTAACACATTTTGAGTCCCTGTGTTGCCATTATATTATTTTTTTCATGTCATATCTTTCTAAATTTTTTTGTTCCATTTTTTACATAAGCCAAGCAGCTGGCTCAACTTCCGACCGTAGTCAGTCAATCGACAGATTTGATTGAAAATAATTATGAGAGTTCCGTTGCAAGAGCATGAATGACTTGAAATGTTGAAGTCGCCCGAATTAGTTCGTCATGACATAGAAACAGAATAAGATGCATGGGATGGCTCTTGTCTGAAAAAAAGCATAAACTGACTTAAAATAAAATATTATTATCAAACTGCTCTCGTAATTAACGTTCTGTAAATTAATAATGAAATCAAAATCAAAACAAATATTATCAATTCCTTAATGCGTTTGAGATTTTCTCATTTATTTATTGTTATTCTTGTGTTACTGTTATTGGCAAAGCTCTCAAGGGTTTTTGGTTAAAACAACAACAACAGCAACAACACCGACTTGTCTTTAACTTGCATTTATTTCAATTAAATTCCATTTTGGTTATTGCAAATAACTTGCAATGAAATTGATATAAAAATACGAAATATTTGCTCGACAGAAACTACAGCAATAATATTGTTTTGCTAACTAAATTTTAACAAGCAAACAGATTTAATTCTTGTGGGTATAAGAAAATCTTTCAATCAATAGTTTTGATTATTAAAATTGCTTTGACGTTACTTAAATTTGTTATGACTTTCCTAAATTTTTAATACGCTTCGGTTGCTTAAAGCACTCAAAGAAGAGTTTTAATGAAACAACAAGATTTATTATTATTATTATTATTTTTCTTTGCTGTGGTTGTGCACGGATCCCTGTTTGTTATAAATTTGTTTTTGTTTTGTTTTATCACAAAATACTTAATGCTGTCACTTGCAGCTTTTGATTTTAAATGGGATTCTGCTCCAACCACTGAGTTTCATTTAATTGCAGTTGCTTTACCACGGCAATTCCCTCACCTTAGCGCTTTGTCTTTGGGCAAATAAGATCTTTTTTTTTTTATTTTGTGTAACTTTTTTTAAACAGTTGTTTTGATACGTTTGTTATCTTACTCTGCGGCATTGAGTTGGTGGCCAGGGTTGCCAGCATGGTACGGCATTTCAAGCCCAGTGTAGAAAAATAAAAGTGATAAAATTCCTCTGAAATATTTAGGGGATGTCCCGATCGAAGGGTGATACTTGGACCCAAGACCAGAATAAGTATCAGGATTTCCGATGAAACTGAGATGTTAAATTAAATTAATTTAATTGTCTTCTATTTACACAAAACAATTGGCTAAAGTAAAATAATTTTTCTTATCCAGTTGTGAATATATTCTATCATCAGCAGAGTGGCACGCACGGAATTAAAATCTTATATCAAGATATTGAAAAAATAGGGGCTTTATCTAATAAATGGATGCAAAAGGGACTTATCTTGTTTAGAACTGATACAGTTCTCAATTTTTTCATAAAATTTTTATAGAGTTTCGAATGATTGAAATATATTTTGGAACTTTTACAATTTTTTTGTTAAAAAGTAAAAATTATACCCTACGAGTGGCTGTCCGGTTTATTGCATTTTTCAAGACTTTCCGCAAGATTTCCGATGATAACAGATCGCATTCGTGACTAATATTCTCCTTAAGTCTTGCGATTGCTTAAGTCTGGCTATCACTAAAGAATGTTATCTGGGGTGCATAAGTCTGGAGAATTGCGACATCGCTAAATTTATCCATCATCGCCAAAGTTATCGCTGCGTCTTTGTGTTCGGTCGTAACATATTATTGAAACCACATGTTTACCACGGCCTGGTTATTGAACTCCGGCAGAAAGAAGTCCTTTAGCATGGCTCTGTAGTATTCACCGGCAAGAGTAACCGTATTACCGAAAGAATTCTTCCGCGTGAACGCAGCCTTGACGTCTGAATGATGTTACTTCCTTCTTAGCACTTAACGACAGCTGAAATTTTCTCGATAGAACGACCAGTCTGGTGGAGGACACAACCTGCAAATTCTTTTGTTTTTTCTATCTGTTCTAATTTTTTTATTCCTTCCAAACAATAGCACCCTCCAAATAAGCATTTGTTTCGGTTATAACTTCTTTAATCGAGAAAAGTCTCTTACCGATCTGCCATTTCTTTAGGTTTCGAAAAGAAAATAAAAATAAAAGTAGTCGCAAGGGCTTAATCTAGAGAATATCCTGGATGGGGTAGCAGTTTGTGGTTAAATTTTTGAGTTTTTTGCCAAATATTCAAAATATTCATGCGATGTACTCTATCACTTGTGATTATTCCACGAATTTCATCGACGGTTTCTGGCGTGATGACCGCTTTTGTGCGAAGTCAATGTAAAGTGTCGCTTGTGTTATTACGATCACAACGAAACTAAAAACCAATTTTTGGTTGGTATAGAGTTTTCAAGCAAATTTAAAACATTTTAGTAATACTTTTGTGCTAAAGATTATGTTGTGCATTTTTGCATAAAAAAATCTTTTAAATTATTTAAAACTTATCAATATTAGTAAACGGCCTGGTACCTAAAACTGTACCACAAAAAAAGTATGACTTATTAGTATATAAGATGTACTTGTCTTGTCATTTGATGCACTTTGTCATTGTCAAATGCACTTTGTCATTGTCAAATTCTTTTAAGCGATTTCCAGAATATGAGAATGTTATCGTTTTAAATTGGAAAATTGGTATTTAAACGATATGAATTTTCTTATGTTAAATAAGACAGGAAAAACCCCTGCACGGCAGGGGGCCGCTAATTTAACTACTTGTGCAACGACTTGGGAGTTGGGTGTAATTGGCAAAAATATCCTTCTAACAATTTGTGAAAAGAACATTATCTTAAACTTAAAGTGCACTTTACAATTTCTGGAAATATTTTCCTTGTAGACTGGCCACATTTTTGGTGAACAAGAAAAAAAACAAACAAGAGAGAAAAACTGTAAATTAACTCAACATGTTTCTTTCGAGCACAAAGATTATGTGTCGGAATATTAAATGCATACATTATAAATTATAAAAAAAAAGTAAAAAACTTTTCTCGACCCTTCTAAATGTCCAACAAAGCAATTTGCTTAAAATAAAACTTTCTTTTGCTGACATGATCATACAATTGTACAAGCATGCACTTGTTATAGGACTTGAAGAAGATTCATAAATTATACATGCCGAAAACTAAATGAATACAAAATTACTGTCATTTAAAAAAAAAAAAAAAAAGAGGAAGAAAGAGAAAAAAATCTGTAAGAAAACTTAAACCAAATTGTTTTAAAATACCCACAAGGAAAGAACTTCATTAAAATGCACTTTGTAAATTAAACATAACAATGGAGGCAAAAAGAGAGTAACTAGAAATGAAAAACAGACAAGACAAAACATTAAAACTAAAAGTAAAATGAAGCAGAAGGCAACAAAAATGGTAATAATGACGATGATGATGATGGGAGCCAGGGAAGAGGACCTGCAAATAGTGGTGGCAGCAGTAACAATATCACACAATCAAAGAAATTAAAATAACTTTATAAACCCAGTGACACAATAAAAGAAACTGCATTAAAACAAAGAAAACTACAAAAGAAATGAAATAATAAAAAGCAGAAAAGGATACCACTTGTACCCCCACATGTTTGAAAAGCAATAAAACGGAAAGCAAAGCGGCGTGTGTGTAGGTATGAGAGTTAGCCAGGGTTTACATGTGTTTGGGGGTGTATGTGTGACATAAGAGTATATATAAAAAAAAATAAAAATTCTATATGACAACCCACATAGACACTCAAGCGGATAGATGGATGGATGGATGGACGGATAGGCAGCGGAGACATACGGAAAGCAATATTACCAGACAAACATTCTGGTTGAATGACAGACTTAACTATATTTGTACATTGTAGTTGTTGCTGTTGCATGCAATTGCAAGCTGCAACAATAGCATGTAAAATAACTGAAGAGAAATTAAAATCCAGTAAATGTAAATTTTATAAAAATCATTGTACTCGCAGTAGAGACATTTACACCATTTCTTAACTCTTCTTTTTTTTTTAATTTAGTTATTAACTGAGCCCTCTGATGGCACTCACGCACAGGGAAGCGATTCGAGTTACGCATTGTGCCTTACAAGTCAGCTGCTGATACTAAAGCAATTTCCTCTCAAACGTTATCAAAAGCTTTCTTTAAAAGTTTTAGGGCTTTTGAGTGTTTTCAGCTTGAAATTACCAGGAAGAACTACGAAATATTTTTAGCCACCCACCCGTCAGAGTACGAAGAGTAATCGCATGTTTCTTTCGCAATTGCATTTAAAACAAACGAATTTTATTCTTTATGTTGTGAGAAATTATTTATTTTTATTCACAAAATTTTATAAATTAATTTGGCAAATAAATTTTTGAAAAAAATGTCGACAAATGCAATATTATTTTTTTCCACAAATTAAAAAAATTAAACGTGAATAAATAAAATAAGATCCGCAATAGAAATTGAAAAGTGTACTCGCCTAATCACACTATTATCATCTAACGGGTTTCCAAAATTGAGGTATTATTTTAATTTTAACAAAAGAAAAAAAAATTGTTTTTTCAGATATTAAAATTATTTTTATTTTAATTTATTACAATTAGGTTCCGGTTAAATATAAAAAATTCTATCAGCCAACTGGCTTCATTATCAATCACGTTTTTCCAAAAACTTCTGTCAATGATTGATATCTGCTCGATAATGCTGACTTTAAGCTCCTGAACTGTTGTGGGGTTGTTGCTGTACACTTTCGATTTTAAAAAGCCCCACAAAAAAGTCCAAAGGTGCTAAATAGCACGATCTTGGTGACCCATTTACTCTTTCTCCTTGAGAAATATGCGATTTTCGAACTTTTCTTGCAAAAGATCCATTGTTTCTCTTGCCGTATGACAAGTGGCACCATCCTGTTAAAACCACTTATTCTCCACATCCAAATCATCAATTTTCCGCCCCTAAAAGCTTCGGATCATCTCTCTGTAGTGATTTCCTTTGACCGTAATCGCAATTAAATTTTCGCTTGCAATAAAATTTTTTGTGGACGTAATAGTTGCTCTAAGATAACTTTTTGATTCTGTTCATTCCAAATGCGGCAATTCTTCTTGTTGACTTCTTCCATTGAGCTGGAAGTGGGCTTCAGCATGTAGTTGAAATCTGAAAATAAAAATTCATAAAAAAAATTACAATTAGAAAAAAAAAACTTTATATTTGGCGGGACGCATCTTTAATGCCCTCCAAATATTTAGTAAACAACAACTCTAGTTTTATTGTTTTATATCAATGCGCACATAAAGGGCCGGAGATAAATAAAAAGTTTTTAATCTGCTGGATGTCAGAGTTCCTTAAGAAATTTCTGTGCACAATTCTATTTTGACAGGGTCACTTCGGGAAGGCTCTCATCTTTGTCGTAAAAACTTAAAAAGTAAATTTTTGGGGTAATTAAGTGTAGAAAAAAATTTTGTTTTTATAGGGTCATTTAAAGGGCAAAAGTAGGTGGAGATGTAGAACAGGAGAAGATCAGAGAACATGTCAGCTTCATTATTAACTCTTAAAATTTTAATTTAAATATTTGCACTAGTTTTCCATATAATATTTTACATTAACGCCCACTAAAAGGGGCGGGGACCAAAAGTATATGTTTCTAATTTTCTGTCTCGAAGCTCAACGCGGTTGGGCCTGTTTTGATATTTGTTTAATCAAATTAAAAAAAAACTTTAAAAATGATGTTGTTTTTTAGATTTTGGTTTAGTTCTTCTTAGGGGAACTATTTTACCCCTGGTCCCATTTAACCCATTTACGAACTTGACCTGTGCTATCCTTTAAAATTTATCTCTACCAAATTTCAAGAGTCTGGCTCTTTTTGTTTGGAGTGTATCGTGATTGCCACAGACGGGCGGACGGACGCACAGTGCTTTGTCCCCATATAACGATGGGACAAAAACAGAAGGAGTTGTCAGATATTTTTGAAATTTGGTACACTAGCATAAACTAGCTTAGCTAAGAAAAATATGAATTTTTGGAAAAATCGGCTCAAGGACACGCCTAGCTCCCATGTGTCCTGAAATTGAAAAATATAATTTTAGCTTCAATAATGCCCACAAAATTACAAAAAGTGGTCATGCTGATACATATGCAACTAGCAACGTGTGTGAAAATTTTTATTTAAATCGGACTAAGGACTCAAGGTCCTGCCATATATCCTCTTTATTAAAAACGCTATCACTCCCACAAAAATTGTCCAATCGTAATAAATTTTGGTATGTTAATTGATATTTGCAAGATATATATTTACGCCAAATTTGGGTAGAATTGGATTATCAATGTGGAAAATACAAAAACATTATTAATTGAAAAATAGGCAAAAACGGTTAAAATACTCTTGCAAAAATAAAACTATAAGGATATTTGAAAGATAACATAAATGAAAATATTAAAGAGGAAAAATGATGTTGTTTTTTAGATATTGGTTTAGTTCTTCTTAGGGGAACTATTTTACCCCTGGTCCCATTCAACCCATTTACGAACTTGACCTGTGCTATCCTTTAAAATGTATCTGTACCAAATTTCAAGGGTCTGGCTCTTTTCGTTTGGAATGTATCGTGATTGCCACCGACGGATGGACGGACGGACGTGGCTAGATCGTCTGAGATTTCATCACTGATCAAGAATGTATATACTTTAAGAGGTCTTAGAGGGATATTGTGCTGCGTTACAAACGGAATGACAAATCCTCCATTTTTTTTTGGAGGGTAAAAAATTAAATAAAATTGTGTTCGTGAACATAATTTTTTTCTAGAAATATAGAAATTAATGAGAAAGAAACTATAAACTATGAATTGTGTAATGAGACACCGATTATGGTCCATGGGTCCATGACATAAAATGAAATTTAAGTTGAGGCGGGAAATGGTGTTTTATTTAAAACAGAGCTTCATTATTTTATATTGTGTGGAAAAGCAGCAAAACAAAAAGTATTAAAGGAACTGCATTTAGCTCCACCCCCTCCTCTACTCGCTTCACTAAAGCGGAAGCAGAAATTAAAACGAGTATTAAAACATTAACGTTTTCAAATCAAAAGTATATTTAAATTTTAATCATTTCAACAGACTGATTGTTTTCCCTTTTGTTTTCTTTCTTGCTGCGTTTCTTTTATTTCGATTTTTTTGTTTCTTAAACATCTTTCTTCCCCTTTTTATGCAACATTCCAGATAAGCCTCATTGGTTTGATAATGATACGTCATTGATACGGTATGCCTACATCGGCGGGAGTGTTAATATTTCTTGTGATGCCATGGGAGAGCCGCCACCATCCTTTACATGGCTGCACGGCAGTCGAGCAATAACAGGAAAAAACTATCGTTTGTTTTCTGCCGATTACGGTTCCACTTTGCAAATACACGTATTGAATTCGACACATCTGGGCGATTACAAGTGCAAGGTGGCAAATCCTTTGGGTATGCTGGAGCGCGTTATTAAGCTAAAGAAGGGCCAGAAACCGGCTGGGGTGTCATTGTTTCAAGTGCGACGCACATTCACCGATGGCTTTGATTTGGATATACGTTCGGTGAAGCCATCAAATGTTGAAGACAATATGCATACGTTGGGCTATCGCGTGGAGTATATGAGTGACCAGGAATTCAAATTCAGTGCCGGCAATTGGAGTTATGCTAAGCGGAAAGATTTTCTATTTCATCGAGGTAAATATGAATATGCAATTGAAAATGAAAACAAAACAAACCAAGAGAGAAACAAACAAAAAAAAAAGCAAAAAACACACTCGTAGTCAAAACGCCAAGTGCGTTAGTGTGTGTTTTGGAGTGTGTAAAAAATGGCAAATATGCTGCAGTTGCTGTTGTTAAAGTGCTTGCAAAATTGAAAATAGATTTTGCGATAAATGAAGGATGTTTATGGCAAAATGGCTATTGAAAGGACTCGATTAAATGTTTCAAAGAGAAAAATGCCAATTCTTGTTTTAACAATTTGGGGAAACCAGAACAGTTTAAAATTATTATTCAGCCTTGATTTCAGTGTTTGAATTTTTAGATAAATTTAAATAATTTTTTTTTTGAATAAAAATTATGCAAATCTAATGGTGTTTTCTTTTCGGGAAAACATGTAACATTTTTTCACTTTATTTCTTAAAATTTGCAGTTAGGCGGAGTTTTAAGACACAAATTAATATTCGTGAAGGTTGGCAGTTTATTTGCTAATAAATTCACTACTTTGAAATTATATAATAGTGCCATTTTTTCAATAAAAAGTGCACAAAATGTTGCACTCTTTTACAGAAAAGAAAACAACGTAAGTTCGTAAAACAGTTTCATGTTTTAAGCCAAAATTATGTTGAAAAAGAAAGTTGGTAAAAAGTTGCTGAGTAGAGTTGAGTTCAATTTACCTTCAAATGATAGAGAAAGGTTGAAATGGAGAAAAATTAAAGGGTGGGCAAATTTGAGGTTAGGAAGTAAATTGGTTTAAAATCATGTATTTTTTTTATAAAAAAAACTCAGTTGTATTGATACCAATGTAAAGTAGAAATATGGGAAATTAATAATAAAATATGATGTCAGCAGACATTCACAAGATTTTGAACCACATTTTGCAAAGAAGCTTCGCTTGTCTCGTTAATGCAGCGCCGAGTTTCATATACATATTTCAAAGCGTCAGCTGTTTGTGGTTTGTTTACGTCATCCCATGACGGGTCTTTTAAATTGACCTAGAGAAAATAATGCAGCGGCGGTAAATCGCTAGAACGAGGCGGCCAATTGATGTCACTAAATTGAGATATTACGCGAGCGGTAAATTTATCATGCAATAACTGAGTTGCTCGACCGGTTGTTTGTGTAAACTGTGGCGCCATCTTGATGAAGTTTTTCAAACAGTAAGTTTTCACAATTAAAATTCTTTGTTGAAGAGTTTAACGTTGCATGGTTAAAATTTCCCAACTTTTTACTAAATAAATGTCAAAGGATGGCAGCTCAATTTTTGACATTTCATCATTTGGCAGCCAACTTATTTCCTAACCTCAAATTTTCCCACCCTTTAAGCAAGAAATAGATGTTTAATGATTTCATTGTTATCATTAAATTTACTATGGGAAAAAATGTAACTCAGGACTTGCTTCAATACATCAACAGAAGCTGGATGGAATTTCAAAATTCCATCTCTTACATGTCCACCATATGGAAAAGAAGCTATAACATCATCTTTTTGTAGGATATTGTCATTGAAATATTTCCTACTCAGGCACATAAATATTTTCTCCCAGTGCACCACTGCATTAAAGAACACACACACCTGAAACTTTTTTAAAGTTTTTCTAACATCCTTATAACATACTTTCCTTTTTTTATTTTTTTTCCTGTTTTTCAGATGGCCGCCGTTTTTTGATCTCAAATCTAAAGCCAAATACAACATATTTAATGCAGGCGGCCTCCCGTAATTTAGCCGGCCTAAGTGATTGGAGTTCGGTGAAAATTTTCCTTACACTTGCCAACTTTTCCAGTCACACGGTTCATCTGGTAACACATCATTTCTTAACTATCCTAACTTTAGGTCTTATAGTCAATACATCTCTGAAGTATTTTTAATTTAAATTTCCTTAGCGCCGCTTTTAAAGTGTCTTTTAATTTAGTTTTTATGTCGTTGTTGCCTATTCTATGTTTAACAGAAAAACCCATGAAATATTAGAGAAATCTTCACAATTAATTAAAAAAAAAAATAGAAAAATTGAAACATCTTAAAGCTAAGCTTTCTATTAAAATGAATCTCATGAAATCGTAAATACAAGACATTTAAATCAAATTTGATTCGTGGAATTTGATTTGATAATCTAATTATTTGTTAAGTGCATTTCTCAGTAGTTTAGCTGAATAGTTAATTTGCCATTTATAAAATAATTTGAATGTACCTGCTTTAGATATGATTTTTAACTCTGCTTTTGCGTAACTCTAAAATATACTCGTCGTATATATATATTTTTTTTTTGTAGGGAAAATTTTAAATCTTATTTAATATTAAAAAATTTTAGTTTACTTAGAGCAAGTAGCCTTAACATGGAAAAGTATTTTAAAAAATTAGTTTCCAAGCACCCCATACTAACCTGGCATTCACATAACAGGCGTTTGTTATTCTCTTTGGCCCCAATAAAAATCTGCACTTTTTTCTAATTGGACGTTATTTCCAAAACTGTAGATTGACTGTCCCTAAATATCCTAAATGAAAATTTTGTCAATTGTAGTGTATGCCGTGTTTTCAAGTGAGAACTGGAGTTGTCAGTAATCCTATTTTTGCATAAAAACAAAAATCTTAACATGGCAAAATTTATCAGGAGAAAATCAGTAAATCCATTGTAAAGACACCTGCCCTCATTCTAATGGAAAGTGGTGTATTAAATACCTACCAACACATAGAAAAGCTAAAGAAACTATTCGTAATGCAACTTAAATAATTTTTTTTTCAGTTTTTAAAATAAGAGGGACCCATTTTTATTTACTAGTCAAAAATATCTCCTCAAAAGGCAAGTCGACGTAAGGGGAAGTCTACATACTCGTATGTGACACATTTGAACCAAAAGAAGGGACTATTTACAGCCGTATAAATTTAAAAATATTTAAAGGGAGTTAATTATCTAGGAGCTCCTGACTAACCAAAATACCTTTCGAAGCAATTACCTTTCTAAAATGGTACAGCTTTAAGAAAACTTCCTTCTTGAAAAGTAGCATCTTAAAATACTATTTTTTTTTTAAATATGTTTACTTCCCATTTCGCAATGTCGAATGAATTCATTCTTTCGTACAAAAAAAAATATTTGAAACAAAAGCATAATTTTATAAATTGTTTTTGTTTCAAATGTATTTATACGAAAGAAAGAACTCATTTTGCCATCTTCAGTTAAAAAAGGACACTAAACGAAAGTAATATTTACAAATAGTACTTACTTATGTATGCATCTCTTAAAAAAAGTTTTTTATAAAAACAGTGCTTATTCTAAAAAGTACAATTTTAAAAAGAAAATTACTAAAAAGTAATATATCAGCAAAGTACCTTTTTTAAAAAGTACTAAATAGTTATACAACCTACGTTTTTAGAAAATTAAGTTTTTGAAAAAGTACTTTTTGGGAAAGTATATTTGGAAAAAGCACGTTTTGAAAAAGTACCTTTTTGAGAAAGTACCTTTTTGAGAAAGTACGTTTTGAAAAAGTACGATTTGAAAAAGTACGCTTTGGGGAAAATCACCTTAAGACAATATGTTCAGGAAAAAGGGATTCATATATAAAAGGCACCTTGTCAAAATTTTCCTTGTAAAAAGTACCTTTTGAACAAATACCTTTGAAGAAAGTAACTATTAAACAAGGCTCTTGTCAATGGTACTGAAGAATAACCATTTCATTTTTGGGAAAATATGTTTGGAAAAAAGCACGTTTTGAAAAAGTACCTTTTGGCAAAGTACGTTTTGAAAAAGTACGATTTGAAAAAGTACGCTTTGGGGAAAATCAGCTTAAGACAATATGTTCAGGAAAAAGGGATTTATATATAAAAGGCACCTTGTCAAAATTTTCCTTGTAAAAAAGTACCTTTTGAACAAATACCTTTGAAGAAAGTAACTATTAAACAAGGCTCTTGTCAATGGTACTGAAGAATAACCAATAAAAAAGTACCTTATAAAAAAGTACCTTTGCTAAAAAGTACCTTTTGAAAAAATGACTTTGAAGAAAGTAACTATTGAACAATGCTCTTGCCAATGACAGTGAAGAATAACCATTTAAAAAGTACTTTTTGGGAAAATATGTTTGGAAAAAGCACGTTTTGAAAAAGTACGCAATGGGGAAAGTACGTTTTGAAAAATAAGATTTGGGGAAAATCACTATGTTCAGAAAAAAGGGATATATATAAATATATCCATATATAAAAGGTACCTTGTAAAAAAGTACCTTGCAAAAACGGACCTTTTAAAAAAATGCCTTTGAAGAAAGTAACTATTAAACAAGGCTCTTGTCAAAGAAATTTTTGGCAATTGAAATTTTTGCTTTAGTTAACATTTACACTGAACAAAAAAAATAAAATTGTTTTTTTTCAAATAAAGTACCTTTACAAAAAAATAAAAGGAAAAATATAATAATAAAAACGTAACACCTTTCCAAAAATTGCTCCATCAAGAATTACATTTTCCCTGAAAATTAAATATTCGTATAAGTAGATTTCACAAAAAGTACTTTTATAGAGAATATCTTAAAAGTGTACTTTTTATTAAAAACTTCAATTCAAAAAGTGTTGTATAATTATTATAAACAAATATTTCTGAAGTATACCTTTTACAAAAAAAAAGTATTTAATAGGAATAAATGCATAAAATAGAAAAAAGCATTTTTTAAGTGAAGTGCTTTTTTAAATAGCATCTTTTTAGGGAAAGTTTCACTTTAAGCAGTACCTTTTGGAATACTTTCATGGCACGATAACCTGGTGTAAGTAAAATATGGGCACGATAGGTTCCTTTTTAGGATACACCCTTGTCATGGAACACTTTCCGGCAGTTTTCAGATGTTCTCGACAGACATACGGCACTACCTCTTTCACATCCATACAGAATTGCCACCGTAACACGCATTGCCGATCGAATTTAACAAGAGATGTTTATTATGATTTTCTGCTTACAGTGAAGATGTTGGCATAATTTCCATAGCAACACCTTAGTTTTTCTCGTAATTTTCATCAATAGGACGTCATTGTTTCTAGGCTTACAAACTGTTCACGAGACTGCACGGTGCTTGTTTTGCAGCCTTCAAATTCATTTCGCCATCCACTTATGGGGTCTTTCTTTTACTTTTCAATGTGACAATGTGATGTTAAATCTCCAAGCAGCACTGGTCCTTGGATAAATTATTTCAGCAACATTAATTTCCGCTTGATACACTGCAACTCCCCAGTTGTACATTTCAATGCATTGCCTTTAGTCAAATGCCTTTATTGTACAAAAGGATTAAGAAGTTAGAAGAAAAAAGTGCATGTTTTTTTTTTTATTTTTGTTTTCTCTCCTCCAGGGACTAAAAATATTTAATCAGATATCAAGAACCGTTTGACATTCTACATTAAAAATAACTCTGGAATATAACCTAGAGTCTCGCCTACCACTTCAATTTCATATGTCTTTTCTAAACGACTGTAAGGTTTCAAAATTTTGCAATTTATATTATTTGAAGAAATTTCTTAGCCTTTTACAAGTGCCAAATCAAAGTATTTATTAAGTAGAAGTCCTTAGGCTTTCATAATTTTACCACAACAACTTTTTTTACATGCCTTTCAAAGTCTTTGCCTGAGTTTCTTTTAAATTTTGTGATAAATATTCAAAGTCAATTGGTTTTCTTTTACAAATAATAACTTTTACTGAATTTAATTAATTTAAGTTTTATGTTCCGACCAACCATAAGCATTTGTAAATCTACAGTTATTCTTTACACATATTTACCAAAAATTTATTTTTTAAGGAAACCAAATTTCTTGACTCATAAACATTAAAACGAACTTTTTGTATGTACTTTAATGTTGTTTAGACACAAATAAATTTGAAAGCAAATACAACAAATGATTTGCTTGGATTTTATATATATAAAACCATAAACAAATGAGTTAAAATAAATATGAAGTGAAAAAAAATAAAAATAAAATAAATAAAAAATCTAGTAAATAAATTTATTAAATATAACGAATAACTTTTTTATAGTTTTTTTTCTAGCCAAACATTTTTATGTTTTTTTGATAAATATTTTGTGGTTTTTTTATTATTCCACTGAGAATAAGTGTGTCCAAAAAATATGTTTGAATAAATAAATATTTAAAATAAGTAAATGTTTAATAAGCAAAAATGTTTAATAAATAAGAAAATAATGGTAATATAATAAATAAATGAATTAGTTTAATTGAATAAAATTAATTATGAAATGAATAAAACTAAAATAAATCTAATTAAAATTATGAAATGACTAAAAATAAATCTCATGCGCATCAGTGTGTAACTCCCTGTGTGTGTCTTTTATTTGCAATTTACAGTTAGCATTTCAGCAGATGCAATTGTGATTTAAAAGCAACAAAAACAGCAACGGATGGATATAAGCAAATAAAAGTAATAAACCAAATTAATGGTAATTAATTGAAAATAATTATTTAAATGTGTTGGTATTTATTTTGTGCACGTTGCAAGCAACGCATAAGGCAAATCGTTAACTTAATTTATTATTAATTTATTTTTCATTAACTCACACATACGCACTGCCATTGCACAATGGGAATTATATGAAAAAAAAAACCGGAAATAAGTATTCTGAGATCACTTTTGCAGTCAAGAGGAATCCGGTAAGTACAGGTTTTAACACACGCTCTATATGGTGTATTTGGTTACATGTGTAATATCTTGAAGTAAAATTTCTACTATGTGCTACCTTACATTTAAATAAAATGACGCAACCAGTAGTGGCAAGCAAACACTTCTGCCACCCATAAAATTTTCATATGATTTATCGAACCGCGAAAATATGCCACAAATATATAAGCGAACGATTGAACTCATTTTTATACTCTCCAAAACTATCTCTCTAAGACTCCATAAAGTATATACATACTATATTCTTGATCAGTGATGAAATCTAAAGCGATTTAGCCATGTCCATCCGTCCATCTGTGGAAATGACGATTCAGTCCAAACGGAAAGAGCCAGACCCTTGAAATTCGGTATAAATACAGTTTGAAGGCCAGAGGAAAAGTTCCCGTAAAAAGAAATAAACTAACTTGGCTTAACTATGATGGAACAAAAAATTCAGAAAAATGGGACATGAAGAAAAAATAATCAAACGGTAACACGGGTATTAAAACAATAACATGTTAACATCAGGTTGATACAGTTCTCGGATTCTTTTTCACAATAAAATTTGTGTAAATAGGAACTGTTATCACATTCAACTAAGCCACCTAATAAGTGGTGACAAACACAATACACATGAGCACTGATGATGAAGGTGTTGCGTCTTTCGAAAACAGCTGTTCTGCTCTGCTGTGTAAGTTGAATAAAACTGATGTTGACTTTCCTTTGTGCCTTGGAATATTTATCATGTCTTCCTGAGATTTAAAAACAAATTTCGAACAATTAACCTATGAATCTTAATTGAATTTAATATAGAAATAAACCAACTTTTAAAAAATAACATCATTAGAGTTGTTTTTTGTTGTTGTTGTAATTTTGCTAAGCAATTTTTGATGTGTTAACATCTATACGCGCGCCTCTAGGGCAGTAAAATATCAGTTTCAATACATACGCAAGTGTAAGTTTAAGAGTTTGTTTGTTTGTTGTTGTTGCTTGGCAGTCGGTATTGAAAGTGATTATTGGGCGATTTTCATATAATTTTCCCACGCGATTTTCTCCGGAAATTCATAGCCGATTTTATTAATTTTTGGATTAAAACGCTAGTGCGGGTTTCGACGAAGAGTTTAGGCCAAAAATGAAGGCGATCCGATATCGGCGAGCGGAGATTTAAGTGTTTTAATTCGGAGTATTAATTTGGAGTAATATTAAAAAGTGTTTTATGTTGATCTTCGGTTTTGTCTTATGCATAGCAAAGAGAATAGTGACGTGGTTATACGTACATATATAAAAATGAGATAGCAAGACAGCAACGTATGTAGCTTATGTACAAACATAACAATGCATGTATGTACATTTGTCTGTTGCTTTGCATTGTCTTTGTTTTTTGTGGGTTTAATATAAAATAAATAAACAAAAAGGTGTTAACACATCTCCCGTGAGTTCGAACACTCATTGATTTTTTTTTTCAAAGAAAGTTCAAAGCTTTGGACGTGCAACCAGACAATCAGAAAACATAAATCAGACTCTGTTTCCTCTAGTGGGCATTGACGTAAGATATTATATGCAAAAATAGTGTAAATATTTAACAAATTGTATTACTTTAGCCTATATTTTTTTAAAAATTTAAATTTTTATGTTTTTATGATGTTCTCTGATCTTTTCCTGCCCTACCCCTCCACCTACCTTTGCACCCTAAATTACCCTTTCAAAAATATTTCTTTTTCTACACTTAATTTTCCCAAGAATTTACTTTTAAAGTTTTTACGGCAAAATTTATATGTCTACCCCACGGTCCTTCCAGCAGTGATCCTGTCAAAATATAGTTTTAAAATTGTGCGCAGAAATGCCTTAAAGCAACTTTGATCCAGCAGATTAATCATTTTTAATATATTTACTAAATATTTGTAGATTATTTAAGATTCACGCCGGTAGAATATAACATTCTTATTATTTTATTTTATTAATTTATGGGTTTGTGGATTTTCTTATGAGCCATAAAAACGTTCAACCCTGTTGTTTAAGAAATTCTTTTTGGTAATAATTGAAATTTACATGTGCCGAATGCAGTGCTTCGACTATCCTCCCATTCATGCATTCCCAAGTTATTTGAACCTTCCCAGCTTATTTATGTATTCGGTCCAATTATCTCCTACTCCTTCTGTTAGGCCCAAAGTATTGCCAAGTGGCATTATTTTCCATTCTCATTGCTGATATCGCCATATTTTTTATGAATAAGTGTAACAAGCACTGCATGCAGTGCCTGCTTCGCCGTGGATCGGATTGCTTCACATATTCCCACAAAAGCAATGCTCTGAAAACCATTCAGCCTCTGCTCGACTTTCTTCTAAGAAGCCTGCGTTTTAAGAAAATGTCTCAAAAAAAAAAAATCCAACGTATGCTCTCGGGGACCACTTCGCTTCACTTTCTCCTAAAATGACAATGTCAGAAGCAGCGTATTTAAAGAAGCTTATCGAATTTTTCTGCTAACGCTTGGCCAACATCGCGTCGTAATCATGGATATAAGGAACGATGATGCCGGCAACCTAAACTACCAAACAATGATACATTTGAAGCTTTTGGGTCTAATGTGAGCCTGTTATCGTCCCACGTTCGCCATTCATCCGGAAAGGTTCCCTATATTGTAAATGCCCAAGCTGATCTTTAAAATTTTCATGCAAAGTTAAAAGCTATAAAATGGTGACAGCGATTTGACAAAACATATCCAGCAAATAACGGCTAATTCGGCACAAGTAGCGTTGACATTGACAAACAAAACCGCAATGGAACTTGACTGATTGTAGCAAAATATTTTTCACCGTGTAGATGAAGAAGTGCATAAAAATTTCATGTGTGTAAAATTGTTAAAATTTTCGAGTTTTCATGAAAAGCTTTCAATAAACGTTCGTTTTCAACAGATTCAAACGGCAGAATCTTAGATTTTTTTTGAATTTTATTTTGCCGCACAGTGTAACTGAAACAAAAGGTAAAAGTTTTAATGACCCTAAAGCCAATTAATTGTAGTAGTAGTTCAGCCAAGTAACCGGCCATGACATCAACCACCACTTCAGGCTGTTTTCCACCTGTGCTCCGTGTCGTATACTTAATAATTTCAATTGATGCAATTAATTACTTTTGTTACGTATACGCATGAGAATGTCATATTTTCATGCTCGTTTTCTTTTAATTACAAATAATATTTTCCAACTCACTCAGGCTTGAAATTAATTTACAAGGCTTAAAGGGAACATTTTCAAGTAAATTGTTTAAAACAAAGTTGAAGGTAACTGCAACAACAACAACAACTACTACTACAAAAAACAATGTTAAAGAATTATGAAAAATTTCCAGTCAAAAGTCATAAATGCCATATAATAATGTAAACGAACAACAAGTAAAAATATTTGTTAACAATTCAACGATTAAGTTGGGGCAAAAGAATTTTTCAAATAGAATTTATGGCAAAACATGCTGGTTCATGAAACAAAATATGTAGTGGCAATAGTGAAGAAAAAATAAATAGGAAGCGAAAAAATTCAGACATGAAATAATCATTAAAAATATTTTCAAAGAAAAAAAAATTAAAAGTATGTATATAAAAGTGAAAAACTGCTATTATGTGCAAGGCAAAAAAAAAGGGCAAATTTCAAATGCTTAACAGCAACAGAAGTAATAATTTCAAAATAAGTTGTTACGCTACAAATATTTCGTACAAGAAATGCCAAAAGGAAACCGACTCACACAAAAAAAAGGTTCCACAAGAAACGAATGAATACACAAGCAGCCACAGCAACAAAGAGTTTCAAGAAACTGAATGATTGCGAATAAGGAGAAGAGAAATAAGCCCAACTAATTTAAACAGGCAATTTATGGCAGCAAGTTGATGGAGAAGCACTCTGTTGCATAAGCTTTCAACAGCAATAAATTAATGTGCATTAAACATTTACAATTGGAAATAATAACAATTTAAATGGAATTTAACTCCCTCTCTCACCTTAATGCCATTCATAATAATAAATTTTAAATGTTTTCTCGTTATTAAGCCCTCAACTTTCATTGTTTAATTTATTTATTCTTTTGCCATTATTGTTTGCGGATAGCATATCATTACAGACAGTTAAGCAATAGAAGGATATTTCATGGCACATACACACATACAACATGGCATATTATACAAAATTATTGATTGTTCGACAAGATAATAATTTCATTGTATAGACCAATCCTTTGGCTTGGACAATTTATTAAATTGTGTGCACATCCTTTAAAATGCATCAGCATTTGCGTAATTTGATCTAAAGCATTCCGTTTGTAGCAATTCAAAGTATTCAAATCTACGATACGAATAGCCTAACAATGAGTGGAATATTATCGCAGAAGTTTTATAAAATTTCCCTACGAGAATGTTAAATTTCAGTGGTTGTCAGCTTATTTCTGGTTTGGCGCTTGTGGCAAAAAGCCGGTGGGGAGAAGTATGATATTGGAATTTTATATGAAGCTTTTTTTTTAATATATGCCTTTAGAATTTAAATTACTATGTCGCAAATATGCCAAACATTCCACTCTTAATTTAAAATTAAAAATATTTCCTAGTTTTTCAGTTTCGAATAATAATAATAATAATTTTTTAACCATATTTCAGAAAAATACAATTCATTTAATAATAATAATAAAATTATAATAATTCGCATTCATGGTATAAAACTTAAATTATTAGAAACAGTCATGAATGATATTAGAAGTTAAATAACTCTGTGTTTGGTAACTCCATGACTGCCAGTTCATTGCGGCCATTAAGTTGTTCATCGTCTTCGGTTTTCGTTTGTTCTTTTGTTACATTAAAATATAATTATTTTCAATCATTCCGGCATGAAGTAATTTTTAATTAATTATTTTTAGAAAAAAATATTAAAATATTTTTGGATCCTTAATTAAATATGTCTATTATTTAGTTTTAATCGTTTAATGGCTGGATTAATTAATCAAGGTTTTTGTTTAGTCGTTTAAAAATCGTCTAATTTCTAATTAATTGCTGAATACAAATTTTGTAGAAAATTTATTATTTAGTTTTAATCGATTAATGGCTGGATTAATTAATCAAAGTTTTTGTTTAGTCGATTAATAATCGACTAATTTTAAATTAATTGCTTAGTGCAAATTTTCCATAAAATATATTTTTTAATAAATAAAAATGCATGAAGTATTCATTATAGCGTCAACCGCTATCTATTAATAGATTGCTCACAAATTTGGTGTAAAGTGCATCATTTAGTTTCTGTTTGACAGCCATTAAAAGTAATCATGAGTTCTAACACAAATGGGATTTAATATTGATTAAGTATTATATTTTGAGTAACAAAAAATAAAAAACATCACTGAATCCCAACAAAGGCATGACAAATACTACAGACTGACTCTGTTCCATCAACTTCAATGGTCAATAAGTGATTTATTGAGTTTCATTGTAATCGTAACAGCACAAGTGATGCCGCACGTCCATTCTGATCTCCTATAGGAGATCATGGTGCCTGAAATCGTCAATAAAATTCCAAGGATAATATTAGGCGATCAGGTGAATGAAAATATGTAAATTATTATTTGGATAGGCGCCGCGATCAAGACAATGCACGATTACACATGTCTGTAGTCTACATGGCAAAAATGCATAAATTGAGTAACGAACTGCTATCACATCTAGCATATTTTCCAGATTGATTTCCCAGCGACTATTTTCTTTCTGCAAACCTAAAAAAAATGGCCGTTGGGTAAGAGAGGGTCGAATGAAAAAATTTTAAACAAAACAAACGCCTATTTTGAGGGCCTTAAGTTAAGTCTATTATTTGGAAGGAATAAAAAAAATTAAAAAAACGCTCACCTAAATTAAATGTGTTGATGTAAAAGAAGATTATGTTGAAGAATAAAACGCTTATTTGTCGAAAAAAATAATATGTATTTCATGCAAATAGTCGCGAAGTTACCAAGCAGCCCTCGTATGGAAAATATATAAAACCGAAAAGAAAGAAAATATGCGATGTAAGAGCTGGAAATAAACCCATTGCAGAGTTCGTATGTACGATGAATTTTGGACAACTTACAGATTGTGTGCATTTTCATATACCGAACATGATTTTATTTCATACGACGAATATTTGTTACAAAAATTCCTTAGTCGTCGTAGTTGTGGCTACACAATTCCACTTGCAGATAATAGAGGATAACTGTGTGTATTTTTGTGTGTGTGTGAAAGAGAGAGAGAGTGTCTTTGAGTCATTCATATATCGCTTTGTTGCTGTATGTTTGTATTTACAATCGCACATGCAAATATAACGGTTAAATAACTATTCAAAAACAATCCTTTGAAGCGGTTTAATAATATAAAAACCAACTAACAAACAAATAAAAACAAATGAAAAAAAAAACAAACAGAAAAGCAAGAAAGAGGATTAAAACATTATTTGCATGTTTGTTTGTGTGTGTGTGTGTTTATTTGTTTGTGCTCGTTGAAAATGTGTATTCGGTTTATAAACTTTTCTTTTGAAATACTCGTACCATAATGCAAAATATTTATAAAAAACCAGCAATAATTGAGAAAATGTTTCTTCTTCCTGCATAAATGTGTGGCAATACGTGTGATTAAGTAAATAATTTTATACACATTTATTTATTTACATTTTACATATTAAATATACACACACACTCACTCGTGTGTACATGCAAGTATTTTATTTTCATATTAAAGCTCTGCAGCTGCATTTCGGTTGTACATATTCTTTGGACCTTGGACACATTTCAATATTAAAGATATCTGTTCAGGGTATTATTACCATATTCCACTTGAATTAAACATGCACATGTTAATACATTCTCTTACATGATAGCATGATTGCATTAAGAAGTAGTTATTTGCATTGTCACATCCTTGAAAACTTTTTAATGACAAGACTTTTAAATGAGTGGGGGAGAGGGGATTAACATTAATTATTTCAGTTTTAATTAGACCATTTCATAATACAGTGGATGAAGAGGCCAACAGGGCTGTATTTAATATTAACTTTGAATTGCGACACATACATACATACGTACTGTGTACATACTCGTACATACACTACACAGGATTTTGCATAATTTTATATAAAGTATACGTGCTGTGGCACAGACACTGGAAAATGTCAAAGCAGCGCGGCAAGTGAAATATTTTAAAGCGCTTTAGCATTTTAATTCCTGTAGCCTTGGGCAAGTGATGCGGTATATATATTAAGGAAATTTTATTCTCATACAATTTCAAAAGCAACGGATTATAATGGAATTCTTTTTTATTTTATTTAATTATTATTTTTTTGTTGCTTTAATTGGACCAGAAATTTGTTAGCCCGAAATATTGATTAGCTCACGGTTTTTCTATTTGAAAGTTTGATCCATAACAAAAATGACGTTATGATATATTGTATGTCACTGGTTTGATATTGATACGAGTTCTCGTATGCAATTTTATTACAAAAGTTTTAAAAATAACAATTGTTATTATTAAGATTTTTATTAGGTTTTTTATTATTCACATTCAAATTGGCAATGCTCAAATTAGTTTTTATAAGGACACGCGTCCTGTTTACTTGTTAATTGTTAACTAAAGTAAAACAATTGCAATTGCCTGGACATAAATAGCAACAAGCTTTTGAGCAGTCGATGGCTCTGAAAAATGCCAAGAGAAAATGGAATATTTGGTATAATAATCATCAGGATTGGGGCATTTCGTGCAAACAAATAGCGAGTTGACTAAAAGTGGATATAAGAAGTTTTGATATTCTATTTTAATAGGTTAAATAGCTGAAATTCCTAATGACTAGTACCGTCGTGGAAAGTGAAAAAAGTTGAACAAAGAATGCTAATGAGATGGTGTCACAGCTTCGAAATCAGTACTGATCCGTTCTGATAGTTTGATGATTATAAAAATATTTTATATATTCCACTCTTAATAAAAATAACTTCAATTTAATAAAAGTTCTTAATTTGCAGATTGCAGACTTGAACTTGAATTTGAATAAAAAAAATTCTTATCTTCATAATAAATTAATGAGTTCCAAAAATATACATTTACAATCATTTACCTAGAACGTCATCCTTCGTCTAAATGACGAGGGAAAATTTTATTTTCAAATTAAACCCGAAAAGGAAGGTTATGAAATGTTAAGTTTTTATTAAAGATTAAAAAATAAATAAATGAATTCCTTTAAATATTCATTGAAAAGTGTCTATTAAGGCATAAGAAATCTATTTTGGTAATCCATTTTTGTTCACGAAGTTTTTTATAGTCTCTGGAAGTTTGCCGTAGTCAAAATGACGAAGGATGATGTTAGTGTATGTAAAGTAAGGATGACGTTCCAGGGTTAAAAACTGTTATTACATTTAACTAAGCCAGCTAATAAGTTGTGATTAGGTAAAGCACACTTGAGTACTACTGATGAAGAAAGTGTAGTGACTTTTGAAAACAGCTGTTCTGCTCTGAATGTTGAATAATTAAATTGATGTTGACTTTCCTTTGTATCAATGAATATTTATCAAGCCTTTTTGAATTACAAACGTTACGAACTATAGCCTTTCAGTTGCAATTGAATTATATTTTCGTTTTCAGTTTGTAACTCGTTATTTTTCATGCTAAAAATACTTCATATATTTCTCACTACTGTGAAGCCAATTTCTTTGTTGCAAAATTCATGTGCCAGCTTTCACAATTTAAATTATTTGAAGAAGTTTATATTCCATAATTGTTTAAAGCTACTCATGAAATTCTTAATCTGTAACCATGTCAACTTGATTGCTTGCACATTAAAAACAAATATCCACTCGAAGGACAAGTCTAGAGAACTGGTTATCGCTTGGCTTTTCTTGCACTCGATGTCCTGGGACAGAGTCGGCGTGATGTATTTTCTGCACATTCCACTGAAGCCCTTATAAATTATTTTCCATTAAAGAATCCTTTTGTATTTATTAATTAAATTGCAATTATATACACAGTAATTGTATATATTTATTTAAAAATCATAATAAAGTGGAATGCTGCAAAGAAAACAGTTAAACCAGAAGCCACATACGGCCTGTTAAGGTTTCTTTATTAAGGCTGATCACTGTCTAATGGCAATTTTGTTTGTGCGAACATTTAAGGACTTTTGATTTATATCCTTCACCAAAAATGGTGATATAAAGGGTCCGCCATCTAACGTTTTTTTGCAACTAGTGCTTATTTCGTGAATGGTAACACTCATGTCTGATTTTCCAGATAACTAGTTTTATCCTTCCGCTGAACGAATATGGTTGTGTATACGCTTGAACTACGCTGGAAAAGTGGGCCTGCGATCGACTTACAGAAGATGGCGATTTCGCCAAAAAAATCATCTGAATGTAAACAAGCAAAATTATTGCATTTGGGGCACAGAAAACCTCTCACGCATACATTGAAAAGCCGACGCACCCAAAACGAGTCACTGGTTGGTGCGGATTTTGGTCCAGAGGCATAATTGGGGCCATTTTTCTTCGAAAATGAGCAAGGAGTGGTCGTTACAGTCAATGGCGATCGTTATCGGGGCATGTTGAACGAATTTTTGTTCACAAAAATTGAAGAGGAGGATATTGGCAACATTTGGTTTCAACAGGACGGCGCTACGTCCCACACAGCCGAAGCTACACTCGATGTTTAGCGCCCTGTTTTTGAAGATCGCATTATCAGCCGCAGAGCTGATGTCGTTTGACCACCTCGGAGCTGCGATTTGACACCGATGCACTATTAATTGTGGGGTGCCGTCAAAGATAAGTGTTACGCCCGACAAGCCAGAGACAATTGACGCTTTAAAGGACAATATTCGTGAAGCCATTGGTGAAATACAGCTGCACACAATCGATAATGTGCTTAAAAATTGGACCGATCGTGGAGGCTACTGCATGGCCAGCCGAAGCAGCCATTTGAATGAACTTATTTTCCATTATTAACCAGAAGGATTGTACTTTCGAATAAAAAAAGAAATTTGAGAAAATATTCAGTACTTATTTTTATAGCATTTAAAAAAAAAAGTTATATGGCGGACCCTGTATATAGACTTGTCATTCCGTGTGTAATTTCCACAACATTATTCTGTTTCCTAACAAATAGGGAAGTCGAATTAGCGATGCCCGTCTGCGATGTCTTTTTTTCAAAGTCCCCAGAGATGCTAGAGACTTTGATCTTGAATTGGTATACTGGATATAGACATAAATAAACTATCCAGCATTGATTTATTTGAATTGTGTGTTTCATAAAATAAAAATTTGTTATTTATAAAATCTTAGCCACTCTAATTTATTTGCAATTATTATTGGCAGCATAAGGTGAATGAATTGGTATATTGACACACACGGTAATACCCAGCAGTCAAATTTTGTGCAATCTACTTCGCCAGAAAGTGATTTATTGAAGGAATGGAAAATATTTCAATAGAATTGGAAGAGTGCGAAAATTATAGAAATATTAGAAAATGAAAATTACAATTTATATTCCAGTTTGCGGTACTTTTAGAATTTTCTTCCACAATTTGACCGTCAAAATAATTTAACTATATTTTTTTTAAATCCAACATCTTTAGTTTTCTGTACCATTCTGCTTGTTAAGCACGAATATATCGAGCATTATTTTTTAGTACATTGTTAGCCATTGCGACCTGGCTCACAGCTGGCCATTTAGTTGTTCATCGTCTTCGGTTTTCGTTTGTTCTTTTGTTACATTAAAATATAATTATTTTTAATCATTCCGGCATGACGTAATTTTTAATTCATTTTAGAAAAAAATATTAAAATATTTTTGGATCCTTAAATAAATATGTCTATTATTTAGTTTTAATCACTTAATGGCTGGATTAATTAAGCAAGGTTTTTGTTTAGTCGTTTAAAAATCGTCTAGTTTCTAATTAATTGCTGAATACAAAATTTGCAGAAAATGTATTATTTATTTTTAATCATTTAATGGCTGGATTAATTGAGCAAGGTTTTTGTTTAGACGTTTAAAAATCGTCTAATTTCTAATTAATGGCTGAATACAAATTTTGCAGAAAATGTATTATTTAGCTTTAATCGTTTAATGGCTGGATTAATTAATCAAGGTTTTTGTTTAGTCGATTAATAATCGGCTAATTTTAAATTAATTGCTTATTGCAAATTTTCCATAAAATATCTTTTAATAAATAAAAATGCATGAAGTATTCATTATTTAAAAATTTTATTGGTAAAAAATAAGAACAATACAAAAAAATACTTCTTGAACTAATTTTTGGACTAATAAAAAATAGATGCGATCCTTTAATTAGATAATTTAATAGTTTAAAGAAATCGGTTCTGTTTGAAATTTCATTGAAAGTGTGTGCGTGATAGAAGGGTAAAATTAATGCATTCATCAAAATCGCTCGCCAATCATACCAAGTAACTTTTGACAGATTTTAAATTTCATGCCTTTCAAGTCTGAAACTAAACTCCCAAGTTTGCTGGGCATATACTCGTAAATAGATTTATATGCATGTGTGCATGCGTGTATACGCGTATGTGCTTATGCATGATAGTGAGTGTGTGCTGACATGTAAAAATGGAAGAAATCCGTTTTTACTTTTATTCCATTTGCCTGCATCGTGCTGCACTCAAAATGCAGTGTTAAAAATGCGCGCCTTAAATTGCTCTGTGTTTGTTTTCATAATTGAAATGATTAATTAGTGGGGTTGTAAGCAGTTCGATCTGTTGGGAGGAAATTTATGTGATTAATTAAATTTTTAAAAACACAGCGAATGCTGATGGTTAAAGCGATAAACTTACACTTTTGGCTGATGAAGTTGAAAATAAATAAAAATTTCATGTAAGTTAAACTATCGGTCGATTGTATTTCACAACGTACGAGCTGTAGGTTAATCGTAATTGTTTTAATGGCCAACTTTATATGCTGTGCATCAATAATGAAGGTTAAAAGGCATATAATTTGGTTGTTAGTGCAGCACTTTGGTTTACAAATCTTGTCAATTAAGGCATCGAATATGTGTGCAATTTAATATATAAAAAACTGAGATTTGATAAAATGTTTATTTATTAAAATTTTATCTTTGATTGACTGATATAAAATGGTAGCAAATTTGTTTTTGCCTTTTTTTTTGTTTTAACTCGGACTAGTACCCATAGGATGACCCCTACATATGCAGTGCATTGCACCGGAACTAGAAAGTAGCGCATTAAATTGACAGGACAGATGAAGAAAGATGACAAGATAGAGAATTTTTTATATACCTCACGGCCTAATTTTTGCTACAGCACCGACGAAGAAGGATGCTGTTGCTTTGCTCTTATTACTTGATAATGTTCAGTGACCAGTGGCTATGGCTTTCTGACTGAAACAGACCGACAACAACTAACACTGCCATGCACTAACACTGATAAGAAAAATTCGACACCATGACTGAACGTGGTGTCGAAATTGGTACTTTAAGGCATTTGAGTCCACTGTTAACACTTCAGTCAACAGCTTCTTCGTTTAGTGTTGGTGCTACTTCAAGAAAAGATGTGTGGTGTCGTGGGACACCGGCTAGGAACGAAGTTCCTTATTATAAAAATATTAATTTTAAGTTCTATTCGAGGTATAAAGAAAATAATTATTCGGGTATACATTTTTTGTTATGATTTTTTTTTTCGCCGACCAACGAAAATCTTGAATCAATTTTGTTCCCAAACGAAATTGAATTCGGTCACGGCACGGCTGCGTATGATTAATGTTTGTTTGTATGGAATCGTATTACTCATACGTCTTAATCATTGATCTAGAAAATAAAAATCTTACGTTACGCATCGTCCCATAAGGAACTTCGTTCCCAAAGGGACTTACCCCACTAAATCTTTTCCTTAAAAAATTTGACTTTGATTTAATTGGTTGCTAATTCCACATGAAATCCAAATGCTGCATCGATGCGTTAAAATTTATACAACAAAAATAGCGATATGAATTTGCAACGAAGCGCAAGAAAATAAACATGGATGCTTCTTTTACGTGAGCACTGCACTGTACCAATTCGTTGAGTGGCCCAGAGTAGTTGATTATCCAGTACAGCAATAACAATCGAGACACAATGCCGCATTTCACTCTAGGTTAGGTTTACCGGCTGCTGGTAAAGGGAAAGAAAGAGTCCAGCCAATTTGGGTCCAATTTGATCGCTTTATGCCAACTGCCTGGTAGTCTAGACCAAATTGTTTGCTGGAAGTCGACAGGTAATTATCGACTGTCATTTTCGTTACAGTGAACTAATCAATTGCTGGCATATGACTTACATAGACTGAACTGCCCCATTGTGCCAGAGCTAATATGAGTTGACCGGTGGCTTCCAGTGTAATGCAATACAGAAGAGAGTAGCGAAAACAAAACAATCAATAAAGTATTTCCGAAGTTATTTTGTGGAAAATAAATAAACTGACCTCAAGCTCATTATATAAATAAAAATTTAATTAAAAGTGAAATATGTAGATTGCAAATAGCAGAAATAAACCAACATAATTTGCTGGTTCGTTTTATAAGACCAGCAGTCTTTTTTAGTATAAAATACCACTTGTATAAAATAAAAAAAGAAATACTCACAGATTGCTAGAAAAAGATTCTTATGTTTTAATTAATTAAACTCATTAATTATTCATCGAGTGTAACAGATTAATAAAACCACAAACAAAATCTATTAACTTGTTGTATAAACAACCAATTTTATTATATTTTTTTCATCTCATTTAGTTACATTTTAAATTACTTTTATTATTGGTATTTTATTGTTATAAACTGTGACAAGTGTCAACCTTTATGTAAAGCAAATATTTGTTATTGGCTGATTTTGCTATAAAATATTCAACATCGCACACAAGCATGAAACTAGAGTGACCGCAAACTAAAACAGCGTTTGTAATGCAGTTATCCTTTTATTGATGTTCTATCCTTTAAATAGGAGTAGTCACGTATATTTTTATTTATATTTTATTTGTTATATTTTATTTTGTTCGGCCTGGCACTCAGGCTATGACCTCTACTAATGGAATGCACTGTACCGGAACTTGTGAAAGAAAGTGCAGTGTTGGTATGGAAGGCCAATGGAGAAAGTTGGGAAGAAGGATGCCAGTAGTGGCCATTATTTATTTATTATTTTATTTCGCCAAAATAGCCACTTGTGTTTTTGAGTACAGGATCAAAGCCTTGACATGAGATATAAGCCATGACTGAGAAGTTAGCAGCTTATCTTGTGAAATAGTTAAAAAGGCAATCTGTCTTGGGAATATTCTCCCTTAAATCTGCACAATGATTTTTAGCAGTGGATAACCTTTATATCTCTTTTTACATGTTTTTTACAAATCCATTTAATATAGAGTCTTTCATGGGGCGCTTTCTATTTTTAAATTTAAATAAAACAAATAATATGGTGTTCACATATACAGCAATATTCAAATTATAACAATTAAGACCATTATAAATTTGCATATAAAAATTACAATTAACTTATTGGCAATAAAGAGATAATTGTTTTAATAATGAATAAAAATTTTAATGCAACACTGTCAGAATTGTGTTCAGTGAAAAGCTTTTACAAAAAGGAAAGCTTTTACAACGAAAGTACTTATTGAATACACTTTATTGAAATTTGACTTATGCTGTTGGCTGAAGTAGTAGAACACGAGACTATAAAGCGGATGGTACTGAGCTCAACCCCGTCCTGAGTTAAGTTCTAAACAGATAGACGACAGCAGACAGCAAGCAGCAGTATGTCAAAAATAAAATCCATGTGTTTAAATGAAAATGATTATTTTGAGGGGAGCACAGCAGCAGGACTGCACAACGGCATTTGCTGCTGCTGCCAACTTAGGCCATTTTCAATTTTGACGGGCAGCATTAAACAAATATAGTGTTGCTATTATATATATAAATTGGAAAAATAAGAACAACAACGTTTTTTTTTAATATTAAACATAAAAGAACATTACAAATATACAATATAGAAATATATTTATATGTTTTTATAGTTTTTCGTGATATTACTTCATTTTTTATTAATAACTTTTAATTTTGTTCATTATAAAATATATAGACGGCATCTCTGTTGTTATGTTGTTGCTGTCTTCAAAATAATAATGAAGCTGACTTCATAGCAGCATTTGAAGTTGGCATTATTTGAAGCCGTGAAGTTGTGAAGTCTGCTGTCGTCTATGTGTTTAGAACTTCATGAATATTGAAGTAATTTTTTTTTCAGAGGAAGATGAGAGAACATCTCAGCTTCTTCATAAAAGCTTTAAAATTTAATTTTTATGGAATGTTGGCTTAAATTATACAATTTGTTAAATATTTACACAATTTTTCCATGTAATATGTTACTTCAACGCCTACTAAAGGGGGCGGTGTCCAAAATGGATTTTTTCTTATTTTCTGACTCCAAATTCAACGCTTTGGACCATCTTTGATATAAAAATATATCATTTGCTTAACAAAATTAAAAAAAAAAAATCAGCCTGATTGTGTAAGGCGTTGGCGTTTACGCCAAAGACGTTTTTTGTACAAGATTAAAGAAACACACAAGCTGTTTTCTTTAATCTATTACGAAATACGACTGAGGCGTAAACGCCAACGCCTAACACAATCAGGGGGATTTTAAATTATGTTGTTTTTTACAGGTTGGTCTAGTTTTTCTCAGGGGAACTTTTTTCACTCTAGCCCGCTTCGGGCCATTTCCAAACTTGACCTACGCTATCCTTCAAAATATATTTATAAAAAATTTCAAGAGTCTGGTTCTTTTCGTTTGAACTGTATCGTGATTTCCACACACGGAGGGACGAACGAACAGACATTGCTAGATCGTGTTAGATTTCACCACTGATCAAGAATATATACACGTAATGGGGTCTTAGAGAGATATTTCGCTGTGTTACACACGGAATGGCAAAGTGAATTATTGACATTGTTTATTCGTTTGAAAGTGTATCTAATGCCATTGTTTGTGGAATATAATATCGTTTAAATGTCTGCCAAAGTATCTCTGGATGGAGCGCATCCAAAATATTCCATTTTCCATAACTCCTTCCATTTCCGAATGGAATTGAACTCTGTGCTTTGGCTCATTATAATCACAAAATGCCTTTAATCGCACTCCACTTGCACTGAGCAACTGCCTCCGTTCCTGAAGTACTCGTTACTTATCGAAACTAACAAAACGCCATTAACATTTTGCCTGTTTCAACTGTAAAAGACTATAAAGTAATTGTTTTATTTCTATATGACGTACTGTAGCAAAGAGCATAATTTTTTTATCCATACAATAAAGCCTTATTTAATTCCTTTCACTTTTTATCAGTTTCCATAAAATGTTTGTTTAGTAAAAAAAAAAAAAAATAAACTTTTCAAATTGTGAAAATTTAATCCGAAAACATAGAAATAAACAGCAAATGGAAAAAAGAACATGACATGACAAAGAAAGATACAACAAATGGAGATTTATATTGAATAATAAAAAAAAAATTATTATGAAAAAAAGCAAATAAATAAAATATTCATGAAATATAAAAAAAAGAACTTATTTCCTGTGTCAGTTACATCTCAAATACAGATCCACATTGGTTTCCGCTTCATCAAGTGTCAAGCAAAATGTTGTATAACATCGATTGTAAAAAACACAAAAAGAAAAAAAAAATAAATCAAAAATACATGCAATAACCACATCCCTGCAGTTTTGACTGAACCCTTCTAACCACTGAAATATATAAAGGACAGTGATTAGGGTATTCGATTAATAGGTTTCTTTATTTGAATAGTTAATCGTACAATAACATAAAATTTATTCTCACAGCACTGGTTACTGAACACTACTGGCAGTGATTGCCACGATCATGCACTAAAGAGCTGCACCCAGCATCCTTCTTCGTCGGTCCTATGGCAAAAATTCGCCGGCGAAGTAAAGATTGAAATGGCTACAACAAATCCTCTATCTTCTCATCTTTCCTCTCAATACTATCCCCCTCCCCTCTCAAGGAATGTCACTGCGAAACTGGGCACCAGCGAGATGTCACGATGGGCGTGTAGAGGAACCCCACAGGGCGGGGTGATCTCTGCTCTGGCTTCTCGCTATTAACACGATTCTTCACAGGCTAGATGCTGCAGGAGTTAAAGTCGTGGCTTACGCGAACGATGTAGTAATAAAGGTATCAGGGATGTTTACGGACGTTATTAGCGATATAATGGCCAATGCCTTGGGTATACTCAGTGAATGGGCTACAGGATGTGGTCTAGGAGTAAACCCTAGCAAAACAGAACTGGTACTATTTACTACAAAGACCAAAGTTTAAGGCTTTAGACTACCTCGGCTGAATAATCTGGAACTGTCCCTTTCGGACAATGCAAAATATCTAAGAGTTATCCTGAACGCAAAACTATCGTGGAAACCGAATGTGCTACATAGGGTTAAGAAGGCAACAGTTGCCTATTACTCCTGCAGGAGGATGTTTGGTTCCAGATGGGGTTTAACACCCACTATCCTTAAATGGATGTACACAGCGATTGTACGCCCTATATTGACTTATGGATCTTTAGTATGGTGGCCTGCGACAACTAAGAAATACTATGTGGTAGCTCAACTATACAGGATACAAAGATCTGCCTGCATCGGGGTTACTGGTTGTCTACGTACTAGCTCTTCAGAATGCTATACTGAACCTAATTCCGATTGACCTTTATGTACTGGGTGCATCCTCGAGGAGTGCAGTGAGATTGGCGGCATCTGGGAAGTGGTGGTCAAGGGACTATGTCCACGCAAGGATCCTAGGTCAGTTACCACCGACACTGAGGAAAGCCCACTGACTATATGGACTTCAATATTACTTACGAAGCCCTCATTCCATCCAGGCAGGAGTGGAGGGGGGGGGGGAACATAGAAATGGACTTCGACTGCAGATTCGACTCCAGCCAAACAATCAGCCATGGGCATGGCACTTCCCAATTTTTTTAAGCTAAAATATTATTGTATGGAAAATTCTATTTATATAAGACTCTGCTGCAGATACAACGGAAAAGCAACTCTTGAATGTTATGAGAGTTACACTGCCCCCCCATTTGAGATCATAAAGTTGTTACAGAAACTTTATGTGTGACAAGATGCTAGAGGACTCTTTTAAAATGGCAGCTAAGAAAAATTTTATTACTGTAAAAGAGATGAAAATATTAATTATTCTTTAAAAATCATCAGAACTGCTGGACTTCTGGTTTCATAATCAATCACGCATTTTATGGTCTACACTTAAAACTGAAAAAAACTTAAACATCGAAGAGTAAAACAGTAAACATCAATTAACGGTATTTATAAGCCATTGTTTGTGCAGTTTTTTTATATTTCATTTGTTTTTCTGGAAATTTTTTATTAATTTTCGGTGGAAAATACCTCTTGAATGTTTAAGCTGTCAATTTAAATAATTTTGTTTATGATGTCGAGATGGGATTTTATTCGCAATTTCTGCTGTTTTATAAAGAAAACTGTCTGTCAAATATCTCAGAGTGGAGGCAGTTGATTGATGCAAAACAAGTAGAAGGTTAAGCAATCACAGGAATCTTAATAACCTTGAAATTTAACCACAACAGTTGTAAACATTTAAATCGTAAAAAGGATAATAGCAACGCAAAAATAAATTACTAAAAAAGGCTTTTAATTTCGGCCTGCTGAACTGCCACCGCTAAGAACTCATTTTAATTCAGGACAGGATATTAAGCAACATGCTTTTGAATTTCCTTCCGTTAGGCAAAATTAATATTTTTGTGGGCAAAAATTTCCTGAAGATCTGCATTATCAAGGGAACTGGCCAAGAACTCCTCAACAATCATTTTAATTTTTTTTATGTTTAATTAGTATTTAGAAAGAGCCAGCAGGTTTAAAATTAACAGCCTGGTCCAGGATGTCACTCGATGATATCGTGCTTCTTTTACAATTTCAAATAAAACAAGAACACATTCTATTTTGTTTTTGTTTTAAATGTATTGATAACGAGTGACATCGTGGGCCCGGCAGTAAAATACCCCCAATGAATAAATTTGATACCAAAATTTTTATTCTCAATTAAGATGTTTATTCTCTTAAAACATGAATGTATTTCTATTTTTATTTTCGAACTTATAATTTTAAAATAAGCATTTTTTTCTTCGGACTTAAGTTCAAATCTGCAATCTTGAAATTATTATTCTAATAATTTTTATTAAATTCAATATATAAGGAGAATATATTTTTATAGTCATCAAGCCAGCAGAACGCAGCAGTACTAATTTTGCGACCGCTACGCCATCTCTTTAGGGTTCTTTATATAACTTTTTCCACTCTCCACGTTGCTACTAGTCTGTTAAAATTTTAGTTTTTAGTCAAATGAGAAGCTTCTTTAATTAGAAATTAATTGAATGCAATATTAAATTGAATTAAGATTCATAGACTTCGAAATTTGTTTTTAAATCTCAGAAAGACATGATAAATATTCCAAGGCACAAAGGCAAGTCAACATCAGTTTTTGTTATTCAACTTACACAGCAGAGCAGAACAGCTGTTTTCGGAAGACGCAACCCTTTTATCATCAGTGCTCATGTGTATTGTGTTTGTCACCGCTTACTTTGTGCCTTGGAATATTTATCATGTCTTTCTGAGATTTAAATTAAAATTTCGAACAATTAGCCTATAGAATCTTAATTCAATTTAATATAGCATTATAAAATGTTCGTTAAAATTCTTACTACATATTCAGTAGACTGTTTTTTATAGCATTTAAAAAAAGTTATTTGGCGGACCCTGTAAATATTAAAATCGAGGGTTGCTTGATGACACCGCTACTGTTTAAACAAATTTTTTAATTTTACATAAATTATTTTTTAAGTAGCACCAGCACTCAGGGGATGGCCACTACCTATGCAGTGCATTGCATGTGGGACACATTATTAAGAAGACAGATGATGAAACATAAGAAGGGAATGACGCCTACATACGCAATGCATTGCACCGGAAATAGAAAGGGGGGCATAGTATTGAGAGGACAGATGAAAAAAGATGAGAAGATAAGCAATTGTTTTTAGGCTTTTTAACCTTCTACTTCACCACCTAGTTTTTGCTATAGGGTAGACGATGTGGATAGTAGACTGGACAGGGTAGCAGTTGGTAGTCCGATTTCTAGGATTTTGCCGTACTCACTACCAACTTTAAACTGGTTTTTTTTAAGTCGTAATTTCAAATACAGCTTTACAACTTAATGTCAGTTAAAAGTATAATTTTATCGGGCATATAAAAAGTTTGTAATGATTGCAATCATGAGTTAAAGTCAGCACATAATTTAGGCTTAAGTAAAATTAAAATAATTTAAAACATTTTGCACAGGCAGCAAAATCATATACGAGTATGTAACCAACACCAAGTTGCAAGAATGGCCCTAAATGATGCAACAAAGATTGTGAATTGATTATAAATGTTCAACATATGAGCAAAAAAGGCCTTTTAAATTAATTAAAATTAAGTGTCCCACATAATAATTTTTTTTTTTTTTGCCATTGGAAAAATAGTTTTTCGTTAACACATTTTTCCCTTATGTATTTAATGTTGGCATTTAAAATCGCATTAATTCGTTTCATTTTTAATAAAAGTTTGTTTTTTATTTAATGTTTTTTATTTTTAACCAAAATAGCGTAATTTGTTGTCCGGTTTCATTATGGTTTGTTGATTTTGAATTTTCAATTAATTTCCGTCTGTTTTTTATGTTTCGGTTTTTAGTTGCAGTCGTTGCAAGCAATTCTTTTTATTACGATTTTTTTTTCTTTTGCTCTGCTGCATTAACAATCATACAACAACTGTGTGTTTGTGCATGTTGTAGTTGTTCAAGTGTGTAGGTGCTTGTGCATTTGGCAATTGCCAATAAACAGGAAACAAACTTATGGACATTAAAAATGTACATATTTTTCAAATAATTTCAAGTTTGCACACGAATTTGTTTCTCAATTGTTTCGACCAACTAAAACCGTACCGGAACTCTTAAGGTTAACAAGAACACTTAAAAGTAAGTGATTCAAACGGCAGCAGCTTAAATAATTGCATTTAGGTGAAAAATGATTTTGCAAATAATATAAAAAATTACCGAATTTCTGTTTCCAATATAAAAGCTCAGAAAAGAAACTTTTATTTTATGACCAAAAAACAGACAGTATTTCATATATATTTTTTTTTAATTTTGACGACAAATTGTGAAAGTTTGTCTTGTTTCTGTATCATAAGGAAAAAATGTTTAGGAAATATGTAAATCTTACACTCGTAGAAGTTTAGTCGGTTTTGTGAGAGTCACAAAAGTTAAAAGTGTTTTGCTTGCACTTCGATTTCTCTCCAAAAAAATGGATTAAAGAATTTTTATAAAATTTTGTATAAATGTGGAATTAAGTTCTTAAAAGCACTTGAAATGCTGACAGTTTGTGTCAGCAAAATGTTTGCACGTGGTACAATTTTATTATATTAAAAATATGAACAATTTGAATTGCAGCGGACATGCGTGTGAAGATATTCAGTGTGACACTTAACGTGTATTTGTTTTTCGCGGCACTTGAATCTAATGTAGATCCTGCCACATATTAAAGAAACAAATTTTTATCCGTTCACAATACTTTTGCCACATCCTGTTCGCTTTGCAGGTGTATAAGTTAACATGTATTTGTACGTCTATTCATGTTCACTTGAGTTAATGTGCATGAATACCATCATTTGTATGAGTAAATATTTATGTCTGTTGCGGTTTTAGTTTTAAAATGTAATAAAAAATTTAATAGTTATATGTTGTGCATTTTTTCACTCTATTATACCCTTCACCACACACACGCAACGGATTTATTTTGGTTTGCCATTCAGTTTGTCATTTGAAATATTTTTATTCGTATCTTATTCTTATCTTAATCATTTAAAAGTATACAACTTTTTTTTATACAAAATTTTACGTATGAATTTTTTATGAATGTGGGAACTTCTCATATTAAATTTTCGTTAAAATATTGGTTAAATAGTTGATATTCCTACAAAACTAGCACCACTTGCAAAAGTGGAAAAATTGAACAAAGAACGCTGATGAGATGGCGTACCGGCCTCGAAATCAGTACTGATCCGTTCTGCTGGTTTGATGATTATTGAAAATATTCTTAATATTACAATCTTAATATAAAATAATAAACAGAATTTGAACAAATTCATTTATTAATAAAATAATAAAAAAAATGATTTGCAGTCTTGCATATTCGAACTTAAGCCCGTAGAAAAAATTAACAATTTACAAACCTTTACACTAAACATATTTCAATATTCTTTCACTGGATCTTTCAATTATTTTTTTAATATATGAAAACCACTTCTTTAATTTTTTTATAAAATAAGGTTGTTCCGTATGTGGAACAAACTACTTGCAGAGGTCTTCCCCGCCACTTACAATTTGAGGGGGTTCAAATCGAATATCCACAGACACTGCTCCCTTTATCCTCCTTCCCAAAATCTATTTTCCTAGTTCCAGCGCAATGCACTGCATATGTAGGGGTTAACTCCTGAGTGCTGGTCCTACTCCTAAAAAAAAACGGCAGTATTGACTTCTAAGCACCATCAAGTTTTTTATATACATTTACTAGGACCACACCTGGAGGTCAAAATTTTTATGTAGGCATTTTATATCGAATTATATTTTGCTGCTGATTGATAGACTTCTAACGTGTTACTTGGTGTTCAGATGACTTTATCGCAATTAACAGCATTATTGAGCTCAATTACCCATACAAAATTTTAATTAGCTAATTGATCAATTAACGCTTAGTTGTCTATAAAATTGAGCAAGATATAAAATGCAGCACTGTAAAAGTTTGTTTAGTGAGCACTATAATGTCTACTGAACAAACTTTATGAAATTTGACAACTCATATGTAAACAAATTCACAGAAAAAAATGGCGGGTTAAGTTGAGGGTGAGTTTTTAAAATAAAATTTTTTAATTAACAATTAAAACAAATGAAAAATGAAAAAATTATTTCGTACAACAACAGGACCAAAGGCAAAAAAGAAAGCGCATTTATTGGAACGATGCCAGTGAAGCAGCAATGTAAACAACACCTTTTGTCAGCTGCTGTCAAACGCTAATTGAGTATATGTTTTCAAAAACCGCTACACTTTCATCATGAATACTTATGTGTATTTTTCCCTTAATATAAATTATTGGGTGGCTTAGTTGAATGTGATAACAGTTTTAATTTAAAAAAATTTTATTATAAAATAGCATATGAGAATTGTATTAATACTAAACCGTTGATAACATACACATCGAATCTGTGTGTTGCGGTTTAATTATTTTGTTCATGACCTACTTTTTTAATTTTTTTAAGTGTCATAAATAATTTTATTCGTATCTATTTTTATATATTCATAAAAAATTAAAGCTTAAAATGTAAATGAAATCTACGTTAAAAATTTTTTTTTTTGGAAAAATTTTCAAAAAAAATACATATCAAATTTATTTTAAATTTTATAAATGTGGTGCTAAAAATTTCTAAAAAAATTATTTATATCCTGTTGATCTACATAGAAATACCTATTAAACTATATATATTTTGTTAATATTTCTGGACGGTAAGGATCTTAAAAGTGTACCACAAAAAAATGTAAGCCAAATATATGCATACATACATAAATGACTGCATTCACACAAAGAAAAAGTTATATAAATCATTTCCATTCTATGATAAAATTAAAGATACGACATAGCACGAGCCAAAAATTCCATTTAAAAAATATTCAAAATATTTATTTTTAGCATTTAAAACTCCAGCCTAAAAACCTAAATAAAAACAAAACATATAGTTTATAATAATCGTATTTTTGTAATTATATGATAACGCGATCTTCTTTCGTTTAAAAAAAATAAAACCAAATTTCTGTGAAAAATTTTCTTTGCCCACTAAGTCCTTCATAGCTTAAGAAGAAGCTCATCAGATTCGGTTTAGTTCGATGCTGCTGCCTCACTATTATGGCGGCTTTTTTAATCATTTTTTATCAACATTTTTATTTGAAAGAATTCAGAGTTTTTCTGTAAAAAATGAAAAAAATAATGCCTTTCAAAAAGATTTTTCCAAATGAAAACACCAATTGTTTGTCTATGCAGCGTATTGACGGAGATAAAAATGATACGACAACGGCAGCAACACAAACAACTAATATACAAATGTACAAATTTAAAAAAAAAAAAACACGTACATATATTTAGAAACATAACATATACATACATAACATTTATTTATATACATATATTTATTTATATAAATTTTTATTTATATATATTTTTATTTATTGACGTGTAAAAGTGTTTTGTTGAATCAAAGTTTCAAATGAATTTCATTATATTATATTAGAAAATATTTTTGATTTAACTGCTACATAGTTTCAGCAAATGCACCATTTATGGTTGGCAGTTGCACATGTTTTTTATTTATAACACTAGACGAATATTTTGATGCCTTTTTAAGTCCACTGGGGCTTTAAAATGGAGTTTATTTTTTTGTGTGAGGCCAAAAAAAAGGACTGTGTTATCAGCTAGATAAAGAATTAATAATGATGGCACATTAAATTAGCTTGTATTGAACGTTATTTTTTTTTTACTGTGCTCCCTTAATTACCTTAATTGCCAAAATTTTAATAATATTAAATGTAATAAAATTATGTAAATAGGGGATGTTTTCTTAACCTCAACAGAAATTACACAACTTTTAATTAAAATTTTAATAAAAAAAAAATATTAATAAATATATCATTATTTGAATGATTTTATTGATATTAAATAATATTAAGATTTACAGGTTAATTGTTCGAAATTTTTTGTTTTAAATTCAGAAAGACATGATAAATATTCCAAGCCACAAAGGAAACTCAACATTAGTTCTTAGTTATTCAACTTACACAGCAGAGCAGAACAACTGTTTTCGAAAACCGCAACGCTTTCATCATCAGTTCTCATGTGTATTGTGTTTGTCACCAATTACCAGGTGGATTAGTTGAATATGATAACAGTTCTTATTTAAAAAATTTTATTAGGAAATTGAATACGAGAACTGTAACAACCTGATGTTAACACATTATTGTTTTTTAATACCCGTATTACCGTTATTTATATATTATTAATATTTGTCGTGAGATTTCGAGAATTTGGCCACCGTCAGCCGTATGTCACGCATAAGGCGACCAAGGCGGTTGGTCTTCAAGGCGTCAAATAATGGTGTTTATCAGCTTAAACGATATAGTTCAGCTTTCCGTACAACAAACTATCCAGAGATGTCAAATTACATGACCCAGGAAGCCCGTTAATAGATCCGGTTTTCTAAATAAAATTAATAAAATTAATTTCGATAGGTCAATGGCTGCTGTCATCCATATTGTGAAACAAAAATTTATTGATCATAGTGCTTAAACGTACATAATTCTGTCCACTTAAGTAAAGAAAATCAATTTCCTTTTGGCTGTTCCAATAGAAACTTTAACAACCAAAGCACTTTTACAAATCATTTTTATGTTAAATTTAAGCAGAACATTGAAAAAATCCCTGAACTGGATGATTGCACTATTTCTTTTTTATCGCTTTTTTCAAAACTACTCGTACTTCAGGCAAATAGATTTAATTACTCAACGTTTTTAGCTTTTTCTGTCTATTTGTCTGCAGTTTTCTCTAACAATGTTTGATTTCAACGCGTCCCTACAAAAGCCTTGTTATTTATTTAATATTTTTTTTTTTCATAGTGATGCACGATTTTTTGCACTTTTAGCGAATACGGTTAGTTGTTACGGCACTTGAGCCTTTATATATTTTTTGTGCCCCAGTGTGCGATAAATTTTAATATTCTTTCACACTTTCGTTTAGAGCAGCGGGCGATATCATCTTCGATGCGCACATGCCTTCGTCGCGGCGATTTGTTTTTTGCCCCAGTGTGCGATAAATTTTAATATTCTTACCACTTTTATTTAGAGCAGCGAGCGACATCATTTTCGATGCGCACATGCCTTCGTCGTTGAATCATTTGCTGAGTATGTGTCAAGAAGGAATCGCCTAAATTCTACTTAAATAACTATGAGTAGTGGACAGCCACGTAAACCACGTTGCATAAAATCTATCCTCAGGTCGGCAAATGGCGTGTTCAGGTCGGCAAATGGCGTAAAAGTCACGAAGTTGCAGCAAAATGATTGACTTTCAGAGTAAATCTAAATAATTTGTGAGTATTTGCTTAAACGTCCACCTATTCATGATCGACGGGCTGATCTTAAATTTCAAAATTCTATTTATCTTTTTTTTATTTTACGCTTTCTTTGACAAAACAATCTTTTGCATTTAATTTAATATTTAGTTCTATCCACTATTTATAAGTTGGAAGTTTGTATTTTAAAACTTGTCCATTTCAATTGTTCGTTATTTAAATTGTGGTTTGCTATGAAATTCTAATCAAACTGTATTGAACGTTACTTTTAATTGTTCTTATATGTAGTTTCAATGTGGAATGTCTAAATGAATTTAATGCCAGTTGAGGGCTAAAAATAATCTAAAAAAACAACTGAAACTTTTTACAGGCCTTCATAATTGATTTTTATGTAAAGGAAAAGAGAGACAATTATTTTTACCGGGATTGACCGGTAATCACCGAATTCATGTTTTAAATATTTATACCATGCATGTCTACATAAAAATAAAGTTTAATCTGTATAAGTTTAATAAGATTAATTAACGAAAATATTCTTAAAACTGTACCACAGTCACAGTCTGCCTTTTTATATGACTTGCCGCCATATGTTTCGTTAACTGAAACGTGTCTAAGCAATATATTTTATTCAGGCAATTTTCCAGTTTTCCAACATACGCCATAGTCAACACTTATACTTAAATACAGGTTGGCTCAGAAAGACCGAAGTGGTGTGAATTCCTTATAACTTTTTTATTATAATTTTTTTTTCTTTTTTTTCAGTATTTTGTAAAGAAGACTTGGACTATTTATAATGGAGCAATACACAACTGAACAACGTGCCCAAATCGTAAAAATTTACTTTTCAAATCAACGGTCCATTGTGTTGACTCAGCGTGCATACCGTCGTCAATTTAATGTGCGGGTTGCACATTAAATTGGGTTCGTTAACAAGCAAAACTGTCGGATATGGGCAACGGAAGACCCGAGAGTACTTCATCAACGACAATTACACCCAGTTAAGTGTACTGTTTGGTGCGGTGCGGATCATTGGCCCGTATTTTTTTGAAAATGAACGAGGTGTCGCCATTTCCATCAATGGTGATCGACATCGGGCCATGTTGGAAAATTTTGTAAGGCCAGCCGTGGAAAATCATCCGCAAATATGGTTCAAACAGGACGGAGCCACAGTGCACAGTGCGAGGGCCACAATGGCTCTTTTACGCGACATCTTTGGTGAAGGAATAATTTAGCGTAGAAGCAATTTTAATTGGCCTCCGCGTTCCCCTTATTTAACCGCTCCAGACTGTTTCCTTTGGGGTTATTTAAAAGGGAAAGTTTATGTTAATAAGCCTAGGACTATTGAGGAATTAAAAACCAATATTCGAGACGAAATTAACAACATAACACCGGAAGTTTTGCGAAAGGTCATGGAAAATGTGTTGGAAAGAGCACATTTGTGCGAAGCAGAAAACGGCCACCACTTGCGGGATATCATTTTTAATAACGAATCTAAAAATATTCCCTAGAAATTTACGGTATTTAAAAAACAAAAAATTAAAAAAATATGTCTTAAATAAAAAGTTATAAGGAATTCACACCACTTCGGTCTTTCTGATAACATCATCAAAAATGGGATAATCTACTAAAGCACTGGCAGTATTAATGGCGCCATTCTAAGCGGCTTTAGAAGACCTTTCAGATGATGTAAAACATTTTACAGGTTGATTTAAGAGAAAATAAAAAATATCAGAAAGAGATACAAAAATAAATCTTTTACACGCACAAATATATCCATCAATACTGATGGCTAAATCAATTACATCCAAAAATGTCTGAATGAATGATTAACAAAAAAAAAATATAACGCATCTACACAAATATAACGCATCCAATATGAACCCTAAATAATAATCATATTATTAAATTGTAATTTAGTATTGAAAATGCTTTAATATATAAAATTTTTATTAAACCAAATAGATGTTTATGAGTCTGAAAATATCTTGCACCTACAGCAGCTCTCAAAATGTAATAAATTTTAACCATCCATTTTTCACGCAGTCTCTTAGTTTTCCGCTAAATGAAAAATAACAAACAAAAAATAAACGGGGAAAACAAGCAAATGCATCAATGGCCGATGGTTAAGGGCTGAACAAACAAACATTCAGTCGAACCAGTGAATATCCAGTGGCGTTAATAACTCATGTACTCGCATGATACACTCTCGTACGCCAGTAGTATTTTAAAGCTGAAGCATTATTTAGTTGAGGGAATTGAAACAAACATTAAAAATTCTAACACTAAAATAGACACAAACAAAATGCTTAAATACAACCGCCACAAAAGCAAAGAAAAAAAACACAAACAAAAATAAATGGTATCCTCCGAATGGCATACACACAAAAATATTGTATTGCAAGCACTGTGTAGGAAACAGTGTAATGAAAACTTTTTCTAATCAAAAATAATTGTTTATTTTGTTAGAAACTCTAACATTTTTCTGCCCACTTTACTAAAACGGTTTACTTTGTACTTCGCGTATACCAGCGAATTCAAGTTGATATTTTGAATTTTCAACTCTTTGTTCATTTGAGTGGGAGCGATGATTTCTTTTTGCTAAAAAAATATTGAAAACTGGTAATAAATATTCAAATATTTGTGTTTATGTCTTCAATATTGTTATCTGAAAGAAACCATGGGTTGTTTGTGGCTCATGTAATAATTTTGAAAGAAGAAGTAAATTTGGATCTCTTAGAGCGACTTTTTGAGATATGGATTAAGTTTAAACTTAGTTTAACGTAGTCTTAAACTCTGAGTTTTCCTACGAAATGGTATTTTTATATATTATTCCATGAAAGACCAACATTTTAACCAAAACTAATCTGTTCCGTCAAAAGTATGTAGACAAACTTGGTAATGACGGCAGCACAAATTTGTTTTCAGATTAGCTAAACCTAGTTTAACTGAGATCTCAAAAATCCAGCCTTAAAGTCCTCAAAGGCTTTTCCTATCATCCTTCACAAGGTGGAGGAAGGACCAATCTTGTCCAACATAAGGAAGTGAAATTTCTTTGTGTACAATCGTCGCTTAAAACAGCTTTTAGAACTAATAAATATATTTATAAATATTGTGATAGTGTGACCATTTTGAAAAAAATATATAATTAAATATTTACTAATCACAACTAACAGCAATTTTTATTGTTAATTATTTTCTACCTCTATATATGTGACGCGCAAAATAAAAAAGGGACCTAAGGGTAAAAACCGGTTTTGTTCAGGAGAGCCATTTTAACGATTTAAATATGTGTATCTTTGGTGTACCATCACTTCATAAAACGCGCATATCTCTGGGAGGGAACACTTTTGGGGCATGGGATCGGTCTCATTCGATGCTCAGATGTTGTCCACATCAAAAAAAAAAAGTGAAAATTTATTTTTTTTACCCTTAGGTCCTCTTCTCTATGCGCTGTCACATATACATTTTAAAATCTCTAAAATAAAATTAAAACAACAACTTAAATACTGAAAGCAATATCTATTGCATAGTTCACGGCGTATAACGAATATCAACTACACCACGATTGTGTGTATTTTCAAATAAACAAATATTTTTAATTGTAAACTGTGAATCTTCACTCCGAAAAAATCGTCGTTCGTCCTAGTTGTGTTCCCACCATCATGAATTCCTGCTAAAAAAATTCCAAATTTATATAAAATTATTTCCACTACAAAAAAAAAACTTAATACCAGAATAAAAGAATTTTATTCAGATCTCTAAGACAAATGTCATAATTGTTACATACTCTGCATGAAATTCAAATTTTAAAAGACAATGAACAGCAATCACGACACTGTGCACGTACCAGCGAACGGCAAATGAAATGTGTAAAACTGCTAAAACTAATTTTTTTTCTCCCACTTCTTTCCAAACAACAATAACTTTTATTTACAAACAGGTAAAACATACTAAAATAATTGCCGAATTTGAAACCAAAATAAAATAAAATCATGAGCAAAACTCTAAATATTCTCTTCTAAATCAATGGCAAATTGATGGCAGACACAGCGATTTATTATTTTCCAAAAGCATTTAATGTTCAATATTGATAACAACAAGAAGAAGAAAAAACAGCTAAGCAAATAATAAAACTCATAAATAAACTATAAAAATCGATCAGCATAAAATATGAATAGATGAATGAAAATATTTATACAAAATTGCTTTTTATGCTGCTCGCATCCAGCAGCCAGCAGTCAGTCGTCTGCTTTATGCATCAAGACATTTACGACCAGTTGCAAACTTTGAAAAATCTTTAAATATTTTTCCTATTTTCGCAAAATTTGTTTTTCATGTTTTATTATTATTTATTTGTTTTTTTCTTCTTTGGTATTTTATTACATCTTTCAAACAGCAAATGCTAGCACCTTTATATAAGTTTAATACAAGTGCTAATACAAACACTTCTATGCTATTTTGGAGTTGTAGTGGAGCAGCTATGGGTACTGCTGGTACAGGTACTGCAACCAGCTTGACATTGTGCTCGTGTTCATAATTCAAAGCTGTCAACAAAACTGTTGCGAGGGAGCCAAAACATCGGTAACTACTTGAGGAAGATGATTTACTAAACGAGGGACTCGGCAGAAATTTGTGTTAGTAATGAAACAGCAGGAAAATATTTCCAAAACTGCCGTCGTGTTTACTCCTCAACCTCCATTTTTCTTATGCTCCTCAGGTCTCTGATATCCGATACAAACTCTTACACAACACAATAGCAAATCAAATAGAACCAAACGTAAGAATATAATAGAAAGACAAGTAAGAAAGTAAAGGAAAAAAAGCACTAGGAAATACTTGCTTATAGTACGAGCTAGAGTATATTGCAATAAATACGATTAACATCAATTTCCCTCAATTGCTTGTAAGTGGAGGACGTTTAAGCTGCTGCAGATGCTGTCATATACTTATTGCTGGATATTGTTGCTGTACTGGTGTATTGCTGTATTGCTGTATGGCTTACTGGTGTTGCTCGAAAGACCTTTTCACGTCAAGTAATTGAATGGCTGTCATATTAAAAGACGATAACGTTCAGCAGCAAATGAAAAACGGAATGGAAAATAATGCGAAAAAATCACGCTAAACGTTTGAAACAAAAAACAAAAAAAAAGCAATAATAACAAGAAATAAATTACCAACGGTGTTTAATAATGAAATAATAAAAGAAGAAATATGTTAAGCACGAAGTTTTCGAAATTGGCAGTCGTCGAGTAAAGAAAATCATTTCAAATTCTATAAAACAATTTGTGATTTATTGCAAAGCTGTGCAAAGCATTTTGCAGTATGAGCAATGGCTGTTGTATTAATAATATCAATCATACGCAACGAGGTACCATAATACTCACAGTGCACAATGGGTGAATTATGAATTTGAGAGCAGCAAATGCATGTGGAGTTTTATAAAACTATTCACTGATATGAAAACAAATATGTTATTGAGCTTAACTGCTCAATTTGTGTGTCAACGTTTAAAAAACCAATGGCGCACAGTGACGCGATTTTGTATAACTTGCAGGTTAAAATAAAAAGAGTTGATGTAAATTTGGCATACATGTCTTAATTGCTAAAATATAAGCAAATATCATATGTGAAAAAATTGTGAGGAAGGATTTGCTCACAAGAATTATTTATTTTAAATATTTTTGCATTACAGACAATTTGTAAATTCATTAATTGTCCCACATACATTCCAAAATGCTGTACGCTGCTTTAGAAAACGAAAGCAAATACAAGAAAAGGAAGTTCAATTCCCACAAATTGTATATAAGTGTACAAATTGATTTACACAATTAATATTGATTGAAATGTTATGCAAGATATTAAAATTTCTAAAATTTACTTAAGTCTCAATACTAGATGGTCCGATATAAAGCCTTATATTTATTCATTAAATTTTTTTCAATTTTATGAGAAAATAAATGGTATTTGTTTGCCGTTTTGCAAATACTGAATTTAGGTATGAAATTTCAAAGCCGTGCACGTGTTATTTATTTTATTGCTTATATTTCCAGTAGAATGATTTTTAACTCGATTTTAGTTCCTGCATACACAAACTTAAAATCTTTTATATTAATTTTTGTCACGCTTTAAGTACTCACACAGATGCAATTAAAAACATTTCTAATGTAATTTGTTTTTCTTATATTTTCGATTTGATGTAGTAAAAGTTTTTGAAATCGCATTAAAATGTATTCGGATTCCAACACTATAAGACGCTACGAGCTCTTGATATGAAACACTTGCAGATACAATTTAATAAATATTTCAATTGCATAAAACAAGAAATTATTTGCACTTACAAATCTTTGTCTTGTTTCTTTTTTTTTCTAGTCTAGCAATTCGTTATGCATTTTCAACGCACACATATTTTGTTTATTTTGCTTCATTTAAAATATTTTCTACTTAATTATTGTTCTATTTAAATATTTACTTTAATTGTGCATTGTTTTGGCAATCGGTTATTTATTTAAACATAAAAATCCATTATATGTAAAATGTTAATAGGATTTTATTTGGTTGCACTCGAAGCTACAAAATAGCACTTGAATAAACATCCAAACATAAACATTTGTATTATATTTATATGAACATATTTATTTATTTATTTAACTTTTTTTTCAATATTTGCATGCACAATTTAAGAATAAAGAATACAAATTTTTAAAATTTTTGGTGTAAACATAATTGTATGGGCAAATAAAGCTGGACGAACAATAACACCGCTACTCTAGTTTATAAACATAAACAATTCTCCACATGTGCATGCACATGTATGTGCATACATAGTACATATGTGTGAGTGTTTGTATGGATGTACTCGTATGTTGCCAGTTATGTTGACAATATTTGCTGTTTTTGAAAATTTAAGCACAATTTATTATTCTGCTTAATGGACTGCCAACATAAAACAAAAAAATTTACGAGAACACAATTTTTGCAATGAGTGCAGCCACATTAAGAGTGAAATAAAGATATGCATTTGTTATATAAGGTTAAGTATTTATTCAATTATTACGGTAATAATTTCTATTTAGGCTTAAGTATTGTTTGCATAGATTATGAAGCCGAAAAGCAGTCATTAGGAAATTTCACAATCATGTACTAAAACATCCGCTTGAGGGTACTGTTGACTGGAGGAGTTAATACTAAGACCACAAAGCCTAAGATCTCGGGTTCGGCTCTACACTCAGTCATGAATAGCAAAGTTTTTGATTTGCATTGATGGTTTAATTGTTGTTGGCCTGTTTCAATGACGAAAGAACACCACTAGCATCAGTCATCACATCAGTCTGGTACTGTATAAAAAATTCCCCGGCGAAGTAACAAATAAAAATGCTACAGAAAACTCTCTATATTCTAAATCTCATTTTCATCGTCCTCTTAAAACTACTCTGTCCTTTCTAGCTCCAGTTAGTGGAAAAGAATGGTAGTGTTTTTAGGAACTAAGCTAAGAAAGAAAACTCACAACTATTCATGAAAATTTTTACTTTTATTTTATAACTTGCCTTTACCCGTGAATTTGTCCTCGAAGAATATGTGAAACTTAAGCTAATGCGTATGTTATGTCAATAATGTGTTGTATATTTACTGTATCAAAGTTTAAAACGTTTTTAGTTATCAGTTTTATAATTTCATATATAACTAGAAACTTTAGACCAACCTTGGCCTCTCATAGAGCCATTGCCAAACACATATACTTAACCACTCAATACTATCATTTCCAAAAACAAACACTACCCTATGTTATTCCTCGAATCTCAAAATATCTCTATGCTAAATTTCATTTAAATCGGTTGAGCGATTTGAGGGTGAAGAGGTGACAGAGAGTTAATTTCATATATACATATATAATAAATGTATTAGTAAGGAAGAAAGTGCAAGTCATTACAAAAAGTGCAAGTCATCAAAAAAAATGCAAGTCATTATGAAAAGTGCAAGTCATCATAAAAAGTGCAAATCATCATAAAATGTGCAAGTCATCATAAAAAGTGCAAATAATTATAAAAAGTGCAAGTCATCATAAAAAGTGCTAGTCATTATAGAAAGTGCAAGTCATTATAGAAAGTGCAAGTCATTATGAAAAGTGCAAGTCAAAATTAAAAGTGCAAGTCATCATAAAAAGTGCAAGCCATCATAAAAAACGCAAGTAATTATGAAAAGTGCAAGTTATCATAAAAAGTGCAAATCATCATAAAAGGTTCAAATTATTATAAAAAGTGCAAGTCATGATAAAAAGTGCAAGTCATCTTAAAAAGTGCAAGTCATCATAAAAAGTGCAAATAATTATAAAATGTGCAAGTCATTATGAAAAGTGCAAGCCATCATAAAAAGTGCAAGTCATTATAAAAAGTACAAGTCATTATGAAAAGTGCAAGTCAAAATTAAAAGTGCAAGTCATCATAAAAAGTGCAGGTCATCATAAAAAGTGCAAGTAATTATGAAAAGTGCAAGTTATCATAAAAAGTGCAAATCATCATAAAAAGTGCAAGTCATTATAAAAAGTGCAAGTCATTACAAAAAGTGCAAGTCATCATAAAAAGTGCAAATAATTATAAAAAGTGCAAATCATTATGAAAAGGGCAAGTCATCATAAAAAGTGCAAGTCATTATAAAAAGTGCAAGTCATTATGAAAAGTGGAAGTCAAAATTGAAAGTACAAGAGAAAATTAAAAGTGCAAGTCATTATGAAAAGTGCAAGTCATTGTAAAAGTTATCAAGTCATCACAAAAAGTGCAAGTCATTATAAAAAATGCAAGTCATTATGAAAAATGCGTCATTAAAAAAAGTGCAAGTCATTGAAAAAAATTCAACAAACAGACAGAATTACTATCATATTTATTATATTAGTAAAGATGACAAAGTGCATTCTTACTGAACCAAACTATTTAAGATGTTTCCATACTTCAATATTTTTAAATAAAATACAATTTAAAAAACAACTCGCTTACCTCTTTTACTTTATCCCAAAACCAAAATTTTAAATTCGTTTTACATATTTATTTGCTATTGTGGCAAGAGATCTTCTGAATACTCAGCCTCATGAATTACTCTTACATTGTATGTGGACACAAATTTAGTTCATTAATTCGCATAAAATATTGTTTCTGAAATGTAATTTAAAATACTAATTTCACCAAATTACCACATTAGTCTTTGTTTGTTTATTTATTTACGTTTCCTGTCGTTGTAATTTATTTTTTTTTGTTTTCCATTCAAGCATAAATTAGTTGTTTTGACCAGCCACTTAAATATTAAATTATTTTGTTTCTATTGAGTGTTTTTAAATAAAAATTTTGCATCGATGTTTTTTCTGCAATCAAATTGTGGCTAATTTGTTAATTTGTGAATTCGATTTGTGTTTAACGTCTGCATGAAAATTAAAGCAAAATAATTTTGAAAATATTTATAATAAATACTTTAAATTGTGGCAATCACAAACCATATTTTACATTCAATGACCAACAGCTTGATTATGAGCCTTAATTTGTTGATAAAACAATAAATCATTTCAGTCAGTTTAAATGTCATCCCTTTCATTTTGTTTCACAGAATGCCTAAAAACTGAATTGCAAAGTATTGGGTTGCACGTGTTTAAATCATTATTTTGATAAGCAAAAAAAAAATTGTCGTGTTTTTTGCTACATATTAAATTCCATGAAGATTTATAGCATATGATGAATATTTCAAGGAACGGGGGAAATTAAGTTTTGTGATTGCTGTTCTGATGTGGAAGGTGAAAATTTCTTAGAACAAATCAAGATAATTGGGGTATTCAGACTGTGTGATACTTAGTCATATTGTCATAAGGACATAATATTTTAGAGCAGTTGTGATGCACACAAAAAAGTCATTCAGGTATGTTTTCGATTTGTCACATAAAAACTCTACAAATCTGAGTCGAAACGTGGCAACTCTTTAGGAGGGAGTGAAGAGAGTGCCTGACTTTTCAGATAGGCAGACCTTCTGAAGACTTTACCTGCTACAAAACATGATTTGCATTTTCAAGTAAGTATCATGGCTGATAATTTTTCTATATCATATGGATATTTATGTACTTGAAAACTGTTTAATTAGAAGAGATTTATTTTATAAACTTTTCCAGTGAAATACCAATAAAATCAAATAAACAAGATTTTATAAAAGCAAATCACTTATACATTTGTGGCTTAAACCTTGTGGCAGAAACAAGTTGTCATATACACACACACGCATACATACGAATTTGAAATTTTATTGATATAGACATGGCAAATGAAATGCATCGATGGGCGGCATTGCCACAGCATTACATTTTTGGTCGTTCTTGGAGTTATTTATTTTGACTATTCAGTAAACAATTTACAAAGAATATTTATCAAATCAATATAATGATATGCATTAATGTATTAAGGAATATAATAAACTAATATTAGTAGTTGTAAGCAATGAATGATTATTATACTTTAATATTTAATAACATAATATTAATATTAACAGATTAAATGTTAATTAAATTCTTGCAAACATAATAAAATGTAATTTTCTTTGGTAATAAAATAAATGCAGTCACTGTTTTTCTTTAAAAATTTAGAAAAAAACCGTAAAAGTATGCAATGCTATTAAATACAAAATTGTTTGAAATCCTAAACGCTAAAACCATCCTTTTTTTAGGAAACAGTCATTTTTATTTTAAAGTACAAACTTCGTTGTCGTTTCTTTTTCATAAAACAAACTGGTGCACTGTCCTTCTGTTCAGAAATTATAAGCGGTTCATACCCAGTAAAAAATAGTATCATCCAAAGAGTAATCTTGGAGCGCTCCTTTGCGAGTAATGGATTACTCCATAAAACTCCGGGCCTCATTTGATTTTCAACACAGCATGTCCGCCGACACGAGTACTCCTTTTAAGCTCCTTATGAAGTACTCCCTTTCATCTTGAAAATGACGACAGATGGAGTAATTGTTTTTGTCTCCTAAAAGAGCATAAAGGGAGTAATTTTTCAATTTCTTTTTCAACTAGTCGTCTTAAATGACGCTTACAAACTAAATTTTTACACATTTTCAACAATTTGTTACCATACCCGTAACTTTTCGCTTTTTTTAATAACACGTCTTTCACTTTTTAAAACTAAACTGGCAAAATAGAAAAACAAAACGAAAACATCAACAATTAACAGTTGTGTGAAAGAAAAAAAAGACCCAAAAACGAACTGATACATCCCTCATTGATCCATTTGGAGTATTAAGCGAGGCATAAACAACAAAACAAAAAAAAGTTTCAATAGCTCGCTTATTACTACAAATGAATGAATGGATTACTCCTTTATTGCTCGATTATGGATTAATCCATATATTTTTTAACGGGTATACTTATACACACACATACACAAACAACTATACAGACTTACACTCTTTAAGCAGTAGTCAGGGAATATTTACAACATTCCATACCGATCGAAATTTGTATTTAAATTATATGAAAATTTTGTTCGATATGGAATACGGTAATTTGGCCCCTGATGAAAACACAAACTTTACAACACGGGGTAACACTAAGCTGGAAGACACAAATTTTTTAAAATATTTTTTTGGAAAGGCTAACCCCTTTGCAAAATCCAGATTTTTGGTTGTAACACAATTTTACCCAAAACATGTTTGTTTCTAATAAATTCATATTGAAAGGAGTTTCAAACGTGAAGAAGCTTCTGAAAAACCTTAAATCGACTCCATTTAGACAAAAAAAAATTTTTTAAATTTTTTTTGGAAAGGCTAACCCCTTTGCAAAATCCAGATTTTTGGTTGTAACACAATTTTACCCAAAACATGTTTGTTTCTAATATATTCATATTGAAAGGAGTTTCAAACGTGAAGAAGCTTCTGAAAAACCTTAAATCGACTGCATTTAGACAAAAAAAATTTTTACAATTTTTTTTGGAAAGGCTAACCCCTTTGCAAAATCCAGATTTTTGGTTGTAACACAATTTTACCCAAAACATGTTTGATTCTAATAAATTCATATTGAAAGGAGTTTCAAACGTGAAGAAGCTTCTGAAAAACCTTAAATCGACTGCATTTAGACAAAAAAAAATTTTTACAATTTTTTTTGGAAAGGCTAACCCCTTTGCAAAATCCAGATTTTTGGTTGTAACACAATTTTACCCAAAACATGTTTGTTTCTAATAAATTCATATTGAAAGGAGTTTCAAACGTGAGAAGCTTCTGAAAAACCTTAAATCGACTCCATTTAGACAGAAAAAATTTTTTTAAATTTTTTTTGGAAATTCTAACCCTTTTGCAAAATCCAGATTTTTGGTTGTAACACAATTTTACCCAAAACATGTTTGTTTCTAATAAATTCATATTGAAAGGAGTTTCAAACGTGAAGAAGCTTCTGAAAAACCTTATATCGACTCCATTTAGACAGAAAAAATTTTTTACAATTTTTTTTGGAAAGGCTAACTAACCCCTTTGCAAAATCCAGATTTTTGGTTGTAACACAATTTTACCCAAAACATGTTTGTTTCTAATAAATTCATATTGAAAGGAGTTTCAAACGTGAAGAAGCTTCTGAAAAACCTTAAATCGACTCCATTTAGACAAAAAAAAATTTTTTAAATTTTTTTTGGAAAGGCTAACCCTTTTGCAAAATCCAGATTTTTGGTTGTAACACAATTTTACCCAAAACATGTTTGTTTCTAATAAATTCATATTGAAAGGAGTTTCAAACGTGAAGAAGCTTCTGAAAAACCTTAAATCGACTCCATTTAGACAAAAAAAAAATTTTTACAATTTTTTTTGGAAAGGCTAACCCCTTTGCAAAATCCAGATTTTTGGTTGTAACACAATTTTACCCAAAACATGTTTGTTTCTAATAAATTCATATTGAAAGGAGTTTCAAACGTGAAGAAGCTTCTGAAAAACCTTAAATCGACTCCATTTAGACAAAAAAAATTTTTTACAATTTTTTTTGGAAAGGCTAACCCCTTTGCAAAATCCAGATTTTTGGTTGTAACACAATTTTACCCAAAACATGTTTGTTTCTAATAAATTCATATTGAAAGGAGTTTCAAACGTGAAGAAGCTTCTGAAAAACCTTAAATCGACTCCATTTAGACAAAAAAAATTTGTTACAATTTTTTTTTGGAAAGGCTAACCCCTTTGCAAAATCCAGATTTTTGGTTGTAACACAATTTTACCCAAAACATGTTTGTTTCTAATAAATTCATATTGAAAGGAGTTTCAAACGTGAAGAAGCTTCTGAAAAACCTTAAATCGACTGCATTTAGACAAAAAAAATTTTTTACAATTTTTTTTGGAAAGGCTAACCCCTTTGCAAAATCCAGATTTTTTGTTGTAACACAATTTTACCCAAAACATGTTTGTTTCTAATAAATTCATATTGAAAGGAGTTTCAAACGTGAAGAAGCTTCTGAAAAACCTTAAATCGACTCCATTTAGACAAAAAAAAATTTTTACAATTTTTTTTGGAAAGGCAAAATCCAGATTTTTGGTTGTAACACAATTTTACCCAAAACATGTTTGTTTCTAATAAATTCATATTGAAAGGAGTTTCAAACGTGAAGAAGCTTCTGAAAAACCTTAAATCGACTCCATTTAGACAAAAAAAATTTTTTACAATTTTTTTTGGAAAGGCTAACCCCTTTGCAAAATCCAGATTTTTGGTTGTAACACAATTTTACCCAAAACATGTTTGTTTCTAATATATTCATATTGAAAGGAGTTTCAAACGTGAAGAAGCTTCTGAAAAACCTTAAATCGACTGCATTTAGACAAAAAAAATTTTTACAATTTTTTTTGGAAAGGCTAACCCCTTTGCAAAATCCAGATTTTTGGTTGTAACACAATTTTACCCAAAACATGTTTGATTCTAATAAATTCATATTGAAAGGAGTTTCAAACGTGAAGAAGCTTCTGAAAAACCTTAAATCGACTGCATTTAGACAAAAAAAATTTTTACAATTTTTTTTGGAAAGGCTAACCCCTTTGCAAAATCCAGATTTTTGGTTGTAACACAATTTTACCCAAAACATGTTTGATTCTAATAAATTCATATTGAAAGGAGTTTCAAACGTGAAGAAGCTTCTGAAAAACCTTAAATCGACTCCATTTAGACAAAAAAAAAATTTTTTTAATTTTTTTTGGAAAGGCTAACCCTTTGCAAAATCCAGATTTTTGGTTGTAACACAATTTTACCCAAAACATGTTTGTTTCTAATAAATTCATATTGAAAGGAGTTTCAAACGTGAAGAAGCTTCTGAAAAACCTTAAATCGACTCCATTTAGACAAAAAAAAATTTTTTAAATTTTTTTTGGAAAGGCAAAATCCTTTGCAAAATCCAGATTTTTGGTTGTAACACTATTTTACCCAAAACATGTTTGTTTCTAATAAATTCATATTGAAAGGAGTTTCAAACGTGAAGAAGCTTCTGAAAAACCTTAAATCGACTGCATTTAGACAAAAAAAATTTTTACAATTTTTTTTGGAAAGGCTAACCCCTTTGCAGAATCCAGATTTTTGGTTGTAACACAATTTTACCCAAAACATGTTTGTTTCTAATAAATTCATATTGAAAGGAGTTTCAAACGTGAAGAAGCTTCTGAAAAACCTTAAATCGACTCCATTTAGACAGAAAAAAATTTTTACAATTTTTTTTGGAAAGGCTAACTAACCCCTTTGCAAAATCCAGATTTTTGGTTGTAACACAATTTTACCCAAAACATGTTTGTTTCTAATAAATTCATATTGAAAGGAGTTTCAAACGTGAAGAAGCTTCTGAAAAACCTTAAATCGACTCCATTTAGACAAAAAAAATTTTTTACAATTTTTTTGGAAAGGCTAACCCCTTTGCAAAATCCAGATTTTTGGTTGTAACACAATTTTACCCAAAACATGTTTGTTTCTAATAAATTCATATTGAAAGGAGTTTCAAACGTGAAGAAGCTTCTGAAAAACCTTAAATCGACTGCATTTAGACAAAAAAAATTTTTACAATTTTTTTTGGAAAGGCTAACCCCTTTGCAATATCCAGATTTTTGGTTGTAACACAATTTTACCCAAAACATGTTTGTTTCTAATAAATTCATATTGAAAGGAGTTTCAAACGTGAAGAAGCTTCTGAAAAACCTTAAATCGACTGCATTTAGACAAAAAAAATTTTTTACAATTTTTTTTGGAAAGGCTAACCACTTTGCAAAATCCAGATTTTTGGTTGTAACACAATTTTACCCAAAACATGTTTGTTTCTAATAAATTCATATTGAAAGGAGTTTCAAACGTGAAGAAGCTTCTGAAAAACCTTAAATCGACTGCATTTAGACAAAAAAAATTTTTTACAATTTTTTTTGGAAAGGCTAACCCCTTTGCAATATCCAGATTTTTGGTTGTAACACAATTTTACCCAAAACATGTTTGTTTCTAATAAATTCATATTGAAAGGAGTTTCAAACGTGAAGAAGCTTCTGAAAAACCTTAAATCGACTGCATTTAGACAAAAAAAATTTTTTACAATTTTTTTTGGAAAGGCTAACCCCTTTGCAAAATCCAGATTTTTGGTTGTAACACAATTTTACCCAAAACATGTTTGTTTCTAATAAATTCATATTGAAAGGAGTTTCAAACGTGAAGAAGCTTCTGAAAAACCTTAAATCGACTCCATTTAGACAAAAAAAAATTTTTACAATTTTTTTTGGAAAGGCTAACCCCTTTGCAAAATCCAGATTTTTGGTTGTAACACAATTTTACCCAAAACATGTTTGTTTCTAATAAATTCATATTGAAAGGAGTTTCAAACGTGAAGAAGCTTCTGAAAAACCTTAAATCGACTCCATTTAGACAAAAAAAAATTTTTACAATTTTTTTTGGAAAGGCTAACCCCTTTGCAAAATCCAGATTTTTGGTTGTAACACAATTTTACCCAAAACATGTTTGTTTCTAATAAATTCATATTGAAAGGAGTTTCAAACGTGAAGAAGCTTCTGAAAAACCTTAAATCGACTCCATTTGGACAAAAAAAAATTTTTACAATTTTTTTTGGAAAGGCTAACCCCTTTGCAAAATCCAGATTTTTGGTTGTAACACAATTTTACCCAAAACATGTTTGTTTCTAATAAATTCATATTGAAAGGAGTTTCAAACGTGAAGAAGCTTCTGAAAAACCTTAAATCGACTGCATTTAGACAAAAAAAATTTTTTACAATTTTTTTTGGAAAGGCTAACCCCTTTGCAAAATCCAGATTTTTGGTTGTAACACAATTTTACCCAAAACATGTTTGTTTCTAATAAATTCATATTGAAAGGAGTTTCAAACGTGAAGAAGCTTCTGAAAAACCTTAAATCGACTCCATTTAGACAAAAAAAATTTTTTACAATTTTTTTTGGAAAGGCTAACCCCTTTGCAAAATCCAGATTTTTGGTTGTAACACAATTTTACCCAAAACATGTTTGTTTCTAATAAATTCATATTGAAAGGAGTTTCAAACGTGAAGAAGCTTCTGAAAAACCTTAAATCGACTGCATTTAGACAAAAAAAATTTTTTACAATTTTTTTTGGAAAGGCTAACCCCTTTGCAATATCCAGATTTTTGGTTGTAACACAATTTTACCCAAAACATGTTTGTTTCTAATAAATTCATATTGAAAGGAGTTTCAAACGTGAAGAAGCTTCTGAAAAACCTTAAATCGACTGCATTTAGACAAAAAAAATTTTTTACAATTTTTTTTGGAAAGGCTAACCCCTTTGCAAAATCCAGATTTTTGGTTGTAACACAATTTTACCCAAAACATGTTTGTTTCTAATAAATTCATATTGAAAGGAGTTTCAAACGTGAAGAAGCTTCTGAAAAACCTTAAATCGACTCCATTTAGACAAAAAAAAATTTTTACAATTTTTTTTGGAAAGGCTAACCCCTTTGCAAAATCCAGATTTTTGGTTGTAACACAATTTTACCCAAAACATGTTTGTTTCTAATAAATTCATATTGAAAGGAGTTTCAAACGTGAAGAAGCTTCTGAAAAACCTTAAATGGACTGCATTTAGACAAAAAAAATTTTTTACAATTATTTTTGGAAAGGCTAACCCCTTTGCAAAGTCCAGATTTTTGGTTGTAACACAATTTTACCCAAAACATGTTTGTTTCTAATAAATTCATATTGAAAGGAGTTTCAAACGTGAAGAAGCTTCTGAAAAACCTTAAATCGACTCCATTTAGACAAAAAAAATTTTTTACAATTTTTTTTGGAAAGGCTAACCCCTTTGCAAAATCCAGATTTTTGGTTGTAACACAATTTTACCCAAAACATGTTTGTTTCTAATAAATTCATATTGAAAGGAGTTTCAAACGTGAAGAAGCTTCTGAAAAACCTTAAATCGACTGCATTTAGACAAAAAAAATTTTTTACAATTTTTTTTGGAAAGGCTAACCCCTTTGCAAAATCCAGATTTTTGGTTGTAACACAATTTTACCCAAAACATGTTTGTTTCTAATAAATTCATATTGAAAGGAGTTTCAAACGTGAAGAAGCTTCTGAAAAACTTTAAATCGACTGCATTTAGACAAAAAAAAAATTTTTTTACAATTTGTTTTGGAAAGGCTAACCCCTTTGCAAAATCCAGATTTTTGGTTGTAACACAATTTTACCCAAAAAATGTTTGTTTCTAATAAATTCATATTGAAAGGAGTTTCAAACGTGAAGAAGCTTCTGAAAAACTGTAAATCGACTGCATTTAGACAAAAAAAAATTTTTACAATTTTTTTTGGAAAGGCTAACCCCTTTGCAAAATCCAGATTTTTGGTTGTAACACAATTTTACCCAAAACATGTTTGTTTCTAATAAATTCATATTGAAAGGAGTTTCAAACGTGAAGAAGCTTCTGAAAAACCTTAAATCGACTGCATTTAGACAAAAAAAAATTTTTACAATTTTTTTTGGAAAGGCTAACCCCTTTGCAAAATCCAGATTTTTGGTTGTAACACAATTTTACCCAAAACATGTTTGTTTCTAATAAATTCATATTGAAAGGAGTTTCAAACGTGAAGAAGCTTCTGAAAAACTGTAAATCGACTGCATTTAGACAAAAAAAAATTTTTACAATTTTTTTTGGAAAGGCTAACCCCTTTGCAAAATCCAGATTTTTGGTTGTAACACAATTTTACCCAAAACATGTTTGTTTCTAATAAATTCATATTGAAAGGAGTTTCAAACGTGAAGAAGCTTCTGAAAAACCTTAAATCGACTCCATTTAGACAAAAAAAAAATTTTACAATTTTTTTTGGAAAGTCTAACCCCTTTGCAAAATCCAGATTTTTGGTTGTAACACAATTTTACCCAAAACATGTTTGTTTCTAATAAATTCATATTGAAAGGAGTTTCAAACGTGAAGAAGCTTCTGAAAAACCTTAAATCGACTCCATTTAGACAAAAAAAAATCCAGATTTTTGGTTGTAACACAATTTTACCCAAAACATGTTTGTTTCTAATAAATTCATATTGAAAGGAGTTTCAAAGGTGAAGAAGCTTCTGAAAAACCTTAAATCGACTGCATTTAGACAAAAAAAAATTTTTACAATTTTTTTTGGAAAGGCTAACCCCTTTGCAAAATCCAGATTTTTGGTTGTAACACAATTTTACCCAAAACATGTTTGTTTCTAATAAATTCATATTGAAAGGAGTTTCAAACGTGAAGAAGCTTCTGAAAAACCTTAAATCGACTGCATTTAGACAAAAAAAAATTTTTACAATTTTTTTTGGAAAGGCTAACCCCTTTGCAAAATCCAGATTTTTGGTTGTAACACAATTTTACCCAAAACATGTTTGTTTCTAATAAATTCATATTGAAAGGAGTTTCAAACGTGAAGAAGCTTCTGAAAAACCTTAAATCGACTGCATTTAGACAAAAAAAATTTTTACAATTTTTTTTGGAAAGGCTAACCCCTTTGCAAAATCCAGATTTTTGGTTGTAACACAATTTTACCCAAAACATGTTTGTTTCTAATAAATTCATATTGAAAGGAGTTTCAAACGTGAAGAAGCTTCTGAAAAACCTTAAATCGACTGCATTTAGACAAAAAAAAATTTTTACAATTTTTTTTGGAAAGGCTAACTAACCCCCTTGCAAAATCCAGATTTTTGGTTGTAACACAATTTTACCCAAAACATGTTTGTTTCTAATAAATTCATATTGAAAGGAGTTTCAAACGTGAAGAAGCTTCTGAAAAACCTTAAATCGACTGCATTTAGACAAAAAAAATTTTTTAAAATTTTTTTTGGAAAGGCTAACCCCTTTGCAAAATCCAGATTTTTGGTTGTAACACAATTTTACCCAAAACATGTTTGTTTCTAATAAATTCATATTGAAAGGAGTTTCAAACGTGAAGAAGCTTCTGAAAAACCTTAAATCGACTGCATTTAGACAAAAAAAATTTTTTACAATTTTTTTTGCAAAATCCAGATTTTTGGTTGTAACACAATTTTACCCAAAACATGTTTGTTTCTAATAAATTCATATTGAAAGGAGTTTCAAACGTGAAGAAGCTTCTGAAAAACCTTAAATCGACTGCATTTAGACAAAAAAAGTTGTTTACAATTTTTTTTGGAAAGGCTAACCCCTTTGCAAAATCCAGATTTTTGGTTGTAACACAATTTTACCCAAAACATGTTTGTTTCTAATAAATTCATATTGAAAGGAGTTTCAAACGTGAAGAAGCTTCTGAAAATCATTAAATCGACTGCATTTAGACAAAAAAAAATTTTTACAATTTTTTTCGGAAAGGCTAACCCCTTTGCAAAATCCAGATTTTTGGTTGTAACACAATTTTACCCAAAACATGTTTGTTTCTAATAAATTCATATTGAAAGGAGTTTCAAACGTGAAGAAGCTTCTGAAAAATCTTAAATCGACTGCATTTAGACAAAAAAAATTTTTTACAATTTTTTTTGGAAAGGCTAACTTTGCAAAATCCAGATTTTTGGTTGTGACACAATTTTACCCAAAACATGTTTGTTTCTAATAAATTCATATTGAAAGGAGTTTCAAACGTGAAGAAGCTTCTGAAAAACCTTAAATCGACTCCATTTAGACAAAAAAAAATTTTTACAATTTTTTTTGGAAAGGCTAACCCCTTTGCAAAATCCAGATTTTTGGTTGTAACACAATTTTACCCAAAACATGTTTGTTTCTAATAAATTCATATTGAAAGGAGTTTCAAAGGTGAAGAAGCTTCTGAAAAACCTTAAATCGACTGCATTTAGACAAAAAAAAATTTTTACAATTTTTTTTGGAAAGGCTAACCCCTTTGCAAAATCCAGATTTTTGGTTGTAACACAATTTTACCCAAAACATGTTTGTTTCTAATAAATTCATATTGAAAGGAGTTTCAAAGGTGAAGAAGCTTCTGAAAAACCTTAAATCGACTCCATTTAGACAAAAAAAATTTTTTTAGAATTTTTTTTGGAAAGGCTAACCCCTTTGCAAAATCCAGATTTTTGGTTGTAACACAATTTTACCCAAAACATGTTTGTTTCTAATAAATTCATATTGAAAGGAGTTTCAAACGTGAAGAAGCTTCTGAAAAACCTTAAATCGACTGCATTTAGACAAAAAAAATTTTTTACAATTTTTTTTGGAAAGGCTAACCCCTTTGCAAAATCCAGATTTTTGGTTGTAACACAATTTTACCCAAAACATGTTTGTTTCTAATAAATTCATATTGAAAGGAGTTTCAAACGTGAAGAAGCTTCTGAAAAACCTTAAATCGACTGCATTTAGACAAAAAAAATTTTTTACAATTTTTTTTGGAAAGGCTAACCCCTTTGGAAAATCCAGATTTTTGGTTGTAACACAATTTTACCCAAAACATGTTTGTTTCTAATAAATTCATATTGAAAGGAGTTTCAAACGTGAAGAAGCTTCTGAAAAACCTTAAATCGACTGCATTTAGACAAAAAAAGTTGTTTACAATTTTTTTTGGAAAGGCTAACCCCTTTGCAAAATCCAGATTTTTGGTTGTAACACAATTTTACCCAAAACATGTTTGTTTCTAATAAATTCATATTGAAAGGAGTTTCAAACGTGAAGAAGCTTCTGAAAAACCTTAAATCGACTGCATTTAGACAAAAAAAGTTGTTTACAATTTTTTTTGGAAAGGCTAACCCCTTTGCAAAATCCAGATTTTTGGTTGTAACACAATTTTACCCAAAACATGTTTGTTTCTAATAAATTCATATTGAAAGGAGTTTCAAACGTGAAGAAGCTTCTGAAAAACCTTAAATCGACTCCATTTAGACAAAAAAAATTTTTTACAATTTTTTTTGGAAAGGCTAACCCCTTTGCAAAATCCAGATTTTTGGTTGTAACACAATTTTACCCAAAACATGTTTGTTTCTAATAAATTCATATTGAAAGGAGTTTCAAACGTGAAGAAGCTTCTGAAAAACCTTAAATTGACTCCATTTAGACAAAAAAAATTTTTACAATTTTTTTTGGAAAGGCTAACCCCTTTGCAAAATCCAGATTTTTGGTTGTAACACAATTTTACCCAAAACATGTTTGTTTCTAATAAATTCATATTGAAAGGAGTTTCAAACGTGAAGAAGCTTCTGAAAAACCTTAAATCGACTGCATTTAGACAAAAAAAAAATTTTACAATTTTTTTTGGAAAGGCTAACCCCTTTGCAAAATCCAGATTTTTGGTTGTAACACAATTTTACCCAAAACATGTTTGTTTCTAATAAATTCATATTGAAAGGAGTTTCAAACGTGAAGAAGCTTCTGAAAAACCTTAAATCGACTGCATTTAGACAAAAAAAAAATTTTACAATTTTTTTTGGAAAGGCTAACCCCTTTGCAAAATCCAGATTTTTGGTTGTAACACAATTTTACCCAAATTCATATTGAAAGGAGTTTCAAACGTGAAGAAGCTTCTGAAAAACCTTAAATCGACTGCATTTAGACAAAAAAATTTTTTTACAATTTTTTTTGGAAAGGCTAACCCCTTTGCAAAATCCAGATTTTTGGTTGTAACACAATTTTACCCAAAACATGTTTGTTTCTAATAAATTCATATTGAAAGGAGTTTCAAAGGTGAAGAAGCTTCTGAAAAACCTTAAATCGACTGCATTTAGACAAAAAAAAATTTTTACAATTTTTTTTGGAAAGGCTAACCCCTTTGCAAAATCCAGATTTTTGGTTGTAACACAATTTTACCCAAAACATGTTTGTTTCTAATAAATTCATATTGAAAGGAGTTTCAAACGTGAAGAAGCTTCTGAAAAACTTTAAATCGACTGCATTTAGACAAAAAAAATTTTTTACAATTTTTTTTGGAAAGGCTAACCCCTTTGCAAAATCCAGATTTTTGGTTGTAACACAATTTTACCCAAAACATGTTTGTTTCTAATAAATTCATATTGAAAGGAGTTTCAAACGTGAAGAAGCTTCTGAAAAACCTTAAATCGACTCCATTTAGACAAAAAAAATTTTTTACAATTTTTTTTGGAAAGGCTAACCCCTTTGCAAAATCCAGATTTTTGGTTGTAACACAATTTTACCCAAAACATGTTTGTTTCTAATAAATTCATATTGAAAGGAGTTTCAAACGTGAAGAAGCTTCTGAAAAACCTTAAATCGACTCCATTTAGACAAAAAAAATTTTTTACAATTTTTTTTGGAAAGGCTAACCCCTTTGCAAAATCCAGATTTTTGGTTGTAACACAATTTTACCCAAAACATGTTTGTTTCTAATAAATTCATATTGAAAGGAGTTTCAAACGTGAAGAAGCTTCTGAAAAACCTTAAATCGACTGCATTTAGACAAAAAAATTTTTTTACAATTTTTTTTGGAAAGGCTAACCCCTTTGCAAAATCCAGATTTTTGGTTGTAACACAATTTTACCCAAAACATGTTTGTTTCTAATAAATTCATATTGAAAGGAGTTTCAAACGTGAAGAAGCTTCTGAAAAACCTTAAATCGACTCCATTTAGACAAAAAAAATTTTTTACAATTTTTTTTGGAAAGGCTAACCCCTTTGCAAAATCCAGATTTTTGGTTGTAACACAATTTTACCCAAAACATGTTTGTTTCTAATAAATACATATTGAAAGGAGTTTCAAACGTGAAGAAGCTTCTGAAAAACATTAAATCGACTGCATTTAGACAAAAAAAAATTTTTACAATTTTTTTCGAAAAGGCTAACCCCTTTGCAAAATCCAGATTTTTGGTTGTAACACAATTTTACCCAAAACATATTTGTTTCTAATAAATTCATATTGAAAGGAGTTTCAAACGTGAAGAAGCTTCTGAAAAATCTTAAATCGACTGCATTTAGACAAAAAAAATTTTTACAATTTTTTTTGGAAAGGCTAACCCCTTTGCAAAATCCAGATTTTTGGTTGTAACACAATTTTACCCAAAACATGTTTGTTTCTAATAAATTCATATTGAAAGGAGTTTCAAACGTGAAGAAGCTTCTGAAAAACCTTAAATCGACTGCATTTAGACAAAAAAAATTTTTTACAATTTTTTTTGGAAAGGCTAACCCCTTTGCAAAATCCAGATTTTTGGTTGTAACACAATTTTACCCAAAACATGTTTGTTTCTAATAAATTCATATTGAAAGGAGTTTCAAACGTGAAGAAGCTTCTGAAAAACCTTAAATCGACTCCATTTAGACAAAAAAAAATTTTTACAATTTTTTTTGGAAAGGCTAACCCCTTTGCAAAATCCAGATTTTTGGTTGTAACACAATTTTACCCAAAACATGTTTGTTTCTAATAAATTCATATTGAAAGGAGTTTCAAACGTGAAGAAGCTTCTGAAAAACATTAAATCGACTGCATTTAGACAAAAAAAAATTTTTACAATTTTTTTCGAAAAGGCTAACCCCTCTGCAAAATCCAGATTTTTGGTTGTAACACAATTTTACCCAAAACATGTTTGTTTCTAATAAATTCATATTGAAAGGAGTTTCAAACGTGAAGAAGCTTCTGAAAAACCTTAAATCGACTGCATTTAGACAAAAAAATTTTTTTACAATTTTTTTTGGAAAGGCTAACCCCTTTGCAAAATCCAGATTTTTGGTTGTAACACAATTTTACCCAAAACATGTTTGTTTCTAATAAATTCATATTGAAAGGAGTTTCAAACGTGAAGAAGCTTCTGAAAAACCTTAAATCGACTCCATTTAGACAAAAAAAATTTTTTACAATTTTTTTTGGAAAGGCTAACCCCTTTGCAAAATCCAGATTTTTGGTTGTAACACAATTTTACCCAAAACATGTTTGTTTCTAATAAATTCATATTGAAAGGAGTTTCAAACGTGAAGAAGCTTCTGAAAAACATTAAATCGACTGCATTTAGACAAAAAAAAATTTTTACAATTTTTTTCGAAAAGGCTAACCCCTTTGCAAAATCCAGATTTTTGGTTGTAACACAATTTTACCCAAAACATATTTGTTTCTAATAAATTCATATTGAAAGGAGTTTCAAACGTGAAGAAGCTTCTGAAAAATCTTAAATCGACTGCATTTAGACAAAAAAAATTTTTTACAATTTTTTTTGGAAAGGCTAACCCCTTTGCAAAATCCAGATTTTTGGTTGTAACACAATTTTACCCAAAACATGTTTGTTTCTAATAAATTCATATTGAAAGGAGTTTCAAACGTGAAGAAGCTTCTGAAAAACCTTAAATCGACTGCATTTAGACAAAAAAAATTTTTTATAATTTTTTTTGGAAAGGCAAAATCCAGATTTTTGGTTGTAACACAATTTTACCCAAAACATGTTTGTTTCTAATAAATTCATATTGAAAGGAGTTTCAAACGTGAAGAAGCTTCTGAAAAACCTTAAATCGACTCCATTTAGACAAAAAAAATTTTTTACAATTTTTTTGGGAAAGGCTAACCCCTTTGCAAAATCCAGATTTTTGGTTGTAACACAATTTTACCCAAAACATGTTTGTTTCTAATAAATTCATATTGAAAGGAGTTTCAAAGGTGAAGAAGCTTCTGAAAAACCTTAAATCGACTGCATTTAGACAAAAAAAATTTTTTACAATTTTTTTTGGAAAGGCTAACCCCTTTGCAAAATCCAGATTTTTGGTTGTAACACAATTTTACCCAAAACATGTTTGTTTCTAATAAATTCATATTGAAAGGAGTTTCAAATGTGAAGAAGCTTCTGAAAAACCTTAAATCGACTGCATTTAGACAAAAAATCCAGATTTTTGGTTGTAACACAATTTTACCCAAAACATGTTTGTTTCTAATAAATTCATATTGAAAGGAGTTTCAAACGTGAAGAAGCTTCTGAAAAACCTTAAATAGACTCCATTTAGACAAAAAAAATTTTTTACAATTTTTTTTGGAAAGGCTAACCCCTTTGCAAAATCCAGATTTTTGGTTGTAACACAATTTTACCCAAAACATGTTTGTTTCTAATAAATTCATATTGAAAAGAGTTTTAAAGGTGAAGAAGCTTCTGAAAAACCTTAAATCGACTGCATTTAGACAAAAAAAAATTTTTACAATTTTTTTTGGAAAGGCTAACCCCTTTGCAAAATCCAGATTTTTGGTTGTAACACAATTTTACCCAAAACATGTTTGTTTCTAATAAATTCATATTGAAAGGAGTTTCAAAGGTGAAGAAGCTTCTGAAAAACCTTAAATCGACTGCATTTAGACAAAAAAAAATTTTTTAAATTTTTTTTGGAAAGGCTAACCCCTTTGCAAAATCCAGATTTTTGGTTGTAACACAATTTTACCCAAAACATGTTTGTTTCTAATAAATTCATATTGAAAGGAGTTTCAAACGTGAAGAAGCTTCTGAAAAACCTTAAATCGACTGCATTTAGACAAAAAAAATTTTTTACAATTTTTTTTGGAAAGGCTAACCCCTTTGCAAAATCCAGATTTTTGGTTGTAACACAATTTTACCCAAAACATGTTTGTTTCTAATAAATTCATATTGAAAGGAGTTTCAAATGTGAAGAAGCTTCTGAAAAACCTTAAATCGACTGCATTTAGACAGAAAATTTTTAAATTTTTTTTTTAAATATTTGGAAACGGTTGACTTAACATACTTTTAGGAAACAATTCATAATATTTAAAGGACATCGGTGGCTGCATTGCGTGTAGTTCGAACAGTTTTTTTGAGTATATATTCACTATAGATATAATTATTCTAAATGCATTGAATAAAAGTTTTAACAGAGTTTTTTAAAGTTTTTCCCTTTTCCAGTTTCTTTTGTACATACAAACACACATTTCCAAATGTTAAAAAGTCTTTATATAAATATATTTTTTTTCGGTTTGCGGAAAGAGACCTATTGCTTTTTGTTGTTTTATTATCAAAGATATTTTTGCATTAGTGCATACACATGAATAATTTTGAACCTTGTTATATGTGATTCTTTCTGCAAATTAAACCGACTAAAATTCAAGAAAAATAAGGAATTGGTTTCCATATCTCGTCTCATGCTGCTTGCAACTAATTTTAATAGCACATCAAAAAGCACTTGTTCTCTTTCTGCAAAACCACAAAAAATTATATAGAGACTTTGAAACGTTTATGGATGTCAGTTTGGAAATACACAAAAAAAAATTGTAATGGAATGAGTTTTTTGTTGCTTTTTTACCACTTAGTTGTATGTAGAAGGAGAGGAAATATAAAAACTCTTTTCTGGTATTTCTTAAATTTTAGCCGCCTTAATTTGAGGAAAAACCGCAGCATATAAAAAGCTTTAACATTTTTCATGTGTTCGCACTGAAATATAAATATTTTTGAAATTACTCATGAGCAAAAACAAAAACGACAACTTTTTAAATGGTATTCGCAGTCATAAACAAATTGTCCACTAATTGTCACACAATAACCCAGTTGGCCATGCCTTTGATGCATCTTTATGCAATATTATTGAGTGATTTATTGCTATTATTATTGTACTGTTGCTCGTTACTATTCAATAAATTGCACAATATTAAAAAAATATATATATTTTTTTTTTTTTTTTGAAATATAAAGGGGTGGGCAAATTTGAGGTTAGGAAGTAAATTGTCTTAAAAACACTTGTTTTAACAAATTCAGTTTCATCGATAGAAAGATGGGAATTGTTATTATTATCTGCCGACGTTCGTTCTTTTCACAAAATTTTTAACCACATTTTGCAACAACGCTTCACTTATCTCCTCAATGCAACGCCGAGTTTCATTATTCAGAGCGTCTCTTGTTTGTTCACGTAAGCCCGTTCTTTCAAATGGCTCCAGAAAAAATTATCCAATGGCGTTAAATCACAAGAATGGTGCGGCCAATTGATATAGACAAATCAAGAAATTACGAAACCAGGAAATTGTTCATGTTTGTTTACATGATCGCCTAATTGAAAGTGAACCTCATCACGAAAAATAATTTTATTGAAAACTGCATGGTTCTCGTTCAGTTTCTTCAACAGTCAAATTTCACAATTAAAATTCTTTGTTCAAAAGTGTAACATTTCATGGTTAAAATTTCCCAGCTCTTTACTAAATAAATTTCAAAGAATGACAGTTCAATTTTTGACATTTTATCATTTGACAGTCAATTTACTTCCTAACCTCAAATTTGTCCACCCTGTATGCAAAAGTGAAGAAAAGTTACTGAGTCACATTAGGCATTTAAGAAACTTTATAATTAAATTTTCGTAAGACATATAATTAAATAAATAATTAATTTTCAATTTAGTAAGTTAAAAAACATAGGATCATGTTTAGTTACGTGAATGATTACACTGGTCAGCAAAAATTTATTTTTTGTCTCTCCTTTAAATAAAACTATGTGGACTATATGGATTTTGATGCGCTAAATTCAAATCCGTTTTCGGTTTTTTTCCATCAGGTCGGGATTTTTTTTTTTATAGGAGTGGCAAATTTTTTCCCCTAAATTAGTCAGGTACGGAAGATGTGTAATAAAATTGTATTGATTTTAGTTGAAGATAATTTTTCTCCATCTCTTATCGTTTTGGAATTATTCTAATATTAATGGAGAAAAAATTCGTCACATTTTTCAGTTTAAAAGTTTAATTAAAAAAAAGAGATAAAACAAATATTCAGCATTTTGCACATTTCTCTGAGAGATGCATAAAAATCGGTTAAAAAATGTGGCACTTATTGTCCATTTACCGCATGTATCCAGTTTTATTTAAAGACGGATTTTGCTGCTAACCAGTGTTATTGTACAATGTTGTCAACACATTAAAAAAACCTGCGATAAACGACCGACATTATTGTCAGAGAGTCTGAAACGAAAATATACTTTAAATCGAGAGACGACGTGTTGTAAATTTATCATCCAAGACAATGTCGTCTACAACAATTTGGACAACGAGGAATATTTGCATCTGTATGTGTTGGTGTTCATACGCTTAAAACATGCGTGCATGAAAGTCAAGGTTGAAAAAATATATGATGTGTGTGCACTGAATTATAAACATGTTTGAAATTTCACCATTAAAAAAATAAAAAGAAATTGGCTGCTAATTATCTCGTATTAGTGTTTGCAAGTGTTTGAGCTTTTATGCTCACAAGAAGTGGAAATAAGAATTAACCCAACCTGCCCGGTTGGCAAAATCTTCGTAGCCGACATAGTCATTGATGATGAATGCGTGAGGTGTCGTCTGTCGATTGGGTTTTTTTTTTTTTTTTTTTTTTTTTTTAGGAGTAGGACCAGCACTCAGGGGATGTCCCCTATATATGCAATGCATTGCGCTGGAACTGAAAACGAGGGGATTGTACTGAGGGGACAGATTAGGAAAGATGAGAAGATAGACAGTTTTCCAATCAACAATTTAAAGAAAAAACGTCATTCGTGACTATTTGATAACAAATTCGTCAGTTGTGACTTCAATATAATTTTTTGAACGACAATATTCCAATTTTGCCTTTAAGAAAATCTTAAGCGACAATCGCCTTCATATTGTGTAGAAAAGTCGTTAACGATCAGATATAGAATTCCATCGCTTAGGTAGTCGCCGTTCTCAGCAGTTATTAGATTTAGTGATTTATGTTGTTTTTTTTTAAATATTTCTTTTAGAGTGTCACAACACCAGAGGAACGCGTGCAAATTGTTGAAATTTTATTATAAAATATTTTTCTAAATTCCGAATACGAACACAAAAGCGAATATCTAAAAAGAACCTAATATTCGAACATCACTAGTACGTTCGTATGCATGTACGTGTGTGTAACGTTTATTTTAAATTTAAATGCATAGTGGTCGAATTTTAACCACTGAACGGTCATAATATTTTTAAGTTTTCTTGTTGCAATTATCCCATGCTTTTCACCATCTTGTACTGGACGTTAATGGGAAATTAAGTAGAGAGGATTATTGCCAACGTTGGCAACCGCACTGAAACCAAAAATTACAAAAAACCAGCAAACAAAACACTTAAATTCTGGAAAATAGCAATAAATTGCAAAATTTTCATTTTATTAAATATATATATGTTTTTTGTGCACACGAGTATGTAAAAACATATCGTCAGCCTCAAGTAGAAAAGCCCTAACTCACATAATTGTAACTTTACAAGAGAAGGTAAAAACATAGCAGAAATTGGAAGTGGCGTTAAAATCGTTAGTTGTAAAATCGTTAGTTTGTATTGCAATCACTGAAAAACTTACTTTCGTAAAAATACACGATTTAGAGTATTTCCACTTGAAATCAGCGATATGTAAATATACAAATTTATGTATTTGAATTTATGTTTTATCCAGCTGTTGAATATTTTTTGGAATTTTTCAAACCAACAATTTTGCTTGCAACATGCAACTGTAATTAATATCTTGCACTTAAAACTTTATTTGTCAAATTTCTTATTCCACCACATGCACATATAATGCCAACGCTCCTTGAAAAATGTATGTATGTATGTATGTGTGTAACATGAATTAGGATGTCTTCATCTTGTAGTTTTCTTAAAAAAGTGCACAAAATTTTAAAAGCTCACAACGAACAACAGAATAGAACAGGAAATACAAATAAATTTTTTTAACATTTTTTTTTACATTTTTTTTGTTTTTATAAATTGATTTTGTTGGGTCGGTGAACAAACTGTGTATAAAACAAAAATAAATTTTTAATATTTTTTTTTAAATATGTTTTTGCTTTCCACTAAATTATATAAACGCAATATGTTTTACAAAATTAGGTTATAAAATTTTTAAAAATTTCTTTTTGCTTTCCTATAAAATTCATCAACGCATAGTGATTCACAAAATTGTATTGAAATCGTAGGCGTGCAATTGAAAAACTTCACTGGCATGAATAGTTTGTTGCCACTCGAGCTGCCATTGACAACAATATTGATGTGTTAGGGGAAAAAAGTGTGAGTGTGTTGAGTTTTTCGAACTTTTTTTAATGTCATGTGTAAACGCCAAGTGTACATATAAAAGAAAAGTTCCATTTAATATTAGTGTGTTTAATAAATAACTTTTCAAATTAATAAAAAATTTAAGTAAATATTGAAAAGTTTTGAAGAACAATAATGCCACAAGGACACAAGTAAATAAAATAAATGGCAAACAAAAAGACCTTCTGTCATAATTTATGTTAGACCACCCGAGTTTGGCACACAAAAAAAAATTGTATTTCAAATTGTGGTCATGGTAAAACAGTCAATAAAAGGTTTTGGCATGAACGTGCAAACAGATTGAACTGGTACGTGTTTCCTTGAAAATATCCTTGAAGTGACGTAAAGTACGAGTATGTTTACGTTTTGTAATTTTACTAATTAACTATTAAACTCTTGGGGATATGCAGGCTAAGAAGAGAACACTTTACTTTAACAAGAATTCCAAAAGCCTGATACGGAATCACTTTAGCTCCGGATTTCCTTTCAGACACTCATGGCACTTTCAGTCGCTTCATCAAAGTCAGCAAGCAGTTACTGAACGACACTTTATGTGTATGAATGAAAGTAACTACATGTGGTAATATTTACATTTTGTAAATATTACATATTCATTCATCCTGCTAGACAATAATAAATATTTGGAAGATGAACTTTGCTCAAAACTGTGCAATTAACAAATTTTCACAAATACTTGCATTTTTTGTTGCGGGTGTTAAACGTGTCTATATGCCTGCATTTCGCTGACTCTTCTATCAAATCATCAGTAGACTTCCACATGATTCCAAAAAGTTTAACAAATTAGTGGAGACAATATTTCAAACAGATTACATTAAATATTTTCATAGAATAACAGTTTAAAAACCATGTGCTGAATTACAATAGGTGCCGCACACGACCATCCATGAAACACAAAACAAGATATAGAGCAAAAGAGTACAAAGAGGTTTTCTCTTTGAAATTCCCTGTGTTTTTCTGAATGAAAAATCCCCATTGATTTATCATAACAAATTTCAATAGGTATTCAGAGCCTTTCCACTTACCGCTTTTCAAATCTTTAAGATGACTGGACCGTCAAATGTTATTCTTAACGGCTGCATTGCCTTCTGCCCTCTGATGACATCCAGTGCCGTTTGTCGTTGTAGTGTCAATTGTAATTGGCCGCTAATAGTGTGATTAATGGGCAGGATAAACTTTTCCTGGAAGTTTTATACTTTTTGTCACTCTCTCCCTGTCTTTGTGCGCTGCCACGTCTATTAATCTTCTGTTGTCGCTTTTTACAAACTCTTGCAAATATTTTTGCTGGCGTCTGTCCCCTTTATTTAAGTATACAATTTAAAATGCCTGCTACTCATTAAGGACTTATAAAAATAGCTGCATTTAATGGATATTACACCAACTTAATCCTTCGGACAAATTAATGGAAAAAAAAGAATAAGAAACCAGTCCAAAAGGATGGGCAATATTCATAAACAAAAACCTAAAGGATATCAAGGGAAATGAGTTGAAAATATCAACAAATGAGTTGTTATAAAATATGAAGAACTACAGCAACAACAACAACAACAAAAAGCAAGGAGAAAGAAATTAACAAAGTTTATTACAAACTACTTAAGGATATATTTAAATATTGTTCTTGAGAAAGCATGCTTTTGATGGATCCTTGATAAACTTTTAACGCTTTCAGTTCTTTGTTGTTTCATTTTCGTGTCTTTTATATTATTTTATATTTCTTCTATTTCTCTTTATTATGGTAAAATACATACAAAAAAAACCTGTTGTTGTTCTTATTAAACTTTCTTGAGCACTTAACATTTTAAATTTCTTTCAGCCAGAACACTTTAACTTGTTTCCTGTTGCAGTTGCTGCTGCTGCTGCTGCCGCTGCTGTTGTTGTTATTATTGTTGTTGTGCATATAACGCTTTCAGAGCATTCACTCATTTTCGCTGGTGTTGACAAGACATTAAGTATTGTTGCTAATGATTATGCTGCTATGCTACGGACTACCGTCCTCAGTGCTACTGACATTTTATCTTTAGTCTTATTTTTAAATTCTAGTAAAAATTACAGGGAAACTGTTATAACAAACTTTGTGTTAAACACAAATAATTTTTTTTATAAATAAAATAGTCAGGCTTAAGGAATTACCTTGAATGGCTATAAACTCGTGTGTTTCAAAAGCATTTTAAATTCTAGCTTAGTTTTATGAATAAGATCTTCATGTCGTACTTAAGAAAAGTTCTTGAAACATCAATGCGGAACCATATTTCTTTCCTTCGAAAGTTTGTCATGCTATATAATTACACAAGGCAGTTCAATGGTGCACAGTTGTTTAAATTAAATTAGCTATTTTTCCCTGCTTTTAATTTATAAAAATTTTCTTCTTGAAACTTGAGGTTTGTCCACTAATTTTGTCTTAGCAGCCACATTTATGGTCCTTACATAAAGCAAGGGCAGTGCTAATTACGTGATTAAAGAAATCTTGTTTATGGATTTTCAGCGCACCCTGTGAGAGGTCTTTTACAGGCACTTTCATTAAAAAAATATTCTATTCTTCTACTGCAAAGTGTAGGGTGCAAGTCCAAAATGAAAAAATACTGTTCGCTAAAGACATCTCATGGCTTTTCGCCGTGTAAAAAAATTAACTCTTCTAACAAAATTGAAATGAACAAATGGAAAAATACAATGTTTTTTTACAACAAACACAAGAAAATCTATAAAAAATTTTAAAAAGGTCAGGAAAAATTTTTCTGATGAAATATCATTGTCATTTCTAAAAATTTAAAATGCAAAGTTTCACAAAAATCGATAAAAATATAGTCCTTAAAGTTCATGGGCGTGGCATCACCCATTTTTCTTATCAAACATTTTTTAAAGGCAAGGAAAGCCAAGTTGTTACATTCTGATTATGTGGACCTACTACCGTCTACATTTCTTTATTAAGTTTTATAACCAAGATAAGAGAACGAACTTTCATTTATTACAGATGCGGCAGTCACAAAATATATTTCTTGTTCACACTATTACCTCTCACTCTGTTAATAGCGATCAGGCACAACTTCTATTTATCGCCCACAGTACATCCTTTATGTACGTGTCCCTATGCATATTCGACTGCAATAAGTTTAAACGTTCCTAGTTTTTTATCCTTTGCCATGCGCCTTAATTCTGGTATTCCTTTAAGCCAGTTACCAGTTACACTGTTCGGTCGGTCGGTCGGTCGGTTGGTCGGTCGCCTATTCATGCGTCTGTCTGTCCGTCCATCTGTTATTTGTCTGGTTGTTTGTAGCTTCTGTTTTCATTCTTGATTAATTACGCAGTGGTTGCAATTTGAATTTGAGCGTCTGTTTGTTGCATCCTTCATTTGCCCAGCAACAGTATCAAAAGCATTAGCAGCAGCAGCAATTGCCCTGCTATAATTTCTAAGTGGAGATATGACTGTAGAAACTAGTTTCTTTGTTTATTAATATTATTTAGATAACTGTGTGTGTGTCTATTTTATAAAGAGTTTTCTGGGAAAATGTTTTCACTTAGATAAAGAAATCATTTGAATTTGAAATTCAGGCTCAAAGAAGTTAAGTGTGAATAAATAAATAATGAATTGCGAGCAAAAAAATTGTTTTAATGGCTTAAGCAAGAACGACTAATAATGTAGTAGAGACACAAATAATGGCATTGAATTATTAAGAGTGTTGAAAGTGTAATTTCAATGGGACAGAATCTTGTTACAATTGTTTAATGAAACTCTATGTTCTTGGAAAATCGGATCTATGTTTTGTTATATATTTTAATTATATTTAAAACATGTAACGAAACTTGAAAAAATATTTATTTATTAAAAAATTTATTTCAATATCACTTTTATTATTATACATACTAGCTTTTACCTGCGACTTTGTCCGCGAAGAATATGTGTAAATTCATCTAATATGTATGTATTTTTAACAAAGTTTAAAACGTTTTTAGTTATCAGTTTAATAATTTCATATGTCTACACAAATTTTCGACCACCCTTGACCACTCAATAAGATAATTTCTAAAAACAAAAACCACCCTATGTTATTCCTCGGATCTTAAAATATCTCTATGCCAAATTTCAAATAAATCGGTTCAGCGGTTTGAGCATGAAAAGGTAACAGAGAGACAGAGTTACTTTCATATTCATAATACTAGTAACGGAAAAAAGTGCAATTCATTGTAAAAAGTGCAAGTTATCATAAAAAGTGCAAGTCATTATGAAAAGTGCAGGTCATCATAAAAAGTGTAATTCATCATAAAAAATGCAAGTCATTATGAAAAGTGGAAGTCATTATAAAAAGTGCAAGTCATCATAAAAAATTCAAGTCATTATAAAAGTGCAAGTCATTTTAAAACATGCAAGTCATTACAAAAAATGCAAATTATTAAAAAAAAGTGCAACTCGTTATAAAAAGTGCAAGTCATTATAAAAAGTGCAAGTTATCGTAAAAAGTGCAAGTCATTATAAAAAGTGCAAGTCATGATAAAAAGTGCAAGTCATTATAAAAAGTGCAAGTTATCGTAAAAAGTGCAAGTCATTATAAAAAGTGCAAGTCATCATAAAAAATGCAAGTCATTATAAAAAGTGCAAGTCCTTTAAAAAATGCAACTCATTACACAAAATGCAAATTATGAAAAAAATGCAAGTCATCATAAAAAATGCAAGTCATTATGAAAAGTGCAAGTCATTTAAAAAATGCAAGTCATTAAAAAAAATTCAAATTATTAAAATAAGTGCAAGTCATTATAAAAAGTGCAAGTTGTCGTAAAAAGTGCAAGTCATTATAAAAAGTGCAAGTCATCATTATAAGTGCAAGTCATCATAAAAAGTGCAGCTCATTATAAAAAACGAAAGCTCATACCAGCGTGTACGAAGTATTAGAGTAGGGTTTTTTTTATTTTATTGCACTTTTTACCCGCAGTTTTGTCCGCGAAGAATATATGAAACTTCAGCCAATGTGTAGATTATGTCAATACGGCTTCTTGGTCTTCATCTAGACCAGCCGAAATAATTTCCAAAGCAGAAAGTGATGAATCAGTCTCAAGTTCAAATCCGACAATTTTCAAATAATTTATTATATCTAAGGAGCAGTACTGTTTTCGTGACAGCTACACAATTTTAATTTGAAACTTCGCAGATTTGAACTTCAGTCTATCTAATAATTTTCTACCTATTAACTCTAAACTGATTGAGTGAGTTGAGGTAATATTTATATTCAGTCATCATTTCCAAATGAATAAAAAATATTTTTGCACTAAAATCTAATTTTTTTTGTTACTTTTTTTATAATTTGTAATTTTATTGGACTTAAAAATGTAATTCTAAATGTACTAGCTGTCAACACTATTATCAACTTCTTAACAAAATTTATCGGTTAATTACCTCACTCACATATGTACAAATATATGAGGTCTGGTGAATTTTCAAATTTCCCGGTACACTCATGTCTCCTTCTCAGCTGTTTAATATAAAACTAAGGCTTATAAGGAAAAATAGAGTTAAAACACTACAAAATATTTTACTTCATGATCAATTGAATGGAAGAGTTAAATAATTCATACTGAAAACGGATAAATTAAAGAATGAGTTTTTTTTTTTGCATGGACCTACATACTCTTGCATCATGATACCATTTCTATCACCCATACAAATATTTTTAATTTTATTATTTCAACATTGAATTTAGCAAACTTTATTATGACACTTCTGACCCCATTCGAGCAGCAAGATGATGTCTCACCCTCATTTTGCATTTTTTTATTTTTTTGTTCTTCTTTAAATTGCATAACTTTCTACTGCCTGCATTGTAATGTGTGCTGTAGTACGACTCGTATATTGACACATTTTACCGAAAATGGCAAATTGATAGACCATCTGTCTACACCAGTTTTAATAACATTTTGTATGCATTAAATATCAACTAGAATTACTTTCGCATGAACAGTTTCAATCTCAGGACTGACCATTCATTTAAATTCTGTCAGAGAAAGTAGGAAATTTCATGTTTAAACTTATTTACAGCAAATTTGTAAATAAATTTTATGCACAATTTAAAATGCATGGAAATGTTTCTTAGGTTTTTTTTATATAAAATCTCATAGAAATATATTAATATAATGCAGCAAGATGTCTAATTAGGTCGTACTCATATTTGCTGTGGTGGCTTCGCAACACCCACTTCGTTATTAAATTTATTTGTTTCTTTTTTTTTTGTACTTTTCCATTCCATTTATATTCAGCAAATGCTGCTGCCAGGCCTTAAGGCTGTCTATCATTTAATGTTACAGAGCAGTAATGAAAACCAAATAAAAGTCTGATTTTAATTGGCACCACAAAAATACAGTCTACTATAAAGTTGCGATGGTGGCTTTAAATATTATTTAGTATATTTTTTAATAATATATTCGCTATTTCAAGTAATTAGGATTTAGTGTTCAACACTTGAGTGTGAAATTACCTGTATTGTTTTTCCCTCATCTTTAAATTCGCCTGCAAGCGAAGAGAAAAATAATACTTGCGTACTACCCCAACAATACTTTTTAACGCCGTGTACAGTTAGCTGTTCACCAACACACCGCAAAGGCAAACAACTGTAGCCACCCACCATGGAATGGTCAACAAGCTAAACGGCTACATGTACTTAAGTTCAAAAAAAAATGCAAACCCTAAAAGTTTGGCTTAAGTAAAAATAGAGCAAATATTTTAAAAATAGCACATGACAAAAATAAATACCTAATTGGCAAACCAGCGATTTAAAGTGTGTTACCATCGCTTTAGTATTGATACAATTCTCGTAAACTATTTCCTAAGAAAAGTGTGTATAAATAAAAAAACTTCTTATCACATTCATTTAAGCCACCTAATAAGTGGCGAGAACAAAAAATAACGTGCAAAAAATTTTACAAAAAAGGGGAAGGATCCGATGTATCATATATGAAATCTTTAATTTGACGTCAAATCAAAAAGTGACCTAAGGATAAAATGAAGCCATAGTCTAGCTATGAACAACATTATACTTTAAAAGGCTGCGCTATATCAAAACTAAAAAGTGCTGTATTTGGGGCAGTGGAAAAAAAACCCACTTTTAGAAAAATTAAGCCATATGTTTCAATCTAGGTGGTGACTTTTTTTGTGTGCTGACTAGACTTGTGTCCAACTAGTTCATTTGCTTAGTTTTGACAAGAACCTTTAATCAAACCTATGTAATTTAAATGGGTTTGATCAGAGGTTCTCGTCAAAACTGAGCGAATGAGCTAGTTGGGCACAAGTCTAGTGCTGACTGACCCGCTCTAGGACACATCCTGTGAACGCCTGTTCTAAATAGAAAAAAAAACATATATGTATATCACCTTAGAAACAAAGAACATCCGCAAACGCATATTAATAAAACGGCCACCGAACAAGTAGATTAATGTTTGACATAGAACCTGTTGCACAGTGTCTTATTTATATAAATTGTTCAATGATATACCAACACTAAAGCGGCATGGCCACACAACAAACTGACGCTTTAAACTCTGCTTTTCTTTGATAGTGTCAGTGAAAAAAAGTCACACGTATGGTTTGATGTGAGTTTGAAGAAAATCAAAACAATTTAGATGTTCACTGCCAAACAGAATTTTACCAACACATACACAAGTTTGAAGCATAAGTTTGATGTGTGGCCATGCCGCTTAAGCAAAAGTGGCAACAGTGTTTCATTAAAGCGGCTTTGCGACAGGTTCAATCGGTTTTTGAACAAACTTTTAGTCCATTTTGTGTTATGAAACAAATTCATTCCAAAGAATATTCAAACTCCAACACAGAAAAAAACCCCTATTAGCTTTTTCTAACCACATATTGACGGTTAATTTTTTATATGTAACAAAAATCGTTTAAATCTGTCAGTTTAAACAAGTTAAATGAAACAAAATATGAGATAAAAATTTATCAACTTTGTTTTGAAACGCAACTGAAAAAGAATAATAATTAAATTAAATTAAGACCACCCACTTTCCTCGAACTATATTTTACACAATCACTGCAATAGATGTGTGTAGTTAAACTTTATGCAGCGCCCACATTTGCTGAAATGCAAACCGCACAGCGATAACAAAACCAACGACAACACATAAAAACGCCCCCGGGCAATGAAACATTTAAGCACTCAGCATCATTCGAGCAAGGTGACAACCTCAGGGGGAATTCACAAATGAGAGCACAACGAGAATGCATCCATATTTTGCAGACATGAAGGTCAACACATTTTGCAATGTATGATCTAATAATAACAGCTGTTTGCCGAGTTCAAGAATCCTTTGAGAGTTGGGTGTTAATTAAAAAAATTTATTTCATATAAAATGATATATTCGCATGCTGTTTGCTTTTTATGTGGGGAAATATGAAAAATGAAGCTGGAAGCTTGCATTTTTGTTGCATTTAAATAGTTAAAAGCACGCAGAACCAAAAAGAAAAAACAATATTTGATGAAATTAATAATGAAAAAATTAAAGCAAGAGCAACAGTGGAATTTGTTAAAAATAAATAAAATTTTTCACAGTTCCTCGGTCTTTACGAATATAAAATATTAAGAATTCTTGATTATGAATCTTAATTGATTTTAATAAACACACACTCCCATATTCATTAAAAAAAATAAAATGTATTTGAAATCTATTTTAAGAAAATTTTGTATGAACAATTTTTAATAAAATACATTTCAAAACCATTTTAAATTTTATGAACACGGGGGTAAGAGTTCAATTCCGTTGGAAAATAAACTTGACTCTCTATTTTAGTTCTTCAGAAAACAAGAAACGAAATATTCCACTCTCAAAAATAAATAGAATGTAATCACGTTCATTTATTAAAATAAAAATAAAAAATAATTTGTAGTTTCGCAGATTTGAACTTATAGCCTGTTGAGAAAATTAACACCCTGTAATACAATTTAAGTAAATATAGGTTCACTATTAAAATAGAAATTCATACATAATAAACGAAACAATTTTTCGGAATGAAATCACTTTTAATATCATAAACGGAGTCCGCTAGTGAATTAAAAAAAAAATTCATTCCGAAAAATTATCACCTTGTTTATTTTCTGAGGAATCAAAATAAATTCGGAATCTGTGGCATGGCCAATAACACCAATTTTTGTTACATTTTTTATAAAAAAAAACACATGCACATCTAGCACGCCCTTAGGCATTATGCACTAAACACATTCACGAATGCATACTACCGACTACACGACTACAGATATAGAATACTTGTGTTTATATGGGAATGATTATTTTCACGGCTACACGGCAGGTTGTTGTCTGTGCTACGTTTCCCATATAAACACATGTATTCTATTTCTGTAGTCGATTGTAGCCTGCTGTCGTGATTGTATTTAATGCATTAGCATTGATGTTGGCAGTTTGGGGCAATTTGGTTTTTTTCTGTGATGCACCAAGGAATTTTTAAATGATATTCATTTTCCCTTGTTTCTCGGAATATTTTCCCGGAGGCACGATTATACAATTTTGTTTTTGTATTTTATGTTTGAGGTTTATTTTAAAAAAATGTTCATCTAATTCAAAATGTTGAACACAACAAAGATGATCGTAACAAGTATGTCTTTGTGTATGTGTTCTGTTTGTATTTTTTTTTATTAAAAACAAAATCAAAACTTAACAGTTGAGTGTAAAAAAAAAAGACTTAATAAAAAATAATTACTCATATGCCAGCGTGCATATAATTAAATTCATTAAAAGCGTTTTCCGAAAGCATGTTTTGCGGTCAAATTCAATTAAAGGCCAGTTGTGTGAACGTGTGTGTGTGTGTGTGAAAATAGCAGATGTTTGTTAACAATCATTTAGCCGTAGTAAGCGTATGGAGCAGCGTAGTAGCCACCGCTATAAGCATAGGGATTGTAAAATTGGGGTGCTGGTTCAGGCCTCGCTACTGGTCTGGGAGCTGGGCCTGGAGCTGGAGCAGGCAATGGTGAAGGCGAAGCCATGCTGACAGTAAACAAAGCAGTCAAGAGAAGGAGTATCTAGAAGAGAACAATAAATTAAATATTTCTTAAATAATTTTGTTAACATTTCCCGACATACGAATTTAAACATTTTGAAGTACAAGTTGCGTTGCTTAAGCTTTTACGTATGAAATACTATTGATATGGTTTTCTACCAACTGCCGGTCTATTTATAGTGATCGTAAATGTTGATCTCATTATGAAATCTCTTGGGACAATTTTTTCATTGAGCACATACATTCTTCGCAAACAAAACGTAACATAAGAATTTATTGCACTTTAATTTATTTTTGTATTTAATTTATTTATTTATTTTTTTTTAAACTCCAGTTTTGTGTGTTTGTGATGTGCTTTGAATTTTCAATGAATTTCTATTTATTTGCGGGCATTCGTGAAATATTTTAAAACACTTTCAAAGATTTTTGTTTTTATTTTTTAGAAATTTAATTATTTATTTCAAAAACAATTTTCATAAATATTTACAAAATCGCTGGAAATACTTCCTTAAATGTTAATCTATATTCGGTATCAAAATCACTCATGTATTTCTTTATTCTTCAAATAAAACCGCGTTAAATGGCTTCTTAATGATTCAACAGTATTTATTAGGCCAATATTTGAATTGTTACAATTTTGTGATAATTTTAATTGCGAATTATTTAAATTTTCGCGATAATGATTTTTCTCAGGACTGTGGATTTTTTATTAACGGAGTTTTAGGGCCTATTTTCACATAATGTTTAGTTTGCCATATTGTTTCAAAAAAAATCGCCAAGTAACCATTTTATTTTTCAATATAATCTCGTGTCATGTCAATACGACGATTTTCCAATTTGTTTATTCCTTCCAAATAATAGGTTTTCCCAAGGCATTTCTTTCAATTATGACCTCTTCTTTCGATCCATATATCTAACTATGCAGCAATATCTTTTGCAGTTCGTAATTTTCAAGTGGCCACACGTTTGCGCTTATGATCAAGTGTGACCAATCGCAGCACGCACCTCTCACATGCCTTAGCAACCTCAGGTATTTTCATTCTCCGATCATCCAATATTAATCCATGAACTGAACCGACGATTTCTGACGTCAGGACCACTTTCGACGTCACTTGTGCTGGTACGACTACAACTGAACTCCACATCCGCATCTTAACTATTGAAAATTATGAAAATCTTGGTTTCACAAAAAACACACGAAATTAAATTTTTTAAATTCTCGATATTTACTTCACTTAATTAAATTTTGACAGTCATCTCTTAATAGATGATGGCCGACAGCAGCGTGTCATTTAAGGCTAATGCAAGCGAAATTCAAAAAGTAAGGAGATTATTAAACAACCCTCGATATGGGAAACAAAAATTGTTCGGTTTTTGTCATGATTTTTAATTCTAATGATAGTGAAAATAATATATTAAAGTTTCGTCAAATTTTAGAAATTTCACTATAAAAAAATTTTGGCAAAAATTTATAATTCGTGCAAGTGTGACCACAAGGAAATATATTTTCTGATTGTCAGAGTAAACAAAAATAGCCACAACAATTTTTCTATAAATGCAAAAATTTTAAGAGAAAATTGCGTACGAGAATTGTACTGTACTAAGCTGATTTTAACACCAACTAATTCTATGTATTAATTATTTTAATTATTTTTTTTTCTCTTGTATGCAATTCAAGAGATTGGCAGCACTCTACCGTAGGTAGCGTGACTAGAATTCTATGGAGGGACCCAGATGGTAGTAGGACAAAGGAGGTCCTAACATTGAGTAGGCCAACACTACGGAGGTTGGTTTATTTAATAACAGGACATACAGAGTTAAGGACTCACCTGGCACGAATGGGTATCGTTGGCGATATAACATGCAGGGCCTGCCAGGAAGAGGACGAGACACTGGAGCACTACTTGTGCTACGGTCCAGCTTTTAACCAAGTCAGAAGACAAACATTTAATCAGGAGATTATACAGGAGATGGAATTCCTTAGGGGCTCTAATTGGAAAGACTTAAGGAAGTACATTGAAGAAACTAGGTTCTTGACGTAATCAAACTCAGAGGTTTCCATGGTATCGGTGGAGGCTCCCTACAGTGGAATGGGAACTCCTTATTATAGAGCGCACAACAGGCCTACGAGGCCTTAGTGTAATCCAGGACGGATTGAGATGCTTATGCCCCTCTTTTTCAACCTCACCTAACCTAACCTATTTTTTTCATGCGCCATTTATATTTACGTCGTTTAAATCAAAATTATTATTATGTCGCGTATTTGTTCTTGTTCTATACCTGCTCACAGGACCTTTGCCTCTTAAAGCATTAGAGTCACTCTATACCAAATCCATTATTTTCAACAGAATTTTGTCTACTAAATTTGTATCTCACCATCACATTGCAAGTATTCGGGCGAATGTTTTGTTTGTTTTAATTACATTTTGTTTTTAGCTCAAATCAAAATTTAAATTCTGTGGTATTTTGCTTCTTTCATTTTTAATTCTCGTATTAAAAATGTGCTTTGAATTTTTAATGGTTTTTTGCTTAATTCTGGCATTAGACAAATGGAATGTGAAAATAATTTTATTATTATTTTTTTTTATTTTTTTTATATATTAAGCGAGCATAACAATGACATAATTATTGCAATTGCTTGCTGCTTAGATTATTAAAAGTTTGCATTAATTTTAAAAACATCAATATTTTAATTTATTGTATGTGGGCATAAAAAATAAATATTATATGATTTTGCATAAAAATTACTACATGCAAATGAAAGTGTGTTTATTTATTTCAAATTTAATATCAAATATCAAAAGGGCAGGAGTGCTATTATTAAATACGCGGCCGATAGCAAAATATGGGGATGATGCAAAGTGTGACTTGTCAAACAGCAGTTACTTTTTCAATACAATTCATATACAAATTTCGAACGATTTCGAATGCCTGATTAAATCGAATAACTGTCTATACATCGGAAATGAACATTGTGCTTATTTTATTATTCTTTTGTACATTTCGAAATTTTATAGTAAAATATTATCTATCAAACGTGACTAATACAGTAAACACAATTATAATTGACAATTGTTTGTATGAACAGCCAACACATTTCAATATTTTGTTATCTTTGGAACAGACCTCGTTTATGATAACATTAAAACAATTGTAATAGAATTTTGTAAATCAAAAAGGGGCCGCAGGCCGAAGGCGGCAGCAAACCTAAATTCGCCACTGACTAAAGGCAAATTTTTTTTAATATTTTTATTCCAATATTCTGTTACACTTTGTGCGATTTCTTAAGGGGAAAAACTTTAATTTAAATTAATTTTTTTTTTTAACAATTCTATAACAAAGAAAAAATTATTTGTAGTAAGAAAATATTTATTTTTAAAACACATATTTTTTATCTTGGACCAGCACTCGGGCTATGAACCCCATATATGCAGTACATTGCGGCGGAACTAGAAAGGAGGGGATAGTATTGAGGGGACAGATGAACAAAGATAAGAAAGATAGAGAATTTTTTGTATCTATTTCAAACTTTATACTTCGCCGGCTAATTTTTGCTACAGGACTGACGAAGGAGGATGCTGTTGCTCTGCTTTTAGTACATGATGGTGTCAGTCGCTGCCAATTATGTTCAGTGACCAGTAAATATGCCTTCATCATTGAAACAGGCTGGCAACAACTAACACAATCACGCACTAATGCTGATCAGAAGAATTCAACACAATATATCATGACTATATGTAATCAAATAATTAATTATAAAATTATACATTTATTTTCCTTATATATTTTGTATCGGAGTGTATACACACTTTGCACTAAATACTGCAATTGCACTAAAAATTATTTAAAATTTCCAACAGTAGAATGTCTGTTAGCACTTGTACTGCTCGTACTACCACTAACTAGTTAACTTGTTATGGAGACAATTTTGTTAATTCCGAATATTCTAAATAGATTACAACCCAAAACACATATGCAGACAATATGTACGCAGAAAAACATGTGTTACTAAATTTCAGATCTTGTTTTATTCTTCTTTTTTTTCTTTTTGTTCTTTTTGTGTGTGTGATTCAAACCACAAGAAACAATACAAAATAGACAGACTACCAACACTACAAGCCACACACTTGACACAACATACTCGCACTCTTATCACAACGTATATAAATTCGGCAGTTATTTTCTAGAGGCGGAGAACTTTGAACTGCTATTCGTAATAAAGGGTGGTCCAACCAGAACGCACAATATTAATTGTGAGCCACATCTTCATGTCTAGTTTTTTGCCCAACTTAATTTGACATTTCTTTGTTTCAGTGTTTGACAAATTTAATCATGAAGATGTACACAATTGAGCAGAGCGTTAAAATTGTTGAAGCCTTTTCCAAAATGGGGCGTTCAAATCAAACTACATTTCGTGCACTTCGTGATTTTTTTTTGGCCAGCACACTTTCACAGTGTGCAGTGTGTATTCGTGAACAATCAGCAAAAGGGAATCCACGAGTGATCGCTGAAAACCCGTTGCATCCACAAAAAGAGTGTGTTTGGTGAGGTTTTTGAGCTGGCGGCGTCACCGATCCGTACTTCTTCGAAAATGAGATCGACCAAGCAGCTATCGTGAATTGTGTTTGCTATCGCATAATTATGACGGACCATAAATTGCCACTTGCCACACAGCCAACGAAACAATGACTATTTTGCACGAGAAATTCAATGACCGTGTTATCTCATGTCATGGCGATGTTAATTGGCCGCCCACAATCATATCATTTGACATCGTAGGACTTCTTTCTCTAAGAATATTTTTAAGCCAAGAACAATTCAAGAGCTCAAGGATGAAATAAGTAATTCGACACATTAACGACATTGAACCTTAATTACTTCTTAGGATCATTGAAAATATAGACGATCGGTTAGGGGTATGCCACCGAAGCCGTGGCGAGCATTTGCAAAATATTTTGCATCACACATAATTGTCATACACAATAAAAACTACAGGGCGGCTCAGAAAGACCGAAGTGGTGTGAATTCCTTATAACTTTTTTATTATAATTTTTTTTTCTTTTCTTTTCAGTATTTTGTAAAGAAAACTTGGACAATTTATAATGGAGCAATACACAACTGAACAACGTGCCCAAATCGTTGAAATTTACTTTTCAAATCAACGGTCCATTGTGTTGACTCAGCGTGCATACCGTCGTTTCGAGTAGAAGCAATTTTAATCGGCCTCCGCGATCCCCGGATTTAACCGCTCCAGACTGTTTCCTTTGGGGTTATTTAAAAGAGAAAGTTTATGTTAATAAGCCTAGGACTATTGAAACGAAATTAACAACATAACACCGGAAGTTTTGCGAAAGGTCATGGAAAATGTGTTGGAAAGAGCACATTTGTGCGAAACAGAAAATGGCCACCACTTGCGGGATATCATTTTTAATAACGAATCTAAAAATATTCCCTATAAATTTACGGTATTTAAAAAACAAAAAATTAAAAAAATATGTCTTAAATAAAAAGTTATAACCAATTCGGTCTTTCTGAGCCACCCTGTATTAAGATAATTAAAACTTCTGGTTTTATTTGCAATTAACATGGAGCGTTTTAGTTAAACCACTCTTTATTATTATTTATGGGAAAATTTCATAATAAGTTAAATTGTTATTTTGTTAAATGGTAAAGATATTAAAATTAATATGAATGGCATATGAATTAACCAACACGGTGCCAGGTTGAAAATGTCAAATAATTCGCTTAAAATATACGGAAACGGTTAATAATTTTTACGGCTCTCAGTCTCTAGAAAAAAAGACCCGATATTAACACATAAAATTATGCCCTGTTTCTTTTCTGGAATTTGAATGTAATTTCTTTTTATTATCTCTACTTTTTTTTTTTTTTTTTTAATAAAAACTAGGACTATAAAACTGAAACCAGCCAAAAGAAAAAAAATTTGAACAAAAAACAACTAAGAAAAAACAATGAGCAGGCAAACAAACTACAATATCGTTGCAACAGTTGAGGGACCAAAATTAGAAAACAGGCAACAGAGCCAATGACAACATGTTGGCGACAAACAAAACTGTATTCACCATTTTCTGGTCCTCATCATCAAGAGAGCGGAACCGAATAGTAGACAGGACAAACAATATAAAAGAAATACGAAATTATGTTACATGAACCACAATCAAGTGGATTTGCATACGAGCATGCAAACAATTTGAAATATTTCAAAGAAAAAGCTTTAACGTTAAAGGTCTTTTAGTGCTCGTATGTTGTGACTACTTGTGGGTGTTTAATTTTGTGACAACTATAGAAATGTGATTTATTTTTTTCTTTCTTTCTATGCTTGAACATAAACTCTTCATTCACAAAGATTAAACTAAATACAGTAAACGCTAAAAGTATAAGCAGGCATGAGCAGAGAAATGCTTCAGTGCAGCTAATAATTGGAAACATTTATTTATTCTTTTAGTGATGAGAAGATAAGTAGGAAAAGCTCAGAAGAAAACTATTAGTAACATTTCGTTGTATTTTATGCCCTCCAAAAAAGAATTGAAGGATATATTCACTTTGTCATTCGCTGTGTAATGCAGCGAAATATCCCTCTAAGACCCCATAAAGTATACACATGTATTCTTCATCAGTGATGAAATCTCAGACGATCTAGCCGTGTCCGTCAGTCTGTGGAAATCACAATACAGTCTAAATGAAAAGAGTCAGACGCTGGAAATTCGGTATAGATAAATTTTTAAGTCAACTTCGTAAATGGGCTAAATCGGGCCAGAGCGAAAGAAGTTCCCTGGGAAGAACTAAAAAAAACTCTAAAAAACAACATAATTTTTAAAGTTTTTTTTTTTGTAATTTTGTTAAGCATGTGATATATTTTTATGCCAAAGAAGGTTCAAAGCGTTCAACTTGGAGCCAGAAAATTCGTAAAATTCATTTTTAGACTCCCGCCCCCCTTTAGTGGGCGTTGACGTTAGATATTATATACAAAAATAGTGTAAATATTTGAGAAATTGTATTACTTAAGCCTACATTCTTTAAAAATTAAATTTTTTAAGCCTTTATGACGAAGCTGAGATGTTATTTGATCTTTCTCTGATCTTCCTCTGCCGTTGCCCCCTAAATGATGCTTTCAAAATATAAAAGTTTTTCTACACTTAATTGTGCCAAAAGTTTAAAGTTTTATATTTAACAACATTTGGGGGATTCACACTGTAGTCATAATGTCATGAGTCATAAAATAATAGCACGAAAAATGTGACTAGTGTGAACAACCCGTCATAACTTTCTATGCTATTTCAAACATCGATCAGCTGATAAGAAAACAAGACACTTGTAATTAGATGTTATCAAAGCAAAAGATATTTAAGATAATTGTAATAAAGTTGTTTGAAAATGCCAAAAGTCTACAAACTCTATTTCTATTTAAGATTATTAAATTTGTGTTCTGGTGCACAAGAATATCTAAATTAATTTGTAAGTAGAAACTAAAACAGCTGCTGCCTTGATATGAGCTGAATAATTTTTACTTTTTTGCGGCGGCATACGGAAAAACGTTCAGTGGCTGCCAGCTATGCAAGTTAAAGGAGAATAAATTGTTCACATGTATTTGCGATTTAGTTCTCTTTTAATATTTTTTATGTTATAAAAATATGATTTAATGTACAGACATATAGGTATGAATAATTTTTTTAACCGTTTTTTAGTCGTGAATCATTTATAAGTAACGGCGGCAAACATATACTATCGCCGTCTCGCCTAAAGATTTTCAACCGTTCGACTCAGATCTCTAGAGCTATTTTATGACAAAACAAAAGCATACCCGAAAGAGTGCTATTATTTTATGACTTTTTTGTATGCAGCACAACAACAAGTTTTTTAAACTGGTCTAAAATATTATGACTTTATGACAATATGACTAAATAGCACGAAGTGTGAATACCCCAATTGTTTATTAAAAACAAAACAGGCACAAAAAATAAATTGACCCAATAAAACGGTTTAGTTATTTAAACAAATATTCCTTTGAATATCTTTTTGTAATAAATTTTCCTGGTTACGTATGAGTTATATTACATTTTATACAAGTTAATGTAACGTATACGCCTAGTGAAACAGTACGAAGAAACACTGTGCAGTGCACGTAGGGACAAATATCCGAATTACGACCATTGCAGTGGTTTAAAATTTTTATTTTGAATAGGTATACAGCAATACAGCAGAGCTCAGCCATCCACTTAAACGAAAAATGGAAGACATTTTTATATCAAATCATTTTCAATTTCCTTAGCTGAACTCGTTCATATCATATTATATGATTTCATTGGGAAAATGAAGAATCAAAACACATATGAAATCTATTCCGTGTTTTTTTTTGACAGAATTTAACTTTTGTTAGCAAGATAAATCCTTACATCTGCAAACAGCCCAGAAAACTACATTTTCTGGATTTAATCGCTAAGCAAAGCTTTTGTTCCATTTCAGCCATGCAATAAATCTCAATGTTGTGAAAAATCGACATCGTTTAATAAACAATTTTGCTTTAGAATTCGTAAGTCGTGTGATTAAACATGATTTATTCACTGATTTGGCGTTAAATAAAAATCAGCATCTATTTTGCTGACGTTTCGTTAGTACTCGTGTATTTATATGTGTGTCTTTGTGTTTCATTTCAGTTATTATTTCTTTCTTTAGGAACCAGCATAGTGTAAAATAAAAGTTACTAAGCTCATGCCTTGATATTCCTACTTTTTTTTGTATTTAATCCTTATAGAAGCAATCATTATCGAGCCGAATCGAATATGCATACATCAGAATTGACACATGAAACTTAACAACCAGTGTGACCATGTTAGCTCCTTTGCAGTTGAATTTAGCTGATTTTTTTGCCTAAAATTATTCATGGTTTTTTTTTATATTCATATAACTTTTTTCATTATTTTTTTCATATGCATATAAAAGTGCTCAAAACATTTAGCAGAAAAAAATTCTTGGTGTGTGCTAACGAATACCAGCAAACTAATTATAGCTTGAACCACGAATTCGTTATACGATTGTGAAAAAAAATTGCAAACAGACGGTATTCAGTATATATAAATACTTTTTATTCATAATAGGGCATTTGTAGGTCTATGCTGCCCAATAGTGTATAAGAGTTTTACAGAGCCATTCCTGTTGAGAAATTTTAGATCCAATAACTTTTCCCGAAGTATAAAATAGGTTTAATTAGCAAAAAGAAAAACAAAAGGATGTGTGCTGTCGCGGGACACCGGCTAGGAAAGAAGTTGCTTATTATAAAAATATTAATTTTAAGTTCTATTCGAGGTATAAAGAAAATAATTATTCGGGTATAAATTTTTTATTATGATTTGTTTTTTCGTCGACCAACGAAAATCTTGAATCAATTTTGTTCCCAAACGAAATTGAATTCAGTCACGGCACGGCTGCGTATGATTAATATTTGTTTGTACGGAATCGTATTACTCATACGTCTTAAACATTGATTTGGAAACAAAAAATCTTACGTTACGAACGTTTTTTTCCCGATTAGGGTACCCCTCCGCATCGTGCCATAAGGAACTTCGTTCCAAAAATCTATTGTATTAAGTTAATTTTACATGCCAAATATAAGATTAAATTTTCCAGCTCAGGAAGCGTATTTTGGATCACAAAATCACTACACATATCATATAGAGGGTGTTAAAAGTTACCAGAAATATCTCAAATGGCTTTAAAAGAATTTTTTATGTTGCGTTTTCATTTGCTCCACACTGTAAAACTGCATACGAGTACGCTCTCATCATGTAGTTTTGTCCCTAAAACTATTATAAATGTCAACATATGTGTCACTGCAGGCAGTCAGGCAGGAACAAAAACATACAAATTTGTTTTAAGTTTTTTTTTAAGTTTCTTTTTGTAAGTTTTTCATTTTTTTTTATATTTTCTTTTTTTACTTGCATTTTCAACATCTGGCTGGTATTTAAAGATTTTTCTTGCAAACATAGTGCATTTTTGAGTTTGGCCCTAACTAGTTTATGTTTTGCTAAAGTTTGTCGTTATAATTTGTTTTCACATGTTTGTAAAAGTACAAGACTGATTAGGTTTTTAATTCAATTGAATTTAAGCTCTGTTTTTTTATTAAACTTTATTATTCTTTTTATTTCGAAAATTTGTGCTGCCAATAATATTACAGCACATCTGTACACACACACACGCACACACACACACACACACACACACACACACACACTCACATCCACATATATTTATGTAAAAGTACAGTCATACATCCATATGTATGTATGTACGTAAGTATGTAAGTATGTTTGTTGCATGGATGCAAGAGGAAAGAAACTGAATACAAATTCAGTACAAAAGTTCTTTGATACATTTTATTAGTTTCCATTTTTATCGATGAGATTAATTAAATTCTAGTAAATTTTGCAAAGTTGATGCTTAATTGCTTAAAGTATTTGTATACAAAACAAAGTTTTTGAAATGTAAATCTTGTTTATATTTCCAAGGCATGAAACTATTTGCATTAAATGAACAAAACTTTCAAACATATTAGGAATTAAATTTTATGCTACTGGAATTTGACAATTTCAGCAAACTAACGAAAACGTTTGCTAGTGTTGGAACACAAACCTATTCCAACTCCGTATGGGTTAGGCGTACAATACGAGTATATATATTTTGGGTGTACTCTTGGTTGGAAAGTCAACGAAAAGAACTAATAAATTCCTGTCGGATTTGATAAGAGGTTTGTCATTCCGTGTATAATTTCCAACACATTTGCCCCTATTCTGTAATTGTTTGTCAATGTCATGTCAAGACAATCAGGCATATTCCAGAAAAGTAAAAGTAAATGAAGTTGAATTTTTTAAATTTTTATTTTTGATTTTCTGCAAAACTAATAGTTTGCTGTTACATTTTTCAGTTAGAAATAAAAAATTATTTAAAAAGCATAAGGAAATTATAGCAAAAAAACTAACAATTTTGGACAGGGCACACTGATACAGGTAGGAGCGATAGCCCATACGGTTATTTTGTTTTTGGGAGAAATTCTAATACAAACGTCAAAATTTCTTTACATATTTACATACATACAAAATTTAAAAGCAAATGTAGAAACAAACATGTATATTTTGGTTTTGTACTTTTTCGTTTTGCTTTGCTCTACACAATTAATTGTGACGTTTGAATTAGAATTCACAAAAACAAAATACATGTAGGTTTTTATTTTTGTAAAACCGCTCCTACCTGTATCAGTGTGCCCTGATTTTGGATGAAATCAAAAATAAAAATTTAAAAAATTCAACTTTATTTACTTTCACTTTTCTGGAACATGCCTGAATATCAAAAATAGAGCAGTTGCATTTTGATTACTGCTGACAGTCTCTGACTATTCTCTAAGGCCTGGAAAATAACAAGAGACTATTAAAAGTAGTTAAAAGACGAGGAAAAAAGTATGCAAATGCTTCAGTTTTGATATTGTCTTGACGTGAGTTTGACAAATAGTTACAGAATAAGGGGTATTATTATGCGACGCCATAAAGAACATACATATATTGTATATCGTCGTTCCTTATGAATAGGAAAGTCAAATAAACGATGTCTGCCTGCCTGTACCAGAAATCGGTTTTCCTAAGCCCCCGGGAAAGCTAGAGTGTTGGATTAATATATTAGAAATAGTGCTAAATAAATCAGCAAATACGGTTCCAGAGCTGGAAAAGTTAATCTTATTTTTAGTATATAAAAGCAAAAAGCTAAAACTTTTCTTTTTTATTAATTAGACCTATTTTAAAATTCAGCAAGAATTAAATTATCTATTATTAAAAATCAAAGGAAATCGAAATGACGATTCCAGGGTTGAACAATTTAAACTTTGTTTTGTTACATAAAAATAAACAAGTAAAAAACAAATTTGGTCTTTTTATACCCTCCGAAAAAGAATTGGATTGACTTCGTCATTCCGTGTGTAACGCAGCCACATATCCCCCTAAGATCTTGATCAGTGATGAAATCTAAGACGATCTAGCCAGGTCCGTCCGTCTGTAGAAATAACGATACAGTCCAAACAAAAAGAGCCAGACCCTTGAAATTTGTTATAGATAAATTTTGAAAGATAGCACGTGGGGGAAAAGAGTTCCCCTGAGAAGAACTAAACCAACATCTAAAAAACAACATCATTTTTTAAGTTTTTTGTAATTTTGTTAAGCAAATGACATATTCTTATGTCAAAGAAGATTCAAAGCATTGAAGTTGGAGCCAAAGAATCAGAAAAATCCTATTTTGGACCCGCCGCCTTTAGTGGGCGTTGACTTAAGATATTATTTCCAAAATTGTGTAAATATGTAACAAATTGTATTCCTTAAGCCTGCATACCTTCAAAGTTAAATATTTATGCATTTAAGATGAAAGTAAGATGTTCCCTGATCTTCTCTGATCTTCATTTATGCTAAATGATCCTCTTAATAGTCGTTTGGGTGCTGTTGGTTGAAGTAGTTAACACGAGACTAAGAATCATGAATTCTTCGAGTTCGCGCTTAGCCATTAATAGGGGTGGTAAAATTTTTGTAATCAGCGATTGAGACGATCATGTACTAAGAAGCACTAAGTAACGGCACCCTCCTTCGTCGACCCTGTGACAAAATTTCGAAGATGAAGTAAATGGTTAAAGTACCTACAAACATTTTTCTATCTTCTCAACTTTTTTCTCAATATGTAGTACCCCCTGCTTTTTAATTTCGACACAATGAGTGCTGGTCCTACCAAAAAAAAAAGATAAAAAATTAATTCCTTTTAATACGAATAAACTTCAACGGGGGATATTTTCAATTGTTAAAATATCTATTATAAATTATGAACGATTTTATACTGATTTTTAATAAAAAAATATTAAATAAAAAGAACACATTTCTTTGGAAAATTTTGCAAAACTTTTAAAATCTCATTTTGATTCCGTGCGTGTAAAACCTGAATAGCAGTCAACAAGGGAAAAGTTAGATTTCGAGTCAGCTGGGAAGTCACTTTTGATTAACCATGAGTTTACTGAAATTCCCACAGGGCACATATTAAAGTATGTACATACTCGTATGTATTTGTTTTTAATCATTATATTTTATAACCAAACAAAAAAAATCCCTTAAACCATAGAATGACATTAATGTGAAAACAATTGTTTTCAAGTTTTGTAAAGTGCTTCTTGTTGAAATCTTACACACTCATGCAACGTCCTTGTTACGACTTTTGCAACCTCGTTTACACTTCACTTGTCATTTTTGATTCAACCTTAAAAATACATAAAAAGAAAACTTTTTATAGATTTTTTTTTCTTTCGCAGTTTCTGTTTCGTACTTTGCTTGCTGATTTTAAGCATCCTATTACGCGTTCACGTTGGTGTCGAGTCATGTGGCAGGATATTGGCAATCCGCAATTAAACTTTTTTTCAATGTTGTTGCTGCTGAAATGATGTGTTACTGGATTTACTTTTCCATTTTTTTCATACTTTTTTTATTTTGCGAATACAGTTGTTGTCATTTTAGCTGGAAAGAAAGTTAACCAACATTTTGGTTTGAAAAATAAATTAGCAAAAGAAAGTACATATTTGGAGATAGTATGTATGTACATACGTTTAACCGGTTTAACCAGTGAAGATAATTTGATGAAATGTATTTTTTAAAAAGATACAACATATAAAAGGAAATGTTGTTTTGAAAAATATTTAATTTAATATTTTTGTTTAAAATTTTCTTAAGCAAATTAAACTATTTGAAATTGTGTTTTCAGTTTAATTGCAGATATTTTAAGGGGTATCGAAATTTATCAACTGCATCCTGCTTTAATTGTCAGCTGAATGCCTCGGTAAAGTGGGGATTAGTGTAGAGATGGTGGGTTCGATTCCCACCTCAGACTCTGGTGTGATTTAATTTGTAATCGCAAAATGGAATATAACTCTAATTAGTCGCAAAGCAGCTCTGAGTCAATTAACATCAAGCCTCGTTGGCAATTATTTTTTAAGTGCAGCCAGACCACTGATTGTTTACGCTCTTTCGAGAGTTTTGCGTCTCACTCGCACTAGTTAATTTCAACACCTCAGATAACTGTATAGTTTTACAGTTCTTCTGAGGAATATTCCGTGGTTAACTACGTTGCTACTTCCTATGTGAAGGCATAGGTCGGGTCGTGTACAGTCAGTCACAGTAACGGAAGAAAATACGGGTTAATAACATCGCCGGCATATGGTCTGAGTCACCCCGTCGGAATCTGTGCACCAAATACTTTGCAAAGTTACTTTGTAAAGTATTTCAACATACAAATACAAATAACTCTAATTATATGTATAGAATACCAATGAAATTAATAACATCGAATTACGCATTAAACTGAGTATGCAATATAAATTTTATTTAATAAAACAATGTTCATTTGTTTTAGTTTTTCTTTTAGAATTATTCTTGGTTATAATAAAGTCGTGGAGTATCCGTTTAAATATCAGTTAAAATAATAATATTTTTCTTATACATCTAATTCGTTTAGTGTAGGAATGCTGTTACTAAAGGTATGGTCAAATATTTGACGAAATAATCGCTGCCAATTGATTTATATCGTTTCAACTTACATGACACGAGACAAACTTGAGTGAAATAATTTAATATTGATGGTTCATTTGTTTGCCTTTTATTTGAAGCAGTTATTCGTTTCAGTTAAGGAATATTTGCTAGAGAATAAAAGATGCCAAATATTTATCCAATCAGGCCACCATACCTCAAGTGATACAAAAATAAAGCAAAAAAAAACATAACAGAAAGGATAAAAGAAAGAATTGAATAAAATAAGAGGAAAAAAATTCAACAGAGTGTTTTAGTCAAAAATTCAATAATTCAGACGTTTAATCGAAGCTTATCAATTCAGCTGTAGCTGGCTCTTCAGTTGGGGGTGGGGGAGCCACTGGTTCGGGATCATTTTGGGGCGGAGCTGGAGCTGATTGTACAGCTTGAATTTGGGATGAAGCTTGTGGAGTGGGTGGTGCAGCGTTTGGTTGAGTTTGTGGGGCGTGTTGTGGTGGTTGTGGTGCTGCTGCTGGTGCTTGTGGTATGTGGCCCATAGCAGCTGCAGGCACTGTTGTATTTTGCGCAGCAAGATTGCCTATATTTGCTAAAGGTGATTGACTGTGCATAATATTTTGTTGCTGCAGCATAACATGAGCCAATTGTGGTTGCTGTTGTGGTGGCATGTGCTGTTGTTGTTGCTGTTGCTGTTGATGTTGTTGTGCTGTGGAGGATTGCTGATGCTGACCACCACCAACAGCCTGTTGTTGTTGCTGTTGTGGTTCTGCTCTCGTCATCATATTGTTCATGGGATTAGCTAATTGTTGATTTATTGGTGGTTGCTGCAGCATCATTTGTGGCTGTTGCTGTGGTTGCCCGGCCATGGCTGCTGCATGATTATACATGCCAGCAGGCAAAGCGCCTGGCATGGCAGCTTGAGTTGTAAATGGCGGCATGCCAACTGCACCGGCGCCAGCGGTTGTAGGGTTTGGCGAATACGGATTGTAGACGCCGGTCATTTGTGGCAAAGGGGAGCCTTGTGGAGCAACAGCGGCCATGTTGGGCATAAAGGGAAATGCTGTCTGATGCATGCGGTATTGTGCCATTTGTTGTTCCTGGCGTATTTGCATTTCCCGTTCTTGCTCTTGTATGCGATGCAGAGCCAATTGTCTTTGATATTGTAAATATTCCTGTTTCTTTTTGCGCATTATTTCGAGCTTTTGGGCCATTTGTATTTGTCGTTGGCGTTCTTGTTCCTCAGCCATACGCCGTAGTTTCTCGGCATGTTCATTGCGTAAATCATCCAAAGCGGCACGAGAATCTTTGATCTGCACCAACTTATCCTGCAGCTGTTCATACCACATGCGTTTGTCATCCAATTCTTTGATGTAGGACAACTGCTGAGAGTGCAGACCTGTCAGTGTCATAAACAGAGTTTGAACCGAACTGTCATTGGAGATGCTACGACCGCGGCTTGAGTTCGATTTCATGCGATTCACAAATATCTCTACTTGGGTTTTCATATTGGCGGCAAACTCGTCAATTTTCTGTTCATCGGTACACTTGGGACGAAAGTCGTTGGTCATCATAGACATTTGTTGTTGCATGCTTTGTTGGGGCTGTGGTGTTGGCGGCATGGGACTGGGTGCCGAGGGACTAGCAATGGGCGAGTCGCTTACTTTGCGTTGCTCCCAATACGAACGATTTAAATATTTGGCCAAATCGGGATTGGTTTCTTCCTCTTGGGGTTCTTTGGAAACATGTGATGCTTCTGGACTGGGCGAACGTTGTGGCAAGCTGTAAGCAACAGCCATTAACGACTGAAATAATTGTTGAAATAGAGAAAATTCAATGACAATTTATTACAGTAGATTAAAAATGAGTATGTGTGTGTGTGTGTGTGTGTGTGGTATGTAAGTATTTTATGAATATTTTGCATTGTTTTCATTGCGTTTGCCCGGAGATAAGATAACAGATAAGTTAAGAGACATGCAATGGAGTATTGCGAAGTGACAACAAGTCCAGTCACCCCACGGTGAGATTCTTATTAAACTCAGAATATTAAACGACGTTAACCCTAGAATACTAATCCACATATCGAAATACTGTTTTCCATTTAGCTGCAGCAGGGGTTTGTTGATAACGACATCTATGAATATCCAACATGAAGCATTTATTTAGACGCAAACAAAGCCTTACATTAAGCTTCCTTATAACCTACGATATTGTATTATGCCATTGCTACGATTTTTTTCCTCGGAAGAACTTTAGTTTATATCGTCTAATACTCTGCCGGAAATAATCAGATCATCGACATGTAAGTACACAGTCACACCTTAATGTTTAGTTTTATGCCCAACTTAATTTTTCGTTTCTTTGTTTCAGTATTTGACTAATTCATCCATGGAGAGGAACCCACTTGAGTAGAGCGTTAGGATTATTAAAGCCTCCTCGAAAAAGGGGCGTTCTAATCCAAATGCATTTCGTTCAATTCGTGCATTCTTTGGTCATCACACTTTCACCTAAGTGAGAATCAACCGTGGCGAGCATTTGGCCTTTATTTTTTTCAGATAATTGTCATAGATCCTTCTATCAAAGAAAATTATTTTTGCCCAACAGCAGCTGGAGACAAACTCATCAGTTTTTTATTTTCCCAAGGAACTTTTTCAAATATTTAAAACTTGTGCTTTTCCGCAATACTTTGTCATTCCGTTTTTAACGCAGCGAAATATCCATTTGAGATCCCATAAAGTATATATATTCTTGATCAGTTATGAAATCTAAGACGATCCGAGCATGTCCGTCCGTACGTCCGTCTGTGGAAACCACGATTCAGTCCAAACGAAAAGAGCTAGACTCTTAAAATTTGGTATAAATATATTTTGATGCTTAGAGCAGGTTAAGTTCGAAGATGGGCTAAATCGGGCAAGAGAGAAAAAGTTCCCCTAAGAAGAACTAAACCAACCTCTAAAAAACAACATAATTTTTAAAGTATTTTTGTAATTTTGTTAAGCAAATGATATATTTTTATATTAAAGAAGGTCCAACGCGGAACCAATAAACTTGGAACCATAAAATAAAAAACAAACAAATTTTGGACCCCGCCCCCTTTAGCGGCCTTATTATATACAAAAGTAGTGTAAAAATTTAACAAATTGTATTATTTAAGCCTGCATTCCTTAAAAATAACATTTTTAAGCTTTAATGAGGAATCTGAGATGTAACCTGGTACTTCTCTGCCCTACCCGCCCCCCCCCCCTCCTCTTCCTTTGCCCCTTAAATGACCTTATCAAAAATAAATAAAAATTTTAATATATTTTACATTTAATTATTCCGAACATTTATTTTTGAAGTTTTATGGCAAGGGCGAAACGTCTCCCCCACTGCCCTTCCCGGAATGCCTCTGTCAAAATAGATACACTCATACCTTGCTATACAGCTTTTCGTTATACGTTTTTTCGCTTTAACGGCCTTTTTAAATTGATTTTGTTATACGGCCAAAGTTTTTCGTTATACGGCCAAGGCATAATGACAATCATACCTTAAACAGCAATACGAGTATGTACCGCACAAATCATGGATGAACTAGACAAAGTATAAGCAGAGCTGATTTCTTGTGGTTGAAATGGGTACATATTCATATATTTTATTCATATATTTTGTTTTTGTACTTGTTTGTCATTTAAACAGAAACATGTTGTTGTTTTTATAAATTACTATGTACATGATTCATTTTCGTTATGCAGTAAATTGAATAAACTTTCTATTTTAAATGAAAATATTTGCGTTATTCTTCTTGCATGGAACCGATCCTTTGCTTTTTGTATGGGTTTGTATGAAAACAAGCAATTCGTTATACGGCTTTTCGGTTTACTGCCATTTTTTTTTTTTTTTTGTTGGAACGCATCTAGGCCGTATAACGAGGTATGTGTGTATTTTAAATTGGGTACAGAGATGTCTTGAAGGAACTCTGTCCCACCAAGTTAAACATTTTAAATTTACTTGGAGGGTATTTAAGATTCGACCCGGTCGAATATAATGTTTTTACTTGTTTTTTTTTAGTTTGTATTTTGTTTTTTTTTTTTTTTTTGCTTCTTCTTAATACTTTTAATTGACTTGGTCGAGTTTTCATCTTTCTCAGCGATATCAGAAGTTAACCCTTTCCGTTCAATCGTTTTTGACGTTTTTTATATTCTTTAAATTCGACATATTGTAATAGATTAAGTTTGGTTTAGTAACAAAGAACAATTTAACAATTAATTCTTTTTGGGTTTTGTTTTCTTTTTGTGACATTCTTTTTAAAAATGTTGACGATTTTTAAATAACTTTGTTTGAAATACTATTAAACTTTAACCAATTTCTGGCTCCAAATTTTGTATATTCATTTATTTTTCTCAAAACAAAAATGTGTTGTTAGAAGGAAAATTTGTAATGAACAACTTGTTTTGTGGCAAAAATATTTATTAAAACCACAAAATATTTTATTAAAATATGCAACAACAAAATATGCCAGCGAAGAAATTAATACATTTTTGCTGCATGCTAAAATAAATCTTTGGTACTTACATGTTGTTGTTGCTGCTGTTTTTTGCTTTCAGCTTCCGACTGACTCAATGCCAAAGCCAATTGAAGTTCTTCTTCCTCTTTCAGTTCTTGTTCCGTTTTACGGGGAGGTGTCTGTCAACAAAAAAACAAAAACAAAAAGAAATTCAAAAATATGCAACAAAGAAAATATAGCAAACATGAAAAAAAGATGAATAAAACAAATATCACACCTGCACTTGTTGGGCTAATGAACTATTTAAATACTCAGCTGGCAAATCACTTTCAGCTGTACGAGTGGTTGTTATCTTCCCAGTAGAGGGACGCTGCAATTGTGCAAAACATCCATCACAAACACGAACCTAAGCAAAAACAAAAAAAAACACCAGTTCGAAATCAATTGTTTCATTTTTTCAATCATCCATCCACCCACTCACCTCTTTTTCAATGCCAAATTTAGGCAATGGACATTGTTTACTGGAGCATTGACTACAAAACACTTGACCACAATTGCGACAGTGATGTTTGCGATTAGTAAATGAAAAATCATCACGACAACGATGACATTTTTCGCCATCCTCCCAATTGGGTGCAGAATCCATGGCAAACATTGCATCCGCCTCTTTCAGTTCCGGGAATTGGTGACCTTTTGTTTTGAGAATTGTCATAGTGTCCTAAAATTCATTCAAAAAGTTATTAAATTATTTTAAAAAATATTTATTTAAATGTATATAAATTATCATCCAATTACTTCATTTGTGAGATCTTCTACAATCAATTCCTCTTCAAAATTCATTAATAATTAAGGAAATTATATGATATGTTTCTTGCTTATGTTTCTTGTTTGCATTGAAATGTAATACAGCAGAAGTGTTTTCACCCTTTAAGGTTTTAATTAAATTAACATTTTGTTTTTTTATATATCTATTTATTCTCATACAATTCCAGAGAAAATGGTCACCACATTTAAACAAAGAACGAAGCAAAATTGATAGTACATTGTTTGTGTTATTCTACTTTTCTGTACCTAGCAGGCATATTTTATGCAATATCTGCACAAAAACATAAATGTGAAAAATACGGCCAAGTTCTTATTCAAAAACTCTGGTCATTAAAAGTAACATTGGCATCATTTTTTTTCCACTATTTTTTCCGATATTAGAGAGGAAAAGCTATTAGGAAACACAATTCCTTTTTGGATTTGAAAAGCAAAAAAAAATTCCAAGTTAGAAGTTTGCCAAGAAATTAAATGTTATTTTAATCATTAAGAAATTAATCCTCTTTTTGCCAAAGTTTCCATATTTTCACATTTATATCTTTCGTGTCCATATTTTTCATATTCATATCTTTCTACTGATCTGACGCCTTTTTGTTAAGTTTCTTTCTAATTGTCTTACCGATATTAAGTGTGAAAAAAAGTTAACAGTGAAAAAAATTTAACATAGAAATCAGTATTGATTCGGTCTGACAGTTTGATTTAATATTCCACTGTTAATTAATACTTAATTTAGATTTAATACAAATTCTTAAAACAAGTCTAGAGTAAAAATTTTTAGCTTAATATGTAATAAGTAAATAAAAATTCTTAGCTTAATATGTCATGATAATAATAAGTTGGTTATTTGTATACCTAATTTCAGCTCTCTAGCTAATAGTGAAAGAATCTAATGTTTTGGTGCGGCTTAAACGAAGACACCCTTTTTAAATTTCCGGTTTTTTTATTTCCTTTGAAAATTTTTTATTTTGTTTTTCTTACAATTTATTCACCGAGCATAACCCTAGAAAAAATTTTTAAAGTTTATGAATAATACATTGGCGAAACCTTACAATTTTAAATTCCACATCAACTTCATTTTGTTTAAAAATGTGTGCGTGAGTAAAATTAAGCTCACGATCACGAAACTTGTATTTTTTCATACACGGCAAGATTCTAGGCTATCACGATTACGCACGCTCACGAACGGATTGTTTTTAATCACGTACTTTCACACACGATTGTAACAATTTTGCAAAATTGTGCACGCTCACAGTAAAATTGTTCTCGTGTGGAGATGTATTTCTATAACACAGATATGCATGTATGTAGTATGTACATAAATATTTTCCTTAGTATTAAACATTCAAAAGAAGAAAAAACTTTGAGTGCGTGAATATTATGCGAATTGAAAATCACGCACGGTAATTTATAATTACGATTAACAGGACACAAAAAATCACGGCAGTTGTTTTTTGTATTTCAGTTATTATTCAAAATTTATGATAACAATAACAACAGTTCCCCAGCGCCTCTCGGGCATTGTAGAGTATGCACATCTCTAAATTTGATGACGTGATAAACGCAATTAGGATCAATATATCATATTTTTGTGCCTTAAGCTACGTACACATCTAACAAATATTTGACGAAATAAGCACAACCAATAATTTTTTATAATAAAATGAGCACGTGTCTATTTGGTAAAAACTTCCAATTCACGACCAATGTTTTTACCGTTTCATTTGTCGAGCATACACACGAAATATTAAAGAAATGTTTGCAAAAAAGTTCACATCTATCAAATATTTGAAACTTATATATGTATTCAACATTCAATAGTTCTTGTTCTGTGAGTATTTCATTGTATTCTTATTAATTTTTTATTAATATATTCAAAGAAATACATGTCTTAGTTAATTTATTAAACATGTGCTTTGTTTGTTGCGAGTTATGTATGAGCATACTCATACATTTCATTGGCTATTACACCCAATCGTTGGTAGACTTCAATGTAATGCGAATAAGAACGAAATCTCTTAGTTTATTCACAACATTCAAAAAAAAAAAATAGATAAGAAAAAGCTTAGTAATCATTCACTGCAATCTGTTTAAAAATTTCAAAGAGCAACTCCGGGGCAACTCTCAACTTTTATGAAACTCTTGCCCACAAAGAGTATGTGAGTGCGCTATTTTTTTATTGGCTTGTCATGACATTGACAAATAGTTACTGAATAAGATTACGTTATTATAAGGACATCTATTAGTTTTTGATTGTCCGCTTTTAAAAGCAAAGAATTCTACGTAGGTATTACGAGCACCAAAGCCTATTCCAAAACTTTACATTCACCTAATTAATAGCCGCAATAGACTGATGAAATTGTGCCACAAACGCACACACAAACAATCTACACTAAATACTAGTATGTAACGACAATTATTTTTTATATATACATATAGTACCTATATGAAGACAAATATAAAAGTGTAACTCTTGCATTTCTCCATCTCACCTTAATGGCCTGATATTTATCCGAATCGCGGAATGCATACGCCCATGTTTGCACCAGTTCCAACATTTTGGCACGAGCATTTTCATGAGTAGTCGACTCCAAGTACTGGCTAAACATGGTACAGTTTTCCTTGGTAAATACTTCATCATGCATGGGAGCACCGCAATTTTTGACAACACTTTCCAAAACTAGCAAAGCATAATAGGCCGTATGAGGATTTGATGAAATCATTTTCTTCTTAATGCCAGCAAAAGCTGTTTTAGGGCTAAGAATATATTGAATTTATGTATATATATATATGTACTATAAGTATGAATAAGGAAAAGTAAAACAAAAACATCAACATGCCTGGTATCCTTTTGGTTTATGGCATCGCATACCGACAAAATCGCTGGCCATTGTGGCTCCAATTGCAATTTGCTGGTGGCACTTTCTACAAATTAAATTTAATTAAATTTACAAATATAAGGAATATATATATATATATATATATATATATATATATATATATATATATATATATATATATATATATATATATATATATATATATATATATATATATATATATATATAGTATATATATATATATATATATATATATATATATATATATACATATATGCGTATATGCGTATATATAAATACAACTGACATCAGTTGAAGCGAAGCTATAAAGTTATTATTAAGTACATACATATGTCGATAGAAATTGTTATTTTATTGTTATTGTTCAGCATTTAATTGATGAGTCACTTTTTTATATCGATATGTCTTGCAAGTTTTCTTGCAAATTATTAAAAAAAAATATTTGTTGAACTTGTCTTATCAAATTTACCTAAATCCTTTTGAAAACTACTTTTCATTTTGTTGTTTTCTAAAATTTGGGCTTTATTCTTTTATTTGTATGATTTATGATGTTGTTTCTTAAATTTTCGAATGCCAAAACTTTTCTTCCCTTTCTTTTCGGAAAAATAAAATTACAAATTATATGTACTTTGTGATGAAAATACAATTAAGTAAATGCAGCTGACAATACACTTGAAATAAAAACTCGAACTGATTGTCATTTCTGTTTAATAAAGCGGCTGATTTAGTTTTAATTTTATGGCCTACACCCTGTAGAGAAATTTTATTTACAGTGATGGGTAAATATTTTTTATAAATGTTGATTTTGCTTGTGTAAAAATGTTCCGTCTAGTCAAACACAATACGTCTTGAGGTTTTGCACCATTGCTTTATTCTATAACAAGTCAGAATTGTGAACAAAAATCGATTAAACGCAAGCAAAATAGTTAATGGCGGCCAAATATATAAACAACTTTTGACACAAGGGAAAATTTTTATGCTCAAAACACAACCCTGCATCAAAAATCATCATGAGAAGTGGATGATCTGTTTATTCGGCCAGGAAATGTACCAACATTTCCTTTAACATGTTACAAGCTATCGAGCTTACGCTAACTCAGGATTTCAACCTCAACGCCCAATATCTAAACTAATACATAGGCAGCATTTAATGTAGTTTTTATATGGCAATATATTGACATTACTCGGCTTTAACTCTCAAAAATCCTAGTGCTCTGAAATTGATCAGCTTTTCTGAGTGAGACAGCGTTCTTTTTCACCCAGCTCAATGTATAGAACTAGTTGACTCAGTTGATTCCGTAGCTCAATTTCATGGTAGATTTGATAATTTACCATACCCAGATAAAAAATAACAAAACCGAACTGTCTAGGGAATAATTGCAAAAACGAGTGATATGTTAACGTAGGTACATGTGACACTAGAATTTCGAACACAACAGTAATTTATATTTAAGCAAATACAGATATAATAAAAACAAATGTAAATTATATTTTACAAGCGATTGAAAACACGGCGCAGAAACACCTAAGAGTGTTTTTATGAACAGTTCACAGGATTCCCTCCTTATAGGAAGTTCTGCCAGAGATTTTGATGACCAAACAAAATTGTATGATGAAAAATATTTTTCGGCTTTCCGGCAAGGATTAATTTTAACCCAAATACCTATGTATATATTCATTTACATATGTATATAGATCATTTATTCGATTCATATAATTTATTTAATTCATAAGTACAATATAAACTAAAAATATTTAACTTAATTATCATTATCACACCATTATTTTTATTTCAAGAAAGTAAATTAGAAATGACATATATAGATATACATATGTAAGTATGTATGTAAATAAGAAACAGGTTGATATAGCAAATATTAAAAGTTTACAGATTTTTTAACATGTTAGTTAATAGCTGGAAAGTAATTAGATCTATATATGCATGTATATATGTACACATTTTATAAACTTTTAAGAGAAAAGAAAAACACCTTGTAAATTAACAGCCATTTATAATGAGAAGTAATTATTTTACTTTTTCAACAATTTATGGATCTTTAAAAGATCTTAGCTGAGTGTCAAACAAACAATTTAATTAATTGTTTAACACTTTTATTGTATTACATGTACGGCGTACAATTGAACATTTTAAATTTTAACTTAAACTAAGGCACTTTTATAAAGACCATTTTATTCTCTATAATGTTGCGTTTAACAAATCGAATGTATAGCAAAATAATTAAGAATAATATATAGTATATATATATATGTATATATATATATATATATATATATATATATATATATATATATGTATATATATATATATATATATATATATGTATATATATGTATATATATATATATATATATATATATATAGTATATATATGTATATATACATATATATATATATATATATATATATATATATATATATGTATATACATATATACACACACACATATACATATATATATATATATATATATATATATATATATATATATATATATATATACATTTTATATACATATATAAAATATATAAATTAATTAATACTACTTTGTAAAATTTATATTCCAAACAGCCGTAGAAAAATTATATTTTCATTTTATCTTTGGAGGTCGGAGCTGAGCACAAAAATGTTATTGACTTCGAATTCTACGTTTGAGGGTAAAGTAGGCACAGCATTTATATATCAGTAGTTGTGTTACCAATATGCTTAAGTTCAGGGTATAATTGCCATTTTCCATGCCAAAACTTTTAAGAACAGTAGCAGCATTTCTATAAATTTGTCAAAAAGAAAGTATTTGATTAATAATATTTAATTACAATTCAATATAATATTCATATCCAAATGTTTTAAATTGTGTGCTTTCTTATGGCTTCGAGGCCGAAGAAACTTTATGTCTCACTAATCAATATAATATTTGACAATAATTTTAAAGCAGTGTTACCCACTACTACATAAACACATTTACATTGTACATGTGAAAAAACAAATTTAAAGTTCAGTTTGCATCAATATCAATAAAAAAATATGTAATAATAATTTGTGCAAAAATTGCATTTTCGAACTTATTTTCGAAATTAGGTTTAAAAGAATAGTCTACTAACGTTTAAGTTTTGTAAAATTTTATTGGTAATTAAAAATATAAAAAATTTGAATAATTAATTAATTTCGAAGGTTTTTTAATTGTATAAATTTTCATAAATGGGAAAAATAGTAAATAATAGTCATTCAATCGATATACATATTCAGCACTTGTGAAAAATTGTCAAACACATGTTTTTATTATTTCGAATATACAGAGGGATGACATATGCTGTAGTAATGCAATTTGAGAAAACAACAACTTTTCGAGTTTGCATGAAAAAATAAAGTGTGTAAAAATTAAAAACAAATTATTTTTTTATACTTACTTAAAATGACAATAGAGTACATTATCCGGACATATTGTGTCGGCTCGATTGTTAGAATACATTGAAAGTATCATATTTTCCAAACTGTAACGTAAGGGCGAAGTATACGATATTGCTCTCATAAATTCCGACATGTGAGTTAAAAGTATTAAGAAGCCGGAATAGATTAACATAAAACAGGTCACAATTGCGCCCACAAATGTGCCATTCTAAAATTAAATATAAAGTAAATTAAATTTTAAACATAAACATTAAAGCAATAATTTTATCAATCACTCGAACAAATTTGTTTAATTTTTTTACAAAATTTCTTTAACGTTAATCAATTCACAAATAAGTAGGTCTTTAAAACAAGAATTTATTTTTTTTATTTATTTATTTATTTTTTTATTTTTATTTTTTTTTTGTTAAAAGAAATTGTGCGAAAAAAAATAATCCTTTTGAAATTCTCATTAAAGAATATTATGATTTGGTTTATACAATGACATTTCTTAATTCTCGAAAAAGAAAATGGAGTATAAATGGATAATAAAAATCAAGTAAAAGTGCTACGTTCGGCTGTGCCATCGTTTTGGTGTTTCCGATTTTTAATACGAATTTTTTTATTTGTATACAAAACATGTTTGATTGTCACAGAAAAAAATTTGATTTATTTAGTTTTAGTTGCTTTAACCAGGGCACACTGATTAGTGTGCCCTGGCTTTAACATTCCAAACAAAGTTTGAATTTTCCATCTCTGGAGCTGTCTTTTTGGCTTTTCTAGTTTCTAATATCAATGAATTTCCTTCAAAAACATCAAATAATTTTAATTACTTTAATATATAAAGAAAAAGAATAAATTGGTTAATGTCATAAAGCAAAAAAAAATTCAATTGTCCAACACTGGAACACTGGAAACGCCTTTTTGATTTTGTTTGGATTTCAATAACAATTTAATTTTTCCAGAAGTATAAAATAGATTTAATTAACAAAGAAAAAATTAATTTTAGCTATTTACTTTTATTATATAACGAAAATAATTTAAAATTTTCCAACTCTGGAACTGTTTCAAGTATGTCATTTCACGATCGAAGTATTTAGTTTTTTTGGGGGCTTCGGAAAACCGATTCGACTTTCTTATTCAAAGGGACCCAGAATATATATACTTTATGAGATTGTAAATTAATATTGTGGAAACTAAAATATTGTGTGCCACATTTTTTTACGAAAGGGTAAACGCAAAGTATATCTATATAGATATACTTTGGGTAAACGTATAAATCTAGCTCGTTTGTATGTAATATGTGTCCAATGAAAATTATCAGCTCAGGATCATTGTCTTTGTTCCGCTAACAACTTACCACCGGATTTAAGACTGTACCCAGAAGTATTCCAAGGCCGTCTGCACATATTGTTATCATCATGCCAGTTAAAATTATTTTCACATAACGTTCAAATTCCAGCGGCTGATCCGTCATTAAATATGTTATTGTTAAATAGATTGTAGAAAATATTATCTAAAATAATTTATCATTGGAATTAGAATTGGTTTTCCTTTTTTAAAATATTATATTTTTGAAAACTTACATGCATCGGTGTTGAAGTTATTAAAGTCGCCAGATAGAAAGTTTTTATCTTATACCAATTATTAAATGATTCCTTTTTGATAATGGCAATCTCTTGGGGAACTGCATATAAATAGCAATTATTTTTATAAGAATGAATGTATGTGTTATGTGTGCCATAGAAATGACGAGTGATGACAAACAATAACTTACATCGCAAAATACCAGGCATTATGGTTGTATACCACAGATACAAAGAGTGAATCAGGAAAGAGCTAAAATTTGAAAACTGTTTGTTGGCATTGGAACCGGAATCACCGAAAAGCAGACCAATTAATATGGCACATAATATGTGAACGAAGAGTTTTATGTGGGTGAGTGTCTAAAATGAAGCATAAGAAATAATTAAAATAATTTCTCATACATATTAAAAAATCTGCCTGTCTACGTCATACATACCCAATCGCGAAATATCTGAACATGGCAACGGCCTATAAGCAACCATAGGCGTATCCATTCAGGTGGCGGGTACATGTTTGCACCATGCGTGATTGAAAGCCGTCTCCGTCTGTCACATTTTTTTTCACTTCCAGACATTTTAAGAATTTGGGCGTCATTCAAAGAGGACTCGTCGTCTGACTTGTAATCGTGCCGCCATTCGGGTTTCATGGCCGCCTCCGCCAAAGTGTCTGTATAGTCACCATAATCCCCATTAACACATTCCAGTACTAAAAATGACATTTATATTAATCGTTTAGATATTCAGTGTAATTTTATCATGCAATATAATTTATTTAACATATGGGCCCTTATTACGGTTGACGTGTTCGTACGTAGTCGAAGAGTTGTTTCTTGTACAAAAAATTTTTTTTTAATGGCAGACATTTTTAATGTTTGTCAAACTGTTTGTGCAATCTAGGGAGAAAATTTTGATAATTTTACTGCAAATTTTGCAGAGTGAAGGGAATCAAAACAACTTTTCCTTTTCACTCTTCTTCGTATTTTTTTTTTTTTTTTTTTAGGAGTAGGACCAGCACTCAGGGGATGACCCCTACATATGCAGTGCATTGCGCTGGAACTGGGAAAATAGATTTTGAGAAGGAGGATAAAGGGAGTAGTGTCTGTGGATATTCGATTTGAATCTGCTCAAATTGTAAGTGGCGGGGAAGACGTCTGCGGGTAGTTTGTTCCACATACGGACTGTTCGGCCAAAAAACGAATTTTCTCTGTAATGCGTAGTGCGATTCGTTGGAATATCGACCACAAACGCATGCGCTCTTGATGAAAAACGTGTTGAGCGTACGAAAGAATGGGTTTCGGGAACAAGTTCCCTAATTTCACCAGAGCACCTGCCATTATAGTAACGATAGAACAACGATACGCACCCCACATTGCGACGATGCTCAAGAGAGTCAATAGAGTTGGCTACCCTACTGTCTCCGATGAGTTTCATCGCCCTCTCCTGTACGCGGTCGAGTAACTTCAAAATAGACTTTGAAGCACCGGCCCAGACATGAGAGTTGTATTCCATCTTCGGTCGGATGTAAGTGGTGTAAATATTAAGAAGATCAGAAGGGGTGAAGTATCTCTTGCACCGTCTTAAGAAGCCAAGGCACTTGAATGCTTCTTTTGCGACCTGAAAGACATGTTCCGTCCATCTGACATCACACTGCACTTTCATGCCCAGAACATCAAGAGCCCCTGACTCCATAATACTTACACCACCCATAGAAACAGATGAAGCAGCATGGTCATACGTACGTCGATGCGTAAGCATACAACACTGGGTCTTACGGGCATTAAAATCGACCCTGTTCGCTTGACCCCATTCGGAAATCTTCGCGAGGTCACTATCCAGAACGTCATTCATGAACTGCCTCCTCGTCTCGATTTCAGACGTTGACGACCTGTAGGTAAATGAATAGGAATGCGAAAGGCTGCTATCATCTGCGAAAGAGTAAATAGGACAGGAAGTTTGGGAAAGTAGATCGTTAAGAAAAATTAGAAATAAAGTAGGAGAAAGAACGGAGCCCTGCGGTACCCCTGAGTTGACTCTGAACTCATCGGATGAGACCCCATCTATAACAACTCGTATAGAGCGATCCCTGAGAAAGCTCGATATAAACCGAGAGAAGGTATCTCCGACACCAAATGCAATAAGTTTGGACAAGAGTGCTCCATGCCACACTCTATCGAACGCCTTAGAAATATCTAGAGCCACCACTTTACTTTCGCCAAAACGGTGTATGGAACTACACCAGTTTTCCGAAAGGAGGGCCAATAGGTCACCCGTAGAGCGGCCTCTGCGGAAACCATACTGGCGGTCGTTTAGTAAACTGTTGGACTCCAAATAATTCACAAGATGGAAGTTGAGCATAGTTTCCATCACCTTCGATATAGCAGAACATATTGCAATCGGGCGGTAATTTTCAGGGTTATTAGCCGCTCCCTTTTTGGGGATTGGCGTTACATTAGCAACCTTCCATCATATTGGAAATTTACCGGAGTGGTATAGTATACTGAAAAGTTTGGCTAATGGACGTGCTAACGTCGAAGAGCACTGCTTCAGGACCAGTGCAGGGATTCCATCCGGCCCAGGAGACTTCCTTGTGCTGAGATCCGCAAGAACCCTTTTAACTGCACGCGCTCGAAAAAATATCTTAGGCATAGTTACGGATACTCTCTCGAGCACGGGGAGTGGTTGAGAGCTATCAGGCAAGTGAGAGTTACTTGCAAATATTTCAGCCAATATATTAGCTTTATCAACCGGGTCAGTAAATATTTGGTCATTCCTCAAAAGAGTCGGAATTGAAGAACTAGCACTTTCCTTAACACTTTTGACGAAAGACCAAAAACTCTTACTACCCCTGGGGGCAGTGAGAATTCTAGTGCGAATACGCTGCTCGTATAAAGCCTTTTCACGTCTTAACACTTTGGCACACGAAGATCTTGCCTTCTTGCGTAGCAAATCAGTATAGGCATTTTTGTTATTACGCCAAGTACTGAATGCTTCCTCTCTGGATCGCAACGCATCTTTACATGCCTGGTTAAACCAAGACTTCGCTCTAGGTTTAACCGAAATTTGCTTACAGGGAATAAAAGCTTTCATCCCCAGTAGAATTGTGTTTTCAACCATTTTCGCCATGGAATCGACATCGTTGTCAAGAAAACATAGTTTCCAATTAAAATTCCGAAAGAATTCGTTGAGCTCGGCCCAACGACCCTTTTCGTAAATATATTTACTACGCTTCGTGGCTGCACGCGAAACGTTACGAAGTTTGGAGAACGGAAAGGTTGCGGAAATGGTGCAATGATCCGAGTTACCGAGAGGTGCATTGACAGTAACTTCATACTTTTCAGGATGTGAAGTTAGAAAAAGGTCAAGAGTATTATGTTGGTGCCCTTCAACACACGGAATGTGTGTTGGTTCATTAACTAATTGCACAAGGTGATTGTGCGCGGCGAACAACTCAGCAAATTGGCCCTCTGAAGTTGTGTGGCTCGAATGGCGAAGCCAAGATGTGTTATGAACATTGAAATCACCAGCAACAACAATTTCACTGTTCGGACAACTATCAAGAATCTTCGATATGGAGTCGGAAAGAGTATCGAAGCCATGTAAGGTAGCATCTCTTTCCGCGTTTGGACTTCTATACAGAAACCCGAAATGTAAAAAGTGTGTACCGACTTTGAATTTAACCCAAAGACAGCTAAACTCTGCGTCAGACATGCCTAATGGTTGCTGGCATTGGTACACAACTTCATTACGTATATATATTGCAAGGCCCCTATGAAGAATAAAAAGCGACAGGAGGTGATACCCGGGCAAATGAAAATCCTGTGGATCAGCATCCTCATGTACCTGGGTTTCACTTAAGGCGAAAACATCCGGCCGATGGAGACAAACGTGAGCATATACAGAAAAAAAATTTGCTCTTAACCCACGTATGTTGCAGAAGTCGATTCGAAACTTACCCACCATCACAAGATGAGAGAAAAAAACAAACCGAAGTCCTCTCTCTTAAAAACAGCGACGAGCCAAAATGCCGCTATACAAAAACAGATGTTCTTGCAAAAATAATCCGAGAATGTTATATTTTAAGATCTTTAACTTCTGCCTAAGAAAATTTAAAAAAAAAAATTGGATAGCTATTGGTTATAGCAGTTTAAAAGTCAATATAATACTATTTTATAAAAATCTTATTATACTGTTAAATCACGTTACGATAGCTTTGCGTTTAAAATTAGCGAGATGTTGCAGGGATGGCCTTTAGGGTCAACCGTTTTCCATGTTTTCTTTTTCTTATATTTTAACAGCGAGAAATTAAACGTCATTTTATTTTTTCTATAATACTTACAAAAATCAGCTGGGTTGTGATAAGAGGGACACTCAAGACCCACGGATTTCAAATAGTCTACAGTTTTAACGGGACTGCCTTGATACGTGCAGTAACCACGACTCAAAACATAGATTTGATCAAATAGATTGTAGATGTTGGTGGAGGGTTGATGGATGGTACAAACAATGGTACGACCTTCACTGGCCAACATTTGCAACAGTTTGATTGTGTCATATGAGGTAGAGCTGTCGAGGCCACTGGAAATATAAAAATTGAGGAATAATTTAGATACTTAAAGCAAGCATTTTTTTTTATTGTGAGAATATTTTAAATAATTCTTATAAATAAATTTTTTTAAAGGTGAGAATTCATTGTTCATACACTGCTGTTGTAAAGGTCGAGGCACATAGAATTCATCTTTTTCAGCTGACAACTAAAGGTCGTGACACGTAGAAACCGTCATACATTATGCGCCACCTTTTTTAACTGACATGAACGTACTGACAGAGAAGGTTGGCACTATGAGTACTTTGTTGACGGATATTAAATCAGTTGTATGTTTCCCATTTTAGGTATTTAACTTAAATGTATTTATTTTATATATTATTTAATTTTTCCTGAACACACAATACAAAAAAAAAAATAATCAAAACAGTTTGAAAAACTTACTGATGTCTGTCAAAGTGTTCAACGTACATACGTCAAAAGTTAAAAGTTAGCCAACTTTTGTACTTCACGTTGATGCAGAAGTATTGAATGTGACAACTCACATAAGAAAGCGTGTATTTCAATTCAGTTGTCAGTTGAAAAAGGCTACGTATAACGTATGACGAATTCTATGTGTCGACTTTAAATTGATATATGACTCTTCTTATTATTCGATTAGCATCAAGCAACTGCAAAACATTAATTTCTTCTCAGACATTCTTAGCGCCTGTTCTATTTGAAATTTCATACCAACTGTACCAAAAAATTGTAATTCTTTTAGCATCGCCGGTGTCACACAAACAAAGAAATTTTCACCGGCACAAACAAAATGCTTGATGTGATTTTGACATCTACATCTGATCCTGGTTGGCATTTTACGAAATTGTTTATAGTACTCGAGTTTTTTTAAGTAGCCTCGATTAATATTTTCATTTATGCTCTTGTTAATCAGTCCAAAAATTAGTGCAAATCTTTTTTTGATTAGTCGGGTTTCTAATAAAGAAAAAACATTTTTCATCGTTAGTCTGTGCTAAATATGACTCCAAAATAATGACTAACAGCAGTAATCACAAAAAATAAAGTAGACTTGATCAACACTTTCAAATAAATTTTCTATGAAATTTTTACTTTAAAGCACACTTGAAGTACAAATTAATTTTTGTGAATACAGCAGTAAAACTGTACCATTTCAGGTATCGGCATGCCCAATCATGATTGTGCACATTCTGTAAATTTTCTCTTTTAATCAAATCAATTTCTAAGTATTTGCAGAAATGATTTTTGAGTCCTGTCTTACATGCAGATAAGTCAGTTTCTGATCAGCTAAAGACGCAGTTTGTGCATTTATTCCAAATTCTGGTTGGGTACTAAAATATATATTTATTTACAGCTTAATTTATAAAAAAAAATGTATTTATAAGAAGCATATAAAATAAATTTTTGTATGAAGATTTATTTTATTAACCTGTTCTGTTATAAATGAAAAAAAATGTTTGTAAATTATTACTTACGTGGTGGGTTCGTCTAAAAACAAAATGGCAGGATTATCTATCAATTCTAAAGCTATAGATAAGCGTTTCTTTTGGCCGCCCGATAAACGATTACATCGCGTGTTTTTGGCTGCCGATAACGTCAAAGTATCCAAAATTAATTCGATCTGTGTTGCAAGTAATATTTAAAATAAAGTGTATTTTATTTTTTATGTAATTTTAAAATATCAAAAATATTTACTTACCAACGATTTCTTTTCTTTTAGACTCATGCAGTCGTCGGAGATTTTCAAACTAGTGGCCAGCATCATAGTTTCTTCGACGGTAAACCAGGCATAAAAGTGATCATCTTGCATTATATAACAGCACATTTTTCTTGCTTTGGGAGCATTACCAAAATCAACGGTGCCACTAACTCCGGTTTTCCTGCACATATTATTTATGGAAAAAATTAATAAAAGCTTTATATTCTTATTAAATATTATTATTAGGTTAAGGTGAGTAACAATTTATGGGAATTTCTTTTCTAGAAAATATGTAGAATTTTTTAAAATTTTTTCCTTTAAAAAATGCAACTAGGCGCAATTTTTTAACAAAAATAAGTTTTCGTAGGAGATGGTAGTTAGGCTAATTTCTAATAATTTCAAAATTCCAAATGTCAAAATATTGCAAAGTTTTCATTTAAAAGTGCAAAAAATAGGCATTTGTTTTCTGGAAAAAATAGCATAAGTCTGGAAGAAATGCGCACGAGTATATATTCCAAGTGTTAAGGGAGAATATATGTTAATTGATTTTATGGCCTGCACAAGAGAACTTGAACCGCAAGGCGTCCTGTTCGGTATTCATTCAAGTTTTTGCCACTTTTTGGTGGAACAGATGTATTTCAACTTATATTTATTTGCAGAATGATGACCGGACACTGAGTAAAGGAATTATTTTTATATTCTATTACAAACATGTTCGCCATGTTCGACTAAATCTAAATTTACCATCAGTGAAATTAAATTTAAATGCAACGCCTTGGGTTTACGCCATGTGCAATATTTCTTTTGGTTTCCCATAAGTTAAAAACAATTAATTGCGATATATGAACCATTAAAAATTAGAGAAGAAAAAAATGGGATACCAGTTAAAACAAACACAGTAATGCTTGCACTATTTTTTTGTGGTACAATTTTAAAAATCTTAAAGACCACCAATATTAATAAAGAATACATGGTTTCAACGGTGTTTTTGTGTATGCATGCACAATGTAAATATTTCTAATAAATTTTTGCTAAAAAAGTGTTTGAAATTTACTTGAAAATCAATATAAAAAATTCTTTCCTTTATTGTTGTTTAACAAATAAGTAGCCCTTAAGAAAGAAGTATAATCACACGAGGATTTATTTTGGCTGGATAAAAAGTCGTCCATAAATAAGTCCTAAAGAGATCATGAAGTATTACCCACATACTTGCACACAAATTTTGGTTATATATTTCGTATGAAATAGCACCCAACATTTTTGGGCACTGTTTCATAATGTTTGGGCAATCTTTCACAAATTTGGCCTTGAATACGCCCTTTGGTCGTTTTCGAGAACCGGCTTCGCTTAGAGGAGTAAACCTTTGAGACTATACAGAAAAATCTTTAATTTGCGAAATTACTTTTCGACATGTGTAGTGGATAAAAGCTTAAGCACGGCCAAAGATCGGCTATGCAGGAAATCTCAAGTAGTCGGTTTTGCCTTTGGCAATGTTTTATTTATTTTGCGTCTTTTTTTCATGATTTTTGGGCTATATTTCATTTTTTGGGTTATATATATTATTTAATCTTTTTTCTTTTGCAGCCATTTATTTTAGCTGAGGCGGAAAATATAAAATATCTAAATCTGCAAAATAGTTTAACGTTCTGCTGTTAAGAGAGTTACATTTTCCATCGTTACTTGAAATTTTGTCTCATGTCCATTTCTTTCAGACTAAAATATTAAGGTACGTTCACACTTATCAAATATTTGCCCCGAAAAGCGTAACCACTAAATACTAATGAAAAATATTTTTGTTCAGATACGTGTTTATTAATTAAAACAGTTTCATACAAAACTAGTAGACAGTATCAGGAATCCAATATTATTGGAAACTATTGAACTCAATAAATACTTTTTTGAATTAAAAAGATTTTTATTAGTGTTTAGTGGTTACGATTTTTTGGTCAAATATTTGATAAGTGTGAACGTACCTTTACGAGCTTTATTCAAACATTAAATCAAAATAGTTTTTACTTAAATTTATTCTTGGTTTTTTTTTTATTTCACTTACGAAAGTCCTGTTAAAATATTCATTAGACTCGATTTGCCGGCTCCTGAAGGTCCCATTATCGCCGTCAATTGACCCGATAAAAATTTTCCCGATATGCCCTTAAGTACAGTTTTCTTCTCTAAAATGAAGAAAAAAGAGAAACAATATGTTATTTATTTTACAACCAAATAATATTATATTAACGTCATTTCAATGAGTAAAATAAATAAAAAATATAAAATTAAACATTAGCGAGAGTTTTTAAAAATCTTGAATTGTTCCTATATATAATTAAAATGTTACTGCCATCCCTAAATACGGGCGGTAAGCGTTTTTTAGCTGTCAAAAGTTCTCATGTCCATACATTTTGTATGGAGCATACCGAAATAACGCGGCGGCAACGCTTTGCTATTGGAAAATCCGATTTTGACAGAGCGTTTTCTAATGAAGTTATTTGCAAAAGAAAACAATTGTAACCCGAGAGAAAAAAAGCAAAAATTTAGAAAAGTGAAATAAATAATAAAAGAAAAAATTTGTGCACTTCGTATTAGAAAATGGAGGTAAGAAAATATTTACAATATGATTATATACATACTCGTACTTATGTATGCACGTTTGTAATTTGTACAAAATCACAAATGTCGTCCGTCCAGGGGCCAAATTACGGCATTCGATATCGATCGAAATTTCCATTCAAATTGTATTGAAATTTCGATCGAACTCGAATGCGGTAATTTGGCCCCAGCTGTTAAAATAATCAGGGCTGTTTAATTTGTTTGTTTGATAACCCTGTTTTTACTGTTTTTTGACATAACGTTGCCGCTTTTGTTTAGGTATGGCATTTCAGCGTTAAAGCTCAGCGGAAAAAAACGTTCCGCTTTCCGCCCGTATTTAGGGATGGCTGTTAGCCTCAGTAGGCTGGCATGCCCCAGCAGGGGGGTCGTGGGTTCGATTAACACCTTAAACTCTGGTCTGTTTTACTAAATCGTTTTAATAATATGATTCGTAATGGTTTTTATAACATTTAATAAAGAAATAAATAATAAAATTGTACATTTTTTAAAGACAATTAATTTTTCATTTTGGTATTTCCATGATGTGCAAGACAAAACAGAACATGCCCATGCTGGATAGCAAGCGGAAAAATTAAAAATTATTACGTTAATGAGAAATGCGTTTGATATTTAATAGACAATCTAGCGGATTAAATTGAACTAGACTAAAATAATTTGTTTACTACTTTAATTAAAGTCAAGTTGCTTTTATTAATTACTTGTCTAATATCTATTTTGAAGGCAAAAATTATTCCATAAATTGTATAACAATTATTTGAAATGATCAACAAATACATCAATTGAGTGACTGTATCACATGGCCAAGATATTATAAAATTCCACAAATATAAAAATAAACTAAAATAATTCATTATTTGTGGAACTATCCAATCAAACTTGTAATCTCTTACATATTTATTTAAAAAAAACCCTTTCATATTTAAATTAAAATAAAGAATTTCAATCGGAAAGCAAAATGTACAACTGCTTATCAGCCGGCCCAGTAACTTGTTTTCTTAAATATTTCTTTATTTCTAATCATTTTTTATAGAATGATCATTTAATGTGACCGAAGATCGACCGGTTTAGAAATCGGTAATTGCTATTAACTGACTGCCTGAATGATGTTTTGACGTCGGAATTGCGGAAATAACAGAGCGATAATATTTATGTATATTAAATTTTCTATACATTAGAAAATCTTAATAAACAACACTGAGAAATATATTCTTCAATAATATTTATCATCTACAGTCTAATTAATTCATTATTGATTTTACAGATTTCAATAAATAAAAATTGTGGTGTAATAAATAGTAATATTTTGCGTGTTTTATTTATTAATTATATAAAACAAATAATTATATTATATTACATGATTGTGTTGGAGATGAATTTTAAAATTAAAATTATTTAGCAAGTAAAAACTAGAAATGAATAACTTTTCACTCGCTATGAAATTGCATTTTAAAAATTTTCCATTAAAAAAGTACTGTTCCTGCACACTCATGCTTATGCATGCTCTAGTTAACAAAACAGAAAGAAAAATACTTATTCCATCCCACCTAATTTTTTAAATTAATTTATTTATCCTTTCAATGTTTTCAAAAAACAAATTTTAAGAAGTAATTTCTATTTAAAATTTAAATATGCAAGTTGAATCGCCGTGCCACCTCCATTGATCGGCCGGGCCGGCCTTTCTTCAATGCTTAGATTTTATATGAATGAACTTGTTGCCAATTTGTATATTTACATCACAGAATGTGAAATAAATTTTTAATTAGTTCACTTTAAATTGCATTAGAAAACAATTAATTGGAAATTAAATGTCATCATTAGTTGTAAATGTTGACTGACGTCTTAATAAAAATAATTTAACATCTAATAATGTGGATAGCTTTTTAATTTATTAGGATTTAGTATTTTTATAGCATCTAAAAGTAATACATATCTTCTTAGCGTTTATTAAGTGCCACTCAGAGTTACCAGACTAAATAATATTTCGCCTGTAAATCGTTAACGCTTAAAGTCCACTTTAAATAATTATATACATCTTCAAGTTCTTCCTCAAGTCTTTAAATTATCTTTTGTAATATTAAAGCGATATAAATAAAATTGGTGTCATTTTAAAGGGATACAAAATACCTTACGATTGTTGTAAAAACGCTAATTTAAATAGGCTTGTGTCAATAAAGTATAGATTGTATTGGGAAATTAACCACCAAAGAAGTCAATAAGATTCTGAAGTTGTGATCGGGAAGCAGCTAGTTTTTATATGCTTCTTTCAATGCTTTGAAAAGTTTCGAATGAATTTTAAATAAAAAGCACTTATTAGAATATAGTCTCCCATAATTCCAATTTTACAAGAGAGATGTAAAAACATAACAGAATCTGTATTGTCCTAAAAATTTTACGACGAGGTATTTTTATGAAATGTATTGGATTCACTAAATAGCACGATTTAGTGCAGTTAGGACCTTTCCACATAGGACCATCGATATGTATGAATGTCAATATGGTTAAACACACAGACAGCAGCAGGCTACCAACTACAAACTAGCAGAATTAACATGCATACCTCTAGATGAAAACGCTTAATATAAAACCACCCCAGTTACACGGGCTTCATTGGAACTATAGCCAATTTTTATTTTCAGATCAGATGTCGCCGTTATCATAAAACCTATAAAATAAATCTGAGCCTGAAAATTAAATACACGGTTTTGAAAACTTTTAATTTATCTATTGTATATTCATATTATCTCAAATGGCTTAATTTGCTCCAAATTATTTAGAAATTCGTCTGTGCAATACTGCGCGACTGCTCTTCTTACAAATGCAACCTTGGGACCTCCATTATTGGTGAGTTAAAAATCCGAAAAAATGGCATTTAAGTACGAATAAAATTGCGCTGATTTTATTTCTTGAATATAATTTAGAAAAACCTCAATTTCATTTTGCATTTTTATAGATTTTCTTTTTATTTTGCCATTTCAAGTTAATATTGAACAAAATTTTAGCTTTTTTCTTATATTAAAAAGTAGCCAACCAATACAAAAGTCAAATTGATTTCGAAAAGTCAATCAGAAAATGACTTATTATGTAATGGAAACACTTCGACATAATTTCCTCAAATCATATTAATTTGCTCATAGTGGAAACGTACTGTTATGTAGGGCGATCCACAGAATAATATGTTGATTGTTATATGAATCACCCTACAAATTATTGCGAGTTCCACAGGCCGGCAATAATTTTTTTCTACGCTGGAAGTTCCCACTAAGTGTGTGGAGTGTGGGCACTATATAATAAAACAATAATAAAAGATGGGAATTATAAAAGCTAAACAATAAAAAATTGCTATAAATTTAATTTAAATTTTCTTGAAAACTTTACTTAACAAATTTGTCGAATAATATTTCTGAATCTGGTCGCTCAGCGGTGATTTGAATTGAAATCTCGACCATGAATTTGTTGGACTTTGAACTAAAACAGGGATCTACGATGAATTTCGCTCTGGTAGAAATCCAGAATAGTGTTTTCTGCATTCTTGAAATCTGATGGTTGTCAAATTAAAAAAAAAAACAACAAACACATAATGTTGAACGGATTCCAGAGCCCGGGGCTAGAGCCTAAAATAGCGATACTTTAAATTTAACTAGTTGTGCTACAAGATTCTTAACATGATGTTTTTTTTTAATCAAATTATTAATCTTATTTGCTTGTTATAATGAATACAAAAAGAAATATTTGTTATTTATACTCAATAATGCAACCTGCACAATTTGCAGAATCAAATGTTCGATAAACCGAAAAACTACTGTATACTGTATGTATGTAATCATATTAGCAGATAAATCTATTCAAGTCCCCAATTACACTTGCAATTTTTGTTGCACCAACTCTTGGGTGTTTAGTAAGGAAGAGCGGGAAAGTAATACAAATGGTATATATTCCCCTTTTCGGCACTCTCACACAAAATAAGAATTGCTGCAACAAAAGTTTCATAGTGTAAACCCGCACTAATTCTAATTCGAATTTGATTGTATTTTATTTCCATTTGTTCTATTGTAAAGAATATTCATTTATGATGGCTGTAGTAACCCGCTGACACACTTAAATTTGTCTCTATTTTTTTTTAGTTATTTTTTTATGTGTTGCTTCAGTAGAATTATTAATAAGAAAATAATAGTTGTAGTTAATACATGTTTACTAATTTGTTTAACTGTTAAATTGAAAAACCACGCACACACTTCATTCATTTTGAAATCATTATCATTCATCTTAAGTTAACTTTTATTGTCACTTATTTATCTAGAAATAGAATTATTTAACAAACGATTGCAAATAAAAACAAAGTCATGTCTCTGAAAATGAAAGTTAAGTTTTCCAAGAAAACTATATAAATGTCAACATTTTGGTTTTAGACAGTGTTGCCACGATAGTTCGAATAATCATAAATAATTTTGATGGTTTATCGTAGTATTTATGTTTCTAATGTCTTCTTCTTATTGTTGTTTGAGGTTTATCAAATTTTTTTACGTCGCATCCACATAATTCACTATCTCAATTACAAAATACTGTGCTACCACGGCATTGCATATGTGACAGCGCAAACTAGAAAGGGACCTAAGGGTAAAAAAAATCAATTTTCACTTTTTTTTTTTGAAGTGATCCCATGCCCCAAAAGTGTTCCCTCCCAGAGATATTCGCGTTTTATGAATTGATGGTACACCAAAGATACACGTATTTAAATCTTTAAAATGGCTCTCCTGAACAAAACCGGTTTTTACCCTTAGGTCCCTTTCTAGTTTGCGCGTCACATATGCTGTTGGAAATTTTTATTTTAAAAATATTTTTAAATACATATTGTCAAAATAAATTTGCTAAATTTTTATATAGGGTCCGCAATCTAACGTTTTTTTAACTAGTGCTTATTTTGTGAATGGTAACACTTAGCTCATGTCTGATTTGACAGATAATTAGTTTTATCCTTCCTCTGAACGAATATGGTTGACCAGTAGGCCTGCGATCGACTTACAGAAGATGCCGATTTTGCCAAAAAAAATCATATTTTCAGATAAAGCTCATTTTGATCTTGGCGGGTATGTAAACAAGCAAAATTGTCGCATTTGGGGCACAGAAAACCCGCACGCAAAAATTGAAAAGCCGACGCACCCAAAACGAGTCACTGTTTGGTGCGGATTTTGGACTAGAGGCATAATTGGGCAATTTTTCTTCGAAAATGAGCAAGGAGTGGCCGTTACAGTCAATGGCGATCGTTATCTTTTCATGTTGAACGAATTTTTGTTCACAAAAATTGAAGAGGAGGATATTGGCAACATTTGGTTTCAACAGGACGACGCTACGTCCCACACAGCCGAAGCTGCACTGGATGTTTAGCGCCCTGTTTTTGAATATCGCATTATCAGCCGCAGAGCTGATGTCGTTTGGCCACCTCGGAGCTGCGATTTGACACCGTTGGACTATTATTTGTGGGGTGCCGTCAAAGATAAGTGTTACGCCGACAAGCCAGAGACAATTGACGCTTTAAAGGACAATATTCGTGAAGCCATTGTTGAAATACAGCTGCACACAATCGATAATGTGCTTAAAAATTGGACCGATCGTGTAGGCTACTGCATGGCCGGCCGAGTCAGTCATTTAAATGAAATTATTTTCCATTATTAACCGGAAGGATTGTACTTTCAAATAAAAAAAAATAAATTTGTGAAAATATTCAGTAGTTTTTTTATAACATTAAAAAAAAAGCTATTTGGCGGACCCTATAGATAAAAAATTCGCCACATCATTCTGTTTGTGAACAAGTAAAAATAAAATGAACACATAATTGACAAAATAAAAAAAAACCTATTTAGACTTTTATTATATAAAGTCCATAATTAATTTACTTTTTATTTAAATTTATTATTCTATTATTATAATTAATTTATCTTTATTATTATTTTTTTTTGTTTTTGATTTTGCGTATTATTTATATATTTTTATATAATTAATAATAATCTTTTCTAATTTCTTTATTAATATCATATTAATTCATTAACTTGTTTCTCAAAATTTTCTTTCTATTTTACACAAAAACAAAATCCATAGAATGATGAATATTGATTGCCAAACAGGTGTTCCAAACCAACGAAAGCACTCGGTGGTTAGTCTGTATGTTAATTTGTTGTTTTAGGAAATAAATTTGGCAGACGCAAACAGAACAAGTAAAAACGGGTCGAATCTTAAATAACGTCCAAATATTCAGTAAGTAAATTTAAAATGTTTAACTGTATTTTGGCGGGCTCGCTCTGGCAAGGGCTGTGGGGGAGACATTTCACTTTTGTCATAAAGCTATAAAAATAAATACTTGGGATAATTATATACGAAATTTAAAATGTTTTTTTTTTATAGTCATTTAGGGGGCAAAAGGGGAGGACGGGCTAGGGCAGAGTAGTACCAGGTTACATCTCAGTTTCGTCATTAAAGCTTGAAAATCTTATTTTTAAGGGACGTAGTCTTGTTAAATTTTTACACTATTTTTGCAAATAATATCGCCCACTAAAGGGGAGGGGTCCAAAAATTATTCTTTTTTTATTTTATAGGTCCAAGCTTAACGCGTTGGACCTTCTTTAGTATAAAAATATATAATGTGCTTAACAAAATTACAAAGAAACTTTAAAAATTATGTTGCCTTTTAGAGGTTGGTTTAGTTCTTCTTAGGGCAACTTTTTCCCCTCTTGTCCGATTTAGCCCATCTCCGAACTTAACCTGTGCTATCCTTCAAGATATACTTATACCAAATTTTAAGAGTCTAGCTCTTTTCGTTTGAACTGAATCGTGATTTACACAGACGGACGGACGGGCATGCTCAGATCGTCTTAGATTTCATCACTGATCAAGAATATATAGGTTTTTACTCCCAAATTAAACATTTTTTAGATCAAATCGAAATTTTTTAAATTCAAACTAAATTTTTTTCAAAACAAATTAACATTTATTTCAAACAAATTAAATTATTTTTAAAATAAATTAAAATTTTTGCATATCAAATTCAACATTTTTCATGTTAAACTCACTTTTTTTAATTTAAAATTTATGGCGTTTTCTTTTCTAGAAAACATGTAACATTTTTTCACTTCTAATCCAAAAATTTGCATTTAAGCGGATTTTTAAAACAATAATATATTTGCCTAAGGAATGGTAGATTAATTTGTAATAGGTTTACTATTTCGAAGTGGCATGATGGTGCAGTTTTTCATTAAAAAGTGTAAAAGATGTTGCATTCTTTTTCAGAAAAGAAATCAACATAAGTATTTTCATTTTCAAATTCAATTGTTTTTAAAGTTTGTTTAATTGTTTTTTAAAACTAAGTTGTTTTATATATGTTTCTTAGTGTTCATATAACGCGGGAGACCACTGGAATATATATCTTCCAATCCTGTACTGTTATACACAGTAAAAACTTTTGAATTACATTTACTACCAAATCTAAAAAATAAGTTCATTCGAATGTAATGAAATTTAAAAAAAGGAAGAAACCTTAAAAATTAAGTTAATTTATATTTTTATATTTATTCTATTACATTTTAAAACTTAACTCAAATCTAGTGCATAGTAGTAATAATCGAAAAGTTTAAAAATTAAACTACGACCCATAGAAATACGTTAAATAAGAGCTTAACACACATAAACTATTTTTTATAAACAAGGCCTTTATTTTTTAAGCTTTTAATATTGAATTAAAAAACAATTGAATTTGTATTTTAATAATTTGAATTTGAAAAGAACAACACTGAATTATAAATGAAAAAAATTTAATTTAAAAAGGAAAATGTTTAATTCGTGTTGAAAATAATTCAAATTGCTTTGAGAAAATGTTAATTTGTTTTGAAAATAATTTAATTTAATTTGAAAAAAGTTGAATTTGTTCCGAAAATGGGTTAATTTGAGAGTAAAAACCTATATATATATATATATATATATATATATATATATATATATATATATATATATATATATATATATATATATATATATACTTTATGGATATTTCGCTGCGTTACAAACGGAATGACAAAGTGAATATAACCTCCATATTCTTTTTTGGAGGGTATAAAAATGTTCAAACGTTTAGCTGATGAAGCCGCAGTATAATAATTGTTTTAGCAGAGTTGTTGCCAAAAAACTAGCAAAAGTTTGGCTGAACACTTAAATCGGTCCAGCATTTATGATTTGTGCATGTGATTTGTTCGTACGCGCGACTTGTTGAAAGAAATTGCCTATTTAAAACATTATTTTTATACCCTCCAAAAAAGAATTATAGAGTATATTCCGTTACTAAGATTCCCGCGATTTCCAAAAAATTGTTGCAAAACCCAAAATTGGGATTTTCAGTATTTTTGCTGTTTTTTATATTTTTTGCCAGGAGCAGATAATTTTTTCTTTATATTTAAGAGCAATACTTAAGGCTCCACAATTTGAGACAATAGGTTTTCAACTGATATTTGCAATAAAAATTTCTAATTATGTATGAATTTTTATTAGTCGAACTTTGTTATGTAAATTGTTAATTTTCTAAACGGGCTTAAGATCGAATCTGCAAGACTGCAAACCATTTTTTATTATTTTATTAATAAATGAATTTGTTCAAATTCTATTTATTATTTTTTATATTAAGATTGGAATATTAAGAATATTTTCAATAATCATCAAACCAGCATCAGCGTTCTTTGTTCAATTTAGATACATGGAATATTGGGAATATTAATCGTCAGGGTTGGGGAACTTCGTACTAACCAAAAAGGTAATAACTTAAAAATAAGAATGTGGGAACTTCTCATATTCAATTTTCGTTAAAAACATTGGTTAAATAGTTGATATTCCTACTAACTAGCACCACTTGCAAAAGTGGAAAAACTGAACAAAGAACGCTGATGAGATGGCGTAGCGGCCTCGAAATCAGTACTGATCCGTTCTGCTGGTTTGATGATTATTGAAAATATTCTTAATATTCCAATCTTAATATAAAAAATAATAAATAGAATTTGAACAAATTCATTCATTAATAAAATAATAAAAAATCATTTGCAGTCATGCAGATTCGAACTTAAGCCCGTTGAGAAAATTAACAATTTAATAAAAATTTCCCTCAACAATGAAAAGGTTAAAAAAAATTGTATATAATAAATAAATGTAAATATGGGTTACATATTTAAAAAATAAATTATAACTATAAAATATTTAATAAACTTTTCTTGTGCAAAAAAAAAAACACGAAAATAATAGCAATTTCGAACATGTAAATATTTAAAATTTATATTTTAAAGCCAAAACATTCAAGATCCACGAGTATAAAAATGCAAAAAAGAATTTTGAAAAAAAAACTTACCTTTTTGCTTTGGCACTTTGACCCGATAGGTGAGATCCTTAAATTCTATATCAATGTTGCGTAAAATACTGGTTTTTAACATTTTTGAACTCTGCAATTCCAACTCCATTGCGGCTGATACTCGTTCTCTTTATGAGCGGTTAAATAAATATGTTGATATCAAAAAAAAATTGTTTTTCAATTCTGCTTTTGCGCAATCAAACTTAGATAAACATGTTTGGTAATTTCAAATTTATGAATAGACTAAAAAGAGAGAAAATATTTAAAATGATTAATAAATTGCAAATTTGAGTTATTTTTAACAAAAATATGTAAATATGAGCAAATTCTACCGCTTATTAAAATATTACAATTATAATACTTCAGGGCCATATTTTACCGCAATTGAAATTATTTAAAAAAGTCAATTACACCGCGCTACAAAAAAGAATTTGTTTTTGAAATTTTCGAAAATTCCACAATATCTTTAATCTATATACAAATGTAAAAGAAAGTCGTGTTAGTCACACTATTTATAACTCAAGAACGACTTAGGAGATTTGGTTGCAAATTGGTGAGAATTCAGCTTGGAGTCAGGAGATGGACATAGGATACCAAAATGTGGGCCATTCCTTTTTATCCACCCCCATGATGTGGTTGCTGTTGGCTGAAGTAGTAGAACACGAGACTATGAAGCGGAGGGTCCTGAGTTCGAGCCCGCGCTGAGTCATGAAATATTGTGTTGAATTATTCTGATCAGCATTAGTGCGTGATTGTGTTAGTTGTTGCCAGCCTGTTTCAATGATGAAGGCATATTTACTGGTCACTGAACATAATTGGCAGCTACTGACACTATCATGTACTAAAAGTAGAGTAACAGCACCCGCCTTCGTCGGCCCCGTAGCAAAAATTAGCCGGCGAAGAAAAAAGGTTGAAATAGCTACAAAAAAACTGTCTATCTTCTCCATCTTTCCTAATCTGTACCCTCAATACTATCCCCTCGTTTTCAGTTCCGGCGCAATGCATTGCATATATAAGGGTCATCCCGTGAGTGCTGGTCTAAGATAAAAATAAAATAAAATGATATGGGTATCAAATGAGAGCGACTTTTGAAAGGTAAATATAAAACATAATAAAATTATTTCAAAACCAATATGGTGGACGCTTCAAAATAGCGGAGCACTACTTTTTTCCATTCAAGTGATATAGCTATAAAATGAAAGGGAATTTTGAGAACGAAACATAAAATATAATAAAATCTCTTACAAACAAAATTGCGCACCACTCCCACGACATGGGTACCAAATTTAAGAAGTTTTGGAAGTGGGAACACAAAATATAATGAGATATCTAGAAACACTTTTTTTGAGACACGCCCCAAAATGGTCATACGATTACCTTTTATACACCACACGATATGGGTATCAAATTAAAAGGATTATTGAGAAGGAAACTGGGACTAAAGTATGGTAACTCTAAAAAAATCTAACAGAGAGATTTATTCCGACTTTATCGAACTGAAAAAAAATAAAAATAAATAGATTTTGTATTTTTTTCTTAAGCATTGATTTTATAGTAAATTTTCATTTCATATATTTTTATAATTAAGATATATGCCTTTTTCTTTAAAGCAAAAAATTTTATTTAACAGCAAAGTAACCATATATTACCAAAAGGTATAAACGCAATTAAACTAATTTCCAACCAATTAACTCGCTGAGCAATGCCGGGCGGGCCTGCTTTACAGATAAAAAAAATCAGTAAAATGGCTACAACAAATTCTATATGTTCTCCTTTTTTTCATCTGTGAGCTCAACGCTATCCCCCTTTTTTCGATTACGGCACAATGCACTAGGGTTCATACTAGAGATGTGGGTGCACGATGGTAGTAAAAATTTCGCAAAATCACGTACGGTCACTATAAAATTGTTGTCGTATGTTAGAGCACGTTTATGTATAGCACATATGCATGTACATTAGAGCATCTCGCCTTACAGGCAAAAAAAAGTTTGCCGTACACCACCGAATGAATATAAAGCATTGTTGCAGGGCGGTTTCGAAAAAAAAAATTTATATTTTTTTTTGCCGAAAGTAGAGCTCGCCTAAATACATTTTTCGTTATATCTTTTACATTTTCAGTCGGATCTCAAAGAGTGATACATCGATGTTTATGTCTTGAGGACGCCAATGTTTTGATTCAATAGTGATTGGCCCCAAATATACCGTTCTTGTATTTACCCACCAGATCTCAGTTCCTACTAGCCTAAAGTCTCACCCCAATATCAGAAAATTAAAGCTCGCAAAAAATAATTAAACTTTTGCTAAGGAAGTTTTTCAATAATTCCAACAGAACCATTAAAAAAAAGAGATATATAAATTTTTTTTGCCGAACGTAGGGGTAGCATTTTTAAATTTTTTATCATATCGTCGACATTTATAGTCGGATCTTAAAGTGTGATATATCGATGTTTTTCTCTCGCCTTTTTTTTTCTTACCCATCATATCCCAAATAGAACTTACCCATATTATCCTAACTTATACAAAAAGGATTAAAAAAATTAATTTAAAATCAAAAAATTTTAATCAATCATATTTTGAAATGATCCAAGTTCGCTATATACTTGACGGCTCTCGAATTTGGAAAAAATGCATGGCGGCTCAGCCAATTCAAATTTGGTCCAATTGATCATATTGAAATATGAGTCACTCTTGAAGTTTATGATATTATGAACTTGTGGACCGAACAGTTGACGAATGCATACCGTTGCTTCACTTCGGGCTTATAAAATCTTAGCATAGCCATCTGAACCCACTAGCGGATCTAGGTCTGCTATCATCGATAACAAAACCATTCTCGGTATGGAAAAAGTACGCGTTATTTTCTATGGACGGACGAAGGACACCTGGTACGTCGTCTGGCAATTGACGAATCAAGAAGCTGTAAATATCGAAGATATGCTAAAAAGGCTACCCCTACGTTCGGCAAAAAAAATATATATATTTCTTTTTTTTAATAGTTCTGTTGGAATTATTAAAAAATTTCCTTAGCAAAAGTTTAATGATTTTTTGCGTGCTGTAATATTCTGATATTAGGGTGGCATATTAGGCTGGTAGGAACTAAGATCTGGTGGGTAAATAAAAGAACGGTATATTTGAGCCTAATGGCTATTAAAGCAAAACATTGGCCTCCTCAAGACATAAACATCGACATATCACTTTTTGAGATCCGACTATAAATATAGAAGATATCATGAAAAATGTATTTTGGCGACCCCTACTTTCGGCAAAAATAAAAATTTTTTTTTTCGAAATCACCTTCCAACCATCCTTTATATTCGGTGGTGTACAGTGAACTTTTTTTTCGAGACGCTCTAATGTGCATACATATATATTTTCCTTAGTATTAAAAATTCAGAGGAAGAACTTGTGTTGAGTACGTAAATATTATACGAATTAAAAATCACGTACGGTCCAAAATTTTTGACGCCTGATGTTAATAATTTGTAATCACGATTCACGTGAAAAAAAATCACCACATTTACACATTTCTAGTTCATACCCTAATTGTCGTTCCAACTGCCCCTAATAATCTGAAACTCTGAATATCTCCTTGGGAATTTCAACTAATTTCAATTGCATCTTGAGCAGCTGCTCATTATAATTTAAACATTTTCGACTCCAAACCCTATAAATTGAACTATTTTATTTCGCTTTCCTTCATATAGAACAAAATTAAATGAAAGCACAGCGCTTGTCTAATGTTGTGTTCTTTTCTAAAAAAAAGTGCAATATTTTTGTATGTCTTTTGAAAACAGCGAATTTTTTATAAGTTTTTCTACCGTCCCTTGACAAAATAAATTTCTGTTTTAATTGGAAAATTTCCGAAAAACAAAACAACGACAAACCTGTTTATAGAAAAGATAATATCAAATACTTCTGAATGAATTACACCTTTAGAGTGCAATTAAATAAATACTTTCAAATGCAACGAATAAATGTTGTATAATAAAGTAATTATAATGAATTTACTTTCAAAGAATTTTTATTACTTTCGTGTTACTAAACGTTAATTAAAATATTTCACTTGTATTTCTCAAAGCTATTCAGTTTAAAAAGCAAATCATGTTAGCAATCTGGCGTCAACTTTAAAACTTTATAATTTTTAAAAACTTTTTATTAATAAAACTTTATAACACAACTAATTCATAATAACACAGTACAACAGAAATAACCGTCCTATGTGAATATGTTTATACACGAGTGAGTGCCATATTAAGGCTTTATTAGACCCTTCACAAAAAATTGTTTGTCATTCCGTGTATAATTTCCACAATATTAATATGCGACCGTCTAAAGTGTAGAAATTCTTATGAATATGGAAGTCGAATATGCGATATTCGTCTGTCCGTCTGACTGCATGTGAAAGCTAGATATTTCGGTATTGGATTGATATGTTGGAAATAGTCCTAAATAGAGTGATATTGAAAATCAGCAAAATCCAAAATACGGTTCCAGAACTGGAAAATTTAAATTAATTTTTCGTGTATAAAAGTAATTTGGCAAAAGAAATTTTTGGTTTTTGTTAATTAAATCTATTTTAGACTTCAGCAAGAACTAAATTGCTGTTAAAAATCAAGCGAAAATTAAAATATTACGATTCCAGGGTTGGATAATGGAAACTTTTTTTGTACATAAAAATAACCACTAACAGAGATTTTTTCTTTTTCATTATTTATTATAAATATTTCATGTTTTTGAAAGAAATAGATAAATATTAGAAATCAGAAAAGTCAAAAAGACAACTGCAGAGCTGGAAAATTTTAATTTTTTTTGGGATAATAGAGTAACTAAATAAAATTATTTTTCTTGTTAATTAAACATATTTTTATATCCTCCATTCCAATATTTTGGCTGCAGAATTGGAACTTGCAGCCAAAAAATTAAACAAATCCGCCCCTTTAGTGGGCGTTAAAGTAACACATTACATGGAAAAATAATTGTGGTATTCACACTTCGTGCTATTTGGTCATATTGTCATAAAGTCATAAAAGTTGTCAGTTTAAAAAAGTTGTTGTTGTGCTGCATACAAAAGTCATAAAATACTAGCACTCTTTCAGGTATGTTTTTGTTTTGTCATAAAATAGCTCTAGAGATCTGAGTCGAACGGCTGAAAATCTTTTGGCGAGACGGCGATAGTATATGTTTGCCGCCGTTACTTATATATAATTCACGACTAAAAAACGGATAAAAATATATATTCATACCTAAATGTCTGTACATTGAATCACATTTTTATAACATAAAAAAAATTAAAAGAGAATTAAATCGCAAAAACTAAATATATACAAGTGAAAAATCTTTTTCGTTTAACTTACGTAGCTGGCAGCGACTGAACGTTTTTTCGTATGACGCCGCAAAAAAAAATGTATTCAGCTCATATCAAGGCAGCAGCTGTTTTAGTTTATACATACAAATTCATTTAGTTATTCCTGTGCACCAGAAGACAAATTTAATAATTTTAAATAGAAATGGAGTTTTTAGACGATTCATCTTTAATTGTATTAAGTTTCTTCTGCTTTGATAACAGCTAATTACAAATGTGTTGTTATCTTATCATCTGATCGATGTTTGAAATAGCATACTAAGTTATGACGGGTTGTTCACACTAGTTTTATATTTAGTGCTATTATTTTATTACTTATGACTTTATGACTACAGTGTGAATACCCCAAATGTAAATATTTAATAGATTGCATAACATAAGCCTACATTCCTTAAACATTTAATTAATTTCAAAGCTTTTATGAAGAAGCTGAGATGTTCTCTGATCTGTCCTACTCCCCCCTCCTCCTTCGCCAATAAATGACCATCTCAAAAAAAAAAATTACACTTAATTGACTTTTTAGTGTGTCAGGCCCTTCCTGGAGGGACCCGACAAAATAGCGTTTTTACTTACTAAATATTTGGAGGGGCCATATTTAGGATCCGACCCGGTCGCATATAACATTATTACTTGTTTATTTTAGAAGGAAAGAAATTAGTGTTGAAAATCGGTACAGCCGAATATAACACATTCAGTTCTTTTTTTTCTTGGTCTTTCAGAATCATTTGTTAGAATCTTATTAGATTAGAAAACAAATTTAGTATTTGTGGTACAGTGTAATTAAATAATTCGTTAGTCATTGTGTTTTGGCGTTTGTTTAAAAATTTACTTATGCACATACACATACACAATTATATGTATATTATAAAATTTCAATTATATGAATTTTATTTTATCAATGGCTAGTTTTTATTGCGAAGTTAAATTTTGCTCTTAAACCTTTTAATTAAACAAAACGGGATTTCAAATTATTTTTCTGGACCAGAGAGCTACTTATGACATACGCATACGAGCTAGTTTTTAATCGGCTAGTTTTTAATCGGAAATGGTAAAAGAACTTTTCGAATATTGAAAAAGTTGGCTTAACAAAAATTTCGCTTTTCGAGGGGATATATATATCTTAGGTTACAAGGGGTGTTTTTTATAGAATGTTACAAGTTTAAATCATAATAAACTAAGATAATATATTTTTAGTATCAATGAAACGGGCTTTATTGGAAAGAAAATTTTATAAAATTAATGTTTAAATATGATTTCTGCCAATTTTCAACAACTAATAAAAAAATGTTCCATAAAGTAGAAGGGCATAACCACAGTTGCTGAGAACGGCGACGAATTGGTTGAAAAAAATTCATTTACAGGCTTAAGTCACCATGTTCACTCGTATTCTCCACCTTGGTATAGGCGGAGAATACGAGAAGTCAAACAAGCGAATATATAAGAAAGCCAAATTAACAATTGCAAAGGTTTTTATTACTTAAGGTTTCTATTAATACATAAAACGATGAGCGCTACGGAAATTAATATGCATTTCCTTTTACTTTTTATTTAAATTTTTCATTTATACAAAATTTAGTCAAAATAATAAATAAAATGTCATGCTACTTTAAATATAAAAAAATACACTGACGCACAGAATAGTGATAAGAAACGAAAATAAAAGAAAAATAAATCAACAATAGCAAAAATTTTTTTTAGTCAACTTTGGAAGAATTCAAAACGTGACGCACGATACAGAAATTAATTAGAAAAATTGTGTTTAACTTTCATTTGAGAATTTAAAGTTTTTTTTATTTATTTCAAATTGTTGTAAAAAAAAGAGATCACTTAAAGAAATGTCTTCTTACTCACAATTGGGGTATTCACACTTCGTGCTATTTGGTCATATTGTCATAAAGTCATAACATTTTAGACCAGTTTAAAAAAGTTGTTGTTGTTTGTTCTGCATACAAAAAAGTCATAAAATAATAGCACTCTTTCGGGTATGTTTTTGTTTTGTCATAAAATAGCTCTAGAGATCTGAGTCGAACGGCTGAAAATCTTTAGGCGAAACGGCGATAGTATATGTTTGCCGCCGTTACTTATAAATGATTGACAGCTAAAAAACAGCTAAAAAATTATTCATACCTATATGTCTGTACATTAAATCACATTTTTATAACATAAAATATATTAAAAGAGAACTAAATCGCAAAAACTAAATATATACATGTGAACAATTTTTATCGTTTAACTTACGTGGCTGGCAGCCACTGAACGTTTTTCCGTATGCCGCCGCAAAAAAAGAAAAATTTATTCAGCTCATATCAAGGCAGCAGCTGTTTTCGTTCTACATACAAATTCATTTAGATATTCTTGTGCACCAGAAGACAAATTTAATAATTTTAAATAGAAATAGAGTTTTTAGACTTTTTGGCATTTTCAAACAACTTCATTACAATTATCTTAATTATCTTTTGCTTTGATAACATCTAATTACAAGTGTCTTGTTTTCTTATCAGCTGATCGATGTTTGAAATAGCATACTAAGTTATGACGGGTTGTTCACACTAGTCATATTTTTCGTGCTATTCTTTTATGACTTATGACTTTATGACTACAGTATGAATCCCCCATATATGTATAAAATGCAATCTTAATTTCCGTGACTCACACTACAATGCAAGCAGCTGTCATTTCACAGCTAATTTAAATTTTTGCAAAATGGTAAATAAAAGTTGTTGAAACTAAAATTACATAGAATAAAATGAATAAAAATATGGCTTTCAATTGGACCATCTATTTTATCTCTCAGGAAATGATATGAACAACCAAAAATTCTGCTTTCTTGCGTCATATTAAAACGTCTGTGCTGGGGTAGGATTTGGTAACTATTTTCGTATTACTAAATAAATCACTGTTGTTGTTACTAATACACTGAAGAATAAAGGACTAACTCGTAAAAAAAAATTTTTTTTAATTTCTATGCCAAATTTATCAAAAAAGTCATTTATAAACCTTAAACATTTAAATGAAAAATACATGTAGATTTTCCATTCAACGCAGAAGTTGGCATGTTAATTATTTTATAATTTAAACTGACTTCCTAACCTTCTTTGAAAGAATAACATTTACTATTCCGAATAATATATGATTACCTGGTAGTAAAGTGTCATTGCACAATGATTCACATATACGTGCATACGTTATTCAATTTCATTATTACGTTAACAAACCAAATTCAGAAATCTTTTTAAATTGAGACATTTTTTCAATGTTACATAATTGTTTTAACAACAACGACAACAACAGCGAAACAACCAACATGACATTTTATTGTCTCATTAAATTTAACCTTAACTTTGAAAATAATTACAAACTATTAACAAGTTTGAAGTAGAAAATAAAATAAATGTTATTTATTTGCTACTGATCTTTACAGTCATGGGGTTTTCATAGTTTGTGTTTAACAAACATATAAATTAAATGAAATGAGTATGAATAATTTAATCGTTTTTGCTAAAACACTCAGATCAAACACACGCTTGTACTCGTATTGTTTAACAATAAACAAACATGACAAATCAAATAACGGCCATAATCGTTATTAATATTATTATTTATTATTTTATGTTAATAAAAATTTTATTACGAAAAAAAAACTAGAAGTTAGATTTACCGTATCAAATGGTTCGATTTACATTCGGATTTAATTGAATGTCTTTTATTCATAATCTTCATTTATGTTCATCCCATGGAGTCAATAAACCAATACCAGAGCCGGTTATTTCATTTGTGTCTCGGTATAGTTAACTGTATCCTCTCATCATTTAGCGACTTCATTTTTAATCGTGCAAACGATTCACGTTGGGGTTTTTGATACCAAAAATGGGAATTAATTGCAAAATTTAGAAATAGAACCGAATAAATTTTTGTAGTCGGTAAAAGTACACAACATTCCACATCACTATTTTATATCCTGTCTCAATGTCTATGGCTTTCTAGATATTAGATTATTATTAAATAGTTTGTATAGGGAGTACCCCTTCCCCCAGTCCTATCTCGCCAATTGTTTTCCTAACTTTGAAAATTGCTCTCTTTAAGTGATATTGATCAAAAAAATCTAAAATTATAAACAGGGAAAGTCACCACGAATTAATTCCCACATTTGCCATCGAAAATCCCACTGTGCGATTGTTGGAACAAGTTAATGGTCATTTACGTCAAAGACCGTTACTTCCGATTCATACAATGATTTTAAATCGTTGTTTTTTTTTATTCATCATTAAAAGTATCTTCTACAAGTTTCTGGAATTTGTAACATGAATTTTAATAATTGTGTTTTTTTTTTGGCATATTTTATTCTTTGCATAATGCTGTTTGAAAGGAGAAGAAGAATAAAACACGCTATAGGAAATGAATGTCAAGAAATATAAAAAAAACACGAAAAACGCAACTTGTGGTGGTTGTTTCTGCCCCTTTTCCTTCCCTTCACCGCTTTACAAAAAAAATAAATAAAATGATGATATTTAGTCAGGCTTTAAATAATCTTGTGAATCACTACACTCGATTCACACATTGGCTTTAAAAATATGATGTTCTCTTATTTAGAAGAAAAATCTCTTATTTAGAAGAAAAATCTCTTCCATTTACACTATGATATTTTAAGTTATGTTTTTTTTGTGTTGGCTTGGTTGGTTTTCTTGCAGACAATTGATTGAAAAAGAATAAAACAATAATAAGAAGAATTTTCTATAATTCTTTCCGCTTGACTGAAGTGTCATGATATTTGCTCATGACTTTAAATCAACCTATGAATGATGATTTTGTATGTCTTGGGGCGATTTTTGGATCAGTGTTTTCTATGCTACTCAATAAATATTCCAACGACCATTGAACGATTATTATTTCTGCGCAATAATACAAACGATTCTTCCACGCTTTCGACCCATAAGAAAATAGCCATTAAGGCAATTATTAAAGGCTGGTTTGAAGCGGGAATTAAAAGAGTCTTAGGGGATGTTTTTACACGCATTGTAGACGACTCGTATGGAAGAGTTACCATCAGGATATAATATCTGACGTTGTATTGAAATTTCTTTGTCGAAATACAACATCGACGGCGACCAATTTGATCCTCCACTTCGATCGCGTTGGCATTAGCTAAAAACTAATCGATGTTATTACCAAGGCGAATTCATACCAGGTGGCCTTAGTTCAGAAATTGGTGATCAGCTGTTACCAAGGCAAAATTATTGAACTGTCAAAGTGTTCTTCTGGTATTTCGTTTTTGTGTGCGGCCATTGATTTTTCCAAAGCATTTCATTTGACAGTTCAATAAATTTTACACAGAGTTGCATAAGAGAGTTCACCTTGTATGAATTCGCCTTAGTTATTACTTTATGCAGTTGTGTTATAAGTTTAAGGATACCTGAACAATATTTATGATGGAAAAATGAGCTCAAAAATAAAAAATTATACGAATTATAATTTTTCTCAAAAAAAAAATAATATTTATTTATTAATCAATTTCGAAGCTGACCCTCTCAGACACATACATTTCCATCAAAGTGATCCTATTTAGCCAAAGAATCCCATTTAAGCAAGACTTCTTACTTGTGAAGTCGTATAAACGTATTAATTCGACTTATCACTTTTTTATAAATAATTTATTTATGTACAAATATATGATAAATGATAAACTTGTTTATTGAAAAATGTTTATTTGATTTGCGAAAATCGATTATCTATAATTATTATTCGAATGGCAACAGTAATAATTGGTAAAATGTATATAATTTTTATGATTGCATTTCTCTACATAAATAATTAACATATCAAAATATATCCATTTCATTTCAAATACTTAATAACACAATTTGTAAAAAATAAGTAATTATTTTTTTCAATTAAAAATATCACATCTAGATGTTTCAGTTGTCTGTAATTTAACTTGTTTGACAATGAATATGATTCGTAGCAAATTAACACTCTAAGTTTACAATAAAATTAAACATTGAAATAGTAAATCAGCATTATTTACTTGGTTATTTTAAATTAAAAATAAACACACGCACACACTTTGGAATTACATGCCCGTTTGAAAAAATAAATTTACTTTTAGTTTCCACCAGTTCATATTTCATTTTGCAAACAAACAAAAAACAGCTACAATTGTATAATTTTATAAGTTGCCAAAACGAAAAGTAATGAAAACTTGCACAGCACCACCATAAGATATTTCAGCCGGTATTCGTTGTCTTAAATACTGCGGAAGCAACTCAAGACTGTAGTGCAGAATACGACAAAACCGGACTAGACCTATAATAGCCCGTAACATAATGTTTTATACACAAAAAGATTGTTGCGAGGAGAAGCATAGCTAAAGTTGCCAGTGGAAAAACTTTATTGAATCAAAGCAACTAAGAAATTGCTTGCATCGGATGGGCCTCCAAGTCAGCATGGGTTTTAAAAAGTTATATAACTTTGCTCATGATTTCATTAATAAGCAGTGAATTCTGGGAAATAATTCTTATTTAATATTCCATTAGTTCTTTAATTCCTAGAAATTGTTGGAATACCAAGAACTATTATTTTATATTCCCACAATTTCTCGTTTTCCGGGAAATCCTCTAATTACAGTAGACCTATTCACAATCTTGTGCAAATGGTCGTGCATCATTGCATTTGCAAAATAATTGTACTCTACACCAACAAAATACATTGAATATGCTCTCAAATACTCTCTCAATTTGCAAATGCTATAATGCAAGACCATTCGCACAGGATTGTGAATTGGGCTAGTGTTAAATTTTCAGTGTAAGAAAAATTTATTTTTTTTTATACCTTCCAAAAGAGAATTGAAGGGTAACCCATCTCTCTAAGAACCCATAAAGTATATATATTCTTGATCTTGAAGTCTATGACGATCTAGCCATGTCCATCCATCCGTCAGTCTGTGGAAATCACAATTCGGTGCAAACGAAAAGAGCTAGATCCCTGAAATTTGATATAGATACATTTTGAAGGATAGCACAGGTCAAGTTCATAAATAGGCGGAATCCGGTCAGGGGGAAAAAAAGTTCCCCTAAGAAGAACTAAACCAACCTTTGAAAAACAATATAATTTTTTTTAAGGTTTTTTTTTTAAATTTTGCTAAGCAGATAATTACTCATATTGCGTTTGGCGTTTTACGCCTGCAAATTCGACAAATTGTAATAGCTTAAAGACAAAAAGCTAAAATTTTCTTTAATCTATTACAAAATGTCGAATCTGAAGGCGAAAAACGCCAAACACGATAGGGCGGTTCAAAGTGTTGAACTTGGAGCCAGAAAATTAATTTTTTTTTTATTCAGCCCCCTTTAGAGGGCCTTGAAGTAAGATATTATATGCAAAAATAGTGTACATATTTAACAAATTGTATTACTTCAGCATACATTTCCTAAACATTAAATTTTTAAGCCTTTATGATGGTGCTGAGATGTTCTCCGATGGTGAGAATAATTTCATGCTAAAATTCAAATAATCATGAACGATTTTATTTTGGAAAGTTTTTTAATTTCATTTATTCACTTAATTTTTTAATTTATTCACTTAAGGCTTCGTAAGTTTTTACTTTCTGTTGCTGTTCTGTGCTGTGAAGTTCTGCATAAAATATTTTGTAATTAGTTGTTCTGTTAATGGAATCAGCTGTTTTTAAAAGCAAAAGGCAATCAAAAAAAATAAATTGAAATTGTGAAAATAAATATTTTTTTGTGAAATATTATGAAATAAAGAAATTAATAGTTCAAAAATGAATATTTTGTGTGTACAAACTTAAAAAATCTTGAACTAAAAAAAAAAAACTTTCAACAAAAAATGTGTAATATTTGTAACCACAAAAATATAATAAATACTATTTTCTACAGATTTATCCGCAACAGAACAGAACGAAAAAGGAACAACAAACCACACATACAGATTTTCAATTGAATAGAAACAAAACAGCTGATTCAGAACAGCACAGCACGTACAAACTAATTCTGCCTTTAATGTTTGCTTCGGAATAGAACATGTCAGTACTTCTTGTTACAATTGGAGTATTAAAATCTATAAGATTTATTTTAAAGGCAATATCCGTTAATAAAATACAAACTGATATATCGCTCAACAAAATACTGGATATTGTATGAGAATCTGTGAAGTTTTCAAAAGACGTGGTGGCAGAATTATAGAAGAACTGCTGACTGCTCTTGCAATAAAAATGTTTTTTCAATTCTAAACACTTTTTCCAGCTCAATTTGTTGTAATTATTCGGTTTTGTTGGGTTTCCAAAAAGTAGTTCAATTATTTTACTGCATAAAAATGAAATAGTGTTATAATCTAACGTTGAAATCAAACTATCACTTCAATACTAAATAATTTACATTAAATTTTTAAGTTTTCTTTCAAATTCACGTACTATTGTCGTGTATATTAAAAAAAATCTTTGACTTTAAACTTCTTTTTATCTTCCTTCTATTTTACATTCACTGAGAACTGATAGTGGGAAAAGTTGTTCACAACAACATTTTTCCCTTCGAAGGGAATAAAAATTCCGCATGTTATTCACAATAGGGACGATTGTGTTTGCACTACTTCTATTCCGCGTCGAATATACTTTTAGTTTTAAGAAATTATTGTCATATTTTCTTATTACAAAGTTTTGTATACGCGGACACCTTCCCCTATCGCTCAGGTGAAAAATATAAACTAAACATGACCAACAAAAGTAAAAAATTTTAAAGAAGCTCTAACTCTAGGTCTGCGGTTTACTTAATTCAGACATTGAACTCGTCTAAAAGAGCAGTTCAGTATTTAATGTACATGCATGTACAGACATACTACATACATGTATGTATGTGTGCATTACAAAAACTGTATTTTGAAATCAACTTGTATTCTAAGTTGAATGACTAAAATATTACGTTAAAAAAAAATTTTATTCAAAAATTGCTGATGCAAAACATGTTGTCGCATATTTTTGATACTAATTACTTATTGACACTGCAACATAATCGTAATTACATACATAAACAAAACATGTCTATGTATGGAAATTTCGAGGTCCAATTCTAAAATCAGTGTATCGTAGACATTTTTATAGAAAGCAATAAAAAAATGCCTTTATAAATATAATAAAAGTATAAGCAGAATTTCAAGTTAATTCAGCACTTAAAGATATTTTGGCCGCCCCTTTTGCAGTTTCAGTTTATTCTTGACCTTTTTTTATTGCTGCATGTTGTTTCTTTTTTTTTTTTTTTTTTTTTTTTAACAGCGTTGTTATCATGCATTTTTTATAGTACATGTATCTTTTCGGTTTGCTTAATTATTTTAACACAAGCCAAAACAGTGGAAAATAATACCAGACAAGAATTAATTTAAACTACAGAAACAGGCTTAAGTTATAAGTGGATTTCAGTAAGAATCAAAGTAGGAAATATATTCGAATTTTTTTTTCTTTCGCAAACAAATTTTGTTTATAAAAATAAATTTCATGTGTCTGTATGTGAAATTGGTTTTCTAAAGCCCCCAGAAAAGTTGGAGATTTCGGTCTTGTATTGATGTATTGAAAAATTTAAACTTATTTTTGGTATTTTTGTTTTCTTGTTAATACTTCAGGAAGAATTAAATTGTTATTAAAAAAGAAATAAAATCAAAAAGCTGAGTCCAGGGTTGGACAATTAAAAATATTTTTGCACATAAAAGTAATCAATTAAACTGAAATTTTTGCTATTTTTATAAATTAAAAATATTTAATCATTTTTAATGAATAATTTTTCCCTCGAAATTTTTCCCTTTTCCCTAAAATTGCAATCATGAAAAAATTCGCCGTGAATGATTTCACGCTAAAATTAAATTCCTCTGATCGTGAATGATTTTTTTCCCGCGAGTTTTTTAACTTTTCCTTTTAATTTATTCACTTAGTTTTTGGTGGGGAGTAGAGTATAAAATGTAAATATTTTCTGTTATAATTCGAATATTAGAGTTTGCAATTTTTATTTTAGTGGCAAGAATCGTTAATAAGACACAAACTTATATTTTTTGCAACCAATCAATTCCCTGCATCTTTGTAAAACTCGTTCCTCTAATTCTAAAAATTAAGAATATTTTTAATTTGTTTTGTCTGGTTTTCAAAATGTTATTTTACTATTAAATATTTAGCCGTACTTTTTTTAAATTATTGCATAAATATAAATTTTTCAACACAAATTCTTCGATTTTTCATGTTGTTTTCGGCTTCTTCTCTTTTTTTGCATTCACTGAGAACTGATAGCGGGAATAATTTCTCACGTTAGATTCACGATACCATTGTTCCCTTCGATTGGAATAAAAATTTGATGTAAACAAAAATTCCCCTTGTTATTCACGATAGGGGTGAATGTTTTTAAAATAAATTCATTTTTATTAAAAACGAGTAAAACCGAAAAGACAGCTCCAGAGCTGAGAATTTTAAAATAACTAAATAAAACAAATATTTTTTCTTTAGAAATCAAACATATTTAATATTTTAGAAAGAAAAAAATTAGCATGGAAATTTAGAAAGAACAGGTTCCAGGGTTGGAAGGATTTTATGTATATATTCTAAACGTACTTTATTTGAAAAAGCATTTTTCAAATAATCCAAATCAAAACAAATTTTCCTAAATTTCAAAATGTTGGTTTTTACTTTCCATACAAATGTTAAACATTTTGAAAGGCAAAACAACCCTTCAGCTTTTATACGTTTGTTTGGGGAACAAATCTTTCCCCATTTTGCTTTTCCCGAGAAAAAATCCTCCTATTCTAGTCAACTAGGGAATAAGAAAATAAGAGAAAGGGAAAATCGAAAGCATTTGTTTTTTTGTATTGCTTTTTTTATGACGAATTATTATTTAATTGTGATTTTATTTGTTTAAATAATTTTTTTTATTAGTTTCAGAGAATTATAATATTTTTAGTTAGTACTCTTAGAAAATTTAATTGGTCTTTGCCTTTTTCCAGAGCCTTTAAATTTCCTAGCGTTCTCCTTTATAATATCCACGAGTTATTTCAAGATTCAATATTCCAGCATTTATTCATTTAAGCTTTTAAACCTAAAATAGACATTTAACAACTATTTTATTAAATTTTTATATATTTCTTTATTATAAATTTATTTCATTCAGAAAGTTTTTCTTTATCTCCCTTTAAATTTGCTGGAGATATGTAAAACTCGAAAGAAATAATAACAGTTTTTCCCCTGTTTAATATTTAGGATATTTATTTTTCCCCTGTGGAAAAGAACACGAGGGAAACTGTAATTCAAAATAGGCGAACAGGAATATGACAAAATTGTTCACGTAATTTCTATTCATAATTGGACTGAATAAAAAAAAATATATATATTTTAAAATTGCTTTTTTTGCTTTCTAAGTATATACATACATATATATCAATGATTTGCCGTGTTTTACAAATTCAGGGTATATATAAAAAAAAATTTATAATATGTTACCCATAAATATTTTAGTTATAGAACCCAACTAAAGCTTTAAATTGATATATTTATATAATTCTTTTTTTCTTGGACTAGCATTCAGGGGATGACCCCTACATATGCGATGCATTGTGTCAGAACTAGGAAAGTTGGTTATGGGAGGGAGGATAGAGAGAGTAGTGTTTGTGGACGTTCGCTTTGAGCCTCCCCAATTTAAAACTGGCAGGAAAGACCTCTGCTGGAAATTTGTTATACATACGAACCGTTCAGCCAAAGAACGAATTCTCTCTGTAATGCGTGAACCACAAAAGGATGCGCCCTATGGGAATATATATATATATATATATATATATATATATATATATATATATATATAGTGAGAAGATCAGTCGGGGTGAAGTATGTCTTACCCCGTCTTAAAAAGCCCAGGCACTTGAATGCTTATTTTGAAATATGAAAGATGTGATCAGTCCATCGAACATCGCACTATATTTTCATACCGAGAACATCAAGAGCTTTTGATTCCCCAATACCTATACCATCCATAAATACGGATGGCGCAGAACCTTCAATCAGCCGCCTATGAGTAAGCACGCAGCACTGCGTCTTATGAGGGTTAAAGTTAACGTTGTTCGCGAGGCCCCATTCGGACATGGACACGAGATCACTTGTGAGTGACTCGTTCATTCATTATGTACATTCATTATGTATATCTGTATGTACATACATATGTATGTATATGCATGTAAGCGATATATCGCTGCTCTCACTTAGAAAGGCCCTAACTTGCGTAATTGTAAATTTAGAAGAGAAGGTAAACACATAAAAGAAACTGTATTCATTATAATAGAAAATGTATAAGCAATTACTTATAAAACTGTTATTCTTGATACCGACGTACCAAATTTTTGTAGCTTTTGTAAACTTTGGGTGAAATTTATTGAAATCACTAAAAATCTCAATTTCGAAAATATATATTAGATGGGGCCTTTCCACACGAGACCAACATTATGCAATACAAATTTTATAAGCCTTTAATATATATTGACTTTCAAATGTGTAGTTACAAGTATCAATATAAAATTTTAAATTTATTAAAGGTCAATTATATTATCATAAGCCGCATTCCACTAATCGCAATTTTTATTAAGACTTTGTTTTTGTTACAATAAATTTATATGTACGATGTACTTTTCGTATCGCTTAAATCATCTGCATATATGCTAATGAGTTTAACACACGTACGTACATACATATTCGTACATACTATATGTATGTACATAAATTGAATTTTTTTTAACACGTTTTCAATTAAAAATGATAATTCAGTTTTTTTTTTCAATGTTTGCATAATCATGTGAGATCAGTGAAACGTATAATATCGTGAGAATTTTACTGTTAGCTGAACTTAATTTAAAACTGTATCATCGTGCAACTGTCAGGTCATCTCACTAGTACAACCATACAAAAAACAACAGACATTTTATTTGTATAAAAAAAATTTCATCGTGTCATAGACACGTGCTTGCGATTTTGCACCGATTCTATTTACAATAACAAAAACCATTATCGGTAAAGGTAAACAAAATATCTAATGGCGGCCAAAAATGTAGACATCTTTTGACACTAGGGAAAATTTTAACGGTTAAAACATTTGTTCGTGTCATGGCTGAAATAACTTTTATTGTTCTACAGAAAATAATAGTTATTTCCTGTATTTTATTTATTTATTAGAATATAAAAGTTAGAAAATAAAAGTTTTTTTAGATTTTTATTTACTCCACAGAAAATTAGATATATTTTTTGATTTTTATTTATTATCTTATTTAGAAAACTTTTTTATAAATCAAAACGAGAAAGACTAACAGTCCAACCTAAATTACGACGCAAAGCGCAACGTAATTTAGCGCTTAGCTTTTACGCTGAAATGAGTAACCTAAATTACAGCCATCCCTGAATACGGGCGGAAAGCGGAACGTTTTTTTTCCGCTGAGCTTTAACGCTGAAATTCCATACCTAAACAAAAGCGGCAACGTTATGTCAAAAAACAATAAAAACAGGGTTATCAAACAAACAAATTAAACAACGCTGATTATTTTAACAGCTGGACGGACGACATTTGTGATATTGTTATTGAAATTTTGTACAAATTACAAACGTGCATACATACTATGTATGTATATAATCATATTGTAAATATTTTCTTACCTCCATTTTCTAATACGAAGTGCACAAATTTTTTCTTTTATTATTTATTTCACTTTTCTAAATTTTTGCTCTTTTTCTCTGGTTACAATTGTTTTCTTTTGCAACTAACTTCATTAGAAAACGCTGTGTCAAAATCGGATTTTCCAATAGCAAAGCGTTGCCGCGTTTTTTCGGTATGCGCCATACAAAATGTATGAACATGAGAACTTTTGACAGCTAAAAAAAAGGCGACGTATAACGTATGACGGATTCTATGTGTCTCGGCCTTGAGAAATTTTGCCAGCCAGACAACGCTTTAAGTCGTGATTTAGGTTGGACTGCTGTAAACAAGTACCCCTGTGAAGCGAGTTGCCTATGCCTTCCTTCATGTTGGACTCCCTAAATCATATTATTAAAGAGCCTATAATTTCGTGTTGTTTCAATTTCATAATAAAATAAAACTCATTTATGCCTGTACTATATTTTATTATATACATATTTCCGAATTTGCATACAAAATTTCTGTTTTTAATAAATCTTCAATTACGGTAGCGCATTTGGCTCTTTTATTTCCAATTACAGGACCATATAGTCCCATAACCGCAAAAAAAACTTAAGCAACAAAAACTAAGATTTACAGAAATATTTTTTAATTATCCTCGACTTAAATGAAAGACCGTAAACGGTTTAAGTGTTATTTTAAAAATTTAACATTTAATCATTATTTCGTGACTTTTATTTTTCGCTTAGAAAGTAAACGAAATTTTCTGTGTTTCATTTATTCGTTAGAAAATAAATGTTCTACAGAAAATAACAGATATTTTCTACGTTTTATTTATTCCTTAGAAAATAAAAGCTATTTTTTGATTTTAATTTGTTTTACTGAAAATAATAAAAGTTATTTTGTGAGTTTCATTTATTCCCAACGAATTAAAAGTTATTCTTTTATTTCTATTTAATCTACAGAAAATACAAGTTATTTCTTGATTTTTTATTTATTCCTTAGGAAATAAAAGTTGTTTTTAGATTTCTATTTACGCCAAAGAAAATTTGAGAAAAATATTTTTATTTTCATTTATTCCACAGAAAGTTATTTCATGATTTTAAGTTCTTCTTTAGAACGTTTAGTTTTTTTTTAGATTTGTATTTATTCCATAGAAAATCAAAGTTATGCCTTGATGTTTATTTACGCCTTAAAAAATAAAAGTTATTTCCTGATTATTTCTGGGCGTAATTTAATTGTTAATAGTTTAAATAAATTTCCTATAAGAAAACGCATGTTGGTGTTGTTTAAAATATCTATCCGCATATATCTGAATATTTTAACTAAACATACCAATTTTATATATGCTTAATGAATTGTGGGGATTTTGGGGATATGGAAATAGCTACTTTGGGGATTTTATGGTGAGGACAAATTGAAAATTGAGGATAAGATCTAGAAAAATAAATGTGAGCCCTGAATGGTGGCTATAATTCTATAACCTTCAACTGGTATACGATTTTTATCTTCATACGCTTTTATTTTAACCATCAAGGTGAATTTCAAACTTAAAATTCTACACGGACGTTTATTTAACTTTATTCAAGTGCTTAACTTGTGCGTTATTGTATTACTATTTCAAAAACACGTATGTATGTTGTGTAAAGAAAACAAAACAATCGGCAGAAGTTTAATGCCAAATCAAGACGATTTGGGTTGAAAATAAAAAATATGCGTGCAAACAAACAAAACAAAACCTTTAATATAAAAATAAGCTCATAAAAGTTCTTACATGTCATTAACTTAACTTGGAAATGGCGCAAGTTGTCATCAATAAATGTTAAATAGGAGTCGAAAAACTCCACAAAGTCATTAACAATAAAAATATCTTATGTGTATGCTGGCTTGAATGGTTTTATAAAATATCTTGAAAAACTGCTAAGCTACAGTTTTTTATACTCGTAACTCTAAAACTATAAATTAAACTTTTTATAGTCAAATAGTTCTTTTATTAGTTTACAAACATATACGAATACTTATATGTAGATTTTTATCAAATTAGATATTGCTTGCACACATAAAAATGTGGACAGTCGAAAAGGTCGTAAAGGGGTATCCATTTTTCGGCTTCAGAAATGAAGTTAACTAAAACACTCATACAGCTTTGATTTCGAAAGAAAACGTTTGTTTCATTAGTTGTTTAATTCACAAGCTCAATTATAAACAAAATATGAAAAGAGTCATCCCTGCAACAAGCCGCTAATTTTAACCGCAAAGCTATCGTAACGTGATTTATCGTGTTGTTCTATGTCTTTAAGGTCTTCGAGCTGAAAACTCTAATGAGAGTTTGACTTATATTAATTTTCACATTGGCATAACTTTTGCATGAATCAGTCGATTCATACGTGATTAGCGGTGATTGATGTAGTTTTCGAGCCCTATAAAAGATTCGAGAGCACTATTTGATCAGACATATAATTTCGGAGTTTTTCAAATTTTGTTTACTTTTTTCCAATTTTTTTGTTCACGATAATGCATCAACCGTTTTTGTGGCGGTTAATTGCGATCGTCGTGGTTTAAAAAAATTGTAAGCGTTTTTTTTTTAATATTCCTCGAAATCTACCGGTCCAAATCGGTTCCAGAAAATCTAAGTTTGATGGAACTCTTTGCAACATTACCAGTTAGGTTCGATCAAGCCGTTGAAAAGTTACAACCGGTTCCGGAATAGTCAAAGAAGCTTCCTGAGAACTCATAATGATCAGATCTGGTGAAAACTCGATTTTCGTTAAACGTGGTAAAACCAATAGAGGGCGTAAGCAGGCTATCGCAATCCGTCCAGGATTACACCTAGGCCTCATAGGCCTGTTATGTGCTCTATTGTGTGATTTATTAGTTTCCTTTTTATACCCTTCACAAAAAAGCGAAAGGGTATATATCGGTTTGTCATTCCGTGTGTAATTTCTTCGATATTAATATAGGACCCCATAAAGTATATATATTCTGGATCCTTATGAATAGCGATGACGATTGAGCGATGTCCGTTTGTCTGTCTGTACGTGAAATCGGTTTTCCCAAGCCCCAGAAGAGCTAGAGACTTCGCTCTTGGACCGTTGGATTGAAAATGAACTTAAATAAAGTGCTATTGAAATTCAGAAAGATCCGAAGTATGGTTCCAGAGCTGGGAAGCTTACACCTATTTCTCGACGCAAAATTTATACCAAAAATCAATTATTTTTTTTAATGTTTGTAAATTAAAGCTATTTCGTGCTTTGGGAAGCCTCAATGGTCTATTAAAAACTAAAAATATTAAAATTTTTTTTCCAGGGATGGCAAATAAAAGTTTTTTTCGGCCTATTCCGTATATTGTAGTACATGTAGTAACTAAAATTGTTAAAAATTTTAAGGCAACTGATGTTTTTTTTTGCTAACTAAGCCTGTCTTATAATTTAGGAAGAACAAAATTGGTATCAAAAATTCAAAAATAAAATTTCGAATCCAGGGATGGATAAGTGCAATATTTAATAGTATATGAAAGTGACCAAAATGGTTAAAAATTTTAAATTTTTCTTAAAAAACATTACTTTATACCTCATGAAGCGTTGCACTGATAAACAAAAAATTAAAATTTCGCTTCCAGGGTTGGGAAAATGAAAGTTTTTTTTGGTACATGCAATATTTTGTAGTACATGTAATAACCAAACTGGTTAAAAAATTTTAGTTTTTCTTAAATAAAACTACTTAATACCTCATGAAGATTTGCATTGATAAAAAAAAATTTTAAAATTTAAATTTCGCTTCCAGGGTTGGGAAATTTAAATTTTTTTATACATAAAAGTAACCAAAGGGGCAATAGAGGTTGTTTTTTTTGCCAACTAAAACTATTTTATACTTTAGGAAGAACACAATTGGTATCAAAAATTTCTAAAAAAATCAAAATTTCACTTCACAGGGTTGGCAAGTTTAAAGTTTTTTTGGTACATGCAATATATTGTAGTACATGAACGTGACCAAAATGGTTGCAAATTTTAAGTTTTTTCTTAAATAAAACGACTTTATACCTAATGATGACTAGGATTGGTAAAAAAAAATTTAATTTCGCTTCCAGGGTTGGGAAATTGAAATTTTGTTTATACATAAAAGTAACCAAAACGGCAACTAACGTCGGTTTTTTACTAATTAAAATTATATTTTAATTCAGAAAAAAACAAAATTGGTATCAAAAATTAAAAAAAAAATCAAAGTTTAGATTCCAGAGTTGGATAACTGCAATATTTTGTAGTACATGAAAGTGACCAAAATGGTTACAAATATTAAGTTTTTCTTAAATAAAACTATTTCATGCCTCATTAAGAGTTGCATTGGTAAAAAAATTTTAAATTTCGTTTCCAGGGTTGGGAAATTGAAATATATAAAAGTAACCAAATAGGCAATTGACGTTGTTGTTTTTGCTAATTCAAACTATTTTATAATTCAGGAAGAACAAAATTGGTACTAAAATCTTAAAAAATCAAAATTTCGACTCCAGGGTTGAACAAATAAAATATTTTATGGTACATAAAAATGACCAAAAAGTTTAAAAATTTAAATTTTTTTGTCAAATAAAACTATGTTACATCTTTTAATTAAACCTACTTCCTGCTTTAGCAAGAAAGAAAGAAGAATTACATCTGTGAAGGGTATTTAAGATTCGGCACAGCAGAATAAAGCACTTTTACTTGTTTTTTTTTGTAATTGTTCTCGTTGTCATAGTCTGTAAAGAATTTATTGTCCATTGACTGCAATAAATAAATAAAGATACCTTTGAATTTGGTTACGTCAAGAACCTAGTCTCTTCAATGTACTTTCTTAAGTCTCTCCAATTAGAACTCCTAATGCTAGAGTTAATGTCGACGTCGTCGACGGCGTCAAATGTCAAAAAAAAAATTGAATCGTATGAAATTATATGAGAGCAGTTAATCACAACGCGTTGCAACGCCGTAAAAGTTCAATCTATTTCAACTTTTTTGGCGTTGAGACGCCGTCAACGGCGTCGACATTAACTCTAGCATAAGAAATTCCATATCCAGCGGAAAGTTAAAATACAATAGCCCAATTCACAATCCTGTGCAAATGGTCTTGCATTATAGCATTTGCAAATTGAGAGAGTATTTGAGAGCATTTTCTATGTATTTTGTTGGTGTAGAGTACAATTATTTTGCTCATGCTACGATGCTAGACTACTTGCTCGAGATTGTGAACTGGGCTAATATTTGTTTATGCCCTTGCGAACAGACAAATTTGTTGTATCATCTTGTTAAATATCAAATCAATGTGGCCACACGATATCCTGTAAAAATCTATATCGTTTAAATCGAGGTTTAAGTGCTTTCGTTGCTACAATTTATTAATATTTCTAACAAAGAGCCACCCTAATATTCATGCAAATAATTCATATACTTACATGCAAGCACAATTTTATTTAATTCAATTTATAACAAAAAGTAGAGCAAACAATTGAAAAATGAAAAGACGAACTTTGCTACATATAAAAATAAGCAATGCAAATAAGTTCGTACAGACGGACACTGGAATAACATGTGCTAAAAGCTCAACGATTGAGATAAAATAGTAGAAGTTTAAAAATAAACTATATAATAATTGATGTAATAATACATTTTGTTAAAAATATCACTGCAGTAAAAATACATACATTCACATTATTTATGTACGAGTACATCTGAACGCCCTTCTCTGTAACAGAGTGGCCGGATAAATTTACCGCTTTCAATCAAATTCGTCTCAAGTGACTTTTCTCAATGTTCTCATGTTAGAATTTTATATTTAAATTTAATCAAGATGAATTTATTTATTTATATAGCATTAGAAAATTATCGCAGATTGCTTCCTCATATTAAAAGAAGGCCATGGTAACAAAACCTTAGGCCCAAATTAAAGTTAAGTACGTTCTTATTACAGAAAACAAAATTTATTAAGAATATTATTTAATTTGAATCAAGAATGCCAGGTTTGAGCTCAATTCTCCATTGGAAAGTTTGAACTGTTTGACAAGTCCGGGACTATTTTGAATTGAAAATTTAAGAAAAATTGGCAAATTATTGGTTTTACCCCGTTTTGCAAATATCGATCTTTCCGCAGATCTCGATGTTTTGAGCTCCAAGGTAGCTTCCCTGACTACTACTGTTAAACTATGTTAAACGGCTCCGGTTCGGATCGATAAATTTCGAAAAATTTTAAAAAGCTAAGAAAAAACAATTTTTTATGTGTTTTCTTGTTATAACTTTTAAACAAACTAATCGGCTCTTGACATCGTAACCCCACGTCGATGGCCACTAACATGAAAAAAAATTAATGTTAATACGGTCGCTTCCAATGTGTTTGGAGGAGCACGACTGGAACACCTTTCCATCAGCATAAAAACTTACGTATTCATATTTTGTATCAACATGCAAAAAAGGGACTGAGATAAGTTAAAAATGTTTAATCTGCTGGGTCAGAGTTCCTTTACGACATTTCTGTGCCCAATTTTAAAACTCTAAGCGGGATCACTCCGGGAAGGGCCGGTGGGGGAGACATTTTACCTTTGCCATAGAACACTAAAAAGTAAATTTTTAGGATTATTAAGTTTTTTGATAGGGTCATTTAGGGTGCAAGGTAGGAGGGGTAGAGCAGAGGACGATCAGATAACGTCTCAGCTTCGTCGTAAAAGCTTTAAAATACAAATTTTAAGGAACTTAATACAATTTGTTAAATTTCTATACTATTTTTGCGGGGGAGGCGGGGTTCAACAATTGATTTTTCTGATTTTATGGCTTCATGTTCAACGTTTTGCACTTTCTTTGACATAAAGATATATGGTTTTCTATGCCCTCCAAAAAAGAGTTTAAAGGGTATATTCACTTTGTCTTTCCGTTTGTAACGCATCGAAATATCCATCTCAGACCCCATAAAGTATATATATTCTTGATCAGTGATGATCAAGAATATAGAAATGCGATCTGAGCATTTCCGTCCGTCCGTCTGTGGAAATCACGATTCAGTCTAAACGAAAAGAGCTAAACTCTTGAAATTTGTTATAAATGTATCTTGAAGCATAGCACAGGTTAAGTTCGGAGATGGGCTAAATCGGGCAAGAAGGAAAAAAGTTCCCCTAAGAAGAACTAAACCAACCCAGAAAAAACAACATAATTTTTTAAGTATTTTGGTTATTTTGTTAAGCAAATGATATATTTTTAAGTCAAATACGGTCCAATGCCTTAAATTTGGAGCCATACAATAAAAATAAGAATTTTTGGACCCCGTCCACTTTAGTGGGCGTTATTATATGCAAAAATAGCATAAAAATTTAACAAATTGTTTTACTTAAGCCTACATTCTTTAAAAATAACATTTTTAAGCCTTAGTGACGAAGCTGAGACGTAACCTGGTACTACTCTGCCCTACCCCTTCGTCCCCCTTCACCCTCTAAATGACCCTACCAAAAAAAAATATAAAAATTTTTTTTTTTAATTTTGTATATAATCATCCCAAGCATTTATTTTTAGAGCTTAATGACTGCCGATTTCTGCCCTACACCCTCCTCCCCCTTTGCCCGCTAAATGACCCTATCAAAAAAAAAAAATTTAAATTTTGTATATAATCATCCCAAGCATTTATTTTTAGAGTTTTATGACTACCTGTTTCTGCCCTACCCCCTCCTCCCCCTTTGCCCGCTAAATGACCCTATCAAACAAAAAAAAATTTTTAAATTTTGTATATAATCATCCCAAGCATTTATTTTTTGAGTTTTATGACTACCTGTTTCTGCCCTACCCCCTCCTCTCCCTTTGCCCCCTAAATGACCCTTTTTGGAGGGTATAATAATAGTGTTCAAGCGTGTCAACAAATCCAACTCTTCGGCTGATTTTTTGTCCCTCTTTTCTGTATTCCATTTTAAAAGAGTGGCAAGCAAAACTGCAACAACACGATCGAAGACAAATCAAACCATTTGTATAATTTAATTTGACCTTTTGGTCTCGGTGATGTTTTAAATTAATTTCGAATTTTTTTATTAAGTTTGTACGAAATCGTTTCAGTTTTCTTGTAAAATGTTTTCATTTTGTACAACTGCATGTAAAACATATCAGAAACAAGACAAGAACGTCAAAGTCTGTAATCACATACTATTGCGAAAATGGCCTGACAAACGGTGATACACACGACTACTGACAATGGGAGTATAGCGATTTACGAAAATTTCGTTTTTCTATTCCCCTGTTTATCTTGGGAAATTAAATTGGTGTTAATTTTCACTTTTTCCTTGGTATGTTGAACTTTTGTAATTTTTTCTGCTTATTACGATCTGACACCAAATTTGGATTTAAAAGCGAAAAACATGTTCATACAAAATTTAATATCTCAAAATGTTTCATATAAATACTTCTCATGTGTATTTTTAATTCCTATTGTCCAGAAACTAAATATGATTTTGATTTTTTGTTTTATTTAAAAATGAATCTTGTTGCATAAGAATACCAATAATGAATAAATAAATAAATTCTTTTAAATACATAAAATTAAACATTCAGAGCTTTTTGATATTTAAAAGTTGACAACACTGAATTATGTATTCATAGTATATAGACGAAAAGGCAAATAAATATGTATAGATATTTGCACAATTAAAAAATCACTTGACTTTTGTTTTACATCAAGATTGCGAATACATAACACGCTCAAGTGCACCCGACCGACCGGAAAAACGAATGCATTGCAATTTCCCTGAACTTGTTGCGCCAGGCAGCAACAAAACCAAATTATTGCACAAGATATGCAAAAAAACTAAAAAAAAACAAACAAAAGCAGCAATTACAACGATATTTTTAGTTGTTCAGTTGTTGTCTTATATTTGAAGAGGCAATAAACAAAACAAATAAACGAGCATTAGGGTGGTTCACCAAGTGGTGATTAACGGTATTTGCTTAAAGTTTTCAATAACTCGAAATAATTGGCATAATAATTATTTCAGTCATATTTTCTCAAAAGTAATTTCAATATCATCGGAAGGCCACATTTTCCTGGGCTCTGCCCCAATTATTTTTGGAATCAATTAACTTTAACTTATTAGTTTCCTAGTAAATCAACTGCCTATTCGGCGATATCGCAAGCTATCGTCCGATCGAGTCAATACATTTAAAATAAAAACATATGTTAAAAATTCTTTTTTCGATCGAAAGATAGCTTTCTACATCGGCGAACTGGCCGTTATTTAACCTAATATTAAATATGCATATAAAATTCATTCGAGTTTAAAATAGAAATTCTGTAGCAGAACTCTTCAATCGAATATTAATCGATTTTGTTCTATATTGATAATTGTGAGTTATCTTTCCTGAATAGACGTTTTAATATCAGGCATACAGACATCTACATGCCCATCAATTTAGAACCGTAAAATGGATAAGAAATTCCACTTCCAGAGTTGAATTTATTCAAAATTTGAAAATGAATTTTTGCTTTAAAACTGATCTTAACTGGAAATTTTTTAGAAAATAAAGGAGCAAAAATGTGCTAAGTAGTAGTAGAAAAGAAAAAACCCTAAAACCAACCAATTAAAATTAAATAAATTTTAAAACAAGTAAAAGTGCTATAGACGGCTGTGCCGAACCTATTTTTTTGTCATAAATTAGTATGGGCACTTAGGGGATTTACCCTATATATGCAGTGCATTGTTTCGGAACTAGAAGGGAGGGGATACTATTGAGAATATAGAAAATTTTTTATACCTATTTTAAACTTTACTTTGCCGACGTATTTTCTTATATGCGCGACCAAGAACTGTACTGTTTGTCTGAATTTAGCACATGATAATATGTACATATATACCAGTTATCTCTTTTGATCTTTCTGATTTTCAATACTAATTTATTTATTTCCAAAGTATAACGTTTATGTGCTTGAGTACTTTAATATTCAAAAACAAAGTTTAAATTTTCCAGCTCTGAAGCTGTTTTTCTGAATGAACTTCTTTCAAAAATATCAAATATTTTTAATACACATATACATACATACTCGTATTTTTCCATATACATATGAAGAAAATTGTTATCATTCCATTTCGTTTGATTTTTAATTCCTGAAGCGTAAAATAGGTTTAGTGAACACAATTAATCTTAGCGATTTTCTTTTATGTAGCAAAAGTAAGTAAAAAAATTTCCAGCTCTGGTCCCGTATATTAGATTTTACTGACTTTCAATAGCAATCTATTTAGGACTATGCTTTTTCAATAAATCAGTTCAAAACTGAAATCGCGAGCACTTCTGAACGTTTCGGGAACCCGATTTCATGTACAGTCAAACGGATATCGCTTATTCGACTTCCTTATTTATGTATAAGGAAATTACACACGGAATCACAAACTTATATATGTATATCCTTTCACTATTTTTGGGGAAGTTTATACCCTTCCCTTATACGAAAAAATGTATGTGTATATACACAACAATTTTCGGAACAAATATACATCCCGTATCATGCTCCGATTTTCATGAAACTTTTGTCATGGTTAATACTCTTAAATCTAAGAATTATGCTAAAAAAAATTTGGAGCGGACGCTCTTAGTTTGGGAGATATAGGTCTCTAAAGTCAAAACATATATATGCCTATAACATCCTCCAAATTAACGGTATATTATTGATATGGATATCTTTGGAAAGGTCTTGTAAACGGTATATAACAGTATAATAATTTTTATGTTCTACTATTTTACATAAGTGCAAGACTTTCCGCATTGCCGGCCTCTGGCCGGGCTTAAGGATTTTCTCCTCTATGTATGTCGAACAGTGGCTTCGCTGAGTAAAGATTTTTTGCATTGCCGGCCTTCGCTGAGGAAAGATTTTCTGCATTGCCGGCCTTCGGCCGGGCTTAAGGATTTTCTCCTCTATGTATGTCGAACAGTGGCTTCGCTGAGTAAAGATTTTCTGCATTGCCAACCTCCGGCCGGGCTTAAGGATTTTCTCCTCTATGTATGTCGAACAGTGGCTTCGCTGAGGAAAGATTTTCTGCATTGCCGGCCTTCGGCCGGGCTTAAGGATTTTCTCCTCTATGTATGTCGAACAGTGGCTTCGCTGAGGAAAGATTTTCTGCATTGCCGACCTTTGGCCGGGCTTAAGAATTTTCTCCTCTATGTATGTCGAACAGTGGCTTCGCTGAGGAAAGATTTTCTGCATTGCCGGCCTTTGGCCGGGCTTAAGAATTTTCTCCTCTATGTATGTCGAACAGTGAGTAAAGATTTTCATATTGCAAAAACTAATATACAAACATACTTAAATATGTGCATACTCCTATATTGCAAGTAGCAAAAAAATTTAAAAACAATCTATTATACATTTGTATGCGTACCCTCCTAATAATTAGCTTGTTTTTACATCTCTATCAAATGTTTCAACGTTCAGTAATATCATATCTGACCTTATTTTAAGTTTTCAGTCCTCTGTAGTGTCTTCATTCCTTATCAAATATTTATGATATACATAGGTGTCAAATGAAAGGTGTAAATATCTACTATTCATTTTACTGTATAATAAAAAACCGTTATATAGACCCCTTTTCGATTTAACGGTACTTTTGTAAAAATAGTCAATACAAAAAAATTAATTTTTAACCGCTAGCCTTTCAAATCAGTACAACCTTAGGTTGTTATATACCGTTTGAAAGGTATTTACAAGACCTATCCAATAATATGTCAACTATGTAGCGATAATATGAAGGAAGTTATAGGGACATATATGTTTGAACTTTAGAGGCCTATAACTCCCAAACTAAGACCGTCCACTCCAAAATTTTTTTACCATAATTCTTAGATTTAAGAGTACTACCCATGACAAAAGTTTCATAAAAATCGGAGCATGATACGGGATGTAAATTTAAGCCCAATTTTCTAAAAAAATATTTTCGAGCCTTACCCGCCGTCCCTATAGACCTTCGCGGACGGAGTTCTTGGATCCAAACTATTTATCTCTTCTGCAATTCTTTGTGAATATTTAGATTTCGGAATAGAAATGGAGACAGATATTTAATATAATATATTAAAGATACACGCAGGCATACATATGTATATTGTAAATGCATTTAGCCATGAACACCTTAACTCTGCAATAAAAAAAAAACAAAAGTAGCGCTAACATTCAGCAAAATATAATTGTTTTGCTAACCAACTCGGCAAAAGCAAATTATTAAAAGGAATAAAAATCTAATGACGATGGTTGGAACGTGTTTGCCATATAAATTAGCATATTTGAAATATGTATGTATGTACATGTGTGCACATATACATACACAAGTATGTACATAAAAAATAAATATAAATAAAAAAATTAATGCATAAATAAAAATTTGATTTGTTTATAGATCTGCTCACCTGTGGCACTCAGAAAAATGTTTGTTTACTTTTATTTTAAAAACAAACGAATTTGGACTAGGCAGGAGTTATAGATAAATGTATATGTATGTATCAGACGTATGCATGTGTGTATGTCCATATCCATGTAGCTATATCATTCCAATATATACTTTTTGATGATTAATTGTATTTCTTATAAATGAAATCCCTTGTAATTTCCTTTATTCGCATTATTCGATCAGTTGTGCACGTGAACTTTGAAACGTTGCATTTTCAGACTGTTTATCACATCACATCAACATTTAGCACTTGCATTTCTAATGCGCCTTTAATTAGCAATATAAAGTTGTGCACAATGAAATTCATTAGAAAATTAATAAGTCATTGATAAGCTGGGGCCGTTTACATATTAAGAATTGCAAGTAGTTGATGCGCGGTCTGCATAAAATTAAACAAATTTTCTTTTTACATATGAGTTGTGACTCACTTTATTCTTGATTTAATGTTAAACATAATTAAAACACTGCCTGAAAATGAATAGTCCTGCATTATTTACAAGTTTGCATGCAGTACACACACACACACACCTTTTAACGAAGAAAGTAATTTGCGGAAAATTTATTTATTAACTTGTTAATTTTTTATTACATGTGTATTTTCTTTTATCAAACCAGCAGTGATTCTGTTGCTATTAAAATTACGAGTATTTGCTGGCTTTTTATTTGTAATTTCTTTCTGTCGTTGTTATTGCATAGAGAGTCTTCAGCAAACTAAACTACTCTTCTACACAATCAAATGACTACAAACTAGTACTCAAGAGTTGCCATCCACCAAATATATTGTGTACAATAACTGTAATATACATATATGGAATACCAATAATTTGCCAAGTTTTTGTTTGGTTTTTTTATTTTTAACAAATACTACGAAGCCTAAGAACACTGGCTCGACTCCGAACTCAGTCATGAATATAGTATGGAATTTTTCTGACCTCAATTATTGCATTTATATAATTTTTACGCACTCAGGAAATCAAGTAAAGGGTCCGCCATCTAACGGTTTTTTTGTCAACTAGTGTTTATTTCGTGAACGGTAACACTTAGCTCATGTCTGACAGCCATCCCTAAATACGGGCGGAAAGCGGAACGTTTTTTTCCGCTGAAATGCCATACCTAAACAAAAGCGGCAACGTTATGTCAAAAAACAATAAAAACAGGGTTATCAAACAAACAAATTAAACAACCCTGATTATTTTAACGGACGGACGACATTTGTGATTTTGTTATTGAAATTTTGTACAAATTACAAACGTGCATACATACTATGTATGTATATAATCATATTGCAAATATTTTCTTACCTCCTTATCTAATACGAAGTGCACAAATTTTTTCTGTTATTATTTATTTCGCTTTTCTAAATTTTTGCTGTTCTTCTCTGGTTACAATTGTTTTCTTTTGCAACTAACTTCATTAGAAAACGCTCTGTCAAAATCGGATTTTCCAATAGCAAAGCGTTGCCGCCGCGTTATTTCGGTATGCTCCATACAAAATGTATGAACATGAGAACTTTTGACAACTAAAAAACGCTTGCCGCCCGTATTTAGGGATGGCAGTGATGTGACAGATGATTAGTTTTATCCTTCCGCTGAACGAATATGATTGTGTATACGCTTGAACAACGCTGGGAAATATTGCGACATTACTTTGAAATTCATGGTAATGTTGCAGAATGTGTGCGAAAATTGCGTAAAGATTTTGGAAGAAGAGAAGAACCGTCAGCTCCGTATGTTCGTTATCTTGTGAAAAAAGTGAAAGAAACTGGCATCCTCATCGATAAACCAAAGCGTGAAAAGCCAAAAACAGTGCGTACACCCGAGAATATTGCTGCTGTGGCAGAAAGTGTGCGTGAAGCGCCATCAACATCAATTCACCGTCGTTCTCAACAATTGAACATTTCGGAGACATCATTGAGACGAATTTTGCAAAAAGACGCCATACAAAGTGCAATTTGAATGAAATTGTTTTCCATTATTAACCGGAAGTATTGTACTTTCAAATAAAAAAAGAAATTTGAGAAAATATTCATTAGTTTTTTTATAGCATTTAAAAAAAAGTTATTTGGCGGACCCTGTACAATCATGCTCACGCACGCACTACATTTGCAAAACTCCGCTATTTATATATTGTGCGTTAAAGAATTTTTTATACATATATATTTGGCAACATTAGATGGCAATTTTCTTTCTCTTATGCACCACCTTCCTCATGTACTGTGGGAAATAATTTTTTTTTGCAATGCAATCAAAACTGTGATGTCATTGTAGAAAAGTTTCTAGTTTTCTTTTCTTATTTGAAGGACTTTTTGCGCCATGATGTCAAATAATAATAATAACAGTAATAAAAAATATATGTATGTATCTCTATAAATATTTTAAAATACGAGTATATCAAGCAAGACCATTTAATTTGTATTTCAATTCATATAAACAGACACTATTACATACAAATTAATATGTAATCAGAAATATACATAATTTAGTATGATCCTAAACACAAATTAAACTTCAATTGTATAGAGTAAAAATACACAAAAATATAAATTTAGATAAAATTTAAAAAATAATATTTACAAATAGTACTTTTTCGAAAAATTACTTTTCCAAAAAAGTACCTTTTTCAAAAATAAATTTCTTCTCCAAAAAAAATACCTTTTTCATAAAAATACTTTTTCTCAAAAAAGTAATTTTTTACAAATAGTTCTTTTTCGAAAAATTACTTTTCCAAAAATGTACTTTTTTCAAATATAAATTACTTCTCAAAAAAATACCTTTTTCATAAAAATACTTTTTCTCAAAAAAGTAATTTTTCCGAAAAATATTTTTTCTCAAAAAAGTACTTTTTCCGAAAATTACTTTTTCTCAAAAAAGTACTTTTCTCAAAAAACCTTTTATCTAAGAAATACTTATTCCAAAAAGACTTTTTGCGAAAAATCCTTTTTTCAAAAAAATACTTATTTTAATAAAGTGATTTTCCCAAAAATACTTTTTTCAAAAAGTACTTTTTCCAAAAAATAATTTTTTAAAAAAAATTTTCAAAAGTTTTTCCGAATACTTCATAATTTTTCCAATACATATTTTTTCCAATAAATTTCTCAATACAAAATAAAATTTATATACATATAAACCAAAAAACTCACAAGAGCTGTCGGTAATGTTTACTGACCAGGGGCCAAATTACGGCATTCGATATCAAACGAAATTTCCATTTAAATTGCATTGAAATTTCGGTCGAAATCGAATGCGGTAATTTGGCCCCAGTGCTCTGCATTCATCATTGAAGCAGGTCCACAAGAACTAACACAACCCTGTTCTAGAGCAGATTTGAAAAAACGATACCATGTTCATGACTAAGTGCGGCATCGAACCCGCCATTTTATGTCCCAAACACAGCCTTTTTATGTTCCAAAGGAAATTTTATTTTAATTGTTGTACGTTTCTTCCGAAGAAGTTTATTTGCATTGGAAATTATTTTCCATCGTCCCAATATAAATTTGTTTTAAAAGTAAACTCATTTCGGCAATATGTCTGCTTCAGTTTTTTATGTAAATGAAATACAGACTATTGCACATGGCCAAACCCGGTCTTTTTACAAACCAAGTTTGGCAAGGAAAATACTTCACAACACAAATTAACCGCAACGGAAGAAAAATCTACAATTAAAATTAATTTCCTTAAGATTATAAAAATTTTTTTGGAAAATGTCCCAAAACCTGGTACTCTTTACATGTTCTATAAAGCCAAACTATTAGACGATTTTATATATTACGCCGTCAGATCTGGATAACTTCTTATCAGAAGCAAATAACGACGTGGTATCGTCTGCTTCTTGTTGCTTCTTTAATTATGAGCCATACGATTAAGGCTCGACACAACGGAAATTAAAACTTAGAACAACAAACTAATGATAATAATAAATCTGACACAATTATCAGTGAAACTAGAAAACATGTTCAATATTATAGATATTCCCAAGGACTATCTATATATACTCGTAAATACTAATACAAATATTTTCTGAAAAGGTTCATCAATTCGAAAACATCTTATCTAGATTTGTTCTTAAGATAACTTGATAGTTTCAAAACTTTACGAATTACATATTTACAAAATAATTTTTTTTAAATTTCTGGGCCAAAGTACAAAGTGGGCTAGACCGCAAAATTCATTTTGTACACGAGATGCTAATTTTGAAGTGAAAATAAGTTCAAAAGCTAAATAGAAACAATTAAAGCAGTTAAACTGGGAAATAAGGCCGTTTACTTTTACAATCAATCAATGTAAACTGCCGCTTGTACACGGACTGATATGATTGACACAATTAGCACTTTAATTAGACACATGTAAACTGAAATTATTAACAAAATTTGTTTTTATTTCCATAGCATATCATTAATTGTGCACCATTTATTTTCTAATTGCTATCATTTTGCATACAGTAGTGCAATTAAAAATTACTTCCCAACACTAGTACGGCGTCTGAATCGTTTAATATGCATATAAATGAAATCGATATTAAGAAACTTTTTTCTCTTGGGTATCTTTAATAATAATTTAATTGTAGCAATTGAAAAATTATTTTTTTTATTACTATTACGTATTTTTTAATTGAATGTACTAATTACTACCTCATACAACATTGAAGCAATTTTTTATTAGTTCTAAAGATAAATAACAACAATAACATTAAGCTTTCTTAATCTTAAACAAAATGTAACAAGAAACAAGTGCTAAATATGATTTTAATTGCAATCAGTTTATTACGGAAATTTAAGAGTAGCAGCAGTTAAGCCGCCACTTTCTAATAGTCTGCTCAATTATTTATGCCGTTTATTTATTCTAACCTCTTTTATGTGAAGGCTATATCCCACTTTCACTGATTGGAATAATACAATAGTAATTATTTTATTAATTATAAGAAATAATAGAAACTATGAAAGCCACTTTGAGAAGGCATCGCTGGTTGTGTGAAAGAACAACATGTACAAAAAATAATTTCACACAAAAACTACATCCCTAAGGCCGATAAATAAAGTCTAAGCCACAGGACATGTGGCAAGTACATCAGTAGATCCCACTTCAGGGCACAGGCTGAATTTCTACCAATCTGTCAGAATTAGTTAATTATTGTTCACAAGTAGTAGGTATGTAGGTTATGTTAGATTAGGTTAAAAGGGCCGCCCGCAGTAAGCGAGAAAAAACACTCGGAGGCCACAAAAAGGCCCATTGTGATGCCCAGAGGACTATACCCTACACACTCCTTTCAAGACGAAGTGATGGTTCCTGAGAACCACCCAGAACTTCTCACAAAGCCTGCCAGGGCAGCCAGCGGTGCATCCCTGAGGCAGTCCAGATCTCGCAGGAAACGAGAGGACAGTCACAAAGGAAATGCTGTACTGACTCCTCTTCTTCTTCTTCGAAACAGCTCCTGCAGCGGCCATCATGGGGAAAGCCCGAACGCCATGGGGAAAGCCCAAACGCTCTGACATGTGCCCAATTGCGCAGTGCCCCGTCAAGACCCCTACCAGGAGTGTCAACGGCTTTTTCCCAAAAATCAAAAGTTTTATAATCCAAGCTCTGCTAAGCGAGGGCCATAGAGTTTTGAAGACCCTACAGGTGGTAATACTTGACCACCTGCTTGTCACCTTCCTCCTTGCCCACTCCTGAAATTTGTTCAGCAGCTCAACTGGGGGAATGTCAATATCCCTACACGATACTGCTTTATCCAAGGCCGAACTCGCTCTTGCGCATTCGTCCGCCATCTCGTTTCCCTGAATGCCTTCATGCCCTGGAACCCAAACTATTTTGACGTCATGTCTGGCCAGACATGCATGCCAGTACACATCTCGACGTTATTATTTCCGAGACCAGGGCTCTAATTGCTGCCAGACTATCCACACAAACGTCAATAGTTCTTGCCTCTAAATTGAGCCCATCAATCCTTAATGCTGCCTCGGTAATGGCATAAATCTCTGCTTGGAAAACTGTCGAGGTATAGGGTAGTAGCCTGAGCGATACCGAACAGCCGAGATTCTCGGAAAATATCCCCGAACCATTGCCAGTGTCCATCTTCGAGCCGTCCGTAAAAACCAAGGTTGCATCACTACGAGTCGCGGAGTTTTCCATCCATTCCTTAATCTCCAGGAATGCGACTGAGAAGGATTTGTCGAAGCACATGACCGGAGTCATATAATAAGTCCGTCTCCCCAGGACCTGCCCTCCTACCTTTTGTAGGATAATGCCATGTCCCGTACGGTCATGCCTGAAGCTGCCTGACTCCATGAGCCTGAGGGCAGATCTGGCAGATATGTACTTGATGTATACCTCAAGGGAAGCTAAATCAAGCATTGTCTCTAGACTGGCCTGAGGGTATGTAAGTGTCCCATTTTAGACGTGGCGTTGACAAGTAGTTAAAAATATCATTACTGAGACTTTTCTAGTATAAATATAATCAATATTAACTTTTTATTGCTTATTTTAATTAGAAATTGTAAATTATTTCTTATTTTTGTTTATTGATTTTCCCTCTTTTCAGATACAATTTGTTTGGGTATAAATCAAGTGTTAATATATTTTATTATTATCTAAACATAGGTTTTATTATTTGTTTTCACCCGAATCGAATTTCATTTTTATACATAAAATAATTTTATAAATAAAAGCTATTATAACTCACCAATAGAAAATATATTATTTTATATATTTTGTTTATTTTATTATTTACCAACACTTTGAGCAAATTTGCAAGAGTTTATTTACTATGAAGCTCCAAAACTGCACATTTACTTAAACAGTTTAAATACTTTGCTTACTTGTTTCCAATAGCTTGTAAATTCATATACATATATACATACATACAAGTGTATGTACGACTATTAATATATTTTTTAAAATCTAATTCGGTCTCATTTATTTTGAATAAGTAATTCAGCACTTTTTTATTTCCGTGATCGCTCACTACCGTTTAGTTCAAAGCATTTGAAAAGACTGTTTAAAATGTTGTTTCAAAAAATATATTCAAGCTGCTGGTTGTTGTTGTTTCGTAATTGTTGTTGTACTTTTTTTTATAAATTTAAATCAATAACTAATACAGTTTTATTTTATAAAACACGCTATTCTCAATGTATAAAATACAGCCATAAAAGCTGAACAAAAGTTATTATAATTAATAGAATTTTTGAAATTTTTTTGTTAATTGTCAGCTTTTTTAATTACGAAGAATAAGTGAATATTCAATATCCGTTAAGGTTTAAAATTTAGTTATAGTTTTTGCCAAACTTTTTTTGGATTATTTATAAAGAAAAATTACCCTTAAAAAACGCAGTTATTGTAGGTCATAAGCAGGGTACTTCTTCAGACGTATGAAACTTCTAAGCAAAGCTTGGGGCACATGTGCATATGCACAAGCAAGTTGATATGATATAAAATATAACTTTCTTATTATCTAACTGAATGTTTTTCTTCTTTTAATTCTGTTTAAGACTACATTGTGTAACAAAATAAATTTTCAACATTAAGTTTTATACTTTTTCTCCTCATACATATATATATATATATATATATATATATATATATATATATATTGTGTATATATATATATATATATATATATATATATATATATATATATGTATATATATATATATATATATATATATATATATATATATATATATTTATATATACATATATATATATATATATATATATTCTTAACGAAAAAAAAATTTTAATTCACAATCTAGTCATTCAAAATTTGATATGAATATATGTATGAATATGAAATAGTCCCAAAGCCACCTGTTTTACCAAATCAGCTGTTTACTTAACTGAGCTGTGAGAACATCTATTTCACCTGCTGCTGATATGTGTAACGATGTTATGAAAATTGGACCTCCAGAATGACCTTTGTGCAAAATAGTCGTGGTGGCCATATGCCCGAAATTATATTTAAATGTTAAATGACAAGAAATTATCTACCAAATAAAAAATTTTTTTTGGCCATTTTATAATTTGGCATGTGTTTTATTTAAATTTCAAATCAGCAAGCTCTTATAAAAACATTTTTTTATAAAAATGTTTTGAAAACTAAATAAGTTATATATACAAATTTTATATGCACTATTATTTTTGTAAGGACGTAACCAGGAGAAAGGGCAGAAAGTTGTGGTTAGAAATAACCAAAACTTAAAACTGACCTCTGATAACCACAATGTTTACACTTAAAATAGGGGTGGAAATTTAAATGTTTATGCTTAAATAGTTTTGCAAAATTGTTTATAAAAAATTGAGGCTGAGTCGGATCTTAACTATTATTATTATTAATTGAAAATTTTCTGGTTTCGAAATTAAAGTCCTTTTTATAAGGCTGAAGAGGCCTTAAATGATTAAAATGATTATATTGTTTACTAGTTGCGATATTTTATATAAATTATTTAAACGTATTACAACGTTTTTTGTTTTTTTTTTGCCCTTATCACTTTGTATTATTATAAAGAAATAATAAGCAGAACAAAATTTTTAACTGCCAAAACCAATTTAAAGTTTAAATATCATTCATTTAAAATTGTTCACAACTGTTAATATTATAAAGATAAGTATATATGAATCATCCTGTTACAATTGGCACAACAAATTTGTCATTTAAACTTCAGGCATTGCATCTATAATACAATTTTATATTTTTGCTATACTATGCCCATTAGTTAAACTTATAAAATTAATTTTAAAAAATGTGTGTTATAAAATTTAAAAAACAGTGAATGAAAATATGTAAATACTCGTTAGTACTCCATAATACAACCATGTGCTATAGTCCACAAATTCCAACAGTGTGATGAGAATTTGCAAAAGCAGCGAACAAGGAATTTTTTCTTAGTGATTAATATCTTTAAAAAGCTGTGAACATTTTTTAAATAATTGTTTAGAAAGTTAAAAAAGCGCTTTTGAAAATATACCAAAACATTTAATTTTAAGAAATTGTAATAACTTTGAACTTAACACATATTTTTTAATAAAAACGTGTAAATTGTGTGAAAAGTTGGCAAAATTTATTTGTACTTCAGAATCGAAAGAAAAATTGTAAGAGGTCTTGAAGAGAAGATCCTGAGTTCTATTTAAACTTTGCAATAACTATGGAGGCATTAATACCAGTGATTAATAAATTACAGGATGTATTTAATACAGTTGGATCTGATTCAATACAATTACCACAAATTGTGGTATTGGGAAGTCAGGTAATAACAAACAATACGCTGCACAAATGTTAATCACTCTGAAACTATTGAATTTTTGTTTAGAATATGTTTTGTAAAGTGGGTAATTATATAACCTATAGCACCGGCACACATTTTGGACGCAATTACAATATATTTCAGAGAACAAAAATGAATTTCAGTCCTTATTAAATTCTCTTATCAAGTTTATGTAACAAGAAGAAGTAAAATGTAGGGCAAGGAAGGAAAAAAATCAATACTTTGCTGAAAAAATAGGATAGAATACTGGTAAACAAACAGTACTTTTTGTTGGAAGAGGGAGGGTGCAAATTAGACATGGTCTTACATATGTTTATACTATTTATTTGTTATTTTTTTATCAGGCCTTTTCTTTTTGTAGTGTTATTTAAATTTGACATGCAAAAACAGCCGGCACATTGTGTTTCTATAAGAAATAACGTAAGTCCCCGGTGCATTAAGGGCGAGTTGTTGTGTCAACATATAACAATTTTTGCTTCAGTAATTAACATATTATTTAACTCTTGATATTATAACAAGTATATTCCCCATTCCCAGATTATTAAAAGATACCAAATCTAGCCAGCCTATTTTAAGTGCAACTAGGCATTTGCACTATATATAAAAAATTTTGGGATTTTCTCGATGCCTTGTTCACTGGTATTAAAACTTTATTTAGCTTGACAATGTCACACAGACACATTTACACATATTTATGAACACAAGCACCGCTGCGTGGGCATCAGTCAGAACAGCTTCCTATCTCATAAAAATTCGTGAAGTTTCTGGTAGCGAGAAGAAAAATTTCAATATGTATATCCAAAATACTTAAAAAAATTACTATTCAGTACAATATCGAAATTCATTATGACAGCATATGGTACATTGTACAAAAACTATTCTAAGTTCTTCTTAACCCGTATAATGATCTAGTCACTTGAAATAAAATCTTTACTTAGGTTAGATTTGTTAGCAGGTCTTTGTGCTGTCAGCAAGCTTGAAAGGAAATGAAGGAAGCGTAGGAGAAAAAGTTGGGACAAATATATTGTAATTGAGTTTTAAAATTTTAATTGACAAAGGAAAGTTGGTGGCACTATACAGATACTTACGTAATGACTAATTCTAGGCGCGGAATATAAGCACAGAATAAAATAATCATATATTTGTATTACTATTGCTTATTTTTACTATTCATTTTAATTTCTATTTAGGAGACACACTGTTTTAGATATTTTTGTCAGTTACATCTCATTCTACACACTTCACAATAACCGTCAATTTTTGAGATAAAATTAAAAACATAAAACAAAAATGAAAAACCTCAAATATGTTTTTGTTTCCCTCATAAAATTCAAAAACAAAAATTTTACAAAAACAGGCAGTAATTTTCTAAAAATTATCTTTGGCTTTTTTTCTGCAAATGTCAGGCGAATTTTATTGCGTTGCTTTGAAAGTGTCTCCAAGTGTGTTTTATTCCAGAAATAGCTTTTCTACTGTCCCTGTAATTAGATTTACATTATCTACAATATTTATTTCCCGCCCTTTCTGAAACTTAGTTTTCCACGTGTTTTTTGGCATTGTTTTATTCGTATTGGTCATCAGAATATTGTTTATATTATCTTATTTGAAATTAGTAAATAAAACTACATACCTACATACATTCTAATTGTTTTGGGTCATTGGCTTATAGTTTATCAATTGATATCATCATTTTCTTCGGTGATAAAAATAATTACATTATTTTAGAAATCGTTGCAAGGTAAAGACAGCTATTTAAAGCAAATTTATATTTAATTGTAAATCTTTTTTTCTAAAGATGCATGTGTGTGCGTGCACACTGTAATAATGAGTCGAGTAAATGCTAGTAGCAAACTTAAACATATTTTTAGAATTAATAATTAATAAATTGTGCAAATTCCGAGTTCAGCACAAATGAAAGCTGTAATTTTAAAAAATACCCAATTTTATTATCATAGCAGACGAACAAAAGAAGGGGGTTTTTATGCCGTGGTCATGCTTAAAGCATATCTGCGAGTTGCTGAAGCTTTATATAAATATTTAATCATTTACTCCGTGTTTTTGTAAATACATAGCATATAAATTTAGTTTGGTATTTTATTTCTAAATAACTATAAAAAATTAAATTTATTATTTTTTTAACATGAAATCACACCCGAAAATGTTTTTTATTTACAAAAACAGACCGTTAAATGTAAACTTATGAGAAATAACCAAGAAGAACTCATGTTTCATGATCATATCAGGGTAACAATTTCAATTTGATATCCATGTGCATATGTAAATAATATGATCTCGGCATGCTAGCATATTTTATATACTCGTACGTTTATCACATCAGTTATAAAATGAAAATACAATAAATTTAAACAATTATAGTAGCTTATTTTTATCTCTAACTCAGGACGTAGTTTTTTAGTTTCTTTATGTAATAATTTTATAACTCAGTTAGTTAACGATATGCACATTTTCACAGAGCTCTGGCAAAAGTTCGGTCATTGAAAGTTTGGTAGGACGTTCATTTCTACCACGTGGCACTGGTATCGTAACAAGACGACCCCTGGTATTACAACTTGTACATTGTCCCTTGAATGACTGCACCAATCGTTCGGCTGAAAATGGTAATCGACAACTTTGTTTCATAAAATATCGTCTGATATATTTTTTATTTTATTATAATGCTATTGAAGGTACTATGAATTTAGAAGAATGGGGCAAATTTTTGCATACCAAAAAGACATTTACTGACTTTAATCAAATTCGCCAAGAAATAGAAGAGGAGACTGATCGCGCAGCTGGAAGTAATAAAGGCATATGTGCAGAACCGATTAACTTGAAAATATTTTCGACACGAGTGGTTAATCTGACTCTGGTGGATTTGCCGGGTATAACAAAAGTTCCTGTTGGTGACCAGCCGGAAGACATTGAACAGCAGATTAAAGATTTGGTAGTGAAGTACATAGAAAATCCTAATTCCATAATATTAGCAGTTACGGCTGCAAACACTGATATGGCAACAAGTGAAGCTTTGAAACTGGCCAAAGATGTAGATCCTGATGGCAGACGTACATTGGCTGTCGTTACAAAATTGGATCTTATGGATGCTGGCACAGATGCTATTGATATATTATGTGGTCGCGTTATACCGGTTAAACTGGGTATTATTGGTGTGATGAATAGATCACAACAAGACATTAAAGATAACAAAGATATCGACGAACAATTAAAAGATGAGGCGGCTTTTTTGCAGCGCAAATATCCAACACTAGCAACACGCAATGGTACTCCATATTTGGCTAAAACTCTCAATCGTCTTCTCATGCATCACATTCGAGATTGTCTGCCTGATCTTAAGACTCGTGTCAACGTCATGTCCTCACAATTTCAATCACTCTTGAATTCGTACGGTGAAGATGTATCAGATAAAAGTCAAACGCTTTTGCAAATTATAACAAAATTTGCAAGCGCTTATTGTTCCACAATAGAAGGCACAGCACGTAATATTGAGACAACAGAATTGTGTGGTGGTGCTCGTATTTGCTACATTTTCCATGAAACTTTTGGACGCACACTAGATTCTATACATCCTCTTTCGGGCCTCAGTAAAATGGACATTTTGACTGCTATACGAAATGCTACCGGTCCCAGACCGGCCTTGTTTGTGCCGGAAGTTTCATTTGAGTTACTAGTCAAACGGCAAATACGAAGATTAGAAGAACCTTCTTTACGGTGTGTCGAATTAATACATGAGGAAATGCAGCGTATAGTTCAACATTGTGGTAACGAGGTCCAACAGGAAATGTTGAGGTAAATTTTAATAAACTGTCTTACAAAGCGAACAGCTATTAAACTTTCCTTTCTTTAAGGTTTCCAAAATTACACGAAAAAATTGTTGATGTGGTCACTACTCTACTACGGCGGCGTTTACCAGCTACTAATGTCATGGTTGAGAATTTGGTAGCCATTGAATTAGCCTACATAAATACCAAACATCCAGATTTTCATAAAGATGCCGTCTTAGTGCCTAGTCTACTCAAAACTGACAACATTATGGAGCCATACGGGCAACAGCAACTACAAAGACGTTCGAATACTCCAAGAACAGTTAATTCTTCACCTCAAGTCATGCAGCAGCATTTGCAACAACAACTACAAAAAGAACATCAACAGCAGCAGCAGCAGCAACAAAATGATATAGATCAAGTAAAATATATTGGGCTTAAAAAATGTTCGTACACTTAAAGAAAAATTGTTTTGTTGTAGAATCATGTTGACGATAATACTGCGCCCTCCCATCCCAATAGTTGGTTATCGAATATATTACCACCAGCACCCGTTAATAATCGCATTGAAAGTATTGAAAACTCAAATCACAATACTCCCCTACACAATGTTGTCGTTAGTCCAGTTAAACCGGTTAATCTATTACCCGATTTACCAATAACTCAAAACTCTAGACGTTTAACTGATAAAGAACAAAAAGATTGTGATGTTATTGGTGAGTAAATTCAATATTTTTTGTTCAGTGAACAAACGAACTCGTATAATTAAAAAAATTTTAAAATTTTGTTTTTGTTTTAAATATATTTGTCCGTAATTTAAAAATTTTTTAGAAATTTATTTTCGTTTTCCTTTAAATTTTATTAACGGAAAGTGATTTCAAAAATTTGAACCTAAAACTTGTTTCGTGGTTACTAAATTTAAATAAAACTAATAAAAAGTGTTCTTACTCCCTGTTCAACAATATCGCAAGATATCTTTCGATGGCATGAATGACATTTAAAACAAAATTCTTATGTAATCTCAAATAATTTTTGCCAAAGGTTTTTCGAAATCGGCTGATGATTTAGTGGAAAAGATAATGAAACCCAGACATATGGACATGCTTAACATGCACAACAATTAAAGCAATATGTATAAAAAACATATTTCTAAAAAATTTTGTTTATAATTATAATTACATATGTATGTATGTACATATGTATATGCATGTACTATATATTCAATAACATATAACTTGTATTCTACACTTTCAAGCAGGATGAAAAATGTTGTGTTTTATATAAGACATTTAGAATAAATCAATTGAAATTAAATAATATAACAACTTCATTAAAAAAATACTCTCAATCTTCTTGTTTTCAGAACGGTTGATAAAATCTTATTTCTATATTGTTCGAAAATCAATACAAGACTCTGTACCAAAGGCCATTATGCATTTTCTAGTTAATTATGTTAAAGATAATTTACAAAGTGAATTAGTAACACATTTGTATAAATCGGAAAAAGCCGACACTTTACTCAACGAATCGGATCACATTGCGGTACGTAGAAAGGAAGCTGGAGATATGTTAAAGGTATGGACATTTTTAATATTGATTTTTATTTATTTTTAATGTTATATTTCAACTTTGCAGGCTTTAACTCGTGCCAATCATATTATCAGTGAAATACGTGAGACTCATATGTGGTAGAAATATCTTGGTTTCTCTTATAAATAACATCATTCAAATTTCACAATAAATACCATCAATAAAATACTTAAACTAATAAATGTTCAGGAGTCATGTTATTGACTTAGATGAAGTATAATTCGTTAATCATTCATGTTACGATTTTAAATTCATATTTTCATTTGCATGTAACTTTAAAACGTTGACGTTTAAAGTACGAGTATTTATACAATTTTCTATTTTACGTTTTAACTTATATGTTCATTTTAATCAATATTTATTCTTAAAAAAATCTGAAACTTATTCCTCTCATTGAATTAAAGCATCATTGATACTTGTTAAAAAAAATTGGCATCCTTGTACTTTTGTCTCATTTAAGCACTGCTATTATGCTAAACACTGTACAATTCATAGAATTATAAACAAATGGAAAAAAACGGTTAAGAGAATGACGAGAATGTTAAGGATTATCCAATAAATTGATTACTTGAAAATAAAATAGATTATTTGGAGTTGGAAAACTACAATATTGCTGCAAGTTCATTACGGAAAGGTAAGGCTGCATTCTCCATGGAACACTCATGGCGTAGGATTGCAAATAAACAGTTATGCTTTTTCCAATTAACCACTTAACTGCTGACGTCCTTAGACTTATCTCCAAGGGCTAGAAAGTAGCAAGAGGCTGTTAAGAATATACAATTGATGATTAAACGATGTAAATAATTGTCCTATTTTTTTAATTATATTGACGTTGACGTCGAAAACTACTTACGGAATAAGGGGGAATATATTAATTGTTTGTGATAATTAAATTATAAATATTATTATTTTAATATCTTTCGTGTGTAGATAGTATTTGAGTTGTGTAATGAGACCGATTATGGGCTATTTTGTCACGAAAGAATATATAAATATGTACATATATAATTATTAGTGATTTGCGAATATTCGAGTTGTTGTAAACAAAAAATAAGTCCATAATGGCTCATATATATTGTAAATTTTTAATTTTCAATTGTTTTTGAGTATTCGTGCATAAGCTGGGAAGTTTTATGATGATCAAATTAGGTTGAAGTGTACTGCTGATTTGAAGTAAGTCATTGAAATGCAGACATATAGACGCAAGGAAAACATATACATATGTACATCTCTACTTCGTCACTAAATTGGGATTTAATAACGACAATTAAAATTTGTTAACTTCAATGTACACGAAGAAGGGTACAAAGTTATTTTTCATACAAAATTTTGCACATATAATTTTTTAAAGGTTGATAGAGATCCAATTAGATGCCTAAACTACTCATACATATAATATTCATATTCGCGAATATTGTTTTAGGTATTCGTATTCGCGAATATCACTAGTACCTGTCGTTGATCCAACCCGCCTATTTGAATTTTTAGTGGTTCCAAAACGTACCACACAAATAAAATTTTAATTAAATATTAAAAATAACGTTTTTAAAAGCAGTTGTTAATAACAGTTCTTTACATTGGTCATCATTATTGCCATTATGATCATTTCAGTTCTTTTATGTTAAAATTATGTGCGTTAAGCGACCCACACACTTGCAACATAACTGCAATTTTTCGTATTGTACAATCATATCGCCAATGAGTATGTCTTATTCAAAGGTGGCACAATATATTGGCAGAAATCAAGACTTGATTTTTATTGTACAAACCAAAAGAAGTGCAATATACTGTGAAATCTGTTGGCAACATTGTACAATACTTAGTGCCCAGAGCCAGAACCACACAAGCCTCTTCTTCATCACTCATGTCACTAAATATTTTTATTTATAATTAATTAGTAATAAATATTTTTATTTTAAATTGAACCAAAACTTTTAATAAATTCAATCTAGCAAATTTCCAACAGCTTTTGTTTTGCTTAGAGCCAATTTACACCATGAAGCAATGAAGTTTAATTCATGAATATTTTTTATCTTTCTTTCAAAGCATCTTCTAAAATCCTCTAGCATTTATACGTTGATTTATAATTCATGTATACAGTACAATACGCATATAAGAAACTCGCTTATAAGAAAAACTCGGTTATAAGAAATACATACATGCTAAATAATCGTCATATAAGAAACACGCTTATAAGAAAAACTCTTCTATAAGAAACAAATTCTGAAGAAAAATTATACTCATTCCATAGAAAATTGTACGTGTATAAGAAAGTAGTATATATTCTCACAATTGAATTTTTTTAACCTCGGCTAAAATAGATTTTTTGTTGTTGTATAATTTAAAATTATCAAATGTGATTTTACGTGAAATGCAATTCACTTGTTTTGTTTTTGTTATGTTTCTATCTTTAGTTGTGTACTTACATATTTATATTTGTACGACAAATAAACGAAATTTAGTACAAAATGATGTGTAGTATGTATTATTAAATAGTTTTATTTCAATTATATATTTCTATTGAAAATTTTTTAAATTAATTTTAATTTAAATTTTTTAATTTAAGAAAATATCTTTCTTATATGCGTGTCACAGATATAAGAAAGTATTTTTCTTATATGCGTGTTTTCTTTATAAGAAAGCTCGCATATAAGAAAGAAAATCGGTGCATTTTTAGACTTTCTTATATGCGTATTGTACTGTATTTATATTTCAGGGTTAATTTTTTAGCTTGCAATCGCTTAACTTTCTTTGTTTGAATAAAACATAAAACAAGAACGAAAAGTAGTGCAAAAGGATATACATAAAACTTCATGAAAAACAGAAATCGTTCAGTTTTTTCTACACCTACTTCGTCTCTACACCGCTCACCAACAAACAAAGACTGCTTGAATAAACTTCATGGTGTAAATTGGGCCTTATAGGTCATGTTCACCTTTTATTGTAAGAAAATTGCGCCATATATATTATTTGAAAATATGGAACCACTTATTACATAATATAGGGCAAAATGGAAATAGTCCCCCTGATTGTGTAAACCGTTGGCGTTTACGCCTCAGTCGTATTTCGTAATAGATTAAAATAAACTACGAGTATGTTTCTTTAATCTCGTACAAAAAACGCCAACACTTTACACAATCAGGCCGAATATCACGATTAATATATGCAATTATATTGTGTAGTGGATGGGACACTTTAGACCCAAAGCAGATTTAAATCTGAATGGGTTAGACCGTTTTTCCAAGAGCTCAACGATGTATATGTTTGTGCCTTGTGTCTGTCAAATTGCCAGAACAAGAGTAACATGTGCTGTTTTACAAATTCTGGCAAGGCTTTTTTCATAAAAATATTCAACAAAGCAGTGTTATGGCAAAGCAGAATAGAATGACGTTCATTGATCATTTGCCGTAGTGAAAGTAGATCTAGCAGGGGAATCACATTGTGTTCTTATATTTTTTCGTCGATCTGCAAATCTTTTTATTTTATCTGTCCACTACACTTTAGTTAAAAAGTGTTCGTGTTTTAAATTGTGGAAATTTGTGAGTATAACTTTCTATATCCTACAATTAAAATTCAATCCACCATATTCCTTAATTGTAGTTAGCTTTTTTATACATACAAGTGTATACATACATATATAAATGCATATCTAGTAGAATCCAGTTAAGTATATATATTCGGTAGAATAGTGAAAAACTACATACCTACTTGCATATGCGTGGACATATCCATGCATGCACACGTATGTACATACATACATATATGCATACACACATGCAATACTGATTAATATTATTGATATGTATGCTTTATATATACAAACATTAGGGGATTCAACTAATCGCGTTTCGGTTTTTATCGTCTAATCGGCCAATTAATTAATCCAGATTTTGAATTAATACGGTTACCCGATTAATAAAAATTTTCCATAACAACTACATTTGAATATTAATTTTTAAACGTAATCAAATCGAAAGCAATCCATGGCAGAGAATAACCAATTTCTAACTTATTTTACTGTTTTTATACCCTTCACAAAAAAGTGAAGGTATATGTATATAATAGGTTTGTCAATCCGTGTGTAAAGTATATATATTCTGGATCCTTATGAATAGCGATGACGATTGAGCGATGTACGTCTGCCCGTCCGTCTGTACGTGAAGCCCTCAGAAGAGCTAGATACTTCGTTCTTGGACCGCTGGATTGGAAATGAACTTAAATAGAGTGCTATTGAAATTCAGAAAGATCCGAAGTATGGTTCCAGAGCTGGGAAGCTTACACCTATTTCTCGACGCAAAATTTATACCAAAAATCAATTATTTTTTTTAATGTTTGTAAATTAAATCTATTTTGTGCTTTGGGGAGCCCCTCAATGGTCTATTAAAAACTAAAAAAATAAAATTTTTTTTCCAGGGATGGGAAATAAAAAATTTTTTTTCGGCCTATTCCGTATTTTGTAGTAACTAAAATTTTTAAAAATTTCAAGTTTTTCTTTAACAAAACCACTTTATACGTCATGAAGATTTGCATTGGCCAAAAAAAATAATTTTTTAAATTCAAATTTTGCTTCCAGGGGTGGGAAATTGAATTTATAATCAAACAGGCAATTGAAGTTGTTTTTTTTTGTTTTTTGCTAACTAAAACTGTCTTATAATTTAGGAAGAACAAAATTGGTATCAAAAATTAAAAAATAAATTTTCGAATCCAGGCAATATTTTTTGGTACATAAAAGTTACCAAAATGGTAAAAAATTTGAAATTTTTCTTAAATAAAACTACTTTATACCTCAAGAAGCGTTGCACTGATTAAAAAAAACAAAAAAAATTTAAATTTCGTTTCCAGGGTTGGAAAAATTAATTTTTTTTTTGGTACATGCAATATTTTGCAGTACATGTAATAACCAAAATGGTTTCAAAATTCGAGTTTTTCTTAAACAAAAATACTTTATATCTCATTAAGATTTGCATTAATAAAGAAAATTTTAAAAAATTTAAATTTCGCTTCCAGGGTTGGGAAATTGGATTTTTTTTTATACATAAAAATAACCAAAAAGGCAATTGACGTTGTTTTTTTACTAATTAAAACTATTTTTTAGTTCAGGAAAAACAAAATTGGTATCAAAAATTAAAAAAAATAAAAATTTTGATTCCAGAATTGGATAACTGCAATATTTTGTTACAAATATTAAGTTTTTATTAAATAAAACTATTTCATGCCTCATTAAGAGTTGCATTGGTAAAAAAATTTAAATTTCGTTTCCAGGGTTGGGAAATTGAAATATTTATTCTGCATAAAAGTAACCAAAAAGGCAATTGACGTTGTTTCTTTTTGCTAATTAAAGCTGTTTTATAATTCAGGAAGAACAAAATTGGTATTAAAATCTTAAAAAAATCAAAATTTCGACTCCAAGGTTGGACAAATGAAATATTTTATGGTACATGAAAGTGACCAAAAAGTTTAAAAATGTTAATTTTTTCTTGTCAAGTAAAACTATGTTACACCTCACTAAGAATTGCATTGGTAAAAAAATAAAAATTCGCTTCCAGAGTTGGAAAATCGAAATATTTTTCGTACATAATAGTGCATACGAAAATTCCAAATTTTGTGCTTTTAGTGAATTAAACCTATTAGATATTTCAGAAAAAATTAAACTAGTATCAAAAAATTATAAATTCGGTTCCAGGGTTGGAAAATCGAAATTTTTTGGCTTTCTAGCCGAAAAATTTAACCATATAAGTTCCCAATTTTGGTTTTTTTTCAGTGACTTGAACCTATTTTATACTTCGCTAAGAATTAAATTGGTATTAAAAATTTTAAAAACTAAAACTTCCGTTCCAGGGTTGGAAATTCGAAATATTTTTGGTACATAAAAGTACATACATAAATTCCAAATTTTGTGTTTTTAGTGAATTAAACCTATTTTATACATCAGAAAAAATTAAATTAGTATTAAAAAATTAAAAATTCGGTTTCAGGGTTGGAAAATCGACATTTTCTGATTCATAAAAGCACCCATTTTATTTGTTATTTTTGATTTTTATGATGAGTTATACCTACTTTATATATCAGAAGAAGTAAACTGGTATTAAAAACCAACAAAATCTAAAAGACGATTCTACGGTTGGACAATTAGAACTTTTTGGGGTACATGAAACGGATTATTTGTTTTGTTTGTAAATTAAATATATATAATATTTTTGAAAGTCGTTCATAGGTATTAGATATAAGAAAAGCCAAACATTTAGCTTCCTAGCCGAAAAATTTAAACGTTTTCTTAAATATAAAAGTAACCGATAACATCATTTTGATTTTTTAATTAAACCTACTTTCTGTTTTGGCAAGAAAGAATGAAAGAAGAATTACATCTGTGAAGGGTATTTAAAATTCGGCACAGCCGAATATAGCACTTTTACTTGTTTTCTCTAAAAATGCAAATCCGACTGAATAAAAACAAACTACCCGCACAGTACCAAAATAACGTAAATTATAATGACATAAATATAGAACATGTAACGTACGCTTGTGATACATTAACCCATTAAAGTGGATCGTGATCCAAATATCGAAATATATGTATATTGAACGTGTAAAAGTGCCCTTACTATGCCCTTAAATGCACATAAGTGTTTTTATGAATTCGTTAAACATTATTTTCTTTTAAATAAACAAAAAGTTCGGATTCTTACCAACTTTGCCCAATTCGGTCTGAAAAAGGACTTTCGATCGGATACCACCAACAGGCAATGCAATTCATTTCGAAGAATATTTTTAATTTCCTTAAGAATTAAACCACATGCTTTTTTTGATGTTGGTCTATTTACTGTATTTCAATTCATATTGAATGTAATTTATTTTAGGGTTTTATTCTGAAAATAAAAATTTCCGTTTCGGAGATTCATATGGGTATTTACACGATAAAAAACTTTATTTTTTTTTTCTAAATGCGACCCATTCTTAATAATATTTAAATAATTTTTGACAAGCTTTATTATTAATATTTCTTTAACCATCGGTTATCAGGCATTTCTTTATATTATTTTTTTTTAATATAAAGTGTTCAAATGAAAATTTTTGTTTCTTTTACAAGCCGTTAAGGTTGTATTATGTATGTATGTATTTAAATTATTGTGGCACATTTTTAAATATAATTTTTTATCTTTAATTATGAGACTATATTGTTTAACAGGAATTGAAAAATAATAAATATATAAACATATTTTTCAGGCATTAAGATTATTAAATAAAATGGAAGAAGGCAAATCCGAAGCGAAATACAAGTATGTTCCATTTGCCACAACAATAACACTCCAGTCATTAGAACGATTTCCTAATGTTGAGTATTTTTTTAAAAGCCTGCTAAACAAGATAGATATAAAATCCAAACGCGTTGGAGGTTCATATTCATATTGCACTGATGTTGAGAGAAACAAATACTATTCAGCACATGGAATTTTTATAGATTATTTTGTAAAAAAGCATTTATCAAATCAATTCAATATTGAGATAACTGATACAACTACTGAACATATTCTGGGTAATCCTGATGATTACCCAATACTAAGTAAAAAACAAAGTTTACATGATGCTATTAAAAAACATTATGAAATTTATAAAGATGTAAAGACAAAGGCTATGGAAATTATCAGAAGCATAAAAGTGGTATCATTCGCCAGAATGATCTTTTTTCGTGAACCAGTACCCACAGATGAGTACACTGTTAATGAAGACAATTTATCGGACATAGTGCAATATTTCGAAAAACTTCCCTACAAGTCGGTTGTTCTCAGTCCTGATCTCGACTGTGACTATTTTAAAGGAAATGCGGATATAATATTTGATAACGATGTTATACTTGAAGTTAAGACATCTAAATTTCATATGTTGAACCAATACCATGGGAACAAAACGCTTTTAAATAAATTTTATCAAACAATTATATATGGATTTGCATACTGCAAAAAAACTGGTATCAAAGTTACCAACTTCAAAGTATATAATCCTTTGTTAGGTAATGAGTACTCAATACAGTTGGATAATATTGATTTTGAGTTATTCGAAAACGTACTAAACCGTGATATTGCTGTATTCGATCGTTTTCAGAAAATTCTAATCGAGGACATGGTTTTGGACTTGTCTTTATTTTATGGAGGAGAGGATTCAAAATAACTCGCTAATGCTCTTTACTTGATTTCATGGCATTTTTTAAGTTAATACAATAATAAGGAAATAAATACAGTCCAATATGTTACATTTTATGGAATATCAGCATATAATATGTAATTGACATACATAAAATTCACTTAGTTACATATAAAAAATACTGCAGAAATTTTGGTAAACTATTATGAAAATGTATCAACGTACTTTTTTTCATACTCTGAATATATTCCGTTCAGACGCCAAAAATTATTTTATTCCAACTTTCATTTCAAATATCAAATGTGTCTGTGAATTTATATTGAAACAAAAGCAATAAATTTTTTTTTTGGGTCCAAAATAAAGTCCCAAACAAAAATGTTTGTTTTATTTACAACAACGGGCATATACATAGGTATTAATATTTCATTGAATATATATTGATCATATGTGCAGATCAATTTTCTTTTTAGCTCTAGTATGTGAGATTGGATCTTCCACTGAAATTGCTAACGCAGATTTGGAACTGAATTCAGAAATCAAAATGTCTTGAATTTCGATTACGGCAGAATAAATAATAAATAAAATCGATTGAATGATAGGTCTAAGACAAAATTAGGAATACAACAGCAATTTTAAAAAGAACATTTAAATGCTTTCATATAGGGGCATTTACCACTTCTAAAATATCCCGTTCAATATATTCTGGCAATATAAACTCGTATAATTATGACGACAGAAAAATCTATAAAAAATTATAAATTACTTTTATTATTTTAACAATTCCTTATTTACTACTTTTAAATTATGCACGATTTGTGTCTGATAGTACACGTACAATACAGCCAACGCCTCCTTTGGCAACAACTTTTTCATGCCATTGCAGCAAATGACCACTAGAGCCTTCCGAAGGTATCTCAAATCCTCGGTAAATATATTTCATTAACACATCCAATAGATCATTTTCGTTTAAAGTCTCTACGGCCTGATCCATTTGGGATGACTTGATGGAAAGCAAAACACGTAATGTTAAGTTAAGGGCGTGGTCCTAAAAACATTGTGGGCGTTAGTTATATTTTATTTGACGCAGATGGTACTTACTTTGACATGCTGTTGTTTGCATCTTAATGGAGCATTTTGTAAAACTAACAGTAGAGCTTCCATGAATTTACCCTGTGTTAACAAAGTGGTAATTTCATTTTCATCGAGTTGTGATACAGCAGAATCGGCTTCATCTTCTCTAAAATTGTCTTCATTGTATTGATCAACGTCAATTTTACGGAATGCAGAACTAGAGGTATTCTTGGACATGGTAATAAACAGTCTATATATTTGTTTAGTTTATGATAATTTAAAACCAATAATTCCTTATTTTTTATAGAGATAATAACAAACGTAAATGAATCACTTTGAAGATATGCCGATATGGAGCATAAATTGAAGTGTCAAAATGACTTTTCCAATAAGGGGAGCCGTGTTCAGTAATAACAACTCGCCACAGTATGGCAGCATTGTATTTGTTCTAAACAATTCTCAATGCCAGCTGTTTACTTGAACGTTTTATTAGTACCTAGAGGAAAACAAGTAAACTACAAAGTTTCTTAAAACTTTTGAAAGTTATTACCGAAATTATTTCTAATTATTTTAGGAAAATGTCAAAGTATTTTGGTATCGACCGTTTGGGTAAACTATTTCAGATTATACGCCAAAATGGTGGCGTAAAAAATGCATACCTCAAACTGTTTAGGCAAGTATTTACTCCAACTGCTTATATAATTTTATTTAAGGTTTGTGCGATATATGTTCATATTTTATAATTCAGGACAGACGAATTGAAATTAGGCACATTGGTGGGCACTGATAAATATGGAAATAAGTATTACGAGAATCCCTATTATTTCTATAGCAGAAATCGTTGGGTGGAATTTTCAGATCGTGTTGGTTTAGACTATGACGGCTCGCAAATTCCGGCTGAATGGTATGGTTGGATGCATTACAAGGTAATATTTTTTCTTGTTGGTAAACTAAATTTTAAATTCATTTGTTTGCGGCTTTAGACTGATCTTCCACCAATTCGAGATGGTAGCCGTCCTAAACACAAGTGGATGGCCGATCATAGCGAGAACCTCTCGGGAACTGCAGGTAATTTAAATTCTTTGCATTTACCTACCTACATATAACATTTCTATACAGACATACACATATACGAATACGTACCGCGTGAATTTTTCAATAGCAAAATAATTAATTTATTTTATAATTTAAAATATGATAACTTCTAATTATTTCGTGATTAACTATGTGAAGTCATAGGTCATGTACACTCATTCACAAGAATGGATAAAAATATGGCTTAATAATATTCTGTCATTGCCAGTCCGCATCTGTGCAGCGACAATGTAAATTAACAAAGTATTTCTTCAATAGAATACAATATTGATATAATTCGTATTCAGATATTTTGGTGTGAGAGCCATTGAAATGCAGTCATATAGACTTACTTAATCCACAACAAGCAAATCTTATTTGTAATAGATATAACAAATTTCATAATGAATCACAATTAGATGTTCTTAAGTCTTTGAGATAGTTTAAAAGATAGATGAAGTTCACTTAATGAGGACAAATAATTAATCTCTATAGAGTTATATATTTTAAATAGTGTCACGATCGAACTTATAAAAGTATTTTATGATTATTACTTTCTTATTTGACAAGTTTTGTATAGATATTTGTCAAATAAAATAAAAAAAATTAATGGTGAATTGACCACCATTAATTTAAATATTTCACTTTAAACTCGACATCGTTCCATCGACAATCGAAATTTTCTTTCAATACAATAGGCCAGGCAGCGAATATGTATTATTTCGTCCCTTTGTTGCAACATAGTCGTATCTCAAAAAAGATCAAGGTTAGAAAAATGCGATTACAGTTTTTAAAATGTACACTTTCAGATAGGATTGTACAAAGAAATATTTTGCTTCAACTTCGGTTCTGCTTGGGATAGAATACTGATTTGTTTTTTTTTTTACATATGCAGATGGCATGAAGGAGCACTCACTCTTGTTGAAATAACTTAAAAAAAATATTTTTTGAGATATGACTATGTTGCGATTTGTACGATAGAACGATAGCTTACTATATAATTGAGCAGATATTAATCTGTATGCTAAACTTATTTACTCTTTTATTTATATATTTATATTAATATAATTTTTACATTATTTATAATTTCAGAACAGTATATGCCATATAGTACCACACGCCCAAAGATTGAAGCATGGGATCCAAAAAAATCGAGCAATAAATAATTTAATAATATTTTGCTCCAACGAGGGCCACTGTTTACTTTAATATGAAAATAAATTGTTGAGTTATTATAAAGTTCTTCACAATTAATAAACTACATGAAATGAATGTGACACTTTTTACTTTTAAAATCATATTTATTTTATTGATATATCACATACATATGCATATTACTACGCACATAATACTTGCATATTGTCATCTAAAATGTAAAGACCAGTGCGGTTACCATGTAATTTCATTCGAAAACAATTTTAAACTAATTTATAATAGCAACGAATCATGTTACCGCTTTCCACCTTATTTCAAGAATATTCAAAATGGTTTAGATTTTTAGTATCGCTGCATCGAAGACTTAAAATTATCAACACATTTTCAGGTTTCCTTTTTTATGTAAACAGGCAGAGCGGATTCTTTTTTTCAAGCAATACTAATTAATTTTTTTTTTTTTTTTTTTTTTTTTTTTTTATTTGTTTTTATTGTACATAAATAGTATTAATTCATTTTAATAATGGCCCCAGCGCCTATAGGCATTATTGGAGCTAGCTGGCAAGATATATTACTTGTTAAATGTACATATGAAAATAATTACATATAATATTAACAAAAAGAAAAAAAAATGTTTTAAGTTTAACAATTAAATTTAAATTACAACAGAAGCGTTTCCATTTTATTATACAAAAAATCTTTACAAGATGATTTAAATGTCGTTAATCTATTAATTGACTTTAAATGTAAAGGCAAACTATTGTATTTTATACTGCCAGTGTAATCTATACGTTGTTTGGTCTTTTCTAATCTACACCTTGGAACTCTTAAATTTGTCCCATTGCGTGTGTAAAAATAAGATTGATTTTGAAAAAATGATATGGTATGGTGTCCGATATTATGAATACATTTAAAAACATACATCAAAACTTGAAACTCATGTAATCCATAAATTGGTAAAATTGTTTTGGAAATATCTTTGTACAATGAAAAAGTCGAATAAGTTATTGGTAAATTATATATAATTTTCAATGCCTTATTTTGCATACATTGGAGCGATTTTAAATTATTGTTACTTTTATTATAAGCATAGATTATTCCCATATAACTCAAATGTGACTGTATTAATGATTGAAATATCATCAGTTTAGAATTCTCACTCAACTTATTTTTAAGTTTGTACAAAATTCCAATTGCAGGTGCTATTTTATTCTTAACATCCCTTATATGTAGATCCCAGGACAAATTGCTTTGTAATGTGATTCCTAGATATTTTACGGAGTGTGTTTCATTTAATAATTTTCCATCAATATACACATTGAAGTCATTACTAAGACTGGAAGCATTGGGTCTAAATCGAATAAGTTTTGTTTTATCCGGATTAATAATTAAACGATTTAAACGTGCAAATTCAAATACTAAAGCTGCGTCTCTCTCAACGTAGGTTTTCAAAACCAAATCATGTTTAAAGGGATAGAATAAACATACGTCATCCGCAAACATAAAAAGTTGGCCAGTTAAATTTAGATTTTTTAAGTCATTTAAGTAAATTGAAAATAATAATGGTCCCAATCCACTTCCTTGCGGAACTCCATAATCCACAGAACCAATAAAGCTTTTCGAATTATTAACTTGCACGTATTGCTTTCTGTTTAAAAAATAACTTTTAAATAATAACAATTCACTTCCTTTGACACCATATAATGACAACTTTTGCAACAATATTTGATGATCAACTAGATCAAAGGCTTTTGTAAAATCAAAAAATACACCTGCAACTCCACTGGAACCTTCATCTAAACCGTTGCATATATACTTCATTACGTTCAAAACGGCATCTTCAGTACTACATCCTCTTCTGAAACCGAACTGAAAATCATACAAAAGATTGTTTTCCTCCATATAAATCAAAAGTTTATCATATAAGAGTTTTTCAAAAATTTTGTCTATTGTAGATAGAACAGCAATTGGCCGGTACTTTTCCATAGTTGAAGCATTCATTTGTTTCGGTATTGGAACTATTTTATGAATCTTGAGAGCATCAGGGTACACCGAAGAATCTATCATACTGTTAAATATTTTTACTAATATTGGTGCAATAGTTTCTCCACATTCTTTAACAATTTTTGGCGATATATTGTCATAGCCAGGACTCTTATTAATTTTAATATTCAATATGACTTCACTTATGTCATCAATACTAACATTTCCAAGATAAAAACGGTTAGGATATTGAAAAATAGTTCGTAAATTATTAAATATGTCTCCAGGTTGAACTTCTATTTGTTGTTTAAGGTTTGCCACAGAAGAAAGAAAATAATTATTAAACAATAACAAGAAGCAAATATTTACATATGTATGTACTATAAACAACGAATGGAATAAAGTAAAACAACATTACGAAAACATCAAAGTATGTAATCATCGCAATTCCTTCTCCCCTTCACTCCTCGAAACCCAAAACTGTAAGAACTACTTCAGCTTTGCAAAAGGGCTCCAAAAGGTTTTTAAACGGTAGCGTTTAACAACAGTGTGACCACATTTTAGAACAATTTTAAAACAAATTTGAAACCATAGCTATCAAAAATTTTTTTTATTACTGATATTCGAATTTCAAAATTATTTCAGTTATATGACTTTTTCTGCAATATTAAGGGCTCCCTTGGCCACAATTTTTCCATAATGACCCCTAATCCTCTCAAACCAATTTCTTTTTTAATTTTTTTTTTAAATTGATATTATTTGAATTTCAAAATTATTTTAGATTTAATACTTTTTCTGTAATCTAATGGGGTCTCTGGGCCACCATTAGTGTATCCTGGCATATGTGTACCAGAGATCTCAGAAATGTACAACAAAATTTAATGTACACCTTTAATACAATGTACAGATTGAATACACTATAGACATTGTCTTTCTTGCATCGTGTACACCTTCTACTTGTGTATAACTATGAGTGTACTCGTGTACATCTCGTGTGTATGCTGTTTTAATTTGAAACTGGTCCCTGCCAACATTTTCTATGGCGGAAGTGACGCTAAGAATTTGAAACTCATCGTCTGGGATACCATTTCCTCATGGTAGAAGCGTCTTCCGTATTGAGAAGTTGTACCCCCCGGAAGTAACTTCAAGAAGTCTCTTCTGCGTTACTTCAAGAAGTCACTTCTGCGTTACTTCAAGAAGTCACTTCTGCGTTACTTCAAGAAGTCACTTCTGCGATACTTCCAGAAGTCACTTCCGGTGACTTTGTTGTATTTATTAAATGCAATTTATTAAGTTCACTCATATATATGGACTATGGGATAATTATCAGATTAACAAATAATTAACAATTATATAAAAACTACAACAATAACAAAACAAAGTCACACTTTACCACTGACCGACCACAGCAAAAGACAAGAAAACTAATCTCGATGATGTTGAAAACTTCTTTTTTGCATTCTTTTAATTTTTTAAATTTTATTTCGCGGTCACTGCGACTTTCCCAGAAGTGCATAGTGTTGTTTTTGTTTATTACATCCATAACGGCACATGTCATTTTCGGCTGGTGTTGTAACCAACAAACTATCTTCCAAACGTCGTCTGGATGATTAAAAGACGACTGCAATGTAAATTGTTATTGTGAAATTCAAACTATCTTCCAATTAACGTCTGGAAGTGAGTAAGACGTAACGCCTTTGACGATGGACGATGAAAGAAACTTCCAAATGTTGGAAGGTGGTGGGTATGTATAATATTTTCAGTGTTTGCTTTTACTGCGCACACACTCATTAATTTTATGAAGTTACAAAGCAAATACAATGTTATCATCTCTGCAAATGTGCATACATATGTACATAAAGTGAATTCAATGTTTTCAATTGCTTCAATGTATACACTTAAGGTTCGATGCACAGTCCTGTACACTCATGATTTATTTGTGTATAAAGTGAGGCATGCATACATTTTTCAATGTCATTTTTTTCAATGTCGTTGATGTAAACTTGTGTGTACAGCGGATAAAATATGTACATTATTTCGAACTCTGATGTATACCCATCCCCATTTTCCCACAATGACCGAAAACATCTACAGGAAAATAGTTTTTTTTTTCAAATGAATGTTTTACAATATTTTATATTTTTAGTACCTACATCCCTTAAGTATATAATTAAATTATTAAGTATTTCTTGAACCATAATTTCTATTCACTAGTTTGAACAGAACTGGATCTAGTTCCTAGATTTTCAAATGATTTTAATCAAATTTTACTTCAAATGTTAAGTGGTTAACAGAGATCTGTTAACTGCAGAATAGGTTTGGCACAGCTTTCGGTTTGCGTCTTCGCTAATATAAATTTAAATTTATTTATTTTAGATATACAGGCCTGTTCTGTAAATCACGTCGGTTTGAAATCGCGTGATTTTAGAAAATTATCTCCACTAATAGAAATATTTTTCCAGACATTTTTCAATATTGCTGTTATATATAGCTTCAATGGCCCGATAGCTTTGAATATCTCGATCTGTTCTACAGCATACATATGCATGTACATACACACATACATATCGTTAAGAGACATACATACATATAATTTTCTTTTTCTCTGAAAAACAAAACAAGCAAAAAATCATTTTTTCTGTTAAAATGTTTAAACAATTTGTTAAAGCGACTTTGATTATAATGATTGCCCTAAAGAAGATATCCAGTGGATATCGAAATATCGGACAATAAAAAATGCAGTTTCTTTTATAAAACAGTGACCTAAAAGCTTGTTAATAAAACAGATAATTAAAAATCTTAAGGTTGAATAAGTAATCAAATAATTTACAAATTTAAATCCTAAAAATTAACTAATATAAACATCAAAGCTTTTATTTCAATATTTCGTACAATATACGTACCTGCATACATATACATATGTATATGTGTGTACATATGTATATATGCATATGTACATATTAATTTTAAATAAACTCTAAAATGCACACACATTTTACGACTTCTTCTTGGACGGTTTGTTGTTGTAATTTTATTATCTACAACAAATTTCTCTAGAATTTGAGTTTGTTCCGTCGAAAACAAACAAATTGCACCTTTTGAATTCGGATTAAAATAGTTTTTAGACCTCTTTCTAGCGAAATCGGTGAAACATTTCTTTATTTCTGTTTAAAGAGACTGAACTAAAATATTCTTATGAAGCTCCACGGAACCATCTGTTTTATTTTATGACAAGTTGGCTAAAACAAAATTGCAAATGAAATCTTTGAAGTACATTTCTGTTTAAAGCAGCTGAAATGAATATTTTTATGAAGTTCTACAAAATCATCATCCGTTTTACTTTATGACAATCTTGTTTAAAAAACTCATATTAACATGGAAAACTTCAAATAAATATTCTTAAGATATGTAAAGGCCTTTAAAAGGGACAACATTCATGCATATAAGGATATGAAAAGCCAAATATGCAGTTGACTATTATTATCCCTAGATCAATGTGAGTATGTAAAAAAAAAACTAATCCCGTCACAAGGTCAAACTACAAATTTAATATGTCGCCTCTCATCAAACTACTCGTATTTACAACACCATTCAACGAACAGGTAGACGCACGATGATGTCTCTGTGCAGCTTGATTTTTCCAAGTATAGGAAAAAAGGACTTGCACATGCAATAAATAACGTCGTGTGTGTGTTAAAAGTTTGTATGATCCACGTGATTTATACCGTTCACTAATATGGGAAATTCCCGGCTGTAAAATATTTAAGCTGCATTCAACATACAAATTTCAAAAATATTACTAATCCTGAGAAAAGTAGGTATACAATTAATGCATACGGTTGTTACCTACATATAAATATATTTCATGTTTGTATGTTTGTATATACACATTAGGGCGGGGCAGTTGTTTTTGCCATGAAGCATACAACAAAATTATAAGTGGTCTAAAATCAGAACACATACATACCGCAGTAATTCTATATATTTTCACTCTTTGAACCTGAATATTTAAAAACCATTTATTTGCACTTAAAAACTTTTAAATTATACCATAAATTCATATTTATTGATTGCAAAACTTGGAACCTAATTGTGTAAATCGCTTTGCGTTTAAATTAATTAAATTTTTTTCAATATTTGAATTCGGTTATATTTAATGTCTATTCACTACGTATTGATAGCACGAACAAACCCATTCATGATACCAATTTCCCTTCATGGAGAAGGAATATTTCATGGGAATACAAATTTCACATTAAATTCACAATAGAGGTAAATATTTTCTGTATGGGCGAAAAATACATTGTTTTTTATACCGTCCAAAAAAGCATTTCGATAGAAATTTCTATTTAAATTGTATAGAAATTTCGATCGATATCGAATGCGGTAATTTGGGCCCAGGTCTGAACTAACAATATAATAGTTTTAATTTTAAAGTAAATCGCAGTGAATTAATTTTACACATTTTGCACACCGTATTGCACATTTTGTTTTTACGCTTCCACGATTTTTTCTCACCCTAACGAATTGACTACCCTAATACACAATCATACATAAGCATGTGTGTATTTAAGTATGTGTTATACTAACGCTTAACCAAAGTAAAGATTCTTTATTACGGTACGATAATGAAAATTGGTATCCGAAGATATTTTTCAGCACCTATGAAAATTACTACGCGACCATCATTTTATGCATACTATTGACAATATTGTAGCAAGAATTCGATGGCGAAGTAAAGACCACTGCATTTGTAGGGGACATCCCCTCGAACGATTATTTTGTAATCACTTATTAACTCTCTTATTGAAACACACCTACTTACAACCTACTTATTGAAACACAATTTTTGGTTTTTCTTAGCATAGAGGGTATTAACGGGCAATCCCGGTAATATTTATACCTCTCAAAAAAGAATTGGAATGAATGGATGAATTCTCATTCCCCGTGGAATGCAGGGAAATATCCCTCTAAAACCACATAAAATAAATATAGGGTCCGCAATCTAACGTTTTTTTCAACTAGTGCTTATTTCTTGAATGGTAACACTTAACTCTTGTCTGATTTGACAGATAATTAGTTTTATCCTTCCGCTGAACGAATATGGTTGACCATCCAATGCGTTTTCGCTTCGGTAAGTGGGCCTGCGAGCGACTTACAGAAGATGCCGATTTTGCCAAAAAAATCATCTTTTCAGATGAAGCTCATTTTGATCTTGGCGGGTATGTAAACAAGCAAAATTGTCGCATTTGGGGCACAGAAAACCCGCCCCATATATATATATATATATATATATATATATATATATATATATATATATATATATATACATATATATAAATAAATATATATATATATATATATATATATATATATATATATATATATATATATATACATATATATAAATATATATATATATATATATATATATATTCTTGGTCAATGATGAAATCTAAAACGGTATAGCCATGCCCTTGCGTCCGTCTGCGGAAATCACGATACCTTCAGTCCAAACGAAAAGAGCCAGAAATATGGTATAAATAAATTTTGAAGGATATCACAGGTCAAGTTCGTAAATGGGCTGAATCGGGCCAGAGGGGAAAAAGTTCCCCTAAGACGAACTGAACCAACCTCTAAAACACAACATAATTTTGAAATTATTAGTTGCAGAATACTTTCTTCTACATATTGTGTGTAGCTGAATCGTATTTATGTATAAATTATTATTTATATTTATTTGTATATTTATTTTTTTCAGCGAATCGCTAAGAAGCAAAACAAAATATATCTACAAATAAATATTTTTTAGTTCTAATGTCAAAGAAAGTCCAAAGCGTTGAACCTAGAGTCAGAAAACCAGAAAAATCCATTTTTGGAATATTTGTGGGTGCTGTTGGCTGCAGTAGCAGAACACGAGACTATGAAGCGGAGGGTCCTGAGTTCAAATTGTATTCCTTAAGCCCATATTGTTTAAAAATTAAATTCAGGGTCATCCCCCGAATGTTGATCCTGCTAAACACAAAATAAACGTTTTCATAAACCTTTTTGTTTATAGTTGGACAATTTTTGGCAACGTGGAAGTGGTTTTAGCGACAGGTCTACACATTGAGAATTTTTATTCGAACTTATTTAGATAACTTGCTGAAAGATATAAATATATCTAAGATTCGGCACAACCGAATATTGTTATAGCCAAAATTTTTAATAACACCACACACTTTACAAACATTTTGGTCTGGCAATGCTTTTTAAAGCAGAATTGAGGCATTTTCGGTCATATTCACACATTAAAAAACGGCAAGATGTTGTTTATCTTTTCCCTTTTTCTACTTCATAACTATTTTAATTCTTATTGTTAGACCAACTACACCACCAACTTTCCTTATTAAGGGAGAAACCGTGAAGAGTTGTTGTTTTATATCAGGGATGTCATTGATCATTTCCAAATTGTACCAATAAGCTTCAAAATTGGTACTTTATCCTTAAATTGTAGTAGAAGATATTTTTCACACAATTTTCAAAGCTCTGGATATATGAATACATTCGCCATTGTCCCGAAATCGATAATCTGCCTTATTACCGTTCTCGAATCGACTCGAGTGTTTGTAATAGATTAAAGAAAAATCGTGTGTTTTTCTTTAATTTATTACATTCTTTCGAGTCGAATCGAGAACCGTAATAAGGCCCAATATGTTGTTAATATAAAACGAGAGGTACATTAATTGTGATAAACTGGCTTTTGGTGTACCATTGTACATTTCAGGTACCAAATAGTACCAACATAAGCATACTTTTCAACTACTATTGATATATAAGTATGTTTGTGTGGAAGTATTTATCATAAATAGATATGTAGAAGAATTGCAAATTAATATACACAAGTATAAGTATGAACCCTAAAGGAAAACTGGGTTCAACTGTAGACAAGTCAACACTTTGTGCTCATATCTGACGCCTAAGTCAACAATCCGTTTATACTATATAACTTACGGTGGTCAAGAGAAATCCTTCGGCTACGAAATATTGAATATAAATAATAAATAACATTTGTAAGAGTTTTATAAAATAGAAACTTGAGTGTACATAATAAAATAAATATTACAAAATGGTCAGCAAAAGTTGCAAAATTGTAATAATTGAAGCTCTAGCATATATTTGTTTTAATAAATTTTTTATCAAAAATACCAATTCTTTTCATACCAATATGTTATATCAAATTGTATTAAGTCAGCTGGCAAAATTCTACAGACTCCAATGAACTGTTTTGACAAAAGGAATATATTTATTCACTAGCATGATACTCGTTTTTGTTGTTGTTGGTAGATATAGTTGTGCAATGACATAATAGTTGGACCCTGAAGTACTAGTGAATTTGGAATTCCATGTCAGTAGTAAATAGCTGGTTCCAATGAAGCAGTAGTTTTTATACAACTAGCGCATGGTCAATGACACACGCGTTTTAAATGTTCGTATATAATAAAGAACATTGTAAAGGATATAATAAGTAAGTGACACTGGTGACAATGTCAGTAGTGAATGGATCTGTTTCGCCGCTGACATTTTCTGCAGGGAATGCAAGTATAAAACACACAATCTTAAAGGTTGGATAGCCTGATGTTGGATTGTAAAATACAATTGCGCGCGGGTACAATATAATACAATATGAACAGGAATAAATAGGAATTTTTATTACAATCTTTTATAATGTAGTAGGAATTGCTTTTGGGTACGTTCACACTTGTCCAATAATTGCCAAAAAAAAACGTAACCACTAAATACTAACGCAAAATTGTTTAATTCAGAGAACTAGGTACTTACTGAGTTAAACAATTTCCAATAATATATACCTATTCAAAGTATATGAATCAAAATATTTTTCATTAGTATTTAGTGGTTACGTCCAAAAGTAAAATATTTGACAAGTGTGAACGTACCTTTAGCAATTTAAGCAAAAGATCGTCATTATATTCCACCCTTATGTGTGGACGAAGGCAGTTGTTGTACTCGGTAATATTGTATGACCATGCAATATTCATACACACACATACATACATACATATATATAACTAAGTAGAGAAGTATCTGCATGCATTTGTACGAGTATGTGTGCTAGCATATCACGAATACAACCACAAGCTGGCAGGACCCCGAAATACATCCTTACATACATATGTGCATATGTATGTGTGTGTGCGTGCGTGCATGTACAAAGGTAGCAGAGCAACAAAGGATATTTTCAGGCAAAGCGGGAATATGTGGCGGCATTAGTAAAGACTGTATTTGAAATATGAAGAAATACTTCCCTATCGAAAGCATTTGTAAACAGTAGTGAGCAGAACGACTTGGTGTTAAGACGTCCCTACGGAGCAGCGAAGTTTTTTTAAATTAAATTAATATTCTGGTTTGAATTTGTTCTTTATTTAAATAAGTATCAACAAGATTCTAAATATAAAAATTGTGGAGCTTAATTCTAAAAAGAATGGAAAATAGAGTGGTAAGCTAAAAAATACAGTGATAAAATTTTTCATATTAGACTGTGAATGATAAAATGTTTATTTGCTTTTGCTTCTTCCTAATTATTTGACAATCAAATCTGTAATCCGAAATTGTGAATTCCAAGCAAAGAAATCGGGGCTCATATTTTATTTTTTATTTATTTCTCAAGTTGTTTTATTATTGTTTTTGTTCGAGTAAACAATTAATGGATTTTAATATCTGGGTACACGGTATAACGCAATCTAAAATCATTTTATTTTATTTATTTATTTAATATATTTTTCAACTAAATTTTTGTTTTTTCTTTACTTTTGGAAAATTTTTGGTTGTGATAATTTCACTCACATAACAACACACACGGCAGAAAAAGTTAAACTCAATTGAAAAGTGTTCCAACGATTAAAAAAATTGCAAACGTACTTATTTTTTAATAAAACTAAATATTTATTATTCAGCTATCAACTTTGCTCGAATGATTCAAATAATGATTTTTAAATCTAAAAAATTATTCGCTAAATCGATAAAAATAACGAATAAATATATGATTGAAAAAAGTTTATTAACAAAAATAAGCAATTCATGTAAAGAACTTATAAATAAAAAAAGTCAGTATTGTTATTAACACTCAAAATGTTTATAAAACAAAAAAAAATACTTAAATGGAATAGCTAATATTTTTATTAACACAAAAAAATATAAAACAAGTAAAAACGTTATATTCGACCGGGTCGAATCTTAAATACCCTCCAAATATTTAGTAAGTAAATATAAAATGTTTAACTTGGTGGAACAGAGTTCCTTTAAGGCATTTCTGTACCCAATTTTAAATCTCTATTTTGAGAGAGTCATTTCGGGAAGGGCCGTGGGAGAGGCGTTTCACCTCAGCAAGATCACAGAACAACTCAGCTTCTGATAGGCTTAAGGAATACAAATTGTTCAATATTTACACTATTTTTTATGTAATATCGTACGTCAACGCCTACTAAAGGGGGCGGGGTCCAAAAACAGACTATCAGGCCTGTTCTGCAAATCACGTCGGTTTGAAATCGCGTGATTTTAGAAAATTATCTCCACTAATAGAAATATTTTTCCAGACATTTTTCAATATTGCTGTTATATATAACTTCAAATATCATATCCAGAAGAAAACTGCCGTATCTAATTTAAAGAACGTTTTCAGGACCATGATTTATTTTTAAATTCATGCGATTTCAACCTGACGTGATTTACAGAACAGGCCCGTATATCATGTTTTCCCCAGACGAACGTATGGGCATTACTAGATCGTCTTAGACTTCATCACAGATCAACAATATATATATATATATATATATATATATATATATATATATATATATATGTATATATATATATATATATATATATATATATATATATACTTTATGGTGTCCAATTCTCTTTGGAGGGTATTAAAACTGTATTTTAATAATTAAATACAAAATTTAAAAACATTTTTTTTTTTGTGATAGGGTCATTTAGGGGGCAAAGGGGGAGAAGCTTTTATTTAAGTTGTTAATAAAAGAAAATTTGTCCAATTAACTGGCATTAATTAACCGATTTATTCATTATTCGAAATCGTTTAAAAATATTCGAATTATTTGATCGATTAATCGAATAATTCTATAGATATCATCTCACAACTCTAGTAGTTACTTTACTTGCCGCCCATCTAAAAACAATCCCTTCACCAAAAGTAGACGTATGTAAACTTTGGCATTGTTGTATTAAATTCGATTAACTTATGTCCATATCGTAATAGTAAAAAAATTAAAAAGGTCGACTGCAAAAACTTAAAAGCAAAGTGGATTATAAATTTAATATATTATCAGATATTCAGGGCAAATATTATTAGAGTTTATCATAAAAGTGACATTTAAAATCGTATGACGACGTTTAAGAGTATGTAGGCAGTTTTTTAATGGTAGACTACCACTGTAGGACGAACGTTTTGTTTTGTATCGACTCGAGCCTGATTGAACCGTATTCCAAAATAGGTCTGAACTCTAGCAATCAGAGTAATATGAGAACCAAAATTTAGTATTGAGTCAAAATTTGAAGACCAACTGATGACCATCCAAGCAAAGAATAGCTAACAGAAATGAGTTTACTTCTTGAAAAGCGTATGCATTTTCATTTACATATTTAAATTCAGATCCATCAAGATGTAATCACACCATAAAAAAAATTTAAGATCAATCTGAAGATGAACTTGGTCGGCAAAGTTATTGAAGGAATGAATAAATTAATGCTATTACTTCGGTTCAACAGATTTTTATTTACATTTGTTTAAATAACTAATAATTTTAATTTGTAGACATATGACTATGTTGCATTAAAGGGGCGGTATGTACATAAGTATATAACCAAATGTCTATGTATGTACACCCAAAAAATAATAATTTCCAAATCAAGAACGCAATATTAAAATAGAAACACTTTTTATATTAAAAATTGTCATTCTTATTTCAAAAATCTTTTGAAACAAAATGAATTATTATTCTTTTGAGTGGCCGATAGACAGTGCTGCTAGAGGTCTCTAATTAAATCTAGTCTTAGAATTATATTCCACATAAATAAATAAAATAATTGTTTTTAAAACAATAACAAGAAATCATTTTTGAAATAAAAGCGTACATTTGAGTTTTAAAAATGTTTCGATATAATATATGTAGGTATTTTAATAATATAAAAAGCATTGTTCTATTAAAAATGTTATATCTAAGAATGAAACATTTTAAAAACTAAAACACAAAGTTTATGTTTTAAAAGTTTTTTTTGGTTCAGTGTACGTATAACTGAAAAACATTGGAAACTTCTTTATAAAAACCCTTATTCATCTGTATTATTTTACAGTTTAAGACAGATTGACCATAAAGAAGAGTATATTTTGTTCCGCTTATTATTTACTTATTAAGTAAATACCAAAAGAGTAACTGTCAAATTACAACAAACAAAACACTGCAGAATTAAGTGGATAATTTTTATTTTATTTTTTTGTTTAGTTAATTGTTTTTTGTTTTATTCATATTTTTTGCGCTGTGGATGAAAATATTTATGTGAAAAGGTGTTAATTAAAAAGCAGGAAAAGTTCGAAATCCAATTTGAAGGAAAAAAATATATATTGAAAATATTCTCAAAAATCTATCACATTTTTCAAACACTAACAAAATGCAGGATTTCCGCCATGTTACACGCTGTATTTGTATGCTCCTTCCAGGAGGCCAACCGGTAAGACCAATTGTTTTAACATTTGGAAAGTGTCCTCTTTGTGACTGGGGAATTCAAAGAACTGTACTCCTCAGTCTTACAATACAATCCAATTTGCAGAGGAACTATCCATAACCTATAGAAAACAGTTATTAATATTCCCATACATGGACAAGTGCCATAGACAAGCTCTAAATATTGTTCATCAATAATTACGAACCTCTACTCTTTTCTAAATAAGAACTAATTATTTTCTAATAACTTCGCGACAGTGTACAGTGATATCCTGTACACTTGATGTGGTTTACTTTGTGTAAATTCTTATTTTTCAAACCTTCTAATTCTATTATTAAAGCAAGAATTTGTTATTCAGACTCAGTAGTGATCGGTGCTGGTAGTTTGATGATTATAAAAATATTCTAAATATTCTACTCTCAATAAAATAACTTTAGTTTAATAAAAAATTTTAAAAATAATTTGTAGATTGCAGATTTGAACTTGAGGCTGAATAAAAAATTCTTATCTTAATTATGAAAAAAATTTTAAAAAGTCGAAGTTTCAACTGAATACTATTTTATTACTTTCAGGATTGCGCAAATAATAATAATAATATTAACAATAACAATATTATTAATAATAACAATAATATGGTAAACCTGCCTGAGCAATTGAACCAACATCCCATTTCAGCAATTGTTGCACCATCGAGAAATTTCAGAGGCATCCCAGAACCATGGGATTTCATCACACGACCTTTGATGCTAAACGCATGGTCGCAAACAACAAGCGATGATTTTTTGATTTTAAATTCATTAGAATTAAAAGACGAAAAATCGGAAAGAGAAAAAGAGTTGGAAGAGAAAATAAAAGTGCTTGAGGAAAATCTTAAGGCTCACACAGAATTGTTGTCGCAGATACATGCCACATCCGCCAGGACATCAGCATTATTGGGACAACAACAACTACAAAACCACGACACCAATAATGTTGCCTTTAATAATAACAGCGTTCATAACGCATTCAACGGTAGAACAAATCAACACAGTCCCAAAATTGTAAACGCCATAAACAGCAGCCAACAAGTATCTTGTTCTTTCAACGAGAGTGTTAAATACAGGATTATTGCTGATGGTACCGGCAGTCATTCTGATGAGCCGATTGAAATCCAATTAGCCGAAGACGATGGAGCTTTGAATTTAAATAGCTCAGCCGATTCGGGACGCTTAGAAATTTGTTTAGGGAACGAAGAAAATGCAGAAATAAAAACTGAATACCATCCTACAACCAGCAATACAGCACTTCAGGCGCCAGCACCAATAAACCATGCGACACCAAGTGATTATAATTTTATTAAGAAACGAAAACTCGCAGTAGAGCAAAGAGAATTGCCTAAAATAGATACAACATGTGACAATATGCAACAGAAACCGCCAAATCAAAATATTCGCAGAAAAAGTGGAAATAGTATATTGAAAACGCCTAAAACTGGAAACAATAAAAGCAACGCCGGCATGCATATGCAAAGCACTCCCCGCAAAAATGTGTTGGTCTCCTCACAAAACGGCTATAATGAAACAGCGCACTGTAGTAGGAACGATGCCTGTAATGTGGGCATTAATCTTGACAACGTTTTTGTCTCGATTGGACCCAATAACACTCGCGTTCCTGCCAAAATTTACGACAGCATGAGCTGGACTTCGGCCTCGATTGCTACCAGAAAACTTTTGATGGCCACATTCGATCGCAAGGTTTTAGCCACACACTCGATGACTGGCAAGCCATCGCCAGCCTTCAAGGATCATGCCAAACCAGTTAAACAAATGTTAGATCCTCTAGTCATATCCGACATTATATTTGCGGTAACTCGTAAGTGTAACGTTTCCGACAAGGAGGTGCGTAACGCTATTACAACAAAATGTGCAGATGAAAATAAAATGATGAAATTGCAAATGAACAAACAGGGAGAAAAGCAACAACGAGAAAGCAACAAGGAGAATATTGAATGAATAATTAAAATCAGCTGAAAATTAATAAATTTAAAACTTACTTCCATAAGTATAAACATCCGTACATACATACTCGTATATATAGATATGTACATAAATAGTGTATAAGTATATTTCATTTTATTTACCTAACATTACAAAATAATTACAAATTACTTACGAATGATGGAAGAAGGCCATGGTAGCAACACCTTAGGCTCATAGTATATAAGTACATTTTCAATATACACACATGCATACATATACATACATATGTATATGTATATATCTCTTTATCATCAACAATTACATACATATTTGAAAAGTGGAGATACGGGAGGAATTGTAAAGTCCGCTTGGAATAGTTCGAAATTAGAGAAAAAAATTATATTAGTTTGTTAACGACTATGTACATACATATGTGGCTGCATTATACTTTCTGCTATATATTCCGTAAATCGTCCCGATTTATATATGTAAATACATTTTCCTACAAAAGACTGTCAAAATATTAAAAATTAAATATGTACCTAGCATATTATTGATAAAATAAAGAGACCTCACGTTTAAAATTATTACAGATTATTACTCCTATAATTTAAAAATAGGTAAAAGAGCAGAGAAGCTATTTATTTACTATATGTAAATTTTAATATATTGGAAACGGTTTTCCTGCGAAACAATCAAAAGAGAATGGTACCGTCATGATCTTAAAGTACTATAGTATACAATGTAAATGTTTGCTCCTCTATAGTAATCTCTTTCAGAATCTAAATTAGAGATGTGCAAATGTCATGCAATCACACCTGCGTGCGTGTGCGTGATGAAAATATGTAACACAGTGTGTCTTTTTTTTAATATAATATTCATGTGCTCACAACGGTACTCCCTCCATGTTAAGCTCTTTCTTCCTTTGCAATTTTTTTTTCAAGAGATGTAAACAAATTTGTTCTAAGGAATAAGTACATATATGTATGTTGAATATATGTATGTATATACATATTTCATGGCATGAGTGTAACCATATACATATATATACTTATACATACATAAGTATGTATTTTGAAAAGTTTCTACTTTTAGATTTAAGTATTCAATGTACATACAAATGAAAGGTCATTTAAGTAGGCATAAATACGTGACAACAACAATAGTATACCTTTCGAATTTGCTTCACTAAATTTCTTTACTAAATTTAATTTTTAGCATTATTTATATACATACATACACACATATACTTATAATCTTAATATCGAGTAAATAAATTTAATTACAAAATGCATTTTGTTAGCATCTAAATTAATTTCATTTGAATTTGTGTAATTGATGGGTGGATATAAACTTTCTCTTTGTTCGAGGTATTACCGCCGGCTTTGCAGAAGCGCCGCCGGAATTATGGTACCATAGAATTGGTTTTTGTATACCACTAAATGACTGGAACGACTAACAAAAACATTCTGGAGGAAGCATTTCTAAAATTTGATGATTTCTTTGGACCCATACCTTGGATGTACTAACACCACAACGCTCCGATTCATACCGCCAGAGCAGTAAAATAATGTATTAATCAACAAGGTGTTCAACTTTGGATTGGCCCCCATATTCACCAGACCTGAATCCAATGGAAAATGTATGGGGTTCGCTTGCAAGAAAAGTTTATGAAGGAGGAAAAGAATTTGAGACCTTAAAATCCTTAAAGGACGCAATAACGGAAGCATGGAGTTCAATTTCGTTAAATTACTTAAGAGTCACTATACAAGTCGATGCCAAATCACATTTTTCAGGTTATTTTTAAAAATGGTGGCAGTACTCATTACTAATTGAATGCTAGAAGATAATAACTTTCATTTTTATAACCTAAAATTTAAAAATAAATTACAGTTTGCTCAGTTTTAAATGTTCCTTATTCAAGTAGCACAGAAATACATGTCTTTAAATAAATGCATAATTTGAGTATGATAAATATATGTATGTATATTTTTTATTTCTTCAGGAAACGAAAGCCAACACCTTGAAATTTGGTTGTGCAAAAAATTATTTTTTTCTGAACTTTAGTTTAGGAGATATACTTAATTAAAGTTAAAAAATGTGATTCCTTATTCAAGTGGCAAGCAGTGTATCTATTCAGATTGGCATTTGTTGGATTTTTCTTAAAAAAAAAAAAAAACATTTTCTATCAAATTAAAATATTTTGCTGAAGAGTGGCGAAATATTGAAAAATAAAAAGCAGTTTTATATAATTTATAAAAAGAATTTAAGCTTAAAAATATTAGAACGAAAAAAATATTAAATCGAAAAAGAGGTAAAAAGCTGATAGATTTATTTCAGAATAGATTTGATCCTGTAAACAACGTCGGAAAGCAGCCGCTAAAAACTACTCCCGTACTAAAGTTTACGGGCGTGAGAGTTTGTATACAGATACATATGTCCCTAGATTCCAAAATTTAGAGATTTTGCTCAGCGATATACATCGTCCCATAACCGCCAAAAAATCTTAAGCGGGAAAAAATCATTTTACAAAAGTATCTTTTAATTATCTTTGCTGTAAGTTGAAAAAGAACCTTAATATTGTATATACAGGATTGTAGAAGACTGTAATATTTATTGTCAATACTTTTAATGAATTCCCTATAAGACATCACATGTTTGAGGATATTAAAGGAGTCTAGATATTATCAAGTTCGTGTATGTTAGCTGGTTGGCTTGAAAAACTCAGGCTTGTTAGCCTGTCAAGCATTCATTTTTTGTTTGATTTGTACTGTTCGTTAAATAAAATATACATACAAGAATTTCTATTAATACAAATAGTTTGATTTTGAGCTGTTCGGTTGAAAAAAAATGTGTAAAAATTTATCTATATAAAGAAATTTTGATGGCGATAGTGGCAGCGTGCTTGCAAAAAAATAAAAGAAACATATGAAAATTTATTCGTGCTTGATATATTACAACAATACATGCAACACCATATGTGTCAGTAAACATTTTATGACTTTTCTTCAAGCATCGTCGGTGTCACGCATCCTAACAAATTTGCACTCATGTTATAAAAGTGTTTGTCAAGCATTTTGATCATGTCTAAGAAATTTGAAGATATTCTTGATGTCGTGAAAATTCAGTTACTTTAAGTAAACTATTTTAAAACTAGTAATTATTGTCCTTAGAAAGCTGGGGCCAAATTACGGCATTCGATATCGATCGAAATTTGTATATAAATTGTATGGAACTTTCGTTCGATAGCGAATGCGGTAATTTGGCCCCTGTTCTTTAACTGTTTCATTGATATCCTTGAAGTTCTGAAACTAGTTTTTCTCTCCTTGAAAAAGAAAATTTTAGCTTAACAGACGCTTTGAAGATACAAACATATATAAAAAATTAATTTACAGGAAAGATTCACTTAAGTTTAAATTTCTTTTCCTATATTTCCGTTACGGAACACGACTTTGATATTTTGCCAGATGGTTCAAATTATCGTAAATAATCGATAGATTTTCGAAGAGCACTTAAGCTTTTTAGCACTTGGGGCTCCATATTATAAATTCTTCACAACAATGTTGTCTATACCACCCTGTGACTCAAAAATACCTCTTAGATTATTTTACATGCACTTTGTGCAATAATTTCCAATTGTTTGACATTTCCTTTTCAATAATTTCCCAAAACAAATTGAGTAATAAAACAAAATTGTTAAAAGATATCATGCGCATAAAGTGAAATTGTGAAAATATTAAAATACACAATTTTAACAGGCGAAAATTCTTAAAACTGAGAATCTGCAGTTTAGTGGATGGCAAGTGTCAGACGAGGCGTATGTAATTGATTAGCTAAAGAACAAAACACTACCAAAATATCTAATAGAGATACAGAGTGTCGGTGTGAATAGAACAGTATAGAAGTGAAAAAGTCTAGCAGCGGCCGCGTTGGAAAATAGTGCAACACCAGAAAAATAACAATATTCAGAAAGAATAAAATTATATCCGTAATTCGTATTAGACATACATAAATACCAAAAACAAACTACAAATAAAAGACAAAATCAAAAGTTTTATCCTGAGCATTATTTTTTCTTTCCAAAATTTTCCGTTTGTATTTTCGTTGAGAAAAAATATATAAGTATACATAACTTTATACTTACATAGTACACACATAAGTACATAAAGCAAAACTGACTATCTACCCCCAAGAAAAAATCAATTGAGAGCAGTTATGGATATATTAAAGAAAATGTTCCAACAAAACGAAGACGAAGCCAAAAAGAATATAGAGTAAGTAACTCTTAACGAAAATTGCTCCATTCGACAACTGTTTTCCAATATGCATTGGTACACATTACAAAAAATTATTGCATAAAAAAAGTTTCCTAAATGGCAAAAACAGCTAATGCTACTTTAAGGTGGCCAGATAAATTTCTCAATATATAATACAAATCACCTGCTTGCACGATGTCGACAGCCTATTAGCCATTCAAAATAAATGTATTATTAAATATATTATAATTAAAAGTACAATAAGCTAAAGAGAAAAAATCCACCAGCAATTATTGGCTATGCGCTTTCTGTAAATCTTTTAATATATGTACATATGTATGTATTTATTTATTTATGTATCTTAAGGAATATAATTATAAAACTAGATTTAATGAACTACCAAAACTGTTTTAATGCCTTATTTGTGATCAAGAGAGAATGTTAGGGGTTTCAATCAAAATTTATGATATTTACAATGTTGTGTTTCCAATGTGATAATTTATATAGTATTTTGATGTACCTATGTAGAGCAAAAGTTCTGCATACACATAACCGGCACGTTAAATGTAAATACATATATGTAAGTAGATATGTACCTACTGTATTAAAAACAAGGAAAGTAAATCCAAATTTAAGCAAGCCTCTCGCTTTGTGTGCAGTTGCACCGTATTGTTGAAACCAATTGTTCATAAAATATTCATTAAATTTCATAATCTTAAAGAGTACCATCAGGAATTAAATATGGAATTATGAATCACTTGATGTTAAATATTCACAAGCTTGTGTGTATTCTAAAGTTGTCTGAAAAATTTCATAAAACGTAAATAATTTAATTTTGTTTGAAACTCTCTTTTCAAATAAAACTTTAAAAGGCAAATTAGGCAATTGAATGTGAAGAATGTGGGTGCTGTTGGCTGAAGTAGTAGAACACGAGACTATGAAGCGGAGGGTCGTGAGTTCGAGCCCGCGCTGAGTCATGAAATATTGTGTTGACTTCTTCTGGTCAGCATTAGTGCGTGGTTGTGTTAGTTGTTGCCAGCCTGTTTCAATGATGAAGGCATAGTCACTGGTCACTGAACATAATTGGCAGCGACTGACACCATCATGTACTTAAAAAGCAGAGTAACAACACCCACCTTCGTCGGCCCTGTAGCAAAAATTAGCCGGCGAAGTAAAAGGTTGAAATAGCTAAAAAAAAAACGGTCTATCTTCTCATCTTTCCTAATCTGTACCCCCAATACTATCCCCTCGTTTTCAGTCCCGGCGCAATGCATTGCATATATAGGGGTCATCCCCTGAGTGCTGGTCCTACTCCTAAAAAAAAAACTCATTTAATAGAAATGAAATTTAATATTGATAAAAGTTATGATATACATTAGTACATAATTAAGAATTCAAACTTTTTTAATTAATAAATCGAAAGAACAACGCATGCGCAGCGTTACTTCAATAAGTTTAATGCGCCGTATAGACAGCTCAAGCAAAATAAATTTTCAAATACCAAACATTCAAGATATTAAACAATAATGAAAAATATGAAATATGTATAACAATTAAAAATATATTCTTATTCCATTTACTATTTAACATAGATATTGTCATAATCTTATTTTAAATTAAATTTATGTGTTGATGGTGCTTTAACAAATCATCAAAAATAGTTTTGAAAAGTCACACGCTTCTTATCCTATGCACAGACCAGGGACAGTGTGCCCTGTGCACAGACCTACTTTCAAAAACTATTTGAGAATTCCCAATTTATTTGAAACTCTTACAAAACCAACCCAACAAACAATTTAAATTCGATATGAATTTTTTTTTTCTACCATTATAAAATGATTTCACCTTGTCGAATACTTTCATTGTTTCATTATTTTATAGATCGAACGCATCGGCTAAGGATGAATTCCGTAAACCGCAGTGGTTTGAGGAGGCCGAAACTGATGATGAACTTTTTGATGATGACCGAAAATTTGCTTTTCAAATTTTTACCAATCCCATGGAGTTGCAAAAGCACTTCGAAAGGCAAATGCAGCAAATATTAGAAGCCGTTAGTGAAATGGAAGGTGGTAAGTAAAAACTAAATGCTCTCTTGTAAGTATATAAAAATTGTTAATTAAATGCAATTCTTATTCATTTCAGATAATGGTGTTGCGGTAGAAAAAAACCTTAAGGAAGAGTATTTGAAGCCGGGATTTGAAAGCGAAATAATAAAAGAATTCGAAAAGCAAAAAAAGCAATATTTTGATACTGACTTGGATGGAGAGTAAGTACCAAAATATCTAGGAGGTTACTCTGTAACTCGAATCGAAAGGAATTGCTTTCGCATTGCAATGTAAGTAGCATAAAAACTGGAACAGTTTTCTTTTCGTATCTGCATTACAGAGTAACTCCCCTGATATATAAATTAGTTACCAGTTTGCAATTTCATCATTTGTATGCCTGATCAGTTTCATTATTACTCAACAGTTACTGTTTCTTAGGTTTAAATACAGAGTTTCGGAAATTTAAGAAAGAAAACAAAAGTTTTCACCCTTCGCAAACGTATTAATATTGAGTTGAGTAAGATCTGAAAAACATTTCGAAAATTAATATATTAATTTTACAAGCCATCCATGCAATATGCATAAATACCATACCATTTCAAGTCAACAATATCAATATTTTTCTTGTCATTTTCTAAGAAGAAAAAGAAATATGAGTAGTTTTTGTATTACAAATATGAGAAAAGGATATAGAGAAAACTGTTGAAAAGTTAACTGGCTGCCTATTAAGAAATTGTTTCACAATTATGTTTAGTGCAGATCGCACAGAATCTGACGGGCACCAAAATTACAATAATCTGCAAATATCGACTATACGAATATGAATAGGATAAATATTTTTAACAGTTCCATTTATTAATTACTACATTTAGGATATTTCCGGACCAACTGCATTCGCTAATACAACGTTTCGCCAAAGGCGAAGGAGAAGTTTTAAAACATGTACCCGAAAATGAAGCACATGGCAATATTCTACCACGCAATGATAATAAATTCTTGCGTAATTGGAAAACTAAACCAAAATTAAGCGACGAAGAAGTTATAATGGGTAAAATACACGGTACTTTGATAGACGAGGATAAAGAGTTGCCTAAAATGCCAGCACCGCCGTCTTTGATACCGCGCGGTCGCCCAGATATTATGACACCTATGACTCCCATGATGCCAAGTGGCACATTTGGTGGTGGAGCGTTCGAAGGAAACTATCAGGTATTTTTTTTTAAATATAAATTAAAAAGGTCTTTAAATTTGAACTTACGAATTAGGGTCCCAAAATGTTCAGCCAAAGTATTATGACTAAAACTATACGAAAACCTGATGGCACATATGAAACCACAAAAATTACCCAAGACTCACAGGGTAATAAGACAACAACTACTACCCGTACGGTAGATGGTAAGACCGAAACTGTTACAACTTATGATGGGGCAGCTGGTGGAGGAACAGCCAAAAATCAAATGCTGCAAAAACAGAATGCTAAGAACGAGGCTAATGCCTATTCGGATCGCAATGTTTTTGTATCGAAAGAAGGCTATGCCTTACCCCGGAACCTCTGGTGACCAGTGGTTGGCCAATTGCAGATCGCTACCAATTTGCAAAACAATATTAATATTATTCGTATATTTAAAGAACAACATCAATATCCAGCAACAATATTTATGGACACTTTATACTTTGTAGAACATCTTTATGTAGTTATTATTATGATTATGACTGTAGTACTACTACTACCGCTATTACTTTTGGCTTCTGCTTCAACAATCGCGTATATATTATTATTAACACCAATTTGGAAATTATCTAATACAAGAGTATACGGTGGTTCGAATTCAGTATATAGATTTATCCGTATTTGGTGTTTTAGATGAAGAAAATCTTAATTGAGACTTGAGAAACAAAATGGACATTTTTAACTACTCTATTGTAAGGCTACAATTTATGGCAAAACTAATAATGACTTTTTTTTAAACATAAGAAAAATCTTAATTTGATTGAAACAAATGAAAAAATCAGTCATTGTTTTTTGTTAAACAACAGAAATTGTATTAAAAAGTTTGTTTTGTCCTGCTGTTTAAACAATTCGAAACAGAAGACAGGATTATTCAGAGCCTCCATAGCCGTGTACGACTCTAACTGATGATGGCCTTATGGGAGATAAAACAAAACTGAAATATGGAAAATAACGTACTATTGATAATGGAAAAACAGTATTTTTTAAATGTTGGTTTTAACTTTTCATCATTTTACGTTTTATGTTTTGTTTTTATCACACACACACACACACTCACAGATATATAAAATTTGGCACTTTTGGAATAAAATCAAATCTGCCTTAAGCAGAAGTGATATCATTCACAAAATTTTATATGATTTTTTTAAATGAGCAATCGTTAAAGTTAATGGGTTTGCTCTTCTTACATAAATGTCTTTAGGACAATGGTAACAAACATTAAACCAAAGTTTATGTAAAATTTGTGTATATTTCCTTAATTTAGTTTATTTTTTCAATTATTCATCATTTTACTCATCCCTTTTCAGCAAGCACATTAATAAACATTTAAAAGAAAGAAAAAAGCCAGACATTATTAATTTTTGTTTTAAATAAGACAAAGAAGAAAAACTTCAACTTTGTGTCTGTCTCAATAAAGAATCAATTGATTTCATCTAAAATACTAAACAAAATCTTGTCATTGCTTGAAGCATAGATCCTAAAATAAATACATATATTCTTTAAAAAGTAAAAAGCTCATTCTGTACTAACTCCAACTAAAATGTTGTTTCATTTTTTTATTTCTAAAATCGTACCATAATAAATGTTGATAAAAAACTATTACTAATTACCTATCATTTAAAAAAAAATCTAAAACTAAATTTGGCACATTTTCTATCTCCACTATTTTCTTAAAAATACTTTATTTTATTATTAATATATTTTTCTTTCAATTCAATTTACAATATATATGATTGCATAAATTTGTTTTTTGCAATTCTTTTTGATCTTTATACTAAGATATAAATCTGACCTTTGACAAATAAAACTTAAGTCAACGCAAGGAAATGTTTCATCTTTATTATTCTTAATGGTCATTTTCCTATTAAAATTAGTTACAAAATAGAAACGTTTAATTTATCTCGACAATAATTAATTTGCTACTGATCAAAATTAAATTGCTAAAATGTATTTAATTTTGACTTTTCTTTCAAAATGGTCGTTAAAATTTTTTCAATTTAACTTTCAAATTATACTTAAATTGTTTTGTCAAAAGTCCACAGAAATAATTATAAGTTTTTTCTTCTTTATTTTTTAAATTGGTTCTGTTTAAATTCCAATTACTTAGAGTAAAGACATTATACATTTTAATTTTAATATTTTTTTAGCTTATATGTAGTATGAGACAAAATTTTTTTAATACCTTTAAAAAAAATAATACATCTGCGTGGAAATAAATTTATAGCAATTATAAGCATATTTTGTTTTTATTATGATTTTATTTTATAACGAACAGAGTTTTGCTATTTAATTCTATGGAAATTTCTATCGATATGAAAAGCCGTAATGTGATTTGAAATGGTTTGTGTAATCCATAAAAGATTGTTGTTGACTGCACATATTCAGCAAAATACTCTAATTGAATTCGTAAAATTATTTTGTAGTTGAAAGGATGCAATTGAAATTTTTCACTAAAAGCAATGGCTTGTTTCATTTTCTATAAAAAATTGTTTCAGAACTAAGTAATGTTACCGTTACTTTTCCATTTATTTAGTGGAATATCGTTTCCATGTGAATTTAACACAAATTAATTTATTTAGTGGATCGCATGCAAATTAAATCAATGTACTCAATGTATGCAGTGATTATTTCCTAAATAATTGTTGCTTTGCAGACATATAACACAACATTTTCATAAGGAAACCAAAAAATGTTTATACCGCACATTGTTTTCGAATTCAACACTGTTGCTGTGGCGTCAAACCTGTTGTAAATATGTTAAGGAAAACAGTCAGTATTTCTTTAAACTAGAATATCAAATGTCCGTGCCGAATATGTATGTAGGTATATTCAGGTCTAAATTATATGGAATTATATCAAAGTTTTTGCTTCCACATTTCTAGTCATAATTGTGTGCCCTGATTTAAAGTTAAGAAATTTTAATGTACTTACTTTTCTTTGATGACAATTTCAACAGATTGATGTACACAAAGCATCTTCGAATATTATACAACGAAGAAATTTGATTTTCAATTTACACACATTTTTCTTTTTTAAAATTATAGAAATATGGGTATTTATACCACAAATTTATACACACCAGACACTTTTCGTTATAAATAAGTATGTATGTACGTATCCATTAGTGAACTCAAAACCCTTTACATTAAATGCTAATTACTTCTGTGGAACTCAATTCTATCAATTAATAATAATGTACCCGCTTCTAAAGAAGTTAGGAGTTGTATAAGTTTGAAAGCTGTGGCACCAAGTGTCTGGAACAATCTTGGTTTGGACTTCGATACATATGTGTGAATGAACATTTCTTTAGACATCATTTTGTATCCAGCTAATATTTAATATAGGCACGTCTCATAATCGAAATTACGTTCTTGAGAACATGGTATAGAAAATGTTGGCAAGTAATATTTTATATATTCATTATAAGGCTTTGAAAACTTTGTACATAAATTGATTAATAGCCCACTTTCTTGGAAGCCATTTTGACAAACAAGCCCAGCAACTTTGCCTTTTAGTTGATTGCTTTCCAAAAGTCTTATAATCAACGTCCGTACATATATTAAATAGATTTTATTATTGAATGAAGACTGAAGATCTTGCAAAGCAAAGAGAAAGGCTGCTGTTTTCGACTGGATACGTGCATACATATTTATGTATGTATGAAGCAACCTTTAACCCGAACTTATTAAGAATTTTCTCATCATATTCACAAAATTTACGTATAACTTACTATAAAGCACACGACTTCTGCATCTTTTGATAAATATTTATACTTCTTCTTAAATTTAACTATTAAAATGAACAATTTTATCAAAGCACCACATAAATAACCGCGAATAAAAATGACAACTGTGCAAGTGCTACCAAGCTTTGAAAATATGTCTAAACAAAATCCAGACAATTGTTTCAGTTTCCGCCATTTCACACCAGAGTGGCCATGGACAACTATGGCGGTAATATACACATTCGGAGAGCAAATTTAATCTATCACTTGTCGGTATGGATTTCTATTATTGTTTTTCATATGAGTAAACACTTTAGAAAAACGGTTTTGATGTCTACCTTGCATTCAAATGCAAGGATGTGGCAAAATTTTTTTAATTAAAGTTGCTTCTTTTTTCTATAAGTCCTCATTTCGTTGCCACTTTAATATTGAAAATCCACTTTTTGCTTCGATTTTTGAAAATGTTCAGCGATTACAACACAGACACAAGTGGAGTCTGATGGAACTTTTCCTATTGCAAATGAAATACTTTAAAAATGTTCAAAGCTCTTATGAAATTCGCTATTTGACATATTATCGTAATGTTATTTTAAATGAAATTTACTTGTTGATGTTTAAGCAATGGCTATATGCACTTCAATCATCAATAAACGTTTTAAAACTATGGTTGAATCCTACTGATGATTTGATAAAACACAAATGAAATTGCTTAACGATCAACAACAAAATTTAATTTACTTTTTAAATAAGGTATTTCTGTTTTTTAATTCATTTAACAATTTTAAATTATTTGTATTTATTTACTCAATGTTGAATATTATCTAAAACTTCAATGGTGATCATCCTTCTTTACGAACCTTAAACCACAATAGCCACAAATGTGCGAACCAGGTTTATCCTGAAAAACATATGTATACGTCAAATAAATATCTAATATATACGTATGCATGTATGTACATACATATATATTTCTATATATGTAGCGATTTAATTATTTATTAAAATATTTCGTTATACGGAGTTAGTTATTATCAGGCTCAAAAAATGAAAAATCTAACATTTATCGAATATTTTTATATTGAAGTACACACTATTTATTATTATGTAAAAAAATTAATTTAGTTATTATTCGCGGCATTTGTATTTATATTTTCATGTGCATTTTTACCACCCGATTTATGACAAAAGATTTTATTGAATTTTCAGAAACACCTTTGGAACATATTGTTCTTTTAATACAACATAAATATACCTTAAAGTTCTTAAGTTGCTGAAGATAGATTAAGTTATACCATCTTATTGACCTGATTGCATTATTTTCAACTTTGATTTTTAGTTATGTCTATGATAGGATTAAAGGAGCGATATGTTCCAATTAGAAACATGATCATTTCATATTCAAAAGCCTAAATAATGTTTGCATAGGATGGTATATACAATGTACTGTACACATATGTAAGCAAGCCCACTCAAAATAACTCCCTATAACGAAAATATATTAAATGTTAAGCAATTTTAAAAATATTCACCAAATTAATGTAGACTTTTGGATGACCTAAGGGGCCATCGCCGCCATCACAGTAGACAACACGGTCAGTGCATTCTTTGGGAGGAATTTCATCAATCAATTTAATACCCCAGTTTTCATTTACATAACGTTTTGCGTTAGTGAAACGAACATTTCGATAATCGTCCTCAGCAAAAACCTGTTAACATAAAGTGCACAAATATCTCCTAATAAATAAAAATTTCTTAAAAACGTTTGCGTAACAATTGCGGATGCCGAACTGTTTGCACTGAAAAATTGAAGTGTACTTACTTGCCCCGTGTGTGTTATATTTTCCAAGTCTTTGCGTGATGAATACGAACGAATAGCTCTGGCGGCAATTGGTGCTCCAATATTCTTGCTATTGCGGCTTAAAATTTGCAATCCACCAGCAATATTCCGACAAGCCATTTTACAAAATCTATCAAAACGTACTACGAATTAGACAAATCAATGTTATTTTCGTATTCCTTTACATACTTCGTAACACATATTAAAGCGAAATGTCAAAGTCATCTGCTTGATTTAAAGATAATTGCTGCCACCTGGTGGACAATGGCATAACGAGTACATTATAAAATTAGCTTACACTTGACAAAAACCGTTACGGTCATTTTATTAAACGACGCCGCCAGAAAATACGCTGCTGCAAACAGTATTCCACGGTTATATTCTGTACTTCAATTCATATTACAATGTACATATATGTATATTTATAAATAAACACAAGTATACGTATCAAATATTTTTGTTCTGCGGTACTTATGCGTACACACATATAATTAAGTAACATAAATATCAGTTATAACTGAAAAAGCATAGCAAATCCAACGAATGTAGTATATAGTGCGTATGATTGGGTTTTTATTTGTTTTTGCTAACAGTGTCGAAAAACATGACAGAGGTTTCCATTAAATAAACAATATATTGTTTATTTAATGGAAACCTCTGTCATGTTTTTCGACACTGTTAGCAAAAACAAATAAAAACCCAATCATACGCACTATATACTACATTCGTTGGATTTGCTATGCTTTTTCTAAATAAATAAAATAAATATTCTGTAAAAATGCATGTACATATGTGTATGATGTGAAGGCAAATTATTTATTTCATTAATACCAATTTTTATATTACATTTTTTAACAAATATACACTTTCGGAAAGTTTACTTAATATAATGATACATAAAAACAAATATAGACTATCAAGCGGAAAAAGCGCTACATTTTCAATAATTGTGTTACGCTTCCTTACCTGCATGAAATTACCCAAACTTTTTTCAATACAAAATTTGTATTAGAGAGAGCTTTGGGGTATCTGGGGCTAATTTCATGCACGTACCTAAAACGCACCACTATAAATAAAAGAATAATAATTTTTGTAAATATAGAGGAAATAATGAAACGTTCAATAAGTTTTTTTTTTACCACAATATGATATTATTTTTTTAACACAATATGATATTAAGATAAGATATTTTGAGGTAAACTTAATAGTGAGACTTGAAAAATTAGTGCAGAATCCAACAAACCGTTCCTTGTCGAAGAGATAGTTGTAATGCATTTAGGAAATTGAAAAAGTACTTTTTACCTTTCTTTTCAGATTTAATGCGCATTTGGTCCCAGCATTTAATTAAAGGATAAAGAAGAGTAAGGAATGCTTGAAATCAAAGAAGGTTATGTCTTGTTAAATTTTTTTTAAGTTTTAAGCGATTTCACGGGCGCTGGGCGCGAATGACTCCCAGTAAGTTATAATCTACAAATTGAGAAATATGCATATATAATCCACAACAGGTTTTATTTTTTACTTGCAAAGAAAACTTACTTGTTGTTGATGTGCCATTTGATCTTCAATATATCTTATCATACTGACTTTAAAGTCTTTTATTCGTCGCATTTCAAAACGATTCATTTCTTTTTTTATTTCTTGCGAAATCTCTTCGAATTGTTGCTGACAACGCTGTACTTTAACTTGCCACTGAAAAGGAAAGGGTTTTAAATAAAATGGTGAAATTATTGAAAAAATTATCAATAGCATTGTAATTTATAACAAAAATATACCACATTAAAATTAAGACATAATAGCATTGCATGCGTAATATTTATAATATTTAAGTTGTTATGTTTTAGTCTACAATATTGCTAAAAATTTCATAATTTTAACTTTCAGAATATTGAAATCACGCACAATGTTATTTTTGAAATAAAATGCCAACTTACCTCTTCTACTTCTACCTGGGCTTGCTCCAATTTATCCGTTCGATTGTTCAATTCATACCGACCACGGTTTTCACGTCTTTTAGACAATTGCATTTGAGCATGTTGCCAATTTTGAAAAACTTTTACTCTTTCGTGAAATACCGACTTAATAGCCGTAAATAAACCCAAATAATCTTTAACGAATTCCGAAAAAATATAATAATCGGAATTGGATTGCTCTGCACGTAAGATTTCAATTTTTTCCTCAACATCAGCCAAATTTGACAGAGCTCTCGAAAGGCCAGTATGCTCTTCACAAGTGCTTAGCATGGCTGCAGATTTTGCTACTAGGCCAGTAAGATTTGCTAATTCCTTACGAGTAGTTACTAAAGCTTTTAAAGCGGAATGTAATTTCTGTAGATGACCATCTAAATTTTCAACTTCTGTTATTTTCTCATCAAACCACTTGAATTGCAAAAATAAAATGAGAAAAATAAAATAGCGCAACACATGCAAACACTTACCGGATCATTTTCATCCATTTTGTAGGTAATTTTATTAACAGTCTCACCAACTTTATTAAATAAACGTACTACAGCTGCTCCACTAAGAGCTGCTGTGTTAACAGCGCGAGGTAATTCCTTTTTAAAAATTTTAAACAGAATACATATATTAGTGCATATAAATGTATACTTTAAAAACATACTTGATCACTTTCTAAGAAATTTACAAAATCTAAATCAACTCTTAAAGCTGGATGTTGTGCTGTGCGGTTCATGTAACGTTCTAGAGCCGCTCTACGTTGTTCAACCCACTCTAAGCTTGTGCCATTGCCTGGTTCACTTTGTTGGGGGCTCATTTTAACTTTTGTCGAACCTTTTTTTAAAACTCATTAGATTTTAAGAATCTTTATATTATTAAATATTGAATGATATCACATACCGAATATATTTTTAGATGGTGCGGGTGGCACAATTATTCCCAATTTTATATATTTACTTGCCAACAAAGAATGTATGCCTAAGAAGTCACTAAAGCGTCTTAATGTACTAAACTCTGTACGCTTATATTTTGGAATGTTGGTTTTTGTTGTAACTCTATATAACAAATCATGAAAAAATAATAATAAATTAAAAAGAATGTTTGTTGTTACAAATAAACTTACTTGTAAGTCAAATAGGAACCCATTCCATCACCAACTTTTTGGGGTTCCGATATTGTTATTTCTATATAATAATCTCCACTGTCGGAGAGGACATCCTGCATATTAGTGGATGATATACGGCGCTGAAAAATATTAGTTGTTGCATCACTTTCGAATGTAATTTTAAAGTCCTCAGTTTAATAAAAGTGAGTATCTCCGCTTTAAGTACAACCAATCTTAAACATTTAAAAATATATTTCTGAAACCGATCGGTTAATAGATATTGTTGAACATTTGATGTCCGTTCAATATTTGTGTAATTCTAAGATGTACATGAATTAATTCAAGGAATTTTATAGGTATATACAAATCTATGTACTCTTTTCGTTAACATAATGTTATTAATTATAACATAATGTATAATGTAATTGTTAAGAAATTATTTAAATATAGGAAAAGTCTTAAATCATGTGGTGTGAAAGATTTATGGATTCTAATCACTCTGAGTATTTTCTACTACTCTTAGTAATCACCACCTATCTTTTAATATTGATTATTAGAGCAGTTCGGCAGACAATTGGATTTTATATGTTCTGTTAGAATCTTCTAACGGCGGACATATTAGCGGGGATTTATCTTCAGGTCTTTTTGAGTACATACGGTGAAAGCCTCTTAATTACATATGTAGCTGCATATATGAAAAACCATTCTAAGAACCATTGATTAAAAGAGCTCTACGAATTTCTGACGAAGAAATCCAGGACGGTTGTAAAAACGATATGAGAATGGAGTGGAGTGTGTAGTCCTAATACAGCATGCATTTGCGCCGCTGGGAAGTGAGCCTCTTTATTTATGTGCACTTAAGAATGTTATGTGTACTTCATATAACAGGAAAATATTTAAATTAAACCTTAAGCCCGCAACTAGTTCTACATTGTACATATGTAATACATACATACATATGTATTACATAGTATATTTGATATGAGACACCGCCCATAATTATATATAAAAAAATATTTTTAATTATCACTATAATAGATAATAAGCGAACAATAAAAATTTTCCAAGTGACACGCAAGCTGTTAAACACTTTTAAGCTCCTTTCGCCCTTTGTTTATTTCTTTTGTTTGACATTAAACCTAAATCAACTTGTTACTTACATGCAAGATATTTTGATTTAATACATTGTTATTGCAGACCGCCGGTGATGGCACTTCCTCCTCCTCATCCTGTTCATCCACATTATTGGAATCCCCATTATTTATATCTACATCAGCAAACTCACGTTGCATATCATTTACAGCTTCCATAGACATATTTGTCAACTTTTTTCCTCGCTGATAAAATGTTTTGTAAAGTTTTTTCAATAATATTTATTATTTTACTAGATATTATTAGGCACCCACAAAATACACAAAAGTGCAATTTTTCAATTCACCATGGTACCTATAGGTAAAATGCTTCTTCTTTTTTCAATCATTCGTAAAACTGTAGATCAGGGCTGGGAAATCACACTTTCATACGACTGCATATACTAGTAACAAATTGAAAAGCAGAAATTTTTACAATTCTCTTTTGGTCTTGTCGTTTGTATTTACAAGTACGAATTAATAGACTGACAGACAGACAGGCATGTTTACTTAAGGTTTGTGTGTATATTCCGAAAACTAGGAAAGAGAAACGAGAAATGACCAGTAAAAAGTCGTGTACTACACACTCACCTCTTTAACCCCTTAACCGTAAACTACGTCTCTCTTCACAACAATTGCAGGCCAGTAAATGGGGTCTATGATACTGTATACAGTCTAAAGCAATACTATTACCTATCTATTATTATATTATATATTCTTTATATTTAAAAACTCAACAAATAAATTATATTCGACATGAACGTATATAATTTTTTATGAAAGAAATACTATACAATAGATTAACTGAGACGATATGGTTTATTAAGGTTCGCGAGTCGACTCTGGAGTTTGTAGTACATTAAAGAAAAACACATAATTCCTCTTCAATTTATCGCAAATTCTCTCATCTTCGAGAACTGTAATAAGTCCAATATTTCAAATAAATAAACGCGTTCATATAAATTTAAATTTTCCTTTTGCCTTATTAAATACTTATATCCTTGATAGATTCATAACGGTTTTTCAAAGTTTAATATTAAAGATATTGTCCTTTACGAATTATGTTAGGAAGTTCACTGTTAAATTGGTGTAAGACCTAAGACGCAGGCATATAGACACAGTTAAACCGCAAGAAACAAAGCAAATGTTTATTAAATTAACAGAAAACATCTGAAATAGGTATATATATCATGGATGCAATGAAATTGTAAAAACTGTATACATTTTTAGAACGTTGCATATTTTGAGTCTAATAGTACTAAATATTTATGCTTAATGAAAAGTAACTAAAAACGTACATGAAAATGCATTTAATTAACAATAATTAATCCTCCTTATTCTGTAACTATTTGTCAATGTCACGTCAAGACAACACCAAATATAGAACATGCGTAAACTTCAGCAATTAACCATTTCTACAACCTCCTACTATAACCAAGGTCCTAGAGACTAGTCACAGGTCGTCAGAAGTAGTTACTAATTGTCCACAGTAGTAAGTAAATGCCCTATTTTTGATATTGTCTTGGCGTGACATTGACAAATAGATACAGAATATATGGGAATATTATATTTCAAAAACATACAAAAGACTATTAACCATAATGTTTTATTATTAAAATCAACTTTTATGACTTAGCAGAATTTGAAGTGAAATTTTTTTATCAATAAAGGGGAGTATTATATTTCAAAAATATACAAAAGAGTATTAACCATAATATACTATTAAAATTAACTTTTATGACTTAGCAGAGTTTGAAGTGAAATCTTTTTTATAAATTTCTTTAGTCCCATGATAATAATATTTAAAAATATGTATGTAAAAAATAGAAAATTTAAGTTGTGTTTTATAAATGTTTTAATAAAGCAACCATTTTAAACTTCAATAGGAAAGTGTGTTCAGGTTTAGATCGTGAATATTCTTATCAGATATTACAAGCAGCGCATTAAAATGTTAGGTGTTTAAATTAATATATATTATTTATGACTTTCAGATTAGTATATTAAATTTTATACTATTCTATAAATGAATTGTGTTATCACTTGATATATTTAATTAGTTTTTCTTTCGCATATGGGTATTGGCACGGAAAATACCACTTTTTGTCATGTTATATATATTGGAATTTTCTCTAGAAATGTGTATATGATAGAAGGTATTAAGAAATTATTTAAATTTACTCAAAATACAAAATGTTTTGCAGGTTTAAGCATCTTACAAGGACAACATGTAATATGAGTATAATTGCTGAAAGGCACATCGCTATAGTTTCTTCTCAGCACAATGGAGTACATTAATGTGCTGGAAATATTCTCAATAAAATTGTATTATTACTGCTGTTCATTGCTCATGTTCGAAAGTGCATATTTTATGCATATTTATTTAGATTGTGGCTCTTCAACCACTCATCTAGACAGAATTTTCTCAGTATACCATTTAGCAAAAGTACTGTTTTATACACATTCTCGATTTCATTGTACATATATAATTTATTTTATCACAATGTAAAAATTTTCGGGACGCAAAATTTCACGGGAAAATATCGAATTATTGAAAAAATACTAAAATAAATATTTATATATAACAATGTTATTAAAAGAAGATCTCAAGCTCAAGATTATTACTATTTTATAAAAACTAACTTTTAATTTAAGTTTTTTTCTTAAATTAGATTCTTTGGAAATTTAATAAACAATATATTAACTTTTCTTATCATATTTCTTTGTAGTTATTCATTTACTTTAATTTTGATAAACAGTATATACTATGTACTTAATAATACCTATTTAACTAGCGTTTTAGGTTCAGTCTAGTCAACTTCGCTATGCTTTACGTACATGAACGGTGGTTGTTAACGTTGTTTGTGCTGCTTTTCGCAATTGCTAAATCATCATGGGCTTTAAGAGCGCTAAACCCATCTATACAAGCAGGTCGGGTTGTTGGCGGTACTAATGCTGCTGCCAATAGTGCACCGTTTATAGTATCATTTCAACACAAAAGTACACACTATTGCGCAGGTAGTATAATCAACAAAAACTGGATACTTACTGCTGCTCATTGTTTGCGTCCAATTAGTGTAGTGAAGGAAACCATCTTAGTGGCGGGCAGTATTTATGTTGCCGGTACAGCAAGTACTACACAAAAACGCGTAATCGATTATTATCAGATTAATGACTTGTATCTCGGGGATACATCTCCCTATGATGTTGGTTTAGTCTATACCAAGACAGCCTTTATATGGTCAAATGCAGTTAAACCAATTGCACTGGCTGCTAGTGGTTATACACCCTCGGGCAATGCTGTTCTTTATGGTTGGGGAAGTACTTCGAAAACCAGTACTGCTGTTTACCCTGCAACATTACAAGTAGCCACCGTTCCGATCATTTCATTGTCAGAATGCGAGGCAGCTATGGGTAATAAAGGTAGTGATGTACATAATACAAATCTTTGTACTGGTCCTTTGAGCGGTGGCTTTGGTATTTGTTCTTCAGATTCAGGCGGACCTTTGGTTCAAACTATAAAAGGAAATCATATTTTAGTTGGTGTTGTATCCTGGGGAAAATTGCCCTGTGGTCAAATCAATTCGCCTTCGGTATACGTCAAAGTTTCTTCTGTTTTGTCATGGATTGAAAAGAATCAAGTGGTCCCAAAATAAAACCTACAAAATTAACATAGTTGAGATAAAAATCGCATATTTTCAGCATTTCTTAAACTGCCGAAATATTGTTTCAAAGGACCTTTTTATAAAAAAAGGAAATACATATACGGATAACAGAGAGCAACGATTTCTACAATTTGTACTGATGATAAAGTTATAAAATATACTGATAATTGGTTAAATATATAAGGATGTGATTTCTGATTTTGCTTTAAGGAAACACATGTAAGTCTAGGTTGGAAAAAAATTTTAAAATTCAATAAAAACCCCATAAAAGCCATCAAAGAAAAACCAACACAAAAAAGGAAACTTGCTCTAAGATTCGCTCCTAATTTGCCATGTCTTGAGGAAATACATAAGAAAAACATATCCAGTGATTTATAATGTCATTTGGTGTCATCTATTATTATACCTTTTAGTGGCTACTCTGAAATGAGCCTTAGGTGTTAAGTAGCAAATATTACTGATAAGTCCACTACTGTGTCAATTAGATATGCTAATATTCATTTCTTTCTAAAATTATTTATTAAAAAAATTCTAGAATCGAACTCAAGTCTATCCAATATACATAGATCGATGAATTAACATATAAAACGATCTAATTTATTCTAATCATTATTATTGTTATCATTATTATTATTATTTTGTAATTTTTGTTTAAGTATTTTTAGATTTTCTTCCTTTAATCTATTTTCTATTCTAACACTTTCTACTTCTAACTCTAGTTTTTGTTTTCTTAATTTCCATTCTTCTTCGATAATTTTTATTTCTACTTCAAGTTTTTTAATTTTTTTAAGAGCAACTTGTTCCCACACGTCAACAGTAGAAGTAGTACTTAAATTGTTTTCCACTATAGGTTCGGGTAGTTCTCGATGTGGCGTTGATATGGCCTTTCGCTGTGCTGTTGACGAAGAAGTTTGCGTGTCACCAAACAAAAGTGTTTCGAATACGTATTCTTCAGCTAAATTTAAAAATATACAAATGGTAAAATGAATAATAGCATTCCAAGAACTTCTCCATAGATTCTAGATGTAGGTGCAAACAGGCAGTTGCAATAAAATATCGACATACATACATATAGATATGTGTACATACATAAGTATTTATTTGCTTTGGTTTAAGGTTAACACGCAACATACTAGGTATTAATTTTCACGTATATTTTTGAGACATCTCAAATAAATTTATTTATTTCATTATGCAGTTTTTTTAATAATTCAACTACATTTAGAATGAATTACATATAAAAAGAACACGATTATATGGATTATTTGAAAAATTTATAAAGTAGCAAAACTAATAGCAAATGCGATTTCCTCTTCTTGATAGCTCTAAGGAAATTTTACACCTACATGGATATCGATAAGATACAATATGTATATAACAATTTAATTTTTAAATATGTATGTATATGATAAGTTTTCATACAAGTATTTAGTATATACCACTTACGAAAATACCAGAAAATCTTTTTAAAGCAATACTTTCACTATCACCGTAAGTGAATGGTTTTCAAGGTCAAGTTTTATTCAAGCAAAACAAACAAAGGAAATTTTTAAGAAACAAAAAAATAAAATATATATTTTCAGAAGGCTTTTAAAAGATGTGATTCAAATCTCGTCAACAGTACATTTTTTTCATTAAACATATTTTTTATAAATTTATGTACTATTATTTTTTTAAAGAAACAATATTAAAATAGAACTAATAAGAAATTTTTATTTGACATATTGTTGCTTATTCTGTTGTGATTTTTGAAAATAGTTTGTAATTTACAAATAGTGAATTCTCAGATGGTTTTCAGAAGTCTACTGATGATTTGGTAAAACAGCAATGAAATGCATATAGACATTGCTTGACAAATAAATTTCATTTAAAATAGAACTAAGTTATTTTATGTTTATTTTAAAAATTTTCATTCTCATTTTTAAAATTCAAACTAACAAAGAAAATTATTACTATAAAAAAAATAATTTTTGAAACAAAAGCGTACATTTAGTTTGAAAAATGCTTGAATGTAATCAAACGTGTGTCTTAAGATTGATTTTTTAGTTCAGGGTAGTACAAATCAATTTTACTGATTAGTTTTAATTACATTTTCGGTTTATTGTTTTTTTTATTAATATAATAGTATCCAATAAAATACACTTCAATGGGATATAATTATATCATTTTTTGTTTTAAGTCATTCGTAAAAATTAAAACACTTACTCGATTAATTGAAAAATTTGAAAGTCCCAAAATCATGTAACTCCTTACTCGACCAAGAGCAAAAGAGACGATACTCTAGTATGTATGTATGGATGTATGAATGTATGTATGTATGTATGTACACATCTACATAGGTATATTAAGATATAAAGGTTACCTGCTGCGTCCAACTCTTCTTCATTAAGGGGCGGAAGAGGTTTCATGTCTAGATCGGAAGCGTTACTTCTCTCTAATGTATCTTCATCATCTGATATATCTGAAAGAAATTTATAAGAAAACATATTATATACATATGTATATACGTGGTCTTTTTTTGCAAGGTGTCGAAAATCGCTGAGTTATGGCATTCGTGATATAAATTAATAATACATTAGGTTTCTAAAAAATTACCATAATCAAAATCCGATAAGGGCTCATTCGTAACTGGGTTGTCGTTTGTTTGCATTATTTTCAATATGCTCAAGTTCGACAGATTTGTTCCCATCTTGCGCTTGATATTCTTTTTCAAATTGTCATATTTTGTTTTCAAAACTTTGAAAGACCTGTATTCTTCAAACTGTGAATTAAAGTCTTTCTCTATTTCCCTCCACGCTTTAACTTTCTCTTCGGATGTTGCACGATCCGATTTTTTCGATTCAATGATTTCTTTCCTACTGTTCACCAATTGTATCAAATATTTGACTTCCTTGATAGAAAAGTTACTGCTTCGTTTTGTTCTTTCTGCACTTAAGTCTGAAAAATACTTTGCGCTTTGTGAAAGCATATTGAACGTTTAATATTCGAATTTAAATATTTAACTGAAAGTTTAAGTAAAGTGAATTTTCTGCGGAAAATATATTTAAACTCCGTTTAAACCACTAAACATTTTGTATATTTATTTACATGCTAGAGATGGAAAAGTGTTCGGTTGTAGAGTACTCATTATAACGAGTTCATTAACAACTGTCAAACATATTCATAGCAAGCAAGGGAACATAAACTGTGGCATTACTACGACTCAAACATTGATTGTGTGCACTCCTTTACGTTTATTTAAAAGAACTAGAATTACTTAAAAACAAAGGAAAAATTGTTTAAAAGTTCTTGTATTTAATAATTTTAAATCTATTTACATATATAAACCGAATTATAAATCTAGTGAATTTTATTATATTACCTAATCTATAGCATATATAGTTCTCTTTGAACTAATCCTATTTTATTTTACGTAATTTATACCATGTAAGAATAAGAAACTAAACGGCGGCTCGGTAAGACGCTATATCACAACCGGTCATGTCCAAAGTATATCTATATCAAGTAGTCGTAAGAGTACAACAACATAAAATTACAAAAACCACGGTACATTTTGTTTGTGTAAAATTCTAATCTTGTGTCAGAAATTTTCTTTTATAATATAAGTATTTTGTTCACAATTATTTCCAAAAATTTAAATACTTTTCGCATAGAACTTTTTTAAAACAATTTATTTATGTTACTTTTCTTAATCAATTCAAATTGCACACTTTTTCACAAAAATCGTTTCCACAACAATTCTTTTTTTCTACTTTCGTTGAATTAATAATGTTTTTCACAATTTTACAAAATTATTTTTTCAACGGAATAAACATATATGGCTCGCTACAAAAGTAAACAAATTTTGACATACGTTCAGGTAAAAACTAAAAATAATTTTAGTCAGCTGGGCTTTTGCATATACTTGATATAGATATACTTTGGTCATATCTTTTACAGTAACGTTGCGGTTTTATTATTTTCATGTGGCAGCGTTGGTAGTGACTCAGTTAGAAAGCAATGCAAAGCAAAATTGAAAAAAATTTGAGAGTCTGTAATATTTGCCCTGCTGTCAATTTAACGCTAAAGTTTTAACGAAAACTCTTATTAGCTAACTAAAATAAACAAGAATTTACATAAAAATAAGTGCAATTTATAATAAAAATAGTAAGAAATTTTAGTGGAGAGAAAACCACAGAAAAACAGTTTTTATTGCAACAGAAAGAAAGAAGTCGACCACAGTGAGACATCAAAAAACACAGCCGAAAAATATCGAACGAACTGTAATAACTGCCCAGCCCAGCTACAAAAATTTCAAGTAACGATAAATCTTTTGTAACAATTCCGCAGAGACAAGAAGAAATAGTATATTGTAAGAAAATAGCAGCAAAAACAAAATTGCTAAAGAAGAGGTCAGCAAACTTTTCTATGTAATTGCTGCAAATCATAATTATATATTGGAAAATAATTGGTCTTTGAAGCGGCTAAAAGAGAGCAAAGAAAAGAGTGTCGTCAGTCGGGAGTACAGAAGAGGCATTTATATATTGTTATAATATTCAAGTTAGCAATAAAGTTTAATCTTTGTTAACATGTCATCCGGAGATTTTGGCAATCCCTTGCGTAAGTTTAAATTGGTTTTCCTGGGAGAACAAAGTGTGGGCAAAACTTCTTTGATTACTCGTTTCATGTATGACAGTTTCGATAATACCTATCAAGCCACTATCGGCATTGACTTTTTATCAAAAACCATGTACTTAGAAGATCGTACAGTTCGTCTGCAGTTGTGGGATACAGCTGGTCAAGAAAGATTCCGTTCCTTGATACCCTCCTACATAAGAGATTCCACAGTAGCAGTAGTAGTTTACGACATTACCAATACAAATTCATTCCATCAGACATCCAAATGGATCGACGACGTGCGTACTGAAAGAGGTAGTGATGTCATCATCATGTTAGTAGGTAACAAAACTGATCTCTCCGACAAACGTCAGGTATCCACAGAAGAGGGCGAGCGAAAGGCAAAAGAACTGAATGTTATGTTCATTGAAACAAGTGCCAAAGCTGGTTACAACGTGAAGCAATTATTTAGACGTGTGGCTGCCGCCCTGCCAGGCATGGATTCAACGACAGAGAATAAGCCTTCGGAAGATATGCAAGAAATAACATTAGATACACAAAAAGAAACAAAAGATCCTGAAGGAGGCTGTGCCTGCTGAATTTAAGTTCACTTTTGTCGCCGTAAAAGTAAAAACGTAAATTACTTTATTTTTTCCTTTGTCCAATCAACGATTTATACTGGTCTGCCCCACTTGAATAGAATCTAAATTGTCAAATACCATACGAAATGTCATGATAGATAAAATAATTTTCTACCATGCAAGTTATCATTCATATGACTGTTTAAATTTTGTATGTCTACTGACATTAAATAGTAAATGCTGTCTAAACAGAGTTTTAAACATATTTTAATATGCTATTTTCATTAGAAAACTAGCTAATAAAATCAACCAATCAACATATTCTATAAAAAAAAGAGCAACAGAAAAATTTTATCTGAAATTAATAATTAGAATACTTGTAATGTATGTGTGTGCGTATATCTCTTTTGAAATCATTTTGCAACTTTAAGAACCTGGTATTAAGTATTTCTACATGTTTATTTGCTTTATAAAAATTATACATACACATGCACCAGAAATAGACTTAAAACACAATATCTTAACATTCATATTAAACACAACACTTTTTTTTATTAATGATTAAGTTTATTTATAAAGAAATAAATAACTATAATAAAGAAACAAAAGCAAATTAATAAAAATTAAAAGTAACATTCTTAAAAAAATAATGTAATTAAATTTGTGTGTTTATTCTAAATTAAATTGAATTGTAGTACCTTAATTCGAATTTATTAATTTCTTCTTCGAAAGAAATTAATTTGAGGACGGCAATTCATCTTTAGATTTCCAATGATCTATGGTGTGGTTAGATAGAGCTGATTTCATTTCTTGTCGTTTTTAAATAAGCATAGCCTTCATAAGAAATATGTACATATATACTTTTTTGTATATTTATAATGCCTTTAAGATGAAAAACCGCAGGTTCAAAAATAAGTTTTATGTTGTATAACAGTCATAGCTTTACTACCTATATTTTTTGTTTTATTTCATATTCAAAAATATGTTTCTGTTGTTTAATATGTGTACATATATTCAAAACCTGTTTCATTACTGAGTTTTGTTTTGCACACGTCAGTTCAGTAAATTATAGTTATATAAGTATATATATATATATATATATATATATATATATATATATATATATATATATATACATATATATATATATATATATATATATATATATATATACTATATATACTATATATATATATATTCATATGTAGTTGCATATGTAAGTGTACTTTATTTTAGTTTTTCTCCACTTGTAATGGGAATATAATATTTATAATTATTTACAGAGTATTAAATTTAAACAAGCTTACTATAAATTGTTCTCTTTATGGAATTACTTGGTACTCAAAAATATAAACAAGTAAAGAAACACTTCACTTTCCCTTCGAAAATTAATATAATGGCTTGCACATGCAACGTCACAAATTTTGTAGGAATACCCAAATACATAAATGCATGTGTGCACATATTTCCTTTAATACTTTTCTTCTTTAAGAGTAGTTATTAAACCACGATAACATAAATTTAGTTTATTAAATATGTACGCAGTATATGTTGCTATTTGTAACAGCCTTATCTATAGTCAGCGGGATTGTAGCCTTCGAGCTTTAATATACCGTCAGTTCAGCAATACATATTGGCTGATTTCAAATCGTGTTCTTTGGAGTTATCCATGACTATATATTCAGAAAGAGGAATAAATCCACTTTAAAAGAAAATTATGTAGGGCCGTAAGAAATTCAAAAATAAGAAGTTTTTTAATTAGTGAAATTCTCAGAAATGGACAAATACAAAGATACGTAGTACAAAAAAATTGTCGAAAAAATGACAGTACCATTATTTGTCAAAGATATGTGAACTTTGGACAATACCCTTTAAACATTAAAACAAGTTCCAAGTCAAAAAATTTCTTTAACTTCCATTCTTAAAAAAGCAGCATTTCTACTACCAATCGTATTTCATTGAGCGAATAAGAATTTTGTGCGTTTGATATTTTTGGGCAATATCTTCTATACCGCATCCCATAATTATTAAACTTCAGTTTATAAAAAGAAACAAACATACTGTTAAGCATCACATTTTGCGCTTATTATTTATTTATTATTTTCAATAAATATATTTAATGTATTCTTTTAATAAAAGTCTTAATAGTATCAGCTGTAGTATTATATTTGAAAATTAGGCAAAAACTACTCAGGCGAATTAATAAAGTGTATGTCGTGACTCACCATCAAATCCATACATAGACAATTAACTTAATTTTAATACATATACATACATATGTATGTGCACTGTACTAATGAGACACGATGGATGGATGTACTTTTCTTACACGTTATTATTTATGAACCTTTTAGTATTGCTTAGTGACTCCAAATGCAGAAGAAGAAAATTTAATTTTAACTGAATATTGGAAATGTGGCGCCAATTCTCAATAACTTATATAATTCCATAAATAAAATGTTTCCAAACTTTCTCAAGCCAAATTTATTCCTTTTAAATCCGTACATATACTTTAGAAACTGTCCTCGTTTGTAATGTATTCGTCACGTATTTTTTGCAATTTCGTTATTAAATCATCAATTGAAACTTCTCCATGCACTTTGTTGTCACGAGTACGTACATTAACTGTATTCGAAGATCGTTCCTTGTCGCCAACAACTAGAATAAAATTAAATTGAGCCAATTGAGCATTACGAATCTTTTTGTTCATTGTGTCGCCATCATCGGTATCAGCTTCAGCCATAAAACCAGCCGCATACAATTTATCGCTAACCGATTTCGCGTATTCATCAAATTGTGGGCCGACTGGGACGACCATGACTTGACGTGGTGAGAGCCAGAAGGGCCATTTGCCGGCATAGTTTTCAGTAAGAATAGCGATCATTCGTTCTACTGAGCCGAGAATAGCTCGATGGATTATGACGGGTCGTTTTTTCTCACCATCATCAGCAATGTAATTCAGATTGAAACGTATTGGCAGCTGGAAGTCCAATTGTATGGTAGCACACTGATGGGCTCGTTTTAGGGCATCCATTATGGTAATGTCAATTTTGGGTCCATAAAAGGCGCCATCGCCTGGGTTCTCTTTCCAGGGCATACCGAAGTCATCGAGAGATTCAGCTAAAGCCTTTTCAGCCGCATTCCATTGATCTAATTCACCTAAATACTTTTCAGGACGTGTGGAAAGTACCAAATTAAAAGAGAAGCCAAATGTGGAATAAACATGATGCAAGAAATCTAAACAACCCTTCATTTCGCTCTTGATTTGTTCGGGTGCACAGAAAATATGTGCATCGTCCTGTTGGAAACGACGAACACGCGTAAGACCCGTCAAAGCGCCCGATAATTCGTTTCGGTGCAAAACACCGAAATCAGCCATACGCAATGGCAATTCTCGCCAAGATCGGTTTCGCACATCAAACATAACACTAACAGCGGAAATTGATAAAAATAGATTACGTTTAATTTTAAATAAGCAAAAAAAAGTAAACATTTAACTTACCAATGTCCTGGACAGTTCATGGGTTTCAAAGCGTAAGTCTCTTTTTCAACCTCAAATGAAAACATGTTTTCTGCATAATGTTGCCAATGACCAGAAGTCATCCAAAGCTTCGAGTTGTAAATGTTAGGCGATATAACTTCTTGGAATCCTCTCTTTCTATATTCAGATTTAATAAAGTTCATCAAGGTATTATAGATATGTGCGCCTTTTGGTTGAAAGAAGCAAGATCCCGGTGACAATTCATGGAAGAAGAACAACTCTTGTTCTTTACCAATTTTCCGATGGTCACGTTTAGCAGCCTCTTCTTGTAATCTCTCCCACTCTTTCAATTGCTTGGAGTCGGGAAAAGAAATTCCATAAACTCTTTGCAAAGTTTCAGCATCCGACTTACCCTCCCAGTAGGTAGAAGAGTTTTTGGTGATTTTCAACGCCTTAATTTTACCGGTGTGCCGAACATGAGGACCACGACATAAATCTATTAAGGGGCCGCATTTGTAAACAGTGGTCTTATCGGTTGTGACTTTTTCATTAAGTATCCTGCATTTGAATTCATTGTATTTGAACATTTCCAATAAATCGCTCTTTTTCATTTCCAAACGTTCAAACGGTTGTTTCTCTTTAACAATTTGCTTTGTTAAGCTCTCCATAACCGAATAATCGTTTGTAGAAATCTAAAAAAAAAGAGGAAAGTGGTTTTAACATTTCCGCAAATTTATAATTTGTATCACAAACTTACTCCCTCTCCTTCCAAAAACATATCATAGTAAAAGCCATCGGCAATTGGAGGTCCATAACATAAATGACCACCATAAATCCGTTCCATGGCCTCCCCCATTATGTGGGCAGAACTGTGCCAAAAAACAGCTTGACCCTCGGGATCATCGAATTTAAGTAAATGCAAAGTACAATCACCCTCCAATACTCGATCCAAATCCCATACTTCGCCATTAACTTTCGCTATTACTGTATTATCGGCCAAACCTTGGCTAATACTCTTAGCAACATCATATGGAGTAGAGTCCCATGAAATTCCATCAACCACTTTACCATCAGGAAGTGTAATTTTAATAGGTTGCCGTGGCTTAGCAGCCAATTCCGCTTCGTATTCAGCTTTGCATTTTTCCCACAAGGCATTACGCTCATCAATATAAGCTGGCCATGGCTTAAGTTCTTTAACTGTTAATAAAATATAACTTTTATTATTTATTTATTTATTTGTTTAGTCTTATGAACAAATTCTAAGGCTAAAGATAACTTTATGAGCACTAGCTACCAGGACTATCGGCTCGTTTTGTGTGTTACTATACTAAATTGATATTCCTTGGTCCCTTATGAAATTGTATACCCTATTTATATTTTCCGTTGAAGGATCTTGTAGAATCTGCAAGGCTGTTTTGTCTTGAAAATGTTTTGACCTTATTCTTCGTAGCGCAGGGCTGTCAATCAGTAGGTGTTTTATACTAAAATTGCAGTCGCAAACGGGGCACTTTTTTTTTTTTTTAGGAGTAGGACCAGCACTCAGGGGATGACCCCTATATATGCAATGCATTGCGCCGGAACTGAAAACGAGGGGATAGTATTGAGGGTACATATTAGGAAAGATGAGAAGATAGACAGTTTTTTTTTGTAGCTATTTCAACCTTTTACTTCGCCTGCTAATTTTTGCTACAGGGCCGACGAAGGTGGGTGCTGTTACTCTGCTTTTAGTACATGATAGTGTCAGTCGGTGCCAATTATGTTCAGTGATCAGTAACTATGCCTTCATCATTGAAACAGGCTGGCAACAAATAACACAACCACGCACTAATGCTGTTCAGAAGAATTCAACACAATATTTCATGACTCAGCGCGGGCTCGAACTCACGACCCTCCGCTTCATAGTCTCGTGTTCTACTACTTCAGCCAACAGCACTTTGAGATAGCGTTCTGTTTTAAAATGTGTTGATGGGAAAAAATTGTATGGCCTAGTCGGAGTCTGGAAAAAAATTTTATTCGATTTTTCTTCACATCGGTTGGGTATATCCCTTTCAGACCGTGATGCATCGATTGTTCGGGTAGGTTTCGGTATCCATATTTTTGCTTCTGTTAGCCCAATGTGAAATAGACTAGCATGTATTGAATGTGCATCGATTTGGCGTGTCCTAAAAATCCTTGAAGGATCGTTGATTATATTTTCATACGCTGTAGAGACCACATATTCCACAAATAAAAAAAATGCCTATTCTTGGTAGTTTTGCGCCAGGTCTGAAAGGGATAAAGGCGTCTTGAGGCTTGGGTTAATATTGGCGTAATGATAGTGTTGTGATTGATTTTCTCTAATCTTGATGTTGACGTATCTGGCGATGTGACGCCGTAAATCGATTTTTTCGATTGTGTCATCTAGCAACAAGGGGCATTAGATGCGTATCGGGCTGCCGAATCCGCTTTTTCGTTGCCTAAAATGCCTATATGACTAGGCACCCAGTATACCTTGATATCATCCTCCCTGTTGAGAAGCACATCTCTGATTCTTGTGACTATGTTCCAACTATTGTTATACGGGTCTTGTATTGCCTTGAGCACTGACAAGCTGTCTGTAAAAATTACAGTTTTGTAATTTGTTTTGATTGCATATTGAATAGCCCGAAAAATAGCGCATGCTTCTGCTGTGAATATCGACGAGAAATTCATACGTTGAATAAAGTGCTACATTCTCTCCTAGGTCATCTATATGCAGGCCAAGTACGTTGTGATTTCGAACCGTCTGTGTACAAGGAATCCCAGCCGTTAATTCTTAGCACAGTTTTAGTTTCAGCCCAAGTTTTTAAATATTGTTCCTTGCTTGTCTTATCTTTATTAAGTTCCGATAAAGATAAATTTAGGAGTGTATTTTTGAATTTCCAGGGTGGATTTTTTATAAATTTCTTTGTGATTTCTATGGCTATGTTCATCTCACGCGCTAGGTCCAAAGATAGGGTAATTGCTGATTTGATGCGTTTTGGTCTTCTAGCGGATTTATTAGCTAGGATATCGCTGTCCAAAATGGAGGTGGTGGTTGACAATAGTTTCGGAATGATTCTACCTTTAATCAGGACCAACATGCTTTCTAACGATGGAAGCCCTGCTTCATTAAGGATGTTGCCTATTGGCGTGGTTCTATAGGCGTAGACGGCAACATGAACCGCTTTATGGTAAACTGGCTTAATTATGTTCAATGTTGACTTAGGACTGTTTCCATACAGAATCATGCCATTGTCTAATTTGCTTAAAATAAGAGTTCTTGTTAAATATATTAAAGTGTTGATATGAACTGAACTTTTGTGGGATAAATAACTGATGATGTTCGCTCTGGAGAGGATTGAATTTTTTAGTCGAATACAGTGATCCTTCCAGTTATATTTTTTGCAAAAAACTATTCCCAGGATTTTCAATTTGTCAACGTTTTCTAATGTAACTCCATTAACTTGTAGTTTGAAACTTTCAGAACTGCAGTGATGTTTCCTGCAAATATGAAATTTTTTCGATTTTTGTATTGAAATTTTTCCTCCAGAATAATTTGTCCATTCAATAAGATCGGTGAGAGCCTTTGTTAAGATGTTAGTTGACTCATTGTTGTTGTTTTTTTTTACATATTGTAGTATGTACAGATCATCTGCGTATAGACAATGGTCGATGTATTTGCAATTATTTAAAATTTTGCTAAACTCATTGAAGGCAATTTGAAATAGTTTCACAGAAAGAGGTGAAAACTTCTTGCAAAAACTTGTATTGCAAGTCTTATGGGATTTAGATTATTAGCCTAACTGTGGTCGCTTTGATAAAAATAGGTTACATAACAAGAAATGTTGAAATAAAGTCATTGTTAATAAATAAAAACACATTCTATCACTCTTATTAAATCTCCTTTTTAACAAAAGTTCAGTTTAGAAAGACTGTAATATAAGAATATTGGCTATTACGATAATCGGTAAGCGAGCGAAAAGCGAGCTCACACTGTATTTATATAATCAATTAATTAATCTCACATCTCAATTACAGAAATCGTATCCTTACCTTTTTTGCCGGCATCAGCTGGTATATTCTTTTGCTTTTCCTTCTTCATTTTGCTGGCCTAAATAAAGAAAAAATGAAAAAAATCAATTAGCCTACATTTTAGACAAAAAGCATTTCTAAACAAGAAACAGAATTTAAATGTATCGAGCAAGTTTTTTTTTGTCGATACATATGCACAGACATATATAACAACAAATACTTTAAATGAAACATACATATGTATGTACATTCACTAATTAAATTGTTAACATGTTTGGTTGTTAATAAGAAAACAATTAAATAATTACAGCATTGGTTATATTTTGCAACGTTCTATTTATTTTATACTCATAGATAAAATTTTATGAATTTCCTAGTATGTATTTTGATTGGTGCAGTATTGATGACTAAAAGATATATTTTTGAGTTTTTCTTTTTATTTTGTACAAACTGGGTATAATGCGAACAACAAGAATTCAAACCAATAAAAGAATCATGCAATAACAGGGGTTAATTATGAAATTTTTGTACTATAAAAATTATGCGAAATAAGAAGGATGAGCGAGAGAAGAGTTATACATTTTTAAAGTTTATCGATTTAACATTTCTTAGTCGTGAGTAGCACTTTCATAAAACACAATTTTTAATGATCTCAGAGGATATTAATTTAGAATTTGATAGCATTGAGAAATCCGTTTATACATCAACGCAAGTATTTTAGCAAATTGTCTGTCCAAACTAGGGGCAGATTTCAAAGAACTACAAGTTACCAATCTTCGAGTCAAATACTCACAAACAAACAAAAATTTGGAAGTGTAAGTTTTATTTCTCCTATTTTTTTTTTCTTTTTTTTTTGTTATAATCACTTCTTACTTTTTTTTATAAGACTGTTATTGGTAACAAGTAAAAATCGCCTTAGTAGATATGTAGTTTTGATTTAAAATTTTAAAACATTGCTTAGAATGAAAAACGACCTGCACCGCTGAATGGGTTTTGAGAGGATATGATGGTTGTGTATAGATCTGAGCACATATCCCATTTAGCATTTTGAATTTTTTATCCTGATATACATATGTATATGTTACCTCAAGAGAAATATGTACACATGTATGTAGGTATATAAAAAAGGAAATACAAAATTTTACAGGCACATGCAATCAATAACTTAATAAGTTATTGATGTAAATGTTCAAAATACTTCCTGTATGTAGAACATGTCGATAAGGCACATTTTAAATTTAATAACCCAGTGAACATTGCTTAAAACTTCTATCAAAAAACGCACAAGAACCGGTCATCAAATGGGATATTCTTTTGAAAATTAATGGATATATTCTAATGGATGTTTTAAATGCGTGCTAAGTTTTGAGTTCTTTATTGAAAAGGAAAAAAAGAAAACTTAAAAGGCTTTGTTAAAGCAGTCTTTGCGTTGGCGAAACTGGTTTAAAATCAATGTAATAAATACGTCTCTCAGTAACATCTTGTACAACACTACCCGATTTATCAGATAACATTATTGTACATATTCGTTTTCATATTTAGGAAAATCTGTACATAATTTTTTTATTATTATTTAATGTTAGTGTAATTTAGAAAACTCGGTTATCATGTTTGGTAAACTTTCATATCTTTCTAGACTTCAGAAATTACTGTGTAATATAATTACAATGAAATTACATACACGTGCATATTTTATAAATGAATAAATTAATATGTTAACACGCATGTATTATAAATTGCAGTGTGCATGATTAATATTCGGTTTCCATGTTCAGTTAAAACACTTATTAAGCAATGAAAATTTCGATGATATCAAAAATAACTCCATCAGCAATACATATAAATAAATTTCTGTTCTAGTAAAAAGTATTGCTGGAAATATGTCATTTTTACTTAGCTTCTAATTTTTAGGAATACACAATTTGATCTAGGTATCGACAGTAAAAGACAATGTAACAAATATTTTGTGCTTGGAATACATTCCCATATATATTATCTCAATGATTTTCTTTTAAATGGGAAAAACCATTGCTTACGAATATCTTCCAACGAAATTCTTAGTGTTACATATAAAAGGAGTAAAGCGAATATTAATGATACAAACTGTATACATGTACAACACTTTTGCTTTTCAACTTGTAATAAAACACACCAAAGTAGCGTATTGCCTTGAAAGTTGTCCTGGAACAAGAATTTTATTATACTTATTAGAAGTTAATAATATTTCTTGGTTGTGAAGTAATTCTTGTTGTAGTAATCTGTTGCAGCTAAGTTTTTTATTTTCGGATCTTGATTTTTTTCCTAAAATGCCGCATTCACTTAGGAAAAGAGCTCGTAAACTTCGACTACTGATTGCAGAGTTTATTGTAAATGTATTATTCGGCTTAACATTTATCACTTGCACAAATTTATTCATTACTTTAACAGTTTTATTGATTCATTTATAACTTTATTATTTAACATGCCTTTTCTTTATGTAAATCCAAGTTTTTTAACTCATTCACCACGTTGTCAGACATTTTTTCGATATGATACTAGAATAAATGAAAGAATAGAAGTAAAATAACGATAAAATCAGAGATGTATTAATGTAAGCTGCCATACTTCAAATAATGAATTATAGTTTGACAACACAACGATTTCTTATGTTTGAAATTTTGCGTCAAACGTATTTACAAAACATTCCTTTACGTCTTCACACTCGAAGAAAGTGGTTTTTGATAGCCTAAAATTTCAATCGGCTACAACCCACATCACAGAGCAATGGGTCGAGGATGAATTTTTGTTATATCAAATGACAGGCTTCCTTTACATCAACATAAGCAACGTACATATTGAATACTTCTATAATATATATCTTACATATAAATTTTTATGTGAAAAAATAAATCAAAGCCATTGAAAAGAAATTACAGTCAAAGTAAAACAATTACTGAGTTTGTGGCATGATAAAACGCTACGTGTAAACTAGATGATTCTCCTTGCTTGCCCAATCAAATATATTTACAACAAAAATAAGCATTGCCAGCCCACTTTTTTGTGGAAAAGAAAGGTAATAACAAAACGATTGTATTAATTTCTTGTAACAAAACATATGTTCCGTTTCCTTTGTCGAAAATAAATGCACAGAAAGATACCGTTAAAGAGAACAAGGATTATTGATATCATAGCACTCTCACTTTGATTAATAATATTGATTTTTGAAGAAAAAGTTGGCTTAAATTTTCCTTGAATACTATTTTCATTAAAATATATTATACAAGCGTATTTGGAAAGCAAGGATACGTTAGTAACAACCGAAGGTGTATTTCATAAGAGTTTAAGATTTTTTTCTGAAATTCTCTGGTGAAGGTAATAACTGACAAAATTTCACACTTACTTGAAAATCCGTTGCTGCTACTCAACAGCCAACAACATAACACTGGAGGAGCAACATCGCCAACACCAACAACTACTGTATCGACATCATCGACGTTACTAACGTCCAACGTCGTTGTGGAGCGTAGCGATTTTTTTAACGTGGCTTCTACCGACGGCATCAGAACGCAGCACAGTAAAGTTCACCCGAGTCCAGGGGCAGGAACGGCTCGTAGCGTTTGGGCCCTGCCCCTGAACTATGACAGTTGCAATATGGTGGCGGAGGAGGATAGCGCCGCGCATACTGATCATGAAGTGGATCCTAGAAGACCTCATTCTCCTCACGTAGTAAGTGTTGGAGGTGTGGTTAGCAGTTCTTTAGTAGCTTCGAATGGCTCATATCGCGCAGGAGGTGCAGGTTCTAACCACGGAAGTGAAGGGGTAGATGAAAATCTTTTAATTTTTGAAGGTGCAGATGGTACTATAGCTCACCTGGACGATATTTTCGATATTATTAAAAATGGTGATGTTAGTGATGTAGAAAATTTAACAGATAAATTTGGTATTGAGTGTTTATCAGCTCGAGACCGTCATGGCTATACACCGGCTCATTGGGTAGCGCTTAATGGAAATGTTGAAATGATGCGTTATCTTATCGAAAGGTTAGCTCCTATAGATTTGCCATGTTTAGGTACCCAAGGTCCTCGTCCCATACACTGGGCCTGTCGCAAAGGTCACGCGGCCGTAGTTCAAGTAATGTTGCAAGCCGGTGTGAACGTTAATGCAGCTGACTTTAAGGGCCTAACGCCGCTTCACGTTGCCTGTATGTATGGACGCACTGCCACAGCAGCTTATTTATTAGGAATGGGAGCGCTCAACCATTTGACCGATATAAATGGTGACACTGCTCTACACTGGGCCGCTTATAAAGGTCATGCTGATCTCATGCGCCTGCTTATGTACTCTGGAGTAGAACTGCAAAAAACTGACAATTTCGGTTCCACGCCATTACATTTGGCATGCTTATCAGGAAATATGTCTTGTGTGCGTTTATTGTGTGAAAAATCAAATTTAGATTTGGAACCGAGAGATAAAAATGGTAAAACTCCAATCATGCTCGCTCAGGCGCATCAACATCAAGACATTGTTCGCTTACTATACGCAGAAGTTAAGAAAAATTCACGATGGATGCCTTCCGTATCGGAAATTTGGGGTTGGATATTTGGGGGCGCTGGAGACTCAAAAGGACCTCTACTGTTGTTTTTATTTTCGGTATTATTATGGGGATATCCTATGTATATGATAAGGGTAAGACATCCACTCTCATGCTACTATTAAACATTCATTTTATAAATATTATCTTGCAGGCCATTCCCATAACATGGAATATTCTAAGGCGTTCTCATTACTGTTTCATATATTGGAATGCCGTAATGTGGATAAGTTGGGTTATTGCCAATCGCCGTGATCCAGGCTACATACCATTGAGCTCAGATGCTTATTATAGAGCTATTAAGCAGATACCATATTTTGACAAATTAAAGAAGCGCAATGTTATTCTGACACGTCTTTGCCATAGCTGCCGTTGCTTGAGGCCACTTAGGGCTAAACATTGCCGAGTATGCAATCGCTGCGTGGCCTATTTCGATCATCATTGTCCTTTTATTTATAACTGCGTTGGTTTGCGTAATCGCATGTGGTTCTTTTTGTTTGTGCTCTCAGTGGCGGTTAATTGTTCGTTCACAATTTATTTTGCTTGCTATTGTGTAATGATCGAAGGTTTCACACTGCTATACGTTTTGGGACTTGTTGAGGCAGTAGTGTTCTGCGGATTAGGCTGGATATTGACTTGCACATCCGTAAGTTCTTAGACATTTATCGAATATTTGAAATAAAATTAATTCAATCAATGTTTGCAATGTTTTCTATATCTTAGATATTGCACGCTTGCATGAATCTCACTACTAACGAAATGTTCAATTATAAACGATATCCCTATTTGCGTGATAAACGGGGGCGTTATCAAAACCCATTCTCACGTGGTCCAGTTCTTAATCTTTTGGAATTTTTCGTGTGCTTGCCTGATCGCACTGATGATAACGATCTTCTTTTGGACGATAACATTTGATTAAGATCTTAGGATAGAGCTCACCAGGCACGTCGCCGTAAATTGCCACCCGCAAGAGGATAATAACTGGCTTTTAATACAAAATGGTTCGGGATTATTTGGATCTGGTGATTTTATTACACTAATTTGGCTTCACAATTAAAGCTTATACATACTTACATAGAGTTCTTTGATTCCTACAATGAATATTGGACATCTATCAACAATTAATGATATTTAAAATAAGTCGATTTAATACTTAAGGACCGTTTTCATAATAAGTTTTCGGATATTTTAAATATTATAAACTCATGTTTAAAGGTAAAGTAATCAATAACAGGGTTTTCAGAATAATAGATGTTAAACCTTTAAGGTAATTTTAAGCTATTAATGTTAATATACATATATTCTGCCTTTCAAAAGGAAAACTGTTATAGTTTTATCCAAAATATCGATTTACTATACCCAAGCAGGTTATGAAAGCGGATCTAAAACCAAACATATTGCACAAAAATATCGAGAACGTATTTTAAAAGCGTTAGCACCTGAGCGAAAAAAAAAAATTATTATTCCATAAACAAGCGAAAGTAAAATCTTTACAGCATATACATACTTATGAATATATGTAAACAATTTTATATCTTTACATTTAATATTACAGCTTGGCAAAATTTACTTAATTTATTTTTAATAAAATCAATAAATTTATTAATAAAACAAAATAAAAAATTCATTTAAAAAATATCTCATTATTTTGATTTCTTAATAACTGACCCGTATACATACATGCATTATGTGTGAGTATGGAGTAATACATGTATGTATATGTGAGAAACATGGATTGTTACCGAAGAAATTAAAACAAAACTCCAGTTTTATAAATATTCTGGAAATATGGAGTTGCAAAAGCATATCCAGGAAGATTTATGGAGGAAACCAGTCTCCAGCAGAGCTCAAAGACATATTTCAATTTTCTAAATCAGTTACTTGATCTTCAATCCTATCATTTAATGTTATATGAAGGCTGTGACGGCTCACTTAAATTTTGCGTCATCGTTATATAGAACCAATTTTTTTGAGGGTGCTGTTGGCTGAAATAGTTAAGTTGGCTATGAAGCGGAGTCATGAATATTGTGATCAGCATTAGTGCATGATTGTGTTAGTTGTTGTCAGCCTGTTTCAGTGATGAAGGAATAGCACTGATTACTGAACATATCTGGCAGCGACTGACACGGTCATGTACTAAAGAGCAGAGGAACAACACCCTCTTTTGTCGGACCTGTAACAAAATATTGCCCGCCGAAGTAAAAAGGTTCAAATTGCTACAAACAATTCTATATCTTCTCATCTGTCCCCTCAATACTATCCCCTCCTTTTCATTTCCGGCGCAATGCATTGCATATATAGGGATCATCTCCGGAGCGCTGGTCCTACTCTTAAAAAAAAATTACAATTAATGTTTATATATTGATTTATTTAAATAAAAATATTTGTTTTATCAAAATGTTATACTTAATTTATATTAGTGTAATTCGTTGCAAGCGAAATTGCATACATGAACATTATACATTCGAAATTGTATTATATATGTAATATAACAGTAAAAAATTATATATAGAAATATGCATTTCTTTAAATACTTTCGTAATTACTTTGGTTTTTTTATAATTGCTAAAGTGCTTGGTTGAGAGAGTCAAATGGGCTGATGGTATATGTTTTTGCACAATACTTAATTTTCAAAGCAAAAATCATAGCTTTCAGGATCTTCTGGTATGGCTGGTGGATCCTTACTAATATCCACACCTTCAGTGTCTAACAGTCTCAGTTTTATTTCCATGGATAGCAGAGTATCGAAATCTTCTTTCTTTTGCTTACTAACCATTTCTTGGCCCAGTAGAGCATTAATACCATCGGTCCAATAATAGAATACAGTTTCATCGGGTGCTACAAAATCTAATGTAGAATGATCCATGCTATCGAATGTTATGGAAAATGCTAGATTAACAGCAGATTTACGTGTACGAATTTCTTTCATATGTGGGCATTCCTTGCCCTCCAACAGTTGTTTGATATCTACAACTGATACCTTATTTGATAGTTCTTCGAGAGTTGGTATGGTCTTTTCGTCGCAGTCACCATAGTGTATAACTTTGTGGTTTGGTGAAAGACGTGCATACCAAAATTTATCTTTGGAACGTGCGCCTCGTGAATACTTAGAGAACCTTGTACCTTTGAGATAGAAAGAAGACATACGTGCGGATAATAAATTTTGTCAATCATTTGCTTTTTTAAATACTCACCCTCCACCAGAAATGCCAGCCTTTGTTGTTTTATCAAATCTAAAATATGAGGGGATATTTTCTCTTTCAATTTTACTATAGCCGATGCCGTCGAATCACATTCTTCCTTTGAGGTTCTCTCCTGTTGTCGTAAGTTCGTAATAGTCTGATACGTAAAGTGCGCAATTTTACCCCGAAAATCTTCAAGATTATCAGGCCGTTGCTTTAATGTACGTGTTATTTGCTCGCGTACCACACTAAACACTTTGAGAAAATCTTCGCCCGTAGCTCGCATATCTTTCCATGTTCTATTTAAAGTCATAATGCAAATGCAAAAGAATTCCTCAAACGGATGATCATGTGTAAAGAACATTGGCTGAAAATCGACTGATTGATCAGAAGGGGATTCGCCAATACGAAAGATGTCACATAGCAGCTTAACCAATTCAATTGAAGTGCGACCAAAAGGACACTCATGCTCATCACCTCGACACGAATTGTCATGGACAATTTTTCTATAGTGCTGGGCGTAGTTACGTGCAAAATATATCATGCAGTCTAGGGCTAAAATGCCGGGTGGTGTCTCAATAAAATCCTGGGCCGGATTTATGTCACATTTGAAACCCAGTTTTTTATAATATTGGGCAAAATTTATGTTTCCAGAGCCGGAACCATTCCCACCAACACCACCTACTATCCCACCTAATATATCAGAATATTCGTCAAATGCTATTTTGCGCAGTTCTTTGATTTTTTCGTGAGCGTCCTGATCTTGGGGGTTTATTTTCATGCGCATGCGTTGCTCCAACAAGCCAAGTGTTAATGTTTGTAAAACGTATAATTGGTGGGTCATCTCTGTACTGGTGACATTACCAATTAGAGCTAATCGATATTGTTTGGCACTGATTGTGTGGGCAATTTGACGTTTTCTCCCTTCATCCGCTTTCATGAATAGTGCATTTATTAATGCTATGGCATTTTGTATTATTACGGACGAATTGGCGTCTTGCAATAACCTTAACAAATCTTGCAGTGTCACCTCCTGTTCTACCAAAGAGTATTTTGTACTATTTTGTACAATATTTTCCAAATTCGATAGAGAACTTTCTGTACATTTGGGAAAATTTTGGAAATTTCTCACAATATAAATATTACGTTGCACAAAACTATTTTGTAAAATTTCCCACGATACTGTGCCATGCTCCATGAGTTCAACAAAACTCTTTAAACTATGTATGAGTATTTTATCCTCCGTATCTGATGGCTCTTCAATCATACTAATTATTATGCCAAGACCTTGTTCTTTTATGAATTCCAAAGCAAATGTTACATCTACTGAAAGTGATGATAACTTTTCAAGACATTCGGCTTTCACACATGGTGATCCGGCACGTAATGTTTCTAAAGTGTCATTAGCAGTTTTTGATGGTGAATATTGTAACCGTAGTACGGAACCGTTTTTGATTTCATTGCGATTCTTTTCTGTAACATATTTTAAATAGTTGGCTTCACAAAATTGTAAAGCATAATTTTCCGGATCAACAATTCCCCAACAACTGCAGATTTCCTGGATTTTACCTTTATATCAAAAATTAAAGTTTATAATTTTAATATATCGGCACAAAGATACTTTTCGTACATATTGTTACAAAGTTCAAAAGTAGATTTAAATATAACGACAATTTGGCTATATGTACTTGGCAGCACTGCCAACTCATCTCAAGTTGTCAAAATGTTACAACCCTGGTCAACACAATGCAGATAATATTTGAATTAACGGAAATGGAATATTCCGGATACATCGTTGAGAATATACAAGATCATTCGAGGCTGTGCGATAATAAGTGTAAATAACAACAACGAAAAACCAAGCAACATCAATGCTAAGAGATGATGATGTTATTCTTAATGATCTTGTACGCAAGTATTCGCTGCTAATAAAAACTAAACATGTACATCAATATACACAGCAACATACACACAAATATACACAGCAACATGCCCACATAGCACAAGAAGAAACAAAACTACACAACACACAGAACACTCATACATACAACCACACATAGTTACAATAAACAAGACAGCATTGTCATATATACAAACACACGTATATAGCTACATGTTAAGTAAAGCACAACCAACAACAACCATGACCAGATGCTTCGCGAAGTTACCAGACGATGTCATTTTGCTATATAAAGTCGCTGCCAGTGAACAGCGGGGATCAGTGAGATTTTAAATCTAGACGTGTTTACATCGCTAAGTGTTTAGTAGTACAAATACTCGTGTTAATTAAATAGTAAATAAAGTGTTGCCGCATTATATTTCTAAAAGTAATTGTCTGTGTTATTAATTTGATGCAATTAAACGAATCCTTGAAGGATAAATAAAAAGCGTTTTTACGAAAGGTCTAAAAACGTAACAATTGGTGTCAGAAGTGGGATTGCAAAAATAATTAAAGAGGACATTGCAATTTAAGGAAAAAAAGGACATAAAAAAATTAATAATTATGAAATTTGATGAACTGAAAGTTGAACAGCTAAAAAAGGAGCTTAGTAAGCGGGAATTACCAACAGCAGGTAACAAGGCTGAACTGCAGAAGAGGCTGATAGATGAGTTTAAGAATCGCGGCATCGACATCGGGACATACGAGTTTGAGGACAAAGACGATGTAGAGGTATGTCCTCCTGCTACGACCAGCAGCATGGACATAAATTTAATGTTCGCTGCTATGATGATCCAGATACAGGAAGCAACAAGGATCAGCACTGAAAAGCTTGTAGCCGAAATAACTGGAATAAAGCAGAACTCAGAAATCAGCAGTGACAAACTTGTAGCCGAAATAGTTGAAATTAAACAGAACTCTCAGCAGATGCAAGAGGCATCAAGGATCAGCAGTGAAAAGCTTGTAGCCGAAATAACTGAAATAAAACAGAACTCTCATCAGATGCATGAAGCATCAAAGATCAGCACTGAAAAGCTGGTAGCCGAAATACAGGGAGTGGAAACAAAACTGTTGGAGTCAAATAGAGCCACCAACGAGACTCTGGTAGAGGTTTCTGAGGCCATTAATAGGAGGGTGGATTCTATTGAGAATAAATTCTCAGAGCTGGCAGATAGAGTCCAACATCTAGAAAGCGGTGGCCTGGAGCAGCATGCAAAAGAGGTCGAAGAAAAATTGCATGCTCTAGAGGACAAAATGCATAACCTTCAGTGTAGTGGTGGGCCAGTACGAGCAGTTGCGGAGTTTTCTGCGCGAATAAAAGCGCCATGCTTTGACGGCAGCGTACCATTGGGCATCTTTAAATTCCAGTTCGAGACGGTTGCTAGCAGAAATGGATGGGATGCTGAAGAAAAGGCCATAGAGTTGATTTTGTCCTTAAAGGGTACAGCCGCAGAGGTACTTGAGACCGTGCCAGTAAGCAGCAGAAACAACTATAATGAAATAATGGCAGCATTGCAGCGCAAGTATGGTGGTGAGCACAAGCGCGATTTATACAGAATGGAATTGCGATGTAGAGTTCAAAAGCCTAACGAGTCTCTACAAGATTTCGCAATGGAAATCGAGCGTTTAGTGCAGCTCACATATCCAGGCGAGAGTCACCCGTTCCTGGACCACTTTAAAACTGAGGTGTTCGTTAACGGCATTCGCGACTCTGATGTTAAACTGGCTGTGTTCGCAACGCAGAAATCCACTTTCGCTGAGACAGTTTCATTTGCTCTGGCTCAAGAGACTGCAAGGAAGGTTTGCAATCCACAGATATGTAAGGTGCAGAATATGGAGGTTTTGTCTGAGGAGGATAACAACCTAGTCGCTAGTGTTAAGGAGGCAATGCGACAACTGTTGGCGGAAAGTGCTACCAAAGAAAAGCCTAAGTGCTTTAACTGCGGAAAAATCGGTCATTTTCAGCGCAGCTGCAAAGCACGAAGAAAAAGAGGTAGATCTGTTTCGCCACCAAGAAACAGCAGACGAGTGAACTTAGAACCACAGCAGCAACATCATAAGAATCATCAAAATAAGTCTAAACATGGCGGTGGTGGTCAATCGTGCGATGATGGTCGTAAGCGGCAGAACCATCCAAATCAACGTGGAGACAATCAGCAACGCAACAGCGGTAATTATTGTTCCAGTCGTATGATGGAAAATTATAGCATGAATCATTACAACCAACGCAATTATCAGGGCGGTAACCCTAATCGGCGCAATTGGAATACAAGTCGTGGCAACAATATGAGCAATTATGGAATGGGACCACGTTCTAATATGCGTAACATAATGGCCTATAGATCAGCTAATAGTCCCAGTGTGAGTCAGAAGCCTTTAGGTAATCCCATTAAGTTTGAGCAAGATTTCGATTGTGAACAAGCAAATACTAAGTTCGAAGAACTTCGGTCACGACTACCAAAACATAAGGTGAGCGATGAACCAAAATCAGAACAGATGAATGGCGAAACTGATAAAAAGGATGAGTTCGGCAATGAAACTGGAGCTGGTGAACATGAACCAAGAGAAAAAGAAATTACTGTAGGCTACGATAAGACCAAAACATTCTTTGATAATATTTCCGGTAGAACTACACGAGTTCGTACAAAGAATAAGAATTATGATTGGCGCCAGGAACGGATATTGAATGGTGAAACATTTGGTGTGTCATCTACAAGGCGCGGAGTTTATAGAGGACGCGGCAACTACAATAATCGTAATATAAGCAATTACAGTGGTGACAGTTACAACAATCGTGGTTATTATGGCAATAATTATCGTAATCGCAGCAACAATCGGAGTAAGATGCATAACAGAATCCAGATGGTCAGTGACAACATGAAGGCTAGACAATTGGTTCTACTTTATAAAACCCAACGGAAGAAAGGATTGTCCCCAAAATTACAGACTCACTGGGATGGCCCGTATAAAGTGATTAAGAGAGGGAATGACGTCGTGTACCGGAAACAGAAATGCTATAGCCCAAGGTCGAAAATGAAGGTAGTACATCTCGAACGATTGGCGCACTATGGAAGAGGTGATTGTATGCCTATTCGGGTCGAACAGGCTTAAGTGGGCGGCAGTGTTACAAAGTTCAAAAGTAGATTTAAATATAACGACAATTTGGCTATATGTACTTGGCAGCACTGCCAACTCATCTCAAGTTGTCAAAATGTTACAACCCTGGTCAACACAATGCAGATAATATTTGAATTAACGGAAATGGAATATTCCGGATACATCGTTGAGAATATACAAGATCATTCGAGGCTGTGCGATAATAAGTGTAAATAACAACAACGAAAAACCAAGCAACATCAATGCTAAGAGATGATGATGTTATTCTTAATGATCTTGTACGCAAGTATTCGCTGCTAATAAAAACTAAACATGTACATCAATATACACAGCAACATACACACAAATATACACAGCAACATGCCCACATAGCACAAGAAGAAACAAAACTACACAACACACAGAACACTCATACATACAACCACACATAGTTACAATAAACAAGACAGCATTGTCATATATACAAACACACGTATATAGCTACATGTTAAGTAAAGCACAACCAACAACAACCATGACCAGATGCTTCGCGAAGTTACCAGACGATGTCATTTTGCTATATAAAGTCGCTGCCAGTGAACAGCGGGGATCAGTGAGATTTTAAATCTAGACGTGTTTACATCGCTAAGTGTTTAGTAGTACAAATACTCGTGTTAATTAAATAGTAAATAAAGTGTTGCCGCATTATATTTCTAAAAGTAATTGTCTGTGTTATTAATTTGATGCAATTAAACGAATCCTTGAAGGATAAATAAAAAGCGTTTTTACGAAAGGTCTAAAAACGTAACAATATTCATATATGCGTATGTAAGTATGTATATACTTGAAAAGTTCTCTAGAAAAATTTATGGAATTTAACAAAGCGTGTAGTTGTAATTTATTTGAGATGCTAATGTATTAAAAAAATTTCAATGCTCATGCTTTTACTGGTGTAATATCCATTTCGTTTTTGGAAGTTTATCTATAAGCTAAGAGGTTATGTTATTTTGGAATTAGACTTCAATCTAGTGATGATTTATTGTAAGACGCAGTGAAGTATCTTGTTTAGCTTTCTTCAAAAATAACATAATTGTTGACATTGAATATTATCAGTAAAATTTTTTTTTAAATAACTAACAATATACAATCGGCTGCAAATGTGCCGCCGATCAACTGAATACGTTAGCGTAGAGTTTTAAAAATTCGGCTAAGCGGCCAGCCGAAGATTCTATGTGTATAAATTAAACAATTTAAACCAAAAGGGCGTTGGTTCGAATTCTATTGCTTGCATTTAGCATTGTAATCACCAGTAGGAAATATGTAAATTGAATTCAGTTGCTAACATTTTTCTAAAAAATGCTTTAATAGATTACATACAGTTGATTTTCAATATGAAGTTAAAGAAATTATTTATGTACCTGTTAGTGGCTGACGCTGATCCAAATTAATCAGTTGCGCTAAATGATTTTCATATTCCACAGCGATTTTCACTATATGGGCATCCTTCACAGGCATCTTTTTAGGTATCATCGTTTAGTATTAAAATAAATATGCGGTGTATAATTATATATTCAACTTTCCAATTATTTGCTCTGAAGATGTTTATTGCCGAAAAGGAAAACAACCAAACTACACATTAATAACAGCGATGTTAAATATGTAAACATTGAGAAGTATTAATTAACAGGGTGCATCAAATTGAAGTAAATTATGTGTACTAGCCAATCCACATATTATTTATTTCCCGAGAAAAAGGATTACGAATCCCTTCTCGAGTACTTCTTCCATACAAGGATACTAAGAACTGTTCGTCCCACTCTACAATCAAATTTTTTTACACACGCTGTCATTGACTCACTTTTTTCATACGTATTCTGAAAGGCCTTCTAATAAATAGCCGTTATTTTGCTATGGTATATAAGAAAACAGAAAACGGTACTCCCTTTTCACAGGGGAAAATTTATCAACCGTAATTTTTGCTTCATTTTTGTACGATTTGGATACTTTTTGTTTAATAATTGGTTTTCTCTAGAACTAAAAGAATAATAAAACTGGATTGTTGATAACATATACTGTGTTTTATAATATTATTTTAAAGCTATCATAATAAAACTTTCAGCAAACAGTATTGAGCATTACTATTTATACATGACCAACTGTTATATTTATATATATGTATGTATACCATGGATACATTCTCCCAATGCATAGTTTGCGGTAGAAAAATAACATTACAGTTATCATTTTTTACTCGCTATATGAAGTTTGAGCTCCTATGTGTTATTATACGGATACAGCGTTTCTAATACATGCAAGTTTAATGACCGCATCTATGACAAGAAATATATATAAATATAAATTAAGTTAAGCACGTCATCATAGAATGCAATATGTAATTTAGGAAAAAGGCATATTATTAGTTAAGGTATTTCTATATGTCCGTATATATTTACTTAAAAATATTATGCAACTTTATGTACAATGAGGATGTATCAAAAAGTTTTTAACTTGTTACATAGGTATGTACGTACTTTCTTCATATCTCTAACGCTAATCGTCTTATAGAAAATTAGCAATATTTCGTCTGAGCTACATTAAACATCATAAGTCCTATTCTATGTTCATATTATATGCAGTAGTATGTTAATGGTCATGTTTGGGGTCGTAAACACATCTTAGTTTTTACGAAAACTTAGTAGTATTGGATAAATTAAGTCTAGACATTCTAATATATCTTTACGCTTTTTACCTCCAGTAAATACAATTTTACCATTGACAAAAATTAATAAAACCATACGTGGCTTAACCATACGATAAACAAGACCAGGAAAAAGCTCTGGCTCATACGAACTAAATTGACCATGGACTTGATTTAAATTTTCTAAACGAATGGGAAAACGTAAATCTACAGTAGCCACTATATTTTGTAAGCGAAAGTCAGTGAATTTAACAGGATATCCTAGTTTTTGCATAATACGGGCGAACTTTCGACTACCCAAAGATGCTTCGGCTTCAGTACGAGCGCCAGTACAAATAATTTTACCAGTTCTGAATATAAGAGCTGTGCAACGTGGTTCACGCATGCGCATAATAACTCCGTGGAATCTTGAAGGAGTATATTCAGAATTTCGTGTTCGATTATTAATATCTTGAAGGTTTAATTCGCATGCTAAGGATACAGTAGCTACAACGTTTCTGCAAATCAGAAAAAAAATTAAGACGTTATAAGGTTAAATTTATTATATGTGTGTTTGCAAGTATGCATATAGTACTCACTGCACTTTAATGTCATGTTGGGGCTCATTAATTTCAACGTGTTGCGTTGCCGGTTGTAGCGGTTGCAAAGTGGAGTGTGGATTAGTCTTTTCATAAAATTAAAATATTATTTATTGCATTTTTTATTAGTTATTATTTTACCTTATTTGCTGCATTTTCTTCACCGTTGAGTGTGGTAGTGATACTTTTCATGGCCACGTTGTTGGCCAGTTTATTGAAATCCGCTGCCGTTTCCATTAAAACCAAAATCTGTTTCAGTCCAAAGCACTTTTTTTTATAATTGTGTGAAATTATGTATGCATTTATTCATATTCAATAAATTCTTTGATAAATTTTGTTTATGTCAACCCCAAAGGGCGAAGTCAAGTTACAACTATTGGCGGCTGAAAACAATATATTGCCGACGGCTTATAATCGATTATTTTGTGGATATAAGTTGCCGCAAAGAAATCCTTCCATACCTCAATTCACTTTTATATATAACATACACGTCAAATATTTTCAGACGAAAACTAAACGTATACAGAGCAGAATGTGGTATATAGTTCGATAGCGAGGCGTGAAATAAACGATTATATATAAATATCTATTAGCCGACGAGCAATATATATTTTTACAAAAACGCCGAAGTGCATCATACTTAAACGTGAGGAACAAGCACATGGAAAGTACAATAAAAGAAACACAAAGAAGCGACAAATGCCTTAGCACAACAAAGAACTACAATAAATATAGAAATCACAACAAACAGACAAATAGCTTTTTCAGTTTATCAACGTTGCAAAAAAATGTTCTAAATGTAACAACGTTGCTTGAAATTTTCTTCATACAATCAGATGCTGAAATGTTATTTTGAGAGCTAAATTTGTTATTAAAAATTTATTTGGAATATTCCCTTTGGAAAATAAATTTTGAAATTTATCATAATTGGAAAAAGTCTGTGTGTTTTCTTACTCTCTTAGCTTAGCTAAAACACTGGGCATATCATCTCTTAATACGGTATTTCACAACGCTTATTATTCATCAATTTTATTAAAAGTTAAAAAATGTCGGCTCATAGTGGTGGTACTACGGACTGGGTTTCCTTAGTTAAACCCCTTTTAAACAATCGTTACGGAGTTTTAAACAAAAATGAAATCCTCAATATCATTAAAGCTATCACAAGATGGTAAGTACAAAGAATTTCGTATAAAAATCTTCAATAACTGCGTAGAAATATTCAAACAAAATATTTGCAATTCGTTGTTTCACCTTGAAATTAAAGATGGCGACTGAACAAAAGACATTTTTTTCTAGACTGAAAACTTTTATAATGGGTTTATTTTGATCTTGATTTCAGTGAAAATGAACTTTTTGATGAGGATAATAATTATTTGCAATTTTACACAGCTTTTGCAGCCTTAGCTGCCGAAAAATTAAGTCAGTGCAAACTGGGTAAGTACTTATCCAATGTAAAAAAAAATTCATGCATGCATACATTAATTTGTAGATACATACATATGTATGTATATCCATAACATTAGTAGATACATATGTGCATGCATAACGGGGTCGTCAGTTTTTGGTACTTCTGTAAGTGCATTATTGATTGTGATATGTTTAAAAGTAGCCGATTAAAATAACTTGTAATTGATAATAAGTGTTGGTAATAGTTTTGTTGTTTAAACTGACCCGATTTCTAGCATTTTACACAATACTCGAAAGGTGTGTAATTTTGGAACAAAATTACAAGTAACAATCACCGGCATCGCTTAGTGTCATTTCACAATATGAGTCTTTAACTTACAGGTGAAGTTTCACTTAATAATAAATTTCTAATTAAAAGAAAAATAAAGCTGGTGTTCGTTAAAAATATACTGAATTATTAAGATGATTTTAAAATAATGTCTGTCTGTCTGTCTGTCACTCTGTTACCTCTGCACGATTAAGTCGCAAAAGTGGTTAAGATGAAATTTGTCACAGAGATATTTTGATATCCGAGAATTAACATAGGGTGGTTTTTATTTTTGCAAATGATCCTATGAGGTGCACATGTGATATAAACTACACGTTGGCAGACGTTTCACCTTTTCCTAGGGGACAACTTTAAGAAAAAATACTTTTAAACAACATACAATTTTTACTTTTCAAATCGTCGAAAAAACAAATGAAAACTCATCACTGGTATAAGACCATGATTGAAGCATTAACTGAAGTATAGATAGCTATATAATAAATTAGTGATATTAAATTTTTGTGCTGTTTGTTACGGGTTAAGTATGTTTATGTCATTGCCGCTTACAAAATCATCGGTAATTTTTATCCTAATTAAAAAAATGAAGATGGCATAATCTCTTAGTTTATGCTCAAACTTTCAAAAACCAGATCAGAATTCCATAAGAAAAATCATAGTATCTTTGACAATTTAAAAAAAAAACCTGTCAAAATATATGAAAAGCCATTTTGCATATGTTGCCGTACAATGTACAATTTCTTAAAAAGGTTCTAAAGTATATTTAGAAAAAGAAAATAATTTCAAAGCATTTAAATTTTTTTTTAATTTATAATATATAAAAATCCATGGAAATAAACTGAACTGTTTGTGTTTTTAATAGCACAAATGCTAAATAAGATAAATAATAATAAACTAATAATAACAATAATACCAATAATTATATATTTTTTACGTCCTTATTTATTTTTCCTGTATTAAGTATCCCAAACACAATTACCACAAATTCATGAGGCATGCGCCATACTTATACGATTTATAATATTGCGTTTGAGTAAAGTCAGCGTATACGAAATCAAATGGTTATTACCATCTCTAAAAAGTCTGTGCGAAGGTAAAACCAACACTCAAATTGCCACAAATGGTGCCAGCACCGCATCAAATGTTGGCAGTGCAAATGCCTCGGTTTCAAGCGCCGGCGGTGGTGGAGGAAGCACTTTCCAATTCGATTACAATGTGGTGGCAACCGTTTTAAAATCAAGCAAATATCCCGAAAATACAAAAAGCATTGTATCAACTAGTAGCTCAACTGGAACTGGAAACAATGCCAGCGATAAGGACTCGCCAAAATCGGAAATAAAAAGATCTCGTTCTGATCTGTCATCAATAATAATACAACAATTAACAGCACCGCTAGAAGTAGGCAAAATAACATGGGCTCCTCTTAGCGAAGAGCAAACAGATTGTTCGGTAATCTCACCTTGTTTTCTTGTTACATTTTCGAATAATCACACATTACTATTATGTTTTTAATATTTGTAGGAAATATTTTCTGCTTCAAATACCTCATATTTGCAGTCACTAAATGGGGCTGAATTAATATTGGATGTTTGCTCTTCATTACCGATACTAACACGTTACCGTTTAAAATATCAGGAGACCATTGCAAACATAGCCGGAAAGCCTCTCTATCTACCTTTAACACAAGTTGAAGCTACACAAATTAAAAATACTTTAACTCACATGGTCACGGATATATCAATTCTAGCACAAGCTCTGACCTTACCAATTCTACAGCCACTTTCACCAAGCCGCATAGCAAAATTATCCAAGTGCGCAATATCTGCATTATACTGTGCTGTGTTGACTTCAATAGCCAGTAGTGTTTTAAATATGTCGTCTTCGTCGAGCAGTACAAAGGGACAACAAACAGCATCGGCTACTGCAGGTTCTACTGCTTCGGCTTCCACACAATCCTCCACGAAAGATACAGATGATAATGAAGAAAATGCTCGTTTTATAGTAGATAAAGCTTTGGAAATTTACACTACTATTGGATTGATGTTTAAAAACTCTGCACGATCTCATATTTATCAAAACCATTTATGCTTTGGAGCTTGGCTACTGGTTAGTGGCATACAAGGTGCTTTAGGAGCGTCAGGCAGCTCTAATGCGGGCATTAATAAGGAGGATATTAAGCAGTCGAAAACAAAAGCGTCTGACTCCTTACAAGCACCGCCACCTACACCCTCAGCTAGAGTTAATCTGTTCAAAGTTCAACAAGGTTTTGGTGTTTTAAATGCAGCCATCGCGAATCATTGCATCAAACTTTTAACAGAACTAATAGAAGATCTTAAAATCGAAACAACTTCTTCTTCGGATGCAATGCATTCAACGGGAGGTCAAACATCTGCTACTGCAGCATTGCCCGAACCAGCCAATTTTGATATTTTAGAAAACTACACCACTCTGCAAAGAGTCATGAGGGTTTTGAATACAGCCACTTTACACCAACTCTTTACGTTTCTGGCTACTGTGACTTATCGCAAAGCTTGTAACTTGAAACGGTCCAATGCGAAAGACCGTACTGAGTGCGAACCTATCAGTTACTCTGATTCGACAACATATTTTAATGATACTCTCTCCTGTTCGGACAATTCCGAAGAGGATGACAGTGAAAGTTATTTGGGTCACTGGTTTAAGGAAACTCTGCAGCCCGAGTCGAATGATGATACTAATACGGCAGAAGCTTTGGAGCGCAACAATGAAAGTCAGAAATCAAATCTAGTGTCCGCTTTGGATGAACCACATGAATACCTGGATTTGGCAGCACAAATTTTCTCTTTTATGGATCAGTTTTTCTCACAAAAGCATTCTTATTTGCAAAGATATGTTAAAGCTGGCCTTTCGGACCAGCAAATGCTCTTAATGGCCAATATTCTCAAGGACTTAGATCGGGATTCGGCTAGAGGAGAAACCGATTCCGCTGTATGCAACAAATGGCAATCGGCCATGATACGATTTTCTGGGGCAGTAGGCCGTTATTTGCATAATTTAATATCTGCCTCTCTATTAAGTGAATCATTGCAGTCAAATCTTTTGCAACATCTAGGAGTTTCGCCCTGGTCTTCAGATACTAATACCTGGCCGCTACAGGTTTATCCGAGCTCCTTGTCCGTGCTGGTACAAATTTTGCTCTTAAAACCCACTCAAGAAAAGGAAGCTGCCTGCCTCTCAGTATGGCATCGCCTGATAAACACTTTAGTGGAGGGAGTTTGCGGTACCTCTTCTACCAATCCACCCACAAATGTAGATTATGAAGACTTAAATATGGAACATGCCCAGCTGTTGTTATTCCTCTATCATTCTTTGAATTTAATGCAAAAGAAATCTATTCTGTTGCTAACAGCTGGTGGAGTAATTCGTTGTGCCGAAGTTTGTCGTGATATATCTGCGGAAAAACCGATTCGTAACAGTCAAATGATGTTATTATCACGTCTACTACTATTCCTGGAGTATCTAATGAAACACTTATACAATGCACCACCCGAACTATTGGATCAAGTGCGTTGGAATCTTTTCAGTATAAGCACCATGCATGAAAATCAAAAAATTACCGATCTTGTAAATAATAAAACAAAACTGACATCTTTCTGCCGCAAGGATATCGAAGATGAATTTCGTAAAAATTGCATGTCAAGTGAGTCTTTCTCTCTTTGTAAGTTTTGAATGTTAAAAAAAATCAACTCCCTTTTCTCTTTTCTAGACATTCGGCCGACTTTCTATTCCCTAACGCTTATTAATGAGTCTACATCTTCTGCTGCAGTCCAAGACTTTAAATTAGATGGTCTAGCTTGGAACTTCATACTGTGCACGCCAGACAAACTTAAATATCCGCTGCTAGTTGATGCTCTAATTGATATACTAAGCATAACTGATATGACATTATCGTGGCATTCAAGAGATAGTACGCATACGCTGTGTGCTATACGTTATTGTTTTGGCATATGCTGGAAATTATTGCTGGGTTTGCCACCATCCACCACTCATGTCGAACAACTCCATTTGGATAAAGTTCCCAATTTACATTCACTTATTTGGTCAATACGTTGTCCAACATCACACTATTTAATTGTAAACAGTTTAATTAAACAAGGGATGTACACACAATTTGCTGAAACATTGTGGAACAATATATCGGATCGTGTTATCGATGTACGTTTTATTTTCAAACAAACAATAACGGGGATAGAGACTTGCAACGAGCATATTCACAAAAGTAAGTTATATTTGTTTGATTTATTTATTTATTTTTTCGTATATGAATATTAAAAATTGAATAAAGTGTGACCCCTACAGATAAGATTTCAATCAAAAAAAATTCTTAACGCCATTTGGTGGTAGAAACGTACAGTACAACGTATATGGAAAATTAATTGTTTGCCACAATTAACATTAAACGCAAAAGTTAAAGAAAACAGTATCAAGCATTATAATTATACAATAATTAAAGAAACAGCACTAGGGCGTACAGTATCTATGATGTAACTGCATTTTAATAGTCAATAATGTCTTGTTAGACAATAAAATATTCAATGCAACTTTATTCAATCAACTAAATTGAAAACTTAAAAAATCATGCTGGGAAATATTTATTTAAAATAGGATCGCACGATTGCGAAAATTCGACCATTCGACGTTTACAGATAGTCATAAAATAAGCATTTATATGTAATTATGTAAATATACATCACAGTTTGTCTTTGTTTCAACTAATAAATAAATATTAGGGGTATTCACACTGTGCGCTATTTAGTCATATTGTCATAAATTCATATTTTAGACCAGTTTAAAAAAGTTGTTGTTGTGCTGCATACAAAAAAGTCATAAAATAATAGCACTCTTTCAGGTATATTTTTGTTTTGTCATAAAATAGCTCTAGAGTCGAATGGCTGAAAATTTTTAGGCGAGACGGCGATAGTATAAATCTCATAACTAAATATATACGAGTGAAAAATTTTTCTCGTTTAACTTACGTAGCTGGCAGCCACTGAACGTTTTCCGGTATGCCGCCGCAAAAAAAAATTTATTCAGCTCATGTTATCTTATCAGCTGATCGATGTTTGAAATAGCATACTAAGTTATGACGGGTTGTTCACAATAGTCATATATTTCATGCTATTAATTTATGACTTATGACTTTATGACTACAGTGTGAATCCCCCAATTATTTTATTTCGTATACACATATTTAAGTATGCTTTGGTATTCATTCAGTTATTTATTTAAAGAGAGTGAGAGAAAGGGGGAGAATTCTTCATATTTCATTCACTAAATCTTTCCATCATATATATTTTTTAAATTTTATTTTTGCAAAAACACATAAAGCAACGGCATATTTATTTTTACTTAAAGCCATGTATATCTTTTCAAAATCGGAGCAGTAGTACAGGCGTAAAAGGCATTACAGAGAATGTATTTACCAATTAATGTAGGTAATAGTATTTGGAGTTTTTCGAATTCAAATTCGCAAAATTTTTCTAATCTATTACAAATTGTAAAATTTGAAAGTGAAAAACTTCAAAAGCGATAAGGGCAAATATGTATGTAATACTAAAATATGTACAGTCTAATCCGCTTTAGCGCAACACGCTTTACTAAAAAAAATCGGATTTCTGAAGGCGATACAAATCCCCGCATTGATCTTAAACGCAGCCGGTCTTATTCACGTCGCTTTAGCCAAACATCGCTTTACTGAAAATATCGTATTACTGAAAACCAAAAGCAAGCCCATAACTACGTTTTGTATGAAATTTACTTCGCTTTAGTGAACAAATAAACAATGACAAATTTATTAATTAGAAATCGATTGCATAACTTAAGGCTGAAAAAATTGTGCATGTTTTGTCCTTTAAAAAATTAAATGGCAAAATGCATTTGTCCTTTTCTCTCTTACGTACTTTATTGTATTTTTCTATTATATTATCAGTGCAAGTGGCTAGACATTTTCGAGGAATTCGTGAAAAATTTCAACAACTAAATTTTCACATATGCATGTATATGGTTTAGTGATTTTAAGCTTAACTGTAACGAATTTCAGTAATCCCAACTACGTTTTAGAGAAAAAATCGGATAACTGAAAACAAATTGAGTTTTGGTTATTTCCAGTTTTATTTTTCAGCAATTGCTTAGATTAATGTTAAATATTTTTTATAGATAATCCTCCTTTATCGTATATTATACTTTTGGATGCTTTACTATCGCATATGCATGCTGTAGTGTGGGCTGAAAATGAAGGTATTAAACCCCAAAGAGCTTCGGCAACAAGCGGTACTGTTGCTGCTAGTCCTACCACTTCAGCAACTTCTCCTATTTCGGCAGCTGGGTCTAATATTGATGAAATGTATACTTCAACATCCTTCGACAGTAATGAACAAAAGGGTGGTGATAGTGACACTAATTCCTTGGCACTTCAAGAAACCCAACAATCTAGCAAAGAATTATTACAGCTGCTGTGTACAACATTTCAAAGTTTAAAGGATATTATAAGGCACAAAATGGTCCAAATATTGCCAATGGCCCATTTCACGCCGGGTAATATATTGGAAAGCATACTATGCATTGTAAACTCAAAAAACTCTTACTGTTCAGAATTGAGTGAACAGTTTTTGAAATTGTTGGATAATAAAAACAAAGAAGTCATTACAGAAAACTGGACTGAGTTCTTACCAGTATCAGATAACTTAAGCACACTACAATATCCGGTAGAAGAATACACACTATCGGTTATAGAGGCCCATATCAAAGAGTTGACGCATGATAATTACTATTCCACTTTGAATTCTTTTAAGCATTGCTTGAAGAGTTTATTCAGCTTGATGAATCTACTACTGATTTCAAGTCAACAGAACAGCCAGCAGGATGCAGCGTCTAAAACATTTGTGGAAAATCAATTAAAACCTATTATAATTGAAACAATGATGGATGCTCGCATGGAATATGTTTACGATATAAGTGATAGTTGCTGGCAGACTCTAATGAAGGGCGTGGATCAGGCTCAAGATCAACAGCAATTAATGTCCTATAAATATTTATTGAAATATCACTACCGCTTTCTAATCGAATATGCTGAAGAAATGAGGAGTTCTTCTACATCGGCCAGTCAAAGTGTAATATTTAATGAATCACTATTATTTGCAGTGATTAAATCAATGAGCCAAATGTTAGAAAAACCAATGGGCGTTAAGGCCATTAGGCAATTTTTCACACAAAGTCCTAACGACGATGGTCACAGCAGTAAGCCTCCAAGTTTGTCAGAATTGCTGTTATCATTTACCGGCACCAATTTGTCCATGTTGTATGCTCGCAAATTGTTACAATTTATAGAGAAATTGTTCCAAACAGCTCAACAAGCGGACACATTTTTCCCCTTAGAAGAGCTGACACAATGCTTTACCGAATTGTCGAATGTGGAACAACAGCGTATAAAGTTGTGGTTAACTCACATAATTTATGGACCACAAAGCACACAAAGTTCATCTCAGCAATTAGACACGCAAATAGAAAAACTACCCACTGCAATGGGGGCAGGAGCCGCAGCTACCGCTTCAAGTACGCCCTCCAGTAATGCTCAGACACCTACAAATATGGCCACTAATTCGGCAATACCTAGTTTATCGGAACAGCTGGGAAACCAATCGTCGGCGCTAGATAATGCCGAAGCCATGGATATAGACGATGATAATGCTACCGGAACTGCTGCGCAACCAGCGGCCCAACAAACTAGCTTACAGACTGTTCAGTCTCTTAGTGTGTGGCCCCAACCGCCCACACCAGGTAATAGTTTCATGGCCACAAATCAATCTGAGCCAATGTCAACACAGGATGATCAATTGGCCCAACAGCCTCAGTCAGAACGCAACGGCTGTTTACTACTTAGTGTCATAAAGCACATCGTACAGGATGGCAAAGGGAGTGCGAATGGCGTTGCCATGTTGCTGTTTCAGTCACTGCTGCAATTAGGCCAATCTTTAATAACACCCTCCCCCCAAGAATCCAATGACTTTTCCGACATTTTACAAATAATGATCTGTTTGGCAGACTGTGCCCAAGGCAAGGGCCATTTAACTTTATTTAATGCCACCATTATGTGGCTGGAGATTACAAAGTTGCAGGTATTAGAAAAAGCCCAAAATCTAACAACTTCTTTGATAATGCCTTCGAACCTGCTAGAAAATATAAACGCTCTCTTGAGGTATTTACATGAGCTGCTGCAAAGTATAGGCTACCGCGGCAGTAAGAACCAGCAACAGCCTCCTTGGGATGATGACATACAAACGGATTTGGAAGATTTAATGGACGAGTTGGCAAATGACCAACAAGGCGACGAAGATTCATTTGTGGAAGATTCCGATGAGGACAGCCTTAACAATAAATTGTGCACATTTTCTTTAACACAGAAAGAGTTTATGAATCAACACTGGTACCATTGTCATACCTGCAATATGGTAAACACCGTCGGTGTTTGCTCTGTGTGCGCTAGGGTTTGTCATAAAGGCCACGATGTCAGTTATGCTAAATATGGCAATTTCTTTTGTGATTGTGGCGCCAAAGAAGATAACTCGTGCCAGGCACTGCGTAGACGTTTAGCGACCGGTCTAACAAGCTTAGAGAATAGACAACAACATGATTATGCCTCCTCTTCATCTTCAAGCTACAACAATTCTTCCAGCTTTTCGCAGTCTAAGCATTCTCAAACACCGCCAGCCCAAAGTTGTCTTTCATCACAACAACAAGGCCAAAACACGCTAACCACGCAAAGTGGTGGCTCAAATTTTCTGGCTTCGTCTTCTCTAACAAACGAGCGTATTTCTTTTCTGTCAAAACTTTTGGAATCTTCAAAAGAAAATTTACAAAATGCCGAACAATGGACGGTTATAGTGAAATGTATACTTGATTTCTTCGACGTGCTAATGCCAGCTATAAAAGAAAATTGCGATTTGTTTTCTATAGTGGGATGTCATAAAAGAGCAAAGGCAGCATTGCTACGTCTGCATATGGGGGAGCAAACTTTCCAACACACCGATCAGTTAATGCAGCCTACACTGGGTTCTCAGGAAGGAGCTTTTGAAAATGTGCGCATGAGTTATTCGGGAGATCAGGGTCAGACGATTAAACAGCTATTATCTTCTGGCCTAGTGCGACGAGTAGCCTTATGCTGCCTCTCATCGCCTTACGGAAAGCGCCAGCACTTAGCTGTGTCGCATGAAAAGGGCAAGGTAACCATACTTCAATTGTCGGCTCTGCTCAAACAGGCCGATGCTGCTAAACGTAAATTGACTTTGACCCAATTGTCGTCGGCTCCCATACCATGTACGGTTTTGTCTCTGACTGCCAATCCGGCAAACGAGGACTACTTAGCAGTTTGTGGCCTAAAAGAGTGCCACATTTTAACGTTTACTTCAACTGCAGCCACAAGTGATCACATTGTGTTGACACCTCAACTGGAAAATGGTAATTTTATTAAGAAGGCTCTCTGGTTGCCCGGCTCACAAACTATGTTAGCTTTGGTCACTGCCGACAATGTTAAAATCTATGAATTATCTGAAGACACGTACAGTCCAAAATACTACTTCTTGGTGGCAGTTGGTAAAATACGCGATTGCTGCTTCATTTTCCAAGATGGTGTCTATTACATGCTGATAATTGCATCTTCCGGTTATATTTACTATCAGAAACTGGATGATCAATCGTTAGCAAAACACGGCGACTTCTATGTTACCAATACGCTCGAGTTAAATCACACACAAATAAGAGATGTGAATGGTCAAGTTGGTGGAGGAGGTGTTTCCATATACTATTCACACACCTTGCAAATGCTTTTCTTCAGCTATTCTGTGGGTAGAAGTTTTGTGGCACCCTTAACAGATGTGAACAAAGGAGTTAAATCTATAACACACTTGCAAACATCCCCAGCATCTAAAAGTTCTTCCAAGGGCCCGCCGCAACCTTTGTGTCAATGGACGGAGATTTCTGGCCATCCCGGTTTAATATGCGCGATGATGCAGACGTCAAATAATCCCGTAATATTCATGTTTACTCCAGATCGCATCATTATGCAGGAGATCAAGGCCCAATCGTCTAAATCGCGCATAATGGATATGGTTGCTATACGTCACACTGTGGCGGGTGTGGAAAAAACCACTCTTATACTACTCTGTGAAGATGGCAGCTTAAGGATTTTCACTGCCCATCAGGAGACCACCTCATTTTGGTTGTCGCCTCAAGTACAGCCGCTCAGCAATCAATTGTATACCAGTAGCTTAAACCATAGGTCGCCCTGTCCTAATAATAATGCCAAAAAATCCAAACGCAAATCGAGCCATCAACAAAAAACAATTGGGCCTAACGGAAGTCCTATATTCCCTATTGATTTCTTTGAGCATTGCACCATGATGCCCGATGTAGACTTTGGCGGTAATGATCTGCTGCAGATCTACAACAAGCAAAAACTTAAAACACGTCTATTCTCAAACGGAATGTTTGTTGCCTCAACAAAAACTACCGGTTTTACGTTGGAGGTCTACAATACTGACCCTAATATGGTAATTGTGGGTATACGCGTCTTACTAGGCACACAGGATCCCCAGCGTGCGCCACAAAATGTCACAATTTTGGGTCGAACTATACCCACAACAGTCCGAAGGGCCCGCTGGTTTGACATACCCTTGACTCGAGAAGAAATTCTGCAATCCGACAAATGTTTGAAAGTTGTTTTTGGCAAATCACGAGATCCTGAAAATGTCAGCATGTTGGACTCCATTGAAGTTTACGGCAAATCCAAAGATCTTCTGGGCTGGCCAGATGACACTGAAGAAGTGGCTGGAGCTCAAAGCTCCACAAGTGCTGCTGTTACCGCAGGCAGTGCACCAATTACTTACGGCGTCATAGCTTCTTCGACGACCACCTATGAAGGATATAATTTTATAACACAACTTGACAAAATGGTCACCCTGCTCTTAGAAGTTTTGGACTGTTCGCTGAGTCTTTTAGCCCACGGAAATAATGCTGTCATATCGCCGGCGATTAAACAAAAGGCTACAAAGACTGCCACCTCGTTGCTACTGTTCCCAACAGCTAGTCAAATTCAAGTACAGTCCCGCTATGTTTTGGCCACATTATTCGGTAATCGACAAGCGTACCACAACTATAAGGATTATGAAATGTTGGTGTATGTCTGCAATGAGTTACAGGTAGGAACTTGAGATTTAAAAAAATCATTTTATTATAATTTAAATCAATTTATTAATATTTTTAGTCGTTGAAAAATAAACTGGATTCCCGCGATAGCTTAAGAGACATAGACCCCGAAGCTTTCTACCGTTTAGTTCTAATGGTACGCGGAATTGCTACCGCCAGACCACAGAGCTTGACAAAAATTTCTCTTGATAATAAATTTGAAATTATATCTGATTTAATGGAATTTGTTGAAAAACTTTTTGAAATTACACCCGAAATTGATGAACCAACATCGATAATTAGGCAAGGATTGTCACATACCGAAACCATCGTCCATTGTTTGGTAGAAATAATGCATGCTTTTGCTTTGGCCGACATCAGTCAAGTAGAACGTGTCACGGTATTGTTTATAGCGCTGTTGAAGAATGAATCTTGTGTTATATCACACAGTGCTAAAGAAGCTATAATTTTGCTGTTGAGTCCAAGGGCGAAAAGGCGCAAAGTTGCAATTATAACACCACCTGTTTGCTCGACACCCACTCCGCCAGCGCAGTCCACGGCAACATGTACGGCACGAGCTGTAGTAGGCTCTGTGATTAACAATGACGACGATGGGTTAGACGAAGCTGCCGGTATTGTTAACCCTGTGGTAACTGTTGGCTCCTCATCGACATCTTTATCGGTGCAGCGTAGCAGTAGTTCAGAATATGTTGCTGTTCCAGGAGCGGCTGCTAATGATCCCAATGTTATGGTGGATCCCTTAGAGGCTTTTATGGGTGGTGGTTTTCCACAATTGCTGGGCTTACAACAAGATGCCGACGACGAGGCAATAATGGATATTGCTTTGGCTCTAAGTCTGCAGCAACATGATGCGCCCGGCGCTGAGCCTGGCTTACAACATTTACAACAGGGTCTTTCAAATCTGCAGGGTATGCGCAATGCTGCCATTCAACTGCAAAATGCCCAACAACAATTACAAGCTGTTTCTGTAGGAGTCAGTGGCGGCGCTGGTGGTAGTATTGGCGGCGGTGGTGGTAGCGTTGCTGCCGCTTCATCCACAGCTGGCTCTGATGACGAAGGTTCTAATGTTGCTACTGATGGTTCAACGCTGCGCACCTCTCCCGCTGAACCAGTAGGTAGTGGTGGTTCAGAAAGCGGTGGCAGTGGCGTTGAATCAATTGGAGGAACTTCAGGGCGTAGCAGTACTTATGGCGATGGTGGTGCTACTGCTTCACCACCTCGCGCCAGTCTCGGTACTAGCTTAACAAGCGGTATCTCGGGCAGTAAAAGTGCTGTCGGCGGTACTCTCTCTAGCACCGCTGCAACTGAAATGCCAACAACCAGTCGTGCCGCATTGGAAGCCAGTCATAGTAATGAAACTGAAGAGAACGATACCACGGAAGACGAAAAACTAGCCAAATTACATGATTTAAGGTATTAGCTTACCCCCCTTACCCTTATAAACAATTATAATAGTGGAAATTAAATTATGTTTTGTTTTTAAGAATTGCTATTTTGGAAAGCATTATTTCGAATATAACAACACTTGACGACTGCAATGGCTTACAAGCCATACCCTTAATTCAAGTTATTCTCATGTTGACAACAGACTTGAATGGCAACAATGAACGTGATCAGAAAATACTTAATGATTTGTTAACCGCGTTAGTTGAATATCTAGAAATGGACTCCATTTCAAATGCTTCGAAGGTACGAATCTTTTAAATTTAAGTTTTTCTAATATATAGCTTATCTGCCTGGCCCACAATGTCACTCGATATCGTTTTCTCATATAAATACATTTAAAACAAAAACAAATTTAAAAATTTTGTTTTTGTTTTAAATATATTTATATGAGAAAACGATATCGAGTGACATCGTGGGCCAGGCAGTATTTCTTTTTTTTTCATATTGATTAATTTATTTTTAGATGAAAGACAAAAGTCTTAAAAATGAAGTGCGTCTAGCCTTACTTTCCTTGTTTGGTGTTTTAATGGGTAAAACAAAATCGAAACAGGCCGGTACTACATCGCCTCCACACCAATTTAAGGATAACGCCTCGTTTGTTGCCAGCACGACAGCCAGTATATTAAGCAACAATGGCGCATTCACTTTCTGCTTAGTGGTTATGGAATCATTGCTTCAACATTGGAAACGTGTTTCGAATGAAAATGGCAGCAATGTTCCCAGCGGCGTAGTGAGCGCCATTGCTAGTGGAAATGCTAACAATGTTAGTACACCAACTGTTGCCAGCTCAGCGGTAACACCATCTCAAAATAGTCTATTAAAACCAGCGCGTCATGGCCCAAAGCCAGATCTGTCCACATTGATTCCTCATAACTATCTGAAAAATTATCCCGATATTTTCGAATCGTACGATGCTCTATTAACCGAGATTTCCGTACGATTGCCTTATCAAATTTTACGTCTATCTGCTACCCATCCTGGCACTTATGATTGGTATCATAATTATTGTGAAAATATGACTTATACTTTGTGTGAATACATGATGCTTAACTTGAATGCTCTATTAAGAAGACAAGTGCGCAAACTGCTGATGTATATTTGTGGGAATAAGGAAAAATTCCGTATGTTCCGCGATGGTCATTCACTGGATGTGCACTTTAATTACGTCAAGGATTTGTGTAATCTTTATAATACAAAAGTAAGTATAAGAAATATGTGTATAGAAGTTTAATCAACAAAATTTATTTCTAACTTCTAACTTGGCTAGTTTTCCTGTGGTATAATTATATTTAAAGCGAAAACGGGATTCTGTTTATATTAAATTGAATTAAGATTCATAGGCTAATTGTTCGAAATTTGTTTTTTTTTTTAAATCTCAGAAAGACATGATAAATATTCCAAGGCACAAAGGAAAGTCAACATCAGTTTTATTCAACTTACACAGCAGAGCAGAAAAGCTGTTTTCTGATCACTCTTTCTTAATAAAATTACATGTTGTGACCTTTTTCCTGCTGAAATGGGTTATTGCTGTGAATCAAGAAAACAACATTATTTTCAGTTGTTTGCAGTGATTGGCCTTAACAAATAATTGTTTTTTCGTATAAAAAGTAGTATTTTGAGTTGAGTTGTTATTCTGATATTTTTAAGCTTAAGGTATCTTTATTTTAATTTAATTTTTAATTTCAATATTTCGTCACTACTTTGTGTGACTTCTTCAGGAAATTAATTATTTTAAAAAAATATTTTGTTTATATTTTGTGATAAACAAAATATTTTTGCATATCAAATAAAATAATTAATTTCCTGAAGAAGTCACACAAAGAAGTGACGAAATATTGAAATTAAAAATTAAATTAAAATAAAGAGACCTTAAGCTTAAAAATATCAGAATACAATAATAATTAAAAAGAGGTCAAGAAACCAGAAGAATTTATTCTAATAATAAAAGTTTATTTTAGTCAGGTAGTATTTTGAGTTGCAACTGTTTAATTGACTCAGGCTAAGCAAATTTTTTGTTTTAATTCGAAATATGATTGTTTTCATGAAATAATGCTTACATTTTTCTTTGAGTTGTTACTGTTTTCGTGAAATAATTTTGTTTTCTCTTGAGTTATTACTATTTTGATGAAATAGTTTTAATAACATTTTGTAATATTATCACTTTATCATTTTGCATTTGAGCAATATAGCAGAAAATGCAATTTTGATCAGCGAATATTTGAAATAAAAAATTCTAATTAGTTCAATTAACAAAATGAGTTGTCAAAAAAAAAAAAAAAAAAAAAAAAAAAAAACAAAGATGCCACTGTCGGAAAATAAAAGAATGGATATTATGGATCTAGTCAAGAGAAACATAATCCCTAAAAAGTATTACGATTCATACTACGAAAACTTTAAATATATATTTTAAACTTTTTTAATTTAATAAAATATATATTTTAAAGTTTTTAACTGTTATTAGCATTTATTTAACTTTAAAACTTTATTTACTTTAGTCTGTTTTAATTTCTTCTGTCTTAAGGTCTCTTTATTTTAATTTAATTTTATATATTAAATTAAATTTAATATATAATTTAATTTTGAAATTTAGTCTTTTTTTTTCATTTCGTGTTTATCTGTTTTATTAACAATGTATTAAATACAGCAATAAATTTCATATAAAAAAACACAACTCAAAATATTTACTTCTTATAAACAAAAATAATTCAAGAAAATGATGGAAACTAAAAAAATCGCTTTTCTATCTGCAGACAATGAACAAATAAAAAGGTTGTGCAGCGCAATACAATAATTGATGTGTTTTCTAAATATTGCCGATCTTTTGTTAATGAAAACTTTTTTAAGCGTTAAGAAAACAGTTTTTTGTCTCCCCTGAAAACTTTGAAGTTTTCGAGTTAATACAGTATTGTTGAACGAGTGCGATATATTTGATCATAAGTTTTAAATTAAAGTGCCTGCAGCATTCTTGTTTGCTATATTGACTTTAAAAAGCATAAGTAAACAATTGAGCCTTTGGCATTTGACAATCTTCTAACAGATTTTTAATTTGCTTGCCTTTTATTAATATTTTGAAAAATGGTTCTATATTTTTCGTCACAATGAAAGAAAATATTAAATGTATTTATCTTGTGCAAATGTTATATTTTCCTTTAACTAAAATATAACATATCGCTGTAGTATGCACTAGCGGTTTCAAGAAGTACTGTTCTTATCTTCGATAAATTTGCAATTATCTAAGTTAGATTCTTTTACATAAGGCCAACTCTACAGTTTGAAAGTGTTGTAATGACTTATATGATTCTTTTGTCTAATTTTTTAACCTTTTTTCTTTAATAAATAATATATTTGTTTGAGTCTTGAGGTTAATTTATATTAATATTTGATATTCGATATTTCGCTAACCATCGGTTAGCTTCTTCAGGAAATAATTGAAAAGAAAATTTTTGACAAAACTAAATAATTTCCTGAAGAAGCTAACCGATGGTTAGCGAAATATCGAATATCAAATATTAATATAAATTAACCTCAAGACTCAAACAAATTTTATTATTTAGTAATGACTTATAACTAAGTTTTCTAATTTAGAATTTACTTCAATATATGTAATATTTTGTATCTTAAAACCTTTCCATTTCAGAATATGGTCCTAAGTAATCAATCAATACCTATTCTTAGCTATGATTCTTTAGTTGAACTAACAGAACACTTGAGAACTTGTCAAGAAATTAGCCAAATACGTACGGGTAATTGGCAAAAGTTCTGTCTTATTCACGAAGATGTCATACCCGTACTAATTGAGATTGCTTGCTACCAATTAGATGATGGTGTATCACCAATAATTCTGCAACTATTGCAAGCAGCTTTATGCAATAATATACAAGCTGTTAAGCAACAACAACAATCCGAGTCAGCAAATGTATCGTCAGCAACATCATCGACATCAACGGGTGCTAAACTACGTTCAGATCGTGATAAATCCGAAGATATTGAAATGTCATTCGATTCAAAATTCGATGCAACGCATTGCACAACATTTGTCCATCAGATTTTCCGTTTTGTATCAGATGCTTTGCTAAATAAATTTGTGCGTATATTTTTGCTGGAAACCAACATTACGTCCATTAGATGGCAGGCTCATTCTTTGCTCTATGCCATCTACGATTACGCCAACGATAAACAAAAGGAAAAGCTAATTAATATATTGTGGAATATGTGGCCATTAGTACCACAATTTGGCCGCAGGACAGCTCAATTTGTTGATATTTTGGGTTATTTAACGTTAAGTACGAAGGGCATAGCGGAAAGATTACCGGAATTTACCGAAAAGGCCGTTGAGGTGTTGAGGCAACAAAATGATTTGTTAAGCAAACATCCTAATGCTTCCATATATACTGCTCTAGAGCAAATTCTTCAAATGAACGGTTATTATTTGGAGTCAGAGCCATGCTTGGTGTGCAATAATCCAGAGGTGCCTATGGGTAATATAAAATTGCCTTCTATCAAATCAGATTCTAAATTTACCACCTGCACAATGATTGTGAAATTGGTTCAATGCCATACGATTTCCAAATTAATTGTACGCATTGCTGATTTGAAACGCACCAAAATGGTTAGAACTATTAATATATACTATAACAATCGCAGTGTACAAGCTGTGGTAGAATTAAAGAACAAACCGGCCATGTGGCATAAAGCCAGAACAGTCACTTTGCAGTCGGGCCAAACGGAAGTAAAGGTCGATTTTCCTCTACCCATTACCGCTTGCAATTTAATGATAGAATATGCGGATTTCTATGAGACTGTGACAGGTTCATCGGAAAATCTTCAATGTCCGCGCTGCAGTGCCGCCGTAGCTTCCTACCCCGGAGTGTGTAATAATTGTGGCGAAAATGTATTTCAGTGTCACAAATGCCGTGCTATAAATTACGATGAAAAGGATCCTTTCCTTTGCCATTCGTGTGGTTTTTGCAAGTATGCCAAGTTTGATTTTAGTATTTATGGCCGTGTTTGTTGTGCTGTTGATCCTATCGAATCGGCCGAAGACAGAGCCAAAACAGTGCAGATAATACATTCGTCTCTGGAGCGTGCAGATCGCATTTATCGCCAACTGCTGGCAAATAAACAAATGTTGGAATTGCTACTACAGAAGTATGCTGAGCATGGATCATCGGATCGTTTAATGGACGAAAGCTTGGGAACCATTCACAGCACTTCCCAAGTAAATAAAATCATACAATTCTTGGCCCAAAAATATTGTGTGGAGTCACGTTCCTCTTTCGAAGAGCTGTCAAAGATAGTGCAAAAAGTTAAGGCCTGTCGCAGTGAATTAGTGGCCTACGATCGTAGCCAAATGGATCAGACTAACTTGCCCCATTCTCCAGACAAGAGAGATCATTTCAATATTAACAAATGCTACGGCTGTGCATTGGCTTCCACCGAACAATGTTTAACTTTATTGAGGGCCATGGCATCAAATTATGATTGTCGTTTAGTTCTTTACAGTCAGGGGCTCGTAGAAGAATTGGCTCAACACAACCTGCGCAGAGGTACTATTCAAATACAAGATGAAGTGCGTAATCTCTTGGTGTTATTAACAAAAAACAACAAGGATGCCTGTCTGAATCTACTCGAATTAATAAACGAAAGAGTAAAATCGGCTTTGTTCGGATCTATACCGCTGTCTAATATAGATTCAGCCATTTTTCATGAAATGGAACTGCTAAGGGTTCTAATATCCCAGGATGACTTCTGTTGGGAACAAAAATTAAAAGTTGTGTTCGGTTTATTCTTGGACACTTGTCGCTGCCCTCGGGGCCCTGCTTATTCTGTTATACAGCCTTGTTTGCACATTATGCTAAAACTGATATCACCAACTATACCCTCGACAAAACTCAACCGGGACTTGAGTCCTTCGTCTTTGTCCTCCATCAATTGTATTGAAGGATTGAGTGTTGATTTCCAGAAATGGCTTCAAAATGAACCGCAACACTCATTTGAAGCCTGGAAGTCAAGAATGCCTACAAATACTGTTAAAGATCAAAGCAAGAGCTATAAGGCGTTTGTGGCAGCGGCCGCACAAAACTCTTTACAAGATGAAAATATATTGACGGCCGTATTGCAATCGGTTCAATCATCCGAACAACAAATGATCAGCAATAAGCCAGCTGAAAGGCAATCTTCACAGGAACCACCCAGCAATACGCCTTCCTCTGTCCCGTCAGCCGAAAGTAGGGAAACACGTAAGAAACAGTCAAGAATGAAATATTTGCAGGAAAAATATGGTCAAAAATGGCGCTTAAAGGTGCTGAATGTTGGCAAACCTCTTAAGCCACTGAAACTCACCGCCACTTGGTTGCAGCCCATACTATTTAATAACAACTCGAGATTCCGAAGGCCACTAGTATGTACTCTGATCACCGTCCTCAGCAGGACACACGACAGAAAAAGAGAAATTTTAAATTTACTCACTTCCTTCTTAAAATACGTGGGTGAAGCCGGCGAATCTAGCACTGATTACTTGTCACTATATCGCCTATTGGCAATAGATACACCTTGGCGGCAATACCTGGTCTTAAAGGGAGTGCTATTGGAGATCTCTCAGCTGCTGACTGAAGAAATACAAAAAATTCATCGCTTGGAAGAAACTACACTGTCATCTGATCTCTCTCAAGGTTATGCTTTAAGACAGTTCGTTGAACTTTTGGCTTTGTTTTTGGAAAATCCGCAAATAAGACAGGTTTACAAAACAAGGCTTCTGGGTCCAGTGTTAGAAGGCTATTTGTCCTTACGTAAATTGGTGGTGCAAAGAACTCGTCTTATAGATGATGCTCAAGAGAAGCTGTTAGAGATGTTGGAGGAAATGACTAGTGGAACAGAGGAAGAAACGCGCGCCTTTATGGAAATTTTAATAGACACAGTGGAAAAGACGCCAATGAAGGATATAAAAACTCCGGTCTTTATATTCGAACGTTTATATTCCATCATACATCCCGAAGAAAATGACGAGTCAGAATTCTTTATGACTCTAGAAAAAGATCAGCAGCAAGAGGACTTTTTGCAAGGCCGCATGCTGGGTAATCCATATCCTTCTACTGAACAGGGCTTGGGCCCATTAATGCGTGATATAAAAAATAAAATTTGCACCGATTGTGAACTAATTGCCCTGCTGGAAGATGACAATGGCATGGAATTATTGGTAAATAATAAAATTATTAGTTTGGATTTGCCCGTCAAAGATGTGTACAAGAAAATCTGGCTAGCTGAGGGTGGCGAACGTGATGCAATGCGAATTGTTTATCGCATGCGTGGCCTATTGGGTGATGCAACTGAGGAATTTGTGGAGACTCTTAATAATAAGTCGCAAGAGGAAGTCGACAATGAACAGCTTTATCATCTTGCTTATGTTTTGGCCGATTGCAATGGCCTGAAAGTAATGTTGGATCGAATAGGCAGTTTACAAAACATCACAAGATCAAGAGAATTAATACAAGTGCTTTCAAAATTGTTCTTAATATGCGTTAAGGTTCGACGATGCCAAGAAGTTTTGTGTCAACCAGAGCTGGGGGCAATTAACACTCTATTAAAAGTTTTGCAGAAGTGTCTAGAATCCGAGGCCGACTCTTTGCAGTCTTCGGTTACTGAACAATTACTGGAAATTATGGAAACCATATTATCGAAGGCAGCCAGTGACACTTTGGATTCTTTCCTGCAATTCTCCTTAACCTTCGGTGGACCCGAGTACGTGATTGCCCTTATTGCTTGTACTGAATGTCCCAATGTACGGAATAATCCTTCGGTACTCAGACATCTTATACGCGTCCTAGCAGCCCTAGTTTATGGAAATGAAGTTAAAATGGCTTTGTTGTGTTTCTGCTTCAAAGAGGTTTTGGACTTTGATAAATTCGATGCGGAACGCACCGCTGAGGAAGAGTTTAAACTTGAATTGTTTTGCGTACTGACCAATCAAATCGAACACAATTGCATAGGCGGTACCTTGAAAGATTATATTATTGGCTTGGGCATCGTTGAAAAGGCAATTGATTATATTACACGTTATGCTCCATGTGTTAAGCCCACTTTACTGCGCACCGATTCCGACGAATTGAAAGAGTTCATATCGCGACCATCCCTGAAATATATTTTAAGATTCCTTACCGGCTTGGCAACTAAACATGAGGCTACACAACTGGCCATAAGCAAAGATATTATACCCATAATACATCGGCTAGAACAGGTATCATCCGATGAACATGTTGGCAGTTTGGCTGAAAATCTTTTGGAGGCCTTGTGTACCGATGCGGCTACTGCTGCACGCGTACAGGAAGTACGAGACTTTACGCGTGCTGAAAAGAAACGTTTGGCTATGGCGACTAGAGAGAAACAGCTCGATGCTTTAGGCATGAGGACAAATGAAAAGGGCCAGGTTACGGCTAAAGGTTCTATATTGCAAAAAATTGAAAAGTTGCGTGATGAAACCGGTTTAACATGCTTCATTTGCCGCGAAGGCTACGCCTGCCAGCCAGCAAAAGTTTTGGGTATTTACACATTTACCAAGAGGTGCAATGTCGAGGAGTTTGAACTGAAGTCACGCAAAACAATTGGCTATTCCACTGTTACACATTTCAATGTGGTTCATGTAGACTGTCATACATCGGCAATTCGATCAGCACGCGGTCGCGATGAGTGGGAACGAGCCAGTTTACAAAATGCAAATACACGTTGTAATGGCTTGCTGCCTCTTTGGGGACCAGACGTCTCCGAAGCTGCCTTCTCTGGTTGCATGACTCGCCATGCCAGTTACATGCAAGAGAGTACTCAACGCTGTGACATTTCGTATACCAATAGCGTGCATGATCTTAAACTGCTATTAGTGCGTTTCGCTTGGGAAAGAAGCTTTCACGAAGATGCTGGTGGCGGTGGGCCTCAGTCGAACATGCACTTTGTGCCCTACTTACTTTTCTATGCGGTCTACTTGTTGCTTTCTTCACGATCAGCGGCCCGCGACAGTAAAACTTTGCTAACATATCTTACTGCAGCGCCCTCTGAAAAATGGCTGGAGTGCGGTTATGAAGTAGAGGGGCCACTTTACATGCTTACAGTATCGCTAGCCTTGCACTCGCATGAAACTTGGCAAAAACATCGCTTAGGCCATTTAAAACGCCTCATTGCGATTGCTCATGCTCGTCATATATCACCTTCGGTGGTGTGCAAAGCTCTGTTGGCTCCTGCCGATAGAAAAGAAAAGGAATATAGTGTATACAAGCCGTTCCTTATGATGTGGGCCCTTTTAGATCTGATTTATTGTACACTTTTCAAGAGCGTGGCCACCCCTAAAGAAGAGGATTGGTCAATTTCTCTGTTCAACTACATCAGGAAAAACGATGAAAATATGTTGAAACATACCGATGTAATATTGGAAACATTTACAGTTGACTTTTTACCCTGCACATCGTTTGAAGAATTTTGTGATGTAGCCGGTAAGTAGATAAAAAAAAAATTCTGAATAAATATTTCAAAATTTTCTTTCACAATATCCTCAGGTCTTTTCGGTGACATTGAAAATCCACAATCTTTTATAGAAGAAGTGTTGCAAGCTTTACCAACATCGGTGCCAGCTTCATCTTCGTCTTCATCGTCCGCAAATTAATATGCAGTAAAAAGATTTGAATACTATCGAAAAAGGCGAATACAATAATACGAAGAGGAATATAATAATACGAAAATATTTGCAATATATTTAAAGAAAATTAATTTCAATATTAACATACATACATATATTATTAATATTATTATCAACGCATTGCTACCACTAACACTCAAATTATTGTATCCCTCCCAATGCTTAATATTTCAACAATATTTTACAGTTTAATCATTAACTGACCCCATTATTTAATAAAAAAATTATTTGTTCTCATATAAAAATTTAAATTTCGACTTTGATATTTAACCAGGGGCCAAATTACCGCATTCGATATCGATCGAAATTTTAATACATTTTAAATGCGAATTTCGATCGATATCGAGTGCCGTAATTTGCCCTCAGGGCTCAAATTACTGCATTCAATATTGACCGAAATTTCAATATATGTAATTCAAATACAAATTTCGATTAATATCGAATTTGCCCCCAGAACTTTCTACTCTAAAATAGTAAAAGTTAGTTTAAAAACTGAATAAAAAATAACTAAATAAATAGATTTAGGTTTCATGGTCTTTTGACTTTATTATTTTAGAGATCGCCAAAAAAAATGTTTTACGGCTGTTTTGGCAAGAAACTCGAAAAATTAGATGCAGAAATTTTCAATTAAATGTGGCGAGAAGATATTTTGCTTGTAAAAATTTATGGCAATACGTTTTACATCGAATTTGTTATTTGTTCCCTTGGAGATTTGATGGTTTAAAGCTCTTAATAAGCAATATATTTGGGGTATTCACACTTTGTGCTATTTAGTCATATTGTCATTAAGTCATAATATTTTAGACCAGTTTAAAAAAGTTGTTGTTGTCCTGCATACAAAAAAGTCATAAAATAATAGCACTCTTTCAGGTATGTTTTTCTTTTATCATAAAATAACTCTCGAGGTCTGAGTCGAACGTTATGACGGGTTGTTCACACTAGTCATATATTTCGTGCTATTATTTTATGACTACAGTGTGAGTCCCCCAATTATGAAAATTTGCTAATTCAGTCTGAACTGCGCCAATGTATCAACATTAAAAGCAAAGTATATCTATATCAAGTAGTCGCAAGAGTACAACAACATAAAATTATAAAAACCACCGTACATTTTGTTTGTGTAAAATTCTGATCTTATGTCACAAATTTTCTTTTATAATATATAGTACATATTTTATTCACAATTATTTCCAAAAATTTAAATACTTTTCGCATAGAACTTTCTTTTTGTTACTTTTCTTAAACAATACACTTTTTCACAAAAATCGTTTCCACAACAATTCTTTTTTGCTACTTTTGTTGAATTAATAATGTTTTTCACAATTTTACAAAATTATTTTTTCAACGGAATAAAAAAAATTTTAGTCAGCTGGGCTCTTGCATATACTTGATATACATATGTAGATATACTTTGATTAGAAGTAAGTAATTGTGTTTGACGTTTTACGCCTTCAACTTCGACAATTAACTGACTCTAACTTGAATTTCCCATGTCATATCTTCTATAGCCAATTGTAATCCATTTTCTTTGTGTACATTTCTTCAGTTTTTTTTATCTATTAATTGTTAATCTTAGAAAATTATCTTTTCAACTGTAAAAATTTTATCTACCTATTCAAATTTGGGTAGTCCATCTCGCAAAGGCAATCCCTAAATTTAATCAGAAACTCCCAAAACTAAGAAGTGTCTAGTTATTCCAGTGATAAAATTGGAAATAAAACCAAAATTAACAAATTTCGTAAATATAGATAAATACTTATTTGCATATCTTAAAGCTTCAAAAGTACCCATATGTGAAGCTTTACCAATGAACAAGTATTTTCAAAAGTTTGTAAATTTGTTACTACTTACTTACGTACTTGGTTTATTTGTAGTAGGCTTAAGCATTTCTATTCAAGTGCATACGAGTGTATATGCTGGCATTTCATTGGCTGCTGCGCCAAATCACCAAGAAGACTTCAGCCAATGAAATGCAGTCATATGAGGTTGAAGTCTGCGCTGATTTGCCGTAAGAGCCAATGAAATGCGGGCAGCTAGACATACCTACTTAACCTGCAAGAAACAAAGCAATTTTTTAAGATAATAATTGAAAGTATAAATATCTCAAATAAATTACATAAAATTGGGCTTTAGATTTAGGTTTTTGCCTTATTAATATATATATATTTATGGGTGCCCAATATGTAAGTATTCGTGGGTATAAAAAGGTTGTAAGAAAACCAAAGGTACGACATCCTATAAAATTTATTTGGATTTTTTTAAACGTTTTCAATGCTTTTGAGCTTTTGTTATTTAATTCTCACATTAGTTTAAAAAGTTCCTACATAAGCGAAAAGGTTTTTTCAATTATTTGCTTTAACTTGCCAATTATTTGCTTTAAGATCCAATGAAATGCTGGTTATTTTTTCTAGTTATTTTTTCTTTAATTAAATACTAATTGAATTTATTGTCCGGATTTTGTATGCTATTTATATAAAATTTCATTTAATTTATTATAAACTGCTTATTTGTTGAATTTTTTATGGAAATTTGTAAGATAAGGTTATAAGTAAAAAAGATAATTCTGCAGCTACGGATAGTTGGATTGTAATAGCTAGAATTTCAACATTTAATACCGATTAAATATATCTAAATACATACATATTTACATTTTAAATATTTTAACTATTTATTTCGGACCCACTGTTTTAACAATAGAAAAGTAACATATTATCATTTTATTACAAAAATTAACAAGTCCCTTTTCATATATTTCCCCTTTTGTTGCACAAGTACAGTACAATCAGCTTCGTACCGCAACTCCGAATGGCATATACAATATGTAGTCTATCTTCTTCTTTCTCACAGAAAAATCAAAAGTTAAGCAGCAACTGAATGTTGAAGTACACACATTTCAACACTAGAGAGCACACCAACTATCGAATCATATTTTTTATGAAAGTTCACAAAAAAGAACAGAAGAATAAGGAAGTGATTTAAAATTGACATCCAGTTAACCAGCGTGAAACCCCAGTAAAAGAACGAATATCGAATTTGAATAATAATGACCTATTTCGAGTTATAAAAGAAAATTGAAAGCGAGAAAATAAATAACCACAATATTTGATCAAATACTTTCTTTTATTAAAAAAAATTTTCGTTTACTTTTACATATAAAAAATTATGATTTATTTACTTATAAACAGTTTGTTTCGCATGTATACATAAATATTTATGTATTATATATGTATGTATAAAAAAGGACGGATTTCAATTATATATGTAAATATTTTCTCATTTAATTATAAATACAATATAAATATGAAAATGAAGATTAGAATATAATAACATTTCACTACATGCAAATTTTTTTTGGATGGATTTCTTTTCTATTATTACATATTTGTTTTCTTTTTTACTTATGAACTAAATTACTGGTAAAAGAAAATGTAAAAAAAAAAGAAAATAAATCTCGTTGAATAAAGTTAATATGTAATTAAAAATTAACGGATACGAAAGGAGATTTTGTAGCAACAGTTGGAATTCAGACATGTATACTGATATGATTTCTAAAATCTAAGGCATTTCTGTGTTTGATATTCAATATATATGTATAGTAAGACACTTTAGGTTTATAAATGTAGTTTGAGACAAATCATTTTTTAAGAAGTATTGATAACAACGCACTTAGTGTGTTATAAATGATTTTTAGAAAAGGTTTTTCTTTTTTATATTTTTGTAAAGCTTATATATTTTTTTTTTTTGTTAAATTTCAAATCAATAGAAATTGTTTTATATATTGACATATTTTAGTTTTTCTTATTGGTTGTTGGTATTTTTATTTGTACACTTCTGAGATTTTTAATTTTATTAACTTAAAAATAAATTAGTAAAAATATATAACGCACATGTTGCTCTAAAGAATGCCAATTGAAAATTTTCTATAGAGGCAAATTACTGTTTTTTTTTTTTTTTTTTTTTGGAAATGAGATATAGATTTCTCGTAAAAATTAAATTTCAAAATTTTGTATTGGCTCTTTAGAGGAACAAGGACGTATACATATGTATATGTATATACATATATGCTTTCATTAAAAAAAAGTTACATTCTTTAGTATAAAAACTACACATGGACGGATATAATTTGTTTTGACAATATTTATCATATTCGAATTAAGTTTTATTTTCCCTTAAGAGATTTCGTTTCTTGTTTTATGAAAATTCTGACTTTTTACTTATATAAAAAAAATACTACACTTTATCTACTACACAAGCATTTCTAACCACCCATTGAGTTTAGCGTATTCAGAAACACATACGTACGATAGCGCATTATATATATAAACATGCTAAAGACTAATAACGAAACTGACATTGTAGTCCTCCATCCCGTATTGTAAATAGAGCAATATGGACATTGGGAACTACCACACACTTCGCAGATGTTCAGCAGATATGTTGGCAAGGCATCAAATATGGTCTCATTAAAACGTTCTGAAATTAAAAAGAATATGTTGAAAATGTTATTTAAAAAAATTTCCTTTAAGTTGTAATGATATAAATAAATTCGATTTATTATTACGTGGGCGAACTTCCAAAACTTATGAATACAAAACTTATCAATAAAGTCGTACTGTTTCGAAAATTTGAAATATAAGTTATCGTAAAGATTTTCAAATTATATGAATTGTCAATATTTTGTAGCACTGTTTTACTTTTCTTGAATACAAAACAATTACCATTTTGGAAATATAATTTGCTTTGCACTACATTTGGCACAACACTGGCCCACTTCATTCATACCTTCTGTTTTCCAGGGGGCAAATTCAATCGATATCGAATGCCAAAATTTGCCTCCTGAATTACGTTATAATAAAATCTTATTGATTATCTTATTTTATTATTTATTAAGCTCGACTTCGTTTTTTATATAAAATTATTAAAATTTTAAGAATTGTAATAAAAATGTTTTAAAACATTTTGATCAGATAAGAAAATTAATTTTAATGATAAAAATCTGCAAACTAAAATTTTTCAAGTCTTTTCTGTAACCCGAAAGAAATAAAAATGTTCGCAATTTTGATAGCATCATCCAGCAACGCTTTCAATTATAAAACACAATTTTTCCATTGACGTAAATTCCTTTACTAAAAAAACATACCTGGAGCATAGTAATCATACACACGTATTGGCAAATATCTGGACATATTAGCTACTGGATACCAGCGTTCAATAGTAAAGTTAACACAAACATCTTCGTGATCCAACTGAAAATATTAAATATACAAAAAAAAAATTATAATAATTAAAATTTTAAATTAAGGACATTATTTATTTATGGAAATGTCACTTACGTAATCGAAATAGAAGACAACTTTTCTATTCATATATTTAGCTCTACGAAGGTTTCGCACACGATTACTTAAAACATATGAATCTAATTTTTGCTGCTGTATCCAGTAACCTGTCGGTATGGTTACATCTAAGACAGCCATACCAGAACGCTCAGATTCTTTATGATTTATCCAACTAAAATTAATGAAAAGTGAATTGAAAAAATTCTGCTATATATATATATATATATATATATATATATATATATATATATATATATATATATACATATGTAGTATGTATATATATACATATATATATACAAATGTAGTATGTATATATATATATATATATATATATTTTTTAAATTTATCTTTTTTTACTTAATTAGAAAAGGCTTACTTTTGACATGCTATGTATGAGATATGAGACTGATTTCGGCCATGGAAAATAGCTCTAGTGTTAAGACTGAATGCAGGTATAGGCGGTTTTGTTTGGAATTTCTCTATATCGACATTGTATTGTACATGCATTTGCAAAATTGCATAACCGGCGCCCTTGGCTTGCACTTTAACGGTACCCCAAGCATCTGGAATCTAAAAGATTGTATAAAGGATAGAAGTGTTGTTAACAGAAAATTTTTAAAAATAAAAATTTTTAAGAATATACAGTTAAACTTCGATATAACGAACTTCGTTATAACGAAAAACTTAATATAACGTATGTTTTATTGAGTGCCTTGAGAAAACCTCTTTATTGCGAAGTTTTTCATACAAAAATACACTATGTCCCGGTTTACACTATACAACTTTTGTTGCAGCAATTCTTATTTTGTGTGAGAGGCCTGAAATAGGAATATATACCATTTGTATTCCTTTCTCCCTCTTCCTCACTATATATCAAGAATTGCTGCGACAAAAATTCCATAGTGTAAACCGGGACTATAGCTATAACGAAGAAATTCTGAGCAAAAAAGCCTCTCTATAACGAAATATTCCTTCAAATGCCTCAATATAACGAAATCAGAATAAATCCTAAATGGTAAAGTCCCGTTATAAAACAGCGAAGTCTAAAGTCTGACAAGCGCATTTCTAAAGCCTCTATACAGCGAAGTACTCGTACAAAAGCCTCTAGACAACGAAATACTCGTACAAAAGCCTCTATAAAAAGAAGTAAGAATAAAATTATAGCAACATGATTTATTTTTTATTTATCTCATGAAATTGAATAATGAAAACTTTTAATAAAAAAAAAACTATAGTTATAACGATTTTTTTTTCGTATTTCTTCATATTTCGTTATATCAAGGCTTTGCTGACTATAAGTATTTATAGCGAAGAAATGGCGAAGTATTTTCATATTCCCTTGGAATTCGTTATACCGAAGTTTCACTGTATATAATTTAGTCATGTCACAAAACACCATAGCAATCAACAGTGATGTCAATTGCAGAAGTAGTTTCTTATTAAAGCAAAAAGCACAGTTTAAGAAACGGCAAATAACCAAATGTTTTACATAATGAAAATTTAATGGTTCATGTAAAGTTGTTGGCATGTACCTAATGTGACTACTCTTCGTATGTATGATATATGGCTGCATATCCATATACATATGTATATGGGTGTATGCCTAATTACTTGTGGATAACTTACATCAATATATTGCAATTGTGCCAAATTCGTATCATCAATATGTAAAGTTTTTGGTTTTCCTCCTTGGGATGAAGCTTCAATTTCCACCGTTAACGACGATACTTCACGTATACGTGAGTGTACTGTGTATTCGACTAGTGCACGTAATGCTGCGCCAGTGTCCTGCGTTGAAGCCCAACCGCCATCGTTTAGACGTTGAGCATTCAACCATCGCGCTATGGGATCAACGGAAAACTCGCGTCGTGACACATAGACCATTAAAGCATAAGCAGTTGTTTCAATATTCATGGAATCGTATTCATATGGCAGACGTGGTAGAGAAAACCATTTTTGATTTTCCAGTTTTTTTGGCGGCGGAGGCAGTTCCTTGTTGCCCCAGTACATATAGTCACCCACAACACGTGCATGCGTTCGTAATATACTAAACACGTGTTCGGCCAGGGGTGATTTACAAAGCAGGAGAGCATAGGCGGTAATGGCTACATCGTATGGTTCCGGAGTATCTTGCAAAAATTGCATATTACGCTCAATCCAAGTAATAGCTCTCTGTTGGGCCAAAGCCACACGAGCACCTAAGGATCCAGAAAGATCTTTAACCGTGGCCAGTGTTATGAGAACATGGGAAGTTAAAGTTATATTACGATTTTGTAATGTGTGATTGGCAAAATTGGTTGTATTCACTTTGCGGTCCGGCAACCACGTCACCTCGTAAAAACTACCTTCTGGCAATTGGTGCTGCAGCAACCAGCGTATGTTCTTTTCTATTATAGTGGAGTCGATGTATATATAATTTTCCCATTCGTAAAAGGAGGCTTCTTGGAAAACACGTACACAATACGATGTAAGCCAAACAGAGGAGGCTGAATTGTTCCAGTCGGATCGAAACAGAGAAAAGGAGCCATCCGGTTTCATAAAACTGAGCTGACGTTGATATGCAATATTCATGTGATAGAAGGCTTGCTTTTCCAATGTCTTATTACGCTGATTTATTAAACGCATATAGAGCAGAGTGTAAACATTGGCAGCAAAAGAGAAGGCATTTTGTTCGGCAGATTCCATGGGCAAGTAAAGTAAAGACGTAGCATTTACAGGCATAGTGGGAAATATGGGCCCCACAACATCGCCTACAACAGAGATGCGTGCCTTGTTAGATCCATACACAAAATAACGATCCACCTGATAAGGAATTTCAGGTGTTTGGGTTATATTAACATGCATGTATTCAAAAACGTACGCGCGATTCGAGAGATCCATTAAAATCGACTGATGACGATATTGAGGCAATCCATCGGACTCCACATGTAAACGTCTGGTTATTTCGTCTGTACCCAAAAGGGTAGCCACGTGTAATTTGACATCTATATCACCCAAACGTTGTGGTACCACGGGCAAATACACCACCGTCGTACCTTGAGATTCCAGATAAATAAAGAATTGCTGTTCACCAAAGGAGGTACGTGGATTATACGACCGTACTATGCCATTCTCTTCAACATGCACAAATTTATAGTCAGGACTGGTATGCAGAACTACAGTCGCTTCAATAGGAGTAGTCATATAATTGAAAACGGTGACTCTTATGCCGATCTGTTCGCCCTGCCTACAATCTGTGGGCATTTCAACGTTAATAAAGAACGGCTGCACCCCAACATATTCAATGGCCTTATTAAGCATTCCAAAGCCCTTCGATGGACTCACACTAAAAGCACTGACCATCCAATAAGCTGGCCTATCTGGCACCTCAACATTGAACATGTACCGTCCATGAGGTCCTATATTGACATCGTGCCACAGCCAAACATTTTCGTAATGTCTCAGTAATCGATTAAAGCGATATTTGCGATAATTTTCCAGCTCAGTGTCGTTACGAACACGACAGGCGATTTCGTCTGTGCCATCATCACAATCGTATAAACCATCACATTTCTTTTCCAAACGATAGCACCTGCCCGACAAGCACTCACCATACCCCTGGGTAGCGTTGCAGTTATCCGATCTTCTGGGCACATAGCCATCAGTAAAAACCACCAGACCACTATATTCGAAGGTTCGGTTAGCATCGATTCCAAATGATGAGGCGGGAAAGTAAACCAGTTCGTCTGGGTTGCCAGCATGAGAATACCAAATATGTTTGTATGTGCCATTCGTTTGCTCATCAAACGTAGACATTTTTGTTATAATTTTGGCATAAGTTAATTCGTTTCCAGCTTGCATGGTGTAAAATGCGGAGTCAATGCCGGACAGACCTACATATGATCCTGGTTCGCCAAATATAGCCACTTCCACCTTTTCGCCAGTCCTAGCCTTGCGGTTGTTAATGTACACGGTGAAATTGTTGCGGGATATGCCATTTACGGGAAACGTTAGCGAATCGGCTACTATTTGGCCCTGTTGCGTTATTTTCCATACTACGATGGTCGCTACCGGAGCCATTTCGGAACTCAGTACTATAGCAATCGTTTTAATACCTTCTGTTATTGTTTCGCGATCATTCACTAAAATAACTCCTTTGGACATAATTAAATAATGAAACTCCTCCAAAAAGAAATTTGTGCGTATATGGAATATAATGTACTCTCCTACAACGGGTTTCTCGGTGCTGGTAGTAACTTTAATATGTTGATTCTTGGGAGAGTAGTGAGCCACCAGCAATATTTCGGTTTGTGCCCGTTCACCCCGTGAGTCAATATATTGAGCATGTAAACGCATTTGTGATACGCCGTTGAGAAAATCTCTAGATTGGCCACGATCGTCTAGTTGTAAATCATGTCTCAGATCTATTTTAACTTCCCAAATACCAGGTGATAAAGGCATCATATTTAAACGCTTCAATGGCCAATCACGTCTGCCGCCAGATTTACTTTCCACAAAACCATTTACCTCCATTAAACCTTGCTTCAGCAAATTTTCATCGATAGGAGATCCATCATGATATTCCACTGCCAAATAAGTGGTAAAAGGCATAGTTGGTTTGAACACTTGAGGAGTATCGCCAAGGAAATTCACTTTGATGCTGGAGTTGTAAACTCTTGCGATTGCATAGCCTGATATTATTTCGTCATAGAACTTCTCACCTACTGTGGCCGTAATCAATACTTCCATGTTAGCCATGTTTTGCACCAGCTGTTCCATTTCTCTAATGGGCCATTTGAAATCAAAGGTTCCATTAAAATATCTTAAGTAGGGCAATGTTTTCTTATACTCTCCCGTCCAAGGATCAAAAGTTTCTTGCATATCGGGCTTCTTTACCCAGAAAGGCCATTCCTCGTCAAATTGATAATTTCTTTCTATGACAAATTGATTTGTATTATACAATTGATCTTGAGGCAATTGCGGTTGTTGCAATTGATCTGGATTTAGCTGAGGATTATAATTAGGAATATACTTCGAACCATAACGTCTTTGTTGTTCATATAGTGCAGCTAATTCAGTAGGTGATCTTCCCAGGCGGAACTTTTCATTCAGAACCTGATTGCTAAAGTAACCTAATGGTCTTATTGTGGCCTTAAGAGTTAGATTTCCTTTTACCGGTGCACCACTTGTGAAATTAGCCATTACTCGACCATATATGTATGGATCACTGTTGAAAAAGTAGGCAGGCATGGTAACATTTACTTCGAAACGGGTCTGATAATATTCCTCTACCGAGAAATGACTTTCTTCCTGTTGTCCCTGGGCAATTACACGTATAGTCCATTCGCCGAATGTTACTTGATCTGAAAGTTTGTACTGAAGCGAAACTGAGCCTAAATTGGATTGCCTGTAAAAAATAGATGAAGTATCGTTACATTAATAAAAATTACTGGATGAATTGAATTTTCTGCTGCGTAAATAGAAATAAAAATTTAATATATTGCCTATAACTGCTAATAATAAAGTATTTCGCAATGCTAACAACGGTTGTACTTTATTTCCGTTATTAAAACTTTCTTCGAAATGTTTGGCTCTTGGAAAATACATTACAAGAACACTTGAATCGCAAATTTTATATTAAAATAAAATATAAGCTGTAAAATTTATTATCCTGCTTATTTTTAGTTTCATCTCATTTATTACAAATTTTAATTATTTTTCCTTCATAAACAATGTTTAACGCACCTTGATAGCCAACGTCTGACAATATGGCGATTTGGATCCAGCATGTACACATCGACAGCATTATCGAAACCCTTTAGTTCGGTAGTAATCGGAATGGTACGAAAGCGTACCGTTTCCCCTTGCATGTATAATGGTTTATCAGTTTGTATAAAAATTGTCATAGATCGCTGGGAGAAATCTAAGCGCGTTTCATTCAGAAAAGCCAAACCGCCAAAAACATTTTGATAAAATCCTTCCACACGCAACTTATATTCACCACTAACACTTGTGGGCGGAATACGCATTAAAAGAGTTTCAGGTATACCCTCCTTTACATCCTTCGAATCGCCGCTTATTTGTACGCCGTCACAAGAAATACTAGCATGCACTGTTGTACGATACTGAGCCTGTAGTATATTAACAGCAACCTGATATGTAAGACCAGGTCGAACCATGCGTGAAGCTACTATGAAATAAGTAGGTTCCTTCGAATGATAGAACTCTAAGAACTGATTTTTAACATTGTAAGAAGTTTTGCCACGTGACAGTGAGGGTTCATCATCACCATACGAACCAATATTAGGCCGTTTGGCAAAATCTTGAATTACATCATTAAAATTGTTCTCAGTGCGGTAGCGATTACGATCGTTGTTATCCAAATTATTAAGGTTTATATTTTGATTAAAATTGTCATTGTTGTTATTGTTAAAGCTGTCATAGTTAGTGGTTGGTGTTGAAAATTGATTCTGCTGATAGAAATCTTGTTGAGCAATTATTGCTATTGGAGAAATGCATAGCACTTGGAATAACAGCATCAGTCTATGGCAACGATAGCCCAGTTTAGACATGATTATTTGTAGCAGAAATCTGAAAAGAAACATTATAAATTAAATCAATTTTATTATTAAATTTTAATGTATTTTCACAAAATAAAAGTCGCACTTGTTGGATGAGTAATAGAGTTTAATACTCTACGAAATTAAATTTTTTTTTTTAAAACATTGTTTATAGCATTTTATTTTTTAGTTATTGATCAACTTCAGAAAAGAATACTTTGATTTGCTAAGAATATAATTAAACTTAAAAGGCAACTACTGGCTTTTTGAAGTAAACTTGTTATTAAATACCGTTATTTCGCTAGAGGTAATATAATTATATTTTTAGCTAATACAGACCGTGTTAAGCAATTGCGATATGTTAAATTTTTTGTTTTCTTAATATCCGAACTAAAATCTGAACCACTCTAAACAACTCGAACAAATGAATTCATTCACACATTTAACAAAATATCAAATTTATTTTCAAATCCAATTATGGGTGCTTTCATAAAAAATGGAAAACACTGCCGGCATATATAGACTAATTTATATCAAAACAAACCATATTTTACAACTCTAAGCTATAGTGATCAGCTGTTTTAAATAACCTGCGAGTTTTTGCAATTTTTCCGTTCGCGTACTTTTTTGAGAAAGAGCCAGTCCTGAGAGTAAAATTTTCAAATTGAGCACAATTTACTCAACTACTGGATTTTACCGGAAAAGTAAACGAACAGAACTAATAAATCAAATATGTTGATGTGACAAAATATACTCGTATTCATTTTGTAAATACTTATTTTTTGCATTACCTTTATTGTAATTAATTTATGCACACATATTTTAAAATTGCTATTAACTTTTTGACGTTTATTTTATTATTTACTAAGCTAGAAATCTTTTTTTTTTAATTAAAATTCTTTCAGTTATATGTTATTGTTCAATATTTCTTCAACAATTTGTTAACATCATCAGGAATAAGAAATAGGAAATTTAATATATTATTTTTTATTAAAATTCAATTTCTTATTACTTGTTCCTGATGATGTTAACAAATTTTTGACGAAATATTAAATAATAAAATAAAACTGAAATAAAAAAAAAAAAAAAAAAAAAAAAACTGAAATAATTTTATATATAAAACGACCACGAGCTTAATAAATAATAAAATAAATCTTTTAAAATATTAATTGCGGCTGCATGCATGTCCAGTAAAATACTTTACAAATTTACTGTGTTTTAAAAATATTTATATGCTGAGTCTTGAGCTAATCAGAATATCCTCATTTCGTTGGTGATAATGCAAACCCCCCCGAGTACCTCAAACCATTATGTTCGAAATGCTTTCAAAGTTGTGTTCTTATAAGAAAAGGAAATACAATTACAAAAGAACTTGGTAACAAAAAAATAATAAAAAGCCTTTTATACGATACGAACCTATTCGCAAATATTTATTCTCGTTAATACATTAAAATATATGAGGTGAATATTCAGCGGGCTACGTAAAAAACTTCATTGAAAATTATCCTCGTAGTCGAAATTCATAACAGAGGAATATAAAAAAGGAAAAATTGCACGCTGAGTTGTTAACTGGACAGTATAACTCCTGTTGAAAGTGTGCGACTATAAAAATTCAAGTTGGGTTTAATGAAGAACGGCAATTCTAAATGATGTATGTATATACCTATATGGTCTTGCTAAGAACACACAAAAAAAAAAAGAAATGTACGCACAAAAATATTCGAGCATGTCTCCTTCCCATTGAATATATTGTAAGCATTTGATATGAAGCATAGATTTTTTTTTAAACTCATTTGGTTTTTAATGAACATATACAACATGAACACGGAAATTTCATGTCATTTCGTATGCATCAACTTGCATAAAAGTCGACTTTTCAACTAAATGACTACCCTGAGATGCGATATCTTCGGCGAGAATTCTGTTGTGCATTATAGAGAACAAATATCCAACATAGGCTGTTTGGTTTGTAAATTTTTCGACATTTACATACAATCAGGGCATTAAATTAGTATTTTATGTTTATTTTTAAACCAATTTTGTACGTGATTGAAACAACAAAAAGTAGAGTATTATTTATGATGCTGCTGCTGTTTGTTTTATATTATTTAATGTGGGCACTGTTTTGTATACGGCATCAAATAATAACTTGTGATTTTGGTTTTGTATAGATTTTCTGACACCGTCTATTTGATATAGAAAATTTTTTATATTTTGTAAGAATTTGATTTAATAGAGGGCTCGCCGCTTACATTATCATGTTATTATTCCTAATTTCGTAAAATTAATTTAAAATTTAAGAAAACTACAACATAACTCAAGTATAGTTCAAGGTCACTATGCTTTTCTATAAGTAATAATCGTTCGATAATATAATTTTTTTAATTAGTTTACTGATTTGAAAGTTATTGGTAAGATCGGGCGAAAGTTTTAGAAATTGGCAGTAAATTTCGAATCGATCCGACAGATCTGTTTGAAAAAATTGCATTTATTTATCATATAGAAAGGACTGATAATTCTAGAACATCGGAATAAATATTCTTTTGCCTATAAGCAGACAAAAACATATGCAAATAATATATCATTACTCACATTTTCATTATAATTTTTACTTATACGAAAAGGTTTAAAAAATAAGCCCAAAAATAATAAAAATTCCTAGAAGTTATCCTTTTTTTTAGAAATTGTTCTACAGTGCACGCAACAAACTACTAAAAATAAAATTTTAATTTTAATGGATTTATTTTAAACACACTCTTTATTATCACGGAAGGGTGAAAAGTTAATTCAATAAAAAAAACTTGGGCATCTTATCACTTCAGATGGAAGTTTGAAATAAATGCGCATAGTATGTATGTGCATATGTATGTAAGTATTCAACTCCTCACTTATGTATGTACATCCATACATATGCACATGATTTGAAAATTCTGATATCAGACATTACAAACAAATTTGTTCAATTCTCTAAGCAAGTGGCATCGTTTAAATTTGTATTTGATAGCACGATTTGAAAAAATTTAATTTTTAATGTTTGTTTTTACATTGTCCTTCTAAACAAAACCCTAAACAAGCATAATTCATTTTTATATTACATACATACATACACTGAACAAAATATATTCTTAAAACAAGAAATTTCCGTTTCAGTTTTTAAAATGCTTCAAACATAAAATATTAAAATAAAAAAGTATTTTTTTATTATTATTAATATAACATTACTATTTTTATATAGAACAATAATTTTTTTTCAAAATAGTTTTAATGTTAAAAATAAGAATACAACATTTTTAAATAAACATAAAGCAAACTTAATGTCTAGTTTAAGTAAATAAAATAACTATTTTCATTGTTTTTTATATTAAAAACAAAAACAGTTTTATTATTTTATTGTTTCAATATAATAAAACAAACGAAAATGTAAATGTATTTACAAAAAGAGGCAGTTGTATCTTTTTTAATATTGTTTCTCCTTGATATAATTTTTTTTATTTTCAAATCAATATTGGAATTGTGTGTTTGGTGCCCAAATTACACAAAATGTATTTCTACAAAGTTTATATACATTTAAAACATATACATATACAAAGTAGTGAAACATTGCATCAACTTGAAAACCGATGTCTCATTTTTTTTTCTTGCGCCGTTTCTGAAGACATATTTCTGCAACATATGCGGTTGGAATCAAAATATTTTAACAGAAATTGCATCCAAATTATTTTTATTGCAAAGAAACTGCCTGGCCGGTATAAAATTGTAGGGAGTCTTAAATTTGTTCATCATTTAGGCAGGAATAGCTACTTCCTGCAACTGCTACTTAAAATTTAGCATACATACATACATACATATGTATCTATATATTATTACCCATTATCTCCACAAACATACTTACATATGTAACTATAACTGCACTTGACCCTCAGGCGGAACAATATAATGAATAAATGAGAAAAAAAAACTTAGCAGTTATTACCGCCTGTTGGGGGAAAATAGTAGCATATTCACAAATTAAAGTGCAGCGAAGCAAACACAATTTTACACACGAGCCTAAGTTGGGTGCGAGGAAAGGGCAAAAATGCAACAAAAACACTTTAATGTCGGCTAACAGAAATATGTAATACGACTCTAAATGTTTTAGCCAAACTGATAAACAAGAAGAAACACTGCATAAATACACAAACTACATTTTCGAAATGTACACAATAGAATGTGTAGTCAGCAGGAAAACTTAATATGCACCCTTATATAATTTTTTTTCTGAACACCTTTTGTTGTAGCGTTGCCAAAGTGGATATTATTAATTAGGAAATTTACGCGATTAAAACTCTGATTGAACAAAATTTACCATATAATAGTTATATCAATTAATGATTTGAGCAATTAATAGCTAATTGCTCATAAACAAATATGTGCAATAAGAAAACTTAATATATATGTTACCTATATAAAAATAATGAAAAATGTATTAAATGATTTTAAAACTAAAACAACCAATAATAAAATTATAAACAATGCTTTTTTCTAAATGCATTCGGCACAAAACAATATTATTAACTCGTTTCCAGTTGTCAAGTTAGGTACTTATTGGATTTGTGTGAAATCCAATAAAGATAATTAAATTTCTTGTACAATCCCAGTTGATCATATTAGAAATTGAGAGAATTTGTTTCCCAACATTTTTTCCATATTACTAAGGTAAAATTGGAAAACATTTTATGTAAACGCAGCTAAGCAAACGGAAGTAATAATATTGTTGTGGATTACAACAATATCGAGGATGGTGCAATGTGCTTTTAAGTGCACATACGTATTAAATGCATATACCTATGCACTTACATACATATTCCACTTAAAATCGTTTCTTCGAAACTGTATGATCTGGTAACTCCGTTTGCAAAGATCGACTTGTAAGCGCAATCATATTAGGGGAAGAGGGACACTTGAACTGAAGCCAAATTGTGTGATTCGTATAAATTGGTGTTAATTATCAAAGAGACAAATTATATTCAAATTAACAATGTCATTTGGCAGAACATAAATAATCCCAGCTTAAAGGCTAATATTGATTAAAGATTGCAATCTCAAATAGGAATACAAAGACAAATATTTATAGCTCTTATATTAGGAGTTGGTAACCCTCCTAAATAAGAAATTTATGTATTTAATACACAGCATATACATACTTGATTAACATGGAATTACATATTTAATTAACTTCTTCCTTTAATAACGAGATTTAATTTTTAACAATTTGACTTCGGTCAACGCCCATATGTGACAGAATAGTACTGTGACAAATAAAAAAACAACAAACTAACGACGGCGTTACAACATTTTACTACCAAAACAACACAAGCAAAATACCTTAGCTTTTTGTTTTTGTAGCTGCTCCCTCATCACAACAACCACTTAGCGTGTCGTTTTTATTCCATATCATGTTTTCTATTTTCACATCTTTTAATTCTTACCTTTCACAGGTTTTTGGATGCTTTTATGCAAGTTCACTTTGAAACATTATTTGCTTAGCAAGAAGTATAAATAATAAGTTTAATTAATTAAACACTAAAACGATATAAACACAAAATATATTCCTTTTCAAAATAAAAGCAGCAGTAATAAAAACTCAACCGAACTGAAAAAATGCCAAGCCCACTGAGGCAATGTACACAGTTGTACTTCTTAGTATTGTCGGAAAAATGCAGGTAGATGAGTGTCGGTAGTACTGTGCAAAAAGAATCAAGTAACCAGTGAACTTGAGAGCTTTTCCAGTCATAACCATTATTAGGTGGCAGCACCAATTGCGTAAGGTGAGGATGGTTGTCAAACGGTAATACGAAGAAAACAGTAAACGAATGTTAGAGTAAAGAGTATTTTTTGCTAAAGCCTGTCAAAGACCACATATAGGAATTTCCAGAAATGCTTGTGTTGTAGGTAAAATGTAAAAATTAAAAGTACATACATAATTCCAAACCATACTATGCATCATGCAAACAAGATTTAATATCGCGCAAATACGTTGACTACATTAATAGTAATCAGTTGTTTGCGTAATGTTGACAAAGGCCTAATATCAGAGCTAGTCGCTACTCAATTTATACTGCTATAGAAAAATATTTAGGGTATATGAACAATAAGATCCTTGTAACTGTAAAACAAAATCATATGTCAACACATTTGTTTTGTTTTTTATGTACATATATGTTTGATATACATAACCAAGGTATATAAATACATAACGGTATATACTCTTGCTTAAATCTGTTATAGAAATCTATAACTCGGTATTCAATTTTTCTTTCTTCACAATTTGACAAAATTAATTCAACTTTTGTTCTGGTTCCACATCTCGGCACTCGACTTAAGATTATTGCTACGAACGTGGATTTGCGATTTATACATTGCATTATTGTTACTCAACAGCAACTCTAAAATTTACCATACGTTTGAAATCACCCCTTAAATTTTATAAAAGTTTAGGTCATTTGAAATGGAAGAATAGACGAAAAAGAATTTCTGTATTCGCGTGTGTGCTCTTAGGTAAAAAAGCAAAATTAATAAATTTTCAACGAATAAATTCAATTAAAAATTAAAATTTCTATTTAAAAACAACAACAGAGATAGTTGCAACAAAAATAAACAGAAAATGTTAAGTTGAGTGTGAAATTGTGAAAATTTGCAGATGAACACCAATGATGAAAAAATTTTTTCCAAGAAGAAAAAAATTGCAAAAGTAGTGGTAGTAGTAATATAGTAAGAAAGGAAAAAAGGTGAATATATGCATAAAGAAGAATAACCAAATAGTGATTTTTCAACAAATGAGAAAAAGTATAAAAAACATTAACAAAAGAGAGCACTTTTTGTAATTAACAAAGTTGTGTGAGTGCATGAGAGAGCTAAAGTGCGGGTGCTTTTTGAGTGAGTGTGTGTGTGTGTTTCTTGTAAAGGAAAATGCAAAAATAAGGAAAAAATCCAATAAATTTTACCAAGTCCATAAAATCTAAAAACTTATTAGTATTTTTCAAATATTAAAAAATAGAGCCAGCTAAATAAAATTTATAAAGTAAAAAAAACGATGTTTTCGCTTTAGTTAAAGATATGCATACGTATGTACATAACTCAGTATCTATACAAAAGTAGCAGCAGAAAACCCCATTTTATTGGTAAAATAAAAGGAAAGGCCAAAAGTTTCGTCATTGCCTTATAAAAAGAAAACAAAAAGAATAAGAAAAATTATACCAAAAAATATAGTGCTAGCCTGTCTGCCATTATTTCGACAACCAGTCAGCCAGCTAGTATCTGTTTTTGTATCAGTGTGTTGTAACAATGTGTTTTGTGCCTTCTATATTTTCTGCTGCTAATATGTAATCAAATGCAAATTTACATTTACAGAAAGGAAAATGTGTGTGTGGTTTTCTTAAATTTTCTACCAATAAATTTTTCTATGTCATATGCTGCTTCTTTCTACTGCTACATACTAAACAGCTTTGGCTTTGGCATCAATTAAAAAAAAATAACAACAATAAGAGAAAAAACATAGTTATCATCAAAAGAATTTTAACTAACGCAAGCAAAGAGAACAAAAGCAGATTCAATAATGTACCAATAACATTGTAACATTTATTGGAAAATGTTAACGCCAACGTTGACGGTGAAAGAATAACAAAAAAAAAATCCAATTTTCAGTTTTCCTACTAACAATTTTCGTGGTGATTGATTGTTGTTTGCTTAATTTTTTCATTCGTTTAATACCTACTTAAATACCTACATACGTTTTTTAATGTTATAACTATCATCAATGTGCTAAGAAAAATTTCTTCATATTAATTATAAAGGAATTTTAAATTGAATTTCTTTTTTGAAAACTATTACGTACATAAGTGTGTAAAGGAATTTGTGTATGCTGATTGTAAAGCTATGTATGAACATACATTTGTACCAAATATTTGCACACATATGTATGTACTTATGCATATGTACATATTTTTTTATTGTAATTTGTATTTTTTATCAACAATAGCTTTTTCCTTAAAAAATTGCACTTTTTACTTATATTCGCCATTTCATTTTGTTTTTCATTTCTTTTAATATAGAAATTTTTCCCATGTAGAATAACGTCATTCCTTTAGAAAAAACAAATGATTTTTTCGACCTCTTTCTCATATACACACTCTCGATCTCGCTCTTTATTGCTCTCAAATAGTTTTCTTCGTGTCTTGCGTTATGTTTTCTAACAATGTTTTTTGGTGACTATTACAGGCATGGAAAGTAAAGTTTTAAAAGTGGTAAAAATCATAAATTTATGTAGAAACCATTTGGGATAAGCGGCTGAAGATAAATATGCAATGTTAAAGATGTAATGACGTGAATTCCAATAACGTCCTTGCATATACATATGTCAAATATATTTTCATTTGGGACATTTCCAAATATGTTTTCGCGTTTGTGACAAATATAAAATAATCATTGCTTAAGTTGAAGGTAAGGAATTTTAATCAATAATCTTCAATGATATATCAGCAAAAAAATGTTTTGTTCAAATCGTACCAAGGAATAATGAAAAGAGATTAATATCATAAATGACTCATTAACATGAAACACTACCTCTCATAATCACCAGATCACTGAACTACTAGATAAGCAAAGTTTGACTTTGGTAATTTAAAATTAAATTTTTGAGAGTTCTTGGAAAATATCGAATTATCTCCAATGAAGGGGCAAAGCTTTTAATAATCGTTCTATTTGCAGTCACAACTCAATCCATAGCAAAAATTTTGTCTCAAAAAGTGGAAACGTATTTCACATATGTCACGAATAAGCAAGCATATTTTCAAGAATGCTACAAAAACCAAAATGTATTGTGTAAATTTATAGTACTATCTATATGTATTTAATTACTTGTTTATATATTTAACTTTACATATTTATCTGTAACCACTTAATAGGAGTTAAAAACTTAATTAGAATTATAATGATTCACATGATAGTAGTTTTGTCATATAAGACAAGAGCATTAATAGGGTATATGGGAGAATAATCAATTACAAGAAAGCACATATTTGGGATGTTTTAAAATCGAAATAGTGTTGAAAAATAATAAGCGTAATATAAACTGCACGTCCAATTGATAAAGTGGAACAAGGATTGAAAAGTAAACTTATGTATCAACGGCATGTGACAGATCTTCACCTAAATCAAAAATATTGAAATATAAGCTGTTTCGAAAGGGCATTGAAAAATATTGAATTGAATAACGAAGATTAGTGTCTTACGTGCTATTTGCTGTTGCCATTGTAGGTATAGGATTGTTTTTTGTTTTAATGTTCAATTTAAAAATATACTCCATTCATTTCTATATGAAACTAAAAAAATATCTGAGAAATGTATAATACTATTTATTTTTCCATCCCTGCTGTGTAATACAACAACTTCGTTCTTATAATACCATTAACCTTTTTGACAATTTTGTCATACAAGCTTTTATTTATATTTATTTTGCTTGTTAAAATGAAGCATAATTTTAGGCATTTTGAAATATATTAAATGCCTCAATTTGAATGTTTATTTAACTACTTTTTAATTTGATTAATTAGATGAAATCCTCTATACGTGGTATGACGTCATTACTTTCCTGTTATATGCTTATCATATTCTTAATTACTTTGTAATGAACATACATATGTATATAGAAATATTCTTATTCAATCATAATTTGCTTAATTACTTTTTTATGGAAAAATAATGTAGATATGATTTGCAAAACTTTTCTGTTTCAGCGGAAAGTGCTGTTTAATTGTTCTTATAATGGGTTCTCAGCGTCAATGTTTTTTTAATATTTTAATTTTGAAAGTGTATAAAAATCGATAAATATGACAAATATACATACATACATATATATACGTACATAAATAACTATTACGAACATAATGATTCTTACACTTTATGATTAAAGGTGCAATCATATGTTACGAGGCTCCCAAATATGTAAAGAACTTGTGCACATAGTCCACATGCACTTAACTATGTACATATTTTTGTACGTATGTATAGTATACATTATTTCTTAAACCTCCTTAGTACGGGGTTTCGATCCACATGTTAGTAATTAGATTGTTTTGTGAAGTGGTTTTAGTTTTATTATTCGAACAAAATTAATAATTGTAGAATATACAGACCAAAAATTTACAATAAGTATTTATTCGAAGCATTTTTGCTCAACAAACAAATAATTTTTCAATAAAATGTAGTGCTGGTTTATTTTAAAACAGCAAATCATTAAATTTTTATTGTATTAATAAAATTTACACAAATATACTTTTTAAAGACCAATCTAAATCAGATCATTATGCGATAACAGAAAGGAAGCACCTTCCACCGCCCTTGAGTCAGGATAACTTTGGACCACTAGCTCTTTCTCCAGTCATAGGATAGACATATTCAACATAAATGGTACAATATTTTCCGCTGGATATACTATATACGATATTGGCCAGGCAGCATTTTCACAAAGCCAGTTCTGTAATTCCATTTGGTTTACCTAATAGTAAATAATAAATGCTCCTATAATTATGCGCTATATAGTGGACACGCATTCCAACTCCTTGTTTGGCCAAAATCTGTCCAAGGTCATAGGTATATTAGATGACCAGTTTTATAAAAGTTGTATTTTGAAGAATTTAGATACCCTGTTTAATGATTGTTGTTTTTGAATTATAATCATTTGATTCCTTTTAAATTGCGAATATCTTCCGAACAAGGTTTCCGTATTATCTATATTCGATGAAAATCTCCGCTTATAATATTTCTGGAAATAATCGTTAAAATTTATGCAATCTTTATTACATAAGAAGAGAAATCGGTTATTGTGAATTTCATGGGATGTTTGTTTCTGCTATCAATACATTGTGATTGTAAAAGGGAAGAATATAAGTATGGAATAAGAGTATATAACGCTTATCGTGAATTTCATGGGAATGTTTTTTCGCGCTAAAAATATAAAGCGAATGTAAAAGTATATTATATAAAAGAATATATTGAATAGGAATGTTAGCAGCTAAAATTAAATACTAATTAAAGAAACTTAAGTTTAATAATACATATATTTTTATATAAATAGTATACAGCGTCAGCGAACAGGACGTTGTGAGTTGGTGGTAAGTTTACACGTTTATGGTAATCCATTATAATTTGTGCGGAACTTTTCATCGTCGTTATAAATGATCTTGGTAAATAAAGTTTATTAAAGAATTTTCTAAGCTCTGTACCGCCTCTTACAACAGGTATTCATATACAATCAATTCTTGCTTAGGATGGCTGTATAGACTTACAGTTCATCTGAGAAATTTTCTGTGGTTAACTACGTTGATACTTCCTATGTGAAGGCATAGGCCGCGTACAGTCAGTCGCCGACATATGGTCTCAGTCACCTGTCAGCATCTGTGCACCGATACTTTGCAAACTATTTTTTATACAAATACAATACCCTCTCGCTGACTTTTGAAGTTAGCTGCACTTTTCTCTGATCTCTCCATATCCATTAGAAGGTACATATGTAAATAGTATCTATAAAAATGTAAAATATTTAAATAAAACTTATGCTCTTCCATTCAATGAAGTTTTTATGGTTGCACTGTTTACATATCCTGTAAGAGAACTTCAAATTACGCCTAATAAATCTTTAGAAATGTTTATACAGGCATAAACAATTGGTCTGCGGTTATTTTATATCCTACTAAGAAACATTTTACTTTGCACTTTATTAATATAATATGTAATTTCAAATAATGCAACTATTCAGTAGAAAATTTTATTAATTTCTTCTTTCAATTCCGTAGAGAAACAAGGTAAACAGAAAGACCGTTCACGATAAGGCAAATTTGTTTGATTCTGAATATAAAATATAAAATTATTTGGAAAATTTGGAGTGTAATTAGGAAAAGTGGAAGCAATTCAAACTATTAGAACTCGTTTAATTCTTTTTTCGTTAACCTTACTTTTTAAATCGAATTAGTTCATAGACTATAAATAATTTAATAAACAAATAACAATTGTTTGAAATCAATTAGCCTCGGTTTTTGAGATCTTAGTTCTAGGTTTTGTTAATCTGAAAACAGATCTTTACCGGCATCATCAAGTTTATATACCTACACAATTTTGTCGGAACTGCTTAGTTTTGTCTTAAATATTGATCTTTAATGAAATGATAAAAAAACACATTTCGACGAAAAATTAAACTAAGTTTAAACCTAATCCACATTTTAATATAACGGCCTTAATGTACAAAAGTTATATGAAAATAAAAATAAAATTACTATTTTGAAAAAACTTTCTACTTTAGCCTTACAACGGTCACGCTGTCTACAAAAATTGAATTACATCATCAATTTGGAACTATTATTTTCATTTCTGAAGTGGGTGGCAACAAAACAAAATTTATGCTTTAAGTTTCACAAAAATGTCTTTGTTTAGTTTTGCAGATAACTTGTATTTCATTTTAACGCCATGAAAGATAATTATGCACAAGAAAATAATTCAGAAATGTTTTCAAGAATTTTCTGCGCTTAAAGAACAAAATTACGAATGAACAGCGCATGTTGCCACTTTATTCTTCAAATATTGCGGCGAAGCTATCGAATTTGTGGCTTATTGACTATTTTAATATCCTGCAATTAGCCTAATAGAATGTACACAAATTAGAACTACTTTATGACCTTCAGTTTTAATACGAGATAAGCATTTTTAGAAAGCCTTTCATTAGCTGTGTGGGCCACAGGTTTCAGTGCCATCAGTATATTATATATGTGAAGATATTTTGTTACAGCTTAGAACCTCAAACTCAATACGGGTGTTGGAACCCTCCTATACCACAGAATAGAAGAAACTTGGAGGACATTACGAGGTGTCATAACATTTGGAATCATCTTAAAAGGTCATTGGCCAGACCTCAAAGCGTTATTGAGCTTGTGGGTGGGAACAAAGTGTACTGGGGCACACACCTCTTGCCTTGCTATTTTTTTTTTAATTTATTTGCTTAATTTTTGGCGAAAAAAATTAATTTCACAAAATTCGTAATAAACAAACAAGTCAAGTAGCTGCCTTACATAATAGATTTGCGTTAAAATGTTCAACAATGATAAGATTTTATATAAACTAAGAACCTTGAATGTTCTAGTCTTAATACGTTAAAGTTAAAAATATTTCAGCGAGATATGGGTTGTTGACTTAAGTTTTTAAAACGATAACGTTGATGACAGAGTTGAGTCTTATGCTTTTTAGCTTTTAACTGAGTGAATTGTATACCAGCAGATAACCAAACACATGCCCATTTACCAGCACTTATCTTCTTTATTATATTTTTCCTTTAACGTTTTATTTATTAACCATATTTGCTTAATACTTATTTCGCATCTCGCCAAATACTTGTACTTGATGTATGTATATCAGAATGCAATTAATTTAGTTTTATGCCCGCATTAATTCTAGTTCAACCAGATCGCATGATCGCATTAACTACTTGAAAGGTATTCTGCTTTTTTTTGTGCTATATTTAATCAGTACAATTTTGTTTGTAATAAAATTAGATATCATATTTTCTGCTTGCAGACTTCAGCTTATTTCTTATCTATATTGTTTTTATATTTGATTTGTATAAAATTCTTTGTCATGTTTTCTATCATCTTGTATCTTTTCATCTCTTTGTTTTTTTTCTCTGCCTCAGCATCCCAATGACGCTGCATTCTGTAAAAATCTTAGATTTTTTCAATTTTGTTTGATTTTTTTCTGATTTTGATTAAATATGTACACAAAAATAGTGATTTGTTTAATTGAAATTGTAACACATGGGCAAAATGTTATCGACCAACAATATCACGTTCACGTTCCCATGCATTCTTGTTTCTGTTTTTATTATTTTTTCCGTTAAAGCTAAATTATTAGAAATCTTGGTGTTTTTCTCTTGGCAGCACCCATGATATATTGACATAAAGACAGAACCGTTATTCTCTATTCTCGTCGCCATACATATTAACCTTCTGACGTTTTTGCTAATTAGTTCTTAATAATAATGCCACCTTATTAATTTATAAAATTCGAGTTTTTCGTTTAGTTTATTAATATTTATTAATATTAAACATATTTTAATTGCTGCTACTCGTATTGTTAGCAGCAACACGGCAACAAAATGTTAGTACGTCAAAGATTGTGACGTTACAGTTATCAGCCATGTGCTTAAAATCACATTTAGCAGAAATAATTCCGATTACGATTTGAAGTCACAGAATTCCTGTATTGGAATTTGCAACCATAACAAATTTGTCTGTTTCAACCAGCAACGTAAAAGAAAACGTACGAAACTCTATACGTACGAAAGTCTATAAATTTTGAGTTTTGAAACCGCTAGTGAGGAGATTTCGAAAAATCCAAGAAAAAAGGTTCTTCAAACGTCAAAATCAATAGATGTGTCCGATTGATATCGTGAACGAAAAAAATCGGGAAAAAAGTTATTTAAAAAAAAATTTGGAAATTATATATCTGATCAATTAGTGTGTTAAGGACACGGAATGGGAAACATGGGAGTCGGTTGATAGGTTAGGGTCAACCGTTTTTAAAAATTTTGGTAATTGCGTGTGTGTATTTTTTTATTGAATATGAATTTTGTAGGAACTTTAATTTGAAGTTTTTTCTTATAATGTTTGGTTAGATAAAATTTACTTATGTGTACCATCAACAATTCTTGCGGAAGTGTTATACATTATTCGGACATGCATAAATTGAATTAAACTAGAACTCAAATTAAAAGAGATAATTCTTTGCCTGATTGGTGTGGTGGCAACTCTTTCGTCTCTTTGTACATAAGATCAATAAATCTGATAAACGTTTATAGCCCTTATAAATAATATTGTTTTAGCTGTCAGAAGTGGTTCTACTTTTATACCATGTACCATGACGGCACCTCTATTATCATTAATGACGTTAAAGAAAAAATGTGATCGAAATCGATTGCGATTTGTTTTTCATATTGTTTCCTATCACATATTTTGGCAATTTCGAAAATGATGATCATGTTATTGAACTCTACATGCCAGCACATTCTTTTATCTAACAGCTATACTGAACATGTGCATGATAAAAAAAAATTACATATTTGCATGCTAATTGTACTCTTATATTTATATTCTCTATTTTAAAAATAAATTATTTTGAAAGTATTTACTTAAACAAAATGTCAATAGAATATAAAATTATTTATTGAATAATAAAATAACAATTCACGAAATGGTTTTAAAGGAGTGGATACAAAATTACATTTGCGCAGACTTTTCAGATTTAAGTGTAGATATATGATCGGCGTAACCGTTGTGCAGCAAAAATGGCAATGTTAATTCTTTGTTTACCTTCCCCTATTTAGTGGGAATTCTTTTTAATAAAATAGTTCTATCAGCCATTATATTATGAAGCACTTATCATTTTGTTGGTTAAATGTGAGCTTGTCTGTTTCCTTAAAAGCATCCCTTGAGGAGATCGAACTAGTATCAAATTAGTATTGCACTAGTACAAAAATCACCAGTACTAGCTCCCAACTGTGAACTTTCCTATACCATGTTAATGCTCAAATTACTAGATGGAAACTAGGAGGATACTAGTACTATTATTACTAGATGAGTACTAGTATAATTTATTCTAGTCGGATACTAGTACAATCAGTTCTGCATTAGGAGCTGGTTTATATGTATATAAAAAAAATCCCTAAATTTATTGGTTTTTTAAGCCCAATGAAATAGCAATTCGTTTTAAAACATGATCAAAATGTTATATGAAATTTTACAAGTCAAATCAATCTACAAATGAACTACTTGAAGTACTAGTACTTCTCTGTATATGTTCATTCACTTTTTGAACTAGTGCTTGCTATACTAGTAATCATACCAATAGCTTAAAGAACTTTAACGCTTATCCTCCTGAAGGGATGTCACTGAGTTATAATCAAAACTGGTAAATATAACATCAAAAATAGTTAATGTCAATGAAATTGATTAAAGTGGGAAAATTGTATATCATTACATTCAATCTCTCCTGATTCAGATAGAGAGTCAGCTCAGCTTAAAATAATCGACCTCATTTGCTATTGAATTTCAGTGACTCAAAATATATACAATGAAAAAGTACATATATGTATCTACATATGTATGTATGTATATATGTATGTATGTATGTATGTATATTTAATTAATTGTATTTATTTTGATGACATAACTCTGACACTATTCGTAACAGTGTATGTTCTCAATAATTAATTTATTTGTTAGCATTCAGTTTGAGTCGAATGTTTCTTATTGTTAAAACGTGTGAGAGTGGACAATACGGTTGTATTAAAGCAATATTGCCGTTGAGATCGATATGTGTATTGAAAGGCTGCACATGACGTCTTGAATGCGGATTATTTATATTTGGTTTGCTTCAAACAATTTTGCAATAGGAATGGTGCGGGTCACTTGTATTAGATATTAGAAGAGATTACCGTCTTCAAAACCTACACGTTCAATAAGAATTTATTCTCAAAAGGCTCTAAAAGAAATAATTATATACACGTACAACAACAAAGTGCCGGCTCAACAATGCCGAAAGAAAATTTAAATGAGAGAAAGCGGATTGCTCGACTGTTTTAACTCCAGCTTATGTAGCGATCAACATCATGAATGTTATTGGAATTGTCTGAAGCGAAATGCAACTCAACGATAAGAAGTCGATTACAATTTAATTGCAGTTGCACAATAAATTTTGAAATTTTTCTATCAGAAATGTTACGGTTGTCCGTAGAGTTGCAATCGCAATAAACAACATAAGCGTTTTAAAAATTGTATGCTCTATACACAAGCACATACAAGCAATTACATGCTCGTACATGTTGGCTTTTCTGCAACAGCCGCGAAATTTTGATTCGATATGGATTCCCAAAAATAAAGGTTACAATAGCTAAAATTTCCTGACACCAGATTCTAAAAAAAAATATACGGTCGAACTCCCTGTAATATTTTTTCACTCGATTTAATTACTGTAGTTTTATACATCAAAAATAAAATTCTTCTCAATGAAAATTTTTATACTCTCCAAAAAAGAATATGGAGGGTATATTCAATTTGTCATTACGTTTGTAACGCCGCGAAATATCCATCTGAGACCCCATTAAGTATATACAGTAAAACTTCGGTATAACGAATTCCAAGCGGATCCGAAAATACTTCGTTATAGCCATTGCTTCGCTATAAATTTAATCAGTAAAGCCTTGATATAAAAAAAAAATCGTTATAACTATAGTTTTGCACACACATTAAGAATTCATTCTTTTGATAACGGGACTTCACCATTTTGTTATAATTTTATTCTTACTTCGTTGTATAGAGGCTTTTGTATGAATACTTCGCTTTGTAGAGGCTTTACAAATGCGCTTGTAAATACATTTAGACTTCGCTATTTTTATAAGGGGATTTATTCTGATTTCCTTATATTGAGACATTTGAAGGAATATTTCTCTATATAGAGGTTTTTTTCAGAATTTGTGCGTTATAGCTATAGTGTATTTTTGTACGAAAAACTTTGCAATAACGAGGTTTTCTCAAGGTACTCAATAAAACACACGTTATATTGAGTTTTTCGTTATAACGAAGTTCGTTATATCAAAGTTTCACTGTATATTCTTGATCAGTGATGAAATCTAAGACGATCTGAGCATGTCCGTCCGTCCGTCTGTGGAAATCACGATTCAGTCCAAACGAAAAGAGCTAGACTCTTGAAATTTGGTACAAATATATCTTGAAGGATAGCACAGGTTAAGTTCGGAGATGGGCTAAATCGGGCAAGAGGGAAAAAAGTTCCCCTAAGAAGAACTAAAGCAACCTCTAAAAACAACATAATTTCTAACGTTTTTTTTTGTAATTTTGTTAAGCAAATGATATATTTTTATATTAAAAAAGGTTCAACGCGTTAAACTTGGAGCCATAAAAAAGAAGTAATTTTTGGACCCCACCCCCTTTAGTGGGCGTTATTATATGCAAAAATAGTGTAAAAATTTAACAAATTGCTTTACTTAAGCCTGCATTCTTTAAAACTCAAATTTTTAAGCTTTAATGACGGGGCTGAGACGTAACCTGGTACTACCCTGTCCTACTCCCTCCTTCACCTTTGCCCTAAATGACCCTATCAAAAAATAATGCTTTTTTTTAAATTTTGTATATAATTATCCCAAACATTTATTTTTGAAGTTTTTTTGACAAAGATGCAATGTCTCCCCCACAGCCCTTCCCAGAGCGTCCCCGCTAAAATACAGTTAAACATTTTAAATTTACTTACTAAATATTTGGAGGGTATTTAAGATTCGATCCGGTCGGATATAACGTTTTTACTTGTTTTTTTGTGAATTTGGGAAAAGAAGCAGCACGAATAAAATTAAAAATTTGGTGAAAAATAAAAATTAAAAAAAAAATACTATACTTAGCCCAGACACACTCAGACATACTGAATTTAGCATGGACATACACTCACTCAACAAATTCAACAGCCACTTTAAATTCCTAAAAATTGTGATAAATTCCTAAAGTTCTTCGGCACTTGACCGGAAAAACAACGGCCACACGTTCGCACCCTCTTGCACACACACACACACACACGACAACAGCCTAAGAAAATTAAAGTAATAGTAAGAAGGAAGAATGAAGCAATGGTCGCTTGGAACGAATTACACGCTTTTTCCTGACGATTTCTACCAGAGTTTTTTAAAAGGGCATTTTTTTCGTTCACGAAGTCTTGCGAACGCAACGGATTTTGAGCCCTTTAGTGCCGAACGACGTGGTGATTAGTTAGATAACAGCTCATTAGTTTGGGGACTCGATCGGCTTTTAGTTTTTCTTTTTTTTAGAAATTTCTCGAAATCGACCGGTTCCAATCGGTTTAAACTCATGCAATGCTGTTTATTATAGACCTTTAATATGTGCGTGTCATTGAAAACCCGCTACTGACATTGTTACTAGTGAATCACTAGTACATTTTAGTAATTCTAGTTAACACTTTTGATATTTTCTGAAATAGATGTCGATAATGAAAACACACAGTTTGTTAATATTTGGAGTTCTATGAAAAAAAAAAATTAAATACTTAAAGGCACCAATTGGTAAAAGTCGCGTTTTTAAGATATTAAAGGAAAAATAAGGTATTAATTCATTTCAGTCATCAAATGATAGGAACTCAAAATGTCCAGATCTAGTGAAAACGTAATTTTTTTAAACTTGCCGATTTTTTTTTTAAATTTTCAATTAGTATCTAAAAACAGGACAACCCTGCCAAAACAATCTTCTGGCAACTTTAATCACGAAATAAATTTGTATCAGGGGCCAAATTACCGCATTCGATATCGAACGGAATTTCTATACAATTGTAATACAAATTTCGATCGATATCGAATGCCATAATTTACCTCCAGAAAATATGCAAAAAATGGATTAATTTATTTGTTAGTTTCAAATATTTTCTCGACATGAGACGAATTGGCAAATAATGTTCACTGGGCATGTGTATGCATATGGAAGTGTGTGTTTATATGAGTGTGCCTGGGTGTGTGTTTGGCGTTCTGCGTGTGAGCGTTACGTTACGTTTTGCTTCGTGTTGTTTTAATATGATAAACACTATTATACAGTTAGTATGTGTTCATTTTAGTTTTTACTTCCTTCGCGTATACACTTGTCGTGTCGTGAGTTTGTTTTCTTTTGTTTTAGTTATAATTTATTTTTTTTTGTTATTCTCAAATTCTTGAGTTGGGCAAAATTGACTTTGAAAAGAAAAAATACGCGAGCATTTTTAGTTGCAAATTTGTGGTCATTGGTGTCGGCGACAAACAACGCGGATTGTGTCTCACTTTTATTTTCGTTAGTTTGACCAAGTGACGTGTTTTTCGTTCAGTTCGGTTAGTTTTTTCGCCGTATAGACTAAAAGAAAATTGTATTCTGAGTTTTCCATTAATATTTTTCAAGTGAAAAAAAATCTGATTTTGTGTGTTGAAAATATCACCAGTGTCGTGTTCAATATCGTTTTTTTTAAATTATATATACAAGCATCTATACATACATATTTGGTTTTTTGCGAGCAAAGTGTAAAAGAAATGAGAAGACACAAGTATGAAACATTTTCGTATCATGTGAATGTATATTTTTTTTTTAATTTTTTTTGTTAATTGCTAAATAAGAAAACATAAAAGAATTTGAAAAAACTACGTCAATAGCCATGTCTGGTTTCGACCAGACAAATTATGATATTTATTGCTAATTCTTTGAACGCTCTTACGTTTTATTCTTTTTATAACTTAACGTCGTCCTCTAGGTCCTGTGCATTTTTTATGTAACTTACGTTATTAGACTGTGTTTTTATTTACATATGTATATCTTAATAAAACTATAATATTTTGATTTTAAATGTAAACATTTGTTGTACTGATATAATACAATATATGTAAATATAAATATTTTTTTTAAATATACTAGTGTTTTTCTTTCGTGTTCATTATTTTTAAGTAACCTTAATTTTATTGAAAAAATTGAAAACGAAAAAAATAAATTTTTTGTTTATTTTTATTTTGTATGCAGCTCTCGTTAACTTAAGACGACGACGTTTACGGGCAGATGAAGACGACGATAATTTACAAACAAATATTACATACGTATAACAAAAATATTTAACAAAAGGCCATACAATATTAAAAATATATGTACATATATATAATTTTTAATAAAAAAAAAGTAATAAAACAAAACCAAACCAAACAAACACAATCCTATGTAATATAAAAGATAATCAATCATAACTTAAAGCAGCGAGGAAAATTTGCTCTTTTTATTAATAATCGAGCCTAATAATTGCAAACCAGAAAGAACCAACCAAAATAATCGTTCTAAAATTTAAGGCTGCATACTGCAAAATTTGAAAGCTCTCGCAAGGAATAAAGCTGTAAAGACCAAGGAAATAACCTTTTTATCAACAACAACAACAACAACAATTAAGCAACAACAACAACAATTAAGCAACCAAGTTTGAAAGAAAACAACTTTTCCATCATATAATTAAAATTCATATATTAAACATAAGCTTAAAAGTACAAACCACGGATCAATACCAAAGATGGAGGCAAAATTCTTGGCAGGCATATTTTCATTCCTCTCGATATTTTTAGCGATCTATGCTCAATCAACCGGTAAGTGAATATTTATGTATATGTACACCTATATGTATATTCTTTTCATAATTCCAATATTTTAAAGTCAAAATTGAAAAATAGGAATTAATTAATTTATAATTTTTTATATATTTTACATATGTACATATTTTTCCAAGTATGTACTATATACTGTATAAATATTTTAAAAGCCCAATGTTTATAAATAAACTTGCCTTATCTCAAGAAATGTGAAATAAAAAATAAATTATTTTTATAATTTAAAACCACACTGTACTTGTCAAAATTAATACTACTTATGCACACATATTTTCACATATTCTATATTATCGTTGTTCCGTTTTTTTTAATTGTGTGTATTCCTTTAGTTTGACACTGTTTCAAGACCATTAAACCAACCATAAGTTTTGTGTTGTCACAAAGCTATTTGTAACAAGGCAGTTTTCTAAATAAATACATATGTATGCATGTATGTACTCGTAGGTATATAAATTCTTAACAATTACAATTATTAATTTTTGCGAGTTATTTAATTAAAGGACGGCCATAAAACAAAATAGATGTGCATACGTATATATCAATTATTTAATCCGTCAAAGAAACATTGAAATTGTTTGTTGCAGTACATAAATAATATGTTCTTCTTCCAAATTGTTATTCCTATATAATGACAACATCTACTTATGTCATTCATCCAAAATGACAACATGATAATCAGGTTTGGTACTGCTTCACTTCATTGATTTTGTTCTTTTATATTCTGTTTTATAGTTTTTCGTTTATACTCTTCATATCCAAGCGTGCATATGTATATACACACATGCATACATACATATGTATGCCTATATGTAGGTATGTAAATGATGTTATTGACATTATTATTTTAAAAACATTTTAAGCCAACTATAAAAAGTGTCAGGAACTTTGGGTGATGACATTTTTTCCCGCATAGTTATGATTTCGTAAAATATTCTCGTCCGAATAGACTTGTTTATATGCAATAGGTGATTTTTTTAAGAGTTATCGGATTTGATTAAAAAAAAACACATAAAATTTGGAGAAATGTATGAAATCTTTGAGTCGATAGAACGATCTACATATATAATTCAATGTTTAGAGATTAATTCCTATAAATGTTGACCGCGGCTACGCCTCAAATGGTTCATACGCTGTGTCACATTTTGTAATGCTCTCTCCAACATATCGGCCGGTATCTCACGAACTCATTCTTGGCTTCCAGCGAGTCAACCTTTGTCCCTACAGACGTGAGCATTAACGTAGCTAAACCAAAAATAGTCTAAAGTCTTTAAATCGTGCGATCTAGGCGGCCACTTGACCGGTCGCAAACGTGATAGAAACTGTTTACCGAACTCGCCTCGGTTGGGCCGTGTGTATGGCATATGGCATGTGTCTTGTTGAAACCACATGTCAGCCAAGGCCAACTCTTCCACTTTGGACAAAAAAATAAAACAAAATTATAAAAATCGCACGGTAGTGTTGGTGTGGGTTATGGGCCGGTGGCATCAATGGGCCGCCCACCAAACAGTGTACTTTTCGGGATGCATTGGCACTTCTTGCAATGATTCTGACTGCTCTTTACACCAAATAATGGCAATTTTGCTTGCTCACTCACATTTCCATTCAAACAGACATGACCTTCGTCGCTAAACATAAGAAGAGCGCGATGTAATTTATTACCGAGCATGAATTTCGATAACAGAATTCAATACTCGGCGAGTGTTGTTCGTTTGTATGTCTATTCATAGTTAAATTGTAAACGAAACTGATCATGATTAACAGTAACATGTTACATGAAAGCAGCTGAGCTGTCAAAAAAGAAAGTTACCAAAAAAACATACGTATGCATGTATATGTACCCTTGGCATCTGTATTTGTAAATAATAGCATTCGTACTTGTACTCAAATTCTCGAATATTTTGCAATCTTTAGATATTTGTATTTAGGCCGACATCCCTAGAATATTTTGAAGATAAAAAATTATGAAATATGTGCTAAATGTGCTTTGAAACAATTAAATATATAAACTTATTTCAATTTAAAGAATTAATAATATGTATCAAATGGCTATAATACTGCTATTTGCTTTATTGACTTTTAATATCAGGAACCGTGCCCTGAGTGCGTAATACCTGACACTCAAGAAGTTGCACTACAGAGTTTGACTATGAAACGTTTGTTGCAGCAATTCTTTGAAATAGGTACCATTTCTATTCCTCTTTCGCTCTTTCTCATTATAAACTCATGAGGTATTGGAATAAAAATTACAAGACAAGACGGGGGAACTTATTAATTTAAACAAAAAGGTTAAGTTTAGCATTTGTTGGTGACGTTTATAGGCTGGAAGTTTAAGTAGTGAGAACGAGCATGACCGAAAAAAGTCAATGGAAGCAAAACCTAATTTTTTATAATCTTTTAGCAGACGTGCAAAATTGTTTGAGAATTAAGAATTATTTACATATGTGTATGTATGTATATTAAAAATATCTAATAATAGTACTTAAGTTAACAATTATGATGGGTGCAGCACTCCAATTTAAGGTTTGTCTACAACAATTTTTGACGTATTTGGTGACTTACACGCACACAAAGTCCTTTCTTTGTTCTATTGTTGTATTTGTTGACCCAATAAAGCCAACTGAATTTTCAGCCGAAATCGAATGTTGCAAATATATGAGAAAAGACTTCGTTGTGTGACAGATATGCAATGTTGTATGTGTGTAATATAATGAATGCACTGCTGCTTCTAAACCAAATAAATTGTCTGCTATTTGTAAGAATTCTTATATTTTATTTTAACATTTTCGTTATTGACAAAAACATATATTTTTAAACATGTTTTGGCTAATTACGTAAAAAAAATTTCTACAAAAGTTAATTAAAAGGCCGAAATAAATACATACATATGTATGTACATACACCATACAAAAAAATATCGTTTTTGTTGAATTTTGGTCGCTGGTAAAAATTAATCTTCTTCTATATGTATATATATATAAAAATAAGTTGTCCTATGTTCGTGATTTTATAACTCGAGAACCACTAAACGGATTTTCAAACGAGTACATGCGTTGGAAAGGTCTACTTTCACTGATGGCTTATAAAAACCAAGTAAAAGTGCTATATTCGGCTGTGCCGAATCTTAAATACCCTTCACAGATGTAATTCTTCTTTCTTTCTTGCTAAAACAGGAAGTAGGTTTAATTAAAAGATGTAACATAGTTTTACTTGACAAAAAAATTTAAATTTTTAAACTATTTGGTCACTTTCATGTACCATAAAATATATTATTTGTTCAACCCTGGAGTCGAAATTTTGATTTTTTAAGATTTTAATACCAATTTTGTTCTTCCTGAATTATAAAATAGTTTTAATTAACAAAAACAACAACGTCAATTGCCTATTTGGTTACTTTTATATATTTCAATTTCCCAACCCTGGAAACGAAATTTAATTTTTTTTACCAATGAAACTCTTAATGAGACATGAAATAGTTTTATTTAAGAAAAACTTAATATATGTAACCATTTTGGGAACTTTCATGTGCTACAAAATATTGCAGTTGTCCAACTCTGGAATCTAAATTTTGAATTTTTTTTTAAATTTTTGATACCAATTTTGTTTTTACTGAACTAAAAAATAGTTTTAATTAGTAAAAAACCGACGTTAGTTGCCTTTTTGGTTACTTTTATGTATAAAAAAAAAAATCAATTTCCCATCCCTGGAAGCGAAATTAAATTTTTTACCAATCCTAGTCTTCATTAGGTATAAAGTCGTTTTATTTAAGAAAAACTTAAAATTTGCAACCATTTTGGTCACCTTCATGAACTATAAAATATTGCACTTGTCCATCCCTGGATTCGAAATTTTGATTTTTTTTTGGAAATTTTTGATACCAATTTTGTTCTTTCTAAAATATAAAATAGTTTTAGATAGCAAAAAAAAAAAAACAACGTCAATTGCCTTTTTGGTTACTTTTATGTATAAAAAAAATTCAATTTCCCAACCCTGGAAGCGAAATTTGAATTAGAAAAAATTTTTTTTTGGCCAATGCAAATCTTCATGACGTATAAAGAGGTTTTGTTAAAGAAAAACTTAAAATTTTTAATTTTAGTTACTACTTGTACTACAATTTACGGAATAGGCCGAAAAAAAAATTTTTAATTTTCCATCCCTGGAAAATTTTTAATTTTTTTGTTTTTAATAGACCATTGAGGCTTCCCAAAGCAAGAAATAGGTTTAATTTACAAACATTAAAAAATAACTGATTTTTAGTATAAATTTTGCGTCGAGAAATAGGTGTAAGCTTCTCAGCTCTGGAACAATACTTCGGATCTTTCTGAATTTCAATAGCACTCTATTTAAGTTCATTTCCAATCCAACGGTCCAAGAACGAAGTCTCTAGCTCTTCTGGGGGCTTGGTAAAACCGATTTCACGTACAGACGGACGGACAGACGGTCATCGCTCAATCGTCATCGCTATTCATAAGGATCCAGAATATATATACTTTATGGGGTCCCATGTGCATATCGAAGAAATTACACACGGAATGACAAACCTATATATAACCTTTCACTTTTTTGTGAAGGGTATAAAAATATCGAAAAATTTCTACGAATATGCGTTATATGCGGCACTTTTATGATGGTGTGTGTGTTTTCACTATATAAAATGTATTTTTTTCTTATGAGAATTATATTTTGTCGGTATAAGGGCTCTGCTTGCTCGCGTCATCTTTCAGTTAAAATTAAAATCTTTTGCATAAAAAAAATATTAAAAAAATTATTCAACAATCAGGAAAATGTCTATTCTTTCTAGAAAATTTAATTTTTAATACAAAGACGTAAGCGTATGTTATTGTATTGTCCAGCAACGCGGGCGGGGTTACTCTAGTATTTTATAGAAATCATGTTAAAACTAGGTTTTTGCGTTTCACTAAATATGAATAATATGCAAGATATAAATGTGCACGATTTGCTGACATTTTATTATTCACATGTGAAACATCAAAATCGGTACTAAATAAAATGTTTATGCTGGCAAACAAAATGTGCATATACACTGATACAAAAGACTGCATGGCTTTCGTAGATATTGCCAAACACCATCTGAACGTAAATGTTTCTCATTATTAATTTTTACAAATTTTCTTAACGTCCGATATAACCAATTCTGGTTACTTGATTCACATATTATTTGATAATAATTACACTTGAATTTAAAAATGAAATGTATCGCATTGAACGGTATTCGGTTTACTGAATTATTTCCAAAATAAAAAAGCGTTCAAACCACTGTTCAGTGAGTTCGGTGTTTGGTATAATTGAAAATAAGAACATGACTTCCTGATCTCTATGAATATGTCTGTTTCATTTCCTTCCTGCAGAACTTTAGATTTCAATATGTACTGTAACAAACTATGTACATATACATACATATGCATGTATATGTATATGCACGCCTGTGTCTCGTAGTGGTTGTGCCTGCATATTTACAACAATTAGCAATTTATTTTAATAAGAATAGCATTGGAAAAACATTATTGTTACTATTTTTTAATGAAAACTTATCACTTTTTATTCAATACGAAAAATGCCTTGAACCTTTTTTTTTTATTTCATTCTATTTTTAATACATCTATTTATCTACCTTATTTTGCCGTTTTTTTATTCTTTTGCTATCATTGGTACGATAAACATTGAACGAATATAAAGAAAATGTACAAACAAAAAAAAAATAATAATAAAAAAAAAATTGTGCAATTGAGCAGACCCTGCCATGCAAACCAATCCACACAAAAATAATGAGAAAAACTTTTTTTTAATAGATTAATGGAAAAATAGCACATTTTCTTATTTCCTTGTCTTTTAATTTTATTTTATAAATATTTGTTTTTAAAGAGTTACTTTTTCTCTCTAGTATCTGACTGACTAAATGCAATAACTGACATCACAGGTGCTAATATTGTAATAACAATAAAAACTAAAAGCAAGCACTGGTCTGGGAGAGACACCAACCAACCAAGTGCATTGTCTTTAAATGAACTGAGGTCATGATGTTTTTAATCACACAACATCATCTCTGTTGTTCACCCTACTAACGAAAACATTGCCAACCAACCTCCAAACCAGGTGCATGTAAATAGAAAGAAATAATAAACAACGGGTGGTGTACGTTTCTAAATCAACAGGTTTTTATATACATATACATGCCTACATACATACATATGTACATACATATGTACATACATTTGTATGTATGTATGCAGTATATTAATATAAAAGAGAGAAAGCGTATTGTTTTAAAGGTAGCAATTGTTAACAGTTACAACTACATACATTTGCATATACATATGTACATGCATACATACATACGCATAGGCGAATTAAACTGTTTCTGCAGATATTAAAGATATTTTCAACAATATATTAAAGGACGAATTCATAAAAAAAATTTGTGAGGCTTATAAGAAGGTGAATTTTTATATAAATTTTTTTTTTTTTGTACGGCTCTTATAAACCAATATTTTTGTTACGAATTGTACTTAAATTTTTAACGAGGTGTCTAAACCAGATAAATTTTTAACATCATGAAACCAAACAAACTATATTGGCATTTATCATGACATAAAAATGCAAACTGAATGTTATTAACACAGCGAATGGTTGCAAATATTCGCAACCGGAAATAAAACAAAATTGTGCACCAAAATTCTCACAACAGTCTGTCGCAGGGTTGCCATTTTGATTATATTTAACTAAAAAATTGCTTATATTTTCTTGAATGTGTAAATGTGTTTATTATGTTTAATAAAATCGTTTATTCGACATATTGTCTCAATTAAACTAGTGCTTTTTGTTTGTGGTCAAGTGTGTCTATATGCCTGCATTTCATTGGTTCTTGCACCAAATCATCAGTAGACTTTAACCCTAATTCCAAAATAACAAAACCTCTCAGCTTATACATAAACTCCCAAAAATGAATTGAGAATTACACAAGCAACACCATAGGATTTGCGAGGTCTGTTTGAATAACTTTTTTTTTGTGGCAAACAATCGTTGTATTCTTCAATAGTGATACAATTAATCCAACCTTTTTCCAATATTTTTTATTCCTTCCAAATAATAGGTTTTCTTGCGAGCCTCAAATTGGTGTTGGTTTCATTCGTCCCAAATACAGAATGGCGCAGCAATTGTGCTACAATAAGAAATTCAAAAGCTTTATTTTTTAATTATTGTATTTCATTTATTTATTTTTATATTCTATAGGAAATTTTTAAATTCTTCTGGTTTCTTGACCTCTTTTTTTTAATTATTATTATACTCTAATATTTTTAACTTAAAATATATTAATTTTCAATATTTCGTCACTCCTTTGTGTGACTTCTTCAGGAAATTAGTTATTTTATTTATATTATTTTTTAAAGAGAACCTTAAGCTTAAAAATATTAGAGTATAATTATAGAAAATTTTATTTTATTTTATATTACTAATGGTTTTTGCATATAATGGACCGTAAACGTCCTGCTTGCGATAGAAAGTTATTGATTGCGGTTTGAAGGATTGAATACGGCATCGGCTCAATTATTGTTTTACGGGACTGATTCAATTCAGTCAAATTCGTTGGTTTCGCCTTGTACACCTCTTGCTTTACATAATCCCATAAAAATCTCTGATGCAGTCAGATCATGTGAAATGCCAAAAGAAAATACAATTTGTCGATATTAATTTATTTGTTAATTTTCTATGGAACTCCGTCACAACCGGTCTGGCCGGCCAGGTGTACAATTGCTCGGTCTTGCTGGAACGAAATGATGTTTTAACGAATACGACTACAGCGAAGTTCTGGTCAAAAAGTCTTTAAATAACGATTCCCATTGACAGTAGTTGATTCCGTCAACAGTCTTACATTTAAACTTAATACGAGGGAAATGTGTAAATATTATATTTTTCATGTTAAACAATTTTCTTAAAAATTAAAATTTGTCAACATTTTATTATGCGAATTAAATAGTTACACCGAGCGGAAGAGTATCATGATTAACCTATTACTATGCTAATGAACAAATCCTATACTTCTTAATTGAATTTAAATCTTTCAATTCTTAATATAAAACATCTAATATGTAGCTCTCAGGCCTTATTTAAAAGTTGAACTCACGATCTTTCATATGTGAAGTCTAGTGATCTGCACACTCAGCTATTAACGATTTATTATATGGTCCACTAAAAATGTATTTTCATATATAAATTGTGTTTGCTTACATCTTGCAATAGTGGTAAAATAATAGTCGTATTCATAATCTTGTGCAAATGGTCTGCATCATTGCATTTGCGAAATACTTGTACTCTACACCAAAAAAAAAAAAATACATTGAAAATGCTCTCAAATACTCTCTCAATTTGCAAATGCAATAATGCAAGACCATTTGCACAAGATTGTGAATAGGGCTAATATCTTTCAGATATAACAAGTAAAATACTGCGTTAAAAGACTGTCACTCAGTATTTTTTCACCCATTAAAAACTAAATTTCTAAAGATTTTGCTGGGTACATATTGTAGTAAATTATTTATTTCAATATTTTACACATCATCTTGAACTGATTTAATACAAATCTTCTCGCATGAAGTGTATTTAAGAAAAAAAAAATTGAATATATAAAAGTATAAAAGTTTATTTTTGCGAAATTCATAGTCTACACTATATAAATATGAGTATATAGACATACATACATACATATGTAAGTATACATACATATATAATATATAGAAAGATAGATATGTACATATACGTACGTGCATACCTACACACATACATACATATGTAGCTATTTTATGTAAAAATTTTTGTACTCACGTATTTAGTAAAAATGTGTAAGTACATGGCTAATGCACATGGTTCTACTGATGCTGCTAGTTCACCATCACCACCACCATCATCGTCATTAAATGTACAATAAATATTATAGACTGTGTTGTTTATATTAATTTAAGAAATTTGTTAAAATTATATTTAGATTTAATTTGAATTTTTGTTTTTTATATTCTCTTATTTTCATATTTTGTGTTTGTTTTCAATGGTATTAACACATATTCTCTTGCCGATATACTCGTACACAAAATAATATCTATTCAAAAACAAATTACAATCCCTGTACTACTGACGCTGGCATTACACTCCTCTTGGCAGTATGTAATTAAAAAGAAAACGAAAACAAAGAAAAGAAATGTCATCTGACCAGGGTTAGGTTAGGTTATTTTATTTAATTTTTTTTTGTGAGGTCATTTGCGTTCTTTAACTAGGGAATACTTGACACTTTGCACTTTGGTTAATATCCCAGGGAGTGGATTAGTTAACAAGGTATTAAGATATTCATATTTCGTGTAGCACTTAGATGCGACAAACCAACGTCAGGCACAAAAGTTAGGGTACAAAAATAAGCTCATGAAAGAAGCATTAATTTCTTTCGATAATAAAATTTGTTGAATTCTTTAAAAATGATGAGTGGTAACACGTTTGATAGATCAAAGTAGTGAGAAATGATTTCTAGCCAAATGTTGCGATTTGAAAAATTGTTCGGTGTCTTAAACTTTAATTTGGCAATATTACAGCGGCATAGCGACATTTCGGCGACCTCTGGAATCCCTGATATTTGTTTTTAACAAAACAGTAATTGTGCATGTGTGCACCATTGTTTTGGTTGAAATAATTGTTAACTTTACACACAGGTCTGTTCTAAAAATCGCGTAATTTCAATTCACGAAACGATTTGATCACGTGATTTTACGGGTTTCGGCGTGGTTTTAATTTTTCGAAAACACGAGGAAACAGCTGACATTTTATATTTGTGCGTTGTTTGTTTATTTTTTGACACTCTAAATTAAAATAAAAAGTGAAAATTCAGTAATTAAAAATGCCGGGGGCTGCTATACTAGCCGTAATTGATCTAAAAAAAACAGCATTTAAAAAATGAGCGTGTAAAAAAACGTCATTTACGGGACTTATCAAATCCTATGGATACAAGCGAAATAAATGCCAGCATAACAAAGAATTAATAACCAAATTAACGAAGCTGCCACTGTTTTTCGTGATTGAATTTACTCACATTTTCCACTTAATTATTTCTAAATTTGCACAAAATTTATTAATTTGTTAACTATTAATAAATTTTTTTAATAAAAATAACACAATTTTGTCTTAAATAATTAAACAGCATTGTATAAAGTTCATATATCATGCATAGTATTTAACAAATGTGACACTTTGGCAACCTCATCAATATCTTCGAAAAAATTAACCAACTGAATGCTAAAGAGAAAAAGTAAATCACGAACAATTGTAAACAAAGTAAAAATATTTTTACTAAATATGCAGTGTCCTTAGAAATTTGTTAAAATTTATGTTTTAATGTGCATAAAATCTTATATTATTACGAAAATGAATAAAAAGCACATTGTATTACATATAAAATAACATTTTCAATAAATTCAAAACGAATTTCCTAGAAAAAATGATCAAGTGATTTCAAATAGGTAGTCATTTAGCAGAAGAATCGCGTGATTTAAATATTTTTTGTGCGCAGAACACCTTTTGCGTGATTTGAAATTACTTTGGCAAAAAGTGATTTTCAGAACACCCCTGACAAACAACAATTCCCTGGTTGTTGCCACCTTATATTTATTTCACCATGGGTATGGCTGAACTCCAAAATGTCAAAACAATTTGCAGTGTTGCCAGTTTACATTGTTTACAAAAACAAAACACATAACAGCCATACCTAAATACGGGCGGCAAGCGTTTTTTAGCTGTCTAAAGTTCTCATGTCCATACATTCTGTATGGATCCGATTTTGACAGAGCGTTTTCTAATGAAGTTAGTTGCAAAAGAAAACAATTGTAACCAGAGAAAAAAAGCAAAAATTTGCAAAAGTGAAATATATAATAAAAGAAAAAATTTGTGCACTTCGTATTAGAAAATGGAGGTAAGAAAATATTTCCAACATGATTATATACATACATATGTATGCACGTTTGTAATTTGTACAAAATTTCAATAACAAAATCGCAAATGTCGTCCGTCCACCTGTTAAAATAATCAGGGTTGTTTAATTTGTTTGTTTGATAACCCTGTTTTTATTGTTTTTTGGCATAACGTTGCCGCTTTTGTTTAGGTATGGCATTTCAGCGTTAAAGCTCAGCGGAAAAAAGCGTTCAACATTCCGCCCGTACTTAGGCATCGCTGTAACACTTTGCATCACTGCCAAGGCAGATTTACCAGGTACTCCCACTAGTACGACAATTAAAAACACCAAAAACGACACGTATGTTGTTGGTAGAAAATTTAGACTAATGTCAAAATCAAGGAAGAAGAAGCATCATTAACAAGGAAGATTTAAGAAAAAAAAACATTTTATGTGGCTTGCATATACATAAACTTTTGACAGTAGTTCAACACGCACCAAGGAAAATTCAATACACAGCTGCGCTACTGAGAGTACCTTGTAAATCTTCCTTGATCACTGCAATGTATTTTGTTGCTTTGGAACTCTGTCTATGGTTTCCAACATTAATGCTATTAAGATATCGTAGCCAGAGAATAGGTCCAAGTAGTTCTAGCAATAGTGAATGGAATTCCCCAAATAAAAGAAAATAACACTTGCAAGAAGAAAATACTGCGAAAATATCATCAAGTTCAGTTGATTTAAGAACTGTGCAGCAACGCTTGTTGTTTTTCCTGAACAAATGATAAAATATCTACAAGGTATCCATTTGAAAATTAAATTCAATTAATAGTACTCGTATATGTATATTATGGATATATGTTGAGAAATTTCTTCTTATTTTTGTTGCTCATTCTAGCTATTTTTTCAGCTGTTAGTTGGCAACCTTGACAATGACGTGCGTTTGGGGTGTGCGTGTGTATATGTGTGTGGTTAAATGCTAGAAATTTTTCACAGCATATTATAAAAATTGTTTTTTTATTCATCTCTGTTTCTAAACCATTCGCACAAATATCGTATGCTTTGTGTGTTCAATATAATATTCGAGTAAACCTGACAGTATTGCATTTAACATGTTAATAAAAGTGGACAGTTTTTTGGCAAAATTGAAAAAGAGGTACATATGTACATACTTGCAGTGGTTATCGCAAAAATTTAGAGCTGATTTTATGATTATTATTATACTCGTATATCAGTATTTTCTTTCATTTCGTATATATATTCTTGTGAACTAAATATGTACAACTAGTGATGTGCGAATATTCTTATTCATGTTCGAATTGCCGAATATTCGGTCATTTGTGAATATTCGCATTCGTATATGCCATTTAAACGAATATGTTATAAACAAAAAATAATAATAAATGCATTTTATTATCTGATAAAACACGACTGGGATTAGAAGATGTCGGTAAGTTCACAAATGCAATCGATATGCAGATAATTCCGTACTATTAGCAACATGAAACCAGCCAGTGTGTTACCTTAGCACACTTTAATATCCGGTGGACAGACACATTTCTGTTTGTTCTTGTGCATTTGATTTCTTTTTAACTCAATTGAAATTTGCTCAAGTGTACTTGCCGGCCATAAAATGCTTTTCTTATTATTATTTTTTTTTTTTGGTTTTTTTTTTCGTTCATGCTGTAGTTTGTACCGATTCATTTTTAATATTTGCCTTACATAATAATTTCTGTAGTATTTTAAAGCATTATAATAAATTAATTTTTTTATAATCTACATATGAATTGGGAATTTAATTTTAAATTGTTCGATTAATTTTGCAAATATGAATGTTTGTATGTACGTACGTAATACGAGCACATTAAGTAGAATGAGGAATTAAATAATAGAATAAAAGCTAGAATATACCACTAGTTCGAAGTCACAGTGATTGAGAATATTTAAGGATTGCGCTTTTGAAGCAAACGTAATTAAAAATATTCCGAAAACACGCAAAGAAAACAAGTTGTGCAAAACAATTAACTACAAATGTTTTTATAACCGACTTAAAATATTGCAACATAATTTTAAGGATTTACTTTTTAATTCGTTCCGAAATATTAACACCACAGTGCGTGTGTATTCATTCGACTTCTAAGGAAGGTATTAAACCTTCCAAGTAATTAATGCAAACATTGTCAAAATAGAGATACAACTGGCTGGCATATGATCGAATCAAATATTTTGACAATCTGTATAACAAAAACGTTATAATGTGTGCAAGACATTTCGATTAGCAAGATAATAAATCCTGCATGCCATTCAAATAATTACAATTACATGTGTGTGTATGCATGCATGTACTGATGTGATTCCCAGCAGTAAATGTCAAAAGTGAACCTGTACTGACTTACAATTGACATAGTCACGGGTACTAGTGACTTATAATAAACCGGGTAATGCTATTTACTATAGACATTGAAAAGCCACTACTACTGACATTAGTACTAGTGATTCACTAGTACATTTTACGAATTCTAGTCTATACTTTTGATACTTTTCAGAAATAGATGTCGACAATGAAAATGACAAGTCTGTTAACTTTTGGAGTTTTATGCTAGAGTTAATGTCGACGTCGTCGACGGCGTCAAATGTCAAAAAAAAAGTTGAATCGTATGAAATTGTATGAGAGCAGTTAATCTCAACGCGTTGCAACGCCGTAAAAGTTCAATATATTTCAACTTTTTCGGCGTTGAAACGCCGTCAACGGCGTCGACATTAACTCTAGCATTATTGAAAAAATAAAAAATAAAATAAAATTTAAAAGGGTTTAATTCGTAAAAACAGTTTTTAAATATAAAGAGAAAAAAAAGTAATAATCTGTAGAGACAAAAGTGGAGACTTGGGAACAATTGCACTAATACGCACACACATATGTATGTATGTATATACGTATTTTTATATGTACACGTAACTTTGTTTTACCCATTTACGTGCTCTCAATGTAATAATAAAAATCATATTACACAATAAAATTTACTATCGCCACTTTTTAACTTTGATTACACATTGAACAAGACGACTACAGCAATTCAAATTCATACATTTCTTTAGTAATTGTGGTGAAATCTAGGCCAACAGAACAATTTCGCAGGCGATGGCGATGGCGAGGAGCTAATAAAGTCCTCAACATTTGAAAACGCCTCTTGGTAGTCGTTAGAACACATTCAAAGATTTTCTAAATAATGGAAATATTCAATGGTAATATATTAAAAGTGCCTGAACCTGTTGAACCTGTTTTTTTTTTTAAATTATTGGTAATGCTATTTTTTTTGTCTGTTTCATTTGAAATTTAATTTTTTGAAGCACAGATAATAGATTTCTCTTATATTTCAACATTTTAAAATATTTTTTCTAACGTGTTAGCTGATAAAAAATGTTATCAAGTGTACTGAAAATAAAAGATTAGCAATTTATGTTGTCGCTTTTACCTACAAACGCAGATTCGTTGAAAATAAGTTCACATTAACGAAAAATTTTTGCATGAAAATGTAAACTAAAATTTCTTTTACTATCTTGTTGATAATTCATTCATATAGTCAAATATTTAACTCATGTTAACGGCTAACAGCAACGTACCGAGCAGAAAACGTCAGTTAAATTAAAAAAAAAATTAATTTATCGAAAGGCACAATAATTTTTACAAAGTTTTTTAACATTGAACTCTTCTTAAAATATTTTAACAAATAAAAAACATTGCAGAAAAAATATCGATTTTTGTGCTGTCGGCAGCCAAACGTCATATGAATTATAAAGAAAATTTTGAGCAGATTCTCTCTCAAAGTTGTAAAGGTAGATATCTACATATAAGATATCAAAAAATTTATGCAGTTTTTTTTTTCGAAATATTCTGGGAAATTAATGTTTCAAAAATATTTATTTGCCGAATAAGCAGATTAACCTGTTTTGGCAACACTGAATGCAACCATGTGACTGGTCAAGTACTTGCACACAGTTGTTTTCATTTGTATCGCACTGTTTTTGTTGCTGTTGTTGTTGTTTTTGTTGCATTGCCGCTCTTGTTGTGATGGCAAAAAAGTTGATAATTTTAAAATGTGGAATAAAAACAATAAAAATAATATTGTACAGATTGATTCTGCTGTACATTACTCTACAACAATAAAATTAACTAAACAGCTGTTAAACAAATTTATTGAATTTCATTATTGAAAAATAATTGACTCCTCAGATATTTTTTAATTGATCTGTTTATTAACTTTGTTGTTCTTGTTGTTTCTATATTTTGCTTATCTTTTATGACTGACCAGTTATTGAAATGTTTGCAGTTTAATTGATATTTGTATGAAATAAATAGATTTGTTGAATAATAAAAAAAAATATTAATATTGTTATTTAAATAATTGTGAAACAACTTTTTTTTTGTAAATTGAATCTCTTTCTTTATTCTGGTGCTATTGTGGAATATTTTTATTTACGGTCTATTAAAATGCAAATTTTGTAGGGCAAAACACAAATGTATACGGATGTATGAATGTGTATGCGGCTACGTAAATACATCCATATGTATGTACATACAAAAGTATGTACATATTACATATTTTGTTAATGTTGGGTGTAACGAATCTTAACATTCATATTTACATATATGTGAACAATTCTCATTATTTATCCATTCACATATAAATTGAAATGAATATTGGGTGCGACGTTTATTTTTATATACATATATACATACATATGAATGTATATTGATCGATAAATTGTTTTCATAATATATGAACTGTTTAACACAGTGTAATTATCGTAAACAATTTACTATGAATTTTGTGTAGGCACTTGAATGTACAAGGTGGTCCAAAAGAAATCACCCTATTGGAAGATGCTCTTATTTTTGCAAATGGCGTCCAATGTCAAATCAGTTTTGACATTTGTGAACTAGACAGATGTAGAATACAAGTGAACAACCCATGGAGCGATACACTCCCCATCCTCAATCTCGAGGACGAAGTGGACGATTTTTCGACCAAAATCATACTGAGCCGCATCCAACTCAGCGGGCACATGAACAAGCAAAACTTTCGCATCTGGGGCACCGAAAATCCATGAGTGATGCACGAGGAGCCATTACACCCGCTCAAAGTGACTGCATGGTGTGCTGTTCACGCTGGAGGAGTCATCGGATGGCTTTTTTTGGCCCAGCTTGTATAACGGTGGTACTTGATTTGAAAAGTTTCACGACTTTGTCCCGTATTTTGTACTCTTTGCTTGGTAAATTTTGCGGAATCAGCTGTTTATAAAAAATAATAGTTCATATTGATTGTAAAAAAAGAAAATCTTTAATGAAACACTTTAAATGTCAAGTCACACTAGTATTTCTTAATTATTTGCAATGAACAAATTGTAAATTCATATACGCAATCGAATACAAACATACATAAGTACATATACATATGTACATTTGCTTGCAATTAATTGACTGAATATTGTAAACAAATTTTAAAGGAAACCTTATAACGAGTATTTTTAATTTAAAAGCGCTTGTCAACGATAATACCAAAGGTTAAATACCAATTAAAAAACAAAATTCGTTTGTAATTAATGCAAATCATACAACCAAACATGCATGTGTGCAAAATATGTACATACATGTATATATACATGAATGCACGTCTTTCTTAAATTATAAAATTATTATTACAAAGTATATCATTGAACTTTGTTGCTTAAACTTCAAAAAGTTAATTTGATAATTTGTATATTAAATTTAAACATTTGCATTCATATACAGTAGCGGTCAAAACATTTGAATCTGAGACCGAATTTAATTAAGTTATTTTTCTAAACTCATTAAAAAAGTTTAATTATAATTATTTTACTTTTCAATATAATAAAATAAATAAATACATTAAATTCACAATCTCAATCGTATGTTTTGTTGTTAAAAGGCTTGGAAAACGGTTGACCCTAAACGCCATCCCTGCAACTTCCAGCTAATTTTAACCGCAAAGCACCCGTAACGTGGTTTCTTGTGCTGTTCTATGCTTTTAAGCTCTTCGGGCGTGGTTTTTTAATGTCAAGAGTTAATTAGTTTGTGGAATCGGTCTGTAAAATTTTTTAAAAACTACCAAAAATCAATTTTTATTTAATTTTTTGAGATTTCTTAAAATCTATCCACATTAAGCGGTTCCAATACACAGGAAATCTTAAGTTTGATACAATGGTATTTAAAATGATACTACTTTGGTTCGATTCGGTAAAGCCATTCAAAAGTTATAAGCGGTTCACATACACTCTCACACATACACACACACATACATATATATATATATATATCGTCACCTTAAAGACCAAACAACCTATCAGCAGTTTTCAAAAGTTTACAGGAGAGAGAAAAAACGTTATAAAATTGGAACTATTTGCAATATTGAACCGAAAATTATATATTATGATTAAAATGAAACCAGAAGTATATATCGGTTGAGAAAGCTTTGTTTTTCTAAACACAGCTTATGATATGGCGCTTAGGTAATTTGGAATTGTAAAAACCTGAAACCAAACAACCTATCAGCAATACTAATTAGTATGAATAATTAGGCATTCCTTTGAACACATGATTATTATTTACATTAAATAATAATACTTATAGTTTCTCTTACTTGTGTAAACAAAAAGTGCTCAATGTTTGCTTAAATTACACTATGCAACAAAATTAAACTTTTATCATGATTTTTGATGATTTATTTTCCTCTTTATTTAGTACGTCACGGCCTTTTAAAATAGAATTTTTTTAATTTTCCTAATGGTTTTGATTTTTAAATAAAATTATAGTTGGTTTTACAAAAAAATCTACTTTTTTATTTATTGCAATGTTAATAACTAAATAAAAAGTTAAATTAATTAAATTAAATAAAAAGAAAACATTTCATTAAATAAAGCTACCGCAAAAAATTATTCAAAAGGTATGTTATCATAAAAGTAATGGCAGTCTGCCGCAAGCAAAGTTTTTAAATCTTGTAAATGTTGCCATTTCTTTTTGGAGATTTTTAACCTTTCAGAATAGCGCTTTGTTTTGTTGTATAAAAAGAACGCTTTTGAATTTGAGCGTCGAGAATTTTCCACATAAGTCCTCTTTTTGGCGAAAACGTCAACAGTACTGGTTACGTAAAGTTTTTTCTGGTCCCATGACATCTGCCAAAAACGTTGAAATATTTCTTCACGTAATTTTTCAGAAAAAATAGAACAATGTCGATTTGAAGCCTTTTCACAACATTTTGATGTGCACCCAGGTTTCATTTCTCTTGGCTTCCTGCAAACGATTTTGCCTTTTGAAAAACCTTCATATTCTTTACCGTTCATACGATTTTTCTTTCTTTCTTCTTTTTTGTTGACTTTTTTAGGAACTTGCATATCTGCCTCAAGATTATTTTCATTTATGGAATACATTTTATTGCGTTTTAACACTTTTTTTATGTTCTTTTCACTTCTAATAATAAATGAAATGTAATAAAACACAAACAACAACAAATCAAAAGTAACTGTGTTAAAAAAAAAAATTCAAATAAATGATTACTCTGATTTCTTTAGCGTGAGTGCTGATAGGTTATTTGGTTTCAGAAAATTGTACACTTGCTGATAGGGTATTTGGTAATTTGGTAATAGCTTGGTTATTTCTAATATTAGAAGTTTAAAATTTTGCATACATATGCTTTATGATATAGGGAATAATATTAAATAAAAAACTAAATTTTGAAAATTTTGCTGATAGGTTGTTTGGTCTTTAATGTGACGATATATATATATATATATATATATATATATATATATATATATATATATATATTTATATATATATACATATATATACATATATATATATATATATATATATATATATATATGTATGTACGTACAGATATAGTGACACGCTCTCAGAGTGAAGCTTCCCAGGATCTCAGACCGTCGATATATGTATGGTGTAAGCGCGATTTTTGATAAAAGGACTGAAACCAATAACATAGATTTTTTTTGAATTTTGAATTTTCTTTTTTTGATACGTTTATATCATTGTATAGTTGTATGTGTGTTTAAATGTCTGAAATTGAAAATGTCAATCTAATGTAGACACTCCAACCAGTTAAGTGAATACTAGTTTGATGCCAAATGGTTGATAAGTTTTTAATGATAAGAATTTTGATTAAAGTATAAAGCTAAATTGAAATGAAGTAGGCAAGTGTGTACATACTCGTATTTATCATAAAAAAGACTAGTTTCTTATTATTTATCAAATATATAAAATATATGTATATATATTTTTTCAAATTAATCTAAGAAATAATATAGAAGAGAAAATGATAAATAGGCAATATTAAATTAATGAAGGTACATATATACATATGTATGTATGTATATACATAAGTATGTATATATATTTTATGTGGAATTGATCATTGCATAGTTTCAGTTAAACATACGCCTGTGAGGTGAAGCGCTAATTTCAAAAATGTTATTGAAATAGCAGGAGCATTTTTATGTTATAGATGTATGTATATTAAAAAATTAACATGTTAATAATATATAGTTTACACAAGCTTTTACCCGCTAATTTATCCGCAAAGAATATTTGAAACTTCAGCTAATGTGTATTTTATGTCAATGATGTGTTATATATTTACTGTATCAAAATTTAAAACGATCTTAGTAATCAGTTTCATAATTTCATATATTCCTAGAAACTTTAGACCACCCTTGACCTCTCATAAAGTCATTGCCAAAAAAAAAATTACACAAGTAAGGGAAAAAGTGCAAATCAAGTTATTATAAAAATTCCAAGTCATCATAAAACGTGCAAGTCATTATAAAAAGTGTAATTCATTACAAAAAGTGCAAGTTATCATAAAAAGTGTAAGTCATTATAAAAATTGTTAGGCATTATAAAAAGTGCAAGTCATTATAAAAAGTGCAAGTCATTATGAAAAGTGCAAGCCATTATAAAAAGAGCAAGTCACCATAAAAAGTGCAAGTCCTTATGAAAAGTGCATTATAAAGTCATTATAAAAAGTGCAAATCATTATAAAAAGTGCAATTCATTCCAAAAAGTGCAAGTCATTATAAAAAGTGTAAGTCATTATAAAAAATGCAAGTCCTTACGCAAAGTGCAAGTTATTATAAAAAGTGCTAGGCATTATAAAAAGTGCAAGTCATTATAAAAGTGCAACTCATTATAAAAAGCGGAACCTTATGCGCTCATACCAGTGAGTATGAAGTATTAAAGTTGTTTTTTTTTATTTTATTATATTACTAGCTTTTAACCCAGGCTTTGTCCGCGTTTTTTTCTGCATCAAAGTTTAAAACGTTCTTAGTTATCAGTTTCATAATTTCATATATTCCTAGACACTTTAGAACCACCCTTGACCCCTCATAAAGTCATTGCAAAAAAAGTCATTGTTAAGTCAACTGTATCAAAGTTTAAAATGTTCATAGCCATCAGTTTAATGATTTCAGATGCCAAATTTTATCTAATCGGTTCAGCCGTTTGAGCGTGAAAAGGTAACAGACACACAGAGTTATTTTCATATTTACAATATTAATAAGGATAACTTCCTCTAAGGGAAATAAAAGTACATACACACATAGTATACATACATATGTATGTACATATAGTACGTACATGACTACTTGTGAATGCCCATGTTCATGAATGCATTAAAGCAAGCGAATAAATAAGTAACACACTTTCTTGTAAATTATTATCGACTCGACCAAAACTAAATAAATAATAAAATATTATTACCATTGTATGTATTTATGTACACAGAAAATTGTAGATATTGAGTAATATTATGTATTTGGTTATTGAAAAAAGAAAAACATAAAGTGCAATACCATAAAAAACATTCTGTTATACTTATACACTCGAAAATGTACAAGGAATACATTTACACTGTACATACATGTGGACATACGTTCATATACATACATACATACATACATACATATATACACCCATACAAACATTTAGTCATACACCGTATGTACAGTTTTAATACCTTAATGGCCAAGGTAAGAAATGGAGGCAAATTTGTACAAACAACATGTGCCAAAGATGGACACACGCACAGCAAGAGAGACAGAGAGAAATACAAAAACCATGCAAAGAAAGAAATCCAAGACAATAACAAAATCCATTGCCGACTGAATGATTGAACAGTGAGTAATCAAAGAAAAAAGAAATATTTGTATGTAAATAACTACAATAATAAATATTGAATATTACTTCATTAAATAAATTTAAATGAGTAATAAAGTTCAAGTCAAATAACAGGTTTAAAAATAATCAAAAATGTTCTTTAACAAAATGAAATCTAAAAACAATAGGTACCTATGCACGGATACATAAGTACATACATATGTACATGTACACTGAAAAATGAATTAATTCCTGATGTAACTTTGATGAATGATGGATTTACGTTAGATACATACCTACATTCATACTTATATGTACATCCATTCTTACGTACATAGTATGCATAATCAATGCAAAATTTAATCTTGATTAAATAATTTGTGGTGAATTATTTAAAAAATTGCTTTATTTGTAGTGGGTAAACATATGCGTATGTATGGAAGTGTGTATATTTGTTTGCCAGAGGGACTGGGTGCTTTTCTCAGACAAGAAAATCATAGCTTTTTTATTGTATGCGAGGGCTGTTTGATAATTCCGTATTTGAATAACAATTGTTTGTTTTCGGCAAATAAGTACCTATTTTATTTTTCAACATAATCCCCTTTTGCATGAATATATTTACCTAAGAGTTTTTCCAATTGTTTTATTTCTTCCAAATACATAATAGGTTTTCGCAATTTGTCTTCTATTTTCTATAAAGCTTTCAACTAGTGTTGGCACGAGTGAAATTAGTGTCCTGTTTACTGTTTTTAAAATAATTAAGACACTAATTTAGACAAATTAAAAAATTAGCATGGATTAGTAAAAAAAAGTGTGTATGTATTTTTATATAAACGCAGTGCAAGTTCCATTTTTTCGGATTGACACTAAGACCCCTTTTACACACATCAGGTTTGACTCTTCAAGTCTTGATCTTTTAATATTTTCTTTTGTTTTATCATCCGTAATATATTAAATGAATGTTCAGCAATGAATAAAACCTTGACATGACGTTTCATGTGTGAACGTAAATGCAGGTTCAAAAGAAAATTGAAGAAAAATTAGCGAAATTGTTCACGTTAGCGATTGTCGTGTATGTGTTTACACTCTGGAATGTAAAATTATTTTATTATTATTTACATTATTAAAAATATGAAAATAAAATCCTACTAATATTATAAAGCCGAATGTTTGTGAGTGTGGATGTTTGTTCCTATTTTACGCAAAAACTACTAAATGGATTTTAATGAAACTTTACAATAATTTAGTTTATACGTCAAAATAACACATTGGCTATAATTTATAAAGATATTGTGCAAATTCTCCAAAATATAACGATAAGTGTCAAGTAAGTAGGAAAAAATTCTACAATCGGCGACATGTTTTGGCGTGCGCCGCAAATATCGTTGCCGTTATCTTTTTCTGCTTTTTTTATTTTCTAATAGCTGAAATATTGCTTTCAACTTTATAACGGGATTTCTTAAACTTTAAAAATAGAATTTAATGTATTTCAGTGTTGTCTGCAATCTTAGAAAACATATGCAGCAAAAAATTATTCACGTTATAGAGCATTCTGAGTTTGGTCACGTTACAGAGTAGTCAACGTATATAAAAGCTTGTTCACGTTAGGCGGTATTCACGTTAGACGGTGTTCACGTTACTGCGAGTGCACTGTATATATATATATATATATATATATATATATATATATATATACATATATATATATATATATATATATATATATATATATATATATATATATATATATATATATATACATATATATATATATATATATATATGTGTGTGTGTGTGTAATATTTATTAGTTAATTTTGTAACTAGGTTCAAAAACCTGCATTAAATATATTTTTGTTTTAAATATCCATATGTACATACATATATGTAAAAATTTATAAAAAAAGACAATGCAAATAAAATATTGTATTTATTTCTTAATGTAATATCAGAAATATACTTGGGGGATTCACACTGTAGTCATAAAATAATAGCACGAAAAATATGACTAGTGTAAACAACCCGTCATAACTTAGTATGCTATTTCAAACATCGATCAGCTGATAAGAAAACAACACATATGTAATTAGATGTTATCAAAGCAAAATATAATTCAGATAATTGTAATAAAGTTGTTTGAAGATGCCAAAAAGTCTAAAAACTCTATTTATATTTAAAATTATTAAATGTGTCTTCTGGTGCACAAGAATATTTAAATGAATTTGTATGTATAAACTAAAACAGCTGCTGCCTTGATATGAGCTGAATAATTTTTTTTTGCGGCGGTATACGGAAAAACGTTCAGTGGCTGCCAGCTACCTAAGTTAAACGAGAAAAATTTTTCACTTGTATATATTTAGTTTTTGCGATTTAGTTCTTTTAATATATTTTATGTTATAAAAATGTGATTTAATGTACAGACATATACATAGGTATGAATAATTTTTTAGTCGTGAATTATATATGTAACGGCGGCAAACATACACTGTCGCCGTCTCGCCTAAAGATTTGCAGCCGTTCGACTCAGATCTCTAGAGCAATTTTATGACAAAACAAAAACATACCCGAAAGAGTGCTATGCAGCACAACAATTTTTTTAAACTGGTCTAAAATATTATGACTTTATGACAATATGACTAAATAGCACGAAGTGTGAATACCCCAACTATATTTTTCATGCCTGATTCAATTGTGCCTTGCAAAATATGTAGGAGAAATATCAGGTTTATTAACTTTAACCAGACATTCGAGTACATACGATTATATGTATGTATGGATGTATGTACTCCGCCCACACATAAGCAGGCAGACATCTAGAGATGTTTCATACCTTGTAGCCATATAAAAGCCAAAGAAATATACGTTTTTATAAATGGACGTATTTATAAATGATGTTGTAAATATTATTTCTTTAATATACACCCAACTGGCATATTTTATTTATTTATTTTTGAATTAAACTTCGTATACCTATTGTATCAGAACTATTTTTAATAATATATTAAGAGAGAAAAAGTTGAAAAGTGTAATCCAATGACTGCACATGTGTAGATATACATCTATGCGTTTAAATACACTTTCAATTTAAAATTATATTTGGTATTTAATTGTGACAAAAGTATGGCAGCACAATTAAATGGTATAACAAATTACCGGCGTTTTCTTCAATGAACAGCTGCTTTACAAATTTCCAAATAAGCAAAAAATTAATTCAGGTTGTTATGAAATGATTTTTTATACATATAAACTTCTATATCTTTATTAAATACTGAAAAAAAAATAAAATAAATGTCCTCTTCATAACTTACACCAGGTAAAGAAACCATCAAAAACAAATGTTAGTATGGAAAACTTAAATTGAATTTAAATAGATCTGGTAATAGATTTAAATATCATTTGTAAAATTAATTCTGTGTTTAAATAGATTTTATAAATAAATAACGTTATATTTTATTCACTGATTTAGTGGTTATTAATTACGATAGTCGTATTCGTTGTCAAAATAAAACAACTCTAATCTTGAACATATGGCAAGAGTTGCCACATTTCAATTACGTTAACCATAATAACGGTAATTGTTGTTCCAATATAAATTGCAAAACGTAATTGTTTATATTAGATACCAAAACAGGCAATTAGTGTATTAAATATATTTACAACTTAACACGTAAAGCCTTTATAAATTCTAGATGAAACATACTATATAAATAAACATTTTACACACAAGCTAAGCTTTTCGAGGATTTTTTCCAAAAAGTTTTGTTTCTAACAAAACAAAATCAAATAGTAAGATTGTCTTGGACATGAATAGCAAGCGGGATGGATTTTAAAATCAAAGTATGCGAAAATATGCTCCATTAAATTTTGTTGTCTCTGTGTTTACATCAAATGACAAATATGTGGTAGAGAAATTGGGCAATTTGTCAAAGTAGTTGGGCGAGCCAATTTGGAAATGCGATCTGTTTTATTGGCGACCATTTTCAATTCATTAACTTGGTTGGTGGTCACTACTGCCTTAAATTTTATTTTAATGTGAGCTCATCTTATTGCCTGATTTCGCATTTGTCACATCCAAATTTATTGTAACATTTTTTGAGAATAAACAAAATAAATATGTACTCAAATTGACATACTTAACGTTGCTACGTTTGGAGACAATCAGACTGGTCGATGTGGCGTATTCGTACTTTTAATATGTATGTGTGTATGTATTGTATTTGTCTTATTTAGTATATAAAATCGCAACTGAATATGTACAATCGAAGCAAATCTGTGTTGCATGACGTCAATATATTTTGAATAAGAAAACATACATATAATCATACCTAATAAATTAACAAGCTTATTTCATTAAAAAGTTCATCTATTTCGCATAACATAAATGCCTGAATTTATATCTACAGATATTTATTTGCATACTTGCATGTACATAGATACGAGTACATACATGCACATGCATAAATGTGTACATGTGAACATTCAGCTGGTGTTTGTTTGTATTTGTGTTACACAAATGTATTATCTTAACTTTAAATAATTAGGATTATAATACCAGTACATATCGCTCCTTTACGCCAACATAGTGATATCTCAAAAAAGATCAAGCTTAGAAAAATGCGATTCAAGTTTTCAAAATGTAGACTTGGCTTAAATAATTAAAATTTTGGTTTTTGTAATAAAGGAGCGATATACTTTATGCAGCCAAAAATATGCATATCAATGATTTTTGTATAAAATGTTTATTTAACTTTCCTACATTTTGCATAAAATCATCTTTTATATAAATTTTTTAATAAAAGAATTGTTCGATTAGTTGTTATTAATTATTCGAAAATGTTAATTAAAAATTATTCGATAGAGATTGGTTTTGTTTGATCGATTAATCGATTTATTGTTAATCGGTTGACAACTCTCGTACATGCATATTTAATAATGAATGTATGCATATCATTTACTATTAGAAGAAAATTATTCATTTCCCGTTTTACCGGGAACTGTATGCGGGAATTGCCGGGAATAATTTCGGTCATAGTTTCGAAATGAGAACATAACAAAGAAATTTGTTATGATTTTGATGTTTTAACACGGAAAATTTTGTTTATTCTTTTTATCAATAAAAAAGCACTTATTGATTTGGAAATAGGAGATAGTAAATATAAGTGTAGAAAATTAGCATTTGAGGCCTTAAAAAGAAGAAGCTTTATGCTTGTAAATAATATAAATTTATTTATAAAACTAAATATTTTCCTTTTTATTCATTGAATGTATTTTTTAGTGAAGCTATTATAAATATGTTGTATTATAAACTGACTTCAATTTCAAATTTTCTGTTTTATTTAATTTAGTTTGAATAATATTATATATTTGAATCGTTAAAATTTTGTTTTTCTATCTCATTGATTTGCAACCTGTTGTAAAATGTAAAATAAATATGTTTCGTATACAATATCCTGGAATTCCCAAGATTCCTGGAATTTTCGTTTTTCCCCCGCTTTCCCGGGGAAAAAAGTACTCAATATAAAAAACTCTATTTACATACTATGTAAATAATTTTAGTAATTTGTGCCTAAGGCGCCAAACAAGTAATCAAAACTTTTCTTAAGTATTCTAAAATAAAAATCCACTAAGAATTCAATAAAATTGCTGCCTAAATATGTATGTAATTAAATTGCATTTTCAGGGTTAAGACATTTTTAATGAACCTTTCTTGTACTTGTTTCAAACTTATTTTCTTTTTATAATTTCGAATATAAGACCTTCTAGTTAAATGTATTCCCAAAGTTGTATGTAGAAATAATAAGCATACTGCAAACGTACATACATACATATTTACATAAATAAACTTGTGCGTATATAAAAAGATTCTTAAAGAGCTGAAAATAGTTGTTTAGAAAAAATAATCAATGCAGATTTTATTATTATTATATCTTTTTTGCAATAATTCTATAATGACAAAGAATTCAAGATCTACACATTTCAAATCTCCGCAAACCCCTGGCATCTTAAAGACGTCATCGTTAAAATTAACATTGATAAATTATTCTTAAACTCGCATGAGGTGTGATAAAAATGGCAACAATGAATTAAAAAAATTAATACTTATGTACACATTTTACTTTCATATTCAGCGTATGTATGTATATATGTATGGATGACTGCATGTATGTTTGTATGTATTTGTGATAGAATGGTCAAAAGATAAATAAACAAAACTAAGTTATTTATTTTTCTAACAAAAATGACAAAACACGGGGAACTCAATCACACGCACTTATGCAAATAATGTAAAAGCATACAGTTTCTCTGTTAAATGTTTGCATAACGGCAGACATGCCAGAGAATACAGATTAAAACTGATAAATAGCCAAAAAAAAAAAACAGTGCTAAAATACCCTACAGTTAAGAAAATGTGCTAGTTTTTGGAACATTGGTTTTTTTTATTAATATAATTAATAGAAGCAAGTTACATTTCAATGGCCTAATTCATGGAACATATTTAATATTTATTAACCACTTATTTGACATATTTCTATGCAAAATTTGTCAAATAAAGTTTTAATAAAAATAAAACAAGAAAACAAATTATTTAATACAACAAATTTTAAATCGAACCAAATAATATTAAAAATGTTTATGAAAATGTTGGCAAGTTATTGCTGCCGTTGTCGTTTGTGTTGCCACCTAACACAGTTTATTTTATTACATAGAATTTTTGTTTACAAGAAGAAGCGATTTGCACGTAAAAATAATGTGGCAATATTACGATTGAAAAATACATCAGTTTCTTTTATTTCTATGAACAAGTTTAAGAATTTAACCTGTTTATGCATAAATATTAACTAAATGATTAACAAATCAATGTAATAATAAAAAAAACTATTTAAGCTTTCATTTTGACGTGTGTAATATTATTAACCTTTCTATTTAACAATTCAATTAAAATAGCAATGTTACATTGAAAATTGAAAATGATTTCATTCCGAAGAAATTTCAAGTTTTTCGCTGTTTAAAAAATACGAATTTCGGAATTCAAATAACTTTCGATTGAATAAGTAGAATTAAAAATATCCAACTAACTTTCAGTGGTCAAACATTTAATGGACAAACTGCATTGTACGAACAAAGGAAGCAGGAACTGCCACAAATAAAATAGAAAAATAAAAAACTTGGCAACAATATTATTGAAAGAAAATGGGAAATAACAACAACATAAAGAAAATTATGGAGGTTGGTTGTTTTTGCTTTGTTGCTGATGTACATATGTACATACATACATATATAGTTACATACTATATGTTTGTAGTATATGCGTTTATTTCATTTTCATTCTGTGTATTTTGACGCTATCTGGAGACTCTTGAATTTCCTTTTTTGTTTTGTTTTTGTGGCTGCCTCTCTCTCTCTCTTTGAAACAAAGAATTATAATGGTGTCATAAATTTAATTAAATAATCAGTTTGTTTGGTTTTAAGTTGACATGTTGTTATATTCATAATGAGTACATTTATATCTATATAACGTTTATTATTTTGTAACAAATATGATTATCGCATGACATCCATTGGCACTAAGTAATTATATATGTATGTGCATACATACATAAAAAAATCAGTGGAAACATTTAAGTTGTGGAAAGTGTTGGAATTTTGCTTTATATACTGTATGTACACACATTTACATTGCGTCGCCTTAGAGTGAAAACCGGCTAACTCACTTGACTCAAATTTTAAAGGAGACACAAAAAATGTTTAATATTTCTTCACTTACCTCAAGAAATTATATCAACAACGTAGTGTTTTCAAATTGTGGAGAATGAAATTGAAGTAAATATTTGAGCCAGTCAAAGCGACGTTTATTCTTTTTATTTCGTATGGCATGCAAATATAATTTACCTATACATACATACTTAAAATGTGGACTTAGCTGGTTAACACTCTAAACACATGATTTGTGAACATGTAAATACTAAATTCATGTAATAGACTTTCAAAATAAGGACATGACTTTATATATTATTAATTTTATTTATTATTTTCCTAAAATGCTATGATAAACATCTCTTTACTATCAATTTAAAGGCTGTTCCTTACAAACATTGTGACCTGTTTATATACATACGCACCTACATACATACATACGTATAATTCTTAAATAGCATAGTTACATAATGTAATAACACATTTATAGTACATCGTAATAAATAAATAATAACAATAATAGTAATAATAACAATAAATAAAAAATAATAAAATATATTCAGCCCAATTATGAATAACAATTCCCTGGGAAAATTTTCCCTTCTTCCGTCCCTGGTATTATGAATTAAAAGTTCCAGGGAATTTTTTCCCTTTTTTCTTTTCTCCTATTCTAAACACCACTTCCTAAAAAAGGGAAAAACTACCAAGGGAAAAAAGTATGCATTATGAAAATTAAAGAAAGGGAAAACAATTGACGGTTTTTGGGTGTTTTTCCTCACATATTTGAAAAGGAGCTAGCTCAAAAATGTAAGTATTACATTTATTTCTGCAAGGACTTTACTAAAAGTGGGCTGGGCCAAGGATACATCACAATCTTTTCCGATACCAGTTTGGTATCCACCTTCTGCAAAAAAGCGCAAACAGCCACTAAGTTTGATAACAGGACTAACACTAAATTTCTTCTTGGTGGGCTGAGAGTGAGATGTAACCACATTAAGCAAATACAAGAAAGCAGGTTTGTTGACGCGGTAATATTTTTCAAACCTAAGCCAAGAACATCTCTTTGAATACTTTGAACCACACGAATTTATTTTGTACCTACAACGAGTTTGCCAGTTCCAGCGGATTTGAAACATCGCGCATATGCCTTCTTGCGATTCTCTAGCTGATTCTTCGCCTCTCTTCCTCAACAGTATGTTGTTCCACAACCATATGAAAAGCTATACTATAAATTATTGAACTTAAAACACAAATAAATTTATGGGCATAAACTTTTTTATTATTAAATTCCCGCACGATAGCACAAAATAAAATGTCAAAAGCAGAACAGCTGACTCTGATTTTCTCACACCCTTTTTTTTGTTATTCCCTCGGATATTAGAATAAGGGAGATTTTTCCCGGGAACAAGACATTGGGAAGGGAAAAATTTCCCCAGGAATATTCATAATTGGGCTGATTTACTAAATTCCTTAAGTTATTAGGGAAATGTTTGTTCCCATTAAATTTCTAATCCCCAGGAAGGGAAGTTTGATATAATGAAAATCATGGGAAATGCTTTTCCTTGCTGTCAATACGTAGTGAATGTAAAAATGTAAGAAGTTCATATAAATAGTCAAGAAAAATATTAAAACCCTGTGGTTAAATACCTACTTAGCTGAAAATTTAAGCTTGAAAAATACCGGGTGTCCCAACAAGAACGCAAGATTTAAATTTGGCGCCATTCGAAGTGTCATTGTTTGACATTTGAACAATTGTTATTGTTTGCTAGTAGAAGGTACGAGGTTAGTAAAAATGGAGCGCTACACGAATGAACAACGCATTCTCATTGTGAAATTGTTTTACCAAAATGGTGAAAGTTTTGCGGCTACAGTTCGCAAATTGCGATCAATTTAGGGTCACAATAATGCTCCAAAAGAGTCAACTGTAAGGAGATTAATGGATAAATTTTCCGAAACTGGGTCTGTTAGTGATGTAAAGACAACAACGCGCCTTCGACCAGGTCGATCGACTGTGTGGTGTGGATTTTGGGCTGGAGGAATCATTGGACCATTTTGTTATGAAAATGAGGTGGGTCCAGCGCAAACAGTCAATGGTGTTCGGTATCGTGAAATGATAACCAGTTTTTTCGTGCCAAGAATTGAAGAAATGAATGTGGAGGGCATGTGGTTTCAACAAGACGGCCGTCACATGTCATACAGCCAGAGAAACAATTCAATTGCTGCATCAGTCATTTTCCGGTCGTGTTATTTCGCGTTTTGGAGACCAGAATTGGCCGCCTAGATCGTGCGATTTAACACCATAAGCCGACGACGACTCAAGCCTTAAAAGAGGAAATTGGACGCTGCATTAATGAAATACCGCTGCATTTATGCAAAACGGGCATTGAAAATTTCATTAAAAGATCGCGTGTGTGCCAGCAAACCCGCGGCGGCCATCTGCCCGATATGTTGTTTCATACATAACCTCATTCTGTCTATTTTACGATATAATAAAGTTTCACGAATTTTTTTTTTTAAATATCTTTGTTTTATTTAAAATTTAAATCTTGCGTTCTTTTTGGGACACTTTTTGTTTAAATATTTCTTAAATCCAAATAATAATGACAATATTTTTGAGCATTAAGTTACAACATATAGTATAAAAAAAAGGAACACATTTCAAAACCTGGGGAAAAATTATTGATGATCAGAGTGAATATTATAATAACAATGACACGTAAGCAGCCAAGTTTAGAATATCATAGATTTGTATGAAATTGAATAGAAATATTATGAAAACTTCGGAAAAATAATGTGTCGTATATTTTACACTGAGAAGAGTTGGTCAACGCAAAGCAAAATATATTCTAATCGAACACTCATGTTGTCCGACAAAGATAAGAAAAACATTTATAAAGTGCATAGAAACTAACCGATTTATTGTTAATAGAAGAATCAAACTATTAATTGTTTAGAATGAAACGAATAACCGGTTAAAGCTCAACCAAATATACATACATATTTTCCTGCCCTGCCAACATTTTCTATCGCGGAAGTGACTCAGCAGTGACGCTAAGAAGTTGAAACTCATCCTCTGCGATACCATTTTCTCATCGTAGAAGCGTCTTTCGTATTGAGAAGCTGTTCCGTATTTTATTATTTTATTCGCCTCTCTTTTGCTTTTGATTTTTTTTGCGTTTACAGATAATCCACTCATATTCAGAGCTCAGATTTACTCGATTTTACTCGCGAGTGAAAAATACTCGCGAAGAAGAGTACTCGAAGATTACGAGTGTTGCAGATACCTTACTCTCCACTCGTTTGTTTTAGGTGGGAGCACTCGCGAGTACTCCTTTTTAAAAAGTAAGAGTGGGAGTAAAAATCTTAGAAATAGAGTGAGAGTTTACTCTTAAGAGTAAAATCGAGTGGAAAAATAGAAACTGTTTGTCTTTGCTGACTTGTGTGTTCGTGTGGTTTTTGTGTACTCTTTCAGTCTTTCCATACAGTGCGCGTGTGCGGAGCAATTAGTTGGTTTTATAAAAAAAGTTTTATTATATTTTTAAAAGTTTACTTATATTTTCTATATTATAATGAACGATAAAGACATAAATAATACTATACTTGCTACTACACACACACACACGCACACACACAAATCGGCAAAAACAAACAGTTTCTATTCTTCCACTGTATGAGTAAGACTGAAAGAGTACTCGACAAGAGTATAATCTGCTCGATTTCGAGCGTATTTTACTCGAAATCGAGCAAAGCATATCCGTTCTTATTCGAGTGGCATAGAAAAATAGAGTACACTGGATATTTTTTTTTCACTCGCAGGAGTACTCGCGCTCGAATTCGAGCGAGTTTCACTCTCTACTCGAATTCGAGCGAAGATTTCGGAGCTCTGCTCATATTGACTATGGGATAATTATCAAATTAACAAATAATTAACAATTATGTAAAATCTACAACAATAACAAAACAAAGTCACACTTTACCACTGACCGACCACAGCAAAAGACAAAAAAAAAAACTAATCTCGATGATGTCGAAAACTTCTTTTTGCATTCTTTTCATTTTTTTAATGTTATTTCGCGGTCACTGCGACTTTCCCAGAAGTGCATAGTGTTGTTTTTGTTTATTATATCCATAACGGCACATGTCATTTTCGGCTGGTGTTGTAAACAACAAACTATCTTCCAAACGTCGTCTGGATGATTAAAAGACGTCTGCAATGTAAATTGTTATTGTGAAATTCAAACTATCTTCCAACTAACGTCTGGAAGTGAGTAAGACGTAACGCCTTTAACGATGGACGATGAAAGAAACTTCCAAATGTCGGAAGGGTGTGTATGTGTGTATATACATATTTACGTACGTATGTGTGCCTATACAAGTATCATTCTTAAAAATTAATCTTATCAGTAATAACACAATAAATTACGTTGGTATTCCATAAGCTGAAGCTAAATTTCGTTTGATAACAACGTTTACTTAGGAAAATGCGTGTGTATTTTACTGCAATGCGATAAATACAATACGAAGGTATATTTTTAAACAATTCGAATTAAATGTGAATGTATGTTATCAAGTTGCAAACTTTATAAGGAATAAAACTGTCACTCAAAAATATTATTTTTTTTTTTGAATTAATCAAAATATGTCACAAAGAGTAGCAAGTGAGAAAAAAACTTAGGGGCGATGATAAATTTGCGCAGTGACACTGTGTTCAAAATTATCAATACTTAGTTGCTTACGTGCCTATTTGAATATTTGTGTTGTTACTATTTGAATAATTGTGTGTAACGAAACCGAAGATCCCGTCCTCGAGAGCAAAAATATATATATTAATTGTTTGATTATTTTCACTGACTGACTGATTGTAATGTAATATTTTGACGGTGATAAGGTGTACGAGTATTATTTTGATCTCTAAGTAAATAAACGAGAGTTATGTTAACCAGGTTATCTGCACAAAAGGGTTTGCAATATTCGTCATTTACAATATTATTCGCTGCTTTGCTGGAATTATGAAAACCATGGGTTTTGTTCTTTTTGATTGTTTGCGTAAGAAGTTTTGCGAAAAAATCTAAAACCTAGAAACTTTTTGCAAGACCCAATTCCATTTAAATTCTTTCACCAATATATATTTATAATCAATTTATTGCCTGAATGATTCAAAGTGATTTTAAATAAAGCAAAACGAATTATCAAGTACAGTGTGGTTTAAATAGTTTTATTTTAAATATTTATAACTTTTTAGGATATATGTAACTAAATACATATTTGTATATGTATGTATGTATATTATTTAATTTTTTAATAGTTTTCTACTTACTCGTATGTATGTATTTCAATAAAATATTTATATTTATTTCTTTATTATTTTTATCGTATTATTCGCTTATTTTGTAAATTACTGTAACTAACCCGTTTATCATTTGAAATTACTTTTATTTTTACAATTATTTTATCATTAATTTCAAATTTAAAACAAAGAACAAAAACACTATTTTACAAAACATTTTTATTACATTCAACTTGGAGCTGAAAAAAAAAACTTAAAAATAAGCTTTAAACTAAATTTTTACAAAAACGTACAAATTAGTTAAATAATGAAACTGCATAAATGTCATGGAAATTTTATGTTTAACACATATATGAAATGTTTTTTGATTTTGCATAATAGTATTTATTAATATTGTGTTTTTCATTTTGCGTAATGTGTTTTCATATTCTTTCTATAATATATATATACTTTTTTTTAAATATTTTTTTGTTGTTGTCTTGGTTTATTTTCTTTCCAATAAATTTCTTCTATATTAATAATTTCTTTCCTACAATTAAAAAAAAGCCTTTTAAAATAAATAAGTATGTATGTAAGTGTGTAATGTTTGAGTGGAAGAGGGATAGTCATCGACCCTCAAAGTAAATTAAGTACCAATTTATATCATAATTATTTAGAATTAACGGAATAGTGTTTTTCGGCTTGCTGCAGAAGCACATAGAGTCTTAATACACTAATAACTTGCCTAAGGGCTATCCAAGCGTTTGTTAATGTGCTATAGTAATTAAAATAAAGTGGCGTTTGCTACATGTTGTTCGTGAGCCAAAGTCCTATGAAAATTTCCAAACATTTTGTGTGAGTCACACCTCATATTGCACTCCCTCTAATGAGAGCGAACTTGAAATTTTTAAATTTTCAGTAGAGGAAATTTCATTTTAATTAAAAAATAATGTATAGCTACATCAATTTTTTTTAATAATTTTGAGGCTAGTCTCTTAAAAGAAGCAAGCGCGATATGTACAACTTTAATATAAAAAGCCTCAATCAGCCATATTCTAATGGCTTTGGTATAAACTTGCCCAATTTCAACTTCAAAATAAAAAGAAAAATCAGTAAAACTTTTTTATGACCATTTTTAACCCTCCCTTTAAAACATATGTACATACATACATACTTATATAAAGTTTCAATATTAATTAAAAAATAAAAGCCTTAATCTATATTAAAAAGAAATTTTTAAAATTATAACAAAGAATTTAACTTTAACCAAAACATACATAATTTATATGTATCTTGAAAATTGTACATGCAAACTTGAACTCTGCTCCGTTACATCTCTAAAAATGCAACTAATACTTCATTTGACACTTCTAATCACTGGCTGCTAAAAATGGCAAAAAAAAAAAAAAAAATGAACGCAACTTGTAAAAAATTTCTTTGCAATGGTGTGAACGTTAACGGCAACAAAATAAAATATATTTATAAATTATCATCATGGCTACTTTAAATGGAATTATAACAACAAATTTACCATTTATTAACAACACGCAAATCCTTCGTATGCTGGGAAATTTGAACAACAACAACAACATCATTCCCTCCACTTTTAACAAATAATGTCTGCGATTTTTCCCTCTTTACGTCTTTAAACTTTCACCACTCACAACCCACCTTAAAAACAAAAACAAAAAAAAAATAAATCCTCTCTGTGTATTTCACCATAACGGCAATATGTGCTGTTTAGCAAATGATGTTGAAGATTCGACAGAATTTGAATTTGAAACTGCTCTATATTATGGCGATTCAACGGTAAATCTTGGTGAACGTTTTTCCATTACATGCATTATACCCATAACCGATCCAATACGTTGGTTAAAAGATGACGAACCTATAACACGTCATAATTTACGACATGGTCGTGATGAACATTCATATGTTCTAACTGAAAGTGCTATTGAGGGTGAGTAAAAAAGTTTAGAAAAATTACCAAACATGTGCTACTCCATCGAAACTCCTTTTTAAAAATAACGACTTCATCTCACTATTATGTAGGTACATAGGTAAAAGATTCTATATACATACATATTGGATGTTTTGTGACACCCCCTTATTCTGTAACTATTTGTGAACATCGTGTCAAGACAATATCAGAAATAGGACACTTCCTTTGTACTGCCTCTCTTCAGGAATTGACAATTTTTAACAGCATTTTGCTATACTCAAGACTTTGGAGAGTATTCACAGGATGTCAGAAGTAGTTAATTGTTGTCCTTAAGGAATGTTCCTTTTTCATGGTGCCTTGACGTGACGTTGACAATTTTAATTACAGAATAAGACGAATAGACAAATTCCGGCTCAAATGTACATTTTAAGAAACTATTCGCTCTTAAGCAGAATATCGGCAATAACGCATCAAAAAAAAAATCCTATATTACGTTAAATTTCGTAAAACAGTTGCCGAACGATTAGTTCTTTCAGTAAATTTGTGACATCTCGCACTATTGCGCATGCGAGATGTCTAATGAATACAAAATTGTATTCTTTTTTCCCTAAATGCAAGAAATTGCTTTATACTTATTACAAGAATAACAATTTTATTACAATTGTATGGAAATTTTTCGCAGCGGAATTCAAAGATTTTCCTAAGTAGCCAGAAAGAAGCATTTTCTGAAGTCTGTAGCTGCTAAAATAATAAATACTTTAAAAAGCATTTTAACAAGATTTACTGAGTACTTAGAAGCCTTTTTCTTCTTAAGACGTTATCCTTAATCATCTTTTTCCCAAGTCCTATCTAATAATGGCATCTGCATATGCTTAGCATATTTCTACAGAGAAAAAAAAGCATTAGAAATACGAAGAAACTTTGACAAAAGCAATTAAATAAATAATTTTTGGGATCCCCTTTTTAAAGATGTTCACATAAAAACAATTATAAACAAAACTTCTCTACTTCATTTTGCTGCCTGGATTGAAAAACCCATCGCCATTAGGTGAAAAGCACAAAATCGAAGCACACCTATCGGTGCGACATGCACTGAAAGTCCACGAGGGCAAATATCAATGCAATGATCTACACAGCAGCTATCATATGCTGCGCGTTCGTACTCCTCCGATTGTTGCGCAAAAACCTATGACCATTTCACCATTTCTTTTGCATCCGATCGGTGGCAGCAGCAACAATGACGACTTATCTAGACACTATTCAACCGAATCTGGTTATGCAACTATACATGATTTAACATCAAGTCAAACTAATGACGATGACCTCTTCACACGTACCTGGGAGCCAATCGACACGGAATCTCCGTCACAAATTCTAACACTGCCAACAAAAAAACCAATAACAACGACAACAATAACAGGACAACAGCAGCATCATGGTAGCCATCATCATCATCACGACCATCTGCCACATGTACAGCAAATGGAGCACGACATGAAGCACAAGCTATTTTATATCAATACAACAAATTTTGACGGCAACCCTCTGGCCACCGATGCCAGACACTACAATCGAACAAAAATTGGTTTAGTTAATTTGGACCTAAATCCGCCACCAACACCGCCACCATATTATACTACCGATTCGAGAAGAACGCCATCAATATATTATGCCGCAACACCACCAAGTTTTCCACCACCTCGCACTACACCCATAATGATGATACCATATCCAAGTTCAACTCCACCACCAGTGGCAAATTCCTATCCTCATAACGTTCATAATGCAATTTATCCCCAAACTCCCGGCACTTCTATGACCGGATATCCGCATAAAACGCATGACAATTATCAAATTGGGACTGGCACGCAGTATCCTATACAAACCATACAGCCTCCTCCTTATTATACACAATATCCACCAACGCCACAGCAGACTCATCAACAGTCTCAATTCAATACGATGGTATCATTTCCATCCCATACAGGATCGGCGGCTAGCCCTCCCGTGCAAACTACAACGACTTTGTATCAAAATCCTTTCCAGCCGGCTCCACCGCAATATAATGTCCCCAATATACCCGGCAGCATCGTGGTAACGTCAGCACCAATTTTTGCCACTTCATCAACTCAAGGTGTAATGGTAGTGCAACCGGGCTTGGGTTATGGTGGTGGCATGACTTCAACCATAAGCTCGAGTTCAACATTAAGTAAACAAGAAATATCTAAAGCAAAGGGTGAGCTCTATAATTTTAGCTTTTATCGCTAAACAAATTTAAAACAAATCGTTTTCACTTAAATCGTTTTCTATTACATAGTTTCAATTCAAGCCTTCCCTCCAAGCTACCATTAACTTTCTAGTCTTCTTATTTTACTCACATCATAACTTCATAAAAAAATATTTTTGTTTTTCAAAAAAAAAAAAAAAGCCAATTATCTGCTAGCTAAAATAACTTAAAAACGCTCGCTCGCTCGCTCGTTCTTCTCATATCATCGCCTCTTCATCGATGATTATTTTCAAAAGTTCACCATTTCTCTTAACTTGTTTTTATTATTAATGTTTTTTTTTTTTTTTTTTTTTTTTTTTTTTTTTTTTTTAATAAAAATTCACCATGTTCACGTAATAATTCTTGTTTTATTTAAAATAATTCCATCATTCAATCAGATTAAGTGTTGTGCTAGATCGATGGTTGTTGTTCGTCCATGCGATCGTTGCTGTTCGTTTAAAACGTTCATTATTATAAAATTCGTTCGCTCGCTCGCTCGTTCGTTTTGTATTTAACTCTCTTTTCTTTTTATTTTCAACGACTGTTTTTATTTCCTTTTAATTTATATCTTTTTGTTTTAATTTTAGAACACTGATTTACAAAATGTCTTTATTCTCTCTACAAAGGATTATATTAAAAACTGTTTATCTATAACATAAACATTTGGTTTTTTTTTTTATAAAAATATATATGTTGATATTTGGTTAATATATTGCAGTTTTTGGCCAGAATCAAAAACAATAATAATTTTAACGCACTTTCTTTTACCTGAAAGTTTGTAGAGAGCGTTTTTCACTTAACGACGCAAATCCTCCCAAATATTTTGTAAATATTTATTGCATAGGATATTTAGTTGCATACCCCTTTCTTGATAGGAAAATGTTATTATATTTAAAAATTTAACTTTGTCACCGTTTAGAATATTTAATCTTACATAATATTTGGATATTGGCATCACTGCTGAATGTATTTTTTTGTTAAAGTGTCAGAAAATTGGCTGTAAATTACGAAACTTATAATATAAATATAATTTCATCTCTTTCTCTAAAAATGGAGACTGTGTGTACATATGTATGTATGTATGTATATAGTACATATGTACATGTTACCGGTCTTTTCATAAAAAATATATTATGTTCATTAACTGTTTATATCACAAATTTGTATAAAAAATGTTTTAACATTTTTATAAAAAATATGTAAAAATTTTTTTTTTATAAAAGTATAATTTTTATAAAAAAAATGTTTAAAAATTTATATAAAAAAATATATATTTATTTTAAATTTATCAACACTTTTATAAAATATCTTTTTAAAATTTTTATAAAAAATTTTTCACCATTTTCATAAAAAATGTATGAAAATTTTTATAAAATATTTGTTTACATTTTTATAAAAAAAGTTGTTCAAATATAAAGAAAAATTTCAAAATTTTTATAAAAAATTTGTCAAAATTTCGATAAATTTTTTTTAAATCGGTGGTTTATACAGTGCTGTTCAAAAAAATAGATTCACCTTCTCTGCAAAAAGTTTACCATTTCTAAAGTGACGCTTGCAATATTTGAAATGTAACGGGATTATATTTATAAGAGATCAGTAAACAAAGTGCAGTTACTTTTTTACATATACTTCTTACTATAAGAGATTTAGAAATGGTAAACTTTTTGGAGAGAAGGTGAATCTATTTTTTTGAACAGCAATGTATCAAATCTCATTGTGTTTAATAAATCGGCTTTTGCTCCGAATTTAGACAGTGCCTTTTTTCAATTCTCCTTTCGAGGTAATAAAAAATATGCATTGTTCTCGCTGCCTCACTTGGCTCTGTAAGAAGTTAAACGTTATGAAAATGTTTATCTTACGAGTACGCAGTAATTTCTGCATCGGTCTTTGATCAAAACCAGCATTTAATTACTGTATATGCACATAACACGTCCTATCAACACACCTAGTAAATTAGATTAGGAATCACGCAAACAATACTGAGTGCTCACAATATAATTTCGCGTTGTACAAACAGCTCATGCTAAAAATGAATTTAAATAAACACTTTTTAAGTTTTTTTTTTCAGATTTAGCCAATATTGCTAAAAGAAAAACAACAGGAATAAAATGATTTCCTTACCCTGGAATTTTTCAGTGATGTCAATATGATGTCACAATTGCAAATACATTTAATGACACATCACAAACTAAAAACATTACTCATAACATTTATTCAGTAAGATTTTATTTAATTTTAGTCCAAATGTACAGAAATAAAAAAAAAAGTTGAATGCACATTCCAATACATTTAAGTGTGAACATTTATAATTGTAAAAAATTAAAAATGGGCGAGTACATAACAAAAAAATGTGTATATGTAATATACAGTGCAGCTATTAACTGTATGTAAGAGTATGAGTAATTTTTGATTATATATTAGAAATTTCACTCCAAGTTGAATTGAAAAAAGACACACTATTGATTAACTTATTTTTAGTTTAATTTCTCTAATAAATCTTTTTAGTTTCTGTAATATATAGAAATATATGCTGTATAAATATATTATCTCTATGTGCTCAATTTATGCTTTAACACCCTTCCTCAAAAATCTCCCTATCAATTTACTGTTTTGTATAATATATATTTGCATTTATTTTATTTCAATTTATTTAAAGGAAACATTGTTTAATGATTTCCTTCTATTGTTTTGATGTAAATTAAATATAACTAAAATTTTCACGACTGCTTTAAATATAATTGTGAGATGTTTGTTTTGCAAGTCTACAAAGGTCGATGTAACAGCCGATGAACAAAAAAATTAAAAAAAAAAACATTTTAGAAAATAACTAAGTGTCAGAAAATTCATTTTAAAGCTAAAAGAAAAAAACAGCACCCTCATATTAGAAAATTTTGTTAAAATTCGCCCTTCATACCAGGGTTGGTGACAATTGCAGACTCAAAAGTACAATGTTACACCAATTGCGTTTTTATGAAATTTCCCTCGTTCATCACTCTGACTGATTTACCGTGGCAATTCATCTTTGCTATCATTTCTCTGTGATTTGGTTTTTGCATTCATCTGTTTATTTTCAAACAATGAAATATTTAATAAAGAGAAAAAAAAACAAAACTGCTACTGCACTTTGCAATTTTCATATATTTTATTTGATATGCAGATATTTTATTGTAAAAATTAAGATTTCAAGCTAGATAAAGAAATGTCAAATTTTATTAAAAATTAACGTAGTAGTTCTGGTGTTTATTCTCATATAAAATTAGAGACCACATAACAAGCCAACTATGTTTCTTGACAAAAGTAAAAAAAAAAAACAAAGGGCATTACAGTTCTGCTAATTTTAGGAAGTGTTCTCATCGTTCATATCGCACAACAACAATGCGATTGCATGACTTTATTCCGTGCATTTTCAATTCCAAAAGTCTAGTCTTTAGTAAACCAAAACCAAATTATTTCTTCTGAGTGAAACCATTTTAAATTTTGTTGATATATCTAAAAAAGAAAATTTAATAAAACTAGATCAAAATGAAGTATTAAATAATATTTTTGATTACTACATTGATTTGTTAATAATGTAGTTAACATTTATACCATATTCATAATATAATTAATACAGTTAAATTTCTTAAAATTCGTAAGAAAAACAAAATATTTGTAATAAAAAAATTATTTACTTGATGAGCAGAACAAAATAAAAAACAAAATTCCGAATGAATACCGTTTCTAAACGAATCTAAACTCTGTGACTTGGTTGACCAGGAATTTGAAAAAATTATAACAAAAACTTCAGAAGCACTTGTGAATTTCTTTACTCTTGGATCCGATAGGTGTCGCCCAGTACGCTCGTGTATTATACTATTATAAACTATTTTCATGATGTTTCCACAGAAGTAGTATCGCAATATTTAAAGTATATACTATTATTGTTCAATCAAAGAAGACAAATGTAAGGTAACATTTTAATTAATTTTATACATACATGACACGAAAACATGTACAACATCTACATATACGAGTACATACATAAATTTATTTAAAATTTAATTCTTTGCAGTTTTCTTTTTGCAATCTAAGCAGCTAGACTGTTAATATTTTTATTAATTTTTGTATACATATTTTAAGTTAAATATTTAAAAATATAGATATGTATATATATTTGAATGTATGTATATTCATATTTACTTTATTTTATTATAATTTATTTGAAAAAATATTATATTTTATTTTTAGCTTCATTATATAGAGCTGCGTTTATATTTCTTTTTCATAATCTTCATTGAAATTCGGCTCACGTAGTTATTTTTATACACAAATTTGTATAAAAATTAAAGTTGCGACATGTATATTTATTATAATTCTATTCGTCTATGTTTGTTTTAAAATTATTTATCTTTTTATTTTAATAAAGCTAATTTTGTGTTCCGTTTTTGCTTTGTTGTTTCCAGAAGCAGAATTTTTGGTGCCAAACTATGATAATGTAGAACGTCAGCTAAAAGTTTATGAAATTCGTAATCCGTTAGTGCTTAGCTGTGATATCAGTGATCCCGGTGTGACGAGCGAGTTAACATGGTAAGTAAATTAATTTTAAAAACATGTATACATGCATACGGGCAAGTCCCTGAAACGGTCCACCAACCAAACACTTTCAAACTTAATTTTTTTTTATTGGAGTATAAACATAATAAAAGATATGTGTCAATTGTAAGTAACAAAAAGATGTTACGTAATCCTACCGCTTCCCAGATCTTTTAATTTCATGTAAAAAAATTTAAATTTCTTAGAAGAATGCACAATTTATTTTTTGTCACACTTGAGTTGCATTTAAAATCTTTTAATATTGTTATTGCCAATTTAAACAACCTTCTTCCATTTTTACATTCACTATCTATTGATAGCAGAAATAAAGGTTCGCAGAAATTCACAATAGCCAATTCAATGGATAGACAAATTGAACATTTAATTCAAAATAGGGGAAATTTTGTTTGATTTGTGGCCCTTATCTGCATACTTTGGAAAGGAACGTTTAAGTTCTCGTTATGAGATCTATAAAAAATTTTGACTGGAATGCTTACTAGTATATTTTTTTTTAATTAAATACTCATGATGTTTCATTGAGTATATGAAATGGGATTGTGATTTCAATTCACCAAAAATATTTTTGGGTTTATGTGCGTATGGCAATTTGCATATAAGAAAAGCATATATGACGTATGAACGACCACAAAAAAAGAGACAGGCATAAAATTAAAATTAAAAAAAAAAAATATTAAACAATGGGACCAATTTGCCGGTAAAAAACGCTTTTCTAATCGAATTCAAATATGTATCTGTTCCGCTTTATTTTGTAACTAATTATTCAAGACTATATCAAAACTAGGACAATTACCTACTCTTGTGGACACCAATTGAGCACTTCTGACAGCCATGGTGATAACTCTCTATGACTTTGAAGGGACAGTTGAAAATAATCAATTACTGAAGAAAAGGAGTAGAGATGTCTTGTATATTGTATTGACGTGATGTTGACAAACAGTTAAGGAGGGTAGGCAAAGCTTGAAAAAGCGAATCTGCTAATTGTCAACGCTCAGAAAGTTAACAAATATTTAAAATCGGCTTGAACAACATTTCTCGGACCATCCAACCAATTTATATCGTGTTTACCATGCTCCAAGGACACTACCAACGATAGATTTCAAACGGATCATTCAATTTAAATAAGAAGAACTAAATAGTGCTGCTCCCCTCCTATAAAAAGGCAACCAAAAGCTTGTCAATTAGCGAGCACTTGGTAATGAATTGATGGGAAAGAAAGAGTTGGCAAAAGACGTAGAGAACTGTTTCAGCTTTGGTTTACCAAAAGACAAAAAATAATAATAATGATAATAACAAATTTAGTACCGATTCTACGGAACTTGAAGCTCTCAGAAAATGCAATAAACCTGTTGTTGCGCCTCTGACTATTGCAATAACTTAATTCTAAACTTTTTCACTCTTTGAACAAACTATTTACAAATCCTTTATTTGCACTGAACACATTTACATAAATTAGGGCACAAATTTACAATTATTTGCTTAATTTTCATTCCATTTATAAGCTTCAAAATTCGTATTCGCTGTTTATATATTTCTCTTTCTTATTTTACAAACAAACGTTCGCATGAAATTCACGATAATGAATTTCCCTTCCTGAGGAATTAAATTTTTATGGGAACAATAATTCGATACTTTATTTGATTGTAAATTTTCTTGGAAATATAAATAATTTCGCATTTTTTCTAAAAAAAAGGAAAAAATTCTTGATTGATTTTGTTTTAATGCTCTACGGAATCCACTGTATAAAAACTGCATAAAAACAACTTTAGCTAAAAAGTTTTCCTCTAATCAAATTAACTTTCTGAAGTAGTTCAAAAAAAAAATTGAAAATTTGTTCAATTTGTGATATATTTTTCCAAGTAAAAGTCGTATATATTTTTTAAAAATTTTATTTTTAATTTCTTACTTGAAAAATGTCAAATCAAAATGGTCAACTTGTTATGCAAACCATACAAAATTTAGAAGAACCGTCCACTTTGGCGAAAATTACAAAATTGATCGCTGATGCTTTGGGTGTAAGTTGTACATATTTTACAATAAACTAGTTTTTCCAATTCTAAATACCATTTTTTATTTTATTTTCATTTTTTAAGACTGGCGTAAATGAAGTTAAGGACACTGTGAAACAAACATTGGATGGTGGTGTTCAGCATGGATATGTCCAATGTGTAAACAGAAAATATTTTTCAGCTCCTTTAGACTTAACGGAAATGTCAGATGACTTGGAACCAAATGAAGATGATGGAAAAAAATTGAAAATGCCCAAAGATTTGGAAGATCGTGAGAGAAGACGTAGGACAAGTCGTAAGGGACGGAGGGGTGTTCGTCGTAGTGTTAGTCGTAGCGGTAGTCGTAGCGGTAGTCGTAGCGGTAGTCAGAGACGCAGACGTAGACGCAGCAGCAGCTAAAATATATATTTAAAAATAATTGTGTATAATAAATTGATGTAATAAATTTTTTGTGAAATAAAATTGTTAAAATTAAATTGCAATATGTTTCTTTAATAACTGAAAATTGCATGCAAGCTCTTTTGAAAGAAATAGAATGTGTTTGGATTTTAAAGTTAAAAAAATGGAATTTTTAATGTGATAAAAGAAAATAACTCTTTTTTTTTTACAATTTTCAGGGAAAAGAATGGTACGGATGTGAGAAAAGTTAAAGAGCTTGAGGGGCGCTATCGCATAATAGCAGCCGAAAGAAAGTTTGTCATCGATAAGACAGACTTGCATGATGATGGTGTCTATTCATGTGTAGCCAATAATAAAAAGAAAGATATTCACGTAGTTGGTAAGTTAATCGGTTAGCCTTATGCACTTTTCGTTTAAACGTTGTGTGCGCTTTATGTGGTTTTTTCTCGATGTAAAAGAAAACAAGTTGTGATTGTTGCTGCTGTTGGAATTAGGGACTCCTCTTATTGACTGCTTAATATTATTCCCAAATTCTCCAATTGACAAAGGACGCGAAATATGCAGCACGACTAAACGCATGAAATTTCCCCATTTCCCATTATACCTTTTCGGAAAAAATCCTATTCTAATAATCTTGGCAATAAGGAAATTAGGAAAAGGGAAAATCAGAAACAGGGGCCAAATTACGGCATTCGATATCGATCAAAATTTCCATACAATTTAAATATAAATTTCGTTCTATATCGAGTGCCGTAATTTGCCCCCAGTTCGTTTTGTTTTTGGCAAATTTATTTACAAATAACTTATTTGTATTTGTAAATAAAATTGATATAGATTTTGACACAAATTTACTTCATGGTAATTCAGAACAGGTAGAGTGGGAAATGGAAATAAATTTCGAAATCATTTTTATTGAATTGAAAAAATTGAAGCTGAAAAAATCTCAAAGTTTAAGTTAAATAGAAATAGAAATAGCGAAAAAATAATAGATAAACTAATTAACCAGAAACAGAGCGCGTCACAATTTTAAACAAACACATCTTTTTCAATCTCCAAGCAAAAATTTATTTATTTATTTTTTTTTATGTGACTATTTGTTTAGCTAATATTGCTGTTAGAGTGCCTTCAAATAGTGGCGTTGTTGAGGGTGAAAAATTGACAATTGTCTGTTCAGTAGTTGGTACTGATCCTAAATTGTCATGGGCTTTCCGTAAGTTCTAATTATTATAGTTGAAAATTTCAATTTTAATATATTCCTAATGATATTTTTTATTTCTTTAATGGTAACATTTTAAGGTAATTTAACTATCAGCAGTACCTTAGATCGTTATATATTAAAACCTGATGAAAATAATATAGAAAATGCTATGTTAGTTATTGAAAATGCCAGCTTGGACGATAGAGGCGAATACAAATGTATTGGCCGCAATGCTGCCACCGAAATTGGCAAAACAGAAGCTAGTGATGTATCGTATGTACGTGTTAAAGGTAAGTTAAATCGATATATTCCTTACGAAATCATTTTTTTTTTTTTTAATATTATGCACAGTCGCAAAGCAGCTCTGAGTCAGTCATCATCAAGCCTCTTTAGCAATTATTTGTTATGTGCAGCCAGACCACTGATCGTTTATTCTCTTTCGAGAGTTTAATTTCAACACCTCAGATAACTGTATAGATTTACAGTTCTTCTGAGGAATTTTCCGTGGTTAACTGAGTTGCTATTTCCTATGTGAAGGCATAGGTCGCGTACAGTCAGTCACAGCAACGGAGGAAAATACGGATTAATAACATCGCCGACTTATGGTCTGAGTCAGCCCGTCGGCATCTGTGCACCAAATAATTTGCAAATTTACTTGTAAAGTATCTCAAAAAATACATAAATAATATTATGTAGAAAAAAGTCCCTCCTATTGTGAATGAACACAAATGCAAAAATTGTCAACAGCAGTTTTAAAAAAATATTTTAACACGAATTTATTTCACAAGAGCATAGAAAGATGTCGTAGTCATCATAGTGAACTTTTGAACTTTACAAATTAAATTATATCAATAATATTATTTGAATATTTTCCTTTCTTTCCAGGCAAATTTGCCGCTTTGTGGCCTTTCTTGGGTATTTGTGCTGAGGTTTTGATACTGTGTAGCATTATCTTGATTTACGAAAAGAGACGTAATAAGAGTGAAGAGGAAGAAAGTGACACAGAAAACCAGGAGTAAGTTTCTAAGAGCTATTTCCTAAATAATCTTCCTTAGCTTCACAAAAAAAAGAAAACAAAAAAAATCAAGTAACACACAGAAAAACAATATACATATTATGTTTTATTTACTTTTTTTGTTTATACAAAACATGAAACGTAAAATACATTTCTTTCGTTTAATATCCTTTTTGATTTTTTTCCCTGCTATTAAATTAATCATTAAAAATAACAATAAGTAGTTAAACAACAAATTAAACAACAGTAAAAATAATTGACTCTTTTAGTTTTAAATGTAGACATTATACTTAAAAACACACAAGTTTTAAAACACTATGAATTAAAAATTTTCTGTTGCAACATATTCTATATAAAAAAAGTATATAAAACGAAACTAGCCAAATTTTAGTTTAAATAATTGTTTATTTTGTGCTTTATTATTCTTTAAAAAAATTGTATTTTCTTTGAAACTTTTTGCTTTTAAAATTAATTATCTATTGTTGAAAACTATTTAAAATATTTTCTTTTTCAAACAACTACAACTACAAAAAACAAAGTTTTTAGTGCAAAAGTACATTAATTTACACCGTGTTAATTATTTACCATATTTACACACTCAATACAAAAACAAATATATATTTACATACGATTATTATTATTTTTACTATAATTTAATTAATTTTTGCTAGTTTGTTTTTGTTCTTAATATATATTTTTTTTTATAAATAATCTATGAAAAGTATTTCGCTTAAGTTTTAAATAAAAATCAAAGAAAACCCAATAATTAATTTATAAAATATTGTGTAAAAATGCTCCATTTATGTAAATGTTTAATTTTCTTTTTTTGTTTTTGTATAAATTAACTACCTGCAACACGATGTTGCAAGTATTCTTTCTTTTGCACAATTATATCAGATATAAAAGCAACATTTAAATATAATTGTTCGAAAGAAATTGGAATTTTTACGACTTCGTGGGATAGGCGGTAAATATATTTGTTTCTTTTGATTTTCTTTATAACTTTTTTTTTTTTTTTTAAATTTGTCTTATTTAAATATTAAAGAAAGTGTGCTTAAACTTAAGAAATTGTTCAACTCACTTTGTGCGACAGTTGTGAACATTTTCATTTAAATTTCCAAGTTGAAATAATTAAAACTAACTTGAATACATACTTGAGTATTTCCCATTTAAAAGAATGACGTATTGTGTCATAAATGGGCAATCAGTATAAAATAACAACCAGATCAGGTATGGCAACTCGAACTATTAACATTTACAAAATGGTAATTGTGTAACCGAATATGGTATTTTTCAGTTAAGGTTCACTACTGCGTACACATGAAAAAAAGTTTAAATAAGAAATGTCAAGTTTACCCTAAGGTTTAGATTAAGGCTCGAAATAGTGCTCGAGAAACAAGACCACTTTCTTACGTGAAATCAAAGAGAAAAATAATGAAATTATAATTATATAATAGATGAAGACTAAAAGTTTTCAATTTTGTTTGTTTCAATCAGAACAAAATAATAAAAATAAAACACAAACGAAGTTTTGCATATTTTTGAGAACTATGCAAAAAAGGAAAAACTTACGAGCCCCAAAAATTGGAATTTATAAATTGCGTTATATACTACATGTATATTATCCGAAAGTATTATTATTGAATAGGACAAGACAAGCCGACAATAATACAAACAATAAAACAGTCAATAGCCTAGTTTCGAATGGAAATTAACTGACTGGCCCACGATGTCACTCGATATCGTTTTCTCATATAAATACGTTTAAAACAAAAACAAATTTCAAAATTTTGCTTTTGTTTTAAATATATTTATGTGAGAAAACGATATCGAGTGACATCGTGTGCCAGGCAGTAAGACTAAAACCAGAAATATCTTAAAATGAATGCATAAACATCATTAAATTGTTTAAAAACTAAACTAGAAAACAAATCAAAAACAAAAGTTATAAATAAGAGTTAAAAAAAATTAAAACACCGCACTAAACTTTATTTTAGGCACTTAATGTAGAATTTAACAACTCGATTCGTACAATAAAATGTGAGTTGAACAATAAATACCCAGACTTTTTGTGTACTTTTTCTTTTATTGTTTTTTAGTTTCAGCCATATTTCAATTTCAACTTGTTAATTTAAAAAACAAATAAATAAAGTATAAGAAAAATGTTATTTAAGTACTTATTTTGCTTAATATACAATAATTTTGTTTTAAATATATTTTATTATAACTTTTACTTCTATTTTTGTCTTTCTCTTTTTTGTACGTTTAGTTAAACAACAACACTTACATACATATAATTTTTCCTTTTGTTGAAATTTTTGTGTCTCTATTAAGTTTAATTAAATGATTAATTTTTATGATTTTCATTATTTTTTTTTGTATTCATTTCTTTATATCAACTAAACAAAAGAAGCCTTTAAAACAAAAAATAAAATTTTTTGAAAATAAAAACAATTGTGTTATTTATTTATCATTTTGTATTTACTTTGGATTTAGTAGTTGTTTTTTTTTTTTGTAGTGTGGCCGCTCAGAGATTTTACTTTATCCGCCGCATATATGAATTTATGTAACTCGGCTTAGTTTTCACTACTTTGATAGTGTGAGAGCCAGGGGGAGAGGAAGGGAGGGACGGAAAAACAAAAAGAATCCGCTTGAAAATCATTAACGTAAATTCAGTCCTTTGGGAAATTCTCAATATTAAAGTGTTATATTTTGTCGTCGTGTTTTACGTGAATCATCATCGGATTTTTTTTAGGATTCGACTGAAACAACAGGGTTTAGCAATTTATTAGAAACAAATAGGTTTTGGAAAAAATTGTGTTACAAAAAAATTTATATTTGCAAAAAAAAGTGTTTTTCAAAACCTTCTTCACTTTTGATTTATTACAAATAAATGCGTTTTGGGTAAAATTGTGTTTCAATTCATTTCTGCAAAAAAAAAATTAGATGAAATTTTGTTTTCTATTTAAGCGATCTAAGCTTCTTTAATTTTGAAACTCCTTTCAATATGTTTTTATTAGAAATGAATACGGTTTTGGTAAAATTGTGTTGCAAGTAAAAGTTGATTACCTCCGTTCCAAAAAAATTAACAAAAACAATTTTTTTTTTGCTTAAACACATGCTTCTTTACTTTTGAAACTCCTTAGCAAACGTATTTATTAGAAATCAAAGTACGAAATGTATTTATTAGAAAGATTAGAAATAAATACATTTGGAAAAAAATTGTGTCACAAAAAAATAAATTTTCAGGAAGTTTGGATCGATTCTAGAAATATAAAAAAAAACAAATTTTATAAGTTTTTAAGTTTTAGACTTTATCGATCGATTCCACAAACCCACATTTTCGCGATTAACACTAGCGGGAATTTGCAGGAATTGCCTTTAGGGTCAACTGTTTTTCATATTTTCTATTTGTTAATGATTTGTGTGTAATATGTAAATACATTTATTGCATATGTTTAGTTAATTTTTTTATCGTTTATGATATGTATAAATTATTTAAAAATAAACACAAATTTTTATTTTATTACATTTCAGACTGGAATTATTACAATGAAATTTTGTAAATTTGAAAATCACATAAAATACATACACTTTACATATTGTATAAAAAATAAAACATTACAATTTTGTACAAAGAATTTTATTCAAGCCGCGAATATACGAGTATTTCTTCAGTTCGTGGGCTCTCTTGATTTCGCTAAAAAGTTTTATAATTTTTAATTTATTTTGCAATTTATTGGAAATAGTTTATAAAATGCATTTAAATTTTAAATATTTTTTAATACGCTGAATACCATCTCATTAAAAAATTACTGGCCAACACTCATAGACGTAAACAAAGAAAAAGGCTTTTAATTAGAGATAAAAAGTATTTTTGATATATAAAAGGTTTACAAAACAGATTGTCATACAACATTTGTTTTATAGCCGCTTTATAAAACAGAAATATTTTTTATGACGTTAGAGTGTAAAACCAGTGATTCCCTACGAAATACTGGTTTTAAATATGCACTTAAAGTACACTTTGTTTTGGACTATGACACGATATTAACAAAAGCTATTGTACAATATCAGTAGATAAGTATTATTAAAAATATAGAAAAACAAATTGCTTTTTATTTGTTAAAATTAGTCTAACAATATTGAAAAATATTTTTTAAAAAATATTGTGTATATAAATAACTATATATATATATTTTACCAAATAACACAAATAATTGTATAATTTTAAATATAATATTTTAACAAAATTAAGAAAGCTTTGAAATTTTGACAAAATATGCTTGCTTTGCGTTTTTATTGCTGTTCTAATTTCAATTGAACTATTTTGCTTTATATTGTATGTATGTATATTAAATTATTGCAATAACTAATTTATTTTAATGCATGATTTACCAAATATTTAACATTTTTACATTTCCTATTTATTATTATTATTTTTTTGTTAAATTGCTTTAAAAAAGCTTGGCATACTCGTTTTGTAAATCATATCGTCTTTCCAATTACTGATTTCATAAAAATTTAATTTTAGAAATCACACGATTTACTGTATTAGAAATTGAGTTCAGACAAAATTTTAAACTTCCAAATTACAATTGAATGTTATAAAACAGTCAAAAGACGGAAGAAACAAAAATTGGCAATAACCCAGTCACCAGGACTTATTTGCAGCTACCTTAAAGTTATTTGGCATATATTGGATTTTGTTATATTTTACTAATATTAATAATGGATTTAAAAAACTATTATGATTTTAGGCACAATTTCTAGTTCCATGTTCAACGATGTCGTAAGCTTTCGTTCGATTGTAGAAATAATATGTATTTAAAATAAAAACCATTTTTTAAATACACTTGCATTTTCTATGTATACATACATATGTATGTGTATACTAACTAACAAATTAAAATGTTATCTATTTTTATTAATTGTTTTATTAAAAAAAAAAGTAGAGATCATCTCCCGCCTAGAGGTTATATTTGATACTTTCGTTTAAAGTATGTAATATGGCAACACTAAACTCATGAGGTGATGCCAACTAAACAGAATTCGCACGTTTTTAGCAAGAAGGTAGTTGTACATTTTGCAGGACAAAGAATTTTGTTTTTATGAAATGAAAAAGTAACAGTAAAATCAGAAAATTTTTATTATTTTAAAACTCTTTATAATTTCATTGAATTTTACGAAATGTCAAACAATAAATTATATTTTTATTTTATTTATTATTTTTTATTTTTTGGACTTGGTTAATTTCGACAACGACAGTTGTATTAACCCTAGAACACCACTAACACACGTAAATTCTACGTGTAGTTTTTGTTAATATCTATCTTCATCATTAAAGCGCATGCCACGAACAATATATCGAAAAAGAGTTTCTCGTTTGGGATTGAAACTATTTTAAATATTTGAAAGCATGTTTTATAAAATATTTGCACTATTTTGTTAATAGCACTAATGAAGTTAGTAGTTAAGTCATAAGTATATATTTTAGCTACTAACACCAATTAACTTAAAGCCTTACACATCCTAACATATTTTGAATTTATCGCTACTTACATTTTTGTAAAAACAATTTGCAAATAATCCGTTTACTTCAGTTTACTGAAATTAAAAATGGTTACTGAGTTTTAATATAAATGCATATGTACATTCGTGATCACTCTATAAACATGTATGTATTAGTCATATGGAATGTTGTCCTTTCTTTACATATACATATGAGTACTTATGTAATTTCATGTTTAAGTCTAATTGAGATTTTTAGATAAATTGATGACATGTGGCAACGCTTGTCGTATGCTATTTTAAAAAGAAAAAAAGAAAATAATTCTGCAGCTTCTAAACGGTTAGTCCGATTATAACAAACTTTTCACGCGGTATTTGAAAGATTTTCGAGCATTATGTCTACAAAAGGAGTGAAGCCAGGAGAATCCAAAGTCAATTCTATGCCAAGTTAATACAACTAAAGCTAAAATTTAATAATTTTTAGCCGAATTTTAGTATAGATGCACAGGATATTTTGTCCTTTTGTATGCGTCGCATGCGAGCTGAGCTAAGGTTTATGTCGTGGATTACTTTTCCTCTGTTTTTTTTTCATGGTGAAATAAATATATTTATTTAACCATGAGGATAAACTAAGAAACTGCAGAACTATTTCCATTTTTTTCGAATCCCAGACTGAGGGTGATTAAATACTGACTGCTGTAAGCCCCATTTTTAATATGAGACAATATTAAAATAAAAAGAAATTGTATACAAGAAAAATTATGTATGTATGTATGTAAGTAAGGTTACATTCCATAGGGCAAATTTTTAATGCACTTTTAATAATTGATTAAAAATGTGTACAATTTTGCTTTTAAGTTAAAAATATGGTTTCAGTTGTCGATCCAAGTCCATAAAAACAGTGACAGTTTTTGTGCATATTACAGAAAATTCGTGCAAATCGAGTATCATTTCTGCGGGTCTAGATTAGACGGTACATACCGTTTCTATCATATGATTAGAACCACTTAATAATTATTGACGGACCATATTTTTATACCCGTGAAAACAGAATATTTTAAAATTGTTTCCATTGTTTTTTTTTTTGTTGGAAGAATTAATTTTTTAATCTTATTTCATTTGTTTTTATTTATTATTTTTATTTTGTGTAAATATATGTATATATTCGACAGAACGACTTCGTGGACCAGGCGGTTAAATAGTTCTAATCATATGATTAGGAGTATATGTACATGCTCGCACAATAACTTAATCACAATAACTTATCAGAAGAAGTTGCCTTTACAAACTAAATTAAATTCACAAAACAAAAAGATGAAAGCAAAGATGTACACATGAAATTAAAAACATATTTTTCTGCAATGAATGTTTTATGCTTAAAACTATTTATATTTGGTAAACGTGTAATCTTTCGCTATGAACTAAACAAAACAATATCCTTTCAACTCCTTAAACTGTTTGTTTGTTTGTTTGCTTTGCAAATTAACACTCTCACTATGGAATTAGCAAAAATATTGATTACTCGTTTTATTACTGGATAACAAAAAATTAATTAACATGGAAAATTTGATCTGAATCCAAATTTAAAATTAATTTTTTTTTATAGATTGAATGATGATTAGAAAATTCCCTACCACATCTACTACTAGAACTACTTACTATTACTACAACTGTTATAATAACTACTGCTACCACCAAAAGTAACCATCATCACCTTTACCACAACTACCACCATACCAAACCACTTCCACCACCAATTACCACTAACTATCATCATCAAAAAATTATTTGTTTTAAATCACCACCACAACATAAACAACAGTTTAAATTAAGAAAAAAAAATGCTCCAGTCATGAATTAAAGAGAGCTTTTATATTTATTCATCCTTTCCCCTTTTAGAATTTTTCAACGAAATATGTCACGTAGTTTATTTGTTACTGTTACTCTTATACTATTTTATTCTTATAATTTTCTGTCATATATTTGTAAATCAAGCTAACGTTCGTATAATTTATATATGTACATTTATGTATGTACATACATATATAGTACGAGTACATGTATGTACATGTTTTTTAGTCAAATTTTAAAAGGTCTTCATGAAACTTTTAGGCGCAAGTAAGCATATTTTTAAAATGGATTAAAGCTAACAGCAAAAAGTTAAATTTATTGTTAATTATAGATTTTGTGTTGTATTTTTTTTATTTTAGATTGTAGTAGCCTATTTTTTTTTTTGCATTTTCATTGGAGTTGAAGAAATTTGATGGGAAAAAAACTCCAAGCTGTGCTGCTTAACAAATGTTAATGGTACTCGATTGATTGTTACACAAAAATACGCATCAACAAATTGACTATTAAATTTTGATGAAAAATTTTATAGAATCAACATGGCCGATGTCAAAAACATATTCAGCCCAATCGCAAATAATATTTCCTTTGAGGTTTCTCTTCTTTTCCCATTACTTTTGTTATGGATAAGAATTCCTTACGAGATATCCCAGTTTTCCTGTAACGGGATGGGGGACAAAATAATTATTCCAAATGCATTTCAATTCAACATCTGTTCTCTTGCACAGTTACATTTATAAATGTTGTTTTTGTTTCAAGTGGGGGACAGTCAGTAAATTTAAATAATTAAAAAATGATTATCGTTCTTCTAGGTCGAAAACTACAAATAAAATAATAAATTTTCAGTGGTCGGAATCATACGTAAACCAGGAAGGGTTCACAAAAAAAAAATCAAATAAGCCTATAAACGTCTTTGCAAATTTGAGAAAAAATGCGTATTGTTTTCTTTTACGAATTATTTTTTTAGACAAAGATTTGATTAAACCACTTAAAAAAATTTATTTACAAACTTATTTAAGTTTTCACACACAAATTTCTGTGATGCCACTTTTGAATAATTTTGTTCCCGCGAAATTCATAATAGGAGGAATTCTTTGCCGAGAAAAAGATTTTGAAGTGGCTAAAAAATTCCCAGGGAATATTCGTGATTGGACAGATTATTTGACTTTAATTTACACACAATTCTAATTTTTAGATATTGTAATAAAATTATATCTGATATAATAGTGTTTTAAATCTTCTCCCAGCAAAACAATTGTTAGTCCTTTTTTAGGACTAAATATTTATAAAATTAGTTGTGAGATATAAATTTGTTGGTCCGCTTCTTCAAGTTGAGTAACAAAAACGTGGTGATAATTCGTAAAGTTTTAATACCAGCTGAATTACAGAACGATGGTTGCTTAAACTATTTTTTTTTCGTTTGGACATACAAATTCCACAAAGGGTTACGTTAAAAAAGAAAAAATTACCCTATAACAATCAATTGAATACTATTGGAACATTTTGTTTTAAGCTTATGCAATTCCAAAAATTTTTAGTTCTTAGTCTCCATATAAAACCGTTCCTTCCATCCTTAATAATTAAACAAAAAGGCGCATGCTGAATAAATTATTTCATAGTGTTATTTAGTAGATCGAAAAAAAATTGATTTACTTGTATTTTTCTTTTGGAATTTCATACTTAGCCATATTTGTTTTAAATTAAAAATGTAAATTATGATTGTGTTCTTTTCTCGATATTTTAATTGCAGGAGAAAGAAAAGGAGAAATTATGATTAAAACAAAATTAATAAATATAATGAAATTCCTAGCAAAAAATTTAATAATAAATACTAATAACAAACAACAACAACAACAAAAAATCGTAAAATTATGTATTAACAAATTCTAAAAAGAAAAGAAAAAAATTAAAATAACTATGATCTTTTTACCATGTAAGAATAAAACAAAACAGAATAACAAAAACTGTAATGTAAAATAGAAGAATGAAGAAAATTCAGCAAACACAAGACCTTTTATTAAATGATTTTCTAAAAATTTGTACTTCTTTTCACAAATGCATACATATAATTTAAGTATTGAATTCAATTAACAATTTCAAAGTGGCGATTGCATACAATAATAGGTTGTTATAAGGGTGGAGCCAACCTCCTTTTCGTTGCCACAATTGTGACGGTTGGCTTTTCGACTCCCTTACGTGCCTCAGTAGTTAATTTTTCCTGCCCACCAAAGGGTTTATTGTAGAGTCTAGTGATTTCTGAAAGGCGACTTAGTTGTTGCTAGCATCTGACTTAGGCTAAGCAGCCCTATAGCCTCCACAACAAACTAGCCATAGCTGGACATTCACATACGATATGTGGTACGGTCTCAGCTTCTTCCAGTTATACCCCCTTATTCATAAAAATTAAGGGAGTCTAATAAGAGCGTAATAAAACAACATTTCATATGAAATTTGCTCTATTAAACTCTTATAAGCCTCTCATAATTTTTATGAATAAGGGGGATAGCCTACAAGTATTATCATTGTGTCTTTTAACTCACCATATTGTTTTTGCTGCTTTAAGATTCTATCCACCTCAACCACCTCGGCCACTAGTTAACCGCTTATCCAACCTGAAGTGGGACTTTATCTTTTTGCTTTTCTGGTTTAATGTTTTGCTTTAGATGAATTGTTGTTGTACTACATACGATTTAGTTAAGGACATTTCATCAAAAACATTCATGTGTACAGGCATGCATGCTTTTGTAAATAAAATAACACTTTTTCGTTGGGAATTGAAACAACAATAAAGAAAACTTAAATATGTTGTAGGTTTCAATATAAAATTCCAACGGAAAAGTTTATTTGTACAAAAACAAGCAGCTAATAAGAGCCATTACACAGTATGTGTTTTTATTCTGCTTTCACAAGTTTTTCTTTTTTTTTTTGTTTGCCTAGAAAAAAGGAGGATAGAATTATTAGAAAAGTGCAACAATCAACTGATAGAAACGTTTGAGTGTGATCAAATGCTGTTTCATATTCTTTACGGATCTTATTGCAATTAGCAAATTATAGTAACACTGTTGTCAAATCGGGATTAAAATTATTTATTAAATTCGAGAATATTCCAAACTATTGTTATTCAAACTTTGAAAATCCACATTGGATATTCCAATACTCTTATAAATAACTAATGCGTATGTATGTATATGTTTTTTGTTCAAAATAACAATTCCATTGCCTTTTAGACAATTTTCTAAAAATAATTGTTAATAAATTGTGCTTTTCATTAAATGACCAACTGCATCCGTAGACATCAGCATTCCTTAGGACGATCCTTACTCTTCCTGATTCATAACAATATTAAAAATATTTTTCTAAATTTAAACCAACAAAAAGAAAAAGAAAACAACAAACAAATTAAATAAACCAAAAAATACAATCTTAAACAAAACACACTGGTGCGTAGATATCATTGCATAAAAATACATACATAAATAAACATACTAAAGGAAAACAAAATAAATTCGAGAACTTGTTGTGTTACATGAAATAAAAAATAAATAAATAAATACAAAATAAAACAAAACAGTAGTTTAATAAAATAAAAGCAACTAGGAATTAAAAAAAATCATCAAAATAGACTGCCCGTGTCAAAAAATAATGAAAATAAAACGAGAAAAGTCGCCAGAGAGCAGTAATAAAAAATAAATAAATAAATAAAATAAACAAATATGTATGTAAAGATATATTGAATTATTTTCATAAATTATGAAAAATATTTAAGAAACTTTTGTATAAAACTGAAAGAAAAATATTAAAAAAAAAATAAGAAATCTCTGATTTTTATAATTTATGGTGCATTATAATAATTATTAATATTGATATAATAAACTTAAAACAAAAGAAAAATAAAAAATTACAACAAATGAACTAAAATAAAAAATATTGTTAAAATCACATGTTGAATTGTAAAATTAAAATAAAACAAATTAAACGTAAATAATAATAAATAAAATAAGCCCTTAGCATGTACTAACAAAAATATTTATTTAAAACAAGGAAAGTACCTATTGACACAAATCCATTTTAAACAACTTCTTTCTCTTCTAGACTTAGTTGCCAATTATTCGAATAAATCTCATTTCAATTGTTTTGATTTATTTAAATTTAATATGAAACGTTTCTTTTCCTTTCAACTTGTTTTCACTTTCCTCTTAACTCTTTTTTTTTGTTTACATATAGTAGAACATATTAAATAGAAGGACACATAATTAAGAAAATTTTTAAAAACTGCCAAAACTTTAAAAGTTTTAATGTCAGTTTCTAGAATTCATTTTAATGCAATTGTTTTGAATTTGTTTCAGTTAATAAATACCTAATTATATATGTATATGTAATAAAGAAATAATGTAAAATAGTTAAACGAAAATAAAGAAATAGTAATGTTGTTAAAATGAACTTTGATTTATAAAATATTATTATTATTATTATTATAATTTTTTCATTTAAAGCCGAGCTTATGTAATGATATATTAATAAAAATAAAATGAAAGAAAACTAATAGTTATAAAATAATAATTACATTTCTTGTTTATTTGTGTGTAAAAACTAAAAAATCATTATTAAAGAAGCTTTATTATATATAAGCTGAGTATAAAAAAAAATAATATACATACGAGTACATACATATATAATAAACAAATTAAACCTTATCAGTTTTTAAAATTAAATTAAAAGTCACAAAAATATGCCACAATTTGAAAACTGTTTTCTTGTTAAGAAAAATCAATTTCAGCATAAAATGTCAATAAATATTATTATTGTATTCTTAATTCAACACCAACGAAAAATACTTCAATACTCGATTGTCTTGTACGGTAACCGACAGCTTCAAATAAATAATATAGGGTCCGCAATTTAACGTTTTTTTTTCTACTTGTGCTTATTTCGTGAATGGTAACACTTAGCTCATGTCTGATTTGACATATAATTAGTTTTATCCTTCCGCTGAACGAATATGGTTGACCATCCAATGCGCTTTCGCTTCGCTAAGTGGGCCTGCGATTACTGATTTTGCCAAAAAAAAATCATCTTTTCACATGAAGCTCATTTTCTCGTGGCGGGTATGTAAACTAGCAAAATTGTCGCATTTGGGGCACAGAAAACTCGCACTCATACATTGGAAAGCCGACGCACTCGCACTGTTTGGTGCGGCTTTTGGTCCAGAGGCACAATTGGGCCATTTTTCTTCGCAAATGAGCAAGGAGTAGCCGTTGCAGTCAATGGCGATCGTTATTGGGCCATGCAGCCTTTTGAATGAAATTATTTTCCATTATTAGCCGGAAGGATTGTCTTTTCAAATAAAAAAAGAAATTTGAGAAAATATTCAGTAGTTTTTTATAGCATTTAAAAAAAAAGTTATTTGGCGGACCCTATATATACACTAATTGGGTCAGTGCATGTCGCTGAGGATATTCAGTATGGCACTGTCCATTTGCTGTTTCTATTGCGGTATCTCGCGAAAGGTAATTTTAAATCAGTTAAACTTCGGTCTAGACCAGCTTATTTATTTAAAGAAAAATAAGGCAATAATGGCCAAAATCAGTCTGGCAGCACTGACAACTCACATTCCCATAACTGTTGGGAGGATTATTCTGTGGTGAATTTGTATGCTGTTTATATTGAAATGCGAAAGCAATTCCTTTCGTATTGCATTACAGAGTAATCCTCCAGGTCACCATTAGACATCAAATTGGTCCGGGCATCAAGTCGGAAATGAAAAAGGCCAATGTAAACCGCGAATGTCCATATCTCGCTCGTTTTCATCTATAATATTTCAAAGGAGAAGAAAAGAGACAGAAAGCAAAAAGTTAAATTTCGTCTTTTTTGTGGAACCTCAAAATTAGTCGAAAAGTCCAATCATGTAGTCGCCATGAACATGATCATATCAATACCGTTGCTCTGCCGGTGTCATGTTCATGTCGTGTTCAAGCCGATGTTTAGTGGAGACTCAGGGTAATGTGTACAAAAAATATGAAAATAAATTTAATTTTTAACAAACATAATGACCAAATGATTTCGGCTGTCGGCGGAGTACACGCCAAATTCTCTCTGGCGCAAGAACGTTAAACTGATTGGGTAGCATAGCCAGCTGGCAGTCGTAACGGCAAGTCGATGCTGTGTTGCCACATAATTGCAAGCCTCGTACTGTGTATTTCCATACACAAGGAGCAAATAATTTTTTTTCTTTGTTATTGAAAGCCGTATTTCCAAAACTTTAACTGTTAAATGATTTACATGATTAAATCATTTAAATCTTAGATACATGTTTATTAACTGATCTTAAAAATGAATCCAGGAGATCGACTAACTTTAGGAGCTTATAATCACATTTGACTTTCTATAGATGTAACAAATTTTAGTAAATGCCACCATTAATAGAAATTTCAGCTATTTTCTAGTGCGCTTGCTTAGCTTAGAGCTTAAAGTTGTTATTAGCCAGTGAAACATAACCTGTAAATAGCATACGAACCAATTTAGCCTGGCATCACTGCCTTACGTTAAGTGATTTTTTTTTGCTATTAAAAATAGCTGACAGTGTTGCAATCACCTTAGCATTTTAGCCACTGATGCATTAAGTCACTGATTACAATATATGTATTTATGTATAAGATGTGGTGCATTGAAATAAAATGTTTAATACAAATAACAATAAACTTGTTTTATTTTTTTAAGCAACAATAATTTAGTCTACAGTTGTCGTAGTTTAAGAAAAAAATAAAAACCAAATAGTTACATATGTGTGTAACTGATTTAAAAAATAACTATAGTACATATTAAAATTGAACAAAAATGTTGTAGTTTATTTGGTATTATTTTTAACGAAAAATGTTTAATCAAATGTTAAGGTTTTTGACATTTCTTTGGCAATATTGATTTTTTCACACTATTTTTGTTTTGTTTTTTTTTCGTATCAATTTGGTTCGAAAGGTTAACTAGATAGCAAAACCACTGAGTGTATTGAAATCATATTGTGGATTCCAGTTTGACAAGCCGCTTGTCAAACATACCGACTCCACTTGCGACTACACAATAGGCTTTTTCAATGCAAAATTTCAACCCTGGTTGACAAATTGGCTGCAAAGTCCATTGGAGCTTTTGAAAAAGTCCACTAATACATATGCAATTAACAGCCATTTACATATACATACATATGTAAATGCCATGAACATAAAGTAATCTGACGTGCGCGTATATGTAAATTGCACCGTTGCAAATTTATAATTAAGTGGCAACGATAACTTGCTTACAATGCAAGCGACGGCGCGCAATCTATCTAAATAGTCACTAGAATTAACGTAATGAAGACATAAAAAATAAAACTTTACTTTAAAATTTCCTGCCAATTTGGTTTAATTTTATGGAGACCTTTATAGGAAATATACTTTTAAATTGCGATTTCGGTTTTTTTTTTTTTTGTAAAATTGCAGGCAGCCAAAATTTACATTAAGATATTAACAGCAAGCAGTATTAAACTTTTAAGTTAAAATACGAAAATAATTTTATTAAAAATATCTTAATAAGATCCGTGACAATATAAAACATAATTTTCAATAATTACCCGTAATTCATTCATAACAATTCATGCAAAGCAACGTTTTTTTCCTATAGAACTAACATTTTCATATTTGACTGTTATGTAGATGAGATCATGTTACTAGAGAAAAGTCCACCGATTTTATCCTTATATACGTTTACAACCATTAAAAATATAGAAAAAAGAAAAGATCTCAGATATTTAAGTCAAAAATTTGAGCTTACAATGAAGTATTTATACCATATAGTTCCTGAACATTTAGATTTATTCGTTCATGAAGCATTTTGAAAACAATTTTAGTTCGAGTTCTTATTATTATTATGACTCTTAATATACTGATTTATAGTTATTAAAATATTATTATTAATATACTATTTACTTTAAATAATATACTGATGTCTGTATGGCCAAATTCGCCTAGTAAAATAAAATGAATAAAATATTGACATTTTCTTGTAACTTTTCTTTTACAGAAAGAAAACTAAAAATATATTTTTATAAGTTGAATATTTTTTTTTTTTTTTTTGAAAACCAGCTTTTTTGCTTAAATATAAAGTGGCTCCATTAATTTCCCAATTTCAAACAAACTTCAATTGTGGCATAATTTACTTTGATTTTGAATTACACTTAAACAAACCAAAGCTTTAGGTTTTTATAAACAAAAACTAAGATACTACATTTTTCTGTCGAAGAATTATAGCTTTTGGCGCCAGGTTGAGATGAAAATTACAATAAAACGTAAAAAAGCATGACATACAAAATTATTTTTCTTTTCACTTAAGAATTTAGTATTTTAATTTTTAGTTCAATAAAACCCACCTCCTCTATAAGAAATGTATTGAGTTATAAATTAACGAAAATAACAACATTCCTAATTTAACTTTAATAAAAAAGAAAAATAATAATTTAATAATGATACAAAAGTTTTCAAAATTCTGAATAACAAAATGTGTAAGTAAAATAATAAAATAAAAAAATACCATCGTTAAATAAATAAATATTCTTTTAAATTAAATTTATAATATTTTCTTATTTTTTATTTTAAAAAATACTTTTTTTTAAGTTAAATATCGCTTGGTTTAACAGCGACACAGTTCAATTGCCAATATTGAAGATTTAACAAAATTAGTTCAGTTGTTTTCAAAACTCTGGCTAAACTAAAGGCGATAAATTAAAATTTAACGAAATAATAAATAAACTTAATGCAATGGGTTCTTGCAGGGTCGTTATTGATCGGCCTTGCCTAAAGTGAAAAATTTTTTTTTATTATTTCTTTTTCTAAAGTCCTCTGCAAAATACCTAAAGCAAGATTGTGGGGAGTTCCATTCAAGGCCATAAATTGGCTGCGCATGTCAAAGTTCTTGTTAAAAAAAATTAATCTGCATAATTCTGATTTTGAGCAACTACTTTATAAATGAAGACTTTGTTAAATACTGGTGAAAACTATGAGAAGTTTACGTTCAAAATCTGATTCACATATTTCTGTATGTAAAAATATGCATTTAGTGATGAAACTGTGCTGCCAGACCTACTTTTTATTGCAAGTTATATGTTTTACGCCAAAACGTAACTCGAGATCAAATAAATATGCACAGCAGATTTGCCAAATTGAAATTTACGTAACAGCCAACCCGAAAATGTTTATTAGATTATTAGCTTTAGTGCTACTGGGCAATTGTAAAACTGGGTTAATTACAAATTTGTTTTGTTTTTAATGTTTTATTGTTCATTTAATTTGTTTGGAGAACATTTATCTTGTCACATTCATATGCATACATACATATGAATGATGTATGCACATCTTTGTTTGAAAACATATTTGTATTATATTTTATACACATCCACACATATAAAACTTATAATTATAATTGATAGAAATAAAGGAATAACTTTACTGGTATTCTAAGTAAAGTTTAGATAAAAACGTTAACATTTAAATGAAAAGGAAAAAAACTAACGAAACATTTTATAAAATCAGAAAATAAAAACAAAAAAATTGTTACTACGGGTAAACACAAAAAAAAATTATTTATTAATTAAAAATTAAATAACATACACCTAATGCCAGGCTAAATAAATATACATACATACATACATAATCTACATAAATATTATTTTGGTAAATAAAACTTAATATCATTAGTTGAAAACCAAGAAATTAAATCAAAGTTTAATCATGATAACTTCAAAACATAACAAAACCAAATATAATAAATAATTAAAACTAAAAATTCCACATGTCTTCACGTAAAAACAAAAATAATTAAGCATTGTAATTAAAATTTAATATAGATTTTTCTTAAAGAAAGCCTATTTTAAATATTAATTATAGACAAATAAAATATAAATAACAAAAAATATACATTAAACTGGTAATTGCTTAAATTGTTAAACATATAAATTTAAATGACAAAATCCACACTAGAAATTAAAAAACAGGGCACAGCGCTTCATTATTATAAATATTATTTTTCAATAAAAACAAAAAAAAATTAATAAATTAAATAACTTTTTAAAAAGTACATACTGGTACTACTGTATTATATTCATCATTAATATTATTACCTTTTAATCATAAACTTTATCAAAAATATACTATATTTAGATTTCTTACTATAGAAATAAAAATAAAATATTAATTATAAATCTTGAACCCAGAAAGTGTTCATTAAAAATACTTAACAATACCAGAATACATACAGAAGCCAATTGTTCGCTTATTTTGTTTAATAAATATATTTTGTTTAGGGTTTCCTTAGTTATTTTGTGGTATTTAGTTGAATATTGTGAACTAATTTAATTTATTGTACCCTCGTTAACATGCTTCTCACCTTTTAACAATTCGTATGCTAGTGTTTTTCAAATGAAATATTACAAATTGCCTGCGCGCAGTGAAAACCAATACAAAATTTCACAAATTGTTTTTCTTTTTCATACAGTTAAATAATCGTGAGAACTTTACTTCATTTCTCTTCTTCTATCACTCTCTCATATTAAACCGCTACATTTTATTATGATAAACAAAAACTAAGTTTTGAAATTTTGTGCTATTTTGTTATTGTTTTGATTTCTATTGTAGCCACTTTGAAGTAGACGACAATGCCATGTAGGGCGAATTCCTTTCTATGTATGAAAACATATTGTGGTGATGCCACTTTACATTGTTTACAGAAACAAAGCACATAGGGCTTCATTTCAATGCATTTTGATGTTGTGGAACTGCCTACATGAAGCAATATATTGTTATTGTTTTCACTATTATCACTTAATTATTAATGGTATATTTCTTTTGAAATATCCCGGAACACACTTCTAATGGTTCTTCTATTTTTTCTCTTTATTTCTTGATGCATAATTTGTTTTTTAATTATTAAATAATACTATTCTCCAAAACTAGTTATAAAAATCTCACGGTGAATTAAGAAAAAATTAGCACCTTCGTGCTGACAAAACGGCAACATCTAAACTAATTTTTCTTTTTAATTATAAGTAAAGATTGTACTACACTACGGTAGGACATAATATACTTATAATAACTTTACCACTCATTACATAATATCTATATAAACTCTAAACCAACAAACATAAAAACTTGTAATGTACATACATTAGAAAATTTATATAACAGAACCGTTAATAATCCTGATCCATAAAGAAAAAAATTAAAAATATTAAATAAAAGAAAATAAGAAAATAAAGTTTTTGAAATAGCAATTTATTGTATAAGTTATATATATAATTGTAAAACAAATTATACATAAACTAAATAAAATAAATTTAAAAAAAGAAAATAAAATGAAAACACACATTGTATAAAAAACAAAACCTTCTTTATAAATCTATTTTGTCTGCTCGCAAATGTTTTACAAAAACAACACAAGAAACCAGCATAACAAAATAAATTCATTAAACAAACATACTCGTACATACATACATATACAAAAATCCAAACATTAAAAAACCAATGTTGCACTTAAAAGAAAAAATTAAACTTTTAATTAAAAAAGTAAACTGAAAATAAAAAGAAAATTTCCTCCCTCTTTGGTGTGGTTAATCTAGATTTATAAACTAACTAAAAAAATAAAGAAAACAATAAAAACAATTTCGGTACACATACAACAACAAAAAACTTTTTCAAAGAAACAAGCAAAAAGGCGAAACAAACTCCGTTTTAAACTATTTTCACCTTCACCATCCATCAATCTGAACAAGAAAACAACCGTTAATCGCTGTGTTGAAAAATACGATAAATTGATAACAAAAATCGTTATATAAAAAGGCGCTAATTCTTAAAAATTAATTTCATGATATTTAAGAATAAAAACATTACAAAATTAAATTCACATTTACATAAACAAAACAACAATTGATTGCCTAATTCTAATATTATATATATAATTTAAAAAAAAAACTATATTATTTAATTAAAAAATAAATAAATAAAACGACAAAAATTAAGTTAAATTAATAATTTAAAAAAATAAAATGTTATTATACTTATTATTAAAAATGATAAAAATGAAAATAAATTAAATAAAAAATTTTATTTAGATTAAAAAAATGTAATTGTGTTTTATTTGGTTGCCTAGATATATGTACATATAAATGCCTGTTCAACGATCTCGCAAGCTGTCATTCGTTCACATAAATAATATTTAAAACAAAAAGAAATTTTGAAACAAATTTTATATTAAACGTTATGCAGTCGATGGAACCATAGCTTGCCGTAGGTTCAACTGTACTCGCGATTCCATAAAATTTTATCAAGAGCTGAACATTTTTTAGCAATTTTCATTGGAGGTACTCAATTTTGTTACCTTTTTATACTGATTTAATTTGTCTACATTCCCGCATTTCAGTGGTTCTTACATTAAATCATTTGGCATATACATAGATATACTTAACATGTAGATAACAAAGACATTTTTATCACAAGAAATGTTTAAACACGATCCAGTTTACGAGCTAAAAAAAAATTGTGAATCATCATACATATGTATATCAAATCGACCTATAATATATAGAAAATTTTCCAAAAGAGTTTTTCTCCTTGAGCTGGTTTTTACACTGAGTTCCAATATACCAATGCACTACAGAAAAGAAATCACTGACATTTCAAAACCGTGTGAAAAGTTAGAAAAATGCCTAAAAAAACTGATCGGGTCATCGGTTTCAAAGTTAATGCAATGCTTCTTAGATTTATACGATCTAAATACGAAAGCAAAACTGCACAAGAACTTAAAATTTACACTTTAACCTTAATTTCTCATATCAGCGTATGAAGAACATTTTTAAAGTGGATTGACTCAACACTCATACGCCACCTATTTCTGTTTTGAATTTCAGTGGCAGTTTAGCATGCATCAGCGAGTAACGTAGGAGAGCAGCGTATGAGTAATATTTTTAAAGTCTATTGACTCAACACTCATACGCCATTTATTTCCATTTTAAATTTCAAGTGCCAGTTTAGCATGCATCAGCGAGTAACGTACAGTGTTGTGAAATAGGCCATACACAATATTTCATGGCACTTTTCTGTGAATATTTCAGTTCAAGGCAAAAAACAAAATTAAAATTATGTAATTTTTATTTACATTAAGAGTGCGAATAACGTCTATTAAAATGGGATAAATGATTCTTTTTTAATATGGGAGTGTATACATAAAAAACTTGATTTGCCGAACCCCCTGTTTCTCCCTTTTTTTCTTTTGTTTTTGAAATTTTCGTAGCAGCACAGCTTCAATATCATTAAATTTTGTACATTTTTCTTGAAATATGAATGACAGAGTGATGGAGACGGGCAATTAGTAACATATTTAGAAAATTGATTTGATAAATCACGTTACGCACTTGGTAACTACTACAAATTGTATATTTTTCTATACTTGGGCAACAAAAGTTGAAATGTGTGAACCGCGACTAAAGGATATATGGCATTTATTGCAAACATTAGCATAAACTTGTTGAGAGAAACATAACAAACTGATGTATTTTTCAATCGATGTATTGTTTGTGCATATCACTAATTTTTGTGAGGAAAAATGTATGAAATAGAACAAATTTAAAAGTGAGCAGCACAAACGATGTGCAAAACAAAACACATAAAATATTTTCTCATTATATTTCAGTAGCAGATTTACTGACGTTAAATTGCTTATTTAATTTACAATATCTAAGTATAGACATTTTCAAGAAGCATTCTTTTAAATTTTTTTTACACAATTTATTAACTGGAAACAAGGTTATTACCATAAACATGTGTATGATTATTCACCACTATTTTACCGTAAATAAAAGATGCATGTTGAGGTTAGATTCGGTAACAGATAGAAATAATCAAAAACTGACAGCTGGTTTTTAATATGGACTAATAGTCGGTTGTGAGGGGCTTTCTTCAAGGGTTGCAAATATTATCAATGCTTTAATGTAATTTTATTTATATTTAATATCTTTTAATATGGTTTATGCTTTCAACTGTAAGTTTTATTAAAAATGTAAAAGAATTTTTATACAAATATGTCCGATGTTGAGATAATTTTAATTTTTGCAATTTTAGTTATATGTATATTCTTAAAAAAAAAATATACCATTTTTAGAATAAAAAGCCATTTTTTCAAATCAATAATTTAGTGGTTGCATGTCCCTGATTTGGGATAGAATTTCATTGCATTTCAAAATGATTTCAAGTAGTTTCAGTCTTCCAAATAATCAATTACATTCAGCCGATAGTAGGTAATTTTTAGCTTGTTATTATTATATTTGATTTATTTATTTATGTATGTTCTACATACCTAGTTATGTATATAAATTAAGATATTTATAGTAGTTATTGTGTGTACGAATATTTATGTATATATGTATGTATGTATATAATTGCTAATTACTGTTGCTTTTCATCCATTTTTATACTTGTTTAATATCTAATATGAATTAATTAATTTACTTTTATGTATTTTAAAATATGTATTAAAAACAAAACAAATGTTACGATTTTTGAAATGTTAAAAAACTTTTGGTTTAGATAAACTATTTTATGTAAGATTATAATTTTCACTCTTGTACATTCGATTGTGTTGTCATTTCGTTTGTTGGGGAATGATTGGTAGTTGCATCAGTATTTAAACATTTTGGAGCCTGTAATAGGTCGGTGTATTGCAGCAATGCTTCGCGCAAAGAACGTGATACTTCGGGCGATGTGGTTGTAGTACAATCGACTAAATACGGATAGAGACCAATTAATTGATCCCAAGCTGGTTTATTAACTACGAAAATGTAACACATTTTTACAAACGAATTGATATTATTAAATACTTTATTAATTTTACCTTTAGACGCTGGTGCCTTCTTCATTGACACGACTAACGTGGCTATGGCTTTCAAAACGAACGATATCTCCGATAAACGAAATCTATATATTTTTAATGAAATTATTATGAAATTTTTATTTGACATATTGTTGTCATAATACTATTTTAAATGAAATTTATTTTAACTATTCAAAACTGTGTCTACTGATGATTTGGTAAAGCACCAATGAAATGCATATAGACATTGCTTAACCACCAACAAATAAATTTCATTTAATGCAAATATATATTTGAAGTGCAACTATAAAATTGAAAAAAAAACAACATCTCACCTTGGTAAAGGACACTTCCCACTTTGCCTTTCGTCATCATTAAAACGTTTTAAGACCTCCTGGAAACGGTGCAACAATGCGGTGACTGCCAAACGACCTGCAAAATCTTTGCCCCCACTACCAGTACCAGCAACAGCGTTAGCAATGTTGGCATTTAAAGCACTAACTGCTGAGCTTGTTGCCAATGCTGCAGATGTGGTTGACGAGCGACTATTATTGCAGTTATCGTCCAAAAGGGAAAATTGCAATAGGGTTTCAAAGCAAGTTTTTGCGAAAATTTCTCGCAATTTCCAATCGGATTCATAGCAAATATTTGTATCAGAAGCGGAATGTATAGAGCCCTTATTGAGCAAAACCACAATTTGCATAATGAACTGATGATTCATTTCATGGGCATAAGGCAAAACTTCATCACGTAACAATTCGATAACTTGACAATCGATGGTTTCATCCAAGACAATCTCCTCCAGGCCACGATCCTCAATGGTACAAACACTGGATATAAAATATAAGTCAACATAAAATACCACCAATAAAAAATGTGTTTTTAATAAAATACCTTTGAGGGAATAAAAATTTATCCAGTGTGTCTGCCAAGTCATCCCACATGCCACCAAAATGACTTGGTTTCGCCCTGGCCACTTTTAAACCGGTATGTAAAACTGTTATTAAGCTTGAGATCGCCAGCTTCCAAGTGCTTGAAGCCAAACATTTATATTTCATAGCCAACGGCGTGCGCAAAGCCTTAAAAATTTAATGACAAATTAAAATTAAAAGAATAAATTCTCCATCTAAGCCGTGCGTCCTACCTTAATAATTTCATGCAAAATGTGTTCTTGCATCACTGACTCTTCCATGGCCGTCGATTGATACAATTTTACACATATACTTATAGACTTTTCGCCAAATGGAATGTAATTCATGCTTACAACTTCTACCGAATTATTATTACCGTAATGATTCGTTGTTTTGGCATATTTATGCTGTTCGCCCAATTGCAGTACTGGCGGCGTGCAGGCGAATTTACTAAACACCAGCAATTGACGGAATATAGCAGGAATCATATGACTTAAATTTGAATCTTCTTTTGTCGCTTCCTAAGAGAACGTTTAATATTCAAATTTAAAAAAGTCAAATGTTTAAAGACTGTAATACCTTTTGTATCAATTCCATACATTCTAGGATACTATCGTGTAATGGGGTTAATAGTGAATCCGATACCGAAGACATTATATAAGGAACTGCTTCTGTTTGTACGGGTATACAAACGGCATTTGTTAAGACTGTACAAAATTTATCAAAATCAGCCGATTTAAATCTGAAGTAGAAAAAAAATTTAAGAGAGAAAATTGTTATTTTAGGATATTCTAAGAGTAGATTTTTCGCAAGGAATTATGGTCTTCTTACATTTGGCTATATTTATGTATGCATGTATGTGTGTGAAAAATTAATAATATGAGATACGTACGAAAAATATTAAACGTCTTCAAAAAATTGAAATATTAATTATAATTTGATGTTTTATTAAACATTAGTGCAATACTTTTTAAGACAGAATGGCGGATATGATAAGTTAATGTTCACTATAGATTGTTCACAATCTCTAGTTCTAGTTAATATTTGTATACATACGAAGTACAAGTGTGTACTTATGTGTGTATTTTTATTATAATCATACTGTTATGAAATTTTTATTTGACACATTGTTGTCACAATACTATTATATATAAATGAAATTTATTTGTTGGTGGTTAAGCAATGTCTATATGCATTTCAATGGTGCTTTACCAAATAAATAAAATTTATTTGTTGGTTTAGTTTTGTATGAGTTCAAGACCTACTATTCTTATTCTGTTGTTATTTTTGGAAATAATTTGTAATTTACAAGTTGTGAATTCTCAGATGGTTTTCGGAAGTATATGCATAAGATAAGAGGTTTTTAACTTTTCAAAACTGTGGTTAAAGTCTACTGACGATTTGGTAAAGCACCAATGAAATGCATATAGACATTGCTTAACCACCAACAAATAAATTTCATTTATATATTATAATCATAAAACATTATTTTGCATTTGATAAAAAATCTAAAACATAATTTTTATGAAACTTTCTACTTTTAGCAGTTTTCTGCTGCAAGTTAATAATATTGTTTTACAACAAATTTCGATCAAAAATTTTTTTTATAAAAAAAGTAATATTCTCCTAATTTCTTTGATATTTTTATTATATACATAAATTTAAAAAAACGCGTAAAAATAATTTTTTAAGAATATATTTTATGCATATCTTCTAATTATTTGAGCAAAAGGATCCACTTTTTTATATAAAAAACCAACTTGTTTTTTTTTCATTATTATTATTTTTTATTTTATTATTATATTTTTTTAATAAAAACAAATTTGTTATCGTTTTTTATAAAAAAAGGACTCAAAAAATTAGAAGATATACATATAATATCGTCAGCTTAATATAACAACAGTTTTTATTGCATAATAAGAATCTACACAACTGATCTCAAGGAATGGTTCAGCAGATTAGGGCAGACTTTAAAAAAAAATAACGAAAACAACTCAGTGAATTGGTTGAAGATTAAGCAAATTAAAGTGGAGAAAGCTAATCCCGATTCGCTGCTCTACAAAGAAAATTGGGATTTCGAGTGGCAAACAATTGATACAATGGAACGAAAGAGGAAGAAATCAATCACTTATAACTGTGATACCCGAAATTTATGTCCTAAATTTAAGCTACATCTTACCATATCTTCCCTTAAGTACAATGATCTTAAGGGGCTTTGTGCCAAAAATGTCATTCCCAAAGAATTTCATTCTTTTTATCTCAACCTTCAACCTGATGGAAATAAAAATTGCTTGGTTGAGCCTGATGTGGAGGGGGATATTTCCGTAGATGAATGTTGATGAATATTGCCTTTTTTCAGGTTTTTTTTTATTAATTAAAATTGCAAGAATTGAATTGCAAAACAATTAACGTGTCATTGAAATACCAAAATAAATTACAGTGAATTATGAATAAAATGGATTGTTAAGCACGAATACTATGTTTTACTGCATGAACGTTCATCAGAAACAATATTCAAATAAAATAGTGTATAACATACAAAATAAAACAGCGTATAATAATTTTCATACATATGTATACTAAAACAAATAGAATAAGTGACATCATGGTACTTTGAGTCCCATTTATTTTCAATTAAAGCACTTGTAAATTAATGAAATATTATCTGCTAGTAGCTTGATAATTCAACTAATTATTTAAATGACTACAATTTAAAAACGTCGACTATTTTTTTAAATATTACTGTTTTTCCAGATGTCTAATAACACAAAAACTCTAAACTCGATTATCTCTAGAGTAAAAAAATTATACACTGTTGTTTTATTAAGGGGACGATATGCATGTAGAGGTTTAAATATTTTATTATTGTTAATATATTTTAAATTTATTTCAAGTTTGTTTGAATCTTTTTGTATTTTGTTGACAAATAATTTTGTTTCATAAACAAAAAATTTTTTCATATCAATTAAAATAATTAATTTCCTGAAGAAGTCACACAAAGGAGTGGCGAAATATTGAAATTAAAAATTAAATTAAAATAAAGAGACCTTAAGCTTAAAAATATCAGAATATAATAATAATTAAAAAGAGGTCAAGCAACCAGAAAAATTTATATCATAAATTTTTTTATTTCTTTTTTTCCATAAGATAGATATACTTTTAAACATTGGATTATTTAGCAAATACAAATATAAAAACTTCTGTAAATAAAAGTAAACATATCGGAGGCCTAATTACCGCAATTTGTCCGAAGGTTCCTTTCCCTACTTTCTGATCTACTTTAAGCCTACGAATTCCCTGTATGGCCGAATTTTACGATCAGGCACACTGAAGTTAATTGCTTTTCATAATTCAATAGATTTTATGAGAGCAATAAAAAGCACTTGTTGTTTTTTTACCAGGCAACATAAAAAAAATTATGTAGAATGTATTCATGTATTTATATACATGCGTATTCGCAAGTATAAAGCCAAAACGAAATATATATATTTTGTTGCTGCAAAATTTAAAGTACTTTTTTTACCACTTTTATGCAATGAATTTAGAAAAAAACGTGACATTGTGCACATCTATAAACAAATACCTCTTAAACCATATATGATTAATCAATATTGGTGGACCCTAAGAAGCTTAAAAGTGTACCACAAAATCGTATGTATAAAAGACATTGCTCCAAGCAATATAATTCTCGTACGTCTTGTAAAAATTTGTGTACACACCTTTTTTGTATTTGCTGAAATATGGCCGGAAAAATTTGCATCAATGCCGTTAAATAGGCCTGGCTGGGAATATAGAATTCGTCTTGGGTAGAATCTTGAGTTTTAGCGGACATCTTTGTGCTCTCCATGCCAATGTTAAGCCAAATTTTCCAGGCAATCTAATATATAACAAAAAAGATAATAAATTTTTCTAAAAATATATGTAATTCGAAAAGTTTAATTTACATTCCAAATCTCTTCACTTTTCCCTTTAGCTTTATCTTCCGATTTACTACTCTGTTTGGGATCTGCATTATGATACATAATTTCTTGCAAAGATTTCAATGCGGCCAAAGAAACTTCTCCATTTTTACTTAGGGCGGCATTTTGTATGAACTCCAATATTAAAGACCAGGCGCGATCGAAATCTCCCAGCATTTCGATTAAATCACGTTTGGTGTTAAAAACCTGAGAGAACCGCAGTAATGTAAAGATTTTTTAATATTATATTTAAAAAAAAATTTATAAATTAAAAAACTTACCCTACAAACGCCTGATAAAGTCAAAACTTGAGTTTCGGCCCATTGCTTTTGTGCAGTATTGCGGGAATGGTGAATTAAAATATTCCCACTGGCATCCACTTTCTCATTACTAGCCGAGCTAGAGAGAGCTCTTACATTGTCCAATAATGGAAACAGAACTTGCCAGACTAAAGCTTGCCAGGTAGGCGGGTTCAGGAGGCTACCGTGGGCTGAAATGGTAGAGAATAAAGTCTGTCCCGCAGATTTTCGCACAGCAGGACGAGAATCAACACAAAGTTCACCTGTAACAAAAAAATATTATAATAGTGCATAATGTTTAATAAGCAAAAAGCAATTACCCAATTTTGCATATAAACACATCCATAACTTATCGAATTGCGGCATTTTAACTGTACCAGGAAAATCTGGCAATATGGTTGAATCATCGACCTGTGTTGACATGAGTTTATCTTGATTTTGATTGAAAAAATCAGATATATTCCACTAAGAACAACAACAAAAACAGTAAACAAATTAATTCAGAAAATCGCTTTACAATTACATATAACAGCTCACCATTAATCCTATCGCTGTTAACGAAATATTTAATTCTTGCGTCTGAGAGCCAAACTTGGCAGCCGTGCTGATGCACAAGGGCAAGCAGCGCCAGGGCATGACGGTCAAAAAATCTGTTATAACCAATTGTAAGCATTGAAATGCAGTCCGTATCAAGGGTTCACCGTGATGTTCATTAACAGCACCTATGATTTCTATAATAGCTGGCCAACCAAAGGATAAAATCTCACCAGCTCCATTCAGAATTTGTAGAACACAATCCAACTGTCTTTGACGTACATCAGCATGTGGAACTGTAGATAGCTCGGACAATGGACTTAAGAGCATAGTTTGCAAGTTCTGAAGTAACGAGAGAAAACTAATGAACTTGTTTTTAAAATTTTAAACAAAAAGTCAATACCATATTTTCCTTCAACGGCTGACTGTGTTTGTATTGCAAAGCAGATTTCACCAAATACGTTATGGCCTCCACACCCCACTCACGCATGCGTATATGTCGATGTTGGCACACTTCCAACAGGTGATTGGTTAAGGGACGCCATAAAACTTCGATACGCGGCATATTTACTAGACCTGTTTCCAACAGTTTGGCCACAGCAAAAAGAGAGGGTTCCTACACATTTAAAATTAATTATTTTACATGCATGCGAGTATAACAAAAACCAATATACTCACTCTATTAGCATAAGCCAATTCCATGGCCTCATGCGACAACTTGCACAAAGCATCGATTAAATGATGCAAGGCCACGTCATCTAAATACTGGCTTGATTCGAAAAGTTGGCTTAACATTTGCGATAATACTGGTAAGTCAGCCATTACAGCTGTCTGAATGCCCACGTTGGCCTCTACAGCTGGCTTGGGAAATGCTTGTAAACTACCACCCGTTGAGGGTTTCAAGCCCAATATCCACACCAAATGTTGCAACGTTTGTAAAACAATATGCCATGATGTGCCCAAAATGCTGCCATTACTATGAGCTAGAAACAATATTGCACGCATGCATTGTAAATTTTTGGTAGTCAACATAACGGGTGCCTGCATTACACTATGTGGCAAAGATGCACTGGGCAGTGGTGTACCCACGGCAACAATTTGCTGGCGAAAATCACCGGAATCTTGGCAAGAGCTCATAAATTGATTATTTAAATCTTGACTATTCGAACGGGTATGGCAACGAAAATCTACATCCATGTGTGAATTGTTGGCAAATATGGACATGGCATAGTGGGGAGGAAATGAAGCACGACATATGGCCATAATAAAAGCATCACGAGGATTCAGTAGATCCATAATGCCACATAACGCTGCATAATTTTGCATAGCTTTTAATATATTATCGGTAGTGGCTTCGTCGATGGAGGCATCTACTAGCGGAACAAATGCTGATAACAATCCAGACCAGCTGGAGTTTATAAGCTGCAGACACAAGGGTTTATGTTCTTCTTCTGTTATAACAGCCATATTATGTGTCGGATGCTTGAAATAGTGACGAGGTAAATTATATACATATATTAAAAGATTTTATAATTCGATGGAAAAAATTAAATATAAAACCGCATATTCAATCTATAGCAAAAAGGAGTCCTTGCTGCATACATAATAGCTCCGTTCACAATCTTGTGCCAATTTTTTCTTGCATCATTGGATTTGCAAAATAATTGTACTCTACACCAACAAAATACATTGAAAGTGGTCTCAAATACTCTCTCAATTTGCCAATGCATTAATGCAAGACCATTTGCACAGGATTGTGAATAAGACTATAGTATCATAATAGGCAAATATGCGTATTGCATACACACATACATACACATAAATAAAAGAAAACAAATTAATAAAATTGCAACTAATGAAACATTTTATTGTCTTAACGTATAAAAATCCTACATATTTATATATATTTCAGTGCGTTGTTGGTCCCAACTTTGGAAATAAAATAATTTTGGAACCGATTGGTTGCTTGTTGAAACCTCTATGTGTAAAGTGGGCTCAAAATAAAATTGTAGCGTAGCAAAAATATTTATTTTGGTATAATTTTCAGTCAAAATAACTGATTTTAATACCGAAAGTTGCGAGCGATCGCTAATATCAACTTGGACTTGTAGTCTATGCTTTACGTATCTCTCTCTCTCTGTCAGCTGAAGCATACGTAAACATAATAAATAATTCATTTCTTACAATTAAAAGCATATGTGCTTATCTAAAGTAAAGACTAGTACCTCTTGTTCAACTTACCGCTTCTGGTGTTCGTTGTATAACACAACCTATAGACCGTGTTATGTCCAAAAGAATGGCATATGCCACAGAAATGCCATAACTTTCTGGTATATTGGGAGCATCCAATTTATCCAGCATTTCCAAACTGAAATACGCAATAAAAAAAAGTACTCTAATTTAATATACACGAATTCAGTAAATAACAATACAACAAATACTTACTACACAGCTTTAGATAAGCCTGGAGCAAATGTGGCTACCAATGGCATGTAGGCACCACGAAACACAAAACCACATTGATTGTTTGAATTGTGAGCAGTTAAAGAACTCAATTGCTGTGCACCATTCGGTTGGCTATTTAATACTGGATATAGAACAAACACATTTGAAAATAAAAAGTTTACCCAGTTGAAATCTACTCCACTTACATGCTGCCGAATTTATTAACGAATAACGCACATAAATACCCATTGAATTAATCATGTCTTGAACAATGTTTGTTGCATGATTCTTACAGTCGTACGATTTACAAAAGAACGCCACCAATGACGGTTTTGTAGCCAATTTGTGTATAACTTCGAGAGCTAAGGCTCGCTGCCAATGTGGCTTATCGGGATCTAGAAATTTTATTATCAGAGATAGGAAAATTTCACATTCTGTCACCAGTATTGTGTGATATTTTTGTATCAGTATGGCAACGAGCCTCAATAGGCGCATACTAATAGGAAAGTACGGCTTATCGTTTGTTGTATTAGCATTCCCATTTGTATTTTGCGTAGGCAATGATCGATGTTTAACATTGGGCGAGAAGAGCTTAATGACCAGAGCACAGACACGTTCTTTGAGTAGCAGGCGGAAATCGCGATTTTCATGAAATACAGCACTGAAATTAGTAAGAACAGCTTCCAATAGCTCCAAGCCAAATGTGCGAGTCATTTCGTTCATGCCTACAAGCCACAAAGGTGGATCGGCATTGACCAAATGCACGAGATCCTGCGAAAGTAAATGGAGAAGATATTTACAGCAACATTAAAATTATTTTATAATTAGCGTTAAACATATATTTATTAAGGCCGTATATATCCGTACATTTTCGAACTCTAACATATATAAAATTTTGTTTTGTTTTGTTTTAAATGAAATCATGCGGCAGAACGATATCTAGTGACATCGGTGATAAGAAATTAATAACTAATCAAAATTGTATAGGAATAGAAAATAAAGATACAAACACAAATTTTTGGGGGGTTTTATTTTATTCACCTGAAACAAAAAGAAAGCGTCCGAAGCAAATGCGGTCATTTCATTTGGAGAGCCTGGTATATGTGCACCATTACCGCCACATATTACACTATTATCGCTAACATCAATCTCTACAACATTACCAGATGCATCCTTTTGTTGAATCGATGTTAAAGAATCTTTTTCCAAGTACACACGTTCAAAAACCAAGGACACCAATTGCCGTATAGTTGCTCCAGCAGTATTAACAATTGTTGAATTTTTCGTATAATGCAAGCGGAAACACAGAACCAACGATTTAGCCAAAGTGTCACCATGAACTATGGTATTGGTGGTAAGCAGTAAAGTAACGGTTTGCAAAACTTTAACTTCTTCTATGTTGTGTTCCATCAACATCCATAAAGCGTCGGTTATGTAACGAGCACCTTTCTGATCGACCACCTGTTGGGTGATAAGGCGTTGCATCATTCCCAGACAAAACTAGAACAAAAGATATTAATAATAATTACATAATTTCAGCGTTAAGATTACACATTTGCTACAAACTTACTTTTATAATTTTTAAATCTCTTGTTTCACATCCTTGTACCAGAGGGTATAATATTTGATTGACTGTATAATATACAGATTGCTGTTGATTAGAACCGGCCGAGGATAACTTTGAAATTGCTTCCTCACAGGACTAAAAACACACACATGCACATAGATACATATATGAGAGAAAAATAATGCGAAACAAGCATATATATAAGTAAATTATAATCAATTCTATGTGATTTGATGTTAAGTGGATTATGTGTATATTGTTGACAATGTCGATACTTAATTTACTTTTTCAAGTTTTATTGTGATAACACTGTTAAATATTAAAGTTCTTTTTTGATTTTTTTATCATTTTATAATTTATTTATTAATCTAATGGATCATATTAATAATTGAAATAAAGTCAACGACAAACTCATTTACACATAAATTCCAGAGACTTTTCAATAGTTACTACGAAAATCGTTATTTTTATTTTAAATACAAAATATGTATGTGTTTTAAAAGGTTATTGCAATTTCTTCTTTTATACTTTTATGTGCGTACATAATATGGTTGGTGACGTAATGTGACAAATAACTGGAATTTAATATAAAAACTCCCATAAACTTTTTATTTCCTCTTTAGGAATGATTTCCTATGAGGTTATAATTAATCGCATGTTTTTCCAGAATAATTAAAATAACTTCCGAGTTATGCCGGTTTTATTTTCCGATTCTTTAACAAAATATATCCTGTCATTTTTCTTAATGTGGTGGTGTCCTATAAGATAAAGCAGTTTGCATAAAATAATGAAGCAAAACCACTACTATTAAGATTTTCGCAAAACATATTCTTTTGGAAATACTAAACATGTTTATGCGTAGTAAATAAATTTGTTCCGTTAACTCTTTCAACCATAAAATAAATTAAACAACCCCAAACCCGAAACAACAGTGCAAAACAAAAAAAACCCCAATTAAGTAATTTGTGACTTTCGGTTAGCAATCACTAATTTCAGAGTAAATTAAATATCTATCATAATATGAACTATTTACTACCTCCTTAATTTGTGGGTACTTCTTCCTGGTTTCCAGCGACAGTGTTTTGAAATCAGACTGCAAGGCTTCAACAAATTTTTGAACGGATTCTGCACTGCCAGTCGTGGCAGCGCCCGCTGCTGCCGTACGTACAAATGACATATTTCCTTCTAGTTTTTGCTAGACTTAACTTTTGGAAATTTTATATTCAATTTTCTATAATTAAGTTATTATATTTTTACTTTATATTACACGCAACGCATTATTTAATATTTGAATTATAAGAAAATTTTAAAATATATATTTTTGATCAGTTCAATTGTATTTATATAGTTAAACCTTTTCCAATTATTTAAAATATTTACGTATGAAAAAACTGCTTCTTCTTTCTTATTGGGGTTTTTTCTTTATGAATGACAGTTGACGTAGTCTCTTCACAAAAAGAGAAGAGATAAACAAATGTGGCCGTTACTACATAAAGGGGAGCAAATGATAAAATATGTAAACCTCTGTATCATATGATTTCTAGTACATTTACACGGGAGTGTTTCTAATATATATATTTATATGCTCCTCCCTGTTACTGAAGGAATACATTTTTGTAGCAAGCTGGTATCCTTGTACTGCACAACAATTAAATTGACACTTCGGCGAAAACATGAATGTTTTAAATCTTCTAGTCTGGTAGTTATGGCAGCGGTAGTGTACAGCAGGGATGGATAACTATACGATTTCGCACTAAAATTATTTAACAATACTTTGCTCCTCGGAAAAGCGCTATCAGTCATTTTTTTGTTTATAACTTCATATTGTGCCACTTTTGATGTAAATAATTAAATGCCGTAGACGATATCATATAAAAAAAATTTACACAAACAGTAATAATATAACTACAAAAATGTCATACCATCAATTATTTATATATCAATATATCAATTTACATTTACCTAAAATATATATAGGCATCCTAGCAGCGAAATGGTTAGAAATTTGTTCCCTTGCTTCAACAGTGGTGATAGAATTTAGACGGATGAAAATACTATGTAATGTATGTTAATGCTTAATAAGCCTTTTCCAAAATATAACATTGACAGCCCTGACTATTAATTTTGTAAAAAGGGGCAATGAAAACCTTATTTAACTCCAGTTTGCGAAAGGTAGTAGTGGTAAACGGTGAGGTGAAATAATAGTAGATACTGAATAATAGCCAATTGTTTAAGAAATTTGTTATTTTTTGCAACTGAACAATTATTTGTTAATTTAATACCAACCAGAAATGAAAAAAATCAATACTGTGCATTTCGCAAGAGAATTAAAAAGTCATAAAAAATTGTAAAGCAAAAGGAAATTGATAAAAAATGAATATCTGCAACATACATACTAAAAATCTTTGTATGTAAATAAGTAAAATACACAACAATTCGGGAACCTTTAAGAAAAATGTTATATGAGTGTTAATTGATTATTGTACTAGTTATATGCATGTATATATATATATATATATATATATATATATATATATATATATATATATATACATAGTTGTTAATAACGCTTTACATATGTACATATGTATGTCCGTTCATACATATCTATATACATACATATGTATGTAGGTACCCATATTGTTTTTATTTTTTCATAAGATTTTTTAATTAGCAAGAAAGATATACATAATGTTTTGTAAAATCTTTCCTATCCTCTTAGTAACCCAAAAAACTAGTTATCATTTCAACTATTTGTGGTGGTAATATTAGTTTGGTGATAAAACACCATTTGTTTTGCTTTTTTGTTCAGTATTAATAATAAATTAAGTTTTGAATTACGCATTTTTTTCTTAAAAAGAACCAAACAAGCAGAAAATAACTTGTAAAAATTCAACGTTGAGCATAAAGAAAGGAGAAAACAAAACAAAATAGAAATATCAATTGTGCGGTTTTCAAATTATGTAGATTTATTTTTTATGCTTTTCTAATGTTTGCCTTGGATATTTCTTAAGTTGCTGAGAGTTGTGCGTGAGTGTATTACATTGCTGTTTGTTATTTATTCGTCGGTTTATTTCACTTCGGATTTGGTCGGTATACCTGTGACGAATACCGCTAAGTGATTTTTCATTTGACCGTGGTCCAGCAGGTAATAACAAAATGAATGGCTCCAGCATTTCTCCTGCTAGCGACGCTAGTTTAAATTTGCTCCTAATCATCCTTTTGCAATAACAGGTGAGTGTAGAGATTTTATCTAGTATTTATATACTTATGCGTATATCTTATGTTACATACATGTGTATATTTATAGAACTCAATATGTATTTCAGTTCATCAAAGTGCTGTATACTCTAATGCTGTTTTGTTGTACATATAATGTAATTCATTATTAAAAACTTAATGACACATACATATGTATGTTGTATGCATAGTGGTACCATAGCTCTTTTTAAATTATACCTGGGCACAAGGAAACAAAACTACTCACTGAAAACTATTATACATGTGCCGCAGCATAAGAAAACATTATGTGGAAGTATGTTTTAACACATACATAGGCATTTCTTCATAGTTTTTTTCTAACGCAATTCAAGTGTACATCATGGCATAATGACACACTAGGTACTCTCGAAACGCCAGCTAATTCATTATTATTGCTACTCTTTGTCACTTTATGTGTATACGACGGTCACGTTCGACATCATGGAAATTTCAATGTGCTTGTTGCATGTTTTAATGAATTTAATAATATAGAAATCTAAAAAGAATTATTTACTAAGAAATTAAGTGTATGCGGTGAATCGATTAATTAACATAAGTAAAATTGCTGGATTTATTAATTAAATTTGGCTGTTTTCATTATTAAATCAAATAATAAGTAAAATTGCTGGATAATTTTATAATTACAAACGGTTTGGCAGCACTTGACGTTTTTGACGAGTTCTCTGAAAACTATTCCACTTTGTTGTTTTTGTTGCTTATATTTGTATATTAATCAACTATTCTTTTGATTGGCTGTTTTGCTGACAAATCAAAGAAGTTTCTTGTTAATTATCATGATGCAGTGGCACAGAAAAGTCTTCATATCTGCACAAAAACTTATGATAGGCCACTTTCAGATTAGGCAACTGTACTTTCGCAAGTCTTGTGTTTGTGGGTGTGAGAGGAAAGAGCGGTTTGAAGGGGAAAGAATTGACGAGATGTGAGTACAGACGCAGACTCGGCAATTCTGTTTCTGCTGTCATTCTTGTTTTGGGATATTTATTTGTTTTTGACATTGTCTTTTATTTCTTCTTCGGTGTGTTGTCTAATCTTTGTTAAGAAAATTTTATATTTGTTAATAAGTGAATAAAAAGTTAAAAAATTATGAGAAATTGGAAGCGAAATGAAACAGAACAACTAATCAATTTAGTTGGACAAAATGAATGCATTTTTAATGTTCGTTCATTCTCATATTTGTATACACCAAATTTCAAATCACTTTCACAATTACAATGAATACAGAAATGAAACAAAACGTCAACAAATTAAGAAAATTCGAGCATAACAAAATTAAACTTGCTCAACAAAGCTGCTGAATGTGAACGTAAAAGCAAGTTCAAAAGAAAATAAATAAAAATGAAAATTATACGTGCGCAATTAAAGTTGCCTAATCTGAAAGGGGCCATACATATGTTGTAAGCATAGTGTTACCATAGTTTTTTTTTAATATACATCGCCTAATAATAATAATGTGGAAGTATGCTTTAGCACATATTTCTCATAATTTTATCTAACGCCATTAAAGTGTACATGGATACTCTCGAAACGCCAGATAATTCTTTGTTATTGCTACCCGACCTGTCATATCTTGTTTATTTTTACGAATTTGCTATTACATGAAGTAAGACTTCTATCGAATGTTCAACTCAATGGAAGAAAGCCTTGAAGAAGAAACTGATATTTGTTCATATGAAAAAATTTAATTTGTGGGAGGAAAAACTATATTATCTTAACATATTGCCATTTATTATATTCCGCAAACTACTCACACAAGTAGAGTGGATGTAGTATATCCCAGCGAAATGTAAAGGCAAGTTTAATGTAAACGTAACAGTTAATTGCCTATTGTATGCATTAAGAGTAATCGATGTAAGATATTTTTTGCTGCAATTAAACTGGAAGCAAATTTTTTAAACGAACCATTTTGCTGGGAAACTGTTCAATTTGTATATTTTGCGTTTCATATGAAAAGTTTCAGTTTCCAATTAAATATTCACTTAAAAATATTTTTATCTGTGTTCGTTCTATAATTTCTATTATTAACGAGTTCATTTTATTATAGATCAAGTTTCAAATTTTACAGTGCACTGCAATCAGAAAGGCATGTGTATTAAAACGTACTTTATGGAGTTCTTGGAAATTACAAAATTTTAATATTTTATTTACTTGTTTCATATACATATTTCGTATTCCTCGTTTCTTTGTCCATTATTTTGACCAATTGAGTTTAGATGGATATAAAAAGCTTTAGAGCTCATAAATTAACATCCATACCTACATATCGATGGCTTAATATAAAAAAAGGCCTAACTTAATATATTGTTACTTCACAGTAGAAGGGAAAAACTTAGTAGAATTGCATGTACTTAGTTTGAAACTGGTCGCAGTGTAAGTGAATAGTGAATCAATCTGATGACATAGCGAGTAAAAACTCAACAGATCGTAACATGGGAAATTATTAACCATGAGTTAACTTTGAAATAAATTAACAAAAAAGAAGAAGTTGAAAAAACTGATAATTACATCAATTCTCAAATTACTCTTGTCTAAACAGAATGGACTTTATGTTCTCCTTCATTTATCTAAACAAATACATTTATTTATCTAAGCTTGATATCAATAATGACAAGAATAAACTCGCCACAATTGTCATGCCAGACAACTAGAATGCAATATCATGCGGTGTTTATTAATTAACTGACAAAAGTGCACAATTAAGTAAAAAAATAAAACAAATATTTAATCGTAGAAACGGAAGCAATCATATATTGATTTATATTTATGATTAACCACTTGTATGGTTTTAGCCTTTTCAAATGATAACAAATTAAATATTTGCTTAAAAATTAAATAACAAAAAGAAATGATAGGCGAGTGAAAATGAAAACTTTAGTAAAATACATTTTTAATAAATAGGAGACAATGAATAGGGCTAACAAATTATATTTACACTTTGTCTACATTGTATCTATGAAATATAAAAATTTTGAAAATGTAAATTAATTGAAAATTCTCAGATATAATTTCTCGGAGCGCTGTTGCCACTATCGTCAACTTCTTATTACTTAAACGCCTTTATTTGCCATGGGGGTTCGTTTACAGGAAACTCTTTGAGAATTACTAATTAAGTCATTTAGTCAAAAGTGTATAAACAAAATTCACAAATATAATTCAGATAAATTTGAATCTCTCTAAAAGATAAATTTCAGGAAAATTGGCATACCTGGACGAGTAAAAGTTGCTGAAGTTTGTCTTACGCTCCTATACGACTCCCACTATTCAGAAACCTTAATAGTTGTATTTTTAATGAATATATTTTATTTATTTAGTGGAATTTCATTTTAGGAATTTTTCTAAAGGATACATTTCAGAAAAATTCGACTATTTTAGTTAATAGATCTTATATTCCTTTATGACGGACGACAGCCAAAATCATTAACAGTTGCAATTTCAATACAATAGGTATTTCGAATTTTACGTAATTTTTTTCTGTAAATGATCAGTTGCAGGTTTTCCACTTATTCACAAATTGTGTTGATCTTTTATTATATATTTTAATTTGAATAATTGCATATGAAAAAAGTTTTATTCTTCTAATAAAAAATAATAATCTGATTAATTATGCTTAAACATGTTTGTTTTTTAGTTTGAGTTGCAGTTTTCTAATCTAGGAAATCATGTACTGCTTTTCAGATGTTGCAAATTTCAATTAACAAAAACACAAAATTATTTAGTTTTAAATCCGCCAAGGCCTTTCCTAAAAATTCACTGACCTAAATACTATTTTGATTTGCTAATTTTTTGTTGGTTTCATTGTTTCTGTTAAAGTAGATTTATAAGTGAAAAACAAACGCCGACAGCACAACTTCATCATCAGTAGCAGCTGGAATATTTAAATTTAATAAAACGGTCATTCAACTGCACTTTAAAATTCATTCATACAAAATAATGCTGTAAATACTTTTTTTCCGCAAAACTTGTTATAAATGAGATAACATTGAACGAACAGTGGCGACAAGCTCAAAAGAAATGTTTGCAAATGTGCTCGCATAAATATAAATTGTTTTTCAAGTCTATAGAAAGGTTTTCAAAAATTAACTTTCAAGAAAATCGGTAGTCGAAATCACCCGGAGCTTAAACCTCTTATACGTGAGTGTAATGAAAATATGTTTGGCGCAGGCCTCTCGGTATCTGTGGGTGGTGCAGTAAGAGATATTTCCAGAAAACTGTTTTGGTAATATTTTATCAAAACAATTTTCTGGAAATATCAAATACAGTTTTACAAATTACCATGTCGAAAGCAAAATTCAATATACAACGAAATTTTCGATAGCCAACGAAAATCGAGTGCTTCAGTTTACACATTATTTTTATTCTTAACTCTTTTAAAGTTTCGCCCTTGGAATTTCACTTAATAAAGGTTACCCGCATATCAGGACCGGCCGCAAGGATTTTCTCCGTCACTGTATTTGAAAAATCGGCAAAAAAGCATTTTTTTATATAAAAAAAACTAATAACAAATTTTAATTAATTTTATTAATAGCTAAAAAAGGAAAATATTAAAAAAATTTAAAAATTGAAGAAGTTATTAAAAGGTACTTTTTCTTAAAATATATGTTTTATTAACAGTACTTTTTCTTGCAAGTTTTCTTTAAAAGATAATTTTCAAAGTATATCTATATCAAGTAGTCGCAAGAATACAACAACATAAAATTACAAAAACCACCGTACATTTTGTTTGTGTAAAATTCTAATCTTATGTCAGAAATTTTCTTTTATAATATAGATATTTTGTTCTCAACTATTTCCAAAAATTTAAATACTTTTCGCATAGAACTTTTTTAAAACAATTTATTTTTGTTATTTTTCTTAAACAATACAATTTTTCATAAAAATCTTTACCACAAAAATTCTTTTTTGCTACTTTTGTTGAATTAATAATGTTTTTCACAATTTTACAAAATATTTTTTTAACCGAATAAACAAATATGGCTCGCTACAAAAGTAAACAAATTTTGACATACGTTCAGGTAAAAACTAAAAAAAGTTTTAGTCAGCTGGGCTCTTGCATATACATACTTGATATAGATATACTTTGATAATTTTCCTTAAAAAGTACTATTCCTTAAAACGTACATTTATTAGAAGGTGTTGTTTCTAAAAAAACGCTTTTTTATTGTATTCTGATATTTTTAAGCTTAAAGTCTCTTTATTTTAGTTTAATTTTTAATTTCAATATTTCGTCACCCTTTGTGTGACTTCTTCAGGAAATTAATTATTTTACGCTTTTTAATTATTTACGCTTTTTCAAATCCTTACAGTTTTGTTAAAGGAAATTATTTAATTTCAACTACTTCTATTAAAGGTACTTCTTGGTATGATCTTTTTTTTTTTTTAAGAAAAACAGGGGCTTTACAAATTTAGTACTTTTATGCTAATAAGTTAGAAAAGAGTTACTTTGTACATATACACATAAAAATGGCTATTAAATCATATATGTTTCATCAATATTGGTGCATGATAAGACACTTAAAAGCGTACTACAATTTTTATTTCGAAATTTTTGTTTAAAATATGTAGGCCTTTTTAAAGGCTTATTTTTTTTTTAATTTGGGTAGCTGAACTTTTAATATAGTTAATGAATACATATTCCATATTTTTGTGCTTTTTTAATTAGCTGATATATTTCCTTGTTCGTTTCTTATTTGCACTGTACCACTCAGCTCTAAAAACAGATTCTAGTTACTATGGAGGTTGTGTTAAATTAATTAAAATTGTAACTTGTAATAGAAGTTCAACACTAAATAAATAAATCAAAGATAAAATTTAACATGCATTTCTGTTTCTGAAGTGGTACGATGAAAATGAAAGAATTGATATTTGCAATTTTATATATTATTTTTATTTTTGCTTCACATAACTCGAGGAGTCATTTAAAATTAGAAAAATTAGAATTTATAAAAGTATTAGCTAAATTAAAAAGGTAGCAATTAACTGTTAGTGTTTAATATCTTGAATTTCGAAAAATTGTTTTTCTAGTTTGCTTTCAAATTCTTTGATGCGGAGTTGTTCCATCACTGTATGATGTTGTTCAAGGATTTTTAATTCCTTTTCGAAGGCACTTTATAAACTTTTTATACCAATTTGCATATCCTTGTGATGAGTTGTTATGGAATCAATTATTTGATCAGTTTTCGAACACGAACATGAATTTTCTTTCTTTCGCCCTTAATTCTTTAGAAAGAAATGCAGTTGTGTTTAATTTCTCTCTTTATGAAGTTCTTTTTTTATGAAAAAATTTTCATAAATCATTTTGCATAAATCGTATTCGCGAATATTATTATAAATTGGCATTCGGTACATCACTACCAAAGAAATGTACATATTCATTTCTTTGATTTATAACCAACTTTTTTAGTTGTTATCCAATTTGAATAAAATTTATCTCACATTTTAAAGATAATTCTATTGGAAGAAATAACTAAAAACGATTTATGCGATCTTAGAAAACTCTCAACACATATACAAGTCTGACGACAGACAGCCCAGCCAGCTTGTTGTGTGACCATGCCGCTTAACTGTACATTGTCTCTTTTCTCATATTGCTTAATGTAGAGTACCTTCTGTTTTCAACTTTTTACAATTTTTATAATAACTTCTGTCTGAGGCAAAATAAAAATAAGGAAAACAAAGAAAACTTTGTGTAGTTTGTCGTGTCTAACATTTAGTCATACATTGTTGCTGTTGTAAAATTTTAATTTAAATTATTTAACATGAGTTCATTATGTTTATATATATTATGGCAACATTTGAAAATGGTTTTAGTTTTCAAAAGTGTATGTTGCGAAAAAAAAGAAGTGTAAAACAATAAATAAACACAGTTATCGGAAGTGTGAAATTCTTTCAAGCAGAACAGGCCATCAGGTTTTATAATTTTATTTTTTTTAAATGTTCTGTTGTACAAGTTTTGCGTAAATTGAAAAAAATGAAATGCATTGTCTCTAATTTACTTCCCTAATTGTTAAAAAGTGTGAAATTCGAGTTGTTTATATAACAAAATAGTGAAATGAATAGGAATATTATTCCTTGTGTGATAACAAATTGTATGCCACATGTGCCTGCTTGAAAAAGGATTGACTGCTTGATTTCCCCATAAAACTAGAAATCGGAAGTGGGTGAAAAGGTCTAGCATATTAATTATGTACTTAACAAGAAGTATATGGATGTGTGGAATATAATAGATGTAACCCTAACATCAGAATGATAATGCAGTTCGCACCAATCTTGTGGATAACACTGTGCTAAACTGTATCTGTCACAATCACAACCACTGAAACCAAATGCATTTTGGTTTTGGGTTAAGGCGTTATGGACTACTATGGCACGACTAATTTATTATTTTTCAAGTCTATTTATGTTAGACTACATTTTAATCGCACATTTGGATCACGTTCACCAGAAAGGGAAGTATGTTTGTACATTCAACTAAAATAGAACGACGAAGGCCAATTAACAACGACGTATGTGGATGTCTCCAACACCCGGCGACACTGCCACGCACAGTGGGCTATTTTGGAAAAACTTAAAATAATTTTGCAATTACTAAAATTGCATAGAGTTGTCAATTATTCGTCTTTTAACTTTGTTCGAATAATTAAAATCATTGTGCCTGTTCATTCGATCAAACAATTAAACCCAAAAAAAATTATTCGTTTGATCGATGAGAATAACCATTAAAAACAGTTATTCAAAAAATATTTTTATTAACAAAAAAAAAAAAATAAGCGATACATGTTAAAATACTTAATATTGTTATTTAAATAAAAATACATATAAAATCAAAATAATTAAAAATGTTTTCAATATAAAATCATGTGTGTAAAGATGAATTTAAAAATATTTTAGCGCAGACACAAACCGAATCTGCAGTTAACACAGCTCTGTTAACTACTTAACATTTGGAATAAAATTTTATTAAGTTCATTTGGGAACCAAAATCTATCCACTGGAGCCAGTTCTGTCCAAACTAGTGAATAGAAGATATGGATCAAGAAATACATAACAAAAATATACTTAAGGGATTTACTGAATATATAAACTATTGTAAAAACATTCAGCAAATGGTGGTCCAGGGAGCCCTTTATATTGCAGAAAAAGTCTTATATGTATATGAAATAATTTTGGAACTCGTATGTCAATTTAAAAAAAAAGTTTTTAAAAAAGTGGCTTGAGATGATTAGTGGTCATTATGGGAATATGGGGATGGCCACTATATAGAAATGGTGGCCCAGGTAGCCCTTTATACATATTGCATAAAAAGTCGTATAGCTGAAATAGTTTTGGAATTCGAATAATATCGATTAAAAAAATAGTTTCGAAAAAATTTTTTTTAAACAAGTTTTTTTTATTTTTTGTAAAGAACTTAGATTTTACATCTTCAAAGGGTAGCTCCAGACCCCAGACCTCAAGGTGAACCGTATTGAGGATATGAAAACTTCAATGCAATGTCTGCTGGTGGCTTTGATCTGATCAAAAAAGATTTTTTTTGTTTCGAAGTCGACTTTTTCTTCCGTTTTAAATATTTGAGAAGAGAGGAGATATTGAATATTGTATTTATGAAAACATACCACCCTGACTATGGGACATTCCCAAACCGATCTGTTTTCAACAGAAGCGACGGGAAATTTTTATAAATTGCGACGGAGGAAAAATATAGACCTATTAAATGTACGATAATTTTCAAGGGCACTTTACTTAATATTTGTTTTACTTTTATTATCTTTTCAGGCACTGGAACTTTAAAGGAATACTCGTGTTACAACTGAAAAAAAAATGCCATGAAAAATAAGTTTTGATATTGAAAAATTACGACTTAAATTTTGGAAACGATATACTCACAAAAACAATAAACGCTAACGACAGAAAGAAATGGATGCTATTTCTACCACTTTTATTACAAAAGAGAACGACCGTTAGAGAATAAGATTTATTTCTAAATAATTTATGCAAACAACAACGATTTATGAACTACCAAAATAAATACGTAAAACAGAAGGAGACAAAAAATACGGGGCCAGCGACAGATTAAACGAAGAGAACCGTATGGAAAAAAGACGACTTTGCAACAACTAGTCATCAGACAAACAATCTTTAAAATTTAAAAACATTCCTGTTTTTGTTTAAGTTATATTTATACAAGCATTTTAAATAATTACATACACACATACATGCATATGGAAGTAAGAATGTACGGACGTACACACATGTTTCAATGAATACGTCAAAAAGAAGGCAAAAATTTTGTTCATGCCATCCACTAAAAAGACCAGTTAGCGAATTGAGACCAGCTCTTCTAACCAGAAACAAGTAGACAGCTAAAGACTCGAAAAAAAGACAACAAAAACAACAACAACTAACAAAAATTAATAATAAAAAAAAAAAGAAGAGAATACTTTTGAATCTCTTTCATCTCTAACACAGAAAACCTGCGTCTTAAGCCATAATTATTCCATATAAAGTTTATTATTGATAAAAATCCAAATTGCCCCAACTCAAGCGAACGAAAGAAAGCATCAGTTTGCAAAATACTTTTCTGCCAACAGCATTTTAAGAACGACCGTCATGGCTAGCAATATGCATAATACACGTTTATTAAGATTCTTAATTGTTTTAACAATTGTCGTTTTAACCATCTTCATCTATACCTCATATTCCTCGACACAAACATTGGCACCGCCGCCCATGCGTGGTGCTTCACTGCTGTCCTATTCTTTATTAAATAATAACCGCAGTAGAGGAAATGAACTGAATATCAGTGCAGCTAATTACGATGCCAACAAAATTCCAAACAGGAATACAATAGATGCCGCCCATAAACCATTTACATATCACGCCAATCTGCCGCATTCCTCGCTGGGTGGTTCACACGGCAATGATATGGTTTTTATTAAAAAACTAATACATCATCGAGAACCAACTATAGATGTTAATGCTATAGACGACGATGGTGGTGGCGGTGGCGGTGGAGTTGGGCTTAATGGAATTGATGCGGGCTTGGAAGGTCGGGGCTTGGATGACCGACCCTTGGGCAGTGCTGGTGGTGAAGACAATGCCGTCGATGAAATGGCTTTAGAACATTTTAACAATAATAATAATGATTTGATGCAAGAGGAACAATACGTTCAAGCAGTTGATAATAAGTTGGGTAAGTGAAATATTAATTAATGTAATTGCTTTTCTATGGTGCCTTATTTTTTTAACGTGGCAACACTCAGTAGCCTGTGCTTGCGTTCTCGTTGTTTGTGTATGTCAATGTGTTTTGTTGCTGTAATTTTTTTATGCATATTGTTGTATTTGTTGCCCTATCACAGCCATTGGCACGTAATGCAACGTAATGTAACCATACGTAACAGCTGTTTAATTGCGTTACAGCTACATTCCACTCCAGTCGTCTAGCTGAGACTTTAATTTAGATGTAATTTAATGTAAATAACGGGTGCATAACAAAATCGATTAGCTATTCGTACCGTAAAGTTAAATTTCATTTCATTCCGCTAACAAACTCTTTACTCCGGTTTTCTTTCTTACCCACTTTTGTTTCCCAAGAAAGGGAAATCAAGGAAGAATAGAATTTAAGCCATACCGTAAATTGCCAATAACTATTGAAAGTAATATTTCATTGCCATAATTTTTACTTTTTCATTGATTGTTAATGAAACTACGAATAAAAGAAATCATTAATAATTTATTTTAAATTGTATGTTACTATAAAAGTATTTCACAAATACGTTAATGGTACTACGAGCAAAATAAGCTACGCTTTTTTTTTCACAAATAAAATAGTTTCTAAGTAAATGAGATAAAACTAATTCTAACATTCACAACAACAACAAAAATAAATTAGATTAATAAAGCAAAAAACTATGACATAACTCGGTTTTTATATGTGTAATAAGACCTATTTAAAATAATTTCATTTAAAAAAAAAATATTATCGCATGTTAAAACAAAAACTTCTTTATCCATAAACAAATACGTGTCTCTATCCGAAAGTAAATCTGGATTATCCCCACGCCACTAATTTTGCTGCGTAATGTGGTGAAATTGTCGACAGGGGTACCTATACACTTTTTGCAGTCATTGTGGATGAAAGGTTTAAATACTGTGTAGTGGACTTGTAAAAATGATCTGGTGAATATTTGAGCCGTATTTCTGCTCATTGTCTCACATACTGTGTATTTATTAGTGGCGAGCGCAATATCTATAGGAGAGAGCATCGCCAGGCTATAATTTATTCAAATCTTTGGTCTCATGTATTTTAGTAATTCCAATTCGTTTCCCATAAATACACATTTTCAGAAAAATTTAGAATGTTTAATCTGCTGGGTCAGAGTTCCTTTAAGAAATTTCTGTACTCAATTTTAAAACTCTATTTTAACAGGGTCACTCGCGGAAGGGCAGTAGGGGAGACATTTTGCCTTTGTCGTAAAAACTTAAAAAGTAAATTTTTGTGGCATTAAGTGTAGAAAGAAAAATTTGTTTTTATAGGATCACTTAGGGGGCAAAGGTGGGTGTAGGGGTAGGGGTAGGGCAGCGATTGAGGACATACGAAATAATATTGAGTCAAATATAAAGAGATCACAGGAATACAATGAAAAAAAAGCACTAGAGCGAGGAGTTACAGTAAAATCGTATGAAAAAAAGGGGATTTTGTAGTAATAAGAAATGTTGACAGTTCAGTTGGTATGAACAGGAAGCTTCTTCCGAAATATAAGGGACCATATGTTGTGCATAAGGTGCTACCAAATGATCGATATGTTATAAGGGATATTGAAAACTGTCAAATAATCCAAATTTCGTATGATAGAATTATTGAAGCATGCAACATCGAGCTGTGGAAAAAAAATTGTGATCAAATTGAGAACGACAATTCTACTTAGGTAAATTTGTGAAATCCATATATGATCGGGTCGATCATATGTCAGGTTAGCCGAGTTGTAGTAGAATATGGATTTCATACTAAAAAAATAAAGTAGTCTTGAAACAAATTGTCAAGAATTGAAAATTTGATATCTTTGTACATATAAAATTAAATAAATTGTAATTCAAACAAGAAAAGAGAAAAGACTATATATATATGTATGTTAATTCAAGCCCGCTAAAAGGGAGGGGCCAACAATTTTTCTAATTTTTTGGCTGCAAGTTCAACGTATGGAATCTTCTTTGACATAAAAATATACCATTTGCTTAATAAAGTTAAAAAAAAATTTATTTTAATTATTTATATATTAATGTTATGAGCTAGTGAGGCTACGTTTTTATATAAATAAAACAATTTATTTTATTTCATTTTCCCGACGTTTCGTCAATTATTTGTTGACTTTATCTATTAATTATGTTGTGTTTTAAAGGTTGGTTTAGTGGAACTTTTTTCCGTAGTTAATTTTTATAGAAGTTGTAAGGAAACTGATTCTTTAAAACTATTTTAAAAACCAAAAAAATTAAAAATCCAATTTCAGGGTTGGAATATCTACATTTTCTGATTCATAAAAGTAACCTTATAATTTGCTATTTTTGATGAATTATACCTACTTTATATATCAGGAAGAAATAAATTGGTATTAAAAACCAAAAAAATCTAAAAGACTATTCTACGGTTGGCCAATTAGATGCTTTTGGGGTACATGAAACGGATTTTTTCTTTTTGTTTGTAAATTAAACATATTTAATTTTTTTTTAATTATTTTTTAATTAAGCCTACTTTCTGTTTTAGCAAGAACAAGAAAGAAAGAAGAATTACATATGTGAAGGGTATTTAAGATTCGGCACAGCCGAATATAGCACTTTTACTTGTTTATTAAATGCTTTGTCGTTTTAAGTGGCAATGACCATGGAGTAATAACGCTGGTAGTATTTGAATGGACAAGAAACATTTTTAATACCGCATATTTTCCCGAATAGCAGGCATGGAAAATTAAGGAAAAATTCCTAATCATAACTGATTGAAGATATTAAAATTTTATTTATTTAACGCAAAAGCCTTAATGTAATGAACGTTTCTATTAATATATCCTGCAAGGCTATTATTATTATTTTTTTTTCCTAACTAGTTAAATGCTTTTTATCAATGATTTTTATCATATTAATATTTTAAATATATTAAAGGAAATAACAATTCAGTAACACCCATAGCGAACAGTGGTGCTGGTGGCTTAACGTCATCGGACACCAATCAACAATTAAAACAGCAGAATCAGCAACAAACATCTGAACAATTGCAACTGCAACAAGATCGACAACAGATCATAGCTGATGCAAACACCAACAATATTAGTAATCTTAATAAAATACCCGAATCTGATGTTTTAATACCCACATCAAATCTACAAAAATTCATAGAAAGTGCTGATAAGATATTGAAAAATATCACTGTTCAACAGCAACAACAGCCATCTTCAATGGCACCAGCTGATAATGTTAATAAACGTAAGTAAATACATAAATAATAGTCATGTACGTATGCAAGCAGAGTATGTCTAAATTTCTTTATGACACTTTTTTTTAATTTTAATCTTTTTTAATTGTTATACTAATTTAAGCGAAAGAAAAAGAACTGCTAGATAAGAAAATGATCGTAAAGAAATATTTTAACTGCCGAATGAAATCTTTATTTCGTAGAAGTATATTTGAAACAAAAGCAAAATTTTAGAAATTGTTTTCGTTTCAAATGTACATATTTATACGAAAGAAAGAACTCGGTTGACCTTGTGAAATCGGCAAAAATAAATGTGCTTTAAAAACATGTACATGTATAATTCGCCTTATTATCTGAGGATTTGTTGGCGTCAATCTCTAGTCAATATGATAGACAGGGCACTTATGTACCCGTTGGGGAGAACAACTGACTATTGTGTAGGACCTCTCATTGATTTCTGAGAAGTGAAAAAAAGCTAAAGGTTGTTAAAAATAGTCAACTGCTGAAGAAAACGAGTGTAAGAGGGCGCTGGTCATGCTATTGTCTTGATTTTGACATTTACAAATAATTACAGAATAAGAAGAAATCATAAAAACCGTTTAGAATTAATTATTAAATGTAAAACACAGTTCGTTACTGAAGAATAATGCATACGTCAAGAAGAATAATGCATTACCTTGAATTGATTTGGTATAGAATTTGCGTCATAAATCGGGAAAATATTTTTTATAAACCGTCCCAAAGCACCTCTGAGACAGTCAATATCAATACTGAAGAATAATGCATACGTCAAGAAGAATAATGCATTACCTTGAATTGATTTGGTATAGAATTTGCGTCATAAATCGGGAAAATATTTTTTATAAACCGTCCCAAAGCACCTCTGAGACAGTCAATATCAAGCCTCGTTGTCAATATTTCATATAAATTTTAAAATATATTAAAAAAATCGATCTGATTGAGAAGTGCTACGTGCACAACCATTAACGAAAAATACACGCTATTAAATGTGTACGATCAATCAATCCATCAAAAAATAACTTTTATTTTCTGAAGAACAAATAAAAATAACTTTTTTCTGAGCAACAAACAAAAGCCAAGAAATAAATTTTTTTTGTGAGGAACAAATGAGAATCAAAAAAAAAACTTATTTTATGAGAAATAATTAAAACTCAAAATAATAATTTTTTTCTAAGCGAAAAATAAAACTCAGTAAATAATGTAATTTTTAAAATAAAACCTATAACCGTTACGGTCCCTGTTTGCTATTGAAAATCAGTAAAATCCAAATTTTCCAGAGTTGGAAAAGTTAAACTATTTTTGGTATGTAAAAGTTATTGGAGAAAACTAATTTTTTATTTTATTTTTTGTTAATTAAGTCTACTTTATACTTCTAGGAGAATTAAATTGTTATAAAAAATCAAAAAGACGATTCCAGGACTGGATAATTGAAGCTTTTTTTTGTTCATAAAAGTAACCAACTACAACAATTTTTTTTTCTTATAAATTAAAAATATTTGGTATATTCAGAAAAGCGAAAGAGACAGCTGGAATGAATGTATATATTCCAGACGTACATCGGTGAAGGGTATATAAGTTAATTTACTATATGTGTACATTTATTTTATGTTTTCGTTATACATTAATCCACCAGATATATTTTGGGGCCTTATTTCAATATTAGTGTTTGGGGTGTTATTGCACATGAAATAATCCCTCAAAGGCAAAAATGAAATGATCCCCCAAAATCGTTGTTGTTACATATATCAGCTGTACTTTTTTTGGTGCTGTTATTTTATTCTTTTTTTTTTTGCTTTTGCCTGCTGCCAAATACATAACTGATGATGTTGTTTTTGTGTTGTTTATCTTTTAAGCTTCCGGTAAAGCCGAGCAAACCCAATTTTTTTCGGAAGACGTCGAAAACTACGAAGAATTGCCACCTTCCGTTATAATGGCCATTAAAGGACCTAATGGTGAGCCTGCAAATGAGAAAAACAATGGCGAACCAAAAAAATCGTTGTCGTCGTCGTCGTCGTCGTCAGCAGCAGCATCATCATCCAATGTTTCAAAAGTTACGTCTACTACAAAGAAAGTGCCCAAGGTGGCAACCGATCCCACACAGGGCATACCAACGAGACAAATATATGAGCCGGGACATATGAATGAAGAGATCGATATAAATCAAATATGTCCCAATAAAGGTAACAAATTAAAATTGCTTATTTTGATAACTTCAGCTCAGACTCATACGGACGCAAGACTAGCTATAAGACAAACATGGGGTCATTTTGGGACCCGAAGAGATGTTTCCACCGCTTTTATTTTAGGACGCACCACAAACGCCACCATCAGTACGGCATTGACACAAGAAAATATGATTTATGGCGATTTAATAAGGGGTCATTATATTGATTCCTATAATAATTTGACGTTAAAGACATTGTCCGCCCTTGAATGGGTCGACAAAAATTGTCCAAAGGCCAAATATATTTTGAAAACAGATGACGACATGTTCATCAATGTACAAAAACTTTTGGAATTTCTCGACGCTCATGCAAAAAACAAACGAGTCATTTATGGCAGACTAGCTAAGAAATGGAAACCCATACGCAATAAGAAATCAAAATATTACATATCGACTGGACAATTCGGTGCTGCCATCTTTCCCGCTTTTACCACGGGTCCAGCGTATGTCATGACCAACGATGTTGTTCATGACTTGTATGAAAGCTCTCTAGATGAGCTCTATTTAAAATTAGAAGATGTCTTCACAACGGGGATAGTGGCCCAAAAGTTGAACATTAAACGAATGCACGATAATATGTTCTTAAATCGGCGTATTGCTTTCAATCCGTGCAACATTCGCAAAGCCATTTCAGTCCATATGATAAAACCGAATGAACAATTTGATTTGTGGAAGAAGTTGCTGGACCAGACTACAAAATGTAAATAGTATTTTACTTTTAGAATATTCTAAGTAAAAGACAACGTACTCACTTTATTATTTATATACACATACATACATACTATAATATGTACATCATACTCGTACGATTAGTAGATATGAATACACACACACACATACACATACTTACATATAAATAATTATATTTATAAATTTACCAGATAATTCAAATCAGTTAAGATAACAAAAGTGAAACTTTAGTTAAGTTTTTAAACTCATTATTGTGTATATTTTTTAAGCCATTTAATGTATACCTAATTAGTTAATTAAGATAAAAGATAAATTAACTTTAGAACCAAACTAAACTAAACTACACGTGTAAGAAATAAAACTCAACTCTGAATTTTAAATGTACTCGTAATTGAAATTAATATTATTCAATTTAGTTAGTAAAACGTTTGGATAAAAAAGAGTAATAACTAAAGAATTTTTATGATACATACATATACATATATATATTTTTTATATTATGTATTTAGTTTTAGTGTTTTGTTGCAAAAGTTAATAAGAAAAACAATAAAAATACGAAAATAATGTTTAATTTCAAAAATACTTACCTTTGTATTTGTTGTGGGTTAATCTAATCTTTTCGGCTGTATTTCATTAGGCCACGTCTTCATGTTAGAAAAGTTTTCGTGAACAAATTTAATCGAATTTGTAGAAAATAAATTAATCGCGGAACTGCTGCAAGTGATTAATTTAAGTCATTTTATTTAGTATTTATTAACTGAATTTGACCAAATTCATAAAAAAATAAATGGCAGATCACAGGTTCGAACTTAAATAATTTTCAACTTTGTATTTTAAAGATGTGTTTTAACTCCGGATTTTTTGATTCATTCAAAAGTTATAGCAATTTGAAAATTGAAATAGCAGTATTTTCTAATGGTTAAAGTTAGCGGGAAGTTGCAAGAATGGCTTTTAGGGTCAACCGTTTCCGATATTTTATATATATATATATATATATATATATATATATATATATATATATATACATATATATATATATATATTTTTTTTTTTTCTTTCCAAATATTGTGATAGACATATTAGATTGATAAACAGGTTGCAAGTCAAAGGGTACACGTCAACCCTAAGATGAAAACAGTTGAATAGAGTAAATTATAAAATTGAAAATGCAAAATCTTTGTGTAAGGTGTATTTCTTTATAGATGACGTCTGATTTTATTATAACATTTTCTTTTGTTTACATAAATACAATTCGAAATATGTATACATTTTTATTTAATAGTATTGAGTTAAAAAAAAATTGGTAGTTTTTAATTTTATTTTTTTCAAATATTGAAAAAAAGTTATTAATTTCTTTAGTCCATAAAATATAAACTAAACTTTTTTATTCATAATTTGCATGTTCTCTGATATAAAAAAGCTTTGAAATCGTATTACGAAAAAGAAATGACATATTTTCCGCCTAATAAAAAATGTGGTCTATTTTTTATATTTTTTATTTAATTCTATCGTCTAAAAGTTTTTATAATTATTGGATAATTTTAAGAAGTGGTTAATAATACATATGTACATAAATTATATACATATCAACTGAAATCCAGAAGACCGCAAGTGGAAATTTTTTTTTAATTTTTTATTAATTATGATATGAATACACAAAAATATATCTTAATCAATATCTATTTTAAAATTTTTGTTAGTTACGGTCTTTTGGATTTAAGGTGACGATATATGCATGTACATATGTATACAGTTTTTTTTTTAGAAATAAAGCGTGTAGCATGTATTGCTGAAAGTTCAAAATTTAATTAGGAATATGCAAGAGCCTCTGCCGTTCTTTTTTTTTTATTTTATCATCTACGAATATCAAAATATGAGCACACACATGGTGTAACAATATGAGGTGGCAATGCACGGCAGATTACTATTTCTTGTTCATTTTCAAGAAACCATAGAAATCCACTCAAAAGGCAATAAAGATTTGTTTTCACTGAATAACATAAGTTTTTAACTTTTGTGTGGAGTTGTTAATTTATACTTTAGTAAAAAAAATAAATCAAACTGCAGGCTTTAGAAAAACTGTTCTAAATCGGTCTATAAAGTATCTCTTTACTTTAAGTCCCCTAAAAATGGAACAGAATGTAGAATATTTTCTAAATTTGACTTATTGTTTGTTTAACTTTTCCCAATATGATTATAATTTAAAGCACTGGGGCAATTAGTAATTAATACAAGTAATTAATATGCTCAAAGAAATTAAAAACCTTCCACTTAACTTACTTAAAACATTTTTATCGCAGAGGAACCAATCAATTCATTATTACGTTCCGAGTGATTAATGCTACTTTACTTTTTCACTTTCCGCAAATTAAAAAAATTGTGCTTTTAAGTCAGTAAACTAAACCGAATGTATTCATAGATGACAGTGGATTGGATTACGGTTTCGGTGGCGTTAACAAATGGGCGGCTGCATCTTCAATTTATTTTTCATCTGTTCCCTCTTTTGATGAATTTGAAACTTCCTTTTAATAATAACGGTTGTTGCTTAATCGAAATTAACTTAGAACTTAAAATCAAAGTTTCCGTTTATAAAATTCTTATGAAACTTATATGTCCGGTATATTTAAAATAACATTTTCATAGACATTTTTTAATTGACGCTGTGCATTTTTAATATCTCCCACTATTATTACTCTTGTTGTAACGGTTGTTTTGAGAGTAATTTTGATAGCGATTTTGCTGATATGAGGAAGAGGATTGTTGTTGTCGTTGATTAGAATAGTTGCCATTATTTTGGGGATAATTTCTTTGATAACCAGCATTATAGCCGCCACCTCTATTACCTCCATTACCACCAAAGTTACCTCTATTACCTCCATTACCATCAAAGTTACCTCTATTACCTCCATTACCATCAAAGTTGCCTCTATTACCTTGATAATAACCGCCGCCGCCGCCACCACCACCGCCGCCTCTGTTGTTATTGTTGTTGCTGTAATTATAATCCTGCTGTTGATATTGATTTCGATTACCACCCATCGAATTGTTAAGCAAACGATGACCACCTTGCGTAACATAGGCTTGCGGCATATTGTGATTAAAGCCGATACGCGGCCTATAATTAGAATCCCTTGATTCAGGTGCCAATATATTTGGTGGATCGATAGCTTTAGCTAGACGCACAGCAGGAAATATGAAACCTGTATCATACTCAGGATCGCGATATCTAACAGTGACGACATAATTCTCGGTTATATCATACAATCCCATAATGGGTGAATGCAAGGTACCCTTGATGGACACATTTTCCTGAGCTTCCAATATTAAACCTCTCATACCCTCCATTTCCACAGGTATCTCCGGAGTCTTTACGAACGTTTTGTTTGCGTAGTGCAAGTTCAATGCCTTGTAGGCCTTATTGCCACGACCTAAGTAAAGTCTACAGTCACCTTGCTTATTACGTTTAATCTCTTCCTCCGTTAACAAACCATAATAGGGTTCTAATGCTTTAAATAAACGTTTTTCGTCAACAAAGGGCAGTAGGGCTACACCTTGCCAGGCAAACTTTTTTCCATTCAAATCGATCTTAAAATCCTCCGGATAGAAGTCTATAATATTTGATTGTGGATCGTGCATAAGTTTGGCCCATGGATCAGGAACATGCGAACTACTCGCAGCTGGGAACACACCCATCAATTGTTCTAGAGGATTGAAAGGCTTTGAATCCTTCTCAAATTGAGTCGATAGTCCGGCAATATTTACAAAGTCTGACGCAAACGGCGCATAATGATATGGAAAATACCAATTCCAAGAAGCACATCCTTGATAATAGTATTTAAGCACCCAACAAAGACCGCGAACATATTGCAATGCAACAGAATAACGGAAGTCTTGGTTGTCGCTGCCAACATCGAATTTAGATTCATAATAACGATCCTTGAAACCATCTTCCCAAAGGCGTACCTAAAAAAAAAATAGATTGATTTTTTAGTGTGGGATCAAATATAAAGCATCATAACTGAAACTAGTGACCTTATCGCAATAATTAATACACTCTAAATAAGTTTGCTATGGAAATAAATATTCCAAAACACGTTTTTACTTACAAACCAAACAAATAACTTGCCTTAAAAAACCCAACTTCACTCAAAACAAATTTACCAATAAAGGGTCAAAACACAGCCTTCATAAACTTTGTTTAAGAAAATAAAAGGTTTGTTTAAGGAAATTTAATTCTTTTAGGAATTCGAAAGCAATAAACGTATCTACATATAAAAGTTTAAGAATGTCCAATTACCTCATCATTTTTAAATTCGTCGTCTTCGTTATCATCTAGATTAGCCTGCTGGGCGGTGCGTTTGTTGCTGTTTTGTTGAGTATTTGATTGAGACGATGAGGCAGTGTTAAAATTTCTTAAATTGGCAGCCTCCTGTTTATAATTGGTAATTATCGGCAAAGGGTTAGCCCCGCTCTTTCCCAACGGTGTCAAATTAAATGATCCTGATCGTTCCATAACGGAAGCGTTGTAGCCTTCTTCGCGACGACGTTTGGCTTTCTCGCGTTGCTTAAATTGTTGCTCCTTGCGTTGGCGATCTTTGAAGATTTGGTCTTCCATATTACCCAAATCAGTCAAAATTAATTGCACTCTTTCTAATTTTACCTCACCAGAATCGGTTAAATAACCGCCAGTACGATACACACATTTCTTGTACAATTCTACTAAGCGATCAACTGCACCTTCACGGATTTCCAAAGAAGGCAAATGTGGTAAGAAATCGTTACCCACAAAGAAACACATGAAAACCCAATCGTCTACGACACGCTCAAATTCATACTTGAAAGGTAAATTGGGCATTTCCAGTGTTTTTTTCAAATACTCGCGCAATACGCTAAGGCGAACGAAGATAAATTTAACTTCCGCTCCTACAGGTACATCAGGCTTAAAATTGCTAGCGTCGTTGGCACCGGCCGCATTAAGGCCCATACATTTATCCATTTCATGGCCAAATTGGCTACACAACTCACATGGCTTCGGTTTATTGGGCAGAAACTCTTCACGAATTATAGTAAAATTGGGTTCATGAGTGGCCAGTCCCAACATTATTAAATCCGCATCTGCACCACACAAAACATGTTGCGTATTGGGGTCATGGTCGGGTTGTGATCTTTGCTTCCTTATGTAATCCATTATTTTATGTTCACCTTCTCCTGGTACATTAGCGTCGGACAAAATCACCTTAATACCCTTCCATGATGGATTGTTATTTAAACGATCATGTACATAATAGTGCAAACATTGGCTTAAACGTTCCATGAACGGTGTGCCCGGCGTAATGCAGTTCGAATCGAAATGTTCTCCTTTTTCCTTTTCTGGAGGTAAAATGCAACCTTTTGCTGCTAATTCACTGCGTATCCTTTCTATCTCCATACGTTTCTCAACAGATTCTTTGGCAGCCCTAAATCTTCGGGAACGCTGTTGATTCATTTTTGCTCTAGGGGCAACACCATCTATAGCCATGTATAACAATTTGCGCGGTCTTACTATATTCATTAACCTGTCAATACATTCAAAAATTGCCACCATCATTTCGTCTTCATTTTTTGGTGCCGGTTTATCTTCCGGATGAGTACACGGATGTATAATACCGTTCATGTCCAGATACAAGTTATCGAATTCTATACCATTCGGATTTGGCGAAGTGGCATCGTCATATATATTTTTACCAGTTTCCTCGTCAATCTTTTTATTTTCCACGCACTCAATTATAACGCTGGGATACTTACGGCTCAGCCAGCGAAAAAATGCTGGAACTCCCATATTTTTCTAATGGGTTGCTGAAGAAGATGAAAAATTAATAGTTTTCACAACTATTTTTCTATTTTAACCACTACAAACGTGTTCAACTTTACAAGTTTTCTTTATTTTCAGATCGAAAATACAAGAAAACACATAAGAAAACGCATGTAGAGATAAATATTAATCATGGTAGTAAAATTAAGTATCAAAAGTTGTACCAAATATTAGTGCTGCCAGTTTGCTGAGAACCATTAGGTCGGAATTAGATAATCTCCTACGTGGCTTTCGTATAGAAGAGTTTTTCCCCGGATTTGAATTTCACATCCAAGAACAGCGTTCGGCATGCTGAAACCAAATAAATGGGGAAACTAAGTTCTGTTACCGATTCTTGCTTTCCAATTGTGCCTGGAAATATCGTAAAAGTGGTTTTTATTTGTGCCTTGAAAGAACCTTGAAACAAATGTCGAACAAAATATAGCCTTCCAAATGCTTAGTGAGAAATTTTTTCGATTATATATCACACTTCATACAGAAAAACTACTTTCGTTAAGTAATGGTCCACGCCAGAACTTATAGCAATAAAATATATTGAAATGCTGGTCACTTGCGCAATTACTAACAACGCTCACATATACAATCACAACGAGTACTTATTGTATAGAAAAACTTGAGATCAACGTACCCAAGCAGAGGATTACCAGAAAATTGTCACCAGCCGTAGCGCTGCCACCTTGTATATAAATCAACATGACCTCCAAGTTCTGTCAGGACAAATTGGTGACTAGTCTTGCTGCTACCCCTATTTTTTGTTTTGGGGAATAAATCGATTGTATATATACTGCAATAGTGTTATCGATTGTACTTACTTTTGACTGTAATCAACTTTCTACCTTAACAGAATTTTTCAATTCTCCTTCACACAATAATTTTCATTTTCATCGCTTCAATTTGTTGAATTTTTGTGCTGGTGATAAAAATTTTGTGGACAATACTAGAAAAAAAGAAAAATGTAAAAATAAATAATTTAAATGAAGGAATGAAGTAAGTGGTCATAAAATAAGCATAGGGGAGCTTGTACAAAAAAGAATATTACAAAGCAAAGCTTCAGAAGTTTAAATCAATTTAAAATTTTATACATATATACCTATTGTGCAAATATAAAAAATATATTATTCAAAAGTAAAGTAACGTGAACAGCAAAAAATCGTAGTGATGGCGAAGAACTTGGTAAGTAAATCATCGCAAAAATTTTTAAGAAGGGCAAGAAGAGTGAAAACTTCCAAGATACGTGGTATGTTTTTGCAAATCTCTTCTTGATTTCTTTGGGTAAATATACACGTACGTTCATACACACTCATCTGCACATATGTACTTCCTAACTTGAAAGAAGTTGCCAAGGTGATAAACCTAAGATTAATACCTAACCACTTATGTAAACGGACTGAAAATATTAAGTTCATGCATACATACAAACGCAATAAATAAATGTATATTTTTATACCAAAAACGAAACTATAAAATTATAAAATGGAGTAAGTGGAGCAGGAGACTGATTTAACTTCAATTCCATTACATATTTCTGTTTTGCGTTCTATCAGATATAAATATCTACTCGTAGCTTTAGTTTCTTACTGCATACATATGCGTGCATTTTCCAATGCTTTTGTATATGCTACATACATATGTATATACGTACGTCTGCACATATTTATGTGAATATGTAGGTATGTATATTACTTCTACTGTTTCTTTTATTTTCATGAAATATTTTTGTTTCTAAATTTTTTCTTTGCAAAACTTTCTGGAATGTTTAGGCTGTTAAGTTAGATGTATTAAGCTAGATGTATTATTTTTTGCTGTTTTTGGTTTCATTATTTTATATCTTAATAATATCATTTAATATTAAGTACGTTGATAATATTTTATATGTTCTAATAATGGATCCTACTTATATTATATAAAATAACTTGTAATATACTGGTTTTATTTGTATTATAAAGTCACTTTAAAGTTTAAAGTAATGTGCGTGATGTCTGAAATATCATACTAAAAATAAAAAAAAAATTCGCCTCTGTTAGCCTCACAAATGCGAGTCCTTGTGAGCAAATTTTTGATTACATTTTCACACATTTCACGAGGTATTACTTTCATCACGAATATATTGTTTGGGTTGCTTAAGCGTTTCTGGTTTGTTTGTATAAACCTTGCTTTTGAGATAGTCCCACAAAAATATGTCTGGAGCATTAAAATGAAGCGACCGTGAAGCCTAATCAACATCACCATTTCTTGAAATAGCTTGTTGTAGAAAGAGGTCTCGCAGCATTTCCATTGTAATCCTGGCTGTACGCGGTGTGGCATCGATTAATTTTCCATAATAAATTTGCCACATGTCTGCTTCACGACTGCCAAATATGAACTGTCAAAACTTATGTTTACCCAAATGGCGGCAAAACAAAGAAGTATATCTTCCCGGCGGACACCCTGTATTATACAGAAATTATGCCGCATGAAACACTTAATAAATATATACCTACGGGATGTACTGAAAACATCACATATTGTAAAGAAATTCATTTGTATAAATAAATATTTTCCTGGAGAGGTTTTCGGTCCTGGGAGCCATTTATAAAGCAGAAAAAGTTTTATGTCTGAAATAATTTTGGAATTCAAATAATGTCGATTTTAGAATTAGGCTTAGGCAAAAAAACTCATGTCTGAAATAATTTTGGAATCCGAATAATATCTATTTTAAAATTAGGACTTCTCGAGAGGATTATTGGTCATTGTGAGAAAATTGAGATCTGCACACAAATGCCAATACAAGAAAATGGCGATCCAGAGAGCCTTTTATAAGGCAGAAATGTCGCGTCTCTGAAATATTTTTTTTTATAAAAGTAACAGCTTTGAAATTATTTTCAATCATAACTTTAAACAAAACAGAAGAAATGGGAAATGAAAATTCAACGATAGTTATTTTTGTCAGAAGCTGACTATAAAGAAAAATTGGTGGAATGGAAGCACCTTGTATTTATTACCTATATTTTTTTTCAATAGCAGGTCCAGTGACAGAACACGTTTTTGTTTGGGATAATAGTTGTGCTCTTCTTGTTCTTTTAATATTTACTGTAATTTATGTGAGATATTGTCTCATTTAATTTATGAAATATTTGAAGTCTTATAGACATAAATATTTAAGACGCAACAAACAAAAAAAATGTTAAATTTTAAATAATCGATCTCTGTTAGATTATTTACAACTGTTTGTTGCAATAATAACTTTTGTTTTTATGTATTTTATTTACGATGCTTTGAAAAGAATGTTTTTGTTTTTCCTTAACTCCTGGTTTACTCCTTCCTCTTTCTTTGTCACTGTTGAACTCTATATACGTGTATATCTTTTCTTTGTAATACAAAATGTGTGTTCAATAAGACTACTGAATTTCAATGTCACCTACCACATTAACCACCCTCCTTAACACTTATTTACTGCAAAGATTCTTTCATGATGCTCTGTTGAGGAAGGTTACATAACAACATTTATTTTTTCAACATGGTTTAATATTTTCATTCGCAGGTTTTTCTTCCTTTTTCTTTGTTGTGTAAGATAAGTAGTAATCCAAAACTAGAAACTACTTTATACTATATATGAATGTTTATGTGTGTTTATACATACACCCTCTATCATATGATAAGAACCTATTGAATTTCCAAAATTTCCAAAAAAGGCATTATACCATTGGAAACGACATAACTCATTCCCAAGCAAAGACTAATAAAAGTAGTATAGTCCCCAATTAAGTACTCTTTTAGACCTTGAACATGTCAAGGATCTGTTAGAAATACTTTTGATATTGCTTTGACGTTTGCGGAAAGAGAAATATGTACAATATTTATTTACGGTTGCATTAAATTTGTTGTTGTTAATTATAGAATATTAAGAGAATGCCATTTTCTATCGTATAAAAATTTTTATAAGAAAATTTTATCAGAAAATAAGTGGCTGTAATCATTTGACCGTTAGTGTACGTACGCAGTAGCAATAAGAAAAATATTACTTTAACTAACCATTTCTCAGTTAATTTTAGTTATTACGTTTTCTACATAAATTTTTTAAAAGAAATTGGAGGTTTTTCCAATTAGAACGTCGGAAATAAGTGAAAAGTTTCTCAGATCACATATTAAATAAACACATTTTTGTGTGCGGGAATTAGTGTTTGTGTGCGTCTTTGATTGGTTTAAAGAAAACACAATGTACTTTTGAATTAAGAACACTAACGAAATTGCGCAGGAGTATTTATTTTCACTTGGGTATATTGCGAACTATATGTTGATAATTATTGAGAAAAAAATTCCAGTTGCTTTTTCTCTGATATTTTTGTAAATTTCAGTTGAATTTTCTCCAAATTCTTGACAAAAATCATCGTCAATTATATTATTTAATTTTCGGAACAGCACCGCCTTCAACGAAAAACACATAAAGCGCGATTTGTTTTTTAATTATTGAAGTTAGTTTTTCGGGAAGAACTTGCTTGCTTGATTATATCAAGCGGATAATCTCGAATCATATCATTAATTAAGCAAAAGAAATAGTTTATTTTAATTTGTTTTAATATAAGGAAATAATGTTCTCGGGAAAACATATTTGTATCCTTCTTATACCAATACCCCTACATATCGTTGCGTTTCTTCAGAAAACTTTTTTCAGAAAACTAAAAAACTTAATAACTTTTTAAATATGAGCTATAGAACAATTTTTTTTACCAAAAAATATAGCTTTACGATTTTCTGAAGGGTGTAGAAACATATTTGGAAAAAATTAGTTATTTACAAGTAACTGTGGCCAAATTTGTCGCTTACGTGTTTTGGCCACTAAAAACAGTCTAAAAAATGTGTCGCTTACGATAGTTTTGAAAAATTAAATACATATTTTAGACAGTAAATTAATATTTATTTAAAAAAAAGTTGATTCTTATTAAAAAGGTTACAAATAATGCGATAAAGAAAAACAAGTAAAGAAACATTCATTGCTAAATTATAAAAAATTCGAAAAGTACAATAAATAATCTTAAAAAATACTTCAAAATTTTATTTCTTCTTGAAAAAGAGAGTTGTTGAAAAAAGGGCTAATTATTTTGCAGCGTTAGTATCTTCAAACTTACTAAATCATCATATTTTTGTTTTTTGATTCCAATAGATTTTTTTGTAAATCGGAGGCAAATTTATGTCGCGATGAACATAATATTTTTAACGGGAGACAAAATATACCCTTTTTCAAAATTCAATTTGTAGAACATGTCAACTACTTGCGGATCACCCGTTTTTATTCCAGGTCTTATGGATTGATAAAATTTGATTTTTTTAAAGACTTTGAAGAAACTGTGTTCTTAATAGTGAACCTTGTAAGGGGACGGATACACTCTGGCATTTTCTATTATATGAACAAAATCTGTTGGGAAAAAAAGTTCTTTATCCCTTCGATCAGAGAGTGATTTCGACAAAAATATTTCGATTATGTTCCAGATATCTTGTTTATCTCAAAAACAAAACAAAAAAATAATGGGTGAGGCTATGACATTTCTAACTTTAAATACAAAGAAATAAGTATATATGTATGTATTTTCAAAGTAAACGTCATTTTGTATGGCGCTTACGAGGTTTTCAAAGTTACTAACTTTGAGAGACTATCGCGCCAAGAAAAATGTTCTGATTGACTTGAAATTTTTCCTATATTTTCTCTATCTCTAGGATAAAAAAAAAATTGTGCGTGACTTTAATATTTCCAACAATTAATATAAAGAAAACCAATTTTCAATGCAAATGCCATTTTGTATGGCGCTTACGGGGTTTTCGAAATAGACCTAACTTTTTTTTCAAACAAAGTTGTCAAGGTGAGATGTAGACAGATGGCAAAGGTTATTTTCTACCAGAATCCCCAAAAAAGTCAATTTGGGAAAAATGGCGCTTACGTGGCTTAAAGCATAATTCTGGCAAAAAAACGTTATGCAAATAATCAGCCTAATTGTGTAAGGCGTTGGCGTTTACGCCGAAGACGTTTTTTATCCAAGATTAAAGAAACACACAAAAAGTTTTCTTTAATCTACTGCGAAAAATGCCGGAGGCGTAAACGCCAACGCCTTACACAATCATGGGGAATGTTATTTCATCTGTCATTTTTATGCAATAATACATTTATTCCGTTTTATTTCTAAAAATAACAAGTCAATTAACAAGATGGAAAATTTCTTAAGCATATTATATTCATGGCAATACATTGTAGAATAATAAAAATATAAAAATTATTATTCAACTCAGTTTTATTATAATTTTGGCAAAAGAAACGTAGGAAACAAGCAAAGCAAAACAGAAAGTGTTATTAATCGTGATATCAAGGAAGGAGCACAGGAGGGGCTGTAGAGTAGAGTAGGCTAGTTAATATTTACCAACACCCTTGCCATTGCCTACGAACAAATTATATGTCTGTTGGAAAAATCTAAAACTTACAAAGTATAGATAAATACTATAAATTAAATCAAATCACAAAAAGGGTGCGACAAAAATAAGTCAATAATTAAATTAGTTTCAAACATTTCAATAAAACGTCAACAAAAAAAAAGCCAACAAATCAAAAAAACTCAGCAGAAACAAAACATTGAAACAAAATATTGAATGTGTTTTTTATGTGTAATAAATGACACTGTTGTGTGTGTGTGTGTGCGAATGTCACTGTCTCACAATCAGTCAGTCCGGCATTTTGTTCTTTTAATTCTTCAAACAAAATACTAAACCAAAGAATAAAAGCCACTAACTTTCATTTGTAACAATTTATTCATTCATTCATGCGCCTGTCATTCTGATGTAAACCAAGTTGTTATAGTCATCAGTTTAAACGTGGTTATATCAATGAACGTAAAATGGCAATTACCACTCGCACCGCCATAAATTCAATTTTGGTGATGTAGCTGGCGCTCGCTATTCCATCACAATGTTTATTTGCTTAACAAAAGTAAAATAGGAAAAATATATAGAAAACAAGATAAAAAATAGATATTAGATATACATACATATATGCATGTATGTATAACGAGGGCTGTGTGAAAAGTATACTGTTTTGTAAATCAATAAAACAAAAGTGTCCACCAAATGAACTTGATCATATAAAAATAGTGAATTTCAAATTTTACTCGAAATGTTAAGTGGTTAACAGAGCTCTGTTAATTGCAGAATAGGTTTGGTGCAACGTTGGGTTTGCGTCTTCGCTAATATAAATTTTAAGGTATCTTCACACACATATGTATGTTGTTTTCTTCACTGTAAAAGAGTGCAACATTTTGTGCACTTTTTATGGCACCATTATATAATTTGAAAATAGTGTATTTATTAAAAAATAAACTGTCATCCCCTGCAAATATTAATTTGTGTCTTAAATCTCCGTCTAACTGCAAATTTTAAGAAATAAAGTGAAACAATGTTACATATTTTCCAGAAAAGAAAACACCTATAGAAAATACACTCATGTGAGTGACTGATTTCGTTTTCACTTAGAGGATATTTCTTTTGTTAAAAGTAATGAGAAAGTCAATTTTTGTTATCGTTATCGGACACGTTATGCGCTAGAATATCACCGACATTTTAAAGATTAACGATTTTACGCATGTCTGCGGCAAAAGTTTTTATACAAAACTTATAATATGTATTCATTTTTTGTCTTCTTCTTTCTTTCTTTTTTTTTAATCATCAAGCGAAATATTGCGGTCGCAAATGTCCTGAATTTAAATTCCCACTCCCAATAAATCGGTAACGTAAATATTATGGGAGTAAAAGCTTCTATTGTAAATTCTTAGGAGCTATAGCTTTTAATGTGAACTATTTGTTAGTGATTTATAAATACAATGTAATTTGGGCAAAAGGAAATTATGTAAAAATTTTCAAGTTAAATCAATTCTGGTTTTCAAGCGTTTAGTTTTCGAAACTCTCAAGCGTTAAGTTTTATATATGCAAAAAAAATGTTTAAATCGGTGACGTGAAAAGGAAGTTCAAAATCTTTTGAATATTTTCTCCTCGAATGTATATCGGAAGCCGGTTACGCAAAGCTAAATTTCTTTTAATTATCACATGTATGTATATGACCTTGTTTAAAAGTTAAAAATAGTATTGGACTGTACGGGACGTGTAATTTTTGCAAATATTTATCATTTATTCTATTTACAATAGAATATCTTTAAATTTTTTTTCTTTGTGTGCGTAAGTGGGCGTTTTTTATCGTTGAAAGTAAATTTGTGCAGAATATGTAACAGTGATGTGCTAAATGGCAATTTTTGATATTCGCTTAGGATTTACATATTGTTTTTTGTTTTTGTATAAAAGTCAACTTACTATATACCAAACATATTATATATTCTCTTGTTTTATACAAAAAGCCATGGTATAATAAAACAAGGTACTGCCACTGTGAGCTACTAAATTTAAAATAATTTTCTGACAATTTTAAGGATTCTGACATTCCCATAAAAATTAAAGTTACCATATTATTTTAAGTTACCCGTTTTTTTTCTTTTGATTTGAGTTGTTAAAATTTTTAATTGCATCGATGTCATAATTAACAAAAATTTAAATTCGTTTGCCAATTAATTTATCATAAAAATCTTGTCGTGAATTTTGAATAAACATATTTTTTGTTAAATTGTCTTATTGATCAATGTAATGATTTTTTTTTTATTTAAAAATTTCCAAATAAAGAAAATTATTTTTTATAATGTGGCAACGTCATATTCAATATGATGTTAAAAAATAAACTTAAAAAATCCTTATTAAAATTTAATAAAAGCAAGTGGGAATACCTTGTATTTATATACCTTGCAAAAAGCTATGCTCAAACCAAATAAAACGATCGAATGAAGCAGTTCTACCCAAGTAAAGTAACTTTTTGTTTTAATTTAACAAATAATTTCTAACGTCATTTATTCTTAATTTAATCATATATTTTGCTTATAAAATCTTAGATAAATATTCACTTAATAGCGAATACGAATTTCTAAAAAATTGGCGAATGTACGGAAATTCGAATACGAATATTCGCGCATCACTAATACGTACATAATTATTTATGTATGTATTTGTGTATCTATGGTTGGCTGAATGTACATCTAACGACAAGTGAATGTTTCCACTTAAATCTTTTATGTGTTTATGATCAATTAATATAAATCAATTTATTTTATTAAAATGTTTGTGTCTATTTTTCTATTTGATATTGAAGATAAAAAACTATTCAAATTAAAAGAAAATAATAAATAAAGCATCTTATTCAATTGAATAAAATAAAATAAATATAAAGCAGTAAAACTAAATTGTAAGCGGATTACAGAAGTACATACATAAATACAAAATATCTACTAGATACTACATACGACATCTGGTTGCAGAGCAGTGTTATCGTCTACTGCGAACCCATATTGTGTACAAAAGGTTGTCATAAATTTAGACATTTTTTATAATTAAAACGAAGATCAATTAACGCCAACTTCAGCTTCATACATTAGGAGAAAATCTGAAAATACATATGGACTTTGAAAAGGGAGTGTTCCGAATTCTGATGATAACATGAAGTGATTTCAGCACATCTGTTCCACATGTTTTGACCAAAAGCTAATATACACATGTATACAGTATACATATTTTAAATATTAAATAAAGGTCGCCGCAATTTGCCTTAATAAAATACGTATTAAAATCTATATTTTTGTAATTACTATAAACGGCTTGTTTTACAATGACATTACTTTTGAAACTTTATTTGTGTAAATATGAATTACTTTCGTTTTCACATTTTTCTTTCACATTATGAAACCATTGAGGATTACACGCAAAATGAACAAAGCACATGTGCCTTAAAGTCTGCATAGAAAACAAAAATAGAAAAATCACTTTAACACCAGTGCAAATGAACATTAAAACAGAAATTTATTTTAAGAGCTTTTTGTGAAATGGGAAAAAGTGCTTAAAAATAAACGAAGAAAAGAGGCGAAAATGGTACTCTGACGTATTTACAATAGAGTGTCACATTGATTTGCAAATTAGAAAATTTAAAGTAAAATATTAAGTAAATTTTCTATTTTTTTTAGATTTTCAGCTAAAGCACATTATTTTTATAAAATTTGGTAACCGTTTGTAAACAAAGACACTAAATAGAGACGTTCAGTATAGAAACGATTTTGAACTTTTTTTTTATTCAAGTTCAGCTGATTAATTTTTTTATTTGACATTTGACGACGTATGTGTGCAGTAAAATCGTTATAGTTGGAATAGTTGGATATTCTTCTCCAGTTTCATAGCAAATCTATTTCCTTCTTTTATTATTTTAAAATATACCGTTCATTGTTTAGCAAACTAAGATCCCCAAATAGGTTTTCTTGTATATCGTGTGGGCCATCTATCGGTTTAAATTTGAACCACCGGTGCGAATCTGGTAATACTTATATGCCATTCTCACAAAATTCAGTATATTATGTCCACTGAACGAAATAACTCGATTTATGCTTGAGCAGCGTTGGGATTTATTGGAAATTTATGACTTTTTGGTGCGGTTGTCGAGCGAAGACATCATTGTGCCATATTTCTTTGAAAATTAGAACGTTGCAACCATTACGGTCAATGGGGACACCTATCGCACCATGATAATCGATGTTATTGATGTGAACGATGTTTGATTTCAACAGGGTGGAGCAATTTGTCACACATCTCATGCCACAAATGTCAATGTGCCGCCAAGAAGCTGCGATACCGATACCGTAGGGCTATTTTTGTCAAACCAATTGAGCATTTGAAGGCCAACATTCGTGATGCTATTGTCGAGATACGACCCCATATATTCGAAAAATTGGTCCGATCGAATGGGTTCTAAGGCCAAGGGCGCAATTGTTTCATATGAATGAAACAATTGTACTTTTACCACAACAAAAAATTAATTAATTAATTAATTTGGTAAAATTTCAAAGCGATTTTGTTTTATTGCATTTTTAAATTTACACTTTTAAATGATATAAAATTAAATGACAAGAACCAAAACAGCTGACCTCAAAATTCATTGATGCTACGTTTTGGGTTTTTTTTTTGGTCTCCTCTAATTTATAATTGCAAGCATTTTTTCCCAGAAAAGTATTTCAATCAGAGCTGTTAAATTTGGATTACGATTAGCAATCAATTAGATTAAATTTTAAAAAGAATGGTATTGATTACATAATTCTCTTTTTAAAAGTTCCTGTTTATTAATTAATTATGATTACAAATAATCCAAAAATAATTAAGATTAGTTAGGATTACGAGAAAATAATCGAAAATAAGTAAAAGTAATCAAAAAATAAGTGACTAGTTTCAAGGATTATTTTTGATTATGTTGGATTATATTTTAAAAATTTAGAATGCGTATCATTTTATACATACATTTTATTTTGAAAAATTTGCATTTAAAACATAAAAAAATTAATGACAAGCACACGTTAAAATATGTGATCATTTTACTTGTACTGGAGACGGACCATCAATTTGGAACTGCGTTGATTTTGTGGGGTTGTTTTATAAGTGATAACCAAAAAAAAAAAAAAATGATTTATCATAATAGTTATTTTTAACCAAAAAAATTTTTTGATTGCTATAATGGTTATTTATAACCAAAATATTTTTCTGGTTGACATAATGGTTGTTTATAACCAAAATTCTATATTTCTCAATGTATTTGGTTACGGTAATCAATATAATATAAATGCGACCATAATGGTTAAAAGTTCCCAAATGCATATAAAGGGCATTTTTGGGTAACCTTTTTGCTCCGAAATAAAAACATAGCAGTTATTTTCGGTCCCTGCTTTATACGAATAGAGCACAAACCCTTAAACCCGTGATAAATAAGAAGAATGCAGAATCATGAGGAATGCAAATAGGTTGTCAATTATCAAATCGATGCACATCAATAATAATAACAAAAAATAAAAAAAAACACAACTAACATTAAACAGCATTGCCATAATTTCGCAAAATAAAAAAAAAATAATCAAAAACAATCAAAAGTAATCTTCGAAAGTAGTCAAATTATTTTTTGATTACTTTCTATTATTTTAGATTATTTTTTCGTAATTTTTATTAATCTTGATTATTTTTCGATTATCTGTAATCGTAATCAATTAGTAATCTTGCAAATCTGAAAATAATCGTAATATAATCATTACTTCACCTTCAAAAAAATAATAATCTAATTACTAATTATTATGATTAGTAATCATTACTTAACAGCTATGATTTCAAGGCATTATTGGTGATGGGAGTGGCTATTTGTTTCTTATTCTAAATGTTATCGTTAAATTTTCAGTTTCTATTATATAAAAAAATCGAAATTCTACAGTTATCGCCTGAAGTAGTCAACAAATTTACAAAATAATTTTTTTTACATACCGTGTAAAACAATATATACCTGACAAAATTATCTATGTCTGCTTTTGTTTCGCTTGCGTCTGTAGTGCTGAAATCAAGAGTATCCTTAATTATCAACTACTCGTTTGGTATGAAATCTAAGTATTCTAGAATTACTTTTCTGCAATTGTAATTTTAGCGTTTGTTTCGATCAATTGGAAGATATTCTGTATTGTTTATAAACAAGTGCCGCAATTGAACGAATTCTCAATATAAATATATTATTTCTTTTGCGGTTAAATAATGCAATGAAACAACTTAAATCACTGCCAATTGGAATTGTTTTATAGCCTTCGCCGTGATATTGAATTTATGTGTGCAAATAAATGTTTATTTACATTCTTTTATGCAACAAGAATAAAATACCAATAAAAATTTAAAAAGATTTATTTTAATGAAATTATTCGAATAAAAATTTTTTATTCGAATATAGTTTTAAATATGTACTTTAATAGCATTTATTTGAATTAATGTTTGAACAAAATTATTCTACGGAGAATATTTAATTATAAAAGCATCGTGACTGTTCGTTTAAGTGATCTAGACACGATCGAAATGTTGACAAGCACTTTTTTAGTTTGCAATACCATGGACGCTAAATGAAAAATCAAATCGATTTAAATATTGATTGATGTGCTTTACATACGCAAGCTTTTGACAGCATTTAATCATAATATTTTTATTCTCATCAATCAAGTAAAGATCTTAACTACACATTCAAATAATCTTTAAGTACAATTAATATTAAATTTTTTGCTTTATAAGTAAACTGCTTAAAGCTGAAACTCAAGCAAAATCTGTTGAAATAAGATAGTTTTACTTAGACCGCCCTAATATTATGGTTTATACTGTATGTACTTGTAAGCCCCTTTTTTGTGCCATACGGCTGGCTCTACTTCATAAATCAATTTAATATAGACTTATTAAGTTCACTTGAACTTACAATGAAATGACATTTTCGTGGTGTTTTATTGAATGAATAAATGGCCACATAAGCTGTTTAAGAGGCACAAACTATTATTTGTGCTTATCAAAATTTTCATTCGGGTTATTATAAAAAATAAAAGGAAAAGCATACACTTGTATAAATTGTTGTCTTAATTTTGATACACGTGATTTTAATGGGAATAAAACAATAGACAAAATAATATAAGAGAGCAAAAAGAAAAAATTATACACAAATGCAATTGTACAAAAGTTTATACAGAATTAGTAATGAATTTTAAATGAGGAAATAATGATTATCGTCCACCCAATCTTTCGTACAAATGAGTTGCAGGGATAAATCATTGATTTTTAACTGCCTTTGCGCCAAGTAAGTCGTTTATAATGCCCCTTATTACGAATGTCATATTCGTAATGGAATTAAATCGGCTCCAATGTTAAGTAATTGGCCAGCGTTGCCACACTACAGCGTCCTGTGGTTTTAAAATTTAATTTGGTTGGCCCTAATGACTATAATTAAAATTTTACAACAATATTTGATGTTAGTGAGCCCTTATGGTGAAATAGCAATTAATTTTATTAAGCTATTTTTAACAGCATATTTCAAAATTTTACTGCCTATTTAATACGTCTGGCACTCATTATATAAAGCATATTTTTGTTTTTATCCACATGTTGTTATTTTAATTTCTATGTGACAAAAATCGTACTAAATATTAACTGCCTGTCCCACGATGTCACTAGCCATCGTACTGTCGAACAAAAACATTTGAAAAAAAAATTTTTTTTAGAATTTGTTTTTGTGTTGAATGCCATTTTGCAACAGAAGTGACGCCGTGGTATAGGCAGTAAATCAATAAAGGTAATAAAAATAATTTGAATGAATAATTTCATTTTAAACAAATACCTATTGATTTTATAAATGATAATGTTTGTACTTTTCATCAAAAATTTAAAACGTTTAAAAAATATATTTTTTTTAATGAGGCCATAAATATACTTTCTCCATTAAGGAAGTATTTAATGAAAAATTTTAAATATTTCTTGACATAGTGTGACCATAAACAAGTTAGAAAACGAAACACACCCGTTTTCATTGTAAACGTCACTACGCTTAACCGACATTTGTTGTATAGCAAATTTATTCGAAAGAGAAAAAGTACCAAAATTACAAAATTTGTCCCGTTTTTTACCATTAAAATATCAAAAGTACCATGCCCACATGCTATCCATCTACCAGATTTCATAAAAATTATAATATCGGGTGTTGGATTAGTGGTCATTGTGGGAAAATGGAGATGGCACTATATACAAATGGCGACCCAAGGAACCATTTGTATTGCAGAAAAAGTCTTGTATCTGAAATAATTTTGAAATTCGAATAATATCAATTTAAAAAAAAATATTCGAATTCCAAAATTATTTCAGATATAAGACTTTTTCTGCAATATAAAGGTTTTCAACTATTTTTTCACTGGTTATAAAACTTTTTATTAGTAGGATGCTTATAATTGTTTATGAAACAAATAAAGAAAATTTTTTTTGGAAATTTGTTCATTTATTAATTGAAAATATGAGCAACCTAATTTAAGTAAACAATAGAATCGCAAAAGAATGTTAGAAACGGTAGAACAAACTTACATACATATATACACTCGTGTAACCTTATCGACTTAGTAAAAAGGATAAAAAGAAGGCAAAAAGTAAAATAGAAAAGAATTCGTGTTTCTCTTGTATCCAAAGAATGTTATTTATGTATGGCTGTATGTATGTGTGTTTGTAAGCATGTATTTGTGTTACAATGGCCTTGAACTTTAGATTTAAAGTTACAAGAAAGACAACGTATTACTGCTACTGGCGCAAAGGCAATATGTATTATATGTACGAATTTAGTGTATCAAGTTAAAATTGCTGCTTACAACATTTCACCATGTTTATGTAACAAAATCCTTTTGTATCGTGCGTCGAATGCTAAGGGAATTCATAAATCAGTTACTGCTTGTACAGACAGTAACAAATAAGTTAATCAATAAATTATACTGTAGACAAGAATTTGAAACAAACAATATCAAATTTACTAAAAACTAACAAAAGTTGTAGTAGTAGTAGTTGGGATTATATATTAAAAACTAAGTAATTGTAATCAACATGATTAATCATAAACGTTAAAAGGTAATTACGATTAAAAAATGTATTACACGGTGCAACAAGAGAATTTAGATTTTATGTGAGTACTTAAAGGATTAACTCTGGCGGTAAGAATACCTATAAAATTTCATTAAATATGATTTTATTTCACAATATCAAAATGTACTTAAGAATTTCCCTAGCAATTTGTTCATAGACCGTAAAGAGTTTTCACAGACATTTCCGCAATGATATTCGGTACATATTCTGATCGAATTCGGCCTATTATTTTTGATGAGTCTATACATATTAAATCATTTAACGATAAGAAAATTAAAAAAATAAATTAAAAATATAAAATTAATCGATATTATCAGTAAACATATAAAAATATATTTCTTAAAACGCTGTTATCTATCGGAATCGCCAAATTTAAAGTAATTCGGCATCGGCTTGTAATTGTATATTTTTGCACACTAGAGTGGTAAGCGCATATTTTGCCAGCAACTGCATATTTTTAATTTGTTATGTATGTATATCGTATATCTAAATTTAAAAAAAATGTTATACCACTAATCTTGTGTAGAATTCCAAAGTGAAAATCAAACTGTAACATCATGATATAAAAATAAAAAGGGCGTTTTTTATAGAGTGATACAACTTTGAGTTGGCATCACTGCTTTATTTGACCACCCATTTAACAGCTGATATGGTAGGAACACAACTGGGACGAACGACGAATTTCGTTCAGTACGACGTATTCGTTGCTAAAAATTCGCTCTATAAATTCGTCGTATAAATCACAATAACGAGAAATAAATTAAAATAACGAACAAAAAAATTGTAAATTTTGTTAAAATTCTTTGTAATCCTCTGATGCCATATTCTTTAAACATTCAATAATTACCCCGGTGGTGTAAATTTTTTTCCAAAACAAATTCTTTTTTGTAATTATTTTCTGAAAAATTTTTTCTGTAAATAAATTATTCTTTGCATTTAACTGATGAGGTGACCATATGAAAAAGTAGGAAATAGAAAGAAATACTATATTATAAAAATTGTTCAAAATTAATAAAAAAAAAATCGTCCGACTGATACATTTTTGTGAATTGGTGAATACAATTTTAGTATATACTCAAAATTTTCCTTCTAGAAGCAACAATACAAAAAACCAGTTTGAGTATATGAAACCTGGGCACCTCATATTGATTTTTTCGTCGCTCGCTGACGCAGTAATTAGAAATAAGTCTATTTCAACTTTCGCTGAGTATGACGAATTATTGTTTTATTTTTGGCGAAATATTCGCAACCAAAAATTCGCCGTTCGTCGCAGTTGTGTTCCTAGTTGCTTTTTGTTTAGTTTGCTTTGACATTTCATTATGGATCGACTTACACCAGAGCAACGCGTGCAAATTGTTGAAGAGTCGCAAAGCAGCTCTGAGTCAGTCAACATCAAGCCTCGTTGGCAATTATATTTTAGGTGCAGCCAGACCACTGACTGTTTACTCTCTTTCGAGAGTTTTGCGTCTCACTCACACTAGTTAATTTCCACACCCCAGATAACTGTATAATTTACAGTTCTTTTGGGGAGTGTTCTGTGATTAACTAGTCACTATCATAAGGATTGGATCGTACTTCCTATGTAAAGGCATAGGTCGCGGATACCAAAAAATATTTGTGATGGCTTTATGCACTCATTGCGCGGCCAAATAATTATTTCCTCTCTAGTGGCGTGCTGTTAGAGGGGTGAACCTAAAACTAAAACAAACAAACAAAAAAATTGAATTAAGATTCATAGGCTAATTGTTCGAAATTTGTTTTTTAAATCTCAGAAAGACATGATAAATATTCCAAGGCTCAAAGGAAAGTCAACATCAGTTTTATTGAACTTACACAGCAGAGCAGAACAGCTGTTTTCAAAAGACGCAACCCTTTCATCATCAGTGCTCATGTGTATTGTGTTTGTCACCACTTATTAGGTGGCTTAGTTGAATTTGATAACAGTTCCTATTTACACAAATTGTTGAAATTTTTAATCAAGATAATTGTTTTATTCGTTAAACTCATCGTGCAGTTCTTCCATTTTATGGCGTACACAATCGTCCTTCAGAGCGGCGCGGCTAATTCGAAGAACAAGAGATCGTTTTTGGACGACATTTACTGTTACTGTGATAATGTGGACTGGAGAAGCTGTTGCCGCTGTACAATGATCCTAATCCATCAATTCGTCGCCGTTCTCAGCAACTGGGGAGGTTGTGTGCTTCCACTTTATGGAAGATTATTTTAGTTGTTGAATATTGGTGTTCCAGACTGCTTATTCTACGTGGCAGCCACGGCGACCACATGGTAGAAATCATATTTAAACATTAATGTCATAAAATTTTCTATGTATCACTCTATAAAAACACCCTATACTAGGCAGTCACAAGACTAAAATATAACCATATTATTTATTTATTTATTAATGATTTTCTAATACAACAAGACACGTGATCTTATAAATTACAGTATTAGAATCAGACAAGTCAATACGTCATAATTATGTATTTTAGAAGAGGTTTGATTTTGTTGCACAGTGTATTCTGCCAGCTCTAATGCTTTATTTCATTCCATAATTTTATTGATACATACTCGGTAATTATATGCTCATGATTTTAAAATAATTTATTTATGTTGTTTTCTTTCAGATATAATATGCCACTTGGGAATGACGATATAATGCCATATAAATTTTTAAAATTACACACAGAAAAATGGAAACAATATCCAAGATTTCCCTGATATTGGTTCTATTCCTAATTGTTGATTTCAATTATTTAAGAAATTATAAATCATCGGCGTCGTCATCGTCATCATCATCGTCAACATTATTATCGTCGCCGTCATTGCCTTATCTAGTGCAAGCGTCGCATACAACTGAATTAGAGTTGAAAGAATCACAGCAAAAGCAAAACCAAAAACATGCAGTCAATGCAGATTTGTCAACGACATCATGTATCTCTACACTGGCCAATGATCCAACGACTCTACTAAAGCAGCAAAAGGATCAATTGAAACTTCTACATCCGCAACAGCAAGTGAAACACACGAAAGAAAGTATAGGCTTTTTGGAGAAATTTTTTCAACATCCTTTGGCTGCCATTGGTATAGGAAAGAGTTTTGGTTCATCGGCCGACATAACCACTGATGATTTACAAGATAGAGATATTTTATCAGACTATCAAGATGATATTATAGGTTTCAATGCACCTTCGACGGGTGCGGCTGAAGAAGACAATGTCTTTAAATTATTTTGTGAAAACACTTCAATATCCAACGTCAATGAGGAACTAAAAGCTAAAAAATACATCAAATATGCCCACATAACCCTGCAGCATTGCTACGAAGGCCAGCAGTCTGGCGAGCTGAATGTCCATTTGCAACTGCAACAAGTGGATGGTGTACATAGCCTACAGTGGACTTCATCTGGAGTAAAAGACCATCAGTTGCAGGAACTCTTCAAGAGCTACGAATCCTATTTCGATAATTTGGAATCTTTGGATTTGACGAAAAATGGTTTAGCCTGCATAAACTGGGTACGTCCCAGGATGGTAAGACGTCTTAAAGTACTTAAGCTAACAGACAACGATATCAGCTCCGAAATGTGTGACTTTTCGGCACTGCATCATGCTAACCATTTGATCGAATTACGTTTAGACAACAATCGTTTGCACATATTCAATGGTAAATTTCTAAGTAACTTAAGTGAACTGAAGGTTTTGAACTTGACACACAATGCCCTAAATGATCTTCCGCGCAATAGTTTCGATGGAATATTTAAACTTCAAAGATTGTATGTAGCCCACAATAGATTGAAGGTATTGCCCTTTCAAATATTTCGGGCGATGAGTGAATTGCAGATCCTCAATATGGCCGACAATCAACTTTTGTCTTTTCCCGACAATTTCTTTGCGGCGAATGGAGAAATGCGTATTCTACAGTTGCAAAGAAATCAACTGCAAATGATCAATAGAAATTCATTTTACAACTTGCAAAAGCTGTTACATTTAGATTTGTCGGAAAACCAGATCGCTACCATAGACCGCAAGGCTTTCGAGTCGTTGAAAAATTTAATAACTTTGAATTTGTCATCGAATGCTTTAACTGCCATCTCTTCCATTCTGTTTCAACCGCTCCAGCGTCTGCAGCATTTGGACGTGAGTAACAATCGCTTTACCCAACTGCCAAGTGGTGTGTTTATGAATCAGAGAAATTTGATTTCATTGCGCATAGAACATACGCCGATTGAAAAGATAAATAATTTTTTATCGCGCAATGACAACTCCCATGTAGATCCTTCCGTGTTAAAACATTTAACGTATCTGTCGCTGCAACATAATCATAATTTGAAAAATTTGTCCAAGACGTTGTTCGTAAATGCTCCCAATTTGAAAGTATTACTATTGGCCCACAATTCTCTGTTGAATTTGCCGCCAGAAATATCCTCATTGCATCAGCTGGAGCGCCTCAATGTTGGTCATAACAACCTCTCCTCCTTACCCGAAGCTCTAAGTTATTTACCTAATTTACGTTACATAAATATTCTAAATAATGATTATATATGTGATTGTAAACTATACTGGTTGGCTTCGTGGTTGACATCGACAAACACGAGCCTCAGGTTGCACAGGCGTGCGGCATCCTCTTTTGTTTTGATAGATCGCGATTACAATGATTTTTCATCGTCTGAAAAATCGGAGGACTTGGACTTGTTGATTTCGTCATTGAAATGTCTGCACACTTATCCGGGCGATATGATATCAATTTTGAAAAGCTTGAATTGCACAATACCGCGTTTGCAAAGTTCAACGGGTGTTAAAATGCATGAACTACACTCGACTGCCAAGTTGGACTGTTTATTTTCGGGCAGTCCCTCACCCGACGTTATTTGGGTAAGTTGAATTAATTCTTCTTTACAGTCACATGAACATGCACAAACTGATCATGAGCGAAAACTTACCATGTAGATCCGATCATATCTTTATTTCCAATTAGGCTCTAAATGAAATTCAGCTTTAAAATTTTCTTACTTCCAGGTAACTCCGACAAATAAAATTCTACGTTATCATGCCGATCCTGATAAACGTCCAATAATCATCAATCACAACGACAAAGAATTGGGTAAATTTCAATTCAATACACTGACCGGTGACGAGACAACGTTAAATGTTAGTCTGCAGCGGCCAGACTCAAAGGAACGTCTGGCGCTAATTGAAAATGGTTCGCTATTGGTTAGCAACATAACAAGACGTGATAGTGGCCTTTATACGTGTTATGCGTACAATGTTATGGGAAATGCCTCAGCATTTATAAGGTGACGACAGACGACAACAACTATTTTTTTATGCAATTAACCAATTAGAAAACTTTCAATTTCCAGACTTCAAATAGATCCTATTGTTTTTTACCGCGTTAAAATTGGTAGTATTTTGTCGGGTATTGCAGCAGCTGCATCATTTTTATTATTGACCCTAATTGTCCAAGGAATCAGAGCAATCCTTAATAAGTAAGTAAACTTGAATACTACATACGTTTTAAATTTATTATTAATTTGATATAAATTGCAGATATCGTATTTGTGACAAGTTCTTATGCTGTTCGGCTCGCAGCAAACGTTCACCCAGATCGAAACAAATTTACGCTATGCTGGACAGTATAGAGACGTATAAGATTCAACAGTTGGAGAAATTAAGAGAAAATTATGCCCAACAAGTAATTAATTTATTGAAATAACCATATTTTCATATACATCTACATATAATTAGTCTAAAAAAAAATGTATAAAACAAATCTAGGTTCATCGCATTCGAGAGAACTGTGCACAACAAGTGGAATGGATACAAAGTAGTTATACATCTCAGGCGAAACATTTAAAAGAATTTCGTGATATTGGCTCAAATCATTTGACATCACTTAAGGATCAGTATTATGATCAGGTAAATATGCAGTTTCTTGACGTACTACGCGTTAATAAATATAAAAATTACTAAAATTAAATTTCGATAAATAAAAAGGTTAAAAAGGTTCGTGACTACTCAACTGGACAATTAAATTGGGTACGTGAAAATTATGTCTTCCAACGCAATAAAATACGTAAATTCAGTGCTCATCAAGTGTTGCGTTTGCGAGAAGGATACAAATATCAGCAACAGACTCTTAACAAAGTTTTAGAAAATTTACCCAGTTTCTATTTTGAAAACTGTCGTGGCCGTGGGGAAGAGGATATAACAGAAGGTGATTTTTTATTCTTGCTTTTGGTTTCTTCTTATAAATCTCTAAAGTACGATATCATTTGCTACTTGTTTAATTACATATTTTTCTTTGCAGACATTGACTTCTATTTTAAACAAAAAATGGCGTCCACAGAACCTCATTTACATTATCATTTTCGATATACGAATCAAAATCATCCGCTTTCGTCCATACACAATTCATTCAATTCCAAAGATGTCAAAGATTTACATTTACTGAAAAGCAAACTAATGGCAGCAAATAATTCAGCGAGCAAAGCTTCCATATACTATACACCACCGGAAGTAGAAGACAACCTAAGGCACTCTCAATTGAATTTACAAACATCTCCCATTCACATTAACTACATTAACGAGAATCTCGAACAGAGGAAACTCGAATTGCTGGACTTTAAAATACATCCGAGAGCATATTTAATTAATACACCCATACACCTGGAAAGTCCTACAACGATTAATAATTTGGCCAGTATGGATGATGCCACAGTTTTAAGTCAATTGAAGATCACATCGGATCATCCCATAGGTGCTGGTAGTATTGAAGATAATCATTATGCTTATGCAATGGCAGATAAGCTTGCCCTAGCAATGGACAGTAATAATGTCAGACATAGACATTCTGCATTTTATGAAGGTAAAATTCACAAAATTGCTTTAATGAATTTTTTTCAGTACCTTACGGTCTGCGAAGCTGTTTTCTTGCCTACGAAGGGCACTCTGGGGTATCCGGCGAGAATCGAACCCTCATGATTCTCATTACCTATAAATATTTTCAATTAATTTAACCAACAATTTATTTACAATCTTGAAGCTGGACTTTTGAATATTCTAATGAAAAGTTTACTTTTTTCGAAGAACTAATAATAATCTTCTATTCGAATAATTTTCAACTCGAATAAATTTACGACTGGATTGCACGTACTAATTACTAGTAATAAAAGTCATTTAAACAATAAACTAATTACAATGGCATCCTATTGTTAAAATTAAATTAAAGAAGACAAAATACATTTGTATTTGTATGTTGAAATACTTTACAAAGTAAATTTGCAAAGTATTTGGTGCACAGATGCCGACGGAGTGACTTAGACCATATGCCGGCGATGTTATTAACCCGTATTTTCTTCCGTTACTGTGACTGACTGTACACGACCTATGCCTTCACATAGGAAGTAGCAACGTAGTTAACCACGGAATATTCCTCAGAAAAACTGTAAAACTATACAGTTATCTGAGGTGTTGAAATTAACTAGTGCGAGTGAGACGCAAAACTCTCGAAAGAGAGTAAACAATCAGTGGTCTGGCTGCACTTAAAAAATAATTGCCAACGAGGCTTGATGTTAACTGACTCAGAGCTGCTTTGCGACTAAAATACATATTTGACTTATTTTATATCTCAGCAATTTCTATGTACTTGTTTCAAGGTAGTAACCTATATACTTATTTATTGAAATGTTCCAGTCTATGGTCACAAAACCTTCCAGACTATGGCTAACATGAGAACTTAAAAACTCGTGGTTATAAAACAAATGTTGAATTAAAACTTATATTAGCAAAAAGAAAAAAGATCAAACTTTTTTCAATAATTATTCATTACAAACTGTCCAATTTGAAGGCGTAGACTCCAAACACCATAGAAATGAATGGTTTATATGTATATGAAATTGTTTCTAAGTTCATATCCAGCATATTCGAAAGCTAAACAGATGTGTTCGGCGTCTGGAATAGATCTCCGCACCAAATATATTTCAGTTTTTACGATTTGATTAAAGGACAACATGCCCTAGCTTTAGCTTTCTTAATAATTATTTTTATCTTCTAGACAATGCAGTTGGAGATAGCACCATAGAACTAAGCGAAATGACAGATTTTAAAGACACAAATGATGTTAAAAATTCGAAATCATGTCCGGTTATTTACAAAGTTTCCAAACAAAATGATGGCACCACAGTTCACGAATTACTTAGTGAAGATCTGTCGAAAGGTTTGCGTTTAAATAACCCCAGTCGTGAGGGAAACGAGGAGCAAGAGACGCCCTTGCATCACAAACGCTTAAAAGAAGCAGAAAAGCTAAATATAATCTTAGATGAAAATGGTAAATCGTCATTATATGATTATCATTCACCAGTAATTAGAGCAGATAATGCTAAAAAAGACATGCAACAGCTTAGTTTAGATATAACATCTAAGGCTAATAATAACAAATTTGATTTGTCACTACAGCCATTAACAACTTTTACAACAACAGCCGCTTGTGATTCCAATAAGAGAAGTTTTGACAGTTTAGATGATAATATACCCTCAACGTCGGCCTCAGCATCTGCGTCCAGCCACTCAGTGCTAACAATTCCCTCATTGCTGACTTCACCGTCTTTTAATAAAGATTAGTGTGTAGGTGTTTAGTATAATTTTTGCAAACTAAATAAAATTAGAGACATTTCTTTTTTTGGATTATTGTTTTTTGTTTACATATCTTTTAAAGTATATTTAAGAAAAAGCAAATAAAAATTTTCTAATCCAATGATTATGAATGGAATTAGACATTTTATGTATGTACATGAATATATTGTCTCACAAAAAAAAAGAAAGAAAAAGTTTTGAAAAAAAATTTTTTTAATGAAAAATAAACACTCTTTTATCCAGCATTAAATAAACAGGCAAATATTATAAATCAAGTGGAACACAAGAATTAAAATAAATATATAAACTTCCTAAAACGTATGTAAATTGAAACATTATTAGTTTTGCAAGTAGAGATTTACAATAATCACCAAAACAAATGAATGAAAAAAAATAACTTGGAAAACAATTGTAGTAGATCCTTCATTCCAGTTAGTTTTGATATAGAAAAATTAAATTCAAGCATAATGTTCATAAAAGCTTTTTTCAATAACATTTCATTTAATATTGGAAATATTTGCAGGCTCATTTATTAAAAAAAAACAAATTTTGAGAGAAAATATTTTTATTAAAAACCCATAAAAAAATATATCATTGTGATTTTTAAACAAACCTCCCTATTTTAAAAAAAAGGTATACAAAAAAGAAACATATTTAAAAAAATTTAAAGAGATGTGTTAAATTATTAAGATAACCAAAATTTGAAAAGTTATATAAAACAAATAGCATTCAAAGAAAGTTTGTGAAAGAAAAATCAAATATTCTAACGAAGTATTGCAAAATAATTTTTAAAGTCATTAAAAATCAAAGCATCTGATAAGTAATTAAAACTGAAAAATAAATTATTTCACATTTCAAACAAAACTTTTAAAACAGACATTTTTATTCACATATATTGCGACAGAAAATATTAGACTGATGGAAACATTACAGTTTGAAAGGGGACGGCAAAAAATTCAGTAAAACAAAAACAACTGACAACTAAATTCTACATAAAGATTAAGGCGAATTTTTAACAGGCACAACGGAACTTGGTGATATTTATTTTGTTCCAATACAAAAAAAAAAGTTATGAATAATATTACGATATAACTTCTGGTTTCTTGACCTCTTTTTAATTATTATTGTATTCTGATATTTTTAAGCTTAAGGTCTCTTTATTTTGGTTTAATTTTTAATTTCAATATTTCGTCACTCCTTTGTGTGACTTCTTCAGGAAATTAATTAATTTCGTAATAATAATTACGATATAACTTTTTAGCAAAACTGTGATCTGATACAGTAAAACGTTTATATTAGATTGTGTACATGTACACATGTAGTTGCAATTGTTTTATTATTCATCACATTTTTTATTTAGGTATAATTTCCAATGCGAATTCTCTACGAATTTGTTCAAAATAAACATGTTTTGGGTAAAATTGTATTACAACAAAAAAAAAAAACGATTTAAGGGTTTTCATTAGCCTAGTGTTGGTATGCCTTGTGTAAAGTTTTTATGCAAAACTTTTTTCGGAAAACATTTTTTGGTTTTGGGCGAATAGTGACTGATTTGTGGGTTTCGAAAACAGTTTTTTGAAAATTTTTTTCGAAACAATAACTGGAATAATTTAATGATGCCAAATTGTAGCCCTTTTTAACCCCTTTCAGGTGGTATAGGTCATTTGATGGCACATAGTAAGGTTTTGGAGTTATAGGTCAAATAGTGTGATTTGTGGGTTTCGAAAACACTGTCTGAATGATAAGAAATGGGGCACTGGAGTCTGTTGTAGTATAAAAAGACTTCACTTGGGTTAACCAGATCCCTGAAAATTATTTTAACTCTGCCTGTGACCGTTCTTCCATTTTCACCACCTCGTCCCTCCATCCTTATACATTTGATTGTCGGCGTTCCCGATCGGGCCGTCTTGACAAATTTATCCACGGAAATATGATTTTAAAGACTATCCCCACCTTTGATACAAAATCCGCGCCGAATATCCCGCATCCCTGATCCTTTCGTCAACAACTATTTCATTTGCCGATTGCAAATTACTAAAAGTAATCTTGTATCGACCGAATCCTATCTTAAAAACCACCGTTACATTTTTCGCTCCCATTCGGGTAATAATTCTGCCTAGAGTGGGTTCATATGTCTTCTAGCTCCATCGTCACCCGGCGTGCTGTATACGTATACCACATACGGTCCCTTATGATGTCTATCATGTTATTACCTGTAGTCGCAGCCTGTGTTAAATTTTCTCCAGATTCAAAGCTTTTACTGTTTATAAACGCATTTAATAATAATAATAACCCTACAAGAAATGAGTGACCGAAACCAATACACAGACAACTTTTTAACTAACACACCTGAACATATTTCTGACATTTCTCATACAAATTTCTGTGGTGTAGTGCGAAGTTGTATTTCTGACAAATATTTTAATTTTTCATGTAATATATTTTTATAGTAAAAAAAAACAACCGAAATGTAAAATTTTTGTGTCAATTTAATAAGAAATTTTTGTATGTAAGTACACAATTTAAAGAAATAATAATAACCGATTTTTATACATTAGTAATTCCTAAAATATTTTTGGGCCGCGGTGGAGTTCAGCTAAACACGCAGATGAACTGGAATAATCCCCAAGTCTGAAAGTGTGGTAATAGCAAGAAAATATTGCTCCACAAACTCCTAGATGAAGGTAAACTTTAATAATAGATATTTTTGGTAAATTTTATTTGTTTAACGTTGCTCGTTTTTTTAACTTCAGGTATTCTGCCCCGTTTGCAACAAAAAGGACTACATACACAAGAAGTGACTCTTCAGTGGCGTTATTTAGCTTTAAGAAACTTTTTTAAAATATTTTTTAATGTATATATGTATGTATATATAAAATGTTTTATTGAAATTAATAAATTGTGGGTCACTTGTGAATGCTAACTAGAATTGCAGTTATCAATAACTAGTTAGGTATAACCAATGTGTACGTTATGCCTAACTAGAAATCACTATTAGAGTGAGCAGTATAGCTATATGTGCGTTTTATCCAGAAAATCAATTAGTAAGAGAAAGATGGAAGATCACACGTACACAAAATTTGTGGTCATTTTTTTCACATTGCCAATGTAAACCTAATAGCAACACTAACTGCAATTGCAGTTAGGAATGCTAGTCATCTAACCTGCTATTTAACCAGTAGTCTTCTTGTAGGGAAACAAAAGGATGACCCATGGTGAAATAAACATCATACAGAGTTGTATTTTGAATTCAACAATCTTCATATATTAGGCGAATTGAACACCATATTCAATTCTCCTTAATAAGTACGTGCAATCCAAGATATATTAATTCGCTTTGTATACAATTTGCCAAGCCGAATCCTGCTCTTGTAATGTCTTACTTCGCAAGGCTTTAATAGATAAAATATATATACCTACATATTTTAAGAATTGGTTACGTACATGCGCATTTCAATACAACTCTGTTGTTTGAAATGTAGATCGTGGTGGAATTTATAATGGTTATTGTGAATAGTAATTAAGATTGTGACTGACGTTTAAGAATAGTAAATTTAAAAAAAACTTGGCAACAAACGACCACACGATTTTATATTCAAGTCGCGCATAAAATTTTATTACGGCCTGTGTTAACAAACCATTTTTGCGAATTCATGCCGATTTCAATTAATTTTTGAGGGAATAATAATGATGAAATTGCTGGAGTTTTAAATTGTGGAAATAATCAACAAGTGGTGCAAAAAGAAATACTAATAAAAACAAAGTTGGCAAAGTCCACAACAAGAAAATTGTGTATTGATATTGTGGTTGAAGAAAAATTTATATACATATATGTATGTACACATGTATGTATATAAAATAAAAAAACTATTAGAGGAATTGGATATTAAACATATAAAAAATCTGGTGCATATTTGTTATTAAAGTCACCAATTACAATAGTTTTTGGTAAATGATCAAATAATACTCACTGGAAGCCTAGCCAGTCATCAAAAAATATACCAACATACATACATATTCATGTAAGTATGTATAAAAGTATCATAGATGTTTAACGTTTCAAGACAAGCTTCCTAATAAACAAACAAAGCGTTCACATACATATTATGTACATCTATATATATCCACGTACATATATTTGCATATATACAGCGCGCATTTAATAAGGCGAGCACCAGCACTGTGGCTCCTGTCAAAAGCGGCAGAATTTATTTACTGTCACCATAAGCTGTGTAAATAATTTCTGCGCTGTTTGCTTAAAGCTGTCTGATCTACGCTAATATTTTTGGTTCTATGACGTAAACTCTCCAAATAAAGAAGGTAAGAAATTCAAAAGTTAGCAAACCAGTTTATCAACAAAACAGTTTAATTTCAGCTCTGTTTCTAGTGCATTTTTATACATTTACGTTATAGAAGTTCTAGGTCTTTTTTTGTGACAAAAACTGGCTAAAACTCATGGGGAGTTTAATAATCATATAGTATATTATACGGATTTTGCCCCGAGCAGAGCAGATAAAGAATTATAACTTCACGTATAATAACATCGCAACACCTCGATTATAACAGCAGCCAATATGTTAAAATTTAACTACAACTATTTAAAAAAATTTCTCAATATGTGCAACAGGTTCTTTAATTATTCATTAACATTATTAATGAATAAAACAAATTTTTGTCCTCATTTTCTGTTCTGAAACGTATTTTAGTAAATAATCTCATATCAAGAATATATCTTGTTAAAGCTTATTTGTTTTCATTGTGGTTCTCACTTTAAAAATCTCTTGCAAAAGTTGTTGTGAAGTAACTGACGACATTTAGAGTGATCTTGAAATAGTTTTGATTTGAAATAGTTGTACGTTTATACAAGCTCATTATGGATACATACACATTGATATACACATTAATATATTAATAATATTAATATGCAATGATGTCATTATTGATGAATAATATTGATATTAAGTGTACAAAACATTCACATCAAGTAGGTATTTGACAATTCTTATTTTCAAGCACCTTTTAGTATTGCTTTTAACACATTTAAAAAAACTACTAAAACCGAAAAACGTTTAAACCCTCTCAATGTTAAATATGCTCTTAAATAACTTTTGAATTTGCTCTTAGTTTGAACTTAAAATTTGCTTTATTTTCATACAGTCAATTATGAAATACCACATTAAACCGTTGAAAGATAATGAAATTCTCGTTTCACACATATTTTTTCTTGTTTGCACTGGTTCAGTGCACATTAAACAAAGTTAGGTATTGCTTATACATTGAATAGTTTTGTAATACAATTTTTCGTACACTTATATAGTGCTAAAAAATATTGTAAAATAATGCCTTTATTCATAAATATTTTTATTGTGAATATGTGTAACAATGCGCATGCCATCGCAACCAATTGGGCAAAAAGGAATAACTGCTTATCTATATAGTTAAAACCAGTCATTAGACAGTGGTTTTATAAGTATAAATATCTAAAGCCTAGAACACATTATGACATTTTGTGCCATCGCAAGTACAATGTTTGTTATTTTCTCACATTTCGATGTCCGAATTGACTTTTAATGTATTCGTGTTTCAAGTTAAAAATCTCCATAGAGTGGATAAAGTTCATAACATTCATGCCAAAGATCAGTTTTCCTCAGAAGGTAATACTAATTAAAAATCAATATAATATCTAACAATCAGTCAATAAAAAAAATCATTTTGGATTCAATTTTGTACATTGTAATACAATTATTGAAGGTTAAAGGGCTATAATTGACCAATACATTTTCAGCGGTATTTATTTAAGTGCCATTATAAATATAGACACCACTGTTAACAAACCAATATATAAGATGCATATGAATTCATTCATACGTTTAGTTCCAGATGCCTAGTAATGCGAAAAATGAAAAATGTATAGGGTAAATAAACAAAATTATAGCACAAAAAGAGAAAACAAAACAAAATTTAGCAGGGTGTAATACTTATTCCCATAAAAAATAGACATTTACGTAAGATATTCTTATTTTACTTATCTCGTTAAATTCATTTCAAGAAATCGCCAAAATCGGCATGTTAATTTATTTGATTTATATCATTTGTATTTATTCTATAACATATTTATATACATACATCTGAAAAACACCAAAATATATATAGATATTGTAAATTTTTAATAATCCAATTCAAAATCCATTAGAGCTTTCATTAATGTAAGGAAAATATAATGTACAGATTTTGTTTGTAATTGACATATTTTTGTTTTCCAACATTAATTTTTAAAACAATTCGAATTGGTGGTGCGACACATTAAAATATCTGTCTGATTCATAATGCTTGCCAAAGGTTTCCAAAACTAGTTTTGTATGGAATTAGTTTAAAACGCATTTAATAAATTTTCATGAATAAATCCATTAATTATATTTTGTTTTTTATATAATTCAAAAATATTGTTGGTAGGAACTATTATAACATAAAATGTTTTCAGCTGAAATCGTAGTAGTGATTAGTAACAAAAAATCGTCAAACTGTTGCTATACAAGGGCATACAGGGTTTTCAGAAATTTCGGAGGTCAAGAAACAAAGAGTCCTCAGTTTAGTTAAGATATGACTACTGTGTGGCCTAAGTTTTTTATCAAGTATTTTTTATCATGATTATTATATTAGTTCTCTATATTTCAAATATTTGGTAAGACTTCTTGATTTCGATTTTAGTGGCCGTAAAAATTGGAAACTATTTTATATCTTTGATTACTAAACTTGTTTGTAAATTGCGAACTTTCAAGAGGAATTGCCATATTTGACAACCCTGACTGTTGTTGCTAGTCTGGCAAGTGAACAAAACTCCCTCACCATTCTACCCTAACAGATTACAATAACAAAATTGACCAGACATATCAGCTGGGCTTTCAACAAAATTCTCTTTTATATTATTTAGTAGCAACTCAATAAAAACAAAAAAAAAAATTATAAATATCTTTTGAATAGCAATCTCAATTCAATTGCAATAAAATTATGCATATCTTTGCTTTTAGAATGTCCAAACATGAGAAAACAAAATCGGGTGGCCTGCTGGAAGGTTGGTTTGGTCGCCCAAAAACAAAAACAGGCAACTACAATTCAGGCACTTTATCTGGCCGACCAACGTCGGCTGAAGGTGAAGCTGCATTTGATCTGCAAGAGTTGGAAAGGACCATACGTGGTCTAAGCGATTCAGAAGTGGATGTGAAGTTTATGGAAATTCTAGAGGACATGAACATACCAAAAGATAAACGTGGGCCATTGCTTTCAAAATCTATAACCGAAAGACAAAAAATGATTTTTATGCATTTAAAAGGTAAGAGAATTATAATTTCTTGGCATTCCTCAGATAAGATTAAATTTTTTGTTATTAATTTGCTTTTATTTCCATGTTTGCGTTGCTTTTCTCTTTTCTTCTTGTTTTTATGTATTTTTATTGGAACCTCTTAGTTTGTATATTAATTTTTAGCTCTTGAAGTGTATGCAATCACTGGGAATAACAAAATGAATCATATGAGTTTTTTGCACTTGAAGATTATAGTTCATGCATGTGCTACACTTATGTATTTGTATGGGTATGTTTACAAGTATTTGATAGGAGTTACAACTAAACAAAATAATAAACTTTATTGCCATTTAAGTGCATACTTTGAATTAAACTATTTAATTAGAAAAATATAAATGTACATTTGTGACATATTTTCATATTTCGTACAATTAATAAGCCCATAACAAGAGGTAAAGATTTTTCTTAAGTCTAAGTGGGGGAAAAGACTTTCGATCTGTAGGTGTTATGTTGTTAATTTAAATTAACCAAAATTGTCTTATATATCAAATCTTAAAAACGATAAGTGGTGGTTTTTATTTTGCTTGAAACCAATGGACCTAACAATTAAGAAATATAACCCAGAAACTACGATTAAATTGTTGTCACTTTGACTAACAACATATTTTTATAATATTAATTTCTTAAATTTTTTTCTTAAAAATAATTATTATGTATTCTCACCTACACCTTCCCTGCAAATAATTTTGGACTACGTGATCCAATTTATTTAAAACAAACTAGTTACAGCATGGTCCAATGTAATGTAGTCATGGACCATGTCATTGTCGAACAAGAATTTGTAGTTAAGCGACAAGTGTTCGTCTTTAAACGACTGAATTTTGAGTTGTTGTTGTTTTTGGCTGTTTATTGTAGTGGCGTCTCTGTCATTGTTTTCATTTTAGTTCTTGTTTTTTTCTATTTTACTGTAGTAAGGGCTCTGTCATTGTTTTCAATTTATTTTTTGGAGCGTGATATGCACAAATATTAAAATTATTATAAATAAAAATCAAAAATATTAAAAGAAAAAGGTACAAACAAAATCATTAATTGTGAAAAGTGAAAAAATGCAGTGTAGTTCGCGTCATAGAAGACGTCTTGTAAAAGCAGAAAAAGAAAAGTGCATAGATTTATTACAAAATGATAGGTGTAGGCAAATTGAGTGGCCAAATGCCGCACAAGATTCTGTAAATATTGAAATGGCAGAAGCAGAATCTGCCACACACCAAGAAGTAGATGAGACTTTTGATACAAAAAATTCATTAATAAACGATTTAGGGCAGTGGCAGTTTAGTAGCAGAACATCCCACAAGCATATGAGAAACCTGTTGTGCATTTTACGAAAGTATGGTGTGGATGTGCCTCTTTCTCCAATGACGCTGGTCCAAAAAACTAATTCAAGAGCAGATATAACGCCTGTTCCGCCCGGTGAATATGCACATTTCGGCATAAAACAAAGCTTGATCAAAGCAGAACATGAATTAAAAAAGTATGACCAAATAATTTGCGATATTAATATTGACGGTTTACCTATTATTTTACACAATTACTAATTATTTTACACAATTGTGTAAAATAATTAGTATTTCTGACAATCTGTGACTATTCAGTAAGGCTTTGAATATATCAAAAGTGTATTAGAAATCGACAATTACTGAAGAAAAGTAGCACAGAAATGTTTTTGCAATTGTCTTGACATGACGTTGCAAAATAGTTACAGAATAAAATTAAAAAAATAAATTATTGTAGCTTAATTGGAATACATACATGTATCACATAATATATGTGCATATGTATATATGTATGTATGTAAATCTGAAATTTGTTTATATAACTACTGTATAAAAAGAGAAATAAAACTTTTTAATAGTTGTTATTTTAAGTAAATACATATAGAAATTGATAAGCAATCGTTATATATCGAAGAAAAATATATAACTTCAAAATAGGAATTTTTGCAGTGATAAAATCAACCTGAAAATGTAATTCTAATAATGATCGTTTTTATTTATACAATACCTAATATTTTTGAGCTATTATAATATTTTATCTAATAGTTTTGCTTCAAGTGTTATTTTCGGTTTCTACTTTATGCGATTATATACCACACACTCTATTTCTTTATTTAATTTTATATATTTAATATAAATACATATGCTTATAAATTGATTGTTGTTTAGCATCATTGGATCAAAAAATAAAATTCAGAATATTTTTAAAATCCACAATTAAAACAAACAACAAGAACATCAGCTGTTTTCATACAAAATGACCTTGACTTTTATCGCTAAAAATAAAAGTAAAATGTTACACTTGAAACAATAAAATTAAAATGCGAACGAATATCAAAATAAAACGTGTAAAAAGTAGAGAAATGCCATACCATAAACATATTTGAATTGATTTTAAATTATTTCTTATTTCTGTTCGTCGTCTATGGATTTGTTCTAAACAATTTATTATAATTTCAATTTTAGTATATATTTGTATACTAAATTTAAAATGATTGCATTCTTATTTATATTTTTATTATGTATGGAAATAAAAATGACAACCATTCTAGTAAATAGATATTTTTTTGAATTATCTTTACCGAATATTTGTGAAATATACTACGCTGCGTTGTGTGTAGGTATATTTATATTTGTGTGTGCATTAAACATGCATTCTTACTATGCAAACAGCGTAGGTGATAATGTATTAATGCAATTCTTTATATACATACATTTGTACATATGTATGTATGTATGCTCCTATATAGTGATATCAACATATGTACATGTATACGTATAAATGAATACTATAATATGTATATATTGTCTTATCCAGTATAATTTAAAAATTTATATCCATACGTGTATGTACAAATGTATGTATGTCACTCTCTTTTCTCCCTGTCCGAAAATTATTGTTGAATATTTTCAGCTATTCATTATACTATTAAGAAACAAATTTATAGAACAGTAAACATTGTTTTATTCGTGTTAATGAATATTTTTTATATTAATTGTTGGCACTGAAGTGTCAAACTTTTATATAACTTTATTTTATATAAAAAAGTGTGTGCAACCACCTAATTAATGTATATTCTGGCAGCGTATTGTCGGTTGTATGTGATTTGAAACGTAAGGTAATGAATTGAAAAGAGCTGCTTTATTATTCAGTGATTCATTTTATACAATACAGAAATTATGGAAGAATATCCTTACATAATTTACGTTTGACAACTAAAAACGTTTCTCTAATTAACAAAAATCGACGCGTGGAAACTTTGACAGCGAAATACATAAATAAACATATGACTTGTTTGTTTATATGCCTGAATCTCATTGGCTGTTACAACATATCATTAGTAGACTTCAAACTAGTTCTAAAAATTGACAAAAAGTTTATGCACAAGCATTCAAAAATCATTTCAGAATTAAATAAGAAAAAGCATAGTAGAAATATGTATGTAGGTATATAAAAAACAAAGAAATTTTAATTGATATGAGTATAGTTTTATAAATTAATGATAGTAAAAAATAAAAGTATTTAAAAAGGCAAAACGGGGAAAAAGCATTATTTTTAAAATCTTCAATAGCATATTAAATATTTCAATGAATTCTTTTTTGATTGATTTGAGTCCATATATAATAATAGTTATTATCACATTACCTCATGTTATGTAATACTTTAACTTGGCCTTTGAGGCTTGAATTACATTTTCTTGAAATAAATGAATAAAATATATTTGAGTTATAAATGTTATTTTTATGTAAATTCTATGTGCCGTCTTGTCTTATTAAATACTTTTCCAATGAGAAAGTAATGTTAGAAATTACTTCAAATAATGTAAGAAATGAGAAAAAAAAATAAATGTATTAAAAACAGACTGTAAATTTCGAAAGTTTGATAACACCGCGTTACAAAAACGAACTTTTTTTTCTTGTCCTATGAGCCAAATATACTTTTTCGGAAAGGGGAGAAAAAATAAAAATACACGTGTATCGGCGATTTTCATGTACACTTCAGATTTTTTTTTTTTGTATTTTTGCATTTGAAACTCCTTTCAATACTTATTTATTAGAAATAAACGCCTTTTGGGTAAAATTAGGTAAAATTGTGTTTCAACCGAAATATGGATTTTTTGCAAAGAGGTACCCCTTTCCAAAAAAATTGGTCAAAATTTTTTTTTGCTGAAATGCATGCGACTTAAGCTTTTTCGGAAACTTCTTCGCATTTGAAACTCCTTTCAATACTTATTTATTAGAAATAAACGCCTTTTGGGTAAAATTAGGTAAAATTGTGTTTCAACCGAAAAATGGATTTTTTGCAAAGAGGTACCTTTTTCCAAAAAAATTGGTCAAAATTTTTTTTTGCTTAAATGCATGCGACTTAAGCTTTTTCGGAAGCTTCTTCGCATTTGAAACTCCTTTCAATACTTATTTATTAGAAATAAACGGCCTTTTGGGTAAAATTAGCTAAAATTGTGTTTCAACCGAAAAATGGAATTTTTGCAAAGAGGTACCCCTTTCCAAAAAAATTGGTCAAAATTTTTTTTTGCTGAAATGCATGCGACTTAAGCTTTTTCGGAAGCTTCTTCGCATTTGAAACTTCTTTCAATACTTATTTATTAGAAATAAACTCCTTTTGGGTAAAATTAGGTAAAATTGTGTTTCAACCGAAAAATGGATTTTTTGCAAAATTTTCCAAAAAAATTGGTCAAAATTTTTTTTTGCTTAAATGCATGCGACTTAAGCTTTTTCGGAAGCTTCTTCGCATTTGAAACTCCTTTCAATACTTATTTATTAGAAATAAACTCCTTTTGGGTAAAATTAGGTAAAATTGTGTTTCAACCGAAAAATGGATTTTTTGCAAAGAGGTACCCCTTTCCAAAAAAATTGGTCAAAATTTTTTTTTGCTTAAATGCATGCGACTTAAGCTTTTTCGGAAGCTTCTTCGCATTTGAGACTCCTTTCAATACTTATTTATTAGAAATAAACGCCTTTTGGGTAAAATTAGGTAAAATTGTGTTTCAACCGAAATATGGATTTTTTGCAAAGAGGTACCCCTTTCCAAAAAAATTGGTCAAAATTTTTTTTTGCTTAAATGCATGCGACTTAAGCTTTTTCGGAAGCTTCTTCGCATTTGAAACTCCTTTCAATACTTATTTATTAGAAATAAACGCCTTTTGGGTAAAATTAAGTAAAATTGTGTTTCAACCGAAAAATGGATTTTTTGCAAAGAGGTACCCCTTTCCAAAAAAATTGGTCAAAATTTTTTTTTGCTTAAATGCAAGCGACTTAAGCTTTTTCGGAAGCTTCTTCGCATTTGAAACTCCTTTCAATACTTATTTATTAGAAATAAACTCCTTTTGGGTAAAATTAGGTAAAATTGTGTTTCAACCGAAAAATGGATTTTTTGCAAAGAGGTACCCCTTTCCAAAAAAATTGGTCAAAATTTTTTTTGCTTAAGTGCATGCGACTTAAGCTTTTTCGGAAGCTTCTTCGCATTTGAAACTCCTTTCAGTACTTATTTATTAGAAATAAACTCCTTTTGGGTAAAATTAGGTAAAATTGTGTTTCAACCGAAAAATGGATTTTTTGCAAAGAGGTACCTTTTTCCAAAAAAATTGGTCAAATTTTTTTTTTGCTTAAATGCATGCGACTTAAGCTTTTTCGGAAGCTTCTTCGCATTTGAAACTCCTTTCAATACTTATTTATTAGAAATAAACTCCTTTTGGGTAAAATTAGGTAAAATTGTGTTTCAACCGAAAAATGGATTTTTTGCAAAGAGGTACCTTTTTCCAAAAAAATTGGTCAAAATTTTTTTTTGCTTAAATGCATGCGACTTAAGCTTTTTCGGAAGCTTCTTCGCATTTGAAACTCCTTTCAATACTTATTTATTAGAAATAAACGGCCTTTTGGGTAAAATTAGCTAAAATTGTGTTTCAACCGAAAAATGGAATTTTTGCAAAGAGGTACCCCTTTCCAAAAAAATTGGTCAAAATTTTTTTTTGCTGAAATGCATGCGACTTAAGCTTTTTCGGAAGCTTCTTCGCATTTGAAACTTCTTTCAATACTTATTTATTAGAAATAAACTCCTTTTGGGTAAAATTAGGTAAAATTGTGTTTCAACCGAAAAATGGATTTTTTGCAAAATTTTCCAAAAAAATTGGTCAAAATTTTTTTTTGCTTAAATGCATGCGACTTAAGCTTTTTCGGAAGCTTCTTCGCATTTGAAACTCCTTTCAATACTTATTTATTAGAAATAAACTCCTTTTGGGTAAAATTAGGTAAAATTGTGTTTCAACCGAAAAATGGATTTTTTGCAAAGAGGTACCCCTTTCCAAAAAAATTGGTCAAAATTTTTTTTTGCTTAAATGCATGCGACTTAAGCTTTTTCGGAAGCTTCTTCGCATTTGAGACTCCTTTCAATACTTATTTATTAGAAATAAACGCCTTTTGGGTAAAATTAGGTAAAATTGTGTTTCAACCGAAATATGGATTTTTTGCAAAGAGGTACCCCTTTCCAAAAAAATTGGTCAAAATTTTTTTTTGCTTAAATGCATGCGACTTAAGCTTTTTCGGAAGCTTCTTCGCATTTGAAACTCCTTTCAATACTTATTTATTAGAAATAAACGCCTTTTGGGTAAAATTAAGTAAAATTGTGTTTCAACCGAAAAATGGATTTTTTGCAAAGAGGTACCCCTTTCCAAAAAAATTGGTCAAAATTTTTTTTTGCTTAAATGCAAGCGACTTAAGCTTTTTCGGAAGCTTCTTCGCATTTGAAACTCCTTTCAATACTTATTTATTAGAAATAAACTCCTTTTGGGTAAAATTAGGTAAAATTGTGTTTCAACCGAAAAATGGATTTTTTGCAAAGAGGTACCCCTTTCCAAAAAAATTGGTCAAAATTTTTTTTGCTTAAGTGCATGCGACTTAAGCTTTTTCGGAAGCTTCTTCGCATTTGAAACTCCTTTCAGTACTTATTTATTAGAAATAAACTCCTTTTGGGTAAAATTAGGTAAAATTGTGTTTCAACCGAAAAATGGATTTTTTGCAAAGAGGTACCCCTTTCCAAAAAAATTTGTCAAAATTTTTTTTTGCTTAAATGCATGCGACTTAAGCTTTTTCGGAAGCTTCTTCGCATTTGAAACTCCTTTCAATACTTATTTATTAGAAATAAACTCCTTTTGGGTAAAATTAGGTAAAATTGTGTTTCAACCGAAAAATTGATTTTTTGCAAAGAGGTACCCCTTTCCAAAAAAATTGGTCAAAATTTTTTTTTTGCTTAAATGCATGCGACTTAAGCTTTTTCGGAAGCTTCTTCGCATTTGAAACTCCTTTCAATACTTATTTATTAGAAATAAACTCCTTTTGGGTAAAATTAGGTAAAATTGTGTTTCAACCGAAAAATGGATTTTTTGCAAAGAGGTACCCCTTTCCAAAAAAATTGGTCAAAATTTTTTTTGCTTAAATGCATGCGACTTAAGCTTTTCCGGAAGCTTCTTCGCATTTGAAACTCCTTTCAATACTTATTTATTAGAAATAAACTCCTTTTGGGTAAAATTAGGTAAAATTGTGTTTCAACCGAAAAATGGATTTTTTGCAAAGAGGTACCCCTTTCCAAAAAAAATGGTAAAATTTTTTTTTTTGCTTAAATGCATGCGACTTAAGCTTTTTCGGAAGCTTCTTCGCATTTGAAACTCCTTTCAATACTTATTTATTAGAAATAAACTCCTTTTGGGTAAAATTAGGTAAAATTGTGTTTCAGCCGAAAAATGGATTTTTTGCAAAGAGGTACCCCTTTCCAAAAAAATTGGTCAAATTTTTTTTTGCTTAAATGCATGCGACTTAAGCTTTTTCGGAAGCTTCTTCGCATTTGAAACTCCTTTCAATACTTATTTATTATAAATAAACTCCTTTTGGGTAAAATTAGCTAAAATTGTGTTTCAACCGAAAAATGGATTTTTTGCAAAGAGGTACCCCTTTCCAAAAAAATTGGTCAAAATTTTTTTTTGCTTAAATGCATGCGACTTAAGCTTTTCCGGAAGCTTCTTCGCATTTGAAACTCCTTTCAATACTTATTTATTAGAAATAAACTCCTTTTGGGTAAAATTAGGTAAAATTGTGTTTCAACCGAAAAATGGATTTTTTGCAAAGAGGTACCCCTTTCCAAAAAAATTGGTCAAATTTTTTTTTTGCTTAAATGCATGCGACTTAAGCTTTTTCGGAAGCTTCTTCGCATTTGAAACTCCTTTCAATACTTATTTATTAGAAATAAACGCCTTTTGGGTAAAATTAGGTAAAATTGTGTTTCAACCGAAAAATGGATTTTTTGCAAAGAGGTACCCCTTTCCAAAAAAATTGGTCAAAATTTTTTTTTGCTTAAATGCATGCGATTTAAGCTTTTTCGGAAGCTTCTTCGCATTTGAAACTCCTTTCAATACTTATTTATTAGAAATAAACTCCTTTTGGGTAAAATTAGGTAAAATTGTGTTTCAACCGAAAAATGGATTTTTTGCAAAGAGTACCCCTTTCCAAAAAAATTGGTCAAAATTTTTTTTTGCTTAAATGCATGCGACTTAAGCTTTTTCGGAAGCTTCTTCGCATTTGAAACTCCTTTCAATACTTATTTATTAGAAATAAACGGCCTTTTGGGTAAAATTAGGTAAAATTGTGTTTCAACCAAAATATGGATTTTTTGCAAAGAGGTACCCCTTTCCAAAAAAATTGGTCAAAATTTTTTTTTGCTTAAATGCATGCGACTTAAGCTTTTTCGGAAGCTTCTTCGCATTTGAAACTCCTTTCAATACTTATTTATTAGAAATAAACGCCTTTTGGGTAAAATTAAGTAAAATTGTGTTTCAACCGAAAAATGGATTTTTTGCAAAGAGGTACCCCTTTCCAAAAAAATTGGTCAAAATTTTTTTTGCTTAAATGCAAGCGACTTAAGCTTTTTCGGAAGCTTCTTCGCATTTGAAACTCCTTTCAATACTTATTTATTAGAAATAAACTCCTTTTGGGTAAAATTAGGTAAAATTGTGTTTCAACCGAAAAATGGATTTTTTGCAAAGAGGTACCCCTTTCCAAAAAAATTGGTCAAAATTTTTTTTGCTTAAGTGCATGCGACTTAAGCTTTTTCGGAAGCTTCTTCGCATTTGAAACTCCTTTCAGTACTTATTTATTAGAAATAAACTCCTTTTGGGTAAAATTAGGTAAAATTGTGTTTCAACCGAAAAATGGATTTTTTGCAAAGAGGTACCCCTTTCCAAAAAAATTGGTCAAAATTTTTTTTTGCTTAAATGCATGCGACTTAAGCTTTTTCGGAAGCTTCTTCGCATTTGAAACTCCTTTCAATACTTATTTATTAGAAATAAACTCCTTTTGGGTAAAATTAGCTAAAATTGTGTTTCAACCGAAAAATTGATTTTTTGCAAAGAGGTGCCCCTTTCCAAAAAAATTGGTAAAATTTTTTTTTTTGCTTAAATGCATGCGACTTAAGCTTTTTCGGAAGCTTCTTCGCATTTGAAACTCCTTTCAATACTTATTTATTAGAAATAAACTCCTTTTGGGTAAAATTAGGTAAAATTGTGTTTCAGCCGAAAAATGGATTTTTTGCAAAAAAATTGGTCAAATTTTTTTTTGCTTAAATGCATGCGACTTAAGCTTTTTCGGAAGCTTCTTCGCATTTGAAACTCCTTTCAATACTTATTTATTATAAATAAACTCCTTTTGGGTAAAATTAGGTAAAATCGTGTTTCAACCGAAATATGGATTTTTTGCAAAGAGGTACCCCTTTCCAAAAAAATTGGTCAAAATTTTTTTTTGCTTAAATGCATGCGACTTAAGCTTTTCCGGAAGCTTCTTCGCATTTGAAACTCCTTTCAATACTTATTTATTAGAAATAAACTCCTTTTGGGTAAAATTAGGTAAAATTGTGTTTCAACCGAAAAATGGATTTTTTGCAAAGAGGTACCCCTTTCCAAAAAAATTGGTCAAAATTTTTTTTTGCTTAAATGCATGCGACTTAAGCTTTTTCGGAAGCTTCTTCGCATTTGAAACTCCGTTCAATACTTATTTATTAGAAATAAACTCCTTTTGGGTAAAATTAAGTAAAATTGTGTTTCAACCGAAAAATGGATTTTTTGCAAAGAGGTACCCCTTTCCAAAAAAATTGGTCAAAATTTTTTTTGCTGAAATGCATGCGACTTAAGCTTTATCGGAAGCTTCTTCGCATTTGAAACTCCTTTCAATAATTATTTATTAGAAATAAACTCCTTTTGGGTAAAATTAGGTAAAATTGTGTTTCAACCGAAAAATGGATTTTTTGCAAAATTTTCCAAAAAAATTGGTCAAAATTTTTTTTGCTTAAATGTGTTGAATTTGTTTTTTATTCTTCTTATGGTTTTTTGAATATAATGCTGCTTCACTTTCCACTTTTTGATCGAACTTTGCGTCCTGCAGGAGAAGATTTTTAACAGCATCAACGGTTAGTTTTTCTTTTGAATTTTCAACAGCCATCACAAGGGGTTTGAAATCATCAGGTAACCCAGCCAGCATAAGTGAAGCTGTCAACTCGTCGTCAATTTTTAGACCAGCATTTTTCACCTTTAATGCGATAATAACCAATTCATTGACATACTCTTGCATTGAACTAAACTTTTCCAATTTTAAATTTACTAAATGTTTCAATAGTTCAACTTTCCTTGTCAATCCTGTGTCTTCGTAGGCATTCATAAGAGCATCCCAAGCTTGTTTCGATGTTGTAGCCGTAGCTATATGACCATAATTGCTCGAGTCCACCATCAACGTTATCTCTTCCAGAGCACGTTCATCTAATTTTTCATCGCGGCCTTCACCAATACCTTCTTTCACCACGGACCAGCAATTCTTTATTACCAACAACGATTTCGCTTGCCTTTTCCAAGCATCAAAGTTTTCACGCCCATGTAGAATTTCCATCTGTAAAGCTCCTGGTACCATTGCCATTTTTATTAATTGAAAAAAAAAATATATTTATATTTTTCGTATTCTAAGGCCCATAACCTGTTAATTTGAGTTTTATTTAAGAACTGATTAATATTGAAAAATTATGAAAACTTACAAAATCAAAGGCAACGTCGTTACAATAAAAATATATAAATAAACATTGCCTGTAGATTAATATTAAAGTGAAAATTATCATTCCAAATTCAACAAAATGCATGCGACTTAAGCTTTTTCGGAAGCTTCTTCGCATTTGAAACTCCTTTCAATACTTATTTATTAGAACTAAACGCCTTTTGGGTAAAATTAGGTAAAATTGTGTTTCAACCGAAAAATGGATTTTTTGCAAAGAGGTACCCCTTTCCAAAAAAATTGGTCAAAATTTTTTTTTGCTTAAATGCATGCGACTTAAGCTTTTTCGGAAGCTTCTTCGCATTTGAAACTCCTTTCAATACTTATTTATTAGAAATAAACTCCTTTTGGGTAAAATTAGGTAAAATTGTGTTTCAACCGAAAAATGGATTTTTTGCAAAGAGGTACCCCTTTCCAAAAAAATTGGTCAAAATTTTTTTTGCTTAAATGCATGCGACTTAAGCTTTTTCGGAAGCTTCTTCGCATTTGAAACTCCGTTCAATACTTATTTATTAGAAATAAACTCCTTTTGGGTAAAATTAGGTAAAATTGTGTTTCAACCGGTTCTTATTGGTTCTTATGAACAATATTGAAAAAATGAAAACTTTTCCAAAATCTATAGATTTTTGATCGGAATAGGTGCAATCGAGGGTGAGGTATTTTGAATTTACTTTTCGTTCTTTCATCCAAAGTGTGCGATTTATTAACCGAAATGAATATGAAAGGCTATACTGGCAGAATTGTTTAATATTATTAGCTTTGGACGCATTGCCTGATTTATTTTTATCTCGATAAATTAATATAATGAAATATTTGGAATCATTAATTCAAAACGATTTAAGGATTATGATTTCTTTTCGAAGTATGAAAAAAAACTTGAAATCAGCTGAATTGTTACCATAGTTTTGTCTTGTTAATATTTACAGGTAAAAATTCGTTAGAGCACAGAGCCAATTCCAAATTTGAAAAACCGTTTGATTATATCGAGTACCTGAGAAATGGAGAACATAGTGAAAATAAAATTCATGCTTGTGTTGAAAGTTTGCGTGTGGCTCTTACTAATAATCCCCTGTCATGGATAAAAGAATTCGGTGAAGATGGCATCGATGAAATTATTAATTTACTTAGGCGATGTAAGCAAGAGCAGCGGAGCTTTGATCGTATCGAGTTGGAATGCATAAAGTGTCTGAAAGCGATAATGAATAACACATGGGGACTAAATTTGGTACTTACGCCCGATCAACACACGGTAGTATTACTTTTAGCACAATCTCTGGATCCTCGCAAGCCCAGCACCATGTGCGAAGCCGTCAAGCTATTGGCATCGTTCTGCTTAGTACATGATCGTAGTGGCTACGAAAAAGTGTTGAGAGCCATAACAACAGCTGCCTCGACCTCGTACAAGTCAAGTGAACGTTTCCGGCCAATTGTAGATGCGTTGTTTTTAGACGAAAAATATGATGCTCGAAGAGAACTGGCGTGCCATAGTTTAATTTTTATAAATACTTTAACGAATACACCAAGTGATTTAAACTTTCGTTTACATTTGCGTTGTGAAATTATGCGAATGGGTCTCTATTCAAAATTTGATATTTTTAAAGATATCGTGGAGAAAAGTAACAATGATGCTTTAAAGCAGCATTTTAAAATATTTAACGAAATACGTGAAGATGATTTCGAGGAATTTACTCAACGTTTTGATAACGTCACTTATAATATGGACGATGTAACGGATTGTTTCGATGTCATTAAAAACATTGTCACGGATACACCCGCCGAACCTTATTTTCTGTCGATATTACAACATTTACTCTATATACGCGACGATTTCTATTTTAGACCAGCTTACTACCAACTAATAGAAGAGTGTGTGTCACAAATAGTTTTTCACAAATTTGGCGATCCAAATTTCGAAAATCGAGACTTTCATATTGACTCTTCTCTGCTCTTGGATGATATTGTAGAGAAAGCCAAAGCCAAAGAGACCAAACGTTCCGAGGAGTATGAAAAGAAAATAGAATTATTGGAGATTGCCAAACAGGAAGCGGAGGCAAAAGTTGCTCATTTAGAGGAAAAGGTGAAATTAATGGAAGCGAATGGAGTTGTAGCCCAATCGCCGAATAAATTACCAAAGGTGAATATACCATTGCCAGGAGGAGGACCGCAGCCTCCTCCACCGCCACCAATGCCGGGCATGGCAAGAAGTGGCGGAGGTCCTCCGCCACCACCACCCCCACCTATGCCCGGAATGGGTGGACCGAGGCCACCACCTCCACCGCCAATGCCTGGTATGGGTGCTCCACCACCACCTCCAATGCCCGGCATGGGTGCGGGAATTAGAGGACCACCACCACCTCCTATGCTTATACCCATGGCTCCTGTACTTCCACATGGTCTGAAACCCAAGAAAAAATGGGAAGCCAAGAATCCTATGAAACGCGCTAACTGGAAAGCCATTATACCTCAAAAAATGTCAGAAAAATCCTTTTGGGTAAAATGTCAAGAAGACAAATTGGCCTCAGATGACATGCTGGCAGAATTATCGCTCAAGTTCTCTTCTAAGCCGATGAAAAAGGATACTAAGGACTCTGTCGATAAGCCAACAACTTTGGCAAAGAAAAATGTTGACTTAAGAGTACTTGATGGTAAAGCTGCCCAAAATCTGTCTATTCTCCTGGGTGGTTCACTCAAACATTTGTCATATGAGCAAATCAAAATATGTCTTTTACGCTGTGATACTGATATTTTGTCTTCCAATATATTGCAAAATCTCATTCAATACTTGCCACCGCCCGAACAGTTGAAACGTTTACAAGAAATAAAAGCTAAAGGTGAACCGCTGCCGCCTATTGAACAGTTTGCTGCTACTATTGGTACATATTAACAAATGACCGATTAGCTACTTATTTTTATTGTTAATGATCTCTGTCTCTCTCTCTCTCTTTCTTCTCTTAGGTGAAATCAAACGTCTATCTCCACGTTTACACAATTTGAATTTCAAGCTTACCTTCTCGGACATGGTACAAGATATAAAGCCCGACATTGTAGCCGGCACTGCAGCCTGTGAAGAGGTACGCAATAGTAAAAAATTCTCAAAAATACTTGAACTTATATTGCTAATGGGCAATTACATGAATTCCGGCACGAAAAATGATCCAGCCTTTGGTTTTGAAATCTCCTACTTGACCAAGTTAACAAATACAAAGGATGCCGATAACAAGCAAACGTTGCTGCACTATTTGGTCGATGTGGTGGAAAAGAAATTCCCCGATGCTTTAACGTTCTTTAATGATATGACACATGTCGACAAAGCGTCACGTGTCAATTTAGATGCCATACAAAAGTCAATGAGACAAATGACTTCCGCTGTAAAAAATTTAGAAACTGATTTGCAAAACAATAAAGTGCCACAATGTGATGACGACAAATTTAGTGAAGTTATGGGAAAATTCTCAGTTGATTGTAGACAACAAGTCGATGTGCTGGGTAAGTTTAATAGATATTGAAAAACTATCTGAAGTGTAATTTTCATGTTTTTGTATTTTACATTTAAGTATATGTTTTAAAACTAATTCTATTTGCCCACAATTAATGAAATGTAGCCATCCATTCCAACCTAGAGTAACTTTACCGCGATATTATATTGAAATTTATTTTTAGTTTTCAAAATTTATTTTCAAAAACTATTGAGAATTTAGTTTTCTATTTAAATTTTATTTTACGTGCCGAAAATTGACACAAATAAATTTTAACCCGCTCTAGACAAAAATGGATTTTAACTAGGGATGTAACGATACGCCGTTTTGCCAATCCGATACCGATAACGATACTCAAAAAGAAATATCGCCGATACCGATTCCGATACCGATACGCATATTGAAATTGAACTCAAGTTAAAATTAACAAAACTCAATTGAGTAATTCTTTTATTATACAAAATTACAGTGTAAGAGATTATTAATATTTAAAATTAATATTTGAATTCATTCTGAAATTAACAAAAAACCAATTATTTTTTTTAACAAAATAATAGTGTAAGCGAGCCCATTCAAACTGGATGTCATACTGTTTATTTTCTAAAATCATCCAAATTTTCAATGCAACGGTTAGTAAAAAGCGTTGAAAATAGAATTGTTTGTTCAAAAAAGTTCTAAAAAAAATGTAAGAAGTATCGACAGTAAAATATCGTCGATATCGATATATCGGCAAATTAGAAGTATCGCCGATATATCAGAATCGTTATCGGTATCGGTTACATCCCTAATTTTAACTGCTTCAATAATATGCGAGTTTGTAAACTTGTGAGTTTGCGCCCGCTGGGAAGTTCCATTGCGCATATTTTGTAGTATTTCTTTTAAAATAACTTTAATTGTATTCTCGTTAATTAGGTAAAATGCAAGTACAAATGGAAAAGCTGTTTAAAGACTTGGGTGAATATTTCGCCTTTGACCCCAGCAAGTATACCATGGAAGAATTTTTTGCTGACATCAAAACCTTTAAAGACGCCTTTGTTCAGGCCCACCAAGAGATTGTACGGCAACGCGAAGAAGAAGAAAAGAAACGCCGCATGCAAGAGGCTAGAGAACAGTCGTTACGTGAACAATTGGAAAGACAGCAGCGTAAACTTGCGCTAGTCGATATGGATGCGGCTCAAACGCAGGAAGGAGTTATGGACAGTTTACTAGAAGCATTACAGACAGGTTCCGCCTTCGGTAACCGCAACAACCGTCAGCAAAGAAGACAGCGACCGGCCGGTGCTGAGCGCAGAGCTCAACTTAGTCGCTCCAGATCAAGAACAAGAGTTAATCCGGGCTCTCTAGTGACGAGAGAAATGCTGAGCAATGAAGCTCTGATGGGCTCTGCATAATAATTTATTCCTAAGTAATTTTACTAAAACGAATGTATATAGAAGGGAATCAACGCCACATTGTAGTCATTTAAGTCAATAAATTAAATTTTATATTTAACTACTTCTCCTCATACTATTTAAGAGGGAGCAATTATGAACGATATATTAAAATTACTTAAATTTTATCTTTAGATATTCTTTACAAAACGTAAAATATATTTTTATACATCGAAATATGTACTTGTAAAATAAATAAATATAAAAGGAACTAATTTTTTTGTTCATAACAAATCGTAATAAGACTCAAAAAACATGCTACTAAAATTTTTTGTTTTACTTTTCCTTTTTTTATTTTTTTAAATCATTGAGCATTTGTAACTTTTTGCATTTGTTTTATTTTATATATTTTTATGTTGAATAGTTGTAGTTTTATTTTTAACAGTTCTTCATAAAAATAAATAAATGTTCAACTCAAAATGTAAACACAAATCTTTTTAAATTATTTATCTGTATTTTACAGTAGTTGTATGTATTTTGTAAGAAAATTTAATGGTTATGAGATTGGCTGGCTCTGTGTTTTACGTCCAATTATTTGTTCGTATATGGAACAAGTAATCCTATGCTCATAGGCATTTTCGCTTTTTTTTCAATACGTATAAGTTTTTAATTTATAAACAAATGTGTTAATAATTTTTATGTTAATCAATTTGTGAGGAATTTAATTCCATATAAATAAAATGCATATGAAAAAAAGTGAATTTGCAATATTTCTTAATATTGGTCAGGCGTGAAGTAATATATTTTGGTCCGCTGAGTTTTAAGACTGCCAGTAAATATTTGGGATAGAAGTCTACCACACATTGTATTTGTATTGACACCTGTGGAGCAAATTTTAAACAGAAATGAACAGATATGTGTATCTATAACAACACAGGAACTGCCTCACATCAGATTCTAGAATATTGTTTGTGTTATACATTTTTAAACAGCATACATTTCGCAGTTAAGCTGATGCAACCACCATTTAGCAAGTGTATAGCATTTGCTAGTTTATTTTGTTATTACTACCCACCCTGTGATAACATGTTTATTTCCAGAGAAATGCTGATGTTTAATTATTTACATAAATAAAACTAAAATGATAGTTTGTTTCTTATACGAGTAAGTGAATTAGTTTTCAATCATATATGATATATGTTTTGCAAAATCACACACGCCTACAGCAAATAAAAATTTAGTAATAAAAGATTAAGCATATGCTAACAATTTTATTTTGTCATTAAATTCAAAATTGCATAAATATAAATAATAGGGCCTTATTTGCATATTAAGATCTTCAAAATATGAATGCATCTATGGACCGAAATAATATAAATAAATAAGGAATGAATAGATTTGTGACTGTAAATATTGGAAGAATACTTTCATAGAGCAATATATAAATTAATATCTAAACAAGTAAGAACGTTATAATCGATCGGGTCGAATCTTAAATACCCTCCAAATGTTTAGTAAATAAAAACTCTATTTTGTAGGGATTACTCTTGAAGGGGCCGTGGTTCAGACATCTTACCCTTGCCATAAAGCACTCAAAATAAATTTTTGGGGTTTTTAAGTGAAAAATTTGTTTTTTTGATAGGGCCATTTAAGGGACAAAGGTGGAGGGAGGGTAGGACAGAGGAAAATCAGAGCTCATCTCAGCTTCGTTATAACAGCTTTACAGCAGTATTCACAAAAAATAAAGTAGACTTGATCAATATTTTAAAATAAATTTTCTATGAAATTTTTATTTTAAAACACACTTGAAGCGCACATTAATTTTTGTGAATGGGCACAAATTATACAATTTGTTAAATATTTACACTACACCTATACCTCGATTTACACGATCGCTACGTTCCTAAGAAAGTCGTGTAAATTGAAATTTTAAATTTTTGTATGAAAAATCTTGGAAATCGAAAATAAAGGCAGAATCGCGTAAAAAATTTATTTTATTAAGATATTATATGTATATGTACTTCAACTTAGTTTTTAAAATATCAGAAGCGTTTACTGGAAACACATAATAATAAACCTTTATTCATTAAACAAAATAAATGCTATAAAACCAAAAACAAAATTAAAAATATCAGAAGTGTTTACGCCAAACGCATAAAACAATCGTGTAAATAGAGGTACAGTCGACTCTTGATAATTTGAAACCAGTGAAAAAGTTCAAATAATCGAGTTTTCATTTTAACGAGACTTCAAAATATCGAAAGAGTGACAGAAAAAATTCAAATTTGCACGCACTAAATTCCGCAAAAGCAAAGCAAAGAAATTTAATTTTTTATGTCAGCAACTGTCGATGTAGTGGTGCATACTAAAATCGTGGCACAGAAACTAATGCAAACGATTTAAATTTTTTGCAAAAACAGAAACAAAATCACATTAGGAGTTCAAATTAAAGAGTGTAGAATAACCGAACTTCAAATTATAGAACGTTGGCGAGCAAGATGTAATTTTTGTAGCACATCGCAAAAAACTAAAATAAATGGTTGTTTTATTTATTTTATATTTTGCATAAAAATATAAGCAATTAAAATAATTCAAATTATAGAGCGTAGAGCCAATCAAAAGGCGATCAAAATGCCATTCAAATAATTTCAAATTATTGAGGGGACCAAATTACAGAGATATTTTTCAATTTATTGAGTGTTTTTCAAGGGACTTGGAAAACAGTTTAAATTACCGCGAGATTCAAATTAACGAGTTTCAAATTATCAAGAGTCGACGGTATTTCATAAATTTCTCAATTTACACGGAAACCAAAATAATCGTGTAAAAGTGAAATTGTGTAAAAAACTGTATCGTGTAAATCGAGGGATAAGTGGATTTTTCCATGTAATATGTTACTACAACACCCACTAAAGAGGGCGAGGTCCAAAAAATAGATTTTTATGATTTTCTGTTTGCCAGTTCAACGCTTTGAACCTTCTCTGACATAAAAATATATCATTTGCTTAACAAAATTACATAAAAAAACTTTAAAAATTATGTTGTTTTTTTTAGAGGTTAGTTTAGTTCTTCTTAGGTGAACTTTTTTCCCTGTTAGCCGATTTAGTCCATTTCCGAACTTAGCCTGTGCTATCCTTCAAGATGTATTTATACCAAATTTCAAGAGTTTGGCTCTTTTCGTTTACACTGAACCATGATTTCCTCACACGGACGGACGGACTTGACTAGATCGTTTGAGATTTCATCATTGATTAAGAATATAGATATATTTTAAATTATGTATGAATTTTTATTAGTCGAACTTTCTTATGTAAATTGTTAATTTTTTCAACGGGCTTATGCTCGAATCTGCATGACTGCAAATGATTTCTTATTATTTTATTAAGAATATAGATATATATTTTATGGGGTCTTAGAGGGATATTTCACTGCGTTACACACGGAAAATGACAAAGTGAATATGCTCTCCAATTCTTTTTTGGACAAAATTTTTATTATTGTTTGCACTATTTATTGATAAAATATCATATTAATATTATAAGAAAAATAAAAGTATGTATATGCGTATGCACATACATAAATATGTACATATGTATTTGCAGGTCTATATAAAAGAACAAAAAGCAAAAATTAATTCAGTTTTATGTTTTTGATGTATATAAATGAAAATAAGGCATTACAACTTTGGAAATTCCCTTTGGCATATACCTGACGGGCATGCACTGTTTACTAACAATATTTACTTTTGGGACCATAATAAAAACGAGGACAATTCCAGTAATTGAAGAAAGGCAATAAAAATATAGTGTCTGGTATTATAGAATGCCTTAAGCTTAGCCTGAGCTTAGTAACATACTAGATATATGAAACAGACACACACACACACACCGAATAAGTATGCAGTAAGTGATGGTGATAATGAGGATAAACCCCTTTGTGTGTAAATTAAATTACGAAGGAAAAATATGTTTATGACGGTTTGAAAACAATAAAGCAAAAGGCGACACTGAAGTGCATATGACAGTAAAGCGAAAATGAAAACATATAATCTGTAATATCAGCCAGGACGTATGGGATGTTTCCATCAGGACAATCAAGAAACGAATGACCTTCTAACACTGTCGTAAATGCATCAATATAATTGAAATGGCCAGGTACAAGTATAATTTTCCCACTCCAAAAAATATTGGTTAATGTTCTCGTTGCACCTTTAGTGCATTTACAAAACTGAACATAAATATAATATGTACATGGACGGGTATTTATAAGGACAATCGATCGTATGTGTCTATTATGTAGGTAGCAATAGCGGACGGCATGGCACATAAATTTGTGTTAAAAAATCACAAATACATCCCGACGAATTTCAGCTTAATTACGCTGTTTTACCAGAAACCGTACCAAATGTTTCTTGCAACTTCAACTCACTACCGTACTTTTTTCTTTTTAAGAAGAAAACATTTTTCTTGTGCTGTTCGTCCGTCCTACTACTCTTCGTTCATAATCAAGTCATGCAATTTCAAAATATTTACAAGGACGAGTTACTTAGAAGTTATTAAGACTAAAAATAACGAGAATGTGTGTACTTAAGTACGGATGTTTGTGTATAGTTGGAAGGGCACAAATGTGTACATGCAGCACACTCTCACACATACATACATATCTGCATGTTAGTGATGTGTATTCGCATATTCGAATATTTGTCCATATTTTAATATTGCGATGAGTTGCAAAGAATAAAATAGTTTTAAATATTAAAAAAGTTATTTGTTTTTACTAGGACCGATACTCGGTTATGAGTCCTTCTCATGCCATGCGTTGTACACTATGAGAGGACATGAGAAGATAGAGAAATTGTTGTGGAGTGCTGTAATGCGATGTTTACTACATGATAGCGCTAATCGCTGTCGGTATTGTTCAGCTACCTATTTCTTTGTCATTGAAACACAACATGCGCTAAAGCAGATCTGCTAAATTCGATATCACACTCATGATAAAAGGTAAAAAATTATTATTAAAATTCTTCTGGTTTTTTGACCTCTTTTTAATTATTATTATATTCTAATATTTTTAAGCTTAAGGTCTCTTTACTTTTATTTAAAATATATTAATTTTCAATATTTCGTCACTCTTTTGTGTGACTTCTTCAGGAAATTAACTATTTTATAATTAATTTCTTGAAGAAGTCACACAAAGGAGTGGCGAAATATTGAAAATTAATACGTTTTGAATAAAAATAAAGAGACCTTAACCTTAAAAATATTAGAATATAATAATAATAATTTTTTTTTGAGTTATTGGAATCCATTTGTTATACAAATTTGTGATTTTCAAATGTAATTGTATTGATGAGCATTAAAACGTTGCATACTTTTTATTAATTTTATTGCACGCAAACAGGAGTATGAAGTTCTTTTTCATACAAAATTGCTTTGCAGACGTTAAGAGAGCCCCAATTCAATGTCTTTAAATTCCATAAATAATAAACGTATTCGTATTCATTCATAATAATCGTATTTGAATTGTTTCAGATATTCGTAATCGCGAATATTAAAATTCGATATTCTCCACATCACTAGTACGTAAATCAAGATGTAGATATTTTCTTTATACAAATTTCCAGAAATTAGTTGAGTGAATTTTGAAAAATGCTTTATACCTTTATTGAAAATACTTGCTGCAAAAGGTGATATTAAAATAAAATAGAGAAATAAAGAAATAAGCTGTTTAATGGAATAATAAATAGATTTTTGTATTAATACAAAAATCACGTAGAAGGTTCTTCTGGTGGGCCTCACTATTTCGCCCCTTTTGATCGAAAACGTTTTTTCACTTTTGTAGTTTTCTTCCGAAGAGGAACGATTGTCTTTTGTTACCCGGTGAATATACCGATTTGTAAACACTGCGGTTCCGGCAATATTTTTCATTCTAGAAGTCATATTACCTCCATCGGATCGGCTTTTAGCATTTTCTATAATATTAAATGTTTCACAGCATATTTTTATAAAAATTTTTTTATGACAAAACAAGCTTTTAAAATTATCCTAAAGAAACATATAATTGAAGAATATACTCGTATAATTCAGTAGTCGCATAATGGCAGTGAATTATTTGGTGAAATCACGATTCAGTCCAAACGAAAAGAGCCAGACTCTTGAAATTTGGTATAAATATATCCTAAAGGATAGCACAGGTCAATTTCGTAAATAAGCTAAATCGGACCAGAGGGGAAAAAGTTTCCCTAAGAAGAACTAAAGCAACCTCTAAAAAACAACATAATTTTTAAAATTGTTTTGTAATTGTGTTAAGCAAATGATATATTTTTATGTCAAAGAAGGTCCAACGAGTTAAACTTCGAGCCATAAAATCTAAAAAATTAATTTTTGGGCCCAGCCCCCTTTAGTAATCGTTATTATATGCAAAAATAATGTAAATATTTAACAAATTGTTTTACTTAAGCCTACATTTTTTAAAAATAACATTTTTAGGCTTTAATGACGAAGCGGAGATGTAACCTGGTACTCCTCCCCCTTTACTACCTAAATGACCCTATAAAAAAAAATTAATTAATTTTACACTTAATTATCAAAAAAATTTATTTTTGGAGTTTAATGGCAAAGGTGAAATGTTTTCCCAACGGCCCTTGCCATAGAGACCCCGACTAAAAACAGTTTTAATACCCTCCAAAAAGAATTGGACCCCATAAAGTATGCATATATATATATATATATATATATATATATATATATATATATATATATATATATATATATATACATATATACATATATATATATATATATATATATATGTATTCTTGATCAGTGATGATCAAGAATATATATATATATATATATATATATATATACATATATATATCGTCTGTGGAAAACATGATATAGTCTATCTTTGGACTCCTGCCCCCTTTAGTGGACGTTGATGTACGATATTATATGCAAAAATGGTGTAAATATTGAACAGTTTGTATTCCTTAAGCCTTTAAGAAGCTGAGATGTTCTCTGATCTTGCAGATATGAAATGTCTCCCCCACGGGCCTTCGCGGAATGACTCTGTTAAAATAGAGATTTAAAATTGGGCACAGTGATGTTTGAAAGGAACTCTGTTCCACCAAGTTAAACATATTAAATTTATTTACTAACTGCCGTATTCATAAAAAATATTTTAGGTTTATTAAGCGCTTATTTGACGTATTTCAATGGGAAATTTGTCAAATAAACCTGTAATAAACCTAAAACATTTTTTATGAATACGGCGGTAAATATTTGGGGGTTATTTAAGATTCGACCCGGTCGAATATAACGTTTTTACTTGTCATTATTATTAATATTATTATTATTATTATAATTATTATTATTATTATCACCATTGTTATTATATATACATATATATTTATATGTACATATATATATATATATATATATATATATATATATATATATATATATATATGTATGTACATAGTAAACAAAAAATTTAAAATAGAAATAAAACATTTACTGAACCATCCAAAACAATTTTAAAATGCTATGACCTTTTTATTGAAAATGCTATGAAATAGACTATTTTTAGATTTATTTATTAAGAAAAAGAATTTCAGATGACACATTTACTGAATCATATGTCTATATACATACATATCTACACATATGTATATGTAAATGTATAGTATCTGTAATAATTCTATATTTGTAGTAAAAATTTTTTTAAAACATTTTTTCTTTTTTTTTTTTGAAGATAGAATAAAGTTTTAAAATTTGCAATACTTCATTATATCAAAATTATACTTTTATTCATTTTATTTTTAACGATAATTTGATTCGCACATATATTGTTATTGGGTTTCTTGGTAGGCCATACTAACAAAAATTCTTTTCATTTGGCACCACGAAGAGCACGCACACAAATGAAGAGAAAACAATTTCTTTTAAAACCGACATCATTTGTTTGTTTTATAGCCATAATTTGATACTATTTTTGTTTAGTAATAAAACTTTGGTTATGGTGTGGCTTTTTTAACAATACAAACACGCATGATATTTTTGGCAACATAAAACAAGGGTTCTTCATTGGTGATTCATGGTTCAGTAGGGGTCCGTCCGTTCCACAGCATTCCAGAGGATGATACTCTAATAGTTAATACACATTTTAGTTTAATAGTAAAATAGTAGTTTGAATTAATAGTTTTTTGAATTAAATTTTGAACTAATAGTTAATACACATTTTAGTTTAATAGTAAAATAGTAGTTTGAATTAAATTGTAAGATAATTTTTTTGGTTGTTAAATAGTCGGTCATGTAAATTTTGAATTAAATTTTGAACTAAAAGTTTTAGTTTAATAGTAAAATAGTATTTTGAATTAAATTGTAAGATAATTTTTTTGGTCGTTAAATAGTCGGTCATGTAAATTTTGAATTAAATTTTGAACTAAAAGTTTTAGTTTAATAGTAAAATAGTAGTTTGAATTAAATTGTAAGATAATTTTTTTGGTTGTTAAATAGTCGGTCATGTAAATTGTTATTATTAAAGAAGAATGAAATTATTTAAGGGACTGTGCATACATTTTAATTAAATTTTCAAAGAATATTAAAAATTTTCTAATATTACTTGTGCTGATTGTTTTTTTCCCACATTTACAAAAAACAGCTTTAAATTAATTATTGAAAGTTTTTAGCTAGTTCCTAGGCGCATTTTATTGGGCCTAATAAAGACCTTTAGGTAGTCTTTAAAGTTTAAACACAATATTTCTTAGAACTAAAGATATTATTTTAAGCCTCCACTCAATTGAATAAGAAGTTTAAAGGTTTCTTGAAGATTCATATTAGCGCGACTAAAATGTCCAGAGGAGCTAGCTAAAACCCTCAATAATTAATTAAAATAATCTGCACATTTGAAATTAAAAAAAAAAAAAAAATAACCCCCATATTCATAAAAAAATAAAACGTATTTGAAATCTGTTTTAAGAAAATTTTGTATGAAAAAATTTGATTAAAATACATTTCAAACTCATTTTAAATTTTATATACCAATACCAGGGTAAGTGTTTAATAACAATTAGCAAATATTTAAATTTAACACAAATTTTCATTGAAAACTGACAAGAAGCTTTCGTGGTCTCCTTTGAACATGAGCTATAAATTTTGATTTGCTTTTGAATAAATTAGTTCCTGATTACAATGAACATTATGTGTGTACATATATTACAAACTTTGATCTTATATTAAAATATTATTTCAATTAATGCTGCTTATTTTGTGTTTTAATGAAACACACTCTAAATATACAAAAAAATATTTTTGGATATTAATTTTAAAATATATACATGCGTATAATATAGGAGATGAAATGCTTGTTCTCATTTTAAATGATATTTGAGCCGATTTAAGCATTACATACCATATAGTGCGGGTAAAACTCGAAGTCTTTGCAAGGAAAGAATCACACACAAGTAGAGTAATGAAGGGCATAATATAAGACTTTTAGGGGAAGCATGAAAACTTTCAGGAAACCCACTTACTTCGTCTATGGTGAATTATTACACTGGTAATTTACGATGTCGTGTTTATGCACATACTTATTATATTCATGATCATTAGCGAATTGCTACTACTCATTTGGTAAGTGTCTCAAATTGGTTTATGGATTGTTAAATGATCAGTTTAATGCTTATGAGTAGACTCAGCATGTCGTGAGCATGTGTGCATGCTTTTCTACGTCAAAATGATTTCATTTTGCTATTATTTCTTAACAAAGCTGAGGTATATTTGTTTATATAATTGAATGCAAAAATGTCAAAATTTGTATATGTTTATAAATGATCAACTTTCTCAGGAGCATGTGCGAAATCTATTTACTATTTGATTCTGCCTTTGACGTATTAAAATCTTATAACAACCAGAGGTCCGAGAGGAAGAAAATGGTTGACTTACAAGCTGATGTAAGCCCTTAGTAGAACCTATGAATTATGTGATTATGATATTATTAAAAAGTTAAAAATATAATAAACAAAAATGTAATTTATAAATGTAGAAAATAAGTAGAACACAACCAACATGAGTTTGTTTACTCTTAGTAATAAAAATTTACAAAAACAAAATATAAATAAACATGAAAATTATGTAGGACATAATAAAATTTCATAAAAACCTCATAAAAGTTAGACAAAAAGAAATTATAATATATATGTATGTGCATATATGTACATATATTTATGTACATTAAGGCTATAACTAACCAGTTGTAAACAACAATCATTATTTGTTTTAGTTTACAAAACAAAACTTCTCACTTTTCTACTGTATGCAAATATACAACCAGAAATTTTAGAAATCGTTGTAATAGAGTGGGAATATTTTTAGCCTTTTATTATATATAAATCATATAAGAGTATATAAAACGATGATATTTTGTATGGAAATTCATAAAAAAAATTGCAGTTAGATGAATAATTTCATATCATTTTAATAGTTAGTAGAAAAAGTTCGTTTTCCTGCACAAATACATATTGACTACAGATGCCTGTCCTGTCTTTTCGACTGTTAAAATCATAAAGTTGTTCTTAAAAACAAAAACATATTTACATTGCAAGGATAATTTTATTTTCGGCTAAAAGTATATACATACATGCATAAAAATTAATTAAAAGTGTATAATTTTTATTTTATAAATTTATTTCCAACATTTCAGTTATCTTAATATCAGGTATTTATATAAAAATTAATTAAACTTGCATTTTATAAATTTATTTCCAAACATTTCAGTCAACTTTGCTAACCTTTCTTAGCCAGTTTTTTATAAACTGTTTTCTTTTGTACATTACAATTTTCCGAAAAAATGGCATATATATTTTGCCTCTTACTAATTATTTTTAAATTGATTCAATTAAGGGTATTCTTTTATAATTAATATCTTTCTATGAGCAATTTATAACCTCAAAAAAGGTACTTATACCTATTTTAATTAAGTTAAAAAACAATAACAAATTGAAGTAAATTTGTCAATATAGGCAAATACAGCCCATGTTATTTAATATGAATGTTCTGCTAGTTACTAATTACAAATTGAAATTTAAATATATAGTCGTATATTGGTATCCTTGTTTAAAACTGACTTTTGAGGTTATCGCAAAAGTTTGCGCGATAAAACGTTTTTGAATTAGAGCTTTCACTAATAAAAATATATTGCTGATGAAATAAACACAGTAAAAGTTTTGCTGGTGAACAGGTAACGCAGGAGCACATCTTCCCTTGTGATGACAACTTTTTCCACACTTGGAACCATTACAATGCAATCGAATCAAATTGTAAACCAAGGAACAGACGCTTCCTTGACCGGTCGCGGACACAAATTTACAATAAATTTTAACAAAACATATAAAGGAATTTTTATTTCAGAGAGGTTTTATACAAGTAGTCTTACTAATGTTCTAGAATCTAGATATACATTTCATTTCGTAATCTTCTACCAATTGAACATTCCTGTTACATGCTTGTGTTTGTATACATACTTATGTATGTATGTATGTTCGAATATGTACAAACATGGGCATGTCAAATATGTAAATAGCGTGCAGAAAATAATAGTCGCACATGTACACATTTATGATATTTAATTACATAATGTAGTAGTAAATAATTACGAGTCATCTCAGCTCACAAAAACCCTGTGCAATAAAACATAATCACTTAAAACAATACAATGAAATGAAGTAAGAAATAAATTTTCATTTTTATACTTATGAAATATGTATTTGATTATATTACGCCAGTCACAGCAGTCGAATAACACGCCTATTTTTCGAGTTACTGAGTTTTCTCTGTTGCCTGTTATTAAACTAATTGCAAATTAAAAGAAATATAACCGAAAGCTAAGGTGTATTAGCAAATTCAAGCATTTGATTCTATTGAAAAAAAAGGAAAAAATACTGGGAGGGGTTACCACTTAATCTATGTAGCATGACAGTATGGCAATACTATTTAAAAGTGTTTTATTAGGAAGAGCAATAGAGAGAGCAACATAAACAAAGGCCATCTTGGATTCAAAGGCGTGGTTTTCAATAAGAGGGTTATGTTTGAAACAAGCCTCAAAGATAAATATTTCTGAATTTTTCCAGCCACTTAAGAGAGAAAGAGAATAATACACTATAAATTTTCTTTTAACTGTTTCTTTTTATCTTTCACAGGTATAAAAAAGTTAAGTGGGTGTTTTTGTTTTCTTTTGTAAACGACGGCCTAAGTGAGAGTTGTTTTTGCTGTGTGGTATTCGTTTTCTTTAATAGCAATTTACAAGTTTTTATCATAGCAACATTTTTAGTCATAACGTTCGAGTTAACAACGGTAGACTGGTATCGGTTTAGTGCACTCATAAAATTCATCGTCATAACAGACATCAACATATTGTTAACAATTTCTTCAATTCAGTATTTTATGATACGCAAACAAGTGAGGCCGCTTACGTATTCTGTCGTCGTAGTCGTCGTTTTTAACGCTTTTATTTCATACAGTTCATTTTATTACAAGGGAATACTTGATGTTATAAAGAAATGTGTAACTATGTACATTTATTTAATGTTGTATCACAATTAAGCAGTTGAATATAAAAAAATCACTTGAGAACTAATTATTGAATTGCCGCTATCACTATAAACACACACATATACATACATATTAAAACATCGATAATAGCTTACATACTTCTGTACATTAATAATATATCTAACTTATGAATATATGTATGTAGTTAAGTGCTCTTAAAGTCAAAAGCAAGAAGTGATTGAAATTAATAATAAGAAAATATCACAAAGAGGATTAATAAAAATTCAGAAAAGTGAGTACAACAAGTTAAGAAAATGTGAGTGACTTTAATAATTATCATACCATAAATCAGCAATATTGATCTGTCATAAAGTAATTGCCAATAAATAACAGTAGAAACTAAAGAAAATAAAAGTAAAACTCAACAAAAAAAAAAAAAAAAACAGTGCGTGCATAAACAAACAAAAGATGTATGATATTTTTAATTAAAGTGTTTTACTACAATAATTTATCATTCAAATAACATATTATTATATACTGAAAAATAGTGTTTTATCCTACAAAAATTATAAGACACTGGATCTTAACCTCAAACACCAACGAAGGAAGTATATTGTAAAACAGAAATAAAAATCAAAATGGTTTCATATTACAATACCTTGTCGTATCCCCAAAAACATAGTGCGGCTAATTTAGCTTACTCGGCGGGCCAGCCCTGGCAATGGACTGCCAATTACCATACCCCGCCGAATCACCAATATTTAGGTGATATGGACTCCCCTCATGCCGCTCATCATCAAATGTATTATAGCCCACATGCCATGTTTCATTCAGCCACCAATGCCGCTGCCGCATCTGAGTGGCATTCTCCTTCCACGGCTGAGAACTTTGCGCAGAATGCTCAAATGTTACAACAGCATCAGCTGATTAATGGATCAGCAGCGGCCAATAGTGCCAATGGTTCAACACCTTCTGCATCATCAGGCGCTTCTACTTCAACTACATCGGCTGGACCCACTTCGGGCAGCACACAATTAAATGAATCCGGCAGTAGTATTGGAGACCATCAACAGCGCCAACAACAGCCAGCTCATATTACTGAAGGCTTACCGTCGCCACCAATTACTGTTAGTGGCAGCGAAATTTCCAGTCCTGGTGCTCCACCAACTTCATCATCACCGCATCATATTGCTCATCACTTGAGCAATAACAACAATAGTCCTAATAACAACAATAATAACTCGGTAATTAGCAATAATCTTCAGCGTTCGTCGCCGCTTAAGTCACACCAATATTACGAATGGATGAAAAAGCCTTCATATCCGGCCCAGCCTGCCCCTGGTAAGTTTTTATTATGAATTAGTAATAAATTAAAAAATATATTAATGTAAATGATTAGTATTTTTTGTTCGCATATTATTCTGGCTTCAGGCGCTGGCACCCATGAGGTGGAATTTCTTATGTCCTGTTTATTTCTAATATATATCGTATGTCCCTTGTTGGTTTCATATTTAATAATATTTGCTTTGTGCTGAGCAAAAGTAATATGGCACATAAAGATGCCACTTGCCCGAAACCATATTTTACGTATGATGACGGAAAATGTGTGCCAATATCGCATAGATATCTACTCAGATATTTAAAAGTATCACTTCTTGGAATAATGATAAGTAGGCACTAGTTTGTAACTACTGTGGAAAGATACGTAGTCGTATATTTTAGGCGTATGAACAATACCTGCTGCATTTTACAAAAGTCAAAATATGCTTTTTTTATAATTGTTTATTTTTATAGATATATATATATATATATATATATATATATATATATATATATATATATATATATATAATATGGAGTGTTTGGCGACTGAGAAGTTTATTTTTTTTCCTTTTTATTGCATCTATCGAAATTATCGAAATGGCATTAACTGTCAAAATGTTAATTGATATGTCCAAAAAATATTAAACTAACCAAAACGCCAACTGGTTTTTATTGCTTGTCTTGCAGCCCGAGCTGTCAAATGTTACATATGTTTTACTAACACAAACGCGTTATTTTTCTCTTAGTCTGCTTTTACACACATCAGTTTTTCTTGAAGCAAGTCTGAGTTTATGGGAGAGAGAGGAAAGAAGCAAGAAGAGGGGTACATACTTGATTGTACCGGAAAGTTACTTCAATTCTCTTTTGTTATTTTATTCTCATTAATGGCGTCATATTAAGAAATTGAACACAGACTGTCTGTGTGTAAACAAACGGGCAGTTTTAAAAGAGAACTGTAGAGAACTGCTTCAAGAAAAACTGATGTGTGTAAAAGCAGACTTATTACACTTTGTTGCTATTTGATAGTTTGAATGTCAAAACAAGAAATAAACGCCTGGTTGCCTTTTTACTTATAGTCTTGCACCTACCTGTTACATAGTGTTGCACCATTGCACGTTTTTGTTCTTCGAGTGAAAGCAAAACTACCTCTTCGTTCAGCGTCATATGTATAATTTTAAAAATGGCGGTATTGAGTTGAATGCTAATGCATGTTGCCACATATTTTGAAAGTACTGTTGAATATAGATACATAATGCTAGGAACACAACTGCGACGAACGACGAATTTTTGGTCGCGAATATTCGTCGCCAAAAATAAAACACATTGGCGTATATGAAAATGCACACAATCGTGGTGTTGGTCGAAATTCGTCATACTTAGCGAAAGTTGAAATAGATTTATTTCTAATTCAGGTGACCAGGTTTCATAAACTCGATCTGGTTTCTTTGTGGAAAAACATAGTAGCATGTAGCACAGCAATTTTCAGTGAATACAAAAATACTCGTACATCCACCAATTCACAAAAATCTATCCGTTATGTTAATTTATTCGTCGTTACTGTGTTTCATACGACGAATTTATAGAGCGAACTTTTACCTACGAATTCGTCATATTGAACGAAATTCGTCGTTCGTCCCAGTTGTGTTCCTACCATAATGTGGTGTTTTTATTAATCGAAACTTGGCAGTTGCACTCAGCGAAACTATTTATAATGGATCACGTATATATGAGACATGGAATTGTGAAAGGGAGCGTGGCAGATAATGTGGGACCTAAAAATACTAAGAGGCCAACCTAAATCAGAGCTTTGGGCGCCGTATCAATAGCTGTGCACATATATACACACATTTTTACATTGCACACAGGGACTATATTTGCCTTGGAATGCATTATAAATGCGTTACCCGTACACTACTGTCAACGCGATGTTGCTTCTTATTTTGTAAATTTTGGGAAAAAATAATCAGCGCGATTAAAATTAAAAATTAAGCTTTTGTTTGCATTATCCAACTGATAATAGACTTCACATATCACATTATATAAAGCATTTCGTGAGATGGCAAATTTTCTCATTAGACTTAACTTTATTATTAGAATAACTTTATTGTTCCATATAGTAAGGCCTTGCAATTTATAATCTCCTTAATATCTAATATTAAACTACGTATGCTTGTAAATTTATGCATGTCTTAATCTTATCTGAGATCAAACAAATAAACAAAAGTATATAAAAAAATTAAATAAACATGAATGTAGCTTAATAATTAAGATAAAATAAAGTTAAGCTACGAATTATAATTTTTTAATTGCGAATGTGGATTATACTATATAATTCGCAAAGTTTTTATCATGGGTTTTCTGAAATTTGAAGAAAAACAACTTTAGATATCTAATTGTTTTCTTTATAAATCGTAAAAAAACGATTACAATTTGTTGAAAACATAAGAGTTTATTCATTCGTTAATACAATTAATTGTTTTGTAAATACAATTAAAATATTTATGTATTTAAATTAAATGTTTTGTTAGTTGCATATTGATGATATTTTTTTCTGAGTATGTACATTAGGGTGACAACCAAAATAAGGCCCTATCACCACGCTGTAGCCGATGTTGTGCCTTAAACCGGTTATTTCGGAACAAAACCGCTCCGCGTCGAAGCCGATTTCTGAAAGCCCTTTAAGATATTTTTTTTATTTTTTGAAAATTTTTATTTTTTCAAAATATTTTATTTTATAATTATTTAACTATTTACAACTTTTATTATTTTTTTTATTTTAATTGCATTTGACGCGGAACCTTTTTAACAATATCGAAAATCTAAAGATGCAGTTCTTATTGTTTTTATATGCACTACATGGTATGGATAGGGCCATTTTGATATTTTCAAAAATTGTAAAAAAGTTGTACCCCTAATGTACATATACCTACATAGTGAGCCTTTGTTTAAAATAATTTAAAATAATTTTTCTAAATATTATATTATTATATAATTTAAGGTCTTCATTTCTAAGTTTTATTTTACTTGCCTTTTATGAATTGAAATTTTTTGGAATTTTGTTTTTCTTTTCCATAGATATTGTCATTCTTAAAATCTGCTGTAATTGTTGAAAAATCACTCAGCAAATTAATCTGCTCCTTAAAAAAAGAATTATTAACATAAAAATATATTGTTATTCAAAATCTCCCCGAGAAGTGTCTAAATAGTAGGTTTCAGAACTCTTGTCTCCCACCTTCCCCATACAAACAATTACTGACAGCGCCAATGATGTTCAAACTTTTTTTCGCTCTCACTTTATTTCGTCTTATTTATGATATTTTATTTCTTCTTTGGCTGCCTTTTAAGTTCATAAAATCTGATGAATTGCAATTAAACTTTATGGCTCTAACTTGTATGTTTAATCCAAGTGGTCAATATTATTTGACTATATCATAAATACATATGCATGTGTGTATGTACATGTACGCGTACAAGAAAACTAATTGATTACTAATTTGAATTGATTTATATATGTACATATATTTATTTTAAGTTTTGATAGCAACAACAACAACAGCTTTAGTGTTTGACTTTTATAACATTTTTAAATTGATTTCAAATTTATGGTTACATGTTTGATCGGATTCAATATTTTTTAATTTTTGGGGAAAATAATTGTGCTCAGGGGCAAAATTACGGCATTCGATATCGATCGAAATTTGTATATAAATTGTATTGAAATTTCGTTTCGAATCGAATGCCGTAATTTGGCCCCAGTATTCTTTTTCCATTGGAAAAAGGTCATTAAGTATCCTTAATATGAAATAGATTCAAGTAGCTGCACCATTTTTATGTACTAGGTCAAATTCGACCACTGTAGGGCTGCCGTAATTTAAAAAAATAATATGAGAAATAAGGAACATCCTTTTATTCGTTACACAACACTGTCTACATCCACTTATAAATGTTCATAAACGTTTTATGCTAGGAACACAACTGCGACGAACGACGAATTTTTGGTCGCGAATATTCGTCGCCAAAAATAAAACACATTGGTGTATATGAAAATGCACACAATCGTGGCGTTGGTCGAAGTTCGTCATAGTCAGTGAAAGTTGAAATACATTTATTTCTAATTGTTTCGTCAACGAACGAAGAACAAATCAATATAAAGTGACCAGGTTTCATATACTCAAACTGGTTTTTTTGTGGAAAAACATAGTTCACTACTGTATTGTTGCACGTAGCACTAAAATTTTCAGTACATACTAAAAATGCATTCACTAATTCACAAAAATGTATCATTCGGACGACTTTTTATTAATTTTTAACACTTTTTATAACATTGTTTTTCTTTCTATTTCTCACTTTTTCATATGGTCACCCCATCACCTGTTAAATGAAAATAATAATATATTTACAGACAAAAATTTTTCAGCAAATAATTACAAAAAGGATTTTGTTCTGAAAAAAAAATGGACAACACCGGGATAATTATTGAGTGTCTAAACAATCTGGCTGGCATCAGAGGATTACAATGATTTAAAAAACAAATATTAAAATTTTGTTTGCTTATTGTTTTAATTTATTCGTCGTTATTATCTTTCATACGACGAATTTATAGGGCGATTTTTTACCAACGAATTCGTCGTACTAAGGGAAATTCGTCGTTCGTCGCAGTTGTGTTCCTAGCATTATTTGTAAATTATTTGTAAACGATTAAATTATTTGACAAACGATTTTTTTTTCGTCTGAAACTATTTGCAATCATGCCATAAATATTTCCTCACGACATTCTCTCTTATAGTGAGGAATATTTTCGATATTCAGCATTAAGGGCCATAATTACAACTTGCCAATAGCAAAAGTTAAGCTGTTATCGGACAGATAATTCACTTTTCATTATCATGAGTACACTTTAAGCTAAAAGTGTCTAATAAGGTAAGGTAAACGCGATTTGAACTTTAATTTTTAACGTAAGGTTTATGAATTTGAAGTTGCCATATTTTCTGGTCTGTGAAAGAAACAGTAGCTCTTCTTCATTCGTATAATTTTTTGCCCGCTTTCTTGAATTTTTGTAATTTTTCACCGACATTTTTGTTTTATTTAATATTATTCACAAGTCTTCACCAGTCAAATACATAAACAAACAAGACAGTCGTTGCCACTATGTACTCAATGTTGCCACTATGTAATCAGGGTTGCCACTCAAAATTTTTTTTTCCTACCAAATTTAATTTCAAAAACTACCAAATGGCATGTTTACTAGAGCGGGTCGATTTTTTTTTCGAAAAATCGCATATGCGGAAAATGTTCTACGGATCATTTTGAGAAACTTTGCTTAAGAAAGTATGGGTCTAAAACCGATTTGGATGCCGCGATTTTTAAGGGGAAATTTAGTTTTAGGTAGTATAAAAAATTGTATCAAATATGTTTACATAGAAGTAAATTACATGTACAAAACTTATATTTTTAGCTTTTTGACAATAATTGGAAGGTTTAATTTTTTGAAAAGTGGTACAGTGGTTTCCCGGTATTACGAACGATATGACACATTCGATTTTTACGATCGTAACATCAGTGCAATCAGCGAGTAAAAACCTTGAAGAGTGTAAAAAAAAAATTTCCTCTGTATATTAAATTAATGAAATTTTCGCATTTGAAAACGCAAAAATGTAATATTTATCAATTCGCAAACTTTAAGAGTACTTTTATTTTGAAATAAAATTTTACACATGTTTTTTCTTTAAAGGAATTGAAAAACTTTTTTGAAAACTATTCTGAAGTTTTAAAAAAGAAATCGCTTCCAGCGTTAACGAAAAGTAAGACCAGAGTAGAAAAAAATTTAAGAAAAAAGTGTTAATAGATAGGCTCGTTCGTTAAATTAAAAAATCGCTTGAACAAGTGGTGCCTTTTTAACGTTTTTATTTTTATTAAAAACAGTGCAGTTGCAATTTTTTTCTAACAGTCTAGTTTTCGTTGATAAAATTTTTTAATTTTTATTCAGTAAATTTTTAAATTCATAAATAAGTTTTTATAATCAATAAACGTTTGAATCTTTAAATTTATATTCAATAAAAGGAAAACAAAACATTGTGATAAGTACTAAGATTTGTGTGATTTAAGTTCAACTACGCGAGTGAAAAAATAAAACGTTCCGCTGTTCGGCTTTTTTATTGGCTATTCCATTTTGCATTTTAAATTTATAATCTAGTAAAATGGAAAATAATTTTTCATCTTCTTCATCTGAATCTACCATATCTCATATGGCTTCCCCAGATATTTGCATTTTTGGACCACCAGCAGATTTTAGTGGCCTTAACTTACCAAGCAAGCGTGATGTATTAAAGTATTATTTCTTCTTCGGTTACCAGGCAAAAAAAGAAGGAAAAAAGTGTGCTTACAAGAACTTCACTGCTGACGTGTTAAATAAATTAACTGAAATATGGAATCGACTTTTTATTGATCTTATGAATGAAAAAAGCATTTTACTAAAACTAAACCAGTTCATTGAAAAGTACCAAAGAGAAATAAAAACTAAAACTAGCAGAGTACGTAATAAGAGTTTATGTTCCCATGTACTTTAACATCAAATACTACAATTCTGTTATTTACGGCAGTACGCTTTTATTTAAGTTTATTCGCCTCACACAGTTTCTTCCCTTGAATGTGCGGCAAATTGTTTACTCTGTAGTTCAAAATAACTCATACTTTGCTCATCCAGAAAATGTTATGCTTTCAATGCTTTACGATGATCGTAAATCAATACGCGACCAGGCAATACAAAAAATTTTGTACTACCGTAACAAACTTTGCGATGCAGAAAAACTTAGAGAGTACAAAAAATGTAAAATTAATTTTGACTGCTGCAATTATTTCAATATGATAGATTTAGATGATGACAGTATTTTATCAGAACCACCAATTACAAGAGATATTCCGTATGACTATTTGAAGGAATATTTAGAATTTCAAGATCCACCACTTCCTGACCCACAAGTTCCATGCCACATTCAAGGAACTGAACGATGCGTTAAACTTTTAACCAGTGTTTCTCGGCGCGTAACGGAAAAAAATCGTGAAAGTATTATGGCTGTGACTGATGTTAGTCGAAAAAAAAATCCACGCTTGGAAAGCAGGCAGGACTTAAAAACTTAGTTATTTAGTTCTTTTTTCACATCTAGAAACTAACTTTGTATTAATAACAATACACTTAAAATTTATTTTATTCTTTCTGATTTTATTGCTAAATTAATAACTGCAAATAAAACAATAAATCGTAGAAAACTTAAAGGATAATTTTAGTTTTATTTCAATATATGGTCAACAAACAAAAGTATACCTTTCCCTCGATTAACACCTTAAAAAAAGTATTGTGTAAATCGAGGGATAAGTGTACTTTAAAAATAAGAAGTAAAAACAAAGGGTTTAGAAGAAAACTTAGCGTTTTTTTACCCTCAGTGGGTCCCTCACACTCATAAATAAGCTATCTGTTTAAGTTTTTCTAACAAAATTTTCTATAACCTGAATATGAAACTTCCCTTTAAAAATCGCGGCATCCGAATCGATTTTACACACATAGTTTCTTAGGCAAATTTTCTTAGAATTGTTCGTAGATTACTTCCCGCATATGCGATTTTTTCATTTTTTCCGTCCCATACAAATTGACCCGCTCTAATGTTTACCTACCAAAAAATAAAATAAGCAGTTATAAAAAAAAATAAACTTTATTAAAAAAAAAACAAAACAAGTTTATACATAACAATGTTTATAAAAATAAATAACAATTCATTTGTAAAAGAAACAATATTTTAAGTAAAAAAATAAATAAGACTTCATTAGTAAAAGTAAAAATTTATATTATAAAATTCTTCGACCTTATTTTATATTAATTTATAATGTTTATTGAAACGAAAGGTCAATTATTTTTTAATTTTTATATCAAATTACACAATTTTATATATCCCTGAAGAAGCTACACAAAGAAGTGGCGAAATATTGGAATAAAAACATAATTTTTATATAAAAATTAAAAAATAATTGACCTTTTGCTTAAGCAAACATTATAAATCAATAAAAGTAAAAATCTTAAATGTTTATTTGGAAAAAGGTTTATTTTTTAAAGTCTCTTTTTGCTGACCATATGTATATAGTGCGAATCAGTCTTATTTATCATTCCCTTGCACGTCATAATATTATTCACTTGTTGCCACTTGTTATTACTGTCGCCTCTATGATGCATACAAAAACTGATGACTAAAAATCAAAAAGCAATCATAGATGAAAGCTGATTATTAAAAATCATGCATGGATGAAAGCTGATTAGCGTGAAAAAAATATTAAAGCTGAAATTGAAAAAAACTACCAAATTCACGACACAACCTACCAACCTACCAACGCATTTCAAAAGTACCAAATTTGGTAGGAAACTACCAAAAACGGCAACTCTGTATGTAATGCCAACTTGTCAAAAGTAATCGGTTTTTTCTGTGGTACTGCCGTATATTTGAAAAGATTAATTTTATTTTATAAGGAAGTTGTAATAATGAAAAATTTTAAAGTTCCTATTTTAGCGATGGTTACCTTTTACTATCAGCTGCATTAAAGGCAAGTTAACTTAAAGTTAGTTAAAAGTAAGATTTTATCAGACGTATAAAAAGCTTTCCATTATTGCAAATTGGATTTAACTTACCAGCTAGGATAAACTTACCTGTAATATATCACTCAGTTTAGGTTAAAGTAAAATTTTGCAAATGATAAAGTTTTTATACGTCCGATAAAATCCAACTTTTAACTAACTTTAAGTTTTAATAATGGCCCTAAAGGCAGGGTTAGCCGAACGTTGCTGTTTCCGTACCGCACTCTACCGTACTGTTACGACGTTTGTACGCTTATAGAACATTTAAAAACGTGCCGTATGTCAAATAAAATATATAAAAGGAGACATTGTAAACTCATCGACATATTGTTTTCCTTAATAGTTTGTTTGCAACTTTAATATAATTTTCTTGTATTGCACACATAAATTATACAGCAAAATTACTTAAAGACAAATAAAATGTTAAAGACAAAAATTATTATAGCTCGTAAGTTTTATTAGCAATTAATACAATCAGCTGTTCGCAACAGTGATGGGGACTGTGAAGTTTCATTTTGCTTACCAATATGTAAAAAACGTACCAGTACACTTCAATAGGAACAAAAATGTACTTGTGTGTAAAGAAATGTTTTAATACTTCATTTAATTGTTTGGATTACTATTTTATCACTACATTTTAACTAAACCAATATGTATTTTATTTATAATGAAAAACATTCATAATGACTGTAGTGAGGAAAAAGTACTTATGATATGTAAATGCTACTAAAACTAGTGGTGTATGCACTTATGTATGTATTTATGTTATGCATTTATAATGTATGTAACAGGAAATAATTTTAAATGTATGCATACACAATAACAGGTTTTAATATCATTTATGTATTTCTTAATTATATATACATACATACACATATATCTGTATGTATTTATGTACCTGCAAATATTCATGTATTATTTTAAATTGTTTTTCACGCAGATATTATTATTAACAAAAGTACCGAAAAACAGAGCCAAAATACCCCCATTTCATTTAACATACAATAGTACCATCACTGGCTTACAAATGTCACTTAACAACGTTACACTGCGACCACACGAGCAACATTTCAAGCAATAACGCCGGCAGAAACGCGACGTCAATTGCCAATGTTCTTGCTTGTATATCTTGGTAGCGAACACGTACAAATCTTAAAACATTATAAACAGTGTTATTTTCTTATAAGACAAAAATTTCAATCAAATGACAATGCAATTTGACACAATTTGACAGCATGTGTTAAAAGATTATTGCTCGGCAATGTATTATAACATTTGTTGACGAATATGTGTTCTAACATATATTCATGTGGTCCACACGTTAATATCTTGTGTTGGCGATCAAATTTGACGGTTGCCACGGCAATAATTGCCAAACTTATTGCTCGCGTGGACGGGTAGTTAGGAAATTCTATTTTATACAGCTTGAGACGTGCCGTCAACGTTACAGTAAATTTCGGTATGCGTTGGCATTCTTTTCAATCAACAAAAACGATCAGCTGTTTCGTTACGGGACGTGGACGCTCGGCTAATTCTACCTTAAGAGTAATAAGTCTCTTGCGTTAGGCAAGTTTATAGTAAACCTATTTACTATAAAACTTAATTTTTTTATGCTGTTGATTTGCTACAAAATTAAAATAAAAAAACCTTAATAACAAATTGAATATTTGCTGTATGTCTCGTTGCAAAAAAAAAGAAAAAGGGAACATGCACATATACAAGCATGTGAATACATCCAAAACCGTCTACTTTATCACATTATTAATATAGACTTGGCCATAAAACACTTTATTCGTTATTTTGCAATTAATCTAATCGAAAATAATATCAAATCTAAAATAAAGGCTGACATTTTAACTAATAAAAACAAAATATAAAACATACCTTTCGTATCGTGCAACATTTCAAAAGGCTATTATCGCTTTGTCAAATAATTTCAATTGCGTTTTTGCCTGTTATCTTTACAAAAAGACGAAATGTTGGTTTTATTTTATATTAAATTGACGAATATAACATTTTTATCTGCAAACCTAATTCTTTTCTACCGGAGTGCATTTTTATTGAGCCAATAAAATGTATTCATATAAAGCTTCTAATAAAAATAACATACCGACCGAAGGTGGAGAAGGACCAATTGGAGATCTTTTCATTAATTCGTTATTAAGCGAATTTAATTTTCAGACCTTGTACTTAGATCATATAAAGTAATAGTGATTTCTGCTAAATCAAAAACTTTGTACAGTCAATTGAAATTGTATTCTCATAACATAAGCCAATTCCGAATATATGTATATTATTTCTTAAATAAGTTCCCTTGGAACACTCGTTTAAGTTGATAAGATTTGTTTATGGCCTTATTTAAAGTCGACTAAATTTTATGATGTAAATATGTATAAAACGTGTTGGTTTTTTTTTTAATGATGAAATACATAAAATTTAGAAGAAAACACCCGAAACTTGTTACAATTAAAAAATATGTAATTTTTAATTGTTATGCCAAGGTCCTTCATATCTCTTTAAATAAATATAAATATACTAATAAATATTTTTCTAGGCTGAAAACTTAATTAAAATTCATATTCGGCTTTAAATATATGAATATCATAAAAACGGAAAGTTATGTGTTTCTGCTCAAGGGATATAATTTCAAAAGATCCCAAGCAAAATCAATTTTGTTTTAATTCTATTCAAATAAAGTAAAGGAACTCAAACAGAGTACATTTGTGTGTGTGTGTGTGTCGTACTTTTGTATAGAAATCTCAACTTTTTCCAAATAAAAAATAAAAAATAAAAATAAAACAAACAAAAACGTGACATTCGACCCGGACGCATCTTAAATACTCTCCAAATATTTAAATAAGTAAATTTAAAATGTTTAACTTGGTGGGACAGAGTTCCTTTAATTTTAAATCTGTATTTGGAATGAGTCATTCCTGGAAGGAATGTGGGGGCAACGTTTCACCTCTGCAAGATCTGAGAACATCTCAGCTTCTTATAGACTTAAGTAATACAAATTGTTCAATATTTTCACTACTTTTTTCATATAATATCGTACGTCAGCACCCATTAAAGGGGGCGGGCTCCAAAAATAGACTATATCATGGTTTCCACAGACGGACGTATGGGCATTGTTAGATCGTCTTAGACTTCATCACTGATCAAGAATATATTTACATATTTCTTGGGGTCTAATTCTTTTTGGAGGGTATTAAAACTGTATTTTGTCGGGGTCGCTATGGCAAGGGATGTGGGGGAGGCATTTCACCTTTGCCATAAAACTGCAAAAATACATTTTTGGTATAGTTAAGTGTAAAATTTATTTTTAATATTTTTTTTTTAAATTGTTAATTTTTTTTTAACAACACAGTTTTTAAGGTTTTTTTTGAAAATTTGTTAACCAAAGGATATATTTTTATGTCAAAGAAGGTCCAACGCGCTAAACTTGGAGCCATAAAATCAAAAATATTTATTTTTGGAGCCCGCCAACTTTAGTGGGCGTTATTATATGCAAAAATAGCATACAAATTTAACAAATTGTTTTACTTAAGCCTACATTCCTTAAAAATAACATTTATTAGCTTTAATGACGAAGCTGAGACGTAACCTGGTACTACTCTGCCCTACCCCCTCCTCCCCCTTCACCACCCAAATGACCCTACCAAAAAAAAAAAAAATTTATTTTGTATACAATTATCCCATGCATTTATTTTTAGAGTTTTAAGACTGGCAGGGTCGCTCTGGCGATATACAGTTTGTATACCCTCCAAAGAGAAGTGGACCCCCAAAAAGTAAATATATTCTTGGTTAGTGATGAAGTCTAAGACGGTCTAGCAATGCCCATACGTTCGTATGTGGAAGACATGATATTGTCTAATTTTGAACCCCGCCCCTTTTAGTGGGCGTTGACGTACGATATTATATAAAGGAACTATGTCCCACCAATTTTAACATTTTAAATTCAGTTACTAAATATTTGGAGGGTATTTAATATTCGACACAAACGCCAATTATCGGCGTAAATACCCATAATAATAAAGTAATTACATATACGATTATATAAAAATTTCTCATACTTCAATTCAAATACCAAAATCTCATTTAAATTATTTATTAAAATATTTGTTTATCTTAAAACCCACCACGTACAGACAATGAATGAATTATGAAGAGTTAAAGAGCAGACAAATAAACCAAATACAAGATATGCAGACAATTTATGGCTGATTATAAAGGTGTAAAAAGCGCACAGGGAACATACAAACAAACATAAATAGATCTGAATTTGTAGTTCAACAATACGAGTATGTAGCTTATCGAAAATTCTCCAAGATACAATATACAAACAAAGCCCAATATGTACACGAGGTACACGAGTATATTGCGTTTGCATGGCTGTGTGGGACGGAGCATATGAATATTGTTATATGGTTATGGGTTAATTATTTAATAATATTTATTATTTGTTAATTATAAAAAAAAGTATTGCCAAAGGTTACAACTAAATATCAAATAAAGCCAAACAAAAGATTTATATTTACTGAAGATAGGCGTTAATTTAAAATATTTTATGATCTTGTACTCGTACTTGCTTTCCCCCCTCCCCGTAATCGAACACACACATATTTTGTAATTAATGTGGGAACTTTGCATCCAAGAGCAGTGGAAGTGTTTATAATAAATTATTTTTATTTCCTCAAACATTCTATAAATTGCTGGAACTGAAATCACAATTACTAATATTTATAGGATAATAATAATAATAATAATTTTTTATATCTGAATGGGTATAAAACTATAAACATATACTATGTATGTACCCGTACTGTTTAAGTACTTTAATAATGAATGAATGAATGAACTTGTTAGTGTTCAAAGCGTTGAAATATTTTCAGTGTTTTATAGAAATTATGTTATAAATATCTTTTATTTATATTTTTATAATTATTGCTACTTTATTGTATAATTAAGCAATTACTATTGTGATTTGTATTCCAATGAGTTTTATATTCACGCTTTAATTTAAATCATATCATAAATAGAAATCATAAATTTTATTAAAAAAAAAAGCACAACCGGTAATGGTATATATAATTTAGTAGAATATATTTTTGTTTATTTTTTTTTTCTTTTTTAATATATTTTCACATTAAAACAAAACGTGTTTTCCAACAGGATTGTGTAGACTTTTTATGTCACGTTTGTCTTACTTAATTTCGATAACATATTGATTTCTTTGTTAATTTGTGGTTTAATGTCGCATTGATTGACATTTAAGTTTTAAAGACTTTAAATAAGTTTGCTATAATATCATTTGTTATTCCATTATCTATTAAAAGTTAGGGAGGGAGACATGGACTTTCATCAATTGGCTTGAGACAAAAGCAAAAATTTTATATTAATATCACTTTCAATTAATTGAAAATATGTATATTTGGGTATTCAGTTTTTCTATGAAAAGTATTATCGTTTTTTTTGTTACTTTACATTTATATGCTTTTGTTGAAAAATAATTTCATGAAACTGTTGGACATAAAATGATTTATAATCTAGTGATTTGTAATCGGCTTATTTCCAGTAATGAACTAGTTATTCGTTTGCTAATTGTTCTTTATGTTTTAGACGGTTACAATATATGATTATTCAACTTGATATTTTTTTAAACGATTCAAAGTTCATTCTAAAGGGTCCGCCATCTAACGTTTTTTTTCTTCAGCTAGTGCTTATTTCGTGAATGGTAACACTCAGCTCATGTCTGATTGGACAGATAATTATTTTTATCCTTTCGCTGAACGCATGTGGTTGTGTATACGCTTGAACAACGCTGGGAAATATTGCGACATTACTTTGAAATGGGCCTGCGATCGACTTACAGCAGATGCCGATTTTGCCAAAAAAATCATCTTTTCAGAACAAGCTCATTTTGATCTTGGCGGGTATGTAATCCTCCTGAATTGCTATTTTTCAAGTTCGACGTTATTTGTTCTTCAAAGGAAGCATGGCTAAATAAATTGTATAACGTTTTTATTGCTACCGATTAAAATATAGCCACATGGTGTCGCTCAGCCTTAACATAAATAGGAACTGTTATCACATTCAACTAAGCCACCTAATAAGTGGTAACAAACACAATACACATAAGCACTGATGATGAAAGTGTTGCGGCTTTCGAAAACAGCTGTTCTGCTCTGCTGTGTAAGTTGAATAAAACTGATTGATGTTGACTTTCCTTTGTGCCTTGGAATTTTTATTATGTCTTTCTGAGATTTAAAAACAAATTTCGAACAATTAGCCTGTGAACATATTATGTTTTGGGACCTGAAAAATAATTTGACATATGTTTTAAAACAAGATGAAGAGTTCAATTTGTTCCAAACGGCACAAAATTGTACAAAATAATACAAATTTGTTTTAAAAAAAGTGGTATTAAAATAGGGGCGTAAATAATACTAAAAAGCGAATTCTTGATGTAAATATATTAATGAAAGTTATAAATTTTAATGAAATACAGGGTGTCCGCCGGGAAGGTATACTACTTTGTTTTGCCGTCATTTTGGTAAACATTAGTTTTGAAAGTTCGTATATGGCAGTCGTGAAGTAGACACGTGATAAATTTATTATGGAAAAAAATTCAGTGCCACATCGCCTACAGCCAGGATTACATTTATCTGATATTGCATTCCATACATAATTGCTGACTTAAAGAAAATATATATCAATATAAGATCCATTCTCTTTCATTTAATCAAAAATTAAAACAATTAGTATACCTTCCCGGCGGACACCCTGTATATTACATTGCTCCCTATTTTATCCAAATGGAAAATCATAACAATGAACTATTTCATTTCTATCTAATTTTTATTTTATTAAAGTGGAAAATCATAAGAAATATCTGAAATGATTTCTGCTATAAAAAATTATGTTCAATATAAAATTTAACACCCAAAATAAAAGTTCTCTATACATACAAATTCAGGTAATAAAAAAAGTCTTATATGAAATGTGGTAACAGTTTTAAGAATTTAATTAAATAATAAAAAAATATTATTTTGACAGGTTTTGTAGCATAATATTATAACGGTAATACCACATGTCAATTTTAATGACACATTTAGATTTAATATGTCAATTTATATAAAATATATATTCCATACAACAAAATATATTGAAGTAATCTATCTCTCTCCCGCATATTGCTCACGAACACCATCCACTCGTATTTATTTATATGGATTTATGCAACCCCTTGGATTGAAATTATTTATGTACATGCATATGTGATCTGTGTGTATGCTATTAACTAAATATTTATTCTCCATATTGCTTGATTGTTAATGGTTTTAACATTACCAAAAAATCTATATGTATGTATGTACATACATATATTGATTAATCTACATTAAATAGTTACATACATACGTGTATTTCAATATTTGACGATAACATTTATTCATATTTAGAACAAAAATGGCTTCACAACCAAATGTTAAAATACAAATACAAAAATGTTTTTTTTTTATTTTATTTGCTCGTATCATAACAAACACACATTTTCATAACTGATTGTTATCAAATTACTAACAATCGTTGGTGGTTGTACGATACCTTTCAATGCGTCCATGGCAATTCGTAAATTGAACAATTATTTTCAAATAATAATAATAATTTTCAAACCAACAAAATGTTTTAAAAAAAAAAAAAAAAAAAAAAGAAATGTATACATACGACGGCGGTCGTAGAAGGGAGTTTTCATAAATGCAGGACTACTCAAAATATGTATATATATCTCTGTCATCTATAGGGTCCGCCAAATAACTTTCTTTTTTGTTTTGAAAATGCTATACAAAAAACTATTGAATATTTTCTCAAATTTCTTTTTATATTTGAAAGTACAATCCTTCCGGTTAATAATGGAAAATAATTTCATTCAAATGGCTGCATGGCCCGATAACGATCGCCATTGACTGTAACGGCCACTCCTTGCTAATTTTCGAAGAAAAATGGCCCAATTGTGCCTCTGGACCAAAAGCCGCACCAAACAGTGACTCGTTTTGGGTGCGTCGGCTTTTCAATGTATGCGTGCGGGTTTTCTGTGCCCGCCAAGATCAAAATGAGCTTCATCTGAAAAGATGATTTTTTTTTGCAAAATCGGCATCTTCTGTAAGTCGATCGCAGGCCCACTTAGCGAAGCGAAAACGCATTGGATGGTCAACCATATTCGTTTAGCGGAAGGATAAAACTAATTATCTGTCATATCAGACATGAGCTAAGTGTTACCATTCACGAAATAAGCACTAGTTCAAACAAAAAAAACGTTAGATTGCGGACCTTATATATGTATTTGTTGGAGAATCGCAGGAGTACATTTTGTAGATAAGTAAAACAATATAATTATTTTAGAACACTTTATGGTTCAGATGATACGCCCTACTTAGAAAAATAATCGTCCCTATTATGAATGAAGACAGCAAAAAATTATCTTTATGTAATCTTTGTTAGCAGCAACAGACTACTATTGACATGTTCTATCAATATTACATATAATATATATTATAATATATATTATGCCTTAAGCGGCATGGCCACACATCAAACTGATGCTTCAAACTTGTGTATATGCTGGTAAAATTATGTTTGGCAGTGAAAATCGAAATTGTTTTGATATTCTTCAAACTCACATCAAATCATACGGGTGAGTGTTTTTTCACTAACACTATCAAAGAAAAGCAGAGTTTGAAGCGTCAGTTTGATGTGGGGCCATGCCGCTTAAGAGAATACTAAGAGATTGTCAAGAGTAGACTTGTGTCCAACTAGCTCATTCGTTCAATTTTGACAAGAACCTATGATCAAACCAATGTAATTTAAATGGGTTTGATCAGAGGTTCTTGTCAAAACTGAGCGAATGAGCTAGTTGGACACAAGTCTAGTCAAGAGTAATTAATTAGTGCTCTTGCACACACATCAGGTATACTTGATCAGTTTTTCTTCAAATTTCTTTCGGACCTGCACTTACGTTCACACACGAAACGTCATGACAATTATTTCTTCATTGCTGAACATTCATTTAATATATTACGGATGATAGAACAAAAGAAAATATAAAAACTGACTAGTACCGTCAAGTCTGTACCCCTTTTCACGCTCTTCACCGCTCTCTCATAAAAGATCAAGACTTGACGAGTCAAACCTGATGTGTGTGAAAGGGGTCTTATTATCGACAACTAGTAGACAAGTGGTAATGTTTTGCTGTCGAGTTGATGTGACGTCGGTGTCATCGTTCATAATAGGGGCGATTACTATTTACCGATATTACATATTAAAATCGGTTTAGCATTTTGATTGTTATATGTTTACAGCTCAATTTGTGGTTCCAAGGAAATGAGAACAACAATAATTTGAACTTAACAAAAATAAATAATATATATGACTTGTTTCGTTGGAAGTTGTGTACTGGCTAATAATTTTTGGCTTTCCAAATTGTTTTAAATTTTTTAAATATAATTTTAGAATCACCTTCCCAAATATTCATACTCGTACATTACTTTCTTGCAACTAAACTCATAATATTGTTATTAGTATCTTTGTGTCATTTTGTGGATTAATGGGGTTTCCATTGATATGTTAGCATTAGGATTACATATAGGATTTTCTTTTTTTTTATACAAAACAGATAAAGAAATCAAACAACAGGCCACATTTGAAGACAGCACTCAACTGAACATCTAAAATATTTCATTTGTTGCTGTCATTTCAGTGTTACAGTGCCAACATATCATTTTTTTCATGGCTTAAAATGTCATTTACTCGCGTTATATATATTAGAGCTTCACGTTAATCAATTGAGATATTAAACTTTTAGTTGTAAAAAAATAAGTAAAATAAATTAAATAATTTCTTGAATTATTTTCAAATTCAATAGATAAAATTATACTGACAATTTTATAAGAGTATTAATATTTTTAAATTATGAACCAAATAAACAAAAAAAAATATGTGCCAGTAATTTAACAATATTTTCATTATTAATTGCTTAATTCACGAGCCTTCTTGTGAACAAGTAAAAGTTGTATGTATTTGCAAATACAATTTTAAACCAAATTATCAAACAAAAACAAATTATTTGTAAAATACTTTTTTCAAATTTTTTTTTATAGTCAACTTTAAATAATGCATCGAGACTTTTGAATTTGAAAATGCTTATCCAATTTTTAATTTGATATTTAAAAATTTTGGTATTATTTTTTACATATTTCCATATTTAAGAGAATTTTTTTTTGGTACTACACAACTACCGCTGCCTATATCTAGACTCAGTCTTAGAAAATCGTAACTATAGGCCTAATTTTAGCAACTAACCTCCAGCAGGGAGAGCTCACAACTTTACTGAAATAAATGCACAAAGACCATAAATTAAATAAACAAACAACCTTTTTATAAAATCAATAACAAACTTTTAAAATGATCACAACAAGTTCTCTCTATTTTAGTTTTTCGCTATCTTCTTCTCAACACTATTACCCTAATCGTGAAAAACAAGTGACATTTTTGTCTACGTGATATATTTATTCCATTCGAATTGAAAAATGAAATCACGAATCTCTCGCGGGCTATCAGTTTTTAGTGAATGTGAAAAAGGAAAGAAGTTGTAAGCAACATTGTTGGAAACCTAACATTGTTAAGATTCACAAATCGATGTGTTGTTTTGCATTTATTGAGCAAAATATCAGTTTGTGCCTCATTAAAAGACCTTGCCCTTAAAACAAAGTTTGTAAACTTTAACCCCCATATTCATAAAAAAATAAAACGTATCTGAAATCTGATTTAAGAAGATTTTGTATGAAAAAATTTGATTAAAATACATTTCAAACTCATTTTAAATTTTATGAATGCCGGGGTAAAACTCGAATTATAATGAAAATACATTTTCTTCTGTATTTTACACCAAAATTAAAGTGAATAAATTAAAGGGAAAAATGGAAAAAAAAACTCGCGAAAAAAATTCATTCACGATAAGGGGAAATTAATTTTAGCATGAAATCATTCACACTAAATTTGTTCGCGATTGCAAATTTAGGGAAAAGGGAAAAATTTCGAGGGAAAGAGTATTCATGATAAGGGTGTATGATTAGACTTGTACAGGGTGGCGCAAAAGTAATCCTCCTATCAGAAAATGGCGCAAAAATAACCTTCCGATGTTTTTTGGCTGTAATTTAAAAAAAAAATTAAAAACTTTGATTCTTCTTGTGGATTATTTTTATTTGGTCTTTTAATTTTTTACATCAAGTCGAGATTATGATGTCATTTAAATGGCCGCTGCCACAGTTGATTGTCATTTCTAGCAAAATTTATAGCATATAACTGATAGGAGGATTACTTTTGCGCCACCCTGTATAAAACTCGTTCATTCGCTCGTTTTTGACAAGAACCTATGATTAAACCCTTTCAAATTACATTGGTTTGATTAAAGGTTTTTGTCAAAAACAAGCGAATGAACGGGTTCGGCACAAGTCTAACTGTGACCTTTGGCTTATAGCTCCCTCACAATGCATTGCGTGAGCAAGAGGCATACCCTAACAGCCGGTCCTAGTTGAAAAAAGTTATATTATTTTAATTTGAAATTGTTAAACATCGACTATATAAATTTATTTCAATGAAGAATGATTTCCTTTATTGTAAATAACTGATTTTAGATACTTATGGATCAATTCGACCTAAGCCACGTAATTCATTTAAGCGATTATTAAACGCTTGTTTATTCATGCTTACCATTTTGCCGTTGCGAAAAATCATAACTAATCGATGATATTTTTGCTATCGTCAGGTATGCCGTATCCTCGATTTCGTTGGCATTTTGGTCTTATTATAACATGACATTATTTAATATGTATTTTTGTACTTGAAATGGTTCATAGCCGAACAATAGGACGTGGACGTTTTCCAGGAAAAATCAAGTCAGCATTTAACTGGGTATATTATGCAAAAAAGAGCACCAGATATTTTCATTTCCATTTCTATATAGATTTTGAAGGATATACCTACCTGCAGTTACATTGACCGATTTTATTTTACTTGGCAATATATTGGTCAAAGTTTATAAATAATATAATTAATTTACATTTTGACTATAAGAGCATATGATTAATTCAAATTATCTATTATTAATTTTTTTTTTCAAAACTTATCATTAAAGGAAACTATACCGAAGCTGAACTTTGCACATCACCAAATTTAGATGAATTCTCAGATTTATTGGATCCAAGCGGTAGGATTTCAAAATACAAATTATTATGCATGATAAAATGCTAAATTTGGTTTATTGTTTTTTAATGTTTGAAATTTTAATTTCTTTTTAAATGCATGACTGCAAGTTTTTCTCATAAATACAAAAAAGAAAAAATAATAATAATATTAATTGTGTGCATGATTCAACGTACTCGTCTGTATTCACTTTAAACTCTTATTTCTTTTGTTTTCGCTAATTTTAAACAAGAAAGAGGTTGCTGGCTGCCGTGCCTTTGGTAATATTAAGTAAAAATGGTCTTTGCTTCGAATTAAAGTTATTCAAAATGGAATTGACATGCAAACCTGCATGATGAAACATTTCTTTTTGCCATATTTCTTTTCTACTCTGATAAGTAATGACATGTTTCCCAGCCATTTTGTTTTATTTTCTTTCTTTTATATGAGTATGTATGTATGTGTGGTGTATACAGTATTTGATGGAGAATGTGAGGCTATTGTACGTGTATTGTATCGTAATGCCAGTGAGGCATTTCTTAAGCCATCACAACATGCAACGTTACTATGTTTTATATGGCAATGGAAACCATAAAAACAAACCGGTATGACTTTACATTCACCAAAGGGGCTTAAACACAATTTAAGCCAACTTACATACTAACCAACCAGCATATGGCTGCCTATTTTGATGTCTATAGATTGGCTAGATTTTTGGATTTTTTAGAGAGAGAGAGAGAGAGATAGAGAGAGCGTGTGTGTTGGAATATATATTTTCATATTCGCTTGGTTGACATATGTACTATTTCAAAATTAGTGTCATGCAATTATGTTTAATAAATGTGTACACAGCAAAACATAAAATACTGCATGACAACGATGCAATTATACTCGCATTATGGACTCAACTGATTCAATGTAGGTAAATCTGTAAGCAAATTACATGGACGCATCACAATATCTGTACATTATGCGTTTTGCGAGTGAATGTATAAACAAATTGATCTTAATTTATTAATAATAAGATAAACAAGTGAAAACGTTATATTCGACAGGGTCGAATCTTAAATACCCCCCAAATATTTACTAAGTAAATTTAAAATGTTGTGTGGGACAGAGTTTCTTTAACACATCTATGTACCCAATTTTAGATATCTATTTTGACAGAGTCATTCCGGGAAGGGCCGTAGGGGAGACGATTCACCTCTGCAAGATCTCAGAACATCTCACCTTCTTATGGGGTATAAAAACCCCATAGGACCTAACCTAGCTTTTGTTATTTATGAAATATTATTTCGATCAGAATAAGTGTTTAGAAATGGCTGCAAAAAAAAAAAAAATAAAAAAATAAAACGAATAAAACGAATAAAAATATACCTATTATATCAAATTGAAACTGCGATAAAAGTTTTTATCGCAGTATAGTCCAACCGATCACGTCACATGCTGATTAAAATAATTTGGGGATTTTTTAAAGTTGTACTATAATAAAATAAATTGTTTTCTCATATATGTATGTATGTATATATTCGAAAATTCATTTTCATTCTTGATAGGCATAGTAGAATCACATATACATACATATAAAATCCTTTTCAATAACAACATAAACCTGTGGCACGTTTAAAAATTCTAAAATTTCTCATATTTTTGAAGTTCTATTCACACTGTAGACTTTTCCGCCACTTCAAAGAATCGTTTCATTGGCCTAAATAAGCAAAATTATGTAGTGAGCCTGCGTTATATATAGGGTCCGCAGTCTAAATTTTTTTTTCAACTAGTGCTTATTTCGTGAATGGTAACACAGATAAGTAGTTTTATCCTTCCGCTGAACGAATATGGTTGACCATCTAATGCGTTTTCGCTTCGCTAAGTGGGCCTGCGATCGACTTACAGAAGATGCCGATTTTGCCAAAAAAAAATCATCTTTTCGGATGAAGCTCATTTTGATCTTGGCGGGTATGTAAACAAGCAAAATTGTCGCATTTGGGGCACAGAAAACCCGCACGCATACATTGAAAAGCCGATGCACCCAAAACAAGTCACTGTTTGGTGCGGATTTTGGTCCAGAGGCATAATTGGGTAATTTTTCTTCGAAAATGAGCAAGGAGTGGCCGTTACAGTCAATGGCGATCATTGTCGGGCCATGCAGCCATTTGAATGAAATTATTTTCCATTATTAACCGGAAGGATTGTTATTTTCTCAAATAAAAAAAGAAATTTGAGAAAATATTCACTAGTTTTTTATAGCATTTAAAAAAAAAAGTTATTTGGCGGACCCTATATAAAAAATTAAGGCATTTTGTGGTACGTGGCGCTCCAGTTCGCCGCCCCCTGTTTAATTTTTTACACGCTAAAAAATTTGACGTAGAAATATTATAATATATTAATATTATAATATTTATAATATATATAATATATTATATATATTATAAATATATATAAATATATGTATATTATAATATATAATATTATATATATTATAATATATATTTATAATATGAAAAATATGTATACTTTTTATTATTGTTTTTATATTCGCATCTTTAGCTAAAATTTACAATAGCAATTAATAAATTATACTACGAGCCATATACAATCAAGCCATTACTTTATGGTGCTATTTTCCCAAACACAAAAAGCCAAGGAGCGCATATGCTCTTAACAAATAAATATATTTATATAAAATAAACGTCAAATCGAATCCAATGATTTTATGATGTAATTTGAGGCTAATATTTACGATTTAACAACATCTTAGGATGCCACAAAATGCCAAATAATGTTGTGTTTATATTGTCGCTTTGGTGACGCTCATGAAAATAATAAAACTTTTGCTTAAGAATTTATAACCACAGCAGCTTTTCTTCCTTTATTTATTTATTTATTATATTTTCCTTTTTGCCAGGAAATATTTTTGGCAAACAGTTCAACAACAGAAAAAAAAAGTTTTCGAAATTTAGCAACTTTAAGTTGTTTGGAATATTTTGGAAAAAAAAATAATAATATATATAGATATATATCTACATATGTAGATCACATATTGTAATAACGTAGCCATGGTCAAGTTAGGCTCATAAACTACATACATACGCACTCATATGTTTATATAAACACATACTCGTGCAATACATATGATGAACTCCAAGGAGACTCGAATAAACCAAAAAGACTATATCTGTAGTTAAATCAAGCGCATAAACGTATATACGATTGCAGCAACAATTTTTACAATATTTTTGTTTCAGCAACAATTCGGAGGAAAATTCCCCAGTGTGTCATAAAAGAAATTACTTCTTCGCTTATATATTTTTTTTTCTTAACTTTCTATTCATTCATACATTTGAACAAACTTTTTTTTGTTTTGTTTTTATTTACCTTCCTTGGATGTGTATATATTTATTCTTACACTCAAAATCTGTAACAAACATGATGAAACTTTAGTTTAACACTAAAGTTCATGCCTTTTGTCTGCTAGACAAATGTTTCCCAGGATATTTGTGCAACCACTTGTACAAACACACACACACACACACAAAACAGTATTGTGACAAATAATAACAAATTCAGATTTACATTCCTTTATACACTCGCATAAGAATATATGAGCACGAGTTTGTTTCGGGTGCTATTTTTAAAGGTTGAGAGAATGGATAGAATGCTGATATTTACACATCTTGACGTTCTTTCTGGATTTGTAAAATATATTTACCAACTATCTAGCCTATCAATCAATATTAAGCACTAATCTGGATATTGTCATTGATACTTTGAACGTAGAGAAAAAGTGGTTCCGAACAACAACTTCCAATCTTTTCACTGGGATGCATTGTTCCGATCTATAACATGAGAAGATAAAGTTCAGGGACCGCTGGGGATAAATAAGAAAATAGAGACATTTAATTTTTACTTCGCCCACGAATTTTTACGACAGTATCGATAAAGGAGGGTGCAGTAATACACTATTTAGTACAGAATAGAACCAATTGCCATCGCTAATGATCAACGATCAGTGCTATGCCTTTGTCTCATTGAAACATGATGACAAGAACTAACGCAATCATGCATTAATACAGATTAGAAAAAATTCGTTATCAGTTTCATGACTGAGTGCGGAATAGAGTCCGGGATTTTTAACTTCTTATGGTGATTTCTTTTCTGAAAAACATGTAACATTTTATCACTGTTTTCCTAAAAAACTACAATTGAGCGCATCTTTAAAATAAAAATAATTTTTATTTTAATAAATTCACTATTTCCAAATGCCATAATATTGCCATTTTTCAAATTGAAAAGTGCAAAATATGTAGAATTTTTTTTTAGAAAAGAAATCAATATTAGTCTAGGTGTTAACCCTACAGACGTGCTGTGTGGTATTTGAGAATGTTAATGAGGCGTGTAAAAGGTCAATGATTACACAATCTTACGAAGCGTATCATATGGATCATGTCCGTCGCATAAAATAGAACTTATTGGCATAATCATGTAACCAAAAAATAATATAAAAAATATATAAAAATACATACACATATGTTACTTGACTTAGCGAAACAGATGTTTCTGCCTAAATTGAGGATGCTGTTGGCTGAAGCAGTTTACACGAGACTATGAAGCAGAGGGTCCTGAGTTTGACTCCGCGCTCAGTCATGAATATTATTCAACTCTATCGTGAATAACAAGTGGAATTTTTGTTCACGTGAAATTTTTATTCCACTCGAAGGGAAAAATGGTATCGTGAACGTCTCGTGAGAAATTATTCCCGCTATCAGTTCTCAGTGAATGTAAAAAAAGACAAGAAACTGAAAACAATATGAAAAATCAAAGAAATTTGTGTGGAAAAATTTACATTTATGTAATAATTTAAAAAAATTTACGAAAAATAGGGCTAAATATTTAATGATAAAATAATTTGGATACATTTTGGAAACCGAACAAGACAAATTAAAAATACTCTTAATGTTTAGAATTGGAGGAACAAATTTTACAAAGACGCAGGCAATTGATTTGTTGCAAAGTTAATCAGTTTGTGTCATATTAATGGATTTTGAACCTAAAATAAAATTTGTAAACTTTAATATTCGAAAATACTTAGATTTTCTACTCTATTCCCCACTAAAAATTAAGTGAATAAATTAAAGAGAAAAGTGAAAAAACTCAAGGAGAAAAAAATCATTCACAATAAGGGGAATTGAATTTTAGCATGAAATCATTCACAGGGAATGAATTCTTTCATGATTGCAATTTTAGACTACGTCCATACGGTGAAACATTTGCTGCAGAAACATTGTGTTTGCTGATGAGAGGGGAAAGACGAGTGGAAAAGGGTACGGTGTTTCATGTACATGAAACATTTGTTGAGCACGCCATTCTCCGCTTTTGCATATAATATAATATATGTATGCTGCAAAACAAATGTTTCAACCGTGTGGACACGAATGCAGCTTCAAAAGGGAATTAATAAATGTTTCTGCAGCAAATGTTTCATCGTGTGGACATAGTCTTAGGGAAAAGGTAAACAGTTGGAGGAAAAAGTTATTCATTATATTGGTGATTGTTTCGAATTCTTCTGATCAGGAACAGTGCACGGTTCTGTTAGTTGTTGCCAGCCTGTTTGAATGATCAAGGTATAGCACTGGTCACTGAACATAATTGCCAGCGATTGACACTATCGTGTACTAAAGAGCAGAGGAACAGCACCCTTCTTCGTCGGCCGAACTAAAGTTTTGAAATAACTACAAAAAATTCTCTAACTTCTCACCTTTCTTCATCTGTCCTCTCAATACTATAGCCTCCCTTCTGCTTCCGGCACAATGCACTGCCACGGTTGCCACTGAGTAAAAAAATTTTTTACCAAAATTTTCCGAAAATGTTACCAAAAAGTTACCAAAATTTTTTTATAAAAACAAAATTCTTTATTTTTATTATAATAAAAACAACAACTTTTATTAATAAAAAACATAACATAAAACGTTTTAATTCATTTTAGAACATAAATAAATATTTCAATTCATTATACCTACGACTTCCGTATTTAATTTAAATAAATTATTTAATATTGCAGTCATTTAAAATAATCTTTTGCTGACCAAACATAATGACATTTGCATATTACGCCGTTGAACAATTTGGCACACATTCACACAGTTGTTTTTAATGATTTTTTTCTCAGTGTTGAGTAATGATAAAAGAAAAGCAATAATTTGATAGTTTGTCAAGCCTTAAAAACAAAGTTACCAAGTTACCAACCCTAAAAAAAATTACCAATTTTGGTAGAATGTTACCAACTGTGGCAACTGTGTGCACTGCATATGCGGGAATCATCCCCTGAGTGCTGGTCCGAGTTAAAAAAACGAAAATAAAATAAATCGCGTTTTTTCAAAATGATCTAGTCTATTTTCTGTATTTGTTGTTAAACAATTGTCAAATTAAACTGAAGCGAAAAGAAATATCTATATCGCAAAAAAACACCCTTTACTTAAATACAAAATACTTTAAATATGTTTACTGTAATTTTGACTTCAATAACGCCGTGTTGGCTCTTCTCTTTATGGGGTGATAATTACTCTACAGCAACTATCATTGTCTTGAATTGTTTTTAAAAGATTTTGTATGGCCTGATTATGTTGTTGTCATGATTTTAACCACAATTGTCAACACTTACAAGGAGGGCGTGCAATTGTCAATTATGTTTGAGGACACTGTGCTGTGCTACTAAGTAGTGGTAGTTTTATTTGGTTTTCCTGTTAAGTGGCTTGACGGAGTTGCGGTCTAGCAGATTTTTTTTTTTTTTTTGCTCTTTAAGATTGTTAGTGTTTTTTTTTTGTTTGTTTCATTATTTAAATGTCCCTGGGGTTGGTTTTGTCTATTTCCTGATGTTGTACATGCATGCGGGAGTGGAATAAATAATGAAGCTGTAGTTTATGTTCATCACATCTGGTCAGTTTTAGCATCGAGTCTTAGACTACATCCCATTCTTATATATAGCCAAGAAAAAAAATTAGCTTTTAGAATATGAAAAGCTTGAAATTTAAATGATATCGCAGCTTATGTTTAAATTAATTTTATATGATTAACTGCGATGCGTTTCTTTCTTAAGGTACGTTCACACTTGTCAAATATTTGCTCAAAAAACCGTAACCACCAAAAATAATAATGAAATATGTATATTTTGATTCATGTACGTGTTTATTAAGTAAAACCCATACACTGTGTCCTAGGCCACGAACACACTGTGTATAAAATTTCGTGACATCGCCGTCGTTTAAAAATGTGTCTTCTAACACTGCCACACAAGCAAATATATGACAATGACAAACGTTGCCAGTAGTACACATTATTTTTTTTGGCACAAAAGCCCATAGTGTATTCTCGGTCTTAGAATACAATATTATTGGAAACTGTTCAACTCAATAAACACTTGTCTGAATTAAAATGATTTGCAGTAGTAACCAGTGGTTACTCCTTATTTGGGCAAATACTTGATAAGTTTTTTATTAAAATATCTTTGTATGCATTCGCCTTGGATTCAATGAAGTAATTGAAACAACTGAATCACTGAATCAACTGAAAGAAAAGTGCTACTGAAACAACTGAAAGAAGTGAAAGAAAAGAGTTAAAAACGCTCAGTAAAGTGAAAGATTCACCTCGCTCAATTAAATGAATGATTCAATTGAATTAATTCCTTCAGGAGCCGTACAACTCTAGCATGTACAGTACAGACCGCAATCTTTTTAAAACTTCTTACAAGAATGCAATATAATAGGAGTATTAGATTATATTAAAATTAAAATCTTCAGATGGACATATTTAAATTAGAATTTTTGTCATATTTTGCTGTGGTCTAATATTTAACTTTATTTAAATTTTGTGTTTCTTCAAACGTGGCACACTCTAAAGCAAATATTTTCTTATGCATTAAAAATGCAACAGATAAAATTACAATGTCTTTTAAATGAGACTTACTTGCTGGTGGAGCAAAATTTGGATTTTCAAAAGAAAAAAAAAACATGTTATTTATTTACAGCAGTCGTGTAGGAATATACGTTTGTGTATACATACAAACAAATTAAAATAGATTTATTTTGGGGATCTTATCTGAGTTCTTTTTCATTTCAAAATATTTGCTTTTACACTTGTATTTAGAAATACTCGCTGTTGTAAGGAAACCACATTTCGTTAGTGGTTATCTGTTAAATGCAGTAAAAAAAAGAGTTTAGTTACTACAAAATGTATTCCAAAATGCCTTTTAGCAGCTAATAAAGTATTAAAATATAACAAACACTCAGCTGAAATGTAGAATCATTGAGAACATGATGCACATCGATCTTCTAACCATTATTATTTGAAATAACTGATAATAAATATTTCTTTAAATAAATCTTCTTCTTTGATACTTTTGTCATAGACATTTTCGTTTTTAAAATTTTGCAATTACAAATTGTGTCAACAGCACTTTTACAATAATTCGTTCACATGTTTTCGTGTGTTCATCACCAAAAGTTCATAAAGCTGCTTTGTTTTCGAGGATATAATTTTATTCTTCTTTTGTCTATTTGATTAGATTTATTTATTTTGGGTTAGGTGTTGTCTTTAAGCGATAAGGCAATTAAATACGAACAACAATTCTTGATATCTACAATTGTTTAGATATACTTATTCTTGACTAATTTATTTGATTTTTCACTTTAGTTCTGTACAATAAAAAATGTGTTAAAACTGATTTTCACTTAAACAGCTCTAGATCACGTATCGCAAAATAATTGAATTAAAAAAATGGTCTTCGTTTTTATAACGCAATTATCTGTATGTATTTAAATATTTATTTAAATTAAATTCTGCTTGCACTTACATTTACTCAAATGAAATTGCATATTTTGTAAACAACACTTTTCTTTGAACATGTGCACGAGGGACAGATGTGTTAAAAACTATTAAATACACTATGAAATACAGGGTGTACTCGTACGACGGGAAGGTATACCACTTTCTTTTGCCGCCATTTTGTCTTGACAGTTCCACAACAAGTTATTTCAAGAAGTGGTGATGTTGTTTGGCCTCCACGGTCGCCTGATTTGACGGCTCCGGATTTGTTTTTGTGGTGCGGATATCTAAAAAGCAAAGTTTATGCAAACAAACCAGAAACGCTTGAGCAACTCAAACAACATATTCGTGATAAAATTAATGAAATACAGCGTGAAATGTGTGAGAATATAGTGAAAAATGTTCTCAAAAAGGCTCGCATTTGTGAGGCTAAAGTGCGAGACATATAGAATCCGTCATATGTTATACATACGTCGCCTTTTTCAACTGACAGCTGAGTTGAAATACATGCTTTCTTATGTGAGTTGTCACATTCAGTACTTCTGCGTCAAAGCAAAGTACGAAAGTTGGCCAACTTTTAACTTTTGACGTACGTTGAATATTTTGACAGAAATCGATGCGTTTTTCAAATTGTTTTAATCAATTTTTTGTATTGTGTGATCAGAAAAAATTAAATAATTTACAAAAACATTTTATAAAATATATGAATTTAACATAAATAAATAAATAAGGGGAACATACAATTTGATTTAATATCCGTCAACAAAGTACTCATTGTGCCAGCCTCTTCCGTCAGTGCGTTCATGTCAGTTGAAAAAGGCGACGTATAAAGTATGACGGATTCTATGTGTCTCGGCCTTAACAGAGGCGGACATTTATATATCTGATATCTATTTCGTACATAATTGCCGATATTAAATAAAATATTTATCAATATAAGATTCATTCTCTTTCATTTAATCATAAATTAAAAAATGTAATATACCTTCCCGGCGGACACCCTGTATATAATAAAAGATATAAAAGAAAACTGGTCGGGTATGAAAACCCGACTAGAGAGAGAGAGAGAGAGAGAGTTTTTCCAACAGCAGAGTCTAGCGTAAAATTATTAACAAGGCGAATCCATACCAGGTGGCCTTAGTTCAGAAATTGGTGATCAGCTGTTACCAAGGCAAAATTATTGAACTGTCAAAGTGCTCTTCTGGTTTTTGGTTTTTGTGTGCGGCCATTGTTTTTTCCAAAGCATTTCATTTGACAGTTCAATAAATTTTACACAGAGTTGCATAAGTAAGGTCACCTTGTATGAACTCGCCTTGATTATTAATTAGGAATTTAATTACGTGCTGCTTTTGAAAATGAAAGAAGCCGCTACAGTAAAGCAATACAACTAGAAAACAGACGATGTAAGTAAAGTTACACGCCTAATATTCTCTATTAATATTAATAACTAGAACAAAAGACACTTGATTTTTATCACATACCTAAAAAAGTATATGTGTATGTATGTATGCATATGTATATATATGTATGATTATATGTATATGCATACATGTAGAATTTATCCAATATTTGAATTATGATATACACGTTAATTGTAAAAAAAAAGTGAACTGGCATATAAAAACGATCATGTTGATTTTAAGCGATAAACTACGCAAAATGTGTCCATCAAAAAATTTCTACGTGTCAGAAGCAAAATGAAAAGAAAAAAAATTTTTGCGTCACTGTCTTGTTATTCTCAAATATGTGAATAAGTCAACAACTATAACACTTTATGAGAGCTTGTGGTAGAAGCATTAGATAAAAGGAAATGATAATAACTCTTACCACAAAATATCCCACAGTATAAAGAAAATTATATGCATAATTTAATAAAAAAACAAATATTTTCCACTCGGTTTGTAAACATAAATATTTTAAAGGCCTAATTCATAAAAAAATATTTCCACCTTTTTTATTTGACAAAGTTTCTATGCAAAATATGTCAAATAAACAGTTTATAAACATAAACATTTTTTTGTAGAATTACAGCTTAAATGTTTATGTTTGTTTGCTAATTTAACAAAAAAATATTATTTTACAATTACTATTAAAATAAGAGTTTATTTTTATTTCGACTCAAGTTCACATCTGCAAATTATTTTTTACGATATTTTTTAAATGCTACAGATGTAGCAACATTAATAACTGTCTTGTATGGCTATACGACCTTCCCAATATTTCGAAAAAATTTAAGCGGGTCTTACCGTTTGACATCCAACTAAACAATTACATATTCAAATATTTTCCCTGGTATTGTTCTATAACATATTTCTTGTTTTAAAAGTCTAAAAAGTTGGCTTATATAGGCGATTTTTTATAATAGGTTAATTTTAACCCTCATAAGACGCAGTGCTGCGTGCTTACACATAGGCGGCTGGTACACTGACAAAATTATGACAGTAACGGAATGTATTTTGTTTAAGAAGTTTTCCGTTCAGTCATTTTTAAATGCATAAGCATTTAAAAATGTAAGCAAATTTATTTTTAACTGATTCTAACAGTCATTCAAAAAACTAACTACACATTAATACGGATTTTCTGTTGCTTTCAATATTGTCCGTTGTTTATTTGTAAGTATATTCACAATATTATTAAAGAAACGGAATGTACTTTATTCAAGAAGTATTCCGTATAATAATTCTTAAATGAACAAACATTTAAAATTTTAAGCAATTTTAATTTTAACTGATTCAAACAATACTATTTCTCTTTGAGCTAACAAAATAAAAGAGAAAAGCAATATTTTTTACAGATTTAAGTCTGTTAATTTTTTAACATTTAAAATTAAATGATATTTTTGTTAAAGTTAAATGAATAATAAGTTGACCGGTTTTTAATCGAATATTCATTTATTTTATATGACAATTTCAGTTAATTTTACGTACAGAATATTTTGAGTGTAGAAGGTTCTGCGCCATCCGTGTTTATCGATGGTATAGGTACTGGGGAATCAGAAGCTCTTGATGTTCTTGATATGAAAATACAGTGCGACGTTCGATGGACTTGTCACATCTTTCATATTTCAAAAAGAGCATTCAAGTACCGCGGCTTTTTAAAACGGTGTAGGATATAATACTTCTCCCCAACTTATCTTCTCACTATATACTTATACCATCTACATCCGACCTAAAATGGAATACAACTCTCATGTACGGGCTGGTGCTTCAAAGTCAAGAAAGAGTGAAGAAGCTCATCGGTAACAGTAGGGTAGCAAACTCTAATGACTCACTGGATCATCGACGCAACGTGGAGTGTGTTTTACTGTTCTACCGATACTATAACGGAATGTGTTCTGTTGAAATAAAAGAGCTTGTGCCTGAAACCCGTTTACTTTTGCGAACTACCCGCTCTTCACATAGGACGCATCCTTTTGTGGTTGAGTTGGCAGTGAACCGCACCACGAATTACAGAGAAAGTTCGTTCGTATGTGGAACAAACTTCTAGCAGATATCTTTCCTGCCAGTTTTAACTTGGGGAGGTTCAAAGCGAACGTCCACAAATGTTCTAGTTCTGTCACTATGCATCGCATATGTAGGGGTCATCCCCTGAGTCCAAGAAAAAAAATTAAATTCATAAATAAATAATTAATTCATAAATAAACAAGTAAAAACGTGATATTCGACCGGGTCGAATCTTAAATACCCTCCAAATATTTAGTAAGTGAATTTAAAATGTTTAACTGGGTGCGACAGAGTTCCTTTATATAATATCGTACGGGTTCAAAAATAGGCAATATCATGTTGTCCACAGACGAACGTATGGGCATTGCTAGACCGTCTTAGACTTCATCACTTTATGGGGTCCAATTCTCTTTGGGGGATATAAAAACTGTATTTTGGCGGGGTCGCTCTGGCAAGGGCTGTGGGGGAAACATTTCACCTTTGTCATAAAACTCTAAAATAAATGCTTGGGATAATTATATACAATATACAATTTTTTATTTATTTTTTGCTATAGGGTCATTTACGGGGCAAAGGGGGAGGAGGGGGTAGGGCAGAAATTAGCAGTCATAAAACTCTAAAAATAAATGCTTGGGATAATTGTATACAAAACTTAATTATTTTTTTCTTGATAGGGGTCATTTAGGGGGTGAAGGGGGAGGAGAGGGGGTAGGGCAGAGTAGTACCAGGTTTATTTTTAAGGAATGAAGGCTTAAGCAAAACAATTTGTTAAATTTTTATGAAATTTTTGCATATAATAACGCCCACTACAGTGGGCGGGGCTCAAAAATATTTTTTATTTATTTTATGGCTCCAAGTTTAAGGCGTAGGACCGTATTTGACATAAAAATATATCATTTGCATAACAAAATAACCAAGCAAACTTAAAAAATTATGTTGTTTTTCCTGGGTTGGTTTAGTTCTTCTTCGGGGAACCTTTTTCCCTCTTGCCCGATTTAGCCCATCTACGAACTTAACCTGCTCTAAGCTTCAAAATATATTTATACCAAATTTCAAGAGTCTAGCTCTTTTCGTTTGGACTGAATCGTGATTTCCACAGACGGACGGACGGACGGACATGCTCAGATCATCTTAGATTTCATCACTGATCAAGAATATATATACTTTATGGGGTCTGAGATAGATATTTCGATGCGTTACAAACGGAATGACAAAGTGAATATACCTTCTTTCTTTTTAGGAGGGTATAAAAATAAATAATTAATTATTGTATTCTGATATTTTTAAGCTTAATTAATAAAATAATTAATTAATTAATTAATAAAATAATTAATTTCCTGAAGAAGTCACACAAAGGAGTGACGAAATATTGAAATTAAAAATTAAACTAAAATAAAGAGACCTTAAGCTTAAAAATATCAGAATACAATAATAATTAAAAAGAGGTCAAGAAACCAGAAGAATTTAAATAATTAATCATATCATTTATCGTGTTCGAGGCCTGTACATTTTTTATTATATCAAATATTTTTATATAGAACATTTTTTCTTTGCAAACTATTAAAAAATTGTGGTGTCGTGCTCTAATTTCCTTTAAGAGGATTTTCCATATATAAGACATGTTTTTATATTCAGTATTTACTATAGTTAATAGATTAGCCTTAAACTCTTTTCATACAACATTGATTTGCCACATTCTAATGGCAGACAAATTTTATTAATAATATGGCTATAAATTACTAAATTAATTCAATTGGCAGTTAAGGACAGAGCTAAAAAGTAACAGTAATCCATTGTTAAAGTTCATCATTAATACAAAAATAAAAATATATGTATATGTATGTGTGTGTGTATAGGTACTCGTATAAGTGTACATGTGCTATATATAATCCAGCCAGATTAACTATTATAGTAATTATTTTAGTAATATTTTTGCTGGTAATATACTGCCACTGGCTCATGGTATTATATTTATTATGCTGCAAATAATATTTATTGTATTTGCTTTTTGCACGTTTAATAATGTACGAGTATATTTCTTTATTTTTGTTGTATTTTGTCGAACACTTTGTCGGCACATTTCACGCAATACAAGAAATCCATATTTACTCGTATACACAACAACAGCAACCAATTAAATTAAATAAACTTAAAATGATAAATATACTATATGTATAGGTATTAGGGTGGCACTCATTTGCGTACTTCAACATAACACATGTGTATACTATATTGTAAAGTCTTACAAATTAGACCTCCTTTATTCCTATTATTCACTCTGGAACCATTTTGAAATTGTTTTGAAATACTCTTGCCTGGTTTGTGGGTATCACTTAAGTCGTACTTCTATGCGAATAAAGCACAAACCAGAGCGGACCTCAAAGACAATATAAACCCATCGGCAACATTCAAAATTATGAGAAACTGGGAATTTCGGATGCGCTGTACCCAGAGAAGCCGTGACAGCTTCGAAGTCAAAAGTTTGGGTTTGAGAACTTTTTATAAGTAAAAAACTTTTTTACTTATAAAAAGGTTATAAAACAGATTTCTATACAAAATTTGATTTATAAACCTTTTATAAAGCAGACATATTTTTTATGAATAAGGCTGTTAATCTTTAGACGAGAAAGTGAAAATATAAATTAAGCTTAATGATAGTGATCATAAAAAAATAAAACATATATAGAAAACTATTTGGGGTATCCACAGTTCGTGCTATTTAGTCATATTGTCATAAAGTCATAATAATTTAGACCAGTTTAAAAATGTTGTTGTTGTGCTGCATACAAAAGAGTCATAAAATAATAGCACTCTTTCAGGTATGTTTTTGTTTTGTCATAAAATTGCTCTAGAGATCTGAGTCGAACGGCTGAAAATCTTTAGGCGAGATGGCGATGGTATATGTTTGCCGCCGTTACTTATATATGATTCACGACTAACAAACGGCTAAAAAAATATTCATACCTATATGTTTGTACATTAAATAACATTCTTATAACATAAAAAAAAATTAAAAGAGAACTAAATCGCAAAAACTAAATATTGTATAGAAGAGTAAACTTTTTCTCGCTTAACTTACGTAGCTGGCAGCCACTGAACGTTTTTCCCTATGCCGTCGCAAAAAAAATGTATTCAGCTCATATCAAGGCAGCAGCTGATCGATGTTTGAAATAGCATACTAAGTAATGGCGGGTTGTTCACACTAGTCATATTTTTCGTGTTATTATTTTATGACTTTTGACTTTATGACTGCAGTGTGAATCCCCCAATTATATTGTCATCGTACTCAGTGCAAGATCGTGGAAAAAAGGTTGTTCAATACAAATAAAATACGAAGACGGTTAATATGAAAGAAGCTTACTGGCCCATTTTGAGTATCAAGTGAAAAGTATTCACAACTATCCATCTCTGTCAGCGCGGTACGCATCTATTCGTGTCTGTCGCTAATTTTCAAAATGTTATTCAAGTGCTCATCTGCAGAGCACAATATCATATCAGCATCAATAGGAAATTATGTAAGCATTTCAAATAATTCACCCAAAGTTAGCCCACTCTATATATGCACACATGTAAACATACATACATATGTATGTGTGTCAATATACTTTCCATACAGGGCCTCCCTAAGCGTAGATATCTTAACAATAAACAATAATATTGAAAAAAAAGGAAAAATTATAAACGCCTTTATAGTATTTGATTAATTGTATTAAGTGACATTTTGGCAATTAAATATTATATTAATGTTTATAAAGTAATAAAATATGTACACGAGTGCATTAAAATTATAACATTTAATGAAATTTATTTAAGATATTGTCTTAATTAATATATTAAAACCTAATTTTATTTGTTTTGCCGGTTCAACATACAAAGCGTTTTTTTATGTAATTCTCCATTGATTTTTAAAAGTTTGTGTTTAAATTAAAAATCTTTTGCAACTTCTCGGAATTAAGTTGAACTACACTGATTGACTATTTGGTGTAGGTGCCAATGAAATGCAAGCAATAAATAAAACAAGTTTTTATACCCACCCAAGAGAGAATTCACTTTGTCATTTCATTTGTAACGCAGCGAAATATTCATCTGAGAGCCCATAATATATATATATATATATATATATATATATATATATATATATATATATATATATAAATATATATATAAATATATATATATGTATATATATATATATATATATATATATATATATATACATATATATATATATATATATATATATATATACATATATATATATATATATATATATATATTCTTGATCAGTGATGAAGTCTAAGACGATTTAGCAATGCCCATACGTTCGTCTGTGGAAAACATGATATAGTCTATTTTTGGACCCCGCCCCCTTTAGTGGGCGTTGACGTACGATATTATATGCAAAAATAGTGTAAATATTGAACAATTTTTATTCCTGAAGCCTATAAGAAGCTGAGATGTTCTCTGATCTTGCAGAGGTGAAACGTCTCCTCCACGGCCCTTCCCGGAATGACTCTGTCAAAATAGAGATCTAAAATTGGGTGCAGAAAAGTCTTAAAGGAACTCTGTTCCACCAAGTAAAACATTTTAAATTTTCTTATTTAAATATTTGGAGGCTATTTAAGATTCGACCCGGTCGAATATATAACGTTTTTACTTATTTCTAATTTGATTAAAGCAAATTGTGGGTGCTGTTGGCTGAAGTAGTAGAACACGAGACTATGAAGCGGAGGGTCGTGAGTTCGAGCCCGCGCTGAGTCATGAAATATTGTGTTGAATTCTTCTGAACAGCATTAGTGCGTGGTTGTGTTAGTTGTTGCCAGTCTGTTTCCATGATGAAGGCATAGTCACTGGTCACTGAACATAATTGGCAGCGACTGACACGATCATGTACTAAAAGCAGAGTAACAGCACTCACCTTCGTCGGCACTGTAGCAAAAATTAGACGGCGAAGTAAAAAAGGTTGAAATAGCTACAAAAAAAAACTGTCTATCTTCTCATCTTTCCTAATCTGTACCCTCAATACTATCCCCTCGTTTTCAGCTCTGGCGCAATGCATTGCATATATAGGGGCCATCCCCTGAGCGCTGGTCCTACTCCAAAACAAAAAAAAATTGGCAGTTTTTGGAACCCGAAATTAATTCGCTTTTATTATGGTGCAATAATTTCTACTAAATTCAATATTTCTAAACGATATCAAGGAAAATTTCATTGAAAAGCCTGAAATGGACCATATTTCAAAGGCCGTCCTCTTTGAATAAGCTGCTATGTAAAATTCTAAATCAATTTGCTACATTTTATCAAAGAACCCTTACATCAAAATTGTAGTAAAATGAATATTTTTCATAGTTTAAACTTGACTGAGTGACACAATAATAAAATATTTCACACCTCAATTTTTCTATAGCAATTAAATGGTATCTTTATTTAATTTAATTTTTTCCACCACAGACATAAATAAATTAAAAAACAAAAAACGAACATATACATTAACATTGAGTTTTATGGTTTTCATATAAACACCCATAAAAAATGTTAACACCAAAATATTTTAACATTTAAATTTTAATAACCAAAATATTTCCCTCCAACTCGAACTGCGTTGATGTGCCACAAAAACCCAAATTTTTTTTTTTTGAGGTAAAATTATTATCTTACAAATAGACCTCGTCTGGCAAAATAAAGAATTCTAGGAACCAACCGTTTGCACTATTATGTGAGGGAAATTTTCTAAAAGCGTTAATAGTGGTCTAGGTGTATGCATGTTTTTTTTTCTTTGGTTCTGATAAGAAAAGTTTTGTTTTTCTTGTGCCATCAGAAAAAAAATTATAATTTATTTTTTTGTATTTATAAGGTTTTATGTACTTTCTTTTTAATATTTATAGCAAATGTTGTGTTAAAAAACAACATAAACCTGCTATAATTGCTTAGCCATATCTAGTTGTATATTGTACAAATACACACATACATACATGTGTATGCATGTGTGTAGCTAAACGCTATTTAAAAAAGCTTAAGTCTGTCAGAGATCACTTTTTTGTTTCACAATCTTTTTCCAACAATTATTTATCTTATCTTTCTGTTGGTATATTTAGCCTTTTCTTGTTCTATTATCTAGAAAATCTAGAAAATCTAGATTTGTGACGTTCAAATTCAAATCATTAAAATTTACGTATTATGAGTATTAAGAGTGTAGGCTTTTGACTGAAGTATTTACGTATTTATCTTATTTTGCAAGACTTTTTATAAACGTTGTAAATTAACACAGCAAATTAATAGATACATACATACAAACGTACATACATACATTTTTGTATGTATGCACATTATTAAAATGTGATGCTAGTGGAATTAGAAATTGTTACAGCAAATAGTAATAAGGCAGCCTTGACATAGTAAACAAATTGTTTGTAAGTATTTACTACACAATTATTTGTTCTGTAAGATAAATGCATTTCGTATGAAGCAGACTGGCTATTCTTCTGAACGAGGCACTGCAATACATATTGTTCGTTGTAAGTTTAGAAATTGAAATTAATTGTGAGTAGAAAATTTTTCTTATAACGCTTTCTTTTCTTTCGTAAGATGTTAGAACAAAGGGACTAGGACATTGTCGGAAATTTTACAATAAAATAATTAAAAACGTTATATTCGACCGCGTCGAATCTTAAATACCCTCCAAATATTTAAATAAGTAAATTTAAAATGTTTAATTTGGTGGGACAGGGTTACTTTACGACATCTCTGTACCCAATTTTAAATCTCTATTTTGACAGAGTCATTGCGGGAAAGGCCGTGGGGGAGACGTTTCATCTCTGCAAGATCAGAGAACATCTCAGTTTCTTATAGGCTTAAGGAATACAAATTGTTCAATATTTACACTATTTTTGCATATAATATTGTACGTCAACGCCCACTAAAGGGGGGCGGGGTCCAAAAATAGACTATATCATGTTTTCCACAGACGAACGTATAGGTATTGCTAGATCGTCTTAAACTTCATCTCTGATCAAGATTATAATTACTTTATGGGGTCCAATTCTCTCTGGAGGGTATTAGAACTGTATTTTGTCGGGGTCTCTCTGTCAGGGGCCATGGGGGAGGCATTTCACCTCTGCCATAAAACTCTAAAAATAAATGTTTGGTTTAGTTAAGTGTAATTTTAATTATTTTATTATTATTTTTTTGATAGTGTCATATAGGGGCCAAAGGGGCAGGACGGGGTAGTGCAGAGGAGTACCAGGTTACGTCTCAGCTTCGTTATTAAAGCTTAAAAATTTTATATTAAGGAATGTAGACTTAAGTAAAACGATGTGTTAAATTTTTAAAATATTTTTGCTTATAATAACGCCCACTAAAGGGAGCGGGATCCAAAACTTGATTTTTTGATTTTATGGGTGCAACGCGTTGGACTTTCTTTGACATAAAAATATATCAATTGCTTAACAAAATTACAAAAAAAGTTCAAAATTATGTTGTTTTCTATTATTGGTTATTTTAGTTTTTCTTAGGGGGACTTTTTCCCCTCTGGCCCGATTCAGCCCATTTACGAACTTGATTTGTGCTATCCTTCAAGATATATATTTTTTTTATCTTGGGCCAGCACTCAGGGGATGACCCCTATATATGCAATGCATTGCACCGGAACTGAAAACGAGGGGATAGTATTTAGGGGACAGATTAGGAAAGATAAGAAGATAGACAGTTTTTTTTTGTAGCTATTTCAACCTTTTACTTCGCCGTCTAATTTTTGCTACAGGGCCGACGAAGGTGGGTGCTGTTACTCTGCTTTTAGTACATGATAGTGTCAGTCGGTGCCAATTATGTTCAGTGATCAGTGCCTTCAGTGATCTATGCCTTCATCATTGAAAAACAGGCTGGCAACAATTAACACAAATTTCAAGAGTCTGGCTGTTTTCGTTTGTTTTCAGATTTCATCACTGATTAAGAATATATATACTGTATGGGGTCTCAGATGGATATATTCAAAATAGAATTGGAGGGTATAAGAATGTATGACGCTAATGTGTCAAACCCAAATATACTATTTGTTACATACGATCAAAGTAGTTCCAGCTGAAGTTATTTTTTTTTGGCATTCAGTTTTGATAAAATTATTTTCAATCTTAAAATCATAGAAAAGCAACAAAAATATTTAATTGAAATAAATTATTCTAAGCATGAGTTATAACATTTATTTTCTTCAATATTTCATATCAAACTGTTCCCTATTGAAACACTCACAGACATTTCGTCGTCAATTCTCGCTGCTATCCCACAACTTTTTAAAACCGATTTGACTGAAAACAAATATTGAATTGTTGATTGGTATTATTTTACCATTATTATTATTGCTGCTGCTTACTAGTCTTTGAATAAATAATTACAAATATGCCAGCCATGATGGATTACTTTGACATTAGCTTGACACATTATAAAGATCTTGTTAAGCTTTAAATATATAAATTGCTATAGCAAACATTGTACTCATATATAAATTTGTTATACTCGTATTGAAAGCATTTTGTTGCAAAGCAATTGTAAGTAAAGCACTCACTCACTCGTTGCACATCAAATAAACCGCATTGCATACAACATTTAATACCTCTTGATGAGGAAATCAACACGATAAAAGCATTTCTGTTGCATTTAACTGAACATATACATATTCCTCTTTTAATTCTGGTGTAACCAAATAAATGGAATAAACTACAAATAAATATTAAGTTGTCACTCTTATCGCCTTTGGAAATAAAACTATATGTGTAAAATATTAGATAAAACTTTTCAAATGATTAGTAAGAGTAGACAGACGTATTTGATATTCAGGTAAAATTGTTTAGTTAATATTTTTAATTGATAACTGAAACTGTTAGTGGAGTAACGAAGTAAGCGAGCAAATATAAGTTAAAGCAATTTTTAAAATATTTCACTTTATGCAAACCACAGACTTTGCGACGGTTGGTGCAACACGTTGGTTTACCCAGTTGTGTGTTTTGCGCACAAACTATTCAAGACTGAGTAAAACATTAGAAAACAACTTTATTTCATAGAAAATTGTTTTAAGTAAATATGACATCGGGTATCATATCACTTTTAATTTTTATACCCTCCAAAAATGAATTGGAGGGTATATTCACTTTGTCATTCCGTTTGTAACGCAGCGAAATATCCATCCGAGACCTCGTAAAGTGGTATATCGCACCTGTTCATCAAAAGTAACACAAGTCAAAAAATTCTATTTTCCACTTTTTTGAAGGAAACAGTGTATAATTACCATATCTAACCACTGTAAAATTTTTGGTATTCTATTTGTAATGTTTCCTGAGAGAAATGCCGTTATGTCTTTCTTTGCGTACTCATATTTGTTTGTTTTGATTCAATTAAAGAGTTGTATCTAATTTTAGTTGCGTTGAAGTGTAAATCAAAAATCCGTAATAATTTCGGCAAAAGGAAGAAGAGAAATAAATTTTGTGATTTTATTGAAATATTATTTATTGAGTTTCCTTTCTAACGGTATATTTGTTTATAACAACAACTCCATTATATTGGCGGAATTAGTTTTTTGTCTCTACTGAAAACTTGTAAATTTTGATTTGTGTTACTTTTGATGAACAGCTGCAATATATATTCTTGATCAATGATGAATCCTAAGACGATCTGGCCATGTCCGTCCGTCCGTCGGTGGAAATCACGATTCAGTCCAAACGAAAAGAGCCAAACTCTTAAAATTTGCTACAAATATATCTTGAAAGATAGCACAGGCTAAATTCGTAAATGGGCTGAATCGGGATAGAGGGGAAAATGTTCCCCTAAGAAGAACTAAACCAACCTCTTAAAACAACTTAATTTTTTAAGTTTTTTTTGTAATTTTGTTAGGGAAATGACATATTTTTATGTCCAAGAAGGTCTAACGCGTCAAACTTGATGCCATAAAATCCAAAAAAATTAATTTATGGAGGACCCCGCCCTTTTTAGTGGGCGTTATTATATGCAAAAATAGTGTAAAAATTTAACAAATTGCTTTACTTAAACCAACATTCCTTAAAAATAACATCTTTCTCCTCTGCCCTACCGCCTCCTCCCCTTAAATGACCCTATCAAAAACAAAATAATTAAAAATTAATTTTACATTTAATTATCCCAAGCATTTATTTTTAGAGTTTTATGGCAGAGGTGAAATGCTTCCCCCATGGCCCCTGGCAGAGAGACCCCGACAAAATACAGTTTTAATACCCAACAAAAAGAATTGGACCCCATTAAATATAGATATTCTTGATCAGTGATGAAGTCTAAGACGATCTATCAAATGCCCATACGTTCGTCTGTGGAAAACATGATAAAGTCTATTTTTGGACCCCGCCCCCTTTAGTGGGCGTTGAGGTACAATATTATATGCAAAAATAATGTAAATATTGAACAATTTACATTCCTTAAGCCTATAAGAAACTGAGATGTTCTCTGATCTTGCAGAGATGAAACGTCTCCCCTACAGCCTTTCCCGCAATGACTCTGCCAAAATAGAGATTTTAAATTGTGTACAGAAATGTCTTAAAGGAATTCTGTGCCACCGAGTTAAACCTTTTAAATTCACTTACTAAATATTTGGAGGGTATTTAAGATTCGACACGGTCGAATATAAAGTTTTTACTTGTTTTAAATTCGTTTAACAATTTATTGTAGCTTTTGTTTCTTATGTTTTTATTTTTATAGTTTTAAATGAAATTTATTTGTTGGTGGTCAAACAATGTCTATATGCATTTCATTGGTGCTTTAACAAATCATCAGTAGACTTTAAACACAGTTTCGAACAGTCATAAACCTCTTATCTTATGCAAATAAATTTCATTTAAAATAGTATTATGACAACAATATGTCAAATAAAAAATTGCATAATATTTTGATAGTTTTACTGTCTTATGCATAAAAAATATTTCTGTTTTATAAAGGGTTTATAAAGCGAATTCTATATGGAAATCTGCTTTATAATCCTCTTATAAATCTAAAATATTTTTTATGAATAAGACCTTTAATTTTTACAATTCTTTACTAGTCAAGAGTGGTTCGAATTCTGGCATGCAGGCATGTCATATGTTCTGTGACATTTACTTTTTAAAATTATAGCTCGCATATTCCAAAGCTTATCTTATTAAATGCATCCACTACCATTTTTCCCCTCTTTCCAGGTAAAACACGCACCAAGGATAAATATCGTGTCGTCTATACTGATTTTCAACGTTTGGAATTGGAGAAGGAATATTGTACATCTCGGTATATTACCATACGCCGTAAAACAGAATTAGCCCAATCGTTGTCTTTGTCTGAGCGTCAAGTGAAAATCTGGTTCCAAAATCGCAGAGCCAAGGAGCGCAAACAAAACAAGAAAGTCAACGAACCCAGCTTAGGTGGTGTACAACATCCAGACTATGCCAATCTGATGGATACAAAGCCGAAATTGGAGCCGGGCTTACATTTGCAACATTCGCTGCATTCAATAAATTCAATGGCCATGAGTATGCCCACTATGCGACTACATCCCCACCTACATGGCCATCCGTTGGCGGTTAGTGCACACACGCATCAATTACATCAGTCATCTCATGCGCAAATATCGGCAGCAGCTGCTGCCAGTGTGGGCTCGTTGGCGATGTGACAACCTTATTGTGGCAATAACGTTACAACAGCAAATAACAATACCAGTGTTTGTGGTGTAGGTGGTGGTGGTGGTGGTGGTGGCAGTGTTTTACATGAGACGGGCGTGCTGCAAGATAACGAAGCCGCCGATGTGGAGGCTGCTTTGGCTGTAGTGGCTGCTGCTACGGCTGTCGCTTACAACACCAATAATCACAATAGCGCATGTAACAATAGCACTTGTCCCGGTGAAGTCTTGAACAACTCCCTACATTGCATTTAAGCTTAAACAACAACAACAACAACTACAGCTACAATTATGCTTTGGCTGTAAAAAGTAGGTGACCTTTTGCAGAAGCTTGTTTCAAATAGAGAGAGATTTTATTTCATATATTAAATAACTATTTGCTGTAAATATTTATATCCTTAATTTGCGTTCCTTTTCATATTGATTTTACACCCTGACATGAGTTGAATATTGCACGTGTTGTCTTTTGTGATTGTATATTCAAATGTTTGTGAAATCATATAGAATGTCCTTTCCCCCCTCCGTCATCAATAATTTATAATAATTGATAAAGGAAAAAAAAAACAAAAAGAAAAACATTATGAAAATGTTTATTTTATAACTATTCCTGTTTTTTCCGTTAATTTTTAAATTAGTTTCTAGGGTTAAGCTAAACTAAATATGAAAGCCTAAAATAAGTTAATTTTTACGCCCAAAATCTAGGAAATATATAAATATTAAAGAAGAAGAAGAAGAAGAATGCCTTAATTAAGCTAGAAAAAAATAAATATTAATAGCCGTCCTCACGAACAACAATACACATTTAAAAATGTTATTTAACGCAAACGTTTCCACCATTAATTAACTAATTATACGCTTGTTTTAGTGCAATTTTCTAGATTCTTGCCCACTTATATGTTGAAATTGCTTTAAATTTCTGTTCTTTTTTTATAAAATATCTTGTAAATATTATTTTCTTTTTCACTGCAAAATTCCGCAACACATTTGTTACTTAATACGTTATAAGAAAATTAAGTTAAGCAAAGCAATGAAACAATTTCACTATTTTCATAATTTCCCACGTACAAATGCACAGAGTAACTACGCAGCAAATCTGGACTAATCAAATTTTTAATTATTTATCGTAGTGTTAAGTGTAAACAATTCTGTATGATGTATGCATTTTTGCAAGAAAAGCAAACTGCAACTAAAATGATTAATTTTTATTTTAATTCTAGTAGAATTCAAAAATAGACGACTACAATATGTTTTCTATTCATATTATTTATGTATAAAAATAATTGATTAGCTATAAGTTAATATACAAATATCTTAAAAGACAAATCGCTATGTAAATTTTTTAATAAATTCACAAAGTTAAAATAAATTAATTGACAAATTAAAATATGTACTCGTATCATGTATGAATTTCTATTTTATTAGTCGAACTTGCTTTTACTAAATTATATAACAGGATGTTAGTTCTTACAACGGTCGCAAGTTCAAATCTGCGAAACTGCAAATTATTTCTGTGGCAATAAAGGTTAATGGCTTAAGTTGACATAAGTGTTTTTTCATTTTATTACATATTATTATTCCTTGCTTCCAGATCTATCACTCAGCTAAATTTCATATATAAAATGTCATTATTAATAAAACTATACGCATTTATATTTTAATTTAGCTTAAGTCAAACACAATTTATTTTAGTCAAACCCCTTAATATCTCTATATACGAAATTTCGACTTAAGCTATTATTATTTAATGTTGCTGTTTCTCTTACGCCGAGGATCGTCCCATAACATGGCAGCACCATAAAGTTTCTTAGAATGAAATGTTATAGCAAAGTTTACATTTGGGTTATTCACATAATAATATTTTAGACCAGTTTAAAAATGTTGTTGTTGTGCTGCATACAAAAGAGTCATAAAATAATAGCACTCTTTCAGGTATGTTTTTGTTTTGTCATAAAATTGCTCTAGAGATCTGAGTCGAACGGCTGAAAATCTTTAGGCGAGATGGCGATAGTATATGTTTGCCGCCGTTACTTATATATGATTCACGATTAAAAAATGGCTAAAAACTTATTCATAACTATTCATCTGCACATTAAATCACATTTTTATAACATAAAAAAAATTAAAAGAGAACTAAATCGCAAAACTAAATATTGTATAGAAGGGAAAACTTTTTGTCGCTTAACTAATGTAGCTGGCAGCCACTGAACGTTTTTCCGTATGCCGCCGCAAAAAAAAACAATGTATTCAGCTCATATTAAGGCAGCAGCTGTTTTAGTTTATACATACAAATTCATTTAGATATTCCTGTGCACCAGAAGACAAATTTAATAATTTTAAATAGAAGTGGAGTTTTTACACGATTCATCTTTAATTATATTAATTTTCTTCTGCTTTGATAACAGCTAATTACAAATGTGTTATTATCTTATCAGCTGATCGAAGTTTGAAACAGCATACTAAGTTATGACGGGTTGTTCACACTAGTCATATATTTCGTGCTATTATTTTATGACTTATGACTTTATGACTACAGTGTGAATCCCCCAATTGTAATTTTGTAACTTTAGTTTGGTACCAACTATATAATGTTTGGATATTAACTAGTAGCAAAACGTAGGAAGTTGTAAAAATTCCCAATTCGATACACTTAGTAATAAAGGCTGAGTTCCAAAACAACAATATGCATTGCAGCAAACTCTCATATGTTTTGTTTTTGTAAACAATGTAAAGTGGCATCACTGCAAAGTATTTTGCTGTTTTGGAATTCACCCAAAACATTGACGATGCCTTGTGTAAAATTGCAGTAATTACTGGGAAAAAATTATTTTTTAACAATAATTTTTAAGTATTTTATTAAAAAATAATAATAACAACAGACTGAATACAGCATCCCCAAAAGAGTTTTCAAAAATATTCACTGTAAAAATTCTATCGTTCACACATTATTTTATATTAATAAATAATTTTATTTTTGTTTTCCAGTTTGTTTGTTTTTAGTTTTGTTTCCAATGTGGGTGCTGTTGGCTGAAGTAGTAGAACACGAGACTATGAAGCGGAGGGTCGTGAGTTCGAGCCCGCGCTGAGTCATGAAATATTGTGTTGAATTCTTCTGATCAGCGTTAGTGCGTGGTTGTGTTAGTTGTTGCCAGCCTGTTTCAATGATGAAGGCATAGTCACTGGTCACTGAACATAATTGGCAGCGACTGACACTATCATGTACTAAAAGCAGAGTAACAGCACCCACCTTCGTCGGCCCTGTAGCAAAAAATTAGCCGGCGAAGTAAAAAGGTTGAAATAGCTACAAAAAAAAAAAAAAAAAAAAACTGTCTATCTTCTCATCTGTCCCCTTAATACTATCCCCTCGTTTTCAGTTCCGGCGCAATGCATTGCATATGTAGGGGTCATCCCCTGAGTGCTGGTCCTACTCATAAAAAAAAAAAAAAAAAAAAAAAAAATCGAAATCTGCGAGTTATTTTAGAAGCCGCATAAAGAAAAAATTTAGCCGAAGTTTATTAATTAGTGCATGAGCACTAATAACACTTGTCGCCAAATTGTGAAATTATTTGAAAAAATTTGCTCCCTCACATCGATGATTTAATTAACAGTTAATTATTAAGACAGGTTTTGCTATTATTTCTTAAACTAGTGGCCTGTTTTGTTAGTGTTTCTAATTTATTGCTCCGCATATACAGGGTGTCCGCCCGGAAAGTATACTACTTTGATTTGCCGCCATTTCGGTAAACATTAGGTTAGGTTAGGTTGAACAGAGGGGCATAAGCTATTCCAATCCGTTCAGGATTACACCTAGGCCTCATGGGCCTGTTGTGCGCCCATATTAACTGTTTTGACAGTTAATATTTGGCACTCGTAAAGTAGACACGTGGCAAATTTATTATGGAAAAATATTCGATGCCATATGGCATACAGCCAGGACTGCAATGGAATTACAGCGATACCTCTTTCTACAAGAAGTTATTTCAAGAAATGGTGATGTTGATAGGGCGCCTGATTTGACTGCTCTGGACTTCTTTTTGTGGTGGGGATATTTGAAAAGTAAGGCTTATGCAAACAAACCAGAAACGCTTGAGCAACTCAAAGAAAATATTCGTGATGAAATTAATGAAATGAAAAATATGCACAAAAGGGCTGGCATTTGTGAGGCTAATGTTGTTTTCTTTTCTGTAAAAGAGTGCAACATTTTTTGCGCTTTTTATGGAAAAATGGCACTATTATATAATTTCAAAATGGTGAATTTATTAGAAAATAAACTGCCATCCCTTAGGAATATTACTGTGAAATAAATTGAAACAATGTTTTCCAGAAAAGAAGACACCATAACAGAGGCGGACATTTATCTGATATTGTATTCGGTACATAATTGCCGACAAAAATAAAATATTTATCAATATAAGATCCTTTCTCTTTCATTTAATCAAAAATTAAACAAAGTAGTATACCTTCTCGGCGGACACCCTGTGGTAAATACGAAAAACATATGAACTACACTGAAAATAATTTATACAATTTGTAGCGAAACAAAATTTTCAGTTAATTTTCTGATAAAATGTCCAGAACAAATTTTAGGCTAAAGTTTTATTATATTATGGAACCAAAAAAAAAAAAAAAAATACAGGAAAAGTTGTGGCTCTTTGATACTCGTCCTTGAATTGTTTTCTAGTGCAAACAAGTCGCTTCAACCGTTACTGGTGACACTATAAATATATATATTTTTCTAAATATATATTCTCGAAATAAATTTGCTTATCGCATATAAATAAACATTTTGAATGTGTGTTTTAAGCAGTTTTCAACACTTTTTAATCAATATCTGTCGTATTACTATAACACACCCACCCACAAACAAGATTAAACTGTGACCTATATATATTTTTTATTACACTTAATAGCTTTTTATTATTTTTAGTTTTTTTGTTTTGAATAGTTTGTATATCTAGAATATAATAAAACAGTATCTCATAAAAATGTTTTTAATTATCAAAAATGTAGTCTCACCTTATTTTTATTTGCAACTGCATACGCGTGGGCCCTCAATTGCACAACAAAGAAACATTGTTTTTAAAGTTTTCCTCTTAACCTCCATAAAAACTGGTTTATAAATATTTATCTTCTGGTGTATTCTTTTCTAGAAAACATGCAACATTTCTACACTTTTTTTCTATAAAAATGCACTTGGACAAGGCTTTGAAACAAAAGTTCATTTTTGTATTGAATGGTAGATTATTATACCCTCCAAAAAAGAATTTGGAGTGTATATTCACTTTGTCATTCCGTTTGTAACGCATCGAAATATCCATCTCAGACCCCATAAAGTTAGTATATATATATATACATATATATATATATATATATATATATATATATATATATATATTCTTGATCACTGATGAAATCTGAGACGATCTGAGCATGTCCGTCCTTCCATCCGTCCGTCTGTGGAAATCACGATTCAGTCCAAACGAAAAGAGCTAGACTCTTGAAATTTGGTATAAATATATTTTGAAGCTTAGAGCAGGTTGAGTTCGTAGATGGGCTGGCTAAATCGGGCAAGAGGGCAAAAAGTTTCCCCAGAAAAAACAACATAATTTTTTAAGTTTTTTGGTTATTTTGTTAAGCAAATGATATATTTTTATGTCAAATACGGTCCAACGCCTTAAAGTTGTAGCCATAAAATAAAAACAAATTATTTTTGGACCCCGCCCACTTTAGTGGGCGTTATTATATGCAAAAATAGCATAAAAATTTAACAAATTGTTTTACTTAAGCCTACATTCCTTAAAAATTACATTTTTAAGCCTTAATGACGAAGCTGAGATGAAACCTGGTACTACTCTGCCCTACCCCCTCCTCCCCCTTCACTCCCTAAATGACCCTATAAAAAAATATATTTAATTTTGTACATAATCATCCCATGCATTTATTTTTAGAGTTTTATGACATAGGTGAAATGTTTCCCCCACAGCCCTTGCCAGAGCGACCCTGCCAAAATACAGTTTGTATACCCTCCAATGAGAATTGGACCCCATAAAGCAAATATATATTCTTGGTTAGTGATGAAGTCTAAGACGGTCTAGCAATGCCCATACGTTCGTATGTGGAAAACATGATATTGCCTATTTTTGAACGCCGCCCCCTTTAGTGGGCGTTGACGTACGATATTTCATCTTCGTCATAAAACTCTATTAAAATAGAAAATTATACATAATCTAAAAATTAATGTTAGTGATAATTAAATGTAAAATTGATTTTAATTTTTTTATAGGGTCATTTAGGGGACAAAGGGGGAGGAGGGGGATAGGGCAGAGGAGTACCAGGTTACATCTCCGCTTCGTCATTAAAGCCTAAAAATGTTATTTTTAAAAAATGTAGGCTTAAGTAAAACAATTTGTTAAATTTTTACACTATTTTGGCATTTAGTAACGCCCACTAAAAGGGACAGGGCCCAAAAATTTATTTTTTCGATTTTATGGCTCGAAGTTTAACTTGTTGGACCTTCTTTGACATAAAAATATATCCTTTGATTAACAATTATGTTGTTTTTTAGAGGTTGGTTTAGTTCTTCTTAGGGGAACTTTTTTCCCTTTGGCCCGATTCAGTCCACCTACGAACTTGACCTGTGCTCTTCTTCTAGATATATGTATTTATACCAAATTTCAAGAGTCTGGCTGTTTTCGTTTGGTCTGAATCGTGATTTCCACAGACCAACGGATGGACGCACATGGCCAGATCGTCTTAAATTTCATCACGCATCAAGAATATATATACTTTATGGTGTCTCAGATGGATAGAAATTATAGTTTCCATGCGATCAGAGTATTTATTGTTCGCCATATGTTTTTGTATCAGTGTTCGTTTAAAAGTATAATTTTGCTCCCTAAAATTGATAAATTCAGTTTAACTTTTATATTTTATAATAAAAGGGAAAAATTTTGCATCTGAAAACAAAAGTTGGGTCAAATTGACCCAAGGAATGCAGGAGGGATAAGAGTGCGTCATCTACGAGGCCATTTAGAAGTGGTTTTTTTATAGTCGGTTAGACTTTAAAAAGATTTTCCTATAAATGGGCCGTGCGATTGTGTATGATAGTCAGTCACGGCCTTTATTGGCAAGTTATTGTGGGATATTCCATTATTTTTATTCGTTTTTCTAACAAACTAAATACTTATGCATTTATGAAAGTATTTTCAATACACGCGATCAGTCAACACTATTTATTTTATCAAGCGATGAAAAAAAGTGTTAATTAGATTTTATTGAGAAATCTTTCTGTATGCTGAAATTTGTTTTTAATTTTATTACAGAAAATATTTTTACACGTACGTGTAAAGAAATAGCTGAATATTAAACATAATTAATTAAGTCATATCGTAATTTATGGAATAAAATTTTACAATTCACTAAAAGTATAAATTATTTAAAAACTGAATTGTTTGAACAACAATATAAATTAATTAATATATGAGTATTATGGGGAACAACTAATTTCATCGATATCGTGTTTAAAAAATAATTTTTTCTGATTTTGTTTTTGTTCTCCATATAAATTTTACACAATTCATGTATGTGTGTGTGTGTGAAGATTGGATTTGTTACGTTTTGCTGACTTGATTCAGGTTAAAGTAGAACATATAAGGCAATATCCATATATTCACCTCTATCACTCAAAGGGAAATATGGTATCGTGAATTTCCCGTGAGAAATTATTTCCGCTATCAGTTCTCAGTGAATGTAAAAAAGAGAAGAAGTTGAAAACATCATAAAAAATTAAAGAAATTTTTGTTGAAAAATTTACAAATATGTGATAGTTTAAAAAAAATTAAAAAAATTTGTCTAAATATTTAAGAGTAAAATAATTTCGATACATTTTGGAAACCGAACAAAACAAATTAAAAGTTTTCTTATTTAAGGAGGGGGATAGTATTGAGAAGATGGATGAATAAAGGTGAGAAGATTTTGTAGCCATTTTAACATATACTTCGCCGTATAATTTTTGCTACAGGGCCGACGAAGAAGGGCGCTCTTATTCTCCTCTTAGTACATGGCAGTGTCTATTTCTAATCCGAAGAATTAATGTATAAAATTATATATACGAGTTTTAAAGAAGCAGGCAATCGATTTGTTGCAAAAATATCAGTTTGTGTCTTATTAAAGGATCTTTCTCCTAAAATAAAATTTGTAACCTCTAATATTCGAAAATACTTAGATTTTCTACTCTATTCCCCATTCAAAACTAAGTGAATAAATTAAAGAGAAAAGTGAAGAAACTCAAGGGGAAAAAATCATTCACAATAAGGGGAATTTAATTTCAGCATGAAATCATTCACGGGGAACACTTTGCAATTTTAGGGAAAAGGGAAATATTGCGGGGGAAAAATCATTCATAATGGGTGTAATTAATTTTGCGGCTTAGCTGACTACTGCATTCAATTCAAAGCCCCGATAGGTTTCATATAATCTTGTACAATTTTAATGGGGAGAAATTCAAGATTCCTGCGGTGCATTCAAAATATATTTTGACACACATTTTTGACCTGAAAATGTTCATCTAAACAAATTTTAACATTTTCTGTTTAACTTTTTGATAAGAAAAGTATATCAAACACTCGTATAGATAGACAGACAGACAGACAGCTAGACGTACAAAGAAATAAACGCATTTGATTTATTACTCAGCCAACATGTTTATATGCAAAACTCACAATACGACAAATGCAGTTTTATATGAAAAACAAAAACAACTACATATACACATATTTATTTTAGTTGCCTTAAAGTAAAAAAGTAAGCCGAGTCAGAGAGATAAATTCGACAGAAATTTAAAATTTTTCACACTTATATGCTAAAAAACAAAAAATAAAGTAACTGAAAACTGAAACGTTGCACAAATTAAAGTCAACTTTGTTTATAACAGACAAAAATTCGAATCGACATGGATGACTGTTCAAACGAAAGAATGCTGCATGCCGATGTAAATAGTCGCTTTGTTGTCGAAGAGTATGTATGATTTGAAAATGCGCACGCACTGTATAGATACTTAAACATCCGTATCCGCAACTGTTTGTATCCAACCGTACCATCACGCTCTTTCATCACACATACACCCGTATGTGCATCATGCGTTTTGGTAATTGGGGTGTAAAATGTTTACTTTGCTTACACAACATCTATCAACTGGCAGAAGAGTTATTTATGTAAATTCATTGATTTATGTAGGAGCACATACTCGTACACGGACACTGTATCTAATGCTTTTGTTTTACTCAAAATGTTTGATCGGTTGTCGAAAATGCCGACGCTAAAGTTTTTCTATATATAAAATGTTGTGGTCATTGAAAAGTGGCTACTTGTTGTTGCTAAACAAACATTTCACCAAAGGATTTTTTTAATTTCAGTTGCACTTCTAGGGAATTCACAATTTACCCTTTTTTGCTTTATATTTACAATACACACACACACACACACACACACACAGACAGACACATACTTGCCCTATCAAATTAGTTACATAGACAAAGCGGTGGCAAGATTATTCATTAACTGAGGCGAATTGAATTCCTAGGTGGCCTCACCCAATGACAAGTCGCCTCATATTCACCCAGTTTTTACAATTTCGTATAAAAAAACCATTTGCTAGAATATCAGACTTCGGGAATTTATTGTAAATATTGTGTGCACATATACAGTAAAACGTCTTAATGAAAGCTTTACAGAGAAAATCTTGATTCATTATTATTATTTTTATATCCTCCAAAAAAGAATATTCACTTTGCCATTCCGTATATAACGCAGTGAAATATCCATCTGAGATCCCATAAGGTGTATATGTATATTCTTGATCTGTAATGAAAACTAAGGCGATCGGAGCATGTCCATCCATTCGTCCGTCCGCCGGTGGAAATCACGATTCAGTCCAAACGAAAAAAGTCAGACTCTTGAAATTTGAAATAAATATACATATTTTGAAGCAGGTTAAGTTCGGAGATGGGCTGAATCGGGCAAGGGGAAAAAAAGTTCCCCTAAAAAGAACTAAACCAACCCAGAAAAAACAACATAATTTTTTAAGATGTTTGGTTATTTTGTTAAGCAAATGATATATTTTTATGTCAAATATGGTCCAACGCCTTAAACTGGAGCCATAAAATAAAAAAAAATTATTTTTGGACTCCGCCCACTTTAGTGGGCGTTATTATATGCAAAAATAGCATAAAAATTTAACAAATTGTTTTGCTTAAGCCTACATTCCTTAAAAATAGCATTTTTAAATCTTAATGACGAAGCTGAGACGATACCTGGTACTCCTCTGCCCTACCCCCTCCTCCCCCTTCACCCCCTAAATGACCCTACCAAAAAAAAAAATTTATTTTTGTATATAATCATCCCAAGCACTTATTTTTAGAGTTTTATGACTGCCTGTTTCTGCCCTACCCCCTCCTACCCCTTTGCCCCCCAAATGACCTTATAAAAAATTTTTTTTTTTTAATTTTGTACATAATCATTCCAAGCATTTTTTTAGAGTTTTATGACTGCCTGTTTCTGCCCTACCCCCTCCTCCCTCTTTGCCCCGTAAATGACCTTATAAAAAAAAATTAAAAAAATTATTTTGTATATAATTATCCCAAGCATTTATTTTTAGAGTTTTATGACAAAGGTGAAATGTTTCCCCCATAGCCCTTGCCAGAGCGACCCCGCCAGAATACAGTTTTTTGCCCTGCAAAGAGAATTGGACCCTATAAAGTAAATATGTATATTCTTGATTAGTGATGAAGTTTAAGACGGTCTAGCAATGCCCATACGTTCGTATGTGAAAGACATGATATTGTCTATTTTTGAACCCCGCCCCTTTAGTGGGCGTTGACGTACAATATTATACAAAGGAACTCTGTCCCACCAATTTAAACATTTTAAATACACTTACTAAATATTTGGAGGGTATTTAAGATTCGACCCGTTAGAATATAACATTTTTAATTGTTTTAACTGCAATAGAAATTTTAAAAGTTATAAAGCATTATTTTTAAAATTTATACAGAATTTAGAAATAAATTTCATAAGGGCTACCCAAATGGGCAAAAAATTACCGAAACTTATTATATAAAATCGTGCTACTGGGCCGAGTAATGAGCAAAATTCAAAAAAATCAACAAAACCCGATTTTTGGTTTAAATTCGATTTTAGCGACCTCTAAACGACTTCCGAAAAATCTGAAAAAATCTCAAGAATACTTAACACCATAAGCTTTCAAAAAAAGTGGAGCAAAAAAAAATTTTTTTTTGGGACACACTAATGTACATACATGTATGTATGTATGTATGTATGTGGATCTCCTCAAAAAACTCTTCAAATATTTATTATCAAATGACGTAAATCTGACGTTCACTTGATCTTGCTCTATTATTTACACAGCAAATAGTTTTAAACTTTTTAGTGTTTCTTTATTATTTTATAAAAATATGTGATTAGAAAAACTTATTTTTTATTTGCTAATAGGTGACGGCAAGCTTTATTGCTTCCATGCTAATAAAATACACTGAGCATATTAAATAATATTTATATGTACATGGATATGATATAATGTTGGAGTGGGTATTAAATAATACATTTATATACTTATTTATATATGTGATTATCTATATAGATCTGGTGACAAGCATTTTGGTGCGACTTGAAAGTGATCTGTAGACTTGTGGTACTTTGGGTAAAAGAACACATACAAACTTTCTACAAACTAATGAATGTTTAAGGCATGAGATATAGTTGAGGGTCGGCAGTTCGGTCATATAATTACTTGCTAGGACCTGCACTGAGGCAAAACTTATTTTTATTTTTAAAGAACTTTTCAAATGTGCCCAAACATTTTTGGTTTTTTGTTTTTTTGCTATTTTAAAGCACAATATTGCTGCCAGAGAACATAAAAGATCTATTGCCTGTTAAAATCTATGTCGCTATCTATTTTTGTATAGTTTAATCCTTATCACAGCATTAAATAAATAAAAATATGAGTTGAAAATAAATAATAATACACTAAAAAGATGATGAAATTTTCTAATGATCTTAAGTCACTTCATTTTTCCAAGTATCCATATTTGCAAATTGCCAAAGTTGAATTTGGAAGTTAATCTAACAATTAAATGAGATTATATCTACAAATTAGTACTCGTATGTATGTGCGTATGCGTGTAGGAATATTTAGGTGCTTAGAAAAAAAAACAATGTCTAACGCTTGTGCTAACGGATATGGAATGGTTACTAAAATTCCGCCATTTTATGGCAACAAAAAATTTTAAATGGTTGACAGTTTGGAGTTTGAACGAATAAGATTGTGATATTCGAGCGGGTTGAATCTTAAACACCCTCCAAATGTTTAGTAAATAAAAACTCTGTTTTGTAGGCAACACTCCGGAAGGAGCCGTGGGGCAGACATCTTACCCTGGCCATAAAGCACTAAAAAGTCAATTTTTGGGGTTATTAAGTGTTAAGTTATTTTATAGGGTTATTTAGGGGGCAGAGGTGTTAAGGCAGAGAGAGATCAGAGCACATCTCAGGTAAGTCATAAAAGCTTTACAGCAGTATTCACAAAAATTAAAGTAGAATTGATCAATACTTTAAAATAAATTTTCTATAAAATTTTTGCTTTAAAGCACACTTGAAGTTCACATTAATTTTTGTGAATGCAGCAGTTAAAATTAAATTTTTAAAAAATAGAGGCTTAAATTATACAATTTGTTAAATATTTACACTATTTTTCCATGTAATATGTTACTATAACGCCCACTAAAGGGGGCGGGGTCCAAAAATGGATTTTTCTGATTTTCTGACATAAAATTATACTAATTGAGTTAAAAGGAGATTATGCTGAAAAATAATTTTTTGTTTTGCAAAAAAAAAAATATGTTTTCCATACAAAAAGTCACGGACTTATTGATCCGCGAAGTGAAATACCTTGAGGTCATTCTTGATAAGTCATTCACTTGGAATCAACATGTTTCCTACACCACCAACAAAGCCATTAGAGCACTTCATGCTTGTCAACGGCTATTTGGTAGAACATGGGGACTCAAACCAAAGATGACATATTGGTCTTTTATCACCGTAATAAAAACAATACTGACATACGCCGCATTAGTTTGGTGGCCGAAAACTGAACAATACACTACTAAGGCACTTCTGGACAAGGTTTATCGCCTTGTGTGTATTTCAATCAGTGCACAGTGGTTCAGTAGTAGGACATAGTGGTCAAATGACTATGTTCGATTTTTTCACCGTTAGTTCGCTCTAATACTCACTCTTAGTGGTATTAATAAAACATACAAAAAGATTTGCAATCAGTTGTTTTCTGCATTTACTTTTGTGCATCGGAAGTGAACAAATCAAAACAACTTTCCTTTTCTTTTTCAAAAGTGCTAATAAAGTTAATTTTTAGTGCGTGTTTTTCAAAGAAAATCACATTTTTGACTTATTGCTTTACGATGGATATTTAAGTTGAAGGTGTTTACCGTTATTATTATGTATTTAATAATTTTGTATGCAAAACGTGTTTTGCAGAAAGCGGTTTCACTATTTTTTTTTTTTACTTAAGGTATTAACTATGTTGCCGTCTTATGACGCCTTCAAGTTAGATATCAAAATGTTGCTCTATATCTGTACTTTTAATTTAAAAAGAATTTATCTGCGTTTGTTTGCGAATGTGCATGGTGCAGAGGGTCTTCGTCTCTACGACTAGATTCGTAGCACATATATATTTTCCACATAGTTTTTACCTTCTGTTGCTCAGTGCACAGTTCATGTTTATGATTTGATTTATTGTTTCATTTCTTCACAATTTTTAGGACACGATTAGGTTTAATTGTCGACAAAGCTCAAAGTGACGGAAGTGACACATCCAGTGACGGAAACACTGCAAGAACTTTTTTTTTAAATTCAGCTATATCATCTGAAATAGCTGGCTTAGATCAAGCAGTTATTGATCGGTGTCATCATCTTTTGCAATGTCTTTCATCGGGAAACAAAATTAATAGTGTAGAATTTAGAGATCACTCGTTAGGAACCGCGCGAATGCTTATTAGTACGTATTCATGGTATAATTTGCTTTCTTCAGTTCATAAAGTGTTAATTCATGGATCGGAAGTAGTTGATTACTGTCCAGTTTCCATAGGCGAGCTCTCTGAAGAAGCCGCTGAATCTTGTTATAAATTATTTAAGCAATTCAGACGAGACAACACGCGAAAAATGTCTCGTGTTGTCACTAACACTGATCGTCTTCTAAATTCCGACCCGTTGATTTCTTCTTTACGTAAATTACCACAAAAGAAGAAGTCTATGCTTTCACCTGAGGCTTTACGTATGTTACGTTTTTGAAAATTTAATATAATGTATATAAATATAATAATAAAATTTATTATTTTTTAATAAGTAACTAACATTTTTGGTAAATAAATTATTATAATATCATATTTAAAGACTTTTTTTTATCTTATTTTACCCTAATTGGCCCATAAATACCGTAAACATAAATATTTATATTAATTTTGATGACTATAGCTGAGTAAACTACGTATGACCGCCTGCCTTCCTTAGGAACTTGAACCACTGTGCAGTGGGGCAATGAGAACGTGTGCAACACATGCTCTGGTTGCCATCTTGCACATTCCCCCTTTGCACATTATAGTGAAGGTGCCGTTGTGGCTGATTGGTAGCGATGCTAGCCTATTGGTACAGATGTCGTGGGTTCGATTCCCACCAAGGACCTTGGGTGTTTGTGATGTTTTCGGGTAACACAAAGGGATCCACTAAGACCCAAGTGTGCTGGATTTGTTAATCAAAACATTATAGTGAAAGAGGTGGCCCTCAGGAGCGCACTACGGCTTCCTGATATCTCCACTTTAAAACCTGGAGATCTTTTTGGAAACATGGTCATACTAGGACATTTTCTGAATGACCCCTACATTGGAGTAAATGATCAGATACAACGAACACTAGTTTTGAACAAAAACTTTGATGTTCTTATTCCTGAAAGGAGTCAATGGCTTAAACACACTTCATGGCACAAAGATGCTGACCAGGTCTGGTTCACTGACGGCTCCAAACAGGAAAATGGAGATACGGGGGCAGGGATATATGGCCCTAACTTTCAAAGGACAATTCCCATGGGTAAATACCCTACGATCTTCCAAGCGGAAGTCTATGCCATATTCATGTGTGCTAGAGAATGCTTAAGGAGAAAATATAAGAATATTCGTATCAATTTGATGTCTGATAGCCAGGCAGCGCTCAAGGCCATAACCTCGTATGAGATCAGGCCAGGAGTTGTAATGGACTGTGTCACATCGCTGATAGAACTAGGCGCTCAGAACAAACTGACGTTATGCTGGGTGCCTGGCCATAGGGGCCATGCTGGAAACGAACGGGCTGACTGTCCAGCAAATAGAGGAGCCCATCGTAGATTTATAGGACCGGAACCCTTCTTTGGCATCTCAAGAGGATATGTCAAAAAACAAAATAACTCCTGGGCTCAAATGGAGTTTAATCGCCACTGGAAAGTCCTTCACGGCCTTAAACAAGCGAAACGTTTCATTGCGTTATCTCAAAACAAATCCCAAAAATTACTGCTGATGGACAAGAATGACCTCAGATTATTAACGGGTTGATTTACCGGACACTGTGGTCTCAGATGACACACCACTTTATCGTGGGCAATTCTGAGACCAAAGCGTGTAGACTCTGCGAAACAGAAGAAGAGACGCCGGAGCACGTTGTCTGTGACTGTCTCCGGCAGTGGCATCGTGCAGGAGGAGGTTCCTTGGAGGCAATTTTATGACTCCAGGGGAGTTGTACGATATCTCACCGGGTAGAGTAGTTGGCTTTATTCGCAGCCTCAATCTACATCAGTGAACACTTGGGCTGCACAAAAGATCCTTTGGGTCGCGGTGCTTATGGCCTCATATAATAATAATAATAATAATAATAATGATAATAATAATAATAAGAAGCATGGAAAAATAAAACCCTACACGGCATACACCCTTTTCAGATCGAACAAGATTTCATCGACAAAACCAGCTCAAACATATGGCTTAAGCAGGGCTCTCTTTTCGCAGAAGCGGCGGGATTTATGATCGCTATACAAGATAAAGTCATAGCAACTAGGAATCACCGGAAATACATATTGAGGGAAAACCTAGAAAACGATACATGCCGGCGATGCCAAAACAGCGCAGAGACAATCGACCATATTATATGTGAATGCATATGCTTAGCATCGCATGATTATACTGCGAGACATAATCAGGTAGGGAAGATCATCCACCAAGGCTTAGCAATAAACAACAAACTTGTATCAGAAAAATGGCCATACCATATGTACGAGCCTCCACCTGTCACCGAAAACAGAAATGCCAAGCAATATTGGAACAGATCGATAGTCACAGATCGCACCATACGAGCTAACAAGCCGGATATAGTTCTGTTCGACAAGGTGGAGAAGAAAATCATCTTGTTTGATATCGATATTAACAATAACATCCAGTCAACGTATAGCACGAAAATCGAAAAATATACTTACCTTACCGATGAACTTAAAGCTATGTACCATGTAGAAAAGGTAGATATAGCGCCAATCGTCATATCAGCCACAGAACTAATACCAAAGAACCTTGTAGTCCAGCTTAAGAAAAACAACCTCAGCGACACCCTGGGGATTATTCAGAAATCTGTGATTCTGAATACATGCAACATTGTAAGACGCTTCCTACAAGCACAGTAAATAAAACAGTTAATCATCAGAGCCTAATCCCTTGGCATAGCCCGGGATAGGTGTTTTCCAATCTCACAGAGATTGAGAGATTTAGTAATAATAATAATAATTGATGCGCAATCGTACAATTCATCTCAAGACGGTTTGGGATAAAATGAGATTTCTGCAAAGATGGAATAATAATATTTGTCATATCTATTTGATATAGAAATACATACATATGTATGTGTTTTATATCGTTTTCAAAAGCAATTTTATTGAAATTTTGGATGCTTTTTATTAATTCTAGTGTATGCGATCAGGAGTATGCAGATCTTTTTCTTACCAAATGGTTTCATATATCAATTTGCAGACGACCATGGGAGCCACATTTATATGCCATTAAATTTCACATACAATTCTTGGATATGGGAATATTCGGCCATACTATGAATGGCGACGTCGACGTCACATCAACACGACAGTAAAAATTTATCCTTGTCTACAAGTTGTCGATAACAGTTAATTACCTTTGACAAATTTCTTAGCATTCTCTAGGGCATATAATATCGATAGAACATGTCAATAGTAGTCACTTGCTGTCGACACAGACTGGACAAGCGACAATTTTTTACTGTCGTCTTGATACGGCGTCGATGTCGTGATTCATAATATGGGCTATTGTTTCAGATACTCGCAGTCGTACTATTGCCTTTCGGCATGGCACTTCTAAAGTGCATAGATACATAAATATCTTTACATTGCTGTGCATGTATACATGCCTGCATGTCCTATTAGATCTACACATACATATGTATATGTATGTATGTATGTATGGTTGTGTGTATGCATGTATATGTGCATACTAACAATAGAACTTATTATGGTTGTGTAATAAATGTGAATGTAACGTGACACCTTTAGCATTCGCCTTTTGATTGTAACCATTTTGTAACATTCCTTAGAAATAAAACAGCCAAAAGAAATTAAAACTGGCTGAGTTAAGCGGAAAAATAGTCAGAATTAAAATGATTGCATGTCAAATGATTTATGAAGGCTTTCTGTATAATATTCCATCCAGCTGATACATTGACTCTCACTCATCCTATATAAAATCCCATAATCTTTAAATGATCTTTAGAGCTGAAATAGAAGAAAACCCAAAAAATAAAAATGTGTGACTATAGTATAATCCTCACATACAGCTTTTTAAAATGAAGAAGAAACAAAAAAAAATAAAATTAAGGAATATAATTCCATATAAAATTCAACACGACAAAGTTTTATGATGATCAGAGCGTATATCTGTGTGTGTATGCATATATGGCTGTAAGTATCTTAATTGAGGCTCTGCATACTTTTTTCACGAGACTTTGTGAAATTGGCCATCATGGTTAGGGATCAGCTGCCATTGCTAACAGAGTGAACAGAATTCTGTTTCATGTTGTATTGTTTTTGTTTTTTCTTTTGCTTTCAACCAGCACAAAAACAGAAACATACATACGAACATGCTTACATACATATAGACAACCATTTATTAGATGCATTCATTCGAATTCGTATCAATTTAATTCAATGTCATAAAAGTTTATTACACCCTTTCATTAATACATTTATTTATCTGACTGTGTGTGTGTGTGTGTGTGTGTATTGTCTGCCTTTGATTCCAGTCAAACTTTGTTTTCATTTTATATGCATACAAACTAGGGATGCCAATAGTTATTGATTTTTGAAATTCTCGTGATTTAAAGGTTTTGGAAATTCCCACCCCTAAATCACATGACTTTGAGATTTTATGATCTAGCATTTTCAGTTATTTTATAAATTATATTAAACGAAAAGTGCTTCAATAACAATTTGTTGTTATAATTATTATATTTCATGACCTTTAGCCGAACAATAAACAAAATAATATTTATAATTATTATCGCCATATTTAGCATACAAGGCATATATTTCTTTGGTAAAAGTCTGACTGTAATAAAGTATTGTTCATAAGTATGAATTGATGCTAAAACTAACCAAAAATGCTAGAAGTCTTAAGAATCTGGTAATATTAAGCCAGGAATCATATACTACAGGGTGTCCGCTGGAAAGGTATACTACTTTGTTTTGCCGCCATTTTGGTAAACATTAGCCTTGACATGAACTGGCAAGGCAGTCGTGAAGTAGACACGTGTCAAATTTTATGGAAAAATATTCGATGCCACATCGCCTACAGCCAGGATTACAATGGAATTTCCACAAGAGACTTCTTTCCACAACAAGTTATTTCAAGAAATGGTGAACCACGGTCGCCTGATTTGACTGCTACGGACTTCTTTTTGTTAAAAAGGGGTATTAAAAAAGGGCGCGCAAATAATACTGAAATGCGAATTCTTGATGTAAATGTTTTAATAAAAGTTTTAAATTTTAATGAAATACAGGGTGTCCACCGGAAAGGTATACTAATTTGTTTTGCCGCCATTTTGGTAAACATTAGTCTTGACAGCTCATATTTGGCAATGAAATGAAGTAGACACGTGGCAAATTTATTATGGAAAAATATTCGATGCCACATGGAATTACTGAAAGATCTCTTTCCACAACAAGTTATTTCAAGAAATGGTGATGTTGTTTGGCCTCCACGGTCGCCTCATTTGACTGCTCCAGACTCATTTTTGTGGTGGGGATATCTGAAAAGCAAGGTTTATGCAAACAAACCAGAAACGCTTGAGCAACTCAAACAAAATATTCGTGATGAAGCTAATGAAATGAAAAATGTACTCAAAAGGGTTCGCAATTGTGAGGCTAACTGAGGCTGACATTTAATTGATATTGTATTCCATACATAATTGCCGGTATTAAATAAAACATTTCATCAATATAAGATCCATTCTCTTTCATTTAATCATTATAAACCACAAAGTAGTATACCTTTCTGACGGACACCCTGTACTTCTAAAAGATTATTTTAACAGATCCCTAGAAAAGGATCGGACCTATTTTGCATTAATATGTGTTTACGACATATATTTTTGAATCATTTAGAATTATTGTGATTATCGTGTTGAAATCGATAAAGTATGGCAACGCTTCCCACGTTTTATTAACAATACGACTTCGATAAACGTAATAAGAGCCATTAGTTTTTTTAAATTTATTGTTTATTTTTTACCAAGAAAACCTTTAAAAAATTGTCTAAAATAATAATCACTCACATGGAATATTTGAGTGCAATTTTAGAACACTATTAGAAAATTAGAAAATAGAAACTTTTTAGAAATATTTTTCAAATAAAATAGATAGTGTTAATACACTCTATAAAGCTATCGTAATATATGTAAATAAATATGTATTATGGCAAAAGGGTTTCTTTATAAATTGGTTACAAAATAATATGTAAATAACAAAAAAAAAACTATCTGCAAAAAGATCAATGAGTAGGGAAAATATGGCCAATATTTATTATTCAGTTTGTTGAAACTGTGTTATTGTTGGGCACGAAGAAAAAAGAAACGCTCAGCGCACTCACAACTTTATATGTATGAAATAATTTTTCAGGCAAAAACCTACAATATGGTTCCTTGTTGGGCAAATGGTATGTCTTTATTAGTGATTGGCTTGCTGGCAGACTTACCGCTTAGTTGTATATTTTTATATCTAGCACTTTTCAATATTCTTGTTTTTATTGCCTTTACTTTTCGACTGTCGTTGGATAACAAGTTCCAAATGATTAAGAAAAAAAAGTTATAAAAAGATTTTATTTATTTATTAGTGTTAAAAATCGAAATACGAACCGCACTATCGTTCATATAACTGCATGTGACCGATAGCTCAGCCTTAACAAAAATTAACCATCTTTGCATATTTAAACATTCATACATATTAATATATGCCATATTCTGTTGTAAAACTTTTTTTCCATCATTGATTGTAAAATGTTGTTGGCTGCGTGTATCTTAATTGGCCGTTTTATTGAAAGCCTCATAAATCATTTCTATCGGCATGTTTATGCTGGAGTATTTCAATGCAACAGAGATGGACTTGAGCAACACATAAACGTTTGTTTAGGTTCTCTTAAGTATACAATCAATTGTCAATAATATTAACATATTTTATTGATTATTACATCACCAAACATTTCAATACTAACGCAATCAAATTGGATGCGAAGTATGGAGTTAATTGGTTTTAAAATCAATCTTAAATTAAGACATAAAGAAGAAAGCTGAGTTCATTTGATTCCACAAAAATAAATTAGTTAATTATAACTTGTTTCTGTTTCTAGCATATATGAAACAAATAAAGTCAACAATATTAGCATTGAGTAGTTGATATTATTCGAATTCCAAAATTATTTCACATATAAAGCTTTTTCTGCAATATAAAGGGCTTCCTGGGCCACCATTTGTATATAGTGGCATATGTGAACCCATCCCAATTTTTACATTATGACCACTAATCCTCTCAAGCCATTTTTATACACAATATTATTTTTTTGAATTGATATTCGAATTCCAAAATTATTTCCCAACAAAAGTCTAAAAACATAATCAAATTAGATAAGCCGTTGACTTGTAACATGACTAGAAATCATTAAAAATTGAGCAGTTTTTTAAATTTGATAATAATTAAATTTAAGTAAAGGTTTGGAATTGAAGTGCGTTGTCGAATTGAAATATTCCAAATACATAAGCTTAAAAATAAATTACATTAAAAACACTCACCTTCTAAACAATGATAAAACTGTGGTAGCAGTGACGGTGAAGAAGTGGAAGTAAATTTGTTTTGTATTCCATGCCAGCGTTGTGCGCAAGGACATCGACAGTAGACATTCTTAATTCTAAGAAAGTTATGATGATATTACATATCGGTTGGATAATCATCCTACTTTCGTATCGCATTCCAAAGCATGTTCAGTATAAAGTCACAAACCAAACTCAGTTAATTATGCGATTTTTAAAGACTCCCAAGTGCATAAACACACATTGCTTACATGTGCATTCATAAGTATGCCGCTCCTACATAGTAATTTGTGGCAGCTGAACAGAAAATATGTAGCTTGCGATAAGCTTGGAAACAGAACGGAAGCAAAGTGGCCGGTCATATATAAACAGATATGAAGGACTGGTATATGTAGTACATACATATACTATATGGATCTACATCTCAAGTTGTCTTCTACATCACCATCAACTTTTTCCCTTGGTTGATTTTCAATGATTTAATAGTATTGCAATCATTAAAACAAATATACAAACTATATTAATGTGAACATCATCTCTTACTTGTGTTGTCGGCTGCCTTAATGTCGTTGAGAGTATCACAGTTTTTAATATATTTACAATTTTTACACTTTTTTCACGTACTATGTATCTTGAAAATACAATCTGCCACTAAATTATGTATATACATGCAGTTGTCAAAAAGTTTGCGCCAATAGAAGAAGTAATTGGCTTTTCTTTGTTTTGGTTTTAAATTCTGCTTTTACAATTGTGAATGACTATTTCCCGGTGGAATGAACATCTTTTCTGTTTTATTTTATTTTCCGCTATTAGTACTCATACTGTTGTATACCGTAATCGGTTTTGTTTTTAAATAATCTCAACTAAAACTGTTATAAACTATTAACCACATACCATTCTGTAAACATAATAGGAATATGATAAGCCTAGACATTCACCAACAAACAAACTTTTGGAATTAACACTCCCTCACAGGGCGTATCATATACAAACTGAAAAAATTCAATATATGATATTTGTTTTTATTTCACATTCGTAACACTTTCAACTACAGCAAACTTCACTTCAATACAAATTGTTTGTCATTCCGATTTCAAAAAGAAGAAGCATAAGTTAATTGCTAGAACCACTAAGGCAATAAATATTAGTAAAATGGTAAGTAACTCAAATATACATAAGTAATATTTCCCTTCTTAATCAAATATCATTTTTAGGAAACCTCTATTAAAGTACAACCTTCTGTTGCCACAACGCTTGATGCTTCTCCTACTGTAGCCGCTCCCGGCAAAGCTAATTGTTTAATGCAAGTTGCTCACATCCATCGTTTACGTGATTCTGAAGAAAATTATGATCAACATCAATATAATCTAAATATGCAAGTCATGAGAAATCGAGAGGGCTTAAATGTACCCATCAAAATGGGTATGGAGCTATTTGCGGCTAGACAAGTCGGCCGTTTGCCGTTTCTGCAATCAAGGTAAATGCTTAAGAATATTTTGTTTGCATACATGTGTAAATGTGTAGTATATCTGGTATTAATATTGTTTCAATTTGCAGTAATATGATGGAAGATGTGCTTTTGGGTCGCGACGAAGTGATAGGTTTCCAAGACTTCTTAGGTGTGCCTGAAAACTATGAATTTATGCGTCAGCCCCATGTCGTAGCGGAAAAGTCATTAGGAATGGTTTAGATTTTATTAAAAAATATAGGCTTAGGTGAGAGCCACAAATAAATGTCACTATATTCAAATTTCTCTAAAAATGTTTTTTGTAATAAAATTCTAAAATAAAAAATAAGTCGATTTTTAAATTGAAAGCTGTTTTATAATTGTTTTATAATACGAATGGCTCGTGGATATACAATAAATGTTTTCTTGTGAGTTGTGTCATTAAGCAGTTTCTAGAGTGTTTCTTCTGTAATTCAATTCGATAACAAAAATTTGTTAATTGAATACGAATAATCAGTAAGGAAATCCCATACCATAAGACAGATGCTCTTAAGGGTCTTTCGATTTAATATGTTAGCGGAATTTAAGTGTTGACATTCTCCAAAATACGTTAATCAGAAATAATTTTTTAATAGGAACTATTTGTAATTCGCTTTTTGCCAAATAGTTACTTAGATTGTTCATTAGTGCATGAACTGATTTCTTCCAAATACACATATTCCAGGTGTGAGGTAATTGGTATAGATATCATTAGTTAGCCCGTGTTCAATTATTATTCAAAAAAGGTGCAATATATGTATGTATCTATTGCTCTTTCATTCCATCAAATCAGAACATACGTATTAATAGTACGTTATATTGATGAAATTAAATTATTTTTGCGAGGAAGTGTTAACGGTTTTGAAAATCAGAGGAGCTACTGTTTAATTCGATCCGAAAGCAATTGCTTTCGAACTACAATGTTAATAGCATGCGAATTCGAACAATTTTCTTTTCGAATCGAATTACATAGTAAGGTTGGAGTTCATGCCAAGTTATAAACTAATAAAAACAATGACTGCACAAATTTCTATCATACATGAATATAAATGATAAAATAAAAAGTAATTTTGAGAATAATGCTTGGCAATTTTAAAAAGGAGATTGATTTTCATTAAGCTGAAATAGCTCTTATTTATATATTATGAAAGAATCAAAATTAGATGATAATAATTTTAGTTATATATAAACAAATAATAATTTATTTACATATTTCACTTTCCATGCATAATCAATTAAATTAGTGTAAAATAATTAAATGCAAAATTTCAAATAAATTTTATTTGTTTCTATTTCAGTAATTCATATAATTATCAAATACATGTATATAATTACAGTTATTTCGGGCAAAAAACTATATTGTTTTTAAAAATAACAAAATAAAAATTATAAAGATACTATATAATTAAAAAAAATCAAGTTGTACTTAATCAGTAAAAATTGTATATATAAAAAATACTAAAAATTTTTAAAATATGTAAAATTGCAACAATTATATTGTAAAGTGGACGAATTCGTTACAGTTAGTTAAAAAATTATATAGACTTACTAATTTTATTAATAATTTTGATAATAATTTATAAAACTTTATAAAAAAAATTCCATACAAAATCAATTTTATAAAACTTCGATAAGTATTTAGTGTAAATAAAGGAGTGAATTTAAATATGAAATGTTGCTATATTTTTTATTATAATAAATAAAAATATATTAAACGTTTTGTATATTGAACATATTTTATGAAGATGGTACAAAATTTAAATATATATAACAAATAATTTAAACAACTACATTTTTAGTAAACATGTAAACTATTTTCTAACACACCGATTTCGTTTTTCATAATTCTTAGCCAACATATACATACATATAATATGTTCATTTAACAAACAAAACTATTATATAAAAAATAAAATAATTATATTTTGTTTTATTTTGCATTAAAAAAAAACTAAAAAATGAAGATTAACAATTAAGAACACTTTGTTTAAAGTAGTAAACTTCAGTTTTTTATTTATACTGTTTTCTTTGTTGGTATTTTTAGCCATTTAAGAGCATTTGAAAAGGAAGCAGCTGTTATTTTCTATTAAAAATTATTCGTTCATGATTTGAAGTAGATAGATCTAAATGTACGCATGTTATTTAATTATTGCTGGTATATGTATTCTGTTTCTATTTAATATATCCAATTAACTGGTACCCATTGCTCTTGATGGCTCATGTCATCCAAAGTTTCAACCACTTGACGGAATGTGTCATCGAAATCTTCATTCACTATGACCATATCAAAATATTTCTCATATTTTCGTTGTACAAATGAGCTCTCTTCAACAGTGGCTATTAAATCATCATCCTAAACCGCGGGAATAAACTTATTATTTATTAAAATTTTTAAGTCAACGTTTAGTTAGTTTACCTCATATAAAGATGCTAGAGATTCCAAAGTCCGTGCACGTCTGGAACTAAAACGTATGGAACTTTGACGATCAAACTGAAAGCATAATATATGATTTTAATTATAGAGCAGATTTTTATTTGTATATCGATTTTTTGAAAGATCTAATTGCTAGTGCCAAAGAGCGTTTTTTACACCCCTTATAAGTAACATTTGCAAAGCGATTTTCACTTTTAATAAGAAAAAACTCACCGTTAAGTTTTTATTAGATCCCGTTGCACGACGTTCATTGTAAATAAGTTTTAATTGCTCCATGCCAGGAGCACCAATAAATATAACAAATGGCATCAATTCTTGACTATTATGTAAAATTTTCAAAGCATTTGGAGCACAATCCAGAACACACATTTTTCCTAAATTTAATTTAAATAAATAGTCAATTAACATATAACAAAAATGATAATATGCGAATTTAGAACTGACCGCTATTTATGACATCTTTTATAGATTGTATATGCGTGCCATATAAATTGCCATTATTTTCGCCATATTCTAAAAATTTATTCTCTTTAATTTCCTGCTCCATCCATTCGCGATCAACAAACCAATAACTAACGCCATTTTCTTCCAAAGCTCTTTTAGGACGTGTTGTATCTAAGTAAAAATGTTTCTAAGTTACCGGAAATAAATCTAAATTTTAAATTGTATGTATTGGCTTACGAGGTAAAACATAACCGAAGCGATCTGGATCACTGTTTGTTAAACGATTTTTAAGTGTACGCCTTCCCACTCCGGAAACACCAATTAATACTAAAGTTTTTCTACGAAACGGCGGCATACGTGTTACTTCTTCGTACAACATTAATTCAGCTTTATCGAATTCACAATTAGCAACGGAACGGTACATAGTTTTACGTTTGCGTTTTGAGATCTGAAATTATACAAGTAATCGAATTGTTATTGATATAATTTGGCGACTTAAAGGCTTTAATTCAAAATGATTTGGGTCTTCCAATTTTCGTAAGAATAGCAACGACTTTGTTTCATTGTTGTTTGTTTGTTGTACTCTTACGACTACTTGATATAGATATACTTTGGGTATTTTTTTATAAAATAATAACTTTAATCAACTATTTATTTAAATTGAATTAAGCTTTATAGGCTAATTGTTCGAAATTTATTTTCAATTCAGAAAGACATGATAAATATTAAAAGGCACAAAGGAAAGTCAACATCAGTTTTTAGTTATACAATTTACACCGCAGAGCAGAACAGCTGTTTTCGAGATCCGCAACGCTTTGTCCCCACTTATTAGGCGGCTTAGTTGAATATGATAAGAGTTCTTATTTAAATTTTTTTGTTTGTTTTGTTATTGTAGAAGTATTACAATTAATTTTAAATTGTTATCCTGAAGAAGATATCCAAAGGATATCGAAATACTGATCAAAATAATAAATAAATAGTGGTTTAAAGTTATTATTTTACAAACATAAGCCTTAAGCTCGATATTATTACTTAAAATAGATCATAAAATATGTATTCGGTGTGTTTTTGCAAAGTTTTTAAAATTTGTATTATTATATTTTTGTAACTTTAGTTGGAAAACTTTCGAATAATAATGTGTATAATTAATAGGTGGGTGCGAATAATCATTCCGATAGCTCAATGCAATTTACCCTTGTACCACAAATACCAATTTTGTGCACATAGTCTGCTTCAGGTGCCACAAATGCTTTGCGTCTCTCTTCCAGTTCTTGAGATGGAATTAAACCAATCTGATCACTTTGAGAAGTTATGTTTTTGGCTTGCCACCAATTTGGATCCTTTACATTAATAATCTAACAACAAGTTAAAACAAAAAAATTATTAAAAATGTACACAAAATAAATTAATTTAAAGACGTGCCTGTAATATATCTCCAGATTTAAAAGGCAAACCAATATCCTTGCAAGGTAGTAGCGAGTCCTCTGAGGGGGAATATGAAAATAAGGCACGCATGTAACACTGAACAAACAAGAAAACAAAATTTTATTTTAATAATATAAAAACAATATTTTATGCCTGCGGCATATGTTAGAAATAATGACAAACGGTTTCAAGCTGTTTTATATAACGTTTTTGTTGGGCAATTCGTATTGTGTTGTCATGAAATTTGCTTAATTTTAAATTTCTTTAATATTACTTACGCATTAAATTTGTTTATGTCTAAATGATCTTCATTCCTGATATTACGAATTTATGTGCTTTTGATTAATTTCAATTTAATTAATAGACATATATAATTCATAATAAATATTTTCTTAAGCAAGCCAAAATTAAAAAAGATTTTGAAAGCAAATGGGCATGCATTAGCAAAAAAATATTATAATAAATAAATTAGCTAATCAAAAAGTATATATACATAAGTATGTATGTATGTATGTATGTATGTATGTATGTATGTATGTATGTATCATAGGCCTGCCCCATTTAATTTTTTTATTTAATTTAATTTTTTCTAATTTCGTAGTTAAAATTTGGTGTAGCAGAAAGCATGATTGGAAACTAGTTTTTTTTAATTTTTTGTCGATAAAAACGTGCTTTGATTACTGCCAATATTATTGTTGTGAAAGTATTTGAAGCTAAACATGTAATTAAGGGTCCTTCCCTTAAGAAATGCACGGGTTTAATTTTAATTAATGTCAGGAAAATATGTAGTTTTTAATAAAAGTTTTAAAATAATAAATCTGTTCAGTTTTGGCTATAATACTACATATCAGATATTTTTAAGAATAATTAATATTATTTAAGTTTCGTAGATTTTATTAAGCGTCATCCGATTTTAATAAAAATAACGTATCTTGAAAACTTTTCATTTCTCCTTTGGAAATATTTAATAAAAATTACACGCTTTTATAATTGTCGTTAAAAAAATTAATTTGTATCGTATTTAGGGCAGACATTCTTAACAAAAAAAAATTTTTCAATAAAATTAAAAAAATAATAAAATAAAACTAATAGGCAGAAAAGAACTTTAATAACTTATGGCCTATTTTACTAGGTCGAAAGAATTATTTCTTTCGTACGATTGATTATATTTAAAGCAAAAACAAAATATTACAAAGAATTCTTTCGACATCGCGAAATAGGCAGTTGTTCATGAACAATATTTTTTCTTTTGTTATATTCTACTCATAAATTACGAATCAAAAGAAATAAGTTATTTAACATTTATCTAACACCACTTACCGTCAACTTCTTGCCTGGCTCTATTTTAGCAACACCATTTTGTTTTACCTGGCCACTTATTAAACGTGATGAACGCATTTCCTCATCCACATTAGGACCAATTTTTAATGTTAAATTCTCCTTAGCTCGTGACACTTCAATTTGTAAATCTTCCGGACTACGTACTGGCGTGCCATTCACTTCCAATATAACATCACCAGAATGTAACAAGCCCTGCTTATCTATGACACCGCCAGCTAATATACGTGCAACTACTAATTGTTTGTGCTCGTCGACTTCAACGGTTAAGCCTAAAGGTTGATTTGGATTGCGACGCAAACCGACCATTTTAATGGTTTCAATAGGCATCGTTGTGTTAATCAGTTCGGTGGGAAAGAGATAGCCACCAGATTTACGTTGCGATATTGATTCTAGTTTTGTGAGTGAACCACCGGCAGCTTTCAAGCGGGCTTCGTAGAGATAACCTATTTCATCATGGGCCCGAATGAGAGCCTATAATGCGAAAGTGGACTTATTAGTTAATATATTAACTTATGTTTAAGAAAAAAGTGCTGTTATTAAAATATCTATAGGTACTAGTTTTAAATTTATTCCATTCATGTACATACTCTTTCGAAATTGTATTGAGCACTAAAGTTGACGTGACACTGAACTATAGGTACGTTCACACTTATCAAATATTTGCCCAAAAAAGCGTAACCACTAAACACTAATAAAAAACTTTTTAATTCCAAAAAGTATTTATTGAGTTAAATAGTCTTCAATAATATTGGATTCATGACACTGTCTATTAGTTTTATATGAAATTGTTTTACTAAATAAACACGTATCTGAAGAAAAACATATTTCATTAGTATTTAGTGGTTACGCTTTTCAGGGCAAATATTTGATAAGTGTGAACGTACCTTAAAGCAATAATAATTATTTATATATATATATATATATATATATATATATATATATATATATATATATATATGAGTACGGATGATGGAAGAGAAGCGACTACCGAAAACTGCTTAGTCTGAGTTTATCAGAGAGAGAGAGAGAGAGAGAGAGAGAGACAAAGAGAGAGACAGAGAGGGAGAGAGGGGAAAAAGTAAGAGCTTACGTGTACAATTCCCTTTTGCTATTTTTTATTATGGTGTCATATCATGTTTTGACCAAAAAATTGAACCCAAACTGCCTGAGTGCAAATAAACGGGCCATTTTAAAAGACAATTAAAGAAGCTTCTCTCAAGAAAAATGTATGTGTGTACAAGCAGACTAACTGTACTTGCAAGGGTTAGTAATATATTCTTTTAATTGACAGTGTTGATACCATGAGTTTTTCTTATGTGCGAAAACTTTTATTTTTGAGAAATGTTGTTAGACAGTAATTTTTAATATATAATTAAATTAAATATTAGAGTTAAACAGCATTTTCCAAAAAGATAAAGTTATACTTCATTTTCGCATCGAACATAACTTATACTAATTTAAGTGCTTACTTTCTTATTTCAAAACTTGGGAATTATTTCTAGCGAAAAGCATCACCCTGTTTAAATATCTAATAAAAAAAAATTTGTTTTCAGGTTAATTATTTTAAGCTGGAATTTGGCAAAATAGTTCTTATTTTCAATGCCGTCTTATAGAAAATAAAACATTAAGAATTTTGCATCACTCACCCTAAAATGTGGTTGTGCTAAAAGTTTAGCTAGTTCGCGTGACTCCAAACGTCTTGAGGGTGAGAATTTTCGTATAATATCGTCACAAATTGGTTTATTATTCAAATGAGCTGGCAAAAACGCTGGAACTGGCTGAGGTTCTGTTGGATTTAACTAAATAAAAACGAAACAATTAGAACAGGGCATTTTTAAATGAAAGCAATACGACTTTAATGAAATAATTAAATTAAGTGAATTTAAATTGGCACTGCGTAGGTCAAGATGTAACAACACAATTATGTGCAAAGCAGTGGAAGTCTTTTTATTCGAGTAAGTATGTCATGTGGTATTTAAAAAAGACAAACAAACGATTGAGAATTATTTTTTTTTATTTCTTTAATTTAACTACTTAATAGTGTTGTACGGTATTTAACCTGGGATGTGATCTTTAACATTTGGTTTTTATTTATCTGTAGGAATTCATCTTACAAAATATATTTTTGTAATAGCATGACTTGTACATACATACACACATACATTTGAACGATCCTACATTTACTTTTTATTGCGAAGGTTAGGTCAAAAGTTTGTTTCTTTTATATTTGGGAAATTCATTACTGTTACTGTTACAGTTTTTTTTTGTATCAAATTAAACTTGAACTACATTTAGAACCTAAAAATATTAATTATCTAATTGTATTTGTATGTTGAAATACTTTACAAAGTTAATTTGCAAAGTATTTGGTGCACAGATGCCGACGGAGTGACTTAGACTATATGCCGGCGATGTTATTAACCCGTATTTTCTTCCGTTACTGTGACTGACTGTACACGACCTATGCCTTCACATAGGAAGTAGCAACGTAGTTAACCACGGAATATTCCTCAGAAGAACTGTAAAACTATACAGTTATCTGAGGTGTTGAAATTAACTAGTGCGAGTGAGACGCAAAACTCTCGAAAGAGAGTAAACAATCAGTGGTCTGGCTGCACTTAAAAGATAATTGCCAACGAGGCTTGATGTTGACTGACTCAGAGCTGCTTTGCGACTGTAATTATCTAATTAATTTTTTTCTTGTTATATTTATTGTATAAACGATGCCATGATCTTATAAAATATAATTTTATTTATTTCAGGCAATAAATTCACTTTTCTTAAAACTTTCATTTTAGGAAAATGAATATCGACAATTGTTACTGTTTATCTTGCTTTTTCCTGCAATCGTCATTACTCTTATTAAATGATCATTAAGATATTCACGTAATGTATTTACTCCCAACAATTACATTTTTTTTCATATATGGAATGCCATACAATTACTTTCTATGATTCATTCATTTACTCGATACTGTTCATCATGGTTTTGAAAAATTCAAGTTTATACCGGGTGCACAGAACTCACACAACTGCATGCATATGAGTAGGTACGAACGAGTACGTTGAGCTGCCATCATGCATGAGAAGATAATTTTCAATTAAGATACATATTTTACATTTAAAAGAATTGAAAGTATGTATGATTTTTCTTCTACAAAAACAATATATTTTATTTATTTTTTGCAATGAAATTGCGTAGAAATAACAATGAGAAAAAAAGGCACAAAGAAAAATTGAAATGACAGTCAAGTCGAATAATTAAATCCTCTGATCTTTATAATAATTATATATGTATGCAGGGTACTCATTTACATTAATAATAGGCAGCCCATTAAGAGCATTTTTGATCCTTGACGATAGCAGTTTTGAATCGTAGTAGATTTCTAGGTGGCCTAAAAATTTCACAACCCAGCGAAAGAGGCTCGCATTAGTAGTAAAGGGATCTAGCGATTATCTAATAACTCATTTATAAAACATGTTAAAAATCCTGCAAGGATATATTGAGCCGTATTGTTCAATCTTCTGAAGAAAATATATATTTTTTTGTTATAATTTTCTCTGACAATGATATAAATAAAAAGCAACCTATTTCGAATACTTTGTTATTACCCTGCAGGAGGATAAGCGTTAATTGTCTTTAAGCCAATGGTACGATTACTAGTATAGCAAGCACTAGTTCAAAAGGTGATTGAAGATATACAGAAAAGTACTAGTACTTCAAGTAGTTCATTTGTAGATTGATTTGACTTGTAAAATTTCATATTACTTTTTCATCATGTTTTGAAGCGAATTGCTAATTCGCATTTTCATTTATTTTATTTTTAATCTGTTTAAACAGATTCAAATTTGAAACAAATATTAGAAGACTTTGAAATAGTATTAGAAGACTTTGCCACCTGAATATCAGTTTATTTTTTCATATGTAAAATCAGCGATCATTTTTAAAATAATAAAAACTGATATATGTATTGTATGTTCATTAGTGTTTGGTATATGGTGGAGTACCAAACGTAACTTAAGTTGTACAAGGTGCTAGTGAATTGAGTGTGCCCTGAAGGAACTTTTCATTTCCTCTTATAAACTAGGAATTGATGAACCAAAAATTGCTTGTGAAGACAAAGACTTAACAAATTTCATTGGGCTTAAAAAACCAATAATTTTAGGAATTTTTTTTATATATAAACCAGTACTTAATGCAGAACTGATTGTACTAGCATCCGACTAGAAGAAATTATACTAGTACTCATCTAGTACCAATAGTAATTTTCCAAATACACTCAATGTTAATTTGAGCATTAATATGGTATAGGAAAGTTCACAGTTGGGAACTAGTACTGGTGATATTTGTACTAGTGCAATACTAATTTGATACTAGTTCGATCTCCTGCAGTGTAGTAACGTGATTTTGCATGATGCAGAGAACATGTTTGTATGTGATATTTATATGTAAATAGGAGTATTGTTTCCTTTGAAAAAATAACGTTTTTCCATAATTAAGTTTGAGCCAGTGTGAAAGTGTACATGGTACGGCAATTTATAGTACTTATTTATCTTTAGTGTTTGATTTTTTACTCTATTCTCTAAAATAACCCGGCCTCCGGAAGTAATCATTATATATATTGACTGTGAATTACTTTTACATTTGGATTGTGTTGCTCACCAAGGACAATAATAAGCAACATAAGAAAAAGTAACTATTAAAAACCAATTTGAATGATTAGGATATTGTATTGAGTTATGTAAATAAATTTAATCATGGGCCGATAGCCATTAGTTGCTAGTGCCTTCACTTTTTTTTTTTGTTTATTGTAATTTTAATTATAATAGATTTGAAATAATAATAATAATAATAAATTTAATAAACGTTTTCTAATAATCGCAACACAATATCGCAAACATTGATTTTTTTATGAATATAATATTAAAATGTGTGTGATCGCATTGAACTTCCGTAAAGCAAACATTCAATCAAACATCCGCTAGGCAGAGAAACACCATATAAAATATTTCTTAGAAACTCAATTTCCTATGCGTATGTATTTTTAATCACGAGAACATTTTTTTCATATAAAGTAAAAATGCAATTTTCTAAACGTAGCTGTAGACATTATTATATAAAATTTGCCGTAAGTCATTTTGCCAGTCTCCATATGTGTACCCACATATAATCACACGATCGAATAATAGATGACACTAAAACAAATAACAAAATTATATACTCGTATACATGAAGAACTCATTACATTCATTTTCCCTAAAGAAAGAAAGTCGCATTGTGTTAAATTTTCTTTTTACAACGTTCACATATAAATTACACTTGTATAAATAGTATGAACGTCGTTGGATTTAACTACTTTGGCAAAAAGATATAAAAACACAAATCGTAAAGAAGAAATAACAACAATCTTGTACTGAAGCCCCACCAAAACCATTTACTTTTGTTACTGCAAATAAAATTTGGATTTGCAAATACAGTTGGAAACGGCTGTAACGGGTAGTCATTATATTTATGGCGAAACAAAGCAGTTATATAATAGAAATACGCTCTAAAGCAGTAAACTAAGCGCATAATTATTCAATGACATTTTAAAATGTTAATATATGGTCCTAAGCCTGGAAAAATATGCTCTTAAAGTTAAATGATTTCGTTGCAAGAGTTGCAGAAGTTGAAATAATACGTGAATTAAAAATTTTGACTCTAGTATATCACAGGGAAGAATACCATTTGCTTTGTTTGTTGTGGGTTAAGTACGTCTATATGCCTGCATTTCTTTGGTTCATCAGCAGACTTTGACCTAATTCTAATATAACAAATACTAATTTAGCTAAATTAAAACTTAAAAACAAATACAAACAAGTAAAAACGTTATATTCGACCGGGTCGAATCTTAAATACCCTCCAAATATTTAAATAAGTAAATTTAAAATGTTTAACTTGTTGGGACAGAGTTGCTTTAAGACATCTATGAACCCAATTTTAAATCTCTATTTTGGCAGTCATTCCGGGAAGGGCCGTGGGGGAGACGTTTCACCTCTGCAAGATCAGAGAACATCTCAGCTTCTTATAGGTTTAAGGAATACAAATTGTTCAATATTTACACTATTTTGGCATATAATATCGTACATCAGCGCCCACTAAAGGGGCGTGGTCAAAAAATAGACCATATCATGTTTTCCACAGACGAACGTACATATGGGCATTGATGGATCGTCTTAGGCTTCATCACTGATTAAGAATATCTATACATTATCGGGTCCAATTCTTTTTGGAGGGTATTAAAATTGTATTTTGTCGGAGTCTCTCTGGCAAGGGCCGTGGGGGAGACATTTTACCTTTGCCATAAAACTCTTAATATAAAGGTCTGGGATAATTAAATATATAATTTATTTTTAATATATTTTTTTATAGGGTCTTTTAGGTGGCAAAGGGGTAGGAGGAGGTACGGCTGAGGAGGATCAGGTTACGTCTCAGCTTCGTCATTAAAGCTTAAAAATTTTATTTTTATGGAATGTAGGCTTAAGTAAAACAATTCGTTAAATGTTTACAGTATTTTTGCATACAATAACGCCCACTAAAGGGGGTGGGGTGGAAAAACAAATTTTTCTAATTTTATGGTTCCAAGTTTAACACTTTGGACCTCTTTTGACATAAAAATATATCATTTGCTTAGCAAAATTTGCTAAGCAAATCTACCATCAAAATGATGGTATTTTTTTAGAGGTTGGTTTAGTTCTTCTTAGAGAAACTTTTTTCCCTCTGGTCCGATTTAACCCATTTACGAACTTGACCTGTGCTATCTTTCAAGATATATTTATACTAAATTTCAAGAGTCTGGCTCTTTTCGTTTGGACTGAATTGTGGTTTCGATAGACGGACGGACATGCTCATATCGTCTTAGATGTCATCACTGATCTAGAATATATATACTTTATGAGGTCTCAGATGGATATTTGGCTGCGTTACAAACGGAATGACAAATTGAATATACCCTCCAAATTCTTTTTTGGAGTGTATAAAAGGAAAAGAAAAATATTACTCCCAAATGCATAAATTATTATTAATAAAAATAAAACGACTTATTGCTTAATGCTCTAAACGCCACTGTTCTCTATGGCTTCGTTATAGCCATGCTCTGCTGTATTATTCTTGGACTACATATACACACAATATATTAAAGGGCTTTAACCTTTTATTATAATAGCCATGTACGACTGACTATGTGTTAAAAATGTTTTTGCAGTTTACGATAGAATTATCAGCAGTTAATACGATAGCAAAATATATTAGAGGAATAAATGTTTCGCGAATTTACACAAAATCGAAATCGATAAACAAGTCAATCGAAAATATTTTGTTTTAAATTTAATCCCAGCACTTTTTTTAAGGAATTTTGAATTGTCCTTAAAAATTTCTCGTATTTACTAATTGTGTTTAATCTTCAGATTTAATTGCCTGAGGTATATAATTTAAGAATGCTCCCCAAAATCGTAACATCAAATTATGTTAAAGCAGAACGATCATTGTAAAATCAACCGATCTCCGCCATATATTTAAGAAGGTATGGGATAAAACTTTTTACCATAAATTTTTGGATAGTTGTACTCATTTATACAAAGTAAATATTCATTGTATACGTACGTACATACATATTTATGTATATACATACATATATGTAGATAGGTATGAGTGTATATGTGCACATATTTTACTAATAAGCAAATATTATTGAAGAAAAACCGACTGTTGTTGAATTAATAATTATGTATATTATCAAACAAAAATAAATGCAGGTGTTAAAATATATATATTTTTATAATGAACAAATTGAATTTGTTCGTTTAAAATAAGTATTTATTTCTGAGAAAATTACTTACTTTTTGGGGACCACTCCCAAAAAGAAATAAAAGCTTGACTTGACCAAGTCTTGGTTAAAACAGAGAAAGAAACATGAGAAAAAAATGTGAGGGAGCATTGCAAATAGAGAGTAAATGAGAGAGCCAAGATTATTTTGTACTGAACAGAAAAAAAATTAAAAATAATATTACACAATTATAATAACAATGTCAACTACAAAAAATACAAAATACAATAAAATTCTTCATTTAAGTCATTGTGGCATTTTGAACAGACTTTTTTATTTAGTGGTTGTTTTTGTTGCCGTTTTTTTTAATATCCACAATATTGAGTAGAGATATAAGCACACGTTGAAAAACAGTTAAAAGACAAAAAAAAGAGTGCAAACAAAACAGTCATACAACATTTTTTATATGCATGTATGTAAGTATGTATAATATAGTTGTATCACATACATATGTATGCATGTATGTGCATACATATACGTCATCGCTTTGTAACGAAAGGTGGTTTTTTAATGGGTTACTTGTTTTAGGTTTTTGTTTATTTTTGTTTTCACAGGGATTTGTTATGGGCACTATAGTAATTTTTTTTTAAATAGAACACATTTACATCACCAAGGTAGCACTCCAAATTAGCAAACACAAATGCTTACGTTTTCTAGAAATCGAATATTGATTTTCAATTTGTTAACTTGTATTACTACAGTTGATTCGAAAAATGTACTCAGCAATTTATTTTGTTAAAACGTTTAATTGATTAAAACTTTCGATTGCATTCGCATTGACGGAAAAACTGGTACTCTTCGGAACTGTTGGTATATTAAAATGATACACCTCAAATTTGGAAAACACTCACTTATTCACAATCTTAATTTTCTATATAAAGAGACAACAACATGCTCATGCGGGAAAAAACTGTTGAATACTCGTATGAATAAAAGCGGGACATTAAATTCGTTGCAACAACTTTAAGCTCTCACAATATAAACGCACACACACACACACAGACACAAAACATTCTGTAAGCCATACTTTAAGCAATAAAGAGAGTACAAGGGAAATTAAAAGACCCGTTTAAAAACTTTATGTTCACATTTAAGCCATCGTTCTCTTTTTTTGTATGTATGTATGTATGTGTTTGTATATTCACTCGTTTCTGTACAATAACTGTTCGGTTTTTGGCTTTTGAAAGTTTTCTTCTCTAAGTTTCGCACCCGTACCTTACCTTGACGCAATCTAAATGTTACTGACTTGCTAGCGTTAACATTTAGACGACCAAACCCCAACTAAATCAAACTAGTGGAATTAGTAAGTGGAGACTAGCTTGTTGGTGTGTTTGTCTCATTACCGCAAAAGTAGTGAGCGTATAGGCAAGCTAATATATTTCAAATGAATTTATTAAGTTTTCGAACTTAGTGTGCAGCGAATTCATAAAAGGCGAAAAAGAGAGGGGATATTAATTACACTGAAAAAAAAACAATTTTTTTGAAAATTTTTAAAAGGCTTTTTTTATCTTGGACCACCACTCAGGGGATGACCCCTACATATGCAGTGCATTGCGCCGGAACTAGAATGGAGGGGATAGTATTGAAGAGACAGATGAAGAAAGATGGGAAGATAGAGAATCTTTTGTAGCTATTTCACAATTTTTACTTCACCGGCTAATTTTTTGCTACTGGACCGACGAAGGAGGGTGTCGTTACTCTGCTTTTAGTACATGATAGTGTCAGTCGCTGCCAATTATGTTCAGTGACCAGTGCTGTGCCTTCATCATTGAAAACAGGCTGGCAACAACTAACACAACCATGCACTAATGCTGATCAGAAGAATTCAACACAATATTTCATAACTCAGGGTGGGGTTGAACTCAGGACCCTCCTCTTCATAGTCTCGTGTTCTACTATTTCAGCAAACAGCACCGCGTATAAAATATTTGTGGGATATATAATAAAATTTTTTAATGAAAATTTAAAATATTTTTTTATTAAATCAAATTTACAAAAAAATGAGAGTTTTATCAAAATTGGTATTAAAAAAAATTTTCATAATTTTTAGGAATGTATTTACGTTATTCTAAAACAAGTACAAACGCATTAACAATTTATAAAATATAATTATTAATAAAAAAATTTTCATATTTTGTAAGTATAAAAAAAAATTCCATGAACTTCCCCGATTGTAATAATTTTCAAAATTACACAATGAATTAATTATAAAATTGATACAGCAAATGTGGCACAGAATTATACCTATAGATGTTTAGTTAATAAAAATCAACACAACATAGTTTAATATATTTCCCCCTATTCTGTAACTATTTTTTAACATCACGTCAATACAATATCAAAACTAAGACATCTGCATACTCTTTTTCCTCCGTATTTAACTTCTTTTAATAGCCTCTTGTTATTTTATAGGGCTTAGAGAATAGTCAGAGGCTGTTAGCAACAACCAGTATGCAACTGCCCTATTTTTGATGTTGCCTTGACGTGACGTTGACAAATATTTACAGAATAAGGCGGATAATATAATAAGTAACTCTGTTATGTTAGTTTTTATGTTATTTTATTATTTTAAGCAGAGACAAAATATAATTATTTTTATTTGTCATTTTAAATAGTATATGTTTTAAATAATTTTTATTGTTTTTTGACTTACCAACTTCAAATAAATTTTTTATAAATATTGATTTTTGAAAATAACAATATTCACATATTCCTGAAGAAGCTACACATTATTGGTGGCGAAATATTGGAAAATAATAAAAGAATTTATTTTTTTTTTTGTATAAAAATTAAGTGGATCGTTTTGCTCAAAAGAAATATTAGAATATAAAAGTTTTCAACATTTTCCAAAAAAAGGGATCACAAAGGAAATTGCGTTTTATTTTCCTTCCCCTAATAGGATGACACCTTTTTCTTTAAGAAGCCCTTGAGCTTCTTGACATTTAAAAGTATTTAATGGCCCCAGCAATGAATACCACTAACAATAATATGAGCATTCAGCACGTTCAGTAGATCTTATAAAATAATACACCAACATTCAGTCATGCTGCACTATTTTGGTTCCTCAGAAAATGAAATTATTTCGGTAGCATGAGTTCTTGGTCGTAAATGATGCTACCGGTATAATGCCGGTATTGCAGGAAATCGCATTAGAGTAGTGCTAATTAGCAAATATATCATAAAGAATTACGAGTATGTTATATTTATAGTTCTGTTTTAGTTAATTTGCAATATACAAATTTAAAAAGGTCTGATATCACGTTTCTTAATACCTATATGTATATAATAGCAAAACAAAATCTCGAATAACAGCAGCCTTTTAAACACTGCATTTAAACAACCAACAATATAAAATGTTGGCTAACATGTCTTGAATCAAATAACTCTAAACTGGTTTAAGTTTGTATATTTATGCTAAAATGCACACAACTGAACGGAAGACTTTTAAGTTGTTATTATGCTTCTTGCATATGTATACACACACATACATACACACATACATTATTCTTATTTGTTTTGGTTATTAGCTGTTTTCCCCAAATAAACCGGTTTAACACTTCATATCTATGATATGCTAGAAGGGGTTACGTTGAAAAGCTTTTACAATGCACACAACAACTACTCGTATATCTTAATGTAATTTGAAAGAGTTGTAAAAGTAAAAGCTTTTTATGGTTACACAGAACTTTATATGCATACGGTTTTTATTGTGTATCAGATATTACATATATGTACATATATCACATATTAAAAATTAAAGCTTCTACATCACACGTATGCATTATTGCATCCATTGGTTTGGTATATATACTCGTAATGGAAGAGACTGGCGACACTAGGGTAGCACTTATATTGGTTCTATTATAATTTTGTTCTGTCTAATCACATGAATAAAATCTATTTGTGTTAATTAATGCTTAAACTTGTAAAATTGCTTTCAGTACATATTTGCACTTTCACTATAAAGACTGAAAAGTGTTGTTGTTTTATACTAAAGGTCACGCTATTCTAACAATATGATTTATTAACTTCTAGGATTGTTTGTGTGTTAAGTTTCGTGTCAGGCATGTCAATAAATAAATATATACAATATGTATGTATGTACTTGTGTATCCAAATTGTATAGGACTAGCTTTTCATGTAAGTTATGGATATAATTTGACAATTATGGTTGTATATTTATATAACAATCTGACGATAGGGAAGGTAGCACTCTTGTTTTTATATATTAAAGGCCTAATTCATTACAAATAGTTTATGCTTATTTGACAAATTTCTACACAAAATATGTCAAATAAGCAGTTTATAAACATAAAATATTTTTTTATTAATTATGCCTCAAAACATCTTATTATTAAATCATAAAACAATGAAATTTTAATTTAATTAAAGCTAGTTAATTGCTTCAACCATTTGAGCGAAAAAAGTTGTATTTAAAAGAAAAAACTAACACCCAATTTTTAATTTGAAAATTAAATAGTACATATTTTAAATTAAGTTGTACTTAAAAATTTTTTTTTTCAAATCTAATTGTACGAAAGAAAGAATTCTTTCGACATCATGAAATAGGCAGTAATTCATTTTATATGTTTTATTTATTTAAAAAAAAAGGTATGAAAATTCTTATTGGTGACATAACATTAAACTATATACCTATATATGTAACTGCATATGTGTGTGTGTGTGTATGATGCCATCAAAAATTTAGAAATACGAGTAATTTTTTTAATGAAGTTATTGTTTGAAAGAAACTTATTATCTCAGGTATGCAGCATGATTTTACTTGTACATACATTTTCAAATTTGAATATCTACAGATTGCTTTCGAATTCACGTATTGAAATGTTAAAGCCACCCACACATTTATTTCATTATTTCCTTTCTTTAATGCATTAGCAAATGCAGTGTACAGTGACAACAAACAACAATAATAAACTCGTACAGCATACCTCAGGCATGGAAAATAAAAATTCTTAAATCACAGTGATCTTCAATTTCGATAGCAATGGCATTCTAATACCCACTTGTATTAAAAATTTTACATCTTTAGTATTCAGTTCTACTTTCTACACTTCTTTACTATGTGCATAGGTATAGGACCCTCGTGGGTTACCTGCGAGAAATGTCAGTAGGGAAACAGTAACGATTCTCTACTAACATAATCACAAACTACTGATTTACTACACCATGTGCAGTGCTATGAACATTTAATACGTGCGTGATATAGAGAATACAGTAGTTCTATTGGAACTACTAGTTCTGTATACCACCAGGGAACTACTACTGACATATTGCTTCCAAGCTAGTATTAACTTTTAATCGATTAAAAATACAGTTACACCTTCCATATTAATTTGTTTCCGCTGTTGAAAAGTTCGACAATAAAATTAAATAAAATGTTGACTTGTCCAAACTTCAATCCAGACTACCTTCGGGGTAAAAATACTCCCTGTACTGGATGTAACAGCACTTAAATAAGATCATTGTTAAAATTTTCGATTCGATTCTAACACGGTACAGGCAAAAACTATAAATGGCGATATATTTATAGTCTTTGGTACAGCTGAAGAGCTTCATAATACAAGTTTAAAGTAAAGAATTTACAAAATTCAATACATATAGTAATTTTTTAGACGAGTTTGATATTACTGCTATAGTAAATAGATTTGTTTAAGCTTTTAGGTTATTTTATATTATGTAATAATAATTGTTCGATATTTCGCTAACCATCGGTTAGCTTCTTCAGGAAATTATTTAAAAAAAAAAAAAAAAACTAAATAATTTCCTGAAGAAGCTAACCGATGATTAGCGAAATATAGAACAATTATAAAATAACCTAAAAGCTTAAACAAATCTATTTACTATTGAAAGAAAAAAGGTTAAAAAAATTAGACGCAAGAATCATTTTACTGCTATAATTTAACAGTATAGGTACATATTAAAAATAAAAAAAAAACATAAATTTATTACACAACTAATGAAATTTCCATCACTGGAGTAGTACAAGAAAAGCAAATTACACAATTGACCAAAGCGCCATTATCGCTATCCCAGTCGACTTGTTAAGCAAACATTTGGAGAATATATTCTCGCTCACGATAATATGAATGTGTAAGAAGGTATTAGATGTAGATATCTATTAATGATATTCTGATTAAAACATCACCGATTATGTCCTCAAGTTTGTCTTCTGTCAAACATATGTATGACTGACAATGTGTCTAGTATTGCTTGCATATGTATTTTCAAACATAAATGTTAAATGTTACGTTTAATAAAAATATCTTAATGACATTATGACGGACTATTTCCTATATATAGTCTTCTATCAAGAGTAGCTGAATTTAGATGGTAAAACAAGCAAACAAACATATTATAAGTTGAAGCGATAGTTTTGCTTGTTCACGTATCCGCTGAGGTGGAAATGAGCCTCATCGCTCGACATTGAGAATTGGGTGTGTATCGTTTTATGACTTGTTGACTTGTATTCTACATCTGTCTAGTTCACAAATGTCAAAACAGATTTGACATTGGCCGCCATTGCATTGCAGTATTAATTAATGTATGTACATTTGTAAAAAATATATATGTTAATTTATAAATAAGCCTTCAACCTGTGTTTAACAGTCTAATACACATCCATCGAAGCCATAATCATAATCCATCTAATACACAACACCGGCTTTCTTGAACTACGATGAGTACTTTTTTTGTTAATTTTTTTACTTAAACTCAAACGTATGCATTATTTAAGACACTCCGTTATATATTCTTCACCGATCATTTGAAAATATGGTATGTAGCGGAATAAGGTTTTATGATTGAGGCCACCGGTGCAAGATCAACAATAATATGAATGAAATTAACGGATATTTTTGAATTGTGAGAGTTCCCGTCTATTTCTATGAAAACGCCAACGATTTGTTCGAGTTGGATATGTGTTCTACTATGATAAAGTATCCGTCATTAAATATGTGTCAAGAAACTTGGTCAGCTGGGTAAATAGTAAATATTAAAAGCTTCTATGAATGCATACATCTGGATTATATACGTATGTATGTATGTATGGATGTAGGTCAATTGAAATAGTAACACCAAAATGACAAGTTATTAACCCCTCTGCCAACAAAATAGTGGAGAAAAGTAATAGTAATTGTACAAGTACTCGTAATTGACGTAATGCATTCATCTCTTAATTACTTACCAACAGTTCCTTGTTGGGTGTTGATGGGTTACTTAGTAGGAGACCTTTCAAGAATATTTCATCGGTACTGGAATGATCCGACAATAGTTTACCGTCAATTATATGTCTATAAGCATCTGAAGGAAAAATGAGAATATGTAAACACATGAAAAAATCTGCTAGAATATTATATACACATTACGTAAGCAAAAATTAAAGAAAAACAAAAGTCATACACAACTTAAATGCAAAAAAAAATATGTATATATATTTCATCTAAAAATAAGACAATGACCTATTCGTTTATACACGAGTATTTATTTATTAACGTATGCATGTGTGAATACATATGGATTTAACATTTTCAATAATGTCCGGCCACGCCGAAACTAAAGTTCTGGCAAATGTATGAATTCGATGCCGAATTTTGTTTATTAGTTTTAAGATCACTAATTTTACAATTTAGAAAAGTAAATAAGAGTTAAAGCTATAGAACTCAAAGAGCAAAAATCATAAATCTGTATCAATAATTGCTGGGTTCAGAAATTAATTAATATATTCCGGAGCGAACTTCGTATTATCGAAAGGAATTGTTATAGCGTACAAAACTCAAACTCGTTATTTTTTTCAGACTCTTTTATATAATATTTCAAAAAAATTTTAGCTGTTAATGTATTATTTTTTAACCAACATTTTATTTAAACCAACATTTTATTTAAAAAAATATTAAAACTAGGGATGTAACCGATACCGATATATCGGCGATACTTCTGATTTGCCGATATATCGATATCGGCGATATTTTAATGTCGATACGACGATACTTCTTAAATTTTTTTTAGAGCTGTTTTGGGCAAACAATTCAATTTTCAACGCTTTTTACTAACCGTTTTATTGAAAATTTGGATGATTTTAGAAGATAAACAGTATGACATTCAGTTTGAATGGACTCATTAATAATCGCTTACACTATCATTTTGTTAAAAAAAAATTATTTGTTTTTGTTAATTTCAGAATGATTTCAAATATCAATTTTAAATATTAATAATCCATTACACTGTAATTTTGTATAATAAAAGAATTACTCTACTTGAGTTTTGTTAATTTTAACTTGAGTTCAATTTCAATATGCGTATCGGTATCGGAATCGGTATCGCCGATATTTCTTTTTGAGTATCGGTATCGGTATCGGATCGGCAAAACGGCGTATCGTTACATCCCTAATTAAAACTAAAGATTTTTCGCAAGTGCATGATATTTGATTGTCTTTTTAGTTTAACTTATTTCAAGGCATTTGGCGGAGCAAGGAATATTAAAACCTGGCACTTGCCTTTAAACAACATCACAATATTTAAAGGAGACAGGACCAGTTTTACCCGATTCAAGTTAAATTGGGCACATGGTTCCCGAGGTTAGCTAAACCCTGAATTTTCTTTAAATTCCACTGTATCATGGAATTCATTTTGTATCGTTATTTTGTAGATGTTTCATATTTTCTAAAAGATGTGATCCAAGTGCCCAAACAAAATAAACATGAGTTGACTTTGGTATTTGCTCCTTTTAGCAAAGCAAACAAGAAGGTTAATAAAACATGCTTAACCGTCGAACAAAAAGGGGATGTTTCTCATAAGTTTAACTTGTGTTTGCGAAAAAAATCCATATGTATACTCGTATGTACATGTACTTAAGTGCCTATAGGTACTTTAAAAAAAAAAACATATATAAATTGGTACTTATATTTTATTTTGTATATATTTTTAAGAAATTAATGAAAAATGCTCTAAGCTACGATTCAAAATAATCTATTTAGAGTTTTGAAAACTACGACCATACAACATGTATATATACATATATATGTATGTATGTATATGAAATAATTAATTTGACATGTTGTCATAATTCTATTTTAAAAGAAATTTACAAAGTATATCTATATCAAGTATATGCAAGAGCCCAGCTGACTAAATTTTTTTTAGTTTTTACCTGAACGAATGTCAAAATTTGTTTACTTTTGTAGCGAGCAATATTTGTTTATTCCGTTGAAAATATAGTTCTGTAAAATTGCGAAAAACATTATTAATTCAACAAAAGTAGCAAAAAAGAATTGTTGTGGAAAAGATTTTTGTGAAAAAGCGTGCAATTTGAATTGTTTAAGAAAAATAACAAAAATAAATTGTTTTAAAAAAGTTCTAAAGAATTTCTGACACAAGATTAGAATTTTACACAAACAAAATGTACGGTGGTTTTTGTAATTTTATGTTGTTGTACTCTTGCGACTACTTGATATAGATATACTTTGGAAATTTATTTGTTGATGGTTATATAAAATAATTATCCTTTAGAAATTTTATTCAAATGCTTGAGGGCTACAACTTCACCAATGAAATATATTGAAAGTTACTTGTTCCGAAAATTGAGTGTATAAAATCTCGACTTTTTGAGTTTCTAGGAAGTATTATGGATGTTCATTCGGTAATTTGTTCTTGTGTACGTGTGTTTCTTACTTCGGATATATATATTTTAAATACATATAGGTAGATATGGTTCAAAAACATTTTTCGGAGCTAAAACTTTTTTAATACTGAGCTTCAAGTAGTTTGAAAGATATTGTGTAGCAAATTTTCGCAATAATCTAGGTACAAATATTTAACACTTTAAAGTTTGAAATTAACCCTAGGCTTCAAGCATGCCCTTTAAGATTAGTTGCTTTTCATGGACATGGATACATACATATGTATAGGTACATACGAACATATTTATAAATTTCTTAATAATTTACTAATATGAATGAAATGTATTTAATATCTATAAGGAGATTAGCATAGTTGCTTATAAATACATAGTTTGTCATATTCATTTATAATTCTGGAGTACACATTATTACAACAGCTTTCCACCACGCATAAGTATGTATGTTTGTTTGCTGATGTGTTCAAAAACTGACAGTAACTCCATCATGCAAAGCATTGTTGACAAAATATACATAAGAAGTAAAAATGCATGTATACCTATATTTATATAATCCCTACAACAACTTAAAAGGAAATGATTTACTTACCATTATCGGTCGCCTCAACCTCATCGCCAATATTTACTTTATTGATGCTTGCCAATAGATTAACTTTATCCTGACGTTCTTTACGTGTTAAACGCACCATGACAACTGTAATTTACTGGCGATGGAACCGTTATTTTAACACACTAAAGTAATTTGTTTATTTTCTTGTTGTTATTGCTTTAATCACAGGATGAACGTAAAAACTTGTAAGCTAGGTTGAAGGGTTGATTGTACAAGAATGGGGAGGGGGTGAAAGAAAGGAGTCACTACTAAATCAACGGAAAGTTGTTTGCACTTCAATACATGTACGAGTATTTTACTCTAGGTTACCAGGCCAAGAAAGAGAATGTATTCGGTACATTTGTATACACACGCTATTAAAAGGATAGATGTTTAAACAACAAAAAATGAGTTGATGAAGCAGGAGACGTTTATAACATATGATGATGACGCACCACCATAACTTTAAAATAGAATTACATATTTTTTATTCGGCCATCAGGAAGGATGAATGTAATTTTTTTTTGTTTATTTTACATTCATACGTATTTGTATAAAATATTTTTAATTATTTCTACCGAACACATACGTAAATTACAACTTGAATTCACTATTATAAAACTTTGTACCAATAGGTATTTATAAGTTTCCAGAACTGACGTTAGCTTTTCCATTTACATAAATTTTTCTGTTTTCGTTTTTTGCTCTACGCAACAATCTGTTGCCTTTTGATAATTTATCTTATAAGTATGCACATTTTATATGTATATATGTATGCATATAATATATTACTTCTTATTTTTTATTTTCACTCTTTGAAAACTGTAGACCACGTCGTGCACAATCCAGGAAACTTCAATTAAAACATTTTATTCACGGCTAAAAAGAAATAAGCCAACACCAACCATGTAACTTTAACTTTGCTTGCAGATGAGCAACTAACAAGAAATTAACATTCAAATAAATACATGCACAGAAAAATAAGAGAGCCGCAATGAAAGCCAGTGCTGCCAGAAATATTCATCTGTTTTATGTTAAAATGCACGACCGTTACTTCTTTATTAACATAATAAAAAAAAAACCTACAACCGTTGAATACATTATTATGTAAAATCTTATTTACATTGTGAGACTTAATAAGCTCATATTCATTCGCGGAACAATCCATAAAAAATAGCGTAAACACCTATGGAATGACACATATATTCTGTGAAGTAAACTTATTACAATTGAAAACTTATATGTATATAAAACCAGTTCAATATGCTGCCGAAATTGTATCATTTGTTTTTCATATTACTAATAAGCCAGTAGATATCAATTAAAACCTAAGCATACGTGTTTAAGCATATGAAGACACAATTATGTAGGTTAGTGCGCGTAGGTGCCACTGTGGTTAATAAATAGTCCCAAATATTACAACCATTCACATTGAATTGAAAAAAAGTACTCAATGAGTTGACATAAGGTGATTAGACCGCATTGAAAAAGGGGACACATTCGCAAATTGAGAAAAAGTTATTTACTTGTTTTAAAACAGAAAAATAATAATTTAGCAGAAAATTTCAAAATGATTGACGAAGTTCAGCAAACCTTTGTACGTAGCTTTATTGACTACTTGAAAAAGCAAATAAATGATCTGGCATTTAAACCTGATGCACAAGAAAGTTGTGAAGTGGCCATACAATGTCTGCAGGCAGCCTTTGATATAGCGGAAGATGAGACTGAGGAACAATCACAAACTGCGTCATCAGCTGAAAGTACAGAAGCCACGACCAGTGCGGATGGAAAAGCAAAAAAAGTTTCCCTATTTGACCTTTATGAAACACATTATTTGGAAAAGAACCCCGAAATATTAAAAACGGCTGAAACGATTAAGAATGAGGGCAATCGTCTGATGAAAAATGGTAGATATAATGAAGCCTTGTTGCAATATAATCGTGCTATCACTTACGACCCCAAAAACCCAATATTCTACTGCAATCGTGCAGCGGCTTATATACGACTGGGTGATAATGAAAAAGCAATAATTGACTGCAAATCTGCTTTGGTGTATAACCCTAATTACGGCAAGGCTTTTGGTCGTTTGGGCATCGCCTACTCCAATTTGGGAAAGTATGAAGAAGCCCAACAGGCATATGCTAAGGCCATTGAACTTGAACCTGAAAATCAAGATTATCACAACAATTTAGAAGTGGCTCGAAATGCTCGCAATATGTCCCAGAATGCAATGTTACCACAGTTGAGAGAGGGCTTTACTGCAATGCTTTCGAATCCTGCCATACGTAACATCTTTAGTAGTGCTGATATTGATTTAGAAACTCTGCAGACAATGTCGCAAAATCCAGCGGTTATGAATGCTGTTGGCCAATTGTTCGCTGGTGCGCAAGGTGGTGGCGGAATGCCCGGTGGTCCAGACGCTGTTCCACCCATGCCCAATGATATGTTGCATTTATTCCAAGGCTTTGCTCAGCAATTATTCACAGCTGCTGGAGGCGCTAATCAAGGAGAAAACCCGGGCAATAACCAAGCAGCACCAAACCCTGATCAAAATCAGCCACCTGCAAACTAATGAACTTGGAGTTATACTGAGTTTTTTCCGAATCATAGGAATAGGAAGTAATAAATTGAAATAAATTTTGTATTAAATGACTGTTTTCAAACTATGTTTACATGAATTTATGTTGAAAATAATATAATTTTCAAACCAATATAATAACCACTTAGTATGTAAAATATTTTAGTCCATGTGTAGTGCTTCAACGCTGCTGCATAAATTTATTAATATATTTAAATAAAAATATATAAATAAAATACTAATATATAAATGAAATTTATTTGTTGGTGGTTAAGCAATGTCTATATGCATTTCATTGGTGCTTTACCAAATCGTCAGTAGACTTTAACCACAGTTTTGAAAAGCTAAAAACCTCTTATCTTATGCATATACTTCCGAAAACCATCTGAGAATTCACAACTTGTAAATTACAAACTATTTTCAAAAATAACAACAGAACAAGAACATAGGCTTGCAACTCATACAAAACTAAACCAACAAATAAAGTATGTTTGATAAATAAATAAATTTAATAAATTTCATTTATATATTAGTATTGTGACAACAATGTGTTAAATAAAAAAATTTATAAATAAAATAATGCATAGCTTCCTTTAATAAGGTATTAAACTGAAGTTGTGGAAGTTATTTGTCTCAACTCCAATATTTTCATTATCATTTTAATTTTTTAGTTACGGGTTGTAATCCAGAAAGGTGAACGGAACTTGTCATGCACCAAAATTCTTTGGTTCGTTTAGTCAGTTAAATTCAAAACAACTGCATTTTGTTTCCTTAATTTATATGCTTTATAAAAAATTCTACAAAATAGTCTAAACTAAATATTAACGTATAAATCTTTCTTTTGGCATTATATGTAGACTGACAAGGAGTAATCAATATATGTGCGACATAGGGGGCAATTTTTTCTTCGAACTGTGAGGAGCATATAATCGGCACATTCTTCACAAAGGCACAAATGTTTACAGGGAAGTAGCAAAACACATTTCTGACGGTCTGTACAAACAACACAACGTTGAGTAAAGTCCAAAGCTTTTTCCCCATTACTGGGAGAAACGGTTGTACGTGGCAAACGAGAACGATTTATGGGGCCCAAAGTTCGTATTTGGTTAGTGAGATTTTGATGGGCTCTTTGTCTAAATGTCCTTCGTGTGGTTGTCATTATACATAGGCAACATGAGATCATAAACTGTAAAGGGAGGAAATATCACTACATGTTTCTTCCACGGTTCAATTTTACTATGTATTATTAAACACTTACTCTTTTCACTTTCATAGTCCATCTTAAAATTTGCAAACTTAATCCTCTGCGATTGCGCCACAGAAGGAAGAGCAAGACCATGGCGATAGTAAGACGAAAGACATCTTCCATGATAACCTGAGTCGTATGTATTAAAGTCTGCCTTAGTGCTGTTATGCTTTCTACTATAAAATCACCAAGAGTGATTATAGCATAAGCTAGCCATCTAGGTAATAGTGATATTAACCACCAAGTGCAGTCTGCTATTAACAGCAAAGCATTTCGTAGCACACTTAAGATATCTCTTATAAAGCTTCCAAAGTGGGTAGCTAAAAGCTTAGAGTGCAAACGCGTAGTAACAAGAAATTTAGCTATGTGATTTAAAAAAATCCCTACAGCTTCCAACGCACAACTTATTGTAACCTTGTAATGAATTAAACACACGCGTATTTAACTTCAGTATGAATTTTCTATTTATTCAGTCTTTATCTTATTAGAGGGAAAGCAAAAAGTAAAGTAAAGTAAAGGAAGTAGAATAACCTTACAACTTAAAAAAATGTGTTTGTTTAATGGTGATGTTAGAATATAAAAATAACTTGTACTCTAGGTACTTGGTATCAATTACAGCAATACCATTGTGGACTTTGTGGCAGAGTTACCACAGTTCTCCCAGGCTTACAGGAAGGCTTCAGGTGTCGGACACGTAATCTTCTAGGTAAGCAGGGCGACGGCGAAGTCTAGTAATTCTTCTTTCAGTTTTTTGCTCTACTGGTCGATTTCTAACAGACGAATTCCCGATGTCTGGACTTCCTGTTTGCGCATTGGTGGGAATCTGCACAAGATCTTGAAGATTTGGTTGAGGAATTATAGGCTCTGAGGTTTGTGGGGTTGGTTCAGGAACTATAGGCTCTGAAGTTTCTGCTTTTGGTTGGCCATGAGGTTTTGTATTCTCTTCTTCAGGTTGCTGTATCATTGTTGATAAAAGTTGATTGATATGACGTTTAAGGACGTAGCCTTCATCAAATTTTACGAGGTAATGGAGATGACCCAATTTCTTGATGATTCTGGCTAATTTCCATAAGCTTTTATTGTTGGAGTAATATCGAGCTTGTACTCTCTCACCTTCCCTTAATTGACGAGTTTTACAACAATTTATGGGCATTTTATTTTGAAATTGAGGAGGCTTTAGAGCATCCAGTTGTATACGAATTTGACGGGCTAGATATTGTTCTGAAGGCGTTTTGCCATTTGCCAATGGTGTTGCTCGATAGCGATAAAGTATGTCTCTAACTTTCTCACGTACTGTACGGTTGTCATCTTCCATTGATTCGAGTCGTCGTTTCAAAGTTTGAACATTACGTTCGGCGAGGCCATTCGTGGCTGGATGACCTGGTGCAATGAACTTCTGGAAAATGCCTCGTCGCGTACAGAATGATTGAAACTCGTTGCTGGTAAATATCGACGCATTGTCTGAGACAATCACGTCTGGTAACCCATGCCTTGCAAACAAATCAAGCAACATTTCTATTGTTGAACTAGAGGTAGGAGCAAAAGGCGTTATGCCAATTTCAGCCCACTTGGATTTAGCATCCATAACTACTAAATAGTAATTACCTTGAAAAATTCCTGCATAGTCAATATGTAGCCTTTGCCAATTATGTCCTGGCTCCTCCCAGGAATGTAGTCTTGCCTTTGGTGGACTGGAGTTAACTGAACCACATGATGCACATTGTTTCACCAACGCTTCGATGTCCTTATCGATACATGTCCAATAGACATAGCGGCGAGCAAGCTGCTTCATTTTTGATATTCCAATATGAGTTTGGTGGAGTTCAGCTAAAACGGCAGGTTGTAAACTCGGCGGTATTAATACCCGTTGTCCTCTAAAGAGTATACCATTATTGATAGTAAACATCGTATCTTCAACTCGATTGCGTTGGAGGTTATATAGTAATGATGACAATTGTGGGTCTTTTGTTGTTTCTTCTTGAAGAGTTTTGAAATCTAGGTTTAATGTTGAAATATGATGTATTGACGATTCACAGAGTTTGTTTACTTCATCGTTGATTGCAGAATCTGTTAAACTTTTTGGTTTTATAGAAGCTCGCGATAAACAATCGGCATTTACATTTTCCACGCCCTTTTTGTAAATAACTTCATAATCGAATCCCGATAGGAAAGCTGCGTATCTCTGCAAACGTGAATACGTCATTTGTGGCAACTTTGCGTTTTGATGAAATATTCGAACTAGTGGTTGGTTGTCAGTCAGCAGCGTAAAATGTTGACCAAACAGGTATTGGTAGAAATGGTCTACAGAAAAAACAATAGCTAATGCCTCACGGTCAATTTGGGAATAATTCTTCTCAGCATCTGTGAGCGATCTTGAGGCGAACGAAATTGGACGTTCTTGTCCCTCCACAACATGAGATAACACGCCGGCAACACCGGTTGGACTTGCGTCACAAGCTAGTTGTAAGGGGTACTTGGGATCATAGGGCACAAGAACGCGGTCACTAACAATCTCTTCTTTTATCGATTTAAAAGCCTTTTCGCATTGCATATTCCAAGCAAATTTTGCGTTTTTCTTAGTGAGGTTTCGTAAAGGTGCAGTTATCGCCGAACAATTCGGGATGAACCTCGAATAGTAGGTAATCATGCCTAAAAAACGTCTTACGTCGTCAATCGACTTTGGTCTGGGAAGATCTGTTATGGCCGCAGTCTTACCCTCCGATTTTTGAATTTCGTTGTATTTGATAGTGTGTCCCAAGAACTCGATTTTTTCTTGAAAAAAACTACATTTTTGTTTATTAACATGTAAATCATAAGTTTTTAGTTGCTTTAAACATTTTATTAAATTGTCTGCACATTCTGATTTTGTTTCACCATGAATGACTATGTCGTCGAAATACGCTTCGGTCTTGGGGACATCTTGTAAAATTTGATTTAGAATTCTGTTGAATTCAGAAGGAGCTGTTTTGATACCAAACGAAAGCCTATTCACTTTGTACGTGCCCCGGTGAGTTGCAATCGTTTGTATCCTACTTGACTCCTCATCCACTGGGATGTGTAGATAAGCTTTGTAGAGATCAAGTTTGCAAAAATATCTTGAATTCCGCAAACTGTTAAATATATCTTGAATTTTCCGTATTGGGCTATGGGCATCTATAAGGCGATCGTTCACACCCACCTTATAATCAACGCATAAACGCACCCCTCCATCCGCCTTTGGTATGATAACCAAGGGGGAGCCCCAATCGCTAGTTTCGGTTTTCGAAATTATTCCAGTTTTTTCTAGCTGTTCTAGTTCTTGATTTACTTTTTCTATTAGGGCATATGGTATTTCACGCTGTTTATTAAAAATGGGTTTAACGTTGTTGCGTAATTTAAGAGACACTGTATATTGTTTTACACAACCAATTTTTTGTTGGAAAATGTCTTCATATTCTCCAGAAATCGAATTAAATGAATCTGTATCACTTACTTGCTTAACCGTATTGATTCCTTCTAAATTAATTTTGAGTTTTAATTTCCGACACCAATCACGACCGATGATAGCAGTGAAATCTTCAGGGACAATGTAAATTTCTTCAGTTATTGATAACCCATTATGTTGTATTTGAACCTGGACTTTGCCATCAACTGTAAACGGATCAGACGTGTATGACTTAAATGACATTGGGGTTGAAAGAAGAGGAGCTTTTAGGTTGAGTTTAGAATACTGGTTTCTGGGCAAAAACGTAAATTTTGAACCCGTATCAACTTCAAATTTGATAGCCTTGCCTTCAATGTTTATGGTTGCAAAAATTTTGTCTGAATCTTCAGAAGTATTTTTATGAACATCAATAACGTTTAAAATTCCATAGTGATGAGTTTCCTCAATTTGATTTGTAGATTCTTGGTTTGAGTTACCTTTCTTCAAACGTGCTTTAATGCAAACCTTGACCACATGTCCACTCCTACCACATTCAGAGCATTTGAGGTTATGTTTACTACTTAGACAATCCTTAGCGTAATGATTGTTTTTACCGCATCTTAGACAGAGACCATCAAGCCCCAACGATTTAAAATCGACGTTGAATTTTTCTTTCTTTGATTTATTTTTATTTGACTTACGATTATGTTGAAACTTTTTCCCTCCTGAAATTTTGTTGATTTCTGCCGACATCGACTGATTTGATTTTTGTGCAAGTTGCTTTGAGTCATGTTTTGCTGCTTCTAATGCGAGAGCCTTCGTTACGATTTCAGAAAATCCACATAATTTGTTTTGTAGCAGTTGCTCACGTATCGCATTATCTTTAATACCTCTGATAAATTGCGCCCGAAGGAAAATATCTGCTACAGATTTCTTACATTCACAATAAAATTCGCAGTCACCAATATCTTCCCTCAGTTTTGCTACATATTCTGCAATTGAAATGTTTTCCTGGTATTTCGACAGGAATTGATGCTGAGCAACTAAAACGTTTTGTTGAGGAGACAAATGTTGTTGTAGCAGCTGTATTAGATCTTCATACGTAAGATCGTTTGGATTTTTCGGTGCAGCTAAAGCTGTCACAATACCAAAATTCTTTGGCCCAATCGAGTTTAAAAGTAAACTTGCGCAGTACGCTTTGTTGCTATGTATGCCTTTCATTTGTGTATAATTTTCGAATCTCAATTTATAATTCCGGAATGATTCCTTTGTAGTGTCTAGAACCTCGAAATTCGGCACTAATGCTGTAGTAGCACCAAGGCTTAAAGATCTTTCACCATTGCCACTTGTTGATACGTTGTTTGACATCGATTCCAGAATTTTCTGTTGAATTTCCATGAAGGCTTTAAACTGAGCGGTATCCATATTGATGATTGAACTTTTACCAAGCCGTAAATTATCCTCGTCGCCAAATTATTGTAACCTTGTAATGAATTAAACACACGCGTATTTAACTTCAGTATGAATTTTCTATTTATTCAGTCTTTATCTTATTAGAGGGAAAGCAAAAAGTAAAGTAAAGTAAAGGAAGTAGAATAACCTTACAACTTAAAAAAATGTGTTTGTTTAATGGTGATGTTAGAATATAAAAATAACTTGTACTCTAGGTACTTGGTATCAATTACAGCAATACCATTGTGGACTTTGTGGCAGAGTTACCACAAACTGATACCACCATTAGCGGACGATCTAACATAAATTGACACTGCTTGAATGCTGGTATTAAGTTCACAAAGAAAACGATACAGTTCTTCACCAATGATAGCTAATGTGGTAAATATATCACATACAATATTACATGCCTGTATGAGGACCAGGACTATTGCTCGTCCAACGTGATAGCTGGCGGTCAGTAACAACACAGCAAGTGTATGCAAAAAATTCATGAACGTTAAAACAGGTTGCACTACAATTGCTAACATTTTCTTTTTATATACGAATTACAGATTGAAATTAATTAATATAAAGTTTGGAAGCTTTTATTTGTTTGCGTTTCCCATTTCAAAAACAAAATTTAAATATAAATAATAAACAGTGTTGTATAAATGGAAGAAATTGCATATGTGAATTCAACTGAAGCAGTTGGCAACCACTGCAACAACGTTCACGATATACCCAGCATACCTAGAAATCAGTGCTATATATATATATATATATATATATATATATATATATATATATATATATATATATATGTATATGATCTGATGTAACTATATAAATAAAAAAATGATATTAGGTAAGGGAAATTATTCAATACATTATCGGTTATAGCGTGCAAAATTTTCAAGAGCATTGTGTGAATTTTGTTTGTTTCGTCAGATGTTGCAACGTTTCATTGAACCGGTGCTGCAATAATTTTCTTTGAGTGCATTAAGTCGTAGAACAGTTGGCAACACCCATATAATGGCTTCATGTTTTTTGTATTCCATTTCCACATTGCATTCTTTTTCTTTATCTCTATCTTAATTTGCCTAATAACGGGAATACACGAGATTATTTTTCTTAAAAGCAAATTATCAATCATATAGTATATAATTACCTACTATTAGTAATTGATAAAAATCTTTAATAAAGCGATTATTAAGCAATATAATTGATTAATCCGCAGTAAAAATTGTGGCCAACAGATAATAATAAACTATATTTCGCAAAGAGAGACGATAATTGCAAATTGTTGAGTAAATTTTTTAGCGGACAAAAACGTTTTGTGTACTGTTGCAAAATAAATTTAACCATGGATAATATTGAACATTTGTACAAATGTTATGAAATTCTGTCAGATGCTGGCGATAATATATCAGAAGTAAGTGATTTCTTGTAAAAAATGTAATAAAATTAATAATTGAAACCCCTATTTAGCACGTTTCTGAATACAAGGATATTCTAAAAGCCGTAAAGGGATCATCGAAGGAAAAGCGTTTGGCTTCTCAGTTTATAGGCAAATTTTTCAAACATTTTCCCGATTTATCTGATACCGCTATTGATGCTCAATTGGATTTATGCGAAGACGATGATATGCAGGTAAATTATATGCTTCTCTCATAATTCTAACCTGCAAAGTTTATAAATATTTTAAAACATTTTTAGATACGACGCCAAGCTATCAAGGATTTACCAAAATTATGCCAAGATACAGTTGGAATTACCGCCAAAGTTGGGGATACTTTAGCCCAGTTATTAGTGCTAGATGATCCTCTAGAGTTGCAGCAAGTTAATAATTCTTTGCAAACAATCATTAAGGTTAATAAAATATTTGGGTTTAACTTGGTTGAAATTTTAATGTTGTCAATTTTGTATACAGATGGATAGCAAAGGTTCTTTGACTGGAGTTTTTACTCAAATATCAAACGGCGATGAGGCGACACGTGAACGTTGCTTTAAATTTATTGCCACCAAACTATTTGCTATGGGCCCAACAATAGTCACCAAGGAAATAGAGGACTTTATAATAGATGAAATTAAGAAGATTTTACAGGTGAATTATATATACTTTCAATATTTATTGAGATGCAATAGTATCTACATATCTGACATACATTATGTGTGTGATAAAAATTTGTGGGTATTAATAGATAAATAAAATAAGAAAATGTATTTGATTTAAAGGATGTTACTGCCGATGAATTTCATCTCTGCATGAATATTTTGGGAAGTACTAAACTCGGCACAACAATTACGGGGCACGCTGAATTGGTTAATTTGGCTAAAGAACAAGCCGAGCTTAATGCTGATATCGATGCCATAACAATTGAAGATGAAATCGTAGAGCGTTTTATACAGTGTGCTACACACGCTTTGCCCTACTTTTCGGTAATGTCTTTTTATTTATATTTATTTTTTTACCAAACTCTATCCATTATTAACATAACTTTATTGTAATGTAGAATACTATAAAATCGACTGAATTTGTAGTATATGTTTGCGATAAGCTATTACCATTAAGCACTTGGAATATGATCGCCACAGCAACCGCACAAGGTCAGGTGCAATTACGTTTGCTGAAAGTTTTCGCAGAAATGTGTGCATTTTGTGATGTCTTGGACAATGCCACGCAGCGCATTGACAATATATATCAAGTTTTGAGAGTAAGTTTTTTTTCTGGATACAAACAAAATAAAATATATTGAATATTATTTCTGATTTTAACCAGGAGTATATGCCGCTACCTCAACTGAAAGATGATGAGGATATAAGCTGTCCTCCGCCGTCTTTTCAATTCTCACATGCTGAATGTTTATTATATGCTGTACATACATTGGGTAAAAAACATCCCGATAGCTTATTATTTGTTACAGACGGCGAAAAGTTAAAAGATTTTCGCTCCCGATTACAATATTTGGCGCGAGGAACACAAGGGTAGGCTTTTAAACTTTAATGTGTGATTAATTTCAATGTATTATTGTATGAATATTACGTTTATATGTGTTTCTAGTTACATTAAAAAATTGGAAGAGGCTGTTAGAGGAAAATCACCTGAAGACTTAAAAACCGAAGAAAATCAATTAAAATTGACCGCTCTGAAGACAACATCAAATATTGGCACTTTAATAAGAGATTTATTCCATTCACCACCAAGTTTCAAACACGATATACAATTATCTTGGGTAAAACGTAAATATGTAAGTAGATTAAAAAATGTAGTATATATTGTAAATATAGTGCAAAGAATAGTCCAGTCAAAACCGATGTTACCGTCGGGCTCAAAAGTTCAATACATATGTAATAGAACTTTTGAGAAGCATCAAGTTTCTAAAAATTTGCTATATAGATTCTCCTTTTAACGGATTAGTTATATTTGTTTTTGATCTAAAATTATCTAAAGTTTCTGGTTACCAGAGAATTACATTTAGTATATGTATGATATTAAAAGTATTTTTATAAAAAAAAATGCGTCGATGTTGAATAAAACATTCTATATTCATTATGTAATTATAGAATAAAATTGGATCCAAGCGACATGCTCCCATAACGTTTGATGGCAGAGCCGAAAATGGTAAAGACGAAGAAAAAAAACCGAAAAGTGTAACAGATCAAAAAATTTACTCACCACCATCTGGTAAATATTCAGCGAAGGTTCAAAATTATGGTAATAACCAAAACAATCGCCAACGTTCTCGCAATTCTGGTGGCGGCGGTGGTGGTGGTGGCGGTTACAGAAATCGCCGAAATTTTAAGAAATATTAAATCAAATATAGGAGCTAATTTTTTATAATATTAGTTCAATAATAATAAGCAATCCAACACGACGTGACCGGCACTGATGGCAGCTTAATTTAAGCCAAAATATCAAACAACTTTAAAAATTTCCAACACCAGCTCCTCGTCTACTAATTTGATTGTTTAAAGTTTTCACAACGATCTTCCTTCTTCTTCAATAAGAGTGGCGGTTCGACATACATACATATATAGAGCGGGACAGTTTATTTGTAATACTTGACATATATTTTTCTGCCTAAAACATGTTCTTGTTGGAGAAAAATGGATACAATTTGCTTATATAAAATTTTGAAGAGGTAAGCGTTCCAACTATTTAATAATTTGTATTTTTCTTTCATTTCAGAGTTTTTAAAAAAATGTTTGAGCATCTTTAAAAAAACATTCTAAAAACGTAATTGTTTTTAACGATATTGCTTTAGCTTATTTAGCTAAAATTTTAATACATATTTCTTTCACTTAAAACTTGTTTAATTATCTCATCCCCGCAATATTATTTTTTTATTATTTGGTCCATTCATATGTTTTTCTATCTCTTTTTCTTAATTTTTTTATAAGCTGTTGTAAAATGCTTTTCATTTTTTTGTTAAAAAAAAACAAAAAGTGTAAATGTTCACGAGATAAACATTTAAAAAATATTCACATTGTTAACGAAAACTCAATAAGAAGATTTATTATTTATTCTTTATATAAAACGAGAAGATATCATTTAAATGAAAAAATTACTTACGATATATTATTTTCCAAACTAATCGTTTAATAGAAAAAGTAACTTTTCTACAAAACGTTTTTTTTGTTCATTTTATACATATATACAATATATGTAGCATCTTTTGTTTTCTTTCTTTTTTTAAAACCATTTATTATCTTTCCACAACTCATATACATACATATTTCTCTGATGTAATTTTTTTGTTTTACTTTTCTAAACGTTTTGTTAAAAGTGCTTTTCAGTTTTTAATTTCACTTAAATTCTTATTAAAAATTAAATGTCACTCTTTAATATATACATATATGAACAAATATATAATTAAATATAAATTAAAAGAACAAGCTAATTTATTAAAACAAAAAAATCATCGACCAATGACAATTAATTGGTGTTTCGCTGTATTAATTTCGTTTTATACACCATCCGTAGTCATTTTTAATAACACTTAAATTCTCGGTCTCTTCAATATTCACACTATTAATTGTAATTTTTAAATTAATAAAAATTATTATAATATCGCGACTTTGTTCGTTGAAAATAAACTGCGAATTGTACGAGTCGTAATATACATACTTATAAAACTAATAGAAACCAATAAAATTTTAAACAAAAATTGTGAACTTGTTCTTTTTCATCGTTTGCAAAGATTAACGGCCGACCGTATTCATAAAAAATAATCCCCCTTATTCTGTAACTGTTTGCCAACGTCACGTCAAGACAATAACAAAAAAAAAAAAAAAAATATGACCCTTCTGTATTCCTTTTCCTCAGCATTTGATAATTTTTAACAGCCTCTTGCTGTACTGAAGGCCTTAGAAGCAGTTAATTTTTGTCCACAACGAGTAGATAAATGTCGTATTTTTGATATTGTCTCGGGGTGACGTTGACACATAGTTACAGAATAAAAGGGAATGTGAACTTGACAAATGCTTTCTTATTTTTTATGAGTACCATAAAGAAGGTAAATAATTCTCATGAAATAAATATTTCATATGTATCGAGGATAATAGGCTTAAATTTTGTGGCGCCTCTGATTATTTATGTCCTAACTGCCAATCTCCATTCTACATAAAGAGGACATGAAATATTGTTTATGTATGGAGTTTTTTTCTAAACAGTTATAAAACACAAAAGCTTTTATCAAATTATTTTTTTCAATATGGGGAGAGAAATTACCGCATTCTATACCGATGTAAAAATTAATACAATTTAAAATAGATAATGGAAATTTTGCCCAACCCCCGTTTTGACCATAGCTGTTAAAGCGGCTTTCACACTATAAGACTTAAGACTGAGTATTAAGATTTGTCAAAAATTCGAAATAATATGAAAAGTTTTATAGTGTGAGAGCGATCTTAAGTAAAATCTCATAGACTGAGAAATAAAATTTTACACACCGATGGCTCTCCACATTTTTTGAAATTTTTCTCAAACCTGAGACATTTCATATTATCAGGGTAGTTTTTTGCAACAGCTTACTACAGAGATTTCATGAATTGTTTTAAGTGGGATAGTGTGAAAGCGATTTGTATGGATACGTTAGATTTTTCGGCATCTCAGGCATTCTCAAAAGAGAAATTCGAATGAAAATCATACGACTCAGTCTTATAGTGTGAAAGCGGCTTTAATAGCATAAAGTTTCCAAAAGTTTTCTATTCGAATCGAATTACGCTCACTCTCTGCCCACTGGGCTTTTGGAACCCAATCAACGATTATTGGCTTAACTGCAATGGTGAGACAACGATCCTCCAGAGCAGAAAAATCATCACCTGCTATTCTTTGCAGTAAAATCTTTCAAAAGTATATCTTTATAAGTTTTTTTTTTATCCTGGACCAGCACTCAAGGGATGACCCCTATATATGCAATGCATTTCACCGGAACTGAAAACGAGGGTATAGTATTGAGGGGACAGATTAGGAAAGACGAGAAGATAGACAGTTTTTTTCGTAGCTATTTCAACCTTTTTTACTTCGCCGCCTAATTTTTGCTACAGCGCCGACGAAGGTGGATGCTGTTACTCTGCTTTTAGTATATGATAGTGTCAAGTGAATGCCAATTATGTTCAGTGACCAGTGACTATGCCTTCATCATTGAAACAGGCAGGCAACAACTAACACAACCACGCACTAATGCTGATCAGAAGAATTCAACACAATATTTCATGACTCAGCGCGGGCTCGAACTCAGGACCCTCCGCTTCTCGTGTTCTACTACTTCAGCCAACAGCACACATTTGGTTTCTGCACTAGCTTCCCTATGTGGTGACGAATGTTGGCTCGGTTGCCTAGTTTCACTGAAATTTTTGTTTTATATGGTGTTCAGCCATACGCCTTAATTGAGTTTATCGCAATTAACAGCATTATTGAGCTCAATTACCCATACAAAATTTTAATTGGCTAATTGATCAATTAACGCTTAATTGTCTATAAAATTGAGTAAAGCTTAAAATGCAGCACTGTAAAAGTTTGTTTAGTGAGCACCATAATGCCTACTGAACAAACTTTATGAAATTTGACAACTCCTATGTAAACAAATTCACAGAAAAAAATGGCGAGTTGAGGGTGAGTTTTTAAAATAAAATTTTTTAATTAGCAATTAAAACAAATGACAAATAACAAATTTATTACGTACAACAAAAGCCAAAATTTGTTCCATTTTCGCAAAATTTTAACCACAAATTTTCACAGGCAAAATGTAAACAACACCTTTTGTCAGCTGCTGCCAAACGCTAATTGAGTTAGCTATATTGAGTATGTGTGAACACTTTTCAATTAACTTATTATTGACTCAATTAAACATGCATGTCTGAACACCATATTATTATCCTTTTAGCTATCAATGATCAGTGAATGCATATAACGAAAAATACGTTCCAGCCAAGGCAGATTTGCCTTGGTTCCAACTGTCTATTTCATGATGTCGAGAAAAGCCGTTCTATCGCACTATTATTTAGATCCCTTTCCACACATCAGGTTTGACTCGTCAAGTCTTGATCTTTTAGAAGCGAGCGGTGAAGAGCGTAAAAAGAGGTACAGACTTGACAGTTTGTATATTTTATTTTGTTTTGTCATACGTAATATATTAAACGAATATTCAGCAATGAAGAAAAACTTGACATGACGTTTCGTGTGTGAACGTAAATGCAGGTTCAAAAGAAAATTTATGAAAACCTGATCATGTAAACCTGATGTGTGTGAAAGGGGACTTACATTGGAATGAAACGGAATTTATAAAATTTCGTTTTGTTTCTGTGTGAAAGAAAGAATGCTTTTGGTATTCTGCTATAGGCAGTAAAATTTAATATATAATGAAAAATTAAAGAAATTTCAAGTTAACAAAAATGAACAGAAATAATTCTTTTACAACAAACGGATCTTTTTTATTAAAAATCTCATATCCAACTTTATGATATGAAGTAGTATTTCAGCTTGGCGTTCATTTATGAGACGTAATGAATGCCAACGTATAGATAATATTTATGCAATTGAGGATACTGGAAACTTGCGAGTTTTGTGTTGAAATAAAACACATGCCATTTTATTTTTACATCAAGGAAAAGGTAGTTTATTTGTTTTTTTTTTTTTAAATTTTGTTTGTATAATATAATGCAATAATATTTAGTAACAAAACTCTTAAAAATCATATGTGTATTACTTAAATATATATAATTATTACATAAAAATAATGAAATTACAAAACAAAACTTAACAAAATGCAAAACTTAAATAACTTTGTTTGATAAAAAACGATTTTAATAAATGATTTTGCTCAAAACAAACAAACGGAACTCGGTTAATAATATTTCTATAGCTATTTTAATTTAATGTTAGTTGTTTTTATTATAAAGAATAAATAGTTTTTAATTAAGGGATTAAATTTTCTGTAGCATCTTTTAGTTGCATGCGGTTAAAAAAAAAGAACAAACTTCAACAAAAATAAAACTTTCAATAATGCAGGTTTATTTTTAATATATTCATTGCTGTCTTTTTTTTATTATTATTATTTAAGCTGTACTGAAACAGAAGATATGAGCTTTTAAAACCATTTTAAAAAACAGTATAAAGTCCTAAATTTTTTAATAGATTTTTAGCTGAAAAAATATATTGTTTGCTTAACACACACATAGTGGAATTTTAAAAATAACTATTTAATATTCATGTACATATTTTCAGGTATTATTTTAAATATTACTCCTTGCAAGTTTTTGTATATAATTTGTATTCAATTTAACAAGATGTTGTAGTTAACAAAATATGCAGATAGTTTAATTTTAATTTGTATGTAATATTAAACAGATTTTCCTATCTAAAGTATATTTCTTTTAAACCTTTTTTTGTTTCATATATTAATTTATTATACTGATTAACTCCAAATAGGTTTCATTAGATTTTTATAAAAAACATATATATTGTGAAATATGAAAATATATTTAAAAAATCTCATTTAACTAGCATTTAAGTATGTCTACTCTAAGCTTAGACTTATTTATGGTTATTAGCTTTCCCTTTCTTTAGTTTTTATTATATTATTTATTGCAATAAATTCAATATCTTTCGAAAAGTCAGGTTCCCAATGTTACATCTCAGTTTAACTGTTTTTAAGGTACATTTGTAGTTATTTTTTTTTTAATTTTTATTTTATTAATGATATTGAATTTTTCATACCGTTGTATGTGTATGTACATCTGGTTATATAAAATGTTTTAGTAGAAAAGAAAATCAAATAATAAAATTCAGAATACGAAATAATTTTCATACTGGCACTTTTTCAGTATTAATGAGAGTTAAAGTTTTAACTTTTTCTCATTGTTATAAAAAAATTGTCGTACAAGAAATATTCCCCCTTATTTTGTAACTATTTGTTAACGTCACGTCAAGACAATACCAACAATGGGACAGTTACCTACTCTTTGTGGACAAATATTAACTAACAAATATTAACTGAGATCACTTTTTAAGGCTTTGAATATTGCAAGATGGTCTTAGAAATTGTCAATTGCTGAAGAAAATAAGTACAGACGGGTTTTATTTTTGATATTGTCTTGACGTGATGTCGACAAGCAGTTACAGAATAAGAGGGGTGTTATAATTATTACATGTCGTGTAAAACGTTATGAGGAATATTTTTGTAGGCGCCTTTTTAACCGATTAAAATATCCCTTGAAACATTTACGGCCGTATTTATAAGCAAAATATTATAAAGGGTGTTTTTCATAGAGTGATACAACTTTGAGTTGGCATCATTGCTTTTTTTTACCACCCTTTTTAACAGCTGATATATACAGAGTTGCTTTTTGTTTAGTTTGCTTTGCAATTTCATTATGGATCGAATTACACCAGGGGCCAAATTATGGCATTCGATATCCATCGAAATTTGTATTTAAATTGTATGGAAATTTCGTTCGATATCGATTGCGGTAATTTGGCCCCTGCTGAGCAACGCGTGCAAATTGTGGAAACTTTTAATCAAAATAATGGTTCTGTTCGTCAAACTTGTCGTGGACTTCCAAATTCAAAATTAATTCAAAATTTTATTTTCCGATGATGCCCATTTTTGGGTACGTAAATAAACAGAATTGTCGCATTTGGAGTGTGGAGAATCCACAAGATTTTGTCGAAACACCATTACATCCACAGAAAATTACTGTTTGGAGCGCTTTATGGGCTGGCGGAGTCATTGGCCCATATGTCTTCAAAAACGATGATGCGCCAGCCGTGGCGGCCACATGACCGAAATCATATTTAAACATTAATGTCATACAATTTTGTATCCAACAAAGACCGTTTCATTGATATCAAAAATATATTACTATGCTTTATTATGATTTAAACTTGTATCACTTGATAAAAAACACCCTATACAAGGTGGGTCAAAAGAAATCACCCTATTGGAAGATGCTGTTATTTTTGCAAATGGCGGACAATGTCAAATCTGTTTAGACACTTTAGAACTAGACAGATGTAGAATACAAGTGAACAAGCCATCCACAATCTCGAGAACGAAGTCGACGATTTTTCGGCCAAAATCATAATGAGCGATGAGGCTTATTTCCACCTCAGCGGGTATGTGAACAAGAAAAACTATCGCTTCTGGGACACTGAAAATCCACGAGTGATGCACGAGGACCCGCTCAAAGTGACTGCATGGGGCGCTGTTCACGCTGGAGGAGTCATCGGATGACATCTTTTGGCCCACTTTGTACTTTAAAAGTTTTAAAAAAATTTTTTTTTGTATACAAATTATTTAAAATATATTTTATAAATACGGCCGTTAGTCATAAAATTCTACTAAAAGTTTTTTAATATATGTGATCTGCTCCACGAAAAGGGACCTCTGCGCCAAAAAAGTATTTTTTTACTTTTTGAGTGATTCTTATGGGAAAAAACTCTCTTTCAAATGCCGCAAACCGCAAGTTTCTATCGCCCCTATTATGAATGGCGACGTCGACGTCACATCAACTCGACAGCAAAAAAATTAGTACTTGTCTGCAAGTTGCCTTTTAGTTTTTTTTTACAAATCACCTGTAAAGATGAACATATGTAATTAATGAAAAAATTTAAAAACGTGATATAAACAGATAATCGGCCCTATTATGAATGACGACATCGACGCCGTATCAAGACGACAGCAAAACATTGTCGCTTGTCCACTCTTTTTCGACACCAACTGACTACTATTGACATGTTCTATCGATATTATATGAGGAGCTCCATAACAAAACGCAATAATTACATTTTTCAAAATTTTTAAGTTTTTGATTGAATCGTATTCTACATATTGAAATCTATATTTCCTTTACTACAAAGCATACCAAAACTCAATAATTACACTGCAATTCAATATCAAATATAATGGTTCAGAGCAAAACGCAATAATTACACCTCTTACTTAACTTACTTAAATTACATTTTGTCGTTTTTCCAAAAAAACCTTATGATGTAATTATTGCGTTTTGTTATGGAGCTCCTCATATGCCCTAAACTAATGCTAGAAAATTGTCAAAAGTAATTAATTGTTATCGGCAACTTGCAGACAAGAACTAATTTTTTTGCTGTCGAGTTGATTTGACGTCGACGTCGCCATTCATAATAGGGGCGAATATATATATAATATTTGAAATTTAAAAAAAGGAGTAATTTTGAAAACAAAATTAGCAAAAACAGGTTTTTAACTGTTAGAAATAATTTTCATAGAGGCAACACTGCATAGTGAACATCGTACAAAGTACAAGAGAGTCGAAATACATCGCCAGAAGATCAGGTTGAAGGAAGAGTTGCATAACCATGCGCAAAACACGGAAAAACGAAGCGCTTTTTTTAAACGCGTTTTTCTCAATAACCTCTTTTCGGCGCAGAGGTCCCTCTTCGTGGAGCAGGTCACATATGAAAGCTCAAAATTCAATGTGAATATAAAAAATAAGTCAAATAAGTCATTGCAATGGGCTGATATATAAACTCACTACAAGTTTTTGTAAACCGATGTCCACGGAGGATCTTGAGAATATTTTGGCCTCAAACAGTATCCAATGAAAGGCTGTGGAGAGAAACAAGCCAAAATCCTATAAGAAGAGAAACTCTTAAAAGAAAGTGGAGAGGGATGGATCATATCTTACGAAGGCCCACGAATGACACAACACAAGAATGGAATTCACAAGGTAGCCGAAGAAGAGATAGACCATCGCATACATGGCGGCGCCAAATTGTAGCCAGAACAAGAGTTGGAACTAGATTAAAATACTAGCGTTGGACAGAATTGAATTGAACAGATTCGTTATGGCCCTAAGCTCCTTATAGGAATTTATATATAATAGGCTGAAATAACGCCCCAGCAGGCGTGAATCTATATAATTCGATACGAATACGAAACTTTTCGAATTCGTATGCTACTAATTCTGCAATTCGAAAGTAATTGCATGCTGCTCGGCCTGCTATTTATTTAAATTACTTTAAATAGTTCGACTTGCAAACGGAATAATATATTCAAAGATTTGAAATTAAGGAAAATTAATAATATTTTTAATTAAACATAAAAATATAATTTAGGCGTAATTTTAAAATTAATTATATATGTTACTTACAATTTATGTCTTAGTATTATTTAATATATTAGATTGCATTATTTTGTGTAAAAATAATGGTCTTAGTTAAATATATATGAAAATGTATTTCAGGCATAAATACATTTAGTATATGTGAGTGTAGGAAATGTATTTCTAAAGTATATAATATGTACATATATAGTATACAAGTGTATTTATATATTTTATATTTATATACAACTAAATATAAGGAAAAGCATTTAAAGCTAATGGTATACAATATAATTAATTAAAAAAGGGGTAAAAACTTATATTTATATTTTTTCCGTTTTTTTTTGTTGTAGTTTATGGAAAGGTACATACAAAATATGGAACTACACGAAACATAAAAAAATTAATTGCCATATTTAACTATCACAATGAAGACATACAACGTACATACATGTTTACATTCTATAGAAAAATAAATTATGCGATCATATTACGAGTTTAAGTATTATATTTTTTAATCTTTTTTTGTTTAAATGAGAATATTTAAAAAAAATATATATATATTGAAACTAAATGCGCTTAAAAACGATTACATTTTTATTCGCAAATACCTAATTGTTTTTAAATATGTATAAAATCATTAAAAGTCAGTAATATCTAAATTGTTTTATTACTATAGATTAATGAAGAAATATACTACGTTTTTCTTTAGGTACATTAACTCTCGTGAAATTTTTAATATTCAGCCTAATTGTGTAAGGCGTTGGCGTTTACGCCTAAGGCGTTTTTGTACAAGATTAAAGAAACACACAATCAGTTTTCTTTCATCTACTACGAAAAACGACAGAGGCGTAAACGCGAACACCTTACACAGTCGGGGGGACTATAAAATATTATTTATGATATATTTATATTACAATGAAGTGAGTTGTGAACGACTATTTTATGAAATAAGCTTAACCACCATCGGCAAATATTAATTAATATGTAAGCAAAATGAAGGCTTTTTTTTATGTAAATCATTTTGCGTTAGTAAAATTTATATGGAAATTAGAAACAAATTTGTGAAGAAAGTACAAAAAAAATGATTTTGGTTTTCTCACAATTTATTCACCCACCGCACCGCGCAAAAATTCAGAGCAGCTCTAAACTACGTTTTTCCCAATTAGATCATCAGACTGGCTGCCCCATGATATCGAAAAAATTCGCTCTCTCGTACAGTGGCATATGAAACAAAAACAAATTTTACCACCGATTTCACAATCACCCCTATCGTGAATAAAGCCTAGTACTCTGTTCGAAATTGTGGAAAATGTTGCGCAACATCAGTTATTTCAGTTTCAGTTTTTTTTTCCTTTTTAATTGATATTATGTTTTCCATTTCCAATGAGAAAATTTTTTTGTGTCAAAAAATTATCGTACGAAATAAATAACATTCATATTATTTCACATGTTTTTCATAATTAAAACAGAGTACTAGTTTAGCAAAATTTTTCCACAAATATTTCGATTGAATATATTTTGTATGGGTTCTGTGTGAATTTCACATGAAATTTTAAACTGAGTACTAGGCTTAACAAGGGGAATTTTCGTTCACGTGAAATATTTATTCCACTCGAAGGGAAAAATGGTATCGTGAATCTCCCGTGAGAAATGATTCCCGCTATCAGTTCTCAGTGAATATAAAAAAAGAGAAGAAGTCGAAGACAAAATGAAAAATCAAAGAATTTGTGTTGAAAAATTTACAATAATTTAAAAAATTAAGAGAGCAAGAATTCTGTCGACATTGTGAAATCGACAGTTAATCCATCTTATTCTGTTAATATTTGTCAGCGTCACGTCGAAACAATACGCCTGATTGTGTAAAGTGTTGGCGTTTACGCCTTAGAAGTTTTTCGTAGTAGATTAAAGAAAACTGCTTACATGTTTCGTTAATCTTGTACAAAAAAAAAAAAAAACGTCTTTGGTGTAAACGCCAACGCCTTACACAATCAGGCTGAATATCAAAAATGGGGCAGTTACATTCTGGTTGTGCGCAACAACTGATTACTGCTAACAGCCTCCGACTATTCTCCAAGGCCTAAAATATAATAAGAGGCTGTTAAAAATAATTGAACGCCGATTCAGATGTTTTATTTTTGATATTACTCCTTATTCCGTAACTATATCTCAACATCACGTCAAGACAATATCAAAAATAAGACATTCGAATACACTTTTTCCTCGGCATTTAATTGCTTTTAAATTGTTTTTAACAGTCTTAGTATTTTTTATTCACAACCAGAATGTAACTGTCCGATTTTTGATGTTGTCTTGAAGTGACGTTGACAAATAGTTACAGAATAAGAGGAATTGTCTTGACGTGACGTTGACAAATAGTTACAGAATAAGAGGAATTGTCTTGACGTGACGTTGACAAATAGTTACAGAATAGGTGGGAATATTTCATGTTTTTCTTCAATTTCAACTGCACCAAGGAAATATTCTTGCGACATCATGGGAGAGGCAGCAAATGATCGGTCACTTTCACATTTCGATGGCTTAATAAATATAAAAACTTTACAGGAGAAGGAAAAAAAAACTTAATAAAACCCGTGAAATTTATGATGCAAAAACCGTTTTGATAGTTTTTTAATAAAATACGTTGCATCTTTTTTTCAATAATTGCATCAACATTTTTCCTGAGTGTCAGAAATTATACGAATTCTACAAAGATTTTTCCTTCTACTGTAAATTAACACAAATCGACTTAGGCCTTTTTTATATTAAGCCATCGATTTGTTCTTGTAAATTCAAAAGTTAGTCAGGCAATACTGCTTATTATTTAAACAAACCAAAGTAGCTACGCTTATTTCATCAAATATTTGCCGCATTTAAAATGCTTTTCTATAAACTAAAATACTACAGTTATATTTACATCTATCGATTAATAACGGAAAATTCAGAGTCAATTCTAACTCTAATCCTTCAGATAGTAAAATGATGTCTTAATTTTATTTAGTGAGAAGAAAGAAGGATCCAACATGTAAACTTTGTGCTCAAACTTAAATTAAAAAGTTTCTTTCATAAATTATATACACATATTTCAGAAAATCTTTATATGTCGTCTATTATGTTAAACTCAAATGCTTTCAAGTTTTATTTAATATATTAATTTATCAAATATACATTTTACAGATAAACTCGAATTGTTTGCAAATACATACTAAAACACTTAAAAATTGAATTACACACAATCAAAAAACTTAAAGAATTGGATGGCAGTTTTGAGACAAAAATAATCGAATCATTACTAACCTCACAAAATTTTTATTATTCAAGAAATTTATACAAAATTGACAGAAGATCAAGAATTTTTAATCCTACTTTTAAATCCTGTTTACGGTAAGTCCAAATCATATAATTAATATACATTTAACGCATTCGTTTTAGTATTTAAGATGATTTTAAGTACATACATATGGGCGTTTCCGTAAAAAAGTATACTTTTTATGCCACATTATGTCAGCAAGGTTGTATTTTGGAACTGCAGTTTGTTTCTTCTTCGATTTCAATTTGAACCATAGAAATTGGGTGAAACGTATGTTTGAAACTAATTATTACATGCATTAAAAAGTTTCTCAGCTCTATATTTAAAAAAAAAGTTTAGAAAATATTTCCTCAGCAAAATATTTTGTTACATTTTTATATAATTTTTTTTTAATCTAGACATATTTTTACAAATTTTTTTACTTCGGTACCGTATGAAAACTACCACGAGCTTTAAATATAAATTTTTTGTCTAATCGGGTAATTACCAATTTGGGTAATTTCCTGAAAAATTAAACTAAAATATTTCTCTTAAATTTTTTTCTTGAATTGCTTCAGTGCTTTTTGATAACAACACTGCAAGGGAAGGAGTCGCTTTGTTTTGTTTTTCTTGTTTACTTTTAAGTTTATTGAGCTTTTGTTATTCCGCTAAGAACCGTAAAGAAGTTAGAAGAAATTTCTATTGTTCAGAAAACCTTTAAAAGTGTGATTACAAATTGCTAAAGCAGTAAATAAATTCGGAAAAATGCCTTAAAATATTACATTACAGAAATTCTTAATTCCAAAAATTTACTGAGCAATTCTGAAATTGTATATCGTCACAGAAAATGCAAAAAGCTCCGTTTAAAATTTCAGAAATTTAAAAAAATAAACTAAAACATAAAACTAGTTTAAATGGAAAAAATGTGTATATGAACAATTGGGGCAAAATTATGCAAAAAAAAAAAAAAATTACAAATTTATGGATTTTGTGCTTCTTCTGTAGAACTTTTAAAATGTTAATTAGGGGTTTTTAGCATTTTCTGTGACGATATGTTGTTTGTTATCACAATTATACCCCTATCGTGAATAACAAGGGGTATTTTTGTTCACATGAAGGGAAAAATGGTATCGTGAATCTCCCGTGAGAAATTATTCCCGCTATCAGTTCTCAGTGAATGCAAAAAAGAAAAGAAGCCGAAAACAACATAAAAAGTCAAAGAAATTTGTGTTGAAAAATTTACATATATGAAATAATTTAAAAAAATTTAATTCAAGTATGGCAAAATATTTAGTAATAAAATAATTTGGACACATTTCGGAAACCAAACAAAATAAATTAAAAATATTCTTAATCTTTAGAATTGGAGCAACAAGTTTTACAAAGACGCAGGGAATTGATTTGTTGCAAAAAATATAAGTTTGTGTCTTATTAACGGGTCTTGCCACTAAAATAAAATTTGCAAACTCTAATATTCGAATTATAATAGAAAATGCTTATATTTTCCAATCTATTCCCCACCAAAAACTAAGTGAAGAAATTAAAGGGAAAAGTGAAAAAACTCGCGGGAAAAAAATCATTCACAATAAGAGGAATTTAATTTTAGCGTGAAATCATTCACAGTGAATTTTTTCATGATTGCAATTTTAGGGAAAAGGGAAAAATTTCGAGGCAAAAATTATTCGTAATAGGGGTGAATAAAAAATCGATGACAAAATTTAAAAGTGACTGCATATATTGCTCCCTGATGGTCACCATTTAATTTTGAGCCACCTTTATTTAAAAAAGCTTTATTTTAATCTTTAATAGAAGTAGACCTTTTAAAAAAGATTGCAAAACTAGAACGATTTGAGACAAAACTAACAACAGATTAAAAATGACTGAAGTCGAGTTTGAAAAGAAAAACATCCGAAAACATTTTTTTCTTTTGGGCTGTGGTATTAAATAATTCATTGTAGGCAATAAACTTGAACTCTATTCAACTTAAGAGCATTAATAGTTTAAAATAAAATGTTTGTGTATTTTTAAATTAACATGAAGCTATTTTCGAAAGCGAACAGCTTGGATCGTTCTCTCTATCACTATTATTAACTTACGATTAAAATTCTAATTTTTATATGTAATTTTGTGCAGTTTATAATTAATATAAATGGAACATTAAGAAAAATAAACCAAAGGTAACAGCTGGAAATGTGTCCGTTAACATCAATTTGGTAATGATGCACTTCTCGTATACAAATTTGTTATACTGCTGTCACATGCTTTTCTTTTAACAACACAATCCGTAGATCGATTTTTTTATTAGCAGAAAACACCCAGCGTCGGAACTCTGATCTTAGAACTGACAGGCAAAAATAACGAAAATACCGCCAAATTACCACATTCGATAACGAATGAAATTTCATTACAATTGAAATACAAATTTGGTTCAATATTGAAGCCCGTAGTAACACTCTAACTCCGAGGGGTTATTCTGTAACTCGATGTGGAAAAAAATATGCTTTCGAACTGCAATAACATACAAATTCGAACAACAGCTCCATTTTCGAATCGAATTGCAGAATAAGCCTCCAGCTCGCTCACGTACAAGTTAAACAACCAAATTGATGTTAATTTTCCCTTGCTCCTTGGCATATACATCATATCTAATTAATTGTAAATATTAATTCTTAATATTGTTAAAGCTTAGCCTAATAAAATCATTTCGGATTTTAAATAACTAATATAATCTTATACGCGTTTAACTAATGAGAATCTTGTGAAATTTATAACAGCTAAACTGTTTAAATTAAATGAGATTTGATTGACGATTGGCGATAAAATGTTTTAAAATGTTAATAATAATTAAGAATTTACTTAATGTGATAGAAACTTACAAATAACGTTAACAGGTACCAAATTAAATAAGGTAATTGCAACAAACAAATGACTAGAACAACAATTTATAATTAAAATAATTGTAAACAATATTTGTGCGTTCGTTAGCGGATCTTAGAAATAATAATATGCAACAAAACAAACTTTTTTTATATGACACTAAACGACTACATATTCACCCCTTCCATGAATACTTTTTCCCTCGAAACTTTTCCCTTTTCCCTAAAATTGCAATCATGAAGAAATTCCCCATGAATGATTTCATGTTAAAATTAAATTACCTTTATCGCGAATGATCTTTTCTCTTGAATTTTTTCACGTTTCCCTTTAATTTATTCACTTAGTTTAGGGAATAGAGTAGAAAATGTAAGTATTTTCTATTACAATTCGAATATTAGAGTTTGCAAATTTTATTTTGGTAGCAAGACCCGTTAATGAGACACAAACTTATATATTTTGCAACAAATTAATTCTTTGAGTCTTTGTAAAACTTGTTGCTCCAATTCTAAAGATTAAGAATATTTTTAATTTGTTTTGTCTGGTTTCCAAAATGTATCCAAATTATTTGACTATTAAATATATAGCCATACTTTTTTTAAATTATTGCATAAACATAAATTTTTCAACACAAATTCTTTGATTTTTCATGTTGTTTTCGGCTTCTTCTCATTTTTTGCATTCACTGAGAATTGATAGCGGGAATAATTTCTCCCGGGAGATTCACAATACCATTTTTCCCTTCCAGTGGAATAAAAATTTCATGTGAACAAAAATTCCCCTTGTTATTCACGATAAAGGTGATTATCAGGCCTGTTCTGTAAATCACGTAGTTTGAAATGGCGTGATTTTAGAAAATTATCTCCACTAATAGAAATATTTTTCCAGACATTTTTCAATATTGCTGTTATATATAGCTTCAAATATCATATCCAGAAGAAAACTGCCGTATCGAATTTTAAGAACGTTTTCAGGACCATGATATATTTTTGAATTCACGCGATTTCAAGCCGACGTGATTTATAGAACAGGCCCGTATGTATGACTTTTGGGATATTAAAATTAGTTTTGAAATAAGTTTTTAATCATAATTCATGGGAGCATACTGAGCAACATTTTTAGAACAAATCCTGTAAATCAACATTTAGCCATCACTTTTCATGAACAAAAGATCATAATATTATTTCAAATGTTTTTATTTATTTATTTTTAAAAGCTAATCACCCCTATTGTGAATAACAAATGGAATTATTGTTCACGTGAAATTTTTATTCTACTTGAAGGGAAAAATGGTATCATGAATTTCCCGTGGGAAATTATTCCCGCTATCATTTTTCAGTGAATGTAAAAAACAGAAAAAGCAGAAAACAACAAGAAAAATCAAAGAAATTTGAGTTGAAAAATTTACATATATGTAATAATTTAAATTTTTTTTAAAAAGTATGGCAAAATATTTGGTAGGAAAATAATTTGGATACATTTTGGAAAACGAAGAAAACAAACTAAAAATATTCTTAATCTTTAGAATTCGACCAACAATTTTCGCAAGGACGCAGGCAATTTATTTGTTGCAAAAATATCAGTTTGTGTGTTATTAACGGATCTAAAATATAATTCGTAAACTCTAATATCCGAATTGTAATAGAAAATACTTACATTTTCTACTCTATTCACCACCAAAAACTAAGTGAATAAATTAAAGGGAAAAGTGAAAAAACTAGCGGGAAAATAAATCATTCACAATAAGGGGAATTTGATTTCAGCATAAAATCATTCACTGGGAATTTTTTTCATGAATGCAATTTTAGGGAAAAGGAAAACATGCCAGAGGTGAATAAATAGGGGCCTTTTTTAATGTATTAGATTTTTATTGTATTTTATATAAAAGTATTTTGCATAAAATCAGTGAGCTGTTCTGAAATAAAAAAATCCAATATTTGAAAAAGAGAAACTAGCGCTAGAATTGTAAACGTTGCATAATGTAATTATATAAAAACGAAGCCAAAACTCAATTACGGCCAAACTAGGCACACATACATACATACATAATTGGAAAAAAGGAAACATTTTAAATTTGTAAAGTACTTATTATTAAAAATATTTGTATCTTAAATATAATATTGCGAAGCAGGATATAACAACACCTTTATTGGGTTTATTGTCTTATTCTACTATTTTTGTGTTGTATTACATCGACAGCGGTTTATGGGTCTTAAGGGTGGCTTTCATTAGTTAGTGTTCTTTTGAAATAAATCAATTTTGACAACTTAAACTATTGCTAATTTTTCAATTAATGTCTATAGTTTCAATTGAATTAAATAAAAAATAAGTTCATAAAAATAAAATAGACTGGCAAGTCACGTAAGGATTTCTTTCAGTTTTTTGTGTGTGTGTGTGTGTGTGTGCTGTAAAGACTCAGAAAATTAAAAAACAGATACTACATATTCGTTAGATAATAAAAAAAGTTTATAGTTGAAATATGGTATTGAAAGAATTGTACACTGAAATATAAATAAAAAGTTTTACTATTTACACTTAGATTCTATATATATAAATTAAAGTTGTTGTAGGGCAAAGAAAGTGTAATTAAAATGGCAAACTGGCCACAAACATATTTTCAATTAAGGCGGGCGCTGGCACCATATCTTCTAGTTTTAAATAGAATATTCTCTGGAGGCCTTGTACACTTAATGATCTCAGTTCGGGTAGTTTACCCAGCAGCCGACTGAAATAGTGGGGTTTCTTTTGTGCTTCGGCATTGTAGGTTACATGATCACGCAGACTACCAATGATTTTCATTTGTAGTTGTTCGACTTTTTTCGGTTCTCGTAGGCCATGGCGTTCTAAAAGAGAATAAAAAGACAAATATTTAGAAGAAGACATTTAAATTAATAAAGTCATATTGATACAAGACCAGATCGAAATTTCATACAGATGAAATTTCAAATTTTTAGAGTCCACTGGTCTACGAATACCATTCGTATCAATGAAGTTTTCTTTGTAAAACCGGGCTCATGAAATTTGTTTGGAAGACTTAATAAATTTTAGTTTAAGATCTCTTTAATATTTTTAGGATTTCTAATATATTTTTCGTATCTCTAAATTGCTAAATTCGATAATTTTAATTTTTAATACTTTTCCCAGAAAACGATTTTCCTAGGGTTTCCTCAATCTATTTACAATTGCAACTCTGTTCCCCCTTTGCTACTTGATTCTATGAAGATATTAATCGAAAGTCTTCAGTTTGTGCGTCAAGAAACTTCAGTGTTTAGAAAAAAAATGCAAATGGTTTCTTTCATTAACTTAAATTCCATTAAAATGAACTGACTGTTAACCATTTTAGCTTTATAATGTACTAGCTTTTACCTGCGACTTTGCCTGCGATTTTTTTTTTTAAATTTTAGCTAATGTGTCCGTCATGTTAATGATGTGTTGTACTTTTACTGGATCAAAGTTTAAAACGTTCTTAGTTATCATTTTCATAATATCATATATCTATAAAAATTTTCGACCACCCTTGACCATGATTTCCAAAAACAAACCCCAGCCTGTTATTCCCCGGATCTTAAACTATCTCTTTGCCAGCTTTCATCCAAATCGGTTCGGGGGTTTGAACATGAAGAGACAACACACAGACAGAGTTATTTTCATATTTATTATATTAGTAAGGAAAAAAGTGCAAATCATTATAAAAAGTGCAAGTCATTATAAAAAGTGCAAGTCGTTGTAAAAAGTGCAAGTCATCACAAAAAGTGCAAGTCATTGTAAAAAGTGCAAGTCATCATAAAAAGTGGAAGTCATTATAAAAAATGCAAGTTATGAAAAAAAGTGCAAGTCATTATAAAAAAAGTGAAAGTCATTATAAAAAGTGCAAGTCATCATAAAAAGTGCAAGTCATCAAAAAAAGTGCAAGTCATAAAAAAAGTGCAAGTCATTATAAAAAGTGCAAGTCATCATAAAAAGTGCAAGTCATCATAAAAAGTGCAAGTCATTATAAAAGTGCAAGTCATTATAAAAAGTGCAAGTCATCATAAAAAAGTGCAAGTCATTATAAAAGTGCAAGTCATTATAAAAAGTGCAAGTCATTATAAAAAGTGGAAGTCATTATAAAAAGTGCAAGTCATTATAAAAAGTGCAAGTCATCATAAAAAAGTGCAAGTCATTATAAATAGTGCAAGTCATTATAAAATGTGCAAGTCATTATAAAAAGTGCAAGTCATCATAAAAAAGTGCAAGTCATTATAAATAGTGAAAGTCATCATAAACAGTGCAAGTTATCGTAAAAAGTGCAAGTTATCATAAAAAGTGCAAATTATTATAAAAAGCGGAAGCTTATGCTCTTATATGTACCAGCGTGTATGCAGTATTAAAGTTGTGTTTTTTTTTATTTATAGAATATGTAAAACTTCAGCCAATGTGTAGGTTATATCAATGTAGTGTTGTATTTTTAACTGAATAAGAGTGTAACATTCTCATGCTTATCAGTTTCACAATTTCATATATCTCTAGAAATTTTAGACCACCCTTGACCCCTCATAATATCATTGCTAAATTTGTTAAGTCAACTGTATCAAAGTTCAAAATGTTCATAGTTATCAGTTTCGTAATTTCATATCTTAATACAAATTTTCGACCACTCTTGACCATTTCTAAAACCAAAAACCACCTTATCTTGTTCTTCGGACCACAAAATATTTCTATGCCAAATTTAATTTAAATGGGTTAGGCGGTATAAAAGTGAAAAGGTAACAGACAGACCGACAGACAGCCAGAGTTACTTTCATATTTATTCTATTTGTAAGGAGAGTAGTTTGAAATCATACTAACCTGTAACAAGCGTCAATGCGCATAAACACGCAAACGCCGAAATGTCAATCTCTAGTTTGTGCAAACTTTTGCTAAATTCTAAAATATCGTTTAACCAATCGCCAAAGGAACGTTGACACTGACTTCGATGCAAGACGATGCCGTTGCAAAAAGTCAGTTTGGTATCGTCAATACGAGCGCGATAAGATAAACGTAAAACGAATAATTCCAAGGAGGCGGACTGTAAAAGTAGCTCCTGATCTTCGGCTTTAAGTTCAGAATAGCCGGGGATTTTTTCCGCAAACTGCTTGATGACATCTACCGACGTTGTAAGCAGATTATAAAATTGCTGAACTTTTTCGGCTTCACTCATGACCACGGGCGAGGTTTCTTGGGTGGGTTCACGATACTGTGAATAGTCGAGGCATGAGGGATCGGGAGTGGTGTCGACATGCGAACGTACCAAAGCGGTAATAAGGGAGACGGGTGGAGATGGTGGCGATTCTTGTGGTGATTTGGGCTTAGATGGCAAACGACCGCGCCTGCCTTTAAGGGAATCAGTGCGCACTACTTCCTTGACCATGCCGACGACTAAACATTTTTGAAAACGGCAAAACTGGCAACGATTTCGTCGCCTCTTGTCGACGGGACAGTTTTTATCGGCCAAACAAACATATTTGGAACCCTTCTGGACGGTACGCTTAAAAAATCCTTTGCAGCCCTCACACGTTCGCACGCCATAATGCTGGCAGGCAGCCGTATCACCACATACGGCGCACAATTGAGAAGTTGGTGTTGGTAGGACACGGCCGTTAAGCAAGTCTGTGGTTTGCGCAATATGATGTAATACAGGCGTGGAGGTTTGGTGCCGAACGCTGGGCGAATTGGATGCTGAACTGGGCGCGCTGGAACGCTGAGAATGCGTGTGGTGTTTAAGATGTAGCGACGAAGTGCTGCCACTGCCTATGATCAGCTTAGGAAGTTTGGGGCTATGATTGATGGGAGATTCGGAACGATTGACGGGCAGAGAAGCTCTGCGCAGTGGAGTCAAGAGAGTAGTAGAGGCAGCGGCCGAAACTGCTTCCAACTCGGACATGGTGGGAAATGTAGGCAAGCTGTAACGCTCAGCTGCTGTCGATTGGTAAGTCTGCAAAGAGGCAAAGAGGTAAATAAAATAAATGTACTCGTATTAATAAAATTGGAAGGACTATATGGGACTATATATGGTGCGATGGCGAAATTGTGAGGTGAACAACTTACATTTGGTTGCGACAACTGATACGGCTGATAGAAACTTTCTCCCGCTGTGGCAGCATTGAAGCTGTGCACGCTTTCATGGCCGTTATTGAATTCATATGAGGAAACCGATGAACTGGAGGAAGCCGGTGTCGTAGTGGCATTGAAGTGGCCATGATAATTAAAATTAGCTGTTGTTGTTTGCTGCTGCTGCTGCTGTTGCAGGTGCTGATGGCTGCCATTGATATTGTGCTGGTTTTGCAACTGCGGATGTATGTGAGGAGGATGCTGATGGTGTTGCCGATGGGTTGCTTGATGATGCGTGCTGACGGATGTAGCGGTATTATTATTAGACGTCGTGAGTTGATTTAGTGCAGGTCCACCTATGGCCTCGGTAGCTGAAGGCAAAGGATAACAGTCTTCATCCATTTTAATTGTCAGTTCCGTGGTAAGAGAGTCTGAAGTCGAGGATGATGTACTATATTTGAGGGAGTAGGTTTCTTGGAAACTAGGTAGCGATAGTGGGCCTCCCAAAGGTGAGAGCAGAGGATCACCTCCCGCCCGAGGGTGGTTAATATGGTTCGCTTGTTGTTGTAATGCTTGTCTTTCTTGCAATGTATGTAATGCTATGGCTGGATCACTGCTAGACCTTAAACTAAGTAGACCAATTTCTTGGGGTGTAGAACGATCAAAGCACAATGCAGAGTGGTCTTGGTCAGAGTTGGTCGTAGTTGTTATGTGCTGTTCAGGTATTGAGGACAGTCGCTTTTCACGCAGGCAGGTTAATTTTGTTAGGTTTTCGATAGAGCTGGTAATATCCTCACTGGAGCCCACCAGAGTCTCACATGAAGAGTGTAAATCTTGTAGTTGATTGTGATGATGCTGGTGGTGGTGGTGGTGATGGGCCGATGAATTTGTATCTCCGGTTGGAGTTTGATCAAGTGCGGGAGAGAGTAGAGAGTGATTGGAATCGGCAGGAAAAAATAATTCTGATAGTTGATTAAAAGTATGATCAATTAATTCCGAATGCTCTGAGGTCGTCGTATCCGTTAAGTTGCCAATTAAATGATCTTCAGTTGCTACCGACAATGTCTGATGATGACCGCTGTCCGTGTTCACGTTATGGTGATGGTTGTGTTGGACACCGCCTTCAGGTTGTAAAGAATTTTGGTGTTGATGATTATGATTGTGATTGTGATGATGATGGTGGTGGTGGTGGTGGTGGTGATTGTGTGGCGTTGCTTGATTTTGCGACTGTTGATTATTCGATGATTGTGCGGAGAAATTATCAAACGGAGAAAGAGAACCGAAAGTGTTCTGTAACGGTAGACGTTTGCAAAAAGACTAAATCAGTTTTGTCTAAACAGGAATAAAATATTAATAACAATGAAACCTTAAAGCTAAATAGTGAATATATTTTGTTGTTGTTGTAAGCGTTAGACATGCGCTTCTCTACATTAACAGCCAGTAGATAAGCGTACAGCCAAAATGGTTTGTGATTGGCAGCTTTTGTTTCCTTCTGGTTTGCTTGCCAATTTCAAGTAACAAATAATGAATTTTTTATGCGGTTATTACGGGTCTATTTATTTATTTTCAACCCCTCTTAATAGTGCTTTTGTGTGTGACTGAAACTCCTTTGCTAAACGTTAAAACGCTTTAAGCGACGACCCTTTCTTTGTGTGGCAATCAAAGGTGTCGCTGGTGATAATTTGTTTATTGGTTACGGTTGGCTTTAATTTTATTGTTTCTGTTTCTGTTTTTTGTATATAAACATATTTTGCGTGAATATTAAAGTACTTCAGTTTTTATAATAAGAATGCAATTAGTTAAATATTGTTGTGCAAATTAGAGGAGGGACTATATAATTTTGTATCAATATCAGATGTCTTGTAATGGGAATAGATTTAGCCTGAGGTAAATATTTAAATGATTAAAGTAATAATATTCTCTTGGCTGACAAAACAAACTAAGTGTTGGAAATTATTATTATTATTAAGTACATATTAGGTCTGTTCCAAGTAATTTCGGGCAAGTTTGGGCTTATGAGAGTAAAAAGAAAATTACTCTCTCAAAGTGCAAAATCTACCCAAATTTGCTGGAACGCAAAAAACCATAATTACATCTTTTGAAATACTAGTGCTGCTTACTTTTTAAATTAATTTTTATTTTAGTGGTTTTATACACTGAATAAGGCTCAACATCATGAAATGAAAGATTAGCATCATTGTACATGTAACATGGCGTCTTCATCAGACCCACTTGATGTGTCCATAAGTTGTTCACTACAATCTGAAAAAGCATTTTTTTATACTAAACAAAGGGGCAAATATGCGCAAATGTACTAACAACTTCAAGTTTTTTTGAAAAATCTTCCATTTTACTTTTAACCAATTTTCAATTAACAACTTCTTTCCTTTATTTGTAAATTTTCTTTTTACTTGTTTATTTTCAAATGTAAACAAAAAACAGCTGATAATATAATTCTTGCCCAAAGTTACCCAAAGAAATAGTTCGGGCGACTTTGTACAGGAAATGAAAAAAATTACCCTCTCATTTTCTCTCAAAATTGCACAAAAATTGTTATCTGCAACGCATTTGGGTAACTTTGGGCGAGTTCGGGCTGTTTCGGGCTGCATCTGGAACACAGCTATTGTTGATTAGAAGTTTCAAATTATCAAGAGTCGACTGTATATATCAAAAATATCACATTTTTGGAGACATTTAATTTTTTCTTTTTAAATATTTCTAAAACTATTATCTAAACAAAAAATTATTTTTTAAATGCTCATATACCTGAAGTTGACGGTTCCATTATAAAACTTTTACTTATAGAAGTCTTAACAAAAACTATAATCACTTGAAATATCAAAATTTTCTCTTTTAATCAATGCGTGCAAAAATAACGAAAATGATTGAACACTGCAAAAAGAAAGTAAACTACCAAGAACTTTTATTTTTGCAGTTAGTGATGTAGAATTTTGTCTACTTTCATATGGTACCAAATGCGGTTGTGAAAGTTAAAGTTAATCTTTTGAATTAATCGCCACTTGTGAGGGCTTTCACCCCACAGTGCGGCGCACTGCGTATTGATCCAAAAACAAAAGCAGTGTGGGTTCGATCACAGAGGGGATGTGTAAACATCTAGTAATGAAGAAGCTATTAATCAGGTGTTTACTGAAATGTAATGCATGTAGTTATTTTTAGACTTGTGTCCAACTAGCTCATTCGCTCAGTTTTGACAAGAACCTCTGATCAAACCCATTTAAATTATATAGGTTTGATCAGAGGTTCTTGTCAAAACTGAGCGAATGAGCTAGTTGGACCCAAGTTTAGTTATTTTACACCAATGGCTTTCGAGCTGTACAGCGCTAGCACAATTATATGTTAATGAAAATTAGTAGCTACTATTGCACACTAGATGGTGTTTACATGCAGCTGTTAAGTTTCTCTGTACTTCTTGATGTCCGTATGAATGACAATCTCAAAGACGGTGAAGACTTTTAGTTTGGCAGGTCCAGTTTTTTTGATTTCCTTATTTTGCTTTGTTTTAGTATATTTCTTATTAAAAATGAAAAAAATCTTTATAAAAGTTATTAAAATTAGATGTTTTTGTACTCATTTAATTATTTGTTTTTATTTGACTACGATAACATAATGTTCGACTACTACTATTGCACACTAGACTTGTGTCCAACCAGCTCATTCGCTTAGTTTTGACAAGAACCTTTAATCAAACCTATGTAATTTAAATGGGTTTGATCTGAGGCTCTTGTCAAAACTGAGCGAATGAGCTAGTTGGACACAAGTCTATTGCACACTAGGTGGTGTTGAATGTATTTCTATGCAGCTGTTAAGTTTCTCTGTACTCCTTGTTTTCGTATGATATCACTAATACACTCACATATAGCTCACACCGATTTCATCTTACTCTAAATTTGTGATTGTATTGTGAAAAATATTTTTTACCCCAGCGTATAGATGTTTACACATAAAAAAAATTAAACTGGCAACGCTGATTAAAGAACTATAGCCGGAAGTGCTAAAATTCTGAAGGACTGGTTCTTAGAGTAAATATATCCTTAAACTGTAGCCCAAAATGCCAAAATGTTTTTTTCTTTTTTATCTTGGACCAGCACTCAGGGAATGACCCCTATATATGCAATGCATTGCGCCGGAACTGAAAACGAGGGGATAGTATTGAGGGGACAGATTAGGAAAGATGAGAAGATGGAAAGTTTTTTTGTAGCTATTTCAACCGTTTACTTCGCCGGCTAATTTTTGCTACAGGGCCGACGAAGGAGGGTGCTGTTACTCTGCTTTTTGTGTTCGTTTTGTTTTAATTAATCTCAAAAAAATTATAATTTGATTAAAAATTATGTGGTAGAGAGAAAAATAAATAAAAAAAAGGCTTCTCACATTTGGTTGCAATAGTAACATGCTGGTTGCAGCAATTGTTGGCCGTGTCTTATGATTCTGTTGTTGGTTTTGCAGTGGATTGCTTGTTGTTGTATTTGTTGTACTACTTAATGTTGGCGATGCTAATAAAGTTGCTGCTGTTAATGTTGTTTTTGTTGTTGTGCCAGCCAATGATGATGTTGCAGTTCGGCTGTCTGCTGTTTTAGTGCCAATTGATGTCTTTGGTTCTGGTTCTGTTGATGTCGTTTCAGTTTTTACTTGAAGCAATTTATTGCCGCTGTTATTGATGCTATTGCTATTGCTGTTGTTTTTGTTTTTGTTATTTAATGTTTGTTGTTGTATAGAGTTTGTTTTAGCCGCTGTTGTAGTAGTAGTTGTTGTATTTGTTGCTATTATTGTTGAGATCTTCGGTGGTGTTGTATTTGCTGTAGTTGTTATTATTTGTTGTTGTTGTTGTGTTTTAAGAGGTGGTGGTGTCACAGTCGTGGTTGCTGCTGTTGATGATACCTCTGCCGCTGCCGCTGTCGCAGTCGTTGTTATTGTGGGTGTAGGCAAAGTTGTTGTTGCTGCACGTTCTTCTTGTAAATTGGCGTTAGTGTTAAATGCTGCACCTGTAATAAAACAAACAAAATAGAGTCATGAAACAAGTGCTTTATTTTTCCAAAGAATTTATATTTTTGTAATTTGGCTAGAATTTGAAACAATGCAGCCAGCCAGTCAGCAAATACTTATTTGGTTGGCATTTGCAAGAAATACTAAAATATTTATTAATTTATATGAGTTTAGTTATGGTTTAGTACACAAAACATTAAACGTAATGAAAAAATAATAATAATAAAATGTTGCAAATAAGATTGTAATATAAATAGAAATAAATGAGTTTTTATTACGAGCAATACCCAAGAGACTAATAATGACATTTAGATTTAAATTTGTTAAAAAAAAAAAATGAGGAGGTCTGCAGTTAATGCTTTTTGGTTCAATCACTTGCAGAGTGTTTTTTGTTAATGGATATTCAAATATGTATGCAGATATTTTGGGCATGAAGAATTTTATTTTCTGTAACTGTACGGTTTAGGTGTGATGTTAAGGATTTGTTGATTTGTTTTTTAAAGAACTAAAATAGAAAATGTCTAACTCAATTGTATTTTTAAAATGCAGCCAGTTATGCCTTCATAAAAATTTCCAGTCATTAAAAGATTGCATATTAATAATATATTTCCACATAATTATTTGTAACACAATTAATATAAAGAGAGAACAAAATATGCGAACATTTAATGCCCTTCAGCGTATTATTATAATTCGCAGACATTTAAATGTTGGCACACATATTTTGTGATAAAACTTTTAATTTAAATGCATATTTATCAAAGACATACAATTGCAAATGTAAAGTTGAAATTGTACATAAAAAGCAGCCTTAAAAGAAACGCCAAACTTAATTACATTTTACATCCACTAAGAATTTATCAATGCTAAAACTTAAAAAAAAAAAGATAAAAAACTCGTATGTATGAATGCTTAAGTTTATACTTCCAGTTTCGCAAAATTTATGATGGTCTCATAAACTGCATTAACTACTCGCGTATGCTCTAGAGTTGGCCAGTTTATTCGGATGGAATATTATTAAAAAAAAAAAGTAAATAAATAATTGAATAATCAATTTTTATTCGAATATCCGAAAGACATTTTTAATCGAATTATTTCATTATATTAACAAAACATAAGTTTTGTTTTAATTATTTTAATAACAGAAAACTTGAAACTTGAGAATCTCTATTTGATTAGTATTATGCCTTATTTTTATTATTAAAAATAAATATACAGTGCGAACTAGGGCATCGATTTGCTTTTCTGCGCAAAAAACTTCAGCTGCCACAATAATCGAAAGTTTAGTTTTGAAAATATCTCTAAAGGCGGATTCACCCAAGTTGTTCGAACAAAATTTTGGTCCGCACAAAATTTTTTTTATATGTAGTTTGACGTCTCTCTTCTTCGAGAGAGAAAACCTATATTTTTTACCAACAACTCTCAACTTGAATTGGTTTAATTTCATATTTGTGTTCCAGATGCAGCCCGAAACAGCCCGAACTCGCCCAAAGTTACCCAAATGCGTTCCAGATAACAATTTTTGTGCAATTTTGAGAGAAAATGAGAGAGTAATTTTTTTCATTTCCTGTACAAAGTCGCCCGAACTATTTCTTTGGGTAAGTTTGGGCAAGAATTATATTATCAGCTGTTTTTTGTTTACATTTGAAAATAAAAAAGTAAAAATAAAATTTACAAATAAAGGAAAGAAGTTGTTAATTGAAAATTGGTATAAAAGTAAAATGGAAGATTTAAAAAAAAAAACTTGAAGTTGTTAGTACATTTGCGCATATTTGCCCCTTTGTATTGTATAAAAAAATGCTTTTTCAGGTTAGTGAACAACTTATGGACACATCAAGTGGGTCTGATGAAGACGACATGTTACATGTACAATGATGCTAATCTTTCATTTCATGATGTTGAGCCTTATTCAGTGTATAAAACCACTAAATTAAAAATTAATTTAAAAAGTAAACAGCACTAGTTTTTCAAAAGATGTAATTATGGTTTTTTGCGTTCCACCAAATTTGGTGTAGATTTTGCACTTTGAGAGAGTAATTTTCTTTTTACTCTCATTAGCACAAACTTGCCCGAAATTACTTGGAACAGACCTCATATTTTGTGCAGACAAAATTGAACTGAGTTGCCAAGAGGTTAAAGTTGAAGTGTCATTTTGTATTTGATATATTAAATTGTGTGTGAGATTGAAAATATAAATTATTAGAAATAATATTATCTATTTGTTTTGTTTTTATATATGCATTTTGCTAATAACTAGGGATGTAACCGCCTATAAAAACCAGTCCCGACCTGATGGAAAAAAGCCGAAAACTGATTTGGGTTTAGCGCATCAAAATCCATATAGTCCACACAGTTTTATTTAAAGGAGAGACAAAAAATGATTTTTTGCTGAGCAGGGCTATTGGAAGATTTGTCAGATAAGGATTGATGACCGATCTTTTCGGTTGCTTCTTATGGTACATTCGTGTCTCAAAGTAGCAAAGATCTCCTAGATAGGACCGAGGTGTTAGTGCATGGAGTATTACCACCTGGACGACCAAGGGTCGCTTAGGCGGGTATCCTGAGTCGTAACAGGGTTGCTGGTGGACAACCAATTTCACACTATGTTGAGAGCATCGTCGGATGAGGACAGGAGCTGACGTTAAACTTATCATTAGTAATTTCGAGTTAAATTGAATTAAGATTTTTGGTTTTAAACTCAGAAAGATTTGATAAAATATTCTAAGGCGCAAAGGGAAGGTAACATCAGGGGCCAAATTATCGCATTCGATATCGTTTGAAATTTCTATACAATTTAAATACAAATTTCGATCGATATCGAATGCCGTAATTTGCCTCCTGTTCCTAGTTATTCAACTTACACAGCTGAGCAGAACAGCTGTTTTCGAAGACCGCAACGCTTTAATCATCAGTGCTCATGTGTATTGTGTTTGCCACCATTTATTAGGTGGCTTAGTTGAATATGATAACAGTTCTTATTTAAACAAATTTTATTAGGAAATTGCATACGAGAACTGTATCAACGTGATGTTAACACATTTTTGTTTTAATGCCTGTGTTGCCGTTTGATTATTTTCTTCATGTCCTTTTTTCATTTACTTGTTAAATGTTACAAATACAATTATCAATTCTGTCATAACTTAATCAAACGAAAATAGTAAACAACTGACTTCAGTCGTTGTAGTGAAACGGACCCGAGTGTAAGGTGGGAGTCAAACCCAGGACGTCCCCACACTAGTCACTAGCCTACCGAGGCACTCATGTATATCTGATATACCTTTTTCTGGAAAAATTCATGACTATTTTATTTTACGTTATAAAGATTTTTGTGATTGTTCAAATTAAACAGAAAATGGGGGAAAAAATATCTACGACTGACCTTAACCAAACTTTTTCTATTATAGGGCATTCTTAGAAAGCCATATACACTTGAGAGTTCAAACACAATCAGCAACAACATTTACAATTCGCCATTACTTAACTGTGTGATATGAAACAGGAGATTTCATTGCCTGCCGGTTTTAGTCTTCGTCTGTACATCTTCTGGTGTTTGCGACATCACTTTGACCATCATGTCTGCATCAGCATCATCGTTATTATCATTAATATTATGACCCATTCATTAGTTGGTTAAATGTTTGCCAGCAGTTTATTGCAACAAAACTAATAAGCAACAACAACAACAACATTAACATGTTTACGACTTGGTCAACACATACAATGTTGTTGCTGGTTGGTGTTTTGCAAAATGTAGGTGAACAACTTGTTTATAAATCGTACGTACTTGTCGCCTTCTAACACCGAATTGCACGAGTACACACGATTATTGGTTATTGAGGCAACATGTGGACGTGTGTACACAATGAATGGCCATGTGTGCTTTGAAGTGCGAGTGTGTTTAAATTTGTGTTTTGATATTCAATGTTGTTACGCCCAACGGAAATGCTTCAGTAAGTGGATTCTAATTTCTAGTATCAGCCATCGTCTTAGAATTGTCTATTGCCGCTCGCCACATACGTGTTCGTAATACAAAATTGTAATTGAAATTCTTTCATTAAGGATAGAAAATTGTATTTTACGAGCATTAAATTATTCTGTATTTTGGCTGTTGCATATAAATATATCGATGTAATGAATAAAATTTATTATATTTTCGTCACGATAAACAAGTTTTTGTTTATATTTTCAAATAAAATTATTACCATCTTTAATCAAAGTTGTATTATTAAAAAATAATATATGTTGGCTAAGTTTTAATGAAAGTACTAGGTGTCCGCCGGGACCACTTTGTTGTTTATAATGATTAAATGAGAGAGAGAGAATGGATCTTATATTGATAAATATTTTCTTTAATGTCGGCAATTATGTATGGAATACAATTTCAGATAAATGTGCGCCTCTGTCAGCCTCACAAATGCGAGCCCTTTTAAGCACATTTTTCTTTACATTCTCACACATTTCACGCGTTATTTCATTAATTGCATCACGAATATTTTGTTTGAGTTGCTCAAGCGTTTCTGGGTTGTTTGCATAAACGTTGCTTTTCAGATATCCCCACCACAAAAAGAGCAGTCCGGACCAATCAAATCAGGCGACCGTGGAGGCCAATCAACATCACCATTTCTCGCAGTAATTCCATTGTAATCCTGGCTGTATGCGATGTGGCCGGCGTAAATGGTCTTGTGGAAGAAGTTCTTGTGTCAACTGAATCTTAAATGGAAACAAATGCAAATCTTTGTGCAAAGTTGTGGCCAAAGTTGTTCTTTGAAGACCAAGCTGCTGAGCACGATGCACAGTGGGATTTGTTCCTACAATGTTTGGCAAAAAATATAAGGGGTGCTCGTAGAATATTGAAATTTTGCTCTGAGCCTTTGATTAGCTCAATTAAGAAAACTATAAAGTTTCGTTAAAATTTACCACGCCCACTATCCACCGCCCATAGAAAACAAAATTTATTTTTGGCTCAGAGTTTTTGAAATTTGTCACAGAGCCTTTTATTACCTCAATTAAGAATAAAATAAAGTTTCATAAATATTGGCCAAATTTAAGTTTATGCCATAATTTAAAAAAATTTAAAAAGAGTATGACAAAATATTTAGTAATGAAATAATTTGGATACATTTTGTAAACCAGACAAAATAAATTAAAAATATTCTTAATCTTTAGAATTAGAGCAACAAGTTTTACAAAGACGCAGGCAGTTGATTTGTTGCAAAAAATATAAGTTTTTGTCTTATTAAAGGATCTTGCCACAAAAATAAAATTTTGCAAACTCTAATATTCGAATTATAATAGAAAATGCTTACATTTTCCAATCTATTCGACACCAAAAACTAAGTGAATAAAAATTAAAGGGAAAAGTGAAAAAACTTCCGGGAAAAAAATCATTCACAATCAGGGGAATTTAATTTTAGCGTGAAATCATTCACGGGGATTTTTTTCATGGTTGCAATTTCGAGGGAAAAGGGAAAAATTTCGAGGGAAAGATTATTCATGATAGGGGGTGATTGTCTTGACGTGACGTTGACAAATAGTTACAGAATAAAGGGGATTATTTTTGTCTGTTGGGCCTATTGGGAGGCGCTAGTACCGTATTCTAAGATTATGATGAAGGCAAATATTTTTGTTCTCTGGAAAAAGTATTCTTTCATTTTGAATAATAAAGTTTTGCTAGTAACGATTAATTCATTCAAGGGTTTCAACATTTAAATTAAATAAAATAAACGATCCATATTCTTAAACGATCCATAGTCTTAAATCTCAAATGATTCACCAAATAAATGACAATTCAGTTAACAGCTGACAGGCTTTTTTTTTAGGAGTAGGACTAGCACTCAGGGGATGACCCCTACATATGCAATGCATGGCGCCGGAACTGAAAACGAGGGCATAGTATTGAGGGGACAGATTAGGAAAGATGAGACGATAGACAGTTTTTTTGTAGCTATTTCGCCGCTTAATTTTTGCTACAGGGCCTTATCAGACCTGTGGTTTTGAAACCACTAAATGGATAACCCGTCATCAGGCTTTCGCAACTTTGAAATGATTTAAGTGAAATTAATTTGTATAATATTTATATCTGCACACGAAACTGTGTGTTACCACAAGTTGCTGTAAACTCTGTGAACGAACTTTTTTTTTCTTAATCTTGAAAATAATTAAAAGAAACACAAATTCAAAATTATTTGGTTTGTTGTATGACTGCTTATCTGTTGCATAAAAATTAAGCAATTTCTTAACTGCATGGGATTAAAATCAATCATTTTTAGGTATAATAAAACTAAAGAGAACTTGCGAAAAATATTATTATTTTTTTATTATAATCGTACATTTATTAAAACGTCAAGACAATTTAAAGTTTTTTCTTTGTACATTAAGGCCAATAACACATAGAAGGAAGTTATTACCAGTTTTGATTTGAAATTTTGCTCATGTGGTTGGGAAAATTATGAAAAGAACTAAAGACTGGTGACTGTTCTTTGACTGAAAATATGTTCAAGGAACAACACACTGGTAGCTATTGTTATTATTAGTATTATTGGCCTAGAAGAAAGTAAATGAAGGAGTTTAAAATAAAACAAGTAAAAACATTATATTCGACCTTAATCGAATCTTAAATACCCTCCAAATATTTAGCAAGTAAATTTAAAATGTTTAACTTGGTGGGACAGAGTTCCTTTGTATAATATTGTACGTCAACGCCCACTGAAGGGGGCGGGGTCCAAAAATACACTACATCATGTTTTCCACAGACGAACGTATGGCTATTGCTAGACCGTCTTAGACTTCATCACTGATCAAGAATATGCATACTTTAAGTGGTCTAATTCTTTTTTGGGGAGCATTAAATCTGTATTTTTGGGGTGTCTCTGGCAAGGGCCGTGGGGGAGACATTTCACCTTTGCCATAAGACTCTAGAAATAAATATTTGGGATAATTAAATGTAAAATTTATTATGTGAGTGAAGATAAATATGCCGAGTTAAACATGTTTTGACGTAAGCAGTTACAAAACAACGTATTTAGCTGTGACGTTAAATATATTATGACGTAACGGAATGGCAAACAGTGAAGTTTTTTTTATAAAAAAAAATCCATATTTAATAAATTTTTTGAGCATTTTCTGAAAGTATTTGCAGGACATGAAAGGTCAACTTACAGGCCATGAGTGTGTGTGTGTGATCTTGGAGGGATTTTGCCCCTAGCGGCCAAATAAGGAGTTGGCATGCATTGCCAGTACATAAAAAAGATGTATGGGATAGAAGACACTTCCATAATCATTTTGTATATAAATATGGATTTTCAATAAAAAAAAAATTCACTGATTGCCATTTCGTTACGTCATAACATATTTAACTTCACTTCGTAACTGCTTACGTCAAAAAATATTTAACTCGGCATATTTATCTTCACGCACATAAATTTTTTTTAATATATATATATATTTTTTTTTAAGGGTCATTTAGGAGGCAAAGGAGAGGGGGGTGGTGGGTAGGGCACATCAGTAACAGGTTACGTCTCTGCTTCGTCATTAAAGCTTAAACATTTTATTTTTAAGGAATGTAGGCTTAAGTAAAACAATTTGTTAATTTTTACACTATTTTTGGATATAATAACGCCCACCAAAGGGGCGGGCACCAAAAATTATTATTTTTATATATTCTGACTCCAAGTTTAACGCGTTAGACCTGCTTTGACATAAAAATATATCAAAGGCGTTAAACTTGGAGCCATAAAATAAAAATAAATAATTTTTGGACCCCGCCCCCTTTAGTGGGCGTTATTATATCCAAAAATAGTGTAAAAGTTTAACAAATTGGTTTACTTAAGCCCACATTTCTTAAATATAACATTTTTAAGCTTTAATGACAAAGGTGAGACGTAACCTTGTACTACTCTGCCCTACCCCCTCCTCCCCCTTTGCCCCCTGAATGACCCTATCAAAAAAAAATTTTTTTATTAAATTTTGTATTTAATTATCCCAAAAAATTATTTTTAGAGTTTTATGACTGCCCGTTTCTGCCCTACCCCCTCCTCCCCCTTTGCCCCTAAATGACCCTATAAAAATAAATAAATTTTGTATATAATTATCCCAAGAATTTATTTTTAGATTTTTATGACAAAGGTGAAATTTCTCCCCCACAGCCCTTGCCAGGGCGACCCCGCCAAATACAGTTTTAATACCCTCCAAAGAGAATTGGACCCCACAAAGTAAATATATTCTTGATCAGTGATGAAGTCTAAGACGGTCTAGCAATGCCCATACGTTCGTCTGTGGAAGACATGATATTGTCTATTTTTGAACCCCGCCCCTTTAGTGGGCCTTGACGTACGATATTATATAAAGGAACTCTGTCCCACCAGGTTAAACATTCTAAATTTAGATACTAAATATTTGGAGGGTATTTAAGATTCGATTAAGGTGGAATATAATGTTTTTACTTGTTAATGAATCATATTGAAACGTGGGTGGGTTATTATGTAATTCGCTTCGAAAGCAAAACACAGAGATAATAGTATCTTCAGCGCGCTTTATGTGACATATTTAGAAAGATGTGATAAATATTTTATGGAACAACAAAAATTGTTAAGAGCCGCGAATAATTTGCTGGAATTTCTCTATGCGGGCATTTTCGAAACCGAATTGATTTTTTTGTATAATTTAAACTGCAATAATTTAAAATCTTATTCTTAATTTTTTAAGTTGTGGATGTTGTTGGCTGAAGTAGTAGAACACGAGACTATGAAGCGTATGGTCCTGAGTTCGAGCCCGCGCTGAGTCATGAAATATTGTGTTGAATTTTTCTCATAAGCATTAGTGCGGGGTTGTGCTAGTTATTGCCAGCCTGTTTCAATGATGAAGGCATAGTTACTGGTCACTGAACATAATTGGCAACGACTGACACGGTCATGTACTAAAAGCAGAGTAACAGCACCCACCTTCGTCGGTCCAGTAAGAAAAAATTAGCCGGCGAAGTAAAAGGTTGAAATAGCTACAAAAACTGTCTATCTTCTCATCTTTCCTAATCTGTCCCCTCAATACTATCCATTGCATATATAGGGGTCATCCCCTGAGTGCTGGTCCAAGAGAAAAAAAAGTGGGTGTGCTTACGAACTCATAAGGAAAAACGAAAAATTCTCCTGATAACTCTCTTAATATCCATAAACTGAAAACACATTTAATACAAATTTCCACTGCAGGACATTAACCAAAAATAACTGCAGTGAATAAAGATAAAAATGTTGTTACCTTTAAATCACTTAATGAATCATTGGAAATTTGTGTATCATATTCCCAGCAGCATCATTTAAAGCTATTTCCAAATCATAAAATTATTATATAATTTTTTTTGTTCCAAAAAAAAAATATACGTTGAAAAGATAATTAATGATTTTGAAGTGTTACTGGTATTAACACCGTGTCCATCAAGAGGTTAAATTAAATAGGAAAGAAAAAATAAATAAAATTTTGTAAAGTAGAGCCCACAACTGCTTTCCAATATTTTAATGAAGTGATCAATAATGGCATAGACAATTTTCCTATTCAAATTTTGCCTTTAAAACCTGTCCATGTGTCTGCTGCAATTTAATTCTTTTATACTCCACTACAAGCGGTGCTGAATTTAACAAACTTGCAGTTAACACATTCAATATTTTTTTTTTTGGTATGGCCAATGATGATTAATACAACGATGAGCATGCAGACATGTACCAGCTACAAGTATTTTCTATTAAGTCTTTTCAAAATCTAAGGAGGCTTGCGTGTTGAACGCAAATTTAATGAATTTGAATTTAATTCAAACAATAAAAAACTGCAGCAATGTAGTCTTTTTTTCATTTCGGATTTAATGCTTTCATTAGAGATCTGCATGCTAATGCGGTGTGTGCTTTTGGAGATGTTCAATTTGAAAACAGTGACAACTATTACAACTAATGGTCCAAAGTGGGTGTTTTATTGGAAAGGCTGAAGTTTTATTTTTGGCAAATCGTAAGCTTAAGAAATGAATCAAAATTTAAATGATGTTTTACTTTATTTTTTTTTTTATTTTTTATAAAGGCAATAATTTTTTTCGTTGCATTAAATTCCCAGTGTTGTATTTTATTGCATTTTATTTCGCTGATGTGCATGTTAGATCTAATTCCCATGCTGTGATTCGGAGTTCAAAGTTGATGGAAGACAAAAACATTAGCATCAGTATCAGCAGCCAACATATGTTACGAGTACTTTTTTATTTAATTTTTATTTTTTTTATTTTATGGTGTATGACTGTGGTGATGTGTTTTGCCGAAAAACTTATAAAGAAATATCTTGCATAATGTTTAAATAAATTATTGTGTTTCACAGCCGCTAGGGTTTCGTATGAGATTTTTTAATTATTTTAGAGAAAAGGGTGTTTTAATCGATTTACCGAATAGAATGAATGTAAAAGTAACCATCATTTGAATGACTCCTATATAAATTACACACGAGTGGTTGGCTAGAAACTTATTCTATATTTTATTGAAATATTTTTAATGCTTTAGGTTTTTAAAAAAGTGTTAAAATATCTAACAGGTGAAATTAAATAATCTTTTGCAGGTTACAGCTGTTTTATAGTACTGCAAAAATTGTTAGCTTTGATTAAAGCATATTTTAAAATTTAATTTAATATTAAAACTTTTAAGGTCACAACTATGAGGTAGTTCTGTGAAATTGCCAGATTTCTCTCTAGCCTGAAAGATTTTCTAATCGTTTTAGGGAAAAATTAGGGTTAAACATGCTTTACGAGAAAATGTAGGTGTTAAAAAAATTATAATAAAATTGTTTTTGAAGGTCAAAAAATTTTAAAGCTAAAGTTTTGAAGATATTTTCGTATGCTTCATTCCAAATGCATGGTGGCCAAAACAATTGTGAGTATTTAATGCAGCAAAACAGAAGATTTTTTTAGTAAGACCCGCGTTTAGGGGAGGACTGAAAAAAATAAAGAATTTATTTTTTTTGTAGCAATTTACAGTCGAATCCGCTTTTTTTTAATCTTGGATCAGCTCTCAGGGGATGACCCCTATATATGCAATACATTGCGCCGGAACTGAAAACGAGAGGATAGTATTAAGGGGACAGATTAGGAAAGATTAGAAGATAGACAGTTTTGTTTTTGTAGCTATTTCAACTTTTTTGTACTTCGCCGGCTAATTTTTGCTACATGGCCGACACTGTTACTCTGCTTTTAGTACATGATAGTGTCAGTCGCTTTAGCGCAACACGCTTTACTGAAAAAAATCGGATTACTGAAAGCGATAAAAATCCCCGCACTGATTTTAAACGCAGCTAGTATTATTCAGTTCGCTTTAGCGAAACATCGCTTTACTGAAAATATCGTATTACTGAAAACCAAAAGCAAGCCCACAACAACGTTTTGTATGAAACTTACTTCGCTTTAGTGAAAAAAATGAACAATGACAAATTTATTTGTTAGAAATCGATTGCATAACTTAAGGCTGAAAAAATTGTGCATGTTTTATCCGTTAAAAAATTAAATGGCAAAATGTATTTGTCCTTTTCGCTCTTACGTACTTTATTGTATTTTTCTATTATATAGTCAGTGCAAGTGGCTAGACATTTTCGAGGAATTCGTGAAAAATTTCAACAAGAAAATGAATAATTCTATGAATAATTTTTTTTAATAAAATTTTTACGTTAAATTGATGTAAAATAAATATACAGATTTGATATAAAAAATATTGTTTTACTGACTTTAAACGGTACGATTAACTGTACAAAGTTTTAGTAATCCGAACTACGTTTTAGAGAAAAAATCGGATAATTGAGAAAAATTGGGTTTTGGTTATTTCCAGTAAAGCGGAGTCGACTGTAAACCTTTTTATTTTGCCTGCTAATTTTTTGTTTCTTGCTACAAGGCCGACGTAGGAGGGAGCTGTTCCTCTACTCAATATATAGCAAGTGATCGATGCCATCAATATATGGCAACATACATATGTTTCAATTGACTCAATATATATCTCTTTGTCCAACAATCGAAAGTTGTTTAATATCGTATTCGGTATGAAAGACTCCAATCTGTATTTCCTTCTTGGATTGGTTGTGATGTTGTAAAAATGAAAATGAATATGAATTAATTTTGCAATATACACCTGAGAATACAACATCGCTGTTTTCGGAAGCCTCTACACTCTCATTTTTATTTAGTCGAATCCAACAAATTTTCTTCTTAGTTTTAAATCTAAGAAGGACTGGAGAGCGAAAGTCGAATGATTAACACGATTTTAACTTTTGTGTCATAAAAGTTAAGGAAAATTAGCTTTTTTCTAACTGTTGTGATAAGGGAATTTAAAATTAACAAGTAAAAACGTTATATTCGACGGGGTCGAATCTTAAACACCCTGCAAATATTTAAATAAGTAAATTTAAAATGTTTAAGTTGATGGGACAGAGTTCCTTTAAGACATTTCTGTAGCCAATTTAGCTCAAGAAAAACAATTTGTTAAATTTTTATACTATTTTGGCATATAATAACGCCCAGGGCGGGGTCCAAAAATTATTTTTTTTATTTCATGGCTCCAAGTTTAACGCATTGGACCTTCTTTGACATAAAAATACATCAATTGCCTAAGAAAATTACAAAAAAAAACTCGGTTGGTTTAGTTCTTCTTAGGGGAACTTTTCTCCCTCTTGCCCGATTCAGCCCATTTCTGAACTTGAACCTGCGCTATCCTTCAATATATATTTATAACAACATTCTCAGATCGTCTTAGATTTCATCACTGACCAAGAATATATCGCTCATTTGCTGCAAGAACGGCATAACTCAAAATTCGCGATTTTTGAGTTAATAATACAGAAATATTGGCAATATCATGTTCTATCTTGTGTAAAATACTCATTTTGATATCTTGTATACAGTACGTGTGAGACGAGTATATGTATGCCGTTATATCTATTCCTATATTTTGCTCTTCTTTTACTCACAACAACGACACATCGTTAGTTATGCCACAGTCGTTAAGGTGTGTACATCGTTTTGTTTTCGGAAGTGGAAAGGTAAAATGTGTTTTATGTAGTAAAAGTTCATATATACTGCCATATTTTGTATTGTGACTGTTTTGTTGAAAAAATATGATTATAAAATTTTTTTCGCACTAAGAACTATTAAGAATTTGAGTTTACTACGCTACTATCAATGAAATTTAGCAGCAATAACGTCATAACTCAGAGTATAAACAATTTTCCATCTAAAAACAATTATTGAAAAATTTTTACTCTACTTTTTTCTATACGGATATATTAAATATAAATTAATTTACAAGATGATATCAAAATATTTACATTTATTAATTTTTCTTCAGAGCTATTATTCAATTGAACACTTAAAACGCATTTATTTCAAAATCGAAAATTTTGAGTTATTCCGTTCTTGCAGCAAATGAGCGATATATACTTTATAGGGTCTCAGACGTATGTATATTTCGCTGCCTTACAACACGGAATGACAAAAGAGAATATACCCTCCAATTCTTTTTTGGGAGGGTATAATAACGCATAAGATTCATAGACTTATTTTAAATGTAAACTACCAGACGATCCTCGTGTATGGATTAAATATTTTTCAAACCCATGATGGCGTATGATGAATATTGAATTATTTTTCGGTTATACAGTTAATTAAGGTTAAAATATCTATTTATTTATACTTTTCATATACACTCTTAAGCTTAAAAGGACTTAAGTTTAATTTTTGTTGTTGTGTATGATAAATTAGTAATATTTGCACATGAGAAAAAACACCTGCTTTCAGTACAGCCTTTTAGTGTAATAAATTATCCGCCTGTGGCCGACGCTGTTGAAAATTCTGTTTGCAATATTAGACTTTTTTTTAAATTTATATATTCGAGTTTTTTTTTTTTTAATTTTAATACAACTTTAAATATTTGGCAATATTTGATTCGGCATCTTTTCTATTTAACACTTGATTCTTGGCTAAATTAGCGTATAATTGCTTACTAATAGCAATTTTATATACACATACGAAGTCGTAAAGCCAAAATAAATACTAGAAAAGATAATAACGTAGCCAAAATTATTTTTAATTTAAAAGTTGTAATGTTGTATGGTTTTTAAAATCTTTTTTTTTTAAATGTTTGCAATTATACGAGTATATGGCTGTTTAAATATCTTTTATTTAAATGAAATTAAAAGCTATTTTTACAATTGAAGAATTTTTGCAAGAATATGATGACTGGAAATGATTTGATATTTTATAAATGTAAAAAAAAAACAAAATTAATATGCACACATATGTTTGTACATACACATACAGACAAGATCATATGTAATACATTTATATTTTGTCGACGAGTCTTTTAATAAATTTATAATGTTCCTCCTATCTTTATTATAATATTAAATTTATTATTAAATAAACAACTTGGAAATGTGAGAAAATTGCCGTAGCAAGATTTATAAAAATAAATTGTTTCAATATTGAAAGTATTGCTTGCATTCAAGCTGAACATAATATGCCGTGCCTCACTTATTTCTATGGCACACTGGTGCACATCTTCTACCACCGTTTGAATTGAGAGAAAATATCATCAAATCAGCCGCGGGACTTTTAGAAAGGAATCTGTTTGAAGCCAAACATATTTTATATTATTTTTTTTTGCAATATATAGCAAATATGTAATTCTTAATGCATTATTTTTGTTATGCTAATTAAATATTATATCCCTCAAAATTCCAAAACACAATAACCAACAACAAATGAAAAAGCAAAACAAAAAAAAACAAAACTAACAAATTGACTACTTCACTCTAAAATGGACACAGAAGAGAAAAAAAAAAAGAGCTGGAAATAAATATTTTAATGCCCCCCTGCAAACAGTGCACAAAAAAGGATTGGCAATGATGTTTATCAATTGGAGTGAATTGTTTACAAGGCATTCTATTAAGTCAGACGGTTAGCCAAACGGCCACCAGGCAGCAGCTTTGCTCCAAAGGAATGGTTGGTAGCTGTGTCCCATGTTTTCTTTTTTCTATCTTGTCTTCGTTAAAGCAACAAAGAAACTTGTGTAATAAATTGTGGGTTCTTCCATTCCAATTTTGAGACTTTTTTTATCCGTCTTTTGATTTCTTATTGTTGTTTGGCGAATTTGTTTGAAAACAAAACGTTTTATTGTTATTAACAATTGTTGTTGTAACATTTTATTAATATTTCTTTATATATTTTTATTGTTATTTTATTATTTGTGATTTGTTTGATGGCCGATAATCAAGAGAAAAATGTACAACAGGAAAACATAGACAACGAATAAAGCAGTGCGGAGCATTAGACGCAGAAGGTTTTTTTTTTAAATTCAGTAGAGAGAGAGGAAGACGCGTTTGGCAACAATTTTTTATTTTCAAAAGATTAAAGATTGACAAATTTTTGTAAAAAACTGGGGCTACTTCTATAGTAAAGTTTGTGCTGGTACGACGTTGTGCTAGCGAAAGATTCCTGTAATAAACTATGAGTTAGGGAGGAACTTCTATTGGAAAGCTTGAGCCCATGGTAAGACTTTTGTAAGAAATCTTACGCAAAGTAGAGACTTCTGTAGGGAATCTTAGACAAAAGAGTGACGGAACCTAAAGTTAGTGAAAGATTTCTATAGGCAAGCTGGAGCTAGCGAAAGCCTACTCTAGGGAAGGTTAAGCTAACGAAAAACTTCCATGGGGAATCTTGGGCAAAGGAGAGACTTCTCTAGGGAGTCTTAGGCAAAGGAGAGACTTCTGTAGGGAATCTTGGGCAAAGTTGAGACTTCTGTAGGGAGTCTTGGGCAAAGGAGAGACTTCGTTAGGGAATCTTGGGCAAAGGAGAGACTTCCTTAGGAAATCTTAGGCAAAGAAGAGACTTCTCTAGGGAGTCTTAAACAAAGGATAGAATTCTGTAGGGAATCTTGGGCAAAGGAAGTCTTCCTTAGGGAATCTTAAACAATGGAGCGACTTCCTTAGGGAATCTTAGGCAAAGGGGAGACTTCCTTAGGGAATCTTAAGCAAAGGTGCGACTTCCGTAGGGAATCTTAGGCAAAGGAGAGACTTCTGTAGGGACTCTTAGGCAAAGGGGAGACTTCCTTAGGGAATCTTAAGCAAAGGTGCGACTTCCGTAGGGAATCTTAGGCAAAGGAGAGACTTCTCTAGGGAGTCTTAGGCAAAGGAGAGACTTCTGTAGGAAATCTTGGGCAAAGGAGAGACTTCTATAGGGAATATTTGGCAAAGGAGAGACATCTGTAGGGAATCTTGGGCAAAGGAGAGACTTCGTTAGGGAATCTTGGGCAAAGGAGAGACTTCCTTAGGAAATCGTAGGCAAAGGAGATACTTCTCTAGGGAGTCTTAGACAAAGGAGAGAATTCTGTAGGGAATCTTGGGCAAAGGAAGACTTTCTTAGGGAGTCTTAGGAAAACGAGAGACTTCCTTAGGGAATCTTGGGCAAAAGAGTGACTTCCTTAGGGAATCTTAAACAAAGAAGCGACTTCCTTATTGAATCTTAGGCAAAGGAGAGAATTTTCTAGGGAGTCTTAGGCATAGGAGAGACTTCTCTAAAGAATCTTGGGCAAAGGATAGACTTCCTTAGCGAATCTTAAGCAATGGAGAGACTTCTCTAGCGAGTCTTAGGCAAATAGAGAGGAGAGACTTCTTTAGAGAATTTTAAGCAAAGTAGAGACTTCTACACAGGAACCTTAAGCTAGTGAAAGATTTCTATAAGCAAAATGGAGCTGGCGAAAGCTCTCTGCGGGGAAGATTTAGGTAGTGAGAGACTTCTTTAAGGAAACTTAAGCCAGGGAAGCTAAAGCTGTTGAGCGAATTTCGCAGGAAACCTGGAGCTAGCGAAAGATTTCTATAAGCAATATTAAATTAGGGAGACACTTCTGCAAGGAAAGCTGGAGCTAGCGAGAGACTTCTACAGGGACGGTTAAGGTGTCGAAAGACTTCTATAGGACATCTTAATCTAGTTGGAGAACTTCAATAGGAAAAGCTAGCAAGATGCTTCTGTCGGAAAGCTTAAGTTAGCGAGAGACATCTGTAGGAAAGCCTGAGCTATCGTATTTGAAAAGTGGGCTAATTATTTTAGCACACGGATAAGCATTTTCCAAAGCAAATAAAACATTATTTTTGCTATAACTGATCTTTCAGTTTTCTAATAAAATGTTTGTATGTAAAACGAGCAAATAAAATGTACTCCCAAGCTAAGTTTGCACATGTGTGAGTTATATCTTTAAAGGTATATGGAAATATGTGCATATGGGGCACATACAATGTGTATTTGAAATTTTGTAGTCCCAGTTGTAAACTATCACAGATGATGCATAACTATTTCGACATACAATGTCGCTGTTTGCACTGAAATGTTGCAGAAAAAATGTTTATAAAAGCAGAGCCAAAACGTATTGAATGCTTTTGCTTTCATTGGCCAAAAATAAAGAAAATACAATGTGGCAAAATAAGAAGAAGATACAAATTTCAACTCCTTATTTGTCGCGTCTCTTGTATCGTCACTGTCAGAGTTTCTCACAACGAATTTGGGGGGGACTGATGCTCAGACAATCCATGGAAGATGATTTTGGTTTTACTGCAAGGATGTGGGAACTTGCGGACAGGAGTATCTGGAAGCAAAAGGCAATTGTTTTGAGGATGTGTGAATTTATGTGGCTGTTTGATGTGAAGAATTCGGTGAGTTGTTGTAAGGAATTTTGTTTGGTTTTATCGTCGAAGAAATGTTGTTAGAATATGACCTTTAGTATGTGATAGTGTCAATCACTGTCGTTAGATTCTCTTCAATCCAGTGCTTGGCCTCTGCCATTGGACCAGGTTGGCAGCACTGAACACAACCATGCACTAATTAAGACCAGGAAAATTCGATCTTATATTCACGACTGAGTGCTGAATTGAACCCAGGACCTTCGCAAAATAGATTTTGTCTGAAAATCTATTTTGCTATGTGTTCGCTCGTTTTCATTACACATTCATATTTTGCCAAACCCATTGCGGCTTTTCCTTATTAATAACTGACGATCCTTGTTCTGGCACCTTTCACCGATTAGAGAACTTCTGCTCCAAGGGGATTACATAAGCTAGTTAATTTTTATTTATTTTTTTTTGTTTGCAATATTTAGTTGCATTTTATTTTATTTGCTTATTTCTTTTTTATATAATATTGTTGTTAATACATATTATTTTCCTTAGAGCTTTCAACATACATTGTTACTAGCCTGTAGTCGTTGTTGTAGTTTGCAAGTTTTGGTTTTCTTTCAACTGTTGCACTGACTGTGGCACTAGTATTTCAGCACTGGGCCAAAGTTACTCGTAAGTTAACCAAATAGTATGTATGCACTCTCGTATAAATTTAGCCAAACTCTGCCATATTAGCATTGGGTTTGGTATATAATCATTCCAGCAAAGTACTCGTAGTTATATTAAAGTTCGATTTTTTATTTTATTTCCAAAAAAAAAAATGTTGTTTTTGTGTTCATGAGTTTCTGGCAATTCCATCAAAATAAAGTCGCCTTGCCTGGCCTAAAATCAATGTTTGGGAATTTTAGTTTATTTTTTATGCTTTTGTTATTGCTGTTGCTGTTGTTGTTGTGTCTGTACTCCTCAATTGTTATTTTGAGCATCTTGTTGGTTGTAACTTGTCTGTTGTTGTTTTTTTTTTGGTCGGCTGGCATAAACTAATACAAACTGACAACTTGCCAGTGCCGAGGAAGTGCTGATGATGTTGACGCTGCTGCTTGTACGCTGTACTTCTTTTGTTGCGTTCAATTGATCAGTCTTTAACGACATGAATTTTAAATTTGGATGAGCATTTTTTTTTTGTTCGATTAGCATATATTATTATTTTGTTGCATGTATTGGGGACAGTTTCCCTAGGGTTCAAAATATATTTTTTAAGGATGTTGTCTTAATTGATTAATAATGCAAACAAAAAAAATTATTGCGTAAACATGTTTTATACCCTCCAAAAAAGTATTGGAGGGTATATTCACTTTATCATTGCGTTTGTAACGCTGCGAAATATCCGTCTGAGATCCCATAAAGTATATATATTCTTGATCAGTGATGACATCTAAGACGACCTGAGAATGTCCATCCGTGCGTTCGTCTCTGGAAATCACGATTAAGTCCAAACGAAAAGAGCTACAGTCTTGAAATTTGGTATAAATATGTAGTGAAGGATAGCACAGATCAAGTTCGGAAATGGGCTGAATCGGGCCAGAGAGAAAAAAGTTCCCCTAAGAAGAATTAAACCAACCTCTTAAAACAACTTAATTTTTTAAGTTTTTTTGTAATTTTGATAGGGAAATGATATATTTTTATGTCTAAGAAGGTCCAACGCGTCAAACTTGGTTCCATAAAAAATTCATTTATGGAACGCCCCTTTTAGTGGGCGTTATAGTGGGCAAAAATAGTGTAAAAACTTAACAAATTGTTTTACTTAAACCTACATTCCTTAAAAATAACACCTTTAATTACGAAGCTGAGGGGTAACCTGGTTCTCCTCTGTCCTATCGCCTTCTCCCTTTAAATGAACTTATAAAAAAAAATTTTAAATTAATTTTACATTTAATTATCCCAAACATTTATTTTTAGAGTTTTATGGCAGAGGTGAAATGCCTCCCCCATTGTCATTTTCAAAAACACAATGGGGAGTGGAAAGTCACAAGCCTAAAGATTAAGCAGCGAACGAACTTCCTTCGGTACCACTTCGAAAGCTGAGTTTTATTTTACCACTTTCAGCACAAACATAATTTTATAAATTTACTAGCCGTACCCTGCGCGCGTTGCTGCGGCACCAACTAAAATAAATTTGAAGGAAAAACATTACACAAATATATATGCAATTAATATTTTTTTTTGGAATGAGTTATATCAATTCATTAATAACAATGAAATGATGAATCTAAAATGATGAATCCTAATATGTATGGTATATGTCCGATCAACACATGATCAAATGCATAGTTTACGATTCAATTAATTTTGGATAATTTTCAGTGGGCCACCTGGCGAAAATTAGTCGCACCAACTTAGAAACCTCCGTCGGCTCATACACAACAACTTTGCTAAAGATCGTAACATAATCAAATGCAGAGCTTAAGATTGAATAAATTTTAATTAATTTTCAGTGGCGCCATCTATCGGAAATTAATCGCACCAACTTAGGAACCTTCGTCGGGTCATGCGCAACAACTTTGCTAAAGATCATAACATAATCAAATGCAGAGCTTAAGATTGAATACATTTTAATTAATTTTCAGTGGCGCCATCTATCAGAAATTAATCGCACCGACTTAGAAATCTCCGTCGGCTCATGCGCAACATTTTTGCTAAAGATCATAACATGATCAAATGCGCGGTTTACGATTTAATTAATTTTGAGTAATTTTCAGTAGCGCCACCTGTCGAAAATTGGTCATACCAACTTAGAAACCTTCGTCGGCTCATGCACAACAACTTTGATAAAGATCATCATATGATCAAATGCATAGCTTACGATTCAATACATTTTAATCAATTTTCAGTGGCGCCATCTATCGGAAATTAATCGCACCAACTTAGAAATATCCGTCGGCTGATGCGCAACAACTTTGCTAAAGATTATAACATGATCAAATGCGCAGTTTATGATTTACTTAATTTTGAGTAATTTTCAGTGGCGCCACCTGTGGAAAATTGGTCATACCAACTTAGAAACCTTCGTCGGCTCATGCGCAACAACTTTGCTAAAGATCATAACATAAGCAAATGCATAGCTTACGATTCAATACATTTTAATTAATTTTCAGTGGCGCCATCTATCGGAAATTAATCGCACCAACTTAGAAAGCACCTTCGGCTCATGCGCCACAACATTGTTTAAGATCATCATATGATCAAATGCATAGTTTACTATTCTATAAAGGACATACAGACATACAAGCATTCATTTATATATATATATATATATATATATATATATATATATATATATATATATATATATAGATAGATAGATAGATAGATAAGTTTTTTTAAAAGCTTCTTCAGTTTTGAAAATGATTTCAATACGTATTTTTTCTAGAAATAAAAATTGTGTTACAACTAAATCACAATTACATATTAACTTCCCACAAACTAAACAATTGTTTTAGATATTTCCTTTCGCTAATTTAATTATTCCGCAGTTTATTAGCTTTGCTGAATACAGATAAATTCCTTTAGCTTTTCAAAAATTAAGTCCTTACGTGAAAGGAAGGCAAAGGAAAGGAATTCTTAACTCAGCTGAGTCCATAGTCTTTAGCACTGAATTTATTGAATTTAAAATGCTCCCATAAGATCAGGGATGTTTTATCGTTTTTTACTTTTAAAGCAGTCGGATTTTAGTTTATCAAACTTATTTTATGAACCTTTAGAAAAATATTTCCTTAACAATGGCAATTCTTAAGTCTTTTACTTGGTATACCTTCCCTCACAATGTGCAATGTCCATGACTATTATTTTAGGTTGGTCACAAAATTTTGTCTGTCTTTGCGGCCTGTATGCAAAAGTGTGATGATGTTGATGCATCATGATGTTGTTGGTGATGATTTAAACAATGGCTGATTTAAAATAAGTGTGAGAGCCGACCCAACAGCATCACATCTAGCAGCCACATACTTCAAGCGAATATTTTTTCCATGTTGTACATTTTTTATGTAGATTTTACTATTTTTTATTTTTTTTCTTAACTCATTTTTCTAGTGACCCAATGAAATAAAACGGTGACTTTTTAACACACTCTTACTGCTGACAGACCAACATTGAGACGAACAGCTAGACAGACTGTCTAAAATGTACATTGAAGGAAGAAAAAAACAAAATACATGGAATCGATGAATTTCGTATAAACCATATTTTACGGATAACAAAAAACGACCATGTTTATTGGCGGACTTCTATATATTTTTTTTCTCTTCTTATTTTGTATATTGTGAATCTCCAGTTGAAACATCAGAGTGGCACTAGAGTTCACAACATGTCATTCAGCAGAGACACACAGAGTCAGCCCCGACCATACGAGTACATGTTCTGTATTCAGACAGACGTGTATGTTTGTATGCAGATGTGTGCAATAGAAATAATGTTAAACTCAAAAATATGACCATTTCGTCATCTCTTAATAGCAGTTGCACAATGAGGCGGTGTAAAAAATGCTGTAAGTGGTACAGAAAAAATTAATCGAGTCACATATTAATGACTAATGATTCCTGTTAGAGCGCTGCTTAAGATAATTTGCTAGTTTTTTTTACATATTTTATTATTTGATTTAAAGTTTTAAATACTTTCGCAAACTGTAAAGTTGCGGTGAACATATTTTGAAAAATAAAATTGAAGCATTTTGTATAAATTCTTTGCTTCCTACGAACTCATTAGAAGTATATATTTCGTAGTTTGTATTAATCTTGTGAGAGAACAGTGAAAACTTGTATAAGTGGACAGCCACTGTCTAGAAAGTTTTTGTCCATTAGATGGAGATGTCTTTTAACACGAATTTTTTTTTTAATTTTAATTACAAAAAGTATGATTCAAGTCATGAATGATTTTGTTTGTTTTTTTAATTAATTTGCTTTGATCTCCCTTAAGGCACGGCTCTGTGCAGTACTTTTCCATATATTTTATTTGCTCATAAGGAATGTAATCTTCTGTAATATTATTTTGCTGCTTGCTTAACCCTAGAACGTCATCCTTCCGCAAAATGACGACGGAATATTTTATATTCCAATTAAAACCAATTGAAGGAAGGCAATGAAATGTTAAGTTTTTATTAAAGATTAAACAAGTAAATGTGCTATATTCGGCTGTGCCGAATCTTAAATACCCTTCACTGGAATCTAAATTTTCCATTTTTTTTTAAATTTTTGATACCAATTATGTTTTTCCTGAACTAAAAAGTAGTTTTCATTAGAAAAAAAACCGACGTTAGTTGCCTTTGTGGTTAATTTTATGTCTAAAAAATATTTCAATTTCCCATCCCTGAAAGCGAAATTAAAATTTTTTTTACCAATCCTAGTCTTCATTAGGTATAAAGTCGTTTTATTTAAGAAAATCTTAAAATTTGCAACCATTTTGGTCATTTTCATGTACTACAATATATTTCATGTACCAAAAAAACTTCAAACTTCCCAACCCTGGAAGTGAAATTTTAATGTGTTTTGTTTTATTTTTAACCAACTCTTCATGAGGAATAAAGTAGTATTATTTAAGAAAAATTGACAATTTTCAACCATTTTGGTCACCTTCATGAACTATAAAATATTGCACTTGTCCATCCCTGGATTCGAAGTTTTGATTTTTTTTGGAAATTTTGTTCTTCCTAAAACATAAAATAGTTTTAGAAAGCAAAAAAAAAAACAACGTCAATTGCCTTTTTGGTTACTTTTATATAAAAAACAAATGTCAATTTCCCAACCCTGGAAGAGAAATTTTAATTTTTTCAATTTTTTTATCAATACAAATCTTCATGAGGTATAAAGAGGTTTTGTAAAAGAAAAACTTGAAATTTTTAACAATTTTAGTTACTACATGTATTACAAAATACGGAATGGGCCGAAAAAAAAATTTTTTATTTTCCATCCCTGGAAATTTTTTTTTATTTTTTTAGTTTTTAATAGACCATTGAGGCTTCCCAAAGCAAGAAATAGGTTTAATTTACAAACAATAAAAAAATAGTTGATTTTTGGCATAAATTTTGCGTCGAGAAATAGGTGTAAGCTTCCCAGCTCTGGAACCATACTTCGGATCTTTCAATAGCACTCTATTTAAGTTCATTTCCAATCCAACGGTCTAAGAACGAAGTCTCTAGCTCTTCTGGGGGCTTGGGAAAACCGATTTCACGTACAGACAGACGGGCAGCCGGACAGACGGACATCGCTCAATCGTCATCGCTATTCATAAGGATCCAGAATATACATATATACTTTATGGGGTGCCATGTGCATATCGAAGAAATTACACAGGGAAAGACAAACCTATATATACCCTTTCACTTTTTTGTGAAGGGTATAAAAATAAATAAATGAATTTCTTTAAATATTCATTAAAGAGCGTCTATTAATAGTGTCTTGAAGTCTGCCGTAGTCAAACGAAGGCTGACGTTAGTGTATGTAAAATAAGGATGACGTTCCAGGGTTAATTTGCTATTACGTTCATTGTTTTCATATTCTCTGACGAGCTGCCTTCATTGTTGTTATAGTCATCGAACAAGTGGAAAAAGAACAAAATATACATCAGTACTGATGATCAAAGTGTAGCTTCTTTCGAAAACAGCAAAACTCTGCTGGCTATTTCTCTATTGGTCCTTGGATTAGAGATCGTGTCTTATCAACACTAGACTATCAATAAATATAGTAAACAAATTTGGAAATAAATTAGCCAATTTTTATTACTGCCGCTTTATGGGTATTTTTTTTTTCATCTCGGAGCAGCACTCAGGGCATGACCCCTACATATGCAGTGCATTGCGCCGGAACTAGAAAGCAGAGGATAGTATTGAGGGGACAGATGAAGAAAGATGAGAAGATAGATTAGCTTTTAGAACTTTTTGACTTCGCCGGCTAATTGGTGCTACAGGAACGATGAAGGAGGGTACTGGTGTTACTCTGCTTTTTAGTACATGATCGTGTCACTCGCTGACAATTATGTTCAGTGATGAGTGCTATGCCTTAATCACTGAACTAGGCTACAACAACAACTAACACAATCATGCACAAATGCTTAGCAGAAGAATTGAACACAATATTTTATGACTCATCGCGGTATTGAACTCAGGACCCTCCGCTTTATAGTCTCGTGTGAAATACTTCAGTCAACAGAATTAACAATATGTTCATAAGCATTTTTAATAAAAATTTAAATTATTTACTTGTATTTGAATAGCCGTCATTGTGCTGGTTGTTTTAAATTTTCAATTAATAAAAACTGTTATTCAGAAAAAGCATTCTCTGCCATTGTGCAGGCATATGCACAGAGTGCACTACAATTTAAACGCAATTCATCTTATTACCATAAACATGTTATTAACTAGCGGATAAGTATCCCTTCGGTCGCTTAAAAAAATACTTATATATTGTGAAAAAAAAGTAAAATAGAAAATGCAATATAAATAATGTATGTATGCTTGTTTGCCTTTTAAGAAATATTGTAAATCGTGTTGTTTCTATTGCGCTCTCTGGTCTGTGTATTTGCCAGCTTGCGTTGTGTTTTCGGGTCTCTGGGATTTGTCTTTTCCATTTATCTACTTTTATTTTCATTTGTCCCACAAACTACCTTCCTTTTGGTGAGAATCTTATTGACTGCATAAAGGGAATTTCCAATTAACTTAGTTACATCTTAAAATAAAAATAGAAGAGAAAAAATAAACGAACTGCAAGCACAATTGCAATTGTCTTAACTTGCAATAATTTTTTTGGCTGGTGCAGTGTATATGAAATTGTTTACTATTTGCAGGTTTAGTTAATTTTTGTTTCTTTTTTTTACCTGCGATAATATCTCCAAATGAAGCCCACGAACATTGTGAAGTTGTTAAATTTTCTATTTTGTGCAATTTCATGGATTGTATTTTCATTCTGTTGAGTTAATAGACTTCCTCCTCCTTAAATTTACTTAAAGCTTATAGTTGTTCACAGTTCGTATTGTTTTTGTATCTCAAGTAATCGTATCATATAAATTTCTTCCTATATAGTGTAACTGCTTTGGTATTTTTAATATCTAAGATGTATCATCTTCTTGATTTTTTCTTCTTTTTTTTTTATATAATATTGTGTTGTATTGTATTGTTGTGTTGTATATTTTGTTGTTGTTTCACTATATACTGCATATTTTGTAATGTAAAATTTTAGTAAAATGTTTGGCTTAACCTATTAAAGGTGTTGTTTGTATATAGACTGAATTTTAACAAACAATTTAGTGGTAATATATATGATGCTATTCGTGAACTTTTTCTAACGCTTTTTAAAGTCCATGTAAAAATTTAAAGCACCATACTGTGTATGAAATATAAAGTTTAACAAGTGAGTTTATAGAAGATGCCCGAAGGAATTTATATAAATGGCAGATTGTACACATCAGCAGCAAAGATGTTAGTGTTGTGGTAGCTCTTGCTACTTGTGAGAATAGATGTGATTTAATTTAGCAATCAAGTTTAGTGTGATGGAATACGAATAACAAAGAGTATTAACTTCTTGAGAAACTAATAATTTATTGTATAAGTTGAAGTCTAAAAATATTGTTAATTTCTTTTAGATTCGTTACTTATGATTAATTAGCTTTTACCCGTGATTTTGTGAAACTTCAGCTAATGTGTATGTTATGTTAACGATGTGTTGTATTTTTAGTGTATCAACATTTAAAACGTTCTTAGCTATCAGTTTCATAATTTCATATACCCCTAGAAACTTTAGACCACCTTTGACTTCTCATAAAGTCATTGCCAAGCACAAATACATTGATAAGTCAACTGTATCAAAGTTGGAAATGTTATCAATTTAATAATATGATATGTCCTTGAAAATTTTCGACCACCCTTGACCATTTAATAGGATGATTTACAAAAACATTATAAAAAGGGCAAGTCATCTAAAAAGTACAAGTCATTGTAAAAACTGCAAGTCATTACAAAAAGTGCAAGTCATTATGAAAAGTACATGACATTGTAAAAAGTGCAAGTCACTGTAAAAAGTGCAAGTCATTATAAAGAGTGCAAGTCATTATAAAAAGTCAAGTCATTATAAAAAGTGCAAGTCATTCTAAAAAGTGGAAGTCAGTATAAAAGGTGCAAGTCATTATAAAAAGTGCAAGTCATTATAAAAAGTGCAAGTCATCATAAAAAGTAAATACAAGTCATTCTAAAAAGTGCAAATCGTCATAAAAAGTGCAATTCTTTATAAAAAGTGCAAGTCATTATAAAAAGTGCAAGTCATCATAAAAAAACCAAGTCATCATAAAAAGTGCAAGTAATTCTAAAAAGTGCAACTCTTCATAAAAAGTGCAAGTCATTATAAAAAGTGCAAGTCATCATAAAAGGTGCAAATCGTCATAAAAAGTGAAATTCTTTATAAAAAGTGCAAGTCATCATAAAAAAACCAAGTCATCATAAAAAGTGCAAGTAATTCTAAAAAGTGCAAGTAATTGTAAAATGTGCAAGTCTTGATAAAAAGTGCAAGTCATCATAAAAAGTAAATACAAGTCATTCTAAAAAGTGCAAATCGTCATAAAAAGTGCAATTCTTTATAAAAAGTGCAAGTCATTACAAAAAGTGCAAGTCATCATAAAAAGTGCAACTCATCATAAAAAGTGCAAGTCATTCTAAAAAGTGCAACTCATCATAAAAAGTGCAAGTCATTCTAAAAAGTGCAAGTCGTCATAAAAAGTGCAATTCATCATAAAAAAGCAAGTCATTATAAAAAGTGCAAGTCGTTCTAAAAAGTGCAAGTCATCATAAAAACTGGAGGTCATCATAAAAAGTGCAGGTCATCATAAAAAGTGCGAGTCATCATAAAAAGTGCAAGTCATTGTAAAAAGTGCAAGTCATTATAAAAAGTGCAAGTCATTATATTATTTCCCCTATTAGAATGTGTTATTTTATTGAAAATAACTAATACATATAAAGTCAAAGACAGCAGTGAGGACATTTTTAGTCGAAAATCTTGCTCAATATTTCATTTGCCACAAAGAAATTCCAATAAAAACTTTAAATTTTTTAAAATAGATATTTTAATTTTAATTTCTTTGTCTAGACAGTGAAGATCAATTTTTTTTTATTAATAAATTATTTTGTTTTCTATCGCGTTTATTAAATTTCCATTATTGTTTTATGCAAAATTTTATTAAATTATTGATTAAAATATATTTTGTTTCTAAAGAAACCATTTTTGTTTATTTTTAAAAATTTTCAGAGAATAGTTTTGCGCTTTTAGCGAATACTTAATGTCCATAAGACTCGTTTTTTAGAACATGTTTTCGGCTTTAAGCATTAACTGCTTTTTAAATTCTGTCAGAAAATTGCATGAATTATGAAGCGGGATAAAAATGTTTCCTTGTTAATAAGAAATGCTTTTTGCATATAAAGTGTCTTACTAACACAAAGTGATGATTTAAAAGAAAGCAAATAATTTTTTTAATTTGCTATTAATATAAAACAGCTAATTTTAATTCATATGTTCTATTTTAAATAAATGGTGGGGGATTGTTTTATAAAAAGTAAAGAATTGTGTACTCAATTGTAAATTTGTTTGTGTATAAAATTAGTTAAAACAACTTTAAAAAGAATAGCTTATCAACCAGAAACATGTTTTTAAATACTTTTCAGAGAGGAATACAAAAATATTTGATTGAAAAGAAAACGCCACTAAAAAAAATTGCATTATCATAGAGTTAAAAATTGAGGTTTTTTAATATTTAGTATCTGTGAAATAATTAACCATACATTTCAGGGAAAAAATCAAATAAAAGCTAATTTCAAACGGGCCAAATACAATCACTTGTTTATAAAATATTAATTGATTTTTAATAAGATAACAACAGTGTTATTGTTGTAGTCATCTGCTATCGAGATGCATTTATAAAAAATTAATGACAAAATGGTAATGACAAAATTATTGAAAGCAATAAAATGCCATAAAATAGAATAAATATTGAGTGACTATTAAAATAACGGTGGCTTAAAAAGCCATAAACCAAAGTTATTTAACGATATAAAGCATTTGATGTAGGCAAATAAAAAATCAGCTTGAATTCAGTTATAAGTAGAAATTATTATAAGATTTTGTTTCGATTAGCGAATACTAAAGTTATTTCGTCATGTTTAATAGTCAATAATCAAAGTGGAAGCAGACTAAGCGTTTAAGTCTTTTCATCTTAAATTATATCAAATTTTATGATTTCGTTGTCTTTAGCATGTGTCAGATTATTATTATTATCATTATTATTGAACTGGTTTTACTTAATTTGTCAAGCGAAAGGGGTGCGGCGTTTTGATTCTCATGCCGGTGAGTTGGTCGTTGTACACGAGTATGCGCTTTAAGAAGAAGATGTCGCACTACATGGTTCGCCAAAGCGTTAATTATAAACGAATAGAGTCAGTAACGGCATATTTATGTCATTATTGTATACATGAGTATATATTTTATATTATTTAATTTGAAATGCTGCACTGACCATACGCGTAGAGTTGAAATGTTGAAGATGGCCTTCAGAAATGCAGACTGTATGTATTAAAAATTCTAAATAAATTTCGCAAAAAAATTTTAATCAATTATGGAACGGAATGAAATGCATCATTTAAAAATTGGCCATAAAGCTGATGGCTGTAAATTTGTTTACACAACAATATGTTTAAGGTATGAAAAATTCATAAATTGCCATATTCCTGATGAAAGCAGCTCTCCGAAACAAAAGACTTGAGAAACGAACTTTATCGTAATTAATTCCGTGTTAAAAAAATAAAATAAAAAAAATCTAGTTTCACATTTTTTTTGCCCTCGTTTCTTAACTAAAATATTAGCGAAGCCAATTTAAGGCAGTAGTTCGAAAACGAAAGACTTAAGACACGAACTTTTTATTGCCATCACTTTCCATGCTAAAAGAATTAAGAAGCGAACTTTATTTATCTATTTCAGCCAGTAATTGAATCAATTTTAGTTCTAAAAAATTCATTTTTAATATCAAGAACAGAATTAGCTAAAGAAATAAAAAATGATATCAATTCGAAAAATTTTTGAAATTTTTGGTCTTCGAATGTGAATTTTGGTGCAGCAGTCATTTGAAATAAATACTGTAGTTGAATTGTTTGCCGCCTCCTCCCCATAAAGGTTTAATTTTATGGCTATTCAAATTGATGAGTTGTTTAGTTTATCAACTAAACGAAAAATACAAAATTTTGTTTTTAAACATTTTGCATATAGCAGCAGTTTTATTTACAAGTGTATGTGTTATGTGCTCTCCTTCTATTTTTCTCTCGTTAAACTTGATTTCTTATATATTATTATAATTTTATTTATTTTTTGTTGCAGTTTAAATTTAAATTTTATATCAAGTGACTCTAATGTTCTGTTATTTTCAATTTGACATGTTTTGCGTCCAATTCGATTAGTCACACCAACTTGCAAACAAATATACAATTTGATTTTGCGGCTTTGAAATAAAAAAATTTCAATACAGAACATGACTACTGCTATTTGAATGTACATCCAGAAAACTAAAATGCATTCATTAAAAATTCTCATATTATTAAAATAAAGGGTCCGCCATCTAACTATATTTTTTTCAACTAGTGCTTATTTCGTGAATGGTAACACTTAGCTCATGTCTGATTTGACAGATAATTAGTTTTATCCTTCCGCTGAACGAACAACGCTTCGCTAAGTAGGCCTGCGATCGACTTACAGAATATGTCGATTTTGCCAAAAAAAAAATCATCTTTTCAGATGAAGCTCATTTTGATCTTGGCGGGTATGTAAACAAGCAAAATTGTCGTATTTGGGGCACAGAAAACCCGCACGCATACATTGAAAAGCCGACGCACCCAAAACGAGTCACTGTTTTTGGTGCGGATTTTGCTCCAGAGGCATAATTGGGCCATTTTTCTTCGAAAATGAGGAAGGAGTGGCCGTTAGAGTCAATGGCGATCGTTATAGGGCCATGTTGAACGAATTTTTGTTCACAAAAATTGAAGAGGAGGATATTGGCAACATTTGGTTTCAACAGGACGGCGCTACGTGCCACACAGCCGAAGCTACACTCGATGTTTTGCGCCCTATTTTTGAAGATCGCATTATCAGCCGCAGAGCTGATGTCGTTTGCCGACCTCGGAGCTGCGATTTGACACCGTTGGACAATTATTTGTGGGCTGCCGTCAAAAAGAAAAGAGTTACGCCAACAAGCCAGAGACAATTGACATTTTCAAGGACAATATTCGTGAAGCCATTGGTGAACTACAGCTGCACACAATCGATAATGTGCTTAAAAATTGGAGCGATCGTGTAGGCTACTGCATGGCCAGCACAGGCAGCCATTTGAATAAAATTATTTGCCATTATTAACCGGAAGGATTGTACTTTCAAACAAAAAAATAAATTTGAGAAAATATTCAGTAGTTTTTTTTATAGCATTTTCAAAAAAAAAGTTATTTGACGGACCCTGTATAAATAGTGTTCTTTTGAGTGGATTTATTTGAAATGTTGTTTTGTTAAGTTTCTTAAATATGCTTTACAAAAACTATCGATTTTAAAAGTTAATCGTTTCATATTTACGGTGTTTATAAAACCCATTAACTTTAGCCACTTTGCATAATTAATGCTTTTATAGAAGTTTACCTGAAACATGTATGTGGCAACCAGCAAGTTATTAAGTTTTTTTTTCTTTTTCTTAATGCAACATCTCTTGATTTATGTATTAATTTATACATTTAACTGTGTATTCATATTTTCAATTAAATTCTCCATGCCCATTGATTACACACTAAAATTTTAATTAAAATAAAGAACATATTATTTGCAACAAAAAAAAAAAAAAGAGAAGAAATAAAAGAAGAAAAAACGCATTCGACAGTTAGCAAGTTTGTAGCAGAGCCATTAGTAATAAATTAGAATGTATGAGTAATAAAATTTGTTAATGAATATTTATATTTGTTTTATGCAAATGCGTCTGCATCTTTTAGTATCGGTCAGTTACACAGAGAAGACTTTTGTCCGGGTATTTATGAATGCAATAATTTATGAGAATTAAAATCGAAAATATGTAAAACATGAAGAGGAAAGAAACAAAAATTTTAAATGTATTTGACTTCCATGCTCTTTAAGACATTTGCGATAAAGCTGGCTATTTGAGTGTTTGCTGCTGACAAAAAAGTATATAAAATTAAAAAGTGGAAAATTATAGTATCGACATGAGATTTACCTGCATTTTAAAAATTTCAAAGTCATTCTTATTAAAGGTATTAAGGGCAGTGGCCGTTATTTCAAATGTAATTTCTTTAGATTAAAAAATAAAAAAATTATTTTAATAAAGATGTAGAGTATCAAAAATAAAACCTCTTCTTGTAAGACAGGTCGTAAATTTTGGCCTTCTTTTTTATCTTTAGGGTTACGTAATGTGCTCGTTAGTACATGAGATTGTCACAGGACGACAGCAATTAACAGAACTAATAGAAGTAAAAAACATTTAATTTATGACTAAAACGGACACTACGACCTTCTCTTTTGTTTCCTACGCATTAAATAATTCAGCCATCAGCTGCCATGTCATACATACGAGGTCTGTACAAAATATAATTTCAATTTATATATTTTTCCCCTTCAAAGTAGTTTTTCTTAGAGCCATACCTAAATACGGGCGGCAAGCGTTTTTTAGCTGTCAAAAGTTCTCATGTTCATACATTTTGTATGGAGCATACCGAAATAACGCGGCGGCAACGCTTTGCTATTGGAAAATCCGATTTTGACAGAGCGTTTCCCAATGAAGTTAGTAGCAAAAAAAAAACAATTGTAACCAGAGAAAAAAAGCAAAAATTTACAAAAGTGGAATAAATAATAAAAGAAAACATTCGTGCACTTCGTATTAGAAAATGGAGGTAAGAAAATATTTCCAATATGATTATATACATACACACATGTGTATGCACGTTTGTAATTTGTACAAAATTTCAATAACAAAATCACAAATGTCGTCCGTCCAGCTGTTAAAATAATCAGGGTTGTTTAATTTGTTTGTGTGATGACCCTGTTTTTATTGTTTTTTGACAGAACGTTGCCGCTTTTGTTTAGGTATGGCATTTCAGCGTTAAAGCTCAGCGGAAAAAAACGTTCCGCTTTCCGCCCGTATTTAGGGATGGCTGTTAGATGTAATACACTTGTGCTAACTTTTTTTTCAATTCTCGAAGCGGTTCTGATATGTACTGGTACGCTCTCGAGTGACCTCAGGTATTCGGTTTTTATCTCCTTATGGGCCTCTTCAATCTTGGGAAGAGAAACAAGTAGCTGGATGCCAAATCTGATAAATACGCTGGCTGAGTGTTGTTTTTTCTTTTTTAATTCGAACAAGCACTCAGAGCATGACCCCTGCATAAGCAGTGCATTGCGCCACAAATAGAAAGGAGGGGTTCGTATTGGCCAAACAAACAAACAATGACGAGTGCGTAAGTGAATTGTCATGATGAAAACCCCTCAAGTGATTGGATTTTACATCACGAATCAAAATTTCAGAAAGAATTGCTTAGTATCAGGCAATCAATATGCCGACATTCTCAACAATTTCTTGATTCAAAGATTTTCCATAACAATTTTCTTTACATTCTCAATAGATGTCCAGGATGGGTGCCGTCAGTCACATTTTCTCGAACTTCTTTGAAACGCTTCTAGCACTTGTACACATTTTTACACCCTCCAAAAAAGAAATGGAGGTTATATGTACTTGGTCATTCCGTTTGTAACGCGGCGAAATATACATACATCTGAGACCCCATCAAATATATATATTCTTGATCAGTGATGAAATCTCAGACGATCTCAGCACGTCCGTCCGCCCGTCCGTCTGTGGAAATCACGATTCAGTCCAAACGAAAAGAGCCAGACTCTTGAAATTTGGTAGAAGTATATCCTGAAGGATAACACAGGTCAAGTTCGTAAATAGGCTGAATCGGGCCAGAGGGAAAAAAGTTTCCCTAAGAAGAACTAAACCAACCTCTAAAAAACAACATAATTTTTAAAGTTTTTTTCTCGTAATTTTGTTAAGCAAATGATATATTTTTATGTCAAAAAAGGTCCATAAAATAAAAAAAAATTCTTTTTGCACCCCGCCCCCTTTAGTGGGCGTTATTATATGCAAAAATAGTGTAGAAATTTAACAAATTATTTTACTTCCTGCATTCCTCAAAAATAACATTTTTCAGATTTAATGACGAAGCTGAGACGTTAACTGGTACTCCTCTGCCATCCCCCCTCCTCCCCCCCCCCTTTGGCCCCTAAATGGCTGTACCAAAAAAAAAAAAATATTAAAAATTAATTTTACATTTAATAATCCAAAAAAAATTTTTTTTTTGAGTTTTATGGCAAAGGTGAAATGTCTCCCCCACGATCCTTGCCAGAGAGACCCCCACAAAATACAGTGTTAATACCCTCCAAAAAGAATTGGATCTTGATCAGGATGAAGTCTAAGACGATCTTGCAATGCCCATATGTGTGTCTGTGGAAAACATGATATAATATATGTTTTGGACCCCGCCCCCTTTGGTGGGCGTTGACGTACAATATGATATGCAAAAACAGTGTTAATATTGAACAATTCGTATTTCTTAAGCCTATAAGAAGCTGAGATGTTCTCTGATGTTGCAGAGGTGAAACGTCTCCCCTACGCCCCTTACCGGAATGCCTCTGTCAAAATAGAGATTTAAAATTGGCTACAGAAATGTCTTAAAGGAACTCTGTCCCATCAACTTAAACATTTTAAATTTACTTATTTAAATATTTGCAGGGTATTTAAGATTCCATCTGGCCGAATATAACGTTTTTACTTGTTTTAATTTCATTTAATTCGCTTTTGGTTAGCACGAAATTTCTTAACCCTGATGATTATTGCTACAAATATAAAATTTTTAGAACAGATTTCGTATATAAATATTTCTTTGCACTATATAATATATTTTTTAATTTGCAATTTAGCAAAAAGAGTTTTAATGCTACATCGTGCGCATGTGTAGCATAGAGTAGATACAATATAATGAAGTCTTAAAACATGAATAGAGTTTTTATGAGGCCATTTGGTGGTCAGCAAAATATAATAAAACAAATATGTGACTAATTGCACTTCAACGGTGTAGCTACAAGGTGTTGTGGGCTCAGATGAATGAAGAAACATTTTTCATGACTAAAATAACTGGGAAAACTAATGACCAAGAGTATTTAAATCATCTATGCGTTATTACTTTAGCTGCATAACAAACTGATTTTATGTTTAAATAAAAATCTGAGTTGTTTTTGGTGTAGATAGACAAGGCAAGAAATCGTGCATTTTTAATTTAAACAAAAAACTCATGGTGCAAAAAAATTACATTTTAAATTTAGTTGTATTTCCATTAAACACGCAATTTCTAACGCTATCAGTAACAATTTAACATTTAACATTCGATAAATTCTACATGCAGCTTGTCCGTGGAATTGTGTGCAGCAGCGTGTGGTGCCGCAAGTTTAAGGAAATTAATTTTCAATCTATTACTTAATTGCTTCTTCTTTTTTTCTGATATTTTTCATTAGGTCTGTCGGTCGGTCCATCTTGTTACTATTGCTTTGTCTGTTTGATTTGTGTTGTTGGGTTGTTTTTTTCCCTCCCTCCCTCTCTCTCTCTCGCTCTCTCTCGCTCGCTCTTCCTGTTGTATGTGTTGTCTTATAACAATTAGTGTGGTATTTTAATATGAGATGATGCATTTGTGATTAAAATACATTAAGTCACGATTCCATCGTTGAATATTTTTTCATAGCATCTTCTTCTTCTTCTTTTGTTGCAGGATGTGCCAAGTTAAGACCAAACTTTAGTTTAAATACTCGTAACAATAAACAAAAAATTAAAAAAAGGTATAAAAATCAAACAAAAGTTATTCAATAAAAGGCTGCTGATTTTTCATTTGACAAAACATTTCCTTATTTAAAGTACTTTTTTATATTTCTGATCATTAATTTTCCTTTTTTTCCAATGTATACCATCCGCCAAATAACTTTTTTTTTTTGAAAATGCTATAAAAAAAGCTACTGAATATTTTCTCAAATTTTTTTGTTTTATTTGAAAGTACAATCCTTCCGGTTAATAATGGAAAATAATTTCATTCAAATGGCTGCCTCGGCTGGCCATGCAGTAGCCTACACGATCGGTCCAATTTTTAAGCTGTATTTCACCAATGGCTTCAGGAATATTGTCCTTTAAAGCGTCAATTGTCTCTGGCTTGTCGGCGTAACACTTATCTTTCACGGCACCCCACAAATAATAGTCCAACGGTGTCAAATCGCAGCTCCGAGGTGGCCAAACGACATCAGCTCTGCGTCTGATAATGCGATCTTCAAAAATAGGGCGCAAAACATCGGGTGTAGCAGCGGCTGTGTGGCACGTAGCGCCGTCCTGTTGAAACCACATGTTGCCAATATCCTCCTCTTTAATTTTTGGGAACAAAAATTCGTTCAACATGGCCCGATAACGATCGCCATTGACTGTAACGGCCACTGCTTGCTTATTTTCGAAGAAAAATGGCCCAATTATGCCTCTGGAGCAAAATCCGCACCAAAAACAGTGACTAGTTTTGGGTACGTCGGCTTTTCAATGTATGCGTGCGGGTTTTCTGTGCCCCAAATGCGACAATTTTGCTTGTTTACATACCCGCCAAGATTAAAAGGAGCTTCATCTGAAAAGATGATTTTTTTTTTGGCAAAATCGGCATATTCTGTAAGTCGATCGCAGGCCCACTTAGCGAAGCGTTGTTCGTTCAGCGGAAGGATAAAACTAATTATCTGTCAAATCAGACATGAGCTAAGTGTTATCATTCACGAAATAAGCAGTAGTTGAAAAAAAAACGTTAAATGGCGGACCCTTTATAAAAATTGATTTGGTTTAACTAGAAAATGATGATGACGTTTATTGCGAAATTAATAAAAATTCAATGATGGATTTAAAATTGTTAATGCAATCACTAAGAGAATCTTACATAATTAAGTTCTTCATAAAAAAAAAAAAAATTATTTAATTTGATATAATTCGCTGGCAGTGCTCACATTCGCATTCACATACACAATCCCAATCACAGTGTCTTCGTTTTGTCATCAATTTTCACTATCTTTGATCAGGATCAACTTGTTGTTGTTTCTCTTTTTGTTTTGTTTTTTTTTTTGCTCAGGAAATTTGCTTTAAACATTCGTAAATATGTTGCAAGCACACATTTTTTCCTTGGAAATCTGGCAGCAAATTAAAAATTTGAAGCTTGTGCATTGTTTTTGGTTTTCTGACTGGAGTTAGAGTGAGCTTTTAAACCCCCAGTGTGTCTAAGCAATCAGTATATAGTCATTCAGCTAGTTTGTTATTGATTGGAAAATTATTTGATGCGAGTATCCATGAAACAGAAACATAAAACGTAAAACTGCGTTTTTTTAAAAAACACGAACGACACACAATCACTTTGCCTAGAAGCTGTGAATTCATGTTGCATGTATGAATTTTAAAAATTCATGAAGACGTCTTGGTTGTAGTGTTCAACATGTAACTTTAATGTTGTTTTTGTTTCTTTTTGTGCAACACACATACATTTGAAGAAGACATGCACACTTATGTCTATTTGTATTCTGGGTGTTTGCAGTTGCAACAGCCACTCGTATACTAAATGATTAACCATTAGTCGCAACTAATTTGTCGTTTTATGAAAAACATTTTTTTTTGTATGTTTGGCTGGTAGCAAGTCTTCAGTTTCGATTTGAGATCCCCCGCAAATAAGATTGCATTTTTATGCTTCGAAAAGTATTCTGCATTTTATAAAAAATTATCGTGTATTTGTTTAAAATAATACCAACTTTTGTATTGATTTCTTTATATTATTTTGTTTTTTTTTTAGTACTTATTTCTAGAGTTTTATTCATTTACTTTTCTGCAGTTATTTTTCCCATTATAATCGTGTAAATTTAATTAACCATTTTAGTAAGATTTTTTTGTTGGTAAGATTTTCTTAAATTTAAATTGAATTTTTATGTACATTTGGGAATTTAGCATTTTATTGTGTGTTATTTTTTGTTCGCTTATGGCTGCTTGCTCATGCTGACTCGACTGAAGATGTTAGTTTGTTAGCTGATGACGAAGGCATGCTGTATTCAATTACACTTTTGAAGTCAAATGTTTGCAATTAGTGTAGGATATGATGAAAAATAAAAATATTTTTTATGGAAAAGTGTGTAGAACATTCCGGAACTGTTCCTGTTGCTCTAAACACTTACAGCAGTTTTCACAAAAAGTAAAGTAGACTTGATCAATACTTTAAAATAAATTTCCTATGCAATTTTTACTTTAAAGCAGACTTGAAATACACTTTAATTTTTGTGAATACAGCAGTTAGACGACGGCAGGCTACCGACTACAATCTGTCAGAAGGAGAATACATTGGGGTATTCACACTGTGTCATATTGTCATAAAGTCATAATATTTTAGTTTAAAAAAGTTATTTTAAATTGAATTAAGATTCTATAGGCTAATTGTTCGAAATTTTTTATTTAAATCTCAGAAAGACATGATAAAATATTCCAAGCCACAAAGGCAAGTCAACATCAGTTGTTGTTATTCAACTTACACAGCAGAGCAGAACTGCTGTTTTCGAAAGCCGCAACACTTTCAGCATCAGTGCTTATGTGTATTGTATTGTTTGTCACAACTTATTAGGTGGCTTAGTTGAATGTGATAACAGTTCCTATTTACACAAATTTTATTGTGAAAAAGGATGCGAGAACTGTATCAACCTGATGTCAACATGTTATTGTTATAATACCCGTGTTACCGTTTGATTATTTTTCTTCATGTCCCATTTTTCTGAAAAAAAGTCAAACTTTTTTTGGTTTGAAATTTCTACTTAAGTGCATGTGAACGTTTTTCCAATTTATTATTGGTAGCTCAAGCCATAGCTTAAATTTGTATATAGTAAGAATTTTAACGAACATTTTATATTATTACAACAATAAAGTTATTGTTGTGCTGCATTCAAAAAAAAAAAAAACATAAAATAATAGCACTCTTTCACTTATGTTTTTGTTTTGTCATAAAATACCTCCAGAGAACTGAGTCGAACTGCTGAAAATCTTTAGGCGAGACGGCGATGGTATATGTTTGCCGCCGTTACTGATATATGATTCACGATTAAAAAACGGCTAAAAAATTATTCATACCCATATGTCTGTACATTAAATCACATTTTTATAAAATAAAAAGAAATTAAAAGAGAACTAAATCGCAAAATCTAAATATTGTATAGAAGGCAAACATTTTTTTTTACGTAGCTGGCAGCCACTGAACGTTTTTGCGTATGACGCCACAAAAAAAAATGTATTCAGCTCATATCAAGGGAACAGCTGATCGATGTTTAAAATAGCATACTAACTTATGACGGGTTGTTCACACTAGTCATATATTTCGTGCTATTATTTTATGACTTTATGACTACAGTGTGAGTCCCCAACATGTGTTTCTGTGGGAATGATTATTTTCACAGCTACGCGGCAGGTTCTTGTCCCTGCTATTTTTAGAGCGACTTTTTGAGATATGGATTAAGTTTAAACTTGGTTTAACGTAGTCTGAAACTCTGAATTTTCCGACGAAATGGTATTTTTTATATATTATTCCATAAAAGACCAACATTTTAACCACAACTAATCTGTTCCGTCAAAAGTATGTAGACAAACTTGGTAATGACGGCACAAATTTGTTGTCAGATTAGCTAAACCTAGTTTAACTGAGATCTCAAAAATCCAGCCTTAGTGGTTGTAGTCAAATTAAACTAATTTCTATTTTCATAGGCGACAATAAACAGATAAGTGCTGCCAATACAATGAAAACTTTTAAATAAATAAGCTGGCCAAATATGTAAAAATTTTTGAAAATAAGCAAGTAAAAACGTTATATTCGACCGGGATGAATTTGAAATACCCTCCAAATATTTAATAGATAAAAACCCTATTTCTAGTGGTCACTCCGAGAGGGTGCGTGGGGGAGACATTTCATCTATGAAAGAAAGCACTAAAAATAAATTTTTGGGATAGTTAAGTGTAAAAAAATTTTTTTTTTATAGGGTCATTTACGGGGGTAGTGCAGAGGCGTACCAGGCTGCATCTCAGCTTCTTCATAAAAATATAAAAATGTTATTTTTAAGGAATGTAGGCTTAAGTAATACAATTTAATAAATTTGTACACTATTTTTGCATATAATAACGCCCACTAATAGGGGCGGGGTCCAAAAATTATTTATTTTTATTTAATGGCTCCAAGTTTAATGCGTTGGACCTTCTCTGACATAAAAATATATCATTTGATTAAGAAAATTACAAAACAAAACTTTAAAAATTATGTTGTGTTTTAGAGGTTGGTTTAGTTCTTCCTAGAGGAACTTTTTTCCCTCTGGCCTGATGCACCCCATTTACGAACTCGACTTGTGCTATCCTTCAAAATGTATTTATGTTGAATTTCGTTTGGTGCGAATCGTGATTTCCACAGACGTACGGAAGGATGGACGGACATTTTCAGATCGTCTTAGATATCATCACTGATCAAGAATAAAAATACTTTAAAGGGTCTCATATGGATATTTCGCTGCGTTACACAGGGAATGACAAAGTGCCTAAACCCGTCAATTCTTTTTTGGAGGGTATAAAAATATTTGCAATTTCCCAAAGATGCAAAAAAAAAATAAAAATACTCGTATATGAAACTTATTGCAATAATTAATTCATATTAAATCACACCTTTCTTAATACTCATACACGAAGTGAACTTCTTTTGTGCAACATGATCGCTTTACTAAGACTTTTAATCATCAGTATGTTTGTTCATAACGAATGTCACATGCATACTCGTACTTGTACATTCTATTTTGGGTTTTCTGTTTGTGCCACAATTATCAACATTTCATATTGCATTGACATGCATGCACCGCACCAACAAAGAATTTCAATTTACACCCCAAAAACATTTATTTTTTTATATATTTTCATTTTCCACAATAAAACTTTTAAGCCAAAAATTTGCAAAAACAAAAAAAAAACTGTAAAATTGCATGGTATTTTATTAAACAATAACGATGATGAAGAATAAGGCAAAGAAATAAATAGGCAAGCAGCAAAAAAAAAAGAGTAAAAAAAAAATAAATAAAAATTTTATTAAAAGACAATGAGAGTTAATAGTTCGATCAGACACTTTAAAGAAAGACACACTTAAATTGACAGTCATCCCATGAATACGAGCAGCAGCAAAAAACTACATTTTAGAAACGAAAACAAAACTAAAAATTGGCACAAAATATTGACTTGAAAATAATACCAAACCTTAGAGGAGGATTTTAAAGAAGAGGCATAAATATAACGAAGAAGCAGAGGAAAAAAACAAAACATTGCCTGCCTTATGGGTGCGTTCTGTGAACTCTACGATTATACACTCAGGCTATAGTGCAGCATAAAAAGCGCTACAGAGGCACAAAGCATGCAAAAGCATGATTGAAATTAAGTTTTTATAGTCGCTACAACATTGTCTGTCGCTGTTGTGTTCATTCGTTGAACACTTTGCTTAACAAGTACGCCGTAGCATAACATTTATATCATCCCAGCCACTCACTATTTGTTTTAAAGTTAAGGACCAGCTTAAGCTGGTTATTAGTTAAGCCAATATTTAAGTGGCATCTTTAATAGGTTAAAGTGTTTATAGTTTTTTTTTTTTTTTTTTTTGATGTGAAGATGAGCTTAGAAGCACTATGCTAAAATATCTTAAGTATTGATTTAATGTATAAGGAAAATCATTAAGAAAGTTAGATTTTCCGAACCACCTGTCGCAGGAGTTATCCTCTGAAAAAAATTAGCCGCATCTCCAGATGAAATAAATAAGCAGTGAATAGCCGTGAAAAAACGGGCATCTTCCTTGTGTGGAAAATTTTTCCACACACTTAGAATTATTTGCAATGAAAACGGAGCAAATTACAATCCAACAAACGGACGCTCCAATGACCAGTCGTGCACAACTTGTGACTAAGAAGTTCCCATAAGGGACAGTTACTCTAGTATAAAGTAAAAAAACTTTACTTATTTAAATTTAAATGTATTTAAGATTTTTTTTTGAATTTGTTATAAACATGTGTATTTGTTTTAAAAGGAGGCAGTTGAACAACCAGTAATAAAAGTTAATAAAGAGGCCGCGGAAGAAGTTTAAGTGGCAAGAAAATTATTTAACTTTATGAGCAAATAAAATATTGGGAAAATTACTACACAGAATTATAAATTAGAGCAAAGAAATATTCTGGACTTTGAGCTTTCTTTGTGAATGTTTGTGCTTGCAGAAGTTAACATGTTGACTACAAGGCCGATGGTCGTGAGTTGGATTTCTCACTCATTTTAGGATTGAGGCATCGAGTTTTTCCGATTTCCACTTTTGCGTGAAGCTGATCGGGCTAAGAAGGAATTACTACCTATTCCACAATGTCCCAATAAAATTTTATTTAGAACATGAAATTAATTGTATTAAATATTTTTTGTTGACGACATCATGTAACAATCACCACCTACCTAGTTTAACTGAGATCTCAAAAATCCAGCCTTAGTGGTTGTAGTCAAATTAAACTAATTTCTATTTTCATAGGCGACAATAAACAGATAAGTGCTGCCAATACAATGAAAACTTTTAAATAAATAAGCGCTCAAAAATGTTTTTAGACTGGCCAAATATATAAACATATTTGGAAATAAACAAGTAAAAGCATTATATTCGACCGGGTCGAATCTTAAATACCCTCCAAATATTTAATAAATAAAAACCCTATTTGCTAGTGGTCACTCCGGGAGGGCCCGTGAGACATTTCACCTTCGAAATATAGCAGTAAAAATAAATTTTTGGAATAGTTAAGGGTAAACTATTTTTTTTTTTTGATAGGGTCATTTACGGGGGTAGGGCAGAGGCGTACCAGGTTACGTCTCAGCTTCGTCATTAAGGCTTAAAAATGTTATTTTTAAGGAATGCAGGCTTAAGTAAAACAATTTATTAAATTTTTACACTATTTTTGCTTATAATAACGCCAAATAAAGGGGACGGGGTCCAAAAAATAATTTTTTTTTTTGAATTTTAAGGCTCCAAGTTTAACGGTTTGGTTTGCTTAACAAAAAAAAAAAAAAAAAAAAGAACGAAGTTCCTTATTATAGAAATATTAATTTTAAAATCTATTCGAGGTATAAAGAAAATAATTATTTGGGTATACATTTCAATACAAAATACAAAATCAATTTTATGCCCAAACGAAATTGAATTTTGTCACGGCTCGGCTGCGTATGATTAATATTTGTTTGTATGGAATTGAATTATTCATACGTCTTAAACATTGATTTAGAAACAAAATATTTTACGCTATGACGTTTTTTCCCGGTTAGGGTACCCCTCCGCATCGTCCCATAAGGAACTATGTACCAAAAAAATTTTTTTTTTGATATATTCATTTTGTCGGGCAACGGAGGAAGAGGGGTAGGGCAGATTAGTACCAGGTTGCGTCTCAGTTCCATCATTAAAGCTTAAAAATTTTATTTTTAAAAAATGCAGGCTTAAGTAAAGCAATTTGTTAAATTTTTACACTATTTTTGCATACGAGTATAATAACGCACACTAAAGGGCGTAAAAATGTTTTTTATTTTTATTTTATGACTCCAAGTTTAACGCGTTGGACCTTCTTTGTCATAAAAATATATCAATTGCTTAACAAAATTACAAAAAAAAATTTTAAAAATTATGTTGTTTTTTTAGAGGCTGGTTTAGTTCTTCTTAGGGGAACTTTTTTACCTCTAGCCCGATCTAGCCCATCTGCGAACTTAACTGCTCTATAATTTAAAATATATTTATAACAAATTTCAAGAGTCTGGCTCTTTTCGTTGGGAGTGATTCGTAATCGTAACGGACAAGCTCAGATCGTCTTAGATTTCATGACTGATCAAGAATATATACACTTTATGGGGTTTGAGATGGATATTTCGATGCGTTACAAACGGAATGACAAAGTGAATATACCCTCCAAGTCTTTTTTGGAGGGTATAAAAACATATAATTTGGGAGTAAAATTATTAAATTTTTATAACTGTTCAATTCAGTATGGAATAATCCATATATGATGGAATAACCCATATATGATTGTGGGTGATGTTGGCTGAAGTAGTAGACCATGAGACTATGAAGTGTAGGGTCCTGAGTTCGAGCCCCCCCTGAGTCATGAAATATTGTATTGAATTCTTCTGATCAGCATTAGTGCGTGGTTGTGTTAGTTGCTGCCAGCCTGTTTCAATGATGAAGGCATAGTCACTGGTCACTGAACATAATTGGCAGCGACTGACACGATCACGTACTATAAAGCAGAGTAACGGCATCCACCTTCGTCGGCCCTGTACCAAAAATTAGCCGCGCGAAGTATAAAAAGGTTGAAATAGCTACAAAAAAACTGTCTATCTTCTCATTTTTCTTAATCTGTCCCCTCAATACTATCCCCTCGTTTTCAGTTCCGGCGCAATGCATTTCCATATATAGGGGTCATCCCCTGAGTGCTGGTCCAAGATAGAAAAAAAAACATATAATTTTTTCTATTTTTTCCCCAGTTTTAGCAAATATTTTCAAGTTAATATTTTATACCGCGACATTTTTTCAGATCTTTGACTAAAACGCTAAAAGATTTTGTCACAGTAAATCATGTGAAGGTTTTCACTTGCAATTTCTCTGGCATTAACGTGCCTCCTTGCAAATATTGCATTACGTTTCATTTGCCTACTCAATAGCGCGCATATTGTAAATGGGTAAAGATCACCACGTTGATCATACTTCTGGGATAATGGAGATACAAAAAAACTAAAATACATCTTCTGCTTCTACTACGAGTATCTGAACAAACATTTTTATTTTTATTGTTGTGTGTCTTACGTGTATGATGTTACAAATAATTATGTGATTTAGTGATTTTTCTTTGCTTATTTCTCGTATAGCTGATGCAGTTGTTGCTGTTGTTGTTGTTGTTGTTGTGGTTGGCATTATGTATAAAATAAATAAACAAGATACTTTACAGAATGAGATTAAAGACAGAAGAAAAAAAAAGAATTTGTGCATGTCGTTCGTAGCAACAGTCACTTCCATGTTCCATGTTTTCGTGTACTTCATTATTGTTATTATTGTTATTATGGATGTTGTTGTCGTTGTTACTCCATGAAAGATTATTGATTTAAGCCATGACTGGCGTAACATCATTGGCGATGGTGGAGCTAAATTAGATAACTTCATGAGTGTCTATTACACGTTGTAATATTGTTTGTGTATGTACAGGGTGTTGCTGTTATTAAGTGTTATTAGAAAAAACTAACAAGAAATAGAAAATAGCTAATGTTGCTTTCTATTCTAAAAAAGAATGCTACATATTTTGCACTTTTTAATAAAAATTCACTATTTGGAAATAGTGAATTTATTAGAAATTAATCTACCATCTCTTACGAAAAATTATTTTTATTTTATAAATTTATTTTATAAATTTATTTATTAGAAATTAATCTACTCTTTTGAAAAATTATTTTTATTTTATAAATTTATTTTATAAATTTATTTATTAGAAATTAATCTACTCTTTTGAAAAATTATTTTTATTTTATAAATTTATTTTATAAATTTATTTTATGAATTTATTTATTAGAAATTAATCTACTCTTTTGAAAAATTATTTTTATTTTATAAATGCGTCCAGTTTTAGTTTCTTAGGAAAACAGTGATAAAATGTTACATATTTTTCAGAAAAGAAATGACCATAAGATTAAAGGTTAAGCTGTAGGGTAAATAACTAGAGTATTTTTTTGTTAGAAAACACCGCTTCTTGCAGCACCCTTTATAACCTATGCTTAATAAGCATGTAGTGTTAGTAGGTCTGTTTTTGCTCATTTTTGACTATTTTTTCCTTTTGCAGGTTTTTTTTGTTTTTGCTTTTGTTTTTTTTTTTGTATTGGCAAGCCATAGATGATGTATGTATGTGAACCTTTTTCTCTCTCAATATTATTTTCCTCATCTGTTTAATTTTTTCTAGTGCCATTCGTTTGTAAATCAAATTTTATTCGCTTTACTGACAAATATATGGGCTAGGCTTTTTTACTTGTGTTCGTTGTTGTTGTTGTTGTTAGTTAATATTTTTAAGTTTTTCTTGAAATTTCAAGACTTTGGCTTTATTTTAATGATTATATTGGGATCATTTCTTTCCCACTTCTTTGTTTTTGTTCTTCTGTTAGTGCAAAAGTGTCAGAGACTGAGAGGGAGAGAGAGATAGACTGTTGTAGGGCCAGGGTAGGAAGTTCTTTAATAGCTGGTACTTAAATATTTGTAGACTGTAAATATAGGAGATTGTCTTAAATGATGGCATTGTAGGTTATTGTTATTTTTTCTTAATAGATGTATATAGTGAGTTGTTTTTGCCAGTATTATTATAATTATTTTTTATTTTATTTATTTTTTTTTGGGTTACTAAGATCAATAGATTTTGAGAACTGTTTATTATTGTTTTTCCTTGTTGACGTTTTATTTTACAGTTTTTGCTGTTGTTAATGTTTTTGTTTTTTTGTGCAAATTTATTTATTGTATTATTGTCTTTGCTGTAGCTGCCCTGCATGCAACCTGTTGGGAACTCTCGTGCTAAATACTTTAATTTATACACAATTTATAAACATATATTGTGTCTACAACGAGGCTTTTTTCCCAGCAAACAAAACATGTTTGTGCAAAAAAGCCCTTCTAAAGTATTAAATAGTATGAGATTAAAAATAATTTAAAATTTACTTCTGTAGTATTGCAAAGAATCGTTTAACTGGAAATAGCTAATAGGCGTGGCAAATCCCTCTCTCATAATTAGAAAATTCTGCTCTCAGCTTAAATTAATATGTGTCCAAACATCTTATTTATTAACCGATTAAACAGAAATATTTAATATCGTATATTCCCATATTCGAAATTAAATATAACGTGGAGCGATTTAACCCTTTGACTGTCCCCATACAAAATTTTTTTTTTGTAGCGTACGTCCACAGTAATAATTTGGTAAAAATGGCATGAATAAAGTTTTTTGTTTTGTTACAAAATTTATTTTTGTCGTTTTATATCTTGGAAATTTGCAGTTTTTACTTATACACATGTTCATGTCTTATTTAAATAAAAACATTCTCTACACGCTCAAACCATTAGATCACTTTATTTTTCATCAGTTCATATACAATTTTGTAAAAAGAAATAAGACAAATTGTGTATCACATGTGATGCGCAAGCGTATCAATCATGACGTCTGTGCATCATATGTGATGCATTGGACAGTCAAAGGGTTAATGTTGTATGAAATTGAATTTTTTAGTTTGTATAAGTGAAAAGCTGGGGCCAAATTACCTCACTCGATATCGAACGAATTTTCCATACAATTTAGATACAAATTTTGATCCGTATCGAATGCCTACATTAAAAAAATTTTATTGCCAAGGAAACTCGAATGTTAGCGGCTCAGTTTTATAAAAATCGGAACAGTAAAAATATTTTAGCTTATGTTTAAACACCACAGGTGCGGTGGCAGAAAGTATGTGCCCGATCGGCAGGCTGTGCGAAGATCTAGAAGAACTGGAACTGAATTGGAAATAAAGAAATGAGTTAAAACTGAACAAGAATTGCTTTAGAGCAGAACTACAACAGAATTTGCAGATCTTTTTTAAATGTTTAGTAAATATATATTATTTATTTAACAATTCATATTACATTAGTAAAAAAAATAATTTCGTCTGAATGAAACCGTATAAATATTTAAACTAAAATTGCTATTTAAAAAAAGTCTACTAAAACTAAAGGCGAAGATTTCTTTATAAGTTTTGGGAATAAACAAAACTGTTTGGAAATGATAGAAATTACAAATACGGCAGCAAATCATTCCGATTTGAATATGTGACATGCCTGAATATATTTCTATCAATATTAATTATTAAAAGCATAAGAAGAAGTATATCAACTTCTAAAACACAACATAATTTTTAAAGTTTTTTCTCTAATTTTGTTAGGCAAATGATACGCGTTAAACTTGGAGCTATAAAAAAAGGTTTTGTGCCCCGCCTCCTTTAGTGGGCGTTATTATATTGCAAAAATAGTGTAAAAATTTAATAAATTGTATTACTTGAGCCTAAGTTCCCAAAAAAAAAAACGTTTTTAAGGTTTAATGACGAAGGTGAGACGTACCCTGGTACTCCTCTGCTCTACCCCCTCCTCCTCCTGTGCCCCCTAAATGACCATATAAAAAAATACAAAATTAAAAATAAATTTTACATTTAATTATCCCAAACATTTATTTTTAGAGTTTTATGGCAAAGGTGAAATGTTTCCCCCACGGCCCTTGCCATAGCGACTCCGACAAAATACAGTTTTAAAACAGTCCAACAAGAATTGAACGCCATAAAATTCTATATATTCTTGATCAGTGATAAAATCTAAGTCATACGTTCGTCTGTGGAAAACATGATATAGTCCATTTCTGGACCCCACCCCCTTTAGTGGGCGTTGACTTACGATATTATATGAAAAAATAGTTTATATATTGAACAATTTGTATTCCTTAAGCCTATAAGAAGCTGAGATGTTCTCTGATCTTGCAGAGGTGAAACGTCTCCCCCACGGCCCATCCCGTAATGACTCTGTCAAAATAGAGATTTTAAATTGGCTACAGAAATGTCTTTAAAGAACTCTCTCCCATCAACTTAAACATTTTAAATTTACTTATTTAAATATTTGTAGGGTATTTAAGATTCGACCCGGTCGAATATAACGTTTTCACTTGTTTTTTATTTTGTGAAATATTCATATGAAAAATTGATAAAAAAAATGTAAATCTACAGTTGCAAAAATCGTGTGTCCTTTACAAACTACAGTAGAACTGAACTAGAATTAAACTGAAATATGTAGGACTGAACGAGAATTTCACTACAACCAAATTAAAAATAAACCAAACGAAACTGATGCAATTGATACAAGAGACACATTAATTTATTGTAAAGATAATAATACAGCGATTAATTATATCAGAAATATGTTGTTTGAATGTTTGATGGACTTGAATGCAGCATTTTTGCTGCATCATCATCGTTGTCTTCTTCATCATCTGCATGTAATAATCGTTTGATTTCTTGTTGTTGCAGGTTGTTGCTATAGTGTGTAAATATGATATTAAAAAAAAATTATATATTTACATCATTTTTTTGTTAACTGCAATTTTCCCGCGCTTTACTAAAAATGAAAACGTGCATGCATTTGTTTTTTTTTTGTTTTCATTAAGTTTTGTTTTAGTTTCTGTGCTTTTTTTTCTCTTTAACTTTATTTTTGGCAAAAGTTTTTTTATCTTGTGGTGGAATATGTTGTGTTTGGTTTTGGTGGCTTTTTGAGTTATTGTTTGTTTTCCATTTCATGGTAAATTTTTGTTATTGCTTAAAGTTGGGTTTATTTATATATATTTTCGTTTATTTTTTTTTTCTTAATTTTTAGTTATTTTGGGTAAGAATGTTTAATGATTATGATGAGTGTACGGGAGTATGTGTCTGCTCATGTATTTATCTGTGTTGTCGTCATGTCAAGTGTTAATTTTCATTATTTAAAATTGTTACAAATTAACAACGTAATTTTACATTGTATGCGGTTTTTGTTTGTGGTAATTTCATTCCAAACTTGCGAAAAAAGCCTTTCGGCTCAGATGGATTTTTGTGAGATGTGCAATGAAGTATTTTATTAGTGTGTTAGCAAGGAATTGCTAATTGTGTAATATTTTATTTATGACTTAAATATTTTAAATCAACATTTAGTTTGTAGTTTTTGTATATTTTTAATTTGAGCAATAATTTAAATTTCATTTATAATTTATTGTAATTAATATGCAGTCGCTGAAAACTAGACAGATGACTGTGGCAATAAATGTATTTATTAATGTAGTCTGAGTCCAGTAAAACTTGCAATTACCTTTAAACAATAAGGAGGCGATTTGTACTAAATATGAGCATGATAATTGTTATTATTCTTTATACAGTGCAACTTCGATATAACGATAAACGTAATATAACATGTTTTATTGAGTCCCTTGAGAAAAGCTCTTTATTGCAAAGTTTTTCATACAAAAATACACTATAGCTATAACGAACATTTTCTATAACGAAGTATATTCGGGTCGCCTTGCAATTCGTTATATAAAAGTTTCACTGTACATGGAATTTTGTTTAAAAATTTTTATTTTTTTCAAAATTTAAAATTTTCTAACTTTATTTTGGATTTATGTATTTAAAAATTTTTAATTTTTTTTTTAAATGTTATATTCGACCGGGTCGAATTTTAAATACCCTCCAAATATTTAAAAAGTAAATTTAAAACGTTGAATTTGGTGGGACAGAGTTCCTTCTCTATTTTGATAGAGTCATTCCGGGAAGGGCCGTGGGGAAGACGTTTCACCTCTGCAAGATCAGAGAACATCTCAGCTTCTTATAGGCTTAAGGAATACAAATTGTTCATTCTCTACACTATTTTTATATATAATATCGTAAGTCAACGCCCACTAAAGGGGGCGGGGTTAAAAAATATACTATATAACAGACGAACGTATGGGGATTGCTCCATCGTCTTAGACTTCTTCACTGATCAAGAATATATGTATATACTTTATGGGGTCCAATTGTTGTTGCAGGGTATTAAAACTATTTTGTCGGGGTTGTTCTGGCAAGAGCCATGGGGGAGATATATCCCCTTTTCTATAAAACTCTAAAAATAATTTTTTTTGATAAGTAATTAAAAAATTAATTTTTAATATATATATTATTTTTTGTAAAGCTATTTAGGGGCCAAAGGGGTAGGAGGGGGGGGGGTAGGGCAGAGGAGGATCAGGCTAGGTCTCATCTTATTTTTAAGGAATGTAGGCTTAAGTAAACCAATTTGTCAAATTTTTACACTATTTTTGCATATAATAACGCCCATAAAAGGGGGCGGGGTCCAAAAACAAATTTTTCTGATTTTCTGGCCCCAAGTTTAACGCATTGGACCTTCTTTGACATAAAAATATATTTTTTGCTTAACAAAATTACAAAAAAAAAATTAAATTTTTTTTGTTTTTCAAGAGGTTAGTTTAGTTCTTCTTAGAGGAACTTTTTTCCCTCTGACCCGATTCAGCCTATTTACCAACTTGACCTGTGCTATCCTTCAGGATATATTTATACCAAATTTCAAGAGTCTGGCTTTTTTCGTTTGAACTGAATCCTGATTTCCACAGACGGACGGGCGGACAGACGGATGGACATGCTCAGATCGTCTTAGATTTCATCACTGATTTGTGGGTTCTCAGATGAGTATTTCGCTGCGTTACAAACGGAATGACAAAGTGAATATACCCTCCAAATTTTTTTTGCAGGGTATAAAAATTAAATTAAATAAAATTGCGTAAATTATCTACTTCGCAAGTGAAATCAGCTCACGTTTTTTGTGTAACTTTCAAATTTCGACCTCTAGCATTTTAAATACAAATCAACTTTTCTCCAAACTTTTTATTGTTTGGACATTTTGTCTGCATTTGATGGATATTTAAACTCACCTCTCCAAAGGCTTGAGTGAGTATCTTAACAAATTGTGCTTGAAAAGCAATTTGTTATCAAAATCGTAGTTTATTTTTATGTACGAGTATGAATATTCTTTTCATGTCTTGCAAAACAAGCCCTCTCATAAATTTCTGTCATTTCAATTTCAATTCAATTGTATATGCAAAACAATCTTAACTGGAAGCTTAAAGGAAAAATATCAAAACCAATTTTTTTTTTGTACCATAAAAGGGAGAATTGAGTACAAATGAAGAAAAGTATTTAGTAGATAATTTTTGACAGTTGGTGGGATTGTAAAGCTGGCAAAAGAAACGTAAGAAATGAAACAACATCTGTAGTTCGGCAGGCAAAACTATTGTTGTGCCATTTAATGTCAACATGATTGGAGGAATTAGCAGTTTGGAAAAAAAGAAAAGAAATCATGTAATCCTGTCATTGGTAACATGATTATCATTTGTAAAGCAATTGCAGAAAAAGCCAACTGCAGAAATGAGATTTCTGATGGCATTGTAACAGACAAGTTTTAAGCATTTTCCAAAAATCACAATTTCATTTTTTTTCTAGTTTTTCTTAAAATAATTCAATTAACGTGCCATAATTTATTATATATTTTTATTTTTCTCATTAAATTCAATTTATAGGCTTATGAATGGTCATTATTAAAAATATGTGTAATAATTTCTTACATTTTCAGCTTTATTTCTTGCAATTTTTAATTATCAATCGCAGTTGATGGCGATCTAACAAGAAATCAAGAAGCTCAAGATGAAACCTCCAAACGAATCATCTCATTTGCAACGCATTTCTTTGCCAAGTTAAACGTTAAAATAGCGTTGCAAGGTCAACGTAAAATCGTGCTTCACAGCAGCTAAAAATCGTTAAATTTGCTGTGTATGAGTTTCTTTGCAAATGGACGGACAGACAAATAGACAGACAGATAGTTAGACAAACCGATAGACAGACCCAGCTGAAAGACAAACGATTGACTTAGTCTACATTTACACATCAATGTAGATTGATGATGATCGTTTGTTTGCAACTCACAAAAAAAGCAAAAACTTATAAAAGAAGCACAGCAAAACAAATCTACATACGAAACTAGACTTTTGTTGAAAGGTGCTGCTGATGTCGTTGCTTGTGTGCAGCATTGAACCACCATCCATCCAACAACCAGCAACTGAAGCCACCAAGCAAAATCTTTAATACGAACAGTATTCTTGATCATTCGTTACTGTTGCTGGCAGCAGCACCTCTTTTGCAGTTTTATTCTGCACACAATTCACTTTTGGTTTCAGTTAGTTTTTCATATATTTCTTTTGCTTTTAATTTATTTATTTTTTATCTTCTGGGCAATTTGATGTCATTTTGATGGATGGACAATTGGTGCACAAGTGATGAGATTGAAATATTGATTGTATGCTTGCAAAAAAAAAAAAAAAAAAAATATATATATATATATATATATATATATATAATATCATTGAATTGCATTAGCGATTGTCTTGCTAGAAATATTGTAGGTGACTAAGAGGTGAGTTTCGCAGTTTAAGCGCATGTGTGAAAAAAACTTAATATTTAAAAGTAATTGCTAGCAAGTCTTTCGTGTTATTTGAGTTGTTATTGAACTAAATAAAATATATAGTACCTTTGCCTTAAGGCTCAAATAGAGAGAATTGCAGTCTATTAGCATATGATACACAAGAATCATAATGTTGTACTTCTGCAGCGGGCCAAAATTAAAAAAAAAAACAAGTAAAAGTGCTATATTCGGCTGTGCCGAATCTTAAATACCCTTCACAGATGTAACTCTTCTTTCTTTCTTTCTTTCTTTGTGTGGGTGCTGTTGGCTGAAGTAATAGAACACGAGACTATGAAGCGGAGGGTCGTGAGTTCGATGCCGCGCTGAGTCATGAAATATTGTGTTGAATTCTTCTGATCAGCATTAGTTCATGGTTGTGTTAGTTGTTGCCAGCCTGTTTCAATGATAAAGGCATAGTCACTGGTCACTGAACATAATTAGCAGCGACTGACACCATCATGTACTAAAAAAAGCAGAGTAACAGCACCCACCTTCGTCGGCCCTGTAGCAAAAATTAGCCGGCGAAGTAAAAGGTTGAAATAGCTACAAAAAAAAAAAACTTTCTATCTTCTCATCTTTCCTAATCTGTACCCTCAATACTATCCCCTCGTTTTCAGTTCTGGCGCAATGCATTGCATATATAGGGGTCATCCCCTGAGCGCTGGTCCTACTCCTAAAAAAAAACTCTTCTTTCTTTCTTGCTAAAACAGAAAGTAGCTTTAATTAAAAAATAATAAAACAAAATGATGTTATCAGTTACTTTTATATATAAGGCAACGTTTAAATATTTCGGCTAGGAAGCTAAATGTTTGGCTTTTCTTATATTTAATACCTCTGAACGTTTTTTAAAAATTTTAAATATGTTTAATTTACAAACAAAAAAGGAAATCCGTTTCATGTACCCCAAAAGGTTCTAATTGTCCAACCGTAGAATCGTCTTTTAGATTTTGTTGGTTTTTAATACCAGTTTACTTCTTTCTGATGTATAAAGTAGGTATAATTCATCATAAAAATCAAAAATAACAAATAAAATGGCTGCTTTTATGAATCAGCAAATGTCGATTTTCCAACCCTGGAACCGAATTTTTACTTTATAAAATGTTTAATACCAATTTAATTCTTAGCGAAACATAAAATATGTTTAATTCACTGAAAAAACCAAAATTGGGAAATTATATGGTTACTTTTATTTACCAAAAAATTTCGATTTTCCAACCCTGGAACAGAATTTTAATTTAAAAATTTTGAATACCAATTTAATTCTTAGCGAAGTATAAAATAAGTTTAATTCACTGAAAAAAAACGAAATTTGGAATTTATGTGGGTACTCTTATGTGCCAAAAATATTTCGATTTTCCAACTCTGGAAGCGAATTTTTATTTTTTACCAATGCAATTCTTAGTGAGCTGTAACATAGTTTTACTTGAAAAAAATAGATTAAAATTTTTAAGCTTTTTGGTCACTTTCATGTACCATAAAATATTTAATTTGTCCAACCCTGGAATCGAAATTTAGATTTTTTAAGATTTTAATACCAATTTTTTTCTTGCTGCATTATAAAATAGTTTTAATTAGCAAAAACAACAACGTCAATTGCCTCTTTTGTTACTTTTATGCATAAAGAATATTTCAATTTCCCAACCCTGGAAACGAAATTTTAATTTGTTTGGTTTATTTTTATCAATGCAACTCTTAATAATGAGGTTCATGCAACTCTAAATAATGAGGTTTATTTAAGAAAAACTTAAAATTTAAAGTCACTATTTTTGCATGTAATAACGCCCACTAAAGGGGGCGGGGTCCACAAACTATTTTTTTTCTGGCTCCAAGTTTAACGCGTTGTACCTGCTTTGACATACAAATATATCATTTGCTTAACAAAATTATGTTGTTTTTTAGAGGTTGGTTTAGTTCTTCTTTGGGAAACTTTTTTTCCTCTACCCCGATTCAGGCCATTTACGAACTTGACTTGTAATATTCTTCAAGATGTATTTATACCAAATTTCAATAGTCTGGCTCTCTACAGACGGACGAACGGACATTCTCAGATCGTCTTAGATTTCATCATTGATCAAGAATATATATACTTTATGGGGTTTTAGATGGATATTTCGCTGCGTTACAAGTGAATATTCCGTCCAATTCTCTTTTGGAGGGGATAAAAATAAAAAAACCCACCAGATGTTATAAAATAGTTTTTAACAAGCTGCATTGCATTTCTTAATTTTTTTTGTTCTTTTTTATTACATATTTTATTTGGAATATGAATGATAATTTTTATGACTGATAGGATATAAAGTTGCCTCATTAGGTCATTATATATGGTAAAAATTATCTGTAAGTAAATTGAGTTTCACCGCATTGATTCATTTCACTTGACATCACAAAAAAGAAAAATAATAATAATAAAACCTGAAAAGAACCTCATAAACATATTGCCGCCATTGGCTTAATAACAAATAGAACGGATATAAAACAATTTTATTGCTGTATTGAACGAAATACTAGTTGTGTGCTGAATGTAAATCAATCAAAATATTTATTTATTTTTTTTTTGCAAACACTGCAGTTATCTTAATCATAATATTCGACTCAGCTCATTTAAATTATTTCATGGCAAACAAATGTCATTCAAATAATTCCCTTGTTATGTCAAGATAATAATTTATTATCAAATATTCTTTCCCACAGGCCCACTGTGACATCGTGATTTAATCAATTATGATGATTGACAACTTATTATTTTTATTTCTTTGCCAAACTAATTGCAAATAAACCCTCAGAAATAAATATATATATTTTTTTTCACTAGCAAAATATAACAACAAAAACAATAACAATTCAAATATTATTTAATAAAATAAAATACAATAGCTAATACGTAATCTAACACATACACAGATTAAAGGAGAAGAAGTAAAAGAAAAATGAAGAGAAAAATCTTGCACTATTATTCCACTGATTTATTGATTTACTAACAAATAAGGTGTGTAGGTTTGCTATTTTTGCTTTTATTAAAATTTCAAAGCTGTCGATTTTATTTAAGAAAAAAAAAAAAACAGCAGAAACAACAATTTTTGCTAATCGATGGCTGTTCAGCAAAACAATAGAAACAAATATTAAATAAAAAGATTATTAAAACAACAACATTTAAAAGCTGACTTGTATTAAAAAAAGCTAGTAACTAAACTTAAACACTAAATTAAAAAAACAACAAAAATGTGAAATAAAAATAAAATAAAAAAAAAAACATTGTGTGCCCGTGTTAAATGTTCAACAAGGTTCTTTTTGTTGTTCATCTGTTGCTGGTTTGATAAATTATCAATATTGAACTGTAGTATTATTTATGTTCCAGTTACACTGGGCAACAAGTACAATTGAATTCTCTAAAATAGTTACTCCGAGTTGTGTGATGATATTCACTGCGCTGCTGTTTAAAACTATTTTTAAGTACTGGAGAATTTATAGCGTCAGTATGTGTTATATATACTTCCTGATACCGTTTAGATTTAATACAGCAGATTTTATCAGACATTTTTCAGATAAAATAACTGCCACCACAATGGCAGACATCTGCAGCAACGGCTAAATTTTCGAATATACATAATCAGGCACATTGACTTTTATGATTTAATCGTTTTTGTTCAAACGCAAAAAACACTTGTTTACTCAACCGTTCGTTTCAAACATTCAGTTTTATTCACTTGTTGTTTGTGCCAACATGAATGTTCTGACTGTGTCGTTAAGTATATGAAACTCATTTTGCATCGAAGCCAACGTGTTGTTAGCAGAACAAGTGTTTTACTCAGTTGTTAAAGTAATTTCCACTCGAAGAATCCTTCCCATGGTATTATAAGAAGTTTTTTTGGGAAAATTTTATTATCTTTCTTATTAAGTGTGAATTTCCTTAAGTTTTTAAATGGAACAGTACCCAGAATTTATTTCCGAAGAAATTGCCAAAGCCAACTATATTTTGTCAGAGCGGCGGAAAGTTCGAAAGTCGTATGGAATATTATGGCAAAAATTCTAAGGCCAGACAAAACCGTACCTCCAAACTTCTTTTATTGTCGCCGCCGTGCAAAACTTTGAAAATATTCTCGTAGTTAGATTTTTTATGTTTTCATATTTTTCTACCAGCCTCTTACTTACTTTGAACTGACTCGAGTGTGACAAGCAGATCATACACAACAAAGCCGTCCTGCAAAAAACAAACTAGACTTGTGTTGAACTCTTTCATGCGCTCGTTTTTGGCAAGAACCTATTATCAAACCAATGTAATTTAAATGAGCTGGATCAAAGGTTCTTGTCAAAAAGGAGCAGATGAAAGAGTTCGACACAAGTCTAGTGCATAAACAAGACTTTTTGTTTTTATACACATCAGTTCGCATCAAATGTTGGAAATGATTTATAGTTGTTGTTGATGAACTTTCTGCTTGTGCCTAAAAAGCGAACGAGTATAAAATTGCATAACACTTGTTTGATTTGTTCTTAAAATTCAACTTGTTGCAGTTTTCTGGTACAAAGAAGAGCTTTTAAACAAACGTTATCGTATGGCTCGAATTCAGAAAAAACTACCTAAAGAAACGTTAAAAGCGGGAAGAAATTTATGTTCACTGCATTTTATTAGTAATAACGCACTAGTATATAATTTTTTAATAAAATTTTTACGAATAAAACTTGTTATCAGCTCCAACTTATCCAATTAACAAATGCTGGTAAATAAAATCAGTAATGAATAATGATGAAATTGCAGCGGCTTTCGAAAACATTTGTTCTGCTCTGTCGTTGGAATTGTGTAATTAAACTGATGTTGACTTTCCTTTTGTTCCTGAGGATATTTCTCATGTCTTTCGAAATATAATACGTTACGATCTTTGATCTGTCAATCTCAATTGAATTAAATATCACTATTGTGACTTAGCACAGACTCATTCGTATTAAAACTGTTTTCCGTTTAATACAATAAATTAAAAGAACGCTTGCCTAAGCCACCTAATCAGTGGTGATAAGCAAAATACATATGAGTAGTGATGATGATAGTGTTGCGGCTATCGAAAACAGCTGTTCTGCTCTGCTAAAAATGTTGATTTCATTGTTTTATTAATATATTCAGCTCTTAAAATATATTAGAATATTGTGTAAAAAATTTCTATAAAATTAAATTTAATAACTTTAAACTGATATCTAGCCAACGCAAAGCAAATCAGTAATGCTTTTCTATTACATTGAATCAATTAACCAAATCACCTGTTTCTTATTATTTATATTTTATCAATGAATTAACTGCCGGTTTGTATTACCATAAATAGTATTTAAAATATCTCAACTCGCTTTAAATTGCCGTTAATAAAACAAATTAGCTGTTTGAATGGCTGTAAAAGCAAATAACGAAATAAACGAAATACACCTTGAGAATAAATTTTAACCTGTGAACTACAGGCACACCTACGAAAAAATCATTCGAAACAAATCGTTTATAGGATTTTGAACTAAAAAATGTATAAGAAGAAAACGCAAAAAACTCATTGATTTCATTTGATTTGATAGCAATCTGCTTAACCCTAAATGCAATTTATTTCAGATTTAGAACATCATTAGCAGCAGTACGGACAGTTAAACATGATTGTTTTCTCAAACATAAACTGCGATCATTACAATGGGTTTATAAATTAGAGACTAATTCCAACTGTGTGTTATCATTGAGTTGAAACAAAAAGAAGGCAGGCTGATAGCCCTCATATAAAAGCAAAACACTGCCAGATCTCTAAAGAGCATATCCCACCGTCTTAAACAGTCAACATAAATAATAATAAAAGATGTTGGAAAACATTAAACAAATGAATCAATTGCATGTTCAGGTTCTTTTTTTATAGTTGATTCACATTTAAAGAAATGATTTATGTTTTTTGGCGAGAAATTTTTTTTTATTAATTCTTTTTGCTCACAAAGTAAAGTTTCAAAGTTTCAAGCGTGAATGAGATATAATCTGTTTTTAAAGTAAATAGACATGTAGTTTATATGTAGTAGATATAGTCAACCGCTTTGTTTTTAAAACGGATATAAAATAAACACTGAGCAACATGAAAATAATAAATCAAGTTCCTCTGTGAAATTAGGCAAACGATCAATTCAATTAAGATTTATAGGCTAATTGTTTGAAATTTTTGTTTTAAATTCAGAAAAAAATGATAAATATTCCAAGGCACAAAGGAAAGTCAACATCAGTTTTTACTTAATCAAATTTTTTTTTAGCAGAGCAGAACAGCTGTTTTCGATAGCCGCAACACTATCATCTTCACTACTCATATGTATTTTGCTTATCACCACTGATTAGGTGGCTTAGGCAAGCGTTCTTTTAATTTATTGTATTAAACGGAAAACAGTTTTAATACGAATGAGTCTGTGCTAAGTCACAATAGTGATATTTAATTCAATTGAGATTGACAGATCAAAGATCGTAACGTATTATATTTCGAAAGACATGAGAAATATCCTCAGGAACAAAAGGAAAGTCAACATCAGTTTAATTACACAATTCCAACGACAGAGCAGAACAAATGTTTTCGAAAGCCGCTGCAATTTCATCATTATTCATTACTGATTTTATTTACCAGCATTTGTTAATTGGATAAGTTGGAGCTGATAACAAGTTTTATTCGTAAAAATTTTATTAAAAAATTATATACTAGTGCGTTATTACTAATAAAATGCAGTGAACATAAATTTCTTCCCGCTTTTAACCTTTCTTTAGGTAGCTTTTTCTGAATTCGAGCCATACGATAACGTTTGTTTAAAAGCTCTTCTTTGTACCTAAGAACTGCAAAAAATTGAATTTTAAGAACAAATCAAACAAGTGTTATGCAATTTTATACTCGTTCGCTTTTTAGGCACAAGCAGAAAGTTCATCAACAAGACAAGTATAAATCATTACCAACATTTGATGCGAACTGATGTGTATAAAAACAAAAAGTCTTGTTTATGCACTAGACTTGTGTCGAACTCTTTCATCCGTTCCTTTTTGACAAGAATCTTTGATCCAGCTCATTTAAATTACATTGGTTTGATAATAGGTTCTTGTCAAAAACGAGCGGATGAAAGAGTTCGACACAAGTCTAGTTTGTTTTTTGCAGGACCGCTTTGTTGTGCATGATATGATTGCCACACTCGAGTCAGTTAAAAGTAAGTAAGAGGCTGGTAGAAAAATATGAAAACATAAAAAATCTGGTTACGAGAATATTTTAAAACTTTTGCACAGCGGCGACAATAAACGAAGTTTGGAAGTACAGTTTTGTCTGGCTTTAGAATTTCTGCCAAAATATTCCATACGACCTTCGTACTTTCCGCCCCCCTGACAAAATATAGTTGGCTCTGGAAAATAAATTCTGGATACTGTTCCATTTAAAACTTTAAGGAAATTCACCGTTAATAAGAAAGATAAAAAATTTTTCACAAAAAAACTTCTTATGACACCATGGGAAGGATTCTTCGAGTGGAAATTACTTTAACAACTGAGTAAAACACTTGTTCTGCTAACAACACGTTGGCTTCGATGCAAAATGAGTTTCATACACTTAACGACACAGTCAGAACATTCATGTTGGCACAAATAACAATTGAATAGAACTGAATGTTTGAAGCGAACGTTTGAGTAAACAAATGTTTTTTTCTTTTTGCTTTTGAACAAAAACGATTAAGTCATAAAAATTAAAGTTCATGATTATGTATAAATGAAAATTTAGCTCTTGTTGCATTTAGCGCCTCTGAGGGAAATTGAAACTTCAGGGGCCCTCAATAGCACACTTCCAAGCATCGGCCCAAACATTAGAATTGTTTCCCATTTTCTGTTGGATGTAAACGGCTTAAATAGTAGAAGATCAGATGCATTGAACTATTTTTTATGGGGTCTAGGGAAGCCGAGGCATTTGGAGGTTTAAATGCCTTCAAGGAACTGATCGGTCCATTCAACATTACAAACAAAACAATAAAAGCCAGTGATTACCTACAGCCTAATTTATACAAAATATTTGATTCGTAAGAGGCTTATAAAATAAATTTTTCTATAAAAAATTGTTATAAATCAGAAAAAAAATTATAAATAAGACTTTTAAAAGTTACAGCAGCCATAGGCCGTATATTATTTATTGGCTGATGAAGTTTTTCATATCAAAAATGCACTGCGAACAATAAGATGGATCATCATATTTAAAAGTCGATGCGTAAAGGCCTTAAAATCGATACCAGTCCGCCCGACTAAAGTTAAGCCTTTAGCAAAAAAAAAGTGCAAATTAAAAATGAAGACTTAGTCTTAATCTTGTTGTAAACGTATGATTCCAAGGATCTGCTTATAGGACGTCAACAAATTAATCATTGCAGTCATTAATAAAATTATTTTCTCCAAGTATTCCAATCATGGCTTCAATTATATACAAACACTTAATATCTCTAATCAAGATGCTTTAAGTGCAGATTGTTTAATTGAAAATTTTATATATTCTTTTTTAGGCTATTAAAATAAAATTTGCGAAACATAAAAAATTTATTTCAATTAGCGGATGCTTATCAATTGCACATTTTATTGCTTCCATCAAATGGCAGTAAATTCTTGTAGCAGCTTTTTTTTATTACCAATCTGCAGAAGTATATGAAAGTTATTACTCACATATATTCTTCATACATTCGCATTTAATTCAGAATGAATAATACTTAAGACATGTTTTTCTCTTCGCTCTCATATCAATTGCTGAGAGTAAAAGTGCAGAAGAATATATGGCCAAAAAGAATGACCCATTGCAAAACTGAATGTGTGTTAAAGCTTTAACAAGTTGCTGTTTTATTAGTATACGAGTGTGTTAAAACCAATTTCTTCTTTGAAGAACAAGTTTATAAAATTCAATTTATTTTTAGAGGAGCTTTAGCAACTTTTATGACAATCGCAACATTTGGCGAGGAAGAGATTTAATTGATTAAAATATGTAAATTTTTTACTTTCAGCTTTAATAACAAAATATAAATAATTTTAAAATTAAGTGTAAATAATTCAATAAACTGTAAATCATATAACAAACGATAAGTGGTTTTTAGTGTAAAGTAGCAGCGCACAGTGGTAGCAACTTATAAATAATGAAAATATTTATGACCGGATGTTAAAAAAAAAATATATGATATGTGTAGAGAAATATATTTCTGATAATCACCCCTATCGTGAATAACAAGTGGAATTTTTGTTTACGTGAAATTTTTATTCCACTCGAAGAGAAAAATGGTATCATGAATTTCCCGTGAGAAATTATTCCCGCTATCAGTTCTCAGTGAATGTAAAAAAGAGAAGAAGCTGAAAACAACATGAAATATCAAAGAAATGTGTTTTGAAAATTTTACATTGATGTAAGAATGTTGATCTTCAGGAAATAAAAATTATTACATTTTTTTTTTATTTTTATTTATTTTAATTTCCTGAAGATGTTAACAAGCTGTTAACGAAATATCGAATAAAAATTATAAGAAATAATATATTATAAAAAACGACCACAAGCTTGATTGATTTTATGTAAGAATTTAAAAAATTTAATTGAATTATGGCAAAATATTAAGTAGTAAAATAATTTGGACACATTTTGGAAAACGAACAAAACAAATTAAAAGTATTCTTACCCCGTTATTCATAAAAATTATGAGAGTCTAATAACAGCGTAATAAAACCAAATTTCATATGAAATTTGCTCTATTACACTCTTATAAGCCTCTCATAATTTTTATGAATAACGGTGTTAATCTTTAGAATTCGAGCAACAATTTTTACAAAGACGCAAGCAATTTGTTTGTTGCAAAAATATCAGTTTGTGTCTTATTAACGGATCTAAAGCGGCACGACCACACATCAAACTGACGCTTCAAACTCTGCTTTTCTTTGATAGTGTTAGTGAAAAAAACTCACACGCATGGTTTGATGTGAGTTTGAAGAATATCAAAATTTAGATTTTCACTCTCAAACTGAATTTTACCAACACATACACAAGTTTGAAGCATCAGTTTGATGTGTGGCCGTGACGCTTAAAATAAAATTTGTAAACTCTAATATTCGAATTGTAATAGAAAACACTTACATTTTCTACTCTATTCCCCACCAAAAACTAAGTGAATAAATTAAGGGGAAAAGTGAAAAAGCTCACGGGAAAAAAATCATTCACGATCAGGGGAATTTAATTTTACCGTGAAATCATTCACGGGGATTTTTTTCATGAATGCAATTTTAGGGGTGAATATTTTGATAAATCCCACCAGACAGACTGATGCTTTATTTTGTTCCTTAAAATCTTCTGATCATGTAAATCTTTATCGTTTTGGTGCCTTCGTATATTAACTGATCTGTATTCGTCATTTTTGAACTCTGAGAATTAAACACGAATGATGGTGTCAAATTAAGTCTCTCATCTAGCGTTCCAGATATTCGAATTTGTGTCTGTGCATAATTACTATAAATAGAATTGATTGAGAATAGAAATAAAACATCAATAGACAACATCTTGTAAGATTTTTTTATCTCCCGTTTGGGAAAATATCAAGCCTCGCAACCATTAGAAAGAACAGGTTTAACATAAAGGCGTTTATCCCCATGTGTGTTGCAACGCTAAGGAAATTTCAAAGAGTATGAAAAATGTCAATTGAATATTTAGCGGTGATCAGTCTATTATGAACATAATTTTTAATGATATATTGTATTATTTATTAAGCTCGAGGTTGTTTTTTATATAAAATTATTTCAGTTCTCTTTTATTATTCTATATTTCGTCAACAATTTGTTAACATCATCAGAAAAAAGTAATAGGAGAAACGACCTCGAGCTTAATAAATAACACAATAAATTACCAAAATAAAGGTAAAAAAGTTAATAGCAAGAATTCTTAATGTCTCTGCTTGCCGAGACTAAACTCTCCAAGTAACAAAAATGTTGCACAGCTTCGACTAGTTGATTTCAAAGCTAAAATTTTTTAGCCTCTGAATATATCATCACCAAACGATTGAATTTTAACTGGCATAAACGAGCAGATAAAATGGAAGGCAGACTTCATGGCGTGTCATATCACAGCCCTCTCACATCATTTCGCTTCACCACAACAAAACCTATTTTTCACCACTTTTGCCTAAATTTACCACAGTACTTTCATAGTTCATTATCTAACTCTCTTTTCGTTATAGACAAGTTTTCTACTTTAAAATAAATGATAATTTTTTTATGCACAAGCAAGTGCATATTACATATTAATTATAAACACTCTTTGCTATACGATTTGCAAAATATTGCTGGCAACAGCATGCTTGTGTTGCACACAATCAACTTGATATTATCAGCAATAATAACACACCATCGATAACAACATCAGCAACAAGTGGTTCACATAAAGAACGATTATTGCTTTTCTGCAGACAACACGATGAACAGCAACAATTGAATCGTAGATCTTGCAAATTACATTTGTGTTGTGTGTGTGCATGTGTGTGTGTGTGCATGAGAGCAACAATTTGTATTAATGATGCGATAAAAACTGCTGCCAGGCACAGCGAAGCGATTAACTTAAGATCGAACACGATTTGTATTGTCATCATACTCCCATACATTGTATTCATATCGCACATTCGGTTGCGTTGCAAAAAGAGTCAAAATATAATTAAAAATAAATATAAAAAAAGTGTGTGTGTGTGTGTGTAATGCTGTGGTCATAAAGCGCTTGACTAATAGCTATTTTGTTGTTGTTCCGTGGTAAGTTTTTTAATTTAGATTCTGGTTGTTAATTTGTTGCACTGAATAAGCGCCATTAATTTAAAGAATATTTTGTATTTAATAAAAAACAATTATTAACACATATTTCAATAAATTGCAAACAAATAAATGATGTTGTAATCTTTTGAAATTAGCTGCAGACATAATATATTTATGTAAATTAATTTTAATTGAATGAAATAAAAGAAAAAAACGAACATTTATTTGCAGGCCTTATTTTAAATATGAGTGGCAAAGAGTGTAGCCAAATACAATACAATTTGGTCTTGTAACGAATGATTTTCTGTAAAAGCAGAAAAATAAATAATTGGAAAAATTAATAATACGAATGATATTTTAACAACTGAAGCCTCAAACGAAATATATTGTTTTCTATGTCTCCTCTCAATACTGCAAATCGGTTTTTAAAATTCAGGAATTTAAAAATTTTTTTTTATAATAATTTTATGTATTTAGTTTACTTTTTCATTTGGACAGAGTTCCTTCATATTATATCGTACGTCAAAGCCCACTGAAGGGGGCGGGGTCCAAAAGTAGGCTACATCATGTTTTCCACAGACGAACGTATGGCTATTGCTAGACCGTCTTAGACTTCATCACTGATCAAGAATATGCATACTTTAAGTGGTCTAATTCTTTTTTGGGGAGCATTAAATCTGTATTTTTGGGGTGTCTCTGGCAAGGGCCGTGGGGGAGACATTTCACCTTTGCCATAAGACTCCAAAAATAAATATTTGGGATAATTAAATGTAAAATTTATTATGTGAGTGAAGATAAATAAGCCGAGTTAAACATGTTTTGACGTAAGCAGTTACGAAACAACGTATTTAGCTGTGACGTTAAATATATTATGACGTAACGAAATGAAATTTTTTTTTTTTATGAAAATCCATATTTAATAAATTTTTTGAGCATTTTGTGAATATATTTACAGGCCATGAAAGGTCAATGTACAGGCCATGAGGGTGTGTGTGATCTTGGAGGGATTTTGCCCCCAGCGGCCAAATAAGGAGTTGGCATGCTTTGCCAGTAAATAAAAAATGATGTATGAGATAGAAGTCACTCCCTTAGGCATTTTGTATATAAATATGGATTTTCATAAAAAAAAATTCACTGATTCCCATTTCGTTACGTCATAACATATTTAACTTCACTTCGTAATTGCTTACGTCAAAACATATTTATCTTCACGCACATATCTTTTTTTATATAATATTTTTTTGAAGGGTCATTTAGGTGGCAAAGGAGAGGAGGTGGTATGACATGAGAACCCAATCGAAGTTGCCAACGGGATTTGATCCTACGTTAAAAAATAAATTAAACAAGTAAAAACGTCGAATCTTAAATACCCTCCAGATATTTAGTAAGTAAAAACTCTATTTTCTAGTGGTCACTCCGGGAGGCGCCGTGGGGGAGAAATTTCTCCTTCGTCATAAAGCACTAAAAATAAATTTTTGGGATAGTTAAGTAAACAAAAAAAAATTTTTATTTGGTAGCGTCATTTGGGAGGCAAAGAGAGAGGGCAGCGGAAGATCAGGTTACATCTCAGCTTCGTCATTAAAGCTGAAATATGTTATATTTAAGAAATGTAGGCTTAAGTAATACCGTTTATTATATTTGTACACTATTTTTACATATAATAACGCCCACTAAAGGGGGCGTTTTTATATGTATGTTTTTTATTTTATTCGACCTGCTTTGACACAAAAAAATATATCATTTGCTTAACAAAATTACGAAAAAAAATCTTTAAAAATTATGTTGTTTTTTAGCGGTTGGTTAAGTTTTTTTATCCTGGACCAGCACTCAGGGGAAGACCCCTATTTATGCAATGCATTGCGCTAGAACTGAAAACAAGGGATAGTATTGAGGGGACAGACTAGGAAAGATGAGAAGATAGACAGTTTTTTTGTAGCTATTTCAACCTTTTTTACCTCGTCGGCTAATTTTTGCTACAGGGCCGACGAAGGTGGGTGCTGTTACTCTGCTTTTAGTACATGATAGTGTCAGTCGCTGCCAATTATGCTCAGTGACCAGTGACTATGCCTTCATCATTGAAACAGGCTGGCAGCAACTAACACAACCACGCATTAAATGCTGATCAGAAGAATTCAACACAATATTTCATGACTCAGCGCGGGTTCGAACTCAGGACCCTCCGCATCATAGTCTCGTGTTCTTCTACTTAAGCCAACAGCACCCAAATATCAAAAGTTTGGCTCTTTTCGTTTGGACTGAGATAGATATTTCGCTGCGTTACAAACAAAATGACAAAGTGCATAAACCCTCCAATTTTTATTTTTGGAGGGTATTTTTGAAAATCCTTAAAATCATACTGACAACAAAGGCTTCAATTTACATAAAATTTAAGTTTCTATTTTTTCCAACTAAAGCAAACAACTTTAATTCTTAATGGCTCAACCGCTCAAAATTTATGAGACCATTTACTCTTCTTAAATGCTTTTATATATTCAGCTCGCTTGGAAGGTAATTGTAAAATAATCACTTATGAGCCGCAGATGTAACACAGCGATGCATTTGTGAATGCTCTCAAATAGATGACAATAAATTATTCTTGATTAACCTTCAAAGAGTTTTAAAATTGTTAAGAAGTTGCTCAAAAAAAACAATATTTTTTTCTTCTTTCAAATTAAACTTGATAATTAAAGTTACATATGATATTGCAACAATAAGTTTTTAGATGTTTTTCCATTTATGAAAATCGCAAAAATCGAACCAAATCAAATAAAATAGATAAATACTTAAGAAAGAAGAAAAAAATGAAGACTTCAACAAAATGCAAATGTAACATCATCGCCGTTAAAGAAGACCTTGAGTGGTTCAATCAAGCACCAGATAAATACAACGATTTTAAATAAATGCTTTTAAGAATAAAAATCCAACTACGAGTACATTTATAAGAATAATAATAATAATAAAATTAACATTGTATTTCCAACTAAAAGAGCAATAAAGAGACCACAAACAACGTGACCATAATCACGCCACAAAAAAAAATGCATGAATTTTAGTACTCATACGAATATCGGTCTATCTGTCTACTTGTCTGGCTGTCTGTCTGGCTTTTCGATTATCTCTATTTTAGTTTCAATTAAGGTGTTTTGCTGGTACTTTTCTTGCAGCGCGTTTGATTTGGTTGATCAGTTTTATGCACTGATATCCACTTCGTAGTATAAATTTTTGTTGTTGTAATTTTTGCTGATTGAATTTACATACAATTAAATGCATATTTACGTGGAAAAATTTGCATTCGTTTTTTTTTGTTGGTGTTTTGTTATTATTATTTCTCTTTTTTTTTTTTGGTTTAAAATATTGATTAAAGACTGAAAACACTTGTTTAAGTTTTTAATTTACTTGTGTACTTGATTTGTTTTTGTTTTGCTTGTTTTGCTTTTCTTAAGACTCAATATTATTTTAGACGTTTTTAATGTTGGGAAAAATGATCTTTTTTTTCATTTGTACTTGATATCTAAAATAATTTTGGTAATTAAGGTTAATCACAAATGTTTAGCTAAGAAGTGCTCTATATTATTAAGTAAAAACATCATGTGAAAATTTGAATACATTTAAAATATTATAAATAAAATAAAGAGATGCGTGGAAGATGTACTCAGAAGTTGCGGAGTACAATATATAGTTTTAAGATGTAATAATATTATAAAAATTTTTTTCATTTAGTCTTTGCAAATAAATTTCCATAGTTTGCTATAAAATTATGTATATACTATTATGTATGAATTTCTATTTTAATACTGAACCTTTATTTAGGTAAATTGTATTACAGGATGTTACTTTTCTCAACAGGCTATAAGTTCAAATCTGCGAAACTGCAAATTATTTTTTATTTTAATTTTAATAAATGAACGTGATTACATTCTATTTATTATTTTTGAGAGTGGAATATTAAGAATATTTTTTCATAGTCATTAAACCAGCAGAACGGATCAGTACTGATTTCGAGGCCGCTACGCCATCTCATCAGCGTTCTTTGTTCAATTTTTCCACCGTTTCAAGTGGTGCTCGTCAGTAGGAATATCAACTATTTAACCCATGTTTTTAACGAAAATTGAATATGAGAAGTTCTCACATTCTTTTTTACAAGTTATTACTTTTTTTGGTTAGTACGAAATTCCCCAACCCTGACGATTAATATTCCCAATATTCCATATATAATAATTTTTAAATAGACTCTAGAACAACAACACTTAAGTTTTTTGCTGGTTTTTATACACTCCAAAAAAGAATTCATTAAGAAATTATATTCACTTTGTCCATTCCGTTTGTAACGCAGCGAAATAACCATCTGAGACCCCATAAAGTATATATATTCTTGATCAGCGATCAATTCTAGAACGATTTGAGCATGTCCGTCCATCCGTCCGTCCCTCCTTCGGTGGAAATCACGATTCAGTCCAAAAGAAAAGAGTCAGACTCTGGAAATTTGGTATAAATATATCTTGAAGGATAGCACGGATTAAGTTTGGAAATGGGCTGAATCGGGCAGGAGGAATAAAAGTTCCCCTAAGAAGAACTAAACCACCTTCTAAAAAACAACATAATTTTTAATTTTTTGTTGTTGTAATTTTGTTAAACAAAGGTTATATTTTTATGTCAAAAAAGGCCCAACGAGCCATAAAATTAGAAAAAAAAATAATTTTTGACCCGGCCCCCTTTAGTGGGCGTTATTATATGCAAAAATAGTGTAAAAATTTAACAAATTGTTTTACTTAAGACTAAATTCCTTAAAAATAAGATGAGACGTAACCTGATCCTAATCTGCCCTACCCACCTCCTCCCTCTTTGACCTCTAAATGACTCTGCCAAAAAAAAAAAAAAATTTAAAAATATTAAAAATTTATTTTACATTTAATTATCCCAAACATTTATTTTTAGAGTTTTATAGCAAAGGGAAAATATCTCCCCCATGGCCCTTGATAGAGCAACCCCTACAAAATACAGTTTTAATATTCTCCAACAACAATTGGACCCCATAATGTATATAAATTCTTGATCAATAATGAAGTCTAAGACGATCTAGCCCATACGTTCGTTTGTGGAAAACATGGTATAGTATATTTTTGGACCTCACCCCCTTTAGTGGGCGCTGACGTACAATATTATATGCAAAAATAGTGAAAATATTGAACAATTTGCTTTCCTTAAGTCTATAAGAAGCTGAGATGTTCTCTGATCTTGCAGAGATTAAACGTCTCCCCCACGTTCCTGCCAGGAATGACTCTGTCAAAATAGAGATTTAAAATTGGCTACAGAAATGTCTTTAAAGAACTCTGTCCCATCAAGTTAAACATTTTAAATTTACTTATTTAAATATTTGCAGGGTATTTAAGATTCGACCCGGTCGAATATAACATTTTCACTTGTTTTATTTCATAATATTTAAAACTTAACGAGTTAAGTTAAAAAAATTACTACCGAATATTTAAAAACAAGTTTGTTTTTAATGGAAGCTTGCAACTTGAACATTAATTTAAGTCGAAAGTTACTTTTGGACTGAGATTGGTAATGTGATCTTCAGATAAAATTATACATGATCGAAATTCGAAGCAACAATGGAAAAATTAATACGAATCTAGAACAGAACAACGCTGTTATCGAAGGTCAGTCATTTAGACTGATTCGAAAAAAAAAATTGTTATATCTTAGGAATGCATGAAAAATATAAAATTTAGATTCGAACTCGAGCCCTTTAAGTTGTTGCCTTTTTCTACATAGATTTCAGTAAAACTAAAAATATCATTGCGAAAATATTTGATTTGCCAGTTAACGATTTCAGCTAAAATTACTTGGAATTGCTTAACATGCCTTCGCCTCAATTCCGTATTGGCAACGAAACCAGACTGGCTGCAATGAAGCTAATGAATAAATTGAGGGCATCAGCGAAAAAAATTCCCCTATTTTGAAAATTTCGTTGATTTAAAGAAATTTGCTGCTCCAGTTCAAACAAATTTAGTTACCAGCGAAAGCGGCATTTGCCCTGCCCATTAATAAGTCACTAAGGCAATCGCTAGAAGTGGACGATATTAATCCAGACATGTCATGCGTGCCGTGAACAGAAAGTTAAAAATATTGAATCAATATATCAAGTTTTCGTTATTGATAATTTTATGATAATTTTAACAAATTATAAAAATGAAAAAATATATTTGACAGATTTAGATTTGATCTGCATGTGGGCTGCGTATTGTGCACTTCGCGGAGAGAGAAATTTCTATTCGATTTGAATAAACGGAAGTATGCACTGCACTCAATATCCGCATTTGTCATTTTGCCAATGTTTCGGAATTGGAATTGGCTGTCAACAAAACCAGTTAATTAAGAAACTATTAGTAATTAATACAAATTTATAATTTTATATGGAGTCATAAATAACCGAATAAATAAATACAACAGCAGACGAATCGTTGATGGAACAAAAAAAAAAAAAAAGACGCAGAAAAAAAACTCGTATTAAACAATAAATTCATGCATTCTTAATTAAAAATGCATCACCCAGATACACCAGTCTTGGTAGAAAATTAATTTCTATGCACAACAAACACTTGGAAAAAGTGATTTCTAAAGCAGACAAGAAGTTTTTAGAACTTGTTTCGTACTAAAACTGGCTACATTTAGAATAAAAACTTAAAATTGTTTAAATATTTATGGCCGCACTGCACTAAATATTTTTGTTGTTGCAAAATTTCTATCGCTTTAAATGACATAATAATTTATACTTGTTTTAAAACATAAAGACAAAATTCACAAACATGTTGATGTTTGAATAAATTTATTTCAATATTATTTAACACTAAAAATTAAAATGAGCCAAATGTGTAATGTACCTTTTTCTCTCTTCTACCTACAAAACACAATTTGGGGAATTCCAATTGTTTGTAATCTTGATGATTTTTATAAAAAAAAAAATGAGATGAAACTGAGAAGTTGTTTTGATTTAATTTAAGAAAAAAAAGCTGTATCTAGAATGAAAGTGAATCTTTTAAGATTAAATGCTTTCTTCTAGAATTCTTACTTTAAATATTTTCTTATACGATGATTAATTTACACAAATGAATAAATAATCTTGTGTACAATACGATTCTTGATTCAAAAACAGCTTGAATCTTCTAGATAGATTTTTTTTTAAATTTATACAAAAATACTCAGGCTCGTACATGCGTGTGTGTAACTTATTGCCGTGCAAAACTAAACAAAACTAATTTGGTTCTTGCATAATAAGTAATGACCTTGAATTAATTAATTTCTTGTTTTATAATATTAATATTCATTTGAAGAACAGCAATAATTTTAACGGTATAGAAAGTGAAAACTTAAAATGTATAATTAAAAATTAAAAATAGTGGCAAATATTTTGTTGAACGAAACTTTTTAGACTTGAAAAAATAAATAAAAAATTGTAGGAGGTGGCATAAGGAATTAGAATATTTCTTTAGCTTGTTTATGAAATTTAGGGAATTTGATTCTACACTTAAAGAAATCGTTGCTTATGTTACGGGTCGAATGTTAAATACCCTCCAAATATTTAAATAAGTAAATTTAAAATGTTTAACTTGGTGGGACAGAGTTCCTTTAAGACATTTCTGTAGCCAATTTTAAATCTCTATTTAGACAGAGTCATTGCGGGAAGGACCGTGGGGGAGACGTTTCACCTCTGGAAGCTCAGAGAACATCTCAGCTTCTTATAGACTTATAGGAAAGCAAATTATTCAATATTTACACTATTTTTGCATATAATATTGTACGTCAGCGCCCACTGAAGGGGGTGGGGTCCAAAAATAGACTTTATCATATTTTCCACAGACGAACGTATGGGCTAGATCGTCTTAGACTTCATCACTGGTCAAGAATATATATATAATTTATGGGGTCGGTCCAATTCTTTTTGCGGGGTATTAAAACTGTATTTTGTCGGGGTCGCCCTGCCCTGGCAAGGCTTATGGGGGAGACATATCACCTTTGCCATAAAACTCTAAAAATAAATGTTTGGGATAAATAAATACAAAATTAAAAAAAATTCTGCTGGTTTCTTGAACTCTTTTTCATTATTACTGTATTCTGATATTTTTAACCTTAAGGTTAACCTTAATTTAATTTTTAATTTCATTAAAAATTAAATTATTTTGTTTCCTGAAGAAGTCACACAAGAGACCTTAAGCTTAAAAATATCAGAATACAATTAAAAAAAATATATTTTTTGATAGGCTCATTTGGGTGGCAAAGGGGGAGGAGGGAGTAGGGCATAGGAGTGCCAGGTTACGTCTCAGCTTCATTATTTAAGCTTAAAAATGTTATTTTTAAGGAATGTAGGCTTAAGTAAGACTATTTGTTAAATTTTTAAACTATTTTTGCATATAAAAACGCCCACCAAAGGGGGCGGGGTCCAAAAATTAATTTTTTATTATTTTATAGCTTCCAGGTTTAACGCATTGGACCTTCTTTGACATAAAAATATATCCTTTGTTTAACAAAATTACAACAAAAAATACTTTAAAAATGATGATGTTTTAGAAGTTGGTTTAGTTCCTATTGGGGGAACTTTTTCCCTCTGGCCCGATTCAGCCCACTTATGAACCTGAGCTGTACTAGGTTAGAGGTCCGTTGTCCCTGTTGGGACAATCCACTTGGGTCCGTCAATTCGGTCCCTTTGTGATGCTGAACTGTGCTATCCTTCAGGATATATTTATACCAAATTTCAAGAGTCTGGCTCTTTTCCTTTTTACTGATTCGTGATTTCCACAGATGGACAAACGGACGGACGAACATGCTCAGGGTCCAAATTACCGCATTCGATACACAGTGAAATTTCCATACAATTTAAATACAAATTCCGTCCGACATCGGGTGCCGTGATTTGCCCCCAGATCGTCTTAGATTTCATCACTGATCAAGAATATATATATATATATATATATATATATGTATATATGTATATATATTTGATGGGGTCGCAGATGGATATTTCGCTGCGTTACAAACGGCATGACAAAGTGAATATACCCTCCAATTCTATTTTAATTTTATTCGTGCACTCAAACAAGCTAAAAATGATTTAATCGTTTTATGTTATTAATCTCGTCATGAATAAGAAGTTGGGAAATCGCATACTTATAAATATGGATTTGTCATAAATCGTTAGCAAAATGTAAAGCAGTTGGACAGGTGAATTTTAAATCTTAATGCACTCTTGTTCATGTTCTGTTTCTCTTACTGTTTCTATTTCTGCCAAACGGCCGGCCAGCAAAAACAGTGTTGTGTCGTCGTCAGTCGCCAGTCGTCAATCGTATTGATTTGTAATTGCAGATATTTAAGACTCGTTAAATGAAAATTAATTGATGCTTGTCATTCGATGATGCTTTTAAGCAAAGAATGTTGACAAGAATTTATAAAATGCTTGTAAAATGTTTAATCTTCGATTTAAAACGTATTCTCTAATGTGTGGCGTCTTCTTTAGTTTGTGATATTTATTTTACTTTTTGCCTTTGTTTCAACTTGATGTGCAAAAATGGTGATGTTTACTTGGACGAACATAAAGAACAAAAAAAAGAAGACGCTGAGGTTTTATTGTGTGCTTTTTTTTTAAATTTGTTTTAGGTAAAGTTTGAGTTGGAAAAAAATTTTTTTATATAATTATACAGCTTAAAACAATCAACTTCTATAAATTCTCCACAGATTTAATGTTGGTCATACAACTTTTCTAAAATTAAATACAAACAAACTCGTAGCATAGAAAAAATTCCTAAAATTTACAAAGATTTATGGGAAATTGAATAAATAATGTGCACATGATGAAAAAAATATATATAAACAAGAAACCTGCCCGACTTGGCTTTTGCGTAATTGCTTTAATCTCAATTGTAGGGGAGCACAACAATGGACATGGTTGGCTGTAAGAATAAAATTATTATGTTCTACAAAAACATGTTTGCACAAATTTTATACTCAGAAATAGATAGTGGTAAATATGGGCAGACAGATAAGATAATAAAATATGCAAGTACAGGGTGTCTGCCGGGAAGGTATACCGCTTTGTTTTGCCGCCATTTTGCTAAACGTTAGTATTGACAGTTGATATTTGGCAGTCGTGAAGTAGACACGTGGCAAATTTTTATATGGAAAAATATTCGATGCCACATCGCATGCAGCCAAGATTACAATGGAATTACTGCGAGAGCTCTTTCGCCACAACAAGTTATTTCAAGGAATGGTGATGTTGATTGGCCTCCGCGGTCGCCTGATTTGACTGCTCCGGACTTCTTTTTTTTTTATTTGGTGGGTGTATCTGAAAAGCAACGTTTATGCAAACAAACTGGAAACTCTTGAGCAACTCAAACAAAATATTCGTGATGAAATTAATGAAATATGTGCCGCGTGAAATGTGTGAGAATGTAATGAAAAATGTAATCAAAAGGGCTCGCATTTGTGAGGGACATTTATCGGATATTGTATTCCATACAAATTGCCGACATTAAATAAAACATTTTTTAATATAAGATCCATTCTTTTTAATCATTAGAAACAAACAAAGTAGTATACCTTTCCGGCGGTCACCCTGTATTTATGATAGCGTATAGTAAGAAGATATTTGCTGAATTCTAGCAAAGAAAATGACTGAGATGCATTTTGACAACTTTTTTTTTTAAATCCTTTTAATAAGACATATAATAGAAAAAAGATCTGATCCAAGGTCATGGATCACTAAACAACCAAAGTACGGCTTAGCTCTTCTGCTGAATGTCAATACAGATTTTGTAGACCACCGACTGATATTTTTTTCAGGCCAGACAATTCATTCACTCAGAATGTACAGTTTCATCGTCGTTCATGCACAAATCGTTTAGAAATAAATCCAATAGGTAACTTTTTTTTTAAAAGACGGGAAAAAAACCATTCGCTTATGCTAAATCCTAGAACACCCCTATACGAAAAGGTTTCCATCAGGGAATTTCATCTCCTGACAGAGTCCCAACCTCATTCAGGCATGATGTAACTGCTATTGAGGCTATTTCACAAAAAGGCTGTGGGCCCGCCAGTGCAGTATCAGCGTCTGTCTTACCAGTTCGCCTGGCAACTTCAAACGGAGTTTTTTTTACAAATTTATAGGATCTGGTAGGTAAATCCTCTGAACTGAATTAAAATTGAATTCTTTTAAGCATTAGCATCGTCTGTTCAGTTCAGCGTTAATTAGTTTCGTTGGAACTTCTCTTAAAGCACTCGATTTAAATGAAGATCTATTCTACAGTCGACTCCGCTTTACTGGAAATAACCAAAACCCAATTTTTTCAGTTATCCGATTTTTCTCTAAAACGTAGTTCGGATTACTGAAACTTTTTACAGTTAAGCGTACTGTTTAAAATCAGTAAAACAATATTTTTTATATCAAATCTGTATATTTTTTTACGTCAATTTAACGTAAAAATTTTATTTAAAAAAATATTATTCATAGAATTATTAATTTTGTTGTTGAAATTTTTCACGAATTCCTCGAAAATGTCTAGCCACTTGCATTGACAATATAATAGAAAACTACAATGAAGTACGTAAGAGCGAAAAGGACAAATATATTTTGGCAATTAATTTTTTAACGGACCAAATATGCACCATTTTTTCAGCCTTAAGTTATGCAATCGATTTCTAATAAATAAATTTGTCATTGCTTATTTTGTCACTAAAGCAAAGTAAGTTCCGCACAAAACGTAGTTGTGGGCTTCCTTTTGGTTTTCAGTAATACGATATTTGCAGTAAAGCGATGTTTCGCTAAAGCGAAGTGAATAAGACTAGCTGCGTTTAAAATCAGTGCGGGGATTTGTATCGCTTGCAGTAATCCGATTTTTTCCAGTAAAGCGTGTTGTGCTGAAGTGGATTCGACTGTATTGAAGATTAAATTAAAGCTAAAAATATCGGCAATTTTACTGCATGTGGCATTTTCCTTCCTCCCACTTTCTCTTCACTAAGTCGAACTTTTTTCTCTTTAATTTATATTTAAGTACATATATTTTTGTTACTTCTTCATTAATGCCATTTAGGATACTTCCTCCAATCAATCTCATAACTTGCAACAACCCTATTTGATTTATTTATTTTCATATATTTCTTTGCTACAAGTATTTCATACATTTCAACACTCAAGGATTTTTGGGGCGGACTGTTAATAGTGAGTGATTGTCTGTAATTTTATTACATATAATTTCAAGCGATTGCTGTTTGCAGAAGATCTCCAAACAAGTGTTACGAAAGTAACAAAAAAATTTAATCTCTTAGAATTTTTTTGATTGTCTTATCGAAACAAAAAAATAAAAATAAATAAATGAAATAATATAAAAATCAAGATGTTTAACATAAAAGACAATTTAGACAAAGCAAATGGTTAAAAAAAACTGGGAAAAAAACAAATAAGTAAATGCAGCATGCAACATGCTTAAGTGTCATGAAACAATGTTTTTCTGGCGGTAAAATGTTCATACACAACGTTTTTTTTTTTGTTTGTTTAAAATGCAGTTTTACTTTTATCATAAAAACTTTAAAGTTTATTGTTGTTCCACATCTTTTTGTTTTTTCTGTATCTTCCAAGCTCTGAAGTTGGCGATCACCATCAAGTTGATTTTGTATGGAATTTTCATCATAATTATCTTCTTTTCAATTTATGTTAAGCAAAAAAACAAAAAAAAAATAAATAAAATTTAAAAAAATGCTTGAATTGTTGAACAAAAAGTTTAATTTTTATTAGTTTCAATTATGTATGTGTTCATGTTATAACATGTTTTACAGCTTCTTGTAGTCTCAAATTTGTTTCAAGATATTGAATTTATGAAAAGTATTACAACACACTTTGTATTTAATTATGGATTCTGCATTTATCGTATGCCTAGTGTTTCATATGGTAAATTTGGAAAAAAATAATATTATTAATGGATTTTTGTCAAATAATGAACTGTGTGAATGAACAGTTGCAAAATATTATCATATGCTTGTATTTCTTGAGACTTAAAAATTCTTTAAGGATGTACTATAGGGGAGTTACCGTACACTTTAGCGATACGATCTTGCATTACGCACGTGGATGCAATTATGAATTCTTATGCATGCCAAACTCATGGTTTATTAGGTGTCCGACATTTATTAAAATCGGTTTTTAATATCCGTCCTAAGCACACGTTTTTATACACTCCAAAAATGAAATGGAGGTTATATTCACTTTGTCAGGCCGTTTGTAACGAAAAGAAATAGACATCTGAGACCCCATAAAGTATATATATTCCTGATCAGTGATGAAATCTAAGACGAACTGAGCATGTCCGTCCATCCGTGTGTGGAAATCACGGTTCAGCTCAAACGAAAAGAGTCAGACTCTTGAAATTTGCTCTAAATATATATTGAAGGATAGCATAGGTCAAATTCGTAAATGGGCTGAATCGGCCCAGAGGGAAAAAATTTCTCCTAAGAAGAACTAAACCAACCTCTAAAAAACATTATAAATTTTAAAGTTTTTTTTTTGTAATTTTATTCAGTAAATGATATATTTTTATGTCAAAGAAGGTCTAACGCGTTAAACTTAAGGCCATAAAATTTAAAAAAAAATTATTTTTGCACTCCGCCCCCTTTAGTGGGCGTTATTATATGCAAAAATAGTGTTAAAATTTAATAAATAGTTTTAATGAAGCCTACATTCCTTAAAAATAACAGTTTTAAGCTTTTATGAAGAAGCTGAGACGTAACCTGATACTCCCCTGCTCTACCCCCTCCTCTCCTTTGCCTCCTAAATGACCCTTACAAAAAAAAATTCTTAAAATGAATTTATGTTTGTGAAGATAAATATGCCGACGTAAATATGTTTTGACGTAAGCAGTTACGAAGTGAAGTTAAACATGTTATGACGTAACGAAATGGGAATCAGTGAATTTTGTTTTTTGTTTTTTTTGTATGAAAATCCATATTTATATACAAAATGATTATGGGAGTTTCTTCTATCTCATACATCATTTTTTATTTACTGGCAAAGCATGCCAACTCCTTATTTTGTCACTAGGGGCAAAATCCCTCCAAGATCACACACCCTCATGGCCTGTAAATTGACCTTTCATGGCCTGTAAATATATTCACAAAATGCTCAAAAAATTTATTAAATATGGATTTTCACAAAAAAAAAATTTCATTTCGTTACGTCATAATATATTTAACGTCACAGCTAAATACGTTGTTTCGTAACTGCTTACGTCAAAACATGTTTAACTCGGCATATTTATTTTCACTCACATAATAAATTTTACATTTAATTATCCCAAATATTTATTTTTGGAGTCTTATGGCAAAGGTGAAATGTCTCCCCCACCAGCCCTTGCCAGAGACACCCCAAAAATACAGATTTAATGCTCGCCAAAAAAGAATTAGATCACATAAAGTATGCATATTCTTGATCAGTGATGAAGTCTAAGACGGTCTAGCAATGGCCATACGTTCGTCTGTGGAAAACTTGATGTAGTCTTTTTTTGGACCTCGCCCCCTTCAGTGGGCGTTGACGTACAATATTATATAAACTCTGTCCCACCCAGTTAAACATTTTAATTTTACTTGCTAAATATTTGGAGGGTATTTAAGATTCGACCTGGTCGAATATATCGTTTTTACTTGTTATTATTATTTTTATGCACCTGTATATTTTTATTAAATTAGAAATTCATACATAATTTAAAACGTTGCGAGGGCACGCGCATTTGTTCATTGCAAATTGTTAACTAAAATGCAATTCCTTGAACATAAATAACAAAAAAGCTTTAGATATCAGCACCCGATGGCTCTGGAAAAAGCGAAAGAGATATATGGAATATTGGGAGTATTAATCGTCAGGGTTGGGGAATTTCGTACCAACCAGAAAAGTAATAACTTGTAAAAATTTATGTGAGAGCTTCTCATATTCAATTTTCGTTAAAATGATTGGTTAAATAGTTGATATTCCTACTGACCAGCACCACTTGCAAAAAATGGACAAATTGAACAAATATTGATGAAATATTCTTAATATTTCACTCTCAAAAATAATGAATAAAATGTAATCACGTTCATTTATTAAAATTAAAATAAAAAATAATTTGCAGTTTCGCAGATTTGAACTTATAGCCTGTTGAGAAAATTAACATCCTGTAAAACAATTTACATAAATAAAGGTTCACTATTAAAATAGAAATTCATACATAATGTATATATATATTTTTTTTGTTAACACAGATATTATTTGTCAAACTTATTAATGTGATAATAATACCTTTCTTGGACTCAAGTTCAAATCGGCAACATATTTTCTAATAAAAATAAATAAATTATTTTCTTAATAAAAATAACTTGAAATTAATAGAAATTCGTAAAGAAGTAATTTGCAAATTGCAGATAAGAAAGAACATAATTAATTCTATAAATAAAAGAAAAGTTTTGGTTGGTTTTCCATCTGATAAATTTTTTATAAATTTGCTATTGGGTCCTTTCATGTAGCTGGCCAAAAAGCTTTAAAGTGCAATATATATTGCATGATTCTTTTCTATTATTTGTCTGGATATATACAAAAAAAAAATATTAAACATGCGCTTTAGTGTTCACCCCCCGGTAGTGACGTCATATGCTATACACATGTATAAAACAACGTAGGTCGGGGTCGCCTTATATATATAAACACATACATACATCTGTATGCATGTGTATATAATACATGTACGTTTGTACAGAATTGTAAACATTATTTATTATATATTTTTTGTCCTGGCTCTAAATAAAAATGAGTTGGGGTTTTCAAGGTCGTTGTGTATATTACATGCATGTAAGTATGCAAATATATATGTACATACACATGCACATGCATATACGACAACGCAATGGATACACAGCAACGTTTTAATTTTTATATTCAAAATTTATTATTATTTTATTTTATTTTGATAGAAACTGAATTCTATCATCATCAATACTGATGATTAGCTCCTTGTTGCTGAGACCTCAAAGTTTATTAATTCATTAATTGTTCGAGTGGGTTGCCTGCCAATAATCTCTTCGCATAAAAAGTTGTAAAATTAAGCGGCTTAAAGAGCGGCTAATAATATGTGGGCTGCTTTGAAATCTTTAAGAGAATTAAGTAATAAAATTATAAATATTTTTAGAATATTAATTTCTGTGAAATATTGCGTTTTTTCTTCTATTCTATTTTTACATAAAAAATTTAAGGAAAAAATCTCTAACAATTTTAGCACTTCATCTCCGCATTCTTCATTAGGGCCAACCAGTGTCATTTCGTTGCGTTATCGGGACGATTGTCGCCTGTTTTAAACTTTGAACAATTTAAAAGAAAATGCATTTTTATTGTTTTGTTAGAAACTAATTGTTGTGTCTAAAAATACATTTTTATTCCGGAACAAATTTGATGATGATACACTCGCTTTAGGAACAGCACTTGTATCTGTTTGCAGACAATATAAACAACGTTTTACATACAAATTAAGTTGCAAAATGTATTAGCAGACAACTTGTCTAAAAGTAAAAGTTTAAAATGATTCGAGCAGACTTTAGGGATCTCTACCGTGTCAGTTAGTTGTGTTATATAGTATTGAAAGCAAGAAAAATTAATTGTAAGTACAACTTGCATTTCATTCCAGTAGGGAAAGCTTTCGAAAAGTCATATTTTGCCTCCGCTAACAATTGCAAAAAAAAAAAAAAATTATTATTAAATATGAAAAAAAATATAAATTTCACAATAACATGTGCCTCGAAATCGGCGCTGGTCCGTTGGACTGGTCCGACTAATTATAAAAAATATTTTATATATTCCAGTCCTAATAAAAAACTTGAAATCAAAAAAACATCGACTTTTTAAGAAATAGAAAAAATAATAATTTGTAAAACAATTCGCAGATTTGAACTTGAGTCTGAATGGCAGAATTCTTATGTTAATAATTTTTTTAGAAAATTTAAAAATATATATTACTTATTATAAAAAACTGTATTATTTAAAAAAAAATTACTGATGTTGAAGCAACTTCAGGTTATGAAACGAATTGTTATTCTAATTCCTGAGCACTGAGTTTAGCTTTCGTATATAAATTTAAGCTTTTGTGAGACGTTATTTTTTTCAAAACGATATGAGGAATTTTTTTTTCTGAAATTATGAATTTTTTTTAAACTAATATTTTATAAAAGTTTATAAAAAATTATTAAGTTAAACAGTTTAAATTCAGACCTGAGTTCAAATCTGCAAATTATTTTAAAAATTATTATTATTTTTGAATTCAGATTTATAGACAAATTTTTCGAAATTTTGTTTGTTTTAAATTCAGAAAGCCATGATAAATATTCCCAGGCACAAAGGAAAATCAACATCAGTTTTTTTTTTAAAGTTATTCAACTTACACAGCAGAGCAGAACAGCTGTTTTCGAAAGCCGCAACGCTTTCATCATCAGTACTCATGTGTATTGTGCTTATCATCATTTATTAGGTGGTTTAGTTGAATATGATAATAGTTCTTATTTAACCCTGGAACGTCATCCTTATATTACATACACTAACGTCATTCTTCGTCATTTTGACTACGGCATACTTCAAGAGACTATAAAACATTTCGTGAGCAAAAATGGATACCAAAATGGATTTCTTATGTATTAATAGACACTTTTTAATGAATATTTAAATAAATTCATGTATTTATTTCTCAATCTTTAATAAAAACTTAACATTTCATAGCCTTCCTTCAATTGATTTTAATGTGAACATAAAATCTTCCGTTGTCATTTTGGCGTTCTAGGGTTAAACAAATTTTATTAGAAAATTTTTAATGAATATTTAAAGAAATTCATGTATTTATTTCTTAATCTTTAATAAAAACTTAACATTTCATAGCCTTCCTTCAATTGGTTTTAATTTGAACATAAAATCTTCCGTTGTCATTTTGACGTTCTAGGGTTAACGAAATTTTATTAAGAATTTGCATAGGAGAACTATATCAACCTGAATATTTTTATTTGTTAAAAATTTTCTTTTCTCAATAATAGGCATCCATTTACTAGATTCAGAATATTTTTAATTGAAACTTCTTTTTGAAGTATGTGTCACATGCCGTATATGCGCATCATGCAGCCACCGCTCGCCGTAACCAAATCAAAGAGGTGTTGAAACATGCAACCGCAATTGATTAAACACCGTGTGACGCTGAGTAAAATATGAACAAAACATAGCGAAATCGATTTTTAAGGCAATTCATGGGGACAAGTGAATGCAGCAGTGAAACAAGCAAAACGACATCAACATGTTAATCGGCAGCAGTCAAATCTTGTAAAGCCCATTGATTGCTCAAACACACAATGCAAACATTACTTTGATGGCTAAATGTACAGGAGGGTGAATAAAAATAGCACAACTTGTGTAGTTCTTTAAGCGATTGTATTAAAAAAAATTCGGTTAGAGTAGAGGGGCGGCTAGTTGTTATCTTGAATTCTTTAAAAATTTAATATTTTTAGTTAAATAATTCGTTTGCAAGTTCAGTTTTGCAAATAATTTTAAATCAAAAACTGTAATGAGCCCTTTTCTATATTTCTGTGATATTTTCCTGTTCGCAACTAAATGCTACACCCTTTAAATGTGTGTTTTCTATATTTTTTCATTTTTTATTTTTATTTTATTTTTTGTGAACAAGTGCGTTTTCTTCAAGTTGTTGCTATTTTTAGTTTTATGCCGCATAAATTACTCTACAACTGCAATGCAATTATTTATTGCATTTTTTATAGCTGCTATTGTTGTTGTTGTTTCGATTTTATGTTGCATTGTTCGATGTCATTGTTCTTACAATTATTTCTGTTCAAATCGATTCCGCATAACAGAAATTTTCTTCCAATTTCGTTTTTTTCTATTTGCTTTTTAAGTAGTTTTTTTCTCCCAATACGTATAATAATTCTATTTTTATTGATTTTAAAATTAAATCACTTAATGTTTATTTATATGAGGAGGAAGTGTGTGGCGATGATTGATCTTTGCAGTAAAAAGTTTCTGGAATATTTACTTTTTTGTTTATTGTTTTACTTCCTGCTGTAGTTTTTCATATTAAGAAATTAAAGATCCAAAACAATTCCTTTTTAGCCCTTGAGTTGAAATAAGTGGGAGAAAATTTACTTACACAACGTACTTAGACAACATCTTAGCGGAAAGTAATTAAAAGCCAAAACACTCCCTATTAGTTTTGTATTAGCATAAGTTTACGGAAAAGGAATTTTTTTTTAACAAATGGTGTTTTTTAGAGAGTGATGCAACTTTGAGTTGGCATCACTGTTTTATTTGAACACCCATTTAACAGCTGATAGTTGCTTTTTGTTTAGTTTGTTTTTATATTTCATTATGGATCGACTTAAACCAGAGCAACGCGTGCAAATTGTTGAAGAGTCGCAAAGCAGCTCTAACTCAGTCAACATCAATCCTCGTTGGCAATTATATTTAAGGTGCAGCCAGACCACTGATTGTTTACTCTCTTTCGAGAGTTTTTCTCACACTAGTTAATTTCGACACCCCAGATAACTGTATAATTTACAGTTCTTCGGGGGAGTGTTCTGTGATTAACTAGTCGCTACCATAAGGATTGGATCGTACTTCCTATGTAAAGGCATAGGTCGAGGATACCAAACAATATTTGTGAGGGCTTTATGCACTCACTGCGCGGCCAAATAATTATTTCCTTTCTAGTGGCGTGCTGTTCGAGGGGTGAACCTAAAACAAACAAACAAATTGTTGAAATTTTTAATCAAAATAATTGTTTTATTCGTCAAACTCATCGTGCACTTCTTGCATTTTATGGCGTACACAATCGTCCTTCAGAGCGGCGCGGCTAATTCGAAGACCAATAGATTGTTTTCGGACCACATTTACTGTTCCTGTGATAAAGTGGACTGGAGAAGCTGTTGCCGCTGTACAGGAAAGCATTAAAGATGATCCTAATCCATAAATTCGTCGCCGTTCTCAGCAACTGGGGAGGTTGTGTCCTTCCATTTTATGGAAGATATTTTTAGTTGTTGAATATTGGTGTTCCAGACTGCGCCTTCTACGTGGCAGCCATGGCGACCACATGGCCGAAATCATATTTAAACATTAATGTCATAAAATTTTCTATCCAATAAAGACCGTTTCATTGATATCAAAAATATATTACTGTGTTTTATTATGATTTAAACTTGTATCACTCTATAAAAAACACACGATATAATATCGGCAAATAAAAGGTTCGGAAACAACCTTCTAAATGAAACTTTTACCTCAAAAGCCTTCTACGTATATTTTAAAAAATATATTAAGAATTCTAGAATTCTAGAAATCCGCTTTTAATAAAAAAAGGCATGGTGTTCTGAGCCAATTGAATAGTTCATTTATAAAATTTCCCACAAAAACCTCATTTTTAAAGCAAAATATTTTTATGCATTCAAATAAATTGATATTTAAAAAGTTTTCCCTGTATTTTGCATCGAAATGGTTACACCATGATTGCGATTCATTTAACAAAATGTGGCTGCAAATTAAACATTTGATTTTTATTTTCATGTAATTTTTAAAATGATTGCTTGAAATATTTAAATTTAAAACAAATCTTAAATTCTCCAATAAATTTATAACCTCTCAAACTTAAATTTTCATGAAATCATCTTTTATGTTATTTCTCCATGTCATATTGCCACTCTCTCACTCTCTGCTTTTGCTCTCTACTCAAACATCTATTCCCATTTTAAAACCCTTAAGACGGTTTTAACATATTCAAGGACACTTATACGCACAAAAAAGGTTATCAAGACAAAAATAAATAAAATAAAATAAAATAAAATAAAAGAAGAATAAAGACAGCAGACTTAACGACCAGTATTGCCAGTTTCTCAGTAATCACTTAAGTATAGGGGTTTTTATATACACTGGGGAACTCCGATTATTTTCATCAGAATTTGCAAATATTATGTTCAAGTTTAATTAAATTTAAACCTAGTGTCAAAAAAAAGTTCCCAAAAATATATAAAATAAAAAAAGGTTTTTTAAAATTTTTATTTCTATTATTTATAAAGTTATATTTTTTAAAAAAGTTGTATTTTTCAAAGTCACATAATCAGTTCATTTATGATCAGAATAAAAAATTTCATAAAAAAAACCATGCATATTTCTAAGGATTTTGGGTCTTGTTGCAAAGACGAGAAAGCGAACCGGCAACATTTTTAAAGACGAGTGCATGCAGTCGGATAAGTGGGAATAAATTGTGTATGAGAATTTATGAAAATCTGTGCAATAGAATATATTTAAACACACTCGTACACATCCCTCCCCCATTATTATTAGTGTGTTTACTGTTTTCAGTGCATACATTCTGGCGCGTGTGTTCGATTAGTATATAAGTGAGTGTGTGTGTGTGTGTGTGTTGTGTGTGCACTATAAACAATTCGAAGACTTAAAATTTTTACTTTGACGTCATAGTTTTATAAATGTAAACAAAGCAGTAGCAACAGAATAACAAAAAAAAAGCTCGTGTTTATGCATACAATTCATCAAAAACACAGAGCAGCACAGAAAGAGAGCGAGAAAGCAACCACACAAAAGGTATTTTAAAGCATGGCGGCATTTTAAGGACATTATTGCCTCAGAGAGTATATAAATAACTGAGAGAGATGGATGTACTGATTGTAGGCTCCTAAAAGGGATATAATTGATTTCGTATTATAAATATGTTGTCACTAAGTTGGTGTTTGTAGTTTTTTCTGTTTAATAATGCTTTTTCCCTAATAGAAAAAAAAAGATTTAAGATAAAACTCAGTATGACGTTTTGTTATTTAGGTCTATTCAGTATCAAGGACGTCATTAAAATTTTAAGCATACAGCAAAAAAAGAAAAAAAAGAAAGAAAAGTATTCAACTTAAATAGTCCATTTATTATTATGTAATTATTTTGGACACGTACTATATTTGGTATTCAATTAAATGGAAATATCCTGTATGATGTCACTACCAATTCATTTTCAATCAGCAGGTGTTTTCTCAAAAACAAAAATAAAACTTTATTACACGTGTTTTTGTTTTATAAATAATCTGCTTAATTTAGGAAAATATAAAAATAACAAAAAATTTTCCCATAGTGGAAATGAGTGTACAGTGAGGTAGACGACCGTATGTTTGGTTGCATGTCTTTTTAAGGGTTTTTGAATGATGGATGATAAAAGGAAGGCATGACCTTGAGTCCTTTTTGCATTCTTTTTTCATCAATTTGAAATAATCATTTTTAATTCCTGAATTTTTTTATTATTTTTTTTGTTTAATTCCACAAATTTGATGTATAAAATATTTATGTGCCGCATATCAGATATTCTAGCCATCTGTGTTTAGAAACAGGAGAGCGTGAAACTCTTTTTTTTATATATCACCATAAACCTTTTTTTAAGAATTTTGTGCCGTGCAATTTTTCGCACACTACAAATTTCCAATTTTCCATTGGAAACGAAACAAAAAAGGTAAAATACGCTAACAACATATTTGGCATTAAATTTTGGAGAACTGCTGGTAACATTTTGACTTCACTATGCCCTTAAAATTTTTTTTATTTATTTCACAAAACTTAGTTTTTATGGAAATTAATAATCATACCCATCATGAATAATTTTTTCTTCGAAATTTTCCCTTTTCCCTAAAATTGCAATCATGGAAAAATTCCCCATGAATGATTTCATGCTAAAATTAAATTTCCCTTATTGTGAATGATTTTTTCCCGCTAGTCTTTTTCAGTTTTCCCTTTTAATTTATTCACTTAGTTTTTGGTGGGGAATAGAGTAGAAAATGTAAGTGTTTTCTATTACAATTCGAATATTAGAGTTTACAAAATTTATTTTAGGGGCTAGATCCATTAATAAGACACAAACTGATATTTTTTGCAACAAAACAATTGCCTGCGTTTTTGTAAAACTTGTTGGCCCAATTCTAAACATTAATAATATTTTTAATTTGTTTGTTTGTTTGTTTGTTTGATTTCCAAAATGTATCCAAATTATTTTACTGCTAAATTATTTTACTATTAAACATATTTTATTTTTTAAATTATTACATTAATGAAAATTTGTCAATACAAAAATTTCTTTGATTTTTCATGAGTTTTCAGCTTCTTCGCTGTTTTACATTCACTGAGAACTGATAGCGGTAATAATTTCTCACGAGAGATTCATGATACCATTTTTCCCTTCGAGTGGAATAAAAATTTCAGCCGAATAAAAATTCCACTTGTTATTCACGATAGGGTTATATGCAAAAATTATTTAAAATACCAAGTTCAATGTTGTTGCTGTTTTTTTTAATAAAATAATTTTTATAAAAATTATTTAACTAAAATTTCGAACTAAAACAATAGCACAGTCTGAGTAAACTTAAGGCACGGCACAATATTTAATTAAGCTTTGTACAAAAAGTTGTATATTTGTTTGTTATAAAAATATATATATATATATATATATATATATATATACGTTTACATGTTTGATTCGAAGAAGTTTGTGTTTCGTCTACCATGAGACTTTATCTGCCTAAGAGATTTGTGTATTTAAATTTTAATAGTCATCACATTTAAAATGATTCCAGTAGCGGAATAGATTTTTTTATTATCAAATCATCAATCTTATAAAACTTGATTTAATTATATGCATGATTTTAGTATATAATTGCAAAAAACAAACTCATTTAGATAAAAAAAAATTAATAAAAAATAAAATAAATTAAAAATAAATGAAGAATTAAAGAAATTTGTAATGAAATTTTCTTCATGATATTAATTTTAATTTATGCAACGAGTTAAGGGCAAATGCAGTAAAATCTATACAAGAGACGGCATCTAAAATTTGATTTGAAAATACCGTTTTGCCGTAATTTGCTTTACAGTCTGTCTAGTTTGCAAGTTTCATTGTGTAAGTTTTGTTAAATTTATTTTAATAATTTAAAGAAAGTGAAGATGTATTAAAAACATGCTCTTTGTTATAAATAATCAAACATTTTTGATTAAGATCATCATTGTCAATTTGATTTGATTTGCAAACAAAATTAATTATTTTATCTATTTTTACCACTTTTTTTATAACACAATTTTTGCATATCCAAATTTAGGCTCAGAAGACAAAAATAAAACGTGATTATGTTAATTATGATTAATTAAGCGCAATTTATTTCTTTTCTTTTCACATATTTTATTATAATGAAAGAGAAACCGGCACTAGTAGACAGACAATCTCATGGTTGTTTTGTTTAAGTCAGAGTGCCAGACAATGTTAGATGCAAAATATACTTCATTTATCTACCAGGCTATTGGCCACAATTGATTTCATTGTTAGAAAAAACAAATTTGGAACGCACTTTTTTCCTGAGTTGGATTTGAATAAATATTTTTCAATGTATTATTTTTGGATAATATTTTTAAAATGTTTTTTCAATACCCTTCACAAAAAAGTGAAAGGGTATATATAGGTTTGTCAATCCGTGTGTAATTTCTTCGATATGCACATGGAACCCCATAAAGTATATATATTCTGGATCCTTATGAATAGCGATGACGATTGAGCGATGTCCGTCTGTCTGTACGTGAAATCGGTTTTCCCAAGCCCCAGAAGAGCTGCAGACTTCGTTCTTGGACCGCTGGATTGGAAATGAACTTAATTAGAGTGCTATTGAAAGATCCGAAGTATGGTTCCAGAGCTGGGAAGCTTACACCTATTTCTCGACGCAAAATTTATACCAAAAATCAATTTTTTCAACATATTTCTTGCTTTGGGAAGCCTCAATGGTCTATTAAAAACTAAAAAAATAAAATTTTTTTCCAGGGATGGAAAATTAAAAATATTTGTTCAGCCCATTCCGTATTTTGTAGTACATGTAGTAACTAAAATTGTTAAAAATTATGAGTTTTTCTTTAACAAAACCTCTTTATACCTCATGAAGATTTGCATTGATAAAAAAATTTAAGAAATTAAAATTTCGCTTCCAGGGTTGGGAAATTGAAATTTTTTTTATACATAAAAGTAACCAAAAAGGCAATTGACGTTGTTTTTTTTTGCTATTTAAAACTATTTTATATTTTAGGAAGAACGAAATTGGTATCAAAAATTTAAAAAAAAAAATCAAAATTTCACTTCCAGGGATGGACAAGTGCAATATTTTATAGTTCATGAAGGTGACCAAAATGGTTGAAAATTGTAAATTTTTCTTAAATAATACTACTTTATTCCTCATGAAGAGTTGCATTGGTTAAAAATAAAATAAACAAAATTAAAATTTCACTTCCAGGGTTGGGAAGTTTAAAGTTTCTTTGGTACATGCAATATTTTGTAGTACATGAAAGTAACCAAAATGGTTACATATATTAAGTTTTTCTTAAATAAAACTATTTCATGCCTCATTAAGAGTTGCATTGGTAAAAAAAATTTAGCTTTCGTTTCCAGGGTTGGGAAATTGAAATATATAAAAGTAACCAAATTAAAACTATTAATAATTAAAACTATTTTATAATTCAGGAAGAACAAAATTGGTATTAAAATCTTAAAAAAAATCAAAAGTTCGACTCCAGGGTTGAACAAATAATATATTTTATGGTACATGAAAGTGACCAAAAAGTTTAAAAATTAAAATTTTTTTGTCAAGTAAAACTATGTTACATCTTTTAATTAAACCTACTTCCTGTTTTAGCAAGAAAGAAAGAAGAATTACATCTGTGAAGAGTATTTAAGATTCGGCACAGCCGAATATAGCACTTTTATTAATTTTATATAATTTGAGCATAAGTTTAAATATATTTCGTATAAGTAAAAATGCAAATATTTGTTAAAGGAAAGAAGGAAAGAAAAAAAACAAATATGAATATTTTATTGAAAATGAAAATGATGTCGTCATTGTACTTTTTCACAAGCCATCGGGCACACTTGCAACAAATGTACATGTGTAAGCTGCCACTGCTACTTATAGATTTATCATCATCTTTATGAATGATGTTGAGATGGAGAGTGTGCCTGTGTGAGTTTGTTACACTCTTGCACACTTTTAATTTTTCAGCGATATTTGTTGTTGCTGCTGCTGTTGTTGTGTTTGTTGGATTTGTGCAACATTGCAACCAGACATAAATATTGCTTACACGTTTGCTTGTTTATTTCTTTTCGCGCCTTTATTAAATATTAACAAATATTTGGATGTCTGCAAGGTGTTTTTTTTTCTTCTTTTAGGCTTTATTTTACTTGGCTGCATTTTAGCATACAGCCAGTAGTATTTTGTTTTTTATTAACTCATCAAAATTTTAATGATACTAGTAAAAATAATGTTTAAATTGAATATTTTACTGTTAAAAAAATATTGAATTAATAATCATGCCTGTATTATAATTTAAGTGTTTGCAGCTAGTGTCAATGTGTTTGTGTGCCCATTACTATGCGATGCGTACAAGTTACGCCACTGAAATGGACAGCAAATATTGCGCATATGGCCATCTACGTACAAATATATGTAATTGTGGCAACATGCAAAGTGAGTTGAGTGAGAAAAGAGTTATTAAAAACTTGCAACAATGTTCTGTGTTGAACTTTTTTTTTTTAATAAGATAGACAAGCGATGTAGCTGTCAATTCTAGGAATTGCTATCAGCTAAAAGTCCGCAAATCAGGTTTTGATTTTGACAATTTAGCGATTTGACTGTTTACATTTTCTTTTCTATTTTGCGCATTAGCATAATTGCACTACAATATTTGTTAATGAATTTGCATGAACGTTTCAGTGATTTGATACTCGTACAGCATGCAATTTAAGAAGGGGTTGGCTCCTAAACGAGATCCTCCTTAATTTTAATATATGTATTTTACTCTTAACTTGATGAGTCTATATGGCTATAAATAACTGTAATGAGGTCAAATGGTTATATTTGTGTCTTTTTCAATCTGCATATCAATTCATGCCATCAAAAAGTATGTATGCGAATTAAAAACAAACATAATCAAATTTAAAATAAATATGCTGTTGCTGGTACTGAAGACATTCAAAATGCTGGTATCATCAGCCGTATTGTTGTCTTCGTTTGTATTTAAAACTATTAAGAAATAAACTCGCATAAATCATTAAATAATTAAACAGCAACAAGCTGTTTTCAAAAAAAAATAAATTATATTAATAATATTTAAACAGCAACTTGAAATCAAAATCAAAGTTACAAATAACCATAATTTTGAATTTTAAATCTCGTAGTTTAAAACAGCATTAAAAATAGAAAACAATACTCTTTGGCGAGGTTAACGCTTTTGATTTCGCTCATATGAGTTTGGCTTGCTGACGTAGAACCAAATATTTAATTAAATTATTTAAATATGCATATGATCAATAAAGAAAATAAATTTCATATTATGACAATCACAATATTAATATGCTGCTGATTTTTTGCCACCTAACTTTTGTGTTTAATAATAACAAAAACATAGTCCGCATAATAAATTTTTTTTGTAGATCAAAATTATAAATAGGCATATAAATCATACTGAAACAAACATGTTTCAAAAAGTATGTTCAAGTCAATATGTCAGCGGAATTGCATTCAATATTAATTCCTGCTTAATACAGAAATTTCAAATGTCGTCCGTCCAGCTGTTAAAATGATCAGGGCTGTTTAATTTGTTTGTTTGATAACCCTGTTTTTATTGTTTTTTGACAGAACGTTGCCGCTTTTTGTAAGGGTTTTTTACTATTTTTAATCAACTCGCTATCATTTATCCATTTCTGCATGTTTATACAGGTTGTCCGCCGGGAAGGTACTTATACTGTTTTGTTGTTTGTAATGATTAAATCAAAGAGAATGGATCTTATATTGATAAATGTTTTATTTTATGTCGGCCATTATGTATGGAATACAATATTAGATAAATGTCCGCCTCTCTTAACCTCACAAATGCGAGCCCTTTTGAGCACATTTTTCATTAAATTCTCACACATTTCACGCGGTATTTCATTAATTTCATCACGAATATTTTGCTTGAGTTGTTCAAGGTTTGTTTGCATAAATCCTGCTTTTCAGATATACCCACCAAAAAAAATCAATGAGTATTCGAACTCACGGGCGATGTGTTAACACCTTTTTGTTTATTTATTTTATATTAAACCCACAAAAAACAAGGAGAATGCAAAGCAACAGACAAATGTACATATGTACATACATTGTTATGTTTGTACATAAGCTACATACGTTGCTGTCTTGCTATCTCATTTTTATATATGTACGTATAACTACGTCACTATTCTCTTTGCTATGCATAAGACAAAACCGAAGATCAACATAAAACACTTTTTTAATATTACTCCAAACTAATACTCCGAATTAAAACACTTAAATCTCCGCTCGCCGATATCGGATCGCCTTAATTTTTGGCCTAAACTCTTCGTCGAAACCCGCACTACCGTTTTAATCCAAAAATTAATAAAATCGGCTATGAATTTCCGGAGAAAATCGCGTGGGAAAATTATATGAAAATCGCCCAATAATCACTTTCAATACCGACTGCCAAGCAACGAACAAACAAACTCTTCCATCTTACACCTTACACGTGCGTATGTATTGAAACTGATAGTTTACTGCCCTAGAGGCGCGCGTATAGATGTTAACACATCAAAAAAAAAAAAAATGTCCGGAGCAGTCAAATCTGGCGACCGTGGAGGCCAATCAACATCACCATTTCTTGAAATAACTTGTTGTGGAAAGAGGTCTCGCAGTAATTCCATTGTAATCCGATTAAAATATCGAATATTTTTCGATAATAAATTTGCCACGTGTCTACTTCACGGTTGTCAAATATGAACTGTCAAAACTAATGTTTACCAAAATGGCTCTAAAACAAAATGGTATACCCTCCCGGCGGACACCCTGTATTAATTGACAAAAACTCAAAGATATTTAAGCAAATATTATGAATAGCATTGAAAAGATCGTACACAAATTGTATATTTATAAACAATTATTTACATATTTAAATTTTTGAAAATAAAACTACACATATTATCAATTTAATATGAAAAGATTATAAACTGTTGTGTAAGAAAAAAACAACAAAAATATTGCAAAAAAAAAAAACAAAACCCAAGACCAGTAAGAAATGCGAGCACATGCCTCTTGTGGACGTTTTTCGTATTTGATTCAACGGAATGCATACAAGTTTCTATGATGCCGAGGCAACGGCGTCACAGTGCTGTAGATGTCGTTAAACGGGGAAATATATAAAAAGATTTTAGATAATTTTTTCTTGCACACAAATGCACACTTGCACATACTCGCACACTCCTTGCAACAAAGAAATAATAAACCTTTGACGTAAAAATAATTTATTTTGTATGACTGATTTATAAGAAAGGAAAGAGAAACGTAAATGTTTTGTAAAATATTGAGTTCAGGCACGCAAGTATGGCATCAGTACACAGCAGACTAGATGGAAAAAATCAAACTGAAAAATACAGTTTATAAGGATGTTATGACAGGGAATTCCTTCAAATGAAGCAACTTGAAGTTTTAAACTCAACACTAACAGCAGCCATGTTCTACAGAGCTATACGCAAATAATGCATAATTATATTTGTATCCGGTTCATTTAAATAAATTTTAAATATGCAATAGATATTTTATAAAAATATGTTCATTTATATGAACATTTTTTATTTGGCCGCTGAAAACTATATTCTCTGTGAATATATATGTTGGTATATATATTAAAGTATTGTCGTCCAAATTAAATTATTACCATATAAATAGTTAAATTTATATTTATAAATAATTAAATATATTTACATTTTCCATTATTAAACTTCCAAAAATAGTTTTTATGCAAAAAGTATCTCTATTAATGCCACATATATTTGCATATTGCAAGTGGCAGTGGCACATGGATAAGAGATGCTATACTATAGATAAAAATACTTATTTATGTACTCGTATGCATTCATATAAATAATTAAGGCATCAAAATGTTATGACGTTCTTTACTAAACTGTAGCCACAGTCACAGTCACTTTCTGTACACTGTGTTATGACAAACAAACAAACAAACACTCATTTAGTCAGTCACTTGGACAAAGTGTTTGTTTGGTGTGTCTGTCACTCAAGTGTTTATAAACATGGGGACAACAAAATATCATGTAGTTACGAATGTTTGTGTTTTAATTCTTTTTTGTTGTAGTTGTTGTTTTATTCGCCAAACATTTACGCGGATGATGATGGCAAACAATGATTTGTTTGTTTTTGTTTTTGTTTTTCTTTTGCTATTTATGACGAAATCACCCATCATTATTATCATTTACAACGACAAACTGCGACGTCGATTACAATAACAAAAATATTAATTAAGTCGGAAAATATACATTATTTTTGTAAGTGCATACTTTGTTGTTATTTTTGTTTTTGTTTTAATACACATCATATTGCCTCCTGCTCTTTGGCAATTTCAATTGCCATTTATTGTTTTGTCTCAGTAGGCATCCGCTAATAGGCAAGTGCATCACTAATATTTAACACAGAAGTGAACTACTAATGGCCCCTTACATTAAATGGTTTTAATCACTTCTTATAACAAATAGAATGCCGGCGTCCTTAACCAGTTCTTATAGCAATTTCTTTTTTTAATTCCTAAAGACACAATTCTTTATTATGGTGAAATAGGTTTGTGTAGGTATGAAATGAATTCGCTCATAATGGCAATTTGACATAATCTCAATTGAAATGAAATTGGGCAACTATATGTAGTTGAATTCAATTGTGAAACTTGGTTTTAGAATGTTGTACTGGCTTAAATTATTGTAGCAAAATACATAATATTATAATTCTATAGAAAAGAATTAAAATGATTTACTTTTCTTAATGAACATTTTTAATATACATATATTTTGTTGATGCTCTGACTTTATGTAATTTGTATACACTAGAGCAAATTTTGGTTATAAAGTATCACCTAATTTAAATTTTTGTAAAATAAAAAAATTTTGTAATATATTGTTCTAATTTTTGGGCCTTTAACATTTTAATTTAAGTAATAATATTGAGTTTGAGTTCTTATTTTTTAAATAATAACTTTAAAAACTTGTAGTTTTTCTTTTTCATATCTTCTTCAGGATAACAATTTATAATATGTAATTAATTAAAAATAACAAAATTTTAAAATTATGGAATATAACATATTTTTGTGATTTGGTTTTTTATATAAAATTAAAATTGTTTAAATTTTATTATATTAATTATACTAATTAAAATTTTTAAATCTTTTAATTAAAATTTTTAAATCTTTTAATTAAAATTTTTAAATTTTTTAATTAAAATTTTTAAATTTTTTAATATTTTAAACAAAATTTTTAAAAATTTATATAAAATGTTTTAATATATTAATTAATAAATATTAATAAATTCTTCTTGTTTCTTGACCTCTTTTTAATTATTATTGTATTCTGATATTTTTAAGCTTAAGGTCTCTTTATTTTAGTTTAGTTTTTAATTTCAATATTTCATCACTCCGTTGTGTGACTTCTTCAGGAAATTAATTATTTTATTTAATAAAATAATTAATTTCCTGAAGAAGTCACACAACGGAGTGACGAAATATTGAAATTAAAAACTAAACTAAAATAAAGAGACCTTAAGCTTAAAAATATCAGAATACAATAATAAATATTAATATATTAATTTTTAAATTAAAATTTTTTAATGTTTTAATTTTTTAAAAAAAATTTTTTAATTTTTGAATTAATTTTTTTTTTATTTTTTAATTAAAATTTTTAAATCTTTTAATTAAAATTTTTTAATTTTTTATTTAAAATTTTAAAATTTTTTATTTAAAATTTTAAAATTTTTTAAATAAAATTTTTAAATATTTTAAATTAAATGTTTTAATATATTTATTAAATTTTTTTACTTTTTTAATTAAAAATTTTTAATGTTTTAATCAAAATTTTTAAATGTTTTAATATTGTAATAAAAATTTTAAAATGTTTTAATATTGTTAATATATTTTTTTTTAATTTTTTTTTTTATCTTTTAATAAAAATTTTTAAATTTTTTGAAAAATTTTTTTTAATAATTATTGTATTCTGATATTTTTAAGCTTAAGGTCTCTTTATTTTAATTTAATTTTTAATTTCAATATTTCGTCACTCCTTTGTGTGACTGACTTCTTCAGGAAATTAATTATTTTATAATATTTTTTATAAATTTTTTTAATTTTTGTATTAAAATTCTTTAATTATATTTATAAAAAAAAAAACAACAAAAATATTTAATATTAATATTTTTTAATGTTAATTAATTATTATCAATTATCGAAATATTGAAAAATAAAAAAATAAAATATTTTATGTGTGAATTTCTATTTTATTAGTCAAACTTTCTTATGTAAATTATATTAAAAAAAAAGGCCTCACGGTCAATATTATTATTTTAATTAAAAAAGTTTTGTATATTTTCTACAAAAGGATTGTATATTTTTGGAAAAGAATACGGCACCAACTAGCATTTGAACGCATATACTGATAATCCGAAATTTAAATTACAACCAGCTGAAATACAACTTAAAATTCTCTGTTATTCTCAAATAATTTCTAAAAAAAAAACTTAAATACCTTTAACTTAAGACGTTTGCTTCTTTAAAATTCTATTAAAATAACTTTCTTTTTATGATTCCTATTAAACATGAATATCTTGATTTTTAATATAATACTAAAGTATATTAAGCGTTTGGAATATATGAATTAATTGTGGTCAATTAAATTGGCTAACTACGAAACTGAAAGTCATTAAAACAGCACTGACAACTGTAGCGCAATCATGTACTAAATATAAAGCACTTTGCTTCGTTAGTACTAAAGCTAAGTCGCCTGTCAAGTAAAATCTGATAAATCGAAATTCTATACTTACAGTTTTCACCAACTATCCTTTCAACATTATCCCCTCATTTCTATAGATGAGTATAGGATGACGGTTCAATTAAAAAAATAATAATAATAACAATAATAAAAATATTAATAAACTTATTTGGACATCACTGTATTTCTAACAAAAATATTATCTATTGGGTTAAATGCATACACATGTTTATAAATATTTGTCTATGATTCTGTATTATCATACAATTACATCTCTCTATGAAGACATAAACAAATAAACAAACAAACAGACGAACGAAAAATCAATTATAAAACCGACAAACCGTTAGTTTTAAATTAAACACCTGCGTCAGAGCTCGTAATTTAAATGTTTTCATGATTTTGTCATAATACTCGTAATTTCGATTTTACGTTTTTGCTTTTGTTATATTTTTATATCAAGATTCTTTTTTTTTCTTTTTGCTAATTCTAATATACAAATCAAAAATTATTTTATGTTTATCCACTAATTATTCATTCAAGCATTTATTCATATATTTATATATTTTTTTATTTCTATTTATTTGGACGACCAACAGAGTTCACATGATAGTGATGATGCATTTCAGTTAGCCATCGTGTATATATTTAAACAAATTTCGTTGACGTTCTTTCCCCTGTCGCTATGTTTGGCTAAGATGATTCCGTTCTGTGTGTTTTCTTTTTAATTGCAGCTGATGTTATTTATTAATTTCTAATAATTATAATCTAACACTTGTTGTTGGGGAAATGTATGACCGTGTTAAGCGCTACAGTTTGGGAGGGTTTGTTTAAAGACATTAATCTGCTAGTTTGCAATTATTTCAATATAACCCTTTAAAATTATCCCCAAAATAACTTACATTTTTCGCTATTTAAAGACTACGGAAAAACTACCAAAGAAATATAATAACTGCATGCACTGTTGTTATTGTTGTTGTTGTATCTATGGTACGAGTAATTGCTAATCACGAGTACATTTGCAAAATATGCCAATATGTATAAAAATAAAATTTTCTGAATATATTATACATTTTCAAAAGGTGTCTGTCTGTCGGCCTGTCTTTCTTATGGTACCTTGATTTCAGTTCTTCTGTTTTCCGCAAAATTGCAAAAAAACACAAATTTCGCATAAATAATTTTGTTAATACACTTGTCGGCGGCATGCCTTCAAGTTTTATATTTTGCCTAAGAATTTATCACATATTTCCATATATATTTTTTTTTTAATTTTTTATGCATTTGCTGTACTGCCGTATGCACTGTATAGTTGTTTCCTCTTGGCAATAAAAATATATTGAAAATATTACAATTAGCATAAATACTTTGTTTACGAAATTTAAGCCATCATTACTGTTATTAGTATTAAAAAAAAAAACAAAAAAAAAATCAAGGAAAAATCCAAGAATAAAGGAGTATTTTAAGTTGGAAAAAAAAACAAATAAATAAAAGCTCAGCGTGACTGAAATAATTAAATACTTGTACTCATGCTGAATTTTATAATAATACTGCAATTAAGCTTTTTTAAGAATTAAAAACAAAATTAAGAACGTTAAGCTAATCCAGAGAAATATTTCCTTGGGCTTTACCAAATCAAAAATTTATTATATATACTTCGCTGCTTTATTGTAACAGAGTTATATGTCAAAAACTTGAAATTTTCAGTTATTTTAATTAAAGTGCTTTTTTACATATGCAGATGGTATGCAAATCGGCATATGTAAAAAAAAATTTTTTTTCTTCAAAAATTTTTATTAAATTTTGAGATATGACTATGTTTCAAGCTTACCGTAGTTCTAGCAAAATTCATTCTATGCCATTGTATCTTAAATATTAGGCCACTAATAGCATCTTTATTTTATTTTGTTGACAAATTTTTTTAAAATTTTGAGATATGACTATGTTGCAATAAAGGAGAAATTTGTATTATATATGTATGTATGTACATAAATATTCGTTTGTTTCTAGTTAGAATATTTACTATATAAAAACTGTTTCATGTGGCCGTTACGTAATATTTTTGCATTATAATTAATATAACTCATACGCATCCACCCTATTTACAATGGAACAAAACATAATTGAGCACACATTCAATCTGTTCTCTTTTGTCTACTGGTGCCCAAAATTAGAAAGGTAATAAACAATTGAATTTTTCTAATATTATATTGAAATAATTTCAATATTTTTATGATATTTTTTTTTCAATTCCGTACCTCCTTGCAGTGTTGTGTAGGCTGCATTATTGCATTATTTTGCAGTGGAGTACTCTGGTTACAGTTAGTATTCTTTGAACAAATATAATAAAGGGTCCGCCATCTAAAGTTTTTTTTTATCAACTAGTGCTTATTTCGTGAATGGTAACACTTAGCTCATGTCTGATTTGACAGATTATTGGTTTTATCCTTCCGCTTGGTTGTGTATATGCTGGAACAACGCTGGGAAATATTGCGACATTACTTTGAAAATCATGGTAATGTTGCAGAATGTGTGCGAAAATTGCGTGCGGATTTTGAAAGAAGAGAAGCACCGTCAACTCCGTATGTTCGTTATCTTGTGAAAAAAGTGAAAGAAACTGGCATCCTCATCGATAAACCAAAGCGTGAAAAGCCAAAAACAGTGCGTACACCCGAGAATATTGCTGCTGTGGCAGAAAGTGTGCGTGAAGCGCAATCAACATCAATTCAGCGTCGTTCTAAACTATTGAACATTTCGGAGACATCATTGAGACGAATTTTGCATAAAGACGTTGGTATGACGCCAGCCGAGGCAGCCATTTGAATGAAATTATTTTCCATTATTAACCGAAAGGATTGTACTTTCAAATAAAAACAGAAATTTGATAAAATATTCAGTTGGTTTTTTATAGGATTTTCAAAAAAAAAACGTTATTTGGAGGACCCTGTAGAATAATAATATATCAATTTGTAGACATTAAAAAATGGTACTGAGCTCATACATCGTTAAACTGCAATAATTTGGCTAATCGAACTCTCAAATTGCTCCAAAAAATATCCTTTTTTCACAAAATAGTTTTCTATAGTTACGAATGCGTCTATCAATAAGTCCGTAACTTTTCGAACTTCCCTCGCAGTTACATGAAATGTAATACTGTTCCCATCAAGTACCGCCTGTTAATAGACTACTGTCAAATTTTGTGCAAGTGTCGTCATGTACTATGCGTTTAACATACAACGTCGTTTATTTTTATAAAAATAGAAAAAAGTGAATTTCGAGTGCTCATTTAACATTATTTTTTGCGAAAAAAAAACCCCATCAATCAAACCAAGGAAAAGCTCGATAAATACTATGGGGACTCTGCACCATCGGTTTCAATGCTAAAAAAAAAGTAGTTTACTGACTTTCGTTGTGGTCGTACAAGTACAAATGACGCTGAACGTTCAGGACGGCCAATTGAGGTCAGTACAGCCGAAAATGGTGTTGGTCGATCGAAGAATAAAAGTGTGTGAGATTGTTGATTGACTGTTGAACGTGTGACAACTTCAAATGATTGTTTGTTGTAGTTGTTTAACCACAATCCGAAGGAGTTTTTGCGGCGTTTTGTAATTGTGAATGAAACATGGATTCATTACTGTACTCTCGAGATCAAGAAGCAGTCTAAACAATGGGTTTCTCTGGGTGAACCTGTTCCGAAGAAGACCAAGGTACGCTTGTTGGCCAATAAGGTGATGGCAACAGTTTTTTTTTTTTTGATGCACGAGGAATAATCCACATCGATTACCTTCAAAAGGGAAAACAATAAACGTCGAATATTAAGCCAACTTATTAGACCGATTTAATGAGGATTTAAAAAGAAAACGATGGCCAAGAAAAAAATTTATTTTTCATCAAGATAATGCACGGGTGCACACGTGTGCAGTCTCAATGGCAAAACTCTATGAATTTTGCTACGAATTGGTAATTTATCCTCCATATTCTCCGGACTTAGCCCCTAGTGACGACTACTTCCTATTTCCAAACCTAAGAAATGGCTGGGTGGAAAGAAATTAGGCTCCAACGAAAAAAATTATTCACCAAACAAATGCTTAATTTAAGGGCCTTGAAAAATCCCATTTTTTGGAAGGGATACAAAAGATTATGTGGAAAAATTAGTTTTTTGTTTTGCAAAACAAAATGTGTTTCATTAAAAATATAATGGACATATTGCTCCGCCCTCGTATTAGTTTCTGTATAAAAATAGGACCTCGTATAGACCACCAATTTCAATACTATTTGTTTTTGTACAAAATAAAGTTGAAAGAAAAGCTACTCCTGTAGAAAATTACTAAGAGTAAAAATTTAACAATCATACGCACCGTACCAACAACTGAATTTGCCAAACAAAATATTGCTCATACGCAACGCATTTTCTGTTTGTGTAAAGAAAAATTAACTGCGTATTTCATGATGTGGAAGGCATGTTTTCTTTGGAATAATTACACTAAAAAAAAATATCGTTCTGTCAAATTTTTTTAAATTTTTTCTGGTTTTAAAGGTAATTGTGCGACAAAATTATATCTATTGACATCCAACAAAGAATTTTTCTAATATCGTGCAACAAGAAGTAAATTAAAATAATTACACCAGGCAACAGAATTATACGATTTCTGATAACACTCGATACTGCCAATATATATTTTATTAGTGATTTTTCCCATCTACTAAAACAGTAGAAAAGGGAAATTTTTGTTGTAGGTGTTTTATTGAAGTGGCTGATTTTGTTGGATTTTGATATTCTAGAAAATCGATGAAGTTAAAGCGAAAATATATATCATCTGCATATAAAGTTATTTCCCTTTTCATTTAAATTATTTAATTCAATTTACAGAAATCATTATTTCTTCAGCCTTTATCGGCGAAAGGAAATTTAAAACGTTACGCATATCAAACAGGGTAAAGTAAATTTATTTTGAAGCTAAATAAAAATAAGACACAATTGTATATTGAAATTTTATAAGTTAATAAGTAAAAACATATTGCCACAACCTGAGAAAATTATATAAATTATAGCTCTCAAAATATTGTAAAGATAAATTTGAGAGCAACCGTCACCACAAACCCTAAAAAGTTAAACTTTAAAAGTACATACTGTTGTTGTTGTTGTTGTTGTTGTTAGTGATATTTTTCTGACAATTATAATCCAACGACGAACAGTTTTGAAAATTGTTAAACTGTTTTCTACAAGATAAATTGCTTGAACACCATTGGCTATCGAGTGAAGTTGATTCCAGTTGTTGCAAGTGTTGCAACTGTTGCTGGTGATAAAGATGATTATGTTGGTATTGGTGTTCATACGCTAAAGGCTCAGATTTTAGTATAAACTTATCACTATGAGAATTGTATAACAATGTAGTCGATTCATTTAAACTTGCATCTAATGCAGAAAAATTGGAGCAGTTCAAGTGATTATGATGTGATATATCACAGCCATCAGGAAATAAATTACGACAGGGATAAATCAAATTTCCAGCTGCGTTACTGGTAGAAGTAACTGGTACAACCAGTTGCAGCTGTTCCTGATTGTGATAATGATGATGTTGTTCGGTTTGCTGGGATTGTTGTTTGCTATTGTTGTTATAGTGTTGGTGTTGGTGTTGTTGCTGCGGCTGCTGCTGATATGTATTATAATTGAAATTATCATTTAAATGTATATGATTATTATTTATCTCAAAGGTATTTAATTCCTTTTTAATTGCCAGCGCCGCATGATCATTAAATATTTGATTATTATTTATCTCAAAAGAGGGTGAGGAGGGGGTTGAAATTGACGAGGCTGAAGTTAAAGTATTTGTAGGATTACCTAAAGAGTTGGAGGGCTCTTGTTTTACCACTATCAAGGAGGCCAAGCGATTACGCATTTTATATTAAGATATTAGAGCATTTGATTAAGTCATACAAACGTTTTGTTAAGTTCAATAGGTCGTTTAACTGCTTTTAAATGGAATTGGTACATGACATACAGATATTTTGTGTAATAAAAAAATGTAATATTGAAAGCATAACAAACACAAAATCTAAAATATTTATGATTTAATAAACACCTGTGGAAGGCTTAAGAACCCTCAGGCGCGATACAAAGCTCTCCAGCTCCAGCACGTCGCTTAGTCGTTTGGTTTGTTGTATTAAATTCCTTTTATATTTTTCTAATAATTTTGTGGTTACACTTTTACCAGATGATTTTTATCTCTGGTTATTGCTTTTGTGGGTACTTTTTTTTACGTTGTCCTTTTCATTTATTTCAGCTCGTTTCCATTTATATTCTTGTATATACAAAAATTGCTCACAAATTTCAACGACGTCAGCATTACGACGTAATATTTTTGTATGTGCATCATTTACAACACTTTTTTTATTTATTTGTGTGGAAGGAGGCACAAGGACGTTTTTAGTGTGTATAGCAAAGCTTCTAAAAATTAAATTGTCGGTGATGTTTGTTGCTTAAAGTTTCAGCGTGAAATATAAATTTCAATAAAAATTGTTTTAAAATTTATTAATCATACGCATGGAAGTCCTTAATACATATATTTCTTTCCTTTCTATATATTTTGTATATGTAGTTTCATTTAATGAAGGATGTATAGGCACTGCAGGTCGTTTTTGCTTTTGGTTTATTTACTTAGTTACACTCAGCTTTTTTTAACACATTCGCACGTGTTACACCATTAAGACACGGTTATAAAAGTTAAACAAATCAAAACCATGATATTTCTCTTTTTTTTTATTTGTATAAAAATAAATGTAATATCTTTACAGTTTTCCCATAAAATTAAGCACAAAAATTATAAAGTGTGGCAAACGGTTTTTATAACTCATACACACTGTAAAGATAAATTATTTACAGTGTCTGCTTTATTTGGTTTTAGTTTTAATGTACACCGACAAAATTTTTAATAATACAACTTTAAGAAAAATGTAGTTAAGAATTTGCAGTTATTTATTTTGTTCTTTAATTAGTCAATTTCTTAAAGACGGCTAAACGCTAAACATTTTTTATTGAATTTCTTCTTTTCAACTTTTAACATAAAGTTTATTGCAGTTTCTTTTAGTGTAATAGAATCAAAATCTCATTTATGTTTTCACCACAAACAGCAACTTTTGTTTAAGTTTATTTAATAAGAAATTTTATTACTTTTGCACCACTTTATATTATAAAGGACATTTGCCTTTCAACTTGCAGTAAAACTTTTGTAAAATTCAAATATTTACAAAAAAGAAACAGATTGTATTCTTTACAATCTGAAGTCCAGTATTTTGTTTAGAGATACGTAATCTTGTAGCAAAGTTTATAAATTGTATATATAAATATTTCTAGAATTTTTTTTTAAATTTTAAAAAGTAGCACTCGATATAAATTTTAAACTCATGTTTTGCAAGTTTCCTGCAAGTGCTTAAACTGTTAATACGCTTTGTTCCAAATAACAAACAATATTGCTCAATATAGTTTCAACTGTTGTTTAAAATTCATATATTATGAATGTTTTTTTTTTCTTATAATTTTTAGCACCATTAAATTTGATATGTTTTGTTACACTCAAAGTAGAAAAGAAAAATAACATTGAATAAATAACGACAAAGTTTTAAATGTTACACAGAAAAAACGTTCAATAACGAATAAATATTACTTAAACGTCACCGAAACTTTAAATATTGCAATTAAAAGAATTCTTTTGAATTCTTTCTTTCCCGTTTGTTAAAAAATATTTGTGATAGAGTTTTGAGCTAATGTAGCTTTAATGTGTTAACAACGCGGCGTCTGTGACGCGACTGAACTTATATTTACGGTTACACGCGACTATATTCACTTTACCGTTTGCTTTGCTTCTTTTTTTCTTATTGTTTTTGTCTACATCTAACATTGTTTTTGCCAAATATAAAAAGAAGAAGCACACGGCAACAATAAACTAATGACAATCTGCTGTGGAGGATGATATTGTGCGATGATATTGTTATTGTTGTTGCCCTCGTCTATAAAGATTTTGTTGGCGATGGTGATGGCAAATGCAAAAACAAATGCTTATTAGAGTACTAATAAAAAAACACCTCACCTAAACGTAGCATACACAAAAACGCATACAAACAGGCACACACTCACACACACACACACATGTGAAATTTGCACTTTAAGTAAACTACCTCACTACATCACTATAACAATTCTCTTTCTCTCATTCTCAAAACAAAGAGAGAACATTAGATTCACTTTGACCCCCCAAAAAATAATATAAACAAAAAGCACTATTACTCTCGTTTGGATACTACAAAATAACCGTTGCCTATAATTGTTACACTCTCACTCTCTTTAGTAACCAACGAGTATACGAGTGTATGTGGATAATATTTTAACATGCTCTATACAAATTACGTCATTCTCTAACCATCATCGGCAATCATACAAGCCATCAAAAAGTTTATTGCATTTGCAACAAAAACATTGGAAGCTTTTTTGAATTTTTACTCTCGTATATAAACAGCTCACATGTTTAAAAATAACAACAAAATAACATAATCGTAAATGCAATAATGAATGACGTTGTAAAATATAAAAAGCGACTGCGCTAGAAATAACAAGAGGGGCCAATATTGTTTAGAGAAAAGGTAAAACACAAACACACACTCTTAAAATGAAAACATCATCCTTTACAAGCCCCAAAACGAAATTGAAAGCAACACAGGAAACACAATTATTGACGTCATACTTGGCACACACAAACACACACACACACATAAATATACACATGCAGGCCATGTAAAAAACTAAGTAATCAAGTCACAAGTAAAAGAAAATATTCTTTTTATTTGGAAAAAATATGCACTAAATAATATATTTTGTTTATGAAAATTATTTCTTTTCAAATTCTTTATATTCATTGAAAATAAATCATTTGCAAAAACTAAATTAATAAATGTACCGTAGAAAATTGCAGGATTCCTATGAATTCTTTATTGATTTTTTTAACAGCGAAACACTTGATTTTCATGCAGTTAAAGAGCAAAATGCACCTTCATTGGCTCAGTATAGTGTTCAAAGTCTTTTTAAAATGAAAAAAATATTTTTCAACTGCTTTGCTATTCTCGAATTATTGAAAGAGGCTAATAACCAGATTTTGTTCACATGAGTTATAAATTTTGTAAAAATGAAAAGAAATTAATTGATATATTTTTTAAACTATTAGTCATTTTATTTCGGGAAAAATGTTTTCCCCTGCAGTTTGTATTAAAACAATAAAATTAATCGGTTTCTGTGGCTAAAAAAATTGAATGTTAGCATACAATTTAAGCTTGAAAATAATAGCGAATGGGTTTAAAAAAACACCTGAGGTTAAAAGTCGGAAAATAATTTTTTATTTATTATTATTTTTTTGTAAAAACTACTTATAAATTATATATGAATTTTTATTAGTCGAACTTTCTTATGTAACTACTACTTATGATATTATAATTAAATTTATTTAGAATACAAATTTAAATTTTGGTAATAAGACTGGGGCATTCGATATCGATCGAAATTTTTGTATTAAAATTGTATGAAAATGTTAATCAATTTCGAATACTTTAATTTGGCCTCAAGTGGCACGATCAAAAATATTCGCAATTTTAGAAATTATTCTTTTCTGCAGTTTCAGGATTTATTATATGTTTAATTAGTTACATCTTTTGTAACATAACACTTTTTATATATGTTATTTAAAACTACATTAAAGTAATTTTCGATGGTCATGTGATGGCCAATCACGCCATAACCAAGATGCGTTTCACATATTGCTTTAGAATTTTTTAAATTTTATTTTCATGAATTAATTAATTTTTAAAATTTTATATTCATTAAAACTTTACTGTGTAATGGCAGCAATTGAAGCCTTACTAACTTAGTTTTAGATGAATTTAAAATTATGTCTAAGAATTCCAGCATTGCATTCAATTTGTGTTCCTAATTGTTTTATACACAAATCGAAATATATTTATAGAAATATAATATTTTTATTAACCCACATTAAATGTTACGAAAGACGTGACTAATTAAAAATATTATCGCCGGAAGAAGAGGTCATCGAGAGGTCAGCGAGAGCACGGGCTTATTTCTACAGGACTTTAATTTTAGATCACTGCAAGTACAGTATGACTCTTAGTATCCTTTACTCTCTGGTTTAGTTTTATAGGAAATGGTATTCAATAAAAATTTTATTACAACATAAATATATGGTGATATTCTAAACAAGAATCGACACAAAACACTATTTTTATAAACCTAGATCTTTGGTATCAAAACACGAGTGCTAGAAATTATGCGAATTCCTCTACAGAGGAATAGTTTTTAAATAATTCTAACAAGTCTATTGCAAACATCAAATATATTAATATATTGTAAAATAAATATCATTTAAGTTATTTACAAAATGTGAATTTCTTCTTTAATGCCTGCATTTGATAAAGTTTATGTTTAAAGGGATAAAAAAATATGAATATGAGGTAATGAATATCGTAGAATACTAACTCTTAAATGGATATCAAAACTGTAGTTTTTATTATTAAACATTTTTACTTTTCAGCAACTTTACAGGAATTACATTTGAAATCTAAAAAATTTCTCATTGACATCAACCGCTAAAAAACTTTCCCACAAACACATACAATAAACTTGATTTGATTGCAACCCCGATTTTACTTATTAACCAACGAAATATATAACAAAAATCTTTTGTAGCTCTTCTGCAATAACAATTGCAGACTAATTGATAAAACAACTTATCACAATAAGCTAATTTGATGGAACAATAAAAATAAACCGGCTCTTTCTCTTTACGGTAAAAAAAACAACAACACAAAAAAAAATAAAAATTGCCTACTAACAAACACATTGCGAAAGGTGCTGCCAGATGAACTGGTCGTCCTCTGCAATATAAATAATAAGATTGGCAAAAAAGAACACAACCTAAATACACACACACACACATGTTCATGGATTTCAGTCCTAGATATTTAATTTAAAAATACCTTTTCCAAGAATATTCCAACAATTGCGGAACAAAGTCTTTGCAAAGAATTACAATACCGAATTCAAATCAAAAACGGCAACTCTCAATTTCGAGGCTGAAACCGAACATCTGACAACTCCAAATGCAAATTCTTGTGTTATTTCAATAAAAATTATACACCAAACGATAGTGAGAGTTATTCTCACACACACACAACACACATCGTCACCGTTGAATACGACACTCAACGACGTCTAACCATAATTTCGATCGTAAAATTTTTATTTTTATTTTTGCTTGCTTCTCACTTTGATCAGATCATCATGGCAGCAACAATAACAACAACAACAAAAAACAACGCTAACAAAACAAGAAAAGTTATTTTTAGTATTTTTGCTCTTAAGTCAGGTTCAAGACACGATTTCTAACTGTTTCTAGTGTATGGCTGTGTGTACGTATGCATGTATGTGAGACAAGCGCACATTTAAAAATAAACACAGACGGAGAATAAAAGGAAGTAATTGAGAAGAATAATACAGATTGCCGGCTACAGTAGTGTGGAAGAGTTAGTGGTGGGGCCCAGGGAGAGAGAGTAACTTAGAAGTATGTTACTGTTATTAATTTAAAGTTGAGATAATGGTGCAAGAGACTCTTCCTTTCGTTTGACTTTATTTAAGCTGAGATTGTATGTGCGCTGGCTTTTTGCAAGGTTCGTATGTTAAGTGAATATTTTCCCACAGTATCGTGTGGTTTGTTGCAATTGTTGTTGTTATTTTATGGGGTGTGCGAGTACGGCATACAGTCGTCGTTGCTATTGTCGTAAGTCTATTACGAGGAATTCCGTTGAAGTGATAGTGGGGTTTTTTTCTTCTTCTATATTATTGTTAAACAGGCAGCACCTCAAAATCGTATTGTCTAAGGTACGTTTTAGAAAAGACGGGGCTAACAAATGAATGGACAGACGAACCTAAAGTCACATCGACAGACCACCGTTAGTCGGGTTGGCTGGCTGGCTGGCTGGATGGCAAATCTGCAATGAGAGTGATCGTGTGCATTTGGGCAACATCATTTAAGTTCGTTTCGTTGTTGTTCTTATTGTGCTTGAATTTGTAAGTTGGCTGGCTGGTTGGTTGGTTGGTTGGTTGTTTGTTTGGCCGTTTCAGTAGGTGAGGCAGAGTTTGTAAATGAGTATGTTTTGTGTGTGTTTTTAAGTTGACCCGTACGTGGCCTCCTAGTGACTTTAAAATAATGCACAGTAGTTTGTGTTAACCAAGTGTGGGTCTATAATACAAAATTTCAGAATATGGAATTTTAGAATAAGAATTTAAAAAAATAAAATTATTAGACGCTTTGGCACATACACATATGCATTAACAAAATGTTGGCAACAGTGGCACGTGTTTCAATTTTTCATATGCCCTGCATGTTATAAGTGGTCGCCTCAGAGTTATAGAAAATCATCCCCAGCATGAATAATTTTTCGCTCGAAAGTTTTCCCTTTTCCCTAAAATTGCAATCATGTTTTCACAATTCCCCGTAAATGATTTCATGCTAAAACTAAATTCCCCTTATCGTGAATGATTTTTTCACTTTTCCCTTTAATTTAGTCACTTAGTTTTTGGTGGGGAATAGAGTAGAAAATGTAAATATTTTCTATTATAATTCGAATATTAGAGTTTACAAATTAGTTGTTTGTAACACAATGCGTATACGTTATTTGCAATCAAGGAAATGTCTGTGTAACGTATTCGCTATGTTTCATATCCCACAATTAGGGTTTCAGGAAAAATTTTATCATAATGAAAAAATGTAAAAAAAATAATTTTTCCTATTAGTTTTATACAAAATAAGAAACAGGAAGAGAGAAAATTGGACTTAATAACGATAGCGAAATTTAAAAATTATTTTTGAAATTAATATTTTGAGGTACTTTTGACTTGGGCCGACTTTTCCGACTTTCCTTTCAAATTTCATTTTAGTTGGGCTTATATATTATTATCTGGGTATAAAATTTATCGAATTGACGCATTTTTAAAATGTTACAACATTTTTAGGAAACTTGCTGTACATCAGTGTTTGTTATCTATGAGATGTGCAGTTTACTGAAATATTTATTTTATATACCGGAGCATTTGCCAGTAGAGAAATATAGATATTCCTTTCGATTATTTCGAGCTATATTTTTGCTATATTAATTTCATTTAGATTTATAACATTTTTTTACATTATATTTGCAGCAGCAAGGGAAAACCATCATTAAAATATTCTGCAGAGCAGAACAGCTGTTTTCGGGAGCCGGTGCTATTCCCTCAAATGCATTTTCGTTTATCACCAGTTATTAAGTGGGTAAGTTGAATGTAATTACAACGGTTATTTATAAAAATTTTAGTGAGTAACTAGAATACGAGAATTGTAAAGCAATCTGAATACAAATTAATTTCCTGTGTTACCGTTTGATTATTTGCTGCATGTATCGTATTCTGAATATTGTTATCATATCCTTGCGAAAATTATGTGAACAGTTAATTTTGATCATATTTCAATACGATTAATTTTTCCATATGATATCGTTTAAATCTTGCTCAAAATTGACACCCTTAATGTTTTATATAAAAATGCTCAACATGGCTGGTATTTAAACTGTAAGGATTAAAGCATTAAACACTTTCCGATGGTTTGATATTGATAATCTAGAAAGAAACTCAAAAACAGAATATTTTAATCCAAATATTGTTTATGTTTTTTTTTTCTTTTATTCGGAACAACTTGAAAAAACTTCTATTCCAAATCAATGTCATCGCTTACAAATCGAAACACTGTTAAACACTTTATTGCACTCACTGTTGTTAAAGTTTTGTTGAGCTAAAGTTTAGCATGTTAAAAATGAGTTTGATGCCGCTTTTGGTGTTTAGTGTTTCATTGGTTCACAGTACAAAATTTTTTTCTTGCGCTTGGCATCTTTTTTAATTTTTTTTTTATTTAATAGAGGCTTTGCAAAGGCAATTTGGCGAACGAGAGTATACACCAGCAGGCTCTGGTTGTTTGCATGACATGCCAAGCCAAATTAATCCCAAAATTGTACTGATCAGTGTTGTGAATACGAACGAGTTCATACACAGCAAACACTGAGCAGTCGCAACATGCACATTCTCGTAAGCACTACATGCATATATATTAAAAACAGATATGTTTCGTTTTTTTTTTTTTGTGTGTGTTGTTTTGTGTGTTTTTTTTTGTCTTGCAACAACAAGCGCAACAGAGTTAAATTGTACAAAGTGTTTGCAAAGAAGGTGCACATAAGGGGCACTCCTTAGTAGTCGATTTGCAGTTTGTCTATACGAGTAGCTGTATCTGAATGCTTGTGTGTGTACTGGTGCTTGTGTTGTAGTTTTTGGTGTGATGATATTCTAAACGCGGTTTAAGGTTTCTTGAAGCATTTGTTTTTGCTGTTGTCGGTATGGTTGCTGCCGTTGTTGTTGTTGTTGTTGTTGCGGCATATAGGAATCACTGCTATGAATATTGTGTAGCCGAAACGGAATTTGAATTCGTGCGCTTCGACTTGAAATTGAAATTGGGGATCTATTTTGTTTTTCCTCCAACTAATATTAGATGTCTGTATGTGTGCTATTTTGATATTGTTGTTGTTGTTGTTGTTCAGATATCATTTTCAAATAATGTTGCGGCTGTTGTTGCAGTTGTTTACGCTTTTGTCGGTATTATGCAGAAGATTATTAAGCTTGAAAATTGTGCCGATATTTTTAAATTTTTTTTTTTTAACAAAAAAATAATTTACTTCTTTTTGTGGCAATCGGTATGTATTTTAGATTCTTTTCGATTTAAAGGTAATTAAATGAATATTTTGCATACATGTTTGTATTGTTTTTCATATGTGCACTTTGCTGCCTGCAACTTCCATTCCCTCCAAATTGCTTTTGTTGCTGTTGCTGTTGTTGCTGTTGCTGTATTTGTATATAATGAACATAAATTGCTGACTATTAGGAGGCCTTGTGTATTGTTATTATGTGTAAAAGTTCTATTTATTTTTCGTGTGAATTATGTTAAGTTTTATTTTGGTTATATTTTTTTTCTTTATATTTTGTTGATTTAAATGCACGATCTTATCTGAGATTGAAAATTTTGCTTCGTTCAATAAACGTTCAATTTTGTTCTTCTTTTTTTTTTTTTTTTTTTTTTTGCTTTTCAACTGCAGTAGTTAAATATGACCCAAAACTTAAATGATGTTGAGATTTCCAAGAACCAAACGAAAGTATTCACATATATTTGTTGTTTGGAAGATGTTTAAGTTTAAAAACTAGAAATCTTTGTAAAACTATTTGCACGCAATTACTCAAAATCAGCAGTAGTGAGTGTGTTGTTAGATACTGGAGTCCTTAGTGATAGAATGACATTTTTATATTTAAAAACAGATATATCGAAATAACTTTTAAATGTAAAACGTATTAAAGATAAACTTAAATAGTATCTTATTAAATCATGCTTGAGCTGTTTTATATAAATTCGTCATTAAAACTATTGCTTTAGGTTTTAGCAAAATTGCTTACGAAATTAAAAATGTGCATACTATTGTTAAATGACATGAAATGGAGGTAATTTCCAGTTACTTTTTTAAAACACTATTTTACATTCATGCTAATATTATTCCATGCAGCACCAGATCTGTGACGTATATACTTAATGACAAATTTTATGTTTTTCCATTTATGTTAACACAAATTTCCTAATTTATTTTTAAATCGCCCCTATTATGAATAATTTTTCCCTAGAAATGTTTCCCTTTTCCCTAAAATTGCTATCATGAAAAAATTCCCCGTGAATGATTTCATGTTAAAATTAAATTCCTCTTATTGTGAATGATTTTTTTTTCTCTTTTCCTTTAAATTTATTCACATAGTTTTTGGTGGGAAATAGAGTAGAAAATTCAAGTACTTTCTATTACAATTCGAATATTAGAGTTTACAAGTTTTATTTTAAGGACAAGATCCCTTAATAAGACACAAACTGATAGTTTTTGCAACAAATAAATTGCTTGCGTCTTTTGTAAAACTTGTTGCTTCAATTCTAAAGATTAACTGCTGTATTCACAAAAATTAATGTGTACTTCAAGTGTGCTTTAAAGTAAAAATTTCATAGAAAATTTATTTTAAAGTGTTGATCAAGTCTACTTTATTTTTTGTGAATACTACTGTAAGAATATTTTTAATTCATTTTGTACTTTTCAAAACTGTGGTTAAAGTCTACTGACGATTTGGTAAATCACCAATGAAATGCATATAGACATTGCTTAACCACCAACAAATAAATTTCATTTATATTTAATTCATTTTGTTTGGTTTCCAAAATGTATCCAAATTATTTGACTACTAAATAATTAATCATACTTTTTTAAAATATTTTAAAATTGTTACATAAACGTAAATTTTTCATTACAAATTACTTTGATGTTTCATGTTGTTTTCAGCTTCTTCTCATTTTTACATTCACTGAGAACTGATAGCGGGAATAATTTCTCACGGGAGATTCACGATACAAGTTTTCCCTTTGAGGGGAATAAAAATGTCACTTAAAAAAAAATTCCACTTATTATTCACGATGGGGGTGAATGTAAATTGCTCGAATAAAATTTTCTTCCTATCATTTGCGATGGAAGATGCTTGTGAGATTTATAACAAAATAAATGGATTGAAGGATTCTTAATTTTGGATTTGGTATAAGAAATAAATATAGAACTACAAAAATTATAAATTTAAATATAAAAAATATATTTTCAAATAAATTTTATTATATGAATTCGAATTCTCAAATGTGTTGCATAAAATAAATTCAAAAGAATATAAATTCTAATCGTAACTCACCTACTCGTACCTACATTTCAGTTCACATCATATCCAATTCTCATGCTCACCTTTGTCTTTTCTAACCCTTTTTTGTAAGTAACCAACACACTTGCCATTATTCATTGAATGTGAATGTAGTAACTGCAGCAAATTATAGTGCTTGTTTCAAATCAAACCCTGCAGGTAACTAACTGGCTGTAATGTAAGCATTATTTCTAAATATTGCTATTAATATCCAAATTATATGGCAATAATTCAAAAACCAGAAAATAAAACTCTATTTGGCTGACACAACAAAATAAGGCAATTTATTTGGTAAATATCAAAAAGGACTTTTGATTTTAAATAACAATAGAATTTATAATAATAACAAATACTAAAATTTATACAAGATATTCTCAGAACATAAATCAAAAGACATTTCCAATAGGAAGAAAAATTTGAAAATAGTTTTTGTTAAGCATTTAAAAATATGTACTTAAGTTGATAAGCGAAATTCTATTGCATATATGAGAATGCATGTTGTGGAAATTGTGTGTTATAAATTCAGACACTTTACCAGCAGAAAATTCAATTTTAAATTGCCAATAACCATCAAGCCCCTTTGGCCCCACTGTTGCTTGGTGTATTATTTAAAAACTTACATACAATCAACAACAACAACAAAAATTACATATATTTTTATCCACTTCTGTTGTAACTATAAAAAAACAATCACAGTCTTCAATTAGTTTTTAAGAAATGTTGTCAATTTATTTGCGCTTAATTTAATATTTATACGATTCGAATCGAATCGATTCGATTTAAGCACAGGCCCACGTACAAGCACCTGCATATTATTTCCAATTAATTTTGATGGGTCAAAGACACGCAATAACAAAAACTTCCTAAATGACGTCTTTAATTTTCTTTTTTTTTCTTTTTGACGTGTGTCTGTTCATTGTGTTTCTGTAATTATTATGGCATGAGCTAAATCAATAAATTTATTGCGTAGTGATGTAGATGTGCATGTGTGCATGTACTCGTATGTGTGAGCTTGCATTCCTATATGCCTACAGGTACTCACTCATACATAATTTATCGTGATATCTAAAAATTCTTATATGTTTTATAGTTTGAATTAAGCTTTTATTTTTAGTATGTGTAAGAATATATAGCAACCGGTGGAAAGAGGTCAATTTTCCACTATCGGGTAATTTTAAAATAACGCAAATCGGGCAACAACGCACTGTCATACAAAGTTGGAAGTTTCGTCTATGCACTTGCATTTAATAACTAAAAAAAAAACAAAAAAAAAAATATTAAAGTCTGGGAAGAATTGTTGCAAGGACATGCCTACCTCTCATGCATTATTTTTTCACAAAAGGTCCATTTGCAATTAGAATTCAAAATTACTTGCAAAATTATGTATAATTTTTTATAACATGTTGTATCATGCTAGATCATGATTTCCTCCCATATGTCCTGATCAAGAATATATTCACTTTATGGGGTCCAATTCTTTTTGGACGGTATTAAAACTGTATATTGTCGGGGTCATTCTGGCAAGGGTCGTGGGGGAAACATTTCAGCTTTGCCATAAAACTCCAAAAATAAATGTGTAAAATTTATTTTCAATTTTATATATTTCATTTTTGATGTGTTAACATCTATACGCGCGCCTCTAGGGCAGTAAACTATCAGTTTCAATACATACGCAAGTGTAAGTGTAAGACTTTGTTTGTTCGTTGCTTGGCAGTCGGTATTGAAAGTGATTATTGGGCGATTTTCATATAATTTTCCCACGCGATTTTCTCCGGAAATTCATAGCCGATTTTATTAATTTTTGGATTAAAACGCTAGTGCGGGTTTCGACGAAGAGTTTAGGCCAAAAATTAAGGCGATCCGATATCGGCGAGCGGAGATGTAAGTTTTTTAATTCGGGGTATTAATTTGGAGTAATATTAAAAAAGTGTTTTATGTTGATCTTCGGTTTTGTCTTATGCATAGCAAAGAGAATAGTGACGTGGTTATACGTACATATATAAAAATGAGATAGCAAGACAGCAACGCATGTAGCTTATGTACAAACATAACAATGTATGTATGTACATTTGTCTGTTGCTTTGCATTCTCTTTGTTTTTTGTGGGTTTAATATAAAATAAATAAACAAAAAAGTGTTAACACATCGCCCGTGAGTTCGAACACTCACTGATTTTTATTTTATAGGGTCATTTAGGGGGAAGGAGGTAGGAGAGGGTAGGGCAGAGGAGTACCAGGTTACGTGCCAGCTTCGTCATAAAAGCTTAAAAATGTTACTTTTAAGGAATGTAGACCTAAGTAAAACAATTTGTTAAATTTTTACACTATTTTTGCATATAGTAACGCCCACTAAAGGGGGTGGGGATCAAAAAAAATTTTTTTTTAAATTCATGGCTCCAAGTTTAATGCGTTGGACCTTCTTTGACATAAAACATTAAAAATTATGTAGTTTTAAAACTCGGTTTAGTTCTTCTTAAGGGAACTTTTTTCCTTCAAAATATATTTATAACAAATTTCAAGGGTCTGACTACTTTCGTTTGGACTGAATCGTGATTTCCACAGACGGACGAATGAAGGGACATTGCTGGATCGTCTAAGATTTTATTACTGATCGAAAATATATATATACTTTATTTCGCTGCCTTACACACGGAATGACAAAGTGCATACACCATCCAATTCTTTTTTGGGGGGTATAAAGAGACAATATATGTATATATATATATATATATATATATATATATATATATATATATATATATATATATATATATATATATACATATATATATATATATATATATATATATATATATATATATATATAGACACTTTCATAACAAAAATATTCCACCTAAAAATTATCAAAAATGACCAGATTTTTAACATTTTTAGCTGACCTCTAAATAAAGAAAAAAGCAAAATATATTTATATCTATAATCGCTATTTCAGTCTAATATTTTCCATAAGTATCTTTATATTTGCATAAAACTGCAGTAGTTTTTAAGCGAAAATGCCACTGTCTCTTGTTGTCTGAGTATAAGCGTAATATTATTTTTAAACTGCTAATAAAACAAAATGGCTTTTGTCTAGTGGGTAACACAACGTATGATGAAGCCAACGATGGAAAATTGCAGCAGTTCCATGTCAAAAATACCACTGTCATTATGAAAATAGAAACGCTTCATTATTGAATTTAAAAATGCAACAACAACAACAACAAAATTATATTTAAAGCAGACTTTGTTTAAAAGCCGCATTAAGCAGTTGTTATTTTATTTTTAAATTTTTACATGGCAACAGCAGTAATTAAAACACAACTTTTAAAATAATGTCAGAATAGGCGAATATTTTGCACTCTTTAGAATGTAAATAAAATATTTTTTTAGAATTATTGTAAAGTTAAAATTATTACATCTTACATATATATATAAAACAGATGTCTCAGAAATCTATTTTTAAGGTTTTTTTTATTTATCTTGAGCCAGCACTCAGGGGATGACTCCTGCATATGCAGTTGTGAAAAGATTTTTAAATTAGACTCATTAATAAAATAGTTTAATCAACATAACAACTATTCCTTTTTTATTTAAAGTATTAAAAATATTTCAATTAAAATTTCTTTAAATATATAAAATTATTTTAAATAATAATACCCAATTATTCACTCCTATCATGAATAATTTATCACTTTACCCTAAAATTGCAATCATGAAAAAAATTCCCCCGTGAATGATTTCATGCTAAAATTAAATTCCCCTTATCGTGAATGATTTTTTCACTTTTCCCTTTAATTGATTCACTTAGTTTTTGGTGAGGAATAGAGTAGAAAATGTAAATATTTTCTATTCAAATTCGAATATTAGAGTTTGCAAATTTTATTTTAGATATTTTTTGCAACAAATCAATTACCTGCGTTTTTGTAAAAATAATTACTTGCATTCTAAAGATTAAGAATGTTTTTAATTTATTTTGTTTGGTTTCAAAAATGTGTCCAAATTATTTTACTACTAAATACATATTTAGCTATCCTCTTTTTTAATTTTTTTAAATTATTATATAAAAGTAAATTTTTCAACACAAACTTTTTTGATTTTTCGTGTTGTTTTCAGCTTCTTCTCTTATTTTTACATTCACTGAGAACTGGTAGCGGGAATAATTTCTCACGGGAGATTCACAATAGCATTTTTCCCTTCGAGTGGAATAAAAATTTTACGTGAACAAAAATTCCCCTTGTTTTTCAGGGGTGATTATCTTAATTGACTTTTAGAATATATTTCAATTACTTTCTTAATTATTATATAATTTTCTTTATTAAGTACAAAAAATCGGAAAATATTTTTTATATAAACTGTTGGGTTAATAACTCAATTTTTGTGATGGTTCCAGAGCGAATGTGTTGCATAATTAATTTTTTTCAGCTAAATCAGTTTTTCCTTTTATTTATTTCTTTTTATATATTCTGTGTACTTTTTTTAATTTTTATTCATTGTTTCTAGCCCTGTATGTAACCCTTGTGTTTATAACAATTTTTACTTTTATTTAAGCTTTAAGGTTTATTTCAATTTCAAAGAACTGAAATTTTTCGTTAAAACGCAAGTAAACAAGAATTTTTATATTAATTTTTTTTATAAAGGAATATCCGACAGCTTGAAAATCAAATAAATTATTTCACAACATTTACTTACTTCCCAGTTGTATGTAGTGTACAAAATAGCAAAACAAGAAAAAACCTAAGCGAAATAAAATAGCGATAAAAATTGCATTAAATAACTTTATTTTTAATTAAAACAATGCCCCGCCCCAGAGCAAAACAAATAAAAAATAGTGGCAAATAGAACAAAAAGAAAAAAATTACACTACACTATAACGATGACTTCACTCATAGGCTGGCATGTTCATACAAATAGTCACACGCTCACAAACACTCACACACATGCTCACATTTCTACCGTACTTCTTACACACACACACACACGGCCACAAAAATATATACCATAACCTGCATTGTATTGCAATGCAATTGACATTGACATTAAACTCAATTCAACTTCAGCCATGACTTCATTCCTTCTTTTTGCTGCCTTTTAGTTAGTAGTGGTCGTATTGTACGTGCACTAATATGTTTTTATAATGCCAAGTATAATAGCAACCACATAACAACAACAGCAACAACAACAAACACAGTAACAACTTAACTAAACTGTATTAAAAGCGAAAAGTTAGTAGCGAAAAAAATCAAAAAGCCATAAAAAACAAAACAAGAAGTTGTTTTAAAATTGCAACTAAGAAAAACTGTAACAGAAATATCAGCAAATAAATCAGAAATGTTTTTTATTTTTCAACATTTCAGTTAAACGAGGGGTTGTTTAACTTAAACAGTTGATAATTATTCAGCTACAGCAACATACAATCACACTGGTGGCGATAATAAAGGTTCTATTCAATGAAACACGACTTTAAACAGGGATGATAAATATAATAGCAGAAGTAGGAAAGAATAGGTTTGAAAGAAGGAAAATTTTGGAAGTGACTAGAACTCATAAACCAGCTTAAAAGTTCAGCACAAAATTAACGCAAATATTTAAATTAAATTTAAGTAAATATTTTTTTAGCGAAAAAAAACCTTAAAGAAAACATTCTGTGCAAATAGTTTTTATGTGTATAAAACAGTTCGTAAATCCTTTAAACCTTCATTTTTAAATAAATAATGATTGAAGAATACATTGCGAATTGTCAGAACAGAGAAAAATTTATTAAGGTTCGTTCACATCTATCAAATATTTGACAAAATAAACGTAACCACTATTTTTTTCCAAAACGTTTCTTAAATATTTAGTGTGAATGCACGACAAATAAAATTATAAAATACAATGCCAATTGTGTATTGAATTTTCCATAAAATACACACATGCCTATTTAAAAAGAAAAATTATAAAATTAGAAAAAAATTAAACCATATATTATTGGTTAAGGTTATTTCGTCAAATATTTCATAGATGTGAACGTAGCTTAACTGTCTGGTTTTGTAAAGAGTGTAAAAATTTTCGTTTGGGTATTTTTTATATTGAAATAACTACAGAAAAACTAAAAATTTGTTTTATGGCGTTTTCTTTTCTAGAAAACATGTAACATTTTTTCACTTCTAATCCAAAAATTTGCATTTAAGAGGATTTTGAAAACAATAACATATTTGCCTAAGAAATGTTAGATTAATTTGTAATAGATTTACTATTTCGAAATGGCATGATGGTGCAGTTTTTCATTAAAAAGTGTAAAAAATGAGGCATTTTTTTCGCAGAAAAGAAATCAATATAAGTCTCAATACAGGGAGATATACTACTTTATTTTGCCGCCATTTTGGTAAACATTAGTCTTCACAGTTCATATTTGGGCAGTCGTGAAGTAGACACGTGGCAAATTTATTATGGAAAAATATTCGATGCCACATCGCATGCAGCCAAGATTATAATGAAATCACTGCGAGACCTCTTTCCAGAACAAGTTATTTCAAGAAATGGTGATGTTGATTGGCCTCCACGGTCGCCTGATTTGACTGCTCTGGACTTCTTTTTTTGTGGTGTGAATATCTGAAAAGCAGGATTTATGCAAACAACCCAGAAACTCTTGAGCAACTCACACAAAATATTCGTGATGAAATTAATGAAATATGTGCCGCGTGAAATGTGTGAGAATGTAATGAAAAATGTGCTCAAAAGCGCTCGCATTTGTCAGGCTAACAGAGGCGGCCATTTATCTGATATTGTATTCCATACATAATGGCCGGCATTAAATAAAATATTTATCGATATAAGATCCATTCTGTTTCATTTAATCATTATAAACAACAAAGTAATATACCTTCCCCGCGGACACCCTGTATAAATACCCAAACGAAAATTTTGTATTTATTTTTACAACAACAGGCAGTTAATCATTCCCTATAGGAAGTCAAACACATCGACTCATTATATTAGCATATGCATGTCATAGGCGATAGTCAATTGGCCATCTCTGCATGACTTTTTAATTGTTTACTAATTACTTATTTTTCAACCAATTTGTAGTCAGTTTAATTTAAATTATTTAAAACACTTTTTTTTTTAATTCATTTATAAATAGTTAAGTTTCAATAAATTTTTTAATTAAAAAATAATAAAAAAGAAATCTTTTTACAACGTTGATACTAATTTTAAATAAAAATGCAAGCACATTTCATGACTTAAAATAAAAGTTAAATTCAAAATATTTAGGTTTTTTTTTGTTTGGCTGATATCTGCATTAGGTTTAAACCAATTTGTGGTCAGTTCCAAATTAGTTAATTTATAATTAGTGTTTTTATAAACCGATTATTTTATTTCCTAAAGGGTTCCCTGTATAAAATTTTACAATAACAAATAAAACTTATAAACTTTAAAATTTCATTTGTTTAGTTATACAACAATTTACTTATTTTTATGCGTATTAAACATATTAGACGGTCGAAATTAATTACTTAAATTTGAACAAATTGGCAATTAGTGAATTGCGTACAATATAAAATTTTCCAATTTTTTTAAATAAATGCAAAACTATATTTGAAAATATTAATATTAAGATAAAATATATTGCTCAAATTTTTTTATTGAATTTAACTATTTTTGATTTAATAACGAATTATGCCACTTTCATTTGAAGTGAGCAAAAATTATTACAACGACGCACTGTGGGGTGAAAGCCCTCACACGTGGCGATTAATTCAAACGATTAACTTTAACCGTATTTGGTACCATATGCAAGTAGACAAAATTCTACATCACTAACTGCAAAAATAAAAGTTCTTGGTAGTTAACTTTCTTTTTGCAGTGCGTGTTCAAAGTTCCATAATTTTTGTTATTTTTGCGCGCATTGATTAAAAGAGAAAATTTTGATATTTCAAATGATTATAGTTTTTGTTAAGACTTCTATAAGTAAAAGTTTTATAATGAAACCGCCAACTTCACATATAAGTTTTAGAACTATTTAAAAAAAATTAAATGTCTCCAAAAATGTGGTATTTTTGATATATACAGTCGACTCTTGATAATGTGAAACTGTAGGGACCAGAGAAAAAGTTCAAATAATCGAGTTTTCATTTTAACGAGACTTCAAAATATCGAAAGAGAGACAGAAAAAATTCAAATTAACAAGAGTTTTCATAAAAAAAGCAAAACCATTTGCACGCACTAAATTCCGCAAAAGCAAAGCAAAGAAATTTAATTTTTTATGTCAGCAACTGTCGATGTAGTGGTGCAAGGCGAATTCATACCAGGTGGCCTTAGTTCAGAAATTGATGACCAGCTGTTACCAAGGCAAAATTATTGAACTGTCAAATTGTTCTTCTGGTTTTTCATTTTTGTGTGCGGCCATTGTTTTTTCCAAAGCATTTCATTTGACAGTTCAATAAATTTTACACAGAGTTGCATAAGTGAGTTCACCTTGTATGAATTCGTCTTGCAGTGATGTATACTAAAATCGTGGCACAGAAACTAAAGCAAACGATTTAAATTTCTTTAAAAAACAGAAACAAAATCACATTAGGAGTTCAAATTAAAGAGTGTAGAATAACCGAACTTCAAATTATAGAACGTTGGCGAGCAAGATGTCATTTTTGTAGCACATCGCAAAAAACTAAAATAAATGGTGGTTTTATTTATTTTATATTTTGCATAAAACACAGCAATTAAAATAATTCAAATTATAGAGCGTAGAGCCAAAAAAATTCAAATTATAGCGAATCAGCGATCAAAATGCCATTCAAATAATTTCAAATTATTGAGGGGACCAAATTACAGAGATATTTTTCAATTTATTGAGTGTTTTTAAAGGGACTTGGAAAACAGTTCAAATTACCGCGAGATTCAAATTAACGAGTTTCAAATTATCAAGAGTCGACTGTACATTGAGTTTCAACAACTTTGCGGATGAGTGCAGGAAAAAATGCTTTTATGCTCTTAAAATATAAGATTTTAGCTAATAAATCCCAGAATACCTATTTGCGCAATTGTGCGAATTTTGTGTTTTGAAGGTTTGTGTGAGAGAATTCCGGTTGCTAAAAATCAATGTGAAAAAAACAAGTTGTTTTTATTACCTTTTTTATTATTATTTTTTTTCTAAAGGCACAAAGTGTGCTCAAATTTACCATTTAATTTACTAATTTATGGTTTTTCATTCCAAAGTTACAGCTAAAATAGTCAAATAAGACCATTTTCTCCAAAATACAAAAAAGTCTATATAAGGTAAAAAAATTTTTTTTTTCAAAAATTTATTTTTAAATGCTGGTTTTTTATGTATTTATTAATACTCATCAATAAAAAATAACAACATTTTAAAATTACGAGTGCTATGAATTAATCGTCACTTTCTCTACCATTCACCCCACTGTGCTACGAACAGTCTAATATTATTTATTTCTACATATATTGCGGTGCCTGTTCCTTCGCCACTTCGCAACAAACCTAAACAGGCATACAGGACGTATGAGTAATAAATACCACGCATAATATTACATTCTTTCAGTGCACACAAATTTGCTCTTTACTCAAGCACCTCAATATTGATAATAATCTTTTATTTTCTCATTAATTAACTACAAATTAGAAGTATTTATCTGTTTCATTAGCCCGACCCACTGGCATTGAAAACTTAACTTTAACATTGAAATGAGTTATACAACCATAATAACAGGCCGATTGCTTGACTATACGTTGTCTAGCTGGTGGAGAAAACTGTTTCAGTGCTTGCAATGGGTCTTTGGCACAAGAAACATATTTGCTTATAACCAGTATGGGAGTATATATACAGCTTTTATTTAATGACGTCATTAGTTAGGCTATTTCATTTAACCTGCTTCGTGGCTACAACACAAAAATAGGAAAATGGTAGGAGCAGCCATGTGCGTTGCGTGGAGTTATTTTTATAAAATACATTCTCACATAAATGCAAGTGAAGAAAGTAAGATAAGAGATATCAGGAAATATTTTTACTCTTGCCAGCTAAAAATTGAAAATAACAACAACAACAACAAACTGCAACGTCATTACAGAGAACTGATATTGGTGGTGGTGGTAACGCCAAAACCTACACATTAGTTATTTCGGTATGAGTGTCCAAAGCTGCAATTAAAGTAAGAAAAAATACTTCACAACTCTCTTATTGCATTTTGCTGAAAAAACAAATAATAATAGTCATGCGCACTTTTTCGACACAGTGTGTGAATATAAAGAAATAGTTAGAACCCATGACTATGACATCACAACAATGACGTTTTTAATTTACAATAAAACAGTTGCATGCCAAAATCACACATGCTGATCATATAAAGATTTTAATTTGTTTTCTTTTTCAACAACATTTATGGCAATCAATTTACTCACCTGTGATATGGCAGAGAAAAAATAATTTTAAATTTTAGTTCCTCCCAAAATAGACATAAAAGAATATTTTTGAAAAATTAATTACAAAAATATACATCCTTATGTTTATACAGGGTGGCTCCGAAATACCGAAGTGGTGTGAATTCCTTATAACTTTTTATTTAAGACATATTTTTTTAATTTTTTGTTTTTTAAATACAGTATTTTTAGATTAGTTATTAAAATTGATATCCCGCAAGTGGTGGCCATTTTCTGCTTCGCACAAATGTGCTCTTTCCAACACATTTTCCATGACCTTTCGCAAAACTTCCGGTGTTATGTTGTTAATTTCTTCTCGAATATTGGTTTTTAATTCCTCAATAGTCCTAGGCTTATTAACATAAACTTTCCCTTGTAAATAATCCCAAAGGAAACAATCTGGAGCGGTTAAATCCGGGGAACGCGGAGGCCAATTAAAATTGCTTCTACTCGAGACGACGGTATGCACGCTCAGTCAACACAATGGACCGTTGATTTGAAAAGTAAATTTCAACGATTTGGGCACGTTGTTCAGTTGTGTATTGCTCCATTATAAATTGTCCAAGTCTTCTTTACAAAATACTGCAAAGGAAAGAAAAAAAAAAATTATAATAAAAAAGTTATAAGGAATTCACACCACTTCGGTCTATCTGAGCCACCCTGTTAATGGTTCATCAGCACGTAGGAACTGCAATGAGACTTAAAGCACAAACAGCTGGAAGTTTCTCATATAAGGAACGCCATACTCCGTGTACAAACGCCTTGCTGAACTGTTTTGCAATTTAAACTCTACTTCAGTATAAAAAGCCAAAGATCGCCCGGTTCAATATCACTCTCAGCCATAAATATAGGAGGGAATTTTTCTGGTCTGCAATAGTGAGTGGTTGTATTAATTGCTGTCGGGCTGTTTCAATGACAGTAACACAGCAGTGATCGCTAAAAAGGCATCCTGGCATCTTCTTGATCTTTCTCGACCTGACCTCTTAATACTATCCCTAATTTTCATAACTCCAGCACAATGGGCTGCACTTGTCCAGCAGTCGTCTTAGCTTCATGTTTTCACTTCGTACTATTCACTTCGTACTATAGAATTTTATGACAAATATTTTAGTAAAACATTTTAATTCTCTGTATTGTATTCCAAGAAAGTTTACGAACCATTTTCACAAAAAGAATATGCAGTAACGAACCGGAGAAGTACAGGCTGTCCGCCGGGAAGGTATAATACTTTGTTGTTTATAATGATTAAATGAAAGAGAATGGATCTTGTATTGATAAATGTTTTTTTTATCTTGGACCAGCACTCAGGGGATGACCCCTATATATGCAATGCATTGCGCCGGCACTGAAAACGAGGGGATGGTATTGGGGGGACAGATTAAGAAAAATGAGAAGATAGATAGTTTTTTTTTGTAGCTGTTTCAACCTTTTTTACTTCGCCGTCTAATTTTTGCTTCAAGGCCGACGAAGGTGGGTGTTGCTGTTACTCTGCTTTTTTAGTACATGATCGTGTCAGTCGCTGCCAATTATGTTCAGTGACTATGCCTTCATCATTGAAACAGGCTGGCAACAACTAACACAACCACGCACTAATTGCTGATCAGAAGAATTCAACACAATATATCATGACTCAGCGCGGGCTCGAACTCAGGGCCCTCCGCTTCTCGTGTTCTACTACTTCAGCCAACATCACGCACAATGTTTAATGTCGGCAATTGTATATGGAATACAATTTCAGAAAAATGTCCGCTTCTGTTAGCCTCACAAATACGAGCCCTTTTGAGCACATTTTTCATTAAATTCTCACATATTTCACGCGGCACATATTTCATTAATTTCATCACGAATATTTTGTTTGAGTTGCGCAAGCGTTTCTGATTTGTTCGCATAAACTTTGCTTTTCAAACATCCTCACCACAAAAAGAAGTCCGGAGCAGGCGACCGTGGAGTCCTATCAACATTTCTTAAAATAACTTGTTGTGGCGAAAGAGGTCTCGCAGTGATTCCATTGTATTCTTGGCAGCATGCGGTGTGGCATCGAATATTTTTCCATAATAAATTTGCCACGTGTCTACTTTACGACTGCCCAAATATGAACTGTCAAGACTAATGTCTACCAAAATGGCGGCAAAACAAAGTAGGGTACCTTACCGGCGGACAATCTGTTTATGTGACCTGCTCTACGAAAAGGGACCTCTGCGCCGAAAAGAAGTTATTGAGAAAAGCGCGTTTAAAAAAAGCGCTTCGTTTTTCCGTGTTTTGCTCATGGTTATGCAACTCTTCCTTCAACCTGATCATCTGGCGATGTATTTCGACTCTCTGGTACTTTGTACGATGTCCACTATGCAGTGTTGCCCCTATGAAAATTATTTCAATGTTTTGAATTTAAGCCGATAGAATTGAATCTATAATTTATTATTATTGTGGGTGCTGTTGGCTGAGGTAGTAGAACACGAGACTATGAAGCGGAGGGTCGTGAGTTCGAGCCCGCGCTGAGTCATGAAATATTGTGTTGAATTCTTCTGAACAGCATTAGTGCGTGGTTGTCTTCGTTGTTGCCAGCCTGTTTCAATGATGAAGGCATAGTCACTGATCATTGAACATAATTGGCAGCGACTGACACTATCATGTAGTAAAAAGCAGAGTAACAGCACCCACCTTCGTCGGCCCTGTAGCAAAAATTAGCCGGCGAAGTAAAAGGTTGAAATAGCTACAAAAAAACTGTCTATCCTCTCATCTTTCCTAATCTGTCCCCTCTATACTATCCCCTTGTTTTCAGTTCCGGCGCAATGCATTGCATATATAGGGGTCATCCCCTGAGTGCTGGTCCAAGATTAAAAAAAAAAAAAAAATTATTTAATTTATCTGTTTACATCACATTTTTAAATTTTTTCATTAATTATGTTCATTTTTACAGGTGATTTGTAACAAATACTAAAAGACATAGAAACTTGCGCTTTGCGGCATTTGAAAGAGCGTTTTTTCCTATTAGAATCACTCAAAAAGTAAAAAAAAATTTTTTCGGCGCAGAGGTCACTTTTCGTGGAGCAGGTCACATATTCAGAGATTCATAGAAGACATTTTAGTAAAGCATTTAAGTTTGCAAACCCATAGACCCATGCAGCAAAGAGTCGGAGAGCTACAATCTGTTTAAGAAAAATGTCCTTACCACCATTTTTCAAAAATCTGCCGAACACAAAGAATAGCTAAAATGAAAGATCAAATAAAGGATGATTAAATAAGGAATCTTTAGCTCTCCCGAAAGTTAAACACACACAACACCACATACACTTTATATATTTTGATACCTTTTGCAAAATATCGATTTTGTTGTACAGTGTTCTTGATCAATAACCTCAAATATCCTTCCAGTCACGTAGTACTCGTATTTAACACTTACAATTTCCGTTAAGGCCTTTTATGCCGGCCGGTTAGCCAAAAAATAGTTCGAATTTTTTCACATACATTTATTTCCATTATTTCCACCCTTTTTACATTTTCCAATTCTTTGCCATAAAATTTATTCATAAAGTGAATATTTCTTTCACTGCAGCACGTGCATGTCCGTGACGTCGACAAGAGGCAACTAACAACCCAGACACATAATGAGAGCAGATAAGTAAAATTTCAACTACTCAAAAGTGCCCTAACATGACGTCATTAAGAAAGAGATATGCAGAAAATGTTTTTTATACAGAATAAGTGAATTATAAATGATGTCACTGTTAGAGCATTTTATTTCTATACTTCGTTTCCTTTCTTTTCTAAGTGCATTTCCTGATTTGTGGTTAAATAAATTTTGTGCTGATAAGCATCTGGCGTTTTGTATTAAACAGAGAATTTTGTTTTGTAACCAAATAGTTGTGCTAAAATGCCCTTTAGATTATGGTTTTTATTACAAATTTCTTATACTCTACTTTTTAGTTCAATTCATTATATTATTTGATTGCAATACGAGTTGTAGGTTGTAGAACTATTTGAAGTTATTTTACAATATATTCTTTTATGAAAAAAATTTTAAAAACTATAAAAGCTTGTTAAGGATTTTAATCCATGATTTATTTAATAACCTGAGTTCATATATGGTAATTGGTGTTGAGAGTTAAAAAAGTATTATTACATTAAATTTGCATATCAATAGTTTAAACAATCAATAACTTTAACAGCAAGTTTTTGGTTAGAAAACATAATTGTATTTTATTACTGACACAAGTTTTTTAAAAGCTCAATAAATTTATAATATTTCAATAGAAATTTTATTGTCAGCGTATGTTTAATATTAATTAAACTATGATTATAAAAGTTCCATTTGTTATTTACTATGCAGTGCTTGAAAATTATTTATGTCATCCTCATTCTTACACTTTCAATGATATTCGATTAAAAAAAGCACTTAAACTATACAACATGTATCTACATTTAAAGGGTGTTTTTTAGACATTCACATCTATAAAATGCAAATTATCGTTTTTCTGACTGTAAATTTAGCAGCTAACATTCTTTGCTTTTTTCTATGGGCACATTGGGTCCATTGGACACTGGCTAGAACCCCTACCGCATTTTTCGACACGTACTGATAAACACCTAGAATCTGTGCGTCTTCCCATATAAATGCAAAATCAACAACAATGTGGCAAAGGATACCACATGCTTTTTATTGCACACTAGTGTTTACTGTAGTTTAACTTGTTATAAATAAAATCCCATCTTTAAAAAACACCCTTTAATATATCATAATTGAAAACCGCCTGCAGAGAATTTCAGTTTTGAAATTATGGTAGTTAAACAAGAATTTCCGTTTAATTAAATGCAAGTATACAAAAACAACAAATAAAACAAAAACTGATTTAAGTTCTTGATGTCTACACGACTTTTTGCACGAAATAATATAATTTAACAATTAATATAATTAATGTTTTAAAAATTAAATTATAAAATAGAATTAAACACAATATTTATAATTGACCTCAAAGTAAATGCAGTAAACGTGACATACAAGAAGAGAATGGTGACGTTGAAGCGCTACTCAATATTTGTACGTATAAATTGATTTAATGCAACTCTTTGAATAGAAGCTTTTCAATATTAACGTCCACACCTTTTTTGAAAGAAGAACAACAACAAGAACAACAACAAAATATTGATGTCCTATTGTTAATATTTTTTTTTCTCTCAACTCAAAGCAATTGAAAATTTTAAATGTCTGTATATGAAACATATTTTACAATTAATAAAATTTGAATAAGAAAATAATTGTAAAATGCAAATTAATTGCAAATAATATAAGCCAAATGCTTTATTTTGCAACAAAGTTATTAATTCATGTACAAAGAGGATTTACATACACTGCGCAACACTTTAATAAGGAATGGAATCTCTTCATAGTTTCAAGATAACAAGAATATGTTTAAAACGTTTGCGTTAGCGAAAACGGTTTTCTAATTTTAGTTTTTTATCTTGAATTGTCTTTAATGTATTAAATTAAATTATTGATAGTGTTCGCAATACAGGATGAATAATGCAAGGATTATTGGAGAAATCAATATCAGTTTAGCTTTTAACCCACACAGCAGAGTAGAACAGCACTATTTTTATACCCCCCAAAAAAGAATTGGAGGGTATATTCACTTCGTCATTCCGTTTGTAAAGCAGGGAAATAACCATCTGAGACCACATAAAGTATATACATATATTCTTGATCAGTAATGGGTCTTCCATCTGTGGAAATCACGATTCAGTCCAAACGAAAAGAGCCAGACTCTTGAAATTTGGTATAACGATATCTTGAAAGATAGCATAGGTTAAGTACATAAATGGGCTGAATCGGTGAGGGGAAAAAAGTTCCCCAAAGAATAACTAAACCAACCTCTAAAAAACAACATAATTCTTTATTTTTTTTTTTGTAATTTTATTAAGCAAATGATATATTTTTATGTCAAAGAAGGTCCAATGCGTTAAACTTGAGGCTGCAAAATCAGAAAAATAAATTTTAGGACCCCGCCCCGTTTAGTGGGCGTTATTATATGCCAAAATAGTGTAAAAAAATTAACAAATTGTTTTGCTTAAGCCCACATTCCTTACAAATAACATTTTTATGACGAATCTGAGACGTAACCTGATCTTCCGCTGCCCTACCCGCCTCCCCCTCTCGTTGCCGCCAAATGACCTTATCAAAACAAATTTTTTTTTACTTAACTATCCCAAAAATTAATTTTTAGTGCTTTATGGCGAAGGTGAAATGTCTCCCCCACGGCTCCTCCCGGAGTTACCACTAGAAAATAGTTTTTATTTACTAAATATTTGGAGGGTATTTAAAATTCGACCCGGTCGAATATAACGTTTTTACTTAGTTATTTAATATTTTATAAATACAAATACAAATTGTAGATCAGAACCGCTTCAATGCTGAAACGATGTAGGGTCGCACCATCAAATCCCGGTGACAACTTCGATCGGTTTCTCATGTCATATATTTTTCTCAGCTTTTACTCAAGTCAAAATGTTACGATTCGATTTTTTATTTGCATGAAAAATAAAAATAAAAATTTGAAGCCTTTGTAATATTATTCTTTTTTTCCTTAGGCATTTCACTTTGATGGCGTGATTTACACAATTAGGCTGTTAGTTCAAAGGCTCGGAATAAAAAATTTACTTAATCAACCTATTACATTTTAAAGTTATTTTGATACCACTGTGCCCCTACAAAAAGAATTGATTTTCTCCTGTATTATTTTTGCTGGGATGCTGTTTTGGTTTTAAATTTGTTTTAAAAATACTACCTGCTTTTTTCAATTTAGCCCTCTTTGCCCTAATTTTTACACTTGTGCTATTCATGAAATACATGATAATAAAAATCGGTTAATTGAAATCAATTTAATTAATTGTAAAACTAATTAAGAACTTAAAAACAAACACCAACATTTATTTTCAAGTGTTACATCTTTATCAAATTATAAAATTTTTGTGTTTGTTTTGCAAGCGATGATTTTTTTGCAGAGTAAACAACTATAAAACTATTTCAATAAACAGCCAATTATTTATTTTTTTTTTAATACATATTTGTACACATACACACACACACAAACACATCAATAATTACTTAGACGACTCTTGCATTGATTAGGATTTAAATCACACCTTGGCAGAGAGTATCATTCAATATGCGGCAAATCAGAAATATGTTGCGACTAGTTAGCGGCAAGTAATTCTATACGTATTTACACGATCAAAATTGCAACAACGGCAATATGAACAAAAATAAACTTTAACGAAGTTGAACGTGAATAAAATTAACTACAACATACTAATGTTTCCACATAATTATATTTATGATTTAAACTGTATGCCGCAGAATAGTATTTATTCCAACCCAAAATCACCAAAACAAAAGACTAAAATAAATTTTAACAAGTTATTGAATTGCTGGTGTCATACACTGACTTTAAGGCTACTATACGTTTTAAGGATACTAAGATCGTATAAATATAATATATATTTCCCTTTCAAATCAAATTTTCTTAACAAGATTTAGGATTTGGAAATAAGGCCAGCTTACAGAGAACACTGTATTTAAAACGTTGATTTAATAATAGAAATTTTAAAGTAAAATTTTTATTTAAATAATTTTTTAACGAACATTCATATTATTATATTATATTCAATTAAGATTTATAGGCTAATTGTTCGAAATTTTTTGTTTTTAAATTCAGAAGACATGATAAATATTTCAAGGTACAAAAGAAAGTCAACATCAGTTTTTTTTAGTTATTCAACTTACGCAGCAGAGCAGAACAGCTGTTTTCATCAGGACTCATGTGTATATTGTTTGTCACCACTCATTAGGTGGCTTAATTGAATATGAGGTGAATTTTTATGTAAAGCAATTTCTTCGCGAAAACGCATAGAAACTTCCAAATATATGCAGTCGCAAAGCAGCTCTGAGTCAGTCAACATTAAGCCTCGTTGGCAATTATCTTTTAAGTGCAGCCAGACCACTGATTGTTTACTCTCTTTCGAGAGTTTTGCGTCTCACTCGCGCTAGTTAATTTCAACACCTCAGGTAACTGTATAGTTTTACAGTTCTTCTGAGGAATATTCCGTGGTTAACTACGTTGCTACTTCCTATGTGAAGGCATAGGTCGTGTACAGTCAGTCACAGTAACGGAAGAAAATACGGGTTAATAACATCGCCGGCATATAGTCTAAGTCACTCCGTCGGCATCTGTGCACCAAATACTTTGCAAATTTACTTTGTAAAGTATTTCAACATACAAATACAAAATACAACTTCCAAATAAATTTTCCGCTCTCCAAATAATTTTTGATTTGGTGACGTGATTTATACTAAATTGGGTCAAAATTGTTTGGCCGTAAAATTATTATATTTGATGTTAGTAGACTATTTTCGATTAAATTATATAACTGTTTAATGGCAAATAAAAAAAAATCAAAATAAAATCGTGAATGGATTCTTCACTGCAGAACCCTTGTGTGTGTGTTCTATTAAGAACCAACAGATAAAACAATTACATGCAATTATTTTCCTGCCCTGAAGTAAATAATTAAAATATTGAAATTGCTCTCATTAAAAATATGTTTAAAGGAACAATATAACACTTCCCTAACGCGCAATCTAAATTGATATTATTGATACACAATTGATACGCGCATGCAGCAGCAGTTTTTTATAATTTTCAAATACTTGGACTTAAAATAAAAATTAAATCGAAATAATTGTTCGGCTAAGGTTTTAACTTAATAATATTCCAAGGAACAAGGAAAAATCAGCATCATTTTTTTTACATTTTTTCGGAAGTCTCAACAGTCCCAACATCAGTACTCCTGTGTATTTATTTTTAGTTACGCCTGTTATTTATACAAATTTTATGAGAATTTTTTTACGAGAACTGGATCAATATTAAACTCATTCAAGTCCCGTGTTTTTCTTCGTATCCTATTTATAACGATTTTTGTTATATATAAATAAAAATAGTTTGAAAAATTTTTACATTAAAAATTAAGTCACTTAAAGCTTTAATCTTATTAAAACTTAAATAAATATAATATAAGATTGGAAAAAATTTTAAAAATATATTTTTCTGTGATTAAAAGTGCGACTTTTTTTAAATAAAAAATGCTGTAGGGTTTCAATTATTCATAACGCTGTCAGTGAATGAGTAAATTCTCAGATACTTGTAATACGAACATAAAAATATCGTTAATGTTTCCACAGATAATCATATTTTTCATTAATGACATAAACTCACTTGTAACACTAACAACTACACAGCAAAACAACAGTCACTAACTGTTATGAGTTGGCCTGTATGATGTACCGTTGTTGTTGGCAGTTGTTTAAGCACAATATTTTTTTTTCTTTTGCATTATTATTAGTATGATGTTTAGGCAGCAGACATAAAAATCAAATATTAAAAATACCTTAATAGCAATTGTCGACAAAAGAAAACCAAAAGCAAGATGAATGAACAACAAAACAAAAAATCGTGCACGACTTGTGTCAGCTCTAATAATACGTATAATTTTAGTGTTTTATTATTTCTTTTTTTTATTTTTCTTAGTTTTTCCAGAAGATGACACCATAACTACCACTCCAAACAATCAACCTTAACTTAAGCATTTACGTTGTTAATAGAGGATGTATTATTACTTCAATATTATATCTTGGACAAATTTAACGAACAGAGACACTTAAGTTAGTTCATCCATCGATACCATAGAATGTGTTTTAAAAATCGTACACTCCTTGTTCTAAACTCTAACCTGAAAATTTAAATAGTTAGCGGCTGTTAACGTGTATGTTGCTTGCTGTTGTAGCATAGTTTAACATACAAGTTAACACAAGGTCCAACACGATCACCTAAGTAACAACCTGTGTTTGTATTTGGGTTTTTTTGATATACAAAATATTGTACATGCAACATCAATGTCGTACATATGTATGTGTATGTATGCAGTGTATGCAACATAATTTTCTCAAATTTTATAACATGCAACTTGCAAGGTAGGCAATACCATTTTGGCTTTTGATTACACCAGAGGTGAGCAATATTAAAATGAGAAAATTACATATATTTGCCAAAAAATGTTATGAAAAAAATTTATTAAACTTAAAATTAAATTCAATTAGTTGCGTAATTCGATAAATTACTCTTGATCAAAATATTTTTTTAACAGTTTTCATAAATTTGTAAGACTTCTGTATGAAACAAAATGCTAAAAAAAATTTAATTAAATTTATAATTTTATTTTTTTTAATAAATTTATAATTTCTTTTCTAATTAACCTTACAATTGTTTTTTAAAAAAATTAAATTTATAATTTTTTTTAAAAAACTAAATTTGTAATTTAATTTTAAAAAAATTATATTAATAATTTTATTTTTAAAAAATTAAATTTATAACTTTATTTTTAAAAAATTAAATTTATAATTTTATTTTTGAAAAATTAAACTAGTAGCTTTATTTTAAAAAATTAAATCTATAATTTAATTTTTAAAGATTCAAATATATAATTTAATTTTTAAAAAATCACATTAATAAAATTATTTAAAAAAAATTAATTTTATAATTTTATTTGTAAAAAAGTAAATTTATAATTTTTTTTAAATTAAATTTATAATTTAATGTTAAAAAACTAAGTTTATAATAATATTTTAAAAAAATTAAATTTATAAATTAATTTTTAAAAGATTAAATTTATAATTTAACTTTTTAAAAATTAAGTTTATAATATAATATTTAAAAAATTAAACTTATAATTTTATTAAAAAAAATTAAATTTATAATTTTATTTTTAGAATATTTATCATGTCTTTCTGAGATTTAAAAAACAAATTTCGAACAATTAGCCTATGAATCATAATTCAATTTAATAAAATTATAATATTATTTTTTTTAATTAATTTTACAATTTTATTTTTTTAATTAAATTTACAATTTTATTTAAAAAAAATTGTTTTGATAATAATTTTTTTTAATTAAATTTGTAATATAATTTAGAAAAATAAATTAAATTATGTATGAATTTTTTATTAGTCGAACTTTCTTATGTAAATTGTTAATTTTTTTTCAACGGGCTTAAGTTCGAATCTCCAAGACTGCAAATCATTTTTTATTATTTTATTAATAAATGAATTTGTTTAATTCTATTTATCATCAAACCAGCAGAACGGATCAGTACTGATTTCGAGGCCGCTACGAAAAAAAATTAACAATTTAAAAAAATAAATTTAAAATTTTATTTTAAAAAAATTATATATATAAATTTATTTTTAAAAGATTAAATTTATAATTTAACTTTTTAAAAATTAAGTTTATACTTTTATTTTTAAAAATTAAATTTATAATTTTCTTTTTAAAAAATTAAATTTTATAATTTAATTTTTAAAAAATTAAATTCATAATTTAATTTTAAAAAAATTTAATTCATAATTTAATTTTTAAAAAATTAAATTCATAATTTAATTTTTATAAAATTAAATTTATATATTATTTTTATCATGCTGATTCTTTTGTTCCCTAATTTTAAGGAACCTTCAAACTGATCATTGAAGGTTTTTTAGCTACTCCCTATGCCCGTTTTACTGATCGTAATGCACATCATCTGGGAGCCTTTAACCAGAATTTTTTACAATACATAAAAATATTTTTTCAAACTTAGACTAAAATGAATGAGAAGTGCTAAGAAATATCATAGTTAAAACAAGAGCTCATTTTTCCTTTTTCTTTTCGTACGTTTTTCCCAAGTCTAATTGTAGTTTTTTCTCTTTTTGGTGTTCATCTCTGAGTTTCTTAATTTTTTTTTTATTCTTCACTCTTATGCCTTATTGGCCAAAAGTATATATACCGCTCTTCTACATACAAACGACTGTATGCATTCTCTTATTATTTAAGCCTTAAGCGTTCAACAAAGTCATGTCTTTTTTTTTCTTTATTCCTCAAACATGTGCTTGGTCGCAAATGTGATTGGCACATTAGCTTCGATTGTTAGTACAACTTATTTAACTCATTTAATTAATTCCCTCCAACGAAATACTTAAAACAGAATACAATAAGACCAAGGCTTAAACGAAAACTTGAAGAAGAAGCACTTAATGGAAACATAGAATTTTCATTACATGATTGTTGTTGTTTTTTTTTGTGCTGTTTCTATTTTAATGATCATCTCATAAAATTACAAAGAAAATCACTTGTAGCAAAAATATCGTTGCATTTAGTGGCGGCATAAAAAGAGGTAATATAAACACTTTAGTTTCAACAAAAATACACATACGAAAACAAATGAGTACCTTGAGTTTTGCAGTCAATACGCCTGCCTGCCTGCCTGCCTGGACTGCCTATTCAGCATCTATTGCGCTAAGCGATGTGCCGTGATGCGATGCACTGCTATTTAATACAACACCAACTGTTATTGTACTCTTGATGGCACTTAATGCCATCCATTATCGTCACTTGTGTTAATGAATCTGTTTTGTAAGAAAGAATATTGAAGGAAAAAAAAATTAAGATGCTGGCATAAGTTTGTCAAAATAACCATTTATTTACATGCCGTTTAAGTAGGGAATTGATATTACAGCCGTTCATTCATGCGCCATAAGCATAATTATTGTTGCTGGTATGAAATAAAAATATCGAAATACTTTAAAACTTGACGGCATGCAACTTTGTACCGAGTATTGTGCAAATTTTTAAATATATTACTTTTGCGAGTAAAATTTGTTGGCGTTTTTTATAATTTTATTTATTTTTTTTGTTTGTTATTGTACCCTCCACCACATGTGGTGATGGCATAACTATTCAGCAATAGCCTAATTAATCGAACCGAGGAAACATTAATCACAATTAAGTTTTTGAGTAAATAAATTATATAAAATGTGGTTTGTCAAATTTACTTATTTAATAATAGCCCTATTCACAATCCTGTGCAAATGGTCTTGCATTATTGCATTTGCAAATAGAGAGAGTATTTGAGAGCATTTTCAATGCTCTCTTGTTGGTGTAGAGTACAATTATTTTGCAAATGTAATGATGCAAGACAATTTGCACAAGATTGTGAATACAGCTATTGATTTTGAAAAGAAATTGTTTGCTCAGAAGGGATTTAAAAACATAAATCAAACATTATATTTGAGAAAATTTATACATTAACCCCCTTATTCATGAAAATTATGAGAGGCTTATAAGAGTGTAATAGAGCAAATTTCATATGAAATTTTGTTTTATTACGCTGTTATTAGACTCTCATAATTTTTATGAATAAGGGGGTAAGCCTTTCCAGAAAAAATTATACAGTTTTCCTGCTCAAAAACTTTTCATAAGCAATGTAGAATTTTTTATATTTTTTTAATAGCAAAACTTTATTTTCCGTAATTGCTTGACTTTTTATATTTTTCTTGTAATTTTATTGAATTTTAATGAATTTATGCAAATTATTTAAAAGATATTATAATCAGCATTAATTTAATATTGAACTTCCACAGCAGTCATATAAATAGGCTGCGTTTGAAAGAGATGTTTTCAAATGTTTATGTAATTTTATATTTCCAAAGGATCTTTTTACCTTTCCCTGAATATGCGTCTGATGTCTGCATATAAATTCACTTACACAAAAATTTGCAAAAAATCTAGTAATAAAAGTAAAAGAAATCAGTGTTGCATTTAAAGTTACTGATCTAGAAATACTAAAAGCCACTGAGCTGTCGCCGCACTGACTCCTATAAAAAAAAAATTGAATATTCCAAAATGTTAAAAATTGTACTTACATTCTTCATCGTTTTATCTAAAAATATGTTTATGAAATAAATTTTAGGATAAGAATTTTTTTTCAGACTCAAGTTCAAATCTGCAGTTGGCAAAATATTTTTAAAAATTTTTTTATTAAGTTGAAGTGCTTTCATTAAAAGTGGAATATATAAAATATTTTTATAAATGTTATTACTTTTTGGCCTGTTTTTTGCTAATTTATTTTATTATTTAATAAGCTCAAGGTCGTCTTTTATATAAAATTATTTCAATTTTATTATTCAATATTTCGTTAGCAATTTGTCCAGGAATAAATAATAAATAAATAATTAAAGTAACTTATTATTAATAAATAATTAAATAATATATTAATAAATAATAATATAAATTGTTATTAATAAATAATAAAATAAATTATTTTTATAACTATCAAACTAGCAGAACGGATCAGTATTGATATCTGGTAGTTTGACGATTATAAAAATATTTTAAGCATTCCGCTCTTAGTAAAAATAATTTGGATTTAATAAAAAATTCTTTAAAAAAATCATTTGCAGATTGCAGATTTGAACTTGAGTCTGAACAAAAAATTTTAGTCTTAAAATAAAATTAATAAGTTCGAAAAAAAAATTGTACAGTCATGTTGAAATAACTGTTTAAAATAACAGAAATCCAAAAATAATTTCTGAAAATTACTGTAAATTTATCTAATATAACATTTGAAATATATTATATTAATTAGAATTTAAAATAAAGCTCAAAAGAACCGTAAAACCAAACAACAATTATATATTAAATTTCCGGGTAATTGAAAAGCTCATCGCAAGCATCAACAGTCACAACGAATAAAAGATATATGAACATAATTTTATTATTTCGTATCCGCTTTGTTTAAATGGAAGCAACCGCAATAGCAGCTAAATTGCATGTTAATTTTCCATCAAACATTTAAAAGTGAATGTGACAGCCAATAAACATTGACAACAGAAACAACAACAACAAGCACTTGTACGAAGTAGAAATAAATTCCTATAATATTTTAATTTGCATGTTTACTAACAAACAACTTACAAAAAAAAGAACAGTCAAACACATACAACAATCGACGACAAACAAGTACAATAAAAAAAAATAAAATGTTACAAAAATATATGAAATATAAAGAAATACTTTTTATGTGGAATTCTAAAGCAACTATAAAACAAAAACAAAAAAAGAGAAAAACCTTTAACATTTCGAAAATGAAATTGATCTTCGAATAAGACATCCACACAGGCACAACAAGCAAACATCAGCAACAACAAATAAGAGTTATTAAATTCTAAGCTAAACCCTAGATTTAAAGACTTTAGAATTAATTACAAACACTCAAGAGATTTGATAATTTATTGCGATCAAAATGATAAATCGGTGGACAGCGTAGAGAGAAGCAAGACCGTTACATCTGCAGAATCAATGCAGCTCATCATGGGTGATGATACGAGTACGAGCAAATATTTTTTCACCTACTCAGGGTGCATGCATACACATACACATGCATGTATACACTTTTTGCTTTAGTTGAACGCATATTTATGTATTTTACTGATACATGAAGGCGATACACTTGAAGAAATTTATTCGAAAATATGTGAAGCAATACATTCTTCACCACAAATGATTTATATAATGAGACATTATTTGTGGAAATGTGCAAATGTCGTGATTTTTAATACGCATAATATTCATGCACTCAAAACAAAAGATAAGTTTTTCTTTTGAATTTATAATAGTAATGAAAATATGTGTGTATGTACATGCACACTTTCATACATATCAATGTGTTACAGAGCTCTATACACTCTCACACACGAGAACAATTTTTAAATTAAACTACTGCTGTCATCAGCGTGCGTGATCGTGAGCGCCTTAAATATTGGCGTGCGTGAGGTGTGCGTGAAAAAATTTAAGTTTCGCGATCGTGATCATCTCTAATTATTTGTAAAGTGAATATCTCAAAAGAATTTTACAAAACTATGACTTCGACCTAAAAACATATAAAATAAATTAAGAACAATAAAGTGATTCCGATAGAAATCTTCCTGACTTTCCAAAAATAATTAAATTAAACAAGTAAAAACGTTACATTCGATCGGATCGAATCCTAAATACCCTCCAAATATTTACTAAATAAAAACCCTATTTTTTAGTGGTCACTCCAGATGGGGTCGTGAGGGAGACATTTCAGAAATAAAGCGCTTAAAATAAATTTTTGAAATATTTAAGTGTAAAAAAAAAAATTTTTTGATAGGGTCATTTAGGGGGCAAAGCGGGAGGAGGGAGTAGGGTAGAGTAGTACCAGATTACGTCTCAGCTTTGTCATTAAAGCTTAAAAATGTCATTTTTAAGAAATGTAGGCTTAAGTAGTTTGCATATAATAACGCCCACTAAAGGGGGCGTGGTCCAAAAACTATTTTTTTTATTTCATGGCTTCAAGTTTAGCGCGTTGGACCTTTTTTGACATAAAAATATATCATATGCTTAACAAAATTACAAAAAAAAAACTTTAAAAATTATGTTGTTTTTTAGAGGTTAGTTCAGTTCTTCTTAGGGCAACTCTTTTCCCTTCCGGCCCGATTCAGCACATTTACGAACTTGAGTTCTGCTATCCTTCACAATGTATTTATGCTAAATTTCCAGGGTCTGGCTCTTTTCGTTTGGGTTGAATAGTGGTTTTCACAGGCGGACGGAGGGACATGCTCAGATCGTCTTAGATTTTATCACTGATCATGGATATATATACTTTATGAGGCCTTAGAGGGACATTTCGTTGCAGTATAAAATTAAAATTCTTTTTATAAAATGACCAACTTTTTTACTGGACCATCTCTTGGAGCAAAATTAGTCTACGATGCTAGAATTATATGTTAAAACTTTTAAAATTTAAAGTCCACTCTAATACTGTTCTTAATTTATTTTTAAATTCTTTTGGTTTCTTGACCTCTTTTTAATTATTATTATATTCTGTTACTCCTTTTTATGACTTCTTCCTGAAGAAGTGACGAAATATTGAAATTAAAAATTAAATTAAAATAAAGAGGCCTTAAGCTTAAAAAAATACCAGAGGGCAAATTACGGCATTCGATATCGATCGAAATTTCCCTTTAAATTTTATTGAAATTTCGATCGATATAGAGTGCGGTAATTTGGCCCCAGTATTTAATATTAATTTATTTTGATTGGAAATGTGGTTTCGTCGGATGTTGTGATCCAAAATTGTGATGTGCCTGTAATCAGAATTAAAAATAATTACGATTCGAGCTCTCGAAAAATCTTTTGAATAAATTAGACACTCTTAAATTTTTTTCCTATACAAAAATCTGTTTTGGTTTGCCATTTCAAATGATTAGCCCTCGTAAGACTTGTATGAAAGCCACCGCTAATACAAAAACAATCTAGCCAAAAATGAAATTCTCTGCAATTAAATTGAATTTGCACTTTTCCGCAAAGTGTATTTGAAAACAGCTCTGATATTTAACAATAACAAAAAAATAATAAAATAAGTTACATTAAATAACCGTAGGAGCTTGTTTTAAATATAACCTCGACCTGTCTCAAGTTGAGTCTTCTGCATGTATTCCGTTTATTTTATTTTTTCCATTTGTTCTTTGGTTTTTGTTTGCCTTTTTACTTTTTAAATGCAACTACAACTTGATCACCACTAGAGTCGTCATATATAAATTGTACTGGCTACTACAGCTCCAGCCATTTAAGATGAACATGAAATCTGAAATCTTAGAAGATTCTTAAAGTCAGTCACATAATTTATAGACATGCAAACAAGTTATAACTAAAAACTACAAGACAAATGCAACAACAAAATTATTGTGATTGCTACCAGCGAATCTTTAAGATTGTATGACCAGTTCTGCATTAAATTGTAATGTCATTTCATTTACCATGCACAGTGGTCAAGTTGCATACAATGAGGGAACAAATTATTTTAATACGAGTAGTTCAGCGAGGACATCGAAATGCTTTAGAAATTATTTATTTACATTGTTAAATGCTGCAAATATATTTAAATGAAATTTATTTGCAATGTCTATATGCCTTTCATTGGTGCTGTACCAAATCATCCGTAGACCTTAACCACGGTTTTGAAAAGTTACAAATATTTTCTAAAAATTATGGGATAGCTTAATTCAGCGAGAATGGCAACAAAAATACCGTCCGTCACTCGTTGTAGTAAAACAGACCAGAGTCTAACATGAAAGTCGAACGCACTACTTCCACCCTGACAGACTAGCATTCATTCACTCAGAATGTTTATACCCTTAAAAAATTGCTGGGTATATTCACTTTGTCATTCCGTTTGTAACGCAGCGAAATATCCATCTGAGACCCCATAACGAATATATATTCTTGATCAGTGATGAAATCTAACACGATCTGGCCAGGTCCGTCTGTCCGTTTGGTGTAAATATATCTTGAAGGATAGCACAGGTTAACTTCAGAAATGGGCTGAATCGGGCAGGAGGAATAAAAGTTCTCCTAAGAAGAACTAAACCAACTTCTAAAAAACAACATAATTTTTAATTTTTTGTTGTTGTAATTTTGTTAAGCAAAGGATATATTTTTTTGTCAAAAAAGGTCCAACGCGTTAAACTTGGAACCATAATATAAAAAAAAAATTTTTTGTACCACGCCCCTTTAGTGGGCGTTATTATATGCAAAAATAGTGTAAAAATTTAACAAATTGATTTACTTAAGACTACATTCCTTAAAAATAAGATGAGACGTAACCTGATCCTAATCTGCCCTACCCCCTCCTCCCTCTTTGACCTCTAAATGACTCTACAAAAAAAGAAATAAACATTTTAAATTAATTTTACACTTAATTAATCCAAATATTTGTTTTTAGAGTTTTATGGTAAAGGTGAAATGTCTCCCCCACGGCCCTTGCCAGAGAGGCCCCGACAAATTACAGTTTTAATACCCTCAAAAAGTAAATGGACCCCACAAAGTATATATATTCTTGATCAGTGATGAAGTCTAGGACGATTTAGCAATGCCCATACGTTCGTCTGTGGAAAACGTGATATAGTCTACTTTTGGACCCCGCCCCTTTAGTGGGCGTTTACGTACGATACTATATGCAAAAGTAGTATAAATATTGAACAACTTGTATTCATTAAGCCTATAAGAAAAGCTGAGATGTTCTCTGATCTTGCAGAGGTGAAACGTCTCCCCCACGTTCCTTCCCGGAATGACGGTCTCAAAATAGAGATTTAAAATTGGCTACAGAAATGTCTTAAAGCAACTCTGTCCCAACAAGTTAAACATATTAAATTCAATTGAATTAATATTTTATAGGTTAATTGTTCGAAATTTTAATTTAAATCTCAGAAAGACATGATAAATATTTAAAGGCAGAAAGGAAAGTCAACATCAGTTTTTGTTATTCAACTTACACAGCAGAGCAGAACAGCTGTTTTCGAAAGCCGCAACACCTTCAACATCAGTGCTCATGTGTATTGTGTTTGTCACCACTTATTAGGTGGCTTAGTTGAATGTGATTCAAACAGCTGTTCTACTCTGCTGTGTAAGTTCAATAAAAGTGAAGTTGACTTTCCTTTCTGCCTTGGAATATTTATCAAGTCTTTCTGAGATTTAAAAACAAATTTCGAACAATTACACTATGAATCTTGATTCAATTTAATATAGCAATATAAACGTTCGTGAAAATACTTACTACATACATTTTAAATTTACTTTTAAATATTTGGAGGGTATTTAAGATTCGACGTTTTTACTTGTTTAAATTAATTTTTGACCTAGAGAGAAAACATATAACAGACATCTTATATGTATAAACTTCATACATGACAGGTATTCAAAAAAATCATTTTTTTTTTCTGTAATATAACAACACTTAAGCCACTGTGCACGGCAAGCTCATCAATACAACATAGTAGCAAGAGATGTTGACTTTTTTAGCCAATAGCAACATCGTTAGCCTGATTTAAATGCATTTTTAATATGTACTTAAGATGCTCGCAGCAACTTTTTCATACATGAATTTACAAATACAGAGACATAAATTGTTAATTTTCCATTTAGGAGTTTGTCTGAAAGAGTTAAAATCTTCAATGCACATACGCCATTTGGACGTACGATTACAATTGATTCATACGAATCATTCGTGTATCACACAAAAAAAAACAACAACTAAATTTAACTACATATTTTCCAGTTTTGAAACGCCAATTGAGTAGTAGAAGATTTGTTTTATTTCTTGTTGCTATTTTGGTATTTTTTTTATTTTTTTTATTATTATCTTGAATGCATATATCAATATATAGTATGCAGTTTTAATAAATATTTTACACTTGTATCATAAACTTATACACACTATTTTGATGGTCACTTTTTTGTCGTTGCTATTTGTGTTCTCATGTCATTTTTGCTTTGTGCTTTTATTCCAAAACTGTGTCAAATTAGAAACTGGCAAAGTGTAAACAATTTGTGGGAAATACTTTACTGTTTTATTTAAAAATCAATTCAAAAATTTACAAGGCGAATTCTCTACATCCTCATCTGTGCTCTCAATACCATATCCTACTTTCTAGTTCCGGTGTAATGCACTGCATATAAACAGGTCATCCATTGAATGCTGGTCCCACTAGAAAAAAAAGAGAGTTCTAGGCATATATCGTATATCTACAAAAGTAGAAATCAAAATTTATGGATATCATTAATCACTTAAAACAGATTCACCAAATACATTGTGTATCCTCAGTTGTGCTCTTGTTTGTATTATTCGATTGTTGTTTTTGCTTTAACCTGATCTTAATGACGTCGATCGCTTTTGTACGAGTTCTTTTTGTTGGAATGCGTTACAAATCAGAGCCCCATTGTTTTTGCTCTAATATATATTTTTTTTCTTCAATTTGCTTGATGATTTTAACAAAATACGTGTTGTACACAAAGATTTTGTGTCTTTATAAAGTTTTATAAGGGCAATTTATGTTTGCAGTTTAAATTCAACGATGAGAACTAAAAATTTATAAATATGAAATATATGATTGAAGCATTAATCATATTGTCTTTGTTTGCTGACAAACATAACGAATTGATATTGAAAATTGAATTTATAGAATGGAAAAAGGCGCTCTTGAGTTAATCAAATACGAGTAACTGAAAGTTAAAATAAAAGAAGATTTGCCAAGTCTAATAAAGTTTAATTTTTGTTTGTTTGTTTGTTTTTATTGTTGTTATAAATATGAATTACAAACAAATTATTTAGGAATCAAATCACTGAGAATCACTGCGCAAACGTGAAATAATTTTTCCAAGGCTCCTCACGTTTTGCATATTGTACACGTTTTCGAATGTCAAAATGCTGAAATATTATTTATATATATTTACATCTGACAATCATTCTAGAATTTGTGAAGAAAGTTGATAATACGAGTATTTTAATAAAAAACCAAAAATATTGACAGTTTTGAGAAGCAAACAATTTTCAATTTATAAAGAAAATATAAAATAATGCCATCCAATATATATATAATTCTTATGTATGTATGTACTAGTATGTGTGTATGTATGCATAACAAATCTGATTAAATATGAAATAGAAAATTGTCAGACCCAAATATTTTGACTCTATCACCTAAAGTGTTTTTATAACCTCCAAAAAAGAATATGGAGGGTATATTTACTTTGTCATTCCGTATGTAAGGCAGCGAAATACCTAAGTGAGACCCCATAAAATATACATATATATTTTTGATCAGTGAGGAAATCTAAGATGATCTGGCCATGTCCGTCCGTCCGTTTTTCGAAACCACGATTAAGTGCAAACGAAAAGAGCCAGGCTCTTGAAATTTGGTACAAATACATATATCTTGAAAGATAGCACAGGTCAAGTTCATAAATGGGCTGAATCGGGCCGAAGCAAAAAAAGTTCCCCTAAGAAGAACTAAACCAACTACTAAAAAACAACATAATTTTTAAAGTTTTTTTTTTTTGTAATTTTGCTAAACAAATAATTGGGTTATTCACACTGTAGTCATAAAGTCATGTCATAAAATAATAGCAACAAATATATGACTAGTGCAGATAGCACAATTGTGCTGAGATAATTCACACGTATTCTTACGCTCTTTAATTTAATCGTCGATGAGACAGCGACGAATGAATATCAGGCGGATGCTTGCAAATTTTTTTATATTTTTTCCCAGAATATTTGTCCAGCAAACAATTTCAGTCATGATGATATGCGAAAAATATTTTGTCATAAACAATGCTTTCGATAACATTACATTACGTAATGCCTTTTATATAATTGAATGGAAAACATTTATCTTTTTTCATTTGACTGTTTGGTTAGAAAAAGTTTTATTTTTAATTAATAATATTACGTAATCAACGTTTTTTTCAACTTAGAAAATATTGTTAGTTATGTGTAAATATATAATGCACCATTATCTTTCAAACGCTTGGCTTTTTGTTTGGTGGTTAGCTCGCAAGCTCAACACATATACAATTTACCAATACATTGACGGTGCCCACCACTGGACTAGTGTGAACAACCCGTCATAACTTAGTATGCTATTTCAAACATCGATCAGCTGATAAGATAATAACAAATTTGTAATTAGCTGTTATCAAAGCAGAAGAAAATTAATACAATTAAAGATGAATCGTCTAAAAACTCCATTTCTATTTAAAATTATTAAATTTGTCTTCTGGTGCACAGGAATATCTAAATGAGTTTGTATGTACATATAAACTAAAACAGCTGCTGCCTTGATATGAGCTGAATACATTTTTTTTGCGGCGTCATACGGAAAAACGGTCAGTGGCTGCCAGTTACGTAAGTTAAACGAGAAAGATTTAGTTTTTGCGATTTAGTTCTCTTTTAATTTTTTTTAAGTTATAAAAATGTGATTTAATGTACACACATATAAGTGTAAATCATTTTTTAGCCTCTTTTTAGTCGTGAATCATATATAAGTAACGGCGGCGAACATATACTATCGCCGTCTCACCTAAAGATTTTCAACCGTTCGACTCAGATCTCTAGAGCTATTTTATGACAAAACAAAAACATACCTGAAAGAGTGCTATTATTTTATGACTTTTTTGTATGCAGCACAACAACAACTTTTTTAAACTGGTCTAAACTATTAGGACTTTATGACAATATGACCAAATAGCACGAAGTGTGTGGGGTATTCACACTGTGTGCTATTTAGTCATATTGTCATAATGTCATAATATTTTAGACTAGTTTAAAAACTTCATAAAAGCACTCTTTCAGGTATGTTTTTGTTTTGTCATAAAATAGCTTTAGAGATCTGAGTCGAATGGCTGAAAATCTTTAGGCGAGACGGCGATAGTATATGTTTGCCGCCGTTACTTATATATGATTCACGACTAAAAAACGGCTAAAAAATTATTCATACTGTACATGTCCGTACATTAAATCACATTTTTATAATATAAAAAAATTAAAAGGGAACTAAATCGCAAAAACTAAATATATACAAGTGAAAAAAGTTTCTCGTTTAACTTAAGCAGCTGGCAGCCACTGAACGTTTTTCCGTATACCGCCGCAAAAAAAATGTATTCAGCTCATATCAAGGCAGTAGCTGATCGACTAAGTTATGACGTGTTGTTCACACTAGTCATATTTTTCGTGCTTTTATTTTATGACTTATGACTTTATGACTACAGTGTGAATCCCCCAATTGAATTATAAATGAAAAAAATTTTATTTAAAAAGGTAAATGTTTAATTCGCGTTGAAAATAATTCAAATTACTTTGAAAAAAAATTAATTTGTTTTGAAAATTATTTAATTTAATTTGAAAAAAGTTGAATTTGTTCCGAAAATGGGTTAATTTGAGAGAAAAACCTATACATAGTTTTAAAATAAGTAGGGCTAAATATTTAGTAGTAAAATAATTTGGATACATTTTGGAAACCGAAGAAAATAAATTAAAAATATTCTCAATGTTTAGAATTGGAGCAACAAGTTTTACAAAAACGCAGGCAATTGATTTGTTGCAAAAAATATCAGTTTGTTTCTTATTAACGTATCTTGCCCCCAAAAAAAATCATTCACGATAAGGGAAATTTAATTTTAGCATGAAATCATTCACGGGGGAATTTTTTCATGATTGCAATTTCAGGGAAAAGGCAAAAATTTCTAGGGAAAATTCTTCATGATAAAGGTGATTGTTTTACTTAAGCCTACATTCCTTAAAAATAACATTTTTAAGCTTTAATGACGAAGCTGAGACGTAACCTGATCCTACTCTGCCTTACCCCATTCTCCCCTTTGCCCTTCAAATGACCCTAAAAACAAGATTTTTTTTTTACACTTAACTATTCCAAAAATTTATTTTTAGTGCTTTATGGCGAAGATGAAATGTCTCCCCTACCGGCTACTCCCGGAGTGACCTCTAGAAAATAGAGTTTTCATTTACTAAATATTTGGACGGTATTTAAGATTCGGCCCCATCGAATATAACGTTTTTACTTGTTTTATAATGAGGTAATTCTCCAAACATGAGCAGCACACTTTTGCCATAATACGTGTGTATATAGAAATAATTGCCCAATAAGGATAAAATATGTAGCCTATAACAAGACTATTCCGAATCACATTAACGCGGAACTTTAATTAATATTTAATTATCTTCATTTATTCATTAGAAGAAAGCAGTGCAAGTGTTCTAAATATTTTAACATCTCCTACACTACCTGAATACTAATCAAGCTTAAATCAATGTCATACTCTATTAAAAAATATACACAATAACAGTCTGCAACAATTCAATTAAATTAATTTATTAAATATTCATTTCATTTAATGAAATAATAATTAAATATTAACTAAAACAAACATATTGATATTTACAAAAGTTCTTTGTGCTACAATATCTCGTATAGAAGAAATAAAAAATAAATCGTTGTTTTGTTAGACGTATCGCTTCAATTAATTACAGCCAGTTTATTTAAACCTGTTCATTACACTGTTTTAGTATGTACGACTTTAAGTGCATTTAGCATTAAGTTGCTTGTTGCAATTAAATGAAACAACAGGTGCTTAAAACAAATAAGTTAATCAATGTTTTAAATTAATGCCTGCATTTTCTATTGATGAATATTTGCTAAACATTTCGCAAAACATATTTTCCAAAACGGAAATAAAATAAAATTATGCACAAAACAAAACTCCGTTTACTACGATACATTAATAATGAAGTATATTAATGAAGTGTGTATTCAGAGAGCCATTAATTTGGAGCCATTCACCGCTATCGCGAATAATAAATGGTATTTTTGTTCACATGAAATGTTTATTCCACTCGAAGGGAAAAATTGTATCGTGAATCTCCAGTGAGAAATTATTCCCGCTATCAGTTCTCAGTGAATGTAAAAAAGAGAACAAGCTGACAACAACATGAAAAATCGAAGAAATTTCTGCTGAAAATTTTTCATTTAAGTAATAATTTAAATAAATTTAAAAGAAGAATGGCAAAATATTTATAAGCAAAATAGTTTGGACACCGAACAAAAATCTTTAGAATTGGAGCAATAAGTTTCATTTCTTGCAAAAAAATATCAGTTCGTGTCTTATTAACGGATCTTCAGCTTAAAATAAAATTTGTAAATTCTAACATTCGAATTATAATATAAAATACTTACATTTTCTACTCTATTCCCCACCAAAAACTAATAATAATAAGTGAATAAATTAAAGGAAAAAGGAAAAAACTCGCAGGAAAAAATCATTCACGATAAGGGGAATTTAATTTTAGCATGAAATCATTCAGGGGGAATTTTTTCATGATTGCAATCTTAGGGAAAAGGGAAAAATTATTCACGATAGGCATATTTGCTTTTCTATTTACTGATATTGGTTTGCAATTTTAAGGCATTAAGATAAATTTGGACAAGCCGTTCTCAAGTTTTTTTTTTATAACTCGGACCAGCACTCAGGGGATGAACCACCAGCACTCGGTGCAACGCATTGTACCGAAACTAGAAAGGAGAGGATGGTATTGAGAACACAGATGACGATAGATTAGAAGATAGATGTAACTATTTCAACATTTTACTTTCCAGCTAAGATTTTTCTACAGGGCCGACAAAGGAGGGTTCTGTTCCTCTGTTCTTTAGTACACAACAGTGTCAGTCGCTGGCAGTTATGTGTTCAGTGGCCAGTGCTATGTCTTCATCACTGAAACACACTGACAACAACTAACACAACCATGCACTAAAGCTAATCAGACTTGACGGACTTTCAGGACATTTACGCATCACCTTAAATTGGGTGCGAGGACATAAGACCAGCATAGGCAACATAAAAGCGGATGAACTAGCTAAAAGAGGAACAGCACTTCAGGAGGCCGACATGGACCAACTAAGTGGGATTCCACTCTCATCCTGCTGGAGACGCTTTAGTTCTGCACTCTTTGAATTAGCTCAGGGCAGGTGGTTTAGAGAATCACTTGCGAGTTATCGAGGGTTTTATGGCCCCGCCTAGACTCTAAGAGCGACTTTTTGAGATATGGATTAAGTTTAAACTTAGTTTAACGTAGTCTGAAACTGTGAATTTTCCGACGAAGTGGTATTTTTTATATATTATTCCATAAAAGACCAACATTTTAACCAAAACTAATCTGTTCCGTCAAAAGAATGTAGACAAACTTGGTAATGACGGCACAAATTTGTTGTCAGATTAGCTAAACCTAGTTTAACTGAGATCTCAAAAATCCAGCCTAAGAGGACAAAGGAACTTTTCGCAAAAGGTCATCTACGAAGTCACACTTACTGGACACTACACCTTTGGGGTCCATGCCGGGCGCATGAGTCTCCCCTATAATGACTACTGCTCCAGTTGCAATGACGAGGAGGAGGAGGAAAGCATTGCACACTTCTTCTGCCTCTGTTCTGCTCTGCAGGAAATGTGACTACAGTCTCTGGGCAAAACACATTTTAGAGATATTTCGGAGATATCAGGTATAGAACTGGAAAACCAGGAGTCTCTTTATCAGGAGCCGTGGCTGGTTCGGCAGCTCACTCTCCTGAGGCTGGCGTGCACGACCAAAAATCTCTGTCTAAATACTTCTCCCTTCTTCTTACTTATCTTTCCTTAAACCAATTTCTGACTATCCTCTCCTTCTTCTTCCGCTCTCTCACTCACACATCTTCCTCTTCCTTTTCTATACAGGTAGCACAAAGGTATCAAATTAATTGAACCCAAGTGGGCTGGACTCTCTTTTTCCTCTTACCAGCAACCTGTTAACCTAGCTTAACGGAACCTAGTCTCGTCGGAGCTACTTCAGCCAACGGCACCCTCAATGGTAATGCAAGCGGATCAAAATTCTCGAATATTAAAAAATTAAAAAAACTTATTCTTTGAAATACAACCAACTTTGATATCGTGGGTCAGGTAGAAAAAACTTATATTTTGAATATAATTGTGTTCGCCAGAGCGATCGATATCTTGTGATATTGTGGGACAGGCAGTAAATATTTCATTTCGTTGCATAAAAAAAGATTTTTTGCATCTTAATCATTGTGATCAATTACTCTTTAATTAGAAAAATGTTTCCTACTTTAGGGAATATTTTTAAATTTTTATATCATTTTGTGTGCGCATTAAAAAAATGTTTTTTCATATTCTTTTACAAATATGTAAATATATAAATTGTATTAAAAATATAAAATTTTAGCGCTGAACTTTACAACTCGTCTCATAAATCACTGTGTTATGCAGTGATTTGCAATAGTTCTGCCATTAACTGAAATACCTGGTACTTGTGAATGCACAGTGACACTCCTTGCAATTATTGTATCAACCCTGCATTCTATAGTTAGAACACATTCCAAAATGTCCATCACCGGTTTAACATAAAATTCAAATCTATTATTTTTGCCATAATTTTCAACAACACCAAGAAGATGACCATTTGGTTAGTCGCAATTGAAAAACGCAATACATCAGCAATACAACAGCGACAAAAACATCTTGTCTTCAGAAGTTGACAGTTGAAGGTTAGGATTTTTATAATTTGCCTTTAAAATGATCAAATCGATCGTTTGGCAATTGGCTGTTGTGCTTTCGTTAAAAACACATAAGAAGATGAAAAAACAGATGAACCACTTTAAATGGCTTGTTAACCATTAGATTTCGATATGGCCAATGGCAACAAGCAAAACATCTATTGCATTAGCCGTAACAGCGATACATTCAGCAACAACTGCTAAGCGATCAAATCGCAATGTTTTAGATTTATTTTATTTTTTTCACTTCAAATCTATTCTATTGATGATCTAAATAAATTATAAACAATGTGTGACTTGTGACATTAATACAATGATTAAATGTTGAAAATTTTAATTGTTAAATACTAAATGCAAGGATGCTAAAATGAATAAAAAAATTTAAGAAAAAAAAACATGCTTCTGTTTTGCGAGCTGGCAAAGACACAGCAACAAAGACAGCCAGATGAAGCATTATGGTACCATAAAAGTTTCAGCTCAACAGGTGATTAATGTAAAAAAATTTAAATTTCATGGAATATCAATTGACATAATGATGGAGTGAGTAGCTGTTTTATACGATGGCAAATGAAACTTGCAAGACCAACAAAATGGGTAGAATGAGCCAACGTCAAAAGGAATAGCACGTACAGTAGATTCATTGACAAATTCAACTTTAACCTCTACTTGCAGCAAATTATTGGTTTGGGGAAAATGTCATTTCATAAAAAAGTTTAAGGCAAGAAGTTGTATATTTAGTTAGCGGTTGGTTGAAATTTAATAATCTCAATTTATTTTTAATTTATTAAAGATGCAGATCACCAGCTTAAAACTTATTAGTATGATAACTTGATTGTCTGCTAGGATCGCAATTTAGAAAAGGGTTACTTTTAAGAACCATTATTTTAATGTTAGGTTAGGTTAGGTTAGGTTGAAGAAGAGGGGCATAAGCATCTCAATCCGTCATGGATTACACTTAGGCCTCATAGGACTGTTGTGCGCTCTATAATAAGGAGTTCCCATTCCACTGTAGGGAGCTTCCACCGATACCATGGAAACGTCTGAGTTTGATTACGTCAAAAACCTTGTTTCTTCAATGTACTTCCTTAAGTCTTTCCAATTAGAGCCCCTAAGAAATTCCATCTCCTGTGTAATCTCCTGATTAAATGTTTGTCTTCTAATTTGACTAAAAGCTGGACAGTTGCACAAGTAGTGCTCCAGTGTCTCGTCCTCTTCCTGACAGTCCCTGCATGTTATATCGCCAACGATACCCATTCGTGCCAGGTGAGTCCTTAACTCTGTATGTCCTGTTATTAAATAAACCAACCTCCGTAGTGTTGGCCTAGTCAATGTTAGGACCTCCTTTGTCCTACTACCATCTGGGTCCCCCCATAGAATTCTAGTCACCCTACCTACGGTAGAGTACTGCCAATCTCTTGTATGCAATTCTATAGCCCATCGCTTTACTATAGTTCGTTCTTAAAAACCTGAAATGGCTTCGGACTATCTAGTGTGATGTTCGCCATTAATGCTCCCATCTTTGCTAGCCTATCTGCCTCAACATTTCCAGGTATCCCCTGATGTCCTGGAATCCATATTATCTCTATGCCCCCACATTGCGTGTATGAGTTAATCTCATCCTTGCACTGTAGTACACACCGAGATTGAACCACATGATTCCTTAGGGCCTCGATGGCCTTCCTACTATCCGTGAATATACGAATCGGTAGTCTGTTATCGATTTCCTTCAACCATTTTATCCCTTCCGTAATAGCCACGATCTCACTCTGAAATACCGTGCTATGATCCGGCAGGCGGAAGTATTTGCTAAAGTTACGACCCATGTCACAGAAACCTCCACCCGATCGGTCACCAATCCTCGACCCGTCCGTGTATAGGTTAGTTATGGGGTTCATTGTATCTGCATCCTTCCACTCCATACCTTCCGATATTATGGTGGTGCAGTGTGATTGTACATATCTAATAGGGATTCTATCGCACGTGACCGTGCGGGCGTTGTTCCCGGGTAAGACGTGTACTATACTCTGGTGTTTGGTTGTGTGTTCCCCTATCAGCCACTCACCCATCACCATCATCAATATCGTAGCAGCCAGAGCTGCTTCGTATTTAACCTGCATATCAATAGGCAGTATTGATAGAATATTTTCCATCGCCTTAGTTGATGTGGTTTTCATCGCGCCACAGATGCCGATACAGCACTGTCTTTGTATCCTTTGAACTAACGAGGCGTACGTCACAATTGGTCTTACCCAACTCGTATGGAGCCAGTGTGCCATTTATTTTAATGTTATTATATAATTTTGACTTTGAGTCATTACAATGTTGCTCCTCGACTACATACAGGATATTGGTAACCATTTTTAAAAGAATTAATTCTGCTATATACAGGGTGTCCGCCGGAACGGTCCGCCATATAACGTTTTTTTTCAACTAGTGCTTATTTTGTGAATGGTAACACTTAGCTCATGTCAGATTTGACAGATAATTAGTTTTATCTTTTCGCTGAACGAATATGGTTGTGTGTACGCTTGAACAACGCTGGGAAATATTGCGGCATTACTTTGAAAATCATTTTAATGTTGCAGAATGTGTGCGAAAATTGCGTACGGATTTTGGAAGAAGAGAAGCACCGTCAGCTCCGTATGTTCGTTATCTTGTGAAAAAAGTGAAAGAAACTGGCATCCTCAGCGATAAACCAAAGCGTGAAAAGCCAAAAACAGTGCGTACAGCCGAGAATATTGCTGCTGTGGCAGAAAGTGTGCGTGAAGCGTCATCAACATCAATTCACCGTCGTTCTAAACAATTCAACATTTCGGAGACATCATTGAGACGAATTTTGCATAAAGACCTTGGCATGACGCCATACAAAGTCCAATTTGAATGAAATTATTTTCCATTATTAACCGGAAGGATTGTACAGGGTGGCTCAGAAAGTCCGAAGTGGTGTGAATTCCTTATAACTTTTTATTTAAGACATATTTTTTTAATTTTTTTGTTTTTTAAATACAGTAAATTTATAGGGAATATTTTTAAATTAGTTATTAAAAATTATATCCCGCAAGTGGTGGCCATTTTCTTTTTCGCACAAATGTGCTCTTTCCAACACATTTTCCATGACCTTTCGCAAAACTTCCGCTGTTATGTTGTTAATTTCGTCTCGAATATTGGTTTTTAATTCCTCAATAGCCCTAGGCTTATTAACATAAACTTTCCCTTGTAAATAATCCCAAAGGAAACAGTCTGGAGCGGTTAAATCCGGGGAACGCGGTGGCCAATTAAAATTGCTTCTACTCGAGACGACGGTATGCACGCTCAGTCAACACAATGGACCGTTTATTTGAAAAGTAAATTTCAACGATTTGGGCACGTTGTTCAGTTGTGTATTGCTCCATTATAAATTGTCCAAGTCTTCTTTACAAAATACTGAAAAGAAAAGCAACAAAAAAAATTATAATAAAAAAGTTACAAGGAATTCACACCACTTCGGTCTTTCTCAGCCACCCTGTACTTTCAAATAAAAAAAGAAATTTGAGAAAATATTCAGTAGGTTTTTTATAGCATTTTCAAAAAAAAAAGAAAGTTATTTGGTGGACCCGTATTTTGTTTAATTTTTTATTCAATGAAAGAGAATGGATTTTATATTGATAAATATTTTATTTAATATCGGCATTTGTGTATGGAATACAATATCAGTTAAATGGCCGCCTCTGGTAGTCTCACAAATGCCAGCCCTTTTGAGCACATTTTTCATTAAATTCTCACACATTTCACGCGGCACATATTTCATTAATTTCATCACGAATATTTTGTTTGAGTTGCTCAAGCGTTTCTAGTTTGTTTGCATAAATCTTGCTTTTCATTACAAAATAAGTCCGGAGCAGTCAAATCAGGCGACCGTGGAGGGCAATCAACATCACCATTTCTTGAAATAACTTTTTGTGGCGAAAAATGTCTCGCAGTGATTCCATTGTAATCTTGGCTGTATGCGATGTGGCATCGTATATTTTTCCATAATAAATTTGCCACGTGTCTACTTCACGACTGCCAAATATAAACTGTCAAGACTAATGTTTACCAAAATGGCGGCAAAACAAAGTAGTATACCTTCCCGGCGGACACCCTGTACAATCTGGATTTTACTAAAGGAAACGTATGGGCGCATCGTTCCTTTTCACAAAACAGCAATAGTGAATAACTTTTCTCTTGAACTGTAATTCATTTTGCTCAGATGCAATTCAATGGATATGGAATGGAGATACAATCGCATATCTGGCCAAAGGGTAACATCAGGTGACCTAAAGCAAACGGAAATTCAAAAACTTCCCATATTTTGAGTGAGCATAATTTTTTGGTAACTAGTTTATTTCCAATATTTTCAATCAGTCCTACTATAATTGACACTTTTTCCCGATCTTCTGAAATAACGTCAAATATACAACCTATAAAGAAAAAATTTTTGCTCCCCATTAAAGTTTCAATCATGCATTTAATCATCACAACAATAGATCAAAGATGTTGTCAACGTTTATCTAAAAACTAACGATTTTGTTTGTTTCAAATACTGTCAGAGGCTGAGTACGATCCCCTAAACCATTCCTTAAAATAATATAACCAGAAAATACCCCCGACGTGGTAACAAAAGAAAACAACAACAACAGCAGCAGCAGCAGCATTAACAAAATATTGGCTTAGAAACATATTTGCTAATCTGTGCACTATTGCTGGCATGAGAAATACTCGTACAACAAATAAAATTTAGGGAACAAAATCTGCAGCATGTCTAATCACGCCTTTGAATTGTTTAAATTTTATTTCTTCTTCTTTTTGCCTATTTCTATTTTTAACGAAAAACTATGCAGACAAGCCTTAAAAAAGAAATACAAAAAAAAATGACAGATACCCGTACTTGCCTGCATGTTTTGGTTTTAATTTTTTTTTATTATTTTATTTAATTTTATTTTAGTTTAAACGTTGACGTTCTTCTATTTACACTAAATCAAACACAGATCATCGCCTCGGAACATTTATGTTGTCGAGCACACGAAAATAAATACAACCAAGTTTGATTACTACATACAGAAATATTTTTTATTTTATTTTTTTTTTTAAATCAAACAACTTGAAAATTCCGCTCAAATCTTGGCTATTAACTTAACAATTGGGGGGCGCAACCGTAGCCACATTAAATAACAACACCAAAAACCCAAACGCTTTTAATATATAGAAAAAAAAAACGCTGATGCTGGCTTTTTTTTTAGCATCGCAAAATTTTAGGAAGAAAACAGTTTTTGCTTAACCCATTTAAAGCCAAACCAAAACCACAAGGAAAACTTTGAATAATTCTTTATTAATATAAAATTAGCAGTACAAAAAAACAGGATAACAAAAAAAAAGTTGAAAAAATTTTATTTTCAGGACATAAAAGGGGTGTACCCAAATTGGCACAGCGGCCACTTATGAGTGAAATTTCGAAAAGCATCCTTTGTCAATACAAAGTGTTTTCTTGCATTTTTTGCAACCCCAACGGCTTCTGTTGTGGCAGATGACACAACGTACACGATTTTGAAGCTTTTCTGGAACGTGATCGACGCCGTCTAGCTGTAAGCCTTCAATATTTGATGACGAAGGACGAGCAGTAGTGCGTTTTTTTGGTGATTGCTTTAGGTAAAATCTCGCTATTGTTCGTCGAAATAGTAACTGGTCCATGCTGTTTTCTTTGCTGCATACATGCAAGCGCCAAGCATTTGACATAGCCATATCTATCATGTAGGTAATACCCTTGTTGTAATTTTGAAACAAGTATGGAATCTGCATATCCATTTTTTGCTTTTTTTGTGAACACCACCTTTTAACAAATCCTGCCGGCTCATAAGAATCATGATTTGTAGCCATTGTGCAAATACTGTTGTCCTTCCAGCGGACCAATAATATTTCGTTATTTTTATCAAACCTATAATCATACTCTGCTCTTGGCTTTTTCATCATCTCCTTTACATTTGGCAAGGGGCATTTCTTAGTACGGTTATCTCTTATTGTTCCTGTAGCACGGTAACCTGAATTACGTAAATCATTTAGCAGATCACAACTTGTAAAAAAATTATCAAAATAGACTTTGTGATTTGCAGGATTTGTTGATAATTTATCGAGTAGCATTTTGACAACTCTACTACCCAATGGCTCAGAAACAGAATTAGTTGACCTGCCGCATTAAATATCAAAATTATAGCAGTATCCAGAAGAACTTGCTGCAACCCAGTTTTTATATCCAAACCGAACTGGTTTGCCTCTAATAAACTGCTTTGCTGAGTAACGGCCATAATATTCATCGATACAAATATTTTCGTGGAAAATACCAAATTGGTTGAACTTTTTGATAAGAATATCTGAAAGTTTGCGCAACTTGAACATTTTGTCAGTGGTATTTGAAGCTTCGTTATTATCAACAAGGTGCAAATTTCTCTTAATTTCTTTAAACCTATTCCTGGACATAGAATTTGACACAACTTCTACTCCTATATCTTCATCATAAGACCAATACATGCTTTCCCTTGGCAGTTTGTTGTATCCAGAAAGAATGAGTATACCAAAAAAATTCTTTAGCTCTGCAACGGTGACCGTAAAGTTATGTCGATTATTTTGACTCGCGTATAACTGGCTAAGATTAGCGATCATTTCAAAAACTTCTTCGTCGAAAAACATTTCAAATATTTGAACTGGTGTCAACTCTTTTACTGTGTCCTTCATACGGTTTTCACTTAGCAACCGATCGTCAGTTTTCGCATAAATCTTCGAATAATTCGGAGCTGATTTCCGCCAAGATGGAATTTTAAATGCTGATGAAATATCATGTTCTTCACGCCGTGGCGTATTGGTTCTAATCCTAGCCCTTTTAGCAGACAATGGCTCATCATCACTAAAGTCTTCAGTATCCAAAACAGTGCCAACATTGCGAACAAAAACTTCGACTTCTCCAGGAACATCATTTGGCAAGACTGACAAGTCTATATTGTCATCGAACCCCTCTTCTTCATCAGTAACAACGCTAGGCTCTGGTGGAAGTATGGTCAAATCATACTCAAAGCCATCGTTGGTATCCTCTATAATCGTGTTAACAGCTTCTTCTAAACCTCGAAAGCGATTACTGGAGCTAAAATGTCGGTTCATCTTAGTAGAGTTACTCCGCGTGTTAAAAGCTGTGATATATTAGTTCAACTAATGTTACAAGTTCATGAAAAGTTATATACATATGCACATACACCTTACTTGGGGATTCCCCTGTTTATGCACATACATAGATAACTTTGTTCCACTATAAAGTGCTGCCACCGTTTTAACAACTTAGACTACATAGTCAGCATAAAAAACATCAAGTGACGTTTTCGAGTCGTACGTGTGTTTGCGTATACTTTAATGTTATACTTGTAGCCATTGTACCCAAATTGGCACAGCACTATTTTATAGGTTATAAAATCAGATATATATAAAATATCAAACTAAAAATAATTGTATGTGATTCAGTATATATCAAATTCGGTAAAATAAAAGAATTTATGAATTTATACTTTATACAGAAAATTTAATTGTTGATAACTCAAACCTACCTCCGCACCTGTAATATTGTCCAAATTAATTAGATTATAGTGGCACTAAAAGTGAATCAATTTTATTCGTTCTATATTTTTTATATCCATAGGTCTTCCTAGTACTTGTTAATGCATAATTTTTTCAATATATGTCAAAAATTTTTCTATACACCCTATATAAGTAAGTGTTCCCAAATTGGCACGGCGGCCGTATATGGGTTAATAACTTAAGCAATTTTATTAGTTCACATCAAAGTAAGCAGCTTGAATTTAAAAAAAAAAATAATTTATGTAAAAATGTGTTTGAAGAACGTGCCATTTGTTATGTGCTGCTTGTATAACACACAAACGAATTTTGAACGAAAATATTCTATATAGAGCATTTTTTGTTCTTGTTCAGCTTTGATGCAGTTTAAATTCCTTATCAAATATAGAATTCTCATTTAGTCGAATGGTCCACAAAACTTTTAAGTCAGTCGCTGTCATTTCGTTCTTAAGTTTCACTTCTTTCTTTACGACCTATTTAGTTTCACTATTTTTATCCATCTCAAAATTCTGCACAGAGATGAAATTTAGATTGAACTAAATAATTCACATGTAAATATGTTTTTGGGGAATGACTGATCCAATGTATTTTGCAGGAATGGCGGTCATAGTGTTGCTGGAGAAGAGAGAATTTGTAGCAGCCATTTGAACGCATTAATTTACTTCGTCGACGAATTTGTTGCAATACCGAGAAAGGTTAGGTTAGGTTAGGTTAACAGTTGGTTCCAATTAATTTGATCCCTTTGTGCTACCTGTATAGAAAAGGAAGAGGAAGATGTGTGAGTGAGAGAGCGAAAGAAGAGGGAGAGACATAGTCAGAAATTGGTTTAAGGAAAGATAAGTAAGAAGAAGGGAGAAGTATTTACACAGAGATTTTTGGTCGTGCACGCCAGCCTCAGGAGAGTCAGCTGCCGAACCAGCCACTGCTCCTGATAAAGAGACTCCTGGTTTTCCAGTTCTATAGCTGATATCTCTGAAATGTTTCTAAAACGTATTTTTCCCAGAGACTGTAGGCGCTGCTCCTTCAGAGCAGGACAGAGGCAGAAGAAGTGTGCAATGCTTTTCTGCTCCTCCTCGTCATTGCAACTGGAGCAGTACTCATTATAGGGGAGACCCATGTGCCTGGTATGGACCCCAGAGGTCTAGTGTCCAGTAAGTGTGGCCACTATACTTCGTAGATGACCTTTTGCGGAATTCAAAATATCCTTTGTCCTCGTAGAGTCTAGGCGGGGACATAAAACCCTCGATATCTTGCAAGTGAATTCCCTGAACCACCTGTCCTGTTCTGCAGGATGAGAGTGGAGTCCCACTTAGTTGGTCAATGTCGGCCTCCCGAAGTGCTGTTCCTGTCTTAGCTAGTTCATCCGCTATTATGTTGCCTATGGTGGTCCCATGCCCTCGCACCCAGTTTAAGGTCATGCGTGAATGTCCTGAAAGTCTGTCAAGGGCTTTGTTTCTTACCCCCATATTCATAAAAAATTAAATGTATTTGAAATCTGTTTTAAGAAAATTTTGTATGAAAATCTTTGACTAAAACACATTTCAAAATCGTTTTAAAGTTTTTTATTAAAAAAAATCAATCTTGTCTGAATTGATCGATTTCCATTAATAAATAAATTTATTAAACACTTTGAATTTTTTTTTTAGATTTTTTATCTTAATTTCCAAGCTTCTAGTTCCCCTTAAACAATTTTTTATAGACATAAAGTTTTTTATACGTGTATTTTTTTAGTCCGTAATTCTAAATTTTTAAAATTTTTTTTTTTTAATAGAAAATTTTCACTGTGCAATTTATTTACATATATTTTTGTTAAAAGCTACACCAAAATGGGGGCTACATTTTAGGGTTAGTCATGCCATTATAATTGAATCAGCACAAATCTTTGGAAGACACAAAGAAACAAAGATGATAACAAAATGGCTAAATAATGTGATTTAACCTTGTGTGTTCCTTAAATGGGTTCAATATTTAAACAAAATAAAAACCATACACACAATTAATGGTAACGCGACGTTCTCAGCCGATTAACCCTCCGATTAGTGACAGCTCTGAACTTCACTGCCGTGTGAAAAGGTCCCTACGGACCTTTTTTGTAAATCATGTTTTTTTTCCAAAAAAAAATTTTTTTGTTTTTTTTTTGTTTTTATTGTTTATAACTAAATTCTACATACAAAAATAATTTTTTCAATATTTTAATTTTTTTTTATCATCATCCCTAATGTCTTTGAGTTTAGGTCTTTGTGTTCAGAACAAGTAAATTATGTGTTGAAACAATAAAAAAATTATAATGATGCCCAAATGCATGCATTTATTAGTGAAATTCAGTACAAGGTCCATACGGACCTATTCACACGTCCGCGTACTATTCTCACTAAAACCTCAATAACTACTAAAGTAATGATCCGATCGGCTTGATTTTTTTCCAAAAGATGCGCAACAAAATACTCTTGAAATATAGAGTAACTTTGGGGGTTGTAGTGGCCGAAGTAGGAGTAATTTCAGTTTGAAAAGGCAAAAAGGTTCCTAGGGACCTTCTCACTCATCGGAGGGCTAAACACTACAATCTCTACACAAGTCCAGTATACAATGCGAGTGCGTATAAACAAAAAAAAACAAAAAACAGAAACAATAGCATTTACAAAAATATTGAAAAATATGTACAAACTCTACATATAAATCTTTGGCAATGCCAAGGAAAAAGGATTCTCTTTTGTACACGATCGAATATATTCTTAGCAAAATTAAAAACTTTGCTGAATTTTTTTAAAATAGCTATACTCTTATATTAAATAAACTGACTGTAACACAAGTCATAACTCACTGAATGTAATCTCCAATCCATTTATTTTAAAATCTACTTGCTGCCTAAATCCTTAATAGGAAAAATGTGAACGAAACGTTATACTCCTTCCGCATAATACGAATTTCTATTACATTATCAGGATCTAAACACGAATGTAGCCTTCTGCTGCACAATTTTAAAGTAACGAAAACAAAAATATTTTCGAGAAAACCTTAATGACAGTCGCATGAAACATCAACATGAAACCATCCCTATTACATAATAAGTTTAACTGAAATATGACGAAAAAAAATCCTCTCACATATTTTACAACGAAATTTTTATTTATTTTTTTTTTTTTTTTTAACATGCAACAAGTTTTTTTTTTTTGCACACGAATTTCATTTCTTCTGCAGACAATTAAGACATATTTTGCAATAATTTTTGTTAACAATATTTTATTACAATGTAAGTCCCTTGAATGTATCCAAATATTAATAAATACTTATTTATAAGCAATCATGCCATTCACTCTTTTTCATTTAATCTCACCACAAAAGACAATGTTACGAATAAGGAGCGTTCATAATTTTGCATTTAGTAAAAACAAAAGAGCAGCTACAAATAATTTTTACTGGTCTCCAGTACACAGAGTTCCCAGTCTACTCTATTTGTTGCCCTAATAGGAGATTTATTTTGGTATTTAGGGATGCCGGGTTTTAGTTAAGGAAGAGCATATTATCTTTAGCTTTTATTAGTTTGGGGAGAAACTGTTTAGCTTGCATAGGGTCCGCAATCTAACGTGTTTATACCCTCCAAAAAAAGAATTTGGAGGGTGTATTCACTTTGTCATTCCGTTTGTAACGCATCGAAATATCCATCTCAGACCCCATAAAGTCTATATATATTCTTGATCAGTGATGAAATCTAAGACGATCTGAGCATGTCCGTCTGTGGAAATCACGATTCAGTTCAAACGAAAAGAGCCAGACTCTTGAAATTTGGTATAAATATATTTTGAAGCTTAGAGCAGGTTAAGTTTGGAGATGGGCTAAATCGGGCAAGAGGGAAAAATGTTCTCCTAAGAAGAACTAAACCAACCCAGAAACAACAACATTATTTTTAAAGTTTTTTAGTTATTTTGTTAAGCAACTGATATATTTTTATGTCAAATACGGTCCAACGCCTTAAACTTGGAGCCGTAAAATAATAAAAAAATTATTTTTGGACCCCACCGACTTTAGTGGGCGTTATTATAGCCAAAAATAGCATAAGCATTTAAGAAATTGTTTTACTTAAGCCTACATTCCTTAAAAATAATATTTTTAAGCTTTAATTACGAAGCTTAGACGAAACCTGGTACTACTCCGCCCTACCTCCTCCTCTCCCTTCACCCCTTAAATGACCCTACCAAAAAAAAAAAATTTTAATTTGTATACAATTATCCCAAGCATTTATTTTTAGAGTTTTATGACAAAGGTGAAATGTTTCCCCCACAGCCCTTGCCAGAGCGACCCCGCCAAAATACAGTTTTTATAAGTAAATATGTATATTATTGATTAGTGATGAAGTCTAAGACGGTCTAGCAATGCCCATACGTTCGTTTGTGGAAAACATGACATATTTTTGAACCCCGCCCCCTTTAGTGGGCGTTGACGTACGATATTATATAAAGGAACTCTGTCCCACAAAGTTAAACATTTTAAATTCATTTACTAAATATTTGGAGGGTACTTAAGATGCGACCCGGTCGAATATATTGTTTTTACTTTTTTTTTATAAAAATCTCCAGTGTTGTATCTTTTCAGTTCAAACTTTACGTATACCATCTGCTTTTAGGACAAATTATTGTTGTCTTAAACATCTAGTACCTACACACATGGACATATGTGTGTGTGTGTATGTAGATATTCATAAAAATTGTAATCCTGCTAAAAATATTTTTCCACCAAAATATTTATAAAAAAGCAGCAGTGAAAATATGATTTATAAAGTGAGTTTTCGGCTAAGCAAAACCAACGATACGGTGGGGATAAGGCGTGCAATAAAACTGTAAACTCTGCTAGAAGTTTTGCCACTTTTGTTTGAGTATTTAAAATTACAGTTCGAGTAGCATCTTGTTGATTGTTTTTTTTTTAATTTTGGAATTTCCCTTTATTAACAGGTTGTCTGTGGCCTGCTTTGCAGTTAAATTTGTTTCTTCTTCTCATGCAACAACATGAAGAACTTTGAGGCCGGCACGAAAACAAACAACAATTGTGGAACTTTTGATTTTAAATAACCCTTTAAGAGAATTATATTTGGCACATGAAGTCTTATATAAAAATTTGAAGCATTTAATGAGAAAAAGTTAAAGAAATCTATTTATAACATATGTTATTTAAACAATTTGTTTACGCACAGTGGGGAAAGGGGGATTTTTTTATGTTTGTATGTATCTACTAAAGTATGAATCCGATTAGAAAATGGTGTATTTAAGTGTTTAGAGATTTATGCCTAATGGAATGAATTCAATTATTAGAAAATACAACAACAATTAGTGTAACCTTTAAAATAATCGTTTTTACTTCAAAAAAAAAAATGTTTTTTTATCTTAAATGCCTGCCTTTCCCCTAGGCTTACCAGATCCAGATTATTAAAAAGCTGGACATGTGAATTAAAAATTCTGGATATTAAAAAAAAAAAAGCTGGACATTTTGAAATAAAATTTTCACAAAAAGTTACTTGTTTATTGTACAAACAATTTTATTAATTATATCGGCATACCTCTCATTTGCTGCAACAACGTCACAACTCAAAAAATTAGTTTCTTATTTTAATGTAGAATTAATTATCGCTCCTATATTTATCTTAAGTAAAAAATTTATGTAAAAATCTTGCATATTCAGCTCTTGAGAGAAATATAATTTTTCGTTTTCCCATTGACTTCTTTGCAAATTGAAAACTTTAATTATGACTTTTTCCAGCATATGAGCGATATGTGTTTAAGAATTAAAACTAAATAACGAAAACAAAAAATCATACCAAAAAGACGCAAACAAAACAAAAAAAGGTACTAGATATTTTTGTACTTTGAAGTAAAAAAGTTATAGCAAATTTATAAAAATTATTTTAAAGCAGCAATAAATATTAAGAGCATTTTGTGGAAAATTGTTTTTAGCTGGACAAATTTCTTTTTAGCTTGAAACTGGACACGCCATTAAAAAGCTGGACAATCCAGCCAAAACAAGCCCAACTGGCAACCCTACTTTCCCCTTAAATTGTGGTATAGTTTTTTATATCTTCTATAATATGAATTAAAAAACTATCACAAGAATACTTTTAATTTTCAATGAAAGGCAAAATCATCTATTAAGATTAAAAAAAAAACAAAGAAAATATTTTGCAAAAACCGTTAAAAGTGGATCACTAATGAGCTTTGGAACCGGCACCTGTTCTAGAGATCTGAGTCGAACGGCTGCAAATATTTAGGCGAGACGGCGATAGTATATATTTGCCGCCGTTAGCAGCAGCTGATCTACATATGTTTGAAATAGCATAATAAAGGCACATTCACACTTATCAATTATATGACCAAAAGACCGTAACCACTACACTCTAATAAAAAGCTTTTTAATTTGAAAAAGTATTTATTGAGTTAAATAGTTTCCAATAATATTGGATTCCTGATAGTGTCCACTAGTTTTGTATGAAACTGTTTTAATTAATAAACACTTATCTAAGCAAAAATATTTTTCATTAGTATTTAGTGGTTACGCTTTTCAGGGCAAATATTTGATAAATGTAAACATACCATAAGTTATGACGGGCTATTCGCACTAGGCATATATTTCGTGCTATTATTTTATGGCTTATGACTTTGTGACTACAGTGTGAATCGCCCAAATATAATTGACCTATAAAAAGAAATTTATCAAAAAACGATGAAAAAACTATTAAAAACAAATTTGAAAATGGTTGACAAAACGACTATAGGAAACACTTGACACTATTTATCGTTTTCAAGTGTTTTTCGTGTCCAAATCGTTTTTCATCACATAACGCATTATGCCATAATAATATTATAGCATCATGACTAACTGTGGCAAGCATATGATTAAACTGCCAAGAGTGTTCTTACACACCAAAATGGGTTAATTGCAATTTACATTGCGGATTTCAAGAAAAACCAATATGTGGCTTTAAGCTTTCAGTGTTAAATACTTAAGTTTATGTATGTTTTATGAATATACATATTACATATTTTAGTTAATTTTTATTACTCACTTTTATTATCAGCCCAATTATGAATAACAACTCCCCGGGAATTTTCTCTCTTTTCCCTTTTCCCTTATTCTAAATAGAATCTCCCCGGGAGATCTTTCCCTTCTCCCGTTTCCCTTATTCTAAATAAACTTCGAAAATGGGAGACTTTTCCCCGGGAAAAAAGTAGGTATTATGAATGTAAATTAAAGGGAGAATTTGATAATAAATTTAGAAAATAATTCCTTCAAAAAATTGCAAGGGAGTTGTGCTGAAAAAAATATTTTTCACTTTTTAAGTCAAAACAAAACAACTGAAAGCAAAACAGTTGACTGCGAAAATTCGAAATTCCCTTTCCCATAATACTATTCTCCCCGTCTGTTTAGAATAAGGGAGTTTTATTCCCGGGAAAATGAATTCCCCGGGAACTCTTTTCCCCGGGAATATTTATAATTGGGGTGTATATATTTTTTTTTAATAACAAATACACCCCAATTATAAATATTCCCGGGGAAAAGAGTTCCCGGGGAATTCATTTTCCCGGGAATAAAACTCCCTTATTCTAAACAGACGGGGAGAACAGTATTATGGGAAAGGGAATTTCGAATTTTCGCAGTCAACTGTTTTGCTTTCAGTTGTTTTGTTTTGACTTAAAAAGTGAAAAATATTTTTTTCAGCACAACTCCCTTGCAATTTTTTGAAGGAATTATTTTCTAAATTTATTATCAAATTCTCCCATTAATTTACATTCATAATACCTACTTTGTTCCCGGGGAAGAGTCTCCCATTTTCGAAGTTTATTTAGAATAAGGGAAAAATCTCCCGGGGAGATTCTATTTAGAATAAGGGAAAAGAGAAAATTCCCGGGGAGTTGTTATTCATAATTGGGCTGATAGTTAAAGCTATTCTATTTTATTGTTTTTATAGTATAACTTGATGTATTTATATAGATTTATTGGCAATTAAAAATAACTTTAATTAAGAATATGTTAATTCAATGATATTCATTGCAGCTTTTCGTCGAGACCATGGAAATGAAGTATGTGTGCAATTATATGTAATATGCCAATAAAATAGAACCGATCTTCCTAGTGCACTTGGTGCAAAAGATAATCGTTGTTTAATAAACCAAATGCAATAAAAGATCATTATTTGCAAGTTGTTCTAGTTGTTCCAATAAAATTATACAACAAATTTGAAATTTTTTTTTTGATAATTTGCTAAAAAAAAAATAAAATATAAAAACCTATAGGAGAGTGCAATATTTTGAACGTCTTCAATGCACATAAAGTTTTTAAATACGTACTTATTATGTACATTTAATTAAGCATTTCATTATTTATAGCATATTTCTTACGAAACCTTTGGGTCAATAAATCTTTAAACTAGCTTTCTGCAAAATTAATTTAATTTATCCATTCTAATTGGGTAAAACCATTTTTTTTAAGTAATAAAAAACTTCGATCGCCCATTAAAATGACATTTTATTAAAGTTGCAAATATGTACACTGGCAAAATGAAAATAAATAAAAAACATAATAAAGAACAAAAGCACAAAAAAAGCATCACAACTGCAATTGGATGCGGCAAAAGCGAACGAATAATAAAATAATAAATTATTTTAATTAAAATAGCACTTCATAACCACTAACATACATAAATACATACATTTGTACATACATACATACACACATACATACATATGTATATATGTATGTATATGTAGCATGTACATATTTATAAGCCAAAGTAATAAATTTTCAAATGATTTTAATTTAAAATGAAAAATAAAAAGAAAGAAGTAAACGACGACAACAAAAATATAAATAAAATAACAAAAACAGTTTATTAAAGCGCACCTTTAAAAAAAAAACTTTAAAATCATGAACAATCGTAAATTCCAAATACAACAACAATAAAATCACCGTTACTGCAAATGTTATTAACAAAATAGAGTGATACCTCAACAAACACTCTCGATCTGATGCACACAAAAAAAATTATGCAAACGTCCATACAAACATATCGTCACAGCAAATGCAAAACGCAGTATGTAACAAAAAATTCAAAATTTACTTTTTTTTATAAATTCTACGTCACTAGCAAATTTAAAATTTTTTCCGGCAATATAAACAACGATGTTATTAACATAACAAAGTTGTCCTAACTATAGTGTTATCAGTGCTTTTTGTTTGTTATGTGGTCAAGTATGTCTATATGCCTGCATTTCATTGGTTCTTACACCAAATCACATAACAAACAAAAAGCACTAATTTAATTGAGAATAATTTTTCCCTCGAAATTTTTCCCTTTTCCCTAAAATTGCAATCATGCAAAATATTCCCCGTGAATGCATTCACGCTAAAATAAAATTCCCCTGATCGTGAATGATTGTTTTCCCGCGAGTTTTGTCACTTTTCCCTTAAATTTATTTACTTAGCTTTTGGTGGGGAATAGAGTAGAAAATGTAACTATTTTCTATTATAATTCGATTATTAGAGTTTGCAAATTTTATTTTAGTGGCAAGACCCGTTAATAAGACACAAACTTATATGTTTTGCAACAAATTAATTCCTTGAGTCTTTGTAAAACTTGTTGCTCCAATTCTAAAGATTAAGAATATTTTTAACTTGTTTTGTCTGGTTTTCAAAATGTATCCAAATTATTTGACTACTAAATATTTAGCCATACTTTTTTAAAATTTTTTTAAAATTATTGCATAAACTTAAAATTTTCAAAACAAATTCTTTGATTTTTCATGTTTTCGGCTTCTTCTCTTTTTTTGCATTCACTGAGTACTGATAGCGGGAATAATTTCTCACGGGAGATTCACGATACCATTTTTCCCTTCGAGGGGAATAAAAATTTCATGTGAACAAAAATTCCCCTTGTTATTCACGATAAGGTCTTTGGCAGGAATCGAACCCACGATCTCTGTACTAATAGGCTGCGTCTATATTAAAAATAACTAGTTATTGCTCTTTTTTCTTTATATTGTAAAACTTTTTTGCAATTGTGAACTTTTTTTCTTTGTTACTCCTACAAAATTTTTAAAATGCTGGATAGAGCGTTTTGCATTTTCAGTGACGATATACTATACATACTTCTAAAATTAAGTTTCATCTTTGAAGAGATGTACAGTTATACGGGGGCAAATAAATAGCAGCGTACTTATACTTGGATGTAGGATATTCATGCGAACAAAAATAAACACAAATTCTAGTAAAAAATTACTGGAATAGTACATATGTGTCGATTAATCGAATACAATTTTTGTTTGTTATATAATTAAATTATACTATGGAGTGTTTAAATTATTTATTTATTTTTATAGCAATAGGGGTATTTACATAGTTTCTTCATTTGTTGAGGCTTAAGTATGTCCATATATCTGGACTTGAGCCAAATTGTGAAAATTTCCCAAACTTCTAAGGTTATGCGCAAACTTTCAAAAGCTCTTCCAGAATTGTATAAGAAAAAGCTTAGTAGGCTTTCAATGTTTTTCACAAACGCAACAAATACATTTTATTTCATATGATTTATTATTCTTCCACGGCATTTATGAAATTCTCAAATAGTTTTTGTCATTTTGTCATGCAAAGAGAATAATAATAAGGCTGAAGTAACAAAGTAATTTTGAATATATTAATTGAAACAATATCGCAAATGACTTACGTTAAATGCAAATAAAAAAATAAATAAAAACTTCCCACATTCGATTATTAGATTAATCGCACAGTTTCGTTGGAAAGGAAAGCCCTAATGTAAATGCACAACTTGGCTTATTTGTATATAAAGTGTTATTGTGTTACAACAAATTGTAATGGTTGTTAACTTTTTTTCCATAGCTGTTGTTATTGTTGCTATTGTAAAGCTATGATGTCTGAATTAACAACAACAGCAGCAGCAGGAAGTACTTTTGTATTTGTTTAAACCTTTCAACCAATAAGATCTTTTCAATTGTGTTATTATGATTATGCTGATTATTCGTATAATCACGTATGTATATAAATATGGCTACTTATGCTCATAAACATACGCAAATACACACAAACGTTTGTATGGAACGTATGCATGTCAATACATACAGAAATAATTCCCAGATTCTTTTGCTTGGTGATTGAAATGTGTACAGTGGTGTCGATTTGAAAATCAATTCTTCTAAACGAAAAGGCGAAAGTTGGTACGTACTCGTATATGCCAAGGAAATATATTTGCATTCAGCAGTTAAAAATAATTTTAACTGATGAGGTGAAACAATTATAAAGTTTGCTGAATTTTTTGTTCAGCCTAATAAATAATTCGATTGGAATGATTTATTTCTTATGCTAAGAACACAAGTGCGACAAACGTCGAATTTTTGGTCGCGAATAATCGGCGCCAAAAATAAAACACATTGGCGTATATGAAAATGCACACAATCGTGGTGTTGGTCGAAATTCGTCATACTCAACGAAAGTTGAAATAGATTTATTTCTAAAGGCCGAGACACATAGAATCCGTCATACGTTATACGTCGCCTTTTTCAACTGACATGAACGTACTGACGGAAAAGGCTGGCACAATGAGTACTCTGTTGACGGATATTAAATCAATTGTATGTTCCCCATTTTATTTATTTATGTTAAATTTATATATTTTATAAAATGTTTTTGTATATCATTTAATTTTTCCTGAACACACAATACAAAAAATTGATTAAAACAATTTGAAAAACTCATCGATTTCTGTCAAAGTATTCAACGTACGTCAAAAGTTAAAACTTGACCAACTTTCGTTCTTTGCTTTGACGCAGAAGTACTGAATGTGACAACTCACATAAGAAAGCATGTATTTCAACTCAGCTGTCAGTTGAAAAAGGCGACGTATAACGTATGACGGATTCTATGTGTCTCGGCCTTAATTGTTTCGTCAGCGAACGACGAACAAAACAGTATCAGGTGACCAGATTTCATATACTCAAACTAGTTTTTTGTGGAATTGTTGCATGTAGCACGAAAATGTTCAGTGCATACTAAAAATGAATTCACCAATTCATAAAAATTTATCATTCGGACGACTTTTTATTAATTTTGATATATATTTTATAATATAGTATTTCTTCCTATTTCCTACTTTTTCATATGGTCACCTCATCAGCTGTTAAATGAAAAGAATAGTTTATTTACAGAAAAAAAGGAATTTGTTCTGGAAAAAATGGACACCACCGGGGTAATTATTGAATATCTAAACAATGTGGCATCAGATTTTTAAAAAAAATTAAAATTTTTGTTGTTCATTATTTTAATTTGTTCGTTGTTATTGTGTTTCATACGACGAATTTATAGAGCGAATTTTTACCAACGATGACGAATTCGTCATCGTCGTCGACAAACGAAATCCGTCGTTCGTCGCAGTTGTGTTCCTAGCATAATAATAATTCGATTGGAATGATTTATTTCTTAGGCTGGTTCAACTAAACTTTGTTCTAAACAAATATAAATAAACTATTTTAAATTCGGCATTCAACAAATAATGCTATAAACACAACTGGGACGAACGATGAATTTTTCGTAACGAATATTTGTCGTTAGAAAAAAAAACGGATTTAAGTAAATGAAAATACGCACAATATGTACGTTGGACGAAATGTATCGTGCACAACGAACTTTGCGACAAGTTTATTTCTATTACTTACGCTGGCGAACGACAAACAAATCAGTATTAGGTGACCAGGTTTCATGTACTCAAACTGTCTTTTTTCTATTATTGTATTGCTGTATGTAGCACGAAAATGTAAAGGCCATACTAAGCATTCATTCTCCAATGCACAAAAATCTATCTTCCGAATGTGTTTTTATTAATTTTTAACACTCAATTTAATATAGTATTTTTCCCAGTTGCCTACTTTTTAATATGGTCACCCCATCAGCCGTTAAACGAAAAGAATATTTTGGTTACATAAAAAAAATTTTTTTTAACAAATAATTACAAAAACCAAATTTGTTGTGATAAAAATCGGATTTTTTTTCGTCATACTGAACGAAATTCGTCGTTCGTCCCAGTTGTGTTTCTAGCATAACAACATTGTTACCCCCATATTCATAAAAAAATTAACTGTATTTGAAATCTATTTTAAGAAAATTTTGTATGAAAAACTTTGACTAAAACACATTTCAAAATCGTTTTAAAGTTTTTTATTAAAAAAAATCAATCTTGTGTGAATTGATCGATTTCCATTAATAAATAAATTTATTAAACACTTTGAATTTTTTTTTAGATTTCTTGTCTTAATTTCTAAGCCTCTTGTTCTCCTTAAACAATTTTTTATAGACAACAAGTTTTTTATACGTGTATTTTTTTTAGTCCGTAATTCTAAATTTTTACAATTTTTTTTTAATAGAAAATTTTCACTGTGCAATTTATTTACATATATTTTTGTTAAAAGCTACACCAAAATGGGGGCTACATTTTAGGGTTAGTCATGCCATTATAATTGAATCAGCACAAATCTTTGGAAGACACAAAGAAACAAAGATGATAACAAAATGGCTAAATAATGTGATTTAACCTTGTGTGTTCCTTAAATGGGTTCAATATTTAAACAAAATAAAAACCATACACACAATTAATGGTAACGCGACATTCTCAGCCGATTAAACACTACAATCTCTACACAAGTCCAGTATACAATGCGAGTTCGTATAAATAGAAAAAACAAAGAAACAATAGCATTCACAAAAATATTAAAAAATATGTACAAACTCTACATCTAAATACGAAGACTACTATTTTAATGTTTGTTTCTTCAATTTTAATGATTGTTTGTTTGTTACATGTTACACGTACTACAGATACGTGTAGAGCAAATAAAATAGCCAACAATTGTTTTCTATTCTATGCGATCAGAACATTTATTATTTTATAGTTTTTTAATGATCAGGTGTCACAATGATCTAGTGGAAGCCATTTATTTTCCAAATTCAAACTGTAGACATTTAAAAGTTCCATCTCACACACACACACACACTCACACACATAATATTAGGAAAATATGAAAAAGTTAAGAAAAGCAAAAATTTAATTCAGCGATGGTGGCCGAAAGTGAGTGAGTAATTGGCTATTAAAATTCAACAACATAAACATGACACTCAATTCTACTCACAATACCAATCTAGCCGACTACTACCAACTCACCAACCATTCATTGGTCATGTTCAACAACTAAATGGAAACACTCTGAAACAATAAAAGCAATAGCAACATGAACAATAACAATTAATGCAAAATTAAAGACAGCTAAATGTTTTGTTTCTTTTTTTTTTTATAAAGTTGAAAACGACTTGTTTATACACTCTTTAAAGAGGTGCGTGCACTTAAATTAACCTCAACGACTGTGATAACTAAACTAATGACGAAATACAGGGTGTCCACCGGGAAGGTATACTACTTTGTTGTTTATAATAATTAAATGAAAGAGAATGGATCTTATATTGATAAATGTTTTATTTAATATCGGCATTTGTGTATGGAATACAATATCCGATAAATGTCCCTCACAAATGCGAGTCCTTTTGAGCACATTTTTCATTACATTCTCACACATTTCACGCGGCACATATTTCATTAATTTCATCACGAATATTTTGTTTGAGTTGCTCAAGCGTTTCTGATTTGTTTGCCTAAAACCTTGCCTTTCACACACAAAAAGAAGCCCGTAGCAGTCAAATCAGGCGACCGTGGAGGCCAATCAACATCACCATTTCTTGAAATAACTTTTTGTGGCAAAAAATTTCTCCCAGTGATTCCATTGTAATCTTGGCTGTAGGCGATGTGGCATCGTATATTTTTCCATAATAAATTTGCCATGTGTCTACTTCACGACTGCCAAATATAAACTGTCGAGACTAATGTTTACCAAAATGGCGGCAAAACAAAGTAGTATACCTTCCCGGCTGACACCCTGTATATTGCAGTTACCCAGTGATTTTTGTGGCTGGTGAAAAGATAATTTCTTAACAGAGAACAAAAAACTTGAATTTTTCAAAACTTAAATTATTTTGAGAAATCCAAAAAATTAGCAATACCCCTTTGCCATAATGTATATCAGCACAAACACTATCGTTGATCGTTAAAAGTTGTTAGCATAAATAAATAAAGATCACGCCAATAAACTGAAATAAAAATACTTTTCTACGCATTATGGAACTCTGATGTCACTCAACATGTGTTCTGTTTGGCTAATAAAATTCAATTGGAAAACTATTATGTTATTGTAAAAACAGGACAGTGGGGCAAATTGCGATTTTTCAAATTAAATTTGTTTGATAATAAACAAATTTAAAAAAATTTTTTTACTTTTTTTATTTGAAATTGTTCATTTATAGTTATTTTATATAAATATTGAACCCAAGTGCTAATTATTTTTTTCCGTATTCAAAACAAATTTTTTTGGTTGCAAAATATCAGCCATAACTTCCTTTGAGCTTCATCTCTTGGAAAACTATAAAATGACACAGCGTTTTGAAAACAAAACAAAATTTGATAACAATATTTCATTTTAAAACAATTATTTGCAATTGCCTGATGCACCTTTCATGCTTGCTCTTTTTGTTCTCTTTTCTCTTTAATTTAGGTTTTTTGTTTAAAAATCAATTTTTAATAAGTTTTTACACTTTATGTTATTTAATAATTATTTTAATATATGTATTTATTTTATAAAATATAACACAAAACTTGCACTTTCATAAATCCGATTTCATTTGCTTGTTGGAAATCTCTCGGAGTAAATTGAGTGAAGAGTTGTCAAATGTAACATAAAATATTAATTTTGTACGACAAAGTATTAGTTTTGCATATAATAAACATTTGGCAATCTCTTCGAGGGAACAAATACGTCATCAAACGGTAAATTATGCGCAAGGCGTAATCATTATTTTATCATTCTTGGTTGTTAGGGTGTTGCTTGGCATCAATCCTACGCCTACTTTTAAAAAATAATTTAGCTCTACAAGACAAATTTTGTATGAAAATTTGCTTGTTAAACTTTTTGTAAAACTAAATTAATTTTTATAAATATGGCAGTTGCGACTAATAGCAGTAGTCGACAAGATGCATGTAACTTAGTTATTTTCCAAAGGACTGGCATCTTAAAAATATTATTGATCTCTACTCTTCAATCTCTATAACACAATGCCCGATTTTATATTTTTATTTCCTAAGGCAAACAACTTATTTCTAAATTTTTTCTGTTCTTCATTCCTTTTATTTGAAGTGCTTCATTTGCTGGCTTTAAAAGTTCTCTTAGGGCACAGCTGTGGCCTGTGTGTCTAACCCATCCATTAACTAATTATACCCGATTTCGCACTGTACAGTGCAACAATAAATATCTAATAACTATTCTATATTATTCTATAATATATCTATTTATATGGTGTTAGACAAGACAAACGTTTGCCTGTTTTTAATCTACTTTTAGTTACTGTCTTTATTTAAGACTTAAGTTACATTTTATTCCGATTTGCAACACTTCTTATTTGGCCCTGAAAGCATAAAGTCATCGTATGCCACCATAACTTTTATTATTGTATATGCCGCATCATAAATTAATCAATTAAATGTCTTTGCCATTGCTTCAACATAATGTTTAGAGTAAATAAAAATTGGTTTTCGCAAATGGGGAAGTTATCCCAATTCAGTTCTGGAAAAATATCATTATGGCAAACCATAAAAAACCATAATTTTTGAAATTTCATTGGAGAAGAAAAACATTATAAAATTAAGAAATAAAAATGGTTTACAAATATTTGTTATTACTTACTTACTTAAATGGCCTTTTACGACAACCCTTGTGGGTCATTGGCCGAACAAATAATTTTTTTCCAAGCGCCTCGATCTTCTGCGCTTCTTCTCAAATTTCTGATATTTAGTTTGGAAAGGTTTTCTTGGTCTTTCCAACGGAGTTTCGGTCGTCCCCTTTTTCGTGTTCCTTCAGGATCATATTCAAATATTTTTCTTGCTGGAGCATCTTCATTCATACGCACAACGTGTCCAAGCCAGCGTAGTCTTTGGATTTTTATCCGTTGTACTATTCTCCACTTACACATATTGGTCCATATATTTTGCGAAGAATTTTTCTCTCGAACACTGCTAGTACAGCTTCATCTCCTTGAGTAAGTACCCAAGCTTCTGCTCCATATAATAATACTGGCACGATGAGCGTCTTCTACATTATAAGCTTTGTCTGTCGAGAGAGGGCTCTATTTTTAAATTGTTTGCTTAGCCCAAAGTAACATCTATTAGCAAGTATAATTCTTCGCTTTATTTCCAAACTGATGTTATTAGTTTTGTTTATGGCGGTACCGAGGTATACAAATTCATCTACTACCTCGTAGTTGTAGTTATCAACTTTCACAGATTGTTCTCTGTTCGTTGAAACCATCAACTTAGTTTTATCTTCATTTACTGCCAAACCCATTTTTGCTGATTCCTTCTCTATATTAGCAAAGGCAGCAGTGACATCTCGCAGTGTTCGCCCCATGATGTCAATATCATCAGCATATGCGAGCAGCATGTGGCTTTTGGTAAACAAAGTTCCGTTTCTAGTCACTGCTGCGTCACGTACGACTTTCTCCAATAGAATATTGAAGAGGTCGCATGACAGGCTGTCGCCTTGTCTGAAGCCCCTATAAAAAAGAATCGGAGGGTATATTCAATTTGTCATTTCGTGTGTAACGCAGCGAAATATCCCTCAAAGATCTCATAAAGTATATATACATATATATATATATATATATATATATATATATATTCTTGATCAGTGATGAAATCTAAAACGATCTGAGCATGTCCGTCCGTCTGTGGAAATCACGATTCAGTCCAAAACGAAAAGAGCCAGACCCTGGAAATTTGGTAGAAATATATCCTGAAGGATAGCACAGGTCAACTTCGTAAATAGGCTGAAGCGGGCCAGAGGGAAAAAGTTCCCCTAAGAAGAACTAAACCAACCTCTAAAAAACAACATAATTTTTTTTTTTGTAATTTTGTTAAGCAAATGATATATTTTTATGTTAAAGAATGTTCAAAGTGTTAAACTTGCAGCCAGAAAATTAGAAAAAATTCATTTATGGACCCCGTCCCCTTTAGTGACGTTGAAGTCACATATTACATTGCAAAATATTGTAAATATTTAACAAATTGTATAATTCCTTAAAATAAAATTTTAAGTTGAGATGTTCTGTGGTCTTCCTCTGCCCTACACCCCCCCCCCCCTCCCACCACCTTTGCCCTCTAAATGCACCTATTAAATAAAAATTTGTCTAATCTTAATAACACACAAAAATGGCAGAGGTGACATTTTTTTAGGAGTAGGACCAGTTTTCAGGGGATGACCCCTATATATCCAATGCATTGCGCTGGAACTGAAAACGAGGGGATAGTATTGGGGGGGGCAGATTAAGAAAAATTAGAAGATAGACTGCTGCTGGCTGCTGTTACTCTGCTTTTTAGTACATGATCGTGTCAGTCGCTGCCAATTATGTTCAGTGACCAGTGAATATGCCTTCATCATTGAAACAGGCTGGCAACAACTAACACAACCACGCACTAATGCTTATCAGAAGAAATTCAACACAATATTTCATGACTCAGCGCGGGCTCGAACTCAGCACCCTCCGTTTCATAGTCTCGTGTTCTACTACTTCAACAGCATCCAACAGCACCCTCCCTCTCGGAACCGACGCCCCCCCTTTCGTGGCCTTAAAAAAAATAGTTTTTTTTACTAAATATTGGGGGAGTATTTAAGATTCGACCCGGTCAAATAAAACGTTCTTACTTGTTAAACTTATTACGATGTATAAATACAACATTAAGTAATTCTAATAATAGTTTGTAATCCTTTTTTAAGTTTTTATAAAAAATCTAAAGGAAAAATTGATTTTTCTATATATTCTTAGTGGAAACTTTGCTTTATATAATGCAAACGATCGCTTTGCAATGTGAACTCGATGTAGACATAAACATTTTTCTAATAAAAATCTATGCGGTTTCTTCTCCTGCCCGATGAAAAAAAAAAGAAACAATAAAAATATAATCACAATTTTTACACATGCATGCTGTTTCTAGAGCTGGTTCAAAGTCATTGGTTAGAAAAAATGAGCGAAAAAAAAACTAAAGATTGGAGTTGTATATTTTCAAATAGCCACAAAACCAGCTACAGCATAAATACATTACAACTGCACTCTGCTATAAATAAATGTTTAAATTTCTGTTACTCTTTATATTACATTTTCCAGGTGCTATTCAGTCTTACACACATGTGATTTTAAGTATGATCGTATTGAAGTGTGTGTGTGTGTGGTAAGCACACTTGCGTTTTTTCTCTCTATTCCTTCATGTTTAGTCATGCAGGTATGACCGCAATTTCAATAGTTTAATGTTTCTTTGTGCTTAACAAGGAAATACTGCTTGCAAGCTTACAAACATGCCTGCCTGCCTAATCGTTGTCGGATGAGTTTATAAATTAAATGCAAGTCCTTATAGGAATGATTTTTCAAATACCAGAGTAATAGTAATAAAGTATGAGTAACATTTTGTACGTTTTGTTGTTGGTAGTGTAAAGTTATTATATGGTTATTAAAACGATTTAATTAAAAAAAATATTTCTTATCTTAATAACAAATTTAATTAAATTGTAATTTGTTGGTGCAATAAACATACATGTATTGTAAATAAATATATAAAATGTTCCATATTTAAAAGTCATTTAAAAAATAAAAATTTGCTTTTATCCAACCGATTTTGATGCACTAGGAACAAAAATAAAAAGACTTAAGAACCAAACACAACAAATTTCCTAACCTATTTGTGAATTACAATTTATATGAAAGACTTAGAAAACGAACATGATTACGATTGATGTAAATATTGTGAATTACAGTTTATTAGAAAGACTTAGAAAACGAGCATGATTAGGATTGGTGTTAAATATTGTGAATTACAGTTTAAATGAAAGACTTAGAAAACGAACATGATTACGATTGGTGTAAATATTGTGAATTACAGTTTAAATGAAAGACTTAGAAAACGAACATGATTACGATTGCTGTTAAATATTGTGAATTACAGTTTATATAAAAGACTTAGAAAACGAGCATGATTCCGATTGGTGTATATATTGTGAATTACAGTTTATATGAAAGACTTAGAAAACGAACATGATTACGATTGATGTAAATATTGTGAATTACAGTTTATATGAAAGACTTAGAAAGCGAGCATGACTACGATTAGTGTTAAATATAGTGAATTACAGTTTATATGAAAGACTTAGAAAACGAACATGATTACGATTGATGTAAATATTGTGAATTACAGTTTATATGAAAGACTTAGAAAACGAACATGATTACGATTGGTGTAAATATTGTGAATTATAGTTCATGTGAAAGACTTGGAAAACGAGCATGATTAGGATTGGTGTTAAATATTGTGAATTACAGTTTATATGAAAGACTTAGAAAACGAACATAATAACGATTGGTGTAAATATTGTGAATTACAGTTTATAAGAAAGACTTAGAAAACGAGCATGATTACGATTGGTGTAAATATTGTGAAGTAGAGTTTATATGGAAGACTTAGAAAACGAACATAATTACGATTGAAATAAATATTGTGAATAGTAGTTTTGAATATTTAAATTTTTACATGTTCGCATTCATATTCGCGTGAATACGAACATTTTATAAAAAAAAATATACTATGTAATAGTATAATGCCTGAAAACTTAAAAAAAAAACTGTAAGTAAATGGTATAAAATATTAAAATGGCTTGAGAAACCATAAACTTAATGAGTCAATATTAAGAGGAACATAAATTCCACTTGCTTTCATATGATTAGAACCATTCCAGTCATGGACAGTAAATTTAATTTTCATGTACATCTATGCGTACCTATACGAATTTTCACTATTAATCTATTAAATTGCGCAAACAAAACTGATTGATAAATTAGTTAAGAAAGAATAAATAAAATTGTAAATGATTTTCCGTCCTTGTCAAATTTGGTCTCTTGATAGACCGGTTTCGGCATTGTGGCATCTTTAGAGTATTCCTGCTCGCCTTCAAACAATCTGATCTTTGAAACTTTTCTATGGCATGTGTTTCATTATTAGGCGTACGCGCCAAAAAAAACGTTATGGCTTAATTTCAATTTGTAGCGAAAAGCAGTTGGCATAAATGAAAACCACTAAAAAAAAGTGTGTATTCCTAGTTTCCACAACGAATGGCTGAAAGAAAAGGGGTAAAAATAAACAAGACCTCAAATGTCAATATGCAGTTGGTGGTCTTCTTTTGTTAGCTTTTCTAGTATGTAGCACGAGAAGTGGTAGTTTTCATTTAATTTTCGTACAAATAAAAGCTAAAGTTTTAGCAAACAAAATCATTAATTTGCAATGTCTTTTGAAAATGATAGTGAATACGGAGAGGAATCAATATCTAAAAACCAAGCACCAAAACCAATTCGAGATGAGGAGGATGTGAGTGAGCATGTGTTTACCGCAGAAAATTTAATATATTTTTTCTGTAATATTTATAGGAAACCTTTGATTTGGATGACATATTGCCTACAATTGGCGAATTTGGCAAATATCAGAAATTATTGGTTTTTGGCATATGTTTGCCTGCTTGTATACCGTGTGGCTTTTGTGCTTTCAATCAACTTTTTATGGCTGATACTCCTGCAGATTATTGGTGTAAAATCCCAGAATTACTTAATTTTTCACTGGAACAAAGAAAATATTTGGCCATTCCACCAGACATGGTAAAGAATTAGGAAAAAATGAAAGGAAGCCATATTTGAAACTTGACAGATATTTTGACATTGACATTGCGTGAATGAAAAAACAAATACACTCACATAAAAACAGAGACAGAAAATTTGTTTACACTTTCAAAATTGTTTTCATATTCGTTTCCTTTCTTTGCAGGAACATAATACCGGCTCTTACAGCAAATGCTATCGCTATGCGGTCAATTGGAGCGAAATACTTGAAACTACCGATATCAACAGCCTGGAGCCAAATACATCGTGGCCAGTAGAAAAATGTAAACAGGGTTGGGAGTACAATACCACCGAAGTTTGGTCTTCTATTGTAATAGATGTATGGAATCATGACACTTTTTTTATTATTTTGTTTAACAAAACATCATTAATCATTCACAAACAGTAGGTAATAGCAGCTAAAACAAAATCATGTAAATACATACTCAGTTCAATGCTCACGTTATTTAGCTTGACAGATTTTATGAAAAGCTTCTCCAGAACATATGTAACTAATTTAAGTGATCTTGTTTACAAGTTTGATTTAGTTTGCGATCGGGATATATACCCTACTATAGGCCTAGCAGCCTTAAATGTGGGCGGACCTATTGGTGTTTACTTATTTGGCTTGCTAAATGATCGCGCTGGTCGCCGGACATCATATTTTACTTGCTTAACAACTTTACTGATCGGTAGTTTAATAACATCATTGAGCAAAGATTTTTGGACCTGGGCTGGCAGTCGTGTCATTGTGGGCTTAACCATACCGGCTGTTTATCAAATACCATTTATTATCTGTAAGTATATATATTAATATTTAGCAACTGTAGCTGAATTTTTAATTCTCGCAGGATCTTTTGTGAAAATTAAAAATTTATAGAGGAAGAACTTCGTTTAAATAATAAAATATAGCATAATATAGTTTCTATTGAATTTAAACAATAATATTGATCTCTTTTTATAAAATAATAACTTTAAAAACTTTTATTTATTTATTTTTCAATATTTCGATATGCTCTGAATATCTTCTTCTGGATAACAATTGATAATAATTAATTAACAATAACAAAATTTTAAAATTATAGAATCACTCCTATCATGAATAATTTTTCACTCGAAATTTTTCCATTTACCCTAAAATTGCCACCATGAAAAAATTTCCCGTGAATGATTTCATGCTAAAATTAAATTGCCCCTATCGTGAATGATTTTTTCCCCGCGAGTTTTTTCACTTTTCCCTTCAATTTATTCACTTGGTTTTTGGTGGGGAATAGAGTAGAAAATGTAAGTATTTTCTATTATAATTCGAATATTTATTTTATTCTGATATTTTTAGTCTTAAGATCTCTTTATTTTAATTTAAATTTTAATATCAATATTTCGTCACTCCTTTGTGTGACTTCTTCAGGAAATAAATATTTTTTTTTAAATTAAAATAAAGAGACCTTAAGCTTAAAAATATCAGAATAAAATAATAATTAAAAAGAGGTCAAGAAACCAGAAGAATTCGAATATTTATTTTATATATTTTTTTTGCAACAAATCAATTGCCTACGTCTTTGTAAAACTTGTTGCTCCAATTCTAAATATTAAGAATATTTTTAATTTATTTTGTTTGGTTTCCAAAATGTATCCAAATTATTTTACTTCTCATCCCGGTATTCATAAAATTTAAAATAAGTTTGAAATGTGCTTTAATGAATTTTTTTCATACAAAATTTTCTTAAAACAGATTTCAAATACGTCAAATACGGGGAGGGTAAATATTTAGCCATATTTTTTTTAAATTTTTTTAAATTATTACATATGTAAATTATTCAAATTGGATTTTTCATGTTGTTTTCAGCTTCTTCTCTTTTTTACATTCACTGAGAACTGGTAGCGGGAACAATTTCTCACGGGATATTCACGATACCATTTTTCCCTTCCAATGGAATAAAAATTTAACGTGAATAAAAATTCCCCTTGTTATTTACCATCGGGTTGAATATTAAATATTTTCGATGTTTTGTTGTTTTATATAAAATTTTATTTGAAAAAACAAAATATTTAATATTCTCTAATTTTAAAATTTTGTTTTTGTTAATTAATTGTTATCCGGAAGAAGATATCCAGAGGATATCGAAATATTGAAGAATAAATAAATAATAGTTTTTTAAAGTTATTATTTTATAAAAAAAATATTATTACTTAAATTAAAAAAAATTAGAACAATATATATCTTTTGTTTAATAAAATTTTCCTTTTAAGTACAGGGACATAAGTATTGCCAACCATCATTTTTTTATATATCATCCAGATTGATGATGATTTTAATATTTATATTATAAAAAATCATGAAAACCTGGTTTTAAACCTACAAATTCCATTTTACAATTTTACCCTACAATAATTTTGTAGAAAATTGTTTAAAAATTTTCCAAAAAAAACATCATTATTTCAAGGTTTTATTTCCCTTAAAAATATTAAAAATTGTATAGTAGTGTGAAACTGTTTTAACTAGAGGAGTTTTAAAGAAAGTAATTAAAAGCACTTTTATTCATTTTATTCATTTAGTTTTTGCCAGTTCATCTTTGTAAATTCAAATATGTTTCGTTTCGTTTCGAATTAATTCATTATTTAGGAATCTCAAATCCATTTATACTCTTATTATTATTATATTAGTTATTATTAATTAATTATTATTAATTATTATTATTATTAATTATTATTATTATATTATTTTATTTGTTTTTTTTGTCTTCTTTCAGCTCTTGAGCTTGTGGGTGAAAACTATCGTTCCTTTGTCACTGTCATGACTTGTACCTTTTACACTTCCGGCATTATGTTGCTTTCAATGGTGACCTATTTAGAACGGGATTGGGTTAAGCTTTCTTATTACACCTCTGTACCCTTTTACATATATTTTCTGTACTTATTTGTTATGCCAGAATCCCCAAGATGGCTGCTAATGAGAGGAAGGCTGGAGGAGGCTTTAAAGATATTGGAAAATATGGCGCGTGTAAATGGTCATCAGTTTCCAGAGGCGGTAAAAGTAAAACTAGAGGCACAAATATCGCGTAATAAACTGAAAGAGAAAAAGAAAACTGTAAATGTCGGCCTCGCCGACTTGTGCAGGTGGGTTGTTGGGCTTTTGTAATGCAGAAAAGTACATTTTTTTTTCAATAATTCCATTTTTTTCAGAACTCCAAATATGCGCTTGAAAACCATACTTATAACACTGAGCTGGTTTGCCAATGAGACCGTGTATTTAGGTTTAAGCTATTATGGGCCCTCATTGGGCAGCAATCAATATGTCAGCTTCTTTTTATCGGCTGTAGTGGAAATACCCAGCTATTTGGTATGTTGGTATTTAATGGATTGTTGGGGGCGCAGGTGGCCTCTAAGTCTTTCCATGATATTGGGGTAAGTCTTGTTAAATAAAAGCACATCTTCCTCCTTAACAAAACAGATGAATAGGAAATTAATCTGTGCGTTCATACACGTATTTCGTTGCAGCGGCGTAGCTTGTGTTATAACTGTTATGATACCCGATGATGCTGTCGATGAGACCCTGATTTTATATTTGATCTCAAAGGCTTTACTGTCGGCCTCATTTTTAATTATTTATCCTTTTGCTGGCGAATTGTATCCGACACAAGTACGTGGCATAGGCATCGGTGTGTCCAGCTACGTGGGCGGCCTTGGTCTTATAGTGATTCCATTTGTCACATACTTGGTAAATTGCGTTTAACAAAATTGTCCGGAATATTTTCTAAATGATTTTAAACTTCCAGGGTAAAGAAAATCTGAAATTACCTCTAGTTATTATGGGTTTCGTGTCCATGCTGGGCGGTATTACCGGCCTTAGATTACCCGAAACATTACATCATCGTTTGCCACAAACCATTGAAGAGGGCGAAGAATTTGGCAAAGATTGGACCGTAAACGATTGCCTTCATTGCCGTCCAGCCGAAACGACTGCTTCACAGCCTTCATCTTATGAAAATTTAGATATTTTACATTCGAATACCGCTTCAGATGTGGAGCTGGAAATGAATGCATCATCAGCATCAAGACGTTCAATGCATCAACGGCCCAAATCGGTTATAGATGAGCGTACCCCTTTGGAGTCCAGCCGTCCAACACGGCCATCCATGAAACGTTTGGTGCGTCAAATGAGTGTCATGGATACTCAAAGAACCGAAGATGGAACTATGCAATTAACGCATTGGATATAAATTAAGCTCTTAAATAAATTTAAGCCTACAAAGCCGTCGCCAATTGAAGACGTTTCCGTCAGTATTGTGTGTTTTAGTACCATATTCTTTGTTGTAATTTAATATTTTGCTTTAACTAATCGTACATATAGAAAATACATACAGATATGAATTTTATTTAAAAATTATGATATAATAAAAATAGTATTTAATTAGAAATATATACACATACATGAATACATACATATAAATGTATCAAGAAGCTATAAAATTTTTAGATTTTTGCATTTTACAAATCAAAAACTTGAGTGGGATGTTCTTAAAGCAATTTTTACAAATGTTTACCATTTGCATAATATGCAGCATTGGGAGCCATATATTTTCCAATCCAATTCTCAGAACATTAATTTAAAAAAATATTAAGAAATATTCCCCCTTATTCTATTTGTCAACGTCAATGTCACGTCAAGACAATATCAAAGTTAGAACACGTCTGTACTCAGTCTCTTCAACAATTGTCAATTTCTCACAACTTTTTGCTATATTCAGCGACATAGAGAGTAGTGAGAGGCTGTCGGAAGTAGTTAATTGTTGCCTATTTTTGACATTGTCTTGACGTGACGTTGACGTTGACAAATAGAATAATGGCGTTTAATTTTATCGAACATTCATATCGCTAGGACATGATAAATATTGCAAGGCACAAAGGAAAGACATCAGTTTTTAATACAAACTTACACAGCACCACATAACACCTGTTTTCAAAAGCTGCTACACTTTCATCATCAGTACTCATGTGTAATAAAAACTTTCCCCAGGGAATTTCATAAAGTTAAATTTTTTGTTCAAATATTTCTTAAGGCGCATTTTTCATTTCTTTCTTCTTCTTCTTCTTTTTCTTTGCCAATTTTAAATACTTAATATCCATTAAAATTACACCTTTAAAATCAATGAAGCTATTACGTCAGGAAAATAGTAACGGCTTTGATAATTTTGAATTAATATGACTAAATTTATATATTTCTTATATGGAGTTGAAAATCCTTTTAATTTTTTTTTACTTGAACTGACACTCATGGTATGAACCCCATCTATCAATATCATTGTCCTGGCACTATGAAAGGACAGAATAGTGTTGAAGGGGCATATAAAAAAGATGAGAAGATAGAGAATTTATTGTAGCTTCGCTGGGGAATTTTGGCTGCAGCACATGACAGTGCTAATCGCGGTGATGTTCAGCGTCCAGTGCTACGCTTTGAAGTTGACTTGAACTTAATTTCAAACCTGTATAAAATCTTCATACAAATCACTATGGCTTTCAAATTATCTTAGAAGCAAAATAAAAATTTATTTGACATGAACCTTTTTTACTTTTAGTTTTTGCTCAACATTTGACAATTATGGCGAGATAAACAACTGAACAATTATGAAATCTTAATTGAACAACACGAATTTCCAGTAGCTACTGTCTAAAGGGAGAAATTTGCGTATGTGTCATTCACAATTGTTACTGAAATTAATAAAGTAAAACAATTGTTTATTATAATCATTATTACTTTTATTTTATTTTTATTATCTATAGTTTATATACTTTAAACTAGTTCCGTATGAAATTATTCTTATTACATTGGGACAATAAAACAATGACAAAAATACATTTTATTCTTTTCTTATTTTTATCAATTATGAAAACATTTGAGAAGAAAACTAAAAGACACAACTAGCAAAAACTAAATTGGATGTTTCGTTTTATTGAAAAATTAATTCTTAAATAATTAATTTCATTTGTTGTGAAATACTGTTAATGTTTAATTTTAAATTGTCAATTAAAAAAGTATATTTTATTACAGAAATACAAAGATAAATAAAGCAAAATTAGAATACATGACTGTTCGTATCAACTACAAAAGAAAAATTAAATTATGTGTTTTGCATTATTAAATTTGAATTTATGTATGTACCTTCATTTCCATCTTTTTGTTTTTGTTTTTTTTTTTAATGTATACAAAAATATTGACTCAAGTATTGATTTCAAGTATTAAGTATTGAATGGAACTTAAATTTAAAAAAAAATTCCTGACATAATATTTAAATATATAAGAAGAGATGGAAATAAAATGTTATATATTACTTTTTGAATATATGTAGATATAATTTATTGCGCGTTTTTCTTTTTTTCTTAAAAGATATGTGTAATCCGTTGGCTTAAATGAAACCAATTATATTTTTTTTAACGTTTAAGTTTTTTTGGTAAAAGAAAAAACCATTTTTTTTTTGTCTTTTCATTTAAGCAAACGATGTTTAGCTTCTTGTTGTATTAAAAATACTATACAATAAAAAGCTGGCATTTTTGTGTAGTTTTAAAATCCAAATAGATTACTTCTTACTTTGTATGACACACATATCTTTATTTTCTTTATTTTATTTAAAATTGTTTCTAAAGACAAAAAACAAATAAATCACAACTTAGTATAAATGTGTTATTATTTTAGGGTTTTCATCCTTAAAAATGTTAACATAACACAGCTTATAAGCTATAAAGCCATGAAAGCATTAAATTTAATCTACTTTGACAACACTATAAATTTTGCGTATAAACCAAAAGCAGGCAAAGAAACCAATTGATCCGGTTAACAAGAAGAATAAAAATACCATTATCGAGGTGTAGCCGAAGTATAAAAATGTTGAGGCTGCATCTTTTATCGATAACTTTGTCACAAAATAATGGCAACAGTATATGAATAGATAAACGGCCGTAAAACCAGATGTCAAAAAGGATCTCCACCACCAGTGGTAATCTTCTGCACATAGATGGAAATAGCACAAAAGGATGGTGGTCTCCGAACAAGTTATAACCAAAATTACAAATACCAAAAATAGGAAACCAAACATGTAGTACATTTGATTTGACCAAATTGATGAAAGGATGAAAAATAATTGGATGAAAATACATCCGAATGGCAAAACTCCACCCATAATGATGCCGGGCACAGGTTGTGTATAAATCGACTGATCAGGTATTTGTCGGGGAATTTGATTTGTACGTACAGGATGTTCCAATGACTAAGAAAGAATTACAATATAATTAATGATTTATTAATAAAATAATTTAGAAAAATCAAATTAAAAATTCTTTTTAAGTTCCTTTAACATACTGTAGTTTTATAGGTTATGAAAAACTGTAAAAATCTTACTTACCCTCTTGCGAAAACCAAAGTATGCTCCCACAAATGTTAAGGGTACAGATACCCCAAACCACAAAGCCAGCAATGCAATCAATGTACTAAATGGTACTGCACCGGATGACTGCTCACCCCAAAGTACAAGATTCATTACAAAAAATAAGCAAAATACAACACTTGAAAAGAAAAGATCAAATAAATGTTAATTTGCCACACTTTTCCAAGGTAATCTTTGATTAGCATCTTACCCAGGGCACAATATTGATGTCAAAATCACGTTACTCTTCCATTTGATGCCACCAAAACTTTTGTAAATTCGTGCTGAAACATAACCAGCTGGCGTTCCCAAAGCAACGTACAATACCATGGAGCATGTCATCAAAGCACCACGATTAGCTGGCGATAAGAAACCCAAACAGGCAAAAGCCAAAGTAATTAGCGTCATGCAGAACACCTGCACGCCGGAACCCAAAAATACTGATAACAACATGCCCTTCCGTGGTGGCCGAAATACATCACCATGTACCAGTTTCCAACCAAATTCTTCTTGGGCATCCTCTCCACTCTCCATTTGATTATAACGGGCAATGTCTTTGTGCAAAGTGCGCAACATAATCATAGCAACCATACCCGATAAGAATAACACAATAACCAAAGAATTCAAAATTGAGAACCACTGAATATTGGTATGTGGCATAGATTCCAGTATATAATCCCATCTGGATGACCACTTGATGGCATCATGGCGTACAAATTCTACACTATATGTATAAGTAATGGACAATTTTTCGCCAGGGGTTAAGGCACTGCCCTTTATGGCCAAAGGATCGGTATTTTTGCAATCTAATTTATTGATATCTACATGATTGATGGAGCTTGGAACGACTTTAACCGAAATAATACGGCCGCCATTAGCGCGGAAACCAACACCCCACTCTTCAGTTTGCCCGCTGTGATAGTTTATTTTTAAATCAACGTGGTTGAAAGGGTAATAAAAACCACGTCTATTATAATTTGGATTTATTAAACAGCCAATATCATTTTCGCTGCTTGGCACGCAGCCCATTGGAAAGCCGGTGCTACAGTATTTTTTGTTATTTTCAAGGGGATAACACCAGGTAACGGGCATATTATCGACAATCCAATGATGTTGATAGTTTAAGCTGATTCCTTTCTTTAGGACCATCATTCGTCTGTCACTATTAGGATCACCGCCGATATAGGTTTTGGTGCAAACCTAAAAGTAATTATTATAATCATATTTTATGTTAATCTTCAAAGCACGTAGGCTTTGCATACTGGGCGTGTTTTAAGTTTACAAGATTAAATCAAAATAAAAACAATGTCAGCAAATGAAATTTGCTATATATGGGTTTATTATAAAGATAATAATAACTGCCATCGTTGACTGGGCATTTAAAACAAAATATAACGAAACATTTTGAAACTAAACAGATGACATTAAACAAATCATAGTAAATGTGCATTTCCATTTCATAACCGAAGAGTGTATTATAAGCAAGTGATTTTATTTAAGAAAAGCCTATTTAAAATATATGGACGTATAGGGAATGAAAATAAAAATTAGATTAGTTTAAAAGCTTTACTTATGTTAATTAGTTTAATATTATTGGCATATTTGCGAAACTTGCAGAGATCATGTAATACCGATGACAATATGTTATATTTTTATAATTCAAATTCTTTTGCCACACTTGTGTTTACATTTAAATCAAAATTTACTTACCGGCTTACACTCGATGTCTTCCAAAAAATTTATCTTATAGGGCCCAGGACGTATACGTTCTCCAAAGACTACTTGGCCCAAATTCTCAACGGGGGAATTATTCTCATTGCCAATACAAAAATCGAAATGATGATACTCATATGGTATAACTGATTCTTCGGTGTTCAAACGGTTCACATAAAGAGTCACATTGGACTAAAAAAAGTAATAAATATATGTATAGGTAAAAAAGAAATTTCTTTAGCAGATAAAGTATACATATATAGGTACATACACATATGTACAGATATACAAAAAGAACACAAAACTACAGAATATCATCCATTTACATTCGAAAATGGATCCGATTCCATATTTTTGCTCCTCAGAAAACAATAAACGAAAAAAAGTTTCGCAATGAATCATTTTTAATATAGAAATTAGGTAATGAGATTAAAAACCACTTCATTCCGGGAAATTGCTTTCTAACGGATTCTGTGAAGCGGCTGTACATAAATGTATATTCAAGATAAGATTTATAGGTCGTTTCAAACGTGTGATGTTAATATTCGTACCTCAAATCTTATCTTAAAATCGTAAATTTCATCAAATTTTAAAACGAAATATCCAAATAACTCCGTTTAATAAATTTGGTACTAAGACATCACATATATTATCCATAAAGTTAAGTTCTATACGAAAGTGATCCATAAAAATCTTATTTTAAATTAGCCTACCTTGCAGTTACTGGATGCATCAGATTTTATGCAATAATTTACAGGAGCCAATCCCGGCAAGTAAAATTGATCACTCATTCCAATGCATTGCAAAAATAACAGTAAAATGAGACCCATCACGGTCCAAGACATTTTTCGCTCACGCCACCAGCCCTTTTGCTGGCCAACACAAGACATTTTATCAAAATTTAGATATTCAGATATTTATTTTTTTAATAAGTTTTCTTTCTGTTTTGTTTGGAAGAAATTTTGCTTAACAACACTATTTATTCGTACACAAATATTGTTTGACGGTATTTGCTGCTGCTTCCGTAGTGACTCCTTTTTCAATTTTTTTCTGTCTATGTACATATGTATGATGATTGTTCTTTGTTGGCCTACGTAGACAGCAACGTGTTAATGAATTTCTTGTAAGCTACATACAATTGCCTACCACTGTCTAGAATATGTTTTTGTACTTATTCTCATTACTTTTTTAAATTAAGTTATTACCTATTTAATTTATCCAAATATTTGGCTTTACCGTCGTTGAAAATTATAATTATCTTTTCTATTTCATACGTCAGAAACGTCATACCTTTGAAAATACTAATAGAATGCAAAAAACCACCTTTGCTAATTTAAGGCACAAAGTGGGAGAAAAAAAGTACCACTCCTGCATTATATATGTATATGCATGTACGAAGCTGCATATTAATTTTTTAGTATTGATCGTGTCGTTACTTTCGCAACAGAAATTTTATATGTGCGACAATCTCTTGGTAAGTAAGTTTTGAAATTTCAAGCTATTAAACATTACTTTATTAACAAACATAAATTCTTAGATTTTCATTTAAGAGTTGGTCTTAAACAAAATATTACATTTTTAATTCAAATGTATATACATATATTTACACAAACTACTAAAATAATACAAGTGCAATAGATTTATAAAGCTAAGCAAAATTATCATCAGATTTTTCAAAATTCTTCATTTCTCTTCCATAAGCGTGAATTCGATATTTATCTGAAGCTTGCACAGTTTTAGGAATTTCAAATGGTTTTTCCAAAATGTTTGTGTAAATCAATGCTGCTACAGTCCCTCCTAATATAGGACCGGCCCAGTAGATCCAATGTGATTCCCAATTATTTGTAGCATAAGCTGTCGCAAAAGTACGCGCTGGATTCATACCACATCCTGTGTACCGCATCGTCCCCAAATGTCCCAATGTAACAGACATACCTATAGCGAAAGGAGCCGTATATCGTGAATCAGGCCTTTTGGTATCGTAAGTTGCCAGCACTGTCAGACCAAGTAGGAGGCCCAAAAAGAATTCAATTCCAAATCCCTGCAACTCAGATATGTTTTCGGCCAAATGTGTATGACCTAATCCATTATGATACGCCTCATCAAGAACTGTTTTCACTGCAGTCGTAGCAACAGCAGCTCCTAAGCAGTGAGCACATATGTAAGCCACACTTCTAAAAAGGCTTACACGGCCAGTTAGCAGCATAGCTACCGTTATAACTGGATTAACATGCCCACCACTAAGATGACCTACTATAATTATTGCTATAAAAATCCCCAGGCCATATGCTAAGGACTTAAATATACCATCTTCTTGCTGTGAACAGGCCCCACACGCAAAAAAAGTTAATATAAAGCTGCCAACAAACTCTGCAATTGTTGATTTCCATAGGCGACATTCTTTTGATTTAAACTCTTCTAGTCCTAAACTATATGTTACGACGTTGGACATTTTAGAACTTTTTTAATTTAGTTAGTTAAAATTACACACGAGCACGTTTTCTTAATTATCATCAAAGTAGAATTATAATTAAACGAAACTAACAGTAACGTATCGAAAGATAGTTTTCGAAAAACAAAACAACTGTGGAACCCATTGCCATACCTTCTTTCCAAACAACAGGAAGACTCGTGACTTTATATAAAATCTAATATCAATGGTTATGTTATGAAGTTGTACACACCTTACTTTTCGATATCACTGGGCTTCAAATCGGATATGAAACAAAATCAATTTAGACCGTAAATTTTAATCTCGCGTGCTGTCCAGCCATCGGTGGCCTGACGAGATATCTGACCTTCCCTGTCCGGCTTGACTATATAAAATTTACAAATAAAGAAAGAGACGGACTACAAACATTTAGTGTTTTCTCTTCTGTACTACCATTTAAATTACATTAATATGATGTTAATATATAAAGGAAATATATGTTGTTATCTACTAAAGGGGCCTAGACACAGTCAATATGATTGCTGTCACTTTCGTGTATGTGTGCTTGCTGGCTTGAAGCACTCAGGCTTGTTAACTCGTCAATCATTCATTTCCGATTTGATTTTGTGTTGTTCGTGTAAAAATTAAAAAAAAATTAAAACAAACGAAAATTTTAAGAAAAATGTCAACAGTACTTCATACCGTACATCTTTTATGCTACGGTCGCTGTATTGTGCACTTTTAACGTCCCCAAATAGCTGGCAAAGACCGGTACACTTCAATAAATTCTAAAATTTCATATTTTTTTCATCACACATGTTTTAGTTTTTATTCCGCTTTTTTTAACACCTACTATACATCCATACAATACATTCACAAGCATGTGACAGCAAGCTAAAAATTTAAATTTTTTGATTTTTCTTCAAGCATCGTCGGTTTCACGCATACTAAAATATTTTAACTCATACCATAAGAGTGCTTGCCATGCATTTTGACCGTGTCTAGGCCCCTTAACATATAGCGCATTGTTTGTATAACATAAAAATACATGTATATTGGCAATAATCGTATATTTCAAGAAACAAGATGGTCTGTTACAATATTAATCAGTTAAGTAGTCATGGGTACCTACTGAATATAGCATGTACCCTGAACAGCATATATTTAGTTACAATTGTTATTTTCGATTAAAATCGCTAGATAAATAATTTCTTGCTTGGGTACACAGAAAAATACGAAAGCACAAAAGTGTCGTTATTCAACCGAAGTTCCTTAAAATAATCATTCGTTTTTTCGCAAACTTCCATGTGGAAGCAAGTTAACAACCGGCCAACGCTCAGATTGTAATTTTAACCAAAATTAATTATAAAAATATATGTGCTTGTTCTAAAACTGTAAGAAGAACAATTCAATCGCGAATTATAGCAAATAAGTGACAAAAAATAAACGAAAGTCTAACAACAGAAGGAACGGAAAAGAATTACAATAATTGAAGTAGAAAGAAAAGTAGAAGACCGTAGCAACGAAAAAAAGTTCAAAAGTAAAGGAAAAAATCAATCTTTGACGGACAAACGAATCATTAGAAGCAGATAGCCAACCATCAGACTTATATTTGTGTGTGTGCTTACATTAACTAATATTAACAAATACACACAATTAATAAAGGTAATGCAATAATACATATATTTTATTATCAAAAAACAATAATATAATTTTTCTCTTTTACATAATGTGGATAAAGATCAAAGTAAGGTTTTCCATCTCTAATATCTAATTTACAATGAATTCGGAAATAACAATACAGCTAATACAAGTCTTGGAGAAGACTGTATCGCCTGGTAAGTGAAAAAATTGCATTTTCTCATCAGAATTCAGTATGTATGCGTATAAATTTATTTTATTAGTTTTTTTACGTATCCATGTGTCAGATTATTTGGCGCTTTTATATATATGTGCATATATATGTATTTAAGTACAGATGCATAAATCTATATGTATATATGTATGTATCATACATTTTCTTGTGTTTATGGCTAAATAGTTACAAAGTGCGAATGAAGGCAATCACGTTATTCAACTAGGGCCGCCAAGGCAGCCAGCAAATTTAGAGTTGTTTTTGCTTTTCTTTTCGTTGCAATGTACACGGTTGCATTTTTGTGTTCGAATAGGGGTAGATAGAATGAATGTATTTTAAAATAACTGAAAATTGTTATAGATGCATCGTTTATTCTAAACAAAGCACAAAGAATTGATACGAAAAAATGCTTGTAGGGATAATATGTACATGTTAAAAGTACCAAAACTTTATATCAGTATGTCTGAGATGCCAGTTTTTCTGATTGCGAAAACTCGCAGAAATATTAATTTATAATCTCCATAATCCCTAACAACAACACAGACATTGATATATTTACGTACATATGCCCAATAATATATGTGCTATACGCGATATTTACACACATATACATCAAGCATACATAAGTGGCTTCAAATATACATTGGCATAGACGTGTGGTAAGGAAGTGTTCTCTAAAAATGTAATTATTAATTTATAATATAACTGCTGTATTCACAAAATTTAATGTGTACTTCAAGTGTGCTTTAAAGTGAAAATTTCATACAAAATTTATTTTAAAGTATTGATCAAATCTACTTTATTTTTTGTGAATACTGCTGTAAATGTTTTGGCATGACGCCGGCAGAGCAACGGTATTAATATGTCCATATTCTTGAATGTGGCAACTACGTTTTGAAACTTCTCAATTAATTTGAGATTGTGCAAACGCGAAGAAAATTGAGGATGGAGTTAATCTATATATCGGGACATTCGGGCATATAGGGTAATGAGATGGCGGACAGGGCTGCCAAGGCGGCACTGGAACAGGGTGAGGTGGTTGATACGGAGTTGTCAACCAGGAACCCACTATGCTGCGTTGAGAACGAGCTATGGCAGGAATGGGCACAAGAATATGAGGGACTATGCGTGACGAAGGGCCGACAATACGGGACAATACAGACCCGCGTGAATCGGGGTGACCCGTGGTTTAGGGGGATCAGGAACATGAGACCGAAGGAGATGAAGATAGTGAATAGACTGATTAGTGGACATGCATTCGGGCGACTCTTGCGAGGATGGGAGTAGGCGATTGGGACTTATGTGATCACTGCGGCGAGGTGGAGGACGACTCACATGTCATATTTGAGTGTGAGCGGTACCAGACGGTTAGGTGGGCATACCCACTATTACTTAGGCATGCATCTGTTGCCTACTTCTTGCGTCGGGAGCGGGTGAAAGATTATATGGTACTAGTAGAATTTCTTAGGGAAATATGGATTAGGTTGTAGCACGGCAGTTCGTGCGAATTGTTGCTGGGGGAATTGTTTTAGGACTGGCCAAATAATTCTTCGGTAGACGATTGAAGTAACAAAATAGAAGAAAAAAGAAATTGAACCCTTGCTTTCTGCTCCGTGAAATTATGTACAAAAGCGAATATCAAGACGAACATGGAAGGCCAGACACTTGTATGTCCGGCCATCAATGGCTGGACTTTATCACGTTATACATTGGCATTTTTCATGTCCGACTTGATATCCAGACCAATTTGATGCCGCAGGTCTTATAATATTAAAATATCTATTTTCGACATCCGTCCTCTCAATGCCCTCCCATCTTTTCTATTCCTTCACAATGCAATATGGGTATATATTTCACGAATAAGCTTAGCATGATCATATTCGAAGTATTATTGTTTACGTTCTGCTATCCTTAAAATTGAAACTTTTCTTTTAAGATAAAAATGAGTTATTGTCGGCGAAAAACTTTCTGGAACAAGCATCTGAAACTAACTTGCCGGAGTTCCTTAAGGCTCTTTCCGACATACTGGTCACTGTAACCAATAGCCCTGTCGCTCGTATGGCAGCTGGTCTGCAATTAAAAAATCATTTGACCAGTAAAGATGAAACAATTAATTTGCAGTATCAGCAAAGATGGCACCAGTTTCCAGATGACACAAAGGAATATATCAAGAAAAACGTAAGTGTATATTGGAAGTCTGTCAAATATTTAATAGTGAAATGTAATCGCTAACCATTCGAAACTGAAATAGATTCTTGGTGCCTTGGGTACAGAAAACACTCGCCCCTCCTGTGCTGCACAATGTGTTGCTTATGTAGCAGTCACAGAATTACCTATAAATCGATGGGGTATATTAATACAAACCCTTGTCAATAAAGTAGTCACCGAGGGTTCCAGCGAAATGGACCGTGAGTCTGCCTTGGAAGCAATCGGCTACATATGCCAGGATATTCGATATGGCGTATTGGAAAATCAGTCTAATCAAATTTTAACCGCCATTGTCCACGGAATGCGCAAACAAGAACCCAGCAATCACGTTCGTTTAGCAGCCACTACAGCACTATTGAATTCTTTGGAATTCACCAGAGCCAACTTCGAGAAAGATGTAGAACGTAACTATATAATGGAAGTAGTTTGTGAAGCCACCCAATCACCGGATACTCAAGTGTGTGTTGCCGCCTTGCAATGTTTAGTAAAAATTATGACACTTTATTACCAATATATGGAACCATACATGGCTCAAGCGCTTTTCCCAATTACTCTGGAAGCCATGAAATCGGATAATGACTCTATTGCTTTACAAGGTGTAGAGTTCTGGTCCAATGTCAGTGATGAAGAAATTGATTTATCCATTGAAAATCAAGAAGCAAATGATGCTGGTCGTGCTCCAACACGTATTTCGAAACATTATGCTCGCGGTGCTCTGCAGTTCTTGGTGCCTGTATTGATGGAAAAACTAACAAAACAAGATGAAAATGATGATGAAGACACCTGGAGTCCTTCGAAAGCTTCATCTGTTTGTTTAATGTTGCTGGCTACATGCTGTGAAGATGAAATCGTTCCACACGTGTTTCCTTTTATTAAGGATAATATTGTTTCACCAAATTGGCGTTTCCGTGATGCCGCAGTTATGGCAATCGGCTCCATTCTCAGTGGTATTGAAAACAATACGCTAAAATCTCTGGTAGAACAAGCGATGCCAACTCTTATACGCTTAATGTACGATGAAAGCGTTATTGTTCGAGACACCACAGCATGGACATTTGGCCGTATTTGCGATGTAAGGATGTTGAAGCTTTTATATATTTATATATGTTTTAATCGCTGTTATTCTTTTTAGATAATTCCTGAAGCAGCAATTAACAAAACATATTTACAACCCCTGTTAGAGTGTTTCATCCAAAGTCTTAAAGCTGAGCCCCGCGTGGCAGCCAATGTTTGTTGGGCTTTTATCGGTTTATCGGACGCTGCATATGAATCAGCTGAAACCATTGATGGCGAAACACCTGAGACTTATTGCCTTAGTCCATACTTCGAATACATCATTACACAGTTGTTGGAAACAACCGATCGCCAAGATGGTAATCAAGCCAATTTACGTGCTGCTGCTTATGAAGCTCTAATGGATATGATAAAGAACTCACCATTGGATTGCTATTTAGTCGTACAAAGAACTACAATCGTTATCCTGGAACGTCTCAATCAAGTCTTGCAAATGGAATCACACATTGCAAGTCATAATGATCGTCATCAATTTAATGATCTGCAGTCATTGTTGTGTGCCACCCTTCAAAGTGTTTTACGCAAAGTACACGAAGATGATGCTCCTTTGATATCAGATGCCATTATGAACGCTTTGCTTACCATGTTCAATTCGTGTGCAGGAAAATCAGGTGGTGTACAAGAAGACGCATTTTTAGCCGTCTCCACGTTAGTCGAGCTATTGGGTGTGAAATTCGTTAAATATATGGATGCTTTTAAACCCTTCTTGTACATGGGATTGAAAAATCATCAAGAATATCAAGTCTGCTGTGCTGCTGTTGGTCTTACGGGTGACATTTCGCGGGCTCTTAAACAGCTGTTCATACCATATTGTGATGAAATCATGACTCTATTGTTGGCCAATTTGTCTGAGCCAACATTACATCGCAGCGTTAAACCGCAAATTTTGTCCGCTTTTGGGGATATGGCTCTAAGTATTGGCAATGAATTTGTAAAGTATTTAAACGTTGTCTTGGAGATGTTAAGGGCAGCTTCGCAATTGGAGGTGAGTTATTGTTTTATATATTCATGCGAACAACAAATTAATAAGCGTTGAATTGCATATTTATAGGTTGATCCCAGCAGTTACGATATGGTTGAATATCTTAACGAGTTGCGCGAAAGTGTTTTAGAAGCCTATACCGGCATCATACAAGGACTCAAAGGTGTTGACCAAACACCAAATCAAGATGTTTATCATTTAGAACCACACCTCGGTCATATCGTTATATTCATTAAACGCATTGCAGTAGAGGCTGACAATTCCGATTCCATGGTTGCTAGTGCTGCTGGTTTCATTGGAGATTTATGCACTGCCTTTGGTCCACATCTCTTATCACTCGTCGATGATGTTACTATTACACAATTTTTGGCTGAGGGAAAACGTTCAAAAGCATCTCGCACGAAATCTCTATGTAATTGGGCAGCTAAAGAAATAAAAAAGTTGCGTGATCATCAAACAATAGCACAGTAAATCGCATTCTAATTAATTTCTGCAACTCTATTTCAAATAAGTGGTAAGTGATAACTAATTTTTTCATTTTATATTAAACGGGATTTGTGTGTTCATCGGAAGAATTAACTCCTTTTCACTTCCATTAAAATGTTAAAAGTACCATAACTTTTTTTGTTTGTAATATTAATTATTTGAGTCCTTGCCAATTAAAAGGCATAAACTGTTTTTGCCATTGTATGTATTAAAAAGTAATATATGATGCCTCAAATATTAAATTTTGTATTTTACTATATTCCAAAATTTATCCAATGTCCCAACTATTGCTAATGTATTCGTCAAATACATTGAGACGTATTTGTCTTCATTAAAAGAACTATTCTTTTTCATCAAAGAGATAATAAATAATTTACGCAGTTCTTTCAATGAATATATTTTAATTTCACATTTCTTTTCTGTTTCAGGCAGGTACCCAACTACAAAAAATTCGCTTAAAATAAGGTAAAAAATCCATCTTGTACGAAAATTTCCATTAAAAAGGTGCATTATTTTTTCTTTTTTTTTTCTTCTATATGTATACAAATATGTTTTTAAATTAGCACCATAAAACAAAATAGAAATATTAATTTGTTAAAAACACCTTTTTTTCTTATAAATTTTAATCAAATCTTTGTTTTTTCATTCATTATTTTCTATTGACATTTTATTCATGTTCACCTTCATACAAATATGTAGTTAAATACTTATTACAAATTTCATCTAATATACATTTTTAGTAAATTTCCATCAGAACAATAACGAAAATTCGATATTTAAATGTTTCCTATGTTAAAAATTGAATTCTAAATTTATAACAGTTGTAATAATTATTTACCTTTCTCAACCGACATTAAATACAAACTTAATAATAATAATACATATTAACAAATGAAAACACTACATTAAACAAACACTACAAAAAGTTCATCATTATATAATTATTAATTTAGTTTAAAATAAATTAATAATATTTTTCACTACTTTATTTGACATTACATTTATTATTTCATTTCTATATATATATAAAAAGTTTCATTAACTACTTTCCTTTTATAGGCGAGGAATAACAACGTTTTTAAAAATTCAATTTCAAGTTTCATATAGTAGAGTAAGCGACGAATGTATGTATGCATGATAGAGTGTTGAAATTAAAAATCTGAAAGTATGTTTACAAAACTTAACCATTTCGTCGGACGCTTAAAACCATTTAATTTCACTTTGTGTGACTGATTGATACATTTAAATAAAATCCTGTGTGCTTTTCTGAATGCGTTTCTGTGTACGAATGAAGTGAGAGAATATTATTAGTTTAAGTGTGTGTAATATAATGAGTGTTGTATGAATGTGAGATTTTGTATGCATGTATTTTGCTAGGATGAATGTATGTTAATTAAAAAAAAAAAACCTTTTAGAATGTCATAAACAGCGCAGTTTTTTTTATGAAGTGGTCTAAATTTTAAATAATAATGTAGTAATTAAACATTGAATATTAATTAACTTGTAAAAAGTATGTACCTCTCCGGTACTGCTTCTTTTAAAAAGTATAGATTTTGAAATGAGATGGGCGATATGGTTATTTTTAGAGATTGTCGTTAACTTCAGTTAAATGGAATTCCAATCCTGCATATTTTAGCGAATTTTCATAAAAAAATGTCACCGCTCTCAAAGGATTTTCAACGGATTTATTGCAAAGCAGTCATATCACAAAATGTTGGTGTTTAAATTAAAGATTCATATCAAGACGAATTAATACCAGGCAGAACTCATAGGTGAATTCCCTGCAAGTTGAAATGTCAAAATCGTTTGGAAGTATATAGAAAAAAAGTTTTTACAGACAAACTTGCTAAAAGTTAAAGCAGTAGAAAGTAGCAAAAAATCCGGAAAACAGCTGCCGAGTTCATCTTATGTGATTCATATCGTATATACATTTTTATTTTGTTTTCTACAAATTTCAAAGCCTGCTACTCTTTTCCTTGTGTGATTTTCAATTAGTTTTTTGAAAGTTTGTGCACAATCCAAGTGGCTTTATTATCATGTATGTGCTGTGAATCGCACGATTGTCGAATCACATGCGACTTGAAAAACGCCAATTTTTTTTTGAACGATTTTGAGCGATTGCGAAGTCCAGCACACCAATTTTGTGACTTCAAATCGAAAACGCTTTATATCATGCGATTAGCGATTTCCATCACATGCCGGTATATTAGAATTAAATTGAAGTCTACAGACTCGGTGTAAGAACCAATGAAATTCCAGCATGTAGACGCACTAAAACCATAACAAACAAAGAATCTGTTAAATAACTTAACTGAGGCAATATTTCTAAACAAATTAAATTAAATGCTGATCAATAACTTGTAAGCACTTAACAAATGTTTGCAATACGTTACGAATACACAATCGCCTTATTCACACTCTTGTGCAAATAGTCTGGTATCATTGCATATGCCAAATAATTGTACTCTACACAAATAAAATACTTTGAAATTGCTTCCAAATTTACAAATGCAATAGCCCTATTCACAATCTTGTGCAAATGGTCGTGCATCATTGCATTTGCAAAATAATTGTACTCTACACCAACAAAATACATTGAAAATGCTCTCAAATACTCTCTCAATTTGCAAATGCTATAAAACAAGACCATTTGCACAGGATTGTGAATTGGGCTAATGATACAAAACTATATGCACACGATTGTAAATAAAAATATCGCTTATCTCTTATGTTTTAATTATAATTATTGTCAGATTATCAAAAACCACTTGTTCATAAATTCAAATTAAAACTTTTTGTTTTAAATTTTGAATATATAGATATTTTTTTAGAAAAGAAAAATTAGCTCCTTAGAGCAGGACCTGGATTTTCTATTACAATTGTATTTGCATTGATAAATTGCAATTTCCAAATAAAAATATGTTGCATAAAATAGTCCTGACAAAAAAAATATTCAATGGCCACTTAAAACGAAGATTGCATTAAAAATTATAAATTCATTTATTTATCATTTAGAATGAAAACTATCTTGAATAATATAAAATATTGAGAAAAACTGTGTGTCTTGTCCAAAACTAAGTCTTATTGTCCGCCGCCTCTAATGATATGTTTAGTTTTTGTGTGTATCGAACATGAAATGATTTTTATATAATTTCTATTGATTTCTGATTGAAGACTTATTATGCGCGCGTGCGTGCTTGTGTGATATTAATTGTAAGTTTAATAAAATTAAAAATCTTAGATTTTAAGTTTAGTATAATAGTTGACAAATGATAAAAGTGAAACTAGCTCAAAATAAAATCAAAAATAAAGGATTTTAAACGGATTTGAAATTCGCCAAAAGAATTATACTCTAGTAACATTCAAATAAAAATAATAATAATAATGAATTATATAAAATAAGACAATTTAAACATGACCTAACGAATGAAACGAAAATAAAACTTAAAAACAAAAATGACTTAAATGACGACTTAATGCCTCGTACAAATTTAGAATTTAGATAAAGATAATGAAAACGCATCGTTAAACTGAAACACGGAATTTATACAATTATATTACACTTAAGGGACAAAACAAAATGTTTATTAATTCTTATTATTGTACATCATACAAACGCTATTGAATAAAGCAAAGCAAAAACGAAGCAAATTAAATGTTAAATGCAATTTACAACAATTTTTACGTTGTTATAATTATATTAATTAAACATTGTTAAGCCTTTACATATAACAAAATATAGTACATAAAAGTAATAACAAATTGAAATAAACATCAAGAACAATCAATATGTTTTACTAGGAAAGTACAACATTTTAAAGAATACGTTTAATGAAAATGTCTTCCAATAGCCAGCCAATGAAATGAACTAACAGATCATAAAGATAAAAAGACGTTTATTATATTGAAACATACTATTTTTTCAAAATGTTATACTATTCTTGTAAATACCAAAGATAACGCTTATATAAAAAGAAAAAAAGGAGATACATACTTCAATCAAGATATATTAAGAAAAAGTAGGTTTGAAATATGTGCTTTAATTACGATTTTACAATCGAGACTATTGATTTGGGGCCATTCACATACTACGTAACGCACTTTGGGGTAGTATTTAAAAAATATCTACGGATAATGGCGTCATGTAATATATGAGCTGATCCTTGTCAGTATAAAATTTAAAAGTTAAAAGTAATTATTATCCAGGTCGATCATCCGGATTGAGTAAACCGTATCTTGATTTTTCGTATTATTTTTTGTTTATTTTTTATTACCTCAGCTCAGCATTTGCTAGATTTAAAAAATAACTCTCATCATAAAATTTGTATGTATTATTCTCCCGATTACAGTAATATGTCATTAAAAGAGCAATCTTTAATAAACGAATGCAACACATACATACATACATACATACATACATACATATACACATTTAAACATACATACATACATGCTACACAAAGTATAATTTCTGACAAGAACATTTTAAAAAAAGTGCTTAAGGATTTTATTATTTGTTCACTAATAGTGTGGAGTGCCTGGTTGTTTTTCATGCCCTTAAAAAAGTGAATCACTTCTGTTCCCTAGGAGCTTCTGTGTTAATGCAATATATGTAGAATGTAAACAACATAAAAATTCTTAAGCACTGTTTTTACACTTACATATTGTACGTACAAACTCACGCGACTTTTAACGAACAAAACCGCCACTTGAACACTATGAAAAATAAATAATAATAATAATAAGAAAATGTAATGAAATTTTTATAAAATTTAAAAACCAAATTATACAGCCGTTTAAGATCTTTTAGCTACACTAATAATAGTAATAATAATAATATCCAATTTGTGTAAGTGTTGAGTACATCATTAACTTCTTTAAAGAATAGCTCTTCAAAATGAAATTTAAGGCCTTATAATAAAAAAGGTCGATTGCCAAAAAATATAAGAAACAGTCTGTACAAGTTTTTCTTGTATACCCAAAAATTCTTGGGTAGACTATGATACATATTACGGCAATATTTTATATTCTTGTGAAACTGACGTTCTTATCATTAAGCTGAAAGAATTTTTATAAATTTTTCAATACCAAGGCGAATTAATGCAGAACAAAGTAGCAAAAAATCCGAAAAACAGCTGTCGAGTTCACCTTATATGAATTCGCTTTGTTCAATACGTTCACAAGTGTCAAATATTTGCATAAAAAAATGTAACCACTAAATACTAATGAAAAATACTTTAATTTAGTTGTTTATTAAATAAAAAAATTTCATAAAAACATAACTAATAGTCAGTGTCATAAAATCCAATTTTATTGGAAACTGTTTAACTTTCTCTGCATTGCAACGTTTTCCATTAGTATTTAGTGGGGTTACACTTTATTGGGCAATCATTTTATAAGGGTGAATGAATGTAACTTATGAATTCAAATGAGATATGCGTTTATTTTTAATTCACAAAATTTGAAAGAGCTTTTCTTTAAACTTGTAACAAATACAATTTCATTGTATATTTTAAGCCGAAGTGTGAGGAATGATAGTAATGGTTTGTTATGATATTGAAAATTACGATGTGTGTGACCAAATAAATGTATGCATGTCTTTTTACAGTTTAAATGAGCAACAACTTGAAATACCTAAAATTTAATTACATAAATATACCTACATACCTATAGTTATATCAAAATGTCGAAAGAGAAATATATTTTGCTGCTGGTGGAGAACTTCTATATCCATATATATTTATTGTATATGCATATTACATGACAAGCAGTATCCATGTGTGAATGTAAGTTGCTTTAGTTTTCTGAATAATGTAATTTAAATATTTTATTTATTTTGTGACTTAAGTGTTCATAATGATCTTTGACTAAATTTTATGTTTAGTGAATTACATTCCGAAGCTGCTATACCGACTTCAAAGAAAGGTTCAGTATGCCATGTAGGCGATACTGTTATCGGGACTTTGGCGGTATTTTTTATATACTTCGCATTACTTTTTGATAAATGAATGCTTAAATATTATACTAAGCAGCCCGCCCTTTTCTATTCTAAGTAATTTATATTAGTGATTGAAAATGATTGATGGACGGAAGCTGTAATTAATATGTAATATGTCAGTATTTTACACATTTTAGAATCGGCAACAAAAAACATTTATTTTTAATGTGGTTACAAATTATGAAAAGTTAATAAAATTGTGGCTACAAAATAAATAAAATATTTATATTATGTTTATAAAAATTTTACAACCTCTTAATAATTTCTAACTGAAAACACTTTTGAATTTTTCAGGTTTCTGAAAGAAAGTTGATATGCAATAATGTGAGTGTGACTGAAGTTGAGTTAAAAACTTGAGGAAAGGGTTTCATTCTTGAAATTTTTAGTTGAATGAGTGAAGGCTGTATGATGATGATGATGGTGATGGGTGATTGGTTTCATTCATAAATAAAACTAATATAAATGATGTACCTATACACTTATTGAAAACAAAAACAAGTGTGAGATTGTGCAAATTATAATAATAATAATTTCCAAAAAAAAGTTAATTAAGTATGAATGATAAAAATAAAATATGCTTTTTAAATATCATAAGTACGGGTGCCGATCATTCCATGTGTGTAGTATTATAAAACATAAAATGTATGAATATTTAGTGAATATACTTATAATATCTTATTTGAAGAATGTGTGATTTTTGTCAACCTTGTTTGTAAGCAAATGAAGTATGAATCTTTGTTCTGTATGTGCAAGCGTGTATATGTATGCGTGTGTGTTAACATGACAGCAAACATTACAAATCCATGCAATAAATACGAAAGACTTATTAAAAAAAATAAATGAATAAACAAAACCAAACGGACCAAATTATGGTTAAAACTTGACTTTTTAAGCGACTAAAAAACATGAAAAATACAAAACCAACAATAGCAACGAAGTAACAAAATTATAAACTCATATTTATTTAAGAGGACGAAAACAAACATTTCTTTTTCATTTTTATAAAGAATGCAGTCTACTGATGCATTTTTGAACGGATTTATTTAAACGAACATATTTAGTTTCCTTCTAAATTACCTATTACTTTCTTAGGACGTCATACTTTACTTGCGAACGTTTATTCGTATTTAGGATTAATAAAATTAATTTGGAGTGAATCAAAGTGTGATTTTTTTCTGTTTTACACATACATACGTATGTATATGTATGTACTTATATAACAGCTAATTTTGTATGATATTGTGTATTATCTGTTGTGATTATGTTATAATTAAAATTTATTCTTAAAAGCAAAAGACAGAATTTAATTAATAAATAAAACGCATTATAATCCTTTTTAACCCTTAAATTCACCGAATCTGTGTATTAACTTCAATCTTACCACATATCTTTTTCTTGTAGTAGCATTGAAATTGGTAGTAAACTAAAATGTATTTAAAATTCACCTTATCAGTTCTTTTTAAAATTAATTTTCAGAAGAAAAACAAAAGCTAATATTTAAGAAAAACAAATAAATAACACATTAACTATAAGATAAAAAATATTGTAATTTGTATGACTGATAGTTTGTACGTTTAAAGTTTATGTGTGTGAAAATAAAGATCTTATATTTTTCTTTCGACGCAAAATTTCAGATTTGTTTCATTAACAATAAAATTATTTAAAGAAAGAGGTTGGCGGGAAATGTTTTTTTATACTTAACGAAGTTTGTACATTCATATAGCAAGAAGGAATTCCAAAAATGCGCTTCCAAGTTTTATGGTATCCAATATTTAAAATTTTTTGGTTGATAATGTTTTGGTAGAGTCACACTGCAACTCGAGTACATTTACGTGGGCTTGCAAAACTCTTGAAGCATTAGAAACAGCAACAGGGGTTATTAAACCACGAAGGCGGTAAAGGGCTGCTTCGCAACTGGAATATGTTTCTTGACAAAGCCACATTGACCAGAAAATTAACATTTGTTCAATAAGAATACGACGACGACTCCATCGTAACTGAATGCAACTGCACAACTTTCATTGAACATGCAATCCAGCTGCTATAACTCTTAACTTGATTAAACAATTAAAGTAATATTGTTCTAAACTTCCGGCCAAAATTTAATTAAATTGTTTCCTAAAGATTGGAAAAGATAGTTTCTTGAATTGTCTTTATTTTGTGGAAAACCCCTTGTACCGCCAATAATATAATCTTACGGTACTATTTGCACAGGAGAACCGAAAAAAAATTATTTATAAGTAGTATTTAAAACTTTAAAAAATGTTTGCCTTTATTTCATCGAACATAACATGCTAAGGTCTAAAAATTTACAAAAACTTCCAAGTTATTCAGCAAAAAAAGTAATTAACTACATGACAAATAGTTTCGAAATTTGCTGCAAATATTCAACAAGCCAAATTCTAAAAAAAAATATTTACAGCTTCGAGTATTTACTAGGCAAAATCAAAATTTTATCATCAATCAATTTCTCCAAATCGTGTGCACTAAGTTTTAAATCTTTTAAAATATTTGTAGCTTCTTCCATAGCCTCCCAAGATGTTCCCAGGCGACTGCTTAATTTTCCCGGAGTACGACTAAGACGTGGTGCCGGCTTTGGTGCTATAAGATTATCATTTATTTTTACAAATGATTCTCGTGATTTGTGATGATCATATTCCATAACGTCATGCCAATCTAAAATAGGATAAACACAGGCATCAATCTCTTCAAATATTTCATTCCATTCTGATTGTGTTTTTTGAAGGAAAGCGGTAGTAATTGCTTCCTTTGCTGCATCGATATCACTTTCTGAAGATAAAAACTGGGCAAGTTCTGGTAAATTCAACTTTTCTTTAAACATGTCAAAAAATTGCGGCTCTAGCGCACCAACTGACATATATTTGCCATCTTTTGTTTCATATGTGTCATAGTAAAATGCACCGCCATCGAGAGCATTAGTACCACGTTTACCGCCCTCCCACACACCAGGTAGATTGCGAGACAAAAACAGCCAACTGGCCACATAGGCTGCACCATCAACCATAGCAGCATCGACAACTTGGCCACATCCAGAACGATATCGTTCCAGTAAAGCTAAGCAAATACCTAAGGCACACATTAAACCACCACCTGCAAAATCAGCGAGAATGTTAAGAGGAGGTAAAGGTTTTTCATTTTTACGACCCAACATGGAAAGTACTCCTGATACAGCGGCATAATTAATGTCATGTCCAGCACGAGCAGCTAAGCGGCCGTTTTGCCCAAAACCTGTCAGGCGTGCATATACAAGACGAGGATTATCTTTGCACAAAATATCTGGTCCCAAATGAATTTTTTCCATAACGCCCGGTCTAAATGGTTCTATTAAAACATCATAGCTTTTACACAACTTCCTAGTCAATTTTTGTCCTTCTGCTTTCTTAAGATCAATGGCAAGTACATGTTTACCATAATTTAAGCAATTGATTGGGTTGTCAAGAACCTTTTGGTTAAATTTATATGTAACTATGTATGCAAGTATGTATGTACATAATAAATAGTTTTAGTACCAACCCTATCTATAACTGTGACCTTTGCTCCAAAGTCTGCCAAAATTTTACCACAAAAGGGAGCTGGCGCTAGTCCGGCAAACTCCAAAACTTTAATTCCCTGTAAAGGCATATTCCCAAGTTGTGGGTTGAGTTTGTGTTTCTTAATATGATGTGCAATACATAAATTCCACTAATCTAAAGTTCGTAAAGCTGATTACACATAGTTTGTTCTACCTCCTATTTAGTATTTATTTACTTTATTTTATGTATGTACATATATACATATGTAAATGTTTGGATGATTAAACTTTAAAGCAAAGTGCAGAACTACATTCCAACAACAAAGCTGAATATTTTGTACTATTGCAATCAAATCAGATGGAACACAATTGAATTAAGTTTGACAGCAACACTGCAAGCAGTCAGCTGATTCTCTAACACACCTTTCTAAATGGGTTTGAATATTATTAGTACCTAAATTTAAATCGGTTTTGGTAAATTTTTAAATCGTAGACAAAACAATAATTATCATGGACTAAATATTAATTAACATACACAATTCTGTAATTATTACAAAGGATGATTAATATGTCTTGCTAAGAACTAGATTTAAACAAAGAAATCATCTGAATCTGCTATCTACATACTTCCAGAATTTTTAAACAAAGTAAGTTAGGAAGACTCAATAATTAATTTTTTTATGAAAAATGGTAATTTTTGAATTATAATTACTATGTATTTATTAGTATAAAAATATTTCTTATTTACATATGTATGCATCTAAATTTGATAATAATTTTTAATATTATTATCAAGGCTAGTTTTCGAAAAGGTTAATGAAAAAACAATGTAAATTGCTTTCCCTGATATTGACATGTTCTAAGGAAAAGTTAATGTTAACGATAATGTTGATGTTATTATATCCCTTAATTGTATACATTTGCGGTATAAAACTATGCGATCATCACAAACTATTGAATCTAGCAACATTAATTCAATGACCTGCAAAATACGCTCCAAATCGTGATGCACATGATAATCATTTGGTATAAATTGATTAAAAAATATAAGAGTGGAAGACATCGTATCGTATGAACACAATGGTGTTAGTGGAGTTGATGAAAATATTGATCCCTCTAAAGTAGTGTTGTTATTGTATTTTGTTAAACGTCTTTTTGTAATACATTCTAATAGTTTTAAAAAATCGAGGTAGTTAAGACCAAAACTTGCACGTAGCATGGTTTGACAATGTTCCATAAAATTGTCCATTTGTCGACAATCGTCGATTTCTTTAATCACCTTTTCCATTTGGCTGTTCAGATTTTTCCAAATACGTTGTAAATTACAGGCATTAAACCAGTTGTGATTAACTGATATTGTATCACTTATATTCCACACTTGGTGGTACCAACCGCTGGGAACGAACAGAGACTCATTTTCATTTTGCATTACTGTATAATAATTCACATTTTTCTCGTCCAGAATTTTTTCGTTAATACTGAACGGTAAATTTCCTAAATTGTCCGAGAGCTTTACTTCTTCTCCTGAGGGTAAAAGTATCCATTTCTTGACGCCGATTATATTTGTCGACCAGCTGAATGATCCAAAGACATCAGAATGAAACGGTGTCCTAGAAATATTATAAGTATTAGATAATACAATTATTTATAAAGTATCTTTCCTACCACGTGTCTTTGGGTCCCATATAAACAAAACGGTAGTCATCCCTTCCTTTTTCCACCAAATGTTCATTTAACCAATCGGATGCAAAATGTTTAGGAACTTTATAAAAATCGTAGTCAGCATTTTGAGCCTTTAAATGCCAATCCTTGAGGTAGAGTAAATCTTCGGTGGTAATAGGCTTATTATTAATATTACTTAATTCTGTAGAAGATTTCTTATCAGCTGCCGAACCTGCTCTCTTTTTTTGCCAATAAAGTAGAAAATCAAAAAATGAAATTTCACTCTTGGCATGACTATTGTAGTATTCTCTATTGCAGTTAGCCACTGGTACCTGGCAATTGCCAATTTTTTCTTTGAGGTAGTCATAATCAATAGTACTAGTGGTTATATTTGGTGATATTATATGGTTGTCTAAACTATGTATTTGTTTGACCGGTTCCTTAGCAGATTTAATCCAATTACGTCGACATTCCCACTGTGTTGAGACATCCATTAATACAACAGGATAGTTTCTTTCCATATATTTCCAGTAAAAATCATTGTAAGATAAGTCACTTATTTTAAAGCGTTTAATGTCATTATCATTTAATAATTCGTTATATAATGTAATTTGCGGCTTTAAATCGAGCACTTCCAATTCACTACTGGCCATAAGGTGTTATTTGGATACACGGACCGACATCCACAATTTAAGAATTATTTTAATAAAGTTTAGTTTACTGATATTTACGACATGCGGTAGCCAAATTTTTAAATTATCCTACAGTCATACGTAAATTAACGCAAAATTAACAAAAATAAATAAAGTCAATCTAGACAAAATTGTAGTAAACAAAGGTTCACAGTCTGTAAATTAATGTTGTTGTTATTGTTTTTGAAACAGCTGCTCGGTAGTAAAACCTTCACAGGGTGTCTCAAAAATTATACGTGTATATTTATATATACTTTAATTTTTGCAATAACCGTTAGAAATACATAAATTTAAATCGGCAGTGAAATTTTTGCTGCTGCAGATGCTCCATTAGGTGTTTGCTCTAAGTCGTAAAATATAATTTTGTTTTCCTGTTTTTTTTTCGCATAAGATGGGAAGAAATCAAACAAAATTGTAAAATTTGGATTGCAGAAACATTTCACATGGGAGAAAAAATATGAAACAAATCTTTTCAATTTGTATACATATTTTATTTAACATACTATGAATAGTTTCTCAAAATTTGAAATGTTTATTTTGTTATTCTTATTTTTTTATGAATTTTGCTGCAAAATATCAATGCCAAAAGTACCTATGTGAACTATAGTAAATTACAGAAGTGCACTAATCCATTCAGAAATACACGAGGGTGTCTTCATCAGGATTAATATATTCATAAAAAATTCATAATTTCAAGCTATTGGCAACGATGATAACCACAACATTGTTGTGACGAAAAAGAAGGTATTTTGTTGAACTACATCAATATACATATATTAACATTTCAATCAGTAATGCTTGATGTCAGAAAACTTTCTGTAAATTAACGTATTTGATACACGGTTTTCATATCGCTAGAGCATAAAGGACAGCCCTCGTAACAAAATATATACGCCGTAGAAAAATTTAACAACTCAAATCACGTGTGATAAATAAATCATAGTGTACATACAGACGTACTCGTACGTATGTACACACATAAGTAAATATTTAGTCAACCAAAGAGAAATACAAATATGTACATTGTGCTGATGTGGGAAATACCTGTTAGTAAACAAATTGAAGAGTAATAAGCATCTACAAGCTAAGATAATTTTTTTATTAATAATATATAGCTACTATGTATTGCAACAAAAGATTTTGAGTACAAATAAAAATTTAGCATTTAACGACTTGGCGTCATGGTCATTTATGAAATTCAACGGAAGCTCTTAAAATCAATCAATGAATTGGTTTCGTACAAAAACGAATAAGCTATTTTATTAATAAACGTAAAAATTGTAAAATACATGATTACATAGTATGTATATACATATGAATAAACAATTATTCATCACTCTGAGAGAGCATTGGAAATCCGTATTATTTCTGCCGAGCTTTGTTGCATGCTAATAAATAAAATATCATATTTATACTGCAGATATATGTATGTATTTTAAATATGTCAATATATTTCAAACGTTCGGAAGTAGATTTGGCGTATCAAATAAAGGATTGACGATGTATAAGATAATTTAAAAAAGGCAATCAGGCTAACGTGCTAACTGATATTCAAACTAAGTCTTAGAATAGGACTTACTTTTATATTATAGGCATGAAAAATTCTTACATTTATATGTTCCATTTTATCTCGTAAGCTTCCAGTAATTAAGATGTCTCAAATAGGTGCTTTAATGCTTCATAGTTTTCTCATTTTAAAAGCGATTTCTGGGACCTAGATCGCTTAGAAAAATATTTTATGAAAGAACAAATTTTAAAATTGGTGTATGTACCGCCTTAATATATTTTTTATAAAAGTAAAATATTCTACCAGCACATAAAATGTAGTATTCTAAATAAATCATATGCTGTAAAATGTTCATAATTTAAAATCGCAGTACAAAGAAAATTAATTAAAAATGTTCAGTTCAGGGCACACTGATACAGGTAGGAGCGATAGCCCATACGGTTATTTTGTTTTTGGGAGAAATTCTAATACAAACGTCAAAATTTCTTTACATATTTACATACATACAAAAAATGTAAAAACAAACATGTATATTTTGTTTTTGTACTTTTTCGTTTTGCTTTGCTCTACACAATTAATTGTGACGTTTAAATTAGAATTCACAAAAACAAAATACATGTAGGTTTTTATTTTTGTAAAACCGCTCCTACCTGTATCAGTATGCCCTGGTTCAGTTTATTCACGTTTCAAGGAAACAATGCGGGTGATTCTCTACTTGAAATGAGAGCAGGTACATATATGTGAATAGTGGGTAGCAACCTTAAATGTTTATTTAGGCTTTAGGTATGAGAAAAACTTGTTTTAGAATATATTTCCAATATGGTGCTTATTAAGCGAAACAAATGCCATCAGTGTAACCGTTGTGACGCCTAAACTATCAAATTACCAGTTTAGTGTCCCTTTTTGCATACCCAAATCTGCCATTTTTTGTGATATATTGTTCTTTTTTTCAACTGTTTGTTTCAATTTGATGTAGATATATGTACATATATTATTCTGTGATCATTATTCTTAGGTTTGTATAATAGAGCTGGCGAAACTTTTAATTTTACTTTGAAAATAAGTAGTTCGGTATATGTCCCACTTTTCCGATACATCTCCTTGTTCTCTTTGTGCTAAGTTTCAACGGTCACCCCGAATACAATTAGTAGCACAAACCCTTGCTGTAGAACATTTCTATCAACACTTCCCATGATGACTCAAATCATCATTCCATTCAGTTACAATAGTTTTATTCAATTTGCTTTTAGATATTTACCTAGCAAAACACTAAATCGTAATTTTCAAATCACCCAGGTAAAGAAAATCGCGAGTAATTTCAACAATAAACTCCGCTCAAGTTCCTTGTGAGTTTTAAAAATCCAGAATACGTAGATAATCACATTTATAAATAACACAATGCATACATCTCTACTTTAAATATTGAAACTGAATTTTAATACGATCAGTTGAATCAAACGCTTGAAGAGGTACGGTCGCACAATCGAACTGAAGGGTCGCGAAAATTAATTAAAATAAAAAGAAATAAAAAAAAAAAACAAAACTAGTCAAATCAAGTCAACATTTAGTAGTCAATAAAAACTGTGTGCGCCAACCGGCTTGTTGACGATCGTTGTGCATACAGACGGGATCAAGTACAAATTTCATACGTTAAAAATAAATTATAAAAAAATGAGATTTGTTTACAATTGTATATATTTATTATCTCTCTCACTTTTGGCTGTTTTAATTAACACGTCATGGGCAGCAGTCCAATACAAGGAAAATCCAGCACAACAAGTAGATCAGAGAATTTCCGATATTATTGCAGATGTTGTTTTACATTTCGGTCATAATGTCGGCCTCGAACTGGCCGGCTCAGATCCCTTTGCTGCGAGAAGCGAAATATTTTCACCACTAAGTTTGATGGCAGCATTATCATTGTTAGCTTTGGGTGCTAAGGGCAAAAGCTATCAAGAACTAAAAGAAATACTTGGCCTTGATTCCGATAGTGAACTCATACATAATCCAAATAAGTTTCATGAACAATTCGGTTTAATGTTAGACGATTTGCAGCATACAAATGTTATTAGCGGTGGTATTAATAGGCGTCCTAATGCAAATTGGCGTTTTACACCGATTAGAGAGGCCCCGGTTGTAGCCTCAGGCCTTGTTAAAACTCTACCGGACCATTTTATAAAAGTCGCTAATGGATTATTCGTTCAAAATAGTTATTCCATCAATCCGGACTATAGGTAAGTACTAACAATTCACATTACAAATAATGTCTGGTATATTTGTAATTAAAATAGTCATTAGAAATAAAACTAAAAATATAATGCGTATTGATAACATACAGAACAATAATCCATGTGATCTAACTATATATGTATATATATGTATATATGTATATATATATATATATATATATATATATATATATATATATACACATATATATATATATATATATATATATATATATATATATATATATATATATATATATATATATATATATATATTTATGTATATATGTATATATAAACTTTGCACGAGCTACAAACTTTTTTTAAATAGGACCTTAATGTCACAACGCACATTCCAAAAATCAGCTTCAATACTTAGACTTGCATTGTGTATGTAAGTAAGTTAGAATTTGATAGTGTGATTTGGCACATCAAATCGTCAAAATTCTGCTTTTTTCAGTCAATGAAAATCCTGTAATTTTTTGACCGAATCGTCTCTTAAAAATGCATAAAGCCAATAGTTTTTCTCAAGGAAATTGTTCAAGATTTCAAATTAACATTATTTGACTACATGTATTTGTAGTTTTGGCTCAAAGACAAACATTTGTAAAGGCCTTCTACAAGATACCTTTTACTATTGTTCTAATTTACGAAACAAGCAAAGCATTCCGTCGTTTATAGAATTATTGCGGGCATGTTTTCAACCTGGTGTTTCCTAGCCGGTTTTGTTTTCAAATGGCATAGAAGATAACTCAGGTCCTAATGGCTTCTAAGTATTTCTTTTGCAGTTCTTTAGAAATGAGCTGCAATTGTGTTTTTCGCAATTTTATTTGTTTGAAACCAATGAAATCCATGCTATACATATATGTATATTTTTTTAGATCTTTTAATTTAATCGCATTATTCCTACAATAATTAATTTCAACACCTGTATTCTTATATAAGAACTCAAGTAATTAATGAGTACATATTATTTAAATGTATATAAACAAACAAAAAAATTTAAATCTATTAAACTAACACAACAAACAACTTTTATTCGGTAAGAATATATTGAAACAAATTAGCATATCCACAATAATCCGAAAGACTGTAAAGTTGTTTAAAAGTTATCCAATAAAATTTACGTGTATAATCTACTTAAGCTAATTTAACAAAAATTCAAAAAACTGTAATGATAATGTTAATAATTTCAATTATAGTATATCCTAAATCTCCCTTTTTACATTATTTTAGTCGTGTGTATGGTACGTAACATATTTGGAGTTATCTAATTATTTGTCTTTGGTCCTAATTTAATTTTAGCAAAATTTGTTAATAGACACGTTTAAAATCTTGTGTGATTGGCACAACTAACGATACCAGTTCTTAAAAGCGACTACAACAACTCGTATTGTTTGCAAATTTAAAAAATTAAATTTTGTAGCATTGACGCATAAAATACTGGTTTTAAGCAGGTTGATCAAACTTAAATTTAATAATAGTTGCCGGTTTTTTATATAGAATTTTTGTTTCTTACTTTATTGAACAATTTTATCATAAAGAAAACAAAAAGAAAAAATTTAGTTTTTTGATCAGATGCCCTAAATTAAACTAATGTTAAAGAAATATTAGCGACATAGAAATGGAAATGTTTTTTCGGTCGATACTTAAATTTCCATAGTGTATTCTTCTCTGATTACGGTTTTTATATGGGCTAGGCACAGTGACGGACTTAGACTTGTTGCCGGCCAGGCCCTGTCTGATGCGCCGCTATTTTTGATTTACAAAATTCTAATCATTATATTCATTTTGTATCATTTACAAGGTCTATTGAGCAAATAAGGTAAATTTTCAAAAAAAAAATATTTATTTGTTTATCAATTTTTATTTTGGCCTCTTCAAACAATTAACTTCCGTGTTTTATACTTACACATGTACTTACTACATACATACATATATCGAAATACTTTCGTATAATTTTGAATGACGTTTATTTCAGAGTGACAAATGAAATAAAAATATACATAATAATTGGTATGGTGGTTGGTTAGTGAAATACTTAATTTGCTGAATTTTTTTTATTTGCAAATGAGTTTAACTTAACAACAAGTTATATAAAATGGCATTGGCTTTAAACTTTGTAATCAATTTATGATCATATTGTTGAAATTAATATACTACGTACATATAGTAGATATACATATGTATATCTATTGTCACTTTGACACAGGCAAATATATTAATAATATTAAAAATATAGGATGCAAAATGTGCTACGTTACTTTAAATTCTGAAGTTCCAAAATGTCAAATGAAATGACATTAAAAACTCCTTTTTCAGATCTAAAATATTTTAGTTTAGACGCGCCGATATTCATAACAAAATCGATGTGGGGTTACAGTTTTTGTTTTTAACTGTTTTTCTTTTTCTCAACTGTTCTGATCACAACACACAACTCAATCAGTGATTTTCTCTTTGGAGTAGCGGTTTTTTTGTTTTTTGTGTTATATTTAACTTATGCATAGTAAGGCAATTGTCGGTGGGATTTTGACAAACTTGAGTTTTTTATTGTTGTTTCAATAGAAATTCCCAACAGACAAATTTTCTAGTTCCCATTATTCCGTAACAATTTGTCAATGTCATGGCAATATCAAAGACAGGACACTCACATAATACTTGCAGGTAACAATTAACCACTTCTAGCAGCATGTGACCACTATCTAGGACATTGAATATAACAAAATTGTCCATTGCCGAAGAAAATTACTACACAAGTGTTCTACTTTTGATATTGGTAATTAACATTCTTATTTTTTCTGCTTTTGTTTCAACCATTTATTATTTGATCTGCGCACGTTTTACATACATAGATATTTACATAAATATATAATTTTATTTAAAAATCATCTGCATATTCCACAATGTCGCCAGCTCTTCTGCACAAATAATATTTAACAGCAAAACAAATTTAATTTTTTTGTTTTGCTGTTAAATAATAGGTCTGTCTGCGTACACATATTTTGCATTATTAATACTGCATCCTATATTTTTAATATTATTAATAAATGGTTGAAACAAAAGCAGAAAAAATAAGAATATCATCTATAAAATATTACACCAAATAAAAAAATATGTATGTAAAAAAAATTGGTAATTAACTTTTATTAAAAGTATGCCAAATCCTGTACATGCCGACATTAGCAGCGTTTACCTTATTTATTTAATATGCACGCACATACATACCTATGCCCTTATATACCAAAACTGTAAAATGTAACCAAAATGCACAAAATTACTAACATGCAGTACTCGCACAACTTATTTATTTTTATTTATGTATATTATTTTAAGCCTATTTATTTTCCCAACACTTATATATATTGTTTTTATTCTTTTATATAGCCAAGTCCTTCAATCCGTATATAAAACGGAATTCGCCAATCTGGACTTTCAGTACAGAAGCTCTGAAGCTCAGGATTACATTAATGCCTGGGTGAATAAAGCAACGTTTGGAAAAATACCGGAAATAATAAAAGATGAAATTGATAAAACTACAAGAGTTATACTAGCCTCCACGTTATATTTTAAAGCATTCTGGAAGACGCCCTTCTTCAGCGAATCTATAATGATTAATAATTTCTTTATTGATGGTGAAAGCAATCCACCCATTAAAGTACAAATGATGCCTGCCGGAGGTATATATCCTTTCTATGATGCCAAAGAATATGATTGTCGTATAATAGGTCTGCCCTATAAGGGAAATGAAACTACGATGTATGTTATACAGCCCAATAATTCGTCACGCCAAAAGTTGAGAGAGCTGCAGCATGCTCTAGATTCTCACAAAATAAATCGCATGATTGATAATATGGAACGTAAGACCGCAGTAATGACGTTTCCAAAAATGCACTTTACACGAAGCTTGCACATGAAAAAAATATTGCAAACAATGAATGTGCAGGATGTCTTCCGTAATGGTTACAGTGACTTATCCTTGATTGGTCAAAGGCAGGAAGGAAATCCACAATATATGACAAGAAACCCTTCTTCGGTACAATTCGCTCGCGAAAGAGTTGGTACACAAAACACTCCTGTTACATTTGAATCGATTCATCGTGAAAGGCCTGTACCTTCGATTATCTTTAGTTCTAGGTTTGGTGATGCTACAGACTCTTGCAATAGTACTAAATGTGTTGCCACAAATAACACCGCAGCTGAAAAGCCTTCAGCGAAAGCTGATAATAAATTGAATAACAGAAAGAAACGTCAAGTCTTGTACTCATCTCCTGATCCTGTTTCTTTATCTCTATCGAATTTAGAAGCGGAACGACAAAAACCTGACTCCATCAAGTCCGATCTTTACGTGGATGACATTCTTCACAATGTAAATTTTTCTGTGGATGAACAAGGGACAGAAGCTGCAGCTGCCACTCTTTTATATTTACAGCGTTCTGGTACAGATGTTATTTTCCGTGGTGACGCACCGTTCCTTATTATCATTCGTCATGATCCCACAAAATTGCCATTATTCTACGGTATAATAAATAAGCCGGAATTATAAATAAACAGACTTGATTACATATATTGTGATGCAAATATAAAATTGGTTTTAAATTTTAAATTGAGTTGTTAATGACTACATTAATTAGTACCATATAAAAGTTTCTGGCATGTACTTACGGAATAAGAATAAACAAAATACTATATATATATACATATATGTAAATAATATTAAGGACCTAATTGTATAAATCAAGTCAAATTTAAAAAAAAAAAATTTCACAAGTTGATTTTGTTTTTCATACCATTTGTTTACAAAACCTAGAACTCGTAGAAATTAAAGGGTTGCGTTACCTTATTAGTTTTTTTAAATTTGTATGAAAAACAAAAAGTATATTCTGCCTGTCCCACAATGTCACTCATATAAATACATTTAAAACAAAAACAGATTTCAAAATTTTGTTTTTGTTTTAAATATATATATATATATGGGAAAACGATATCGAGTGACATCGTGGGCCAGGCAGATTGTTTTTGAAATTTTAATTTGATAACATACTCAGCCAGCATAATACTCAGACGTCTGTTAGTTGTGTGACAGAAAAATTGACGTCAAAGTCTGAAACGTGTACGAATTTTTTCATATTCAATCTGATTAGTAACAACTTCCCTGAATCTGCAATTGAATAGAAACTTATGTATTAATAAAATATTAATTTGTTAATAGCAAATAGGTACTCCCTATGACCAGATGAAATCATTCGAAAACATGCATATGGACAGATATTAACAAAATATATTGTTCCTATAATAAATATATTAAAATGGGACTTGCTAATGTAATATCCGGTTGATTTTTTTTAATGGTATTTGACTAAGATAGCGGAAACAGCTACAGAGATGTACAGAACATGCTGTTGTCTTTGATATGAATTAGATTCGAAGAAATAACAGTCTGGCAGCGGCGTTGTTTGGTTATTTGCTAGACAAGCACTTGTTTTGACATTTCCATCCATAAACATGTATTCAGATGTCGTAGCGACACCACCTCTGAATTATACAGGCTTACATATATAAATATGTATACTTTATTTCTTTATTTACTTGCATCTTTAAAACAGCAATAATAATAATTTGTGATCTTTAATTTAACTTGACCAAAGGTTCGGCAAAATATAAATATAATAATTTATGTTTGAATTAAAGTACAAATAAAACAGACCTATAGTAGAAATATCTAAATTATTAAGATGAGTAAGTACAATGAAATCTTAAAGATTATTTGCGTGATAAATTAAGACTTAAACTTTTCAGGTTTTATGCCAGAATCTGATAGTGAAGATGAGTTGCCGCCAGGCTGGGAAGAACAAGCATCTGACGAGGGTTATGTGTGTTACGTTAAGTAAGACTGAAAATAGTGATTTTATTTTACCTAATGCAATTTAGGTTTCTGTTTTAATCTTTACAACTTAGCCAGCAAACAAAAACGACCCAAATGACACATCCCCGTACTGGACGCACCAAGCGTTTAAACCGTGAACTGCCTATTGGCTGGGAAAAGCGGTTTGATGAGCAAACTAAAAAGGCTATTTTTTACAACAACTTAACACAACAGACAACCAATATCGATCCGCGTTTAGCCTTTGCTGCCGAAGAGCCCCCAATGAGTATTGCTCAAGTAAGGCAACGTTATGATGGCAGCACAACTGCGTTACAAATTTTGCATGGAAAGGACTTGCATGGCCGTTTGGCAGTGGTGACAGGTGCCAATACGGGCATAGGTTTTGAGACGGCACGTTCGTTAGCATTCCACGGCTGTGACGTTGTTCTTGCCTGTCGTAGTCGTTCTTCAACTGAAATGGCTATAGAACGTATAGTCAAAGAACGCCCATCTTGTCGAAGTCGCTTAAGATGGGTTGAGTTGGACCTGAGTTCATTCAAATCGGTATACAACTTTGTTGAGAGCTTAAAGATCAGTGTTAAGTAGGTGATTGATGGACAAAGGATCTGCTATTTTTTAAAATAATTCTATAAAAATACGAATTTCTTACAGACATATTGATTACTTAATTTTGAATGCTGGTGTAATGGGCTTGCCTTATACTGTAACCGAAAATGGTATTGAAACAACATTCCAAGTTAGTCATTTATCACATTTTTACATAACCCTACAGTTGGAATGCTTATTCGATCATAAGACTCGAATTGTGGTGCTTTCATCAGAGTCTCACAGGTATGTAAAAATCTATGTTTGTTGCTAAGAAATGCAAAGCTAGCCAAAAACCAAAGCATATCTCAAGGCAAAATATTGTTCTCAATATGATTTGAGCAGAGGCCGTTACAATTACGGTATAAAATTTTAAAAAGAAATAATTTTGTGAATTTTATTTATTTTTTTGGACAAAAATAATAGTACTTTTTGCTTTTTATTTTTCATTTTGGCAGAAATAAAAGCTCATCATTTTTAAAAAATGTTTTTGCCACACAGTTTTCTCTAAAAGGTATTTCAAACAAGTATTTTTGCAAAAACATTAAAAATGATCAAAATCAATAAAATAATCAGTATATAGTTTTATGAAAGTATGGTTAAAAACGATAAAAATTATCTATCTGATATATTCTTGTGTTGGCTATTTTTCATATAAAGTAAAAATAAAAATAAAAAATTAAAGCAAAAAATTATTTTCGGTCCCTTGATGTAAATAAAATTCCATTTATATTCTCTCTTTTGAGTCTCTTCTCAACATTTTGCTCCATACAACTTAAAATTAATGATTATAATAATTTTCGTCTATAGCGTTCTTAACTAATATACGTATTCATTTATGTGATAAATGTAAATATCATATATTAATAAATATATCTGCTAATTTTGAATTGATTTACTCGTGAAACAAATGAAACACAAAGTAAACCTTGACTTTCGACACATACATTGTAAAATCTAAATACAACTTTGTTTGTTGTATAAATGTATGCATCTGTTTACTGTGAAGCCGGAAAAAGTTGCCTCAGTTCCTTTATTGTTAATCAATCAATAAATATTTGAAATTAATAAGTTTATTTATTGTGATTTATTTTATATATTGTCCCAAAATAAATAATAATTTTACTTTCTTTTGTCTGTTAATAGCACAGCTTTGTAATATTAATATTTGTTACATATTCATCTATATGCATATGCATGTATGTATGAAATAATCTTTAGAATTACTTCATGAATTGTTTCTTTAGTTTTAATAAAACTTGACTTGGAAAAGAAATCCTTTCACTTTCGTAAATGTTGGAGAGTTCTAAAGCAAACAATAGAATTTTTTTAAATTGTATTTATATTAACTAAGTAGTTTGGACAGTAGTGTGAGTTAAAAATATTAAGTGGTATGTGCTGAAATGAAATGCATTGCTTAATACTGAGCAAGTAGCTAAAACTAGAATAAATTTTATATGACCGGCGGTTGGTACTAAAAATAAAAAAAGAATTATTAAGTGAAAAACCACTTACAACATCTTAATAGAATAACTTTAAACAAATAATTCACTTAATTCAAAAGATTCAAAAGCAGTCATACATAATTTTGATCAAATTATGCATATTTCATTATAATGATACGTATTCCATGAATTAAAATTTGTTTTAATTTTTAAATATACTCGTATGCATTAAATTGAATTAAGATTCATAGGCTAATTGTTCGAAATTTGTTTTTAAATCTCAGAAAGACATGATAAATATTCCAAGGCACAAAGGAAAGTCAACATCAGTTTTTGTTATTCAACTTACACAGCAGAGCAGAACAGCTGTTTTCGAAAGCCGCAACACTTTCATCATCAGTGCTTATGTGTATTGTATTGTTTATCACCACTTAGTAGGTGGCTTAATTGAATATGATAACAGTTCCTATTTACACAAATTTTATTGTGAAAAAGAATCCGAGAACTGTATCAACCTGATGTTGACATGTTATTGTTTTAATACCCGTGTTACCGTTGTATTATCATATCATATCTTTCTGAGATTTAAAAACAAATTTCGAACAATTAGCCTATGAATCTGAATTCAATTTAATATAGCTATATAAATGTTCGTAAAAATCGTCATCAAAATAGTATTTTGATGACGATTCGTATTTAAACGTTAATATCTATACAGGATACCTCCCAAAATGGCATTTAATATATTGGCTGTCTCCTAAGAAAAGAATTATAAGTGGCATAAGAAAAATGCAATAGCAAAAGGTTCATAATAAAAACACAAAATAAAAAAATAATTTCCATATCGTTAGCCTCATGTAGAAAGTCCCTAACTCGCATAATTGTAATTTTATCAATTGCTTTTAAAATCATCATCAAAAATGGTTGTTCATTTAAAAAACGGCTTACAACTTTTATTAGTAAAAAAAAATATATAATATATATCTATATCTATATTATAAGATTAAATTTACACGATGAATTTTTCTTGAAAGAAACTTTTATTTGCAAACATTCCGAAACAAAAAACATTTCTTGCATGTCATGCACTTTGGTTTCACTTGATCAAAGAACAAATACATATTTTTTTCACACAAAAAAATAATAAACTTGTTATCCAGTGTGCTAAAGCGGTGATGACTCAAACACGTTTCATGACTATATCCACGAATGAAATGAGGAAATTGTCATAGGTCAGTACCATTTAACACAATATCTAAACTGTTGCGAGTTGTTGAGTTTTTTTTAAAATAATTTTTTAATTATCTCGCAGAATTGGCAGGAGTTTTTATTTCGTTTTGTTTAATATACAACATATTTTGATGTGGCGTACGTGCAACTCCAAACGAACACTCAAACAACTTGCGGTCGATGATAAATGTTACATAAAAATTATTATTTTTTTCTTCGAATTCCATATTCAAAATAAATATGTACTTTTTTGGTTAGGCAAACAAAATGTACAAAAAAAAAAAAATAGTGGGTATTCTGGAAAAAAAGAAAATACTGCAAGATTACTTGATATTTTTGTATTTCGTAAAATTCAAGATCACTAACAACAATATGATAGTACAAAACATAACAATTGATGGAGCTACGTGAGTAACATAACGTTTTCTTGAAGTAACAATTCATGCATTTCATGGTTTACTGGTTTGTTTTGCGGAGTTATCAGTAGTCTTGGCAAAAAAGAAACACACACGCACACTCCCATTTCTTCTTTATGGTATATGTATGTATATTTCAATGAAATATCGGGACAAATTGCGGCAGGCAGTAACTTGACCCCTAAAATTAATTGTGTACATATGTAACAATACATATGTATGCATATGTATATTGTGTTTATCAAATCTAAAACTTAAAAAATAAAACAATAAACAATTGAAATATATTTACATACGATTATATAAGTTTAACTAAAAATTAAAATATTACCAAGAGACAATAGACAATAACACGACTAATATCGATAATCAAAAGCATGTACAAACACCTAAGAATGATCTTTGACTTCTCTGCGAGTGGAGGCAGTGTGCATCTCCCGATGATTTTGATGGAATCTAGCCATATGTATGTATGTACATATTTAAATATAAATTCGTAAAGTTTTTATGTGTGTCATAGATAATCTCCGGCAACTACGCCGCGTTTTCACAAACTCTTTCAGCGAAGTGAGAAAAACCTAACGGATATTTTATCCTTCTGTATTAATATTATGAAAATGTTAAATTCTTCTGGTTTCTTCAATTATTATTGTATTCTGATATTTTTAAGCTTAAGGTCTCTTTATTTTAGTTTAATTTTTAATTTCAATATTTCGTCACTCCTTTGTGTGACTTCATCAGGAAATTAATTATTTTATAAATAAAATAAAATAATAAATGAAATAATTAATTTCCTGAAGAAGTCACACAAAGGAGTGACGAAATATTGAAATTAAAAACTAAACTAAAATAAAGAGACCTTAAGCTTAAAAATATCAGAATACAATTATTATGAAAATATAAAGTCTGTAAGAAAACTCTAATAAAGTTCTAATTCATAGTAATTATAACCTTGTAATTTTAAAAAAATTTCTATACAAAAAAGTGTCAACTAAGCTGTTGATAAATATAAAATATTTTTTATAAATCAGGCCCTTAGTCAATAATTAATTCCTAGTATAAAATGTTCTTATCGCAGTCTTACAATTTATGTTTTGAAATTATGTTGTTATTTCCTTGCCACCCACTCCATAAAGGGAAACCAACTTTAATTGTATTACAGTGGCTCCCGTAGGGTATAAAATTGGCACCATTCTCGAAATGCCACCGAAAAAATATATTTGTATTTTAATGCAAATGATAAGAATTTTGTTTACTTTATTTTATAATAAAGAACAACTTCGTATATTACAGATTGCATTCAAAATTTGGTAATACAATACGAGTTGGTGGTCTTTATTTATTCTCTGTCTCGCAGACACGTTTTGAAATTGTGCGTAGTATATAATAGCAAACAAATTTATTGATATGGAAGTACATACATTCGAAATTCCACACATTAATAAACGTTTATTTTGACTTGTACATATAATACATACATACATAAATATATGTTTGTGCACATACAAGTTGTACATGCTGCATCCATCTCTTGAACATTATCACGTTACTATCGCGTGATTTAATAAAAAAAAAAACAAAAAAACTCTTGAAAAGAAGAAAGAAAAATTATAAGCAACAAATAAAATATAAACCAAACCCATTTGAGAGACGGTATAAAAATAACTTTTAAACTGATGTTGAAATGCAGCAACAAGTTTTAAGATTATTTTCAACACACTTTCCATATCAATAGGTTTTATGGTCTGTATTTACAAACAGCCATCACGTGTGAATTTGGTTTGACAATAAAGTTTACACTTAGAAAACTCCCTAATGTTTCACAAAATATTTAAAAAAGTCAAATATACATACATACACACATACGAGTATATTAAACGCCTAATTCATAAAAAATGTTTAATGTTTATAAACTGCTTATGTTAAAGGTTTTGTATGGAAAATTGTCAAATAAAATATTTTTTTGTGAGAATTGGGACTTAAAAATCTATATAATTTGCAAAAAACTCAAAATTCCAATAAAGACAATAAAAAACCAAACTGGGAAACTTTGCCATAACCTCAAACTTTTTCCAAACAAAAAAAAAAAAGATCGGAAACTTATGAAAAGAAATTGAAAAGTCATAAAATGAATTGGTAATATCTCTAAAAGATTCTAATGTAAGCCACAAAATTAAAAATGCATTAAAAGCTCTCAACACTACAAAAAAAGCGTTTTCGATTTGAAGTCACAAAATTGGTGTGCTAGAGTTCGCAATCGCTCAAAATCGTTAAAAAAAATTAGCGTTTTCAAAGTCGCATGTGATTCGACAATCGTGCGATTCACAGCACATACATGATAATTAAATTTATTTTAAAGATTTTTGGATCGATTAACTAATCTTGGCCTATCAGCTGCTGAAATTCTTATTATGGACGGCAGTTGCTGGCTGGCAAAGCAACTGAAGTTCAGTTGCTATACATAATCGACGAAATCATTCGCTTTCGTTATTATGATACAATCAGCTGCAAAACAAAACAGTGCTGCCAACTTAAGGACATGAATATAAAGTCAGTCTTTATTATTAACTTTAACCACCCATTTAGCTCCTATTTCTTTCAAAATTCTATAATCAACTTTCGTTAAAACCTAAACTCTTTTAATATTTAGACATTTATATTAATTATGACTCTCAGTAAAATGTAAAATTGTATTACTATTTAATTGAATTAAACATTTAAATTAAGTTATAATTTATGCACTGCTGTTATATTTCGTTATCTGTTAAATTTAAGTGTTTTTGCTTTCTTATCTCCTTAATTGCTTATTTGCCCTGAATCATTCTATAAATAATGACATAAGATTCAGTCACGTTTGGATTACAAAAGCCGGTACTTAGGGAATCTGACAAAAAGAAAATATTAATTTGTTTCTTCATTTCCACACTTACACATGACTTTAGATAAGCGTTTGTGTGTATCACTGCTATACATTAAATTTTGCAATTCAGCTAATAAAATTACAAATAGATTATGTTTCATTATTATTTACTCAGCGTGATGAGGAAGTGGCTATAATGAATTCATAATTATAATTTGTTATCATAATAAATTTCATATTGAGACTAAAGCTGTCAGATAGTTTAGATTTAAAAAATCGCCTATAATAGTTTTTTAGGTATATATCGTCCCCTTAATTAAACAACAGTGTATAATTTGTTTACTGTTTCGAGATAATCGAGTTTAAAGTTTTTGTGTTATTAGAAATCTGCAAAAACAGAAATATTTCAGAAAATAATCGACGTTTTTAAGTTGTAGTCATTTAAATAATTAGTTGAATTATCAGGTTACTAGCAGATGATATTTCATTAATTTACAAGTGCTTTAATTGCAAATGAATGTCACTTAGGCTGTATTAAATTGAATTAAGATTTTATAGGCTATTTGTTCGAAATTTTTTTTATTTATTTTAAATCTCAGAAAGACATGATAAATATTCCAAGGCACAGAGGCAAGTAAACATCAGTTTTTGTTATTCAACTTACACAGCAGAGCAGAACAGTTGTTTTCGAAAGCCGCAACACTTTCATCATCAGTGCTCATGTGTATTGTGTTTGTCACCACTTATTAGGTGGCTTAATTGAATATGATAACAGTTCCTATTTACACAAATTGTATTGTGAAAAAGGATACGAGAACTGTATCAGCCTGATGTTAACATGTTATTGTTAGGCTGTTTTATTTGTTTTAATATATGTAAAATCATTATACACTGTTTCATTTTGTATGTTATACATAGTGGATGCTTTTGCTCAAATAATTAGAAGATATGCATAAAATATATTCTTAAAAAATTATTTTTATGCGTTTTTTTAAATTTATGTATGATAATAAAAATATCAAAGAAATTTGTTGTAAAACAATATTATTAACTTGCAGCAGAAAACTGCTAAAAGTAGAAAGTTTCATAAAAATTATGTTTTAGATTTTTTTTATCAAATGCAAAATAATGATTTATGGTTATAATAAAAATACACACTTGTACTTCTTATGCATACAAATATTAACTAGAACTAGAGATTGTGTACAATCTATAGTGAACATTAACTTATCATATCCGGCATTCTGTCTTAAAAATTATTGCACTAATGTTTAATAAAACATCAAATTATAATTAATATTTCCATTTTTTTAAGATTTTTTAATATTTGTTCAAAAAAAAAAAATACTGGAATCTAACAATTTCAAAGTGTTTTAAGTTTAAAACCGCGACGAAATTTGTGGGCAATCTGACAACTCTGATTGCGACACCATTTCCATACGAGTAATAAATACATTAACATAAATGGCATCACATACAATATCTATGTAAATTCCATGATGCTCTTTTAAATAGAAAGCTATGGATCCAACTTTTATTATTGGTTTGTGGCTCTATTTAAACTCCAAATCTGAAAACAAGTTGTCGAAACTGTTCGAATTTTAAAATGTTTCTGCTTTTAATGAAGTCATTCCCCAGCTTTTGAATTTTGTTTTACATATTATTTTATTTCCTAAATTCGAAACTAAGTTGGAAATTTCCAAAATTCTGGATTTTATACAAATTAGTCCATCGCGCTATAAATTGCATCAAGTGGTGCTTTAAAGCCATAATTCTGTAGCTGCTAAATTGTGCTTTTCTGCTGAATACTAATTTTACAAAGTATGAGTTCTCACATATTTTAAGTTAACATTGAGCCCAAAACAATTAAGAACTTGCTAATATTTTGAAAATATAGTATGTAATATCTTATAAAATTAGCCATAGTAAATGTGAATTGTTGCAAGCTCAAAATCAAAAGTTTCAATAACTTGTAGTAAAGTAAATTATATTTTATCTTATTTTTCTTTAAATTTGTAATGTTTTAGGATTTATTTTTTTCAATAATATATGATGAATAATATAAGATTGATACGTAGTAGATACATATATGTATTATGTATTTTTAATTGGAAACGGTGTATTAAGTATTTCAAATCAAAATAGTATATCAATTTAATGGCAACTGCGTCAAAAGCTTTGAACTTGTCATTAGATTTAAAAATATAAACTTCTCTGAGTATTTATTGTGGGCATAGCAAGTCCAAAGTCTAAGCATAATTTAACTGTTTGTACAAAAGCATACGAGTATTGCAACCAACTTTCAATTTTCCGATTTAGAATTGATTATTAATAAAAATGATAGGTACATATGTAGAAATGTATTTATTCAAATTTATTTCACATTTTTTTATATATTTTCTTCATACTTTAATATATTTAGTATTTTATTTTACATTTCTTTGAAATTTAAATAAAGCTTCTGTTAGACTATGCAAATATTTCATGAAATAAATGGAACCACTACTTTTGATTTTTTTTTTTAACTTATCGTAAGCGAAAATATTTTTTTTTAAATAAAAAATTAAAACGGAATTTTAAAACTAAAAAAAAATTATTTATGAAAACTCCAAAGCGAATATAAAATTATTTGTAAAAACCTCTAAGAATTTTTCTCTATTTGTGTTGTTTTTGTTAAACAAATGTTAAACATTTCGAAAGGCAACGCATAAATGTTTGTGCTTCTCTTTTGTCAACAAACAAACAGATACAAATTTTTACATATTTTACCAATTTGTTTGTGCTCCCGAATTAGGTACTCAGTCCAAATCTGAGTTGACAAAATTACAGTAGATCAAAAAAGTAGTTAACTATGAAGTCGATAGTCGAGAGATCGAATTTCTCTGACATCTTCAAATATTTGATCCGTGTGACATTGCCACAAGAAAACAAATCACTGATACACACACTCACGCATGTGTAAACTATTTGCCTGTTGTATCTTTATCTGTACTGAATTCCAATAGCGTACATTGAACGTTGTCTTCATTCAAAGCATAGTGTTCAAAGTCCAGTTGATGTTGGTGGGACTACTGGGTATACGGCAAAGCACCGGCATTATTTTCAAATTCTGTTTCTTTTTTAAAAACCAGATACATGCATGTGCCTAATATATTTCTTTGTTTTTATTTTTTTACTGCTTGTTTGTTGTTTTATTTTCTTTAAATGAAAATGACAACATACATACTACCAGATTTCAATAGACTTGAAAGAGTTTAGTTAAATTGCATAGCAAAAAGTTTGTATACTTTAAAAAATATGTTTTTCCAGATTTTTTGAAATGTTGTTGTTGTTAGTAATACCAGAAAAAAATCCTTTATTTTCAACCGGGGACAAAAAGTTCTGAAATTATTCCTCCGAGTTTCTAATTGATAAATAAAGTGATATCAGCAAACTAACTGCTGAAAGCCGGTTGATGTTAATAATGAACATAATAATTATTAAACTAGTCATGGCAAATTTGAAAATTGTTTAATACTAGTATTCATAGTCGAAACGCCTCATTACAAACGCATACTAAATTCTAGCAAAATTCACTAAATCTAAAAAAATGTCTTCAGTTTCAGAAATGGCTCTCCCTGGTGTTACTGACAATTATTGTTTATATGTATATAAGAGACTAGGATATAGTATAAAAATGAGGCAACAAGCCAGATGCAATGTGTTTTGGTACTTCTCTATTAACACCTAAAAAATCTATAAAATTTTTTCAATTAGCGAATTAATACCTTTCCATCCCCAAACCATAAATAATACACAGATATGAACAACTAATATTGAGTACACATTTATTTATCTAGCCGATTGACTGAATACGTCTCAAATAAACTACAATGTTGAAAATGACAAAAAGTTGTTTAGCTTAAGTTGAACAAAAGATTGCGATTAAAATATTTGTAAGGGGCCTTATTGAAGAAAAAGGAAAATAAACACTTATGGTGTTTCATTTAATCACAATCTTTGTCGCTTTTTTAAGAAATGTGTGTTTGGTTAAGACATTATTATGACATACATACTTACAAACATATGTACATAAGTTGTATGTGCATTCTGATTACAACAGAACAAGAATTATAGACGTTTTTCATTTCAAGTTGTTACTTCCAGTTTAAGTCATTTTTATTTACTTTTTAACAATTTAAGAAAAAATAAATACTTTTGTTTGTTCAGCGGGCCATACTTTATATAAAATTATTCAATATTTTATTCTTCATATCATTGCCGTTTTACCCTATACCAAGCAATAGTTGAACAATAATTTACAAAAATATTACATATTGTTGATTTATTTTTATTGACCTTATAAGTTTATTGTAATATTAATCAAGCTTGTGGTCGTTTTTTTTATAAAATATTATTTCTTATAATTTTTATTCCATATTTCGTTAACAGCTGGTTAACATCTTCAGGATTCTTTATTTCCTGAAGATGTTAATAAGCTGTTAACGAAATATCGAATAAAAATTATAAGAAATAATATTTTATAAAAAACGACCACAAGCTTGATTAATATTACAATAATATTACATATTTTTAATAAAGTTTCCTTTAAATTTTAATATAGATATTCCACAAAGAATGTAAATAAAACTTTTAAGATCTTGAATCATTAAAAAAGGCCCTTTTGCAATACTGCCTTGAGATCATGCTTAAAACGTGACTTTGTTTGCCCACACGATCAAAGCCAACAACATGAGATTTTACTGCGTATGTACACACATAAATACTTATTTATGTACATATATGTACACATCCACACATACATACGTATTTCTTGTTTTCATATGCAAATCAATTTTTATTCATTGGCGCTGTTTGTAATCAGTTTTTATTGGTACATTTTATGTACATGGTACTTAAATTTGTTTTATTATTTTATTTATTTATTTCTGTTAACTGCGTTTTGTTTAATATAACTTACGTTTACATTGTTTGATTGTAGATTTGGCAAATTGCCAACAGATAATTTAACACCACAACATTTGTCACCACCTCCAGATAAATACTGGAGTATGACGGCCTATAACAACGCTAAGCTATGTAACGTTTTATTTGCTGCCAAACTAGCTAAGGTAAGTTTTGAGTTTAAACAATTCAATAAATACATTATGCACATAAAAAACCATTATTTTGCCCTCAATCTAGTTTTAATATGTTTAGGCCAAACATTGTATGGTTGTAGTAAACAAACTATTATATTTTTAATAATGACATGTAAGATCTAGTTTGTCTTTGATCATAAAATTTTAAACATGTACAGTTTGAAACATTACCAGACTGCGACAAAGTGTATCCAATCAAATCCAAATTTTGCTCTCAACCTAAAAAAATAACGTAACGTAAATTGTCGTAATTTTCAGTAAATTTTCTTCATCCTTTCGAGTGGTATAAGTGTACTCATTGCAAAGTTTTCGAAAAACTGAAATCAACATGAAATATTTTTAATTCACTTAATTACTAAATTATATTGTTTCTAATTTTTCTACCTTTTGTTTTTGTAAAAATTTTATTACATTAAGCTTGTGGTCTTTTTTCTTGAATAATAATGTTGTAATAATTTATTATATTCTTTGTTCACAATTTCGATATCTTCTTCAGGATAACAATAAAATTGACATTAAATAAACAATATTAAAATATAATAAAAAACTCTTAATTACAATTAATGTTGTTATTTAAATTTTTATAAACGTTTTTTTATTATATGTTATTATTGTTAATTTAATATCAATTTCATTGTTATCCTAAGAAAGATATCCAGAGGATATTGAAATATTGAAAAAATAATAGAATAAATTATTACAACGTTATGATTTAATAAAAAATACCTCAAGTTTATTATAATAAAATGTTTACTCAATTACTAAATTCTAAAAAGACAAAAACACACTTACATACACATGTACTGCTGGTGAAATTTCAAAGAGCTGCACACATATTTTTACGTATGTATGTGTGTATGTACTTACTTAAGTACATACTTAAACTAATAATTCAATTAAAACTGTTATTTTAAATTGATGTATTTTTAGCTCTGGAAGAATCGTGGTATATCCGTATTCTCAGTACACCCTGGCAATTTAGTATCCACAAATATATCACGCAATTGGTGGTTCTATCGTTTACTGTTCGCTCTGGTGCGACCTTTTACAAAATCTCTGGTAAATATAAATCTATAAATAATTTTTGTGTTATTTGTTAATAGGTTAATTAAATTCAATCACTGCTTTATTCCAATGTTGTTTTGGTCGTAGAGAGTCTGACGGTTAAATTGCCTTTAATTTAAACAATTGTTAAAAAAAAAGAAAACAAAACCAAGATATATGGCTATTTAATGTCGGTACATTCACATTTCATTATTTATGTAAAAAAATAACAACGGGTATACATAAGTACAGACGTACACATTTCCAGCGCAAATTTAAGATACTCGACGACATAAACAAAAGCCAAACAAAACATCAATTATTGAATAATCTTCATAAGAAAAACTGTGCCATATGTTAACTTATCTTTTTGTTACTTCGTCACATTTCCATTGTCTTTAAGATTTTTTCCTGCATTTTACTGTTTTTTTATAGCAACAAGCTGCCGCCACTACCATTTATTGTGCCACGGCCAATGAACTAACTGGACTTACAGGGCTTTACTTTAATAATTGCTACTTTTGTGAGCCCAGCAAACTTTCACAAAACGAAATGTTGCAAAACCAGCTGTGGACTGTAACGGAAGAAATGCTGTCAGATTTAAAGGCATCATTAGCCAACAAAGAAATTTCAGGAGAATTTGTGTACTAAATCAATATGGAGTATTATTTATTAGGTTGGAGCTGAAATAACTTGCTACTTGGTATGTCATTGCCCTGGCTTTCGCCATAGAGAAATAACACTAATTAAATTTCAATTAGAAAGTTCTTAAAGTCTTATTGTGTGTATTGGTGCTAAGTAACACAAAAGGTTTTTCAGTTAAATATTTACATATTTATAGTACGTATCAATGTGTTTCAACTATGTAATAAATACATACATACATGCATAAATAATTTTTAAAACTTCTTTAAAAAAACATTTCTCTTTTCTGCATTTCAACAATAATTTCATGCAGAAAAAGCAAAAACACTTGCTAATTTAGAAGATTTCCAACTGCACAAAACCTAAAAAAATCTCAATCTTACTTTTTTTTATAAAATCTGTGAAACTAGGAAAAAGCCCTATGGACGAAATAATAAATATTTTATAAAAAAAGTCAGTGTAATTGTTATTGCGTCCGAAAAGTAACAATTAAAAATCACTTTTAACAGATTTAAATAGGAAAATTTAAATAAAGCTTGTCCTTTATTTGAAGGATTTTGTTATTAAAACATTTTTTCTCTGATATCTGTAAAAATCTTTGATTTACCCCTTTCCAAAAATAATGCCAAATAAGAAGTTATAGTACCTATACATTCATTAAAAAATAATCCTTGAAGTAAAAATAAGGATATTGTAAATAAAACTGATTAAGCTAGCAAAAGCGTAAAATAACTTAAATAAGTTTAATTTTAATCTTGACCTGAAATAAAAAATAAAACTTGTCAGCCACCAAAGCCATAAGTTATGGTCATTAGAAAATTTCAACTCGCTTCATTCAATATCATCAGCATCAGAAAATGGTTATTCATCACAATGATTGATATGAAATGTCGATTTTTTTGGAAATTCTAGATTGACTAAAAATGTGGCAATAATAAAACAGCACACACCAGTAAAGTTTTATATATTAATTTTTATTATTCTTTTTTTGGTTCATGATTTTTTTCGATTTTAATTTTGTTTTAAATATACAGTCATAATGTTGTAAAAATACAACAAAACAAGCAATAACATTAACCTAACGGGAAAGATTTTTCAAATTTGCATTCATTTAATTATAAATCAAGCCATTAATGAAAGAAACTCTCCAACTAACTTACAAACTACTAGTTTCAGTTTTGAACATTTTGTACAATCTAAAAAATAATAATAAAAAGTGCCTCTAATATCTAATATGGTATTGTTTAAAGCTATTCGATGAGACTAGAAATCGGAAACGCGACCCTTACGTTCCCAATCACCATAACGAGTTGGTTCCGGGCCAGCAGGTCCACCAATTTCACCGGTGTGTGGGTTGACATTGTTGGGCCAAGGCCTCAAAGGCTCTACTTCTTGGAAAGGGTGGCGTGAGAGTTCATCAAGTTTACCCAAAGGTGTCTTGGCTCTGATTTTCTTTTGGAATTCCACAAGTCGGGCACTTTTTGGTTTCAATTCGCCTTTAAAATCCTGCTGACATACTGAGGAAGTGGAAAAGCAGGCAGCTGTAAGTAAACAAAATAGAACACCATTTAAACTTTAATACCAATATGTGTATGCAGATTTTCTTATTGTTTTTGCCGTTTCATGTGTGCTCAAATAATAAAATGCATTTTCCTAAGAGAACAACTTGCCTTGTTTAGTAACTTGGGGCACCAAACGGCTTGTCTGTTTAACTATATTCACAATTTGACTCATCTTGATTAACACACTGTTTTATTAGCAATTTATAAAAGTCTTGCAGAAATTATTTGGGAAAAATTTTGTTATTTTTAACAGAGTAAATTTTATTTCACAAATTTATATATTTTGACAATTACACAATATTTCTTCTGTTCTTTGCTTTGCTCGGTATTTTCTGTCACTAAAGTACGTATCGGTTGATTACTTTTGAACGAATAATTGCCATTACCCATCTACATCGTGTTTTTATATTCGCCATTCTCCCATTTATCCTATATACGAACCACTGCTTTGTACTCTTTGTATCTATATTCGTAAATATGAGTTGTTTTTGTTCTCAACGCCAAAAAACGAAAAAATATACAAACAATCCGTATAATGTGAGCAGAAAGCATAAAAACAACTTCCTCTCTAGACAACTTGTAACAAGTTTAAATCATTGTTTACAGTGTTTTCTCGCCATTGCCAACATCGGATTTAATATATATAATGATGTAATAAAAAATTGGTTTCATATATATATTTCCAGTTTCAGTACGAATTCAAAAGTAATAACTTCCGACTATTTCCCACTATGTACTGCCCGACGGTTTAATGGAAAATTAAATATACATACATTTCTTGATTGACAAATTTAAACCAGAAAAATATTAAACACTATTTTTAAACAAATTTATTTTGATGAAATTTATTTGTTGGTGGCTAAGCAATGTCTATATGCATTTCATTGGTGCTTTACCAAATCGTCAGTAGACTTTAACCACAGTTTTGAAAAGTTAAAAACCTCTTATCTTATGCATATACTTCCGAAAACCATCTGAGAATTCACAACTTGTAAATTACAAACTATTTTCAAAAATAACAACAGAACAAGAACATAGGCTTGCAACTCATACAAAACTAAACCAACAAATAAAGTATGTTCGACACGAATCTATTTTATTTTTCTACACCTTTATACAATCTGAAATTCATTTCATTTATAAATTTCATTTATATATTAGTATTGTGACAACGATGTGTTGAATAAAAAAACTTCATAACAAATTTATTTTGTTTATTCTGTGTGCGTATGCAGCCTATTTGGATCTAAACATTTATTTGTTTAGATATATAAATATTCCTAATTTTAATCTAATAGAGGGATTTTATTGTCTAATACATATAATATACACATACAACGACTGAGTACAGAACGGAGCTTGCAACCTTCTTCGTAGTTATTACATCAGCTAACTGCACTCTTATATATTGACTTACATCTGTTTTGTTTGCTCATATTTTCATCTTTCGTATTAATAATGTTAATTCTACATATTAAAAATAACTAATAATATTACATGTTATAAATATTGAACTGAATTCTCTTTATTTATATAAATATATACAAAGTTTTATATATACATATATAAAATATAATGCATATGATATATAATATTTGTATATTTTATAATCGTCAAACCGAGAAAGCACTGTACATCTGCATATTGTACACATACTTGTGGGTATGTGTGTTTCTACTTTCAAGAAGAGTGATGTATATAATACATGTGCTGACGTCCTTTAATGCACGTACGCAACAGATTTCTGTGCTTTTTCATGCCGGCATTCGACCCAGTTTATTGTGAAACATCAGCATCACGTTTTCGTGTGGAGTTCTTATTGATCACGTTCTCCATATCATCTTAAGGTCATTGCAGAAGAAAGGAGTATACAAAAGAATTGCAAAAAATCATTGTGCTAGAATAGTCATCAGTGCCGAAGTTAATTATAATTAAGAACAGAGCTGTTCAATTGTATTATTGCATGTTAACCATCAACTTATGTGTTATATACGTATTGTAGCGTATATGCCTAAATACCGATGTATGTATATATGTATATACACATGCAAAGACGTTATGTAAGACACAAAAATCATTTTTGTAGATCATATTAATACCTAACGGTTGTGTCGTGACAATACAGAGAGTTATATAAAAGAATGAATAAAATATATTCTCTGGCATCGCTGTTTAGAACTAGAAATCTTGGAGTTGCCAGTCAGAGACAATCTTATGCTGATGGTGTATATATTTGATAAATTATTGCCACTGCTGCTGATTGTAGTCTTTGCTACAAGATTTGTAATGGCATCACAGTATTGCAGTGAAGACTATATAATGACGTTATATGATTATTAATTATTAGTTTTCACAGTTCTGCATAGATTTCATAAGATATAAAGCGCGTATGTGCACACACGAATGTATATGTATGAATGTATATGTGGGTATGTATTTTCATGGTCCATTGAGCTCCTTATAAAGTCGGGTTCTTTTATTGTTCTACATAATTTGTAGCTTCAAGACTACTAGTTATGAGTATCACATTAAGCTTCATCGAATATAAGGTTAATTTGGTTTTTAAAAGAAAATTGGAAATAGTATTTTGCGGTCGTTGGCCAATTAAATAGACGAACGAAAAAAATATATATTTGTGAATTAAGATAATAAATGTGTATCAAATAGAAAATAAAAGTATACCTATGTGATTTAATGTCAAAAGAACAAAACAATGATTTTAATATAGATTTTTTTCCAAAACACTATGTATTTTTAGTGCGAACTAATTACTTTGACGAATATGTAATTAACATATGATCTTGCCAAGCACTAATACATATCGACATGTAAGGCAAAATGAGGCATGCAATTAGTTTTGCGAAGAAATTTATAACAAATATTTGAAAGTAAGTAGTTCTATATTATTTCAGTAGCATTATAAACAAATCTTCGTTAAGAGTCAAATTCAAATGTTAATTGCAATTAACAGCGACATTTTGTATTTCGTTGATTAAGTTTGTTTTATGCTTTTTTTCAAGAGATATTTAAATACATGTTACGTTTTTCTAGTTATAGGTATAAGAATTAAGTTTTATCTTAAAAATTCCAGTTGAAAAATTGAAACGTTTGAGCTTTCTTAAATCCGAAACCATTAATTATACGTCATGCGAAAGAAATGCTTATTTATGAATTCATATATGTAAATAATAGATATTTGTTATTTGGTGTTTTTTTTAGGTTTTCTATTCAAGTACACATTTGAAATGCATTTGAAATTCTGTTTAGAAATTTTCCGTTAGCAGTTAGCAAGTTTAAGCGCAATGCGTATTAAAATAATAAATTTTAAAGATTTATGTGTTGTATGTGGAACAAATGACTGAATGAATTGCATCACAACGAACGGACCAAACACATTTGCAAATATTAAAAACAAAATAATAAGTAAGGATACATTTTTGGCACGTTGAAGTCGAATGTGTTTTACCTTTTTGCCAAAATTGTATCAAGTTTTATTTTTGTTTTGTTGAAGTTGTAGTTTTCATTTGCCAGAAAATCTGATTAGAAGTTACGAATACCTTATCATTTAGACTTTAAAAAAGCATTTGCATTAGTCAACGAATCAGAGGCAATTAAATAGGAATAAAATCAAAACCGGTTGGAGTATGTTTTAATTAATTTATCTCCTTTAAAGTCTCCCTTCTTTTAAGTTCACAAAAGTTGTCCACTTGTATGAGGAAAGAATATCTGTGGGAAGAGTTGATCTCATTTCGGCCACTGCGTGATATAGAGTAAAGATATTAATAAAACTATAAATGCAAACTGTAAACATGAGTAAAATAAATCAAATTAAATAAAACAATAAGACCAGTTCCAACAATAATAACAAACATTTATAACAAACAAGCAAAACTATTTAAATCACCCAACAACAAACAATTCATGCCAACAAAACAACGAAATGAATTTGTTCTTTTTTCATCTGCTCTCATGCTCGTGCATGCAGCGTTGCCAATTTAGCGTTTATTACATGCGCTTTAGCGCTTTTTAATATCGTCATCCTAAACCTCAATATAGTTTGCTAACCTCAATATAGTTTGATCTTCTTTGATCTATATGATCAAAAACAGCCGATTTGTTTCCAAATTATTTAATTTTTGCCCCACTGTTTTCCCATTTAAAAACTAATTTGAAGAAAAAACAAGTAAAAACGTTATATTCGACCGAGTCGAATCTTAAATACCCTCCAAATATTTAGTAAATAAAAACTCTATTTTGTAGGGCTCACACCGGGGCGGGCCGTGGGGGAGACATCTCACCTTTGCCATGAAACACTAAAAAGTCAATTTTTGGAGCTAGTAAGTGTAAATTTTTTTTGATAGGATCATTTAAGGCCCGAAGGTGGGAGGAGAGAAGGCCAAAGCAAGATCGGAGAAGGCGGGGTTCAAAAATAGATTTTTCTGATTTTTCTTTGACATAAAAATTTATCATTTGCTTAACAAAATTACAAAAATAAACTTTAAAAATTATGTTTTATTTTTTAGAAGTTGGTTTAGTTCTGCTTAGGGGAACTTTTTTCTTTCTGGCCCGATTCAGTCCATTTACGAACTTGGCCTGTGCTATCCTTCAAAATATATTTATGCCATTTTTAAGGGTGTGGCTCGTTTTGCTTGGACTGAATCGTGATTTTCACAGACGGACGGACATGGCTACATCGTCTCCAATTTTTTTTTTTTGGAGGGTATAAAAAAATTTTATTAATTTTCGGAAAATTATTATGTCGCAGAAAATTAAATTTGAGTATTTTTTATTTTTATTTATTGATTTTGTTAACTACAATCGGCACTGTGCGTATGACCCCATTGTGCTAGATAGGGACAGGTGTAGCCACTTTAATTTTTCTAGCGTCAAAAACCGTATCTGTTTTCCAACAAAGTATGACGTAATTTTTAAAAGTCACAGAATTATTAAACAACAGAGGAAGAACTTCGAAAAGTATTTTATTGATATTCCGCTCACAATCGCCATTTATTTGGAGACATTGAAAAGTTCACTTCGTGTATGAGTATGTGCGTGTGTGTGTGTGAATTGTTTTACCCTCAGTTGTGAATAATAATAATAATTGCAATAATTAGTTTTTGTTTTGGTGGCCACACATCAAACTGATACTTCAAACTTGTGTATGTGTTGGTAAAATTCAGTTTGACAGTGAAAATCTAAATTGTTTTGATATTCTTCAAACTCACATCAAACCATACGTGTGAGTTTTTTATCAAAGAAAAGCCGAGTTTGAAGCGTCAGTTTGATGTGTGGCCATGCCGGTTTAGAAAGGAAAAATATTCTCTTGTTCCCCTTTGAAACTCAATAAGAGCAAATAAATTAGTTTATCTCTCAGCACACACACACACATGCATACATACAAACTTGTGCATGTAGATATTTTTATCATTTATTTACACATTCAATCATTTATTAATTAATTTTCTTATTTTTATTCGTTTGATTACAATCCTTTTTTTTATATTTGCTGCATTATTGAATTTTAATTAGTGAACAAATAAATATTTCTCCATATTAATTTTTCAATATTTCCCAGTGTTGCATCATAGTTTTTGTTTCATATAAAATTTCTTTTTTATATGCATTTAATCATAGTGTCAGTATGTTTATGATGGAAAATTAATGGTATCAATTTTACTGTATAAATTGTGCAATTTTTAAACATATTTGATATGCATACTGTCATTAGCCAGAATATCGTATGTGTATGTTGGCTGTTATTTTTCTTTAATTATTGTATTAGTTTTTATTCGCAGCTGCACTCTAAATGATTTAAGCCGCAACATTTATTTGCAAAATAAATAAATGAATAAGCAGTTTCATGATAGATTGAAAATGTATTGAGCATGGGAAACAATTTTGAAATGATAGTGGTGTTGTATTGAATTCTTATAAGGACTTCAGCAGGATATTAAGACCATGAAAATGCTTTTTTTACAGGCCAATTGTTCGAAATTGTTTTGTTTTTAAATTCAGAAAGACAAAGTCAACATCAGTTTTTAGTTATTCAACTTATACAGCAGAGCAGAACAGCTGTTTTCGAAAGCCGCAACGCTTTCATTATCAGTGCTCATGTGTATTGTATTTGTCACCACTGGCTTAGTTGAATATGATAACAGTTCTTATTTAAACAAGTTTCATTAGGAAATTCAGAAAAATGGGACATGAAGAAAATAGTCAAACGACAACACGGGCATTAAAACAATAATGTGTTACCATCAGATTGATACAGTTCTCGTATGCTATTTTCTAACAAAATTTGTTCATCAACTAAGCCACCTAATAAGTGGTGACACACACACACAGACATTACACATGATCACTGATGATGAAAGCGTTGCGTGCGGCTTTCGAAAACAGCTGTTGTTTCTTCCTTGGAATATTTATCTTGTCTTTCTGATTTTAAAAACAAGAACAAGTTCGAACAATTAGCTCTTAAAAATCTTAATTAAATTTAATATATCAATATGAATATGATCGTTAAAAATGGAAAAAAGTAATAAAAAAAAAAATAAATAAAATATAGGGTCCGCCATCTAACGTTTTTTTTTCAACTAGTGCTTATTTCGTGAATGGTAACACTTAGCTCTTGTCTGATTTGACAGATAATTAGTTTTATCCTTCCGCTGAACGAATATGGTTGACCATCTAATGCGTTTTCGCTTCGCTAAGTGGGCCTGCGATCGACTTACAGAAGATGCCGATTTTGCCAAAAAGAAATCATCTTTTCAAATGAAGCTCATTTTGATTTTGGCGGGTATGTAAACAAGCAAAATTTTCGCATTGTCGGGGAACAGAAAACCCGCACGCATACATTGAAAAGCCGACGCCCCCTAAGCCAGTCACTGTTTTTGGTGCGGATTTTGGTCAAGAGGCATAATTGGACCATTTTTTTTCGAAAATGAGCAAGCAGTGGCCGTTACAGTCAATGGCGATCGTTATCGGGCCATGCAGCCATTTGAATGAAATTATTTTCCATTATGAAACGGAAGGATTGTACTTTCAAATAAAAGAAAAAATTTGAGAAAATATTCAGTAGTTTTTTTTTATAGCATTTTCAAAAAAAAAAGTTATTTGGCGGGCCCTATATTTACATGAAAATGCTTTCGACTTTCAATGGTAATAAACAGTTTTCTTTCCAAATCGAATTACAGAGCAACGCCTCTCTTTTTTGTTACGACGCAATGCACTGCATAAGTAGGGTCCTACTTCAAAAAAAAAAAAAAAAAAAAATAAATAAAAATTATTTTAGTGCTTTTTGTTTGTTATGTGGTCAAGTATGTCTATATGCCTGCATTTCATTGGTTCTTACCCCAAATCATTAGTAGACTTTAAACTAATTCCAAAATAACAAAACCTCTCAGCTTATACATAAACTCCCAAAAATGAATTGAGAATTACACAAGTAAAACTATAGGATTTGAAATTCAAGAAAACACAACAAAAAAATTTTATTCGATATAAATCTATTTTGTTTGACCACATAACAAACAAAAAGCACTAATTCAATTAAGACAATATGTCGAATAAACGATTTTATAAAAATTATTTTGTTAAAAACAAAATAATAAAAAGCATGTGAGTGTTGTTAAAATTGTTTGGCCAAGTTTGCAAATTTCAGTGTATGATAAATATTGAAGAGAAATTTGACATTTTTATTTCATATATTTTTATTTACACCCATTTCTGTTATAAAACTACTTTCACCAATACAATATAAACTAATTCCAGTCAGTACATTGAAAACTATTGTTGAATTGTTTAATTTTTCGAACAAAAATATTCAAATGATTTTCAAAGTACTCGCAGCATCATAATGAAATGCATTGTGTTCTATTCTGTTAAGTTTATGCCGCAATTTACTTGAATTCTGCATTTTTCAATTGTAAATCATTATTATTTTTTATTTTTGCTTTAATGGCCTGAATATATTTTGTGTATTTTAATTAATATTAATTTTGATGATTTATATGCATTCTCTTTAAAATAATAATAAATTAATTGCTGAACGACATGAGAGTCTATACACAATGGATATAAATTAAAATTTTAATTTTATTGTACAAATAAGTTTTATAGTAATTTTTGTGTAAAAGCACTAAATATAAATTTTATTTTTTTACTGCTTTATGCTAGAGTTAATGTCGACGTCGTCGACGGCGTCAAATGTCAAAAAAAAGTTGAATCGTATGAAATTGTATGGGAGCAGTTAATCTCAATGCGTTGCAACGCCGTAAAAGTTCAATATATTTCAACTTTTTCGGCGTTGAAACGCCGTCAACGGCGTCGACATTAACTCTAGCATTAATAAATAAAACAAAAATAATAATTATGCAATTAAGAGGGCCGTCAATCATGGAGGGCAAGTAGTCATATTCGACAGCCTGTTGCTGGTTGTGTGTGTATTCGCATTTCGCTATTGAGGATTTCATTTTCAGCCAGATTATATTTTTCATGTGATTCTTGCTTGTAGTTTTTTTTTTTTTTTTTTTTTTTTTTTTTTTGCAATCGGATCAGTAGTTTTAATTTTTTCATTACGTATATTCATGGGCTCAGGTGCACTGTGAAAGTCAAGTGCATAAATCAGTTTTCGTCACGAACAATTGTATAAAAATGGCTGAAAAATATATTTGAAATCATATCGTTGTCTCTAAAAATTATAATAAACTCTTTACGTGCTTTTGGACACACAAATAAAAATAAAATAACATTTTAAAACATTAATTATTTGAGTACATTAAAGTACAGGGTGTCCGCCGTGAAGGTATACTACTTTGTTTTGCCGCCATTTTGGTAAACATTAGTCTTGACAGTTCATATTTGGCAGTCGTGAAGTAGACACGTGGCAAATTTATTATCGAAAAATATTCGATACCACAGCGCATACAGTCAGGATTACAATGGAATTACTGCGAGACCTCTTTCAAGAAATGCTGATCTTGATTGGCCTGATTTGACTGCTACAGACTTCTTTTTGTGGTGAGGATATTTCAAAAGCAAGATTTATGCAAACAAAGCAGAAACGCTTGAGCAACTCAAACAAAATATTCGTGATGAAATTAATGAAATACCGCGTGAAATGTGTGAGAATGTAATGAAAAATGTGCTCAAAAGGGCTCGCATTTGTGAGGTTAGCAGAGGCGGACATTTATCTCATATTGTATTCCATACATAATTGCCCGGCGGACACCCTGTATAAAATATTTCTTAGCAAGTAGAAAAAATGGTGTGAAAGCAAATTGTATTACAAATCGTCAGCTGAAATATAAAATTTTCAATTAACCATTTAATCAATCACATCGTACTATAAAAGAAAATCTGAAATGTTAATTATTTGAGTATAAAAATATTTCTTATAAAGTGGAACAAAAAAAAAAAAAAAAGGAAAAAAATCAAGTCAGAACGTTATATTCGACCAGGTCGAATTTTAAATACCCTCCCAATATTTAGTAAATAAATTAAAAACGGTTACCCTGCTCGGCCAGACTTTGTTTAAGACATTTCTGTGCCCAATTTTAAATTCTATTTTGACCAGGTCACTCCGGGAAGGTCAGTGGGGGAAACATATCACTTTTTTCGTAAAAACTTTTTTTGATGGAATCGTTTAGGGGCCAAAGGTGGGTGGAGGGTTAGGTCAGGTTAAGATCAGAGAACATCTCAGCTTCCTCATAAAAGCTTCAAAACTAAATTTTTAAGAAATCTGGGCTTAAGTAATATAATTTATTACATATTTATACTAAAGGAGCATTGGTCCAAAAATGCATTTTTCTAATTTTCTGGCTCCAAGTTCAACGCTTCTTTGATATAAACTTTAAAAATTATATTAAATTGAATTAAGATTCTATAGGCTAATTGTTCGAAATTTTAATTTAAATCTCAGAAAGACATGATAAATATTCCAAGGCACAAAGGCAAGTCAACAGCAGTTTTTGTTATTCAACTTACACAGCGGAGCAGAACAGCTGTTTTCGAAAGACGCAACCCTTTCATCATCAGTGCTCATGTGTATTGTATTGTTTGTCCCCACTTATTAGGCGGCTTAGTTGAATGTGATAACAGTTCCTATTTACACGAATTTTATTGTGAAAAAGAATACGAGAGCTATAAAAATTATAATTTGTTTTTTATACCCTCCAAAAATACTTTTAAAAAGCATTTGAGAACTCACAAATGAAAACGATTTTCAAAAATCACATAGTAAGCTATGAAACTCATATAAACAAAACCCAACAAATAAATAATATTCGTACTGAATCTATTCTACGATTTTTATACCCTCCAAAAAAGAATTTGTAGGGTATATTCACATTGTCATTCCGTTTGTAACGCATCGAAATATCCATCTCAGACCCCATAAAGTATATATATTCTTGATCAGTGATTAAATCTAAGATGATCTGAGCATGTCCGTCCGTCTGTGGAAATCACGATTCAGTCCAAACGAAAAGAGCTAGACTCTTGAAATTTGGTATAAATATATTTTAAAGCTCAGAGCAGGTTAAGTTCGAAGATGAGGTAAATCGGGCAAGGGGGAAAAAAGTTCCCCTAAGAAGAACTAAACCAACCCAGAAAAAACAACATAATTTTTAAAGTTTGCTTAAAGAAGCTGAGGCGTAACATGGTACTACTCTGCCCTACGCCCTCCTCCCCCTGCACCCCCTAAATGACACTACAAAAAAAAAAAAATTTAATTTTGTATACAATTACCCCAAGCATTTATTTTTAGAGTTTTATGACTGCCTGTTTCTGCCCTACCCCCTCCTCCCCCTTTGCCTCGTAAATGACCTTATAAAAAATATATAACATTTCATTTTGTATATAATTATCTCAAGCATTTATTTTTAGAGTTTTATGACAAAGGTGAAATGCTTCCCCCACAGCCCTTGCCAGAGCGACCCCGCCAAAATACAGTTTTTATACCCTCCAAAGAGAATTGGACCCTATAAAGTGAATATGTATATTCTTGATTAGTGATTAAGTTTAAGACAGTCTAGCAATGCCTATACGTTCGTCTGAGGAAAACATGATATTGTCTATTTTTGAACCCCGCCCCCTTTAGTGGGCATTGACGTACGATATTATATAAAGGAACTCTGTCCCATCAAGTTAAACATTTTAAATTCACTTACTAAATATTTGGAGGGTATTTAAGATTCGACCCGGTCGAATATAACGTTTTTACTTGTTATAGGCTGGTTTAGTTTTTCGTAGTAGAACTTTTTACTCTCTAGTCCGATTCGGCCTATTTGCGAGCATGACCTGGGCTATTCTTCAAGATATATTTATACCAAATTTCAAGGGTCTGTCTCTTTTCATATGGACTGAATCGTGATTTTCACAGACGGATGGACAAACATGGCTGAATAAGCTTAGATTTTATCACTGATCAAGAATATATATATACTTTATGAGGTCTTAGAGGAATATTTCACTGCGTTACATACGGAATGGCTAAGTGAATATATCCTCCAATTCTTTTTTGGAGGATATAACAAAAATATAAAAAATATTGTGCAAAAAATAAGGATATAAGACATCGTCAGCTGAAACAAAAAACTCTTGGCTTAATATTCCAATTAATTTTGAAAGAGAAAAATGTATGACAAAATGAAAAATGAGCGGTTTTTCAATTCAATTGTATTGAAATAGTTAACATTTAGATTATGAAGCCTAAGATACCGGGTTCGCCTCCCCACTCAGTCATGAATATCATATCGAATTTTTGTGACACGCATTAGGGCATGGTTCTATTCACATATTGTTTCAATGACGATGTTGATGGCTAAAATAGTTAACACAAGACTATGAAGTGGAGGGTCCAGAGTTCGACTCCGCGGTCAGTTATGAATATTGTGTAGAATTCTTCCGATCAGCATTAGTGTTTGCTTGAGTCCCGGTTTACACTATGCAATTTTTGTCGCAGCAATTCTTGATATTTAGTGAGGAAGAGCGAGAAAGGAATACAAATGGTATATATTCCTATTTCAAATTACAAATGGTATATATTCCTATTTCAGTTGCATAGTGTAAACCGGGACTTAATTGTTGTCAGCCTGTTTCATAGCACTGGTCACTCAACACATTATTGTATCATGTAGTAAAGACCAGAGGAACAGCATCCTCCTTCGTCGTACCTGTAACAAAAAATTAGCCGGTCGAAGTAAATGTTTGAAGTACCTTAAAAAAATTCTCTATCTTCTCATCAGTAGTCTGAACATTTTCATCTTTTCTCATTGTTCCGGCACTATGCATTGGGATCAGGAGGGTATAGACTCCGACTGCCGGTCCAAGTAATTTTTGATGTTCTCATTAAAAACTCACAGGAATTACAAAAAGTTCATGGAACAAAAAATTCAGAAAAATGGAACATGAAGAAAATAATCAAACGTCAACATGGGTATTAAATACAAATCTGTTACCGTTGATCTGTCAGGTTGATACAATTCTCGTATGCAATTTCCTAATAAAATTTGTTTACATAAGATATGTTATCATATTCAACTAAACCACCTAATAAGTGATGACAAACACAATACACATGAGTACTAATGACGAAAGTGTAGCGGCTTTCGAAAACAGCTGTTCTGCTCTGCTGTATAAGTTGAATAACTAGATACTGATGTTGACTTTCCTTTGTGCCTTTGGAATATTTATCATATGTTTCCGAATTTAAAACAACAATTTCAAACAATTAGCCTATAAATCTTAATTGAATTTAATATATGACTGCACGTTAAAAAAAATATTTAATAAAAAAATTTTTTTATTTGACATATTGTCATAATTATATTAACCTTCAACCAATAAATTTCATTAAAAAAAAAATACTTACATAAAAGTCCATTTCGAAAGTTAATTTTTGTTAGTTGAAGCATTTAGCATTTCAGAAGGCCATATTTAAAATATATAAAAAAAAATAAACAAATTTATATTCATTAAATTAAATATTAAATGAAATTTCTTGCACACAGACTCACACAAACACACAGCAACTGTTATGTAAATACAAAGTGGCGCACGTGTATGTGTGAGTGCATTAATGTTTATTTTAAATTTTAATTTTAATCTCTGAATTGCAATTCATTTTTATTTCATTTCCAACATTTGTTGTTGTATATGTAGATATAGTTTTTTATTTCCTGTTTATATTTGTAGTTGTCTTCCTATTGTGTTTATTTTATTGTTGCTGTTATTGTTTAAATTGCCGTATTTTAATGAAATAATAACCATTTATTTATTTGTATATTTTGTAATTTCGTATTTTTTTTCTTCCTTGCGTTGCAAGCGTTAATTTTTGTTTGTGTTACCGATAAGGGACAAGTTAAGTGAAATTTGAGTGGATAGCAAAAAAATATTTTTTTTTCACATTAATGCAAATGAGTTTAAAATATTCGCTAAGACCATATTTTTGACAAAAATGCAACCAGCTGCTGTTTAAAAAAATTATAAAAAGTTTTACATATATTTTTATTTGGTCAGGAGTTCAATACCACGATAACAATAATTCGTATATACGGAGTGTAACTTTAAATTTCTTAAAATATGTATGAATTTCTATTTTATTAGTCGAACTTTCTTTTCTTTCTTTTTATGTAAATTATATTACAGGATGTTAATTTTTTTCAACGGACCCAAGTTCAAATCTGCGAAACTACAAATTATTCTTTTATTTTTATTTAATAAATGAATTTGTTCAAATAAATATAAAAGAATAATTTGCAGTTCCGCAGAGTTGAACTTGGGCCCGTTGAAAAAATTAACATCCTGTAATTTCTTAAAATATTTTATTAAATACTTTTTATATTGGCAAATTTCTTTTTTAACTGATTTTTGGAAACTTTCCCCCTTTAATTTTTTAATGAGAGTGCTGTTGGCTGAATTAGTAGAACACAAGACTAAGCGAAGTAAAAAGGTTGAAATAACTACAAAAAAATTCTCTATCTTCTCATCTTTCTTCATCTGTACCCTCAATACTATTTCCTCCTTTCTAGTTCCAGCGCAATGCACTGCATATGTAGGGGGTCATTCCCTGAGTGCTGGTCCAAGATAAAAAAAAAAAAAAAAAAAAAAATAGCGCAGAAGAAAAACTTACAGGAATTATTGTAGAAAAATTTAATAAAAACAATTAAATTATGTACGAATTTTTATTAGTCGAACTTTCTTATGTAAATTGTTAATTTTTTCAACGGGCTTAAGTTCGAATCTGCATGACTGCAAATGATTTTTTAGTATTTTATTAATAAATGAATTTGTGCAAATTCTATTTATTATTTTTTATATTAAGATTGGAATATTAAGAGTATTTTCAATAATCATCAAACCAGCAGAACGGATCAGTACTGATTTCGAAGCCGCTACGCCATCTCATCAGCGTTCTTTGTTCAATTTTTCCACTGTTTCAAGTGGTGCTAGTTAGTAGGAATCAGAGTACTTCAAAATCACGATTTTTCTTGATTTTGTTCAGCACAAAAATGTTTGTTCGTTTTAAAGATTAAAGAAAAATTCAATGATTAAAGAAAAATTCAATGATCTTATATAAAAACCTATGAAAATCATCCCAATTTACAGCACTCTCGGATCTCAAGTCCATTATATTGTTGAGTTCCTTGCATGGCTTTTTATTTACTGTATCCTTAAAATTTTGCCAGCCCTAGTTGTGCAAGTCTTTGTCCTTTAGCCATAATTTATTTGTTTGCTATTTAGCGGACAAGTCTGTTCATGTTCAAATATATTTTTCATTACATACACACACACACATACATATTGCGACACTGAATGCGTGTACTTACTGCAAATATATTAAAGCGGTTTTCGTTGTTGTTTTTGTTGTTTGTATCATTGAATTTGCACTTCTTTCGTATTCATGTGTGACCGTGATTGTGCAAGTGTGTGTTTGTTTATATCTGCATTACGCCTTTTAATGTACACATTTACAAAAGGGCGTGTCATTTATTAATTACACTATAAACAGATTTCTACTTACAAAACTTGGCTTTGGCACAGGCATATATACACGCATGTACATACGTGTGTGTGTATGTATATGTGTGTGTTTGTTTTAAATTGCATAAACAATGCAGCTTATATTTATTACTTCATGGATTGTTCGCTTCTAGTGTTATAAACTATTACTGCCATGAGAAAGTGATGACTAACTGGCCTGTCAGAAGGCCTTATTAAAAATACATGATATGCCAGTTTAAATACATCTATGAACTTAATGAAATTGCCATAGATACGTGGAAAACTACAGTGTGAATCCCTCAACTTGAGGGATTCACACTGTAGTCATAAAGTCATAAGTCATAAAATAATAGCACGAAAAATATGACTAGTGTGAACAACCCGTCATAACTTATCGGGCCATGCAGCCATTTGAATGAAATTATTTTCCATTATTAAACGGAAGGATTGTACTTTCAAATAAAAAAGAAATTTTCGAAAATATTCAGTAGTTTTTTTTATAGCATTTTCAAAAAAAATAGTTTCTGCGATTTAGATCTCTTTTAATCATATACTATAAGTAACGGCGGCAAACAAATACTATCGCCGTCTCGCCTAAAGATTTTCAGCCGTTCGACTCAGATCTCTAGAGATATTTTATGACAAAACAAAAACATACCTGAAAGAGTCCTATTATTTTATGACTTTTTTGTATGCAGTACAACAACAACTTTTTTAAACTGATCTAAAATATTATGACTTTATGACAATATCACTAAATAGCACACAGTGTGAATACCCCAAGTATTTTTATATTGATGTTTTAGATTATCTTATCAGTTTTAAAGAACTACGCTCCTGTTCATACAGTCCATTCTGTGGGAATTATGAAAAGCTTCCAGAGGACAGATGGAAATTGAGAAGATAGTTTCTGATAAATTTCTAATTTAACAACAGACTTTTATACGACTTTAATATGTTAGAGTATGCCCTATGTAAACACATACATACGAATGCATATAAAATGGGCCTAAAAATTTCTGCAAAACAACAATAATTTTAGGAAATTCCCATTGTATTTTTGTAAACTGCAGTTTCAGAACTCTTAGTCTTTCGATCTTCATAAAATTAGAATCAGCTATTTCAATACATCCAATGCTGTAAAACTAGAAATTCACTGAAATTTCCATAGTTGTTTTTGTTCAACGTAAAGAAATTAAAAACAAGCAAAAACGTTACATTCGACCATGTCGAATCCTAAATACCCTCCAAATATTTAGTAAGAGAAAGTTCCTTTAAGACATTTCTGTAGCCAATATTTTGACAGAGTCATTCAGTCATTTTGACAGAGTCATTCCGGGAAGTGCCACACTGTGGGGTGAAAGCCCTCACAAGTGGCGATTAATTCAAAAGATTAACTTTGACTTTCACAACCGTATTTGGTACCATATGAAAGTAGACAAAATTCTACATCACTAACTGCAAAAATAAAAGTTCTTGGTAGTTCACTTTATTTGCAGCATGTGTTCAAAACTCAATCATTCAATTTTGTTATTTTCGCGCGCATTGATTAAAAGAGACAATTTTGATATTTCAAGTGATTATAGTTTTTGTTAAGACTTCTATAAGTAAAAGTTTTATAATGGAACCGTCAACTTATATGAGCATTTAAAAAATTATTTTTTGTTTAGATAATAGTTTTAGAAATATTTAAAAAGAAAAAAATTAAATATCTCCAAAAATGTGGTATTTTTGATATATACATTGAGTTCCAACAACTATGCGAATGAGTGCAGGAAGAAATGCTTTTATGCTCTTAAAATATAAGATTTTAGCTAATAAATCCCAGAATGTCTATTTGCGCATTTGTGCGATTTTTGAGTTATGAAGGTGTGTGTGAGAGAATTCCGGTTGCTAAAAATCAATGTGAAAAAAACCAAACAAAAAAACAAGTTGTTTTTATTACCTTTTTTATTATATTTTTTTCTAAAGGCACATAAAGTATGCTTTAATTTACAATTTAATTTACTAATTTATCAGTGTTGATTTATTTTTACAGTTACAGCAAAAATAGTCAAACAAGACCATTTTCTCCAAAATAAAAAAAAAACCATAAAACGTTAAACATTTTTTTTTCAAATTTTTGTTTCAATAATTTTTATTTCCTGAAAATGTTAACAAGCTGTTAACGAAATATCGAATAAAAATTATAAGAAATAATATATTATAAAAAACGACCACAAGCTTGATTAATATTACTAATTTATCGTTTTTCATTCCAAAGTTACAGCAAAAATAGTCAAATAAAACCATTTTCTCCAAAATACAAAATACCCATAAAAGTTTAAAACATTTCTTTTTGTTAATTTTTTTTTTAAATGCTGGGGCCAAATTACGGCATTCGATTCGAAACGAAATTTCAATACAATTTATATACAAATTTCGATCGATATCGAATGTCGTAATCTGGCCCCTGGTCTTTTATGTATTTATTAATACTCATCAATAAAAAATAACAACATTTTAAAATTACGGGTTTTATGAATTAATCGCCACTTTCTCAACCATTCAACCCACTGTGAGCCGTGGGGGAGACGTTTCACCTCTGCAAGATCAGAGAACATCTCAGCTTCTTATAGGCAAAGGGGTAGGAGGGGGTTAGGACAGAGGAGTACTAGGTTATGTCTCAACGTCGTCATTAAAACTTAAAAATGTTATTTTTAAGCAAAATGTAGGCTTAAGTAAAACAATTTGTTCCATTTTTAAACTATTTTTGCATACAATATCTTACGTGAATGATCACTGAAGAGGGCGGGGTCCAAAAATAGACTATATAATGTTTTCCACAGACGAACGTATGGGCATTGCTACACCATCTCGGACTTCATCACTGATCAAGAATATATATATTTTATGGGGTCCAAGTCTTGTTGGAGGGTGTTAAAACTGTATTTTGTCGGGGTCTTACTGGCAAGGGGCCGTGGGAGAGACATTTCACTTTTGCCATAAAACTCTAAAATTAAATGTTTGGTATAATTAAATGTAAAATTTATTTATAATTTTTTTTTTATAGGGTTATGTAGTGGGTAAATGGGGAGGAGGGGATAGAACAGCGGAGGTTACGTCTCAGTGTCGTCATTAAAGCTTAAAAATTTTATTTTTTAGGAATGTAGGCTTAAGTAAAACAATTTGTTACACTTTTAAACTATTGTTGCACATAATAACGCCCACTAAAGGGGCGGGGTCGAAACATAATTTTTTTATTTATTTTATGGTTCCAAGTTTAACGCATTGACATAACCTTCTTTGACATAAAAATATATCAATTGCCTAACAAAATTACGAATAAAACTTTAAAAATTATGTTGTTTTTTCTGCGTTGGTTTAGTTCTTCTTAGGGGAACTTTTTTCCCTCTGCCCCGATTCAGCCCATTTACGGACTTGACCTGTGCTATCCTTTTAGATATATTTATACCAAATTTCAAGGGTCCGGCTCTTTTCGTTTGAACTGAATCGTTATTTCCACGGATGGACGGACGGACATGCTCAGATCGTCTTAGATTTCATCACTGATCGGTCTCATTCGATGCTCAGATGTTGTCCACATCAAAAAAAACAAAAGTGAAAATTGATTTTTTTTACCCTTAGTTCCCTTTCTCTATGCCTTGTCACATACATATATATATACTTTAAGGGATCTCAGAGGGATATTTCGCTGCGTTACACACGGAATGACAAAGTGAATATAACCCTCCCATTCTTTTTTGGAGGGTATAATAAAATTATATAGAGAGAAAAGTAAATTGCATATTAAACACACTCGTACATGTATTTTCATATTCATGTAGCACAAAATGAAAACCTTTGAAGAAGAAAAAGAAAAAAAGAAAATTGTGGATCTTGTGAAGTCAAATATTTGCCACAATAAGAGTGATACGAGCTGAAAGCAGTAAAGATTCAATAATACGACTTCGGATAGCAGAACGCACATACGAATACGTACGCGTAAATTTGCAATATTATGGCAATATACACATACACAGCCATATACATACATGCACTTGAGTATGTGTGTGTGTGCAAACCTACAAAAGCATGTATGCGAACATGAAATGAATATGTATGAGTGCTTGTATTTGCATTTGCTTGCACGTACCATCGAATAAACATGTGTATTTATAGAATATGTTAAAAAAAGGCAACAGCAAAAATTTACATTGGCAATATTTTGCTAAAAATTGCTGATACGCAAAAAAAAAATATAAACGGAAAAGTTATTGACAATTTGTTTGATCCATTTCACCCGACTGTCAATTTATCATGGAAAACTGGCAGCTTCTAGGGATGGCTCATATGTATAGATACACACACACACATATATATACACACATACATATAAACACACATACATATAAACACACACACACAAATGCATACATATTTACATTGACAGGCGACAGAAGTAAAGAAAGTGCACATAAATAACTATACGCATTTTTATCTGCACGTTTGTATCTGTATCTCTATATCTGTGTACAAAATTACAACTTTAGCTGCGATATCAGCTTATCTCTGAAGCTTGTATTTTCATTTTTATTCAGTTTTTTTCTTTCATTTCTTATCGTTTCGTTTAACCAAACCAAATTGAAGGCGAAGTGCAAAAAATTTTTCATCACTAGATGTTGTTGATGATGATTCGATTTGAAGTCAATGCATAACGGTTACATGGCAGCAAAAATTACGCAGGCAAGCTCTCAGAGTTGCTGGTGTTGTTGTTTTTGTACGACATGCAGGAGCATGCTGCTGCACAAGCACATACCACATACTGGTGCAACTGCATGCTGACACAACTTAAAACTTTAGACTTTTTATGGTTTAGACTTGTGTTGTGGTGGATTGATTGTCATATTTCTCAGCTGACAAGGAAATACATGAACGCTTGTATATCTCGTCTGTGGTATGAGTAGAAATGTTAAGCAATCTTGTATTTGTATGCTTGTGTGTACTTTCGATTGGTTATTAGGTTGGCATCTGTTGTTGGGTTGCTATCGATATTTTTTGTTATCGATGGTTCAGATTTCATTGTCGATATTATTATCGACCGAATATTTGTAATTGTAATTTAGCTAATTTTTTTATCCGGCTACAGTTTAGGTGATTTTTTATATCTTCCAAAAAAGAATTGACGATATATTCACTTTATCATTCCGTGGGTAAGGCAGCGAAAAATACATCTGAGACCACATAAAGTATATATATTCTTGATCAGTGAAGAAATCTAAGACGATCTGAGCATGCCCGTCCGTCCATCTGTGGAAATCACGATTCAGTCCAAACAAAAAGAGCCAGATCCTTGAAATTTGCTACATATATATCCTAAAGGATAGCATAGGTCAAGCTCGTAAATGGGCTGCATCGGACCAGAGGGGAAAAAGTTCCCCTAAGAAGAACTAAATCAACCTGTAAACAGACACATAATTTTTAAAGTTTTTTTTTGTAATTTCATTAAGCAAATAATATATTTTTATGTCAAAGGAAATACAACATGTTAAACTTGGAGCCATAAAATAATAATAAAATTTTTGAACCCCGCCCTCTTTAGTGGGCGTTATTATATGCAAAAATAGTGTAAAAATTTAAAAATTATTTTACTTAAGCCTAGATTCCTTAAAAATAAAATTTTTAAGCTTTTATGACGAAGCTGAGACGCAGCCTTATCCTGCTCTGACCTACACCCTCCCCTCTCCTTTGCACCCCCCCCCCCCCCCCAAATGACCATATAAAAACAATTTTTTATTGCACTTAACTTATTTTTAGTGCTTTATGGCGAAGGTGAAATGTCTCCCCCACGACCCCCGCCCCCCGGAGTGACCACTGGTAAATAGAGTTTTTATTTACTAAATATTTGGAGGGCATTTAAGATTCGACGAATGTTTAACTTGGTGGGAGAGAGTTTCTTTATATAATATCGTACGTCAACGCCCACTAAATGGGGCGGGGTTCAAAAATAGACAATATCATGTTTTCCACAGACGAACGTATGGGCATTGCTAGACCGTCTTAAGCTTCATCACTAATCAAGAATATACATATTTACTTTATAGGGTCCAATTCTCTTTGGAGGGTATAAAAACTATACTTTGGCGGGATCACTCTAGCAAGGTCTGTGGGGGACTCATTTCACCTTTGTCATAAAACTCTAAAAATAAATGCTTAGGATAATTATATACAAAATAATTAATTTTATTTTGATAGGGTCATTTACGGGGCAAAGGAGGAGGAGGGTGTAGGGCGGAAATATGCAGTCATAAAACTATAAAAATAAATGCTTGGGATAATTATATAGAAAATTTAATTTATTATTTTTTTTGGTAGGGTCATTTAGGGGGTGAAGGGGGAGGAAAGGGTAGGGCAGAGTAGCACCAGGTTAAAAATGTTATATTTAAAAAATGTAGGCTTAAGTAAAACAATTTGTTAAATTTTTATGCTATTTTTGCATATAATAATGTCCACTAAAGTGGGCGGGGTCCACAAATAATTTTATTTTTATTTTATGGCTCCAAGTTTAAGGCCTTGGACCGTATTTGACATAAAAATATATCATTTGCTTAACAAAATAACCAAAAAAATTTAAAAATTATGTTGTTTTTTCTGGGTTGGTTTAGTTGTTCTTAGGGGAACTTTTTTCCCTCTAGCCCGATTTAGCCCATCTTCGAACTGTTCTAAGCTTCAAAATATATTTATACCAAATTTCAGGAGTCTAGCTTTTTTCGTTTGGACTGAATCGTGATTTCCACAGATGGACGGACAGACGGACATGCTCAGATCGTCTTAGATTTCATCACTGATCAAGAATATATATACTTTATGGGGTCTGAGATGGATATTTCGATGCGTTACAAACGGAATGACAAAGTGAATACACCCTCCAAATTATTTTTTTGGAAGGTATAAAAAAGTAGCTCTTCTTTCAGTTCAACTTTTGCAAATACTTTCGGAAACATTTTATATTTCTATGAAAAAGTATGTCTTTATGTGCCTTGAAGTAGGAAGAGTTTTGTGAATCGAACAAAATTCTCTTGTAATATAAGTTTGCTTTTCTATAAGACAAATGAGTTTAATAGCTAAATTGTTAAATTGTTCCTGCAAATTATGAAAAACAATTTTAATCATAATTTAAGGGATCCACCTAATGCAAATATGTGTTCACGTATGTATGATTGTCTATCGTTGCTTGTATCGTTGTCATTTTAGTTGATTTGATTTTCGATTGAAAATTAATATCGCATTTTCAAAAATATCTTCGTAATTCATATACGACTTTTTCCTCTTATTTCTAACAGCAAACGATGGTACCAAAAAAAAAAAAAGAAATAGAAATCTTTTAACACAGACTCACATGTCAAATTTTAGAATGCAACTACAGCACAGTGGTCTGAGCAGAATAAAAGTTGGGGCTAAAACAAAGATGTTAGAAAAAATGTAACAGGGCAGCAGTTGTCTTTATGTGTAATATTCGTAATACATTTTTTTCTAGAGCTGAGAAGCCTTAAAGGACATCAGTGTTTGCAGCATTGTGCGCGAAAAAAAAACAAGATGAATTTTAAAATTTAGAAAGCTGCGGACAGTGATGCATGGTGATTGTACTCCCAGTCAGAATAATATTTACAAATTGTTCGAGCTTTTCAATAAAGATCGAAAAGATGTGAATGAGGATGTTCATCCTTAACAGTCCAGCGCTTCAACAATAAATGAAAATGTTACGGTGCTTCGTCGAAACAATATTAGAGCAATTGCTGAGGCTCATGCCAAGGATTTCTTATGTTTGATATTGTGGTCGTAAAGCAGATATACACCAAACCCTTTTTTTATGCTTCTGATACAGGATTATTACAAAATTAAAGCTTTATTAAAAAAAAATTAAATCACATATGTTTCAATGGCCTTGAAAATAGATTCGAGGACCTAAAATCATTCCAAATGCTGTGTTCGCATTAAAATTATATTTCAACATATTTTGAATTTCAAGTCAAAATAATAAAGAAAAACTATATTAAATCTAATGTTCGCCAAAAAATTTTATTGAAGTATTTTCTCTTATCGAAAAAAAATAACATTAAAAAAGTGTTTATTACAGTCAACATATGTGAACGCTTATTACAAATAAAATGTGTTAAAGCAGAAAACACTACAAAAACAACAGCCGCAAAGTTTAGCCGGTCTATTACAAGCTGGTGAAAATAATTCAATTTGAATTGGCTCAGAATCTTAGAAGTTCTGTAATTTTTTTTGTGTGTCACATTTTATGTGTTTCATGCCACTATAAACATCACACACACACATATACATACACATATAATGTTATACTGTTTTCCCAAGTATTTGTGCTATTTAATGTTTCCGCTTCCGTTATATTACAAAAAAAATTACGTATAAATTTTTTCTGTTTCCTTTTGCACATGCAACGTACCCGCCCTCCCATTCATTCAATTTATCGAAATTTGATTATTTTCGCAGTTTTTCATGTATTTTTTGCTGCCACACATCCAACCATCCATCCATCCATTCATCCTTCTCTTACAGTTGATGTCATTTGCGTGATATTTCTGTAATTTGATGCAAAATGCAACAACCACATGTGAATTTTAATTTTATTTTTCACAATTCATTTCAAATATTTTTCATATTTTTTTTATCATTTTTTTTGTAACGCTTTAGAGGTTTAGTTAGATCTTCTTTATTTCGTTGCCACAAATAAGCAGTTCTTAATGTATAATTTTATTTTATTTCATTTGTTTTTTTTTCTTCGTTACAATTTTGTATGCGGTTAGAGTCGAGTAAAAAGTTGGGGGACTGCGGACTGTTTTCATTGTGTATCAACAGTAAAAATGGATGTAAAATTTTAGCGTTTCTTTTGTGAGAAGGCATTTTTAATTAATTTACAGATAAATGCAAAGTATGTCAAAAAATTTCTTTTATGTTTCACTCATTTATTCAGTCTCAGTGTGAGAAGTCTAACGGCGACCTATATTATCAGTTGGGTGGCGTTGAACTTTTAAGAGAGGGAACGAGCTGTCAGTAGGTTGATGTACAAATACTCATGAGATTTTTGAACAATAGGAAATCATTTCATATCTTAATATTTATTTAATTCTCATGCACACATTAAAGTCGTATGTTTTGTCTAATCGTGTAATTACCAAGTATTGTGTTGTTGTTGTTGGTAATTATTATACAAAAATTGTGTTGCACACTCAGGTCTCGTTTTATGCGATAGAGGCGATAAAAAAAAACGCATAAATCAAATTCGCATAAAACGATACTCTAGCTTCATATAAAAACTAATGATTCGTTCCAAAATTCTAAAAAATTGCATACATTCAAATTTTAGTTAAAAAATTAAAAGAAAACCGCATAAAAAAAACAACAAAAATATTTTGGCAACACTGCGAATCATTGTTTTAATAAAACAATTGAAAGCTGTTGTTGTTTTCTTTGTCTCTTACAACTACACTTGGAGTTGCATTAAGAGATTAATATTATGTAATGAATTAATGATATAAATAATTATTACTTTTAATAAATTAAAAAAATTAATGTTTGGTGTTTTGTTATTTTTAAACAACATTCCCTCATCGTTCACAGGGCTCCATGCCTTTTTCACTCCTATTCCACATCCTTATACACTTCCAATAAGTTAGTTATTTTTTTTTTCTACACTAGAAATTCTCTAGAAATTATTTACATGGCAAAACAATGATTGCCGGGTCAGCAAGTTTTATATAAAATAAGACAAAAACATAAAAAATAGAAAATAATCAAACGACAACATCAGTTAACATCTTGAGCATCGTCGCAATGTGGGGTGCGTATCGTTGTTCTATCGTTACTCTAATGGCAGGTGCTCTGGTGAAATTAGGGAACTTGTTCCTGAAACCCATTCCTTCTTACGATCAACGCGTCTTTCATGAAGAGCGCATGCGTTTGTGGTCGATATTCCAACGAATCGCACTACGCATTACAGAGAAAATTCGTTTTTTGGCCGAACAGTCCGTATGTGGAACAAACTACCCGCAGATGTCTTCCCCGCCACTTACAATTTGAGCAGGTTCAAATCGAATATCCACAGACACTACTCCCTTTATCCTCATTCCCAAAATCTATTTTCCTAGTTCCGGCGCAATGCACTGCATATGTAGGGGTTATCCCCTGAGTGCTGGTCCTACACCTAAAAAAACATCAGTTTAGTACTGAAAAACTTATAAAATAGGCTATTTCGGAAATTGTAATAAACAAAAAAAAAAAACACATAAGTACTGATGATAAAAGTGTAGTGGTTTTCGAAAATAGCACTATTCTGCTTTGTTGTATATGTTTGAAATTAAATTGAAGTTAATTTACCTTTTTTGCTTGTTATCATGATCAACATCTCTTTCAATATTATTAATTTCATACATTAAAAATTAATTGAATATAAAATATAATAAACTTATTTTATTTACCCGTTACAAAAATAACGTCACATACACTCGTACTGCCGAAGTCTTATAATTAAAACTAACGACTTTTAAAACAAATATACTCGTATATAGCGCTTTATTACAGTCAATTGAAAACACTTGGCGAAAAAAAAGTCGACAAAAAAACTAAATAATTTAAAGATATAATTTGTATGCGGTACAAAACATTAAGTAAAAGATTTAGGGGAGAAATATAATAAATTCCCCCTTTCAAATGAATTTTCTTACAAATGTAAACATTGTATGATGCTTATAAATTAATTTATATTATTTTTCATTTCACATGAAAGGCTGTTGAATGTATAACTTTTAATTGCTACACTTTAATATTAAACTAATTACATACAAAAAAGGATTTTGCAAGTACATTCTTCACTATGATTGACGACGTATTCCCCTAAACCTGAAAAATCCTCCTTAAAAAAAATAATAAGCAAATTTAAGCTGGTTTGGGGTTTAAATTTTACATTTTATCTTAAAAATGATAGGCTTAACAAGTTGCATATTAATGGCAAAGAATTTTTTGTTTTAGTTTTAATAATTAAGAATAGTTTTAGCAATTGAAATATTTGCAAACAAGTTTTGGGAAAAAGAAAAAAATATTTATTTATTTATTTATTATATAAAACAAATACAATTACAAATTAAATCATAACTTATGTTGACTTCTTTTCGAAAAACGAATGCTACATATTTTGCACTTTTCAATAAAAAATGGCAATATTGTGGCATTTGGAAATAGTGAATTTATTACAAATGAATGTACCATCTCTTGCGAAAAATTATTTTTAATTTAAAAAATGCGCCCAGCTGAAGTTTCTTAGGAAAACAGTGATAAAATGTTACATTTTTCTTTCAGAAAAGAAAGCACCATTAGTTACGCGATCTTCAATCGTTATGGAGAAAATACATAAAATCTAAAGTGGGAATGGAGCACACGAAGCCTACACGGATAGGCTAGCACACTACCCACTAGTCCACCGAGGCACTCTTTTCGAAATACATATTTGGGGGATACACACTGTAGTCATACTTTCTAACCTCAAATTTGCCCACACTGTATATGAAGAAATTAAAAAAATAAATAAATAATTATAATGCCTATATCTAAATCATCCTTTCCCACCTTATCTTTAAATTTTAAATTTATTTAAAAAAATTAAAAATTTCTTGCAGTGCACTTTATTGTCTAGTTGCAAAGACTAATACAATTTCACACTATTTTGTTTATACAATTGTGTACAGTTGTTTGTTAATAACTCGCAAATATATTTATTTTATTTGTTTATATCATTCATGCATTCGTTTTGTTTTTTGTTTGCTTTTGTTTTACAAATTGCTGTTTGTTGTAGGGAAAAATTATTTTGTTGACTGTTCACTCACTATTGTGGGGTGGCAATGAAATTTAGTATTTATAAAAATGGCGTTGCATACTTTAAAGCGAATACAACAAAATTGCTGTCGTGTAGAGAATAACATCAAATTTAAAACAACAACAGTGTGGTGGCTTAATATTATTTTTGTTGTGGTCAGGCCTGTTCTTAACAACATTCTACGTACTTCTCGCTCTAAGTCTAGAGCTTAATTAAAATAGTTCGTAATATATAAAACTTAAAGTCGAAATAAACAGAATTATATAATACACTCAGGTCTCGTTTTATGTGATAGATGCGTTCCAAACGAAATCGCATAAATCAAATTCGCATAAAACGATACTCTAGCTTCATATAAAAACTAATGATTCGTTGAAACATTCTGAAAAATCGCATAAATTGAAATTTTAGTTAAAATATCAAAACAAAATCGCATAAAAAAGATATTTATTTTGCAACATGAAATTTATTTGTTTTAAAGAGTTTCATACCTCTTATCTTATGTAAATACTTTTAAAAAGCATTTGAGAACTCACAAATGAAAATGTTTTTCAAAAATCACATAGTAAGCTATGAAACTCATATAAACAAAACCCAACAAATAAATAATATTCGTAATGAATCTATTTTACGATTTTTTAAAATCATTTTCATTTGTGAGTTCCCAAATGGCTTTTAAAAGTCTTTACATAAGATTTTTAAATTTTTGATACTAATTTTGTTTTTCCTGAACTAAAAAATTGTTTTAATTATTAAAAAACCCACGTTACTTTTATATATAAAAAAAATTTCACTTTCCCAGCCCTGGAAGCGAAATTTTAGTTTTTTTTTTACCAGTGCTAGTTTTCTTGAGGTATAGAGTAGTGTTATTTAAGAAAAATTCACAATTTTGAACCATTTTGGTCACTTTTATGTACTACAAAATATTGCACTTGTCCAACCCTGGATTCGAAATTTTGATTTTTTTTAATTTTTAATACCAATTTTGTTCTTACTAAATTATAAAAGAGTTTTAGTTAGCAAAAAAAAACTAGGTCAGTTGCCTCTTTGGTTACTTTTAAGTATAAACAAATTTTCAATGTCCCACCCCTGGAAGCAAAATTTTAATTTAAAATTTTTTTTTTGACCAATGCAAATCTTCATGATGTATAAATAAGTTTTATTTAAAAAAAACTTAAAATTTTTAACAATTTTAGTTATTACATGTACTACAAAATACTGAATGTGCAATAAAAAAAAAAATTTACATTCCCTTCCCTGGATTTTTTTTTAAATTTTGTTAGTTTTTAATAAACCATTGAGGCTTCCCAAAGCATGAAATAAGTTTAATTTGCAAACAAACAAAAAAATAATTGATTTTTGGTATTAATTTTGCATCGAGAAATAGGTGTAAGCTTACCAGCTCTGGAACCGTATTTCGGATTTTTCTGAACCACTCTATTTAAGTTCATTTCCAATCCAACGGTCCAAGAACGAAGTCTTTAGCTCTTCTGGGGGCTTGGGAAAACGTACAGACAGACGGAAAGTTGGACATCGCTCAATCGTCATCGCTATTCATAAGGATCCAGAATATATATACTTTATGGGGTCCTATATTGATATCGAAGAAATTACACACGGAATGACAAACCTATATATATCCTTTAACTTTTTTGTTAAGGTTATAAAAAAGCCTAAAAACATCAAAAATTTTAAAACCTGCTCGAATTGTAAAAAAAATCGTTCATTTAAAAATCGCATGACTTCGAATTCGCATACAAAAAATCCGCATAAAACGAGACCCGAGTGTATATTAAAACACTTGTTTTTATACGATTTGGATTAGAAACATTTAATTCAGCTATAGGAGTTGTACGTTTCTTTCAGAATATCTTTGAAGTCAAAGTCGATTTAGTACAAGAAAAGAGGGTTTAATTTAAAGCTGAATAGAAATAGCTATAGACTGGTTACTCCTTGGAACCTATCCAATTCCGTCAGAATTTTTAAAGCAAGCTGCATAAAAATACTTCAGAGGAAATTTAATATGAAAACCGATGAAACCCGTTTGTTTATCACTTCAGCTGTCGAGCGGTCTTTGTAACATTTAATAATTTTTAAAATCCTCATCTTTAGACCTCATTTAACATTGAATTAATTTTTTTATTCTAATTTCGAATTTCAACTTTAAAACAAATTGCTCTTTTCAAACTACCCCTCTGCTGAGGACAGTGTGCTGTCCTCTGTGTTTGAATCCGCACATCAGCTACGAATGGTTATTGTATTTGTTCACATTTTATTTTATTTATTTAGTTATTTCTATTGTTATATGTAGTTTATGTGTTTTTCTTTTTTCAAAAGCAATTTATTTATTTTTATTTGTTAAATTAATATGCTTTAAAAAAAAAACTTTTCTATCTTGCAAACTCTGTTATTTTTTGTTTTCGTTTGTTTCTTTTTGTATTTTATTTACAAAATTTGTTTATTGTCAGCGTTTGGTTATAAATTTGCAATTTATAAATCATACATTTTGACTTTATGTGTATCGTAAAATATTATTGTTTAAATTAGTTTTCAATACATTAAACAATATCATCGTTTGTTTAACGTACATTTAACTATTATTTTTATTATCAAATAATTGAGTTCCGAATGCTTTTGTTGCATTAAGGCTATTATGTGTGCAATATGATCGAATTGGCTAGTGGCAAACACACACTGCCTAACTTTGAATAAACATAAGTATTTGCAATTTTTATATCAGCATATTTTAATGTTTTTAAATTGTCGAATTTGTACTAGTGAAAAGAAAATGCTGTATTACTGGACTCCGAAATATAGGAGTATGCATACGATCATATAGTTTTGTTTTAGTTTAGTAATTTTACTTGAACTTATTTAGATAAAATAAGCCCAGGAGGAGCATTAATTTCAAGCCATGCTAAATAATGAATAGAATTAGTTTGCAATCAAATTACTGCACACATTACTGCATTATGGAAGTGCAACATAATTCATAATATATATTTATATTTAGTTACAATTTAGTAAGAATTGCTTAGATTATTTTAGCATACAACAATAGTATAGAATATTGTTGAAAACTAATTTCTTAATAAATCATTTAAAAGTTATTCTGTTTATAATTTGGTTTTCATAACAATTAAATTTACGGTAATGGGAATTAAACAGAGGCATACAATTTTATGAATTATTTTAAATATTTTAGAGTTTTAAAAAATTTTTTTTTCGTCATTAAGGCTTAAAAATAATATTTTTAAAGAATGTAGGCTTAAGTAAAACAATTTGTTAAATTTTTATGCTATTTTTGCATATAATAACGCCCACTAAAGTGGGCGGGATCCAAACATTTTTTTAATTTTATTTTATGGCTCCAAGTTTAAGGCGTTGGACCGTATTTGACATAAAAATATATCATTTGCTTAACAAAATAACCAAAAAACTTTAAAAATTATGTTGTTTTTTCTGGGTTGGTTGAGTTCTTCTTAGGGGAACTTTTTTCCCTCTTGCCCGATTTAGCCCATCTTCGAACTTAACCTGCTCAAAATATAGTTATACCAAGTTATAAGGGTCTAGCTCTTTTCGTTTGAACTGAATCGTGATTTCCACAGATGGACGGACGGACGGACATTCTCAGATCGTCTTAGATTTCATCACTGATCAAGAATATATATACTTTATGGGGTCTGAGATGAATATTTCGATGCGCTACAAACGGAATGACAAAGTGAATATACCCTCCAAATTCTTTTTTGGAGGGTATAATAATGATTTTCGCGGCTACACGGCAGGTTGTTGTCCGTGCTACTTTTGTGGTTTTAGTCAAAATAAACTAATTTCGATTTTCATAGGCGACAATAAATAAATTAGTGCTGCCAATACAGTGAAACATCTTAAATAAATAAGCGTTTAAAAATATTTTCAAACTGGTCAAGGATATGAAAATTGTTAAAAATAAAAAAATGTAATAGCCCTTTTAAGAATAAAAGTTATTTTTTAATTTTAATTAATTTATTTTTTTACGTTCTCTCTCGGATTTTATTTTTTATTTTATTTATTTATATTTTTTTGTAATAATTGCTAGAATATGGGCCCCATTAAATGATATGGGTATCATTTCAAAGTACTCCAAAATGTCTTTCTATTGTTAGACATATTTTTCAAATTTAATCACCTATTGCAAGTGTTATTAAATTTTGAAATTTTGAATCTGACTTTTCAAGTGAAAATTCAATTTTTTTGAAAAAAGCTCGACACAACGATATTTGAACTCTAATTTGATAGCCGTTATCGATAAAAGACGTGAGTTAGGTCACAAATGAATTAATTCATAAACTCATTTTCATAGTGCCATAACAAAAAATTACATAAAAATTTTTTATTTATTACAAATGCAAAAACAATAAAGACCTATAAACAAATAAAGTGTTGCTATTATTAATTTTGTTTCGATCTATAAATAGATTTAGAATAAGCGCTTTTATTTTTATATGTATATGAAAGTGGCACCACTAAAATGAGATGTTGACGTTGTAGCTGCCGCGTTTAAAATAACCCTCTGCGACTGACGTGACTTTGTTGTTGCAAATCTACTGACCTGGTAGTACATTAGACACTATTTTGTCGGCTGATATTTTCCAAGTTTCGTTTTGTAAACTTAGCGAAATTATTTTATGCTAATAGTTTAATGGCATAGAATTCTATTTATTAATTTTTGTTTTTAGAATGAAGTTAAATTAGAGAATTTTTTGAGTCGATATTTATATAATAGCGGGGCAAAACTATATTTTATGTTTATTGGTGTCTGTTATGGCGATTTCTTTTTTGGAAAATATGTAAAATTTTGCCACTTTTTATTAAAAAAAAAACACAATTAGCAGCAATTTTAAAATAAAACACATCTTCATAAGAGATCGTAAATCGAGTTCCAATAAATCCACTATTTTCAAATGCCATAATGTTGCCATTTTCCATTGAAAAGTGCAAAATATGTAGCATTCTTTTTTAGAACAGAAATGAACATTAGACTATCACTTTAAGTTCTCTTGTAGCTAAAAAACACCCAATAGAAATAACTCCCTTTTAAATAACTTTGCTAACACTCTTCTAATCCAACCACATACAAATACATACATGACATCCTTAATGATTTAAAATAAATACAATTACCAAAAATTTCCACAATTATAATTTTATTAATAAATCTTTTCATATGTGTCACAAAATGCATGTTGGCTGGTATTGAAATGAACTTGTATTTGCTAAATTGCCCTTTTATATCTAAAGTATAATATTAAGTTATTTGCTTTAGTATTTGTATTTGTGTAATTGTACGTAAATACAATATCATCAATCCTGGTATACAGTATGAATGAAAACAATTAAAATATTTGTGCATTTGCAAGTGTGAGCCTGTGTGTGTTTGTGTATTAAGTTTATAAATTTTATCAATTTCTAATTATGCAAATAAAGTAAACTATGATTAAATTATGTGCAATTAAGCCACAATATATATATGTGTGTGTGTATGTAGTATATCTAATTCTAAATGTACATTTGCATAAATTAATGCATTAGGCTGGGCGTAGCAAACAAAAGTATCCTTTTAAAATTATATAAAATAGTGATTTATTTCTAAGCACAATCTAGTTTGAGCTGGAGATATTTGAGTGTCAAATTCCTTCAAATAAAAAAAATTTATATAATACAGTGCGAGCTCGATGATCGCAACTAATTCTGCCACAGCCGGTTGCGATAATCGCAAAAGTTGCGATAACCGACCCTTAATTTTACATATAAAGTAAAAGCTCAAAATTTTCAATTTTTAATACATAATGTATGTAATTATTTATTGATATGAAAATTAAATAGAAACTTCAAAAATTCTATATATAGTGCACGCTAAAATAGTTCATACTAACTATGCATAAAAGAACCCAAAGCAGAATAAAAAACTAACTGTAAAATAACGAATAACTTGCCGTGCCGCTGTACACACGAAAAAAAAATAGTAAACAAACGTATGTATGTATGTACTTTGTAGTTTTTGCATCTTTTCTATGTCCAAAGGCGACGTAGAAAAGCAAACAATCAAACAATCACATTTCTGTATTAAAGTTGCGATAACCGAGACTGATAGTTGCGCTTATAGAGACTTCAATGCAAAAATTTTGGTGGTTGCAAACAACGAGCAGTTGCGATAATAGGTGGTTGCGATCATCGAGCTCGCACTGTATTCTAAAAAAATGCCGTTAGTTTCAATGATGATAAGCTCCAGGCTTTTGTCAGGAGTAATTTTCTCCTAATTTTATTATGGAAAATAGTCACAAGTAGAGTATATTAATTTGAGATTTGTAGAGCTTTCATTGAATTTTTTTTCGGAATAGTGACTTATGCGAGTCTGCATTGTCTTAATGGAACATCAATTACACATTCTTTTTCAAATATGGAAATATAAAATATATCCTTGCTCTTTTGAGGCTATTGAAGTATGAGGCGCATGATCCAAATACATTTTTTACATAAATTTTTTACATTTATATTAAAGTTGGCAATCAAAAAGAAATCAATAGGTACATTTAAAGAAAAACCCCGGCACTAGTTGCATAGCAAAGTTCCTGCTCTAGAAGTAAAAAAAGTATTATCAAACTATCCTCGTATATATGGCAAAATTTTTGTTAAAGGCACTAGTATATCCATTAATCAGTTAAGTGTATACATTTTCAAAATTAATTTAATTAAATGATTTATTATAATACATAATGATGTGATAGAACAAGTAGCAACTGTAAAGTGGCCAGTAGTAAGTTTATGCTAATGCTAATAATCCAAAAAAATAATGCAGTAATTTTTTTTAGCAGTGCCATAGTTTTAATGTCGATAAAATGTTACTTTTGAATAGAAGAAAGTTCTTCTTGACTTATTGCCTGAATTATATAATACCACAATATGAATATCTTAAAAGGTAATCGAGAATTAAATATTCCCTGTTGTAAAATTGCTTTATTGTTTTATATTCTAATAGGGGATATTTCATATTTATGATTGGCCGCTGTGAATAATTTGGATTTGAAATAATAAGACATCGGTACGAATACTTAATATTTTTCGCCCTACAAAGTATGCTATAAAATTTGCTCTTTATTATTGTTATTCAGCATACTGTTGCCAACACGTATAAATAATATTTAATGTATAAAGAATTATTTTGTCCCCGAAGGTATGCAACAGAAAATGTTTCAAACGTTAATGGCTGTCGTGGCAATGGAGCGTATGATTAATGAGATGGTTTTTAATACTTATGCGACCTGCTTTGCACCTTATTAGAGCAATATGCAGTATACATACATATGTATGTATGGATTTGTGTATGTATGTATATGTAAGGTTATATGAATAGTAAAAATTGATTATAGGTGAAACGAATTGGAAATATGTATACGTGTGAATACACGTAAGAAGAAATTAGTTGATCTACATATGATTATTCCAATAAATATTAGCTGGTTATTACAATAAAAGTTAAGTCAATATCCAATATTCGAATAAAAAATATGTATATATTAAGTAAAACTTCACTGCGAGTTCGATTTGAGCAACAACCCATTAATGCAACAGGCCTGAATACGGAACATTTTTATATTTGCAACTACAGTGCACTCGCGATAATATGAACTAATTAAAACCAAGCCAGTTCACTTTTGCAAGATTGTTCATATTTGCGAATGGCATCTAATTTCCCTTTAAAAACGTTTTTCCCAAATAAAACTTTCTTATGTTAAATTTGTTATTAATTTTTTATTGGATTTAAAAAACAAGCATTAATTTTTGAAAGAAAAAAAATGTATATAATGCGAAAAAATCGGTGATTTTCTTTTGCTGTTTCTTTTGTTGAATCACCTTTAAAACGGCACGCTCTCTTAACTGTCTCAATACACTCAAATCTCGTTGATCGACCATTTCGTTTTCGGCCCATTAAACAGTTCGACAGCTTCCATGGATTTTATAGTTCTTTTTGGCTCCTCCAGATATTCAACTTCATTGGATAGTTCTTCCTTCATTTCATTCTCGTTACACTCTATGTTATCCTCGTTCCATTCTTTAACGTTCGAAGCTGTAAATTCAACCTGTAGTGAATTTAAGATTTAAATTTGTTTTTAATGCACATTTTTCAAACACAAACCTCAGGTAGCAGAGTACTTAAAAGATTAGTTGAAGTTTCTTTTAAACCAACCAAATTTATTGTCAAGTTGTTTCTAAGCACACTTAAAGGAATATCCCTTAAAAAGCAAACAAGTAGGGAAATCCCCAAATTATGATGCAGTTGAGCTTAAAAACTACCCTGTTGATTTTGATTTCAACACTGTGTAGGTAGATAAAAGCCGTTAAAAATACAAAAATAAGCTGTTCATATTTTAAAGCTTTTGCACTGAGTTCATATTTTAGACTAGTCAATGGAAGAAAAAAATGTTCATATTTTGGGGTGTTCATATATTAGGGTGTTCATATTTTCGCGAGTGCACTGTATTTTCATGAAAGTGTGTCAATAAGTGCAACACAATTTATTTTGTTTTAGTATAAATAATTCTTTTCTTCTGTATTTCCTGTACAGTAATAGGCCACTATTTACATTGAAACGTGGATTTCCAATTGGTTGTTCGAAAAAATAGAAAAACATGTTTTAATTTGATTTAGACATATTTAACCCTGTAACAAAACAATTTTTATTAAAACATTATATTTAAAAAAAATCTAATGGAACTTTTTAAAAATAAAGATAAAGGCAGCGTATATTGTCTGCATGAAACAAAATTATTAGTAATTTTAAATATTGCCAATTATATTCCAATTATCTTGAAATTTTATATATTGGGCATGTAAATCTATTGTACAAACATCTACTATCAGACTTCTCTACTATTATCATTATTATTATTACTATTATTATTATAATTATTATTATTATTACTAATATTATTATTGTTATTATAATTAGTATAATTATTGTTATTATTATTGTGATTATAATATAATCAACGAAGAGAGGTACGGAAGGTGGACTCACAAGCTAATCCCAGAGATAAATAGATGGATTGAAAGACAAAAAGGTGAAGTAAACGATTACCTAACTCAGATGTTATCTGGCCATGGATATTTCTGCAGCTAACTGCAGAAAATGGGAAATCTGAGCACCCCATTTTGCAAAAAATGAAAAAAGATTTTTTCATTTTATAACTTGGAAAATAACTGTATATTAGTCCAAATTCTGCCAAAAAAGTTTTGCTTAAAAAGACTTGCCCAATTCGCAGAGTTAAACAATTTTGTTATCAAAGTCTTCCGTTTTTTGTAACGTAACGCCAGGTCCTTTTTTTCATTATATCTTGAAATCCTTGGGCTCGATTATTTGCATTATTTTTACTGAATATAGAGCTGTTCAATCACTTCTCGAATGTGAGAAAAAAAATTGGAACAAATACACTTTAGCTACGCACTTCCGATTGAGATGAAATTTCGCATATGGATAGAAAATTGAAAAATAAAACGAAAATTTTATATGGTGAAAGTTTCGGAAATGCATAGTTTTCGAGTTATGGACTTCCGAAAATTTCGTATAAAAATGCAAATTTTCGTTTTATTTTTCAATTTTCTATCGATATGCGAAATTTCATCTCAATCGGAAATGTGTAGCTAAAGTGTATTTAAGCCAAAAAATTTTTTAAATTCTGGTTTTTAAAGTTTTTTTCAACATATCGCCGTACAAAGGTAACGTAACGCCAAACTGGAAATGGCCATATACATATGAGGAAGCAGAAACCCTAGATGATGTGGAACATACGATCTTCCGCTGTTGTCGATGTACAGAAAGGCGCATTGGCATAGAAAATCAGATTGGTGAAATAACGGCTGAGAACATCGTAGAAAAGATGACTTGTAGCGAAGAAAGCTGGAATGTAATAGCATTTTTCGTCGAGTACGTACTCAGGACGAAAAAACGTGAATTGGATGCTGTTTTTGAACCCCATGCGATTCTAGAAAATAGAGTTAATACTGTACAAATGGGAGCCTAGACGTAGGAAATGAAGGAAGAGGTGTAAATATGTACACGTATCGAGGGGATGCACCTGGAAGTAATGCGAAAGCGGTACCCAGGCGGAGAAAAAAAATATTCACCATTTTTATTCTAACAATTTACCCAAACAATAATACATGATGTAATATGATTTGAAAATATTAAAGAAATGACTTTTAATATCCAGTTGCTGTTTAAATTTAGTCTTATGTGCCCATTTGATTAAGAAAAAAAATTCATTACCAACAATTTTCATTAACTGTTTGCTTTGCCAAACGGTATGCCAGAACTCTCTCTTTATTTATGATTACAAGAATACAACAAAAACAACAACAACAAAAACCAAATATGTATACTCCTAAAGGTATACAACTGCATATATGCAAGTTTATGAGAAAAATTATTAATGAAAATTTTCAATTAAAATTTCATGTTGATTAAAACCAAAAACAACAAAATGATATGGTCTCCCTATTTATGCAACAAATACATGGAATTTATTTTGATTTGTTTGCATTCTATCTAGTAAATTTCGAAGTTGGTTTTGTATAGTAAATTTGTCCAGAATATATTTCAGTTTTCATTTATTTTAGCCATGAAACTAGAAACGAAACAAAAAGAATCATTAAAAAGGAAACAAAGCAAATAAATCGAAAAAAAAAGTAAAAATCCAATTATTTTGGTGTCATAAATTCTGCTAACCAGAATACATATATTCAGGTTATATACAATCGGCTATTCATGGATATGAATTTATATTAAATGTGGGTGTGTGTGTGTGTGTGTGTGTTTCCTGGTGTATATATCATAAACATAAAAGCTGTTTAACAAGGTGTCAAATTGCGAACAGAGAAAAAAATTATATAGAAAATTTTTGGCCAAAGGCATTGATTTTTATTGCATGAAATGTACAAGCTGTTTCTCAGTTTCATGTGTGATATTAAAGAGTCTGTTTTTCTTTTTTTTTAAATTAAAGATCGCATTTGATAATAAACATTTTTATATAAATGCAATTTACATAAAATATTAAAACTTTTATTTGTTTGTAATAAATAAACAGCTGTTTTATTTTATGGGCGAATGTTATTGACACATTTTGTGGCTTCTACTTGTGTTTGTAAAACGACATACAAATCGAAATGAAAAAAAAATCAAACAAGTGGCAGTGACATATTTATTGTTCATTTATCTTTGGCATTGTGTGCTTATAATATGAAATTTTTGCATTTTATATCTCTGTTTGTGAAAAGTATAATAAAGACAAAAATGTTTAAGGTTACAAAAATGTGTGTGTGTGTGTGTTTATGCAATGACATACATATATACATGGGTTATATAGTTTCGGACTTTAATATAATTTTTGCAATGAATGTTGTTTAAAACAATCAACTATGGAGCACTAAGTTTTCAATGCTGAAAATAAAACAATAATTATATAACTTTTATTTTTCTATCTCGGACCAGCACTCAGGGTATGACCCCTACATATGCAGTGTATTGCGCCGGAAGTAAACTGAAGGAGGGGATAGTATTGAGAGGACAGATGAGAAGATAGAGAATTTTTTGTAGCTTTCAACCTTTTTACTTCGCCGGCTAATTTTTTGCTACAAGGCCGACTTAATACTCTTTACGAGTGTTAAGTATTTTGCTTCTGTAAAAATAAACAAAAAAAAAAAAAAAACAAGTAAAAGTGCTATATTCGGCTGTGACGAATCTTAAACACCCTTCACGGATGTAATTCTTCTTTCTTTCTTGCTAAAACTGAAAGTAGGTTTAATTAAAATATAATTAAAAAAAAAACAAAATAATGTTATCACTTACTTTTATATTTAAGACAATGTTTAAATTTTTTGGATAAGAAGCTAAATGTCAGGAAGCGAATTTTTATTTCATTTGTCCAACCCTGGAATCGAAATTTTCATTTTTTAAGTTTTTAATATCAATTATGTTCTTCCTGAATTATTAAATAGTTTTAATTAGCAAAAACAACAACGTCAATTGCCTCTTTTGTTACTTTTATGCATAAAGAATATTTCAATTTCCCAACCGTGGAAACGAAATTTAATTTTTTTTTTTGGTTTTTTTTACCAATGCAACTCTAAATAATGAGGCTCATGCAACTCTTAATAATGAGGTTTATTTAAGAAAAACTTAAAATTTTTAACCATTTTGGTCACTTCCATGTACTACAAAATATTGCAGTTATCCAACCCTGGAATCGAAAGTTTGATTTCTTTTAATATTTGATACCAATTTTGTGTTTTCTGAATTAAAAAATAGTTTTAATTAGTAAAAAACCGATGTTAGTTGGCTTTTTGGTTACTTTTATGTATCAAAAAATTTCAATTTCCCAACCCTGGGAGCGAAATTTTAATTTAAAATTTTTCTATTATCAATGCAAATCTTCATGAGGTATAAAGTGATGTTAGTTAAGAAAAACTCAAAATTTATAACTATTTTGGTTATAACATGTACACAAAATATTGCATGTACCAAAAAAAAAATTTCATTTACCCAACCCTGGAAGCGAAATATTATTTTTTTATCAGTACAAGTCTTCTTGAGGTATAAAGTAGTTTTATTTAAGAAAAATTTTAAATTTTTAACCATTTTGGCCACTTTCATGTACTACAAAATATTGCACTTGTCCAACCCTGGACTCGAAATTTTGCTTTTTTTTTTAATTTTTGATACCCATTTTGTTCTTCCTAAGTTATAAGACAGTTTTAGATAGCAAAAAAAAAACAACATGAGTTGCCTGTTTGATTACTTTCACGTATAAAAAAATTGCAATTTCCCATCCCTGGAAGCAAAATTTTAATAAAAAAAATTTTTTTTTTGGTCAATGCAAATCTTCATGACGTATAAAGAGGTTTTGTTAAAGAAAAACTTAAAATGTTTAACAATTTTAGTTACTACATGTACTACAAAATACGGAATGGGCAAAAAAAAATTTTTATTTCCCATCCCTGGAAGCAAAATTTTAATTTAAAAAATTTTTTTTTGGTCAATGCAAATCTTCATGACGTATAAAGAGGTTTTGTTAAAGAAAAACTTGAAATTTTTAACAATTTTAGTTACTACATGTGCTACAAAATACGGAATGGTCCGAAATTTTTTTTTAAATTTTTCATCTCTGGAAAAAAATTTGAATTTTTTAGTTTTTAATAGACCATTGAGGCTTCACAAAGCACGAAATAGGTTTAATTTACAAACATTAAAAAAAATGATTTTTGGTATAAATTTTGCGTCGAGAAATAGGTGTAAGCTTCCCAGCTCTAGAACCGTACATCGGATCTTTCTTTCAATACCACTCTATTTAAGTTCATTTCCAATCCAACGGTCCAAGAACGAAGTCTCTAGCTCTTCTGGGGGCTTGGGAAAACAGACGGACAGACGGACAAAGCTCAATCGTCATTGCTATCCATAAGGATCCAGAATATATATTCTTTATGGGGTCCCATATTGATATCGAAGAAATTACACATGGAATGACAAAGCTTTCCCTTTTTTTGAAGGGTATAATAAATTACTGAGCACAACTTGTTTGTGTCAGTCATCGTGTCTTTTGTCTAGTATTGCAGGACAAAAGGCACGAATTCCGCGCAGATTACTTGTAAATAATTTATTTTTAACTTAATTTTTAATATTATATTCTCTGTTTTTGTAGCATAATTTTTAAGAAACAAAATTATTTAATGCTTAAAATAAAGGCAATCAAGCACGACAATATACTGGACTATAAATATATTTTAATAGTTACTTAGGAAGAGTCCCAGTGTCAAATTTATTACTAGAGAAGTGATAAAAAATATAAAAAGTAAAACCCACACATAATGATTTCTGTATATTTTTCTAACTTTTGTACACGTATGAACATAAATATAAACATGTTCGGAACGTGCACCACACCCCCGCCCCCCACATTTACTGGGATTCATTAATGCCATATTTTAGTTGGCTTAAACACATTATGTTTCAATTTAAACAATCTGGGCAAAAATGCTTCACTGGAAACAGATTAAATGCCATCCTTTGGGTGTGTTTTTGTTGCTGCTGTTACAAAAAAATATTTTTCCTTTCGCACTCAGGGGCTTTTTTTATAATCTGTGTGAATTTATGTTTATTATTGCTTATCATGCTTGTTAAGAGCCTGTAAAAAGAGAAAATTATCCAGATAAAAAAAGCCAAGAATAAAAAGACAGCAGCGCAAATTTATGTCATAAAAAAAGGAAAAACATAATAAAAAAAATTTTTTTTAACAAATTAAAAACTCCCCTAGGATTTTGATAGTCGTATACAGCCTATGGCGCACAAAGTCACATACTTTCACATAATCTACCTACACGTATAGATACACACGTACATACATACAGAGAGAAACGTGATGCGTAAAACACACACACACACACATACACACACATGCACAGAGCCACGTTACAGCCAACAAAAATGTTACACAAACATCACTATCGAGCTGCGTTGCGTATCTTTTAATTCAATTATTTTATTTTAACGAAATAATTTAATCATTAAATACAAGCGCAAATACAAATTGTGCGGCGCCTTTATTTTATGTTTAAGACAGAAATATTATTTTATTAAATTTTCGTATAGACATGCAGAGCAAAATAAGAAAAACATCTTACGGTCTGAAGCCATGCCAACAAGATAATGTTCTTTAATTTAAAACTTAATTTTTTCGCCCTATATAAGGCTTTCAGCCGACTATAAGGCTTTCACTTGGTTAATACGAAAATTACTCAAACACTTGCCTTAAAATATAATTTCATCCCCCTCCACCATCCCTTTTAATTGCATATTTTGTCTAATTATTTTATTTACACTTCAGGAGTTTGTGACATATTTGGTTTGGCTAAATTACAACAGTAAATTTTATTATCTATAAGTATATAATATAAAATGTACTATATGATTCTAAGCCAGTTTGGCAGTTGGTAGCAAAAAGTTCCCCAGATAAAGCAATATTTGATATATATTTTGTTTTTAAAGTTTAATCGACCACATCGAAAGCAACACCACTTTTTCACGTTATTTTAAAATAAATTGCTCAAGTGACAAAACCAACTTAAATCACAATAACCCTAAGCAAAAGTAGTGGTTAAGTTTTTTTGAGGCAAATGTTTGCCAAGTGTGACCGTACTTTTAGACATTTTTGGATTTTCTGAAGCCACAGATGTATTTAAACAAACCACAGCGGTCTTTAAAGCCAATATAAGTCAAAGTCTGCTTGATTTATATGCCAGAGTCTTGGAAAACTTTAAATTTCCATATGCAGAGAAACCATGGCGGACATTTGATTGACTTGCACTTTTCATAATGACTTCTACTTTTTATGATGACTTGCACTTCTTCTAATGACTTGCACTTTTTGTAATGACTTGCACTTTTTATGATGACTTCCACTTTTTATAATGACTTGCACTTTTTATAATGAATTGCAATATTTATGATGACTTGCACTTTTTATAATGACTTGCACTTTTTATAATGACTTGCAGTTTTTATGATGACTTGCACTTTTTATTGCGACTTGCACTTTTTATGATGACTTGCACTTTTTATAATGACTTGCACTTTTTATGATGACTTACACTTTTTATTGCGACTTGCACTTTTTATGATGACTTGCACTTTTTATGATGCCTTGCACTTTTTATAATGAATTGCACTGTTTATAATGACTTGCACTTTTTATGATGACTCGCACTTCTTCTATTGACTTGTACTTTTTATAATGACTTGGACTTTTCATAATGACTTGCACTTTTTATAATGAAATGCACTTTTTATGATGACTTGCACTTTTTATAATGACTTGCACTTTTTATAATGACTTGCACTTTTTATGATGACTTGCACTTTTTATTGCGACTTGCACTTTTTATGATGACTTGCACTTTTTATGATGACTTGCACTTTTTATGATGACTTGCACTTTTTATGATGACTTGTTACATTGTAGGTACATGTAATGGCGTGAATAATGAAAGACTTATCAATTAATAAGAAGATTTCGATGATATTTGACACCCACGTTAAATTTTTTAATTAAAAGCACTATAATCAAAATACTATGGGTCACTGGAAGGATCGTGGCGGGATATGCAAGTCATCATAAAAGTGCAATAAAGAGTAAATTTTTAGGGTTATTAAGTGTAAATTTTTTTATAGTTTATTTAGGGATAGGTAGGGCAGAGGAAGATCAGGGAACATCTCAGTTTCGTCGTAAAAGCTTTAAAATTTTTTTTAAGGAATGTAGGCTTAAATTTTATAATTTGTTAAAAATTTACACTGTTTGTCCATGTAATATGTTATATAAACGCCCACTAAAGATGGAGGGGTCCAAAAATTGTATCTTCTTTGACATAAAAATATATCATTTGCTTAAGTTATAAAAAAACTATAAAAATTATGTTTGTTTTTAGGTTGGTTTAGGCCTTTTAAGTTTTCAATTAAATTTTGCGTTGTAATTGATCATAATATCATCAAGATAATAGATGTCGTGTGTACAAAACATTAGAACCATTAGAATTTTTTTTATAACTTCATATTTCTATAATTTTGTTGCTCAATTTGTTTTCTTTTTTAAGTGTATTAACGAATTTTGTTTTATTTTCTGCAATCTTAAATAGTAACTGATGCCATTAAGTGTAATTTTTATTGTTCTCAAGCAGACGTTGCAAACATGCATTAAATACACATACTCACAAACGTACACATACATGTATTGTACGTATGCATATAATTAACTATATCTATCCAAACACCAGGTGCAGCAGTACATTAGGGGGAGAACTTTTTTTTAAAATTTCTTAAGGATTTACAAAAGTACTAAAAATAATTAAGGGGCTCTTTTCATCTGTTATATTCCTCTTGCTTGAATACACTTATTCAGATAATTTTTGTGACAAACCGAAGAAAGTTTATTACTTTTTCTCTCACTTATAAAAAATAATCCTCTAAACCCCGAATAAAAGTGATACCTTATGGCCAACAAATTGAAAAATATTAACCTTCTTAAGATTTTGTTAGACGATAAACATAAACGATAAGAAATTACGTTTGTTTGTTTTGTGTATGCGTTTGTATTCCTTTAGAATCTGCTGTTCACATCTGCACAAAACTCGACACTCTTAACTTTTGCGTTCTATTTTAAGGCTGTTAATTGGCTATATTTTTGCTGACTGTATGATTATAATAAAGTTTCACAGAAATTTTACCCTAATGTGCACATGCAATAGAAGCAATGAAATCTATCCGAAAATTTAAACAATTTATTTTTGCCGCAGGATATTTCTTAATGCCACCTTGCATAAATAACTTTGCCAAGGAACTTTTAAAATTGTAACGAGTTAAAAGTAAAAAATTATAATACGACTTAGGAGAAACTGTAATATACTTTTGGCCAATTAAATAGAAGGAATAATGTAAAATGTTTTATAACAAAAGATTTATCTTAATGAAGATATGCTGGCGGTTAGGGAGTGTATGTGTGAGAGAGAGGGAGGGGGTGTAATTATTTAAGTGTGTGGCATTTGTAAAGGATTAAAATAAAAACATTTGTAATTACACGGCAATTATGGCACTGCACGAGTGTGCTACGCAACCATATAAAACAAAATCATAAATAAGTTGAAAGTGATTTGTCTGCAGTGCTGGAGGCTGTTTAAGATTTGTTTCCTTCCTTTTTGCAGTTAAATGTTAAAGAAAAAGTATTAAACTCTTTGGAAGTTTTGTAGGTTTTAAGTGTTCGAAATAAAAAATTACATATTTGTTTCATCTATCTGACAAATATTGTATGCCTTTTTTAAAGTTTTATTAAAAAAGTGCATTAAAAAGTTTTGCTACTAAAGAAAATATATACAAAAATGTGTTCAACTTATCCTACTCCCTGCTTAAAATTTTATTCTCTGAAAGTATACAAGCAACTAACGCAGCTCTGAAATAAATATGGACACATGCACAAAGAAAAAATACTTTGATTCTTTTATCCAACTGCTGATGAACGCAAGAGCAAAAACTTACAAAAGTGTCAAAGTAACATTGCACTGTGGGGCAGGATCGTTACAAAAGAAATACCAATAGTTGTATTTACTTTTTAATTCCAACGCTACTGTTGTTTGATTGAATATTTCATTACGTACAAAATTTCGCTTGTAGAATACTGAAGAGAAATTTTCGCACTTCCAAATATATTTATTAAGTTTAAGGAAACATTTGAAATTTTCCGCCTTACTGCTCTCGAAAGGGTTGTAGATCACTATTTTAGTTAATTTTCAGACGTTTTACTGTAGCAGATTAAAGTTTTTGAAATCGAGTTGATTGTCAATTTCCAAATATTTTATTGTGTTATTAAAAAAGTGTGAGTGTATTAAAATTAAAAAAAAACTTGAGGCATATGTTCAACAAGTGACTTGCAGGTACTGCAACATTTTTTTATAATCGCCAGTAATTATTTAGATTGATCATATTTTAGTAGATCCTGAATATTCGGCAACAATTTTCTTTATGTCGCTGGTATTAATTTCGACCCATTATGAATATATTTTATAGACCAGCCATCATTCCGCCTTCACAATAGTATTAAGACATCATCATCTGCATATAAATTGTAGTAATTCATGTTACAATAATCTGTGCGGTGACATTGTGCATTGAAAATTTCGATTAAAAAGGATAAGAAACAGTAAAATAAGTGAGCTGGTATGAGCGCATAAGCTTCCGCTTTTTATAATGACTTGCACTTTTTATAATGACTTGCATTTTTTATGATGACTTGCACTTTCTATAATGAGTTGCACTTTTTACAAAGACTTGCACTTTTCATAATAATTTGCACTTTTTATGATGACTTGCACTTTTTATAGTGACTTGCACTTTTTATGATGACTTGCACTTTTTATAATGACTTGCACTTTTTATAATGACTTGCACTTTTTGTAATGACTTGCACTTTTCATAATGACTTGCACTTTTTATGATGACTTGCAATTTTTGTAATGACTTGCACTTTTCATAATGACTTGCACTTTTTATGATGACTTGCAATTTTTATAATGACTTTTTACGATGACTTGCAATTTTATTATGAATTGCACTTTATATACTGACTTCCACTTTTTATAATGACGTGTACTTTTCATAACGACTTGCACTTTTCATAATGACTTGCACTTTTTATAATGACTTGCACTTTTTATAATGACTTGCACTTTTTACAATGACTTGTACTTTTTATGAAGACTTGCACTTTTTATAATGACTTGCACTTTTTATAGTGACTTGCACTTTTTATGATGAAGTGCATTTTTTATGATGACTTGCACTTTTTATCATGACTTGCACTTTTTATAATGGCTTGCACTTCTTTTGATGATTTGCACTTTATATAATGACTTGAACTTTTTATGATGACCTGCAATTTTTATGATGACTCCCACTTTTTATAGTGACTTGCACTTTTTTTTGATGACTTGCACTTTATATAATGACTTGCACTTTTTATAGTGACTTGCAGTTTTTATAATGACTTTTACTTTTTTTTACTAATATTATAAATAGGAAAGTAACTCTGTCTCTCTGTCTGTCTGTTACCTTTTCATACTCAAACCGTTTTGTCTGATATATTTTTATTGCTTATATTAAAATTTATTCATAATTTGGTGTACGAGTCAACAAAAATACAACCTGCTAATAAGTGTGGTAGAAATGCCGTAAGCCTATTTTTTATTACCGGTGTATGAGTTTTAAATATGCTGAATTGGCAACCCTGCATCTCATGCCAGTTTCGTGTCCTTTTCTTTGATTGCATGACATAATCGGGCAAATTTTTATGCAAATGTACCCAGAAAGTTGTATTGTGTTTTAGCAAGAAATGACAAGAAGCTAACAAAGACCACAGTAATCGCTTTTTTGCTGATATCAATGTTAGTGTTATTGGAAAATTCAACTTCAATTGCAGTTATAATCGTATTTATAAAAAAAATCTCTTTTTATTGGTTTTGTTCTGTATGTGTGTTGTTGCAAACGGATATTGAGTATGAATGGCTGGAACGACAAAACATTTGTGTAAAAAAAAGGATTGCAATTGTTTATACTTAATGTGTTGTATATGAATTTCTAATAGAAGTAATAAAATGTTACGAAGGTGGTTAGAGGTCTTGTTTTATGTTGAATACAATATGGCCTTATGTAATATGATGTGGTATGTCATATTGAAAAAGAATCCTACTGCCGTAAACTTTTTTTCGCAGTATATAGTGGGAGGGTTTGAAAAAAAAATTGGAAATAATTGTGCAAATTGGGAATGAGGTCATAGATTATTTGATTGCTGACTCTTCGACCTTTAAATGCTGAACTACGGGGCACCAACGTGGGCCACCTCCTGGCTATTTAAAAATAGACTTATGTCAAGCTGGTATTTTTGATTTTACAAAAAAGCCTTTTTGCAGGCAGATGTTCCTTTCTAAAAGCTAACAAATTGTTTGATGAGTTTTTGAATTTTTTTTTTATGTAAAAGAAATAATTAGTAAAAGGGGTATTAAAAGAAAATAAAAAATTTTTTTTATATGTTTTTTGTACAAAAATCTGTATTATGAACCGATTTTTAAAAGTCATGGCTTGAATTTGATGTGGTAGTAAAAAACTATTTAAGACAGAAATATAGGGCTTACAGAGCCGTGAACACTGGTATACGAAAAATTATGATCGGACTAAAAACGACGATATAGTCGACGACGACGATATAGTGAAAGGAAAAAAGTTGTAGGCGTGGCAAAAAATAACAAAACTATTTTTTTTTGTAATTTTTGTATATTATATTATATTATAATTTTTTTTAGGGAAGACGAACCACTCTATTGTACACCAATTTTTATGGCACAGACTAAATTTAAGGCCTATTTTCTCAAATCGCTAGGCTGCAGTCAAACAACTTTGCAAACAAAAGTAAGGCCTAAAGTGCTCTTAACTATTTCCCAAATGCTTATATTCACCTAGCGAAGAATAAAAATAGAAACCTGCAAAAATACAGAGAAACCCCAATTTGGAGATTTGAAAAGATTTCTTTGTGAATTGAGGAGAGCTCAAAAACACATCTTGTCTGTGTTTTCTTTCTCCGCAGTATTTTGCCCTAAATGCAAGTTTTCAGCCGGCGGGCATTTTAATTTATAAATTTTTATTATAAACATCGGTAATATCTATTTTGAGATAGAGTTTTTTAATTCATAAATTGAAACTTGAGGTTAAAACTTAATAGACTTTAATATAAAAAGTAAATATATATAATTGAATTATTTTTTAAAAAATTTTTAAAATTTATTTGAGCTAACCTATAGATTTTATTTCTTTTTAAATTTTAAAATACAAGCTTTTCTTTACTGACAATTCAAATTTAATCCTAAACTCTCATCTCTGCAAATAAATGCAAGTTTATTTTTTAACTTATTTGTGTAAATGGAATATCATTTAAAAATTTTTGTCAGCTGTCCAGTGAATTTGCAATCATTTTTTGCTACTCGCAACTTGACACTTTTTTCTTCTTCTCCTTCTTCTTCTTCTAAATTTATATACTCCTACTGCATTTACCTTTTCGAATGTCTTCCGTTTAGGTTCGTACTCTTTTAAGGTGTTTCTGTATGCACAAGTTTGCAACTGATTTGCATTTTATATGCTTAAGTCTTGCGGACAACATTTTAATTTTTCAATAATAAAGTGCAAGAAAATGCAAATCAATTTTATTATTTTCACTTACACTCTCTATACATTTCTGTTGTCTACTGTGTATTTTTCTTGTTCGTATTCTTTTTCAATTTCTATTTCCGTTTTTCTTTTTTTTGCCAAGTCATATTTTTATGTTGCAAACCAAAGGTGCACAATCTGCATTTGAATGTTTCAGTTGCCATAGAATAAATAATGCAAATGTGTTACATTCTTATGCTGATGATGACAACAACAATAGCAGCAGCAGCAGCAACAGCAACAGCAACAATAACCCATGCTGATGATGGTGCTGATAATGATGATTAAGTTGATGATTATGCATTTATATGCAATTTTCTTCTCTACACTCGTTTACCACTACATGTTTATAAGATTATCGTCATTGCTGCTATTATTATTACTTCTTCCATCCGTTTTACTGTTTCCTTTCTCAGTCTCCTCCATTCCTATTGTTTTGTTGCCATTTCAATAGCGGTTTTTTATTTTAATTTAAAATTTACATAATTTTTGTAATATTATCATTTTTATAACCGCATTGTTTACTTGAATGCGTTGCACCCATGCAGTTATATGCATCCTTTCCGGTTTATTATTCCAAATGTATATATATCTTTTGAAATGAAAATCGTTAGAGATTACAATAAAAAATTGTATACGATTTTTCTTTCACTATTTAATAAAGGATGCGCCATGAAGAACTGGTGAATGAATAGTTTAATTTTTTTTCTTCTTTTTGTATATTTTTTTCATTATATATTTCCTGTTGCAGTGATGTGTAATGGGCGTGCTGGAAATTAATTTTATGGCTGGTTGTGGAAATAAAAATTAATTTAACTCATAGAAATGTTTTAGATGACTTTAAATGTATAGAAGAGAGTGTTATGGTCTTGAAGGTGATTTTGTAAACACTTTTAATGTTATAAAAAATTCAGTAATTCATTTTGAAAAATTTATTGTGCTGCAAATATTGCCTAGATTTTTGGCGACTCCTTTTATGCTCTTCATTATAGCTGGTCCTGTATTCCTGTCATCCATAGAAACAAATAAAAACTTTATATTCGACCGGGTCGAATCTTAGGTTAGGTTAGGCTCTTCATTATAGCTGGTCCTGTATTCCTGTCATCCATAGAAACAAGTAAAAACTTTATATTCGACCGGGTCGAATCTTAAATACCCTCCAAATATTTGGTAAGTAAATTTAAAATATTTAACTTGTTGGGACAGAGTTCCTTTAAGACATTTCTGTACCCAATTTTAAATCTATATTTTGACAGAGTCATTCCGGGAAGGGCCGTGGGAGAGACGTTTCACCTCTGCAAGATCAAAGAACATCTCAGCTTCTTATAGGCTTAAGGAATACAAATTGTTCAATATTTTCACTATTTTTGCGTACCATATCGTACGTCAACGCCCACTAAAGAGGGCGGGGTACAAAAATAGGCTGTATAATGTTTTTCACAGACGAGCGTATGGGCATTGCTAGATCGTCTCAGACTTCATCAGTGATCAAGAATATGTATACTTTATGGGGTCCAATTTTTTTTGGAGGGTATTAAAACTGCATTTTGTCGGTGTCTCTCTGCCAGGGGCCGTGGGGGAGACATTTCACCTTTGTCATAAAACTCTAAAAATAAATGTTTGGGATAATAAAATACAAAATAAAAAAATTTTTTTTTTTGATAGGGTCATTTGGGGGGCAAAGGGGAGGAGGGGGTAGGGCAGAGTAGTACCAGGTTACGTCTCAGCTAAGGCACTAAAGCTTAAAAATGTTATTTTTAAGGAATGTAGGCTCAAGTAAAACAATTTGTTAAATTTTTACACTATTTTTGCATATAATAACGCCCACTAAAGAGGGCACGGCTAAAAAATTATTTTTATTTTATGTAGTAATAATTTTAACGAACATTTTATATTGCTATATTAAATTTGAATTAAGATTCTATAGGCTAATTGTTCGAAATTTTTTAATTTAAATCTCAGAAAGACATGAAAAATATTCCAAGGCACAAAGGCAAGTCAACATCAGTTTTATTCAACTTACACAGCAGAGCAGAACAGCTGTTTTCGAAAGACGCAACCCTTTCATCATCAGTGCTCATGTGTATTGTGTTTGTCACCACTTATTAGGTGGCTTAGTTGAATGTGATAACAGTTCCTATTTACACAAATTTTATTGTGAAAAAGAATACGGGAACTGTATCAACCTGATGTTAACATGTTATTGTTATAATACCCGTGTTACCGTTTGATTATTTTTTCTTCATGTCCCATTTTTCTGAATTTTTTGTTCCATCATACCTAAGTCAAACTTTTTTGGTTTGAATTTTATACTTAAGTACATGTGAACGTTTTTCCAATTTTTATTATTGGGTAGCTCAAGCCATAGCTTAAATTTGTATGTAGTAATAATTTTAACGAACATTTTATATTGCTATATTAAATTTGAATTAAGATTCTATAGGCTAATTGTTCGAAATTTTTTAATTTAAATCTCAGAAAGACATGAAAAATATTCCAAGGCACAAAGGCAAGTCAACATCAGTTTTATTCAACTTACACAGCAGAGCAGAACAGCTGTTTTCGAAAGACGCAACCCTTTCATCATCAGTGCTCATGTGTATTGTGTTTGTCACCACTTATTAGGTGGCTTAGTTGAATGTGATAACAGTTCCTATTTACACAAATTTTATTGTGAAAAAGAATACGGGAACTGTATCAACCTGATGTTAACATGTTATTGTTATAATACCCGTGTTACCGTTTGATTATTTTTTCTTCATGTCCCATTTTTCTGAATTTTTTGTTCCATCATACCTAAGTCAAACTTTTTTGGTTTGAATTTTATACTTAAGTACATGTGAACGTTTTTCCAATTTTTATTATTGGGTAGCTCAAGCCATAGCTTAAATTTGTATGTAGTAATAATTTTAACGAACATTTTATATTGCTATATTAAATTTGAATTAAGATTCTATAGGCTAATTGTTCGAAATTTTTTAATTTAAATCTCAGAAAGACATGAAAAATATTCCAAGGCACAAAGGCAAGTCAACATCAGTTTTATTCAACTTACACAGCAGAGCAGAACAGCTGTTTTCGAAAGACGCAACCCTTTCATCATCAGTGCTCATGTGTATTGTGTTTGTCACCACTTATTAGGTGGCTTAGTTGAATGTGATAACAGTTCCTATTTACACAAATTTTATTGTGAAAAAGAATACGGGAACTGTATCAACCTGATGTTAACATGTTATTGTTATAATACCCGTGTTACCGTTTGATTATTTTTTCTTCATGTCCCATTTTTCTGAATTTTTTGTTCCATCATACCTAAGTCAAACTTTTTTGGTTTGAATTTTATACTTAAGTACATGTGAACGTTTTTCCAATTTTTATTATTGGGTAGCTCAAGCCATAGCTTAAATTTGTATGTAGTAATAATTTTAACGAACATTTTATATTGCTATATTAAATTTGAATTAAGATTCTATAGGCTAATTGTTCGAAATTTTTTAATTTAAATCTCAGAAAGACATGAAAAATATTCCAAGGCACAAAGGCAAGTCAACATCAGTTTTATTCAACTTACACAGCAGAGCAGAACAGCTGTTTTCGAAAGACGCAACCCTTTCATCATCAGTGCTCATGTGTATTGTGTTTGTCACCACTTATTAGGTGGCTTAGTTGAATGTGATAACAGTTCCTATTTACACAAATTTTATTGTGAAAAAGAATACGGGAACTGTATCAACCTGATGTTAACATGTTATTGTTATAATACCCGTGTTACCGTTTGATTATTTTTTCTTCATGTCCCATTTTTCTGAATTTTTTGTTCCATCATACCTAAGTCAAACTTTTTTGGTTTGAATTTTATACTTAAGTACATGTGAACGTTTTTCCAATTTTTATTATTGGGTAGCTCAAGCCATAGCTTAAATTTGTATGTAGTAATAATTTTAACGAACATTTTATATTGCTATATTAAATTTGAATTAAGATTCTATAGGCTAATTGTTCGAAATTTTTTAATTTAAATCTCAGAAAGACATGAAAAATATTCCAAGGCACAAAGGCAAGTCAACATCAGTTTTATTCAACTTACACAGCAGAGCAGAACAGCTGTTTTCGAAAGACGCAACCCTTTCATCATCATGAGCACTGATGATGAAAGGGTTGCGTCTTTCGAAAACAGCTGTTCTGCTCTGCTGTGTAAGTTGAATAAAACTGATGTTGACTTGCCTTTGTGCCTTGGAATATTTTTCATGTCTTTCTGAGATTTAAATTAAAAAATTTCGAACAATTAGCCTATAGAATCTATTTTTATTTTATTTTATGGCTCCAAGTTTAACACGTTGGACCTTCTTTGACATAAAAATATCTCATTTGCTTAACAAAATTACCAAAAAAAAAACTTTTAAAATTATGTTGTTTTTAGAGGTTGCTTTAGTTCTTCTTAGGGGAACTTTTTTCTCTCGTGCCCGATTTAGCCCATCTCCGAACTTAACCTGTGCCATTCTTCAAGATATATTTATACCAAATTTCAAGAGTCTGGCTCTTTGCGTTTAGACTGAATCGTGATTTCCAAAGACGGACGGGCGGACGGACGGACATGCTCAGCTCGTCTTAGATTTCATCACTGATCAAGAATATATATATATATATATATATATATATATATATACTCTATGGGTCTCAGATGGATATTTCGCTGCGTTACAAACGGAATGACAAAGTGAATATACCCTCCAATTCTTTTTTACAGGGTGGCTAATGAACGCCATTAAACTAATTTGATACAAAAAATAAAACTAAACACTTGGAAATACTTCTAGAGCACAATTTCGGCCTTAAGGTCAATATCACTTAAAAGTACCTTCGAAAATTGTTTTCAGCAATATCCTTACAGCTAAATAATAATAATAATAATAGTACAGCAATAATAATAAATTCTATCGCTAATACAAATTATTTTTTCTTTTAAAAATAACTCTCAGAAAACAGAAATAAATGAAAAAAAGAGAAACAAACATAAATTTATTCAAATCCATAATCCCACCATTTAAACCATAAACATTATTTTTTTAAACTGCTAAAAAACAAAAATCCATTCGAAAATTCAAATGACCTGCTGCCTGCTGCAGGGAGCTGCTTTCATATTGTACTGCGTATGCCGGTCTGTTTTCTTTGTCTGTGTTAATGATTGCGGTCATATTTTTTAACATTAAATCCCACATAATCGTTAATTCGATATCGGTTGCCATACCTTATGTTAACGGGCAATATTCATAAAGTTTCAAAAATTCACCCACACCAGCACCCATAAAACAGTGAATTATTATACAAATAAATAACAGATACGAAGTTAAACTTACTTATAGCATTATAAGGCTAAGCAAACTGAAGGCATATGCACCATACAGCCAGCATAAAGGAATTAAAATGATAGTAGACAAATTGAAGAGATATTGTAGGCAGCAACATCGACTTTAAAGTCTTAAGTGAAATAAATTTTTTGGCAAAATTTTGTTTTATTGCTAAAATATAATATAACACATTTTCCTTTGTAAACAAGAGACTACAGACTGGCTGAAGGTTAATATGGTAACTTTAAGTACAGACAGCAGGACCGTTTGCAATATTAATAAAGGGTCTTTCCTTAAGCGCTTGCCATGTTTAAGTTCAAATCAAGGCGAATTCATACAAAGTGAACTCACTTATGTAACTCTGTGTAAAATTTATTGAACTGTCAAATCAAATGCTTTGGAAAAAACAATGTCGGCACACAAAAACGAAAAACCAGAAGAACACTTTGACAGTTCAATAATTTTGCCTTGGTATCAGCTGATCACTAATTTCTGAACTAAGTCCATCTGGTACGAATTCGCCTTGGTTCAAATAAAACAAATTGTTTAAGAGATATCATCGACATTTTTTTTATATGCTTGAAAGGCTAATTGCTGCCATTACATGTTAAAAATGTACATCGTTGAAATGTTTGTCAGCGCATCCCAGTGTGGATCCTATTCGAAATATTAAATTTTTCGTGGCTTAATCAGGCTGAACTAGACCTATGGCATGGGTTATTTTGACTTTGATGTCTATTGTGATTTGTGTCTTATTCTTATACTCCTGTGACTTAAGTGAATCCCACAAAAACACAAGTCGAATGGTTTCAAACCACACAATTTCGACGAGCAGTTTACATCACCTCCATGTGAGATGATTACGCCCTCAAATCGCTCGTACATAATATCCCATGTGGCATAAGCCGTGTGGCACAGAGTGCTAGAGTGCTGTCCTCTTGCAACCACATGACATTGGTGTCCGGATAATGTAATTCATACCAAACAAAACGTTGGCTATCATTGACCTATAGTATTCGCGTTTGACCGTGATGAGTTGTCCAAAGTCGTTGTCCAAGAAAAAAATCCCTCCAGTTCAAAATCCACATTAAAAAGTGACTTTTTTTGGGATGTATTAGACACATTTTGCTCTTATGTGATGGATTCGTATCGTTCTATTTTCAAAAATTTTGTTTGTTCACGTACCCGTTATTCATCCAGAAATGTGCCCCATCGCAAAACACGATTTTCCAAAGAAAAGAATTTTATTATAATTGATTGGGAAAAAATAGATTAAATAAACGAGAACTAATTTGACAGATTTTAGGTTTTATATAAATGCCTGCTATAAACTGAAAAAGTTCGAAAGTCCCTGTATGAAGCCCACCTTTCTTGAGCAATACTACAGGGTGGCGCAGAATGAGCTGTATGGTTTGAATTCTTTATAACTTTTTTAATTATTATTCTTTGTTTGTTTTTTTTTTTATTTTCAGCATTTTGGGAAGAAGACTTGGGGAATTAATTATGAATCATTACACAATCGAATAACGTACAAAAATAATTGAATTTTATTTTTCAAACCAATTGTCTATTGTCGGCGAACGCATCACTTCGCGCACAAGTGATTTTAACAGGCCTCCACGTTCACTAGATTTAACAGTTCCTGACAGTTTTCTTAGGGAATATTTGAATGAAAGAGTATACATTAACAAACCAAGAACCATATTACAAGTAAAAACCAACATTCGAAATAAAGTCATGGCCACTACTCCCGAAATTATGCAAAAAGTTATGCAAAATATGCTAAAAAGAACCCCTATGTGCGAAGCAGAAAATGGACATCACTTACAGGATATCATTTTTCAATGCTAATTGCAAAAATTCCCCAATAATATAGTGTATTTAAAAAAAAATTATAATAATCGCATAAATAAAAAAGTAATAAAACCTTTAAATCGTATAGCTCATTCTACGTCACCCTGTATAACTTGCCCTATAGCAAAAATTTACCCGGCGATGTAAAAATTTTAAATAGTTACAAACAGTTCTCAATCTTCATCTGTGTTCTCTTTAATATCCCCTTTTTTCTAGTTCCCGCGAAATGTACTGCATATGTAGCGTTACATGCCCTGAGAGCTGGTCTAAATAAATAAAAATTATTTTGTATTTGCAAGACCCGTTTGGACATGAAAAGCCTACAACGAGCGCTTTATTTAGTATTTTTTTTTTGATTTGGTACTCAGGAAATGACCAATACTCATGCACTGCATCATGCCGGAACTACAGAAATGAAAGAATCGTTTTTCCGACTGGCAGTCAGGGGATGGCTGCTACAGTTGTAATGAATTGTAAAACTACTATGCAAAGAAGAGGCTTAGGACACTCAGGATGTGTTCTCTGTGCGATTACTCAACAATTGGATAATTTCGATTGTCACTTGATTAACCAATTTATAATATTTTATGTAGAATTTTTAAATATTTTTTATACATATTTTATTATTTGTTTCTTCTCAGGCACATAGAAAAAAAATGCAATTTTGACGTTGTTATAACAGATCGTGGTAGACATTCGGCTACTCTAATTGACATTAGCAATATTACAAAACTTTTTTATTAATAATTTTTTAATAAAATTTTAAAAGATTTAATTAAAAATCTGGAAATCAAGTTTAATTAAAAATTGACCACCTTAGCTAATAGGGTGCAAGAGTACTTACTCTTGCTGAAAGGCAGCAGCACGCTATTGCAATCATCAGTGTAGCATCCAAATGGCTGTCTATCGCATATCGTGTACTCACATAAATACACAATGTCTCCTCTTTTTAAAGCAGAAAAATAAAAAAGCAAGCAGAAAAGAACAGGTGGCCTGGTCCAAGCAGTAAAGACAAATACGTATACAATTCGATTAAGCTTTTTTGTGTTTTCATTTTGTCTCTACATTTCGGAAATTTATTGGCTATAAATGTTATTATTATTATTATTTTTTCTTTTTGGTATTTCTAACACTTGGAAATATCTATCGCGCCAATGAAGCTGGAATAGTGGCATAAAGTCTGCATGGCATCAAACTCAAACGGCAAGGTAAGCAGGACAAAAAAGAAATGAAATGAAATGAAAAAATAGAATTAAAAGAAAAGAAATGAAACAAAAAGCGTTAAGGAGAAATGAATGAAACTAATATGCTTTTAAAATGTGTGTTAAAAGGCCCAACGAGCGAGCAGCATTAAGTGGGTAGTTGAGAAATATTTATTTTTATGCGGCAAATAAATAACAATTTTAAATCCACAAAGTTTAAGATATACTTTTAGTTCGTTGCTATATTTTGGTTCGCTTCCAAATTAGCTCGTTATGGGCATTAATGGAGAATTGTTATCACTCTGTTTGCTTAGTTTCAGAAGTGGGGTAAGTAAGTGTGAATGTTTGCCAATAAGAGTTTTTAATGCGACAACAATTTCTTATTGGGGCGGAAGAGTGCATTAAATTTTATTGAATTTTCTGAAATAGATGAGAACTGCAAACAGTGGTGCACTGTTTATGAAAACTTAGGAATTTAGATTATTTTATTAGTGGCTTTTAGAGTTTGATTACTCTAAACATTGGCCAGATTGAAGTTTTAAATAATTTAATTTAATATATTTTTCATTGTATAAGTGTTTGGGTATAATTGTGGTATTAAGAAAATTCTAATTTAAGCTTAATTTTATTTGAAAAAAATTTTATAGGGGAAATAAATTTTAAAATGCAATAGCATTTGATAACTTGAAATCCTTGGAAACATACAATATATTCGTCGCTGTTCTGTAAATAAAATAGATTTGCGCTTTCCAAAATAAATACTGATGCTGAAGACATTCTGGAATGTGATTTCAAAATTCTGTCAATGCATGTTTTCTTAACAAGAAATTAATCCAGACAACTGTTGTTGTTGTTGTGGAAAAAGAAAATAATATAATAATCACATTTCTACTGGACAGACGAAATAAAGACCCAAATAAATTCTAACGAAAAGATTCCGTATTAAAAATGTTGTGTTGCGATGGAAACATTTTCTTTGATGTTTTTAAAAATTGTGTTTTAAATAAATACATTTTTACATTAGGACAAACAAACTTCTTCAAATCAATTGCAAGCGAGTTGTAAAAAGGAACTAAGGTCTTCATTTCATAATCCACCTCACCCGAAGGAAATTTGTGCGAAAAAAAAATTTAAAATATTTAAAATAAATTGTTAATTTTTTATTATTTATTATTATTTAAAATATTTTTATACCCTCCAAAAAAGAATTTGGAGGGTATATTCACTTTGTCATTCCGTTTGTAACGCATCGAAATATCCATCTCAGACCCCATAAAGTATATATATTCTTGATCAGTGATGAAATCTAAGACGAACTGAGCATGTCCGTCCGTCCGTCCGTCTTTGGAAATCACGATTCATTCCAAACGAAAAGAGCTAGACTCTTGAAATTTGTTATAAATATATCTCAAAGTATAGAGCAGGTTAAGTTCGGAGATGGGCTAAATCCGGCTAGAGAGAAAAAAGTTCCCCTAAGAAGAACTAAACCAAGCCAGAAAAAACAGCATAATTTTTAAAGTTTTTTGGTTATTTTGTTAAGCAAATGATATATTTTTGTGTCAAATACGGTCCAACGCCTTAAACTGAAGCCATAAAATAAAAAAAAATTATTTGTGGACCCCGCCCACTTTAGTGGGCGTTATTATATGCAAAAATTTAACAAATTGTTTTACTTAAGCCCACATTCCTTAAAAATAAAATTTTTAAGCTTTAATGACGAAGCTGAGACGATACCTAGTACTCCTCTGCTCTACTCCCTCCTCCCCCTTCACCCCTTAATGACCCTACCAAAAAATTTTTTTTTTTTAAATTTGTATGTAATCATCCCAAACATTTATTTTTAGAGTTTTATGACTACCTGTTTCTGCCCTACCCTCTCCTCCCCTTTTGCCCCCTAAATGACCCTATCAAAAAAAAAAAATATTTTTTAATTTTGTATGTAATCATTCCAAGCATTTATTTTTAGAGTTTTATGACTACCGACGGGTTGGTCTAATATTCCATTAAAAGGATGAAGAATTAATTAAAAAAAAAAAAATTGATTAGTGAACTGCTTCTGGGATTTGTCCACATCCTCTGCAAGTTCCTATAACTTCTATTCAGGTTGTACAGAGTGTCCGCCGTAAAGGTGTACTATTTCGTTTTGCCTCCATTTTGGTAAACATCAGTCTTGACAGTTCATATTTGGCAGTCGTGTAGTAGACACGTGGCAAATTTTTATATGGAAAAATATTCGATGCCACATCGCCTACAGCCAGGATTACAATGGAATTACTGCGGGACTTCTTTCCACAACAAGTTATTTCAAGAAATGGTGATGTTGATTGGCCTCCAGAGTCGCCTGATTTGACTGTTCCAGACTTCTTTTTGTGGTGGGGATATCTGAAAAGCAAGGTTTATGCAGACAAAGCAGAAACGCTTGAGGAACTCAAACAAAATAGTCGTGATGAAATTAATGAAATATGTACCGCGTGAAATGTGTAAGAATGTAATTAAAAATTTGCTCAAAAGGGCTCGCATTTGTGAGGCTAACAGAGGCGGACATTTATCTCATATTGTATTCCATACATAATTGCAGACATTAAATAAAACATTTATCAATATAAGATCCATTGTCTTTCATTTAATCAAAAATTTAAGAAAGTAGTAGAAGTACCTTCCCGGCGAACACCCTGTATATCGTTTTTATAGGCCCTTTACGAAGACTTGTGGGCCAATATTCTTGTCTCCGGTTAATACAAGAACAACAGTTGCCTTTTTCAAAATATGTATTTTTTTCGTAAGACCACTTGAATCTGTGTGATTTTTATTTGGCATGAGGTTGAATATATTAATGCTAAAACTTGCCTTTATTTCAACCATAATAAACAATTTAAAATAAAGGGTAATTTCTAACTGAAAGCCTTTATTTCCCACTAAAAATATTGAATAGAATTTAAACTCTGGAATTAAATGCAATTGGTATGATAATTTATAAACACGAAGGGTAAAAAAGGAAAAAAAAGAAGAAGCGAAAAATGTAAAACGTAGAGAGTTTAATCACTTTAATTTTTAAGCTTCATTGAGCAATAAGAGCAGATTGTTGTTAATACCCCAAGATTCACAGTGAGGGAGAAAGTACACAAAAAAAAACTAAGTACCCTAGTGCATGCATGTGTGTGTGTGTGCATGTGTGCACCACTACCAACAATTTATTATATTTAAATGTTTGTTGTGCAGAGAGATCCAGTTACTCATTCATGCTCGCAGTTAGTTGGTGTAGTAAAGCATACATTTAGGCCGCGAAGGGCAGGTAAACAGTCATGGGAAACAACTAACAATTTGAAAAGTGAACTAGCTTATTTTTCATTGTTGGTGGCATCCCGTGTACGACTACAACTACAGCCAGCACGATGATTATTACGGTGGTTGCCGATGCAGAGGTTGTTGTAGTATTTTCTTCATATTTGATTTTTTTTGCAGTTGTGATGTAAAAATCTGTGCTTGATAGCCTTTAAGGACTTTTATACATGAACAAATTTATATATATAAAAACTACATTTAAAATTCTCCTCTAGTAGCCCGAAAATTCAACCAAGAGTAAGAAAATTGTATAATCATCGTTTACCACATTCCATTGAAATTTCCATAAGAAAACCATTTAAAAACAGCAGCTTAATGCCACTGAAGGAAAGAGGAAAAAATATAAAATAAAAATTAAATGAAAACATAATAAAAATATACGAAAAAATAAAACCACCAAAATGAAAATAAAGGTATGCTTACAACACTGCCGCTATGTGTGTTGCAATTTAAGTATCTGTGGGCTAAGAAGAGAAGCGTCATAAAAACAAAATTCTTGTGTGTTTCAACTGGATATTTTGTATGCAAAGTGAACTGTGAAAATCTGCCTTTTTACATCTTAAATGGACATAAACTTTGTGCTGAGAGAAAAAAAAACGAATATCAGTTTTAAGTGTATAACGCTAAATAAATGTTACAATGGGCTGCGGCTTAGAAACAAGCAACCATCTGCACTTGTACAGCAAACCGACCTTCAAACCAACATCCAGAAATCCATTAAATCTATTGATATCCTCTCAGCAGCCACTTTATAAAATTCATTGATAGATGAAAATAAAAAAAAAGCAAAAAGAAAAATGAAAGTACAAGTACTGGGAATTAAGAAAATTGTTTTTTCTATTTTGCTAATCTTAAAAATACTAAGGTAAAATTTGAAAAATATTGATTTCATTAGTGCATAAGAATTTGTTGTACTCGTATGTTAAAGAAAAGGTGTTTTTTGTTGTAAATTTAGGAAAATAATCAGCAGAAATAAAATAAAACCCAGTAAAAACGTTATATTCGACCGGGTCGAGTCTTAAATACCCTCCAAATATTGAGTAAGTAAAATTAAAATGTTTAACTGGGTGAGACAGAGTTCATTTATATAATAACGTACGTCAACGCCCACTGAAGGGGGCGGGGTCCAAAAATAGACTATATCAGGTTTTCCACAGACGAACGTATGGGCTTGACCGTTTTAGAATTCAGCACTGATCAAGAATATGTATACCTTATGTGGTCCAGTTCTCTTTGGAGAGCATTAAATCTGTATTTTTTGGGGTCTCTCTGGCAAGGGCCGTGGGGGAGACATTTCACCTTTGCCATAAGACTCTAAAAATAAATAATATTTGGGATATTTTTTTTATAAAATTCTTCGACCTTATTTTTTATTAATTTATAATGTTTATTTAAGCAAAAGGTCAATTATTTTTTAATTTTTATATAAAAATTATGTTTTTATTCCAATATTTCGCCACTTCTTTGTGTAGCTTCTTCAGGGATATATATCCCTGAAGAAGCTACACAAAGAAGTGGCGAAATATTGGAATAAAAACATAATTTTTATATAAAAATTAAAAAATATTTGACCTTTTGCTTAAATAAACATTATAAATTAATATTTGGGATAATTATATGTAATATTTATTATGTGAGTGAAGATAAATATGCCGAATTAAACATGTTTTGACGTAAGCAGTTACGAAATAACGTACTTAGCTGGGAAGTTAAATACGTTATGACGTAACGAAATGGCAAAGAGTGAATTTTTTTTTATGAATATCCATATTTAATAAATTTTTTGAGCATTTTGTGAAAATATTTACAGGTCATGAAAGGTCAATTTACAGGCCATGAGAGTGTGTGTGATCTTGGAGAGAGTTTGCCCCCAGTGGCCAAATAAGCAGTTGGCATGCATTGCCAGTAAATAAAAATTTATTATGGGGGTGTCTTCTATCAAACACAATAATTGGAATTGCTGAATTGAGTTTGTGAAAATATTTGCAGGCCATGAGAGGCCAATTTATGGGCCATGAGAGTGTGTGCGATCTTGGAGAGAGTTTGTCCCCAGTGGCCAAATAAGGAGTTGGCATGCGTTGCCAGTATATATAAAATGATGTATGAAATAGAAGACACTCCCATAATCATTTTGTATATAAATATGGATTTTCATACAAAGAAAATATCACTAAATGCCATTTCGTTACGTCATAAAATATTTAACTTCACTTCGTAACTGCTTACGTCAACACATATTTAACTCGACATATTTATCTTCATACACATAATTTATTTTTAATTTTTTTAAAGGGTCATTTAGGAGGCAAAAGAGAGGAGGGGGTAGGGCAGAGTAGTGCCAGGTTACATCTCAGCTTCGTCATTAAAGCTTAAAAATGTCAATTTTAAGGAATGTAGGCTTAAGTAAAATAATTTGTTAAATTCTTACACTATTTTTGAATATAATAACTCCCACTAAAGAGGGCGGGGTCCAAAAAGAATTTTTTTTAAATTTTATGGCTCCAAGTTTAACTCGTAGCGCCATCTCTGACATAAAAATATATCATTTGCTTAACAAAATTACGAAAAAAACTTTAAAAATGATGTTATTTTTTAGAGGTTGGTTTAGTTCGTCTTAGGGGAACTTTTTCCCCTCTGGCCCGATGCAGGCCATTTACGAACTTGATCTGTGCTCTCTTTCAAAGTGTATTTGTACCAAATTTCAAGAGTTTAGTTCGTTTCTGAATCGTGATTTCCACAGACGGACGGACGGACGGACGTGCTCAGATCGTCTTAGATTTCATCACTGATCAAGAATATATATACTTTATGGGGTCTTAGATGGATATTTCGCTGCATTACAAAGGGAATGACAAAGTGAATATAAACTCCAATTCTTTTTTGGAGGGTATAAAAATCGAAAGACTAAAATCTGTGTTTTCTTTCAAATTCAAAATTCAAATCCTGTAGTAATTTTGGTACACCCTTTAATATAAGATTGAAAGAAGTTATAATATATGCGAAAAGAAGTTATAATGTAGATGTAATAACTGCAGTACTTTTGAATATTTAGTAGACCCAAAATAAGCCACAAGATTAAAAAATAATCAAATATATTTAAATTAAATATTTCATTCAGTCAATTACACATGTAGACGTGTACACAGTGTAAATGAATGTTCACTTAAATGCAAATTAAAGAGGATACAAAATGTTCAGATGTACACTTTTATATGCATATCCTTCATGCCGTCGGGTAATATTTACGGGCACACAAAGAAGATATGAGTCCTAGCAAACCATTTTGCCAGCCTTTGATCGTTGATGTTGAAAATCATTGTTCCAGCCTTTTACGTAAACGTAACATTGCATACACACACATACACATAAAACATGACAGTCGGAGAAATTGGTCACTTCTCTTCAATATCCTTGTTGAATTCTTTGCACCACAATTTGCACAATCATTTTTATATATAGTTTTTTCTTCTTACTAAACTTTCAGTATGAATGGAAGTTGACTGTTGTTTGCTTCTTGAAGTTGGGAATTCGAAAATTAAAATAAGAAAAAAGAGAAATAGATGAAGAAAAAAATGTGAACAATGATTACGATTGAAAAGAGACGAAATAAAGTGAAAAAAGTGTTTGTGTGTGTGTGTGTTTGTCTGTGTGTATACGTAATGCAAAAATTATAATCAAGTTGGATCATTGCATTGCAGTCAAGCAAGTTATTTGAAAGAGTGTTTTCATCAGTTATTTCAAAGAACTTGAAATTTTTGTGTCCTGGCAGAATTAAGTGGCAGTTTTTGTGAATAGAATAAAATTTTTCATTTGGAATTTTATATTGAAAATAAATACGAAATTGAATTTCACTAAATTTAATTACAATTTTTAGACTAATTGTTCGAAAATTTATTTAAACGCAGAAAGATATGATAAATATTCCAAGGCACAGAGGAAAGTCAGCACTAGTTCTTAATTATTTAAGTTACACAGGAGAGCAGAGCAGGTATTATCGAAAGTCGCTACACTTTCATCATCAGTACTCATGTGTATTTTTGTTTCTCACTACTTATTAAGTGGCTTAAGTAAATGTGATAACATGTTTTTATTAGAAAATTGCATATGTGAGCGGCATCGAACCGATGATAATACAATTTTAATCATGTCACATATTCTGTTTTTTTTGTTCCATTGTACTTAAGACAAATTTCTTTTTAATTGAAATATTATTTTGACATTACATTCTTTTAAGTACTGCCTGTCACACTAAAGGATATTCTGAAGCTTTGGAGCAATTGCATTTGTAGAACGACTACACAAAAATTTGTTGAAATACAAGAAATGAAAAGAGATGAAAACCAGAGAAATATGAGCAAAAAAATTTTTTTTTTGGATATGAATGGCAATTAAAAGCACTCGCATTTCGGTAATAAAAATTTAAAAATTAAAAATACTAAATCACCTACACTATGCAGTGGTGAGATGACTTTAACACAAACTCACACGAAATATTTACTTTTATCTATTTATTGCTGTCATATCTATTGCTCGAGAACTGTAGTCGATTGTCCTTTTAAATATTTATGATTACTCATGTGGTGATGCAATTTTTATGCGAGTATGTGTAACGATTTTGGAAGTTTGAAACTCGACATGGTTTAAGGAAAATCGCATCTATAAATGACAATAGCGGTCATGTCACAGAGTCCAATTGCATTCGGAAACGGTGTTGATTCCGTATTATGATTTCTTAAAAAAGAAAGAGGAAATAATTTTTCGGAATGAAATCGTTTTTAGTTTCACTACAATAGCGGCCATGTCAAAGAGTCCGATTGCGCTCAGATACGGTGTTGATTCCGCATTATGATTTCTCAGAAAGGAAAGAGGAAATAATTTTTCGGAATGAAATCGTTTTTAGTTTCACTGCAATAGCGGCCACGTCAAAGAGACCGATTGCGTTCGGAAACGGTGCTGATTCCGTATTATGATTTCTCAGAAAGGAAAGAGGAAATAATTTTTCGGAATGAAATCGGTTTTAGTTTTACTACAATAGCGGGCATGTCAAAGAGTCCGATTGCGTTCGGAAATGGTGTTGATTCCGTATTATGATTTCTCAGAAAGGAAATAGGAAATAATTTTTCGGAATGAAATCGGTTTTAGTTTTACTACAATAGCGGCCATTTCAAAGAGTCCGATTGCGTTCGGAAACGGTGTTGATTCCGTATTATGATTTCTCAGAAAGGAAAGAGAAAATTATTTTTCGGAATGAAATCGTTTTTAGTTTCACTACAATAGCGGCCATGTCAAAGAGTCCGATTGCGTTCGGAAACGGTGTTGATTTCGTATTATGATTTCTCGGAAAAGAAAGAGGAAATAATTTTTCGGAATGAAATCGTTTTTAGTTTCACTACAATAGCGGCCATGTCCAAGAGTCCGATTGCGTTCGGAAACGGTGTTGATTCCGTATCATGATTTCTGAGAAAAGAAAGAGAAAATTATTTTTCGGAATGAAATCGTTTTTAGTTTCACTACAATAGCGGCCATGTCAAAGAGTCCGATTGCGTTCGGAAACGGTGTTGATTCCGTATTATTATTTCTTAGAAAGGAAAGAGAAAATTATTTATTCGGAATGAAATCTTTTATAGTTTAACTACATGATTCTGTTCATGATATAAAAAATTATTTCATTCCGAAAAATTGTTTCGTTTATTGTTTTCTAAAGAATTAAAATATGAAATCAATTCCGAACGGAATCAATCCCGGACGGAGTCAATTCCGAAAGGAATTGAACTCCATGACATGGCTGTACATTGTAGCTGAACTCGACATGGTTTAATAAAAACCTGATTTAATATATGTTAGAAACACTTATGTTTATTATTTTCGCCTAAAACCCATAGCCTTAGTATTCATTGTTTTCTGGCCATTTACATTTTTGCCAGCTTATGTAGGCTATAATTAATAATATCCTCTAAAAAGATATCCCATAATATAATTAAATTAATGGAAAATGTCTTCAATTGCTGAACAAATTTTAAATGCTAGTTGTGTGGCTTAACCGAGTACACAACTCAATATTTCATTAAATCCACTGTTAGTGTGTAAGTGCTCACGCAGTCGTTTTTGCCATCTGCCCAAAATGTCTTTGTTTTAATTTTTGCAGTTAAGCATAAGTATCCATTGACAATAAACCGTGTCCATCAGAGTTGCTAAAGAATTCATGCACAAATATGCAGTCAAAAAAAGATAATAAAAGTTTTCTTGCTCTTGTTCATTCTCATTTTCAACATCAATTATGCGCATAATACGGCCAGCGTTGGTGCTTGCGAAAAAAATTCAATCAAGCTAATGAATTAAAAAAAGAAAATAATGGTAATACTCGTACTAGCAGAATTTTATTATTAACCATAAAGCGGGTAAACTCAAATAATTGCAGTTTTAAATGAATATTTACCTCAAAATTTAAATATATTTAACCCGTTAATGCTGTTAATCTGATTTTTATCATTATTTCTAGGGTGTTTGAGAGATTTTAAGTTATTACTTTTGTTAAAGGAAAATCACTTGGTTAGTGTAACCAGGATGGATTTCAGGGGTATTCAGAATCTTTTTTACTTGTTACATACGCAAAAAATAAGTTATTTCCTGTTGTTAAACATCATGGTATGCAATTTTATATCACTTCTAAAGAGAAGATCTCTGCGAGACATTTAGAGAAGGAAAATAAAAAAAAGTTCTTCTTATTCTGTAACTAATTGTCAATGTCACGTCAAGACGATATCAAAAATAGGGCACTTACCTGCTCTTTGTTATCAACAATTAACTACTAAGATCTTGAATGTAGCCAGAGACTGTAAGAAATTGTCAACTGCTGAAGAAAAAGAGTGATAAGTGTTTCATTTTTGATATTGTCTTGACGTGACATTGACAACGACTTATTGAATAAGGGGGAATGTGTTATAACATCTAATTTCTTTTTGCACAGATTAAACAGTTTTTTATACACTTCACAAAAAAAGTGAAAGGGTATATATAGGTTTGTCATTCCGTGTGTAATTTCTTCGATATCAATATGGGACCCCATAAAGTATATATATTCTGGATCCTTATGAATACCGATGACGATTGAGCGATGTCCTTCTGTCCGTCCTACGTCGTCTGTACGTGAAATCGGTTTTCCCAAGCCCCCAGAAAAGCTAGAGACTTCGTTCTTGGACCTTTGGATTGGAAATGAACTTAAATAGAGTGGTATTGAAATTCAGAAAGATCCGAATTACGGTTCCAGAGCTGGGAAGCTTACACCTATTTCTCGACGCAAAATTTATACCAAAAATTAATTCTTTTATTTAATGTTTGTAAATTAAACCTATTTCGTGCTTTGGGTCTATTAAAAACTAAAAAAAGAAAATTTTTTTTCCAGGGATGGGAAATACAATTTTTTTTTCGGCCTATTCCGTATATTGTAGTACATGTAGTAACTAAAATTGTTAAAGATTTTAAGTTTTTCTTTAACAAAACCTCTTTATACGTCATGAAGATTTGCATTGGCCAAAAACAATTTTTTTAATTCAAATTTTGCTTCCAGGGGTGGGAAATTGCATTTTTATACCCTTTACAAAAAAGTGAAAGGGTATATATAGGTTTGTCATTCCGCGTGTAATTTCGTCGATATCAATATGGGACCCCATAAAGTATATTTATCCTGGATGCTTATGAATAGCGATGACGACTGAGCGATGTCCGTCGGTCCGTCCGTCTGTACGTGTACGGTTTTCCCAAGCCCCAGAAGAGCTAAAGACTTCGTTCTTGGACCATTGGATTGGAAATGAACTTAAATAGAGTGGTATTGAATTTTAGAAAGATCCGAATTACGGTTCCAGAGCTGGGAAGCTTTTCTTAAACAAAACTACTTTATACCTCATGATTTGCATTGATAAAAAAAAATCAAAATTTCGAATCCAGGGTTGGACAAGTGCAATATTTCATTGTTCATGAAGGTGACCAAAATGGTTCAAAATTGTAAATTGTTTATAAATAACACTACTTTATGAGGTATAAAGGAAGAGTTGCATTTGTAAGAAAAAAACAAACAAAAAATTAAAATTTCACTTCCAGGGTTGGGATATTGAAAGTTTTTTTTGGTGTATGCAATATATTGTAGCACATGAAAGTAACCAAAATGGTTGCAAGTTTTAAGTTTTTCTTAAATAAAACGGCTTTATACCGAATGAAGACAAGCATTGGTAAAAAAATTAAAATTTCGATTGCAGGGCTGGGAAATTTAAATTTTTTTATACATAAAAGTAATTAAAAAGTCAACTAACGTCAGTTTTTTACTAATTAAAACTATTTTTTAGTTCAGTAAAAACAAAATTGGTATCAAAAATTAAAAAAAAATTAAAATTTAGATTCCAGAGTTGGATAACTGCAACATTTTGTAGTACACGAAAGTGACCAAAATGGTTACAAATATTAAGTTTTCGTTAAATAAAACTATTTCATGTCTCATTAAGAGTTGTATTGGTAAAAAAAATTTAAATGTCGTTTCCAGGGTTGGGAAATTGAAATATTTTTTATGCATAAAAGTAGCCAAAAGGCAATTGACGTTGTTGTTTTTGCTAATTAAAACTATTTTAGAATTCAGGAAGAACAAAATTGTTATTAAAATCTTAAAATATCAAAATTTCGACTCCAGGGTTGGACAAATGAAATATTTTATGGTACATGAAAGTGACCAAACAGTTTAAACATTTTAATTTTTTTGTCAAGTAAAACTAACACCTCACTCAGAATTGCACTGAGTTGGAAAATCGAAATATATTTGGTACATAAAAGTACCCACATAAATTCCAAAATTCCGTGCACTAAAGCAGATCAGAAAAATTATATTCAACATTATTGTCAGAGCACAGAGTTCATATACTAAGTGTTAAGTACTGCAGCCAACGTCACTCTGTACAGTTTCGTTTCGGAGTGATTAATAATAATCTGTCAGTATTTAATGTGACAGCTTGTTATGTACTTGGAGCCCCTGGAGCTGTATCGACTGTAAAAAATTTAATCCATTGATAAAATGTACAATGAATTACTTTTCTAGGCTGACACACAACTCTGTATTTTGGACATTAGATTCAAAGTTTGTTGCTTGCTTAAAAAAATAATACCCTTTGAGTATTTTACACATTTACCGGCAGCTTATTAATTTTAAATTTAAAATATCATTTTCATACTCTCAAAATTGTTGCCCCACACACACACACACACGCATACAAACTAATGCATTCGACGTGACAGCATCTTTATCAATCTGCTCTAACTAATTAAATTTGTAAAGGAAAATAAAACTCAGTACGCAATTCAAGTAAATAACTTCAAGTACAAGCATTTAATTGAAAACTGCACTTTCAGTAAGCAAATAGTTGGTCTCAGCCACTTTTTGCAGTTGAAGTTTTGTTATCGTTTCAAGTAGTAAAACAACAACAGCAACAAACAACCATTTATTATTGTTTAGTAGCTAAAGTGAAAAACAAATTACTAAAAACTGCAAACAAACTAAAACATCCAGCATTCAGCAGCCACCTAAAACAGCACAAAAACAAAAAAAAAAAACAAGCTAGCAGTCAACCATTTTAAGAAAAATGAGGAAATTTAACCAAGTTAGTGTTGGAACAACAAAAACATCAGTTGCAAGTATAAAAATAAAAATAGGAAAAAAAAACAAATGGCTAAAATAATAACAACAACTGTAATATATATAAAAACAAAGCCATTTGGAGCATATGTTGGCAACATTTTTCATAATCAAAAAGCTTTTAGTGGCTGAAGTGAAGCTACGCATACAGCATCGAATGACATTTGTTGCTGCTGGTTTGTTACCGCCACAAAACAAAATACTCTTTTTACTGTTTCCACTGCAGCCAGTGATGGCGAATACAGAGTTTAATTAGGGAAAGTACTTCTTCTCGTACTGCTAGGACTAGACTGAAAAGTGGATTTTCACTCTAGTTTGCTCTGCGTACATGATTGTCAACATTTCATTATATACGAGCTTTTCTAGGCATGTATTTCATGTTGATATTTACTACAGGGTCCGCCAAATAACTTTTTTTTTGAAAATGCTATAAAAATAACGACTGAATATTCTCTCAAATTTCTTTTTTTATTTGAAAGTACAATCCTTCCGGTAAATAATGGAAAATAATTTCATTCAAATGGCTGCCTCGGCTGGCCATGCAGTAGCCTACACGATCGGTCCAATTTTTAAGCACATCATCGATTGTGTGCAGCTGTATTTCACCAATGGCTTCACGAATATAGTCCTTTAAAGCGTCAATTGTCTCTGGCTTGTCGGCGTAACTATTTTATTTTTGACGGCACCCCGCAAATAATAGTCCAACAGTGTCAAATCGCAGCTCCGAGGTGGCCAAACGACATCAGCTCTGCTGCTGATAATGCGATCTTCAAAAACAGGGCGCAAAACATCGAGTGTAGCTTCGGCTGTGTGGCACGTAGCGCCGTCCTGTTGAAATCAAATGTTGCCGATATTCTCCTCTTCAATTTTTGTGAACAAAAATTCGTTCAACGTGGCCCGATAACGATCGCCATTGACTGTAACGGCCACTGCTTGCTTATTTTCGAAGAAAAATGGCCCAATTATGCCTCTGGACCAAAATCCGCCCCACAAACAGTGACTCGTTTTGGGTGCATCGGCTTTTCAATGTAGGCGTGCGGGTTTTTTGTGCCCCAAATGCGACAATTTTGCTTGTTTACATACCCGCCAAGATCAAAATGAGCTTCATCTGAAAAGATGATTTTTTTGGTAAAATCGGCATCTTCTGTAAGTCGATCGCAGGCCTACTTACCAGCGTTGTTCAACCGTTATTCGTTCAGCGGAAGGATAAAACTAATTTTCTGTCAAATCAGACATGAGCTAAGTGTTACCATTCACGAAATAAGCACTAGTTGAAAAACAAAAACGGACCTTTTATAAATTCGATATTGTTCTTAAGCCAAAAAATTCCAAGCAGAGCTATTCTGCTCTGCTGTGTAAGTTGAATAATTGAAAACCGACGTGGACTTTTCTTTGTGCCTTGCAATATTTATCATGTCTTTCTGAATTTAAGTAAATATCCGAACAATTATCCTATATACAGCCGAATGCGCTTTAGCGCAACACGCTTTACAGAAAAAATCGTATTACTGAAAGCGAAACAAATCCCCGCACTGATATCGAAAATAAACCAAAAGCAAGCCCACAAATACGTTTTGTATGAAACTTACTTCGTTTTAGTGAAAAAATAAACGATGACAAATTTATTTATTAGAAATCGATTGCATAACTTAAGGCTGAAAAAACTGTGCATGTTTTGTCCGTTAAAAAATTAATTGGCAAAATGCATTTGTCCTTTTCGCTCTTACGTACTCTATTGTATTTTTCTATTATATGTATAGTCAATGCAAGGGGCTAGATATTTTCGAGGAATTCGTGAAAATTTTCAACAACAAAATGAATAATTCTATGAATAATTTTTTTTTCATAAAATTTTTATGTTAAATTGACGTAAAAAATATACAGATTTGATATAATGTTTTAAAGAAAAAATCGAATAACTGAGCAAAAAATTGGTTTTTGGTTATTTCCAGTAAGGCGAAGTCGACTGTAATCTTAATTGAATGAATGTTCGATAAATCTACTTACTGATTAATTAACTGACTTTTCATCATATTAGAAAAAGTACTATTCCAAATCTAATGTACTGACAAAAGTACCATAATATGTACTGCTTTTTTCATCACTGAATGCAGTTACACTCTTCAAGTAGTTGCTTTGAAAAAGTGGGAGGGATTTGCCATTTCACATAGTATATGTTCAGGCGTTTAATTTATTTGCAAAAAGTGACATAAAGAAAATTAATTATTTTAAAGCATTAAAATTAATTAATTACACAAGTTAACAAAATTTACAACAACTTTGGGGCTGAGTGCCATTACACGGATATATATATTTTTTTAAATTCGATGTACTATATGTGATTTGAGCTTCAGCAAAATCGGATTGATATAAATGAAATTGAGATTTAAAATTGTTTGTACACATTAAAATAATGTTATTATTTTTTTTTATTAAGATTGAAAGTTTAGGGGTCATTTGTTTAAGAGATTTTTAAGGCAAAAACTAATTTTTTATAGAACATCAAATTGCCACGGTTGAGAAATATTTTTATAAAGTTATTAATTTAGAATCAAGACAAAGATTTTGTTTTTTTTTATTAGGCCTATTATAAAATATTTACGCTTAAGTTAATTCTTCTGCATTCGTTACACTTAATATTGATGCCACAATTCTCGTACAAATATTTCATATTTGCATCATTTAGTTATTATAGTCTAAACTATAACTAAAATTTAATATTTAATTATTTAAAATAAAATTTTGAAGCACTTAAAATATTTACAAAATATTATAGAAAAATATTAGTTTTGAACACATGAGTATTTGTAAGTAATTACAAATTTAATTGCACACAATTTCAGTATTGATTAAAAGTTTCATTGAATAAGATATTTTTATTGTATTTACAGTAATAATTGTTGACGCATAAATATTAACTTTATATAAAGTGTAGTTTTACATTTTCAGACTATTTATATATTTAGGCTTTGACAGAGAAAATTAGTAGCGTTTTTCTAAGGAACCCCCTCTTACGCATGTTTACACCCAAATACCAATTTACTAATAAATTGCGTAACATGCCGGAATGCCTTAATTTGGATATAAATTTTAGATTATAGCGCATGTACTATTACATAATAGTTTATTATAAGAAATTATTTCAAAATGTTGCAAATATTGATATTCACTGTGTGCCTTGAAGCAACTTTCTGGGGGACAATCTTTGAAAAAGACAAACTCATAAGCTAGAGCATAAAAATTAATGATTTGTTAATTTTAACAACATTAATTTATTTTTCTTTGAGTGCATTTTCATTTGTTTCATTTTTAGTTTCTTTCTGACAGACATCGAAAATGAATTTGAAAAAAACTCAAATGAATGAAATGCAAGAGAAACTCTTTATAAAGACATACACAACTTATGCGTTTTAGTATTTCGCTGAAAGCCCTTTTGTTGAAAAAAAAATATCTAAAGACCAAAATAGAAAAGCCATGAGTTTCCGTAATAACTAAAAACCTAAGAAATATGTAGGAAGGGAAATAAATGATGAACTTTATTTTATAATGGGCTCCATCAGGGAATGCCAAACTTTTTTTTTCCATTCTATAATATATATTATTAACATTTTATTTTATAATAATTTCTGTTGGCTAATGAATAAGATTTAGAATCTTGTTTGTGCCAACAATATAAATAATGCTTGTGTTAAGAAAATGATGTGGAGTAGAGTCTTGCAAAATATGATTTTTATAAATAATCGATCTTTAAATATAGCGTTTGGTTATTTGAGATTTAGTATTGAACATTATGATGTTGGCTGGATTAAATGAAGATGCCAAATGCTGACTGAACAAATACTTGTCCACATTGACAATGCAGTGATGGCGTCAACACAACGTCTAAGACATGCCATACCCAGCAAACATTTTCTATTCAGGTGGACATTAAGAGATGCTATTAGTGTGACTCTAGCTGTTCGGCTAATTGACAATCTAGAAAAAAATTAGAAAAAACTTCTGGTGAAAAAAGTTTAAAGCCTTAAAATATGTATTAAAATTTTTGTAATTTAGCTCGATAAAACTTCATATCTTAAATAAATATATATGTGGAGACATATTTTTAGAAAATTTAAAGTGTTTGTAAATTAAAATCACGCGAACAAATAAATTAGTTTTTAAATTATGTATGAATTTCTATTTTAATAGTGAACCTTTATTTATGTAAATTGTATTACAGGATGTTAATTTTCTCAACAGGCTATAAGTTCAAATCTGCGAAACTGCAAATATTTTTTTTATTTTTTTAATAAATGAACGTGATTACATTCTATTTATTATTTTTGAGAGTGGAATATTAAGAATATTTTTCATAGTCATTAAACCAGCAGAACGGATCAGTACTGATTTCGAGGCCGCTACGCCATCTCATCAGCGTTCTTTGTTCAATTTTTACTATAAAATATTAGTACTGTCTTAACTAAGTTATCTTTCGTCTATTTAACTACCAAATGTTTGCTGTGTATAAACAACCTCATACACACACACACTCACACACACATACTTAGGTGAATACTGTCGAAAAACTTCACGAATGGTGGACGTGATGTGAAAATCACTATGATCAAAAAAACAATTTTTCTACATGAAGAAAAAAAATACAGAAAAAAAGAAAATAAATAAAAAGAAGAAAAGCCAAATCGTGACTAAAATTTCAATTTAACAAATGAATTGTAAAGACAACAACAGTCTGGATGACTACATGCCACATACTCCTTGTCCCCCAAATCAAGGATGGAGAATTCGTAACTCAGGACAAACATAAAACAAACATAAATGTAAAAATAATGAAGGTTGCTGAATTATGTCATGTCCAACAGACTGCTGCCTTATAACGAAAAGATAAAAGGAAAGGATGGAAAAAGGAACAGGCCAAGAATAAAGGAAGTATAAAAAAATTTCCAGCCAGTGTATAACAAAAGCTTAAGGAAATGCATTTCATGCACACACGAGTAGTTTTGGCTAATAAAAAATAATATGGAGGTGACTTAAAAATCGTTTTCTTTTTGCAACAAACCGTGAGTTTAAAATATATGGTGTACATCTTCTGTTATGGTTAAAATTGAAAGTTAGGAGTGTCTACTTTCAAAAAAAAAACTTATTATTGCTCTTCATTTCAGAAAATATATATAGTGAATTCATTCACAATTTCGGCGAAATTAGGCTGATGGCTGTAGGTATTTTAAAGGCTTTTTAATTTTCGTTAAACGAGTTCTAGGTTCCCTTTTTCCATATATTCAATTTTTTATATATCTGAATTAGTTTATTTCTTAGTGGGACTAGCACTCATGGAATGACCTCTAGAAAGGAGGGAATAGCATTGAGAAGACAGATGAAGAAAGTTGAGAGGACAGAGAATTTTTATAGTTAATTTTTAAAATTTTTTTCACAGTCGAATTTTTGTCACACTAAATGTAGATCAGAAAAACTCGGCATCATATTCCTTAATCCGCCGCTAATTACGTCAGCCAACTGCCATTTTCGTAAAAAAACGCAGGCGATGTAGCAAATATTCTGTCATTCAAAATTGATGTAGAAAAAATATCGGAATAGGAGTAAAATGAAAATGAAAATTTTAGTCCCAGAAAGACACAATAAGGCACGATTACATGTCGAAGCATGTTCGATCACGCTGTTTTGTCTGTAATTATATTTTTATATAAAAATTCATATGTGATGTAAAATCACATTTTTGAGGCTTCAAAAGTACAATTTATGCGCGTCAATTTTCGAAAATGGTGTTGCACTTACTTCACTCCTGCGCCACGCATTGCGGAAAAAATTGATTTGTTTTTGGCGAATCACTCTGCCTGCAGAGCTCCTCCCTGTCATATTTAATGTGTAAAAATTCAAATCAGATGTTCATAAATGCTACTGCTTCTATGCGCCTTTCCATAATTAATTTTTCCAGTTCCATCACGATAAATGGCAAGAGTAGTGATCAGCCCCTCAGGGTCGGTCCTAGTAAAATATATATTTATAGAAAAATATTCTTACTTCCTCAAAATCAAAATTATATTAAGAGAATTTTGAATAGATTTAAATAAATTTATTATATATTTTTCCAATAAAAATTTCTGTTTCAAATTTCTGCAATACATAAACAACAACCCTCGTACAAGAACTCATCAAGTACAGCAAAATAGAATACTTTTCAACTTTCCGTTGGTATTAAAAATCTAAAATTAAAAACACACACACACACACACATACACAAACACTCAAATGCCACCTCTTGTTACGAGTAGTACATTAGCCCCAAACAATAAACAATCCGGTAGAGAAATATTTAATTACAACAAAATGCGATTAAATTGCCACTTACATGTAAACACGACAAATTGGCAAAAACTCGTATGTACGGGTATCATTTTGTATATGTATATATTTAATTTGTTTAATTATATTTTTAGCTGATAGCCAAACAGAAAATGTCAGCGTTTTGCGGCAGATACACATTTAGAAAATTAATGCTGATAATAAATTATATTTTGTACGCCAAAAATACTCAATTTGTTTGGCATCATCACAATTATATGAAACTTGTGGATAAATCACCATGACACAAAAGTAGAATATTTAACAAAAAAAAAAAAAAAAATAAAGAAATTCCAGTGTATGAAAAATTTCCTTTAACGATTCGCTTACTAATCAGGATCGACACTCAGGCAATGAATTTTGCGGAACTATGAGAAAAGAGAGAATTTGGAGCTGCCCTTTTATTTTTGTCAAATAGAGAGGTAATAAAAGTACTTGTACTATCCCCTCCTTTCTAGTTCTAGTTTATGGCCTGTTTTAGCCACCACTCATTCATACAATACATTGCCGCAACTATTGAAAGGAATGAAAAATTATTGGAAGGCTAGATGTTGAAAATTGAAAGAAATATTTTAAACAATTTATTTATTGGTTTACTTCACCGGAGAAATTGCAGGAACACCGATGAAGCAGACTGCCTTTTCGTGCATGGTTCTGTCAGTCAATGTCGGCACTGATCAGTGCCATGTCTTTGTCATTTGTCACTGCATTGGGGGTATGCAGATCGGAAAAGTTCGATACTTTGCACAGGCCTTGCCGGAGTACAGCGTCGAATTAAAAGCACTTGAAATTGTAGTCAATGGGTTAAGAACTTCAGCTGTTGGCTGAAATAGTTAACACGAGACTTTGAAGCGGAGGGGCCAGAGTTCCACTCCGCGCTCATTCATGAAACAAAAAAATTCTCTATCTTCTCATCTGTTCTGTATTTGCAAAACCCGTGGTGTCATGGGAAGCATACAATGAGCGTTATATTTGGTATTTTTTCTTGATGTGGTACTCAGGAAATTACCAATGCACTGCATCATGCCTGAACTTCTCTCTTAAGTGAATGTACACACACACATTTTTTTTGTAACTTACGGGGCAAGTGGATATCGGGCGGGAAAAAATGTTAGGGCATAAATTCATAAATTCAACATATATAACATCTTAAACGATGTCACCTCGGACACAACTGCCTGGGGAACTATTGTAGACCAACGAATTCTCGGCAAACTACTCAGCACATAAAATTATACGATCATGCAAAATCTTTGCTTCAAGTTCTGTCAAATGATTGACGATATTCATGAGATTTGAAGAGACTTTTTTCTATATAAACTTTTTTCAAATACCTTTTTTTTAATAGAAATAGTTAATTAATTTAATTTTATAGTCTAATTGTTCGAATATTTGCTTAAATTGAGAACTAAGCCACCTAATAATTTGGTGACAAACAAAATACACATGAGTACTGATGATGAAAGTGCAGTGGCTTTCGAAAACAGCTATTCTGCTCTGCTGTGTAAGTTGAATAATTGAAAACCCATGTGGACTTTTCCTTATGCCTTGCAATATTTATCATGGCTTTCTGAATTTAAGCAAATATCCGAACAATTAGCCAATATACAGTGAAATCCGCTTTAGCGCAACACGCTTTACTGAAAAAAAAATCGGGTTACTGAAAGCGATACAAATCCCAGCACTGATTTTAAACGCAGCTAATCTTATTCACTTCGCTTTAGCGAAACATCGCTTTACTGAAAATATCGTATTACTGAAAACCAAAAGCAAGCCCACAACTACGTTTTGTGTGAAACTTACTTCGCTTTAGTGAAAAAATAAACAATGAAAAATTTATTTATTAGAAATCAATTGCATAACTTAAGGCTGAAAAAATTGTGCATGTTTTGTCCGTTAAGAAATTAAATGGCAAAATGTATTTGTCCTTTTCGCTCTTAACATAAAAAAAAGTTCCAGGGTATGAAAAATTTCCTTTAATGATTTGCTTGTTGATCAAGAGCGACACTCAGGCAGTGCATTTTTTCGGGAACTATGAGAAAAGAGAGAATTTGGAGCTGCCCTTTTTTTTTGTCTAAAAGGAGATAATAAAAGTATTATATTTGTTATGCATAAGGCCTTAAATCAGTTAATTTCTTTTACCATTTCAAGGCCAGAATATTGAAAATATTAAACTGCTTTAGTCCAAAATGATAAGAAATGTGTTGAGTGTAGGAGTGCTTAACTCCATGGACTGTATTATCAGCGGCAACACACACCTCTCAATCTTTATACATTTATCTGATGTAAATATATCTTTTGACAGTCTTGGAAACACATATATATTATATATAGTATATTGCTCCAAAATCATTAATGATCTTAGTTTTCAAAGAAATGCCTTAAGTTACTTTTTTTAATTATAGAGTTTTGCCTTGGAAGGATCTCTGCTAAAACGATAATAAACATGTCCTAGGTATGACGACTTACCGCCCCTCTTTCCAATTTAAAGCTAATTCACAGCCTTCTCGTGACGTGCCATTCTAAATTTTCTCTAAAGAATTTTATAAATCGGACCGATGGTTGAGCAGATCACCTTTTACGAATCTTACCTCATTGTAACGGGTGGGCAAATTTTAGGTTAGAAAGTAAATTGGCTTAAGGGACTCTACTTTTGTGACAAATTCAGTTTTATTGATACCAATATAAAGTAAAAATATGAAAATTAATAATAAATTATGATTTTAGGTAAATATCTAACTCTGGCACTTCGCCTAGACGTCCGCTCTTTTCACAAAATTTTTAATCACATTTTGCAGCAAAACTTTGTTTATCTCGTCAATGCAGCTCCGAAATTGATCTTTTAAAGCAACAGTTGTTTGTGTTTTTTTCACGTAAACTCGGTCTTTCATATGGCCTTAGAGAAAATAGTCAAACGGCGTTAAATCAAAGAACGAGGCGGCTAATTGACATCGCCAAATTGAGAATTTACGTGACCGGGTACTTTATCATGCAATAACCGACTGTGCGGCTTGTGGCAATGTCTTGCTAAAACCAAACGTCACTGATGTCAACATTAGCTAATTGTGGCCACATAAAATCGGTTATCACGGCAGGGAATTCATGGTGATGTTGTTTCCTTGTTTATTTTCAAAAAATATGGACCGATGATGCCGTAATCGGCATCAGACCGTACGGTCACTTTCTGTAGATGTAATGGCTTTCCGAAGACTGTTTGTGGATTTTTTTAGCCCCATATGAGACAACTTTGTTTGTTTACATAATTGCCTAATCGAAAGTGGGTCTCATCACTAAAGATGATTTTGCTGGAAAAATGCGTTGTTTTTGTTAAGTTTTCCAAACAGTAAACTAAAATTAAAAAATTAAAACTCTTTGCTGAAGACTAAAACTTTCCATTTTTTAAATTTCCCAACTTTTTGTTAAGTAAATGTCAAAAAATGACAGCTCAAGTTTTCATATTTCATTATTTGACAGGCAATTTACCTCCTAACCTCAAATTTGCCCACCCTGTATTAGTATAAAACAGCAAAAATCCTTTGGTGATTCTCATCTACATCTTGCCCGAGATTACTTTTTACACACATGCAAATTTTTTGGCATACGGAAATCTTTGTCTGTAGTATTATTTGCTACAAAACCATTAATCATACTTTTTGGATAGCAAAACTGGGCGTGTTCTCCATAAGGCTTCAAAGACTAATAGTTACCCTCGTATATGTATATTAGATCATGTCATTTCCTATGGTGACTTTTTGTGTAGCATTTTCTAATGTAAAATAAAAAATATTCAAGTGCATTTTTATTTTTGTATAAACATTTAAATAGAAATAAACATCTTTGCGTGTGTCTTCGCTGTCAAAATACAGCAGCGATAAGGTTGCATCTTCCATCAGTACCAACTGCAGTGACTTTTTTACTTTAAAATAGAATTCCGTTAGTATAGAGTAGAATTTTAAGAGAGCAAAAGTGAAGCTGCTGTTGCAACACCAAAAAAACAAACAACAAAAATATATTGTTAAATATGGCAAAAGTATCAAATGTCAACATTTCTTTTTTAAGATAAACGAACTTTTACAACAAAGAAGTAAAACTTTTTAATAGATTTTCTATTTTTTTTTTATTCTTATTTTTTATCACACTGCAAGTTTTTTCCGTTTGTTTCATATAATTTAGATTTTTTCTGTGCTGCTTTCAGGAAACTGTAGTGTGTGAGGCCAGAAAATAGGGGAGAAAATGGAAAGAAGTAAATTGCCTGACAGCTCTCTGCATGTGTGCGTGCACAAGATTCAAATAAAAATTTAATTAAAGTTTACAAAGTGTTTTTATATATTTCCGCCGCCAAACTAAGTGGTGAAAAAATCCTTCCGTTTTTTGTTATTGTTGTTGCTGTTGCCTACTGTTACTACGTATTACTGTTACCAATATTTTTTTTTATTTATTTACTTACTGTTGTTTTCTTAGTAACGCCTGCCAAAAAAGTTGTTAAACAATGTGACAGAATGGCAAGGATTTGCAAAAAAATTTTTAATAAAAATGTTAAAACATTGTTTCATATATTAAATATTTAATTTTTTTTTTAAATCGGTCATATTTATATGTAAAATGCGATTTTAACTTAAATTTATTCATGCCTTTCGTTTTGGTTAAATATATTTAATAGAGTGATAAAATTATTCATATTGTTTGACATTTAAATTTTGCAAAAATTTTAATTAAATTTTCTAATAAAATCCAAATAGATTTAGAAATTAGGTTAAAAATGTGATATTTTCATGAAATTTAATTATGTTGTTGCTGTAGCAAACAATTTGGTATATTTAAATAAGAATTAGTTTTGCCAGGGAGACACGTCCAATGTGGGAAATGTTTCCATACAAATTACCCAAAAATATATATGAACTATTAAAATCTGCGTTCATCGGGCCTTGTGCCTACACTTTCAGATATAAAAGGTAAATTTATTAATTTATGTGATTATATATTTATTAGATATAAACATGTTTCCAATAGAAATATACAATTTACTTAAAATAAGTTTAAATTGACATTGAAAACGTAAAAACAATATATGGAAAATTTCAAGGATTTGTTTTTCCCATAAATTTTAGGCATTTTGAAAGGCAAAGCCAGCCAAGAATTTTAGTTTTTGTTTTTTTTTTGAAATATGTTTTGGCTTCCCACGCAAGTATTACAAATGCTCTGTGACATAAACTAACAAGTACCGAAAAAAAAAATTATTTGTTTGAAAGGGTACTCAGCAGTTTTGGATTAGTGATGTAAATAGTTCGGCGAGGAAACAGATTAACAGTGAAAAACGAAGTATCAACTTAAGTTATGCCGTTGCTCTTATAATTTTATTAATTATTTATGTAGACTTCATAGAGTAAATTGTGAAAATATTTAATATTCAAACGTGCAAAAGTTTTCTATAAAAACTTATGTTCTTTTAAGTGTTTGTAGAATTTTTCGCAACTCTTTTTTCTATTTTTTTTTCGAAACAGCTGTAGGTCGAGGGTTCGATACCGTTCTCATTCACAAATATAGCATTAAATTCTTCTGTGTTAATAATTAATTTTTTAAATGGGAAAAGTCACAATACTGATCACTAAACAGTGGAGACCAACAGCAATTGACACTGTCGTGCATTAAAAAAACGCATTAAATCATCCACCTTCTTTTGTCGGTATTGTAGCAAAAATTTCTCGTCAAAGCAAAATAAATAAATATTTTAATTGTTCAATCCTGGAGTCGAAATTTTGATTTTTTAAGATTTTAATACCAATTTTGTTCTTGCTGAATTATAAAATAGTTTTAATTAGCAAAAAGAACAACGTCAATTGCCTATTTGGTTATTTTTATATATTTCAATTTCCCAACCCTGGAAACGAAATTTAAATTTTTTTTACCAATAAAACTCTTAATATTTGTAACCATTTTGGTCACTTTCATTTACTACAAAATATTGCAGTTATCCAACTCTGGAATCTAAATTTTTATTTTTTTTAAATGTTTGATACCAATTATGTTTTTTCTGAACTAAAAAATAGTTTTAATTAGTAAAACACCGACGTTAGTTGCCTTTTTGGTTACTTTTATGTACAAAAAAAATATCAATTTCCCATCGCTGGAAGCGAAATTAAAATTTTTTTTTACGAATCATAGTCTTCATTAGGTATAAAGTCGCTTTATTTAAGAAAAACTTAAAATTTGCAACCATTTTGGTCACTTTCATATACTACAATATATTGCATGTACCAAAAAATCTTTAAACTTCCCAACCCTGGAAGTGAAATTTTAATTTTTTTTGTTTTATTTTTAGCCAATGCAACTCTTCATGAGGTATAAAGTAGTATTATTTAAGAAAAATTTACAATTTTCAACAATTTTGGTCAACTTTATGAACTATAAAATATTGCACTTGTCCATCCCTGGATTCGAAATTTTGATTTTTTTTGGAAATTTTCGGTACCTAAAATATAAAATAGTTTTAGAAAGCAAAAAAGAAAAAAAAAACAACGTCAATTGCCTTTTTGGTTACTTTTATGTATAAAAAAATTTCAATTTCCCAACCCTGGAAGCGAAACTTAAATTTAAATTTTTTTTTTATCAATGCAAATCTGCATGAGGTATAAAGTAGTTTTGTTTAAGAAAAACTAAAAATTTGTAACCAGTTTGTTTATTACATGTACCACAAAATATTGCATGTACCAAAGAAAACTCTCATTTTCCCAACCCTGGAAACGAAGTTTAAATTTTTGTTTTTTTTTATCAGTGCAACGGTTCATGAGGTACATAGTAATTTTTTTAAGAAAAATTAAAAATTTTTAACCATTTTGGTAATTTTCATGTACCATTAAATATTGCACTTGCCCATCCCTGGATTCGAAATTTTATTTTTTATTTTTGATTTTTTTATACCAATTTTGTTCTTCCTAAATTATAAGACAGGCTTAGTTAGCAAAAAAAAAAAAAAAAAATAAAAATAAAACAACATCAGTTGCCTGTTTGATTACTTTCACCTATAAAATAAATGCAATTTCCCACCCCTGGAAGCAAAATTTTAATTACAAAAATTTAATTCAAACGTTCCATAACGAAGTCTCTAGCTCTTCTGGGGGCTTGGGAAAACCGATTTCACGTACAGACGGACAGACGGACATCGCTCAATCGTCATCGCTGTTCATAAGGATCCACAATATATGTATCTACTTTATGGGGTCCCATGTGAATATTGAAGAAAGTACACACGGAATGAAAAACCTATATATACCCTTTCACTTTTTTGTGAAGGGTATAAAAACAAGTAAGAACGTTATATTCAACCGAATCAAATCTTAAATACTCTCCGAATATTTTTTAGCAAATAAAAAATCTATTTTGTAGGGGTCACTGCCTTAGGGGACAGACTTTTCCCATGAAAGACTAAAAATTCAATTTGTGAGGCTGTTAAGTGTAATTTTTTTTTTTGATGGGGCCATTTAGAGGGCCAAAGGTGGAAAGAGGGTATGGCAGAGCACGATCGGAGAACATCTCAGCTTCGTCGTAAAAGCTTCAAAATTTAATTTTGAAGGAATGTACTCTTAAGGAATGTAATTTTGTAAATATTTAAAAGCAGTGCTGCTCACGGTGGCACTTATGGTCGTCTCAGCTTATCGCACAGTAACGGCAGCAGCGGTTTTCGTAATAAGTGGAGAGATACCAGTCGATCTTTTGGCGCGTGAGTGCAAGGAGGCTTTGGGACTCCAAGAGGGGCTTTCATATAAATAGTGCCACAGAGCCAAGATTCCGAAGACTTCAGCGATGGCAAAACACATGAAGCACCGAAACCGCTAATAGATGGACGCGTAGGCTCATTGCCAGCATTGAGGCGTTGGCTCAAAGAAAAGTAAACCACTTCCTGATATAGTTTCTGACAGGGCATGGGTACTTCCTCTTTTACTGCATGGCCAAGACAGGGAAGCCCTTCAGCATGTACTGCATCACGAGGAACGACGACGCAAAACACACGTACTTTGACTGCATCAAGTGGCAGGACGCACGAAGCGTCCTAAGGGAACAGATTGGTGAGTCTACTACTGACAACATTGTAATGATAAATGGAATGCCATAGGCAACTACGTGGAATACGTTTTAAGGAAGAAGAAAAAGAAGAAAAAGTACCTCGACCAACATTTACAGAACGAGTCCATACCTATAGATCCTCGGCATAACTAAGTAGAAGCACCACAATGGCTACTTATGGTGGTCACACAAAGAAGAATCCTTTCCAGGACGCAGTTTCTGGGCCTTCACGAAGTCATGCAGAAAGGGGTTTCGGTTTTAGTAGAAACATCACTCGACGCAGTTGGCGGCGGCCACTTCAAGTACGAAGGCATTTTAAGCTCTCCTCACTCGCCAAAAAAAAAAAAAAAAAAAGTAATAATATGGATTCACGGTCTTTAAAAATACATTTAATTTAAAGACGGTTCATGGCCGTAGGATAGTGCAAATATGATGCGGCGCTGTCTGTGCTTTGCGCTCTATCTTAAAAAATATTGCATGCAATAGAAGTTGTATTCTCCATAATTTTTATCGCAATTTTACAGCTCGTACACAAGACAGCAAGCGGTACATAAAAAAAATCAATGAGTGTTCGAACTCACGGGCGATGTGTTAACACCTTTTTGTTTATTTATTTTATATTAAACCCACAAAAAACAAAGAGAATGCAAAGCAACAGACAAATGTACATACATACGTTGTTATGTTTGTACATAAGCTACATACGTTGCTGTCTTGCTATCTCATTTTTATTTAGTGACGTATAACCACGTCACTATTCTCTTTGCTATGCATAAGACAAAACCGAAGATCAACATAAAACACTTTTTTAATATGACTCCAAATTAATACTCCGAATTAAAATACTTAAATCTCCGCTCGCCGATATCGGATCGCCTTAATTTTTGGCCTAACCTCTTTGTCGAAACCCGCACTAGCGTTTTAATCCAAAAATTAATAAAATCGGCCATGAATTTCGGGAGAAAATCGCGTGGGAAAATCATATGAAAATCGCCCAATAATCACTTTCAAAACCGACTGCCAAGCAACGAACAAACAAAGTCTTACACTTACACTTGCGTATGTATTGAAACTGATAGTTTACTGCCCTAGAGGCGCGCGTATAGATGTTAACACATCAAAAAAATACTTCTAATGGCCTTGGAGTTGTGGTATCAAGTAACGTGTACACAAGGTTATATGCGACTTTTGAAACAGCTACAAAACAAAGTTGCGCACACATTTCAAGTGCCTTATATCAGATATCGAGATCTAGCAACACATAAGATAATCTGCATTGAACTGCATCATGCTGCTGTAGCTGTCAAAATTATTATTTTACTGTGTACATGAAAAACACACATACATACATACACATGTCCATATGTAGCACATGTATGATAACAGAAACGAAAAATATATTTTTGATTGCTGCACTACAGGAAGTAAAACACTTATAAACCATGCAATGCATTGACATTATTAAATAGTTTCCGATTCCGGTGTGTGAAAGCAGCGATTGCTTACAGCTTTTCTAACTTTAAATTCTACTTTATGTTCTCGGTGTTCATAAGTTTAAATTGTTTTTGCTATTTCTTATGTTTATATGCATGTATTTTATTTTTAATTTCTTTTGGAAGAATTTCTTGTGTATATTTTTGCAAACAATTGCATGTTCACCTTCTTGATTTCAAAATTTATGCTTTTTCATTTGTTTTTGTATAAAATTTTCGTCTTCTTCTTTTTCTTCTTTTTTTTAGTTTACTTTTTTGTTGAGAAAGAAAACTTTTGCAATAATTTCTCAAAACGTTTTTGTGGTGAATTGAATTGCGAAGAAAACATTTTGCGGATGGCGTCCAAAAACTTGAAAGTGTTTGTTAAGGTATAGCACAGAATCTAGAACTAAACACTACATCATGTGCACATTTGTGCAAGTGTTGGTGAATGCGTGTTGTTGTTGTATTTGTGTATAAATATGAATCTTTAAGGCAAAAGTTAGTTGAAATAATGGCGTAGAATGCTGTTTGTGTAGGAGGTTCAATGGATATTAATTGTAACTGCTGTAGGGTGCTACAAGGCTTTCGGAATTTATTATAAGATTAAGGAAAGTAAATTTTATTTCTATATATATTTTTTCTAGAATTTTAACTAGCTGATGGAACAGAACTTTTCATGGCATATATTAGGATTAACATACGAGTACTTATGCGTTTTTAGGGTGTCGTTTAAAATATAAATATATACATATTTATTACATCTTTTTTTATTATTGTGTTTGTTGTTTTATATTGAAAGCAAAAATAGTAGAAATTATAATAAAATAGTGGAATATAATAATAAAAATTACATTCTTATCTGCACATGTCTGGCTGCCACCAACGAGTATGAAGCCGCCCAAAATACATCCCACTTGGATTATGTCAAAATATGACTGATTAAAATTCCATAATTTGATTTTACATAAGATTTTTTTTAAATTCTTGTTGTATAATTTGAGATATGATGGTTAACTACTGGAAGAGGGTACTTGAGGTCAATGAATATTTAAACAGAATGAAGTAAAAACGTTATATTCGACCGGGTCGAATATTAAATATTTAGTAAGCAAATTTAAAATGTATAATTTAGTGGGACAGAGTTCTCTGTACCCAATTTTAAAAATCTATTTTGAGAAAGTCATTCCGGCCGTGGGAGATTTCCCCAGACGGACGGACAAGCTCAGATCGACTTAGATTTCATCACTGATCAAGAATATATAAAATTTATGGTGTCTCAGATGGATATTTCGCTGCGTTACAAACGGATGACAAAGTGAAAATATTCGCCCTATTCTTTTTTGGAGGGTATAAAAATAGTCTCCTCGAGACAAAAAAATCGGTACATCACACTTTAAGATCAGACTGTAAATGCCGAAGATATAAAGAAAGATGTATACTTTGGCGACCCCTACGTTCGGCAACAAAAAAATATTAAATAGATTTTTAATAAAATACTTTATAGTCGGTGCTGTTTGGTCTAGTGGGCAAATACATCCCTTAGGAATCTCATATCTGAGAATTTTCTAATAAGTCATAATATTAAAAGATACAATTTAGTAAAACTGTAAAGACAGTTTAATAGTACCATTTATTGTCTTTATTCTCACCAGGTTTATTTTTTTCTTTTTAATTCGGACCAGCTGTCAAGGGATAACCCCTACATATGCAGGGCATTACGCAGGAATAAGAAAGGAGGGCATAGTGTTGCGAGGGCAGATGACGAAAGATGAGAAGATAGAGAATTTTTTTGTAGTTATTTTTTAACCGCCTAATTTTTGGTCACAGCACCGAGGAAGGAGGGTCCTGTTTCTCTGCTCTTTAGCGCGTGAAACAGGCTGACAACAACCATGCACTAATGCTGATCAGAAAAATTCGACTCATGGTAGGAACGCAACTGGGACAAAAGACGAATTTCGTTCAGTACAACGAATTCGTTGGTAAAAATTCGCTCTATAAATTCCTCGTATGAAATACAATAATGAACAAAAAACTTGTATTTTTTTTAATCTTTGTAATCCTCTGATGCCAGATTGTTTAGACATTCAATAATTGCCCCAGTGGTGTCCATTTTTAGCAGAACAAGTTCTTTTTATAATTATTTTCTAAAATATTTTTTTCTGTAAATTCAGTCGAATCCGCTTTAGCGCAACACGCTTTACTGAAAAAATCGGATTACTGAAAGCAATACATATCCCCGCACTGATTTTAAACGCAGCTAGTCTTATTAACTTCGCTTTAGTGAAACATCGCTTTACTGAAAATACCGTATTACTGAAAACCAAAAGCAAGCCCACAACTACATTTTGTATGAAACTTACTTCACTTTAGTGAAAAAATAAGCAATGACAACGTTATTTATTGGAAATCGATTGCATAACTTAAGGCCTAAAAAACTAGTCATTTTTTGTCCGTTAAAAAATTAAATGGCAAAATGTATTTGTCCTTTTCGCTCTTACGTACTTTATTGTATTTCTCTATTATATTCTCAATGCAAGCTGCTAGACATTTTCGAGGAATTCAGCAGTATGCTTAAGTCCCCGTTTACACTTGCAATTTTTGTTGCAACAGTTCTTGACTAGTTAGTGAGGAAGAGCGAGAAAGGAATACAAATGGTATAAATATCTATTTCAGAACTCTCTCACAAAATAAGAATTGCTGCAACAAAAGTTGCATAGTGTAAACCGGGAATAACTGTAACAAATTTTAATAATCCAAACTACGTTTTAGAGAAAAAAATATCGGATAACTGAAAAAATTGGGTTTTAGTTATTTCCAATAAAGCGGAGTCGAGTGTATATTAATCTTTTCATATTACAGCTGATGAAGTGACCATATGAAAAAGTAGGAAATAGGAAGAAGGGTCCGCCAAATAACTTTTTTTTCGAAAATGCTATAAAAAAAATACTGAATATTTTCTCAGATTTCTTTTTTTATTTGAAAGTGCAATCCTTCCGGTTAATAATGGAAAATAATTTCATTCAAATGGCTGCATGGCCCGATAAGGATCGCCATTGACTGTAACGGCCATTCCTTGCTCATTTTCGAAGAAAAATGGCCCAATTATGCCTCTGGACCAAAATCCGCACCACAAACAGTGACTCGTTTTGGGTGCATCGGCTTTTCAATGTATGCGTGCGGGTTTTTTGTGCCCCAAATGCGACAATTTTGCTTGTTTACATATCCGCCAAGATCAAAATGAGTTTCATCTGATAATAAGATTTTTTTGGCCAAATCGGCATCTTCTGTAAGTCGATCTGAGGCCCACTTTATTAATTATCTGTCAAATCAGACATGAGCTAAGTGTTACCATTCACGAAATAAGCACTAGTTGAAAAAAACACGTTAGATTGCGGACCCTATATAAAAAGTCGTCCAAATGATACATTTTTGTGAATTGGTGAATGCAGTTTTAGTGCGCACTGAAAATGTTTGTGCTACATGCAACAATACAGTAGAGAACTATATTTTTTCACAAAAAACCAGTTTGAGTATATGAAACCTGGGCACCTTATATTGATTTGTTCGGCTGCGTATGAAATAGAAATAAACCTATCACAAAGTTCGTTGTGCACTACGCATTTTGTCCATCGTACATATTGTGTGTATTTGCATTCACTTAAATGTCTTTTATTTCTAACGACGAATTCTCGTAACGAAAAATTCGCCATTCGTCCCAGTTGTGTTTATAGCATAAATATTCATGACTGAGTGGGGAGTCGAGCTCAGGACCCTCCGATTCGTAGTCTCGTGCGAACAGCCTACAGCATCCTTGCAACTCCCTTGCAATCAATGTTTTGTGGTGCATGTTGTGCCACTGATCACCACTAGAGTTACTTCCACTACACAAAATTTATCTGTACGTACGCGTACAACCCTTTTGGCGTCTCAACACGAAAGAAAATATTTGTTTTATTTGCTACAGCAGGTTTGCAAAAATAAAATTAACAAGTTAAAAAAAGCAAAAAAAAGCGACATCGAATGTGCGACTACGCCAGGTGAAAAAGTTAAAGCAATAGCGCTGTAAATATTCTGCTTCAATGGCAGCAAGTTTTTTCATCTATTATTTTGATTTTTTTTAAAGACCTTCAGCTCTTATCCCCATTTACTCTGGCACCTGAAAAACACTGTGCCACAGCTAACACAAATACGAAATACATCTTTTATATTCATACTCATCTAAATTTATTTCATTTTGCACTAAAAATCATTTTGTGGTGTTGTTGTTGTTGTTGTTTTTTCGGCATAAAAATATTATTTACCTGAACAAATATTTGGTATTTTAATTACAGCATATACAAACACACACACACACAGACACAGGTATACACACTCGCCCATGTATGTGTATAAAAAATGAGAAAAAGTTGGACGGACAGGCAGTTAGTCAGCCTAATATAATATATGAATATATAGAATCTCTAACCAATACATAGAAAGAATATCATGCAAGAAGCAAATGGAAATATTCAACTTTTCTCCACTACTTTTACTCACTCTTGGGCTCTTTGGCAACTTTTGCTGCCGTTTTGCTTGTATTTCATATCATAGATACCAAAATTTTTGCTTGCATAATTGTGTGTATGTGTGGGTGTGTTTGTGTGCGTATGCCTGAGCAGCATGCGTGCAGGTGTGTATGCGTATGTGTGCGTGTGTGTGTTTGTGTGTTTTAGTGTCTGTTTGTTCAACTGTGATATAATTCAATTAACACAGTTTCCATTGCATTGACTTTGAGGTGGAAAAGTGTTGTTGCGGTTGGTTGCATTTTATGCTGTAGTCAAACACTTGATGCCTCGTTTTACTTTTTTTCTTTTTTCTTTTGCTGCTAAAATATATTTAAGTTATTAAGACTTATAAAACATAAAAGATATAACTAACAATCAGCCAGAAATTAGTTTTTACTTGAGAATTTATGTGTTGCCATTAGTAACTTTATCTGGTTGTGTGTAGTTTATTTTTGACAACTTAATTTTCAGCATAAATGCTGAAAGTTTTGAAGTTTAAATGATATATCACTTTTCGTTAAAAAGTTAATAATTTATTTTGTTTTGTGACATCACAAATAAATTTATTTCAGCAGTTTAGTTAATTAAAAATAATATGGAAAACTAAATTAATAAATTAGTCAAGTGTTTGTTCTTATCAAAGTTTGAACACAGCGAAGTTGTTGGTTAATTTTGTTTGTTGTGATGTTATAGGAATATTAGGATGAAGTATAGATGTTTTATTTTTTTAAATTCTGGATACTAGTCGGCATTCAAATATTTAATCTGCATTATTACGAATGGCGGCATCGACATCACGTCAACTCGCCAGCAACAAATTATCACTTGTCTACAAGTAGTCGACAACAATTACTTACTATTGACAATATTTGAGAATTCTTTAAGGCATATAAAATTGATAGAGGGTATTAATAATAGTCCATTGTCGACAAGGAGTAGACAGTTTTTGCTGTCATGTTAACCCTACGGTCAATAACCGGGTACCCAGGTAACTTTTTCAATTTAAAAATGCTCTCAGTTTTCACGGAAAGTTTTGTATCTGACCGATGATGGCGAAGAAGAATATACAGTCACAGCAGGTGTACCGCAAGGTTATATTCTTGGCCCTCTGCTCTGGAACATATTGTATAATGGAATACTGCGACTATCCTTACCGGATAAGACTTCCATTATTGGCTTTTCGGACGACATTACCATAGTCTCAGTGGCAAAAAAAAGGAGGTGGAGGTGAAGGCAAATCCGGCAGTCGAAAGGATTGAATTGTGGCTTAATGGGGCTGGGTTGACACTAGCTGCCCATAAAACAGAGGCTGTCTTAATAAGTAGCAGGAAAACAGTAGAAAAGATGACTGTAACAGTTGGCGATGCAAGAATAGAATCGGAAAGGGCCATAAAATACCTAGACGTAATGATCGATGACAGGCTAAATTTCAAGGAACATGTAAGGTTCATTGTCAAAAAGGCATCCGGCGCACAAGCAGCTCTGGCAAGAATAATGCCAAATATTGGAGGACCAACGTCATTTAAAAGAAGGGTAATATCGTCGGTTGTGACCTCGATAATAATATATGCCTGCCCAGTATGGTCTGTAGCACTTTCCGAGGAGACGACAAGAAGAAAACTATCCTCGGTGTACCGTCTAAGTGCAATAAGACAAATAAGTGGTTTCAGGACAATATCCGATGACGCAGCAATGGTATTGGCAAGAGCAATACCTATAGATATACTGGCGTATGAAATGAGGCGAATCTACTTTCGTCGTCTTGAGGATCCAGGGCAAATTGCTACAATAAGGAGAGAGGAAAGGAGTGTTTCTATCTGCAGATGGCAGTCTGGATGGGAATGCAGTTCGAAGGGCAGATGGACTTATTATCTTCTGCCCATCATAAATCCCTGGCTGGAGGCGAAACACTGCGAGCCCAACTTTTATATGACGCAGTTCTTGAGTGGACATGGTTGTTTCAGGAAATATCTGCACAAATTTGGACACGATAGATCCCCAACACGCACAAATTGTGTTGACGAAGATGAGGACGCTCAGCACGCTTTATTTTGCTGTCCGAGATTTAGGGGGCCTTGGGAGTTGAATATTAATCCCCGCCAGCTTCTAGACGAGATTTTGGGTTCAGAAATTAAATGGAACGAGTGTAACCGCCATATATCTGTAGTTATGCAGGAACTACGAAGGCTGGAGAGACAGAGATCGAACGAGCGTACATAAGATGAAGCGAAATCGCTAACCAGCCCTCCGCGAAGTAATACCTAGCTTCAGTCCCGCGGAGGGAGAGTGGTCGAAGGAAACAGGAGGTGGGTTTAGTACGTAGGCACCAGTCATGGTGAATCGTGCATGCTTATGATGGAACATAAGTATCTTTTGAAGATTCCCACCTCCGGTTCTATACAAAAAAAAAACAAAAAAAAAAACCACACAAAAGCACAAACGCACACAAAAATACAAGCGCACACATACACACCCACACACAAAAACACAAGCGCTCCCATAGACACAAGCACACACATAAGCAACACAAAAAACATACACGCACGTACACACATACAAAGTGAAAAACTTTCAGGAGAAGTTTGGAAAACTTCCTTGGGACTCAAAACGTCGAGATCTGCTGAAAGCTCGATTTTTTTTCAAATTGGTGGTAAAACCAGTAATTTTACGATTTTCTATTTCACTATTTAACAATTTAGTAGCGACTTTATTTCCAGAAATTGTGCTGTTTACCACCCTCCATGTTCGTGCGCCTCTGCTCCTCCAGATTACTTTTTATGAGTCTTTTGTAAGTCATAGGCTTATGTCGATAAACCAGCAACACTTGAAACATAAGAAGGCAATACTCAAACGACTATTGAAGCCACATGGTGAATTATTTGGTTAAATTATTTTATCGCCTTCAAAATGTATTTCTGTTCCGTAGTGATAAATCTCAATAAGTAAATTAAATTATTTTTATTTATGCCACAACATCTTGAATTGTTTTATTTTTTTTTGTATGAAAAATTTTCTTATTAAAAATTTACAATTTATTTATTTAACAGTTATGCGCTTTAATTAGACCAAGTTATTTTCCAACAACTGCCAAAATCCCAAAATTTTATTGCTTTTCATTTATAAAGTATTTATTTCTAATTGAAAATTTCTATTTATTTAAGTAAAGATTTTAGAACTAAATTCCATACCATCGATTATTCTTTGATTCTGGCCATTCCACTTTTGCACTTGAACAATTTCCATATTTTAGAAAATCATTCACTTAGAACTACAATTTTTATATTGTTTTACTACTTTTTTTTTGTTGTATTAAAATTCCGTTTATATTTTTTTTCTCGTTATTTCATAAAAGTGCCACATGGCTCTCCAGGAGTTTTTTTTGTGTTGCTGTTACTGCTAATGTTCTGCGTTCCGTAGGAGTGTTTATTTATTTCATGTTGCATGCAGCCTGCTTTTTTTTACAGGCCATTTGAGAACAAATACCCCCTCTCGCGGAAGTAAAAAAAAAATTAATGAATGTGTGTGCATGTTTTGGTTGGACAGTGTGGGTCTTTGCTGCCGTTTTTTCTTTACATTTATATAAATAAAAAAAAACAAGAAGCAATAATCTCACATAAAGTATTGGCAGGCTTTAAAAAACAAATAAATAACAACAACAAAAACCATACAAGCAGGTTAGAGTTTCTCAGGGGGATATTATGGGAATTCTGAAAAATTCAATGGATTCGATTATTTCGCATGTTAGTAGGGATGTTCTTAACGAATTTCGTGCCTTAAAATGTGATATACAAAAACGGGTGAAAAAATATGTGTAGATCCGAATACTTCAGGGTTTTATAAAATTTAAAAAATTCCATGATTAAAAAAATTTAAGAAATATATTTTTTGAAAATGGTAAATGCTTTATGTAAAACGTTGTCTCATATATACTTTAAGCAAAAATTTGAGAATGTGTCTTGCCCCAGTAGCAGAGTTATTCTGAGTGAAGTACCGCAATTTTTAGCTGCATAAGAACTATCGATATCGATAAAATTGATTTGATAGCTCAGAATGTCAGAGGTGTGTAAATGATTTTGTTCACTAACTTTTGACAAGTCATCAGAACAATATTTCAAAATTGTGAAAACTTATTTTGCAAAAAAAAAAAATATCTATTTGCGAAGTTCATAGAGCCTTCGACCATTTTAGGATCCACATAATCAGCCCAGGCAGCAAACACTTCATTAAGTTTTATTTATAATTTTCGCACTAATTATAGTTTTCTCGATTCAAAACTATTACCAGGACAGACAAAAAAGAGAATATTGTTGGTGTAGCAAAATGAGGAAGGACCTGATTTTACGGTGAATGGCCAGTACTATAGAGCCAGGCTGGCTGAATTTTTTATTGCAAAAATTAACCAGCTAAACATCAAAGCCAGTTGGCTCCAACAAGACGGCGCAACAAGACGTGGGTGCTGTTGGCTGAAGTAGTAGAACACGAGACTATGAAGCGGAGGGTCCTGAGTTCGAGCCCGCGCTGAGTCATGAAATATTGCATTAGTGCTTGATTGTGTTAGTTGTTGCCAGCCTGTTTCAATGATGAAGGCATAGTCACTGGTCACTGAACATAATTGGCAACGACTGACACGATCATGTACTAAAAGCAGAGTAACAGCAAACACCTTCGTCGGCCCTGTAGCAAAAATTAGCCGGCGAAGTAAAAAAGGTTAAAATAGCTAAAACAAAAAACTGTCTATCTTCTCATCTTTCCTAATCTGTACCCTCAGTACTATCCCCTCGTTTTCAGTTCTGGCGCAATGCATTGCATATATAGAGGTCATCCCCTGAGTGCTGGTCCAAGATAGAAAAAAAACTTACCATAAAGCGCGTTAAGCAATCGATTTATTAGAAAATCAATATGGTAAGTCGTAGCCACGGCGGACATAAACCGGCAATCATATAAAAAAAAAGCCCTGAACTTATCTCCCAGAGCATAATAAATCAAGTAAAAACGAATCTTAAATACCCCCCAAATATTTAGTAAGAGAATTTAAAATGTTTAACTTGGTGGGACAGAGTTCCTTTACATAATATCGTACGTCAACTCCCACTAAAGGGGGCGGGGTTCAAACATAGACAATATCATGTTTTCCACAGACGAAAGTATGGGCATTGCTAGACCGTCTTAAACTTAATCACTAATCAAGAATATACATATTTACTTTATAGGGTCCAATTCTCTTTGGGGGTATAAAAACTGTATTTTGGTGGGGTCGCTCTGGCAAGGGCTGTGGGGGAAACATATCACCTTTGTCATAAAACTCTAAAAATAAATGCTTGGGATAATTATATACAAAACTATATATTATTAATATATTTTTTTATAGGGTCATTTAGGGTTTGAAGGGGGAGGAGGGGGTAGGGCAGAAACAGACAGTCATAAAACTCTAAAAATAAATGCTTGGGATAATTATATCCAAAATTAAAAATTTTTTTAATATATTTTATAGGGTCATTTAGGTGGCAAAGGGGAGGAGGGGGTAGACCAGAAACAGGCAGTAATAAAACTCTAAAAATAAATGCTTGGGGTGATTACATACAAAATTAAAAAATTTTTTTTTTTTTTGGTAGGGTCATTTAGGGGGTGAAGGGGTAGGGCAGAGGAGTAACAGGTACCGTCTCAGCCTCTTCATTAAAGCTTAAACATTTTATTTTTAAGGAATGTAGGCTTAAGTAAAACAATTTGTTAAATTTTTATGCTATTTTTGCATATAATAACGCCCACTAAAGTGGGCGGGGTCCACAAATAATTTTTTTTTATTTTATGGCTCCAGTTTAAGGCGTTGGACCGTATTTGACATAAAAATATATCATTTGCTTAGCAAAATAACCAAAAAACTTTAAAAATCATGTTGTTTTTTCTGGGTTGGTTTATTTCATCTTAGGGGAACTTCTTTCCCCCTTGCCCGATTTAGCCCATCTCCAAACTTAACCTGCTCTAAGCTTCAAAATATATTTATACCAAATTTTAAGGGTCTAGCTCTTTTCGTTTGAACTGAATCGTGATTTCCACAGACGGACGGACGGACGTACGGACATGCTCAGATCGTCTTAGATTTCATCACTGATCAAGAATATATATACTTTATGGGGTCTGAGATGGATATTTTGGTGCGGTACAAACGGAATGACAAAGTGAATATACCCCCCAAATTCTTTTTTGGAGGGTATAAAAAAAATACTTTCTTTCCAATAATATTTCTGTCTTGTATTATGACTTCCCAGTAACTCAATCCCATCATCCTGTTATTATTTGAAAAAAAAATTCCCGATTTCCATGGAATTAAAAAAGGCCCAAAGTAAGAAAAACTCTGCATTCCCCATACCAGCAGTAACATGAGCAGCAACAGAAATGTACACGAAAGTCAGTGGCAGCAATTAAATTGTAAAGAATCAATATTTATTGTTTTCTTCATGTTAAATCGTTCGTTAAGATGTCATACTTACACTGCCAGTTCATATTTACAAATCTTGCTCTATATGCTTCGTGAATGTGTATAAGTGCCACGTACATACGAGTATGTATGTGTGCTACAAGTAAGTAGATAATGCGAGTTTATGGTTTCATCATTTGTATTTCTATATTTACTACTACATATTGTTACATAAATAAATCCGTCTAAAAGTCAATGTTGTAACAACACAGAAACAAATGATATGAATTGAGCAATTTTCTGTCCAAAATTATATGAGCACAAGCAGCATTTAGTGGGTAAGAAATTAAGGGGGAAGATTATATAGACTTCCGTATATAGAAACATTTGATGCTCAAGTTTTTAAAATGATTGAATTACTTAGTAGCAACTTAGTCATCATTAATAATAAAATTTTTCTTATTAAAATAACACTTTGAATATATTGCAATCAATGGATAGTTCACCTCTAGTCGATCTTGGGAATTACATACATGTTTCACAACAACTTTACACTGTATTTTGCATAAGGACTTGGGCCTTAAAGCCAGTGATTGTTATGCAGACAACTCAAATATTAATAAAAATAATGCAAAAATACATCTCCTAAAAATTTTATGGTTGTTTTAAAAAAATCAATCCAAAAGATGAAATATTGGGGGTTAGCGAATAAAAAGTATACCATTTAACGAATTATATTAAGAAGATGTCATGCTAGGACTGTTGCTTGTCATGCCATCATTATTCAATTAAATTCAAAAAAATATGTACAACTTCAAAATAAATTTCCTGTCTCTGCTGAACAACTTTTAAAATTCTACTGGAAGAACATTTTACGTTCTCTCCACAACAAGAACCTTAACAAATTTTAGTTGACCATTCTGTCAATGTATTGTTCGTTGTCAAGCAAAATATATGCTCTCAGCAAGACCATGTGGCAGGAATACATATCTGGGACGTATTTTCTCATAATAAAATTAATTAAATTGAAAATGTAAAATTGATGAAAATTTTAAAGTGCATGCGAGCAGAGGAATTTACAAAAGACGATTTACGGATATTTCCTCTTCTTTATTAATAGAAGCATTTTTGTCACTTGCAGTTCCAAAAATCATATTTGACCAACTTTAAATCAAATAAGTAGTATTTTATCTCTATCTCTATCTCTATTTTTATCTCCATCCTTATTTGTATAAATAGTACTTGTAGTAGGTATCCCCCTGATTGCTGGTGCTAAGAAAAGAAAAAATAGCTACAACAAAATTTTCTATATTCTCATCTTTCCTAATCAACTCTATTCAAGTTCCGGTGCGGTACATTGCATATGTAGGGGTAATCCACAGAGTGCTAGTCTCACAAAAAAAAAAAAAATTATATAAATAAAAAATGCCTTTGTGCCTTGGAATATTTATCATGTTTTTCTGAGATTTAAATTAAAAATTTCGAACAATAAGCCTACAGAATCTTAATTCAATTTAATATAAAAAATAAAAAAATCTAGCAGTTGGCATATATTTTGCTCTTGGCTATTTCTCTGATGCAATATATTTTTCCAGATCAGCACACAGGGAATGACCCCTACATAATATAAGCAATTCTGTTGCGTAGTATAGGGTCCGCAATCTAACATTTTTTTTTCAACTAGTGCTTATTGCGTGAATAGTAACACTTAGCCCATGTCTGATTTGACAGATAATTACATTTATTCTTCCGCTGAACGAATATGGTTGACCATCCAATGCGTTTTCGCTTCGCTAAGTGGGCCTGCGATCGACTTACAGTAGATGCCGATTTTGCCAAAAAAATCATCTTTTCAGATGAAGCTCATTTTGATCTTGGCGGGTATGTAAACAAGCAAAATTGCCGCATTTGGGGCACATAAAACCCCCACGCCTACATTGAAAAGCCGACGCACCCTAAACGAGTCACTGTTTGGTGCGGATTTTGATCCAGAGGCATAATTGGGCCATTTTTTTTTCAAAAATGAGCAACGAGTGGCCATTACAGTCAATTGCGATCATTATCGGGCCTTGTTGAACGAATTTTTGTTCACAAAAATTGAAGAGGAGGATATTGGCAACATTTGGTTTCAACAGGACGGCGCTACGTGCCGCACAGCCGAAACTACACTCGATGTTTTGCGCCCTGTTTTTGAAGATCGTATTATCAGACGTAGAGCTGATGTCGTTTGGCCACCTCGGAGCTGCGATTTGACACCGTTGGACTATTATTTGTGATGTGTGGTCAAAGATAAGTGTTACGCCGACAAGCCAGAGACAATTGACGCTTTAAAGGACAATATTCGTGAAGCCATTGGTGAAATACAGCTGCACACAATCGATAATGTGCTTAAAAATTGGAACGATCGTGTAGGCTACTGCATGGCCAGCCGAGGCAGCCATTTGAATGAAATTATTTTCCATTATTTACCGGAAGGATTGTACTTTCAAATAAAAAAAGAAACTTGAGAAAATATTAGTAGTTTTTATACCCTCCAAAAAATAATTTAGAGGGTATATTCACTTTGTCATTCCGCTAAGAACAACTAAACCAACCCAGAAAAGACAACATAATTTTTAAAGTTTTTTGGTTATTTTGTTAAGCAAATGATATATTTTTATGTCATATACGGTCCAACGCCTTAAACTGGCGCCATAAAATAAAAATAAATTATTTGCGGACCTCGCCCACTTTAGTGGGCGTTATTATATGCAAAAATAGCATACAAATTTAACAAATTGTTTTACTTAAGCCTACATTCCTTAAAAATAAAATTTTTAAGCTTTAATGAAGAGGCTGAGACGGTACCTGGTACTCCTCTCCCCTACCGCTTCCTCCCCCTTCACCCCCTAAATGACCCTACCAAAACAAAATTTTTTTTAAATTTTGTATGTAATTATCCCAAGCATTTATTTGTAGAGTTTTATGACAAAGGTGATATGTTTCCCCCATAGCCCTTGCCAGAGCGACTCCGCCAAAATACACCAGCCCATAGACCGCACCAAACAGTACATATATCGGGATGCATTGGTAATTCTTAAACGGCGTGTGGATTATCTTTGCTCCAAATACGGCAATTTTGCTTGTTGACATCCATTCAACCGCCTCATCACTGAAGAGAATTTTGCGGTAAAAAAGCGGATAAACATTTTTAATTGAACACTGTTTTTGAAAATAAATTTCCACGATTTGGAAGCGTTGTTCTGGATTTAACCTGTTCATGATGTTTTTCCAAACAATACTGAGAAGAGACGTCACTTTAAACTGTCAAAACAACAGTCAGACAACAGAGTGATTCGTATAAAAAAAACTTCATAAAAAAAATACCCTTTAAATTTTGTGAAAAGTACGCTTCATCAATTTTTTTGATAAAGTGTACAAAAAATTCTTGAGTGAAATTTGCACAACAACAGAATTTTTTTTGTCGTAACTAAAACCGTAAGTACACAACTGTCAATAGGATGCTAGTTATTTGCGCACCACTGCTCTAGTCCTTGTGCAACTACCGTCATTATGTTATAGTTAACCGAAATTTATTCATGTGTGTATCTTTCACTCTAGAAAATCGTTCTTATGTAAAATTTTGTTTATCTTATGTGTTACACATGTTTGTCTTGTACTTGTCCAAATGAGGAACACTTTTTGTTGTTGTTGTTAATGTTGTTTTTAAATAAACATGTCCTACACATGGCGATTCAATATTTTCAACTTTACTTTTTCCGCTTTAAAAAGAAATTCAATACCATACAGAAATGAAACATTCTGCAAATATCGGTTCGTTTAATTGCTGTTGCTACAAAATTGTCGTAAATAAGTATTAGAAGTTAAAGGTCACTCGAAAAGAACAATAAAATAGAAAGCAAAAATAAAGCAAAATCAAGCATAGAAGTTAATGGTTGATGTATGTGTAATGATTAAGAGAGTTGATTTTATTTGTACGCAGTTAAAAAAGGAGACCATTAATAACGAGTTTAATGATGTGCAAATTAATTGCGACAATTCGAAATAATTACACAACACTAATGATGAGACTTTAATTGATACGAGAATCGTAAAAACATCAGCATATAATTTTTTTTATGCATGTACATAAAACATACGCAGTCAGACGTGTGTGTGTGTGTGTGCACATATGTATGCATATAAAGGACTACATTAAATAAAGCCATTAACCAACCGATACAAGTGTCATAAATTTTTTTACGAGCTGTTTGGATTACTCATTCTCGGTTCACGGTTAAGTTTTTATGGCCACGAATATTGACACTTTAACATTTTGCTAATTGAAAGCTTTAGCTGAAAGTCAGTTTCTAATGATGCATTGTTTTTTTTTTGTTATTTAAAGGCGAATACTGCTAATTGCTTCCAATGCCCTTTTGGCTTTCTTAGGGTAAAAATGGTATTAAAATATCTAAAAAAGAAGAATAATCCATCATTTGCTTCTCTAGTACTCTACGTAAATATCATGTTGTACATATCTCGAAGATAATGGATGAGTCATTAAACCAATAGAGTTGCTTAAGCACAGAAAAGAAAACGGAAAATATAATATAGGCCTAAGGATATTAAATCACATAAAAATCCAGAAACATTTGTTATGACAATAGCTCTGCAGCCATATTCCGTAATGCGCCAAAGTTAAAAAAACTCCATGGCTAGAATTCTAAAAAGTATTTTTGTCCTAAATAGTTGTAAGAATTTTTCTCATATTTTTGGGAATTTATTTTGTATTTTCCTATTCTCTAATTCGCTAATGACAAATTTCTATCGCTAAAACCAAACGACTTCTTCTTAGCGTAAATAAGTGTAAGAAACCTTTGCATATTTTTAGGAGTTTTAATTAAGAAAGATAATAGTTACTTGTTCCCTAGCTAATAGGCATATATAAAGTAGCCCCTAAAAGTATGCAGATGATTACAACTCTTAATGACAGTTTTTTGCTTGGCTACATTCATGTCGCAGTTATTGTGTGCAATCAACTCCTCCCTGTGTTTGTATATGTGAATATTGTTAGTAATTGGGCATGTGTGCAGTACTTCATTGTATTCTCTTGCTATAATTTTTGTCGTTCTGTACGACGCAGGATAAGTCAGAATATTGTATTTTGTATTTTATATGAATCATACTTTGCAAAGTAAATTTGCAATATGTTGGTGCACAGATGCCGGCGGAATGACTGGGATAATATACAGGCGATGTTGTTAAGCCGTATTTTATCCGTTACTGTGACTCACTGAAGAATTGAAAATCTGTATAGCTATCGGAGGTGTTAAAATTAATTAGTGCGAGTGAAACGCAAAATTCTCGAAAGAGAGTAAACGATCAGGAGTCTGGCCCGCCCTTACAAAATAATTGCCAACGATGATTGATGTCGACTGACTCAGAGCTGCTTAGCGACTGAAGTTAGAATATATTTCTTCAATTTTTGTACCGGAATTGTATACAACAAACGTGTGTTTATATTTAAAAATCAATAAATTTAATATTATTAAAAAATTATTTAATACATGACAATAGAGATGAGATGGTGAGTGAGTTTTTTAAATTACTTTTTTAAGATCATCGTTAGTGATATAATAAATATGAAAGTAACTCTGTCTCTCAATCTGTTACCTTTTCAAGTCTAAACCGCTAAATCGATTTAAATTAATATTGGCATAGAGATATTTTGAGATCCGACGAATGACATAGGGTGGTTTTTGTTTTTGGAAATGACTTGCACTTTTCATAATGACTTGCATATTTTATGATGACTTGCACTTTTTATGATGACTTGCACTTTTCGAAATGACTTGCACTTTTCATAATGACTTGCACTTTTTATAATGACATGCATTTTTTATGATGACTTGCACTTTTTAAAATGACTTGCACTTTTTATAATGACATGCATTTTTTATGATGAATTGCACTTTTTATGATGAGTTGCACTTTTCATAATGACTTCCACTTTTTATAATGACTTGCAGTTTTTATAATGACTTGCACTTTTTATTATGACTTGCACTTTTCATAATGACTAGCACTTTTTATGATTACTTGCACTTTTTAGAATGACTTGCACTTTTTATAATGATCTGCACTTTTCATAATGACTTGCACTTTTTATAATGACTTGCACTTTTTTTAATGACTTGCCCTTTTTATGATGACTTGCACTTTTTATAATGACTTGCACCTTTCATAATGACTTGCACTTTTTATGATGACTTGCACTTTTTAGAATGACTTGCACTTTTTATAATGACATGCACTTTTCATAATGACTTGCACTTTTTATGATGACCTGCACTTTTTATAACGACTTGCACTTTTTATAATGATTGGCACTTCTTATGATGACTTTCACTTTTTATAATGACTTGCACTTTTTATAATGACTTGCACTTTTTAGAATGACTTGCACTTTTTATAATGACCTGCACTTTTCATAATGACTTGCACTTTTTATAATGACTTGCACTTTTTGTAATGACTTGCCCTTTTCATAATGACTTGCACTTTTTATAATGACTTGCACTTTTTATAATGACTTGTACTTTTTATGATGACTTGCACTTTTTAGAAAGACTTGCACTTTTTATAATGACCTGCACTTTTCATAATGACTTGCACTTTTTATGATGACTTGTACTTTTTATAATGACTTGCACTTTTTATAATGACTTGCACTTTTTATAATGACATACTTTTTATGATGACTTGCACTTTTTATAATGACTTGCACTTTTTATAATGACTTGGACTTCTTTCTTTAATAATGTAATAAAGGTGAAAGTGGCTCTGTCTTTTCGTCTGTCTGTAGTCTTTTCATGGTCAAACCGCTGAACCAATTTACGTGAAATTTGGCATAGAAATAGTTTAAGATCCGAGAAATAACATAGGATGGTCTTTGTTTTTGGAAATTACCGTATTGTTTGGTCGAAAAATTTTATAGACGTACACATAAGCTGTAGTTTCACATATTCCTCGCGGACAAAGTCGCGGGTAAGCGTTAGTATATAATATACTAAAAACATGTCGAATATTGTTACGGTGAGCAAAGACACTTTTTTTATATTTTCCATAAACATGACGGCAAGGAAAATTTTAAAATTTACCCAGGTGTTTTCAATATATTACAACTCTGCCGCATTTATTTTTATATCATCAGCAAAAATCAAATAATGAATGCTCATTCAAGCTGATTTCTTCAATAACAGCACGTTTGCTCAGGTGATTGAAAAGCAAAAATTGCTAATGTATACTTCACGTGACTCACGCTGATCACGTGAGCGTTGCCAATCGCTATTATGAATTCCAATAAATTGGCTGTGTTTACATTCCGTAGTGGCAAAAAGGAATAATATTTGTGTGTATTAAATGAACTTACAAACGTACTTGCATAAGATAAATAAACTCTTCCATGTATGCACGATTACACATTGAAATCGATTGATATGGCTGATGTTATCTTATGTGTGTGTGTGTGAGTGTGTGTGTGTTGTATGTGCCAACGTATGCTGAGAATGTATGATGATGACTATGAGCCTGATGAAGTAGCTGTGCACGTGCATGTATGTGTATGTAAGATGTACTTATTTAGGTGGCAAATACCAACGCAGCGTTATCGAAACTCATTTTGCATGTTGTAAATGTATTGTTCACATTTTATGTAATAACTGTTTGACATTATGATGTGTCTACTTAAGGTCGTCATGTTTGAACACTTCCCCAGAGGCCACTTGTTTTATTACGAATATTGAATTATATTTATAGCAAACGCAGAAGCAGCCGATTGGCAACAGCCACATACAAAGAGAATACATCTGTCCCTCTGTCTGTCTGTCTGTCCGTCTGTCAGGTTGCCACATAGTCAAGTGAACTTGCTGTGTGAGCACAACTAAATAAATATTGTTGAGCTGTAAGAGTACACAGCATGAGTACACAATAATTTCTTTTTATACTTTTGCCAGCGATGTGTACAAGGCAGAAAAAAAATAGAAAAATAAAAAATACAACAATAAAAATTATAAAATACGTATAAAGTTTCAATAAAATTTCATATTGACATTGTGTTGTACTCCAAGTTGGTTCAATTATTAAACAAATATTAGAAAATATGGAACTCTGGAGGTTTAATATAAAATTGTCATGCAAAGAGGTAAAGACCCTAGGCCATGCTCTGGCTAAGATTTTTATATCAATCCAGCAGCGAAACCAATATTTGGTTAAATTTATTACCTTTGATGTAATCGAAAATGAATTGAATGAATATTTGAATTGATGTGTTTGTACTTAATTATAAATAAATTTAAATAATTTCTTTGAACATTTTATAGTGATATTTTTATACATAAAAATATTTTGTAGTAATTAGAATTTTATTTAAAAAACAGATGTACACAACGCAGTGAAATGCGTTTTAAGTTACGCTGTAGATACTATTTTAAATGTTTTTTAGATCGTAAAACAGAAAACCAAATTCTCCATTTATATTAAAATTTATTTTATATTTTTCAGCATAGTCTGCTTTATATTCCACACATTTAGTCTAACGTTTCTACAATTTCTTTTATTCCTTCCAAAAAAATATGATTCTTTGAGGTCAAGAAATGCACTTAAATTTGTTTGCATCGAGCCATTTCCTCAAGTGTAGGAACAAGAAACAGTCACTCGGGGTTAAGTCTGGAGAATAGGGCGTATGAGGGCTCAATTCGTAGCCAATTTCATGAAATTTTTGCCATATGGATCTATCTTGCGGAAAGCTTTTTGTGATCATTTAAATTTCACTGATATGCCTCGTGAGAGAGAGAGAGAGAGAAGCCTATGGTTACCATAATCTCTATGGGACATGAATCTATCTTGCGGAAAGCTTTTTCTATCCAAGTGATCATTTAAATTTCACTGATATGACTCGTGAGAGAGAGGGAGAGGGAGAGAGAGAAGCCTATGGCTACCATAATCTCTATGGGACATGAATCTATCTTGCGGGAAGCTTTTCCTATCCAAGTGATCATTTAAATTTCACTTATATGCCTCGTGAGAGAGAGAAGCCTATGGCTAAAATAATCTCTCTCACTTTCAATCTCCGATAGCCCAAAAACCATATCGTAAATTTTTTTTAGTTTATGGAAATGAATGGTGCAGAGTCCCCATAACGTTTTTCAAGCTTAATCTATGATGGGGTTTTCCCTCAAAAATAATGAGCACATGAAACTAACTTTTTTCCATTTTATTTTCAAAACGCGCCGTAGTTTGCTATCAGCCTGCTCAAAATTTTGACAGAAGTCAACTGACAGTTGCCTGTTGACAGGAGCAGTGTTGCCATTCAGTTAAAAAAACCAGAAAATTCATAGTCACGGACTTATTTACCCACCCCCGTAATATAAAGTTCTTTCTAAAAAATATTGCTTGGAATATTAAAAGCAACTGGCAAATGGTCTATAAACAAAACTAAAGAATGATAAAATTTGGAAATAATTTAGTTCTCGATAAGCGTTTCATATTCCTAGTAAAATTAAAAGAAAACAAAAATGAAAATAAAATTAAATAAAATAACTAGAGACATACACGAATACAGCACTGAGGATGAAAGTGCAGCGGCTTTCAAAAACTGCTGTTCTGCTCTCTGCTGTGTATATTGGATAAGTAAAATTAATGTTAACTTTGCCTTGTACTTTGGAATATTTATCATGTTTTAGAAAAATTATTTCATCAATCTTTATTGATTAAAAAAAAAATTTAACTTGATAGCATAACTGTAATAAGAAAGTTGCAACAGTTTTTTCTCCAAATATTATTATAGCGAATTTTGTAAAAATATCCACGATGCTTGTTAAAATCAATTGCAAATGTCTTTTTATTATTAGGCGTAACCCTCATTTAATATAAATATTATTTATTATCTATATCAACGTATCTGATTCTTATGAAATATTTCATTATCATTGAACAGATTTAAAAACTGGAAAGGATCTTATGCGTGCGAAGTGTGTATTGGATATTTATCTCTAGCAGAAAGGTTCAACAAAGCAAAATAAAATAACACAGTGCAACAGTGGAAAAAGTGCAAGGTCGTGACTATATAGGTTCGATTCTACTATCAAATTGTAGGAAAACTCTATACTCAGTTTGGTCAATTTGGTGACCGTTTTGTTTTTATGGGCCTCCTAAGTTTCCCAATATTAGCACCATGCCCAAAAAAAGGTGTCATCAGTTTTTGCCAAATAGCTAGTCAGTACTTAAAAATATCGCTTAGCTATGTTCAGCAAAAATGCAGCCAAGAGTGTACTGAATATTTCTTGATTAAATTTTGTGGCAAAAATATATTTTATCCCAAAATTATTTTTTAAAAAAAGTAGACAAAAAAATTTTTTTTACAATTTTTTGATCATAACTTTTAGGACATCCTGATTTTTCATACACTGTATTCGGCAAAATTGTAGCCAAGGTAAAGCCGAACAACTTTTGTGAACATACCAATATAATCTGAACGTGTCTAGATACCTAAAATGGCTCATAAAGACTGCCCTGTGGGTACATATTTTAATTTTTAATTCAAATTCTTATAATTAAACTACTTTGTGATTTTCAATTATGGCCAGACTATATGTGTATTGCTTTCTCTGTTGTTGTTGTAGCCCATATTTTGAATTTTGAAATCGAAATACATTGCTATCACATTTTGGATAGCTTAGCTGCCCCAAAAGAATCCATCAATTCTAAGAGCTATAAAACTTTTCACAGACACTGTAGACGTAACCATATAACTTTGAGACTGACAAGTGCACAATGCCACGCTTCTACAAACTAGAAGAACTACACAAGTGTTCTATGCCACGTCCATTATTAAGCTAAGATCACACTATCGGCGCAATGTACCGATTTTTGACGGCTTACTGCAATAAAGTCCTAAGTGCTAGACCAAAATTGCATTATTTCTTAATTAATTCTGGAATAAGTCTATATGGCATTAGTAACAATGCAGTATTGTGCAATTATTTCCTTATAGTTCAATTAGTTGACATATAACGCAAATTATTAATTATAACTTTATTTCAGTGAGCCGACGAAAATCGGTACATTGCGCCGATAGTGTGATCTTAGCTTTACAGCCATACCTAAATACGGGCCGAAAGCTGGACGTTTTTTTCCGCTGAGCTTTAACGCTGAAATGCCATACCTAAACAAAAGCGGCAGCGTTATGTAAAAAAACAATAAAAACAGGGTTATCAAACAAACAAATTAAACAACCCTGTTTATTTTAACAGCTGGACGGACGACATTTGTGATTTTGTTATTGAAATTTTGTTCAAATTACCAACGTGCATACATATGTATGTATATAATCATATTGCAAATATTTTCTAATACGAAGTGCACAAATTTTTTCTTTTATTATACATTTCACTTTTGTATATTTTTGCTCTTTTTCTCTGGTTACAATTCTTTTCTTTTGCAACCAACTTCATTAGAAAACGCTCCGTCAAAATCGGATTTTCCAATAGCAAAGCGTTGCCGCCGCGTTATTTCGGTATGCTCCATACAAGATGTATGGACATGAGAACTTTTGACAGCTAAAAAACGCTTGCCGCCCGTATTTAGGGATGGCAGTTAGGAGTTAAAAAAAAGTTCCAATACTAGCGACAATATGAAATGTAGGGGTCATCCCTGAGTGCTGGTCCAAATTCAAAAAAATTGTTTTGTTGAAAATCACAAATACATATTTCGTTGTAAGAAATTTATGAATATATTAACTATAAGTGATCAAAATATAATAACGATCATTTATCTGTCCATGAATACAATATCAGCCTTTTCGATAAAAATGTATTACAATAAATAACTATTTCTTTACACAAATTTTGTAAAAGAAAATAAGCCTTTAATAATATTGTATAAAAATATGCACACATACACATATAAAATGAAAAATAATTTAAAAATTTTCATTCATCACTTCTACATCATTTTATTATTAAATTAAATGGATTTTATTTGTAGCATCTGAAATTTGTCAAAGTGCTCATTTACAAAAAAAAAGAAATGTTCAAATACTTGCACGATATATTTTCACCTAAAATATACAAATGAAAATATCTGTAAAGTACTAAGTACATGTCATTTGTATGTGTGTGTGTGAGTGTGTATCTGTCTTACTTTTATTTCGTATCATTTTGTCTATGGATTCTTTGAGGGATTCTTCTATTTATATTTTAAATCGCTAAAATCATTATTCTGTTTTAGTTGCTTTCTGAGTTGTTTTTTTCGCCTTTTTTTTACAAAATTTTTCAATTTCATTTTATATTTAATCGAAAACAATCCGGGAGCTATTTTTTGCCACCAAAAATACATTTCGTAGCGAAGACTATAATAAACGAAAAAACTGAAAGCAAATAATACTCCAAGCGCACACTCACACACACACACACACACACACACACACACGTTCAGGCAGTCCGTGTGTAGATTATACACCGTAGTACGTAGGCAGCTACAAACACATACATACAACTGAAATCCAGAGAGCACAAGAACAGAAAATATTGTGTAAATCTAAAGAAATACAATTGAAAATGGCAGACAGACGGCAGGCACAAAAATGTTCATAAAATTGCATTCGTGTGTTCATTTTATTTCAATTTTGTTAATGTAACAACGTGTGTGCATGAGTGTGTGTGTGTGTGCATTAGTGTGTGTATTTGTATCTAAGTTTTCTCATTTCATTTGGGTATAGAATAAGGCATCTGCGTGTAAATAAATTGAATTAAAAAAATCTGTATAAAATTCTTGCTCTATTCGTTTATTTGTTTCTACGTTTTTTTCTTGTTGTTGTAATTTTTATTACATCTTTTTCGAGATTTTCAGCTCTGTTCGTTTCAGTTTAGTATTTCTGATTTATTTTTAATTCAACTTTGGGTTGTGTTCATATTCCACTCAAAAAAATATCATCACAGGGACCGAAGTTAAAACGTTTAAAGACTTTCAAAGAGTTCACAGTATGTGGCAGAGAAACCACAATTTGATTATATTTATCCATTGGTTTTGATGTACGATATGAAAATGAATTTAAAACCAGGAAAAAATATTTAGGGCTTTAATGTTCCATTACTTTACAGCACAGTGTAACAGAAATAATTTAAAATATATATATTTTTTTATTAAAATTATTTGTAAAGGACTTGGAGATGCGTTGTACCAATTGCATATGGCTGTGAAGACCAACTTATTGCGGCCGTTGAGTTAGACTCCTCGTAGGTGGTAGGAATATTGCTAAAGTGTCCGTAAATTTTCTAATTTATATTAGAAAATTTTTCAGGGACAGGTTAAACGCGCTCTAAATTTACCAGGACTTTAATATAAATGTACTCATCGTTTTGCAAGTTACATCATATATAAATTGTATAGAGCATTTGTTAGTGTAAGAACAGCAATTTACCCTTTATCTTGATCACAGAAACTGAATGAAAAACATTTTACATTATATTCTCTACCTGTTACCTCTAAAAAATTTAGTTATATCTCTCTCTGCGATATAGAGTAACATTAAAGCACTTGAGTACTGATGACGAAAGTCTAGCGGCTTTCGAAAGTAGCACTGTTTTCCAGTCCTTATATTTTTTGTTTTATTGTATTGGAACGGCACTCAGAAGATAAACTTTACATATACGATGCATTGTGCCAGAAGTGGGAAAAATGGTTATGGGAAAAAGAATAGAGGGAGTTTGTGGACGTTGGATTTGAACTTCTCCAAGATAAAAGACGTCTCTTGGAAGTTTGTTCCATATACGAACCGTTCCGACAAAGAACGAATTTTCCCTGTAATACGTGGAGCAGTTCATTGGCAACTCAAACACAAAAGGATACGCTCTATGTGTAGATGATAATCGGTTTTTGGACACAAGCTCCCCTATATCACCAGAGCAGATTCCGTTGTACAGGGTGTCCACCGGAAGGTATACTACTTTGTTTTGCCGCCATTTTGGTAAACATTAGTTTTGACAATTCATATTTGGCAGTCATGAAGTAGACACGTGGCAAATTTATTATGGAAAACTATTCGATGCCACATCGCATACAGCCAGGATTACAATGGAATTACTGCGAGATCTCTTTCCACAACAAGTTATTTCAACAAATGGTGATGTTGATTGGCCTCCTGATTTGACTGCTCCGGACTTCTTTTGTGGTGGGGATATCTGAAAAGCAAGGTTTTAAGCAAACAAACCAGAAACGCTTGAGCAACTCAAACAAAATATTCGTGATGAAATTAATGAAATACCACGTGAAATGTGCGAGAATGTAATGAAAAATGTGCTCAAAAGGGTTCGCATTTGTGAGGCTAACAGAGGCGGACATTTATCTGATATTGTATTCCATATAAAATTGCCGACATTAAATAAAACATTTATCAATATAAGATCCTTTGTCTTTCATTTAATAAAAAATTAAACAAAGTAGAATAGTTTCCCGGCGTACACCCTGTAGTATCGGTGGGTGCTTTTGGCTGCAGTACACGAAACACTTAGCAGAAGCAGGATATATAGAAATATATAGTAGAACACGAAACTATGAAGCGGAGGGTCCTGGCTCCAATCCCGCGCTGAGTCATGAAATATTGTGCTGAATTCCTCTGATCAGCATTAGTGCATGTTTGTGGCAGTTGTTGCCAGCCTGTCTCAATGATGAAGGCATAGTCACTGGTCACTGAACATAATTGGCAGCAACTGACACTATCATGTACTAAAAGCAGAGTAACAGTACCCACCTTCGTCGGCCCTGTAGCAAAAATTAGTCGGCGAAGTAAAAAAGGTTGAAATAGCTAAAAAAAAATTGTCTATCTTCTCATCTTTCCTAATCTGTCCCCTCAATACTATCCCCTCGTTTTCAGTTCCGGCGCAATGCATTGCATATATAGGGGTCATCCCCTGAGTGCTGATCCAAGATAAAAAAAACAGTGATACACTTGTAATTTAAATTGATATTTGTTTTCCCGTCTTCTTTGGGATATTGATCCGATCTTTTTGAATGATATATAGCGAATGTCAATATATAATACATATCTCTTTTTAGAGGGACAAGTGGAATATATTTATTTTTTTTTTGTAAGAAGAAATTGCATGCAGAGGGTGAGCCCTACTTATTTGACGCATTATAATGGCACTACGGGAATGAGGGGATGATGTTGAGAGGACATATGAAGAAAAATTAGAGATGATATATATAATTTATTGTAGCTACATTAATAATTGTTTTATTTCACTGGGGGCTGTTTTGCTATAACAGCTACGAAAGAGGACGCTGTAATATGGTCTTAAGGGCAGGATAGAAATAATTAATGTTTGTATTGAGCTGACCAGTGCTGGTGCCTCGTCATTTAAACAACTTGATAACTATTAACAAAAGCGGACACCAATGCAAGTATCATATTCTTGACATATTGAACTCAAAACCTTTGGCTTTGAAATGTACGAAGAACTACTTTAGACCTCTGTATCCATTTAAGGACTTCTCTCTTACCAAAAAAAAATTTTTTGATGAAAAGTTATAAAATAACGGGCGATACTTATATATTTAATTATATGGCTTTTCAACTAATAATTACTATACAGTAGGGTATTTATCAAGTCGTGTAGGTGTATTCATTTAAACAATTCCTTATTATGTATTAAAAAAATAAGTAAACAGTAACTGCATTTCCTTTTCGAATGTTTTTGTATACAAAAAAATATTTTGACGTTTAATATAATAAATCATTTAACTCAATTGGCAAGGGTTCGAATTTCAGCTGAGTTGTGAAAAAAATGGAATGTAAAAGTATATAAATAAATGTATTCAGATATTTGAAATTTTATAATAATAAAAATAAATTTGAATATAAATTTTTAAAAAATATGGTTGAAGGCCAATGATGATGATGATTCAGTGTATGTGCCAATGAAATGCACGGATGATGTGTATGATTCCCACGTACTAAATACAACTTTATTATTATTATTATTTTAAATATTATTATATAAATTAGTATTATTTTTATACAATATTAATTGTTAGTATTTTATTATTATTATTTTTATATTATTATTATTATTATTATTATTATGATTATTATTTATAATATTTTTCTGATTTTTAACAGGTTAATAAAACCAATTTGCCTATAATAATTTATTTTATAAGACTCTTATAAATCAAAAAAAAATTTTTTTTATAAATTATTGCTCGAAATTAAATTGAAAAATAAATTAAACGAAAAGTTTATAAATGACAGCCAGCACAAAACAATAATGATAAAAAAACAAGTAAAAACGTTAAATTCGATCGGGTGGAATCTTAAATACCCTCCAAAAAGTTAGTGAATAAAAAACTTTAATTTGTAGTGGCCACTCTGTTAGGGGCCGTGGGGTACACACTTCACCTTCGCCACAAAGCACTAAAATTTTTTTTATAGGGTCATTTGGGTGGCAAATATGGAGGAGGGAGTAGAGCAGAGGAGTACCAGGTTAAGCCTCAGCTTCGTCATAAAATCTTAACAATGTTATTTTTAAGGAATGTAGGCTTATACTATTTTTAGGAGGGCGGGTTCAAAAGTTCCTTTTTTTATATATTAAGGCTCCAAGTTTAACGTGTTGGACCTTCTTTGACATAAAAATATATGATTTGAATTATGTATGAATTTTTATTAGTCGAACTTTCTTATGTAAATTGTTAATTTTATCAACGGGCTTAAGTTCGAATCTTCGTTAAAATATTGGTTAAATAGTTGATATTCCTACTAACTAGCACCACTTGCAAAAGTGGAAAAATTGAACAAAGAACGCTGATGAGACGGCGTAGCGGCCTCGAAATCAGTACTGATCCGTTCTGCTGGTTTGATGATTATTGAAAAATATTCTTAATATTCCAATCTTAATATAAATTAATAAAATAGAATTTGAACAAATTCATTTATTAATAAAATAATAAAAAAAAATTGGTTTGCAGTCTTGCAGATTCGAACTTAAGCCCGTTGATAAAGTTAACAAAATATATGATTTGCTTAACAAAATTACAAAAAAAAAAATTTAAAAACTATTTTATATTTTACAGGTTGATTTAGTTCTTCTTAGGGAAAATTTTTTCCCCTCTGATCCGATTCAGCCCATTTCCGAACTCGACCTGTGCTATCCTTCAAGATATGTTTGTATCAAGTTTGAAGGGTATGGCTTCTTTCATTTGGAATGAAGCCTGATTTCCATAGACGGACGGACGGACATGCTCAGATCGTCTTAGATTTCATCACTGATCAAGAATATATATACTTTATGGGGTCTGAGATGGATATTTCGATGCGTTACAAACGGAATGACAAAGTGAATATACCCTCCAAATTCTTTTTTGGAGGGTATAAAAAGCAGTTAATCATCAGAGCCTTGGCATAGCCCGGAATAGGTATTTTCCAATCTCATAGAGATTGAGATATTTAGTAACTATATAATAATAATAATAATAATAATAATAATAATAAGAATAATAATAATAATAATAATAATAATAATAATAATAATAATAATTATAATAATATAGAATTCAGTATTATTGGAAACTCTTTAACTCAATGAATTCTTGTCGGAATTAAAAGATAATTGTTTGAATTTTTTAGGCAATTATTTGTCTTCAATTACTTTTTATATTGCATGCAATAAATTTTTGTACTTACAGTCGACATTTAGCTGACTGAAATTATATATAGAAATTATAATATTTTGTTATACTCTATTCATATCTATATTTTTCCTTGAAACATCTTAGAATGTGTATATTGTCATAATCATGCTATAATTTATCTCTTGTATAAGCGTAAATAAATATTAAGCAAATCAAACCCACGCCCTTTTACTCAATATTTATTTCATAATTGACTATTCGCTGAAAGAAAAAGTACTAAATATGTAGGCACGTATACAGGCAAAATAGTACCAACATACATACTATATAAAAATATCATTGTATGCAAATGATCGGGTTGGTAGTAGTTTGTAGCGGTAATCCGCTATTATAAATTATAAGTTTCATTTTACCACAGGATTTAATAGATGGTGCGAGTGTATAAGTTTGGTTGACAACATTGTCAACGTAATAAAATTAGACTATTTCGTTGTAAAGCAGAAATTTCCTTATTTAAAAATCTGTACTAAAACTTTCGAGATGGAAAGTAAATAAATTTTGTTTTTTTTTCTTCTCTTATTTTTGGCCAAATGATGAAAAATAATTAGCATCTATGTGTAATATACATATAAAAAAAGTTGCTAATGTGTTTGTATAGACTCGTGTGTGAAAACTATCTCAGTGGTATTTAAGTTGGTTCATATATGTTTGGCTGTGTGTGTGTGTGTGTGTGTTATTTTAATATATAGATAAATGTTAGTACAATACCTAGGACAAGAGCCAAAAACAATTATTTGCCTTTTATTTTTATATGAACTCTTGAAATCATGATTACTAAAGATTTTTGAATGACTCAAAATACATACAATTAAAACTTACAAACGAATTTCATGCGGGCATAATCGAACTAAGTTCATACTGCGTACTGGGTTAGGTTGAACGGGCTGCCAGTTCTGATTAACAAATCGAGCCTACTTGGTTCCTAGAAGATCTCCTTGTGTTACCTGAAAACGTCACTCAAAACCACCCAAGATCTTTGGCGGGAATCGAACTCACGATTTCCCCAAACAATGGCTTGTATCGGAACTATAGTAAAGATGATATAGTATTGACATGTTAAATGTGGAAAGTTATGAGTACATAATTTGAATTATGCTAGAGTTAATGTCGACGTCGCCGACGGCCTCAAATGTAAAAAAAAGTTGAATCGTATGAAATTGTATGGGAGCAGTTGCAACGCCGTAAAAGTTCAATCTATTTCAACTTTTTCGGCGTTGAAACGCCGTCAACGGCGTCGACATTAACTCTAGCATTAGATATATAATTTAATTTTTTAAGCTTTTGTTTTTCTGGATCATATTAATTATGTTTAATTACTTCCTTCTTTATAGCCTCTTTTTGACCCGTGTAAATAAAACTATTTTTATTTGTTTTTATTGATCTATATATTTCAAACCTCTCGGTTCATCTTCAGGATCTATTAAAAAGGTTTTATTTTAAATTATTTTATAATATTATTTATACACAACATTTTTTATTTACCTAATTCCTTTGATTTATATGAAAATTATTTTAATAAATGTATAAATTTTTTTATATAATTGAAAATTATTAGCCTACTTCTGAGTTCTAAATTTTAAGTAATAATTAGATTACAGTATGTATTAGTGTAAACTTTTTTATCACTTTTATTTTTTATTTTTATTTTTATTTTTTAATATAATCTGGCTTTAAAATTAGTAAAATTACCTATTTCACGATGTCGAAAAAATTCACGATGTCGAAAAAATTCTTTCTTTCACAATTCTAAAACAAATACAATTTATAATTTTTTTAATTTTTTTTTTGGTTTTTAGATATATAATATTTTTTTTCTCGGTCTAGCACTATGGAGAAACATGACATTAGAAATCGCCAAAGTTATTCAACTATTCAAGAACGCTACAGAATGACACATCAGAAATTTGCGTATAGAGTGATCAAAATGATATAGGACAACACTTTGGAAACTGATTAACATTTTAAAAGGACGTATAAGGCTCTCTTGGATATTGTTGATAACCTAATATGCAGAGTTTGGTGAGTGCTGTTGGCTGAAGTAGTAGAACACCAGACTATGAAGCGGAGGGTCGTGAGTTCGAGCCCGCGCTGAGTCATGAAATATTGTGTTGACTTCTTCTAATCAGCATTAGTGCATGATTGTGTTAGTTATTGTCAGCCTGTTTTCAATGATGAAGGCATAGTCACTGGTCACTGAACATAATTGGCAGCGAGTGACACAATCATGTACTAAAATAGCAGAGTAACAGCACCCACCTTTGACGGCCCTGTAGCAAAAATTAGCCGGCGAAGTAAAAGGTTGAAATAGCTAAAAAAAAAAAAAAATGTCTATCTTCTCATCTTTCCTAATCTGTCCCCTCAATACTATCCCCTCGTTTTCAGTTCCGGCGCAATGCCTTGCATATATAGGGGTCATCCCCTGAGTGCTGGTCCTACTCCTAAAAAAAAAGTAAGATAATGAAACACTTGAATACTAGTTGTGTCACTCCCCTGCTTTCAGTCAAGTCAGAAAAAAAATTCTATTTCTATTCACAAGAGAGCAAGATGGGCCAACTTTGATTGTCCTTTTATAAACCGAACTTGATTTCAATAGTTACAAATATAAGAAAAATCTTTATATTAAAATATAACCTTTATAAAAGAATACAATTTGTAAAGGGTGCTTTTTTTAGAGCTACGCGTGAAAATTGTTGAAATTTTTAATCAAAATAATTATTTCTTCCCCCAAACTCATCGTGCACTTCTTCCATTTTATGGCGTACATAATCGTCCTTCAGAGCGGCTAATTTGAAGAACAATAGAACGTTTTCGGACCACATGTACTGTTTGTTACTGATTATGTGTCATGCCTGGAGACGCCGAACAGAAGAATCTATAGCCCATGTACAGGAAAGCATAAAAGATGATCCTAATCCAGCAATTCGTCGCCGTTCTCAGCAACTGGCGTTATGTCCTTCCACTTTGTGGAAGATTTTTTTAGTTGTTTGAAAATTTATGTTCCAGATTGCGCCTTCTACGCGCCAGCCATGGCGGCCACATAAAACTTTCTTTCCAATAAAGCCCGTTTCATTGATATTAAAAATATATTTCCTTGTTATACCCTTCAAAAAAGAATATGGAGGGTATATTCAGTTTCTCATTCTGTTTGTAACGCAGCGAAATATTCATCTGAGACCCCATAAAGTATATATATTCTTGGTCAGTGATGAAATCTAAGACTATCTAAACATGTCCGTCCGTCCGCCCGTCTGTGGAAATCACGATTCAGTACAAACGAAAAAAGCTAGACTCTTGAAATTTGTTATAAATATACCTTGAAGGAAAGCACAGGTTAAGTTCGAAGATGGGCTAAATCGGGGAAGAGGGGAAAAGTTCCCCTAAGAAGAACTAAACCAACCCATATTTTTTTTTGTTGATTTGTTAAGCAAATCATATATTTTTATGTCAAGGAAGGTCCAATGCGTTAAACTTGCAGCCATAAAATAATTTTGTTTTTGTTTTGGACCCCGCCCCTTCAATGGGTGTTATAATATTCAAAAATAGTGTAAAAATTTAACAAATTGTTTTACTTAAGCCTGTATTCCTTGAAAATAAAATTTCTAAGCTTTAATGACGAAGCAGAGACGTAACCTGGTACTACACTGCCCTACCCCTTCCTTCCCCTTTACCTCCTAAATGACCCTATCACAAAAAAAAATTAATTTTGTATACATTTATTTTTAGAGTTTTATGACAAAGATGAAATATCTCCCCCACAGCCCTTGCCAGAGCGACCTCTACAATATACAGTTTTTGTGCCCTCCAAAAAGATTTGGACCCCATAAAATATATATATTCTTGATTAGATATGATCGTCTATGGAAAACATGATATAGTCTATTTTTCGATCCCGCCCCCTTAAGTGGGCGTTGACATACGATATATAAAGGAACTCTGTACCACCAAGTTAAATATTTTAAATTTACTTACTATGTATGTGAAGAGTATTTAAGGTCGAGTAAAAAGTTTTTACTTGTTTTATTATGATTTAAACTTGTGCCACTCTACAACACACACCCTATATATATATATATATATATATATATATATATATATATATATATATATATATATATATATATATATATATATTATAAAAATATTTACAGCCTTGTTTATAAAAAATAACAAAACAAAAACGCTCGGCTGGTTTGATGATTATTGAAAATATTCTTAATATTCCAATCTTAATATAAAATAATTAATAGAATTTGAACAAATTCATTTATTAATAAAATAATAAAAAATCATTTGCAGTCATGCAGATTCGAACTTAAGCCCGTTGAAAAAATTAACAATTTACATAAGAAATTATTGTATTCTGATATTTTTAAGCTTAAGGTCTCTTTATTTTAGTTTAATTTTTAATTTCAATATTTCGTCACTTCTTTGTGTGACTTCTTCAGGAAATTAATTATTTAATTTTTTTTTTCAATAATAATAAACAATAATAATTAAAAAGAGGTCAAGAAACCAGAAAAATTTTACATAAGAAAGTTCGACTAATAAAAATTCATACATAATTTAAAAAAATTTTTATTCAAATTCTTATATGAAAATTTGCTATAAATCAGATTTTGTTTTCTTTATAAATCAGGCTTTTAGTCAATGGCTTTAAACTTTTTTTGGGAGGGGGCAAATCTTGTTATCTATTCGAAAAGTTGGTATTAAGAAAACTCTTGCGATTTCTTGGCTACAAAATAATGCCATGCTGCAGCAGCTCATTTAATTTAAGTGTAGCGCGCTAAAACTGTATACGACTAAAAAATTATTATTTTTTTTTGAAATTTCTTCGTCATCACGTTTCACAATTACCGGCAAAAAGGCAAGGAAAGAAAGATAAGTTTTGTAAAAATATATTCCAATAGTGAGTGTATGTATAATACGAGTATGTTTCAAAACATTTAAATTTACTGACGAAATAAATGAAAAAAAAAACAAAATATGCCAAAGTGAGGAGCTGCTACGTCTTGTACATATGGAATATGCATGTACGAGCATGTGTGAGAATAAATCGGTGAGTGAGTGAACGTGAATGGCTAAGTATAGACAGCCAGATACGAAAACGAAAATACCCCACAGCAGCACAAAAGGGGGAAACTTGTAAAAGTCATGCGCATGAAGTTTAGTGATCACAACACAACATAATCTTTCGGTTTTACACACCGCGTACTCGTATGTGTATCAAGTGTGTGATGGGAAGTGGTGCGGCAGAATATTTCAGTAAGACTTTTTTTTTGCTTTTGGAATATATTTTGGGAATGCCTTTTTTTCTTCTGAAATACTCGTACTATAAGACTTTGCTTTGAGAGTATTTGTTTGGGTGAGTGTGTTTCGTGTATCTGAAAATAATAATGATGCTGTTGAACTATTTTGAAAATACGGGGGGAAGAACACTCACACACTGTGGTGGTGTTTGTAAAAGGAGATTGTGTTGTTGTACATGTGCCATATGCTGTATGTTTGTGTGTATGTATTTGTTGAGGTATGAGTCGATCTGTACTGGCGTCTGCTGTGTATTTTATTCAGATACCAAAAAGATATCTCAGCAGCATATGCTAGAAGTGTAAGTGGTAGTACAGTTGTAGCGATATGAGACTAAGTAGAGATTTTTGCATTTTTATGTGCATTGCTGTTTCTGAAGTCGATTCGTACGGATCAGATATTTCGATATAAAAAAAAGAATTAATCACTAAATCACTAAAAGCAAAAAACTTAAGAGTGAAAAAGAGCTTCTTTTGAAATAAAAGAAAAACAATTTGAATTAAAATTAATTGAACATAAAATAAAACCAAAAAGGAGTGCTAAAATCAGGCAGACTGAATTTGAATTACTGACTAAAAGTGTTTGCAAATAAGTGAAATTATTAATATTAAAAGAGAATATTAAAATTGCAAATTATTGCAAAAGCAAAAATATATTAACAATATTTTTTTTAAAACTCAATATTATATAATCCTGGAATTATTGAAATGTTTGCTTAAATTTTCAAAAGTGTTTGCAATGGAAAACGGAAACTGCTACCTTTGGTACCTGCTGCTTTTTGCATAAAGTTTGAAAAAGTTGTTACTAATAAAAAAAAAGAGAAAAGAAGAAAAGCGTTTGAAATACTACACTTTTTTGTTTGCGTAACGTTTTTTAATACTTTCATCTCTTGGCTGCCGCTGCTGCTGCTGCTGGTGCTGCTGTTTTAGTTTAACCCCAGAATAGCGAAAAAAAATCCAACAACTAAAAAAGAACATATCAAATGTCATAATTCATGCTAAGAGAGTGTTTTATGGCCGCACTACCAAGTTTTTGTTGTTGTTTTGTTCGCCAGTCTCTTTTTTTCGTTTTTACCGTTAGACTGCGTCGTCCATGAAATGTTATACATGCCCCCAAAAAAAAGTACTCTTGGTTCTAAAAACTATTTATACACACACACACACACACAAACACACATACAAACAATTTAATATGGCTAAATATGCATGAGCATGAATGTGTTTGTGTAATTTTGCTTTTAGTATGAATAATTTTTAGCGTTTCCTGTGAGTGTGTAGATATGTCTGAGTGTGTGTGTTTGTGTATCTCTTGCAAGGGTTTGCGTTTTGCTAGCAGCTTGTGTTTGGGTGTGTGTGTGTGTGTTTTTTTAATGAGTGGTGGTATTCGATGCGGGCCACTATTCGCTAAAGTTTTTTCTTCTTCTTAATTTTGGCTAAAATAAAAGTGTGACGTTTAATTTTCTTTAGTTGTTTTTTTTTCAACATGATCTCTTGAATATCTCTATTTTACTCATTCATACTCATATGAATAAAACATGTGCCTCAATGTTACTATTTATGGAGAACGATAACACACACACACACATCTAAAGCTATTGAAATACACACACACACAACTGCTGAAGCACCTCTAGCCTTGTATGGGTATTTGTGCATTAAATACCGTGTCTGCCTGTAAAAGTCTACCGTTTTCTGCCGGTACCTAAAATTATAAAATATTCTAAAAATATTTAAAGCAAAAATATTTGGTGGAAGTATTATGTTTTGTTTCTGCTTTTTGTTTATACATATACACACACACTTATACATACTTGCCATATATTGGTGTATAGAAAAAAACTCACACACATATGAGATTTGTTGCCGGGTTCACCATTCAAAAAAAAAATTTTTTTTTTCTTGCCATAAAGCTAAAATTAGAAATAAAGTTGTGAAAAACACAATAAAAAAAAATCAAGTTTTTTGACTTTTTCATCTGACTGAAAGCGATTAAAAAACTAAAGCACCATAAAGTAAAAGTTTTTGAAGGAACATTTTTTTCATATTGTTGCAGCAGTATTTTACTAAATTTTATTCTAGATATTTCAAGGGTTTTTTTTTCTTAAATTTAATTTTTAAAAGCCCTACAGGTTAGTGAATTGAAACTAGTCTTATACAGTTTATATTAATTGCAAGGATTATTTATGAAATTTAGAAATACCCATGATAAAAAATCGGTTGAATAAATTCCTTAATTATTATTATATTCTAATATTTTTAAGCTTAAGTTTATTTAAAATATATTAATTTGCAAAAGGAGTGACGAAATATTGAAAATTAATATATTTTAAGTAAAAATAAAAAGACCTTAAGCTTTAAAATATTAAAATATAATAATTATTATATATTTTTTTTATAACGAATTTTAAAAATATTTATAAACAGCAGAAATATTAAACAAATGAAAAGTGATGCCCCTTCGAAAACCATGAGCGGTTCTCTTGTGCTTAAACTTGTAAGATTTTTTAAGTTTTTCTGTATCCTATTTTTTTTATTCGAATTTAAGTTGATGAACAGCAATTTAAAATAATATTTGAAAGAATAGTCTTTGTATTAAAAAACTTATTGGCTTGAATTAAATTAATATAATTCAGTTGAATCTTGCAAGAGAAACAATGTTTGAAAAAAGGAGCCACAGATGGTCGAACCAGGGAATCTATGAAAGGATGTACAAATCCGCTATTCCTGTAGTAGACCTTTTGTATTACTTTTATTTCTTTAGGGCACTCAGGGAGTAGACACCTACTCACATGATGCATTGTACTGGAATTTTTTGAAATTGGTCCTGGGAAAAAGGACAAACGGAATTAAATCTTTATTAAAGCTGTCAAGAATATAATATTTACACGGAGTATTAAAATTTATAACACAAAACTTGTCATTAATATCTCAAATTTGTGTATAATAAAAAAAATTTTTTTTGGTCTTGGATCAGCACTCTGGCTTATGGGAGGCATTGTGTCAGCACTATGGAAAGGAGGATAGAGGGAGTGGTGTTTGTGGATTTGAAACTCCGCAAGTTTAAATTGGCAGGAAATTGAAAGCAATAAAATTCCTCTCTCCCCATAGATAATAATAATAGCTTTATACCAGAGAAATTATTACTGCTTGAAACATATCGCAGTTGTTCCTGTAAAAGGATTGTAAAAAAAATTTTAAAATTTTTTATAAAGATAAATAACTGGGTTTTCTTAATAGCACTGTGTAGCACAAATAGGGATATAACTAATTTATTTTTTTTTTGTAAAAGTAGTGGAGATGGTAGATGTAAAATATATAAAATACATATATAAATATATGTGATCACTGTATATCATTTTTATGCAGCAAAGGACAATTGCAAAAGAGGATTAAGTGCAAGATGTTCTGAATTTTTTATTTGCCAACTACATTAGCTGATTCTTTTCAATCGAATAATTTGGCAAATGTTATTTCGTTTTAGTATAATGCCGATGCATATTTTGCCTTGAAAGAATAAAAATGATAAATGAGAATAAATAATTTATATTAATATTTATTAAGCTCGAAATCGTTTTTTATATAAAACTAGCAGGCCCGTCCGTCATTGCTCGGCGAGTTATTTGGCTGGAAATTGGTTTAATTGCGTTTACACCTTTTTATATTAAGTATATAGTTACATTGATGTTAAATAATATTTATTGCTTTAAATAAGAAGGCATATATATTAATTGAAATGAAAATCTACTATAAAATCAATGTTTAAGATCCGAATGCTCAGTGAAGAAAGTTATATATCGTCACAGAAAGTGTGAAATGAAAAAAATACCAAGTCGAATTTTTTAGTTTTGTCAGTTCGATAAAGTCATAATATATCTCTCTTATACTCAGTTTCCTTCTCAATAATCCTTTTCATGTGATACCCATATCGTGTGGTGTTTAAAATGTAGTCGTATAACCATTTAAGAGCTTGTGTCATAAAGTGTTTGTAGATATTTCATTAAATTTTGCGTTTCCACTTCCAAAAGTCTTTAAATTTGGTGCCCATGTCATGGGGTTGGTCTGCCCTTTTTGGCAGACCATTCGTTCTCAAAATTCTCTTTTATTTTATACCCATATCATGTGGATAGAAATAAGTAGCGCTCCGCTATTGAGACGTCCGCCATATTATTTTTGAAATAATTCTCCTGACTCTAAGCTAAATTCCCACCAATTTGCAACCAAATCGGTTAAGTCATTCTTCAGTTATAAATAGTGTAACTAACACGACTTTCTTTTATATATACACATTATTTCAATTTTATTTTATTATTCAATATTTCGTCAACAATTTGTTGACATCACCAGGAATAAGTATTGTGGGTGCTGTTGGCTGAAGTAGTAGAACACGAGACTATGAAGCGGAGAGTCCTGAGTTCGAGCCCCAGCTGAGTCATGAAATATTGTGTTGAATTCTTCTGATCAGCATTAGTGCGTGGTTGTGTTAGTTGTTGCCAGCCTGTTCTCAGTGATGAAGGCATAGTACTGATCACTGGACAATTACTGGCAGCGACTGACCCAATCATGTACTAAAAGCAGAGTAACAGCACCCACCTTCGTCGGCCCTGTAGCAAAAATTAGCCGACGAAGTAAAAGGTTGAAATAGCTACAAAAAAAAAAAAAAAAAAAAAAAAAAAAAAAACAATTGTCTATCTTCTCATCTTTCCTAATCTGTCCCCTCAATACTATCCCCTCGTTTTCAGTTCCAGCGCAGTGCATTGCATATATAGGGGACATCCCCTGAGTGCTGGTCCTACTCCTAAAAAAAAAAAAAAAAAAAAGTATTGAATAATAAAATAAAACTGAAAAAATTTTAATGAAATTATATTTTGCAGAATACACTTTAATTAAAGGACTATAATGTTGTAATAATTTTAATAGCTAAATTTTATAAATGAGTCTTGTAAAGTTAAATATTCGCCAAATCGCCTTAAAAGCTGTGTTACAGTGTAAACAACTTGAACATTTCATACAACTTAAAAATCTTCACTGAAGCATAATTGTATACACTAATACAAACACTTACGCACACACACACACACACACATACATAACTGAATTAATCCTTTGCTATAAATTATATATTGCACCCTGCTTTTGTTTACTTAGTTAAATAGAAATTGACATTAATTAAATTGATGACATATAAAATGTTTAAAGTTTAAATCATTAAAATAATATTTATCAAAAAGAAAAAAAAAACTCATGTTTTACTTTCAAGTTATTTGCAAACAAAATTTAAAAGCAAAAAACCTGAATATAGAGAAAATTATACAACAATTAACATATTTTATGAAAGCATTACAAGCCCTCCATAATGGAACTGGCAGTACAACAACATGAACAGGCAGGAAGGATAACCGGGAATTATTTAACAAGTTAACAATAAACACATAAATAATGACGTTTATACTTGGCCATAATAAAAATAGTTTGTAAGCCTGATGAGTGCTTTTATAAAAACAAAAAAAAAAAAAAAAAAAAAAAAAAAAACAATGACAATGTAAATGTGCTTTTAAACATGATTTTTAAGTAAATAGTTCACTTCAATACTTTGCCACTTTTTATGGCAAATTTTAATAATGGCTTTTAATTATAATGCAAAATTAATGATTAACAAATAAATTCTAGTTAAAATGAGATAACGTTTACGCAAAACAGTTGTAAAAATAATGAGTCATTAAGTGGCAGTTGATATTTCCGAGAAAAATAAACAGTTTTTATTGCTTAAATTAAAATAATATGGAAAGGGATTAAAGTCAAAGAGTTCTTTTTTTTTCATTGTAGTGAAAAATAATTGATAAAATTGATTCCAGCAATTATATTCACCGCACATGTTACAGCCTGCTTGAGACATGTGTTTTTTATCCATTCCTGGCTTTAGCACAAATTTTTTGAATGGCGGCACACATTATTTTTAATTTTTTTCTCACAACCAACGCCAAAGCACTAGGGTGCATTTCATTTGTTTTTATAGGAAATCTATGTTTTTTTATGAAAAATTAATGTTATAAAAAAATGAAAGCCCGAAAAGTTTGGCTTAAGTAAAAATTAAACAAACATGTATGTGCTGTGAATCGCACGATTGTCGAATCACATGCGACTTGAAAAACGCCACTTTCTTTTGAACGATTTTGAGCGATTGCGAGTTCCAGCACACCATTTTTGTAACTTCAAATCGAAAACGCTTTATTTCATGCGATAACCGATTTCCATCACATGGCCGAAAACTTCGGAAAATAGTATATTAAAAAAAATTATCAAACAGCAAAGTGTTTTGCCATCGGTTTGCTACAATTCTCGTATACCATTTAATAAGCAAATTTGTAGAAATTAAAACTGTTCTCGCATTCAATTAAGCCACCTCATATAAGCTGACATGCAAAAATACACATATGGTGAAAGTGTGGAGGCTTTCGAAAACAGCTGTTCTGTTTTACTGTGTAAACTATATAATTTAATTGATGTAGAATTTCCCTAGCATCTTGGAATGTTTATTATGCCTTTACGAACAATAGCTAACAAATTCCAATTGAATTTAATTTAAGTATTTTATTTTATTTATTTTTATTCCATTTCTTCTTCTCTAAAACCGCCACTAGTATTTACGACAAATTTGTATTAGAAATAGCAAAATTTCTTCTTGAATTTATAAAAGTTGTATTTGATACTCTAAGTACGAGTATATGTAATGAAATAAATACCTAAAGGCTGGTTTAGAAGACTGGAATGGAACGTGACTGCAATGGAATGAAACAGCTGGATTGTCAAACAATTCGATTGCCTTCCAGAAACGAAATGTATTCCGCATTTTGATTCTTCAAAAAAAAAACAACGGAAAATTTTTTTTAAAATTCTTTAGCTATTATTAAAAATGATATTAAAAATTATTTCATTCTTAAAAATTGTTTCGTTTTCTAAGGAACCAAAAATACAGAATCCATTTCGTTTTCCAACAGAATTGAACTCCTTATTTTGTAGTTTCTTTCATTCAGGCTTCCAAGGTCATTCGAATTAATTTAAATGCAAATAAAAAGATAATTTAATTAGCCGTAACATGGCTAACCGCTGCCTAGAAGTAATTTTCAAGGAACAATTTTTTCTCTACTTCCAAATAACACTGGTCAGCAGCAAAAGTCTCCTTTAAATAAAAATATGTGGACTATGTGGATTTTGATGAGCTAAATTCGAATCCGTTTTCGGTTTTTTTCCATCAGGTCGGGATGTTTTTTTTTATAGGCGTGGCAAATTTTTTCCCCTAAATTAGTCAGGTACGGAGACATATTTCACCCTAACTGGAGAACGAGTCATCCGATTTTCAAAAGTGAAACACCAAAAGATGTGTAACAAAATTGTATTTATTCTAGTCGAATATAATTTTTCTCTATCTCTTATCGTTTTGGAATTGTTCAGAAATTAATAGAGAAAAAAAATTTTTTTCGTGCAAAATGCGTAACTTTTTTTTTTTTTTTAATTTAATTCAACATTTTGCACATTTTTCTGAGAGCTACATAGATTAAAAATAAAATAAACTATAAACCATAAAAATTGGTTAAAAAATTTGGATTTTATGGTCAATTTACCGCAGGTATCCAAAAACGGATTTGAGTTTAGCGCATCAAAAATCTATGTAGTCCACGTAGTTTTATTTAAAGGAGAGACAAAAAATGATTTTTTGCTGAGCAGTGTAATCAATAATTGAATATATATGACTTTTCGGAAAGTAATTATTAACAATATCTCAATAACTGATTGAGAAGTTATTTTACGCAACATAAATTTCAAATTATTTGTAGTTTTCGCAGTTATTATATTTTTATTTTTAAAAATCTTTTTATTAAAAAAAACACAGTTGATAGAAATTAATGGAAAGAAACGTTTACATAATATAAATAATTAATAATTAGTTGTAACGCGGTAAGTGACTTTTCCTCCTGACTCCATAAAAGTAACAAAAAAAAAAATAGTTCTTTTGCATTTATATTAAAATCAGATTTACTTAACATCAAAAACAATAACAAGCCTTTATAAAAATCATTCGAAATTATTTAGATTTGTACTACTTCCGGTTCACAAGTTCAGGATATTCTTATTGACTTCCTTAGAAGCTCTTTTTTTACTAAGCGCACTTTCGCTGCCGTTACATTCCATTTCAATTTTTATTTATAAGCAGACATTCAAATGTTTTTATTTATTTAAATAAATTTTAACGCCTTCGATATTCTTCGGCACTGGAGTTCTTTTTCAAGGAACAGAAAAATTTTATTTAAAACTAAATTCTTCTGGTTTCTTGACCTCTTTTTTAGTTATTATGATATTTTTAAGCTTAACGTCTCTTTATTTTAATTTAATTTTTAATTTCAATATTTCGTCACTCTATTGTGTGACTTCTTCAGGAAATTAATTAATTAATTTTTAAATATTTATTCAAAACTATTTAATTTGTAAGATTAAAACAAAACCATACACTTGAAGGCACTTATGAATGTGTGTATGGACGTATGTATGTGTGTATATGTGTGCATGTACGTACGTTTTTATGTGTGTATGTGCGTGCGTATAACAGATATTTAAAACATTTCTTTGCGTCTTCAAATCTCGGTGATTCCTCATTGAAATTTATTTATTTATTTTTCTTTCTAAACTAAACTCAAGGATCAATGATCGCGCCTTTTTAAAAAATTATTTAATTTCTTGCAAATACATATTGTCAACATATGAATAGCAGATTTTTATGAGTCTGATAGGAATTTTGCAATGAAGTTTTTTTTTCTTTTTTTTCTTCTTAAATGCACATGGAAAAAAGTCACCCATGAGAGTTGAAGATCTCTTGCAGTAGCTGCTCGTAGCAGGAAGAAAAAAAAACACCACCAAAGAAAATAATAAAAAAACAAATTCTTCAAGTAGGTAAATGTCGAAAAACAAAAATCATATGCTGTGTAAAAAAACACATGTGTAAAATAATGTTTGTAAGTAAATGGATTTTGTTCTCTAAATGTCGTTCTGTTTGCTGGCTTGTGTGTTGTGTGTGCCTGTTTCGAAGTGTTCGCATGTGTATTGACCTGTAATCTTTGGCTGGTGTGTGTTTAAATTACAATTAGAGAAACCCGCTTAGCAGGGTCCCTTATAATTGTTGTTAGAAACAACTATATGCCCCTAGCAAAGGGCTTGCCGATGAGGCCTGTTTCCGTAGTTTGAAAATGTAAAAATAACATTTTCAATATAAAGAGTGATTTAAAAAGTAAACATATAACAGTCGTGTTTTAAATGTCATCTGAGATGCAAGTCTGTTTTTGTTTTAATTTCAATTTTTTTTTTCCAAAGTCTCTACTTAAAAATAAAACTTAATTTTATAAAATCTTGTATATTTTACATATAAATTGCACATGTGTGTTATATTGTGTGTTTAAAAAATAATTTATGTACTAAGTGTGCAATATTTAAATCTCATTCCTTAACACCTCGCCCCCTTTAAGCACGCAGCAGCTGCGTCTTAGTTTGATAAAGTGTATATTATTTTCTTCGTATGCACACATGTGAAATTAAAACAAAGCAAGGAAATTTTGTTCAACAAAAACTGCAACACATGATAAATTTGTTGTTATGGCTTAAAATTCGGAGAGAAAGAAACAGAGCAAATAGAAAAAAAATATTATATATAAAAATTGAATACTTAGTGTACGGAAAAGGAGGCTTCATCGTAAACTTTGTAGAAGGTGCCCTACTACAAACAGAAGGCCGTGGTAGGAGTTCTTTATAAAATTGTAACCATTTGACAAAATTAATCAAGTGTGTCTATGGATCAAATTAATTTCCAAAGATTTTAAAATTTATTCCTAGAAATTATTCCAAATCGTAAATTTATAATTAAGTTATCATAAACCTAGAAATGATTTTTATGAATAATATATTTCATAATAAAAATAGTTTTGTAGTGTTCTTTTACAAACGCATGTGTTATTATTATATTTAAATTTTTATTTCTACTACTTTTGGTACATTTAGTACCGAATTATCTCATAGTGAAGTGTAATGAGTTTGAAGGAAATTAAACAAAAAGGCTGAGGAATTCGTCAACTGTCTACCAATTCCTAAGTGAAATAAAACTTTTAATTTAAACATTTCCCTACGATATTTTATAAATTGTTAAAAAATATAAAGTCATGTTTTTATATATTTTGGAAGTCTAACTGCTTTTATTTTTTACACTGTTTGAGGTCAAATGTTGATATGTTTTCTAAAAAAATGCTACATACATATTTTGCACTTTTCAATAAAAAATTGCAATATTATGCCATTTGGAAATAGTGAATTTATTACAAATGAATGCGAAAAATTATTTTTATTTTAAAAATGCGCCCAATCGTAGTTTTATAGGAAAACAGTGATAACATGTAAATTTTTTTTTTAGAAAGGACATCACCATAAAATGCATTGTAAAACTAACTTAGTGCCGTATTTTTTTCCGGCGGAATATAAAAAATAATGTATACATTTTTTTTAAAATATTATTAAAATGTTTCAAATAATTAAAAAACTGTCAAAGCAAGTGTGGGTACAACCTATAGCAGGTTTCCGTGGGGAATTTTCCCTGCAATATCGTCGAAGGAGGGAAGATGATTTGATTTGCATGATTGTGTCAATCGATGTCACAACTGTTTAAAGCCCAGTGCTATGCCTGCCTTATCTAAACAACACGACAACCATGCACTTACAAAATTGCGAGAATTGTCTTCACATTAGGGAAAATATTCCTCTCCACACAAGTTATTAAATAAAACAATCATTTTTTTCTTTTGTTTTTTTTTTCTCATATCTGGAAAATTCGATACCATATTTATGACTGAGACAGGGATTTAACTCATGAAATTCCGCTCATACTCTACGCCTTAACTACTACAGCCAACAAAAGGAAAACGAAGTTTTCCTGTAACATCGTGCTGTTATTAGAACTATTTTCTCTTATTCTGTAATTGTTTGACAACGTCACGCCAATACAATTATTTACTGAATAACGATAATTTTTTTTTAATATTTTATTCCTTCAGAGATCTCCTGCTGTTTTCAAAAAGATTTTTGAAAATATATGTTTTATATGAAATTATGTACTTACAGATTGGCATCCTCCTTAAAATATTTTTTCCCAGCAATTATCAGTCTTTTATTTTCTTAATGTGAAAAAATGTTCTCTCTGTTGTTGTTAATTTAAAAAAAAAAATTATTTTCCAAAAAAATTTATAATATATAAAAATCAGCAAGCACACCATTCCTACTTTAAAAACTTAAATCTCTATATGCTTTAGATCAAATCATGGCGCTGGGCTCCCGATTCCTGTCAGACTTAGACAGCCTGGCACACATGGTGCTTTCAGGGGTATCATCCTTCCTCAGGGGTACAGGATGGTTTGAAACGGCGGAGGACATCCCTCAGGAGGTCCTCTGCACCCAAGTGGATTGTCCCGCCAGGGACAACGGCCCTCTAACCTAACCTAACCTAGATCAAATAAAGCACAAAGTACAGTCGAATCCGCTTTAGCGCAACACGCTTTACTGAAAAAAATCGTTTTACTGAAAGCGATACAAATACCCGCACTGATTTTAAACGCAGCTAGTATTATTCACTTCGCTTTAGCGAAACATCGCTTTACTGAATATATCGTATTACTGAAAACCAAAATCAAGCCCACTACTACGTTTTGTAGGAAACTTATTTCGCTTTAGTGAAAAAATAAACAATGAGCAAATTTATTTATTAAAAATCGATTGCATAACTTAAGGCGAAAAAATTGTGCATGTTTTGTCCGTTAAAAAATTAATTAGCAAAATGTATTTATCCTTTTCGCTCTTACTGTACTTTATTGTATTTTTCTATTATATTGTCAGTGCAAGTGGCTGGACATTTTCGAGGAATTCGTGAAAAATTTCAGCAACAAAATGTGCACATATGCATGTGTATGTTTTACTGATTTTAAGCAGTACGCTTAACGGTAACAAATTTAAGTAATCCGAACTACGTTTTAGAAAAGAAATCGGATAACTGGAAAAAATTGGGTTTTAGTTATTTCCAGTAAAGCGGAGTCGACTGTACTCCCCCTAACCTATGATGGCTTGGCATTTCATTGTTGCCCCTTAGTGTAGGCTTTAGTTTTTAGTAGGACCAGCATTAAGAGCATGACATCTATACGAGTATATGCAGTGCGTTGCGCCGGATATAGAAATGAGAAGACAGATAAAGAAATATGAGAAGCGAGAGCAATTTTTGTAGCCATTTTAATTTTTACTTGGCCTGATATATTTTGCTACAGGGCTGATGAAGGAGGGTGCTGTTACTCTGCTCTTTAGTACCTTCTAGTGTCAATCGCTGCCAGTTATATTCAGTAACCAGTGCGGTGCCTTCAGCAACACAAATAACCATGCGCTAATGCTGATTACAAGAACTCGACACAATATTCCTGAAGAAGTCGAACTCTTCACCCTTGGCTTCATAGTCTCGCCTTAAGTACTTCAGCCAACTTATCACGGGATCCTTGTTTTGTTTAACAAATTCTCATTGCTTGCGTGGAGAGGAATATATCTGCCGTTTTCCCGCAATCTCGCAATTTTGTAAGAAGTTTACAATAGTTATAGAAAAGGCATTTTAGTTTGTTCTAAAACTAAAAATTGATTAATATTGAACCTGACCGTGAAACCTTTAAAGGTAAAGTTTTGCATTATATATAAAGAAATGAAATCAATTTTTTTTAAATAATTTAATATAAAAAATATTTAAACAATTTGCCATAATAACGTGTATTTGGACATGCTGTTACTTAAACAAAACTCAAATTATTTCCTTTTACTGGTTTTTGTTATTTCAAGTTTTTTCACTTATTTTCGTTCAAAAACTATACTTTGCTCTAAAGTATTTAAGCAATACAAAATTTTTGCTACATGTTGTATACATTTTTATAGATTCACATATACAAAAATACACTGACTCATACAAATTTGTTTAATAGGGATTTTCTTACCAAAAATCTCATTGGGTAAAAGGCTTAACAAAAAGCATAAAAAACTACAAGCTATAAAACATTGAAAAAGTTGCAATAAAATATGAGAAAAAAAATTGCCCCAAAATAAATTCTTTTATAAATAAATATAAAACTATAACAAACTCAGTATGCATTTTTTATTATTATCATTTTTATTTTATTTTTTGCTCAAAACTTTTAAAACCCACAACAATTAAGGCAGAAATGAAATAAAAAACAATGAACAAAATAAATGTATAAAAACTTATTTTAAATTTAGTTTTGGTTAAAAAGTTATCACTATTTTTAAAACAATTATGAATGGTTTTTGTTATAAAAAAAAATTTAATTTCAATATCATATATATTTTTTTAACAAACGAATTGTTAAAACCTACAATAAAAGTAAAAGCCAGTAAAATTTTAATTGCTAACATTAATAAAAAGTTATTTATTTTTTTTGTCGTCAGTTGTAGCAATATTTATAGTTTTGACAGGATAATTGAAAAGTGACTGAATTTTATCAGTGAATTTCGCTGTGGCTATTATGGGATTAAAGTAAGTCTTTTTTTTATAATCACTTCATTAGTTTTCTACTCAATTAGTCAAATTGTGTGATGACAAAATTGTTAATTTATTGTTGTTTTATTCTTAAGCCTCCCTGTTGTGTCCTTTAAAGTTGTTTTTGAAAACACTAGTTTAAAGAAAATTTCTTAAAACAAAAAATTTCTTTTTGGAGGAATTTTTTTTTAAAGATTGTGTTTAAATACTACAACAATGATTGTGAATTGGGTAAATACAGGGTGTCCGCCGGGAAGGTATACTACTTTGTTTTGCCGCCATTTTGGTAAATGTTAGTCTTAACAGCTGTTATGTGGCAGTCGTGAAGTAGGCACGTGGAAAACTTGTTATGGAAAAATATTCGCTGGCACATCGCATACAGCCAGGGGGCAAATTACGGCATTCGATATCGATCGCAATTTCCAATTGAACTTGTATTGAAATTTCGATCGATATCGGATGCGGTTATTTGGCCCCAGGATTACAATGGAATTACTGCGAGACTTCTTTCCACAACAGGTTATTTCAAGAAAAGGTGATGTTGATTGGCCTCCACGGTCGCCTGATTTGACTGCTGCGGACTTTTTTTTAAAAGAAAGGTTTATGCAAACAAACCAGAAACGCTTGAGCAACTCAAACAAAATATTCGTGTTGAAATGAATGAAATACCGCGTGAAATGTGTGAGAATGCTATGAAAAATGTGCTCAAAAGGGCTCGCATTTCCGAGGGGGATATAATTGCCGGCATTAAATAAAACATTTATCAATATAAGATCCATTCTCTTTCATTTAATTATTATAAACAACAAAGTAGTATACCTTCCCGGCGGGCACCCTGTATAATATAAGTTATTTCATTGAGATATTGTTTCAAATAAATAAATAAATCACTTTAAAATTTAATTACCTTTTCAAATTATAACATGAATGCCAATTTAATTGTTTTGAACCAATTAAATAGGGCTTTTACGATCACCAATTTCAATTTGACGAGGTTCAAATTCAACGTCCACAAACACTACACCCTCTATGCTCCTTCCCATAACCAACTTTCCTAGTTCTGGCACAATTCATCGCTTATGTAGGAGTCATCCCCTGAGTGCTGGTCCAAGAAAAAGAAAAGTTCATGTTCGAGCTCTATTCTAAATTTGGGTGCGTAAGAAATGCTGAAACTTTACACATGTTTTCTTTATAAAGAGTCTAATTTCATTGAATCAGTGAATAAAAAATCAATATAAATTTTTTAATTTTGACTACCAACTTTGTGAATTAATCGATTACTTTTATTCATTTAATTAAAGAAAAATTAAACGAATGTATACTCTACTATAAACTTTTGCAGAAAAATGCATGTACTCTCAACATACAACAAATTGTTGACGATGTTGAGTTAACAACAGCTGCTGGCTTGTACATGGCAGCATCATGTCTTAAGCTTATGAGAAAATATAAAATAAATACAAGTGAAAAAAAAAAAAATTAAATATTCATTATAAATAAATAAAAACAATGTGTAAGAAGGATAAAAATAAATATGTGCCTTAATGAATTACAACAAAAAAAAAAAACAGTGCAACAAAATAGTATAAAAATTGTTTTTTCTCATCTCCCCTGCCTGCTGAAATAGCAACAAGAACAGCCTTTGAAAGTTCCATGCTTCCTTGCATTCAATAGTATTTAATTTAAGCATATGGAATGTAAAGAAGTATGGAGCGGTACTTGGCCAAACAACCATGCAAGTCGTAATAAATATTCCGCTAAGTTTAAAGAGTTTAACATAAATTTTGTGCTGTACTACTTAAGCGCAAAAATTCTGCATATTTTTTGTGTAAAAAATAAAATTTAGTAAGAAAAATATTATTTAAGCTGCCTTAACATGCAAACTTTGATAACAACATTTAAAATATTTTAAATTGAGTTGTGAGTTGAGAAAACAGTAAAGGAAACAACAAATTTTTGAGATTAAATTAAGTATTAAAGTTTTTGTACATAAAACAATTAGTCATGCCTTTAAGTTGTGAAATAACACAGATCGTCAAAGAAATTATATTTTGACACAATTTTATTTGGTGCATAAATGGAAAATGTGTTGAAAAAGATTACAATTTATTATCGGTAAAAAAACTTTAGAGCAAAATTAAGAAATTAGCGGCCTCGAAATCAGTACTGATCCGTTCTGCTGGTTTGATGATTATTGAAAATATTCTTAACATTCCAATCTTAATATAAAAAATAATAAATAGAATTTGAACAAATTCATTTATTAATAAAATAATAAAAAATTATTTGCAGTCTTGCAGATTCGAACTTCAGCCCGTTGAAAAAAAATTAACAATTTACATAAGAAAGTTCGACTAATAAGAATTCATACATAATTTAAAATTAAGAAATTTATTTCATTTATTTACCTTTTGCCGCCGAGCCATGCCATCCAGTTTGGATACAAGAAGTAGTCAACCATCGTTGTGGTTTTTATCTTATTCGCAAACACCTCCGACTTCTGAAAACTGGACTAGAAAATATCTAATGGGTTCAAATCGCACGATGAAGGTGGCCAGTTCATATCACCTTCAGGTGAGACAACCGTGGCCTTAAATTCCTCGTGTAGAATATCCAATTTACTGGCCTGACCAACGTCGTACTCCAAAAAATGTGGACAGATAACGTCGCCACTTCAGCACCCACACCAAACATTGATTTTTTTGGATGCACTGGATGCTCTTGTATCTCATATGGGCTGGTATCGTCCCAAATTGAAAATTTTTTTTCTTCACGTACTCATTCACCCAAAAAGGCACTCATGGCTGAAGAAGATTTTTCGGTGGAAAAGCGCGCTATTGTGAATGCTATATTCGTTCAGGATAATTTGCAGTGCACGAAACCGTGCACTAATACCAATTAGAAAAACAGTTTATGTTTAATAACCCAGCCAACATTTTCTATCGCGGAAGAAAAGACTCAGAAGTGACGCTAAGAAGTTGAAACTCATCGTCTGCGATACCATTTTCTCATCGTAGAAGCGTCTTCCGTATTGAGAAGTTGTACTCCCCCGAAAGTAACTTCAAGAAGTCTCTTTTGCGTTACTTCAATAAGTCACTTCTGCGTTACTTCAATAAGTCACATCTTGCGTTACTTCAAGAAGTCACTTCTGCGTTACTTCAAGAAGTCACTTCCGGAAGTCGAATTTTTATCCTCAACATAATAAAAGTTGTTTCATTCATAATAATAACAGATACTTCACACATATTGACTATTGGATGGTTATCAAATTAAAAAATAATTAACAATTATGTAAAAACTACAACAATAACAATAACAAAACAAAGTCACACTTTATCACTGACCGTCCACAGCAAAAGACAAAAATAACTAATCTCGATGATGTCGAAAACTTCTTTTTGCATTCTTTTAATTTTTTTAATTTTATTTCGCGGTCACTGCGACTTTCCCAGAAGTGCATAGTGTTGTTTTTGTTTATTACATCCATAACGGCACATGTCATTTTCGCCTGGTATTGTAAGCCACAAACTATCTTCCAAACGTCGTCTGGATGATTAAAAGACGACTGCAATGTAAATTGTTATTGTGAAATTCACACTTTCTTCCAATTAACGTCTGGAAGTGAGTAAGACGTAACGCCTTTGATGATGAAAGAAACTTCCAAATGTTGGAAGGGAACAAACACAGCTCGCGATGCGATTTGCTTGTCTGCGGAAAGCAGCCATAGTTTTCGGCGGGAATCGAACCCACGACCATTGGACTGACAGGCTAGCATTGCTACCCATCACCCATAGAGGCCCCCAAACACCATCTTTGTGACTGAACGCGGAGTCCAATTCGGGATTTTCAATTTCTTAGTCTCGCATTAACTTGAGTTGATTTTATCTCCGAATACTTAGAAAATGAATTGTTTATATAGTATAAGGCGTAATCAAATTTTTTTTATATTGACAGCAAAAATTTAAAAAAAAAATTTTGGAGGCCGGATTGTAATGGTGTTTGTTCTGTGCACGAGTAAAAACATTTTAAATCTTTTGCTACCCATAAAATTTCTCTTTTGTGAGAAGTTTTAGGCAATTTGGTCTTAAAATATATACTGCGAACAGCAATATTTTTAATTGCATGTGATAAGTGACACAAAAAATATTAGTAGTTTTATTAAATTGACTTGAAATGCGCGCTACACCTACACTAATTGTGCTGTTAGTTTTCGACAGAACTAAACTTTAGTTAACAAATTTTCATTAAACATTCTCGTGTTTATTTTTCACGTACAAATCCTTCGAATAAATATGCCATGAGCACGTAAAACAATAGTGGAAATGTGTGTTAGTAGAAATGCTAAAGTAAAAATATATTATTAAACCCTTAGGTAGAGTAACTTATTCGTGAGCAATTAAGCTAAAATTCTAAGATGTAGTGACATGTTTACACATTTTCTATACAGAATTGTGTGCCCGCATTAAAACTAAACTCAGACATTGAAACGACACAAGTAGAAAAAAAAGCACCACTGCAAATACAAACTGTATACACATACATTACATTCATGTGTGTGTATGTATGAGTGTATCAAAAGAATTTGCAGTACGCCGTATATATTGCAACAACTTCCGGCGCAGAAAGGAAGTGCACTATAACGGCCAAGTTGAAATCGTATTTTAATGTAATTAATATGCAAAGTCGTGACATACTACGGTGAGGGTACTTTAAGTAATCTGGAAAACATTTTGTATGCACATGCTTTTATTAGCTGTAGCGATCTTGTACGCTTATACGTTTTTCTTTTTTCGTTTGGAAAAAACGTGTGAGTATCTAGAATAAATATCTGGCGCTCATAAAGATGTATATCTTAATGGAAAGGAGTACATTTTATTTTAGTTGGAAAAATTTAATAAATAAAAATTATGAAATTTTAGTAACAGTTTAGTAACATTCAATTCTTTTTATATAAAATATTTAAAATTTTTATATATTAATTTTTTTAGTATAAAAAATAAAAAAATTTACATTAATTTTTAACAAAACGGAGGCACGCGTCTTGTTTATTTGTTCATTATTAATTATTAACTAAAAGAGTCGTATCGGATCTCGATGTAAACAAGTCTTCAGGGCCGAATGGAATTCCAGCACTGGTCTTAAAGCAGTTCTTTTCGACGTTAGCTCGTCCTCAGGCAACCCTTTTCAGCACTATTTACCATACAGGCGAATTTCCCTCGTGCTGGCAGGTTGCGAATGTAACGCCAATCCCTACAAAGAGAGAGGCCAACAACCCCCAAAACTACTGCCCAATCGCTGTTTGTTCTGCGCTTTCCAAGGTGATGGAAAGCATGGTGAATTTCCACCTAGTGAAATATCTACAGTCTAATAGCTTACTTAACGACCGCCGTAGGGGCCGCTCAACGGGGGACCTATTGGCTTTCCTTTCGGAAAAGTAGTGCCAATCTATCCACCACTTCGGCGAGAGTAAGGTAATGGCTCTGGATATTTCTAAAGCATTCGACAGAGTGTGGCACGGAGCACTTTTGTCGAAACTTATGGCTTCTGGTGTGGTTGACGTCTTCTCTCGATTTATATCGAGCTTTCTCAGAAATCGTGCTATAAGAGTTGTTATAGACGGGATTTCATCAGACGAGTATAAGATCAACTCTGGGGTACCGCAAGGCTCTGTTATTTCTTCTACACTATTTCTTATATTTCTAAATGACCTTCTATGTCAGACTTTAACCCCTATCTACTCTTTTGCAGATGGTAGCAGCCTTTGCCATTCATATGCTTTCAATAATAGACCGAAATCGTCAGAGATCGGGGCGATGAGGCACAATATGAATGTTGCGCTCAACGGTGACCTCAATAGGATTGTCGACTGGGGTCACAGAAACAGGGTAAACTTCAATGCCCGTAAGGATCAATGCTGCTTGCTAACACACCGACGCAAGCCCGATCACGCTGCTTCATCTGTAAACATGGGTGGTATAGATATTGAGGAATCAGAAGCTCTTGATGTTTACACCCCCGTACATGACGTAAAACGGCGGTGGATTATATTTCATGGCACAGTTTTAAGTCATGGACTTGAGGCAGCTAACAAGTAAATCTTGATACTTTGGAAGTAAATTTTCAAGCCAACACTGATGCTCTAAGTCCAGATTTATTACAAAAAAATTCTGTATTACTTTGAATCCGCAAAATTTTTGGGCTGGTCGGCTTGGAAGAAGTAGTTCAAAATTGCAGTGATTGAATGCGGCGTGTAATCCGTAGCCGAGAAGAATATATACCGGAAATCATAGTTAAAAATTAAATGCCCTGAAATTATCTACAATTTTATAATAAAAATATTTAATCCCAATAATATTTCTATATTGTGTTACAGTTTAATTTGTCATGCACGTGAAAAAATGCCTATTACAAGTCCAGTAAAAGTACGAAGATATATATTTCAGTTTTTTCAATCACAAAGCAGCTCTGAGTCACTCAACATCAAACATCGTTTTCAATTATTTTTTTTTAAGTGCAGCCAGATCATTGATCCTTTTGTCAGCATCTGTACACCAACACTTTGCAAAGTACTATTTTGTATACAAATATTTACCTCCTTATTCATAAAAATTACGAGAGTCTAATAACAGCGTAATAAAACAAAATTTCATATGAAATTTGCTCTATTACACTCTTATAAGCTTCTCATAATTTTTTATGAATAAGGGGATTTATTTTTATACAATGACGAGAATTTATTTCATAAAAGCCGTTCTCATATGATGTACAGAAAGCAGAGAAGGCTGGCGATGCATTTTTAACGCCTCCAAGTTTGTTCAAAGTCTTATCATCGTTTTACGAAGTAATTCTCTCGGAATTATCCAAATACCATTCCCCGAATGCAGTCGATAAGAAGAGTGTTACACAGTGAAGGCCTGAGTCTAACAATCGCTTTAGCAAAGATATAAACTTGAAGTAAGTTTTCATTGATGTCAACTTTTTTAAACCTTGCGCTGATAAATCTGTTTAACAAATTGTACACCGAATTGCACTCATTTACAGTACTTAAGTATATAAAGGGTGTTTTTATAAGAGCTTGCTGATTTGAAATTTAAATAAAACACATGCCAAATTATGAAATGGCCAAAAAAAATTTTTGATTTGTTAGATAATTTCTTGTCATTTAACATTTAAATATAATTTCGGGCATATGGCCACCACGACTATTTTGCACAAAGGTCATTCGGGAGGTCCAATTTTCGACCACCTTTTCAAGCATTTGAGGGCGTATTTCAGCAATGACACGTTGAATACTGGTTTCCAAAGCGTCAATCGTTGCTGGTTTATCCAGCAGGGGATTTCAGGTATCCCCACAAAAAATAATCTAGTGGCGTCAAATCACACGAACGCGGAGGCCAATTCACCGGCCCATTTCTCGAAATAATGTTATCGTTGAAATGTTCTTTCAATAAGTCCATTGTTTCGCCCGCAGTATGACAAGTGGCACCATCCTGTTGAAACCACATTTCGTTTACATCCATATCTTGAAGTTTTGGCACCAAAAATTCATTGATCATGATTCTGTATCGATTTCCATTCACGGTAACGCGTCGTCCTTCCTCATTTTTAAAGAAATAAAGACCGATGATTCCACCAGCCCATAGACGGCACCAAACAGTACATATATCGGGATGCATTGGTAATTCTTGAACGGCGTGTGGATTATTTTTGCTCCAAATACGGCAATTTTGCTTGTTGACATCCATTCAACCAAAAATGCGCCTCATCACTGAAGAGAATTTTGCGGTAAAAAAGCGGATAAACATTTTTAATTGAAGACTGTTTTTGAAAATAAATTTCCACGATTTGGAAGCCTTGTTCTGGAGTTAAACTGTTTTGCCAAACAATACTGAGTAGAGACGTCACTCTAAACTGTCAAAACAGCTGTCAGACAACAGAGTGATTCGTATAAAAAATACTTCATAAAAAAACACCCATTATATTTAAAAAAAACACATACACACATCATACACTTCTTATGTTGTCATGCGAATATACCCACAGTCTAAGATGCGAACTTGTATGCACAAGTTACTGGCTGAATTGTGTTCACCATGTGTTGTATTCTGTTCGATGGGATTAACAGTGGATCTTTATGTGGCGATGCAGCAATTTTGCCACGAATTGATGAGCTGCACGTGCATAAAGTTTATAAGCAAATGTTTTCATATAATCCACGATTCGGTGCGTTTGTTTGCATGTTTGTGTACAAACAGCATACAAATAATACTTGTACATATAAACACACTGAAGCAGTGGGTTATGAAAACAAACATTCATGCTATAACACTCGCACATACTGACTGCACTTCTTCTTAGTTGCTGTTCTTATGAAAGTTGTTTTGTTTTTTCTTTCATTTTATTTAAATATGTCTAGATATTAAAAGGAGCGTACATACTTACAAGTACACAAATAAAACTACTCGATTCACGTGATCGAAATATTCATGTGCTTTAAAGCCAACACAGAACTGTGGAAATATACATATAAGCGCATAAGTGCAGCCATGTACATGCACACATACACAGGCACTTAGTGGCTGGTGGTATTAAAGCTTTTGGTTTATGGCATGAGAAAGAAGCTTTAAAAATTAAGAAATTATGGGTGATTAAATTTCAGAAATTAAAATTTTGTTTATTTTTTTTTCCATTCATTTTCAATTTTATATAAAAACAAAAAACAACAAAACTATTTAACTTTATATAATTTAAAAACTTTGTTATTGTTAAATTGTTATAAATAATTTTTGAATTGTTATCCTGAAGAAGATATCCAGAGGATATCGAAATATTGATTTAATTATAAAATAAACAGTTTTTATAAAAATAAGCCTCAAGCTCAATATAAATTAAAATAAAATAAAATTTTGTTTACATATAAATTTGCACAGAATGTTTGTAAGAGAAGCAAAGAATTATTCAAGGATAAAGAATTACTTTGTTTTTCAGCACGATTCTAGTAACATTTTAGTGGCATATAATTTTATGGAATAGGTCATGTACAGAATATATTTGCCACTGCCCGGAAAAATTGCCTTGTCCAAGATGCTGCAAATATTTGGATCCTTTATAACCGATGACTTTTAAGGATTAATATGGCAACTATAAATTCTCTATCTTCCCCACTCTCACAATCTCTTCTCTGAACACTGTACCCATTGCATGAATAGGATTCAGCACCTGAGTAGAAGGTTAGGTTAGGTTAGGTTAGAAGGGCTGCCCACCATAAGAGAGAAAAACACTAGGAGGCCATAAAGGTGATGCCCATTGTGATGCCCAGAGGACTACACCCTACACAATCCTTTCAAAACGAAGTAGTGGTTCCTGAGAACCACCCAGAACTGCTCAGGGATGCTCAGCTGTGCATCCCTGAGGCAGTCCAGATCCCGCAGGAAACGTGAGCCTAGATGTCGAAGCCTACGCTCCTGCAGGGCCGGACATTCGCAAAGAAAATGCTGTACTGACTCCTCTTCCTCCTCATCTAAACAGCTCCTGCAGCGACCATCATGGGGAAAGCCCAAACCCCCCAGCATGTGCCCAATTGCACAGTGCCCCGTCAAGACCATCACCAGGAGTGAGTAGAAGTTAATGCTAAATAAAAAAAATCAATGAGTGTTCGAACTCACGGGCGATGTGTTAACACCTTTTTGTATATTTATTTTATATTAAACCCACAAAAAACAAAGAGAATGCAAAGCAACAGACAAATGTACATACATACATTGTTATGTTTGTACATAAGCTACATACGTTGCTGTCTTGCTATCTCATTTTTATTTAGTGACGTATAACCACGTCACTATTCTCTTTGCTATGCATAAGACAAAACCGAAGATCAACATAAAACACTTTTTTAATATTACTCCAAATTAATACTCCGAATTAAAACACTTAAATCTCCGCTCGCCGATATCGGATCGCCTTAATTTTTGGCCTAAACTCTTCGTCGAAACCCGCACTAGCGTTTTAATCCAAAAATTAATAAAATCGGCTATGAATTTCCGGAGAAAATCGCGTGGGAAAATTATATGAAAATCGCCCAATAATCACTTTCAATACCGACTGCCAAGCAACGAACAAACACATACTCTTGCATCTTACACCTTACACCTTACATTTGCGTATGTATTGAAACTGATAGTTTACTGCCCTAGAGGCGCGCGTATAGATGTTAACACATCAAAAATGTCTTGAGAAAAATATAAACAGATGGACAGAGGCCTTACATGGATGGGCCGGTTTGAAATTTCTAGCAGCTGAGCTTAAATTTACTTAAGGGTGATAATTAAGATCAAAAATCCTTCTATCGCTGAAAACAGAAGAATCTTCGCGCAGACTGCTCAATTTATTATTTTCATCCGTTGTATTATAATTTACTGAAATCCTATCGTATCGTAGTAATTTTAAAAAATCCGAATGTTTGTGAGTGTGTGTATGTGCGGATGTTTGTTCCTATTTCACGCCAAAACTACTGAATGGATTTTAATGAAACTTTAAAATAATTTAGCTTATACAGCAGAATAACACATGGGCTATAATTTATAAAGATATTGTGTAAATTGTCCAAAATATAACGCTAAGTGGCAAATAAGTAGGAAAAAGTACTACAATCGGCGAGATGTTTTGGCGTGCGCCGCAAATATCGTTGAAGTTACACATATATAATTTTGACAGTATAAAACGGGATATCTTGGGTGTAAAAAAGGCTAATATATCTTGAACTATTTACTTCGCCGCTTAATTTTTTTTGCTACAGGTGCGACGAATGAGGGTTCTGTTCCTCAGCTGATGGTGTCACTTGCTGCCATTAATTAATTGTTCAGCGACAGTTCAGTGCTATGCCTTCATCACTGAAAGAGGCTGAAAACAACTAACACAAGCACGAACTAATGCTGAGCAGAATAATTCTACATCAAATTTATGACTGAGTGCGGAGGACCGTCCGCTTCATAGTCTCGTGTTAACTACTTCAGCCATGTGCAGCTGATGCGACTAGTGAGTTATGGAAATATAAAATAACAAACCTATAGAACTACGACAAAAATCTATTTATAAATAATTTTCTAATAAAAATGCCTACGAACATCTTGTCTAACTTTTATAAATATTGTAATAAATATTGTAGTTTCATTAAATACTCTTGTATTCTATTATTTATTTGAAGTAAAGTATTTTAAAAAATATTTTTCACTTTTCAGCTTTGCCCATATTGAGTGTAATTTTAACATCAACTTCTAACCACATATTCTCCTTCTGACTTTAAAGGACATGCGGTCCATGTGTATGCACTAAAATCATTAGCCATAATTTGCATTATAATGTTTTGAAGCTGCGTCTGTCTACCGCGTTTAATTGTATGTCCTACATGTTGCAAGTGCTTAACGATTAAATTCAATTAAATTATGTTGTAGCAATTGCATCATAACAGACATACGGTTTTAGCAAACTTGCCTGCATACGCCACAGCACTTGTAATACATTCAAGTGTGCACATGTGGCAAGGGGCAACATGTTAATGGCACAGCTACCCCCCAAAAGCATGAATACACTTAAATAGTGTTGAAATATGACGTCGATTCAACGCCAATTGTGACAATAACATATCGCTGCATTAAGCGCTAATCAGACCCTGAGGTAACTAAGTAACTAATGTGATAAAGGGTGTTTTTTTATTAAAGGAAAAAGAAAATTTTAATATCAGTTAATATTATTCCAGGGTTTGTACCATAAATGTAAACTAAATTTGTTATTAACATAAGAATTTTTTATGCAGACTCAAGTTCAAATCCGCAAATTTTTTTAAGAATTTTCATTAAATTCGAGTTATTTCATTAGGAGTGGAATATTTAGAATATTTTTATAATCATCCAACTAGCAGAACGGGCCAGTACTGTTTCCAAAAAAATAATTTGCTGATTGCAGATTTGAACTTGAGTCTGCTTAAAAAATAAAATTGATATTAACGTCATAATGCAATTTCGTTCATGAGGATTGTCCATATAGACATCGGAATGTTGCAGTAAAATTCAAAAATATTTTTGGTATCAATTTGTTACGCCAACATTAAATAGTCTTGGCATTTTTAGAAAAAAAAAATAGAAATATGTTAATTGAGTGAAATTATTTTTCCATTAAATTATAATTTTGCGTAAATTATTTCAATAAATTAATTTCAATGATAAATTATTTCAATTAGAAAATAATTATCACCTAAAAAAGCAGGGCTCAAAACAGCCAGTAGTGCCCACTCAAATGTGCAAACGTAAAAGAAAACCCTTTATATCGCCAAACATGCTACTTAACAAAACATTTTTGCATAGAGTGTAAAAGAAGCACAGGGCTGGAAAAGTAGCTTTTTTAGATTTAAAAATTCGAAATATAGTTGGAAAGGGCAAAGCAGAATATATCTAATTAATTTGACAATCTTATGGACTATAATCTACTTCAAATTCGGTTTCTAAACAGACCGGTTGTCGCTATTTGCTATATACTTCATTTCTTCTTCTTCTTCTCTCTATCACGAATTGTTAGGTGTACAAACAATTTGTTAAAAATTTCTTGATATTAAATTCATGCCATTTTCTTCTACTCCTTTTGCCACACAAAATCTCCCATCCCACAGTTAATTTCCTGAAAACTTTCATCCAGCCTTAATATCCAGCCTTAATTAGTTCCAAGCAATTTAACAATCCCAACACTGGATTTTTTATTAAAGCAAAATCTTTACTTTCTACACGACTACATGGTCAACGCATTGTCAAGTACTTGAGCACACAAATACATACTTCAATGCGGCCACTCATACATAGACAAAATTAAATCAACTATCATATTTTAAATTAGCGTTTGTCATTTCACAAAACCATTCTCCAGTGCAACATTCACGCAATAACGATTATGCTAGTGGATACACCATAATGCCTTCATAATTACACTTTAGAAAAATACACACACACACACACACATCGATAAACTCGTAGCAACTAGCAGGACATTGTAAAGTGCACTCTCTATGCAATGCACACATCTATACAAGTACAAGCAAGCGTATGCACGTACATACAAAACGTTGTCACTCTCTCTCTCTCTCTCTCTCACTCGAGTGCCCAAGACTAAATATCGTAATCATCATTATCATTATTGTTGTCATCGTGTACCATATTATTGTCCATAAGTGTCGTTGGGTACGTTTAGTTGTAACTGTGTAAGTGCAGAAATGTGTATGATTCTTTTTTTTAACTATAATTATTTATTTGTATGTACGGCTGCATGGATGGGAACAGGAATATTTAATGTCACTAGTACTCGGTTAAAGCAAAGAACATGGCACTATATACAAAGAACATTTAAAAATATTCCTCCAGAGATAGACAGAGCTCAGGACGGTCATTATTACCCTACAGTTGCATGCTTAAGTTCGAGCATTAATATGCAAATTGCCGCAAAAGTGCTAATCCAGCAGAATGAGTTTTAAAACAGCTTAACTTCATTAGCATCAATGCTCTTTGCGATCAGTCAGATCCCATGGAACCAAAGTGTCATATCACACTATGCTTTTTGAGCCAGTCTATTTTTTTGACAAACTTCTTTTAAGCACCCTAAGAAAAGTCATGTGAATTTGCATAAATCACTTCCTTTTTAACTCGGACAAGTACTCAGGGGATGACCCCTACATAAGCAGATCTTTGCGCCGGACCTTGAAAGGAAAGCATAGGGTTGACGGGCCAGATGAAGAAAGATGTGAACTGAGAAAATTTTTGTAGCTGTTTTAACTTTTTTCCCTCGTCGGCTAATTTTTTGCTACAAGGCCGACAAAGGAGAGTGCTGTTCCTCTGCTCTTTAGTACATATATGATAGTGTTAGTCGCTGCCAGTTATGTTCAGTGGCCAATGCTATGCCTTCATCATTGAAAACAGGCTGACAATAATTAACACAACCAAGCACTAATGCTGATCAGAAGAACTGGACACAATATTCATGACTGAGCGTGGGGTTGAAATCAGGACGCTCCGCTTCATATTCTAGTGTTCACTACTTAAGCCAACAGGACCCTCATATTAATGATTGAGCTCGGAATCGAACTCGGGACTTTCGACTTCGTAGTCTTGTGTTAACTAATTCACGAGCCGTTCTCTGGCAGCATATCAGGATAAAATTGCCACATGAAATACACATGATTTGAGTACCTGGCAATTTTTCCTGTTCCCAAGACTGAAGAAACTCATGAAGAGAGGCCGTTTTGCAAACGATGCCGAAGATAAAAACAAATGACTGAGAAAGGATATTCCAAAGAGTGCATACCGCAGCCGCCTTCAGGATTAAGAAAAATGGCTGGCACAGGGGACTACTTTTTTTATTTTATTTTTTATATTGGACCAGCACTCAGGGATGACCTCTACATATGCAATGCATTGTGCCGGAACTGAAAACGAGGGGATAGTATTGAGGGGACAGATTAGGAAAGATGAGAAGATAGACAGTTTTTTTGTAGCTATTTCAACCTTTTTTACTTCGCCTTTTTTACTTCGCCGTCTAAGTTTTGCTTCAAGGCCGACGAAGGTGGGTGCTGTTTCTCTGCTTTTAGTACATGATAGTGTCAGTCGCCGCCAATTATGTTCTTATGTTCAGTGACCAGTGACTATGCCTTCATCATTGAAACAGGCTGGCAACAACTAACACAACCACACAACATTTAATTTCAACACAATATTCATGACTCAGTGCGGGCTCGAACTCAGGACCCTCCGTTTCATAGTCTCGTGTTCTACTACTACAGCCAACACCAGCCACTTGAGAGGAACGAAATGAAATTGAAATATTACCATAAACTGAGAGCAGCAGGCAAGTACTACCTTTAAGGAGCAGGTCCACTCTAGAAACGAGCTTTTGAAAAGTGTTTTAGATCGAATAACATTTGGAAAGCCGAATTTTCTATAATAACATGAAAACCTGAAGAAAGTATGTAATCCCTTGGACATCTTAGTACGATTACTATTAGAGTTTAGCCTTCTATATAAAGATAACAAATTTTCAAAAAAAAAAAATACAATAGGTCTGTTCCAAGTAATTTCGTTCAAGTTTGGGCTAATGAGAGTAAAAAGAAAATTACTCTCTCAAAGTGGCAAATCTACCCAAATTTGCTGGAATGCAAAAACCATAATTATCAAGAATGATAAAATAAAGATTACGCCTTACGCACGATTTACCGTTTGATGACGTATTTGTTCCCTCGAAGAGATTGCCAAATGTTTCTTATATGCAAAACTAATACTTCCTCGTACAAAATTAATATATTATGTAATATTTGGCAACTCTTCACTCAATTTACTCAGAGAGATTTTCAACAAGCAAATGAAATCGGATTTATGAAAGTGCAAGTTTTGTGTTATATTTTAAAATAAATTATATTTAATAATTGTGTTAAAATGTAATAATGTTATCAAAATTTTGTTTGTTTTCAAAAAGCTGTGTCATTTTATAGTTTTCCAAAAAATGAAGCTCAAAGGAAGTTAGGGCTGATATTTTGCAAGCAAAAAAAATTTGTTTTGAATGGGGAAAAAAGAAAAATAATTAGCACTTGGGTTCAATATTTATATAAAATAACTATATATTAACAATTTCAAATAAAAACATGTAGAAAATAAAATAATTTTTTAAAATTATTTATTATCAAACAAATTTAATTTGAAATATTGCAATTTGCCCCACTGTCCTGTTTTTACAATAACATAATAGTTCTCCAGCTGAATTTAATTAGCCAATCAGAACACATGTTGAGTGACGTCAGAGTTCCATCAGGCGCAGAAAAGTATTTTTTTCAGCTTGTTGGCGTAATCTTTATTTTATCATTCTTGATAATTATATCTTTTGAAAAACTAGTGCTGCTTACTTTTTAAATTAACTTTTATTTTAGTGGTTTTATACACTGAATAAGGCTCAACATCATGAAATGAAAGATTAGCATCATTGTAAATGTAACATGTTGTCCTTATCAGACTCACTTGATGTGTCCATTAATCTGAAAAAGCAGTTTTGTACACTAAACAAAGGGGCAAATATGCGCAAATGTACTTACAACTACAAGTTTTTTTGAAAAACCTTCCATTTTACTTTTAACCAATTTTCAATTAACAACTTCTTTTCCTTATTTGTAAATTTTCTTTTCACTTTTCCATTTTCATATGTAAATTAAAGAACAGCTGATAATATAATTCTTGCCCAAACTTAGCCAAAGAAATAGTTCGGGCGACTTTGTACAGGAAATGAAAAAAATTACTCTCTCATTTGCTATCAAAATTGCACAAAAACTGTTATCTGGAACGCTTTGGATAACTTTGGGCGAGTTCAGGCTGTTTCGGACTGCAGCTGGAATACAGCTAATATGTTCGTTGTGAAGAATTTCACATCCAGAAGATATATTCAAATAAAACTTCTACTTAAAATCACTGCCAAATGCTTAAATGTAGCAGGTTTGTAAGCCTGGCAAGTTCTTCATTATGTGTTGGCACAAAAATCAAACAACTCTTGGTCAAGGACATCTTCCTTAATGCAAATTCTTAATTGTTAGTTTGCATGTATGTGTGTGCAAGAAACTTCTATCTACATTTTACACAACATTTACATGGATTACATGAGTTGGATATAAAAAAAGACAGTGTGTGTGTGTGTCCGGATTTTTGTGTTGCTGGTTAACGTTGTTGCTATGAATATAGTTGCTACAATTGTTGTGCGTTACATTGTTGATTGGCTGGTTGGCTAAGTTGCGTTATTGTGTTGCTTTGTCACTTTTTGATTGCATGAACTAAAGCCACATTTCTACAACTAATTTATTTTATTATTAATTTCAAGTGTTTTTGTGTCTTTATAATTATTTTGTGCGGTTATGTGCAACTTGTCGCACATTAAGTGTAATTTAATGAATTATATAACGATCATATTTGCCGGCATCTTAAACCAGGCAAAAACAATTTAATTTTGTAAAACTAAATACTCGTTGTAAGAGTGTGGAAATTTATTTTAAATGTGGCATAAGAAGACTTTAGTGGGTATTGTGGCAAGCTGTTAGACTTGGAAATTTTGTAAAATTTCAATACTATTATTTTAGTTTCCTTAAGGCGTTTCTGTTACTTTTCAACTCTTAGAAACTTAGACAGCGTTTATAAATCAGTATTAAATTTGAGTTTTTAATAATTATTAGCTTAAGAAAGATTTAATAATTTACAAAAGTAGGCACATCTAGAATTATATAATTTTATAAATTCATACAACAATAGTTTTCAGTGATTTCTTGTTACTATCGACTACTGGTGGCACCCTGTAATTATACTGTTAGGCCTAGAAAGTAGCCAGAGAGTGTTGAAAATAGTTAATTGCAGACAAATACAAAAGTCTTTTATATTTCGTATTGACTGTACGTTGATGTGGACGAAAAGTTATAGATTAAGGGGGTATAAGTATGAAGCCCCTAAAAGTATGCCAGCAAAATTATTTGAATATTTAAATTATATTATTCAGCTATAATATTTGGTTATATATCAGGGATTTCCAAAAATTTTTTGGTTGTGTAGTAGTGAGTATCAGAGAGTAAAAAAATTGAGAGAATACATTCATTTACAGCCGAAATAAAATGTTAGTAATATATTTTATAAGTTTTATAACACAAAGGTACAAAATTAAAAATTTTTTGTGTTGATAAAAAATTTTTAGCAATTCTTTACCAATTCAATGTCGCTGATTTTGGTTCATAAACTTCCTCTTCTAATAACCATTTTTCAATTTTTCTAAAAAAATTGTTTTATTTTTGTAAAACAGGTCTTCTCTTTCCTTATCATTTAAATTATTTATATTATTATGAAAACGATCGCAATGGCGTTTAATAACATATTCCGTTCCTTCCTTAACTGTTGTACAGCATATAAGGCATTGGATGTTACCAAAAGCGTTTTTGACCGCACAATATTTTTTAAGTGCCATCATAAAGTTTTTTCTGTTAACTTGAAACAAAAATATGCATTAGTAGTCGTATACGCAATATTTTTTGAGTGTAAGCTGAAACAAAATAATATAGCATCCGCTAGACATGTGCACTTGTCGAAGTCACATCGACGACTGAATTGAAGAGTATAAAAATATGTGTTAGTAGTAGTGTACACAATTGTGCAAAGAAATGGAAATCCCTGTTATATATTTACGCCCGGTATTCAAAAAATTTAAAATGAGTTTGAAATGTATTTTAATAAAATTTTTTCATACAAAATTTTTTTAAAACAGATTTCAAATATGTTTTAATTTTTTTTATAAATATGGGGGTTATACTTTAATTAATATTTATAAATGCAGAGAGATTTAAACATCACTTTTACAACGTCACAAAGACTTGCCAGCATGGAGGATCACCGTAGGCCCCTTAAGGATAACTTTAATTATTGCAATTAATTTTTATATCACGAACAATAGCACAATTTTTGCGAATGATGAATATTTGTGTCTTATTTACGAAAAGAATTATCAGAGACAATTTCATCGTGCGGTGCTGGTCGTGAGTTCTTTTCTACAAAAAAGTAACATTTTATTAAAATAAATACAATTTTATGTTCGATTGTTGAAAGTTTTATTTTAAAAATAAAGGGTGTTTTTAGAAGAGCTTGCTGATTTGAAATTCAAATAAAACACATGCCAAATTATGAAATAGCCAAAAAAAATAATTTTATTTGGTAGATAATTTCTTGTCATTTAACATTTAAATATAATTTCGGGCATATGGCCACCACGACTATTTTACACAAAAGTCATTCTGGAGGTCCAATTTTCGACCACCTTTTCAAGCATTTGAGGGCGTATTTCAGCAATGACACGTGGAATACTGGTTTCCAAAGCGTCAATCGTTGCTGGTTTATCCACGTAAACCAATGATTTCAGGTATCCCCACAAAAAATAATCGAGTGGCGTCAAAACACACGAACGCGGAGGCCAATTCACCGGCCCATTTCTCGAAATAATGTTGTCGTTGAAATGTTCTTTCAATAAGTCCATTGTTTCGCCCGCAGTATGACAAGTGCCACCATCCTGTTGAAACCACATTTCGTTTACATCCATATCTTGAAGTTTTGGCACCAAAAATTCATTGATCATGATTCTGTATCGATTTCCATTCACGGTAACGCGTCGTCCTTCCTCATTTTTAAAGAAATAAGGACCGATGATTCCACCAGCCCATAGACCGCACCAAACAGTACATTTATCGCGATGCATTGGTAATTCTTGAACGGCGTGTGAATTATCTTTGCTCCAAATACGGCAATTTTGCTTGTTGACATCCATTCAACCGAAAATGCGCCTCATCACTGAACAGAATTTTGCGGTAAAAAAGCGGATAAACATTTTTAATTGAACACTGTTTTTGAAAATAAATTTCCACGATTTGGAAGCGTTGTTCTGGAGTTAACCTGTTCATGATGATTTGCCAAACAATACTGAGTAGAGACGTCACTTTAAACTGTCAAAACAGCTATCAGACAACAGAGTGATTCGTATAAAAAAAAACTTCATAAAAAAACACCCTTTATATATTCACGCTTATTACCTTTTATTCAATGGGTCATATGAATGCCATAGATAGTAGATCCCTTTTGTATAAATTTTATTACAAATTGCGTACGAGAATTGCATCGTAATACAATTGCACAGGCAGATGCTACAAGTTGTTTTATTTTTCTTTATACCCTAATCAATATGAAGTATGTGGTGAATTTGATCGATTTAAATCGACTCATTTTTGTCATAGCGTTGTTATTCTAAAGTAAAAAAAAATCCATTATAAAAACCAATTTTTTTTTAATAACAGAAAACCCTCGAAGCTTGTCTGCGGAAAACACTCAGAACCTCCTACGGGAATCGAAGCCACGACCATTGGACTGACTGGCTAGCATTGCTACCCATCAGCCACAGAGGCACCCAATCGTTTTAAATCGATCAGAATTCACATATAGCTGTATGATATTTTTTTTTTTTTTTTATCTTGGACCAGCACTCATGACCCCTATATATGCAATGCATTGCGCTGGAACTTAAAACGAGGGGATAGTATTGAGGGGACAGAGTAGGAAATATGAGAAGATAGACAGTTGTTTTTGTAGCTATTTCAACCTTTTACTTCGCCGGCTAATTTTTGCTACAGGGCCGACGAAGGTGGTTGCTGTTCCTCGGCTTTTTTTTTTTTTTTTAGTACATGATAGTGTCAGTCGCTGCCTTCATCATTGAAACAGGCTGGCAACAACTAACACAAGCACGCACTAATGCTGATCAGAAGAATTCAACACAATATTTCATGACTCAGCGCGGGCTCGAACTCACGACCCTCCGCATCATAGTCTCGTGTTCTACTACTTCAGCCAACAGCACCTCCTCTTACTGCCCATTTCACAATGTCGCAGCATCCTTTGTTTCGCCTAAATACATTAGAAACAAAAACAATTTATATAATTTTTTTTTGTTTCAAATACATTCGTATAAAAGAAATAATTCATTAGACATTCTGAAATAGGCTGTTAGTTTAATTTTTAATTAATATCTTTTTTAAATACGTAGACAGTCGTTTGAAGAATTGCAGAACTGGCACCAGTACCCTATTCTTTATTTTTAATGTAAAACTATCGGATGAATTTTTTGAACCAAATAGATTTTGTCATACTAGTAATAATGGAGAGATGCAGTTTAACAATTTAGTTAATTGATTGTATATATTTAATAAATAAAAATTTCATAGTCGAGTATATTGGACTAGACCTTCTTTTGTTTGGATGACTCGTCTCGTACCCTTATGGTCACAGGTTCATCTAGTTGGCATGTTTTTGAGTCATAAGATTTTGAAATATTTTGCTTGTTCGGCGATTTTATGCTGTCGAAAAATAAAATCAGAGGATCTTATCAAATTTTTCTGTAAAAAATAAAACCAAGTGCTCAAAAGCAGTTGAAATTGTGACGATGACATGGAGTTAATTGTTGCAGTCTCAGTCAGAAAAATATATACAAGAATTTTAAAATTCATTTTATATTTTAAAAAGACCTCGTACATATAAATATTACTAATCGAATTATGATATAAATAAATAATCGATTAGTAAATGGTGTTTTCCATCACTAATGCCCACAAGTATCGCTGACTGCATGCGGTTACATTTGCGTGTTTCATGTTGGTTTTCACTATGAAATTATATAAAAGATTTTACTACGCGTTCTCCTATTTGTGTTTATGATAAGCAATTGCATGCATATATTTTACAAAAATTAGGGTTTTACTCTGAAAATAATATAAGCAGAAATTTTAATAATTTTACTCATACAAAATTTTTAATTACACTATTTACAAAAGTCCCTTTTTGATGATATTTACTTATCTTGCTTGCAAAATATGTGATAAATGCTTCAAATAAATTTTTAATGTACTCATTCTTATTTTCGTTAAATTTAAAAAGAAATATTAAAAAATTATGGAGGTATTTTTTAACTAGTTCCTATACACATTTTAACTCAATTTCATTAAATTTTCTTAATTTGAAAAAATATTCTATTAAATAATAAAATATATTGTTGCGAAAAATTTTAGTTCATTTTTACATTTAAGGAAAACCCTAAAGTAAACTTGTCCACAAAACAAATATCAATTACCACAAAATGAGTTTTTTGAATTATTATTTTAATTTGAATATCGACAGTTTAATAAATCATAAAATCGTAATGTCAAAAATATATTATACAATAAGGCAGCCTTATACATAAAAACAATTTAAAACGATTTTAATCTATAGCAATAATTTATTTTACTAATTTTATATGGAATTTAATTATTAACAATTTAATTTACTAATTTGTTCCCCACTTTCTGGAACGTATTGTCATTCTCATTATATTTTTTATTATTATTTCTGTTAATCACTACAATGATCAAAGATATAGTTATTTCTATATAATTAATTCGTAAGATTTTAAATCATATTTGGAGCTCATGTCAATTTGGAATGTATTCGAAGTTTTAGCACTGGCAATCTTGCACTATTATTGATAGAAAAGAAATTAATGATTTTTTATATATTTTATCCTTCCTCGAGTCAATATATTCTTAACATTTTATGACTGTCTTATATATAACGAAAACTACACAGGGCACTGCATACACTCCCTACTTGCATGAGGCGTAAAGTGGAATCGCTTCCTCCAAGAGTTAGTCTAATAAAGGGTGTTTTTATGAATTTTTTTTTTTTTTTTTATACGAATCACTCTATTGTCTGACAGCTGTTTTGACAGTTTAAAGTGACGTCTCTACTCAGTATTGTTTGGCAAATCATCATGAACAGGTTAACTCCAGAAAAACGCTTCCAAATCGTGGAAATTTATTTTCAAAAACAGTGTTCAATTAAAAATGTTTATCCGCTTTTTTACCGCAAAATTCTCTTCAGTGATGAGGCGCATTTTTGGTTGAATGAATATGTCAACAAGCAAAATTGCCGCATTTGGAGCAAAGATAATCCACACGCCGTTCAAGAATTACCAATGCATCCCGATAAATGTACTGTTTGGTGCGGTCTATGGGCTGGTGGAATCATCGGTCCTTATTTCTTTAAAAATGAGGAAGGACGACGCGTTACCGTGAATGGAAATCGATACAGAATCATGATCAATGAATTTTTGGTGCCAAAACTTCAAGATATGGATGTAAACGAAATGTGATTTCAACAGGATGGTGCCACTTGTCATACTGCGGGTGAAACAATGGACTTATTGAAAGACCGTTGAATTGGCCTCCGCGTTCGTGTGATTTGACGCCACTCGATTATTTTTTGTGGGGATACCTGAAATCACTGGTTTACGTGGATAAACCAGCAACGATTGACGCTTTGGAAACCAGTATTCAACGTGTCATTGCTGAAATACGCCCTCAAATGCTTGAAAAGGTGGTCGAAAATTGGACCTCCCGAATGACCTTTGTGCAAAATAGTCGTGGTGGCCATATGCCCGAAATTATATTTAAATATTAAATGACAAGAAATTATCTACCAAATAAAAAATTTTGTTTTTGCCATTTCATAATTTGGCATGTGTTTTATTTGAATTTCAAATCAGCAAGCTCTTATAAAAACACCTTTTATGAACACAGACGACCAAGATTTTTTTTTACAGCTCAGATGACCCCTCAGATGACCCCTCAGATGACCTCTATATATGCAGTGCATTGTGCTGCAACTAGAAAGCAATCGACAGTATTGAGAAGATAAACAAAAAATAAATGAGAAAATGGAGAACTTTTTCAAAATTCAGCTGCGCCTGCTAATTTTTTTTCTGCTGGACCGACGAAGGAAGGTGCTGTTCCTCAGCTCTTTAGTACATGATTATAACAGTTGCTGCCAGTTATGTTCAGTGGCCAGTGCTATGCCTTCATCACTGAAACAGGCTGACAACAACAACTAACACAACCAGGCACTAATGCTGATCAGAAGAACTCGACACAATATTCATGACTGAGCGCGGCGTTGAACTCAGGACCCTCCGCTTCATTTGGTGTCGTGTTAACATTTCAGCCAACAGCAGCACCCTCAAAAACATAAATAATAATGGCAGTAACATAAAGTAATAATTGATGTCAAGTTCGTTTTTGTTCCTTAATACGCAATGCTTAATGGGCGAGTCCAGCTTGTATATTTTCAGATGTACCAAACTTCCGCTATGTACACATTACATTTCCTCCTCTGTAGTTGTGGCACCGCCTTCGTATGTTTTCCAATTGTAAAATAAATACAAATACACACATGTATTTTATGGCATTGACAACAAATACATTAATTCTTACCAACAAAACATTTGTGTTCAATTTATGTTAATGTGTGTGCCAGCAAAAAAATAATTTACACAAAATCCTAACAAATGCAAATAGCAAATATTAAGGGTATTCAATGAATGCTGTTGAAAAGAAAATATATGTTTGCATTCAAACATTATTTCTCTTCACTAGTATTTTCATCTCATTAGATCACTTGCCAGTTAAGTCTTTTCTAGTTTCATTGAGTGAAAAATTATGTTACAGAGTTTGAGTTTGCCTTTTATTAATGGATATAGATTTAAATATGTTGTAGCTTTTAGCGCAACCTGCTAATACAGAAGTTAAACATGAACGCCATTGGTTATACACATTGACTACAATAAATATATTTCTGTATTAAGAGTATTTTTTAATTAATACAATTTTATATGCACTTGCTTACATGGCGGCTGTAGTTTTATGTTTAACGATTTACCATTTTTAGAATAAAACTTATTGTCCAATTAAACATTTAAATAGTTTCATTTGCAAAATGTTCGTTTTGATTATTACTTTTTAGCCGGGGTGGCAAAGAGTAAAATGACATATTCGGTCTGCCATTATGCAGATAACAGATGTGGCAAAGATTCATTTTAGTATAATAATAACAATAACCATATAATAAAATGGGTGGTTGTTAGCTAAATGGCAGGATTGTTTTGTGCTCGAGAAGCCCATGGGCATTACAGCAGATAAAATTAATAGTTCTAACCGAAAAAGCTTGTCGTGGAAGAAAGACTTTTTTATTTACAAGACATGTGAAAGTCGTAGATGTTGGATCCTGTAGATTATGCCTAGAAAAGGCTGAGAGCCCACATTGCGTATGAGTTGCCAGGTTTATTTGGTATTACCCCAGAAACCACCGGCCAAAACATGTTGGTTACGAATGCTCTGGAGTAACTGTGCTTATGCCTATTAGTTAATTATTAAGAACTGTGATAGGAACAGAAGCTGATAGTTTCCCGTCGTCTTACAATCACTGAATTTCAGATTAAGTCCCGCCATTCTCAGTAATTGACAGGATAATCTATTGCTGGAATGACAAATCAACTACTGAGGTACGAGTATAAGGGAGACGAAAAGGCACTCGTCTTAGATGAGGTGTGTTTCCATATGGCCCCTACATGTGGTCCGCCGGGATGGTGTACTACTCTGTTGTTTATAATGATTAAATGAAAGAGAATGGATCTTGTATTGATAAATGTTTTATTTAATGAATTTTTATTAGTCGAACTTTCTTATGTAAATTGTTAATTTTGTCAACGGGCTTAAGTTCGAATCTGCAAGACTGCAAATAATTTTTTATTATTTTATTAATAAATGAATTTGTTCAAATTCTATTTTAATATTTATATTAAGATTGGAATATTAAGAATATTTTCAACAATCATCAAATCAGCAGAACGGATCAGTGCTGATTTCGAGGCCGCTACACCATTTCATCAGCGTTTTTTTGTTCAATTTTTCATTGTAAATTGACGACTAAATTCAATTACTTGAACATAAGTAACAAATAAGCTTTAGCTATCAGCAGCCGATGGCTCTGGAAAAAGCGAAAGAGATACATGGAATATTGGGAATATTAATCGTCAGGGTTGGGGAATTTCGTACTAACCAAAAAGGTAATAACTTAAAAAAAAAATATGAATGTGGGAACTTCTCATATTCAATTTTCGTTAAAAACATTGGTTAAGTAGTTGATATTCCTGATAACTAGCACCACTTGCAAAAGTGGAAAAATTGAACAAAGAACGCGGATGAGATGGCGTAGCGGCCTCGAAATCAGTACTGATCCGTTCTGCTGGTTTGATGATTATTGAAAATATTCCAATCTTAATATAAATAACAAAATAGAATTTGAACAAATTCATTTATTAATAAAATAATAAAAAATCTGTTAGCCTCACAAATGCGAGCGCTTTTGAGCACATTTTTCATTACATTCTCACACATTTCATGCGGTATTTCAATAATTTCATCACGAATATTTTGTTTGAGTTGCTCAAGCGTTTCTGCTTTCTTTGCATAAATCTTGCTTTTCAGATATCCCCTCCACAAAAAGAAGTCCGGAGCAATCAAATCAGGCGTCCGTGGAGGCCTATCAACATCACCATTTCTTGAAATACCTTCTTGTGGCAAGAGGTCTTGCAGTAATTCCATTATAATCCTGGCCGTATGCGATGTGGTATCGAATATTTGTCCATAATAAATTTGCTACTTGACTACTTCACGACTGCCAAATATGAACTGTCAGGACTAATGTTTACCAAAATGGCGGCAAAACAAAGTCTAGGGTCCACCAAATAACTTTTTTTTAAATGCTATAAAAAAATTACTGAATAAATTCTTCTGGGTTCTTGACCTTTTTTTAATTATTATTGTATTCTGATATTTTTAAGCTTAAGGTCTCTTTATTTTAGTTTAATTTTTAAATTCAATATTTCGTCACTCCTTTGTGTGACTTCTTCAGGAAATAAAATAATTAATTTCCTGAAGAAGTCACACAAAGGAGTGACGAAATATTGAAATTAAAAATTAAACTAAAATAAAGAGACCTTAAGCTTAAAAATATCAGAATACAATAAAACTACTGAATATTTTCTCAAATTTCTTTTTTATTTGAAAGTACAATCCAATTTCATTCAAATGGCTGCATGGCCCGATAACGATCGCCATTGACTGTAACGGCCACTCCTTGCTCATTTTCGAAGAAAAATGGCCCAATTATGCCTCTGGACCAAAATCCGCACCAAACAGTGACTCGTTTTGGGTGCGTTGGCTTTTCAATGTATGCGTGCGGGTTTTCTGTGCCCCAAATGCGACAATTTCGCTTGTTTACATACCCGCCAAGATCAAAATGAGCTTCATCTGAAAAGATGATTTTTTTTTTTGGCAAAATCGGCATCTTCCGTAAGTCGATCGCAGGCCCACTTAGCGAAGCGTTGTTCGTTCAGCGGAAGGATAAAACTAATTATCTGTCAAATCACGCATGAGCAAAGTGGTACCATTCACGAAATAAGCACTAGTTGAAAAAAAAACATTAGATTGCGGACCTCATAGTATACCTTCCCGGCGGACACCCTGTATTATATATAAATATGTCATACTTGTGTGTATTTGTGGAACACTTTTAGGGAATTTACAGTCCATTTATATTAATAAATTTTATTCAAAAAAAAATATATTTTTATGTAAAAGTGCAGTATATAAATAATTATGAAAAAATTTGAGTATAGAATTTATATATTTTATACTCAAATTTTAAATTTGATGCAGAAACAATAAAAAAATCTTTGTGCGAGTCTCTACATATTTTTCAATGGAAAAAGAACAAAGACTTTACGCTATTCTCTACTTTATATTTGGTGCGCCAGGAATAATAGGATATAGAAATGTCACTAGACTAACAAAAAAATAAAAAATACAACACAACTAGGACGAACCACGAATTTCGTTTAACACGACGATTTCGTTGGTAAAAATTCGGTCTATAAATTCGTCGTATAAAACACAATAACGACGAATAAACTAAAATAATGAACAACAAAAATTGAACACTTTTTTAAAATCTTTGTAATCCTCTGATGCCAGATTATTTAGATATTCAATAATTACCCCGGTGGTGTCCATTTTTTCGAAAACAAATTCCTTTTTGTAATTATTTTCTGAAATTTTTTTGTCTGTAAATAAATTACTCTTTTCATTTAACAGCTGATGGGGTGACCATGACGAAAAGTAGAAAATAGGAAGAAATACTATATTATAAAAAGTGTTCAAAATTAATAAAAGTTCGTCCGAATGATACATTTCTGGGAATTTGTGAATGCATTTTTAGTATGCACAGAAAATGTTCGTTCCAAATGCAACAATACAGTAGCAAACTATTTTTTTCTACAAAAAAACAGTTTGAGTATATGAAAGCTGGTCACCTGATACTGTTTTGTTCGTTGTTCGCTGACGGAACAATTAGAAATAAATCTATTTTAGCTTTCGCTGAGTATGACGAATTTCGAACAATACCACGATTGTGTGTATTTTCATATACATTAATGTGTTTTCTTTTTGGCGACGAATATTCACGACCAAAAATTCTTCGTTCGTCGCAGTTGTGTTTCTAGCATTATATGTGAAATATTTTGATTTCAAAAAAATATTTATTTGTAATGCAAATGCCAAGTGGTTGAATAGTAAACGCCGGGCGACTCTAGTATTCATAAATATTCAAAATCCGCTAATTCTTATTGCAATTTTAGCATAATCTGAAAGTGAAAGAAATGATTGGCAAATCGATTAATATTAAAAATCAGAGGCATGTGCTATAAAAAGAGTATATATTTGCGTTAGAGCAAATGTGGGTGCTGTTGGCTGAAGTAGTAGAACACGAGACTATGAAGCGGAGGGTCCTGAGTTCGAGCCCGCTCTGAGTCGTGAAATATTGGGTTGAATTCTTCTGATCAGCATTAGTGCGTGATTGTGTTAGTTATTGCCAGTTTGTTTCAATGATGAAGGCATAGTCACTGGTCACTGAACATAATTCGCAGCGACTGACACCATCATCTACTAAAAGCAGAATAACAGCACCCACCTTCGCCGGCCCTGTAGCAAAAATTAGCCGGCGATGTAAAAAAAGGTTGAAATAACTAAAAAAAACTGTATATCTTCTCATCTTTCCTAATCTGTCCCCTCAATACTATTCCCTCGTTTTCAGTTCCAGCGCAATGCATTGCATATATAGGGGTCATCCCCTGAGTGCTGGTCCAAGATAAAAAAATAAAAAAGAAAAAAAAAATGGTGATGTTTAAATGACAATATTTTTCATAATTGAGGCAAAAATTAATATAAAAAAATATTTATTTTTTTCATTTAATATATAATTTTTTTGGTTCCATTTAATGTACATTTAAAAAACAAATGACATTTTTATTTCAGCAGCACAGAAATCAACAATACTATCAAAGGAAATACTAATCTGTTCGTAACTATTTAAAAATATAAAATTCTTTAGTCTTTAGGAATTTAAAATCTAAATAAATATATAGAAAAAAAAAAAAAATTCAAACCAATTGATAAAAGAGATGCCGAATAATTTATTGATATTTAATTTTCAGAATCCATATCATGCTCTGAAAATATTATCTCTATCCCCCACTAAAAACTCCACGACAACTGAAACTTCTTTCACAGCCAACTACTTTTAGCTCGCACTTCAAAAATATATTTTAGGCACCTTGAGATGCCATAATTAAACGAGGCAAATAAAAATTTTGTGAACCTTTCATATTCTTTTTTCTTTCAACTTAAATATATTTTTATGTTCAACTTATTTCCCCTTTCGTTGTTTAATTTATGAGTTCTTTTATTAGAGTAAATAATTTTAATAAAACTTGTTGTATTTTTCAACACTTTCATAAAATTTTACTTGAAAACACTTTGTTCGGAGTGTATGAACAACAATGCAAATGCTTTGGGGGGGTTGGAATAATGAATGCACCATGTAGCAGCAGCAGGAAAAGATTTCAAAAATGCTTCTCTACTGAGGGGAAGAACATGAAAGCACAGAAAGCATGCATCCATATACAATTTACACAAATTTATTAAGTTCAAATAAAAATAAAAATATGTAAACATAAAATGAGAAAATGCAACAGAGTATAATATCCCCTATTGGTTTTAATTTCTGTTGTAATAGAGAATAAATTGCTGAAAACTAATGAAAAATAAGTCAACAACAAATGCAAGTAGTCGAACAAATTTTAGGACAGCAAACTTCAACACAGTGGCACTGTGCTTCGAAACTTGTGTATTTAAATTAAATGTTTCTATTTTATGTAATTCATAAGAAATTTTTGTAATTTTTATTTAATTGCTAATTATTGAATTTTAAATATTTCAGAATATGTGTTTGTCTTGAGTTTCAGGCCACTTTTAGTAATAGAACGTAAATCTTGATTTTTATTTTATTTTATTTTATTTGGTCACCTTTTCGATGTCCTGTGGAAATCTTCTACAGGATGCCGTTTCAAAAAAATTAACAATATCAATATGATGATATTAAAATAGAACAGCACTATTTTTGTTGTTTGGTTTTTTGCATAAAATTGAATTAAAAAACTACCCCCTATTATAAATGATAAAATAGAAGTCAAATTGATACGAAATCAACATTTTTCATTCTTCTATTTGTAGGCGGCAATAATTAATTACTATTGATCAGATTGCTAATGGTATTCAATTGTTGTCGACAAATAGTGCCAAGTGAAAATTATTGCTGTCCTGTTGCTGTGACGTCGATGTTGTCATTCATAATAGGGTTGAATATTTTTATTGACAACATTTCATAATAAATTTTTATTTTCCTCGTTTTGCTTAGCAAATCAAAAAATTGGAAAAAATAAATGAGGAAAGGAATAAATAAATTTATAAAATATTAACAGATTAAGACTGAATGCATTAATATGTGAATAATGAATTTGGAGGGAAATTTGCAAGGGAAATTTATGTAATTTGCATCAATACCATCTACGATATTTACTGTCGGCTTCAAAATGAACAACAATACAGGATGGTACTATTTTGGGTTACTCGGTACATCCTCAGTAATCCCGGCGCATTTCAATGCAATGAGCGTAGCTGGAAAAGGAATAGAAATGCTGTTGGCCGAGAGTAGTACTGTGAACTTCGTCGTGGGCAGTCTGACACTAATTTTTTTTTTTTTAGTCGGACCAGCATTCAGGGGATGACCCCTAAATATGTAGTACATTGCGCAGGAACTAGAAAGGAGGGGAGAATATTGTGGTGACTGAAGAGGAAAGATGAGAAGAGAGAGAATTTCTGGTAGCTATTTGATCCTTTTTACTTCGCCGGCTAACTCTTTACTACCGACGAAGGAGGGTGCTGTTGCTCTGCTCTTCAGTACATGATAGTGTCAGTCACTGACCGCTATGTTTACTGGCCAGTGCTATGCGTTCATCACTGAAACGGGATAACAAGAACTAACACAAGCATGCACTAGTGATGATTCGACACAATATTCATGACTGAGCGCGTTGTCAAACTCAGGATCCTCCACTTCATAGTCTCGTGTGAACAGCTTCAGCCAACAGCACCCTCAAACGATATTCGATCTTACTAAAGGGTGTTATTTAAATCATAATAGAACAAGGAAATATATTTTTAATATCAATTAAACGGGCTTTATTGGAAATAATATTTTATGGAATTAATGTTTAAATATGATTTTTGACATGTGGCTGCCACGGCTGGCGCGTAGAAGGTGCAATCTGGAACACTAATTTTCAACAACTAAAAATCTTCCATAAAGTGGAAGGACACAACCCCAATTACTGACAACGGCGACGAATTGCTGGATTAGGATAATTTCCAATGCTTTGCCTTACAGCAGCTGTGGCTTTTTCAGTGCGCACTGTTCGGGGTGTCACAGGATGCACATTATCAGTAACAGTAAATGTAAATGAAAAGGATCTATTGTTGTTCGAATTAGCCACTCTGAAGGAGGATTGTTCACGCTATAAAATAAAGAAAGTGCATGATAAGTTTGACTAATAGAACAATTATTTTCATTAACAATTTCAACAATTTGCACTCGTTGCTCTCTAAAAAAAACACGCTTTACGAGAGCGTTGAAATCGAAGTCATTTAGTAAAAACAGTGTACCGTAATGACTCACTGTGCGAGCGGCTGTACGCTCTCGATGAAGAATATGCTCTCAGTACGAAATCGTCTCTGTGACTGCTTAGATATCTGGTTTTAGTTTTCTGTAGAATCTGTGCTGTCTACGAAATGGGCCAATGGTTAACATTCTGGAATTTGTAAAAAGTACTGTGCGCTTCTCAGGCACTGGAATATTACAACTTTAAAGGATTGTGTAGGCTATAGTCGTCTCGATCTCGATAGGGTTTTGTGGCAGCGCTTCTAACATGACCTTCTTGGTCTTCATCAGTATATTCTTATTTTTGAATATTTTGTTATTACCCGAATTTCATTAAAAGTTTTTACAAAACATACATCTTTAATAAATTGACTGAAACAATCGCCCCTATTATGAATGGCGGCGACGGCGTCACATCAACTTGACAGTAAAAAATTATCACTTGTCTACAAGTTGTTGATAACAATTAATTACTCTTTACAACTTTTTAGCATTCTCTAGGGCATATAATACAGGGTGGCTCAGAAAGACCGAAGTGGTGTGAATTCCTTATAACTTTTTTATTATAATTTTTTTTCTTTTCTTCTCAGTATTTTGTAAAGAAGACTTGGACAATTTATAATAGAGCAATACATAACTGAACAACGTGCCCAAGTCGTTGAAATTTACTTTTCAAATAAACGGTCCATTGTGTTGACTCAGCGTGCATACCGTCGTAAATTTAATGTGCGGGTTGCACCCTCTCAGTCAACACTAAACCATCTGGTTGGAAATTTTCGACAACAAGGAGCAGTAAGGAACCTTCCTGGTTCCGGCAGACTACGAACTGTCCACACGTTTGACAATATTCAAGTGGTACAGGAGAGTATTCGGGAGGATCCAGAAACATCAACCAGGAGAAGTTCGACACAACTTGGCGCCTGAAGAGGGTCGCTGCAGCGAATTTTGCATACCATAAGAATATTTCCATACAAAATTCAACTTGTCCAAGAATTGAAACCGACAGATTTACGCGACATCTTTGGTGAAAGAATAATTTCGCGTAGAAGCAATTTTAATTGGCCTCCGCGTTCTCCGGATTTAACCGCTCCAGACTGTTTCCTTTGGTGTTATTTAAAAGGGAAAGTTTATGTTAATAAGCCTAGGACTATTGAGGAATTAAAAACCAATATTCGAGCCGAAATTAAAAACATAACACCGGAAGTTTTGCGAAAGGTCATGGAAAATGTGTTCGAAAGAGCACATTTGTGCGAAGCAGAAAATGGCCACCACTTGCGGGATATCATTCTTAATAACTAGTCTAAAAATATTCCCTATAAATTTACTGTATTTAAAACACAAAAAATTAAAAAAATATGTCTTAAATAAAAAGTTATAAGCAATTCACACCACTTCGGTCTTTCTGAGCCACCCTGTATCTATAGAACATGTCAATAGTAGTCAGCTGCTGTCGAAAAAGAGTGGACAAGCTACAATTTTTTGCTGTCGTCGTGATATGGCGTCGATGTCGTCATTCATAATAGGGGCGAATATCTCATGAAATATTCATTGAATTTTTTTTGCAAACATTAATTTCCTAAATTGTATTACAGGATGTTAATTTCCCAACAGGCTATAGGTTCAAATCTGCGAAACTGCAAATTATTTTTTATTTATTTTTATTTTTTAATAAATGAACGTGATTGCATTCTATTTATTAATTTTTTTTGAGAGTGGAATATTAAGAATATTTTTCATAGTCATTAAACCAGCAGAACGGATCAGTACTGATTTCGAGGCCGCTACGCCATCTCATCAGCGTTCTTTGTTCAATTTTTCCACTTTTGCAATTGGTGCTAGTTAGTAGGAATATCAACTATTTAACCAATATTAATTTCCTAAATTTTTTCGTTTTACATATTTTATTCAAATATAAATTTTAAAGTCTTTAAAAAAATTTCGCTGCGACACCAAAGAAATTGGAGTTGTATGCCGCCGATACCCATCATTGTTTTAAGAGCAGAAATCACTTAGCGCCGCTTAGCTAAAGTGGTATAAAAAAAATATTTAAATTGTATATGCAATTTCAAAAAAAAAAATTGTAAACTCTGTATATTTTGCATTTATGCTATTATATTTTATGTCTTCCGTTTATTTTGTTCCAGCTGATAAGATTAATCTGCCAAACAAGTTTTAACCTTTTCTCCCTTTTGCTGGTTGGCAGTCAGCAGCCAAGTAGTGAGTGAAAAATTTGCAAGCACTTCGATAGCAAAACAGGAACAACAATTACCTTAAAGCGTTTAATTTAAATAACTGCAAAAATTGCTTCGAAAGCTATTTCACGCAAGATGTAACAACAAGCCATGGTAAGACACTATTACAACCTTGTTACGCTTCTGCAAACACAGTTTTTGCAAAATATTTTTAATAGATATAGAACGTACAATCCATACATGCGTATGGAAAGCTAAACTCTCTATATGGTGAGTTGAAAGGGAAAAGCCAATTGAAATGCTTAAAATAATTGTTAGCCTTTTAGGGAAGTTTCGACTCAATTGATAATTAAATATTTTGATTTTGGCAAGAAACCGCTATAGTAAATGATGAGGAGTGTTCTTTTTGATTTGTCTAAGTAAGGGCTTCAAAAAAAAAAAATTGGTTCAAGTGTATCACAATATTTTAGAAATAAAGCCGAACACATTGGCTTTTTGCTCTAGATTAATTTCTATTACGAGTATTAAATAGATGGCTTTACATCTTTAAATGATGAATAATAAATAAAAGATCGTGTTTCAAGGCTGTCGTTTTTAACAACTAAAAACTGCTTCAAGTATTGAAAAAAAATAAGAGTTGCCTGGAGGAAAATTACGGCATTTGATATCGATCGAAATTTGTATATAAAATGTATTGAAATATCGATCGATATCGTATGCCGTAATTTCGCCCCTGGTCTTTTTTGCACTACCATAAAATTATGGCCTTGAGACTTTTGCTAATTTCCCCTAAAACTAAAGATTTTATTGTGACAATAAGTATCCTTTATAGAAAAACAGGTACTGGTCCTAGTGCGGAGGTGTACCAGATGCTATGAAAATCTATTAACCCAGATGATGTGTATTTCGACGGACACATGGACAGGGCCACAGGCAGATGTACAGAAAGTTGTGATGCCGTAATGAATTTTTTTTGAATGCATCAATTGTGTGGATGCTGAAGTATTTAAGATTTAAACTGCCAAGCCTGAGATCATAGGTTCGACTCTGTTCTCGACTCGTTTCAATTACGAGGGCATAGCATTGCTCCCTGTTCATTAATTGGCATTATCATGTACTAAGGACTAAGGTAAGAGTACACTCCTTCATTGGCTCTGTGGCAAAAAAAAAAAAATTCACCGGCAATTAATAGGTTAAAAGAGCTACACAAAATTTTGTGTTTTCTCATCTTTCTTTTCATTTGTCCTCTGACTAACTGCGCCTTTCTTCTGAGTGCTTGTGTCACTAAAAAAAAAATGTGGGCAACGGTTGACCCTAAAGTTCATCCCTGCATCTTCCCGGTATAAAATGCTATTATTTTAACGTTCATGTGATTGAATGGATCAGCCGATTCCAACATGATAAGCGGGGAATGATAAAGTCCTTCGAGCTCTATAAAGAAATTAAGAACACTAGTTGATCACGTATATAATTTAAAATTTTTTTAAGACACTTTTTCCAAATTTTTACGTTCACAAAATTTTACGAACTCATTAACCAATTTTAACCCGATTTTTTAAAGATGTGGTTAGTTAGTTCGATCGATAAAACCGGTTAAAACTTGTTCCAAAAAAAAACCTTTTTAAAACTAAAATATTTTTAAATTTTTTTAAAATTTTTTAAAATGTACCAGTCTGAACCGTTTCCAGTTCACAGGAATTCTAAGCTTGAAAGAACCCTGTGCAACAGGTCTCAAAAGTTATGTGCTTGTCACATATTTACACACACACACACATAGACATAGTGACTCTCAAGAGTAGTCAGAAAAGCTTCCCATCAACTCAAAACATCGAGATATGGTGAAAAGTCGATTATATCAATATGCGGTGATAACAGTAGTTTTCCAAATTTTCTACCTGATATTGATAAATACCCAATTACATTTCAGCGAACGCTAAATTTCTATACAATTATATAACACTCATGCTAAATACAACTTTAGCTCTACCCGGGGAAGATACTATATTGTTCATCTCCTGTATTTATGCATGAGGTTTTTTGATTATGAGAAATTGCACTTACGTGCGTCTGTGTGCATGTGTGTGTGCGTGTGCGTTTGAGACAAGTTTCAATAAAGAAGACCAGAGTAATTGCTTTTACATAAGATATCGCTTCCTTTTCCAAATGTAAATTGAAAAATGAAAGTAATGAACATTTTTGATAACGTGCTCATATAAAATGCATTGTACAAATGAATGCATGTTACACATACTCTTGCATTTCTAAATATGCAATATTTTGAGGAAGATGCCACAAATTTAAATTTGTAGCAATTAAATTCATTCTTCAATCTTACGATTTGTATAATAAATTTTTTAGTCAGTTTTTTTTTTTGTTAATCTTGGACCCCTATATATGGAATGCATTGCGCTGGAACTGAAAACGAGGGGATAGTATAGAGGGGTCAGATTAGGAAAGATGAGAAGATAGACAATTGTTTTTGTAGCTATTTCAACCTTTTACTTCGCCGGCTAATTTTTGATACAGGGCCGACGAAGGTGGGTGGTGCTGTTACTCTGCTTTTTAGTACATGATGGTGTCAGTCTCTGCCAATTATGTTCAGTGATCAGTGACTATGCCTTCATCACTGAAACAGGCTGGCAACTACTGACACACCCAGGCACTAATGCAGATCAGAAGAATTCAACACAATATTTCATGACTCAGCGCGGGCTCGAACTCACGACCCTCCGCTTCATAGTATCGTGTTCTACTACTACAGCCAACAGCCTTTCTTATGTGGAAATAGAGGATCATAACCACTGCTGCCACTTCAAAAATAAATATTCTAACCAAAATATTTGAAAGAGCTACCAAATTTGAGAAAAAATAACCAAATTTATAATGCACTGTTTTATTTGGAAAAATACATAAAAATTTATTTGAAGTTGAAATGCAATGCAAAGGTAATGATTACGAAACAACAAATGTAATTCACAGGGATAGTTAGCATATCTGTTATTACAACAGACATGTATATTCATGGCGAATTCGCCTTGTGTATTCAGTCGAATCCGCTTAAGCGCAGCACGCTTTACTGAAAAAATCGGATTATTGAAAGCGATACAAATCCCCGCACTGATATTAAACGCAGCTTATCTTATTCACTTTGCTTTAGTGAAACATCGCTTTACAGAAAATATCGTATTACTGAAAACCAAAAGCAAGCCCACAACTACGTTTTTTATGAAACTTACTTCGCTTTAGTGAAAAAATAAACAATGACATCGAATCCTATTCCTACTATGCACTTCTAATACTTGCACTTAAGCTAAGTAAAGATTTCTAATTTTTCGTTAGTAATTATATTAGTTTCGATATCTTTTTTTGTGCCACACCGTGAACTCTTCCATCAAAATGCCTACTATGCACTTCTCATAATTGCACTTAGGCTCAGTAAAGATTTCTAATCGTTTGTTAGTGATTGTATTAGTTACGTTATCGTTTTTTGTGCCTCACCATGATTTGCAGCAGTACGCTTAACTGTGACAAATGTCAGTAATCCGAACTACGTTTTAGAGAAAAAAATCGGATAACTGAAACAAAAAATTGGGTTTTGGTTATTTACAGTAAAGCGGAGTCGACTGTATTTTTAAAAACACAGAGCTGAGAAGAGTTGACATTGTTATGCAACAAACGTAATACAAACAAACAAAAAATAAAAAAAATGCCTACTATGCACTTCTCATAATTGCACTTAAGCTAAGTAAACATTTCTAATTGTTTGTTAGTGATTGTATTAGTTACGATATCTTTTTTTGTGCCTCACCATGATTTGAAGCAGTACGCTTAACTGTGATAAATTTCAGTAATACGAACTACGTTTTAGAGAAAAAAAATCGGATAACTGAAACAAAAATTTGGGTTTTGGTTATTTACAGTAAAGCGGAGTCGACTGTATTTTTAAAAACACAGAGCTGAGAAGAGTTGACATTGTTATGCAACAAACGTAATACAAACAAAAAAAAATAAAAAAAATGCCTACTATGCACTTCTCATAATTGCACTTAAGCTAAGTAAACATTTCTAATTGTTTGTTAGTGATTGTATTAGTTACGATATCTTTTTTTGTGCCTCACCATGATTTGAAGCAGTACGCTTAACTGTGATAAATTTCAGTAATCCGAACTGCGTTTTAGAGAAAAAAAATCGGATAACTGAAACAAAAATTTGGGTTTTGGTTATTTACAGTAAAGCGGAGTCGACTGTATTTTTAAAAACACAGAGCTGAGAAGAGTTGACATTGTTATGCAACAAACGTAATACAAAAAAAAAAAAATAAAAAAAATGCCTACTATGCACTTCTCATAATTGCACTTAAGCTAAGTAAAGATTTCTAATTGTTTGTTAGTGATTGTATTAGTTACGTTATCGTTTTTTGTGCCTCACCATGATTTGAAGCAGTACGCTTAACTGTGACAAATTTCAGTAATCCGAACTACGTTTTAGAGAAAAAAATCGGATCACTGAAACAAAAATTTGGGTTTTGGTTATTTCCAGTAAAGCGGAGTCGACTGTATTTTTAAAAACACAGAGCTGAGAAGAGTTGACATTGTTATGCAACAAACGTACTAATACAAACAAACAAAATAAAAAAATGCCTACTATGCACTTCTCATAATTGCACTTAAGCTAGGTAAAGATTTCTAATTGTTTGTTAGTAATTGTATTAGTTACGTTATCGTTTTTTGTGCCCCACCATGATTTGAAGCAGTACGCTTAACTGTGACAAATTTCAGTAATCCGAACTACGTTTTACAGAAAAAAAAATCGGATAACTGAAACAAAAATTTTGGTTTTGGTTATTTACAGTAAAGCGGAGTCGACTGTATTTTTAAAAACACAGAGCTGAGAAGAGTTGACATTGTTATGCAACAAACGTAATACAAACAAGTAAATAAAAATGTCAACAATTTTATAAACCGGGATTTAAAAATTTAACAAGTAAAATATGAAAATATTTATACCTTATATTATTTTCACAAAAAAGTAATCAAAATGGTAAAAAAATTACCAATTTTGGTATGAATGTAGCGTTTTACAGGCGGAAATATCTGCCATCAAAAGGGCAGCGTTGTGGCTAAGGTTTTATCGGATGTCGAACCGGGACATCCAATTCATTACCGACAGTCAGGCTGCAATAAGGTCTCTTACGGGGGTGTATAGCACATCCCTACTTGTCCAGGAATGCCGCGAAGCCCTTGACGGACTTGCGGTACATTCACGCATCACCTTGAACTGGGTGCGGGGACATGGGACCACCATGGGCAATATTAAGGCGGATGAACTGGCGCGGAGAGGAACCACACTTCAGGAGGCCGACATTGACCAACTAAGTGGGATTCCACTCTCATCCTGCTGGAGACGCATTGATACTGCACTATTCGAATTAGCTCAGGACAGGTGGTTCAGAGAATCCAATTGCGAAATATCAAGAGTCTTATGGCCCCGCCTGGACTCTAAGAGGACGAGGGACCTTTTGAACTTCGCAAGAGGTCATCTACGCAATATGGTGGCCACAATTACTGGTCACTGCACCTTTGGGATCCATGCCAGGCGCATGGGTCTTCCCTATAACGACTACTGCTCCAGTTGCAATGATGAGGAGGAGGAGGAAAGCATTGCACACCTCCTCTGCTTCTGCCCTGCTCTGGAGGAGCAGCGCTTGCAGTCTCTGGGCAGGACACGCTTTGGAGACATTTCGGAGATATCAGAAATAGGACTAAGATACCTGAGTCTCTTTATTAGGAGCAGTGGCTGGTTCGGCAGCTGACTCCCCTGGGACGTGTATGCACGACCATAGCTGTTGGTTATGTATCCCATTCTCTTCTTTACTTTCTTCTTTACTATCTTCTTTACTATCTTTCTTACCTTAACTTCGACTATCCCTACTTCTTCCTTATCTCTTATCTTTTCACTCTTCCTTAATACAGGTAGCACAAAGGGATCAACATAATTGGACCCAAGTGGGCTGGACTCTTTTCTTTCCTTTACCAGCAACCTGCTAACCTAACCTAGTTTCTAGTGGTCCAAAAAATGAATTGTATCTGACTTAAAGATAAGAAAAGAGAGGGGATGGGTTTTTTAATGGCCAGGTATTTTTTTTATTATTTTATATAATATCGAATTTTAAATTACAATATAACAAACTAAAAAAATTTTCAGATCACAATAAAATATTAAAACCACTTTCATTTGGTGTAGCTAAAAATATGATGGAAATTCATTAAGGGATTTTTTCTTTTGCCTAATTATCAAGGATGTGAATTAATTACATTCAATTCCGCTTGTTTCTTAATTGTTTATAATATGCCCGTCCATATAAAAATATATGGCTCATATCTGTGGGTGGGTGTGTGTGAGAACATTAATATTTTCCATCAATTGATCGCTTGCTAAATGGAAAATACACCCAACTTATAAAATTTCACTGACATATTTTTCTTATTTGGTACATGGAAAAAAATCAGTATCATTCGTTTTTTGGTAAACAGAATATTTTTCTATTATCCTTTAAAGAGGAAAAGATATTACATTAAACTTTTATCTGAAACAATTTTTATCAAAAAACAACTACTCTATAAAATTATTTTTATTAAAACAGAAATGCAGAAAAAGTTAATTAACATGATAGTAAACAAGTAAAATCGTTATATTCGACCTGGTGGAATCTTTAATACCCTCCAAATATTTAGTAAGTAAATTTAAAATATTTAAATTGGTGGGACAGAGTTCCTTTATATAATATCTTACGTCAACGCCCACTAAACAGGGCGGGGATCAAAAATTCCTTTTATTATGAATTAAGATTTATAGTCTAATTGTTCGAAATTTGTTATTAAATCTCAGAAAGAGATGATAAATATTCCAAGGCACGAAGACAAGTAACATCAGTTTTTAGTTATTCAACTTACACAGCAGAGCAGAACAGCTGTTTTGGAAAGCCGCAACACTTTCATAATTTTTTTTTTGTATTTATGGCTCCAAGTTTAACGAGTTGTACCTTCTTTGACATAAAAATATATCGTTTGCTTAACAAAATTGAAAAAACAAGTAAAAACGTTATATTAGACCGGGTCGAATCTTAAATACCCTCCAAATATTAAGTAAGTACGTCAACGCCCACTAAATGGGGCGGGGTTCAAAAATAGACAATATCATGTTTTCCACAGACGAAGGTATGGGCATTGCTAGACAGTCTTAGACTTCATCACTAATCAAGAATATACATATTTACTTTATAGGGTCCAATTCTCTTTGGAGGGTATAAGAACTGTATTTTGGCGGGGTCGCTCTGTTTTCAGTGATGAAGGCATAGTACTGATCACTGGACAATTACTGGCAGCGACTGACCCAATCATGTACTAAAAGCAGAGTAACAGCACCCACCTTCGTCGGCCCTGTAGCAAAAATTAGCCGGCGAAGTAAAAAGGTTGAAATAGCTACAAAAAAAAAAAAAAAAAAAAAAAATAAAAAAAATAAAAAATAAAAAAAAAATAAAAAAAAAAACAACTGTCTATCTTCGCATCTTTCCTAATCTGTCCCCTCAATACTATCCCCTCGTTTTCAGTTCCAGCACAATGCATTGCATATATAGGGGACATCCCCTGAGTGGTGGTCCTACTCCTAAAAAAAAAAAAAAAAAAAGGACTGTGTGGGAAACATTTCACGTTTGTCATAAAACTCTAAAAATAAATGCTTGGGATAATTATATAAAAAATAACATTTTTTTATTTTATTTTGTAAGGTTATTTACGGGGAAAAGGGCGTAGGGCAGAAACAGGTAGTCATAAAACTCTAAAAATAAATGCTTGGGATGATAATATATAATATATCATTTTCTTAACAAAATAACCAAAAAACTTTAAATATTATGTTGTTTTTTCTGGGTTGGTTTAGTTCTTCCTAGGGGAACTTTTTTCCCCCTTGCCCGATTTAGCCCATCTCCGAACTTAACCTGCTCTAAGCTTTAAAATATATTTATACCAAATTTCAATAGTTAGACTCGTTTCTTTTGGACTGAATCGTGATTTCCACAGACGGGCGGACGGTCATGCTCAGATCGTCTTAGATTTCATCACTGATCAAGAATATATATATACTTTATGGGGTTTGAGATTTATATTTCGCTGCGTTACAAACGGAATGACAAAGTGAATATACCCTCCAATTCTTTTTTGCGAGGAATAACAAATAAAACTAATTTAAATTGGATAGTAGCGTTATTTAAAACCATGTGACTTGAAAATATTGTGGAAATTTATTGTTTTACTTTTGAAATATGTATTTCAATTTACAATTTTTCTCCGAGTGTAACTAAAATGCAGCTGTTTAAAAGCGTGAAAGTGTCGGTGTTTTCATTGGGAAGGGTTTTCACAATAATTTTTCATATTCTGACCACAAATGTGGCTAATGGGTTTGTTCTTTTATTATTGCAAATGCTGACGTGGAATAAAACATCGAAAAAGCAAAACGGAAAAGTAGAATAAAAATATTTTTAATAAAATGTTGATGTAGTTTACCCCCCCCTTCATATTCCTCAACCAGCATTAGAAAATAAAGTAGTTGTGAAAATAAAAATAAAAAAAGAATGAAAATTAATAAATTATTACGAGTCCAATAAGTTTTAGTTTGCAAAGATTGCCAATAAGCAAAGTAAATGAAAAAGTTCAAATCAATACGGCCAAGTGTTAGTTTTCGTTGCTTTTTTATTTTATGCTGTTAGATTTCAGTTTATTTTTACTGTTATTGTCACCCTCAAAGCCAAAGAATAAATTAGCAAAAAAAAAAAAAAAAAATAGTGGGAAGAAAAAAGAAAAATAGAGAATAAAAGTTATAGAAAATAAGATGGAGAATGTGAAATAAATAAAACCTCCGGCTACGTGCACAACATGGTTGATATCTACGATATTCTGCTATTAGAACCATATTGCTCCCATGCAATATTGTATTCGATTTACTTCCACGCCATAAATACTAAATACTTCAATTTATCTCGCTTCGAATGCTTTTTGTTTTGTTTTTGGTAGTCGAAACGGATTCCAAATCAAATTAAAAGATAACAAAGTTATTACAGTGGCTGAGGAGCAATAATAACCTGCAGTTACGTGTGCTCCTCTATACAATCGCATCTTTTAAATATTTAGTTTTAAACGTATTTGTATGGCAGTTTTAGTTTGGCCTAAATCATTTTTATTTGCAAAAAAAATCTTAAATAATAAAATAAATTTCACATTGAAAAGTGTTAGATTTGACAATAGAATAGAAAAATACAATGAAGTACGGTAAGAGCGAAAAGGAAAAATTTTGGCAATTAATTTTTTAACGGACAAAACCTGCAAAAATTTTTTCAGCCTTAAGTTATGCAATCGATTTCTAATAAATAAATTTGTCATTGTTTACTTTTTCACTAAAGCGAAGTAAGTTTCATACAAAACGTAGTTTTGGGCTTGCGTTTGGTTTTCAGTTATACGGTATTTTCAGTAAAGCCATGTTTCGCTAAAGCGATGTGAATAAGACTAGCTGCGTTTAAAATCAGTGTGAGGATTTGTATGGCTTTCTGTAATCCGATTTTTTTCAGTAAAGCGTGTTACGCTAAAGCGGATTCGACTGTATTTTTTAAAAATTATATCTAGAATATGTCCAGCGATTTTCTATTTACGAAAAAATGGATCCAAGAATTTTCGTAAAATTTTGTGTAAATAATGGAATTATGTGCTTAAAAACAGTTGAAATGCTGGCAGGGCCATATGGAAATTTTATTTTGGGTCTGAAAAGCATTTCGAAGTGGCACAAATAAAAGACGAAGATCGTTTTGTACGTGCAACACTGCAAACAATAATAAACATGTTGGGGTAGTAAAGAAAATTGCATTGCTGAATCACTATTAAAGAAGTTGTTGAGAATATCGGCATCTCGTTTGGCTTCTTTTTCAACAATTTTGCGCCTGAGGTTTATGTTAAAGAAGTTGGTTTCAAAACTGCTGAATTTTTGCTAAAGGCGCAGTTCCTTAACCTTTAAAAGCAACACCGTGTTTACCATATTTATCTCTCTTCAATATTCCTGAAAGTATCGTTCCCAAGATTGAATAGATCGCTAAAAGGACGTCATCATGGGATGACGTCAATAAAATCCAAATCTATGAGAGCACAAGATTTTACCATAAAGACTGCTTAGAAGATTAAAAAAAAACGCCGATACAACTATTTTATATCTCTTCGATGGCGAAAAAAGTAGAAATTGTTAAATAAATAAATATTTTTGAAGATAAACTGAAATTCATATTATAGGTTAGGATTAGGTTGAAAAAGAGGGGCATAAGCATCCCAATCCGTCCTGGATTACATTTAGGCCTCATAGGCTTGTTGTGCGCTCTATAATACGGAGTTCGCACTCCACTGTAGGGATCCTCCACCGAAACCTTGGAAACCTCTGAGTTTGATTACGTCAAGAACCTAGTTTCTTCAATGTACTTCCTTAAGTCTTTCCAATTAGAGCCCTTAAGGAATTCCATTTACTGTACAATCTCCTGATTAAATGTTTGTCTTCTGACTTGGCTAAAAGCTGGACAGTAGCACAACTAGTGCTCCAGTGTCTCGTCCTCTTCCTGGCAGGCCCTGCATGTTCATGTTCATATTATATATTGAACAAATCAGTTTCTAATTCGTTTTCGATTGACGTTTCTTAGCTTAAAAAAACGTTTTTCAAAGGGTTACCTATTTTTAAACAAAACTGATTCACAAATAAATAATGGCATAAAAATACTACATTTTCTAACTTGACTTCGATCAAAAGTCCTTAGATTTCAATATGTTGCGCAGTCATGAATATTGTGTTGAAGTTTTCTGATCAGCACTAGTCTATGGTTGTGTTCGTTGTTGTCAGCCTGTTTCAGTGATGAAGGCATAGCACTGGTCACGGACAGCGATTAACACAATCATGTGTTAAAGAGCAGAGGAACAGCACCCTTCTTCGTCGACTCTGTAGCAAAAAAATATATATATAAAAATTAGCCGCCGAAGCTCTATCTTCTCATCTTTGTTCATAATAACCTCCTTTCTAGTTCCAGCGCCATGCACTGCATATGTAGTGTCCATCTCCTGACTGCTGGTCCGAATTAAAACAAAAAAAAATATATAAAAAATTTACTTTCATTCTAATTCTAAGTGAAGGGTATTAATAATTCCATAAAACCGATTGCCCGTATTCTGGCCTCTTTTGTTCCTTGTTATTTCCCTCCCGACACTTGCCACAACAGCAGCAACGTTTTTGTAACTGCAATGGCATTGTTGCATAAAAGCTCAAGTAACCTCTCACCGCTTTGGGTGTTTATGCATGTGTCAACTAATTAAAACGGAAACAAATCTATATTAACATTTTGTTGTTTCTCTTGTTGTTCATGTAGTATTTCCGCCAAGTGTTTTTCCTGTTCCCAAGTTCATGCTACATTTATTCGAAGCGGCATTTGAAGTGGAGTCAAAGCATAGCAACGGAACGAAATCGAAGATGTTTGAAGCAAACAGCCAATAATTATAAATAAAAGGCCATTTTAATTTTGTCACTGTCTATGCGTTTAAATTGTACGTGACGTAAGTGATCGAAAATAGTGAGTAGTTTTGGAGTGCAAACTTTTTGTGCTGTTCGTATTTTATGAGTGCAACTAAAAGTCGACAAAAAGTCATGTGCACTTCAGTGGGAAATTAATTCGTCCTTGCACTTTCTTCATCATAATTCAGCCACATTTTGTACATGCTTTGGTGCGAAGCAGCAAAATGTATGAAGGGCACAAAAAATAAAACAGGGGAAAAAAAACAACAAAAAGAATTTAAAAAACGCGATAATTTCTATTTGCGGAAAGAAACAACAAGAATTGTGAAAGCGCACAGAAAGTTTTATTGTGTGGAATGTGTTGTTTTTTCCTGTTGTTATTATTTGTTGTTATTGTTTATAATAACTTTACTTGACTTTTGTTTCTTTTACAATTTATTTTTATACTTTTTTCCTAGAATATTTTACTGACTAGGGATTTTTTTCTGCAGTTGTTATTGTTGGTGTTTTATGCTAAATTCTTATTTTAATTTGGAACATGCATTTAACTTTTGTTATCCTTGCTGAGCTCGAGAAAACTTTTATGGAAAAATTAATAAAAACACATTAAAAAAGTTGAAGAAAAAAAAAACAAGCATAACGAGTGGGAAGCCACCACATTGCGGGGCAGGTTTGGGAAATAAAGATTTTAAAATGAATGTGAACTTTAACTGCGGAGATTTATATTTGATATTAAAAGGACACGAATCTTTGGTGCTCTACTTGGAATGAATGTGATAATTAAGAAAAAGGAAACACGAAAATGTAATTAGAGAGAGAGAGAGAGAGTAGAGGAAGTTTTCAGCATTTTGCCTTCAGCACCCACTTTCGTTCATTTTGTGAGGATTTTGTTGCAAGTAGCAGTGCTTAATGATTAATTGTTATTTGTTTACTTTAATGTGTTTCAATTAATTTTCAGCACCATCCAACTAAGTGCTTTAAATAAAGAAAAGTGTGCTGTACCTAGTCAAATTATAACTTTAAATGAATTTGATCTTCAGCAAAGTTAGTGGATATTAATTGAATAAAAGCTGGAAATGCTTACACTTTGTCAAACATAGAGATTAGATTGCACAAAAAACTTGTGTTATTTATATTCAAATCATATTAAACATTTTATTTAAATTTTCCGCTTGCCACTATTGGCAGGTCGAAGAAATGTAAATGGCGACGCACGTTTTAAACATCTTCAGCACTTTAGCACCCGTTGAAAAGACTGTGTATTTATTACATATTTACAATTTTGCGAGATTTATCTACAGATATTACAACGAATAATATAAAATTGATAATATATTTTATTTTAATTTTTAATTGTGTTGAAAGGAAAAATGGGGAAACCTTTATCTGATTAGAAAATTGTTAAGCCCCTATTAGAGAAATTACTGAGGATGTCGGAAATCATACCATGAAAATGTCTGGATTTATGGAAATCAATTTATGGCAAATGCTTCATTGTAGTTTTTGTTTTACCAAAGACAATACCTTTGTGCCTGTCCTCAAGATTGAAGAGATCAATGCTAGAATAATGTTTTACAACGATGGAGGACATAAAAGTTGAATTACTGAGACAGTTCAAGGACATGCCAAAAAGTGTATATCAGAACGTCTCCGACTATTGAACAACAAAATGCCGGCTCATGTGAAATACATCTGAGAGGGGCTACTCTGAAAGGGACCAAATAGAAACTGAAATAAATATTTTTTTTTTTTGAGAAAAATGAAAATTCACTTCATTTTTTAAATACATCTCGTATAATGGGAGTGGTAGAGTTTTGTGTCCTGTGCCCAGAGTTGCAGTCTTTTTTTTTTTTTTTTTTTAGGAGTAGGACCAGCACTCAGGGGATGATCCCTATATATGCAATGTATTGCGCCGGAACTGAAAACGAGGGAATAGTATTGAGGGGGCAGATTAGGAAAGATGAGAAGATAGTTTTTTTTTGTTTTTGTAGCTATTTTAACCTAATTTTTGCTACAGGGCCGATGAAGGTGGGTGCTGTTACTCAGCTTTTAGTACATGATAGTGTCAGTCACTGCCAATTATGTTCACTGACCAGTGAATATGCCTTCATCATTGAAACAGGCTGGCAACAACTAACACAACCGCGAACTAATGCTGATCAGAAGAAATCGACACTATATTAAGGCCTAAGCGCGGAGTCGAACTCCGGAACCTCCGCTTTATAGTCTCGTGTTAACTACTACAGCCAAGAGCGGAAGTTTAATATATATGCCGATTTCAAAAACATCAGTGAATAAAAAGAGTCGGTCAAGTAGAATTTTTCGGGGTTTAGCTTGAATTTAGAGATTGGAAACCTTTTTATTGAGATTGAAATTAGTCATGCGATACTCAGAAACCAATTACCATATTTTGTTTTAATTTTAACGGAGCATTTAGTTACATATCTTGCAGTTCTTGTTGATCATAAAACTTATTTTGCTGAGAATTATATTATTCTCAATTTTTTTCCTAATTCTTCAGTTATCCTTGACTATTATCCCGCAAAGTTTATGTTCGATTGGCAAGAAAAAAGAAAAAAATATGTAAGAAGATGATGAAAGTGTTGCGGCTTTCGAAAACAGCTGTTCTGCTCTGCTGTGTAAGTTGAATAACTAAAAACTGATGTTAATTTTCCTTTGTGCCTTGAATATTTATCATGACTCTCTGAGATTTAAAACAAATTTCGAACAATTAGTCTATAAATCTTAATTCAATTTAATATAAAAAATAATGAAATGACGCAGCCTGGAAAATAGTTTGAAAATTATTATTTAGGAGGATAAAAAATTATGTACAAATAATTATTTTAGAGGTTAAAAATGAAAACACAAACTTATTTACTTATTTATTTTTTTTTTATTCTTCCCATAGTATTCTTTCCCCCAAGAAATCCGAAAAGGAAACTGTAGCTAACAGCCGTCATAAATACAATTGTTTGTGGGAGTAATATTTCCCGTGCTATCTCGTGTTCATAAAAAACAATCTTAATGCCTAAGTGTACAAATATTTGGCTCTTAATGTTTCGAGAAAAAACACAGAAAAGCTAAACAAAAAATTTCCGAGAAAAAAGATTAAGAGAAAGTAATTAAAAGTGGCAAAATCTAATGATGTTATTTATAATTATAAGTGAGGAGGGTAGTGCTTAAAATGAACCCAATTATTTTGCATCTACTGCGTAAAAATGTAGTGCTGTGTGTGTGTGTGTTAATTTTTAAAATGGAAATCGAGTTGATGTCTCCTAATGCGCCTTAAAGTTAATTTAGTTCTTGAAACGAAGAAGTTTTCCTTCGGTTCAGCTGCTTTAATCATGTTTTATGGGCGGCAGTAATTTCTCATCTCTAGCATTTATAAGATTTAAGTCAGAGATATGATTTTAATTTTATTAACTAAAATTTAAATTGTGTTTTTTTTTCTCATAATTATTGTGCCAAAGTGTCAAAGTAAAACTTTTCCTTCCAGAACATTATTTCCATAGGAGATGTTTGTTCATGTTGACACCCGTAGAACGGCCTGTGCGGAAACCATACATATGACAAATACTTATAAGACTTTCCTTTAATTCAGCCCGGACTCCTCAAGCCCAGAAACAAAATAATTGTTATATCACATAACAACTAAATATATATCCTACACAAGAAACTTCATTATCTTTAACTGCTTAAATGCCCAACTGAGTTTCGACAATTGCAATAAACTCACTCAATGCCAATATTGTCTTAGAAATTTTGCAGGTGTAGAATAAAACATTTTATTATTGCATAGACAAGTTGAAATTTTTGCTTTTCAAGCTATAATATGGTAATTTTTCTTTAAAAAGTACAAAAAATATTGCACTTTTTATACCGTCCAAAAAAAATTTTGAGGGTATATTCACTTTGTCATTCCGTTTGTAACGCATCGAAATATCCATCTCAGACCCCATAAAGTATATACATACATATTCTTGATCAGTGATGAAATCTAAGACGATCTGAGCATGTCCGTCCGTCCGTCCGTCTGTGGAAATCACGATTCAGTCCAAACGAAAACAGCTAGACTCTTGAAATTTGGTATAAATATATTTTGAAGCTTAGATCAGGCTTAGTTTGGAGATGGGCTAAATCGGGCAAGAGGGAAAACAGTTCCCCTAAGAAGAACTAAACCAACCCAGAAAAAACAACATAATTTTTAAAGTTTTTTGGTTATTTTGTTAAGCAAATGATATATTTTTATGTCAAATACGGTCGAACGCCTTAAACTGGAACAATAAAATAAAAAAAAATTATTTGTCGACCCCGCCCACTTTATTGGTCGTTATTATATGCAAAAATAGCATAAAAATTTAACAAATTGTTTTACTTAAGCCTACATTCCTTAAAAATAAAATTTTTAAGCTTTAATGATGAAGCTGAGACGATACCTGGTACTTTTCTGCCCTACCCCTTCACCACCTAAATGACCCTACCAAAAAAAATTTTTTTTTATTAATTTTGTATGTAATCATCCCAAGCATTTATTTTTAGAGTTTTATGACTGCCTGTTCCTGTCCTACCTCCTCCTTTGCCCCTTAAATGACCCAATAAAATTTTTTTTTAATATTGTAAATAATCATCCCAAGCATTTATTTTTATAGTTTTATTACTGCCTGTTCCAGCCCTACCCCCTTTTCCTTGTAAATGACCCTATCAAATAAAATAAAAAAATGTTATTTTTTATATAATTATCCCAAGCATTTATTTTTAGAGTTTTATGACAAACGTGAAATGTTTCCCCACAGTCCTTGCCAGAGCGACCCCGCCAAAATACAGTTTTTATACTCTCCAAAGAGAATTGGACCCTATAAAGTAAATATATTCTTATTAGTGATGAAGTTTAAGACGGTCTAGCAATGCCCATACGTTCGTCTGTGGAAAACATGATATTGTCTATTTTTGAACCCCGCCCCCTTTAGTGGGCGTTGATGTACGATATTATATAAAGGAACCCTGTCCCACCAAGTTAAACATTTTAAATTCACTTACTAAATATTTGAAGGGTATTTAAGATTCGACCCGGCCGAATATAACGTTTTTACTTGTTTTTTTGTAGAAAAGAAGGCAACACAGGATTAATAAACAGTTTTTATAAATAAAATGAAAAATTTCGTCTGAGGCTTTATATTGAAAAAAAACTCTCTACCTTTAATCTCTAGACGAAAATGTTCGTTTTATTTAAATAAAATAAATCTAATCTTTTAATTAAATATCTGTTTTACGATTCCAGAATTTTTCTATTAAAACTACAGCAGCCGTGCAGGGAGTGAAAATAAAAATCAATGCAACTTATTATCGATAATAGAAACCAGGACAGAATTAGAAAATGCGCACAATAGCAGAGACTTGACGAATGAATTTGTTATAAAGAAAATAATTTGAAAATGGCTTAAATGCTTGAGTGGCCAGCCAGCAAAATATTTATTCGGTGTCTGCCATGCCTGTAAGGTCAAATTGGTGTGCGTGTGTGTGTGTGTTTTTTTGTTCTTCTTGGATAAATAAAACCCCCTACTGATACCCACTCGCTCCGGCTCACAGACAATTGAAGGCGCAATACAAACACAAACTGACTTGTCTTTAAGATGCCCAACATACGCTTATGGTATTTACTTATTTATTTATTTATTTATTTACTTGTACTTACTTTAACTACGAGCTGGGCGAGTACTTGGCCAGTGTTTGGCTTATATTTCACAAGAGCTCTAATGCAAGTTTTTTTATAGCTGTTTGTTTTGTTTAGTGGAATTTTATTAATAGCAGTTTTTTTGTTTGCGGAATTTCATCGACTGACTGTTGATGGTCGTGATTGTTTGTTTGCTTGTTGATTGTTTGGTATTTTTATTAACTTGTCCCAAGCACAAGTGAATTTAAAGCCATACGCTCTGGTGTCAGTTGTCTAGTAGATAAACTTATTTGTGGGTTAGATGTAAGAGTCAAGATGTACGTGCACAGTTGTTAGCGTTTGTTTGGCTGCGTGCGGCTTAAACAGTTGGTTGCAAACTTTTTTTTTTTTTAAATTGATAAAGGAAAATATGTTTTTTTTTTATTGTAAATTTTATTTTACAGTTTCAACTGATTTTATTAAATATTTATGGCTACGAGTGTTAATTGCAGCATAATTTTTTCTTTTTAGTATTCAACTTTCGCCTTTTTCCTGTCACTGACTGTATGCGTTTATTACTTTGAAGTAACTGCTTTTAAGGGCACAAACTTGCCAATTCTTCGTTGTTGCTGTTTTTATGTTTGTTACTTTTCATTGTTAAATATATATTTTTCTATTTGTTTTTATTTTTTTATATTTTATATTTCTTTTAGCTTCTTACAATTGTTTTAATCCCCTCGTGATATTGCAAAAGTTTCCAACATTTCTTTTCTTTAGTTTTGTTCTTATTAGAAGTGATTAGAGACTTTGATAGTATTTCGTATTGTTTTTCTTTTCCCACTTTTCCTTGTTTGCCATAGAATGCATTGAGGAAATCTGCAAGATTTGAAACCAAGAGCAAAGTTATAAAGGCTCTTTCGTTAAGTCCTTTCTAGCAAAACAATATGTAAGTGAAATACTAAAAAGTACTGTCGCTGCCATTACGTATGATGATTTGGTGTAAATGCCTACTGCAGCTTATCTATTGGGTGCTTTTTATTGAGGTATAGAACTTTAAGTTGGCATCACTTTTTTAACTGGCGGCCATTTTGTCAGCTGTCAAGTGATTAATATTTAGTTTGGTTTGCCATTTCATCATGAACAGGTTGACAAAAGAACAACGCTTGCAAATCGTGCAAATTTATTTCGAAAGTAATGGTTCAGTTCGCGAAGTTTACCGCAAGCTCCGTCCATTTTATGGTCGACATAATCGTCCATCAGAGCAATTAATTCGGTTAACCATGGATCGTTTTCGCACTACGTTTACTCTATGTGATAATACGCATCCGCAGAGACGTCGAACAGTGCGCACCGAAGAAACAATTGCCGCTGTAGAGCAAAGTTTTGAAGAGGACCCGAATGAATCGATTCGCCACCGTGCACAGCAATTGGAGCTTTGTCCATCAACTTTATGGAAGATTTTGCGCAAATGAATGTGGATGAGTTGTGGTTCCAACAAGACGGCGCTACATGCCACACAGCGCACGTCACAATCGATTTATTTAAGGAAACATTCGATGAGCGCATAATTTCGCGGAATGGACCTGTCAATTGGCCACCAAGATCGTGTGATTTGACACCATTGGATTATTTTCTTTGGGGATATGTGAAGTCGCTCGTCTACGCCAACAAACCAGAAACGTTAGGGGACTTGGAAGCCAACATTCGTGGCGCTATTGCCAACATACGGCCCCATATGCTCGAAAAAGTGGTTGAAAATTGGACCTGTAGAATTGGCTTTATTCGAGCCAGCCGCGGTGGCCACATGCCCGAAATTATATTTAAACATTAATGGCATAAAATTATCCTTCCAATAAAGCCAAATTGATGGACATTAAAATGATTTTCTTGTGTTTTATTTCAATTCGAAGTTCTATACCTTTAAAAAAAACACCCTGTATGTGGCAAGCATTTGATATATAAAATTTTTCGTGATTCTGGTACATAATACGGATTTAATGCAACTGATGGCATGTCCTTTATTGGCTTTGTTCTCTCTCAAGAAAAAATATAATATTTTTAAAATAACTCTATATCGGTGATCAGTTCATATCATTTCAAATTGCTAGTGGAAACTATAAAATGTGAGAAAAGTTGTGTGCCACAGAATTCCGTATTCTTAAAACAGATGGTATTTGTGTTCATATTATCAAATTGATCGACTTATAGGGATCGTCATTGAGGGTGATAGCCAGGACCACATACCAAAGAAATATGAATTTATAATGCCGTAATCCAAAATTTATATCAAACAATAATTATTTTTTTTTTGCATTAAAATTTATAGGCTAATTGTTCGAAATTTTTTGTTTCCAAATTCCGAAAAACATGATAAATACTCCAAAGGCATAAAGGAAAGTCAACATTAGTTTTGAGTTATTCAAATTACACAGCAGAGCAGAACAGCTGTTTTTGAAAGCCGCTACACTTTTGTCATTAGTGCTAATGTGTATTGTGTTTGTCTCCACTTATTACATGGCTTAGTTGCATATGATAATAGTTCTTATTTAAACAAATTTTTTTAGGAAATTACATACGAGAACTATATCAAGCTGATGTTAACACATTATTGTTTTAATACCCGTGCTACCGTTTGATTATATTCTTCATGTCCCATTTTTCAAAATTTTTCTGATGATGAAAGCGTTGCGGCTTTCGAAAACAGCTCTTCTGCTCTGCTGTGTAAGTTGAATAACTAAAAACTGATGTTGACTTTCCTTTATGCCTTTGGAATATTTATCATGTCCTTCTGAGATTTACAAAACAAAAACATTTTTCAAGCAATTAGCCTATCTTAAATCTTAATTCAATTTAATATAGCAGTATAAATGTTCGTTAAAAATACTTACTACAATAATTTATTTTATTTTTTGGATTACAGTGGAGCCTATTGTCGAGAATTAGACATATTTTCGTATTACTACTGGACCAATTCACCTCATCTTCCATAATCATTTACCCTTAGATATTAGATTTAAGCTAAAGTCACCATAAAGATTTTGCAAAACAGAATCTAAAAATGCAAGCAATATAACCGCTTACAACTGTCACATTTCCAATGTCCCTATAACAAGACCCTTTGGAAATATTCCACAAATAGTTAAGAAACTTATACAGTGTTTAGAGAAAAGTGCAACAACATTGTATTCATTATGTTTGCTATTTGGTGGTTTTAAGTAAAAAGAAATTAAAAGGAAGAATTATAATCAAACTAAAAACAAATCTAAACGAGTACAGCACATACACACACACAAACACACAGACACTTAAACATATAAAAATGAGTTTAAAGTTGAGAACAAGGGAGCAAATTAGAAGTTTGCTAAACACAAAATTAACTATATTATGAACGATATAAAAATTCATTGGGCATCAAGGGCAAACATAAAAATACTTTTTAATAAAAGAGAGAAACATATTAAATGAAATGGTGGATAAAAATGCAATCTTTACTGATTTTAAGTTAAATTATGCACAAAACAATGGAAATGAATTTTTATTAAACGATATAATATAATCTTAAATAAATTGCATCAACATTGAAGATTTGCTACTCAAAAATGATTTTAGACGAAAAATATATAAGAGATCTTTCATTAATTAAATTGAATTAAGATTCATAGGCTAATTGTTCGAAATTTGTTTTTAAATCTCAGAAAGACATAATACATATTCCAAGGCACAAAGAAAAGTCAACATCAGTTTTTATTCAACTTACACAGCAGAGCAGAACAGCTGTTTTCGAAAGCCGCAACGCTTTCATCATCAGTGCTCATGTGTATTGTGTTTGTCACCACTTATTAGGTGGCTTAGTTGAATCTTTCATTAAATTCGTTCCATTTCTAAATTTTAATAAAATTAAGTGTAAGTGAAACAGCAACGATGCAGGTCTAAAATTTGCTTACGTAACAACGATCACAATAAAAAAAATGCAGGTGAAAAATCGTTAAAAGTATCGTTAAAGCGCTTTCCAAAGCATAGTATCGTGATGCAGAGTATCGTGAATTTTCTTTTGCTGAAATAGCAAGAGAAACCCATTAATCTAATAACTGTACAGAACGCACAACGATGATCGTAAAATTAGGGTACTGTCGGCTGAATCCTGAGTTCAACCACGCTCTGAGTCATGAATATTGTGTTGAATTCTTCCGCGCCGGACCTAAAAGAAAGGGCATAGCATTTAAGGGAACAGATGAAGAAATATGGGGAGATCGAGGAGAACTTTTTGTAGCTATTTCAACCTTTTTACTTCACCGGTAAAGTTTTGGCTACAGGACCGACGAAGGAGGGTGCTGCTGTTACTCTGCTTTCAGTACATGATATTATCAACCAGTGCTATGCCTTCATCATTGAAACAGGCTGACAACAACTAACGCAACCATGAACTAGGCCTAAGTGTAATCCTGGACGGATTAGGATATCTTATGACCCTTTCTTCAACGTAACCTAACTTAACCTAATTAATATGACCAGGATTTAATACGTTTAAAGCCGAATGAAGCCGAATGTAGCCAATTGCTGCCATAAAAGAAAATACCTTAATGAGAACCATTAAAATAGTTAATTTTTATATAAGAATTTATTAAAGACTTTCCTTTAATTCAAGCCGGACTCCTCAACCCAAAAACAAACACAACAAATTTCATTATGTTTAACTACTTAAATACTAAACAGAGTTTCGACAATTGCAATAAACTCAGTCAATGCCAATATTGTCTTAGAAATTTTGCAGGTGCATAATAAAACATTTTATTATTGCATAAACAAGTTCTACTTCTAATGAAATTAAGTTTAAATTACTGAAAATGTTTTAAACAACTCTGGCACAAAATACTCGTACTCAGCAAGCAAATATTCATGTGTTGTGTCATGCAAACAATTCGTTTTTACGTAAAACTGTCCATCCTGTTTCCTGTTCGGCAGGTATACGAGTTAGAATTTAAAAGATTTTAATTTATGGAACTTTACACTTCATTAAACAATAAAATAATTTTTCTTTTATGCTGTTCTTTAAATGCACTCGAACAAACCCTTTATATATATATTTTTTTTTTTGTAAATTACGTTTATATTAAATTTTACCAGTTTACAAATATTTTCAAAGCTATTTTGTAAAATACTGAATAATTTGCCATTGTCGGCGTGTGTGTGTGTGTATGTGTGTAGCAATTGAGATGCATCTACGTTTCTCAATTTCGAAAATTCTCTGCAAATGAAATTTAATGCAAATCCACAGAAACCAAAAGAAAATCGAATTAAATTAAGAAGAATAAAATTAAAAGGATTTATTCGGTAGATTCTTTTAATTGTAATGAATTAATTAAAAAACTTCTTTTGTACGTTTATTTTGTATGCAATTGATTTTCATCAGATGGTTTTCTCTTTTTTTGTTTTAGGGTTTTAATTTTATTATTTTTGTTTTAGATTTTCAATATTGAATTTTAAGTGGTTGAAAACAACCAAACAATTCTTCGCACCAATCTTGATAGATTTGGCAATTTATCTCAATTAAGACCGAGTTTCTTATTAAATTTCCATATGGGAAATAAAAATGCAAGTGGTAGTAGTTTTGTTAAAAGGGACTGGGCTTGGCATGTTGAAGACTTCATTTAAATAACTCAATATTAAGTGGAAATAATCAATTGGTAAAATAAAATTGTAATGTTTTAAATTAAATTTGCAAATTAAAACAAGCAAGTAAAATTGATCGATAAGATAAAATAAATAGCTATAACATTTTAATATGCTATTGGCTGCAGTATTTAACACGAAACTATGGTAGTGAGGAGGACTAGAGTTCGACTCCGCGCCCTGTCAGGAATATTGTCTCGAATTCTTGCGATCAGCACTAGTGCACGGTTGTGTTAGTTGTTGTCGGCATGTTTTAGTGACGACAAAGTGTTCTCTAAAATATAGTTTTCGCACAAAAGTTCCAGTCTACATTATTTTTTTGCAGTAGATATGACATTCTAGAACTTTTTGTGCTCATCCCTAATACTAACTGGTAATTAAAATTCTTTTTAAATAGTTATATGGCAAATGAAATTTCACACAAGAATTTCCTTTATTGAAATTTTATTTAAATAAAATATCCTGCGGCTATTAAACCATAATTACTGACTGCACAGAACGTTCAAATTCTTGACTGCCTCTTGACTCTGCCAATGAAATACTGCTGCTTACAGCAGTTTATGGTTTTTAGGTTCTGCCATTTTTATAGCCGTTTTTTTCTTGCCTTATTTTTTAATGCTTATACGCATTGATGTTCTTAACTTGGCTTAATTAGTTTGCCAAAGTTGTTGTTAATGCTCTTATCTGCACTAAAGGCTAAAACTTCTTTTTCTTTTCTGGGCATATTGCTTTTTGTTTTTGTCTTTGTCTTCTGTTTTATATGTCATGGTTATAGGCGTTGACAGAAACCAACTATTTTGAGTTGGTTTCCAGGCAATTATTGGTAATTTCTGCTTTTGTGCTCTTATTGTTTTGTAAACTTTAATGATAACTTTTTTTGCGGAAAATTACAAGGACTTCTTTTTGCAGAACTAATTTTAATTTTGTATAAAAATAATGGCAAATATTTTGTTGATGTTTTTTTTTTTTTTTGTGGGAGTCTTAGTCAATTAGTTTATTTTGTTTGTCACAAGTGTGGCTGATAATTTTTATACGTTCAGATTTTATAGGACGTGTTTTCGTTATCGATAACTATTGTGTGAGAGCTTAGAATGTCACACTGACCTGAAGGATCTGTTCCATAGGCCTGGGCAAGTCATCGTTTAACGTTACGACAAAGCTTTCAATTTGTGGAAAATTAATTTAAATTATTAAATTGAATTAAGATTCATAGGGTAATTTTTCAAAATTTGTTTTAAATCTCAGAAAGACATGATAAATATTCCAAGGCACAAAGGCAAGTCAACATCAGTTTTTGTTATCCAACTTACACAGCAGAGCAGAACAGCTGTTTTCGAAAGACGCAACCCTTTCATCATCAGTGCTCATGTGTATTGTGTTTGTCACCACTTATTAGGTGGCTTAGTTGAATTTGATAACAGTTCCTATTTACACAAATTTTATTGTGAAAAAGAATACGAGAACTGTATCAACCTGATGTTAACATTTAAATTAATTTAATCCAATTTCATGGAGAACTTTTCTAACTGAAAGTGTTGTTGGCTGAGTAGTTTCCACTATACTATAAAGCGAAAGGTTTTGAGTTCAAAACCGCACTCAGGCATGAATATGGTGCCGAATTCGTATAATCATTAGTAGTGCCTGGTTGTGTTAATTGTTGTCAGGCTGCTTCAGTCATGAAGGCATAGCACTGGTCACTGAACACGACTGGCAACGATTGACACTATCATATTCTAAAGAGCAGTGGAACAGCACCCTCCTTCGTTCGCCCTGTACCAAAAATTAGCCGGCGAAGTAAAAAAAATAAATAAAAAATTGAAATAGCTACAAAAAAAATCCTCTATCTCCTCATCTTTCTTCATCTGTCCCTCCTTTCGAGTACCGGCGCAATGCCCTGCATATGTAGGGGTCATCCCCTGAGTACTGGTCCGAGATAAAAAAAAAAAGTTTACATGTTCTATTTCGTTAAAAGCATTTTCTGTTTTTGCTAATTTCATGATTATAAAATATGTATTCCACTCTAAATTAAGTAATTTAAATTTAAAAAAATTCTTAGAAAAATAATTTGCACGTTGCAGATTTGAACTTGAGTCTGAATAAAAAAAAGTTCTTTATCCAATAATAATTGCCCGAAACATATTTTGCGAGCTCTTCCAATTGCAAATATTTAGTTACATTTTAATGAAACCTTTTCAAATGGCGACCATTTTAAATGATTTGACAAATTATTATCCCATGAATATTAATCCTATAAATAAAACCTATAGAAAATTACTCAGTAAATTTAAGGCTAGAAAAAAATTTGTAAACGCCGAGTTCTTTTTAAAAACAGGATTTGGAATTTTTTAGTTTAATAGAGCTTTTTGCATTTTTGGTAACGATATCCAGCCAAATAGCAATTATTTAAATCTAAACTACCACCTCCTAAGCAAAACTTTTTTCAAATTTCATTATGAAAATTCTCCAAAAAAAAAAAATAGAAGCAAATAATATTCTAACATAAATTTGAATTAGTAAAATTAAAATAAGTTTAGCACACTTGCAGTACGAAACATTCTCGTTGGTAAAAATGTACTTCTAGTGCTCCAGTCACTCCCACTTGTGTCTTCGAGTTTTACTCTCGCACGAAACCAGAACAACTGTTATGCATGTGAAATGTAGAACAAAAAACTTGTATAATATGCAGAAGTAAGAAGCATTAAGCATTCAGGCATCATCCATGAAAAGCAAAACAAAAAATGATAATAACAATAATAATAAAAAAAATAAATGAACAAAAATGTACATCGAGGAATCATTATTTAACAAAAACGAAGTTTTTTGTGTTCGCAAGAAAAAACCCGTACCGAAAAGTTATGGCTTGAAAATAAAAATAAAACTTTTTGCTGAGTTGTTTTTAGGTGCTCGTATTAGCAGCATTTCAACTAAATACGATTACAAAATTTGTTTAATAGTAGACTCGTACTGCAGCAATGAACAATTGTTTGTTAGTGTGTGTGCTTAATTAAGTTTAGGAAGATGTTGCTGTAGAAATATATGGAGGAGAGTGTAATTAGTGTTAAGAGAAATTCATATTAATAATTCATATTTTGTTGAATTACCTAACTCATTTGGTAAGAGTGCTCCGATCAGAGTTATAAATTTTGAAAGTTTAAGTTTATGATTAATTTGAGGAGTATTCCCATGGTAAATTTGCGTCCACTACTTCACTGTAGAAGAAGGATAGTCGAAAGAAAAATATATCACGAGGCAGTGAAAAGTGACTTCTCTATTTTAAGTGATATTTTTTTTTGTCATTCGCCGGCATGACGTCCACCCCGTATAGGCATACTGACTAAAAAACTCCTTTAAGTCTCTCTCTCTCTTTTTTAAATGGTTCCTCCCCGGAACCGCTAAAATGTATTACTTCGGGCTGGTTACCTATTGGCTATTTTTTTTTTATCTTGAACCAGCACTCAGGGGATGACCCCTACATATGCAATGCACTGATCTTTAGTTCAATCCTTAGTTCATAATTAATCTTCTTCCTATATGATTTAATACTTTAATTTTTAATTTTTCGTTCATTTGTACTAAAGATACCTTCAACTGTGATCCAGCACTCTTTTTCTTTCCTTATTTCAGGCTGTAAGCATTTCTCGTGTTAACCGCACTAGAACATGCTGTTAAGTGCCCACAATTAAAAGCCTTTTCTTTGGTTGAGCCTTTTTTTTTTTGGTTGGGAAATTACTTCCTTCCACTACTTTTTGTTATTTCCTATACGAATATGAGTTTAACAAACTTATGTTTGCATGAATGTATTTGCGGAAGCTGGCGGTAGTAGTAGTATTAGTAATCATAGACGACATCATATAATTTTGTATAGTTTTGTTAAGCATTTTGTGGCTTAATTACAATGACCAGTGTGAAAATTTGCTGACGCAGTTTCCATAATTTAAATGGAATGGAAGACACAAAATAATAATAAAACAAGTAAAAACGTTATATTCGGCCGGGGCGAATCTTAAATACCCTCCAAATATTTAGTAAGTGAATTTAAAATGTTTAACTTGGTGGGAGAGAGTTCCTTTATATAATATCGTACGTCAACGCCCACTAAAGGAGGCGGGGTTCAAAAATGGACAATATCATGTTTTCCACAGACAAACGTATGGGCATTGCTAGAACATCACTAATAAAGAATATAAATATTTACTTTATAGGGTGCAATTCTCTTTGGAGGATATAAAAACTGAATTTTGGCGGGGTCGCTCTGGCAAGGGCTGTGGGGGAAACATTTCACCTTTGTCATAAAACACTAAAAATAAATGCTTGGGATAATTGTATACAAAATTTAATTATTTTTATATATTTTGGTAGGACAATTTAGGGAGCAAAGGGGGAGGAAAAGCTAGGGCAGAAATTGGCAGCCATAAAACTCTAAAAATAAATGCATGGGATAATTGTATACAACATTTATTTTTTTTGGTAGGGTCATTTAGGGGGCGAAGGGGGGGGAGGGGGTAGGGCAGAAATCGGCAGTCATAAAACTCTAAAAATAAATGCTTGGGATAATTGTATACAAAATTAAATTCTTTTTTTTTGGTAGGGTCATTTAGGGGCAAAGGGGGAGGAGGGGGTAGGGCAGAAATCAGCAGTCATAAAACTCTAAAAATAGATGCTTGGGATAATTGTATACAAAATTAAAATATTTTTTTTTGGTAGGGTTATTTAGGGGGTGGAGGGGGAGGAGGGGTAGGAGGGGGTAGGGCAGATTAGTACCAGGTTTCGTCTCAGCTTCGTCATTAAAGCTTAAAAGTGTTATTTTTAAGGAATGTAGGCTTAAGTAAAACAATTTGTTAAATTTTTATGCTATTTTTGCCTATAATAACGCCCACTGAAGTGGGCGGGGTCAAAAAATATTTTTATTTTATTTAATGGCTCCAAGTTTAAGGCGTTGGACCGTATTTGACATAAAAATATATCATTTGCTTAACAAAATAATCAAAAAACTTTAAAAATATGTTTTTTTTCTAGGTTGGTTTAGTTCTTCTTAGGGGAACTTTTTTCCCTCTTGCCCGATTTAGCCCATCTCCAAACTGAACCTGATCTAAGCTTCAAAATATATTTATACCAAATTTCAAGAGTCTAGCTTTTTTCGTTTGCTGAATCATGATTTCCACAGACGGACGGACGGACATGCTCAGATCGTCTTAGATTTCATCACTGATCAATAATGTATATATAGTTTATGGGGTCTGAGGTGGATATTTCGATGCGTTACAAACGGAATGACAAAGTGAATATACCCTCCAAATTCTTTTTTGGAGGGTATAAAAAAAAATGCAAGTGAATAAGAGAATATCAAAGCTGACCACAACCACAAGCCATAAACTGACTTTTACATGACACCTTCGCAAATTTTGACAAAGTTGTTTTTTTATGCAGCTGCAGATGATAATACAGTCCAGAACTACTTCATTGCTTTTCAAATTGTGTCTAGTTTTGATTTTTAAATGCGGAAATGTGGTTAGAAAGTTATGTATATGTGTGTGTGTGTAAAGGCAATTGAGCATGTGAATTTAATATATTTATTAATTATTTGCAAATTATGTATTTGAGAAGAGGATTAAAAATATATATATAAAATATCTGAATAAAATAAATTGAATTTAATAAAAGTTCTTAGACAAATAATTTTGAAGATTGCAGATTTCAACTTGAGTCTAACTAAAAAAATTCTTATCTTGATAATAAATTAATAAGTTTAAAAAATAAAACTTTACATTCACATTTAAAAGAAATATATTTTGAATTGAATTAAGATTTATAGGCTAATTGTTCGAAATTTTTTGTTTTTAAATTCAGAAAAACATGATAAATATTCCAAGGCACAAAGGCAAGTCAACATCAGTTTTTTAGTTATTCAACTTACACAGCAGAGCAGAACAGCTGTTTTGGAAAGCCGCTACACTTTTGTCATTAGTGCTCGTGTGTATTGTGTTTGACACCATTTATTAGGTGGCTTAGTTGAATATGAAAAATATTTTGATTCAACTACTAAAAGATTTTCTGTGCAAAGAAGTGAGTTGAGTTGCTAATAAGTCAACTTCTATCTTCTATCTTCTCATCTCTCCTAATCCGTCCCCTCAATACTATCCCCTACTTTTCAGTTCCGGCGCAATACATTGCATATGTAGGGGTCATCCCCTGAGTGCTGGTCCAAAAAAAAAAAGCTAAAAAAAGCTAAAAGCTAAAAGATAAAAAAAGCTATTTTTCACATAAACTGCAGGAAAACGTCCTTATCGAAAAGTATTTTCATATATCAACCAGACACTTTATTGCTGCAGTGATTCTGCATTGAGAAGAGGTGAACTAAAAATTATTTCTTCATTTAGATTTTCGTATTTTAGATGGCAAAATATTCTAGAAGCAACAAGAACCCTGTTTCTTACAGCTGCAAGGTCCTGTGCAAGTATTGAACTGTCTTTTTCTTTAAAGCCATTTATCTTTGTGTTAATTTGATCTATATTTAATATAAAATTCTTTTGCCTTCATTTATATCCATTTGAGTTTTCTTTGTTTTTTTTTTTGTTTCCGTTTTTCTTTTTCGTTGTAATGTCTGTATAACCAGTAAATTATTGCATGACGGATTTATGATTTTCAAATACCCTTCATTTACAAACAAGTACTTTAATGATTTTTTCATTTTACGTTTTTGTTTTCCAGCATCATTTTGTACTTTTCATTTTGCAATGGCTCCTTCAAAACACATCAACGATTTCAGAACAATGAATCGATATTTCTTTTTTTGTTTCTAGCCTTTTTGTAAAATACTGCGTTGGAGGAATTGGTTTTTCTTTTTGTTTGTTTAAGTTTCACATAGGTTGTTTTTTCTGGCTTGTTTTTTCGTTTTTTTTCATTTTTTGCTTCAATCCACAGGGTGCATTTAACAATATATCATTGAACTGTCAAAATTAAATCCCATGCAGAATTTTAAAGCCAAACCACATTCCATTACTGTTTGGATCAAGGAAAAATGACAAGGCAGTGAGGCATCCAAGCGCAAGTATGTAAACTGGCGAGAAGAAGTGAATTGTGGAGGCACAAGCAGGTCAGTGGCTTATGAAGCATAAGCAACCGTTGAATGCCATTATTGTAAGCTGATGACTAACAAAAAAAAAGCAAAAAAAAGAACGAATTAAACGAGGAGTTGTTATATAAAATGCCATGGAAGAAAGTGTTTTATATATGGAGGCACTTGTAGAAATGGCAGAAGAGCCGCATTGAAATCAAACATTCATATTCATTGGTAACGAAATGGAACAGCAAGAACAGGAAATGAAGCAATCATAAATTTAAATAGATACGGATATCAAAGAGAGTAAAAAAAAATGATAAACAAAAAGCAAGTACAATAGTGATTTAGCACCGACACCGGTTTTTTTAAAGTAAGACTGCAAAAGGCTGGCAAAATTTTGCAAATATTTTTATATTCAGGTTGATATACAATTAAAACAGGTGCCAAAGCAAAGGCAGATATCGGCAGTCATAAAAGTCTAAAAATAAATGCTTGGCATAATTGTATACAAAATTTAATTTTTTTTTTGGTAGGGTCATTTAGGTGGTGGAGGGGGAGGAGGGGGTAGGGCAGAGGAGTACCGGATTTAGTCTCAGCTTCGTCATTAAAGCTTCAAAATGTTATTTTTAAATAATGTAGGCTTAAGTAAAAACATTTGTTAAATTTTTAAGCTATTTTTTGCATATATAATATTTTTTTTCTATTACAAAATTAAAATTTTAATGATTATAAATTTTCAATAAACTCTTCTTGGTAAACGCAAATATTTTATGATATTCTAAAGGGCGTTTTTTATGAAGTTTTTTTTATACGAATCACTCTGTTGTCTGACAGCTGTTTTGACAGTTTAAAGTGACGTCTCTATTCAGTATTGTTTGGCAAAACAGGTTAACTCCAGAACAACGCTTCCAAATCGTGGAAATTTATTTTCAAAAACAGTGTTCAATTAAAAATGTTTATCCGCTTTTTTACCGCAAAATTCTGTTCAGTGATGAGGCGCATTTTTGGTTGAATGGATCTGTCAACCAGCAAAATTGCCGTATTTGGAGCAAAGATAATTCACACGCCGTTCAAGAATTACCAATGCATCCCGATAAATGTTCTGTTTGGTGCGGTCTATGGGCTGGTGGAATCATCGGTCCTTATTTCTTTAAAAATGAGGAAGGACGACGCGTTACCGTGAATGCAAATCGATACAGAATCATGATCAATGAATTTTTGGTGCCAAAACTTCAAGATATGGATGTAAACGAAATGTGGTTTCAACAGGATGGTGCCACTTGTCATACTGGCCGGCGAAACAATGGACTTATTGAAAGAACATTTCAACGACAACATTATTTCGAGAAATGGACCGGTGAATTGGCCTCCGCGTTCGTGTGATTTGACGCCACTCGATTATTTTTTGTGGGGATACTTGAAATCATTGGTTTACGTGGATAAACCAGCAACGATTGACGCTTTGGAAACCAGTATTCAACGTGTCATTGCTGAAATACGCCCTCAAATACTTGAAAAGGTGGTCGAAAATTGGACCTCCAGAATGAACTTTGTGCAAAATAGTCGTGGTGGCCATATGCCCGAAATTATATTTAAATGTTAAATGACAAGAAATTATCTACCAAATAAAAGAATTTTTTTGGCCATTTCATAATTTGGCATGTGTTTTATATAAATTTCAAATCAGAAAGCTCTTATAAAAACACCCTTTATATACAAGGTGGGCCAAATGAAATCACCCTATGGGAAGATGCTTCTTTTTTTGCAAATGTCGGCCTATGTCAAAGCTGTTTTGACATTTGTGAACTAGACAGATGTAGAATACAAGTGAATAAGCCATGGAGCGATATACTACCCAACAACGCGGAATAATTGTGTCTATTTTTTTGCGTAACAATTCGTCTGTGGATGAGTTCTTTTGGCCCATTTTGTATAAACGCCTGGTAAGTACCAAAAATTATTTCAGTATTTTCACGTATTTCTCTTCTAAAGCGATCTATTTATTTATCCATTTAAAATATCACCGAAGCGACTATACGCAACTAAGCAGCCAAGATATGGTGAGAACAGAATGCTGCACCTACTCCTTTTTTTTTAATTCGGGCCAGGTGGCAACACCGCTACATATGCAGTCCATTCCACCGGAACTAGAAAGGAAGGGATAGTATTGAGAGGACAGATGAAGAAAGATGAGGAGATAGACAATTTTTTGTAGTTATTCCGCCAGCTAATGTTTTGCTACAGCATCGACGAAGGAGGGTGCTGTAACTCTGCTCCTAGAACAAGATAAAGTCAATCGATGACAGTTATTTTTAGTGACCATCTCTATATCTTAATCAATGAAACAGTCTGACAACAGCTAACACAAACGTGCACTACTGCTGATTACTAGAATTCGACACAATATTCATGACTGATCGTTGAGTCATACTCACGAGCCTCTGCTGCTGCATAGTCTCTTGTTAACTACTTCAGCCAACAGCAGCCTAAAATTATTTGAGTAATTGCACGTATCTTTCTTCTAAAGTGATCAATCTATTTATCCATTAAAACTATCACCGAAACTACTGAACGGCTGAGATATAGTGAGAACAGGAATTTGCTTCTATTTCTGGCATATTCTTATATTGTTGCTTGAGGAAGGAACTCCTTGCTCTGATACATGTTTTTTAATTCAAAAACTGTTGACGCTTGTCAGCTAAAATATAAGGGCGAATACTGTGGCGACGACTTGAAGTTGAGGTGGATTATACACAAACATGAGAAGTAGAGGCAAAAGAGGAAGCGAGTTAACTAATCTTTTTTTAATTTTTTTAAGCTAGAGATGGTACTTCAGGTCGAATATGTTAATATTTCATTTTCACATTTAGCTACTTGATGAACTAACATGAAAAACGAACGCTGGAATTAATGATTCGTATGCCTAGAGCAAGTGTGCCTTAAAGTTCCTGCTGGAAGAGTAAACACCAATACATTTAAAAGAAAAACTAATTTTTATTCAATATTTTTTGTTGTAAAACAAATACATACAAAGCGATATCATACGCTAAACAAAAACAAAATCTTCACTGATGATCGCTGTCGTCAATGTTTACCAGCAGACCTTACGAAAGTGTTGTTGCTTTCCACTTGCTTTTATACAATGGAGAACAACAATAAAATAAAAATTAGACAAAGTTGTTTGTGTATTTCGTATTGCTAGTGCAGAGTGCTGTATGCAAGTACATATTAAATCACACAGCACTTTTACAAAAACAAATGAGCACCAAGCGCGTAGGGCCTGGGCACTCTAGCTTCTAGAGTAAAGATATCCCCCCTTATTCATAAAAATTATGAGAGTCTAACAACAGCGTAAAAAAATTAAATTTCATATGAAATTTGCTCTATTACACTCTTATAAGCCTCTCATAATTTTTATGAATAAGGGGGATCAACTATAAAGTTGTGATCATACGTCACCGTATTCAACAGATTTAGCCCTAGCGACGTTTTCATTTTCCATTTTTAAAAAGTCTAGGTTTTGTGACGTTTGAGGAAATAAAAACTGAATTGCTGGCATACCAATAAGAGAATTGCAGAATTGGTTTGACGATTGTATTATATTTCCCCTTTAAAGGGGAAATTCGTTTGAGCACAGCGTGTGTTTTTTTATATATAAATCACTTAATTATTTTTTTATATATTAAAAACTTGTCTAATAGCTATGGACTAATTAGTTAATATTTCTTCTTTAAGCGACAGCGGATATTTTTGTCATATCGAGAAACTTAGAAAACCGCTCGAATAGGGAAAAGCTTGTATTAATACTGCAACAGTTTTCTTGTCATTTTCTTGTATGTAGTATTTCTGTAATTAAATTTTAAATATCAAAGTTTTCCAGGCAACATATATTACAAAAAAAAAACAAAAAAATAAAAGCACAACAAATAACATTTCCAACTGAAGCAACCGAGCAAATGCTATGGCTTTAACAGTCATAAATAATCATCTTGGTCAGATGAAGTAAGTGTATGAAGTGTGTGTGTGTGTGTATGCAAAAATCTGCCATTAAATTTACCTCTTAACAATATCACAAAGGTTAAAATAACTACACCTGGAAGTAGTTTAAATACAGAAATTACTACAACAAGGAAGGAATGTATAAATTCGATTGTATGTGTGAGCATTGAAGAAGATAAATACAATTGTAGTCTCACTTATACATATACAATCGAATACATAAATATAGTTTTGCTCTTCCCCTTTACAAAATGCTGGCACATTTCAAAGAAGGATACACTTATCTGTTTCCGTATTAAGAATACGACTACGAGTCGGTATAGAAACATTTACAATTACTTGCAAGTTGTACTAAAAGAAAAGGTCTTAATGTGCAAAAGAAACAAAATGCAATTTATTTTATTTAAAATAATAACTCATACTCAACAGCAAATAGAAATACTCAGCACAAATAGTTGAACTTACGTGTGTGCGTGCGTGTGTGTGTGTGTGTGTGTTCGTTCATGAGAATGAGTTGTTTGATAAGTTTCCGATTTTCTTTGAACGGAAACTTACCTTCGTATTTTCTACAACTTTGAACTACTAAAAGTCATGTTGTTATTCATACTTTTGTACAATCTTAGACTGTCCATTTTGTTGAATAAAACTTTTCATGCAAAAGCAATGGAATGGTAAAAGATGTAAGTACGAGGGTTGTGCTGCAAGTGAATCTCTCAAAACTTGTAGTGATGTTCTTATGAATATTACATATGAATTCACATTCCGTGTGCATAATCTTAGGTTTTCTCAAATAATTTCCTTTTATATTTCTATAAAAAATTTATAAAGTATTTATCAATTCTGTAAAATGTTGAGGCAACATTTTTAACCCCATATAAAGGGTGTTTTTTTATGAAGTTTTTTTTTTATACGAACCACTCTGTTGTCTGACAGCTGTTTTGACAGTTTAAAGTGACGTTTCTACTCAGTATTGTTTGGCAAATCATCATGAACAGGTTACCTTTAGAACAACGCTTCCAAATCGTGGAAATTTATTTTCAAAAACAGAGTTCAATTAAAAATGTTTATCCGCTTTTTTGCCGCAAAATTCTCTTCAGTGATGAGGCGCATTTTTGGTTGAATGGATGTCAACAAGCAAAATTGCCGTATTTGCAGCAAAGATAATCCACACGCCGTTCGAGAATTACCAATGCATCCCGATAAATGTACTCTTTGGTGCGGTCTATGGGCTGGTAGAATCATCGATCCTTATTTCTTTAAAAATGAGGAAGGACGACGCGTTACCGTGAATGGAAATCGATACAGAATCATGATCAATGAATTTTTGGTGCCAAAACTTCAAGATATGGATGTAAACGAAATGTGGTTTCAACAGGATGGTGGCACTTGTCATACTGCGGGCGAAACAATGGACTTATTGAAAGAACATTTCAACGACAACATTATTTCGAGAAATAAATCGGTGAATTGGCCTCCGCGTTCGTGTGATTTGACGCCACTCGATTATTTTTTGTGTGGATACCTGAAATCATTGGTTTACGTGGATAAACCAGCAACGATTGACGCTTTGGAAACCAGTATTCAACGTGTCATTGCTGAAATACGCCCTCAAATGCTTGAAAAGGTGGTCGAAAATTGGACCACCCGAATGACCTTTGTGCAAAATAGTCGTGGTGGCCATATGCCCGAAATTATATTTAAATGTTAAATAACAAGAAATTATCTACCAAATAAAAAATTTTTTTTGGCCATTTCATAATTTGGCATGTGTTTTATTTAAATTTCAAATCAGCAAGCTCTTATAAAAACACCCTTTATATACATATAAAATATATATATATATATATATATATATATATATATATATATATATATATATGGTAAAATAAAATGTATTTGAAATCTATTTTAAGAAAATTTTGTGAGAAAGACTTTGAAAAAATTATCCTTAAAACGCATATTATATTTTACGCATATGGAGGTTAAACTTTTGTGCACGAAAATGGGACTATGGGGAAAACGGACTTTAAAGTCAATATAAACTGGTATCGATGTTGAAGTCCGTTTTACTCATAGTCTTCTTTTTGTGTAAAAACTTAAACTTTCAATTTGAAAAAATAGTGTAAAGCTTCTCTACTTTAAAAGATATTTTATCTCAGTATTTAGTGCACAAATATTTTAGTGCAAGTTTAAGTGAAACTAAAGTTTAATGCATGGCAAACATCTACTTAAACTTATCGTATCTTTCAAGCTTTCACTGTAATGTCAATTTTAAAATCTTTTAAAGATTATAAAATATTGAGGAAAAACTTTTATTTAAAACTGTCAGTACAGCTACACTTAAGTACCCAGCAAATAATGGGAATGCAAGTATTAAAGTAATGAAGAAATAAACTTAGAATACAAGAATTTTCGGCGACTCATCAATAAATTTTACACTTGCTTGTCATAGACCACAGTTAATCTAAACACTAGAACACTAGAATAGATGATTTGCAATTGTGTGTAATGAAAATGATATGACTTTACAACAACTTTTGCTTTTCTTTGCTGGGTACTTTTCTTTAAAAAAAAAACGTGCTGACTAACTTGCGGTAGTCACAAGTAAAGCATTGTTTAATAATTCAATGTGTAACGAAACATTAAAGGAAACCAGAACGATAACTAAATAGTAGAGAGAGCAATTTTGCAATTGTAAATCATATAGAATAAAAGAAGAATAGGATGTGTTCAGGTATTAAATGAAACTAAAAAGAATTGGAAGGGTGTACGATATTTTGGATAAGAAATTCCGAATATTTATTATGTAAACTCTTATAGATTGTGGGACATAATAAGTTATTTTAAAATAACATGGCAACACTAGCAGGATTTTGCTTCAAACAGTAGTTGTGTGAATGGTTGTGTTAATCATTTTTAAGGAGTAGCATAAAATTTTAAATAAATTAGTTTAAACAATTAAACTTATAAACAAAGTTTAATGAAACAGAAATTTCTTAATTTTAAACTGTAAATTTTTTTTATTTTGTAAAACTTTCTTATCTAAACGATTATAGCGCAAAAATTTGTTTAAAAGAAGATATATGGGCCGCCGCAAGGTTACGGTATACGTCCAAAATTATGGTAACAAACAACACATTTTACAAGCATGAAATTATTTACTTACATATATAATTATTTATCATGATTATGAGGGTGCTGTTGTTTGAAGTAGTAGACCATGAAGTGGAGGGTCCTGAGTTCAACCCCGCGCTGAGTCATGAATATTGTGTCGAGTTCTTTTGATCAGCATTAGTGCGTGATTGTGTTAGTTGTTGCCAACCTGTTTCAGTGATGAAGGCATAGTCACTAGTCACTGAACATAATTGTCAGCGACTGACACAATCGTGTACTAAAAAGCAGAGTAACAGCAGCATCCTTCTTCGTCGGTCCTGTAGCATAAATTAGCCGGCGAAGTAGAAAGTTCAAAAACAGCTACAAAAAATTCTCTATCTCCCCATCTTTCTTCATCTGTCCTCTCAATACTATCCCCTCCTTTCTAGTTCTGGCGCAATGCACTGCATATGTAGGGGTCACCACCTGACTGGTGCTTCGTGACAAAAAACAAAATTATTTTATTTTATTTTTCTGAATAACTTTAAAACACTGAGGTCGAAAAAAACAGGTAGTCATGATGTTATTAAAAAAGTTTTAAACAATTCTGTCTTACTTTTAAGTAATTTTAAATTTTTTGAACGCATATTTTGAACTACTGGGTTTAAAATTATTAATCAAGTACTCTTAAACGGTTCTGTGTTAATTTTTTGAGTAATATTTCTAATGTAAAACGCAGCTACTTACAACGTTCACATATACAAACAACAAGAGGACTTGTTGTACACAAAAATTAGACATAAATTGAGGTCAACAATTATTGAGTTTATTCATTTGCTTATTTCATCACGGTTACATGTTTTTTTAACATTTTGTTATTTCTCGCCACTGTGACGTATGAGTAATATATGGCTTGGCATAATAAAATATCACTTATTCGTAAAAGTTTCTATCAAGACTACACTTTTGTCCTCTAGTTATTATTATTCCTATTTAATGCAAAAACACATTATACAATTTTTTACAAGAGCTTGCTGATTTGAAATTTAAATAAAACACATGCCAAATTATGAAATGGCCAAAAAAAAATTTTTTATTTGGTAGATAATTTTTGTCATTTAACATTTAAATATAATTTCGGGCATATGGCCACCACGACAATTTTGCACAAAGGTCATTCTGGAGGTCCAATTTTCGACCACCTTTTCAAGCATTTGAGGGCGTATTTCAGCAATGACACGTTGAATGCTGGTTTCCAAAGCGTCAATCGTTGCTGGTTTATCCACGTAAACCAATGATTTCAGGTATCCCCACAAAAAATATTCGAGTGGCGTCAAATCACACGAACGCGGAGGCCAATTCACCGGTCCATTTCTCGAAATAATGTTGTCGTTGAAATGTTCTTTCAATAAGTCCATTGTTTCGCCCGCAGTATGACAAGTGCCACCATCCTGTTGAAACCACATTTCGTTTACATCCATATCTTGAAGTTTTGGCACCAAAAATTCATTGATCATGATTCTGTATCGATTTCCATTCACGGTAACGCGTCGTCCTTCCTCATTTTTAAAGAAATAAGGACCAATGATTCCACCAGCCCATAGACCGCACCAAACAGTACATTTATCGGGATGCATTGGTAATTCTTGAACGGCGTGTGAATTATCTTTGCTCCAAATACGGCAATTTTGCTGGTTGACATATCCATTCAACCAAAAATGCGCCTCATCACTGAAGAGAATTTTGCGGTAAAAAAGCGGATAAACATTTTTAATTGAAAACTGTTTTTGAAAATAAATTTCCACGATTTGGAAAAAAATTTATCAAAAAACTCCCTTTATATGTATATATATATATATATATATATATATATATATATATATATATATATATATATATATATATATACATATATATATATATATATATATATATATATATATATATATATATATTATTAATAAAAGAATTGTTTATTCAGATTTAAATTCAAATCCGAAATCAGTACTGATTTTGTATATTCTTATACGATGCTCCAACATACACCACAATTGAGCTTACAGCAATTAATGCTTTATTATTAAGCTCAATTAAAACATTAATTAAGTAATTGCTCCATTAACACTTAATTGCTATAAAATTGAGAAAAATTGCAAATGTAATACTGCTAAAAACTATATTCAGTGAATAAAACGCAACTCGCTGAACAAAATTAGTCGAGCATTAGAACCTAAAACGTGGAAAAATAAAAAAAGCCCATAAACAAAATTTGTCAAATTTCAACTTGAGGTCCTCCTGAATATGAAAAATGTTTGCTTTTAGTTGTCATCCGGTAATTGATTGACTAAATCTTGTATATGTGAACAAGAAGATAATTATATCAATAAAGTGAATATTGACTCAATTTAAAATGCATGTGTGAATTTAGTTTAAGCCATCGTGTACCTGGAAGTTAATTTTATTATGAAACTTCAGATGCAGCGATATTCTCTTTTTGCCTGCCCATATCATATTTTAAAAAATATTTTAACACAATAACCTTGCCGAAGACGATAGGTATATTGAATTTGAGTTTCAGTTGAATTTAAAAAATATATGGGCGTTATATTTGAATCACAGAGTATTTAAATGAGGAAGGCAGAGCACTGGACATAATTATTTTTTCTTCTCAACTTTCATCATCCGTAAGAGAAATAATATCGTCTTCTTTCCATAGATCGACATAGGCCATTGTATCGATAGGGGTCTTCTCAGTCTGTATGAACTACACTTGTAGTGGCACATAATCTGATATAGACAATTGCAAAGATCTCCACACTCTGCGTTATTATTTAAGATGTAATTGTTCCACTGGGAGAACTTTTGTGACTAAGATGAACTACAGCTTAACATTCTTTGATTCTGTAACAATTCTTTATTAGCTCTCCTACGGGCTCTTTTAGTAGAATTTTCTAAGCTTCGCTGATTGTAAGGCTGACCATTTCTGATTCTGGTTTCTAAGTTTATGCAACAATACCTGCTGTTAAAATTATTGTCAGTTAAGGCAATAATATTTTAAGACCAGGGAAGCCCAAAAAATGTTTTGTTGTGTATTAGCGAGTAAGAGAGAAAAGACAAATTGAGAGATTTGATTTATTTACAGCCAAATTATAATGTTAGTAAAAGATTGAAAAGCAGAATAATTATATGTACATATATAAAAAACAAGCATATCAATATACATATTTTTAAAAAAAATAATTCAATTTAATTTTTTAAATTTTAAATTAAAATACCCAATTATTTATAAACTCCACATAAGTAAAATATGCTAGTATGATATTTATGTTATATTGCGCATACATTTTATTTAAGAAAAACAAAAAAACAACTTAATAATATAATTCATTACAATAAATCGAAACGTTTTCACGAAAAAAAGATAGCAATTATGAATCTTATATAAACGATTCTGATTCAATACCTTTGTGACAAGCATTAACATGGCATTAAATGACCACGCAAAATTTTTTGAGTGTGAACCTAAAAAAAGTAATAAAGCATCCGCCAAACATATGCACTTGTCGACTTATCATCAACGACTAAATATAAGAGCATAAGAATACGTGTGAGTTCTCTACAAACAATTGTTTCATGAACTGGGCTTCCCCGTTTTAGACTCAACTTATTCATTGAACATTAAAATTGCACAATTATTTTTTATTAAAAATTTTTGAAATACATTTACAGATTAAAGCATAACTTAATTAACGGAGAATATTAACTAAGACCTTCAGTTGTTGTAGTGAAACAGACTACAATCTAACATCAGAATCAAGACTACAACCTCCACACTGAAAGGCTACCGCATTTTTCACTAACCAATACCAGCAAATTAAAGTCTCATGTATCAATTGGTGCGCTTAAATTTTAGCTGTATTGAGAAGAGCAGATGAGTTAATTACCATAGCAGATTATATTTTTAGCCAATTCCTTGATTAACTCCTATATTGTAAATATTTTTTTTAAACTCTTTTTACAATTCTTTCACTATAATTCCTACAATATGCTTTGCCAATGCACAAGTTACCGTGGAATTATTATTTTTACATTTCTCAAATAATTCCAGCACAAAATGGAAATTCCAAAAGTTATTAGATATTAAAAGGTGCTGACATTTGCGGTATAATGAACACAGAAAAAGTATTATGTCGTTTGAAAATTCAATGCTTAATATTCTTCTAACATTTTCCATGACATGACAAAAAAAAAAAAAAAAAAAAGAAATAGTTGCCAAAATATTATAATTTTTTTTTTTACATTTACCTTAGAAAATTTTTAAACGTATCCATGGAATAAAATTTAGCAACTATTATAACTTTCTGCTTGATTATTCACATCTTTTTTTCAGTCATTTTAATGCATGCAAAAATAATAGAACAAAATATTAAATAAAACTTGTACCAAATAGTTTTATTAAAAGGAATAAAATATTTTCGAAACTACTACTCGTACATATGCAACACAATGTTGCAATGCAGTAACTTAGTTATTTAGTGTGGATGTATATGATCCTATTTTTTTGTTGTTGTCAATCAATGTTAAATTTAAAGGTTCATTTGTTTCATTTGGTAAACCCAGCGAAAGCTTTAGGAAATTGCATGCAGGTTTAGAAGCTATTTAAATGGCTACAGGGTAGTGAGTGAAACTTATTTATCTTAGTGCTTAGAAAAAGGACCAACTATTTGTTGAACAGGTTAATGAAGCTAATACAGGGTCCGCCAAATAACTTTTTTTTCTGAAAATGCTATATAAAAAAATTACTGAATATTATCTCAGATTTCTTTTTTTATTTGAAAGTACAATCCTTCCGGTTAATAATGGAAAATAATCTCATTCAAATGACGGCCTCGGCTGGCCATGCAGTAACCTACACGATCGGTCCAATTTTTAAGCACATTATCGATTGTGTGCAGCTGTAGTTCACCAATGGCTTCACGAATATTGTCCTTTAAAGCCTCTGGCTTGTTGGCGTAACACTTATGTTTGACGGCACCCCACAAATAATAGTCCAACGGTGTCAAATCACAGCTCCGAGGTGGCCAAACGACATCAGCTCTGCGGCTGATAATGCGATCTTCAAAAACAGGTCGCAAAACATCGAGTGTAGCTTCGGCTGTGTGGCACGTAGCGCCGTCCTGTTGAAACCAAATGTTGCCAATATCCTTCTCTTCAATTTTTGTGAACAAAAATTTGTTCAACATGGCCCGATAACGATCGCCATTGACTGTAACGGCCACTCCTTGCTCATTTTCGAAGAAAAATGGCCCAATTATGCCTCTGGACCAAAATCCGCACCAAACACTGACTCGTTTAGGTTGCGTCGGCTTTTCAATGTAGGCGTGCGGGTTTTATGTGTCCCAAATGCGGCAATTTTGCTTGTTTACACACCCGCCAAAATCAAAATGAGCTTCATCTGAAAAGAAGATTTTTTTTGACAAAATCGGCATCTTCTGTAAGTCGATCTCAGGCCCACTTAGCGAAGCGAAAACGCATTGGATGGTCAACCATATTCGTTCAGCGGAAGGATAGAACTAATTACGTGTCAAATCAGACATGAGCTAAGTGTTACCATTCACGAAATAAGCACTAGTTGAAAAAAAAAAAGTTAGATGGTGGACCCTTTATATGGGCTGAAATATTGAACTGGCCCCTAGGGATCACAATTCGTGCCCATCCTCGTCGGAGTATTTGCAACTATTCCAAAAATATTTCTTCGAGTGGATTTAGACCTCAGGATAAAGAAGTCTCCTGGTTCGAATAGAATCTCAGCACTGATTCTGACACAGTGCTCTTCGATTCTAAAGCGTTCGTTAGTAAAATTCTGCAGCACATCATATAAATTCCTTAAGAAATTATCCTTCGGCTGCAATATCTTCTAATATTTCATAGGTTGTGGAGTCAATGCTTAATTGTGAAATATTTAAAGAACATAAATTTACTTGACTATCGTCAATATCAATTAAGAAGAGAATGCTCTACAGGTGACCTACTGCCTGGTCTTCCTTTTAAGAAAATAGTGGTGAGAGAGAGAGAGAGAGAGGGAGAGAGCATATACTATTCTCTTTTATTTATTATCTTATTTCAACAACGATCTTGCTACTAGGCTGCAAGTGTTGGCAAAGCTTTCAGCAGAAAATCGTCCTTTAGCGAAATAAAAAAGCTGCCTGGCCCACGGTATCAATCGATTTCGTTCTGTCAAGTAATTACATTTAAAACAAAAATAAATTCTAAAATTTTGTTTTTGTTTTAAGTGTATTTACTCGAAAGAACGATATCGAGTGACATCGAGGCCCATGCATTATATTTTTTTATTAAATACTCATCAGAGTTTATTTCTAATTGATCTTGAAAATTAAAATTAAAAACTATTTTGGGCGATCTTACAAAAAACAAGTCAGATTTGATTTTACGATTATATTATAACAGTGAAAACTGAATTATTAAATTCTGCAGCAACACTAAAAACTCAACAAATCAAATCGTAAGTAGTAACGACTTAAAGCCTTATGTACCTTTATTTTATTTAATGCTACTAAAGCAAAGTTTTTGCTGGGAATATGCAATCTGCCTCTGGCAACAACATAATCATCATCTTTACCGTGTAGTCTCTACGTACAACTAGTCTACTCCAGTTATAGTTGTTATCATATATTTTATTGTATAATTTCAGCAGACCCGTATAAGCTGAGCTAGCATTGAAAACTCCAAGCAACATTCATTTTCATGTTATACCTGTTCAAATAAATAAAAATAGAGAAAGAAAGAGAAAAAAAACTAGGGACTGGGTAAAAGTATATGTGTGGATGCCGGTATCGGGCTAGAGGTGGGGAAAAGTTTCTGGCTCACGTAAAAGTTAACGCCACGTTTCACTCAAATAATTGCCAACGATTAGGCTTAAACTTTTGCCATACATTGATTAAGGCTTCACTCTTTGTTGCACGTAAGTAAGCACGTTGTTGCCTCCAACACGGAACATTGTATATGATGATGGAAATGTGCTGGCTTACTGCTGCCACACAGTTGCTGCTGTTACAGCCACTTTTCATATTGTGCCATTTTACTTGCTGTTGATATTGCTGTTGGCTAAACATTTAACTTTTTAAACATAAAGTTAAGTTATCATAAGTGCTGTTAATAGTTTACCGATTTAGTTTTATGTTTTCTAAGTATTATTGTTGTTAGAAAATTTGTAATTAAAATAAATTGTACATTCATGGAGCTTGGCTTCCCTTGCAGGTTACACTAAGCAAAAATTGGTAACCTGCTTTCAGAATAACTTTTGAAATAAGTTAATAACATATGTAATGGTCATTTCCTGAATGCTGGTTCTATTAAAAAAAAAAACAAGTAAAAACGTTATATTCGATCGGATCGAATCTTAAATGCCCTCCAAATATTTAAATAAGTAAATTTAAAATATTTAATTTGGTGGGACAGGGTTCCTTTAAGACATCTCCGTAGGCAATTCTAAATCACTATTTTGACATAGTCATTCCGGGAAGGGTCATGGGGGAGACATTTCACCTCTGCAAGATCAGAGAACATCTCAGCTTCTTGTAGGCTTAAGGAATACAAATTGTCCAATATTTACACTGTTTTTGCATATAATATCGTACGTCAATGCCCACTAAAGGGGGCGGGGTGCAAAAATAGAATATATCATGTATTCCACAGACGAACGTATGGGCATTGCTAGACCGTCTTAGACTTCATCAGTGATCAAGGATATGTATAATTTATGTGGTCTAATTCTTTTTGGAGGGCACTAAAACTGTATTTTGGCGGGGCGATCTGGCAAGGTCTGTGGGGGAGACATTTCACCTTTGTCATAAGACTTTAAAAATAAATATTTGGGATAATTAAATGTAAAATTTATTATGTGAGTAAAGATAAATATGCCAAATTAAACATGTTTTGACGTAAGCAGTTACGAAACAACGTATTTAGCTGCGGCGTTAAATATGTTATGAAATGAAATTATTTTTTATGAAAATCCATATTTAATAAATTTTTTTAAGCATTTTGTGAAAATATTTACAGGGGGCGACTAAATTATGTTTATCACAGACGAACATATGGGAATTGCTAGATCGTCTTCATCACTGACCAAGAGTATACATCACTGACCAATAATATATATTTCATGTGGTTCAATTATTTTTGGAGGGTATTAAAATTTTGTCCGGATCGCTCTGGCAAGGGCCGTGAGGGAGACATTTCACCTTTGCCATAAAACTCTAAAAATAAATGTTGGGGATAATTAAGTGTAAAATTTAATTTTTATATATTTATTTTGATAGGGCCATTTAGGGGGCAAAGGGGGTGGAGGTGTGTAGGGCAGAGGAGTATACACGTTACATCTCAGCTGCGTCATTAAAGCTAAAACATTTTATTTTTAACGAATGTATGCTTAAGTAAAACAATTTGTTAAATTTTTACACTATTTTTGCATATTATAACGCCCACTAAAGGAGGAGGGGTTCAAAAGTTTATTTTTTTGATTTTATAGTTCCAAGTCTAATGCATTGGACCTTTTTTAATATAAAAATATATTATTTGCTTCACAAAATTACGAGAAAAAACTTTAAAAATTATAGTGTTTTTTAAAGGTTGTTTTGGATCTTCTTAGGGGAACTTTTTTCCCTCTGGCCCCATTCAGCCCTTTAACGAGCTTGACCTGTGCTATCCTTCAAGATATATTTATATCAAATTTCAATAGTCTGACTTTTTTCGTTTGGACTGAATCGTGATTTCCACAGACGGACGGACGAACGGATGGACATGCTCAGATCATCTTAGATTCAATCACTGATCAAGAATATATATAATTTATGGGGTCTCAGATGGATATTTCGCTGCGTTACAAATGGAATGACAAAGTGAATATAACCTCCAATTGTTTTTTGGAGGATACAAAAACAATATTGATGTTTTTGAATCAATAAGAGTAAATTAGTGCAAAAAGATCAAGCTGCGAATTACCTGTACACACCAGTTCCGATTATACCGTTCATAAAATGGGTGACGCGCTCTATGAACTCCTTGAGCAGAATTATTATTACATTTTTTTCAAAATAAATATCACAACTTGGAATCTTCGTTCTAATGTTAAAGGATCCATTATGACTTAGCAAATGTTAATCAGCGGAAATATTAACACAGTTAACATTCTTACATGTAAAATCGTAGTTTTACTATATAAAGACTTCTCAAGCAGCTAAAAAGTAACCGATAAATTTCTAAATATATTTATTCTACCCCGGTAAATATTATTACGACCACTAAAAAATATCTAATGCAAACACTTTGCTATGAATGTTTTTAAATTAATACATTCATGTGTTGCATAAAACTCCTAAAATAAATAGATATTTTTCGCTTCATATTAACAAATTGATGTCATAAATTGATTAAATAATGATTATTTTATGCCATAATTCATTATCAAAAATATTTATAGCACTTGGAAGCAACAAAATTAAAATAATTGCGAAATACTAGCACAAGCAATACATTTATTTTGAACAACAACAACGAAAGCAATTGGGAAAAAACTGCAGCAGAATTCACCTCTACTTAGTTGGCCATAAATTCCTTTGGCATGATAAACTTGTCCTACAGCCCAAACATAAATTGGTTGAAATAATAGAAAGAAAAAAATCTGATAGTCACTAGAGCTCATAAATTAATTTTGCTACGAAGTAGTTGTATAGAATAACAAATTAATTTTTGGACTCTTCAACATGGCTACAGTAAGGCAATTGATGATTTTGCGATAACAAAATAATACCTCGTATTGAGAGCCAGTCAAGGAGAGTAAACAATTTGTGGCTTTTGGTACAGATTAGTAAAAATTAATTAATATTATTTATCGGCAGCAGCAGCAATACTCGTGCAGGCTTATATATCATTTTATCATTAGCATATTATTAAATTGAATGCAGAATAGAAAAAGCAGGCCACAGTACTCTAAATACTACTTTCTTTTGTGCTCTTAATGGTGTGGTAGACATATTTTCTTAAAACTTATTACTGGCCTTCAATGCCTCTGGTTTGGGGGTAGAATAATTAATGAAAGTCACCTTTCCGAAAACAATCACACATAAATCTCCCTCTATTTTTTGTTTGTTTGTTTTTAAATAGATTAAGCCAGTAGCCACTTCCCGGACAGAAGAAGCATGGAAATGAGTAAAATATAGTCAAAGTATGGGCAAAAATGTTAAGAACTTAGATATTGTTTGGCATAAAAACCAGTAAGAGAAGCATGAATAAGAAAATAACAAGCATAAATCTTTATTGCCAAATAAATAATGTTTGTTTTGCTGTTTTCGCACACGGGCAGGAAGTGTGATGGTATCACAAGCAAAGGAGTAAAAAGCAAGAAGCTGCAGCGTGTATATGTATTTATTCTAAACTTAACTTTATCATATAACTTCTTTTTTTCTTTCTCTTTGTATGGGGTGTAAAGGTGTTTTTGGAGTTTTGATTACACTCTACTTGCTAAAGTAAAGTTACATTGAATATCATTCCTGGCCACACTAACGCAGCCTTAACTTTGATATCAATTTCCTTTTTACAATACGAAAGGAGTAGTAACTTCAGTTAATAAATAAATTAAAGTTGAAAAAAAAAAATTTATAAATTAATTAATTAATAAATTAATTAATTAATTAATTAATAAATTAATTAATAAATTAGTTAATAAATTAATTAATAAATTTATTAATAAATTATTTAATAAATTAGTTAATAAATTAATTAATAAATTAATTAATAAAATAATTATTAAATTAATTAATAAATTAGTTAACAAATTAATCAATAAATTAATTACTAAATTAATTAATAAATAAATTAATAAAAAAATTAACTACTAACTAAATAAATTAATAAATTAATTATTAAATAAAATAATTTATAAATTAATTATTAAATAAATAAATAAATAAATAAATTAATTAATAAATGAATTAATAAATTATTTAGTAAATAAGTAAATTAATTAGTAAATATTTATTATAGAGACACAGAGGCTTTTCTCAGTCATGATTGGATTTTGGATCTGTAGCAGTTGCCATGGAGAAAGCAAGGAAGAAATAGTGTCCTACTTGCTTAAGGAATTTCCACGTTTGTATCTCAAGAGGCACACATTTTAGGCGTCCATGTGCTATTCCACCTCTTAGAGTTATTCGAGATCAATTTATTTCAAGTGATCACATATTTAAATGATGCGGTTTGGCTATAGTACCTATTATGAGATCCGTTTAGCTGGGTACAGCTTTACTTTCGTTGATATCGACGAGATAGTGATCTGATTATATTTGAATGTCTACGAGCAGTGGCCAGCCATACAAACCAACCAAAACAATAACCAATTATCTCTAAATAAATGGAGTTTAAAATTTCTCTGGCCAATAGCCATAAGTTGCTGGGGGATTAAATAATTAACGCGAGACTAAGAAAGTCCGAGTTTGACTTATAAAAAATTTTAAAATTATTTGAAGCCTAAATAGGTGTAAGAAACTTCTTCATATTTTTGGGGGCCTATATGATATTAACCTACAGTCGAATACGCTTAGCGCAACACACTTTACTGAAAAAAAAATCGGATTACTGAAAGCGATACAAATCCCCGCACTGATTTTAAACACAGCTTGTGATATTCACTTCGCTTTAGCGAATCATAAGCTAAGTAAAGATTTCTAATTGTTTGTTAGTGATAGTATTATTTACGATTTCTATTTTTGTGCCACACTGAGAACTCTTCCTTTAAAATTCCTACTATGCACTTCTCATACTTGCACTTAGGCTAAGTAAAGATTTCTTATTGTTTGTTAGTGATTGTATTAGTTACGATTTCCATTTTTGTGCCACACCGTGAATTATTCCACAAAAATGCCTACTATGCACTTCTCATACTTGCACTTAAGCCAAGTAAAGATTTCTAATTGTTTGTTAGTGATTGTATTAGTTACGATTTCTATTTTTGTGCCACACTGAGAACTCTTCCTTTAAAATTCCTACTATGCACTTCTCATACTTGCACTTAGGCTAAGTAAAGATTTCTTATTGTTTGTTAGTGATTGTATTAGTTACGATTTCCATTTTTGTGCCACACCGTGAATTATTCCACAAAAATGCCTACTATGCACTTCTCATACTTGCACTTAAGCTAAGTAAAGATTTCTAATTGTTTGTTAGTGGTTGTGTTAGTTACGATTTCTATTTTTGTGCCACACTGTGAGTTCTGCAGTCAAAATGCCTACTATGCACTTCTCATACTTGCACTTAGGCTAAGTAAAGATTTCTTATTGTTTGTTAGTGATTGTATTAGTTACGATTTCCATTTTTGTGCCACACCGTGAATTCTTCCAACAAACTGCCTACTATGCACTTCTCATACTTGCACTTAAGCCAAGTAAAGATTTCTAATTGTTTGTTAGTGATTGTATTAGTTACGATTTCTATTTTTGTGCCACACTGAGAACTCTTCCTTTAAAATTCCTACTATGCACTTCTCATACTTGCACTTAGGCTAAGTAAAGATTTCTTATTGTTTGTTAGTGATTGTATTAGTTACGATTTCCATTTTTGTGCCACACCGTGAATTATTCCACAAAAATGCCTACTATGCACTTCTCATACTTGCACTTAAGCTAAGTAAAGATTTCTAATTGTTTGTTAGTGGTTGTGTTAGTTACGATTTCTATTTTTGTGCCACACTGTGAGTTCTGCAGTCAAAATGCCTACTATGCACTTCTCATACTTGCACTTAGGCTCAGTAAAGATTTGTAATTGTTTGTTAGTGATTGTATTATTTACGTTTCCCATTTTTGTGCCACACTGTGAACTCTTCCATTAAAATCCCTACTATGCACTTCTCATACTTGCACTTAGGCTAAGTAAAGATTTCTAATTGTTTGTTAGTGATTGTGTTAGTTACGATTTTTATTTTTGTGCCACACTGTGAATGCTGCAGTCAAAACGCCTACTATGCACTTCTCATACTTGCACTTAAGCTAAGGAAAGATATCTAATTGTTTGTTAGTGATTGTTTTAGTTACGATTTCTTTTTTTGTGCCACACTGTGAGTTCTGCAGTCAAAACGCCTACTATGCACTTCTCATACTTGCACTTAAGCTAAGTAAAGATTTCTAATTGTTTGTTAGTATTTGTATTATTTACGTTTCCCATTTTTGTGCCACCATGTGAACTCTTCCTTTAAAACGCCTACTATGCACTTCTCATACTTGCACTTAAGCTAAGTAAAGATTTCTAATTGTTTGTTAGTATTTGTATTATTTACGTTTCCCATTTTTGTGCCACCATGTGAACTCTTCCTTTAAAATGCCTACTATGCACTTCTCATACTTGCACTTAAGCTAAGTAAAGATTTCTAATTGTTTGTTAGTGGTTGTGTTAGTTACGATTTCTATTTTTGTGCCACACTGTGAATTCTGCAGTCAAAATGCCCACTATGCACTTCTCATACTTGCACTTAGGCTCAGTAAAGATTTGTAATTATTTGTTAGTCATTGTATTAGTTAGGATATGTTTTTTTGTGCCACTCCATGATTTAAAGCAGTACGCTTAACTGTAACAAATTTCAGTAATCCGAACTACGTTTTAGAGAAAAAGTCAGATTACTGAAGCAAAATTAGGTTTTGGTTATATCCAGTAAAGCTGAGTCGACTGTACAACATTAGCCCCCAAAAATATGCACCAATTTTTTACAGCTATTTGGATTAAAAATGCTAGCAGTTTTTAAATTTCTAGCGATGGAATTTTAGACTTAGCCAGATACGGAATAAGGCTGCTGATACAGAAAAAGTATTTAATTTGTTGATGTTGGTTATATGATACGGGCATCTCAGTACGTGTACAAAGAAATAAGCAAACTTGTATGTAAATTTTTATATGCAATGAATTTAGAGTTTTTGGTAATTATATGTCTCAGTTTTTAAAAAAATCGTTCTATTTGTAAGTCATACTACATTTAGCGCTACTTGCATTTCGGCCATGATGTACACTTTTATTTGTTTTTACCTCAAACTTTACTACCAACTAAAAGAAAATATTTGGAATTCAATATTTTCTTTATAGCCATTCCCATATTTATGGCTATTTGTTCATTTCTTACACACATCTTTCCCACAGCTTGCAAACATATTGTATAAAAAAAAACAATAACAAATAAATAGTGTGTAATTTCTTGTTTTGTTTTATATATTGAGAAAAGTAAATAACATTCATAAATCTTCAATATTTGATGGTGTAAGATTGCAAATAAATAAAAGCAAACAACAGAAAAATATTTCCTTTTAATCTAAAGACTATGACACTTAAAATCTAAACGAAAGGATTTCTGTATAGGAAAAACACCGAAAAAATCAACAAATAAAACGTATTCATTAAATTATATTGTCTACAAAGAAAATACTGTCTGCCGCAAAATATTTTTAGTACGTTGAAGTAAATATAACAAAATAAATGAGAGAAAAATATTACAATACATTTTATTAAGTTTTGTGCCAGCTCGAGTAATTTCACATAACATTAGCTAAAAATCGCAATTAGAGTTTGCTGTAATACAAACTATTTTGGTAATACTACAACAGTTAAAAGATGCAATTATGCTGATAACACACGCATACAAAAGAAAACACAATAGTGATAGCAATTACGTACATGAACGGATTTTCAATATGGCAGCTTTACAACAAATACTCGCATAGACACAAAATTACAAACACACACACACACGGACATAAAAATGTGTAATTTATTTAACCCGGCAAACATTTTCTATGGCTTCAATTTCTAAACCGAAATGCTATTAGACTTGCCATACGTTTTCATTTTTATTATTTCAATTGTTATTGTATTCTGATATTTTTAAGCTTAAGGTCTCTTTATTTTAATTTAATTTTTAAATTAAAAAATTAAATTAAAATAAAGAGACCTTAAGCATAAAAATATCCAGAATACAATAATAATTAAAAAGAGGTCAAGAAACCAGAAGAATTTAACTATTTCAATTGTTTTTAATTCTTTTCCCAAATTTACAAATTTAAGTTTAAAATTGATTATATACTTTTTTTTTGTCTTTTGGACCATTATTTCTTCTAGCTGGAAATTCAATATTTGGTTGCACATAGTCTGAAGTGCATTTAGATCAGAAAAATGATGGCAATAGAACACATCAGATCGTTTATAAAACTCATTATTTATATTATTTATTTATAAAACTTCTTTTATAAATGAGCTTTCATTTAGCGCTTGTTTCTTTTCAAATTTGAATAAAACAAATTGTGCGTAAGATATAATCAAATTTTTTGATTCGTTTGGAAAATCGGTTGATATTTTCGTGGGTCCTGTAGCTACAACAATTTCTCTATATTCTCAGTGCCATCCCCTCCTTTCTAGTTCCAGCATAATCCGCTGAATGTGTAGGGTTCATTTCCTGAGTGCTAGTCCGAATTAAAAATAGAATTGCTGTGCGGAATATTTAAATTAATTCTACGATACGGCTTTTCTGGCTGGAGCGTATCTGAAATGTGTAATTTTGCAGGAAAAATATTTGTTGTAGTTTTAAGTTTTTTTTTAAACTCAAAATTTTTATTTATTTCAAACGAATGATACAAAAGTAAATAAAACCGTTGGCAACAATATTCTTTTACGAGCCAAAACTCTCTTGTGATGTTTCCTCATGATTCTCCATACGGCTTCTCAACACAATCTACTCCTTTATAAGTCCGGTGCAATGCATAGTTTAAAAAGGAGTCTGAGGGTCCTTTCTAGTCTAGTAATACTCTAGTGAAAGTGTAACACAAGTTTAGTCAAAGCGGAACCTTGTTAGAAAAATTAAAATTTTCCATAATATTTTAGTGGGACACCCTTATATAAAAAATTTTCTGTATTTCCTTTTTTTATAAAAATATACATCCAATTATAATATAATTTATACATGTATGTGTGTAGAGAAGACATAAGCCTTAGCTAAAACTAATTAGGAAATTTGCTGATATTTCGGAAATTACACAGTAAATTCAACAGACACAGTGGTTTTTCCTTGTATTACAATTAAAAATATTGAAGGCTTGATATTAACTCATGGTATCAATAATAACAGTCATATATCTTTAATTACTCTACTTGTTCGTAAATACTATTTCTTATTGAAAGTTATGTTATTGCCATATATTTCATTTTTTTTAATAAAAAAAAAGGTTTTTAAAGAAACTAATTAAGAATTCTTTTAACACAAAACTCCAAAATTTTTTTTTATTAAATTCACTGTGCCCTTCTATAAACTTTTTTTGCTTAAAAAAAAATGTTCATTTGTTTTATACGAACATTACAAAATACTAATTGAAAAACTAAATTGCACTCGCAAAATTATAAATTTAGCGTGGCTGCTAACGCTTCTTTGCATCTACACATGCATAACTAATGAAAACACACTGTCTGTCAACACATGCACACGTTTGCGTTTGTACAAATAAAATACGTGTATAAAATTGTATGCTTTTATTCGTATGCAATTGGCAAAGGACCAATTGTTCTTTGCCCATCATCCTCATTCAGACATGCATCAAATGCTGTGCTATTGTATGTTAAAGCCGTTGAGAGGGAGAAGGACAGAAAGAGAGAGAGAGGCATTAAACTTAAACGCATTATTTTATTTCTATTTGTGCTAATGCTGCAAGCATGGTTGTGTTTATAATTTAAGAACAGAATTTTTGTCCACAATTAAATTTAAAATTTTTAAAATTATATTATTGGGAATCGTGTCGGTTTTTTTCCAAAAAGGTTAACTATAAAATTAAAGTTATTTCTGAGATATTTGTTTTAATGCCATGAGGGAACCCTTGATTAAATATTAAAAAAAACATATTATTTTCAATGTCTGCTTGATTAAATAAGATGTGTAAATGAAAACCAGTCATAAAAAAGCTCAATAACAACTTGCCCTGTTTATGTACTTACTTCATCAATCCATGTAGACTGGCTTTTTTCCAACTCTTGTTACAATTGCAAGATATGGAGAAACCAATAAAAGCTACAAGTTATTTTATTCGGAATCAATATACCAAGGAGTTCGATACTGCACCCTCTTTCGCCAGTATAGTAGAAAAAAGCAAAGCAAAAGTAAAATAAAATCGCTAGAATAATTCCCAGTCTTCATATCTTTCCTCAAGTGTCCTCCAAACATGACCGCCAATCTTGTTCTGGCTCAATGGAGCGGGGTTCATATATTGAGTTTCGGTTAAAGTAAAAAAGGAAAAAAAAAAAAATTTTTGTGTTTGTTTAGTAGTTTCTTAGTGATATTTTAAAGTTACTAAATAAATAAATTTTACGGAATTGTTCTATCATTACATATTTTTCCTTCAATATGTTTTTTTTTAAATTAGTTGGAGGTCTTTTATATCAGCATTAAGAAATTTAAGATTTCGTACAATAGTAACGAGTAATTTTCTGTTTTTGGCGCTGTATTTTCTTTTACTACTGGCATTTTTTAAAATGTTTTTAATATATTCATGATCCAACGGATTAATATGTTAATTCGAGTTTCTGTTTGTTTGTTAAATATTTATGAAATAAATAATATCAATTATCCATCACAAACTATATGCAATCCTGTGTTTGCAATTAGTTTTATACAGGCGTGTTCTGTAAATCACATCGGTTAGAAATCGCGTGATTTTAGAAAATTAGCTCCACTAATGGAAATATTTTTCCAGGCTTTTTTAAATATTGCTGTTATATATAGCCTCAAATATCATAACCAGAAGAAAACTGCCGTATCTTATTTTAAAAACGTTTTCAGGATCATGATTTATTTTTAAATTCACTCGATTTCAAGCAGACGTGATTTACAGGACAGGCCTGATACTTTTATGCCTATTTCTTGAATTAAATAATTCGTTTCTTGTACATATAAGATTTTATGTCTCTTATTATAAAATGAAACGAAAACTAAGATAATTTACATTAAAAACAATAAGTATATACAAACATTTTTTTTCTTTTCAATATGAATTGATTGCTTCATTAACTCAATCTTCTTCTGTGGTACGATCTCTAGTTGAATGATATTGAAAGGTAAATAATGTGAATCGTTGAATAATTTAATAAGCATAGAAATTGAGCTGAAATATATGGATATAGTAAAATTTTATTAAAATCGGATAAATGAAAATCATTAAAATTTTCCAATTCATAATTAGTGCAGTTAAAATAAATCTTAAATATCAAGTATACGCCACACCGTGCATTTTGAATAAATAAAAAATATTAGAAAATAAATAAATTCCATTGCATGCTTTTGTGCGGCCTACTTAATATGAAAAGCATGACAACACTTATACGCCATGGAGTACTAATTACTGATGAATACATAAAGAGTCTTGCCATTTTGGTTATTTTTAACTAAATTTTATTCAATTGTGGATATTTTCATATACATTTTTTTTTTTTTTAATATGAAAAGCATGACAACACTAATACGCCATGGAGTACTAATTACTGATGCATACATAAAGAGTCTTGCCATTTAGATTATTTTTAACTAAATTTTATTCAATTGTGGATATTTTCATATCAATTTTTTTTTTAATATGAAAAGCATGACAACACTAATACGCCATGGAGTACTAATTACTGATGTATACATAAAGAGTCTTGCCATTTTCATTATTTTTAACTAAATTTTATTCAATTGTGGATATTTTCATATCAAATTTTTTTTTAATATGAAAAGCATGACAACACTAATACGCCATGGAGTACTAATTACTGATGAATACTTAAATAGTCTTGCCATTTTGGTTATTTTTAACTAAATTTTATTCAATTGTGGATATTTTCATATAATATTTTTTTTAAATTTTAAGTGTGCGTTACTTTTACGTTAATAAAATGGCGACGTAAACAATGCAATGGTGCCATTTATGTTCTATAGGATCTTCAATATTATTTTTTGTCTGTGAAGTGTATATATTTTAAGACTGAACAAAGCTATTGTTTTTAAATTTAAAATTAGAAGACGCCTTGGCAGCAATGAACTAAATTTATGTGAAGAAATTGATTTAGAGTGAATATATGTTTTAAAAAATTTATAAAAACTTCGTTGGAAACGCGATGGTATATTATTTGCAATCACTCCATATTACTTCGGAAGCCAATAAATTTAAAAACTCACTGGAATATATTTTTTAAATTGTTTCAAGGTAAAGAGCGCAATAGATTTTCTTTCACAAATAATTTCCTTAAGCTCATCTACATAAAATCTAAACAAATTCTCTACATACGTGATTCTATCACTACCATATGTTGAATTTCTGACTCAAACTGAAAAAAGAAAAGCCAATCTTTTGTTTCATAAATACATTTAATAATTTTCTCAATTCGTATAAAAGTTTACATGCCGTACACAACGTAAAAGCAATAAATTCTGAAGCCTTTATAGAACGTTTAACTTAAATGCCAACAATAAAGAAAGAAGAGAATAGAAGAGTATTTAGTAAATGGCAAGAAATGAAATTATAATCAGAAAACAATGAAAGGAATGAAAAGAACGTATAAAAACAATAATGGCCTTTACTATTATTGCTGCTGTTGGTAGGGATCATCTGATGGGCCCTAAAATTGCATACATACACATTTATATCAAACATGGGATTGTAAGCAGTACAAATGTGCACTCAATTAAGGTGACAGAGCGGCTGACTGTTTGCATAAAATTTTGAAATTTCTTGCAAACAAACTGTAGGCAGGTTTAAGGTTTTAGTTTTTTTTTTATTACTAGGTTCTTCTATTATAAGTAATTATATAATTTGTAGCATTAATTAGGTAAAGTGATTCATATTATTGGATTATATTTGGTAGGGAAAAATACTATTTGGAGAAATTTTTCATGGCTGCAATTAAAAGACTTATGAAAATAAAGGCTGAGGCTATTCTAATACAATTTTTGAATATAATTTGTAAATTCTCAAATGGTTTTTTAAAGTATGTGGGCTTGTAGCTTTTCAAAATTATTTGCCTGGCCCACGATGTCACTCGATATCGCTCTATCGTGTAAATACATGTCAAACAAAAAAAAAAAATTCTAAAATTTTGTTTTTGTTTTAAATATATTTATTACAGAAAACGATAGCGAGTGACATCGGTGGCCAGGCAGTATGTTTGGAGTCTATTGACGCACCTATGAAATGCGTGTAAATTTTTAAACAAAATCAACACATAATTTTTTTTTATCATTATAAGAATTTAAAGATATTAACTTAAATATTAAGTACAAATAGATATTGAATACAAGTTTAACGTTAATATCGCTTTATTGTATAACATTAATATGTTATAAAACTTTTAAAATATGTGTGTGTGTGTACGCTGTCAAGTGATGTCTTGAATTTAAAAACACACTTTACAGTTTATTGAACTTTTTCCAAGAGGCTTTTATAGCACACAAATAAATAGTATTAATGTTTTTGTAGATGTACAAAATCATATAGATAAACAAACACCAGTGGAAACAAATATTCAGAACGTTGACAAACCTTCATATGACTATCATTTTTAAGCGTAGCAAATCTAATACATTATCGAGCATTTGTGGGTGCTGTTGGCTGAAGTAGTAGAACACGAGACTATGAAGCGGAGGTTCGTGAGTTCGAGCCCGCGCTGAGTCATGATATATTGTGTTGAATTCTTCTGTTCAGCATTAGTGCGTGGTTGTGTTAGTTGTTGCCATCCTGTTTCAATGATGAAGGCATAGTCACTGGTCACTGAACATAATTGGCAGCGACTAACACTATCATGTACTAAAAAGCAGAGTAACAGCACCCACCTTCATCGGCCCTGTAACAAAAATTATCCGGCAAAGTAAAGGGTTGAAATAGCTACAAAAACAACTGTCTATCTTCTCATCTTTCCTAAGCTGTCCCCTTAATACTATCCCCTCGTTTTCAGTTCCGGCGCAATGCATTGCATATATAGGGGTCATCCCCTGAGTGCTGGTCCAAGATAAGATATTAAAATAAAAAAAAAAAAAATGAATTTTTATTCCATCTCTGCACGTTTAGACTGGGAGTTTCGAAATAAGTTATTGTCGCCTGTAAGCAAATTGCCTAGGCCACGCCACTGTCTGTTTGGTATCATTTTCATATGTAAATTGACACAAGTGTTTAACTAATAGTATTATCAGCATCATAACATTCAGATTTTGTGCAGAATGTAGAGTGTTTTGCTCTAAGAGCTGTTAGTTGTTGTGAGACACTTTTGAACAAATGGATTAGCTCAACCATGTAACACATGTCATGCATAAAAACAACAAAATACAACAAAATTCGTCGTTGAAGTAAGAAGTTAAAATAACTACTAAAAAAAGTTTTATGTCCTTATCTTTCTTTATCTGTTCTCTAAATACTATCACCTCTTTTCTAGTTCTAGTACAATGCACTGCATATCAAAGGGTCATCCCCTAAGTACTGCTCCTACGAAGAAAAACAAAAGGTTGTTGAGAACATCGCCAAATCGTTTGGCTCTGCCCTGTAATATTTTTGTAATTTTTTTTGGCATAAGGCTTGTGGCAACAAAGTTTGTTTCAAAATTGCTGAATTTTAAATGCGTTTTTTTTGCGTGTTCCAAAAATCAGGAGATCCATGTGAGGACGGTGTATTGTCAAGTCATTTGTGATATGAAACCAACCTTCTCACCAGCTACAAAAACCAGGCACTGACATCGAAAACAGCACATAATTGTTAACACACATTTTCAATTCAGTTCTCGGAATTGTTCAAATTTAACTTAACAAGCAAAATGTATTAAATGTCGGTATGTTCTGTAACAGCATGAGTAATATTCGTAATATAAATTCGATTGGGCGTAATAGATTTCGCTTGAAATCAATAAACAAAATACTTAAGCACAAGATGCTCTAGCACACGCTGACATGTGGGTAGAAGAGTGTTAGAGCTAAAAATTATTTTAATTTTCCAAACAGCTCGATGACAAATAAATCACTTTGAAACTGAACAAGTGTGTAAACATTTCGGAAAATTTTAAAGTGTGTGTGTATGTGATACGCACACAAGTAAACAAATACAAGCACATATTTTAAAGCATTGCAACAGTCTCGTTGTACTGAGACACGAGTACAGAGTATGACAATCAGATGGACAGACAGATAGACGTATAAACAAACAAATAAGCACATATGTAATAGTGAAAAGGTTATGATGACATTTAGACAGATGATATCATTTCGTTAACTCGTTTCGTACAAAGTTACCCGCTACGGGCGCTGGCAAAATATAATGGCTGTGGAATTGTTTGCCAGCGTTTTGTTTGTTTGTTTGTTTGTTAGCATTTGGGGGCTGTGAGAGCGAATGCTGATTTTGAGGCGGCTTATAAACAATTGTTGATCTGGGGGTGTGAGTATTAAATTTACATAAGTTATGGGTGTCGTCATGAGTATTGTAAATTTAAGATACAACAATCATGCTCCAAAGCAAAAGCACACGCACAAGCCACACAAGCTCACACAAGCACCCACACACACACACACAAGCACACACACACACTCATGCATGCATACGTAAGCCTATACTAGTACACAATTTTGCTTGACAACAAGAGCATCACATGACAACTTTCATGGTTGCCGTCGTCATTATGATAACTTGTGTTTATGTTATAAAAAAAATGTAAAATTGAAATTGAAATTTTGTTTTATTATTATACAATTATTTCTATTTAGCTTGTGTAATATATTTGTTTGGAATTTTTATTAAATTTCATCTTTGACTTTGTTTATTAAGGGAAATTTAAGCTTTGTAGTGAACTTTATACAAACTGATATATAAGTATTTTTTGCTTGTGAAATTTATGACACACAATCAAATGAATCTTTTTCAATTGCTTTTGCTAAAAAACTTTTTGCAAAATATTTGCTTTATTGAAATTCTGTCATTGATATGTAATTGATATACAAATAAAATTGTTGTTTGTGACGGATTGGATCACAATAGATAAATATTAGCAGTTAATGGATTTGCCTTGTATATTTTTTACCATCTTCATAAAATTTAATATGAGTATAAAGGGCGGGCAAATTTGAAGTTAGAAAAAAATTGGCTTAAAATTTCACATTTTTTTCTCGACCACTTCAGTTTTATTGCTACCAGTGTAAAATAGAGATATGGGAATTAATAATGGCATACGATGTTGGGTAATTGTCTACTTCCAGCACGTCGGCAGATGTCCGCTCTTTTCATGAAATTTTTAACCACATTTTTCCAAAAAGCTTCGCTTAACTCGCGAATGCTGCGCGAAGTTCATATATCAGAGCGTCAGTGGTTTGTGGGTTATTCACGTAAACCCGGCCTTTCCAATGGCCCCTGGGAAAATAATCCAGCAGCTTTAAATCACATGGACGAGGTGACCAATTAACATCCCCATATCGACAAATTAGGCGACCGAGATATTTCTAATGCAGTAACCGAATTGTTTGGCCTGCTGTGTGGCTTGTGCCAGCATCTTGCTGAAACCAAATAACACTAATATCAACATTAGCCAATTGCGGCCATAAAAAATTGGTTAACGTGTCTGTGTTTTCTTGCTTTTTACGTAAAAATACTGGCCGATAATGTCGCCTAACCACAAACTACACCATATGATAACTTTCTAGTTTTCGAGGACTGTTTGTGGATTTTATGAGTCTCTTATGTTACAATTTCGTTTGTTTACATAACCGCCTAATTAAATAGTAGACTTCATTACGACAGATGATTTTGTTGAAAAATTTTGTTTTTTTAAATAGTCATTTTTCTCAATTAAAATTCGTTGCTCAAAAATAGAACGTTCCATTGTTAAAATTTGCCAATTTTTACCAAACAATCATCAAGGGATAACAGCTCAGTTTTTTAATTTTTGGATGCAGTTGGCTGAAATAGTAGAACACGAGACTATGAAGTGGAGGGTCTTGAGTTCAATTCCGTACTGAGTCATGAAATATTGTGGTGAATTCTTCTAATCAGCATTAGTGCATGATTGTGTTAGTTGTTGCCAGCCTGTTTCAATGAAGAAGGCATAACACTGGTCACTGAACATAATTGGCAGCGACTGACACGATCATGTAGTAAAAAAGCAGAGTAACAGCGGCATTCTCCTTCGTCGGTCCTGTAGCAAAAATTAGCCGGCGAAGTAAAAAGGTTGAAATAGCTACAAAAAATCTCTATCTTCTCATCTTTCTTCATCTGTCCCCTCAATACTATCGCCTCCTTTCTAGTTCCGGCTCAATGCATTGCATATGCAGGGATCATCCCCTGAGATAAGAAAAAAGAGTTTTATCATTTAGCAGCCAATTTACTTCCTAACCTTAAATTTGCTCACACGTTAAAATTCTATCAACACAGATCTCAAACATATATGCTTTTTAAATATGGAGGCCATTCATTGCTCTCAGTGGGGAATAGGTCCCAAATGTATTGGCTTTTAATTATTGTAAGAATATGATTTAATGGAAAATATTTCATATGTCATTGTAATATAAGGAAAGGCAAGAAGGAAAAGTCATACATCTTAATATGTGTGGTGTTTCGTAGAATGCTTAAAACAAAATTGTCAAAAGTAAAGAAGTCGCAAAGGCATAGTGTGTAAAGACACTTAACGACTGAGCAGAATATCTGAAAGAAAACATCAAGTCGACTTCACACTGTTACTGACATTTTGCTGAACGTTCACATGTACTTAAGTATAAAATTCAAACCAAAAAAGTTTGACTTAGGTATGATGGAACAAAAAATTCAGAAAAATAGGGCATGAAGAAAAATAATCAAACGGTAACACGGGTATTATAACAATAACATGTTAACATCAGCTTGATACAGTTCTCGTATCCTTTTTCACAATAAAATTTGTGTAAATAGGAACTGTTATCAAATTCAACTAAGCCACCTAATAAGTGGTGACAAACACAATACACATGAGCACTGATGATGAAAGTGTTGCGGCTTTCGAAAACAGCAGTTCTGCTCTGCTGTGTAAGTTGAATAACAAAAACTGATGTTGACTTGCCTTTGTGCCTTGGAATATTTATCATGTCTTTCTGAGATTTAAATTAAAATTTCGAACAATTAGCCTATAGAATCTTAATTCAATTTAAAATAATTAATATTGCTGTGAGAGCAATCGTGCAGTAAAATCGAATACAATTACCCATTGTGCAGTTCTTAAATGAAATCTTAATTATGTTTTGTTGCCACGTCACACTTTTCCTAATAACTCATAATAGCCAGATCGAATAGAGACTTTGTGCTTGAATTCATTACACCATACGATTTGTGAACAAAGGCTTATGCCAACACTTCACTCTAATGTGCTGTGCTCTGCTCTAATGTGAATAGTAGTTGCTAACCGACTGGTTTTCCAATATTGAGCAAGAAGTGTGATAAAATTATTATTCCACCCACGTCATCTTGGGGGTAAAACAAAACTTGCAATATATTTCAATTTAAAGTCATTATCTACACAATGAATGGCAAAATCATCATTTCACATCCAATTGTCTATTTTATTTGCCATTTTTTTTTTGATGTTCTTATACTCCAGTAACACCAGCTCATTTAACAATTTAATAGTGGCTGCAGTAAAATAAGATAAAAGATCTCTGCTATGTGTTTTCTTAATAGCAAGACAGATAAATGGAGAGACATTGAAGAGGACATACTGTTCGTATGACAGATGAACAGGCTACGACACCTTTTTATTTCTTTTAATAAATGCTCAACTATATATTTCCGGTAAGTTCATTTGGTTGTAAGAAAAATACGAATTGTAATGTCACAGTTAAGTGAAGAGATAAGATTAGGATGACACTGAAATAAAATGAATTGCAGTGATGGCTGGATATTTATATTGAACAAGAACAAGCAAGTGAAGATGAGCGAAGAATAGCAAAATTTGGAGAGAAAATAAAATAGTGCGGAATTTAAATTTTATGAAGCACATCGGAATAATTTGTGATTTAATACGACTATTGCAGTTTTCGTACATTCTATAATTTCTAAGGTTCTGGGAATTCGCTGTTGGTTTATGGGATAATATCTCTATGGCTGTATACGTACGTGTTTAAGCCGTGCAGAAATATATGAACGTTTGAGCACCTAAAAATTATATTTAAAGAATCTTTTTTTTTTTAATTCAGATCGGAATTCAGGGCATGACCCCCTACATGGGCAGTGCATTGCACAGGATATAGAAAGCAGGGATATTATTGAGAGAACAGATGAAGAAAGATGAGGAGATAGAGAATTTTTTTGAAGTTATTTTAACCTTTTTTTCTTCGCCAGCTAATTTTTTTGCTACAATTATGACGAAGTTTTTTTTTGTCAAAGCATTTTATACAACAGACTTCACCGAGATCCCTACTGCCTCAGCCGTCTGACCCATTTTCTTTCTCCGATGTGCCAATCCATTCTTGAGATTTTATGCACCCTTTCTAAAGTTATACACCCTCTTGGGCATAAACAATTACTTAGAATATATTTAGACTTAAAATTTTTATTTTTAGTTGTATTATATTAATTTTGCTCTGAAGCCAACTTGACGATCTTCAATTATTTAATTACATTTGGCAAGGGAATAATATTAGTTGCCAGTATCTTTTGAGGCTGCCGTTGGCTGAAGTAGTTACTGTGAAGTCTAAGATAGCGGGTTCGGGTACGCACTCAAATATGAGTATGGCATAGAAATTTGCTCATCTGTTTTAGTGCATAATTGTGCTGATTGTTGGTTAGGCCTGCTTAAGTCACAAAGACAGGTCGCTAAACATTACCAACATCGGCTGATACAGGGTGGCTCAGAAAGACCGAAGAGGTGTGAATTCCTTATAACTTTTTTATTATAATTTTTTTTTCTTTTCTTTTCAGACAATTTATAATGGAGCAATATACAACTGAACAACGTGCCCAAATCGTTGAAATTTACTTTTCAAATCAACGGTCCATTGTGTTGACTCAGCGTACATACCGTCGTCAATTTAATGTGCGGGTTGCACCCTCTCAGCCAACAATAAACCGTCTGGTTGCAAATTTTCGACAACAAGGAGCAGTAAGGAACCTTCCTGGTTCCGGCAGACTACGAACTGTCCACACGTTTGACAATATTCAAGTGGTACAGGAGAGTATTTTTTGGGAGTATCCAGAAACATCAACCAGGAGACGTTCGACACAACTCGATATTGGGCCATGTTGGAAAATTTTGTAAGACCAGCCGTGGAAAACCATCCGCAAATATGGTTCCAACAGGATGGAGCCACAGCGCACACTGCGAGTGCCCTCAATGGCTCTTTTACGCGACATCTTTGGTGAAAGAATAATTTCGCGTAGAAGCAATTTTAATGGGCATCCGCGTTCCCCGGATTTAACCGCTTCAGACTGTTTCCTTTGGGATTATTTAAAAGGGAAAGTTTATGTTAATAAGCCTAGGACTATTGAGGAATTAAAAACCAATATTCGAGACGATATTAACAACATAACACCGGAAGTTTTACGAAAGGTCATGGAAAATGTGTTGGAAAGAGCACATTTGTGCGAAGCAGAAAATGGCCACCACTTGCGGGACTTGCGGGATATCATTCTTAATAACTAATCTAAAAATTTTGCCTATAAATTTACTGTATTTAAAAAACAAATTGTTAATTTTTTTGGGCTTAAGTTCTTAACAAAAAAATTAACAAAAAAAAAAAAAATAATAAAATTAACAAAAAAAAAAAATTTACAATTTACATTACAAAGTTCGACTAATAAAAATTCATACGTATTTAAAAAACAAAAAATTAAAAAAATATGTCTTAAATAAAAAGTTATTAGAAATTCACACCACTTCGGTCTTTCTGAGCCACCCTGTACTATAGTGTAGTAAAGAGCACATCGTAGAAGACTTTTTCGTTTGGACTGTAGCGAAAATTCGCTGGCAAAGTAAAGACTAAAATGGCTACAAAAAAAACTAAAAATATTAATATTTAAATATTATCCTTTTTTTTAGGAGTCATCCTTTGGTACTAATCCTATAAAAAATAAATAAAGTTTTAGGATTGTATTAAACAATTTTTTTAATAGTCCGACTATAAAAAAAATCCGACTCTTTGAAACGTGGAGAACATTTGAAAGTAGTGATAAAAAAATGATCCACATATCTGTGGCAATCTAGGGGACAACTGTTGAAGGAAGAGAAGATACATAATTTTTTTTTGTAGGTCTTTTAAAATTTTACTTTGCTGGAAAATTTTCACTACAGGTCCGATGAAGGAGGCTGCTGTTACTGTGCTCTTTAGTACATAATCCTACACATCGTTGTTATTTTCAATGATCAGTGCTATGCCTTCATGACTGAAATAGGCACTAATGCTAATCAGAAGAATTCGACATCCTATTCTTCACTAAGCCCGTAGTCGAATTTAAGTTTCAGGGCTTCTTGGACTATAAATTATGGATTTTGCTTGGAAAAATTAAGCATAAAAATTTTTAGTTTTGTTTGCAAATGCCGTTAATGATCATGTCGAAAAGGTGTTTTGTTTCTGGTTTTATGAGGAACCCCAATACGGAATGAATTCGGATTTCACAAGGAATTAAGCTCATTAAACTTTATGCTAAAAATGTATCCTCAGGATTACAAAACCCAATCGTTTTTTTTTATAATTTGAGGATCATGGCACACCAGAAATTTTTAGCATTTATTCTGGTTAATTCAACTTCATCATAATGCTATCTAATGATCTTTGTCCAGTAATCCTTCTTTTCAAATATACAAAAAGAAATTACATTGTGTGCATGCATTAATGAATGAATGAATGAGGTGCGTATAGCGAAGGCTGCAGGTAAATTTTACATATTTCATGTGAATTCTTACACAAATTTCCATTTAACATTGCAAATTGTATGCCATTTAAAATTTTTCTGCTGCTATTTCAGTTTGGTTCTGATACTGGCTTTTAAAGGACTCCCAGTTTATTCGACTCAATCATTTTTCGAATGCAGTGCTAAATATTGACACACTTGCGTATGTAGAAATGCTCTCTATGGTTTTAGACAGGCATGCAACTTAATATAAAACAAAAGAAGTTACTATTAAGAACAGGCAGTCACGATTGTTGGATACACTATAAAATGGTTTTGTATACAATTTTGAAAAAAAAGATGCTGTTGTTGTCTGCATTCTACTGAACTTTTATTTTTTTGTATATACAAAAAATAGTAAAAAAAAATTTTACCACAGTCAGAGAACTTGAGTAGACCTAATGTTAACGTTGTTGATGTATACTTTTAGGTGCTTTGGCTTATGACTGAAACTCACAGCACGCAGTAGATCTATAGTAATTGAAAGCATTGCAAAAATAAAGAAAAAATGTCCAATGTCAGTTTAACCGCGGATGTTGGGCTGTATCATCATCAGGATTGCATATACAAAAGAGTGTACTTGCGAATGTGTGTGTGTGTGTGTGTTTTTGTGTATGTAAATGCTAGGGAGTGTCTATTTTGCCTTTGCTATGTATCTTGTTGGCTGTGTGTGGCAAGGAGTTGTGTCGTTTCTACTTTCCGCTTCGTTAATAAAGTTAGTTATACAAACCATTTGGTCATGTTTCAGTGGCCAGCAATCGACATTTAACCATTAGAGTCTACACATACGATTTCACCTCTACTGACACACATACCCTGACACACATACATACATATGTATCTGTATAGAGTCATACATATTGCATGTATAGGAGAGCAATTGGTAATATGTTTATGTGTGTCCTTTCGATTAAAAAAAAAAAATAAAATTGATTTTATATGTCTGATGCTCCCTTTAGAAATGTCATGTTATTGCTAACGGGTGGGCTACATGGTGTGTGTTTGTGTGTGTGTGTTTCTTCTGTTCTATTTTTTGTTTTGTTTTTTGTCTTATTCTGCTGTTCTGTAAATGTTTGCCAGTATTGGCGTTAATTGGTTAATAGTATAAAGAGAATTGCACAATTTTAAGGTCCTAAATTAAAAAGGAAATTTCAATCGTAACATCATTGAACAGAGATACATGTTTGATTTCAAATATTGATTTTTATGTGGTATTACAGTTTTCTAATTAAAGGAAATGTACACAGATTTACTTACGTATTTGCATATAGTTTTTTTTTTATGTTTTGAACGGCACACAAAGAAACTGTGCAGAAATTAAGGTTGTACCAAAATGTTTGTTTAGTGTATATTCACTTTGTCATTCCGCTTGTAACGCAGCGAAATATCCATCTGAGACCCCATAAAGTATATCTATATTCTTGATCAGTGATGAAATCTAAGACGAACTGAGCATGTCCGTCCGTCCTTCCGTCTGTGGAAATCGCGATTCAGTCCAAACAAAAAGAGCTAGACTCTTGAAATTTGGTATAAATATATCTTGAAGGATAGCAAAGGTCGGAGATGGGCTAAATCGGGCAAGAGGGAAAAAAGTTCCCCAAAGTAGAAGTAAACCAACCTCTAAAAAACAACATAATTTTTATTTTTTTTATCTTGGACCAGCACTCAGGGGATGACCCCTATATATGCAATGCATTGCGCCGGAACTGAAAACGAGGGGATAGTATTGAGGGGACAGATTAGGAAAGATGAGAAGATAGACAGTTGTTTTTGTAGCTATTTTAACCTTTTACTTCGCTAAGAAAATGATATTTTCATGTCAAAGAAAGCGCAACGCGTTAAACTTGGACCCCGCCCTCTTTAGTGGGCGTTATTATATGCAAAAATAGTGTAAAAAATTTAACAAATTATTTTACTTAAGCATACATTCCTTAAAAATAACATGTTTAAGCTTAAATGACGAAGCTGATATGTAACCTGGTACTACTTTGCCCTACCCCTCCTCCCCCTTTGCCCAATAAATGACCCTATCAAAAAAAAAATTTTTTTTTTTAAATTTTGTATTTAATTATCCCAAGCATTTATTTTTAGAGTTTTATGACAAGGGTGAAATTGCTCCCCCACAGCCCTTGCGACAGCGACGCCACCAAAATACAGTTAAACATTTTAAATTGACTTACTAAATATTTGGAGGGTAATTAAAATTCGGTCCGGTCGAATTTAACATTTTTACTTGTTTTATTTTTAAGTTTGTGGAAAATATATAAAGAACAGTAATTTAATTTGCCAATATTCTGAAACAGTGATTACGGGTTTAAAAATTTGTTGTATTGAAAGTCGACGAGGATTGATGGGAAAATATAAAACCCCTTTAACTATTTTATTCCCCATATTTGCTGCCTAACTTTTTGCTACAGTACCGATAAAAGAAGCTGCTGTAATGCCTTCCTTGGTTAATAATAGTGTCAAGGACGGAGGCAATCTGTTCGTCATTGAAATAGTCCGGCAGCAGTTAACACAATAACGCACTCCTGCACAACGGAAAAAGTCTATACCGTATTCATAACTGAGTGATGAATCGAGTGCGGTATCATGGAACGGCTTTGCAATGTTTTTCCTTTGACTTATGGATTGAGTATGTGAACAAAAAATCCCTCGGCCGTCAGCAGAAGTAGATGTCTATTTAAATTTAATATTGTTATATTATAAAAATGTTGTTGTTATGAATTTCATGTATAAATATAATGTTTAGTAGATAAGAAATAATAATGTGAGGTAGCTTTTATTACTAAAAGTTTGAGGGTAAAACAACATTGTTTTTCTTATTAAGGCACTTAAAAATTTAATAAAGATTTCGTAAAGAGTCTGCATAAATATACAATCTGTGTGTGGAAATAAATGCCAGCAAGTGTGTAAAAAGAAAATAAGTGTTTCCATGTACAAGTTCTGTAATGTGGCCACACACTCCCTCTCGCACCCATACATACTCTCGTACATACATACTCGTGCATACTTACGTGTACTCGTATTGTGTTGATTTATGAGAAACATTAATATTTTAATATCTTCATCGCCTGCGTACTTTATTCAGCATCATTTTGTTTGTGGTGATTTAAGCAACATTTTTCTTTTGTTAAATAGATCTTGGGGAATTTTGTTTTGTTGTTGCATAATAAAAAATCATTGTGGAATTGTTACGGTTCTTTTTTCTCTTCCCATCTTTGATATTTTGGCTTAACAAGAGTGTGTGTGTGTGTGTGTGTGTGTGTGGGTGCACGTTTATTTCAAAGCATCCATTAATATTATCAGTTATTGTTGTTTTGTCTTTATTGTTGTTGTTATTCTTGCTGCTATTCATTGTTGTCAGTTTAATACATTTCTGTGCCACACAATGTACTTGTTTTGTTTTTCAAAACAAGCAAGCCCCGCTGCTGGTAGTGGTTTACCTCTGCTATTTAAAACATCTTTTGAATGTTATTTGTATATGAAAGAGTCGCACATGCATGTGTTGGTTGTGATTGTTGTGACATATCGCTGGATTTTTGGCAGAATATTTTCTGAATAATTTTGAGAATTTTTTTCAGTGAGAGACAAATAGCATGAATAATATATTTAGCTATGTATGTATATGTTAGCACAGTGCTGAACGAATTTGGTTAAGATTTATTTTATGTTTTCAATGTTTTGGATGGTGATCAGTAAAAATCAGGAAAACCTAAGGCCTTAAAATATGAATGTTGTTGTAAAGGTTATCCCAAAATTAAACCAATATTTTTTTTTTAAATAGAAAAAATGGTTTTTAGTGTTTTGATTGGTATTTTTTATTAAATCATCAAGTACATAAGATGGAGGCTATTTAAGGAATGAAATATCATCAAAATGGCTTCCAAGGCTTTGATTGCAATTTTCCATGACCACTTTGTTAGGGATATCATGTGGATATCGATCACCAGTAACAGTCTGGATTTTATGCCTCCAGTCTAAAAAGCCCACCCAACAGTAACACCTTGCGATTATTCCTTATATTGTATTCGCGTAATTTTAATCGCTATCGTTCAATTTGATAATTTTTTTTTGATATATTGTTCTAATTTTTCATCCTTTGATTTTTTAATTTTAGTAATAATATTGAGTTTGAGGCTTATTTTTATAAAATAATAACTATAAAATTATTTATTTTATATATTAAATTTGAATTAAGATTCTATAGGCTAATTGTTCGAAATTTTAATTTAAATCTCAGAAGGACATGATAAATATTCCAAGGCACAAAGGCAAGTCAACATCAGTTTTATTCAACTTACACAGCAGAGCAGAACAGCTGTTTTCGAAAGACGCAACCCTTTCATCATCAGTGCTCATGTGTATTGTGTTTGTCACCACTTATTAGAATCTTAATTCAAATTTAATATAGCAATATAAAATGTTCGTTAAAATTCTTACTACATACATATTTATTTTATATTTTAATAAATATTTCGATATTCTCTTTCTCTTTCTTTTATCAATTTTAAATTATTATCCTGAAGAAGATATGCAGAGGATATCGAAATATTGATTAAAATAAATAATTTTATAGTTATTATTTTATAAAAATAAGCCTCAAGCTCAATATTATTACTGACATTTTTTTTGGTGTTTTAAGAATTAATTCATACTATGAAATACGTAGAAAATTGGATATTTGCTGAAAACATAAATACGATGTCTGTTCAAAAATTAAGGTGGGTATTTTTTTTAAATACTTATTTATTCATTAACCTCTATTTAGTCCTTTTCTTTATAACGTACATTTATGCTATTGTCTTTTTTTATAAATTCAAGGCAATTCTGATATGTATTCTTTAATATGTCCTTGAGTTCTCTCATCGTTTTAATTTTTATCTCTTAAATGATCGAAAGACGCCGTACTTTCAGTAGTTTCTCCAATCTTGGAGACGTTAAAAAAGTCACAGGAAAACTAACCTAGTGCACACGGTGAATGAGGCATTATGGCGGTGTTGTTTTTGGTATAAAAAAAAAGAAAGAGAAAAGTTTGGCTTAGGTATGATGGAAGAAAAAATTCAGAAAAATGGGAAATGAAGAAAGTAATCAAACGGTAACACGGGTTTTAAACCATAATATGTTAACATCAGGTTGATACAATTCTCGTATGCAATTTCCTAAAAATATATTTGTTAACATAAGAGCTGTTATCATATTCAACTAAGCCACCTAAGAAGTGGTGACAAACACAATACACATGAGCACTGATGCTGAAAGTGTTGCGGCTTTCGAAAACAGCTGTTCTGCTCTGCTGTGTAAGCTGAATAACTAAAAGCTGATGTCAACTTTCCTTTCTACCTTGGAATATTTATCATGTCTCTCTGAGATTTAAAAACAAATTTCGAACAATTAGCCTATAAATCATAATTCATTAAAAAAATTTGTTGGCCAAAGTTCAGCAATTTCAGATCGAACTTCCCTGTCCCATGTTTTACACCCAAGATTTCCAAAAAAAAAATGAAATTCATGTCATAAATCAAGAGATGTACCGACATCATTAGAAATTTCCATAATAGTCATTCCATATTTCTGGATAACAATTTTCATTAATTTCTTTCAACATTTTCACCGGCTGGGAATGCGCTGGAGCTTTCAGGATGACCACCATTGTTCACATCTTTATCAACTTTTTTGAAAAGCCAGTATCACTTGCTAACAGTTTTCTAAATGACTTTAATGCACGGTCAATATTTCGAGTCATTCGGATACAGTGATCCTTTTTTTTTAATTAAAATTAAAAGCAGATATTTTGGAAAATAAAAAATCGCCAAACACGCAATACTCTTCTAATTTATATGACTCTTATAAACAAATTAAACATGTTGAATAGCTGAAAATGTGAACACGTATTCAAGACGGATGTCCCAAAATATAAATATGTTATCAACTGTTAATTTTTTTCCACGGGCTTGAGTTCGAAAATTAACAATTTACATAAGAAAGTTCGACTAATAAAAATTCATACATAATTTATGTTATCAACTTTCAAAATACACTTACTCTTTTGAACATCTCCTGTGCTTTCGTTTGTTTCTTAAGAAGTGTATAGATTATTTATTTAGATTATTATGTATTAAGACAGGCTGTCAAATAAATCCATAAAATGCGTAATTGAAAATATTTTGAACTTGACGATACTTTCATAAAATACGAAAAATAATTACAATTAATTTAATAATTTTTCGTAAAAATAACCAATAGAGGGGAATTATAACAATCTAGGAACTTATATTCGAATTCCATCCAAAATCTATCAGTTATTTTTTTATATAAAACTTGAATATATTTTTATTTTGATCCTATATTTATTACTGACTTCCCAATATTTATTCATATCAGCTAAGAGTGTTAGAGATTCCATTTTCAAAATTGTGTCAAAGCATTCAATTGTGCAAGAGTTATTATCCAAGTGAATATCAATGTTACTATTGTATTAAGAACATTTTAAAATTTTCCAGTAAATTAATTTTCATGAAAGATTTCAATGTCAATCTTTATGAGCCATAATTTCACATCAGAATTTCCAATGAATGTGTCTGCCTACTATTATTTTCCACCTGAAATCTTTTAAATAACAAAATATGCCAAGTTTTATGCATCTATATCAAAGAAACACAGATCTGGCAAACTTCAGCATCTTATCTTAATTTAATAAATAAAAAAAAAAAACAAAAGCAATTATTTACTTGAACTGTTGAAAAGTTTTAGAAAAATTTCGGGTCATCTTTCCTTTTTTCCTTCCAATTGCTGTTTGTAAGTTTTTGGCGATGAATAATCAAGATAACAAATTTAGAAATAGGTAACAAAAAACTGTAGGGTATTTTTACCTTTTCCTCTGCCAGCAACTGAAATTTTTCAAGTAACGCTGCTGCAAATAAAAGATTTTCATCATAATGTCAACAATGTTGCTACAAATCTCATTTATATCAGCATGTTCGCTAGCGACGTTGTCATTGTTTTAGTAACTCTGCTGAACGTGTGTAAGTGTCATTGTGTTGGTAAGATTTTTTTATTGTGTGTCATTCGTTCTTCCTGTCAGCCTGTTTACTGTTGTGCTGGGTTTTTGAATGGGATTTTTCTTGGGTTTGGCATTGAAAGCGTTAATGCTTTCGGAACTAATACGTTAAAGAATTACCCAAGGAACTTCTTGCTCTGCTTCATTGTGTTTTTTTTTATCAGTTTTATTTTATTTCAGTTTGTTTTTGTTTTATTTTGTTACACTTGTGCTGGAATTTTTTTTATCAGTGTTTTTCTAATTTATTTTATTTGACTTTGAGTAATACGCCAAAAAATTTAAAGCTTTCTTAATGGTCTCCCGGCATATAAGAGCGATATTGTTCGCTTTTGTTATGCCCTACAAATGCAATAACACAAATTTTTCGTTTCCTCTTAAACGATGCTGTCATTCACTAGGTCTTGGAATTATTATTTTAAGCCTTATTTTAAAGATGTACTCATAGAAAATTATTTTTATTTCTTAGCAAAACATTTCTTCAATATAATTTAAATTTTTTCTTGTAAGAAAATCTCGGATATTCGTTTAAAAATGTTTGGGTTTCTTTTATTTGGTGTTTTATTGTTTAAATATAAGAAATTTTTCATAATTAACTCCTTTAGCGAATTAATAAGGATGCTGCATTTTCGTTGCAACTGCCATTATTACTATTTCTGTTTTGTTTTTAATAACATTCAACTCTGTGTTTAAAATGTACTCGTTAAACTGGAACTTGATTTCATAAATAACTGCTATCTTTTTTATTTTGGTTACAGTTAATTCTGTGTGAGTGTTAAAGTGCCGCTTTGTTGGTGTGTATATGTTTGTATAAACAGTGGTGATGTTTGTGCTGCCGATTTTTTCTATCTTGAGTACTTTTTATATTAAGTAAAACGTTATTGTTTGGAGAGAAATTTGATAACTTGCGGGTGCTTTACTTTCACAAATACTTTTTGAGTTATTATTTTTTCAATTACATATATTTTATTTATTAGGCCAATAAAGAAGAGAAATGAAGAGTATATTTTTAGGGTTTCTTATATAAAATGTTTTTTGTCTGCCTGAAAACAGCTGATGCACTAGAGTATTGAATTATTATTAAATAAATTAATTAATAAAATAATTAATTTCCTGCAGAAGTTACACAAAGGAGTGACGAAATATTGAAATTAAAAATTAAATTAAAATAAAGAGACCTTAAGCTTAGATATATTAGAATATAATAATAATTAAAAATAGGTCAAGAAACCAAAAGAACTTAAATTAATTGAAGTTTTTACTTTGACTTTAAGAGTGAAATTAGTAAAGACTTTAAACTCTCTTGTAGTAGTTCACGTTAGTCTGTTCACCCAGACTAACCTGCAGCGGCTAACTGTAGGGATGGTCAAAGGACACGAAGTTAAAACTGACATTTTTAAAAATGCTTTACAATATTTTATTATGTACCTCAACAAACTGGTAGAATTATATAATTTTGTGCAAATTTTTTACAAGCAATCGTGTAATTAATTGATTGTTATTCTATCTACTGCAACAAATCATCAAGGATGATAGCACCTGCACATAATAAAATTGTTAAATCCAAAAAAAAATATTTCGGTTCGACCATAATTTTCATCAAAAAATCATCTGCAGCGTTGAGGTCTATCTCTAGATGAATAGATGCTTGAACGAACAAAATTTACGAATTTGACATGATGCTAATCCACTTGAGATCCAAAAATGTCCAATGCATCGAAAAAAGGGGTTATTGTTTGTTTTCTTGGGAATGACGTTGGCCAGGACATCACTGTCAATGCCAAGCACCATAAGCTGATGATTACAAAATGCTTTTAACTTGACAACAACGGCATCATGTCAGATTGCATAATTTGCGCGAACGGTTTGAGGGCATGTGCATCTCATGTGGAGGTGAGATCGTACAACTTGACCCTGTCAGGCTTTTTCTGAGGCGGGTTTCTTAAGTCGCAAGTGTGTGTGAATAATTAACAAGCCACAGCTGTCCCCAATGCCAACTGAAGACAGACCAAATTCGGCCTGATTTTAAATTCACAGAAGAAAAAAATTTGTTTTATTTAAACTTAAAGATAGAAAGTCTTTAATGAAAGACGCGTTACAAGTCATAACTTTCTGAATATTAACACTAATAAAAATTACTAGACATTTTTATCTTCATAGTAACAACTAATTTTACAATCTTTCTCAAAGTTTCAGTTATATTGAAAAAGTATGATTTCAAAATCACATATTATTGTCAATTTATTTTGGTCACTCTAAGCAGTTTGACTTAAATTTTTTTATCTTTCATCTCTTATTGAAACTAATTAATAATTTCCTTCATTTTTAATATAATTAAAATTTAAAAAAGAAATTTGTTCATTGGCCAGCTACAATGTCATACATCAATCAAGCAGGCGACACCAAAATCTTTGTCATTTCATATTTTCTCTACAAAGAATCTAAACAAAAGCAACAAAACTTTATTCTGAAATAGAAAATTTTTGCCAAGCAAACGAACTGGAAAATATGTGTGTAGTGAAGTGGAAATTAAAACAAGAAAATGTTAAAAATTTACCAGGCCAGCAGCCAATGGACCTGTAGCAAAATAAATTATTTACCTAACGAAAATTATTTGTTTAAAAATTAAATTTGCTTAACAAATTGTGTGATATTTTTTGAAGTAGAATTTATTATAATTTATGTATGTACATATAAAATTGTATAAATTATTTAAATAATTTTATGAATTATTTCTGCTCTGCGAGTGGGTTGCAAGCAATAGTAAAATAATGAGAAATATTTTCAGTGCCTGTGTCTCAATTTATATGTATTTCTAATTTGCCATGGTGTTCTTTTTTTTTATTGTCGAGAGAGATGACATTTCATTTGAAACTAGTTTTATAAAGGTTAATATATTAAAAGCATTCATTGCATTTATATGTAAAAAAATATAAATGTTGTTCACAGGCTAACAACAAACTGAATAAAGGATATTGTAACCTACTGCAGTGAAAACTGCTAGAACTGTTACTGAGATGCAACGGCTCAGTTAGTGGGTTGAAAAGGAATGAGGCTGCTGTTATGTACGAAGAAGTCAAAACTGTTATTATGCCACTTTATAATTCAACAACAATTTTATAAATAATAAAATCGATCAGGCGCTTCCTTCCAGTCGGCTAACAGAACCTAAATATCTGATTGTATTCCTGATATCATTTAATTCAAGATTTCAAGATTTTCAGTTCTCTTCTTGTCCCACTAGCATTACGTTTATTTTAGCATAACTGCATCTCACTGTACCTACAAGCAGACATGCATATTTAAGGTTACGATACTCATTTTGAAGCCACATGTAACCTATTCAAAATTCTACCAATTTGTCGTAAAATACTAGACAGCTCTTGTATACTTATTGCTCTTAAACGAAATTAAAAATTCCAACGAGTCAGTTGTCATAGTTGCTGATGTTAACATTTACCACTGTGTGTCATATAATAATGTTAGAAGAAAGGAAGTCAAGTATGCTGATCTAACCCAACTTTTCGAATGAACCTTTTCATTCATTTGTAGATTTTCTAGTTAAAGTAAGTTGAACTGCTATTTTAGTTTTTCTTTTTTTTTTTACTACATGGCTATAAAGGACATATTGTACAGATGCTTAAAGCTTTTATGCAAATCGCACTATTCTTTTTCCTTTCAATTTTTTATTTTTTTTTTGCTTTCTCTCTCATTTTCTTTAGAAACTTATTTTCCGGAATAATAATTCACGCCTTTTTAATTATACGTGTGCTGTATTAAATGAATGAGTATGTATGCATGGGACTGTAAGTTTATGTCCTCTTGCTGACACTGCAGCATCAAAAACATACACTCACACACACACAGAGCTAAATGAGTTTTAGTGCATATACAACTGATTACATGCTTCACATAGTGAAACAGACAATCTTTTGTTGCGCAAAATAAAGGAGTTTTCAATTTTGTGATTCCCACACAACGACAATTACAATCGTGTAAGGTTTTTTTGTGTGTGTTTTATTTTTGGTTTTGGTTTTTTCTTTAAAATTCTATTTTAGTTAAACAAAAAAAAAAAAAAAAGTGCAAATAAAAAACTGTTGGCTGCTTTCATTCAGTTTTATATTCATTCATTCAGTGTGTTCTGGTTATATTTGAATTCATAGAAATTGTAGTATATTTTCCATGTGGGTGGTTTTTAATGAAAATCTAAACAAGAATATATAATGCATACCTATACACTCACATACTTGAGCAATAACAATTACTACTTTATGCCAACCAATAGATACATACATACATACACACTTACACACATACATACGTATATTTGCAGAAAAGCACAGTAGATTTTATGGAAGTATTGCTATAGTAAATTAATTTACATTTAAATAGTGTGAGTTATTTACAGAAATAGCATTTTTAAGGTAAGAGTTAAAAATAATGATATTATATATTTAAGTCCCAAATTGTTTATAACAACTGGTATGTGGAAAGGTCAATAAACGTCGAAACTATAAAAATGAACCTGATGATTGAAAAATTTTCAAGAACAGCGAATCGATAGATTGGTTATATATTTTTATCAAACTCTTAAACCTTAAACTAAAAAAATGGTTACTTTTATCTAAACAATCATTATCTCTTCGGCAACTAAAACTCTCAGAACAACAGTAACAAATTAATTGGAATGAATTAAATAGTCTAGCGAAATAAATCATTTTACTCAGAGCTTTTGTTATAGAATACTAAGCAAATATTTGTGATGTTATTGAAAATTTAAATTAAAAAAAATACTCTCTAGTCCAAGAGTGTCCAAGCCCTATGCGCTTGGTGCTCATTTGTTTTTGTAAAGGCGCTTACCCTGCCTTTACACATGCAAGTTTTATTTACATATTATCATCGAAAATGTTGATGAAATAGACGAATGTCATGCAAGTTGCATGAAAGTTTACACAGTCAAGTGAAAGTGGCTCCATTTTTATATGGTTTTGTTTATTAATCAGAGTTACCAATGAGATAAGTGGGATACGTTTTTATGGAAACAATTGGCATTAGTAATGAAATTGATATTTTAATATGAAACCAATTGTCTTCTTAATGTATATTAAAAAAAAACAAGAAATATTTTAAAATAAGTTAAAATTATAATTATTGTTTCCTAAAACAAGTAAATTTGGTAACACTGTTTATATATTTGACATTAACTTGCTGCAAGTGTAAAAAAATCACTGTCTGCTAAAATTTCTTGCAAGTTGATCTGCAAGTACGCTGCAGGTACGAAAAATATGGTTGTGTTAGTAAAAAAATGTGAGTGGGTTCAGTTTTTCGAACTTGCACCTGCATGTGTAAAGGCTGGGTTAGCTATAGGCTGTGTGTTTTAATACTCACATACAGCACCCAGCACTAGCAATACGAAATACACAAACAACTTTATCTAATTTTTTTGTCGTTCTTCTTTCTATAAAAGCAAGTGGAAAGCAACAACACTTTCGTAAGGTTTGCTGGTAAACATTGACGACAGCGATCATCAGTGAAGATTTTGTTTTTGTTTAGCGTATGATATCGCTTTGTATGTATTTGTTATTACAAAAAAAAATATTGAATAAAAATTAGTTTTTCTTTGAATGTATTGGTGTTTACTCATCCATAAGGCACTTTTGGGCACCATTGCTCTAGTCACGCATCGAATTAGTTTGTTGTCTTGCTGAGCAGTTGTGAGACATGGGGTATAATAATATTTACTAAAATATCACACATACGCCATAGTGTGCAGTTGTTTAGCTTGAACAATAACAATAGTTCCATATTTCTATTGCATACTTTTGGGGTATGTATAGAAATTATCATGCATTCGTAAGGCAGTCAATACAGTAAAGAAATAGGGAAATTAGATAAAAATCAGTGACTGGCAATATACAGTAAAACTTCGGTATAACGAATTCCAAGCGGATCCGAAAATACTTCGTTATAGCCAATGCTTCGCTATAAATGTAATCAGTAAAGCCTTGATATAACAAAAATTTAAGATATAAGAAAAAATTCGTTATAACTATAGTTTTGCGCACACCATAACAATTCATTCTTTTGATAACGGGACTTTACCATTTTGCTATAATTTTATTCTTACTTCGTTGTATAGAGGCTTTTGTATGAGTACTTCGCTGTATAGAGGCTTTACAAATGCTCTTGTAAATATATTTAGACTTCGCTATTTTTATAAGGGGATTTATTCTGATTTCATATATTTCTCTATATTAAAGTTTTTTTGCTCAGAATTTGTTCGTTATAGCTATAGTGTATTTTTGTATGAAAACTTTGTAATAAAGAAGTTTTCTCAAGAGACTCAATAAAACATACGTTATACTGAGTTTTTCGTTATAACGAAACTCGTTATATCAAAGTTTCACTGTATGTGTATATACAGAACCAGTGCTGCTACATGTTCTTTTCTCCAAATTTTTAATGGCGCAAAAAATTCTTAATTCTTTTGCAAAATCATGTATTTAAAGAAAAAAATATTTATAAAAAATATATAAAATTTACTATTTATTTTTTTTCGGAAAAATCAATATTTTGACTGTAATACAATTTCACGGAACAAGTATGTATTTCTACTAATGACGTATTGAAAGAACGAAAGAAGTTTTTGAAAAACATTGCGCTCCCCGTTTCTAATTAAAGCGGAATGCATTGTATATCTAAGGGTCATCATGAGTGCTAGTCATAATCTTAAGACCTGCAGCAAATTCCCTAACTTCTTATCTCGCTCTGTCCATGTATCCTTTTAATACTAGAGAGTGCCGGCTAAATAGATAAAAGAAAAATTCCAGCAAATACAAAACCAAATTTTATTGGTGTTATAGTATACATAAATAGGGCGATATGGATTAATTCTTTTTTCCGTAGGAAAGAAATTAAGTATTTTGCAGAGTGCTGAGTGGGTTCTACTCTTGTGTGTGCTGTCTTGGTATACTCGTATGTGTCAGACACAACTACACAGCCGAATTTTTTTTTTTTTTTTAGGAGTAGGACCAGCACTCAGGGGATGTCCCCTATATATGCAATGCATTGCGCAGGAACTGAAAACGAGGGGATAGTATTGAGGGGACAGAATAGGAAAGATTAGAAGATAGACAGTTTTTTTTTTTTTTTTTTTTTTTTTTTTGTAGCTATTTCAACCTTTTTACTTCGCCGGCTAATTTTTTGCTACAGGGCCGACTAAGGTGGGTGCTGTTACTCTGCTTTTAGTACATGATTGGGTCAGTTGCTGCCAGTAATTGTCCAGTGATCAGTACTATGCCTTCATCACTGAAAACAGGCTGGCAACAACTAACACAACCACGCACTAATGCTGATCAGAAGAATTGAACACAATATTTCATGACTCAGCGGGGGCTCGAACTCAGGACTCTCCGCTTCATAGTCTCGTGTTCTACTACTTCAGCCAACAGCACCCACATATTTGCATATATTTTCATTGTAAAGTTTTAGTGGTCGTCACGGCGTATGATTGTTTTAATTTGCAGTGGAAAGATTAATTGAACAATTAATAAAAATAATAATAATAATAATAATAATAATATTAAATCGAATTATTGCAATGAAGGAGTAATTCATAGCAATTAATCTCTTCGTATTAATGATAATATATAAAATATAAATCAAAAGAATGATTATTAAGAAATTCGTAGACCAAATAGTGCATGCATTTGAAAAATACGTGGAACTTTATAAGGCATTGAGAAAACATCATTCCAGTTAGTTTCATAAAAACTATGCTTGACAAATTATTTGTAGAAATTAAATCAATATAACAAATTAATAAAAAAATAAAACAACACAATTGTTGCCAAATTTTCTCTTCACTAATTGAAAGGAAGAATTTTTTATTCGCGGAAAGAGTAAAAGGGGGCAGGGTATTCATAATTGGGCTGATTATTAGTCAAAATAGCACAGTGTGTTAAACACTTAGAGTGATCAAACACTTGTTTTCGCTTTAAGGTCATACGTGCTAAGAGGAAACAATTTTAAATGAAATATTATGACCTTTAGTCAATTACTTTATATGGTACAGCTTCTCAATTCAATAAACTCACTCCGTATACGTAACATGGATTTTAAGATGCTACATGATATCAATTTCATTGCTATTTTTGGTGCATGGCAGCATGTTATTAATATTCAAGAACCACCTTCATTTGCCATGGTGGGATGGATAAACAGTTGAATGAATAGAGAATGATGAAAAATTTATTTTTAATAACTGCTGATATTTTTAATTCATTTTAATGCCTATTCGTGCAAAGATACCGCATTTACTTGGAAAATAAAAACAGCCTGCCTCCAAAATGTCATTCCTATGCCCTGTAATATTGATTGCAGGTTGAAAGTTTGTAAAAAATGATTAACGAACAGTTGAAAAAAAGCGAAAAAATAACGTAGTAAAACAAGTTGAATACGTGGCACATAAAATTCATTTGTGTAAATTTTGTTAACTTATGTTTTTATTTATTACATATTTTTTCCATTTTTCTCTCTCTTATTTTGTTACATTTAACACACTCAAAAAGTCATTTATGAATGTTTCTGTTGCCAAACTTTATTCATAAATGCTATAAATAAAAATATACTCAAGTTAATTTAATTTATGCGTATAAATGTAATTATTAATGATAAATACTGGAAAGTAAAATTTATTAGCACCATAAAATTTATTGCCACCATAAAATTGTTTTCTAAGTTAAATTAACACATTTTGTTGTGTGTATTGAATTATTTTTTTTTTTTAATTTTAATATTAAATTTTAAATTTTAAGTATTGTATAATTTTGATCATACAGCAGCTGGAAGGGTCAGAAATACCTATCTAAGTGTGGAGAATTTTAGTTGAAAAGTTGGTACTACTCTGCCCTAACCGCTCCTCCCCCTTTGTCCCCTGAATGACCCTACAAAAAAAAAATTAAATTTTGTATATAATTATCCCAAACATTTATTTTTAGAGTTTTATGACAAAGATGAAATGTCTCCCACACGGCCCTTGCCAGAGAGGCCCCAAAAAAATTCAGTTTTATTACCCTCCAAAATGAATTGGACCCCATTAAGTAGACATATTCTTGATCAGTGATGAAGTCTAAGACGGTCTAGCAATGCCCATACGTTCGTCTGTGGTTAACATGATGTAGTCTATTTTTGGACCCCGCCCCCTTCAGTGGGCCTTGACGTACGGTATTATATAAAGGAATTCTCTCCCACCAAGTTCTTACTTGTTTTTTTGCTTTTAATTCATATATATTTATTTATTTATTATGAATTTCTTTTAAATATACATTGAATTTTCTATTGTCACATACAATGAATACATTTGAATCCCCTTAATATAATTGTGTTTTTCAACTTTTATTTATATATTTAAGATATTGTGCTATTGCAACCCCAAGGCCAATAATCGAAAGATTTTTCCTTATTATCAGCAAGGCGTTTATTAAAAAAAAAATGAGATGCTACATTTTTATTTATCATTAATGATCCATCAGCAAAGCATTTAACTTTGCCAGCACCCTAAAGCAATTTGATTAAAAATAACTTAATCAGAAATTTAAGCAAATATTGAACTTTTATTGTTACTCTTCTTTCCATCTTTACAACGGCAGCATAATAGAGTGCTACAGCGTTAAATGGAAACAATTTTAAAAGAGGCTGGTAAATATTAAAACTCATTAAATGACTCGATTGTATTTCTCAAATTATTTCATTATTCTTATCTGCAAACGTTCGTATATTTTCCCCTTTCAGTGCTTAAGATAATTGGCTTAAACTGTGATAATCATGGAATATGCAAATTAAAGAAAATTTGAATAAACACAGCCAAGCAAGCAAGCAAGCAGGCAAGCAAACGAGCAGCAAGAAAAGAATTGTGAGTTTCATTTGTTCTTTTTTGCCAACGAGAAAATGTCATTTCCATTGAATTCTACAATAAATTCGATTATGCTTTTCAACAACTACGACTATAAATACGTTGACTTAATTTAGAGAAAAAAGTCTGTGTGCATGTGTTCCACAATACAATTGACTTATTGACACCGTATCGTGCTGTTTTCAATAAGAATAAGAAACGTATTGAACGTTACCATTTATGCATTTCAATGTTTGCTTATTAAGCTGCTTAAGGGACTTGCATTAAGTTGCACGAACGAAATCTGCAGTATTACACGAGAAGTAGGGATTATATTAACCCCTGCAATTAGATTGCCTTTTGGCTTATAATTTTGTAATTCGATTAGGAAAACATTTAATTTTTATAATTCAAAAGAACTAAATAATTGTAACATTTTTTGTGAATATATGTATTTTCAAAATGGCTGAGGGAAACTTTGTTGAAACTTCTAAATGGGTTAAAACTTGTTTTTGTTGCCTTCTATAGGCAGCTACGAAATATATTTTTTGGTTATTCCAAAGAAGAAATTTTTTCAATGTAGCACAAAATATTATTCGAATAAATTGCTCAAAAAATATATTCGAATAAATTGCTCAAAAAATATATTCGAATAAATGTTCATTAATGAGCTTCCAATTGTTCTATATCTTTAAATTTAATTTTAACTGGAACCGTTCGGTGTATAATACTATTCTTCATATTCTTCTGGTTTCTTGACCTCCTTTTAATTATTATTGTATTCTGATATTTTTAAGCTTAAGGTCTCTTTATTTTAGTTTAATTTTTAATTTCAATATTTCGTCACTCCTTTGTGTGACTTTTTCAGGAAATTAAATAAAATAATTAATTTCCTGAAGAAGTCACACAAAGGAGTGACGAACTATTGAAATTAAAAATTAAACTAAAATAAAGAGACCTTAAGCTTAAAAATATCAGAATACAATACTATTGTTCATAATTTAAACAGCAGAACATTAAATAACACAACCATGCAGATCAGAAAATTTCGATCCTATAAATTTTTTTTATCTCGGACCAGCACTTAGGGGATGACCCCTACATATGAAGTGCATTGCGCCGGAACTAGAATGGAGGGGATAGTATTAAGGGTACAGATGAAGAAAGATGAGGAAATAGAGAGTTTATTTCTTGTAGCTACTCGTAGTTCAACCTTTTTACTTCGCCGGCTAATAGCAAAAATAATAGGACCGACGATGGGGGGTGCTGTTACTCTGCTTTTAGTAAATGATAGTGTCAGTTGCTGGCAATTATGTTCAGTGCCTTCATCATTGAAACAGACTGGCAACAACTAACACAATCATGCACTAATACTGATCAGAAGAATTCAACACAACATTCATGACTCAGTGCGGGATTGAATCCAGGACCCTCCAGTGCATAGTCTCATGTTAACTCCATCAGCCAACAATCCCGCAATGGATGCCTGCCAAAGCCGGAGAAGTTTTCGAAAGCCGCTACATTTCCGTCATCAGTACTCATGTGCATTTCTGCTTATTATCAATTAGGTGACTTGCTGGAATGTGGCAATACTTTTTATTTAGAAAGATTTTATTATGATATAAAATTCGTGAACGAGAATAAAACACTTCAGTAACCAATTTTGAACTCTTCTTTTGTAAATTTGGGAAAAGAATCATCGTGAATAAAATTAAAAAATTTCTTGTAACGAATTTAATTTTCCAATATCTGCAGCAGTACAGAAAAATCTTTAATTAAATATTTAAAATTACATTTTATGCCGCTATTTGTTTCACATCATTACTAAACTGATACTGAAACTCAGCATTATCGTCTTGGACTATGTCTCGTTTAGTTAATTACTTGGCCTGTGGACGTTTTATAAAAAAATTGTACTTATTTTTCGTAAGTAGTTGCAGTTAAAATAAATCATATTTAATGGATCCACCAAATGGTCAAAGTGTAGCTGTCTTTTATTTCAAAGTTCAAATAAACCTTTTGGTAATAATTATAAAAGTTCTTATGTCCGTTTCATTGTTTGAAATTTAATAGTTATAATGATAAATTTTACAAGTATTTCACAAAATTAGTATTCTTTTCCAAGATTTTTAAAAATTTCATATATATGTATATTGCTTTAAACACAATAATGACAGCACTCTACAAGAACACCGACTACAAAAGCCGTTGGCTACAGTCGTCGCCTCGTAGTCAGCTACTTAATTATTTTTGAGATGGCAGCTACATTGTCAGCAGCTCATTTTAGTTGTGCCAATTTCATATAAAAAAAGCGCTTATTCTAAATCTATTTATAGACCGAAAGAAAATTAATAATAATTAATTATTTGCTTATAGCTCTTTATTGTTTTTGCATTTGTAATATATACATTTTAATATCCTTTATTTTGTTATGGCACTATGAAAATGAGTTTATGAGTTAATTCATTTGTGACCTCGTCTTTTATCGATAACGGCTATCAAATATATACGTAATTAGAGTTCAAATGTCGTTGCATAAAGCTTTTTTCAAAATAATGGAATTTTTACTTGAAAAGTCAGATACAAAATTTCAAAATTTAATAATTCTTCCAATATGTAAATAAATTTGAAAAATATGTCTAACAATAGAAAGCCATCTTGGAGTACTTTGAAATGATACCCATATCGTTTAAATGGGCCCTATATTCTAGGGGTTATTATCAAAAAAAGATAAATAAATAATAAAAAAATAAAAGCCGAGAGAGAACGCAAAAAAAAAAATTTAATTAAATAAATAAAAATTACAAAATAATTTTTATTCTTAAAAGCGCTATTACATATTTTTATTTTTAACAATTTTCATATTCTTAACCAGTTTGAAAATATTTGTTAACGCTTCTTTTTTTAAGATGTTTCACTGTGTTAGCAGCACTAATTTATTTATTGTGGCCTATGAAAATACAAATTATTGTGGCCTATGAAAATAGAAAGTAGCACGGACAACAACCTGCCGTGTAGCCGTTAAAATAATCATTCCCATATAAGCACGTGTATTCTATTTCTGACAGGTTGAATGAAATCAAGGAATATTAAATTGATCTAATTAAGGATTGTAGTTAATTATAACATTTGATTTGCATTCAAAAAGTATTGAATATTCAATCTATCTTGAATATGAAGCGATTAATTGCAATTAGTTTCGCTCTAATCTTAGGTAAATCTACCCATATTCTTTAATTGAAGCCAAAAGTTGTCGTGATTGTGTTTAATGCATGTACTTGTAGAAAGCAAAGCAGTCACACCCAATAAAATTTTCTATGGTAATAGAAAAAAAATATTATAGCTTTTTGTTTGTTATGTGGTCAAGTATGTCTATATGCCTGCATTTCATTGGTTATTACACCAAATCATTAGTAGACTTTAACCAGTTGGCTGAAGTAGTAGAACACGAGGCTATGAAGCGGAGGGTCGTGAGTTCGAGCCCGCGCTGAGTCATGAAATATTGTGTTGACTTCTTCTGATCAGCATTAGTGCGTGGTTGTGTTAGTTGTTGCCAGCCTGTTTCAATGATGAAGGCATAGTCACAGGTCACTGAACATAATTGGCAGCAACTGACACTATGATGTACTAAAAGCAGAGTGACAGCACCCACCTTCGTCGGCCCTGTAGCAAAAATTAGCCGGCGAAGTAAAAGGTTGAAATAGCTACAAAAACAACTGTCTATCTTCTCATCTTTCCCAATCTGTCCCCTCAATACTTTCCTCTCGTTTTCAGTTCCGGCGCAATGCATTGCATATATAGGGGTCATCCCCTGAGTCCTGGTCCAAGATAAAAAAAAATAACAAAACTTCTCAGCTTATACTTAAAGTCCCATAAATGAATTGAGAATTACAAAAGCAAAACGATAGGATTCGAAATTCCAGAAAACGCAACACACAAATTTTATTCGATATAAATCTATTTTGTTTTTCCACCTTTTTTTACAAAAATATTAAAACGATTATAATGTGTTGTATATTTTAATATCTTTTTTCATTGCTGTGAATAGTGCATTTAATTTTTTTATCTTATTCGATTATTTTATTTTTAAGCCCAAACAATATGAGAACTCTAGGCTGAACCCTTGCTTGCTGCATACACACACATTTGGACACTTTTATTTATTTAAGCTCGTATATATTTTATTCACTTGATAATAATGTTATTGCTGTTTTTGTTGTATTTCTAATGTTTGGATAAATTTCGTTGCCGTTGATAGTGTTTTGCATGCAAAACTCTGCGAATGCAAATGTTTTGCAAACGACAACAACTACAGCAGAAACTTCTTAAAGCCGGCATCAGGAAAGAAAAATATTATACAAAAAAAGAAAAGGCTTCAACAAAGTTTCACCAGCACATTGCAAATTTCTAAAGTCGAAAATTCAATTTCTTAAAATTTTCGTTTTTTTTTTCTGTTCGGGTGTTGGCTGGCGAGAACGTGCGTTTATGTGAAAATATATGTGTGTGCTTTAAGCATTTCTACAATTGAATTGTGCATTCAGAGCTCGTTGTTGCTCAAGTTGTTCCAAGAATGTCTGCGTTATTTATAGGAGTACATGTGTTTGAAGAAAGATGAGAGATTTTACACATGGTCCTGTCGTTTGTTTTTTTCTTTTTTCTATTTTTTTTTTATTATAAATTTCACGTTTATGTAAAAATGTGCCGTTTTAAGTGTATAACTTTAACACTAATACGTGTTGGGTTGCTTTTTGACGCTTGCTGGTGGTACATAAATGTGTGGTGGCTGCTAGCATATCGTATGTGCCGCTTCCGGTTTCTATATATTTTCTATATTTTTTGCTATTAAAAGAAATCGAAAATGTGTAAGTGTAGTGCACGAAACACCATTTTGCATATCCTGTGTGTATAACGCTGGAGCATCACAGTTAAAATATATCTTTGGTTATTTCCTTATCTTTATCTCAAACCCTAAGAAAGCACTTTGTTTTATTTTATTTTTGCTTTTTACTTTTGTTTTTTTTTCAGTTGCTTTACAGCTTTAGGTTGGGTCAGCTTGAATAAATTGTTGTATAATAAAGGACTGTCTCACCTGGGTTTCAGAGTTCCTTACACATCCTGCACATGTTGTCTGAAGGGGATACTCTTAGTATATTGGCATCGCTATCATGAAGCTGTCAAGATGCATATTTGTATATATAAAAAGTTAAGGCTTTATCTCTAGGGTTTCCGATATTCTCCACAGATGCGTTATTCTGAGTTACAAAGATGTTGATGACCTGCTGGTCGTCGTGAATGCATTTTAAATAATAGTGCACATATAAGAATCGTCTTTGCCAATTTTTCTTGAATTGGCGATTGGAATGCAATTGCATATACACATGGATAAAGAAACATGCGATTTTGTTTCTGTAAGTTTATATTACATTCAATTTCAAGTTAAAATGCAAACTGGTAACTTCAGTTGATTTGACTGCTTACCAGTTAAATTGTATTCTTTAATGGGCTTAGAATATAAATAAGTTACTTTCTTCTTTCTAAGAACTCTGAAAAGAATACAGAAAAAAAAGTATGTGAGCGTATTTAAAATCGTAACTTCTGCATAAAAATTAACAAAAATTGGGATTAAAAAATTGCATTTAAATTGTTTAATCGAAAGAGACTTAAATTAAGGTAAAAACTTTAGCTTCTTGTCTTTGTTTTTGTGTATGTATTTTAAAATATTAAACAGATTAAATGCTTCTGATTCGATAAAAAATAAATGAAATAAATTATATCAATAATTAATTTCGTGAAGAAGTCCCACACGAAATATTGAAAAATAATATTTTATCATAAATATAAAAAAATTAAGAGACCTTAAGCTTAAAAATATTAGAGAATAATAATAATTATATCAATAAATTATTTTTTTTCAGTCTTAAATCATTCGAAGGCCTTCGATGTCATCATTTAACTAATAATATCTTAATTATAAATTAAAAACAAATTTAATTATTCCAATACTGCAGCTAACGGCGTCCTATCTCTCAAACAGTTTACAGTTTGGGAAAAATTACGGAATTAAAAAAAAATCATTACAAGATGGTACAGGACTGTTTCAGGGGTCGTTTGTTTCACTAAATTTTAATGATCTATAGGGAATAACCTTTAGACTATGAAAAGAAGGAGCGCCCACTGGACAAAGATGACAAGGGGGCAACATATTTTGTAGGAAATTTTTTTTCTCAGTGCCGAAACAGGCTGAGAACAATTAATTAACAAGTAATGCAGATTACAAGAATTCGATTCCATATTCACATCTGAGTGCGTCATCGAACACCGGCTTACAAGCCTTACCTTTATTTCTACATCCATTAATATAAATTATCTATAGAATTGTAATTTTTATTTGCTAATATTCCCCCAAGTTATATCAAGACTTATCATTAATTATTTTAATAATAGGAACATTAATTTCTATTTCTGCTAATTTACGATTAAGTGCTTAAATTGGACTAGAAATTAATTTATTAGCTTTATCCCCCTAATAAGAGATGATAAATTAATATCTCCAGAATTCTCGTAAATCTGTAATGGACAGAAACTCATTTCAATTTTGAAAACGTAACTCCACCAATATTGAGGTTTATTTTAATTGCTAGAACACTCTGAGATGATCCTCTTGCTAAAATCGAAATCTTGGTATATGAGTATATAATGGACAGAACTTGTTTTAATATAACTAGGATGGCCTCGTGGTCAAACTTCGATCACTTGAACCTGAAGAAGATTATAAAAAACAAATATTTGAAAGAACAACAAAAATTACTTGTTCTGCTTCATAATCATATACTTTAAAGTGAGTATTTATATGCAGTTGGAAATACAAAACAAAAACGAAATTAAAAAATTTTTTTATTATTAGTGCCTTTTGTTTCTTATGTGGTCAAGTATGTGTATATGCCTGCATTTAATTGGTTCTTACACCAAATCATCAGTAGACTTTAAACTAATTCCAAAATAACAAAACACTCTCAACTTATACTTAAAGTCCCAAAAATGAAATGAGAATTACACAAGCAAAACCATAGGATTCGAGATTCCAGAAAACACAACAAAAAAATTTTCATAAAATTATTTATAGAGTTTCAAATATATTTTTTAATAAAATTTTTTAATACAAAATTTTCTTAAAACAGATTTCAAATACATTTTATTTTTTTATGAATACCGGGGATATACGTTGGAGTGACTATTTATGTGCAATTGAAAATACTAAAAAAAAACCAAGGAAAAAAAAGTTGTTATTGCTTTTCAAGTATGTTTGAAATACTTTTTTAAAACCTTTTGTGTAAAATTTTTTTTTTTAAATTATTACTACTGTGCTTATTTGCATAAAAATGGCTGCTAAATCGTATATATTTTATTAATATTAATGAACAGTCAAACACTTAAAAGTGTACCACAAAAATATGTATAAAATAACTTCAATTAAGACTGTAATTCAATATAAATGCTGTGCCCAAGGTCCTGTTACTATGGTCCTCTTTTATCATTAGTAAGTAATGTCAATTATTTTCTAATGTTTATAAATAAAATAAATAAATAAATCATATATAGAGACTACGGGAATTCTATTAAAAATATGTCTTTTTGATTTCTTACAATTACAGGTAACTATAGCATTTAAATTTTTTTTTTTTTTTTGAAACTGGCATCAGTGTATGAACGCTATTGATGCAAGTACTTCAATATTATTGCAAAATCTAGGCCCCACTGGCCCCACGTCTTTCCCATACCGATCTCCTTGGCACGCTGTTGCTTCATTTCTGAATAGTTTGTGTAATAGTTCTTTTATGCAAAATTTTTAGCTTAATAAAATTTATTTTATTTAATTTCTTTTTAAATAATTCAATGTTTCCAACTTAAATTAATAAAATAAAAATTCCTTTAGTACAGAAATATGAGCATAAAACTACAATACAAAAAAATTAATATTTCCACTAGGAAGTACATCGTGCGTTAAGTGTTTTATTCTTTAAAAAATTGTTGCTACGGAGTATTCAATAAATTTCAAGTTGAAACTCAAAAATGAGATTATTTGTTGAAATAAATTTCTTCCTTCATAAAAGAATTTAATATACTGCAAAAATATTCAGAGTTTTATTTAAAAATGCACTGTTGCTCTCCTCTTTTTTTTTTATTGTTCATATGAATTTTTCCCTCTTTCGCAGCTATAAAGCATTTTTTTCACCTGATATCCAAATTAACATTTCCACTGAAAACATTAAGTAGAACGAGTCAGTTGCCGTGGAAGGCATTTGTATACTTTCTCGTGTCGGAACTTAAAGCACAAACAATTAAGAAGAATAAAAAAGAACTTAAACAAACATAAATAAATTGAATCTGCTGCCAAAGAGCATTGGAGAATCACAAATAATTGCTGAAACACTCCAACACAAAGGCAATTAGGACATAAAACAAAAGCTCTATGCCACATACAAGTCTGCGCTAAAATGGAACAGTAGAGAAGTCGTAATCACACATGCAGAAACATTGGCACTGACAGCCACCCATACACAAGCACGAAAGAGATTGTTTTTGAAGAACAGCTGGCGTTTTTCTATTTGTATTTTTCTGTTTTATCTAATTTCTTTTTTCTTTTTTTTTTTGCACAATGAAAAATCAGTTTAAACAAAACAATTAATGGCAAAATACTAGAGCAATTTCATTTCCTCATTGTAGCTGTTGTTTATGATGTTTTTACTATTTGCTTGCAGTAGTGTTGGTTGTAGGGAGTTGTTGTTGTTATTGTTATAGGGATGCTTTAAATGTTTTTATGTGTGAATGGTAGAGTGTAAGTATTTTATGTTCATTTGTGTGTAAATGAGTGTTTGAATGTTTTTTGGTTTGTTGTTTTTGGCAATAGGACAGAAAGTGTAGACATTGAACATTTTTGTGCTGCAATTTAATTAAAATAAATAGGAAAACATCCAGCTGAGTGATTTTTCTTTAAAAGTTTTGTTAATAAACCGTGGAGCAATTTAAATGCTGAAAATAATATCTATAAAAAAATAAATTAATTCTGTACGCTAAACTATTCGTTTATAGATGTTGTTTTCATGTCCTTCGTTCACACTCATTTCCGAAGATTTGAATTCCATTTTCTAATAGTTTATTATTTTCTATTATTGTGAACTCATTTGCTGCAAAAAGTAGGTTGGCTGTTTGTCTTGTTTTTTATGAGGAAACCTCAAGAGAAATTAATATAAGTTAATTTATGTCATTTATAGAGTTTAAATGATATGAATAATTTATCCAAACAAAAATTAGATATTGTTAATTTTTAGTCTGTGTCATCTTAAGCGTTTCTGTGTTATTTTTACTCAATCTCTTTCCTACATTTTAATTCCCTCTAAAACTAATGACCCCAAAAATCGATTTCTCTAATGGCATCATATTTTGGAAACGTAAATAGTAAACAATTCATTAAGTTGTTGTAGCAAAATATTTGTACTTATTTTATTTTGCAGGAAAAAAAGAGCAACAACTGAAAGAAAAAAATAAACAAACAAATGAACAAGAAACTTTCAAGACACAAGTACAAAAGCCATGCCAAATATTTGCAAGACAAAAAAAAGATAACTTTTTTTTTTTGTTTCAAACAATTGTGTTGGCCAACTTCAATAAATGCTGCTTGCCAAAATCTGCATTAAAATTTATTCAGATGTATTGTTTGAATCATTGTGTTAGAGTACACAAGCATCTAATGCTGTTTACGTATGCAATCGTGTCTGTTACACGTACACAAATACCCAAAATTAAAATGAGAGAGGAAGAAAAGAAAAAAAAAAACAATAATACGAGTAGTTACAAGCTCACATACACATACTTATACAAAACATGATCCTTTCGAAATTGTTATGCAGATTAGGTGCAGTGGCATCAAATCTACTCCTGGAAGCACAAATACAACGGATAGGAATACCAGCCCTAATACCGCTTTTGTTGTCAAACAATTGTAGTAATCATCGTTTAAAAGTCAGATCGTCTTGTGTGGCACAGTCTTTGTCTTCTCTATATTTCTGTTGTTGTTGTTGTTGTTGTTTGTTTTGCTATTGATGTTTCATTCGGGGGGTTTTTTGCAGGATTTTTTTCCACATTTATTTTTTAGGCACTGTGGGGTAAGGAAGTGCTGTATATGCATATAGGGGGCTAAAATATATGAATGTGTGTAATGATTTTTTTTTATAAAAAGTATATTTTGTAATAATTTATATAAATTCCGCATGCTTGGAATTTTTAAAGTATACTTAATTTTTAATATTGATAAAAAAGTCGACATCACATTTTGCAAATCACGACTTCTCTTTAGATGAAATTTATTTGTTGGTGGTCAAGCAAAGTCTATATGCATTTCATTGGTGCTTTACCAAATCATCACAGTTTTGAAAATTTAAAAACCTCTTATCTTATGCACATACTTCTGAAAACCATCTGAGAATTCACAATTTGTAAATTACAAACTATTTTCAAAAATCACAACAGAATAAGAATAGTAGGTCTTGAAACTCATACAAAACTAAACCAACAAATAAATTATATTCGATATGAATCTATTTTATTTTTCTACACCTTTATACAATCAGAAATCTATTGGATAACAAGAAAACTATTTATAAGGCAAAATTAAAAATAAAATCTAAATCAAACTGTTATGAAATTTATTATCTCTTTAGAACAGACAGCACTTTGTCAAGGAAATAAATAATTTAACTTAGCAGGCAAATGTGAATTTGATCATGAAACTATGAAGTCGAAAATCACAAATTCGACTACATGCTTAGCCATGAATATTTTGTCGAATTCTTCTGATCCTAATCACATGGTTTTGCTAGTTGTTGTCAGCCTGTTTCAGTTGTAAATGCAAAGCACTGACCCCTGAATACTTACTGCTAGCGATTAACTCTATCATACTCTAAACCAATGGTGCCCAAAAGTTCCTTATGGAAGAGTAAACCGAATTTTTATTCAATATTGTTTGTCGTAAAAACAAATACATTCAAAGCGCTAAACAAACACAAAATCTTCACTGATGATCGCTGTCTTAATTGTATACCAGCAAACCGTACAAAAGTGCTGTTGCTTTCGACTTGATTCTATAGAATGAGAACAACAAAAAATAAATAAGACGAAGTGTTTTGTGTATTTCGTATTGCTAGTGCCGGGTGCTGTATGCGAGTATTAAAACACACAGCCTATAGCTAAACGCTTTTACAAAAGCATATTAGCACCATGCGCATAGGGCTTGGGCACTCTTGCTCTAAAGAAACAGCCCCCTCATTCGTCGGGCCTTTAGCAAAGAAAAAAGAAAATAGACGGTGAAGTGAAAAATTAAAATTCTCTGTCTTTTCATTTTCTTTATATCAAAAAGGAGCGGATCCTTTTTAGTTCCGGTGCAGTGCATATGTCGAGGTCGTGACAGAAATAAATTTTTGTAAAAGAGCTTTTTGACGACTTTGTTTTCAGAACTGGGTCTCATTAGCTTTTATGGCAGGTTTTTTTGACGACAAACCTGCAGCACTTGAAATATTAGAAACCATTATTCAAGCCAGTAGAGAAAAGTGATTGATATGTGACGAAAATTGAACTTAAATAAATAAATGGCGCCAAATTACCATCCGGATTTTAATAAAAAATATTTCACTGCTATGAAATTTTTAAATTGACATATTGTCAAAAAAAAAAAAATAAAAAAATTTGCAGGTGAAGTGAAAAATTGAAATTCTCTGTCTTTTCATTTTCTTTATATCAAAAAGGAGGGGATCCTTTCTAGTTCATTTCGACAATATTTCTGTCTTGTATTATTATCCTAGATTTTCATGCAGCAACCGAAATGTAAAAAAAAAACATATAATTTCTATTTAATCGTAATTTTTCAATACTGTTTTGGTAGTAGATTTTTTAGCTTTAATTTTTTTTTGTATGAAAGAGCATTTAAAAATATTTATTTATATATTGAATATTTCGCCACTGCTTTGGGTGGCTTCTTCAGGAAAATGTGGAAAAATATCGCTTATCTTTTTTATTTTTGGAAAAATCTATAGATTTTTTTAAAATTTATTTTTTATCTTGGACCAGCTCTCGGGGGATGACCCCTGAGTGCAGTGCATTGCGCTGGAACTGGAAAGGAGGGGATAGTATTGCGGGGACAGATGCAGAAAGATGAGAAGATAGAGAATTTTTTGTACCTATTTCAATCTTTCTAATTCGTCGGATAATTTTTGTTACAGGACCGACGAAGGAGGGTGCTGCTGTTACTCTGCTTTTTAGTACATGATCGTGTCAGTTACCGCCAATTATGTTCAGTGACCAGTGCTATGCCTTCATAACTGCAACAGGCTGGCAACATCTCTAACACAACATATATTCATGACTCAGCGCGGGGTTGAACTCAGGACCCTCCGCTTCATAGCCCCTTGACAAAGCCGCGCAAAAGAGTGGCGAAATCTGAAAATTGTAATAAATATTGCTATAATTTTTTTTATTTAAAAAAAGAGCTCAAACTTAAAATTTATTACTTAAAAAAAAAACAAAAAATAATATTAATTTTTTTTCCAATTACATTTTAATGATATTATTGATGCTACTTCGACAGTATTCCGTTAACGTTAAAATCTATATGAACACTAAAGTAAACAAATAATTAATAATTTCTTACATGCCCATTGTGCAAGAAACTTCTCCCCATGCTGAACTGAATTACTTAAACGAGTAGAACTAACGACAATTATGATGACGACTACATCGCTTACAGGTCTTTTGGCAAAGTTGGGGATTTTCTATATACAATTTGTTTGCTCTAAAAAAAGAAATAAAAATAAAATGAACACAATCTGGACTACATATTGGCTTAAGAGTGCCAAACAAATTGCAGTTTAAAGCCGAATGTAGTCGGTATCAGGCAAATAAAAAAAAATAAATAAAGAAATAAAAAAAACATATAGAAAAAAAACGTACTCCATGAAAGGTAGATTTGGCAACGATGTCTATATAAACAATAAACATCATGAAAATATTTGTGTATATGAGTGGTTTACACACACACACACACACACTCATGCACTCTTATGTTCATGCAGTCGACATTCTAAACAATGTAAATTTTAAGAATGGCCAAAGATTTGGGAAGTTTTTAGCTTTTTTTTTTACCTCTACCAGTATTTTGTGTGTGGTTTCTGGCGTATACGTTGTTGTTAAAGTAAATATCTGTATGCATTTTAAAATAGATTTACTTATGGCCAACAATATTTGGGGGAAAAAAAGAATACACAAACAGTTACGAAATGTATGTGTTGGAAAACGAAGAAAATCCATGAGATTTAAGCAAAACAATAAAAGGAATAAAACCCAATTTACTAGGACGGTAAATTTTCAATGTTTGATTGTGAGTTGAGATATTTGCAGGGATATTGTAATTTGTCGACGCCACCTCGTCTAGATATGAGTGAAATGACCTTTTACTCAATGCTGATTTTTTTAGACAGGATATATTTAAGTTTATGGGAACAAATAAAGTTATTCTCCTGCAGAATGCTTTATTTGGGTTTATCTCCTTTATCTGTCAGTTTATTTAAATCATGGATTCAAGTCGATATTGCATTAATGTGCTTACGGTTAATGGTGTTTCTTTTTTTAATTCATGTGCTATATTACTGAAAATAACTTTGACATCATTTACACAAGCCAGTATAAATTCTTTGCTATTTTCAATACTTTTTTTCCAGGTAGCTTAGCTATAGCTATAGAAAACTGCTAGACAATTTGAAAGAAGTTTACTGCAATCAGATAAATATCTACTATTCATATTGTTTTATTATATATTAAGCAATTAGCAAATGTTTATTACTCAGTCTGATGAGCCGAGCTACTGGAATTTTGCAACAAGATCTCGAGTCAATTAAGATTTATAGGAATTTGTTCATAAGGTGTTTTAATTCAAGCCTAATAACTATTTCAAGATACAAGGGAAAGTCAAATTAGCCAACTTACACAGCTGAGCAGAACAGCTGTTTTCAAAAATCGCCACACTTTCATTAATTAAGTAACTTCGCCAAATGTGATAACAGTTTTTATTTGTAAAAATATGAAATAGAATACGAGAACTGTACCAAACCGATGCTAAATTATCTTAGATTTCTGTATTGCCATTTGATTATATTATTCATATAATATTTTCGGAATCTGATTTTCTTTCCATTGGCAAATATTGATAAACAAAAGTTTTATAGCATCTTCTTGCCACGACTTTTTTATTACAATCACACTATACATTCTGAAACTTCAGAATTATTTTTATTTTCATATTAAATTGAATTAAGATTCTATAGGCTAATTGTTCGAAATTTTTAATTTAAATCTCAGAAAGACATGATAAATATGCCAAAGGCATAAAGGAAAGTCAACATCAGTTTTTGTTATTCAATTTACACAGCAGAGCAGAACAGCTGTTTTCGAAAGACGCAACGCTTTCATCAACAGTGCTCATGTGTATTGTGTTTGCCACCACTTATTAGGTGGCTTAGTTGAATGTGATAACAGTTCCTGTTTACACAAATTTTATTGTGAAAAAGGATACGAGAACTGTATCAGTATTTTTATTTTCTTAAAGTCCTTTACTGTTAGTCCTTAAAAATAACTCATTAGAATATTAAAACAATAGGTTCGTTAATATAATTGTGATCAAGAGCATGAACAACACCAACCGTCTCGGCTCAACCTGTAAAGAAAGGTGTTCGCCACTACCGCCGCCACAAGCAGAGAATATAGCTCAGCGACTGCAACGTACGCTCAGGAACATGAGCGAGACGCAGCCATACCCAAATACTGTGCTTATGTCTTGGGGCCCATATAAAATCTGTACATCATGCGGATGTCACCTCAGTAGCAGCTGTTGATTCGTTACAGTCCAACTAGAACCTTTCGTGGGACAACATGGCTGCCCGAAAGAGGCTTCAGTCAATATCTGGTCACAGAATCTGTTAACAAATGAGAAAACAACAATGTCTGACACAAGACATCATCTAGATAAATATGCATAAGTAGAGCATTGTGATGTCCTTGGCACTCATAACTAAGTCCGTCGTAGTTTTGGCGGACATCATCGCTTTACGCCCTAAATATCATGTCATCTCAGAGCCATAAGGTGAAAACAAAACTAATGCAGATTCTTTAATTCCAGATATCTTAGATTCCCTTTCCCAAATCTAGGCACCCTTTCGACTTCAATCTTATATCAGAATTATGTAGGCGAACCTATAAGTTTCAAATTTCAGTTGCAACTTGTAAAAATCTGGGGTGGTTATTGGCAAAGTGAAATCAAGTTCTTTAATCCAATGGCGACTTCATACTTCTGTCTGACGTACAAAACTAAATTTGTGGGCTGTGCATATCGTGAACGCGTGAGTGCTCCTGTGAATAATATAGTTTTACTTATATATGGTGATTCAAATAATTGCAAAGCAATACATCGAGGTCCTGTATACAATACCTATTCTAAATGATATAGGAAATTAATCAGGAGAGGCTGATTAACTGATTTATTTTATTATATAATGGACAAATTATAAATATTAAAAAAATAGCACCAAAAGAAAATTTTCCTTCCTGAGATTTGCCTTATAGATGTAGATCTCATCGCTGAAAAGTTTTCAATGAAAATGTATTTTTGGAGAAGCTGGTTGATATCAGATATTGAATATAGGCAATCGTTCTATTATTCTCGTTACATGTTGACGTATTATAAGCAATCAGCTGGAAATCTAATCGTTCACCTTCTTTATGAATATTTGTAAAAAAGTTTAAAAGACGAACTTTTTTTAAACCTCATTAGAAAAATTGCAATGCCTTTAGTACTTCCTGCATAATTGGGTTTAATTTCTTACTAAATCAGTTAAACTGGGCAGATAATAACATAAGATTTGAATAATTGATGGCAAGAGGTTTGACTTTTTCAATGTAACAAATACCTAAAAAAAAGGACATGAATGCTGTACAAAACTCTACATCTAATGATCACACAATTGCTTCTCTTACACTTTTCCCACTTTATGTATTGTATCCTTCTTTCGTTCTACACACACACACATTATTTATAATACACACATTAATATCTTTTTGCCAATGTCATTCCAAAAAAAAAAAAAAAAATAAGAAAATTTAATATAAATCCTATTTAGTTTACAGTGAAATGACAAATTACTAAAATCAGACAAATAGTGGAACATAATTTTCTTTCATCATTATTTTTCATCTGTTTTTACGACACAATTTATCACTTATTGTTAAATATTTTCCTTGCGATTACTACTACAACGTCTGTGCGTTTTTTACCTTTATTAGATGTTAAACGTTCAATAAATTTATTGCCGGCCAATAAAACATTTTGACGGGCAATTCGTAAAATTGTCACACACACACACACGCACACTCACTCCCACTGACAACTGCTTTGCAGTCACACCGATTTTCGTTATATACAAAATAAAAAGAAATTACTGCTTTAAAAGAAAACATAATGGAGTGTGAGGAGGAGGGGTGGAGGAAATAAGAAGCCAGTAAATATGTTATCCTTTCATTTTTCAAAGTTGGTAAAAACCAATAAATAATAGGACACAATCTCAGGACACATTATTTGCCAAATATATATATTGAGAGTGAGGGAAAAATACAGAAAAAAATGTAAAATGATATTGAGTACAAAATGCTTCGAAATCGATTTAAAATGCATAAAAAATAAGAGCACAATTGCAAATAAAATCACCTTCAAATCTATGGGAAATTGCCAAGAACAAGAAAAATACTTCTCGTAAAATAAATAAAGACAGAGTGGGCGTAAAGAGAGAAAACATGTTTTTACAATGGATATTATGGTTAAATAAATTCGAAGCTATTTACTTCTTTTAAATGACGGTGGCTTTTTCAGAGGGTTCGAATTGTTACAAAAATGTTCATGTTCATGTGTGTTTTTATTACAGTGGCAACGAAATTTTCTGATTGCGTTTTCTTTTATGACTTGTGACTTGCTTGTGTCCAGTTTTGTTAGATATTTAGCAAATTCATGCTACTCCTTTATGATCCTGGGAGACGTCCTTAATTGGAGAGGGGTTTTTTTAATACCTATAGGTCTTCGAATTTTAAATAATAATATAACAATTATTTTTTTTGTGAGAAATATTATAAATTGATGTTGGCTGTGCATGATGAACCATATTCTGGACCATTTTTTTCTGAGCACATGTGGGTGTATGTCACAATTTACATATGCAATCTTTTTTTTTTTTATCTTGGACCAGCACTCAGGGGATGACCCCTATATATGCAATGCATTGCGTCGGAACTGAAAACGAGGGGATAGTATTGAGGGGACAGATGAGAAAAGATGAGAGGATACAGTTTTTTTTTTGTAGCTATTTTGCTACAGGGCCGACGAAGGTGGGTGCTGTTACTCTGCTTTTTAGTACATGATAGTGTCAGTCCCCGCCAATTATGTTCAGTGACCAGTGATTATGCCTTCATCATTGAAACAGGCTGGCAACAACTAACACAACCACGCGCTAATGCTGATCAGAAGAATTCAACACAATATTCCATGACTCAGCGCTGGCTCGAACTCAGGGCCCTCCGCTTCATAGTTTCGTGTTCTACTACTTCAGCCAACAGCACCCATAATGCAATCTTGGTCTCTAAGGCTTCAATTACTATTAGTTTTTCATCATAAATTTACCATTTTACTGATCATTTCCTGCAAACGACTATAAGAAAATTTTTTTAAATATATTTGTTTTAATACGGGGCAGCATTCAGGGGTGATCTCTACATATGCAGAGCATTACGCCAGAGCTAGAAAGGAGGGGGATGGTATTGAGAAGATATATAAGTTTTGTAGATTTTCCTTTCACTGTCTCGTGTTAAGCATTTCAGCTTAACAGTATTGTGAAAACTGGAAAAGTTAAACAAAGAAAGCTGATGAGTTCTCATATATTAATGATTATAAAACATATTCTATATATTCTACTTTTTATAAAGTAATTTGAATTTAATAAAATTAAAAAAAAAAATTTGCATATTGCAGATTCGAACTTGGGTCTGAATAAATAAAAATCGCATCTTAATAATTAAATTAATAACTTCGAAAAATAAAAAATTGTATATTCTTGTTTAAAAATATTTTTATTTATAATTGATTTAAGAAATTATTGACGGAAAAGATTTATATAAAATAAATTATTAAATAAAATGGATTTGTTCGTAGCGGCTCCATAAAAGGAAAGAAAACTTAGTTTATTTTCATTTAGTAAAAATGTCGAGAAAAGTCAGATTTACTGGGACACATTGCTTAAGATTCACTGAAAACGCATCTAAAGGATAAGACCTTTCAATAACAATCGTATTTAAATATCATTAGAAATGCTTCAGATTCGTAGTACTTCTTGCTGGCAAGTTCAGGACTTTAGTGCTGTCCTTCGGAGCTCTAACGAAAAAACAGGGTTATTATGTAGTTTCTGATATTTTTGAAATAAAAATATAAAACGCTAAGAAAATTTAATATTACGAAAAGTAACTTTTTTTGCTAAGAATATTCTTATTATTTTCATATATTTTTTCGCCACTGTTTTTCAAATTATTATATCCTGCAGGCAAACATTATCTTTTTTCGCGTGTTTTTAATATTGTAATAATATTTATCATGGCCACTTCTTCACTTGGCAAAATATAAGAACGTTATCGATACACAAATTGCCCTTGAATGTGTGTATCGCTTTAAATGTGTGTTGCATGGAAATGGTATTGAGTAATTTGAGTGCTTCCGCCAGCATGTGACTGCGTGTGTGTGTTTGTGTGTGTGTATCATGTGGTTTAACATAATATTTTCAAAATAAATTGAATTGCTTTCTAAATGCAATAAAATACTTATTATTCAATATGAAAATGTGTTTATGTATATTTTGTATTTTTTTTTCTCAATATTATTTTTTGCCCCTCTTAACATGCCCTGTTTGCAAATTTTTGCAAAACAAATAAGAGGATGTTATTTTATTGGATATTTTTATGTTTTCCTTGGCTGTGTCTCCTTTTAGCATATTATCGATGTTTTTATCTTTTTGGGGCTTGCTGTTATACCTTAGCAGGCATTTTTGTGGTAACGTTTTTTTTTTTTTTTTTTTTTTTTTTTTTTTTTTTTGGCAATGATCAGTACTTCCTGTGTCATGTTCTTTTTTAATGGCAATAAAATATAATATTTTATAATATTATATATTTTTTTTTATATAAATGACATTAAAATTAAAATTTCCAATATCTCTTCACATGATTCAAATATTTATGTTGAAATGAGATAATAAAACTTTTTTAAATGTGTGGAAGAACTTAAAATTTTTTATATCGCCTGCTTCCTGTCAGTATTCGTAAACTTGTTTCCGTGCATCTGATTGTGTTCTTTTTTTAAATTATGCTGAGTGTTACTCAAGAGCCTGCAAATTAACATACAGCCACCTCAATAGTGCCGCAGGTCCTTGTGAAGAGTTTTTAAAGCACATACTTTTAGTTTTACTGTCCTGCCTGCTTAAACATTAAAATGTTAATAAATCTTGGCTATTATATTTATTCAAAATATAAAGCTGCTTATTTTTGTAAATATATTTATATAAAAGTTTTGGGAGAATTTCTTTTAAGTTTTATAATAACTTTTTTTTACCTCGAACTAGCACTCAAGGGATGACCCCACCCCTACATATGCAGTGCATTGCGCCGGAACTAGAAAGTAGGGGATTGTATTGAGAGGACAGATGAAGATGAGGAGGTAGAGAATTTTTTTGTATCTATTTCAAACTTTTTACTTCGCCGGCTAATTTTTGCTACAGGACCGACGAAGAAGGATACTGCTTTTAGTACATGATCGTGTCAATCGCCCTCAATTGTGTTCAATGACCAGTGCCTTCATCATTGAAAGCGGCTGGCAACAACTAACACCACCATGCACTAATGCTGATCAAAAGAATTCAACACAATATTCATGACTGGGCGCGGGGTTGTACTCAGGCCCCTCCGCTTCATAGTCTCGTGTTCTACTACTTCAACCAACAGCACCCTCAAACTATTTTATTTTGAAATTTCTTTTTATAAATTTATTTATTATACTTCTTAAATTATTAAGAAATGTAGTCAGTTTTTATACAAAATTATTATTTTATTTTCCAAACTTTCGTCATAGTTTGTGTAACTTCTTCAGGGTAATAATATAAATTTTTATTAAGTTGTTTTTCTTATTATTATTTCAAGCTCCCAAACGATAACTTTTAAGGCGGGTTCATCCATGTTGTCCGAACAAAATTTTTGTTCTTTTTATTTTTTTATATGTAGTTTGACGTCTCTCTTCCTGAGAGAGAAAAAATATTTTTACGAACAACTCTCAACTTGAATTGGTTTAATTTTATATTTTGTCCGGACAAAATTGAAGTGAGTTGCCAATACGTTAAACTTTTTCACATAAAGTTGAGGTGTCATTTTGTGTTTGATATATTAAATTTTATGTGAAGCTAAAAACATAAATTATGATAAATAATATTATTAATTTGTTTTTTTATATGTGTATTCTGCTAATAACAATGCCTTATGCAATTCAATGGCCATAAGGAAGAGCAATTTTCTCTTTTCGTCCATTACTTTTATAACAAATTTTTCAAAAATAATTTTAAATATGTAATATTCAAATATCAAAAAAACAATACAAAATATAAAAAATCGCTGCGGTAATACCATTGAAAAACTAATTTTTTATGTGTATAGCAGCTTTGTTTTTCCGAACAAATTTTTCTCAATGAGTGAATCGTGCTGCAGAAAACTCTCATTAAAGAAAATTTTGTCCGGACAAAAATTTTGTTCGGACAACATGGGTGAATCCGGATTTATTTTCTTTTCAAAAACTGAATGTCTTACGATTTATAATTCAATATGTGACTCTGGAAAAAAAATTTTCGTTGATGTTCAGAAACCATCTATTACCCGAAAATGAAACTAAACTGCAACCAAAATTAAATTCTGCGCTCTAATCTGATATATGCTACAATCTGGCCTGAAGCATTGAAGTATGAGTATAGGACGATGATATCGCTGACCTTTAATACTTTTTGGTTCCATACACTCATTCCATTTCAACGCAGTTTTGTTTGTTAAGTTAATATTCATAGGCTGAAGAATGGTATAACAAAGAACGCTAGAAGTATTTATATTCATTAAAACAAAAAGATTCTGACCGAGTTTTAAAGCTAAAGGTAAAAGCTTGGCATTCGGCAATAATTAAGAAATTTATAAACTTTAGAGTAAAGAAAACCTTGACTTATATTCCCTACTAAATTCGATATATGTTGTTTGTAGCAAAAAAAAATATCTTCTGCTCAAGGGAAATTTTGAAATGTAGCATCTTTTCATTTTATGCAGCAATGGGATATATTTTAATATTCAAATCAACTGGCTGTAAAAATTTTTGCCTCACTCTAAAACAGCAGGAAAAAATGGTTTCGGAAAAATATCTTGTAAAAAGTTTTGAAATATGTAAATAATTAATTCTTGAGCAACTGCCTCAACGACATTTGCAGAAAACCTTTTTGTTTCAAGTTTATTTTTATATAATTTTTATTTATTTTATTTTACTCTTTTTAATGTAAAATTGTCCCCAAAGTGTTTAATAATAATTCTTTTATCTGCCTCAAATTTTCACTACTAAATCAAATAATTAAGACTTTGCAATTAATTACAATGAGCCAATCTTAATGTTGTCTTGTTATTAACTCCATCATGGAGAACAATTTTTTTACTTCATTTTATTAAGAATTATCACCCATCCTGCTAAGTTATGATGCAAATATTTCAACTCTTAAATTAAAAAAGGACGGCATGCGTTAAAGTCGCTATTAATTTTATTGGCGCCTTTTGCAGTTTAATTGAAATCAATCCCCAATGAGCTTAAAAAAAAGCCTGAAACAAAAGGAAAATCTTCTGGCCAAATAGAGACAGGAAACGACGAATACAATTTGTTATTTATGTTTCTTTTACACACACACACACAGAGGCAGACTTTTTTATTGAATATATTTGCGTTTGTATTGAAATTTGCCTTTTGCTGGTTACTTTCTTCCACTTGATATTCGAATAAATACTTAATTTTAATACTGTAAAAGCTTTTAACTAATTTACATAATACGCTGTAAAGCTTACAACCACGGACTTCTTGTACTTTTACTACAGTGGATACTCATAGCAGTGGCTAACAGGCCAGTAACATGGCCAACAACAGAAGGTGGTACACAATTTTATTTAGGTGGCTTATTTTATGGTACGAAAGATTTTTTGATATTTTAAAAATTAAAAAAAAAATATAAAAAAAAATTAACAATTTTACTAAAATTTTTTCAATTGTCTGCTTTATTCTAGATGTTTTACTGTTACCGTTTCTTAAAGTTGGAGTTTCTTTGTTTTGCTGTTAAATTGTGAAATTCAACACATCAATTAATGAAATGTTGATTAACTTTTGGCCGTGGATGTAAAGTATGCAGATTGGCATAAAATGTATGTCCTTTGCGAATTCAATTTTAAACTTAATTTATGCTGATGCTATAAGTGGCGCAATGAAAAGGCAACAACTCTATAAAGAAATCAGCAACAATGATGGCATAAAAAGAATAAGAATAATTTATAATTTGCTGTTTATCATTCGCCAGGATAGAGAATGGCGTCTTTGTAGTTGTTGGTGTTGTAATAAGAAAAAAAAAAGGAAGATGGAAACAATGCTTTATTCAGATAATCTGAAAAGCCGACAGAGCAACCGACAAAGTTAATGAATTTCTTTGTTTCGTTTTTGTTTCTTTTTTTTTATTATTTAGTTTTTCATTTAAATTATTGCTTTTCTTCATCCTACGAAATATGTGGCAGCGGTAGCTTTTTGTGATGCCGTTTCTTCAGACGACGCCAAAAGCATTAAACCCAAAAGGATTGACACAGAAGTCATACTTATTATGAGTTCTTTGATTTTTTTTTTGAAGACCAGCAGCAAAGGATTTTGGCACTACTGTAAAGGTATTCAGTCTTTATATTTTAAAAATATATAAGACATAGTTGGGCATAGTATTTACTACTAGACTTACATGATCTTCTAAAGGACATTGTCTTTACATGTTGCATTAATACTCATTATCCAACCCATTCTCTTTATCCTATAAGAACATTTGTGAGAATTTCTAGTTTGATTCTTTTTCGAAAAAAGAAGCATTTAATAATTTGCAGCCACTTAAATTGAAGTGCTTATTAAATGGCAAGCCAATAGTTTACAAACTGCCAAATAATTCATGAATATAGTTTTCGTTACATATGAAAGTGTTCCTTTATATTCATACTAAAAATTTTTTGTGACCGAAATAATAGCAGTTTATTGTGACATCCCTTTAGAATTGTGTGAAACATTTAAAATAATTAGCTTTTAAGAATTTTTAATGAAGCGCAACGGAAGTGAATATTTTACTTATTTTATGCAATTTATTTCAAAGATTGTTCGTAGGCGATTATATTCATACTGGCATGAGATAATATTGTAGTTTTAAGTGAAGTAGATATTAGCAACATTATCGTTTTTGTTAAATAAATTTTATATATATGCAGGCTGTAGGACTTATTCTAAACTATAGTGTTAAACTTATTTGGTATTTTATGATTATGTATCACAAAAGCACAACATAAAACAAGGACCTTAGGAAGGCCAAGTCATAACAATATTATACTCGTACACAAATGCTTACGATTTTAGTTTACAAATGAATGAATATTTATATATTTGAAAAACCTAAAAATTGATGTCGTTTGTTGCCCTGCAACTCGGCTGTCTACCTCGACTACCACCTGTCAAATCGTAATTTTTCTTGGTCATCTTATTCTTTTGAGGGTTAAATAAATATGTCATACTGAGGCACGTACTTTAATTGATCCAATTATGCTTAAAACATACTCATTTAAGGTCTTATTCATAAAAAATATTTTTCATTTACAAAGTGTATATATATATATTTTTATCTTGGACCAGCACTCAGGGCATGACCCCTATGCAATGCATTGCGCCGGAACTGAAAACGAGGGGATAGTATTGAAGGGACAGATTAGGAAAGATGAGAAGATAGACAGTTTTTTTTAGCTTTTTCATTCAACCTTTTACTTCGCCGGCTAATTTTTGCTACAGGGCCGACCAAGGTGGGTGCTGTTACTCTGCTTTTTAGTACATGATAGTGTCAGTCCCCGCCAATTATGTTCAGTGGCCAGTGACTATGCCTTCATCATTGAAACAGGCTGGCAACAACTAACACAACCACGCACTAATGCTGATCAGAAGAATTCAACACAATATTTCATGACTCAGCGCGGGCTCGAACTCAGGACCCTCCGTTTCATAGTCTCGTGTTCTACTACTTCAGCCAACAGCAAAATTAGATTTGCATACAAAATTTTCTTTATAAACCCTTTATAAAATGGAGATATTTTTCATGAAAAACGCTGTTATTATTTAACATCAAAATGTGTTTTAAGCACACTCTTCTTGAACATTTTTATCGCTATTACTCCATTGCACCTTTTTCTTTTTTGGCTTTAGTGTTAAGAATAAAAAAAATATATATTAAAAAATATTTATTACAGGCATTATTCAGAACTTGTCATATTAGGAGTTTCTAAATAGAAATATATTTTATGAATTAGGCCTTAAGTATATATTTTTGCTTAAAATTTTATTAAATTACTAAGCAATAATATCAGCTGAGATGTCCTTTTTAATCCTTTTTTTTTATTTTCATAACATAAAATATTATTCTACTAAGAATTTTAACGAACATTTTATATTGCTCTATTAAATTGAATTAAGATTCTATAGGCTAATTGTTCGAAATTTTAATTTAAATCTCAGAAAGACATGATAAATATTCCAAGGCACAAATGCAAGTCAACATCAGTTTTTGTTATTCAACTTACACAGCAGAGCAGAACTGCTGTTTTCGAAAGACGCAATGCTTTCATCATCAGTGCTCATGTGTATTGTGTTTGTCACCACTTCTTAGGTGGCTTAGTTGGATGTGATAACAGTTCCTATTTACACAAATTTTATTGTGAAAAAGGATTTAAATTAAAATTTCGAACAATTAGTCTATAGAATATTAATTCAATTTAATATAAAATATTATTGTAAATTTTTTTAGAAAAAAAAAAAAAAAATTTACAATTTACATAAGAAAGTTCGACATATAAAAATTCATACATAATTATAAAATATTATTATTATACAAAATTTTTCATTCTCATATTTTACGATTTGGTTAGAGGAGGGTGAAAAAGTTAACACGATACTATGAAGCAGACGGTAAAGAGTTCGACTCCGTTCTCAGTCATGAATATTTTGTAGAATTCTTGTGATCAGCATTATTCCATGGTTGTGTTGAACATGACTGTCAGCGATTGACAAACACTATCATGAATAAAAGAGCAGAGGAACAGTATGCTCCTTCGTCGTTTCAACTCTCAATACTATAACTCCTTCGTGATTGCTGTAGCTAAAAATTAGTCGGCCAAGTAAAAAAGGTTGAAATAGCTACAAAAAATTCTCTATCTTCTCATTTTGCGTCATCTGTCCTCTCAATACCATCCCCTCCTTTTCCAATCTAACGCAATGCACTGCATTTCTAGGGGTCATGTCCTGAGTGTCGAATTAAAAAAACGCCATATATATGACTCAATTAAATAGAAAAAGCCTTATTTATATATATATATATATATATATATATATATATATATATATATATATATATTTTTTTTTTTTTTTATTTAAAACAGGTTAATAAAAGAATATTTTATATATAAAATTTATGTTATAAGACTAACATGAATTCATTGTGGAATTGTTTAATTTATTAAGTTAATTACTGCCTACTGGCTTTTCTACTCATAAGTAGTTCTGTACGGATGTCAAAATTGTTTTTCTACAGAATGATTTCTAATCTTTACTAAATTTAAGTACTTGCATTTATAGACCCTTAAAGAAAAAGATAGAATTTTCAATAATATAAAAATATAAATTTCAATCGTTACCGACTACAATATCCTTGATAACTCAGCACAGACTTTTGAATTGAGTTGTTGACTTGCGGGCTTGTTTTTTTTAAATAAGTGTACTATTATCATTTAAGTCTAATAAAGTATTATGCCTTAAAATATTTTTAATCAAAAAAATTAAAAAAAAAAAAAAAAATTAAAAAAAAAAAAAAAAAAAATTAAAAAAAAAAAAAAAAAAAATTAACAATATTTTTAATCTTTAAAATGTCCTGTCTATATATACAATCAAACTTCTATTGCTAAACTAGTTATTTTATATCACATAATTTCTCTCATCGTTTTTCTATAATTTCTAACATATTTGCTACAATATCAGGCAATGAAGAAGTAAATTAAAATGATTAAATTTTGTATCATTATCCTGTTTGTTTGACACTTTTATCGCAACATCATGTACTGCCTGGATGTTGTGTTTATATCTATGCAGGATTTATTCGCCCCGTGTGAGTGTATGGGTGTTATCTGCTTCTGTGCCATAATTCGAACATGTGTGTATTGCACATGTTGTTAAGTCTGAATTGTTTTGTATTGCATTGAATTGAATTGTGTGTGAATTAGTTGTGGTCCCACTAGGATAACAGAATAATAAAAACTCACATCAACATTGAGCATAAACAATTGAATTGAATTTTGTGGTTTTATTTTAATACACTTGCGGTAGGTGCAGTATTTCATATGAGTATCAATATTTATAACATGCGCACATGTTTGTATACATGAAAACATGTATTTCCGAAGAACAAGTGATTTCTAAAACTATTATATGGCAAATGAACACAACTGTGTTGACAGTCTAAGCGAACACTAATCAAAATTGCACTTAGAGAAAATGAGTGAGAGAAGGAGAGAGAAGAAGGCTTTGTTATCAAATTCCAGTGAACACTGTTAAAAGAATGTATTTTTTTGCCTAAAGTTTTTGATATAAATAAAACAAGTTATTTATGCCATTTTTCTCCGATTTCTTCTTTTATTTATAAATTTAATTATTAAAATAACATTTTATCGTCTCTGAACTTACCTTGAAGACGTTTTGCTATTTTAATAAGGATTTAAAGGGAACGAAAGAACCGAAGTTGTAACTCCGTACTAATAATTTTGTGAAGTTTTGTATATAAAAATTTTGTGCTAGTTACACAGAAAAAACAAAATGACCTAAACGAAATGTTCAGAAATAGTCAAACTGAATGTCTATAGGCATATTTACTACGGCCCTTTAAAAATGTGTTCAAATCTTTTAAGACCGAACGCAAATTTTGCTTTTTAATACGCACCGTTCAGTGCGTAAATATGAATTTTGTTTCGACTGAACGTAAAATATATGCTTCTCCATAAGCGAACTAAATGTTTTGTTCAGATATTTTATAACTATCTACTTAATTTTTGGCTGAACTGTCATTCAGAAAAACTGAATGGAATATTTAGTAATTTTGTTCATAGAAAACATAAAATGTTTCGTTCAACGAAATGATATGCTTTACATGTCATATTAGTGTCGATTTTTATCGTGATAAATTGTAGCCATGGAAGAATTGCTGGAAGAATTTAGTTTGCAATATCTTTTGCCACAGTTAAAAGTTAAGACATTTGTGCTTTTTATAATTATTTATGTACATACATACACACATATATGTATGTATGTACATATTATTTTATAGTTATAAAATTTTATCTGTTGTTTTTTAGAAGCAGGAATAGAATACCGGCACTTTCAGTTCTTAAATGAACGCGATATTGCTGATATAATAAAAAAGGTAGGCCCAAGAGCAGAATTTCGCGAAAAACTTTTGCTGTGGAGGAGCAAAATATCTTTAAAATATGAAAAAATATTAATGAATGAACTAAAAATATTCAAATGGTTCTTTTATTTAATTCACTGAAGGAGTCTGATAAATAACCAAACTCGCGATTAGTAATAAAGATATTGAACTATCATAGTTTATTTTTGAACACACGTTTAGTTTACAAAAATTTGAATGTGTATTGTTATTTGTTCAATACACATTTAGTAACACTATAACTAAACGTCCATAGTATATTTTTGAACCCGCGTTTACATTTGTGTAAGCTGAACTTTAGAAAATAAAAAACTGAATGCAAGTTTGTCACGAGTCTGAACGATTTATTTAGTTTTATACTACAAGCGTTTACGGTGCAGAAAACGTAAGAACTGTTCAGAAAAACTGCACATTAGTTCGGTTTTATACTACGTAATTTTTTCTGTGTAGAACTTAAAATGTGTCTTTGATATTTTTCAAGTTAGAAAATAATTTCTATATATAAAGAAAAGTATATTTAATGAAAACAATTTTAAGAAATATTAAAGTTATGAGCATTTAAAATTTGAGAAATTTTCTAAAAATTTTAGCAGTTTTCTCTATTTGCATATCGATCGGTTTGTAATATTTACATATAAGAAAAATAAAATGTTTGGCTTTCAAGGTTTTCAAGTGCTTATTTTTGTATAGAAATAAAATTAAAATTTTGAAATTTTGTTTCAAAGCCTTGTTTCTGGTAATGCCCGCCCCTCTGCGTAGTGTGCAGTTGAAATCATATTAAAAGTTAATAAGCGTTAGCAGTGCTAAAGTGCTTTTGGTATAAAGATGTGTGACATGCCAATTTTTTACTTCTTCTATATTTTACACCATTTTAAATGTTTCTTAAAGAAAACATTCGTCTTTTTAAAACAAATATTTATTTTGATGGTAGACATCGTATACAATTTGTCATCATTTGCGAAATGGTTTCATATAGCGAATGAAATCTAATGCCATATTTTAAGATAAAATAACAAATTCTTCTTTAGTTAATATAATTTCAGCAATCTCATGAAAATTGTAAATAATATCGCAAGGAATTTATTGAGGAGAACAAAAAATATATTTTGTTTGTTTTGGATTTTAAGTACTACCATCTGAGAAAATAAAATTTCAAACTAAAAAAATAAATTTAATATTAAACAAGGTTCCTGGCACCATATTAGATGTCAGCCACTGCACGTTATTTACATTAACAGCCATTCGCTGTACTATTTTTCTAATATCGTAGCACTGGAAATTAATTTTAAATTTACCGCATCCAACAAAAAACACTTAACAGCGACATACCACGTATTTTAATTTTTCGCAAAAGATTTAATAGTACTTAGCAGAGGAGGGAGTAAAAGGAGCATTTTATGTTGTACGAGTATCAGCACCTGTTTAGAGTTAATATCCACTTAACTACGTTTAAAATAATACGAGCACTGAGCATGAACCACGCGAAAGCAGGAAAGCAGATTTTATTGTGTAAAGTGTATGCGAATTATATGCACTGTATAGGGTGATGGTTTTTGTGAAATTAAGAGGTTTTGAAATATTTTAAAGAAATGGTTTGGAAAATTTTGTGATATATAGAAATCAATATGATTTTTATTTTAATATCAAGGATGTAAAATAAACACTCCGCTTATATACATATTTCGATTCATTTATATAAATATTTTTAAATAAATATTTCGAAAAGCTAAGATATTATTTGTATCTAAACAACTCACAAGATTCTGTAATTGTATATTAAACCGATAAAAAGTCAACTATAATTAATCTCAAATTCTTAATCGACTAAATCAGTCAACCCCTACAATATTTTTTTTAGGAATCATTAGATAATAAATTGCAATATATTTTTACGATATTAAATTCAATGCAAAAAAAAATCATGCTCCTGCCACAGAATGTATTTGAGTTCCAAACTAGAATTCATTTTTTGTATTTTCACAGTTCAGTTCCAAAATAGAATTCATTCCCTGTATTTTCACTGCTCAGAAAGCGAAAAAACTTTTCTTAATGAAATAATTTTTTATATCATAAACGGAATCAGATGAAATTAACATCTATTTCATTCCCGCAAATTTTTTCGACTTTTATTTACTGAAGAAACAAAATACAAAATTAATTCGCTTTCTAATTTGTAAAAAAAAAACGTTAATCATTGTATTAATAATTTTTTTTAGAAATTTCATTCAATTTATGTCTTCAGAAGAGAATTTTAAAATTAATACTTTTATTATTAATTTTGTGTTATACTGTCCTTGTTATGCATAAAATTTCGTCAAATAGTTAATTTATGATGCAAATAGTCCGCTCAGAAAGCAAAGTCTTTGAACAACTCGGTGCAGGTTACAGCACACTTTTACCGAACGCCTGTAGTTTGCTGAATTTACAAGATCATACGTAAAATAGATCGAGTGCATAACACTTTAAGGGCGATATAACAGCGTACTATTTTAATGAAATTTAAATTTAAATTAAAAAGGTATATTTTAATAAATAAATAAATAAATAAATTAAAGGAATTTGATTTAATGAAATTTATATTAATGAAATTTAATTTAATGAAACTTAATTTAATGAAATTTATATTAATGAAATTTAATTTAATGAAATTTAACTTTAGAAAGACTTTCGACGTTAAAGAAATTATAAATGCATGTCCATCAATAAAATAAACCTGAAAAATGTTATTGTCCATCAATGAAATAAAATGTACTATGGGAAAAAAAAACTTAACAGATCATTTAAGTTAAATGTAGACAGGATCATAATACAGCCTTCCAGGAGAATACTGGTGTGATCAGGCAGGCCTTAAAGTAGTGCAAATGCTAGGGCGGATATCCCAGTCTATAATTAGGCAATCTGAGACAAGAGAGTATTTCTAGGATAATTTTTTTATTACAAGAATATAAGTAACTATCCCACAGTGGTGACTTTGCCTTGTTTTGAGTGCCTGCTCACGATGCTGTAACTGGTAGTGTACGGGCCAATGATCTAGCGCACTAGGGCAGAACATTACAGACAGTGAGGGTTGAATTATTAAATTGGATGAAAATGATCCACGGCACACTGTGTGTAATATAAAAATATTCTTTGAGGTGCTTTAGAAAAAGCCAACCTGAACTAGGAGATTGGAAGGTTGTCCGAATAGGACACTCTTACTTCAGAATTAACTTGCACTGGATTGAAGCTATAAATAGCAATGAAAATAGGTTTTTCAAGGAGGCTAAGGATACAATAGAGAACATTCTTTATTAATAGTAAGCTTTTGCTCACCAGAGATCCAGATATTTGGAGGATTATATTTTACCAGACATAACCCGCCTTAAAGATATTAATTACAAAATACTAACGAATTGTGCCTTGGAATATTTATCATGTCTTTCTGAGATTTAAATTAAAAATTTCGAACAATTAGCCTATAGAATCTTAAAAGGGTTTGGGATTTCGCTTTCTATCATTTAAGAGCTCACAAGGGGAATTTATTTTGTTAAATGTATATATCGGATATAGGAATCATTTATCCTAAGTGCAGACGCTGTCAGGAATACGGAAGCTCAAAAGTGCTTGAGTCGCGCTGAAGAATCTAATTTTCTTTATAATTTTATATAAATATTTTTTGGAGTTTATTAACGAAAAGTTTCCAATGTGTTGAGCTCAATAATAGTATTATTTTACCAGAAAACTGAGTGCAAATACACGGCTTTATTTCTATGCATCAACAGCAAACTTGAAATCCCTTAGGCGGTTTCGGCAACAATAACACACAAACATAGCAGACTGTGATTATTTATATTTAATGATTTTTAATAAAATTATATACAGAACGCATTGCAAATTTTACCAGCAACTAAATATTATCATCCATTGCCATTTACGCAGACTTTAATATAAAATAGTTTCGGGTTTAACACAAGCATGTAGAAAAACTCCGGGCATTATAAAATATATATACATACGTACATATGTATGAGTGTAGATATACAGCTCCAGTGTGGTAAGTAAAAATACACACAAAGGTGGCTGACTAGCATTACAGAAGTAATACTAAAACACCTCTGATTGTCGCCAGTGTCAACACCAAACACACTTGTACCAAAAACGGAAAAAAACAACAACACCACTACCAAATTGAAGAACTCGCAAGAGCAGGAAATTGCAACGAATTTTCATCAGCTAAACAGGAATTACTGAAGAGTGCACTCGAATGTGAGAGTGTGTGTGTGTATGTGTGTGTCTATGGCGGCACACAACACAATACGGGTATGAATAAATAAACAAGAAGCTCTGTGGGAAATAGTATATAACGAGTAGTTTTGTTGCTGAAACTTCTAAATGTCTTTTTATTTTCGGTTCCTTCCAAGTGTTGAGCAAATAACAAACAGATGCTGGCCATGGCAAGCAAAAGCAATGACAGTTGCAAGAGTAATATTTTATATAAAATTTTGAATTATTTAAAAATGGTAGATGGTAGAAACCCAAATTATTTGTGTTTAAATTATTTAGCTTAAAAATTTGTTATTGAAATAATTTGCCTTTAATTTTATATTCTAGTTCTTTTCTCCTGTCTTCCCTTAACCAAAAAATTGCTTTACTTAAACTTCTTGCTAAAAATATTTAAACTCAAAGAGACATAATCCGTTTGTAAGTTACGCTTGGCCGCAATTCCAAGTAAGTATTTTCGGTAGAATTTTACATAAGAAGTATATTTTTATAAAATTTGAGGGAATCCTCATAGTTTATGTGTGTTTTTTTTTTTTTTTTTTTTTTTAATGAAACTGAAAGAATGTTTTGCATAAAACAAGTGCTGCCACGAGTTGCTTGGCATTGAATGCCACATCGCATTAGAAAAAAATCAAATTGAGGTATTTAATGAGAATCCGTAACCCTTTTGTTATTTTGATTTTTTTTAAATTCCTAACAAATAATTTTTCTCACTGCACATTTTTTCTTTCACAAAAAACTACTGAAATAATTTGTCTTTAACTGTATACTCTTTCTTTTGTCCTGTCTCCTGTTAAGCGTAACATTTTTTTCCTTCAACATCTACTGAGAAAAAAAAGAAATAAGACGGAACTCAAAAAGGCATAATTCGGCTTCAAGTTACGCTTGGCCGCAACTTCTGACAAAACTATCGTCTACTTGTTAAATATTTTATAGCTGGAATGTGTCTTACTGCTCACAATCCATAATAAGCATTTATAGTGCTTCAGGCTAAGACTTGCTTTGCAATTTGATTTTCATTGCAAAGTTTGTGCAAGTGTATGTGTGTGTGTAGTAGAAAAACTTAATAGAACCATTTGGTCGTTTTATAAATTTTTTTTACCATCGTCTAGATTCTTTTTATATAATTTTATTTCTATTTATTTTTATATATAAAACTTTCGTCTGTATCCGAAGTTAACGATGTAGAAACTTGAAGAAAGTTGTGTTATCAATTCCATGACAACAAATAAATTTAAATTTATCGCTTGCTTAAAAACATAGTGAAGATATTAATGTTGCTTCGTTTTTTTGGGGATTTGTTTTTTGCTGTTTGTAACAAAATTAAGCAGCGGTCAGGGAGAGATAGATTAAATGCAATTTTTAATATATTATGCCATTTTAAAACAATTTATTTAGTTTTATAGATGTGAAAACGTTGCTCCCCAAGGGCGATGATTAGCTTGTCTGACAAGAATAATGGTTTTGAAAGAACGACGAGAAGAAGATCTTTTCTCTAAGTTTTTTATGTATTAGTTATAAAATCATAATTGGACAATTGAAAGTGGCGTCATATCCGTCTTAGTTTGCATGTATAATCGTATTTAATGGCTGCTTAAAATGATTATTGATTCAATCATACACCCATCCGTACTTTTTAAATGAAAGGGATGTTCATGCACACAACATGTTATTTTATAATTGTTGTTAAAAGTACGAAGATCCTATTTTTTTAAAGAAAAACAATTTTTTTTATATAATTACTGTTATATAACGAAAGTCATTGAAAGTGTAGCGGCTTTAGAAAACAGCTGTTCTGCTCTGCTGCATCAGTTGAATAATTAAAAACTGTTGCTGACTTTTCTTGGTGCCTTGGAATATTTATTATGTCTTTTTAAATTTAGAACAAATTTTCTAACAATTAGTATATGAATCTTTTCAAAATATGCAATCATTTCCATTTCCAAATGGAATTTAATACAGCAAAATGAATGTTCGATAAAAAATACTTACAAAAAATTAGTTTGAATTTTTCCGGTTTGGAGCCATATTTTGAATTTTGCTGACTTTCAATGGCAATCTATTTAAGAGCAACTCTAATACATATTTTTTTAATTCGGACCAGAACTCAGGAGATGGCCACTACATATGCAGTGCATAACATCGAAACTAGAAAGGAAGAAATAGTATTGAGAGGAGAGGTGAAAAGAGATGAGGATTGGGAATTTTTTGTAGCTATTTTAACATTTTACTTCGCCTGCTAAATTTTTGCTGCATGACAGCGACAATCACTGCCTGTTATGAGCTCATCACAGAAACAGGCTGACAAAAATTAACACAACCATGCACTAGTACTGACCAGAAGAATTCGTTCTCTAGACCCCTCCTCAACACATTTCCGTGTTAACTACTTCAATCTACATACGACCTAAGCCAATCACTTAAGGCTTTGGAAAACCTATTTGACGTAGAAACAGATGGACATAAGGGCTCAGAATATTTTGTATATGTTATGCAGTCACGTATTGATACTGTGAAGGGTATAAAAATAATGAATATCTAGTGAAGATGGTATTGGTCTGTTCATAAAACAAATTACAGGTTAGATGGCAAAACATTTTTTCCAATGGACACAGTCTCCGTTGAAAGGGAGAAAAATAATTTATCAATTAATTTTTTTCGCATACCAGAATAGTTGTTTTTTTTTAAATTCATAACAATTCATACCGCGAGCTTTTGTTTCAAGAGGCAACAAAAAAAGGGAGTTTAATTTGTTTCTAGTATTTAAATTTTTTTTTTTTTGGAACGAAGTTCCTTATGGGACGATGCGGAGGTGTATCATAACCGGGAAAAAACGTCCGTAACGTAAGATGTTTTGTTTCTAAGTCAATGTTTTAGACGTATGAGTAATACGATTCCATACAACAAATATTACTCATACGCAGCCGTGCCGTGACAGAATTCAATTTCGTTTGGGAACAAAATTGATTCTGTATTTTCGTTGGTCGGCGAATAAAAAAAAATATCATAATAAAATATGTGTACCCGAATAATTATTTTCTTTATAACTCGAATAAAACTTAAAATTAATATATTTATAATAAGGAACTTCGTTCCTGTCCGGTGTCCCACGACACCACACATCTTTTTTTCAGTGGTCCCAGCATTTATTGCCAGCCAGCAATGTTCCAAATTTTATTTATAAAATTCTTAGAATATAAGGACCTACAGTGTAAGCACTGGGTTAAATGGCCATTAAAAGATGCAATGCAGTTGACTGTAGTCGTTAAGGCCTAGTCGGCGATCATGGCTGCGATTCTATACTCAGTCATGAATATGGGATCACATGGTTTTGTTATTTTCTGTGGGACTGCTTCTATGACGAAAGCATAGCACAGGCCATTAAAGCATACCGCCAACGTTGATATGGTAGCTAATTTACTGCTGAAGTCAGTAATAAATAAAATGGCTGCTACAAATTAATTTTTTTTTTGATCTATCATCATGTGTATTCTGAATGCCGTCCTCATGTTTCTATAGTTCTCCACAATGCATTGCCAAATTCGTAGATAGCTTCTAAGTGTCGGAGCTAAAACACACATTGCCCACACAATTTGTGCTGGTCTAGCATATTAAAGTATTTAATGCCGACATATACAATTTATCTTTTTTAAAGGTTGCTCAACTCAACACTGACATAATTACCAACTAATTAAATATTTTCATCAAATCTAAATATATGTAAGCAACCTATAATTTAAATGAATAAGGAAAATTGTGCTAAAACGTAAATGTATTAAATCACTAAACTACTAAAACATAAATGTTTAAGTAGTCAGTGCAAATAATAGCTTCGATCTTAAATCATGATGCAGTATGTGATTTAGTTTAGTTTTTTTTTTTAATATTTAACTTTTGCCAGGCGCATAGAGCAATCAGCACAATCTACTCACTTATTTAATTTAACAACATTTACCTGTTTGCACTTTAAAACAGACAATGAAACCAATTAAAAACGATTTACGATTTATTTCTCTTAAAATGCAGCCAACTCTACTGTACAACAAACAGACTTGCACTCATTACGACACACAAGCTTAACAACGCAAATAGCACTGATTGAGCCACAATTCGGGATTTGTGTGTGTGTGTGTGAAAATGCAAGTTATAAATGCTACCACCCAACTTTTGCCACGTCATGCCACATCAGCAACAACATTGGCAGTAGCAGCAGAACAACAATAATAACGAAAGTAACGTAAACACAAACAATTTCAACAACCATTTACTAGTTTTAAAACACCATAAACCATCTGCAAAACGTGTCTCAATAAGAAATCAATTTCTGTTAACGATTTTAATTTCCGTTTGTAATAATTATTCAATGTCAGTATTAAAGTTATAGCTGCTGAGTAATCGCAAGCTGAACCGTGTACGAAATTTTTTATTATAGAATGAAACTTCTAGTTTTATTATGAGTTTTCCTTTTTCTATTTTACATGCACAAAAGCAAAGCTCTTGCACTTTGGTGGCTGTTGTGACATATAAAATTTGGAATTAATTTAATCTTGAACAGGTTGCTTTAATAAATAGAGAGTAGAAGAAAGCTAAAGTTGGACAGTATATTCGTCACAGCTATTGTTTGTTTAGCTTCACGTAAACAAAATCCTTAATGCACTTTGGAAGTGATTTATATAAGAAAAGTTTGTTCTTGCTTGATTAATAGATGTGAGTAATTGTTTGAGAAGTACCGAGATACATACACGCATACATACACACTTAAATATAAACCGAGGTAAGGGGTGAAATTAAGTGAATATATATAAAATAGCTAATTCGTAACTCTAAGCTGCTTTAATAATATCAGGTAGATTCCTAGATATCCAGTAATCCATCGCCAACGAAATTTAATTTTTAATCTAACAGCATGAATGCAGAATATATAATTGGATATGCATTGTCCAGCTCTGAGTGCTGACAAAAAAAATCTAACTTCGTTGGCTACCTTCTCACCTCGTACTTTATTTAGTGGCGGATATATAAACAAAGAGCAACTTAATTTTGGAACCATTAATTATTTTGACTATTTGCAAACAACATTGAAAAAAAATCGTAACTCCAACAACAACTACAAAAAATAGAAAACAGCTATAGTTAATGCATAAAAGCTTTTACTTAATCACTTTGAGTTAATTTATAATTACGAATACAAATCTCATTTGTGTTTACATTTGAAGAAAAATAATTACAATTGCTTTACTCGAGGCACGTTTGCCAACAAAGACTGATAAATAGTTGAAATTCTCGCACACATTCTCAAACAAGTTTCTGTATATCTGGAAAAGAGCTAAACCCACTAATACACAAGCCAACAAATACTTCAAATTCGAAAAGGTAAAAGACAGCAGCAAAACGAAAGGAATATAAGGAAATGCAGGACAGTGGTTTTAGCTAGAATTTTAATTGAATTGGCTGATATAAATTATTACATAAATATTTTGTTTTAAGAAACATTAAAGGTAATCGTTTAAACTAGTAAATTGTTAAAAAATTTTAGTAATTTTTTTGGTGTCATATGGTTTTTAATTTCTTTTTGTAATCCCCAGTCAGTCAAGTAATAAAAATGCGGAAGGTGAGAAAAAACTCGAGAGTCTTTAGAGTTTGGAATGCTATAGTATTACTTTCTTTCTAATAAAGAATTTTTTTTTAAAAGATGTGCTTTTTTTAAATCAAAAATTGAAAACTCAATTCAATCTACCTACTTCAATTACCTAAGAGAGTTTTAATCTGATAACAATTTAATAAGTTTTCTGCGTTAGGAATTTTTCAAGTTGAAATGAATTAAAAAAAATAGTTTTTTGGTAATAAGAATTTATTATTATTATATATTTAAAAAATTTTTACAAATTAGTTAAAAATTTATAATATTTTTAGAATAATTCTGTGTTCACATATGTGTTTCAAATTGAAACAATAATCAGTTAATTGACAATATCTTTTTGGTGTTCATACATACTCAATATTGCTACGACAATTAGCATTTGACAGCTGAAAAATTCCAACAAAGTGTATTCAATAAGTAGTACTTTCGTTGTAAAAGCTTTCACTGTTGTAAAAGCTTTTCACTAAACACAATTCTGACAGTGTTGTATTATAAATTTTACTCATTATTAAAACAATTATCTCTTAATTGCCAATAAGTTAATTGTAATTTTTATATGAAAATTTTGTCTCAATAATGGCCTTAATTGTTATAATTTGAATATTGTTGTATATGTGAACACCATATAAGCCTCAATTAATTCGCTGCTGTTAATTTTGCAGCACAGAATGATCAAGACTGTCGCGTAAGATGATGACATGATGGCAACGTTTCCGGCCAAGCATTTAGGTATTTTATCAAGTTGCTGGGAATCCGCACCGATACGCTTCTGCAATTGGAGTGTTGCATGCGGCCTTAGTCTCAAACCAACGAATACTTGATTCGGGGATACACAATTGAAATCGTAGTACAAACGAAGGTTGGCCTAGATATCAAACTATCGTGGAATCTAGGACATGATACTAGCAGAAGTCTTAACATGTAAAAATCAGTTGATCCCATCCGATACCAATTGGATTTCCGAGGTTTCAGTTAAGCCAATATTGTTCTATAGTTAGTGATATGATGGAATGAGATAGAGCAAACTTTCAAAAAGATTTTTGGCTTGTGACTAATCTGTTCCAACAGACAAACTCTTTGCAATGCTGAATTGCCTCCTGCTGGGTATTACGGTCATGCAGTTGGCTTTATTACCTGCGGTCCAGTTGAATGCCAAGTGCCAGGTAATGGATGATGTCTATATTTTTATTAATGGTATGTACACTATGGCTGTCGTCGAAAGCCAATGAGATAGCGAGGCATTCGAAAGTGAGAGTTGTGTGGTTGCTGGAAAACACAGATTGTCCTGGCGACTATATTAGGGATGGAAATGTCAGACAAGGGCCGGAATAGAACAGCCACTGCAGTGGCACTTTTTATATTTCAAGTTTCTAGTTCAATGCGCATCATACAAACTCATTTAATAAAAGAAGGAAAGCGTAGCAAATGTCCATATAGCCAGATCCGTGTAGAACTTCTATCATTATACGGCCTTCTTATACCGGGTGGCTCAGAAAGACCGAAGTGGTGTCAATTCCTTATAACATTTTTATTATAATTTTTTTTTTCTTTTCTTTTCAGTATTTTGTAAAGAAGACTTGGACAATTTATAATGGAGCAATACACAACTGAACAACGAGAGCCTGCGGCATTGAGCCCTAATTTTCTCTCCGACTAGGACAATATGCCAAACATTTTATCAGACAATAGTCCTTCTTAAAGACAGCGATATTTGAAGAAGTTAAACAATACGGAGTGCTCAATTCCGTTCAGAAATGGAATTGATTCCGTATTTTGATTCTTCAGAAAATGATAAACTAAACAATTTTCGCAAGGAGATAATTTTTAAGGTCATGAACGCAATCAGCTATTGATTTAAAAAAAAATTCAGTCCCAAAATTGTTTCCTTCTTTGATTTCTAAGGGAATTAATATTTGAACTCAATTCCGTTTCCGAACGAAATCGGGATCTGAGACATGGCCGATAGACTACGAAGGCAAATATCCCTCAGCATTATTAATTATTAACTTCTATAGCTAATTGTTCGAAAATTTGTTTTAAATTCAGAAAGACATGAGGCATATTCCAATGCTCAAAAGAAAATCGACAGCAAATTTATTATTGATTTAACTTACACAGCAGAGCAGAACAGCTGTTTTCAAAAGCCGCTACACTTTCATTATCAGTACTCATGTGTATTTTTTTTTGTCACCACTTACAGGAGCAAAAAATCAGGCAGCAACTTGCATTTGTATGCAGTGGATCAAACTGTCAATTTTGTAATTTACATCTGGTTTTGGGCTTTCTTTTCTAAGAACACAGAGGTTTGCGGAGCTGATTCAAATATTCAAAAATAATTTATTTACTAATCAAATGGTAAGTTATTCCCTTGTTACTGGTTCTATAAAATATGCTAAGCAATATTTTTCTTTTCACTTCCCTGTTTTAATAGCAATAAAATCATAAGGTAGTCAAAAGAAAATGCCCAGACTTTTCCACGGAATTGTGTACGAAGAAATTCCTGCACAAGCCCAGAAAGTGAGTGCGAATATTCCAGTAAAAAGGGATTTTTTCCACCTGTCAAGTAGTAAAGTTAATCCAAACTCATCAAAATGAAATGAATGCCAAAGAAAAGACAAGATAGCAAAATATTCACAGACAGTCGGTATACAGGTGCAATTAAACGGGTCTGGCAAAAGCTGTCTCTATTGCCAAATACAACTGCAAATACAGGAAGTGTAGCTGTTTGTGTATTTGATTCATTCGGATTTGTTTAATACAACCCCTTATATGCCTTCAAGGTGTTACATTTGTATTTAAGTTCATTTAAGGAACGCGAATTATATGTTGTGTCAGGATATAGAAAATGTGTTAGTCTCTTTTTATTCACGTAACCAAACGGCAAAACCTTTTAGTAATTTATTTCTTGTTTGATATTTTTTCTGTTTGTTTGTTTGTTTTTTGCTGTTTTACACTTCATGCAATTATTTAGCTGTGCTTAAGGCCAGAAAGGCTTTAATTGCACGATTATTTGTCTTCTTTATAAGACTTAACACGCAAATCCAATAGGCTTAAATAATCGTAAATAAAGTGTTGGCTACAAGTTTAGTTAACGTTTTTGTGTTTGCGTTCTAAATTTTCAAGGAGCAGATATTTGAGATGAAGTTTAAGGCAATAGGTAAGGAAACAACTTTTAGAGACCAAATTCTTTGGTGTTTGTTATTAAGCAGCTAGAAAAGGATAGATGAAATATATAAATAAAAAAATGATTTACCTTTATTTTATGGAACTAAATTAATTTAGTTTAAAATTATATAGAAATTTTAAGGAATGATCCTTTTATACTTTTCCCTGAAGCTTTACACCATCTGCGGAAGTCAATTAGACAAGACAAACAATTTCTATGTATTTAAAAACATCACAAGGCATAGTTCGTTCATAAGGTGCTGTTAAGTGAACTCCCAGGTTATTTTAAAATAGTTCAATTTTTTCCTTTCCATAATTGCATGATGTTGCAGGAAAAAATTATTGCTTGAACGTGTTGTTTTCTGTATGCATTTTGCATTATTTTTAAAATAAATTTTAAAAAGAAAATTGCTAATAATGATCGTTTAATAGACCAAGCCTCAGAACTTTTAATGTACTTCGTACACCAACTAAAATTTTAATTAAAACTATATTGGCTGCATATATTTAACCCCAAAACCATTTAATTTCACCCACCGCTGTATATTAAATTCAATAGAAAAAAAATTGCCTCATGAAAAGGTCATAAATTATGTCTTTAGCAAAACGTTATTTAAACCAAAAGCAAGCAAATCTAGGGTGTTGCTAAAGAAAAACAGCGAAAAGAGGTGAACAATTAAAAAAAAAATTGCTGTTTTGCTCTACAAATTAAAACATGCAATGCAACAGCTCTTAAGTTGCACCTAAACACACACACACACACAAGCACACTAATTCTAGGCCAAGAACTTAACAACACAGAACTCTTGTTAATATAAAGCAAGCAAATATTCCAACTCAAATATGGAACATAAAGTTAAAGACATATTGGCAAGAAAATGTTAAACAATATATCTTTTGCTTTGCTGCTTTGCTTAAGCCTTTAAACACAACGAAGCGTACACACAAATGAAATAAGTCAAACTTTGCTCAAAGAGTTTGCCAACTCATACATGCACACATACATACACACATAACTATTAACACACTACATACACATATAACTATGACTCCCGCTATTGTTTGTGTATGTGAAGCAACATTGAAGCCAAAGCAAATTTTAAAGGCCAGTGCAGTCGAGGCTATTTATTTTTAAGATAAAAGCTTTTAAAAGATATTAATGGTATAATAAAGTTTTCTTTTGTGCCCGAAGCCGGCCTTTAATAGGCAGGCTCTTTGTTCTTAATTTTATATTCGATTCCTTGTTGTTAAACGTTTTCTGTAGATATTTTATGAAGAGTAAAGTTAGTGCTAAAATAGATAAGAGTCGTTTGACAAATGATCTTGCATTGAGTTGGTACAATGTTTCCCATATGTTTTATGGGACTTTATGGCCTGCCTTTAAAGTTGTTCATCTGATAAGATATATTTTTTGGGGGGAAGCAAATTTGAATTGTTCTTATAAATTTTTGTGTGCTTGAATTTTAAAATATACTTTCTCCATGTTATTGCTTGTTGTAAGACTTGCAAAATGAGTCTCAACACTTAATTACTTTAATAGTCTTACGTATGGCTGCGAGTAAGGGAATCCTTTCTACTCAGCCGCGTGTGTTGTCCGGAATTTAATATATTGGTTTTAAGCCAAATTTGTTTTTAAATATTATCATGAGATTTTTTAATACATCGTATTTACCATGGGAATACCCAGATCTCTGGGTAGTGCTACCCTAGGGCTGCTAAGACAGTGCGGCATCAATATCAGACTTTGCTCACAGTCATGAATAACACAGTCCAACACTCAACTTGCTTCTTTGAATTTATCAACTGATTCTAGTTAATTTGGGTGCACTGAATTCAAATCTGTAATCAGTTTGTCTCTATTAGCTCTAGTTTTCATGATATAGCTTTTTTATACCCTCCACTCATGACCTCCAATTATGACCGGGGAATCATAGTCTGCCCATCTGTCAGTTTTTTCAAAAATTTTTTTTCATCAAAATTTCTTATTTACAGTTATGGTAGTTACAAAAAAAAAACATTTTTTCGGGAAAAAAAACTTTTTACCCAAAATTTTTTTTTTCATAAAAAATTTTTTTTTTACTAAAATTTTTGTGTGAAAAGTTATTTCCGGAAAAAATGTTTTTTTTTGGCAACTACCATAACTGTAAATGAGAAATTTTGATGACAAATTTTGATGAAAACATTTTTTTTTTTGAAAAAACTGACAGACGGACAGACGGTCATAATTGGAGGTCATAAGTGGAGGGTATAAAAAAGCTATATCATGAAAACTAGAGCTGATAGAGACAAACAGATTACAGATTTGAATTCAGTGCACCCAAATTAACTAGAATCAGTTGATAAATTCAAAGAAGCAAAAATCTTTTTTAATTTTGTTGGGCTGTGTAATGTATATAATTCTTATGATCATCATTATCACATGCTTCTGTTAATTGTTGTCAGTGTGTTTTAGTGATGAACAGGGTGCTGTTGGCTGAAGTAGTTAAACACGAGACTATGTTCCTAAGTTCAACCCCGCTCTGAGTCATGAATATTGTGTCGACTTCTTCTGATCAGCATTAGAGCATGATTGTGTTAGTTGTTATCAACCTGTTTCAGTGATGAAGGCATAGCACTGACCACTAAACATAACTGGCAGCGACTGACACAATCATGTACTAAGAGCAACAGCACACTCCTTCGTCGGCCTTGTACCAAAAAAATTAGCCGGCGAAATAAAATGGCTCAAATTGCTAAAAAAAATTTCTCATCTTTTCTCATCTGTCCCCTCAATACTATCCCCTCCTTTTCAGTTCCGGCGCAATGCATTGCATATGTAGGCACCCGGAGCTCCAGTCCAATTCCCCAAAAAAAAAAATATTGTTGGTCACTGACTATAACTGGCAGCCATTGACACACAGAGTGCAGAAAAACAATGAACAGGACCCTTCTTCGTCTGCTCTGTAGCAAAAATTTAAACGGCCAAGTAAAGGATTGAAATAGCTACAAAAAAATTCCCTATCTTCTCATCTTTTTCTCACTTTTTTTCTAGTTCCGGCGCACTGCACTGTATATGTAGTAGCCCCCCGGGGGGTGCCGTTGGTTAGCTTGGCTATGATGTCAGGCCTCGCTCCAGCACCGATCCGGGGAAAATAAGAAAGGAGGTCTAAGGACGCCTCGAACTAATTAAGAGTTCAAAAGTCAATAGAAAGTTAAAACCTATTATGGTTGGCTTTCGAGGGGTTATTCTGTTTTTCAAGCATAACTTTTGCAGGTAGCCCCGTAGAACTCATATGTTACTGCCCAATCTCTAAACAGTGGAACGGATGTGCATATAAGAATCTAAAAGAAGTAGGTCCGCCTACAAGCTTGAGTAAGAATTGGCAGCTGAGGCGACACCTGGGTTTGGGTAAAAATGAAACCGAAGTCGATAGAAAGTTTATAGAACCTACACTGGTTTGGCTTTCGAAACTTTACCAGTAGTTACAACTGGTGCCACGGGATCCAGTACAAGCCCCGCAGTTTACTGCGGCTGGATATTGGTGAGGTCTCCCTCGGGAGTACACGTGGTGGCTGTGGTAACCAACTTGGTGGAAGGTTTGTCAGATAAGGATTGATGTTTCAACCCCAGGGTTGGACTTCGGTCTGGCTGATAGTAGCAAAACCTATGTATTGTTGTGAATCAACAAATAAAATTCTATTGGGCGACTTTTTGTAGTTCATAGAATTAATATCATCTAGATAGAATCGGCACTTTAGCAAGGTGTTAGATCATGGGACTTACCAAATCATGTCTAGAAATTGCCACCTGGGCGACCCGAGGTCGCCTTCGTGTGGATCTTGGGTTCAAAGAGGGGTGCTGGTAACACTTATTGTATCACCCGGTGTTAAGAGCACCGTCAGTTTAAGCCATATGGCAGGTACTGACGTAAATGATTGACTTGTTGTATATGTAGTAGCCATCTGTTGAGTGCTGGCCCAAATTAAAAAATATTGCTGATGAGGCTTAATACGAGTGCATGCTATCGGTATTAGAGGAGCTGCTGGGTCTCAAAATAAAGCTTAAGTATATAGACAGTTTTTTCAAAAGATTTCTTTACATATAAAAATGTTTTCTTTCTGTTGCGGCACCTCCTTAATTATAGGATATACAATTACATAACCATTCCTATAACATGTTCCTACATATTGCATTGTACTTGAGTTTTTTTAAAATCAACTGCTGACTCAGTGTGTAAGATTCCAACGAGTAAATACTATTTTTATGCAGACACACTCATATCAAAATTAAAAATATAACAAAAATAAAGCAAATATAATAAAATCTGCTTCGCTACAACTAGACTATGAAAATTTACTTTTGTAGCTTTAAAGATGTTCAACTACAGCAGCGGTTAACACTAACGAAAAATCACCAGCACACATAAACAAACTTTAGCACCACTACGTACATGTAAAAACAAAAACAACAGCAGACACATGGATCAAGGTAAAAGTTTAGTGCGTGACTACAGGCATTTAAAGACGCCGGAAGCAGTTCCAATTTAAGTTTAGCGCCCATGGAAAATACTTGCACACAAACTCGCGTCTATACTCATTTATTACATCTATGCATGAAAAGACACATGTTTGTAGGAGTACAAGTGTTTGCTCACATGTATTAGTGTAAAATACAAACGAAATTAAAAAAAATATACGAAGAAATGTGTAAACCATTTTTTCGTATTTAACAACGGCATACAATGAAATCAAAATAGAAAAATGTTAAACTTTAATCTAAGGGTTGCTGTTGGCATTTAGTTTTGCTAAAATTTGGTGGGTGCAGCGATTTGTATTTTGTGAGGGAAATAATCCTTGCAAGAGTAGTTAAAATTTAAAAGGCTTCATTAACCCTAAAAATTAAAGGAGTTATGATTAATTATTGAAAGTATGTAACAAGACACGTGATATTAAATTTTAGTGAAAAATATATACAAATGAAGTCTCTCCTTTAGAGTATAATATTTTTTATAATATTTTTTTTTTTAACTCGGACCAGCACTTAGAGGATACCCCTGCTGTATATTGCACAAGAACTAGAAAGGAGGATATATTATTGTAAAGACAGATGAAGAAAGATGTGGATCCGAATTTTTTGTAGCAATTTGAACCTTATACAGGGTGTCCGCCGGGAAGGTATACTATTTTGTTTTGCCGCCATTTTGGTAAATAGTAATCTTGACAGTTCATATTTGGCAGTCGTGAAGTAGACACGTGGCAAATTTATTGTGGAGAAATATTCGATGTCACATCGCATACAGCCAGGATTACATTGGAATTACAGCGAGACCTCTTTCCACAACAAGTTATTTCAAGAAATGGTGATGTTGATTGCCCTCCACGACAGAATTGTAAATGCATCATTCTTTTTTGATTTCAATTCATTACGAATTAGCCAAATTTTGAATTAATTCTTTTCACCAAAAAAAAAAAAAAAGAATTGAATGAAATTTGAATCAATTCAAATGAATTTGCAAATATGAATTGCAATTTATTTCCAATTCAAATGAATTGGGCAAAATGAATTGCAATTCGTTTTTAATTCAAATGAATTGGTAAAATGAGTTGCAATTCGTTTCCAATTCATTTGAATTGAAGTTACTTTGAATTAATTCAACTGAGTTAGAAGAAATTAATTGCAATTCATTTCTAATTCTATTGAATTAATTTTGAATTAATTTAAATGAGTTACAAAATATGAAAATATCATAAATTATTAATAGATTTTAAATATTAAATGTCTTGTTATTCAGCGTATGTCAAAAGCGAAATAAGTAGTACTTGAAGAACCAAACTCCAAACACAAAGTTTTATTATTATTAATTCAAATGAATTGGAAATGAATTGCAATTCATTTTTCTAACTCATTTGAATTAATTCAAAATTAATTCAAAAGAATTGGAAATGAATTGCAATTCATTTCTTCTAGCTCATTTGAATTAAATCAAAGTCAATTCAATTTAAATGAATTGGAAATGAATTGCAATTCATTTTGCCCAATTCATTTGAATTAAAAATGAATTGCAATTCATTTTGCCCAATTCATTTGAATTGGAAATGAATTGCAATTCATTTTGCCCAATTCATTTGAATTGGAAATGAATTGCAATTAATTTTGCCCAATTCATTTGAATTGGAAATGAATTGCAATTCATGTTTGCTAAATTCAAATGAATTGATTCAAATTTCATTCAATTCGTTTTTTGGTGAAAAGAATTAATTCAAAATTTTACCAATTCAGTGCATGAATGATTCGCGAATTAATTCAAAAATGAATGATTCGTTTACAACTCTGCTCCACGGTCAACTGATTTGGCTGCTCCGAATTTCTTTTTGTGGTGAGGATATCTGAAAAGGAAGGTTTACGCAAACAAACCAGAAACTCCTGAGCAACTCAAACAATATATTCGTGATGAAATTAATGAAATACCGCGTGAGAATATAATGAAAAATGTGCTCGCATTTGTGAGGCTAAAAGAGGCGGGCATTTATCTGATATTGTATTCCATATATAATTGCCGACATTAAATAAAATATTTATCAATATAAGATCCATTCTCTTTCATTTAACCATTATAAACAAGAAAGTAGTATACCTTCCCGCCGGACACCCTGTACTTCACCGGATAATTTTTTGTTTTGCTACAGGGACGACAAATGATAGTATCAACCGCTGCCAATAATCCTCAGTGACCAGTCCTATGACAGGATAGATAACAACATCTAACACAACCATGCACTGGTGATGATTAGAAGAATTCAACACAATATTCATGACTGAGCGTGGCGTCGAACTCAGGACTTTCCGCCTCATAGTCTCGTGTACTTCACCCAATAGCACCCTCAATATATAAATATTAAAAATATAATAAATTATTCAGCACGATTAGGTTAGGTTGAAAAGAGGGGCATAAGCATCCCAATCCATCCTGGATTACACTTAGGCCTCATAGGCCTTTTGTACGCTCTATAATAAGGAGTTCCCATTCCACTGTAGGGAGCCTCCACGTTCCCCTGCGTCAAGAACCTAGTTTCTTCAATGTAGGAAGTAAGTCTTTCCAATTAGAGCCCCTAAGAAATTCCATCTCCTGTATAATCTCCTGATTAAATGTTTGTCTTCTGACTTGGCTAAAAGCTGGACAGTAGCACAAGTAGTGCTCCAGTGTCTCGTGCTCTTCCTGGCAGTCCCTGCATGTTATATTGCCAACGATACCCATTCGTGCCAGGTGAGTCCTTAACTCTGTATGTCCTGTTATTAAATGAACCAACCTCCTTAGTGCTGGCCTACTCAATGTTAGGACCTCCTTTGTCCTTCTACCATCTGGGTCCCCCCCATATAATTCTAGTCACCCTTTGTTGCCAATCTCTTGTATGCAATTCTATATCCCTTGGCCTTAGTTCGTTCTTAAAAACCTGAAATGGCTTCGGACTGTCCAGTGTGATGTTCGCCATTAATGCTCCCATCTTTGCTAGCCTATCTGCCTCAACATTTCCAGGTATCCCCTGATGTCCTGGGATCCATATTATCGCTATGCCCCCACAGTGCGTGTATGAGTTAATCTCATCCTTGCACTGTAGTACACACCGAGATTGAACCACATGATTCCTCAGGGCCTCGATGACCTTCCTACTATCCGTGAATATACGTACCGGTAGTCTGTTATCGATTTCCTTCAGCCATTTTATCCCTTCCGCAATAGCCACGATCTCACTCTGAAATACCGTGCTATCATCCGGCAGGCGAAAGTATTTGCTAAAGTTACGACCCATGTCACAGAAACGTCCACCCGAACGGTCACCAATCCTCGACTCGTCCGTGTATAGGTTAGTTATGGGGTTCATTGTACCTACACCCTCCCACTCCATACCTTCCGATATTATGGTGGTGCAGTGTGATTGTACATATCTAATAGGGATCCTATCGCATGTAACCGTGCGAACGTTGTTTCCGGGTAAGACGTGTACTATACTCTGGTGTTTGGTTGTGTGTTCCCTTGTCAGCCACTCACCCATCACCATCATCAATATCGTAGCAGCCAGAGGTGCTTCGTATATAACCTGTATATCAATAGGCAGTATTGATGTGGCCTTAGTTGATGTGGTTCTCATTGCGCCACAGATGCCGATACAGCACTGCCTTTGTATTTTTTGAAGATGTTTGACATTAACCTTCCTCTCCAAGGACGTTCACCATACTAACGAGGCGTACGTCACAATTGGTCTTGCCACACTCGTATAGAGCCAGTGTGCCATCTTTGGGCTCATTCCCCATTCCTCATTCCTCATGCAGCACGATTAACATAAAATTTTAAGCTACAAACAAGAATTGCCAAATATATACATTTTGGGCACGACCGTTGTGAACTCATTAGATTCTTTCCCCTTATTCTGTAATTATTTGTCAACATCATGTCAAGGCATTAGTTCACTTATCTATTCCTAGTGCAAAACAATTAACTGTTTGTAAAGTCCTGTGATTGCACTCTAATTCCTTGCATATAGCAAGATGAAAATAGCTGAAGAAAATGAGGACAGAAGTGTCCTATTTTTGATATTGTCTTAAAGTGACATTGACAAGGGGTTACAGAATAAGAGTTACTATTATTGCACAAAACAATAATTAGCTGTTCTTTATCGCTTGCAATTAGAATTACTATTGAGTACAAGTCAAATACGTAGAATGATGGAATAGGAAAATAAAAAGGACAAGTGATCCTTGAGTTCTTGTTATGACTTGTATGTTATTAAGATCTATTGATAAAGCTTAAACAACTTTTTTATTAGAATCCTTCTCATAATAAAAATAAAAAAAAATATTAACAGAACTTGCCAAGAATATCCTTCATTACCAGATATCAGCTAAAGAATAAAATACCAGACAAAGCAAATAGAATAAACATTCCAAAGTTTATTTAAGTTGAAGTTTTCCGTTAAAAGTATTTCAAATAACTTTAATTTATACTTATTCCAACAATCATCTCAAAGTTTTTAATAAACAAACACAACTCGGCTCTGGCCTAAGTGAAGCGTTAAGTTAAACGTTGAATTGTTTGAGTTTATCAGAAATGGTTTAATAAGCCACAGAAGAAAAAAAAAAGAAAAGAAGCGAAATGTATAAGCTTTAACTACACATCAAGCAGATGATTATGATAAAAGTGTGTGTGTGGGTGTGTGTGTGTGTGTTAGAGCCTCTTGGTGAGCAGCATACGATTTATTATCTATATTTAAATTGTGGCATTAGCTCAACAAACATACTCACAATATCATAATGACTGTTCTGCTGCAACGCATAATAACCGGCTGGAACCCCTTTATAGACGAGTTTTCCCAGCTACAATCTTCTTAGCTTATTAAAAAAAAAAATATGAAAAAGAAATTGCTTATTGTGCCACTGCCACTATTGACTGACTGCCTTTTATTACCGCTAATAAAGCATCATAAAAAGTTTTCTTCCTTTTTCTTTAACACAAGCACTTTATCATGAAAAGTTTGATAAAATATCGGTCTGGGTTTCGTGTATGGCGCGGAGAACGACGCATGGGGAACTGCCAAATGGGATTTAGTAAAATTAAAACTAGAAACTTTATCTGCATTTTATATTTGATACTTTGATGTGATGATGTTATCACATGCTTTGATTGAGATGAATGTGCTGTAGTTTGTATTAAAAGGTGGCGAGTTTGTTAAGTGACTTGTAGTGTAAATTGAATTGGGAGATGGCGATATCAGTTTACCAGCAGGTGCGTGATATGACGGCTATTTTTTAATTGTGTAATTTCTGCACCGTGTTTAAAGGATTTTAAGCCGTCTTCATAAGGATATACGTGTAAATTACGTCATCAAATTGAAATTTAGGAGGTACAGGAAATCAAGTTTCTAATTGTGTAAATGACTTTGTTTATAAATAGGAAAATTTATCATTTAACAGAAATTTTGTTTATTTCCTCTCGATTTCATACAAATTTAAAACATTTTGGAAGATTTGTCCTTCTTTTTTGATTAAAATAATTGTAAAGAGGTCAAGAAACCAGCAGAATTTGAAAAACAAAATGTATATTTCGTTAATTGATTTTTGATTTCCTAGAGGGTCTTGCTGCAAGGACTTTCGCACTTTTTTCAGTTTATAACAGCCATCTTGTCGTGGATAATCTGACAAATAATTTACCATTTGCAAAATCTCCGTAGACGCAGAAAGCATTCAGTGGCAAGTGGAAATAATAAAATAGTTTTACCAAAAATCTGTTTGAGAATTGCTTAGAAAAATCAGCTTCTGCAATGAGGCCCATTTTTGTGTGAATGTTTTTAACAAAAATTGTCGAATGTCGGGATGATCAGAATCCACATGAGATTATAAAGCATTCAATGTATTCTGAAAAAGGACTGTTGGTTTAATCGATCCATATTTCTTGAGAGCATTTGAGACATTGGCCACGTCATCACTGTGAACGGCGATCACTATAGGTCAATGATTACCAACTTCTGTTGGCCTGAAGTTGATGATATGGATACCAACGACATGGGATTTGAATAAAATAACGCCACGTGTCACATATCTCTTGCCAAATTAGATATTTTGCGTGACCATCTCAGGTGTTGTCTGCTGTGTGTTATACACTTTTCAATGCTCCCACTTTGTGGCAGCATTCTTCTTCTAACTAAACTTGAATTAAAAACTAGCACTCAGCAAAACTTATTTTTGTACAAACACTCACACACACCCACACACATACACATCTAAATGTGCGTTATTTTCATTATCATTTACATACTGGGTACAAGTATTTGCCATCACTTCATTTTAAATCATCATAACCATCATCGGCTACAGCAGTATGTCTTCAGCATACGTTAAGTAGACTTACGAAAAACATCCTGCGAGTACCTCTAGGGTATGCTGAGTAGATGGAAATAAGTTTTTTATGTCAGTTTTATGGTAAATTTTACACGCCCGCTTGCATGGAGCGATTTATACAATTTATCATCCCCAAAGTATAATTTTGTAACGTTCTTTTTCCTTCCTCTTCTTCTTCTTCTTCTGCGGCTGCTGCTCATCACAGTCGTAAAAGTATTGCCAACTGTTTGTTGAATTTTTCGGCAACAATCTCGATTTTTTATGACATCATCACATCGTGTTACATGGCAAATCAAAGCGGGAATGTGTGTGAAATGTGTATAAATGATCCTTGGGCTGCTGCTGGGGAGCACATGATGATGCTCATGCACATGATGCTGTTGTAGATGCAATATATTCGTGTTGGTGTTGGTGCTGGGTTTCTCTTAACATTCAACTGTCGTTGACAGAACTGCGAACGTTGATGATGTTGATGGCTTAAAATGATGGTTATAAAATCACCTTGTAATTTTTCCTTTAAAACAAATGTTTGCACTATGAGTTTAAGTTAAGGTTTATGTAGTATAGAGTCGTAATATACTACACATACATATATTCTTGCATACATTTGTGTTTACTGGAGATTGGGTATCTGTGTGTGTGTGTGTGTGTGTGTAGAGCTGCTTGTTTGTGCAAATAAATAGCTGCAGTTATAGGTCTCATATGTTGTGAGTGTGTTAAATTACTGATGCACTTTTATGATCTAACAATTAGGTTGTAAAAGTTTTTTCTTTTGCGTTTTCGCAATAAATGTTTTAAATGAAACCAATGTATTTACTCAAGCAACATATAATTATATGCTTGCATAATTTTACAGCATAAAACTTTTATCGGGCTTTTAGGAGTGCAGCAGTAGTTTGACTAAAATTAAGTAGCAAATAAAATAATGTACGCGTTTTATGCATTTAAAGTTCTTAGTTGCAAAGCTAATTTCAATGTCGTAGTTCTAATTTTTTGTTTGTTGAAGGATAAGAATATTGGTAAATAAATATTAGAATATAAATACGTAAATTTTTAAAATTTCCCAACTTTTTACTAAATAAATGCCGAAGGATAATAGCTCAATTCTAATATACCTCAAATTTGACCTCAAATTTGCCCTTTTATTTTGATGCAGGCCTGGGAAGGTTTCTATAAATGGAATTTAAAGGACGCTAAGGATGCATGTGGAGAATGGAAATGATTTAGAATATTTTAGAAAAAAAATATGTATTAATATTGTGTTGTGATATTTTTATTTTGAATCAAATGCCTTAAGGAAACCTGAGGACGAGTGTCCTCAAATCCTTACTTTTGTCTACTATTCTGATGACTATTTGCCGATATTGTCCAAAAAATGTTTATTTTATCATCAGAGGTTTTGCCGCCATTTTGGTAAACATTAGTCTTGACAGTTCATATTTGGCAGTCGTGAAGTAGACACGTGGCAAATTTATTATGGAAAAATATTCAATGCCACATCGCATACAGCCAGGATTATAATGGAATTACTGCGAGACTTCTTTCCACAACAAGTTATTTCAATAAATGGTGATGTTGGTTGGCCTCCACGGTCGCCTGATTTGACTGCTCCGGACTTCTTCTTGTGGTGGGGATATCTGAAAAGGAAGGTTTATGCAAACAAACCAGAAACTCCTGAGCAACTCAAACAAAATATTCGTGATGAAATTAATGAAATACCGTATGAAATTTGTGAGAATGTAATGAAAAATGTGCTCAAAAGGGCTCGCATTTGTGAGGTTAACAGAGGCGGACATTTATCTGATATTGTATTTAATACACAATTGCCGACATTAAATAAAACATTTATCAATATAAGATTCATTCTCTTTCATTTAGTCAAAAATTAAACAAAGTAGTATGCCTTCCCGGCGGCCACCCCGTATAAAAATACCTTTGATGATAAAATAAGTTTGTGGCGCCAGATGACTGAAATAAATTAAATCTGGTTTTGGTTTTAAGAAAAAAAAAAACAAAACAACTTTAGCGTATTAATGCTTTTTAATATTATAATTTCCTTTAATAAAACTCCAAAAGTTAGCAAATTTTGATTATCGATAACTATTTCAGAAGAGTCTCAAAAGTGTATACTAGACATAATAAAATGTACTAGTAAATAACTAGTTCCAATGTCTACATATGGTCCAATGTCTATATAGTTCCAAAGTCTACATATGGTGAGATAAAGAGCAACTGAACAATGCAAATGCCAGTAGTGGATTTTCAATAACATGTACGCGTTAAATGTTTATGCATTGTACTAGTGACTGTGTCAATAGCAAGTCAGTACAGTCTCACTATTATTATTTCCTTCAGGGATAATATGACGGAATTCATTTTCAAAAGTTTTTTTATCAGAAATACAATATTATTCGAAATCACCTTGAATAGAAAAGGGAATAAAAGAATATAGAATGTTACTATCGTATGTAGCTCTACTTAGGGTTACGTAAATGCCGTTTCAGAACTCTACTTTAAATTTTTATGGTTCATTACTTTAATTACATTGATATTTGACTATGCATTTCTATTCGAAAAACCAAAATATGAAAATAAAAATTACATTAAGTGTAATTCAACGTTATTATCGAGTTATAGGAACAAAACTTTGGTGACAGACCCTCAGCAACTTGTGTTTCAGTCTCTGCAGTCTTCTTGTCAAATTATCCAAAATACAATTCATCTTCAAAATAAGAAAATTTATGCAAAAATTTGAAAATGGAATTTAATCAGCATGTACTGCTAAGCAAATAATAACAATAAAATTTTGTTACAAAATTTAGTGAGTGCAATGTGATTTTTATTCTAAATCAATGTTAAACAACTGGCATTAATTTCAATAAAAATTTTAGGGCTCGTGCTTGGAAAAAGTGCTTCGCAAACTAACACATGCAATAGGAAGTACTAGAAGCAACCGCATAAACAGAGCAGAAAATAAACACAAGTACAAAAGCACATACACATAAACAGAACTACACAAGCCATCAAATTGGAAATACTAACATGTTTTATGCTAAGGACTGGGATCACCGAACACAGCATAGATATTCTTATAAGAAGCTACCAAAATAAATGGATGTAATACCTGACAGAAATTCGTAATATATGAAATATATGAAAACGCAAAATTAAATTAAAATTGTTGGATGAAGTAGTAGAACACGAGACTATGAAGCGGAGAGTCTTGAGTTCGAGCCCCCGCTGAGTCATGAAATATTGTGTTGAATTCTTCTGATCAGCATTAGTGCGTGGTTGTGTTAGTTGTTGCCAGCCTGTTTTCAGTGATGAAGGCATAGTACTGATCACTGGACAATTACTGGCAGCGACTGACCCAATCATGTACTAAAAGCAGAGTAGCAGCACCCACCTTCGTCGGCCCTGTAGCAAAAACTAGCCGGCGAGGTAAAAAAGGTTGAAATAGCTACAACAAAAAAAAAACTGTCTATCTTCTCATCTTTCCTAATCTGTCCCCTCAGTACTATCCCCTCGTTTTCAGTTCCAGCGCAATGCATTGCATATATAGGGGACATCCCCTGAGTGCTGGTCCTACTCCTAAAAAAAAAAAAAAAAAAAAAATTAAATTTATTAAAAACTTTGGTGAAAATGTATTTTAAGCTTAAGGTTTTATAAAATCTAGTAAACTCATTGACGTACTGCCAGGAATTTATTAAATATCGTATAATCTGATAAGGACTCCTTCTCTATAGAAATCGTCATTTTGAATCAATCACCCGGGATGCATTATTTTTTTTTATCTTGGATCAGCACTCAGGGGATGACCCCCACATATGCAATGCATTGCGCTGGAACTGAAAACGAGGGGATAGTATTGAGGGGACAGATGAGGAAAGATGAGAAGATAGACAGCTTTTTTGTAGCTATTTCAACCCTATACTTCGCCGGCTAATTTTTGCTACAGGGCCTAAATCAATGTAGGCGGTAAAATAGGCTGCTGGTTGCAAAGACAGTCAGGAAAGTGATGATCAGACCCATCATATACCATGGAAAAGAGTTATATAGCCCAAATGCTCGGCAAGTAGCAACCACTTTTAAACTGGTCACGGTCCATGGGATAGAATGCTTTCTTGCTACTGAAATAATGATGTCATTAACCCTTTTTGTTAATAGGATCAGTGCTCAAGGGATGACACGTTCATATGCAGTGCATTGTGCTGGCAGTGAAAAGGAGGGCATAAAATTAAGAGGACAGATGAAAAAAGATAAGAAGATAAAGAATTTTTTATTTTTTTATTTTTTTAATCCTAAACTTCGCTACAGGGCCGGAGGATTATTCAGATCTTTAGTACGCGATAGTGCTAATTGCTGTCAGTAATTCTTCAGGGACTAGCGCTGTTCAGAAGAATTCGACATCATATTCCTGACTAAGTGCGGAGTCGATTTCGCGGCTTTCGACTTCCTAGTCTCGTGTTAACTACTTCAGCCAACATCAGGCTGAATTTTTTTTGCTTAAATGCGTCCGATTTAAGTTTTTTCGGAAGCTTGTGCGCATTTGAAACTCCTTTCAATACTTATTTATTAGAAATAAACGCCTTTTGGCCAAAAATGGGTTAAATTGTGTTTCAGCCAAAAAATAGATTTTTAACAAAGGGGTACCCCTTTCCAAAAAAAATTGGTCAAAAATTTTTTTTGCTTAAATGCGTGCGATTTAAGTTTTTTCGGAAGCTTGTGCGCATTTAAAACTCCTTTCAATACTTATTTATTAGATATAAACGTCTTTTGGCCAAAAATGGGTTAAATTGTGTTTCAGCCAAAAAATAGATTTTTAACAAAGGGGTACCCCTTTCCAAAAAAAATTGGTCAAAAATTTTTTTTGCTTAAATGCGTGCGATTTAAGTTTTTTCGGAAGCTTGTGCGCATTTGAAACTCCTTTCAATACTTATTTATTAGAAATAAACGCCTTTTGGCCAAAAATGGGTTAAATTGTGTTTCAGCCAAAAAATCGATTTTTAGCAAAGGGGTACCCCTTTCCAAAAAAAATTGGTCAACAAATTTTTTTTGCTTAAATGCATGCGATTTAAGTTTTTTCAGGCCTTAATTGGTCTAACTCCAATTTGGATATTTATAAAATCTTTTGAATATTCTGTACAGTAGGTTTCAACTGCCGTGGAATAGGGTGAATAGAGAGCTGAAGTTTTTATCTTTTCAGTTACATTTACGTAGAAACGAAATTGTCCTTTTTAAGACTCCAGTATGATAAGAGGGAAAAGTGTTACATTGGATCAATAGACTTCCGCTCTAGTGTATGGATCCAACGCGAGATTTTGTGCACCGATGTGCAAATATTACACGGTATTCCAGGCGGAGACCCGGGCAACCAATACAAGTGATCTCGCAGCTATTTCAGCAGATAGCCATGCAGCCCCTAGAGCTCTTCTTTCACAAGAATTTTTTTCGAGGCTTGTTTTGGAATGCTTGTCGTCACTGCAGAAGCTATTAAAAGGGATATAACATATTTTTATATTGTATACCTGGACACCAGGGAAATAAAGTAGAAGATAAATTGTATAGACTGCTCACTGCTACTCCACTAATGAGTCCAGGGGAGTTACTTTGTAATTCAATTCCAAAAGAAAAATTATCGAAATTGTATGTTATTGACATTGAAAGTCGAAAGCATTTCCTTCGAATTGAATTACGTAGTAGTCCGCCAGTATGTTTTGTGGAATATGAGCCCCAGCCATCACCTCAGGCATAAATTGGGAGGAGATTTTGGAAGCAAGAAGAGCTTGGCTGATTTCTACTGGTATGAGGCAGGCTAAGGCTTTAATAGAACCTTTTTCTTTTAAGGTTACTATAGGTTTTAGTATCTGGGACCTGGAACAGGTATTTCATATTTTCCCTTTTCATTTTGCACTAAAATAGTTATTGCAAAAAAAGTATATATAATAACAACTCCTCTATGAAAGTGTATCGTCTAGAGTGTTTATTGGAGGTGGGTCGAAACCTCATGAGCTTCTAGGTTTAGATGCCAGCAGTCTGTATTGACACTTATAAGAAGCAATACTTGAATTGATTGATGAACAATGGCACAAAAACCATATAAAGGGAGTTTTTATAAAGTGATACAAGTTTAAATCATAATAATAAATCATAGTAATTTATTTTTGTTATCAATGAAACGGTCTTTATTGGATAGAAAATTTTATGACATTAATGTTTAAATATGATTTAAGTCATGTGGCCGCCACGGCTTCCATTGTAGAAGGCGCAGTCTGGAACACCAATATTCAGCAACTAAAAAAATCTTCCATAAAGTGGAAGGACACAACCTCCCCAGTTGCTGAGAACGGCGACGAATTGATGGATTAGGATCATCTTCAATGCTTTCCTATACAGCGGCAACAGCTTCTCCAGTTCATATTATCACAGTAACAGTAAATGTGGTCCGAAAACGATCTATTGTTCTTCGAATTAGCCGCGCCGATCTGAAGGACACGATGAGTTTGCCGAAGAAAACAATTATTTTGATTAAAAATTTCAACAATTTGCACGCGTTGCTCTGGTGTAAGTCGATCCATTATGAAATGTCACAGTAAACTAAACAAAAAACAACTATCAGCTGTTAAATGGGTGGTCAAATAAAGCAGTGATGCCAACTCAAAGTTGTATCACTCTATAAAAAACACCCTTTATATAACAAAGAAGCGTCAACAAAATTTTGATTACCTTCATAATAACATTTTCAGCGAAGAAGTTTCCTTAACTTAAATCTTAGCTGCAAGCAGCTTTCAATTTTGTTTTCTTTTAGTTTCACTTAATTTCGTCCTCATACCCGAAAACAAAATTGTACGCAATTTAAAATTTAACAGCAATAACAATGCCACAATTGCAAGAGATCTTCAAATAAAATGAAATTTTCTACCTCATGTCTATTTTCTTAAGTCAATAATTTTCTTTTCTCCTTGAATGTGTTTTTTTTTCTCATAGAAAGAAAATTTAAATTTTATTTACTCTCTAAATCACAGATGCTTGTTATATATTTTTGATATATATTTTTTACTGCACAAATACGTAAATTTTATTTTCGCAAACGAATTTCGTAGGCAGGTAAGTGTATGTAGTTTCAATTTATTTAGATGTTTTATTTCCGCTTGTTTTTTTTCTGTTCTTTTCTTGCTGGCACTAAAATTTTTGTACACGAGTGAAAGAAATTCGGAGAAAAAGTGTTTATGTGTTCTTGTTTTTTTCTGTTTACTGCAGTCAAGTGTTTTCAGAAGAAAAAAAATAAAAATAAAAAATAAAACAGGAATAAAAATGCAATAAAAGCGAAGAAAAATCACATTTTATTTACACACCTGAAAAGAAAAGACAATTTGAATTCAATTGTATGTTTCATTTTATATTCATGGTGTGTATTCATCGTTAGCAGCTCGGTCTTGCTGCCTGCCTGCCACCTTCTTAAATATTCCAATTTAAACATTCGTCTTATGTTTCCTTAATTTTTCTTTTACGCACACTTCTACATATACAATGGAATAGTTTTCAAATGCTTAAGTTGCAATAAACTAAATGAAGTTTGTCCTGGGGTACGGGTAATGAAACAGATCGGTTGAGAAAACTGGCACAGGGCAGCTCAAACTGTCGTTCTTCGTAAGGCATACATGTAGACAACAATCATTCAAATGCCACACTGAGGAATGGTGTCTTGAAGAAGCCAAAGCTATTTCGGCCTAAGCCAAGCTGACATGTTGGTAGGGAGTTTTGCTAATTAATAGTTTTTTTTAAAGGCTCACAGGCTTATCGTATTACTTTTTCGTTTAAAGGTAATAAAAGAAAGTCTTCGACCTACAGGATTTGATGAAGTCCAAAAATGTATCAGGGTCAACTGGTTGGAAAATTTAATTCCGTTTTCGATATCGGTTCTTGGCCAGGGTTTATTGCTCATTTTGTTAAATAGGATCTTGCATAGGCCTATGTTTGTCTGCAATGACAATCAATTTGTATTGTGTTAGATTCAGGCAGAAATTTGCTAGGTAAGTATTAATCATTTGGTTGCTATTTATTTGGTCTCCGGTGTCTTAAATATTTTACATCATACCTATTCACATACTATACATACACATGTACACATGACTGTAGATTTGTTTATTTAAGTTTCCAAATGAGAGTTGAAACAAAAGAAATTTCTGCAAACTTAAATCCGTTGTACGTGTGCAAGAAAATTGTACACTTACTTAGCGAGATTTGATGCTTAAACTTTCTCTTTGCCGTTAAATCGTAAATTTGAAAAGAATAAAGAAAATACGACAATAACAAAAACAAGCAGTTTGAATAAAAATTGTAGATTTTTTCCAAGTTTTTTTTTTTTCTTTTCTCTGCTTTGAAATGAGACGGGAAAAACTTTGAAGCGCCTACGTGACGCAAAAGATTTAAAGTTGGCTCATTTTTTGTTGGCATGCCATGCATCTCCATCTTCCGTATACTCACTCTTGCCCGCAATTATACAATTTCATATTAGTTTTATCTGTACACCGTACTTTGTCTTGTGCACTCAAGAAGGCATTTAGCTTGTAAAAAGGTAGTTTTGTCTATAGTTTAAAATAAGTGCAGGAGAAGGTGTCTCGTTTATAGGCTGCTCCTGAGATAAAAGTAATTTACTTTCCTATTCTGGGAATTATGAAATTGTGTGACATTGAAATACATTAAAGGGACCCCCTAAACAGTTTTTGTGTTCTCTAAAAAAAATAAACCATAAATCTACGTGTCAGCTTTAAGTTTATTTGCTGTTCCTCTTTAGATTGTCTACTATTTTTTCTACTTCCGATATTGTTCAAACCTGACCATAACATTTTAAGTCGATTCTTTTTTGTTTTGTTTGTTTTTGGTGTTTGCAAGTGTTTCTTTTGAATGGCGCAAAACGACAATCACTTCTTGTCATTCTGTCGCTTCGTTTATACAGAACGTTTATTCAATACGATTATTGGATTTAGGTTTGGATTTAAAACTGAAACTATAATGCTTTTAATTTGTTTTAATTTGACAAGTTTCTTTTAGGTTTGAAGTATTAGAAAATATTTTTTATAAGGATGAAAAAAATAAATTAAATTAAGTTAAAATACTAAATAAATTTAAAAATTAAATTAAATCATGTACTAAATAAGTATAAAAATTTGATTAAATTGTATTCAGTAAAGTGAATGCTAATTGCAGCTGTGGCTAATTGATAGTAATGCTGGCCTGGTAGTCCAATTGTCGTGCGTTTGATTTCCGCCAGAGGCTCTGGGTGTTTTCCCCAGAGGTTCTGGTTCCGCAGATAAGCAAATTACTTCGCATGCTGTGTTGGTTATAATAAAAAAAAATTCGAAGTTTATGAAGTAGGGCGTTGTTGGCTGTGACTATGAAGCGTAGGCTCCAGAGTTTGAATCCGCGCTCAGTCATAAATATTGTGTCGAATTCTTCTGCTCAGCATTAGTTCGTGGTTGTGTTAGTTGTTGCCAGCCTATTGCAGTGATGAAAGCGTACTACTGGTCATTGAACTTAAATGGCAGCGATTGGCACCATTATGTTCTAAAGAGCGCAGGAACAGAACTCTTCTTCGTCGGCCCTGTAGCGAAAAATCAGTAGATGAAGTAAAAGTGTATATCTTCCCATTTTTCTTCATATATATTTTCAAAACTAGCCTCTCCTTTCTATTTCCGCCGCAATGCAGTGCACATGTCATCTTCTCCAAATAAGAAACAAGGAGTTTGTAATAAAAAAATTTCCTCTATGACAAATAGTATACATCTTAAAGAAAAATATTTATTTAAAAAAAATTATATAAAAAAAAATCTGTATTGACTCAGCCATCTTAATATTTGCTCTCAACACTATCCACTTCTTTCATAGTTCCGGCACAATAAATTGAATTAGTCGAGTTCAAAACCTGAGAAGCTCTTTATGCAAGAATAGAAAAAAAAATTTTAGCTGATGGACACAATTTTAGCAACCAATTGAGAATTACAAATATCTAACAAAGAATTTAGTACAACAAATAAGGCAAAAGTTTAATAAATTAACTCGGACAATATCTTAAATAAATTACATAAATTTTATTATAGCAAACTGCGACTTTCTAACCTTCAGTATATTTTGAACTTTTCAACCACATCGTGTATGAAAATTTTACTTATAATAAGAGTTTAAATATTTCGTAGCACTTGACACTGTTGCACAATGCTCTAGTCTACTGCAATTTATATTATTTCGTAGCCAAACTACCGCAAAATTAGAAAACTTTTAATTACTCAATATTATGTTTGGCTTAAGTCCAAATATTTTATTTAATTTTTTTTTTAATATTCTATAAGCGCTTTCATGCAAATAATTTTCTTATGCTGTGAGTGTGTTTAAGTTGCACATTTTTATTATATCAATATAAAACACATATTACAAAATATGCCGAGTTTGCAGTGGCGAAAAGCATGTGCAGGCACTGACACACTTTTGACATATTGCCTTTAATATTTGAAATAGAATGGATTGAAGGTTCTTTTCTGTATTTTGTATGTCATATTTTTCTGTTTTTTTTTTTATTGATGTCCATCTCCAGTTGACCATTATATAAAATTATTTGCAAAACTGGTCTAGTGTTAGACAGGCAAAATAAATAAAAAAAACCTCTAGCATGTTGTTAAACAAACTTACAGCCAAAATATGTATACGTTTGCTAGATTCATTGACATATATAGAGCTTTTCATTTTTATTGCAAATATAACACACAGATTCCTTTAACCACATAAGAGTACACTGGCATGTGTATGCTGTTACGTGCTGGAAAGCTGTGTAAATATGCTACAAAATCGTTTAATATAGTCTGTCTATATGCAAGGAGTTTCTTGTAATGTGTGTACGTGTGTACGTGTTTGTGTGTGTGCCTGTGACCGGGTAACTATTTTCTAATCTCATGTTATGAGTATTATGGTACTCGTACCTTGTTGAAAATGGCTTGTGTATGTAGTATTTACTTGTTATGAAACTGGCAGTGCTGTGTGGATATATACTTGGATGAATGTGTGTGTGTGTGTGTTTGTCAATTTGTAATAGTATGCTCTAAATATTATATACTTCTGAAAAATATTATTAAAAACCAGCCAAGACTTGAACTAGCCAGTAAGCAGTAAAATAGAGAAAACAAAGTGATAAAAAAAAGCAACAAATCATATAAAAAATCCCGCCAAAGGACAAGCAGCTACCAGACCACATCAGTGAGGAACAACTTATTATATTGAAATAAATACTAAGCGAATAGGTTATACCCTAACAAACTTAAATTTTTGCTTTTAATATATAAAAAGTATGGTATTTAAGATTTTGTTAATTAGCCCTCAAAAAAAAAAAAATTTCTATCTCTATTCTCTTTTTCCTCATTTCTTTTATCTGACCTATGAACACAATTCTCTCCTTTAATAGTTCCGGCACAATGAATTGCAGCAGTAGGTTTTATACCCTGAGTGCTGCTCCAAGTAAAAAAGGAAAAAAATAAGTAATTTTGAATTATAATTCAAAAAGTTGTGTGGTGTCGTGGGACACCGGATATTAATTTTAAGTTTTATTCGATGTATAAAGAAAATTATTATTCGGGTATACATTTTTTATTATGATATTTATTTTTCGCCGACCAACGAAAATACAGAATCAATTTTGTTCCCAAACGAAATTGAATTCTGTCACGGCACGGCTGCGTATGAGTAATATTTGTTTGTATGGAGTCGTATTACTCATACGTCTCAATCATTGATTTAGAAACAATAAATCTTACGTTACGGACTTTTTTTCCCCTCCGCACCGTCCTATAAGGAACTTCGTATTACAAAATTAATTTTGCAATTATAAAAATTGCTTTTAATTATAAAATAAACTGATTTAAAATAAAAAGGCGTATTTAAAGTTACAGAAACGATCCTGTGAAGTATAGTCTTCACTATGGGTCTTAATGGACTCCGAGTGTTTTCTCGCTAACTGCGGGCAACAATTTTTATTATTATTATTATTATTATTATTATATGAGGCCATAAGCACCGCGACCCAAAGGATCTTTTGTGCAGCCCAAGTGTTCAGTGATGTAGATTGAGGCTGCGAATAAAGCCAATTACTCTACCCGGTGAGATATCGTACACCTCCCCTGGAGTCGTGAAATTGCCTCCGAGGAACCTCCTCCTGCACGATGCCACTGCTGGACAGTCACAGAGAACGTGCTCCGATGTCTCCTCCTCTGCTCCGCAGAGTATACACACTTTGGTCTCAGAATTGCCCATGGTAAAAAAACAATTTTTAACCTAACCTACATAAATAAGTCCTATTTATAAGTGAGAAAATTGTAATAAAGGGTTTTTCAACAAGAACTTTGTTTTCTAAAGCAATATAAAATAACAAATTTTAATGAAGATAATTCTAATTTTTTATTGTATTCCTCAAAAAAAAAGAAGTAAACTTGAAGAGGACTTCCAGGAAACTTATTAGAGTGGCAATAGGATTTTTATTGCAAAATTTATAACAATAAATTGGATCAAGACCTTTCCAAAATCACCAATAAAATACGATCATGAAAAATTCTTGAGATATGTACATAGCAAAGCAATATTCTGTTTGTTTTCTGGATGTTTGCATATTAAAGTTCAGTTTTACGTTAGATCTCAGATCCTTAAATAATATTGTAATCCCATTAAAACTGATCCTTTCAGTTAGATAATTATTTAATGATTTTTGCCATGTTTTGCTTCTTTAGTCTGGTAAGCTAAAAATGCTCTCCTTACAATTTTTGAAAATTTTGAAGAGAATAGATAAATTCTACTCAAGTGCAGTATTATCCACTTCGACAAGTGTAGCGGAGCACGTATGATAAACATCAAAGCAAACATCACTCTTAATATTATCAACGCAAGAGAAGACTTAGAACATTGAATATTTACAGGGACTCATGTACATAAATTGTAGGTTGGTTTTGCTTTTATTATATTAAAAGTATGTATGTATGTAAATGGTAATATATTTTTTATTATAAGTGGTTTGTTAAGGCTTTAATCATTGTGAATTTTCATTCTGTACACATTTAATCAGGGTAATATGACCATTACTTACAACCCAACAAACAAATTGTCAAGCGTTTTAAGTCAGATATTGTTCTCAATGGTTTTTGAAAAATTATCATTACATTTCGTATTAAAATTTTAATTCAATAGAGTTTTTGAAACAAAAATATTTGGGGAATACATTTTTTTTATTTTTATATAACAAGATATTTGAAAGCCGTTAGATTACTAAATGTCCTAATGCACTTGGATGTTATGACGCTCAACAAAGAGTCAAAGTGGACATAAAAGTTATGTAGTTATAAAGGCGACAAGGCTACATGACAACTGATGCTATAGTAAAGAGATCCTAAAAAGCTTGCTTTTTCTTTACCTTTCTAAAGTGTTTGTCATAATGGGAAAGATTCCGTTGAAAACCATATTTTTTTTGCAGATTAATATTAATTTGACTGAAATCTTTGTGTAGTTTAGAAGAAATTTCGAAAGTATTATTTATAACGAAGTTCTAAAAATTGCATATATTTCAAAAGCCTTAAGTTTTGTGTGATGGGACGTGTTATAACCACGTTTGTTTGTCTGTTTCTCAAAGCATGCAATATATGTCGTTTTTTAAGTTCTATTTTTTTTCAAGTACGACCCATATTATGCAACAAAATCTTATAGCCATAGACACAAAATTAATTTCCCCAGTATTATATTTAAATTATCTTTAATTAAAATATTATTCTTTTATGAAATTTTTATTTGACATATTGTTGTCACAATATTATTCTCGTGTCTAGGTTAACAGGTTGCCGGTAAGGAGAAAGAAAGAGTCCAGCCCACTTGGGTCCAATTATTTGATCCCTTTGTGTTCTTGTGTCTAAGGTTTCAACATCTTTTCTTTTAATAATTAATAGATTTGTTTGAGTTTTGAAAAATATCGAATTTTAAATATTAATATAAAAGAACCTCAAAACTCAAACAGATCTATTAATTATTTAATTAAAAAGTTACGTAGTATGAAAAAACGGATGTACATATTTTGCCTTTTTCCGGGAAACAAAAACTTTGTTAGTTAAACTAAAACCAACCTATTTGACAAATACAGCAAACTTGTTATCAATCATATTTGCATATAAAAAAAAACTTCAATTGTAAATTGCACTTATCAATTTTTCTCGCACGTGCAACAATAATTGGAAAAACCAAAACAACTGCCCTGCACTTAATGTGGTCATATATTCATATAAGCTGTTATCTTCAATGACCATCACTAATTTAAATACTTTTTACATATTCCAAGACCACAAGCGACCGTGAAAAATTTAATGATCCACTCACTATATTTTAATACTGAAATGTACACATGCATACATATTTGCATATATACTCGTAAACATTAAGTGCTGACATGAATCCGGTAACATGACCAACTGACGTAAATGACATTTCAAAAAAATCTATGCTACACCACTTTTAATGTTAATGTTTTTTAAAGCGACCCCCATTAAAGCTGGATAGCCTACACGTATAGGTACCTAAAATTTATGCAAAAAAGTAAAACAAATCAGAATAAAAACATATTAAATAATATGCAAGAAAATCCAAAAGTATTAATTTTGCTACAAGATGATATAAAGCAATGAATTGGGGTATATGAGATAAAAAACGTGAAACCCACAATGGACTTTTAAAGCCAACCCTAGTCTTTGATACATTATGATTTATAGTTTTTATGAAAATACAGGCAAACCTTTAATTCAAGTTCATTCATTGCTTAGCCTAGGAAAATATTGTTAACGAATGACACCTTAATCGTATTGATTTAAAAATACATAATAGTAGAATGCCAGTAGGAGTTTCGAATATATTTTGGCCTATTAACATGAACACGTGTCTTTAAGGTATGGAAATTATTTAAGGATTTATTTGCCTAAAAATTACGTATCCTTATGAATTATTTATTTGTTTGTTAAACAACAAAATGTACAACTATAAAAAATAGTTTCTTATTCTCTGTCAAGAAACAGATTTCTAGACAAATGCCTAGACTAAATTAAAGATTTTGTGTCTATCCCTTTAAAATTATATACACTTTTTTAGGTGTACAATCTTGGGAAAAAAGTTGACTGCGAGAGTTACTTATATAATTTTAAGTGCTATAGACAGTAAAGCGAAAGTGGCCGAATATAATAAACAAACTATAAATTGAGTCTATGGTGGTTTCTGATATGAGTATAACTTTGAAACGAGTTTCCCACTTGAAAAAGTGGGAAAAATTGAACAAAGAACGCTGATGAGATGGCGTAGCGGCCTCGAAATCAGTACTGATCCGTTCTGCTGGTTTGATGATTATTAAAAATATTCTTAATATTCCAATCTTAATATAAAATAATAAATAGAATTTAAAAAACAAATTCATTTATTAATAATAAAAAATAACAAAAAATAATTTGCAGTCATGCAAGATTCGAACTTAAGCCCGATAAAAAAAAAAATTAACAATTTACATAAGAAAAAGTTCGACTAATAAAAATTCATACATAATTTTTTTGTTTAATTTTATTTCTTTTATAAGAAAAGAACATAAAGAGGGAGCCTTTGGTCAGCTTCGTTACATTTTACTACCCATAAATAACATAACTCTCAAGAAGGAGTATCACGTCTTTATAATATTTTAGTTTAATTAAAGCTCGATATTTTTTAGGAAAATAAATATACAGTCGACTCTTGATAATTTGAAACTCGTTAATTTGAAACTCGCGGTAATTTGAACTGTTTTCCAAGTGCCATGAAAAACACTCAATAAATTGAAAAATATCTCTGTAATTTGGTCCCCTCAATAATTTGAAATTATTTGAATGGCTTTTTGATCGCTGACTCGCTATAATTTGAATTTTTTGGCTCTACGCTCTATAATTTGAATTATTTTAATTGCTGTGCTTCATGCAAAATATAAAATAAATAAAACAACCATTTCTTTTAGTTTCTCGCGATGTGCTACAAAAATGACATCTTGCTCGCCAACGTTCTATAATTTGAAGTTCGGTTATTCTATACTCTTTAATTTGAATTCCTAATGTGATTTTGTTTCCGTTTTTGAAAGAAATTTAAATCGTTTGCATTAGTTTCTGTGCCACGATTTTAGCATACACCACTACATCGACAGTTGCTAACATAAAAAATTAAATTTCTTTGCATGTAGTAAGAATTTTAACGAACATTTATTTGCTATATTAAATTGAATTAAGATTCATAGGCTAATTGTTCTTTGCTTTGCTTTTGCGGAATTTAGTGCGTGCAAATGGTTTTGCTTTTTTTAATGAAAACTCTTGTTAATTTCAATTTTTCTGTCTCTCTTTCGATATTTTGAAGTCTCTTAAAATGACAACTCGATTATTTGAACTTTTTCTCTGGTCCCTTCAGTTTCAAATTATCAAGAGTCGACTGTATTAAATTTATGTGCGGCCAAGTCTGTTTCGATATAAGATATAACAATTAACTTACAGACATCAGTTAATGACGTAACAGATTGTCATAATACATTAAAAAGTTTCAATCAATAATTAAAAAAAAAATTAATTTAGCAATTCACAACTCTATTTTGCTATTCTGCTGTCCAAATGGCTTTAATAGTTAAACTGAAATAAAATACTTTGTTTATTAACATCTTGAGTGTAATATTTGCATGGTGGGTTTTTCGAAATACATAATTATAGTATTTCCATACACACACACACCCACACATAATAAATAATGCACGTTCATATCTAGTCATTTGCTATGATTTCTATTCCGTTCATGGTTAAGGGTTCTCAATTCAATTGTGTTCGCCATGGCGTATGTGAAATATTTGTTCAAGTATAAATCTTAAAGCTGCAAATATTTGTGAGTTTGTGCACTATTGTTTATTTTGGGTTCCTGCTGCTACAGTCGTATGTGTGCTCAAATGCATTTGAACCATAAATTGTCTGTATTACGAGCGCTCGTATTTCAATAAGAATCATTTAATATTGCAAAGCAGTAATTTATGCAAGTTGTCTTTAAATTGAATCATTAAATCATGATTCTATATAACATACATTTATAGTATTTATGTCTGTACATGAGTGCATGCTAACATATCACATGGTCGCTTGTAAAAAGATGCTATCTCACTATTAAGTTATAGTGATTATAATCTACTCCAAACAAATAGTGCTCTTCATAAAGATTTTGAGCAATATTATCAAAAATAGCTAATTTATAAAAAATTGAAAATTAGAACTGAATAAACTTTCTATTCTGTTTCCACCTCTTTTATTAAAATTACAATAATGTGAGTTAAGCCCTTTCTAAATGAGACCAACGATATATTATATTTTTTTAGCTGTTTTTTTTTATTGCCGTTGCTAAACATGTTGCTGATACTGGAACTCCACCTATTTTGTGTTGCTAAATAATTAATGTAAGTAGGTCAGTTTTATTTCATTTTAGTATAATAAGGAGTAAAGAATGTAGGAAAAAATTTAATACACAGCAATAGTAATAGCTAAAGTAAAAAATTTGAATAAATATAAAATAATTTAGAAAATAATTAATTTATATAATTACCGAGCAAAAATTTTACATATTGTTTTAGCTTGAACAACTTCCTACACGCATTGTTAGTTAAGTGGCCTTAAGGATATTGCATTTGCTAGAAATATAGCTTTCTTTTAGTTTGAAAAAATTTTAATAGAAAAAGTTTAATTAAAAAAATTTTTAGTGATTATTTTATTAGTGTTAAGTTGCATTATATTAAATAATTTTGCAACGAAGTTCCTTATGGGACGATGCGGAGGGGTACCCTAACCGGGAAAAAACGTCTGTAACGTAAGATATTTTGTTTCTAAATCAATGTTGAAGACGTATGAGTAATACGATTCCATACAAACAATTATTAATCATATGCAGCCGTGCCATGACAGAATTCAATTTCGTTTGGGAACAAAATTTATTCTGTATTTTCGTTTCGTTTTCGTTGGCGAAAAATAAAATCATAATGAAAAATTTATACCCGAATAATTATTTTCTTTATACCTCAAATAAAACTTAACATTAATATATATTTTTATAATAAGGAACTTCGTTCCTATCCGGTGTCCCACGACACCACACACCTTTTTTTTTTTTAATAAACGATTTGTAACTACTGATTCTATTAGGCAGATCGAACACAGAAGGGTATCATTTCTGAGAGTCAGCTTAGAAAGAAAATCCAGAAATGCTGTAAACTTTTCTGGTTTTCGTATAGCCATTATGGAGTATTCAACTAATTTATATAAAATATTCGGCATGATAGCCAAGTGCTTAAATTTTTTTTAAACTGCCAGAGTTTAGAAAGCGCTAGGAGTATAAAAGGGAAACTGCACTGCTTAGAAGTCAATATTTTATCAGAAACTCCGTTATATACACATTTTTACTCCTAAATTAAAAATTTTTTACATCAAATTAAAATTTTTTAAATTCAAACTCAATTTTTTTCAAAACAAATTAACATTTATTTCAAACAAATTAAATAATTTTTAAAATAAATTAAAATTTTTGCATATCAAATTCAAAATTTTTCATATTAAATTCACTTTTTTTAATTTAAAATTAAGTATTTTCTTTTTCAAATTCAATTGTTTTTAAAGTTTGTTTAATTCTTGTTTAAAACCAAGTTGTTTTATTTAAAATTTAAAATTGTTTAAAATTAACTAAATTTTTATACATAAACTGATTTGTTTTTTAAATTAACTTAATTTTTTATATTTTTTGTTTTCTTTAATATTGATAAAAAAAATACAACTGCCCGTTCCACTGGAATATCTTCCAATCCTGTACTGTTATACACAGTAAAAATTTTTGAATTACATTTTTTACCAAATCTAAAAAATAAGTTCATTCAAATGTAATGAAATTTAAAAAAAAGAAAGAAACCTAAAAAATTAAGTTAATTTATATTTTTATATTTATTCTATTAAATTTTAAAACTTAACTCAAATCTAGTTCATGGTACTAATCGAAAAGTTTAACAATTAAACTACGATTCATAGAAATACGTTAAATAAGAGCTTAATACACATAAATTATTTTTTATAAACAAGGCTTCTATATTTTTAAGCTTTTAATATTGAATTCAAAAACAAATGAATTTGTAATTTAATAATTTGAATTTGAAAAGAAAAACATTGAATTATACATGCAAAAAATTTAATTTAAATAGGAAAATGTTTAATGCGTGTTGAAAATAATTCAAATTACTTTGAAAAAAAGTTAATTTGTTTTGAAAATAATTTAATTTAATTTGAAAAAAGTTGAATTTGTTCTGAAAATGGGTTAATTTGAGAGTAAAAACCTACATATATAAATAAAATAATTAAAAACTCTCCAACAACTCATGCACTTAAAAACTGCCATCCCGGAGACTATAAATTTGCATAAATACTTTGTAATCATATGAGCAACTTAAAGTAAAAGAAAAGGAAATGTTAAGGTTAATCTTATTACATGCGTACAAAAAAAAAAAAACTAAAATGAAATTTTAAGAAGAAAAGTCAACAGACTGTAAAGAAAAACAGGGAAAAGTGCACAATTTTACATGCGTTAAATTAAGTTAAAAAAAAGAAAAAAAATACAGAATTACAAATGAGTGCCCTTCTTTCCAAAATTAACTGCAGACGACAATTTTATTTCCTCCTTGTGTGTTACTGTGCGTACACACAAATACTTTTTCGCAGAACATTAAAATGCAAGTGCAATTTAAGGCGAGAATGGGGCGATAAGTTAAGGAAGGCATACAGAAGTGAAAAAGTCAACAGTTCTTATGTCTGATGCTCAAGTTTTATTTGTCCTTGATTACTGTATAGCAAAATGTTGCAGATAAGAAAATTTGTCATGTTGTTGGCCGTAGTGTATGCAAAGGCCGAAAAGTTAATGTACAAGTTTTTTAATAACATATGCATATTTTATATGCTGTATAAGAGATGTCAATATGATCGACATGAGGTGTGAATTCCAGGAAAAATTTATGAAAAATTTTCTACTTTTAGTCTTTGTGCCATACTCGGCCATGATACTGCCATATATGATACAGGTAATATTTTATGGGTTCTATGGGCACTGGTATAATTACCTAAATGGGAGGCAAATTGTAAGTTAATTTAATAGAAAACACATATCATGCAATTTTGGGCTCTATCATAATATCGACATGAACTACAAAAGACGGTGACGAGCCAGATAGCGTTTAAATCATGAAGTGGAATATCACATCAATTTTCTGTGAAATGCGTTGTGTGGCTCACTGGAGTCTCAATCACGATTAAAAATTTGAGTCATTTTTCTGCAGAAGTCTCTTACTACAATAATATATAAAATCAGTAAATTGGTAGATATACTAGTCTTCTACTCCAAATTAAAGTTTTGTTTTAAAAATTACAATAAAGAACAGCACCTTAAGTAATCAGGATGCTGTTGAATATTTATCGCGCTTTGAAATGAAGAACTGAATATAAGTGACTTATAGTACTTTTAGAACCCTTCGGTATCTCATAATACCTTCATTATAAATTTAATTTTTTTTTATTTTTATCTTCGACCAGCACTCAGGAGTTGACCCCTACATACGCAGTGCAATGCGCCGGAAATAGAAAGGAGAGGCTAGTATTGAGGGGACAGATGAAGAAAGATGAGAAGTTAGAGAATTTTTTTGTAGATATTTCAACCTTTCTACTTCTCCGGCTAATTTTTGCCACAGGGCCGAGGAAGGAGGATACAGAATACTGCTCTTACTCTGCTTTTTAGTACATGATTGCGTCAGTCGATGCCAATTATGTTCAGTGACCAGTGGCTACGCCTTCATCTCAGAAACAGGCTGACATACACAAATGCAATAATGCATTAATGCTGATCAGAAGAAATCAACACAATATTTCATGACTCAGCACGGGGTTGATCTCAGGACCCTCCGCTTCATGGTCTCGTGTTCTACAACTTCAGCCAACAGCACCCACAATTTTATAGCCGTGAAGGCAAGATATTTTCACATTAATTGTGGATACGATTTGACAAAAGATAAATTTAGTCACGATCATGCAGTTGTATGTAAGCTGTGGTTCACTGTTTCCAAAAGCAAACAAATTTTTATGGGTGCTGTAAAAAAATGCAATAAAATTTCAAGCCATTTGCTGCCATATCAACAAAAATTTATTTTTGAACTACACCATACGCGCAGAGTCAATTGTCGCTACTAAAGAAATGAAAATCATTTATGAGCTCAAAACATTAATGAAAATTCACAGCGATACAATATCATTTCTTCCTACACGAAGTTTACAAGTTTATGAACTTCTGTTTAACTGTTATACAAACACACAGGAAATGAAACACACACCAACACATAGAAACGGAGATATATTTCATTAATGCATGTGCTGCTGACTTTTGTTCTTATATCAACTTCTGCTCTGATATTGTCATCATATGCAGTGTTGCTACAAATTTAATATGCTGTTATCGCAATCGCGATTGCAGCATGCATCCAAGTGTTTGTACAAGGATTAAGATGCACAATATGACAATGTATGCGCCCAAACACAACAGCAAGTGGTACAGTGCGAATTGTTATCAGAATTGCCATTATTGTTGGCAATTTTGTAAGACAAAATTTTATTTTGGTTGCTTAAGGAAATTTTTCGTTTTTATATTTTTTTGTGTTACGAATTTATTTGCAAATATATGGCGATTCTCAAGAGTGATTTTTTAAACCCACAAAGTTAAAAACAAAATTGTAAGGCAACTGGTATTGCATTTAAACAAAAAAAATTTTATGAAAGAGTTTCTTAGTCCACAGTACACAGTGGTATAAATAGAACAAATTTAATTAGTCCTGTTTGCTGCTGAAGGGTGTCTCAGTAAGAATGCATTTTTTTCTCTTTAAAATAAAATCACGTACTTTCTGAGATAATACCGATTTTTTCTTACTGGATTGTAAAGTAGGATAAAATATCCTGGAAATGATCCCCATGGCTCTATTGACGGCCTCGTACTCTTTTCATGATATTTTCAATAAATTTTGTGTCATCGTTGCCGTGGTGGATCCCCTATTTGAGCTCAGCAACTGTTGGGCATTTCCTAGCCATTTTCTGAGCCTTAATTCTACAATTTTGTGGAAGCCGTTCACATAGGTACGCGCCATTATCAATGGTTCGATGACATATGTTGCAGCTGCCAAACTAATTGTCTTTTTACTGAAACACCATTTACATAAATATGTTTTCTCTAACTAAATTTATTTTAAAGGAATCAAGTAAGACTTGCACCAGGAAAAGAAACAAAATTAATTTACTAAAATTAGGGCACTTCAATTGGGCAATTGGCATTTCAATTTGGGTTAAGCAATTAGAATTTTTTATAACTCCAAAACGGAGCATAATTCTAGAACTTATACTACCGCCATTGAAATGCTTGAGTAGTAGAAGGATAGTCGAAACACTGCATCGGAGAGCCATTTGTAAATACACAATAGGGGAGTAAAGAGTCAAACCAGTATTTTTACTGAGGGAAGAGCTGAAGTGTAATTCCCACTCAACTGTTTTTCTACAGAAGTTTGTGTTTTTAGGACTGCACTTCAGTTTAACAGGCAGAAATGGTGGGACCTACGCATTCATTCAAATACTTAACTGAGACTTAGGCGGTTGGAGAGTTTGGGCTTTCCCCATCATGGCCGCTGCAGGAGCTGCTTCGATGAGGAGAGGAGGAGTCAGTACAGCATTTCCTTTGTGACTGTCCGGTCCTGCAGGAACGTGGGCTTAGACATCTAGGCTCTCGTTTCCTGCGAGATCTTGACTGCCTCAGGGATGCACCGCTGGCTGCCCTGGCGGGCTTTGTGAGAAGTTCTGGGTGGTTCTCAGGAACCACCACTTCGTCTTGAGAGGAGTGTGTAGTGTATAGTCCTCTGGGCATCACAATGGGTCTTTTGATGGCCTCCGAGTGTTTTTCTCGCTTTACTGCGGGCAGCCCTTTTTAACCTAACCTAACCTAGGCGGTCGGGCAGAAAATTCTCATCGCAATGGATATGCAGTTCCTGATTACGTGCATGAAATAGACGAACGTGTTCTCCAACTTGTGCCACGGCTTACGAAGTGACACTGATGTATCACGTCGGGCAATGAGTTACGGAACACATCGCTGTAACTCGAGATGATGTAGCACATGAATTCGCAAAATATGCATCTCCTGAGACGTTGTGGTAATCAGAACCCATATGAGTTCCACACAGAAGATTCTACAGTGTTTCAATAACTAAGACTTGAAAAAATCTCTGAAAATGCGTAACTTAAATTCTTTGTAACAAAACTTTCAATAATAAATTTTGAGCTGTTTTTTGTAAATTTGGGAAAAGATTCAGCACGAATAATATTAAAAAATTTTGTGGAAAACAACAAATAGATACCCAAATATATAAAATTAAATATTTTTTATGATTTCTTTTCTTAATTGTCATGAAGGAAGTAGGGAAGCTACAGTTTTCCACTTTTTTTAAATCCATAGATACACAAATTTTTTATGCAAAAATGTACTGGCCGACATCCCAGAGTTATCAGAGTTGGATGTAGGGAACCTAATGAGCTACTTCAATGCAGCATGTTTGTTATAGTACCAATAATCGGAACCGGACTTGGATACGGAACTGCAAAAGTTGACTCATTGGCGAATGCAGTGTTCTATCAAAAGGAAGGAATCACCTAGAATCTAATTAATTGCCTGCGTGTAGTGGAATGCTGTGAAAACCAAAACAAATTAATCTCTTTTATTAAATTGAATTAAGATTCTATAGGCTAATTGTTCGAAATTTTTTTTAATTTAAATCTCAGAAAGACATGATAAATTTTTCTCTTTTATTTTTATTTTTATAAAAAAAATGCTACTCAACTTTTTTATATTTTTACTTAAAACTTATTTTTTAGTTCAAATTCGAAATTTTTTTATATAAAAAAAATTGTGAGATAATAAGACAGTTTTATGAAGCCAAAAAATAAACTGTTGCTATTTTTTGTTTATTTATATATTGAAACTAACACAATACTTGATATTTGAAAATTCTTCTGGTTTCTTGATCTCTTTTTAATTATAATTGTATTCTGATATTTTTAAGCTTAAGGTCTCTTTATGTTAGTTTAATTTTTAATTTCAATATTTCGTCACTCCTTTGTGTGACTTCTTCAGGAAATTAATTATTTTATTATTATTATTATAATTAATTTCCTGAAGAAGTCACACAAAGGAGTGACGAAATATTGAAATTAAAAATTAAACTAAAATAAAGAGACCTTAAGCTTAAAATATCAGAATACAATGATATTTGAAAATATTAATTAGTATTTATATTAAAATTTATGTTCCAAAAATATTAAAGTTCCTCACAGTATTAAAACCGCATGCATTAAAAAAGTAATATTATAGTTAGAGAAGGCGCCAGCTACAATTTCCATGATTATTGAATATCATATTTTCTTAAATTTAATCATGTTTTCTCGCTTTTAAGTTCCTTTTTCCAACACCAGCACAGTGACTGTTATTTAAACATCCTGCTGTTTAATGTGAGATGTTGTTGCTGTTGTTGTTGGTGGTTGGTGGTTTCTTATGCTAATGCTGCATGCTCTATTTGTTGCAAGCTGCCGTATTCGTGGGTTACGCGTATACAATAACCGTAGCATTTTAAATTTTACACATGGTGCTGTTACTGCTGATATTTATTGTTTAATTTTTTCTACTTTCTTTTTCTTTACCTTTTTTTTTATTCTACTGTATATTCTGTTCATTTTGCTGGAGTGCTGCTGCATATAGCAGCTGGCTGGTTACTATTGTTGTTGTTGTTGTTGTTGTTGCCTTTCTGCGGTATAGCGTTATCTGTCTAGGAAGCCATTAATTTTTGAAGATTGATCCGGTATGCAAATTACTTGCTACATCCTCTGCAACAAATATGTATGTAATCTAAGAACAATGTCTACTACAATTTGCGTACATCATTTATTTTCTATTTTTTGTTTCTATTATTGTTTCTGTTTTTTATCTAATCCATAACAATTGCTAGCAAAAAAAAAGCACGTATTTAAATCGAGATAATGAAAGTCAGCTTTATTAAAAAGAATTTTAGCAATTTTCATATAAACTAATAAGTATCTGGTTGCTAGCTGCCATTGTTATTGTTATTAAATCTTATTGCCATCACAAGTGGCAGCTATGTGCAAGTATAGCAGTTGTGTATTTCAGACAGCAACAGTTTAATTCTACCTGGAGTGATATTATCAATTGTATTGTCATATGAAAGAGCTTGCAGCAAGATGTCAGAGTCATTAATGTTGCTCGAGAGAAAGATGAGCTTTAGTTTTAGATTGTTAAGTTACATTTTAAGGAAATGTAATGGAATTTGAAATTGTTAAAGAAAGTGTGTGTATGTTTTTATATTAAATTTGACTTTAGATTTCAAATTCGCAGCAACATTTTCTTATAGAATTTACTTAAATGGGAAGTAATATAAATTTTGGATTTCTAATGGAAAATTTATTCAAGTCTTCAACATTTTTTTTAAAATGAAAGTAAGTTTAGCTATTCAGTATTTTTAAATATTAAATATTTTAATGATGACAGATGTAGCCACTATCTTTCACATGATATGTTAAACGTATTTCTAATCGGAATAATTCCTTGAAATCAGGAAGACATTTTTTAGAGAACATCGGAAATGAACTTTTCTTTTATATTAGAAAGGGTTTTTCAACAAGAACTTTGGTTTTCAATTGTGGCAACACCAACAACATGATAGTTTTGACATTTGTGACCTGTTCCACGAAAAGTGACCTCTGCGCCGAAAAATTTTCTTTTTACTTTTTGAGTAATTCTTATAGGAAAAAAACGCTCTTTCAAATGCCGTAAACCGCAAGTTTCTATGGCTTTTAGTTTTTTTACAAAATTTAGTTTTTTTACAAAAAAATTTAAAAATGTGATATAAACAGATAATTTAAATAATAATAAATAATAGATTCAATTCTATCGGCTTAAATCCAAAACATTGAAATAATTTTCATAGAGGCAACACAGCATAGTGAACATCGTACAAAGTACGAGAGAGTCGGAATACATCGCCAGATGATCAGGTTGAAGGAAGAGTTGCATAACCATGAGCAAAACACGGAAAAACGAAGCGATTTTTTTAAACGCGTTTTTCTCAATAACTTCTTTTCGGCGCAGAGGTCCTTTTTCGTGGACCAGGTCACATATAGTTTATTTTTTATCTAGGACCAGCTCTCAGGGGATTGTCCCCTACAAATGCAGTGCATTGCACCGGAAATAGAATGGAGGGTACAGTATTGAGGGAACAGATGAAGAAAGATGAGAAGATTGAGAATTTTTTGTAGATATTTCAACCTTTTTACTTCGCCGGCAATTATTTTCAGTGACCAGTGCTATGCCTTCATCCCTGAAACAGGCTGACAACAACTAACACAACCACGCACTAATTGCTTATCAAGAGAATTCAACACAATATTTCATGACTCAGCTCGGGGTTGAACTCAGGACCCTCCGCTTCATAGTCTCGTGCTCTACCACTCCAGACAATAGCATGCAAAACATATTTTTTTTTTACTTATTCATAGTAGATGCATTGGCTATTGTTACAATGAATTCACGAAAATCGTATTAAAACAATTAAAATCCACTATGAAAATGGCGGTTGCATTTCACAAAATTCGTGATATTTCCGTGAGAACTTCTCACGTCAACAAGCAAAATTGCCGCATTTAGGCTTCTGAAAATCCTAAAGCGATTATTGAACATCCTTTTCATGCTCTATATGTCACGGTATGGTAATTGAGCCAGTTTGTTTTTCCAGATGAGGCTGGAATTGCGGTCAATGGATGACGCTATCGCGAGATTTTTCTTATTTTTGATGACATGGATATCACTGACATGGTGGACATTTGCCAGGTATCATTCTTCATTCATAATTGCCGAACTTTTCTCTTCGCAATACAATAAAAATTTGAATCATCTTCATCCAAAGTTTTTTGTTTATTCTGTTTTAGAAAACAAAGTTCTTGTTGGAAAACAATGTATTATAATTTATGAAAATTGAAGAATTTTATCTACTTTATAATTTTGTTTCTGCTTTATAACAGGATAATAAAATATATTTGCATACAAATATTTATTTTAAACACCCCTCATGCTTAAATTTTTTTTGATGTGTTAACATCTATACGCGCGCCTCTAGGGCAGTAAACTATCAGTTTCAATACATACGCAAGTGTAAGTGTAAGACTTTGTTTGTTCGTTGCTTGGCAGTCAGTATTGAAAGTGATTATTGGGCGATTTTCATATAATTTTCCCACGTGATTTTCTCCGGAAATTCATAGCCGATTTTATTAATTTTTTGGAGTAAAACGCTAGTGCGGGTTTCGACGAAGAGTTTAGGCCAAAAATTAAGGCGATCCGATATCGGCGAGCGGAGATTTAAGTGTTTTAATTCGGAGTATTAATTTGGAGTAATATTAAAAAAGTGTTTTATGTTGATCTTCGGTTTTGTCTTATGCATAGCAAAGAGAATAGTGACGTGGTTATACGTACATATATAAAAATGAGATAGCAAGACAGCAACGTATGTAGCTTATGTACAAACATAACAATGTATGTATGTACATTTGTTTGTTGCTTTGCATTCTCTTTGTTTTTGTGGGTTTAATATAAAATAAATAAACAAAAAGGTGTTAACACATCGCCCGTGAGTTCGAACACTCATTGATTTTTTTTATAAATTAAGCTATTTGTGTCTAAAGTTTATTTATGTTATTGATATTGGAAATTAATTTTTTACACTAAAAGATCATGTTTAAAGTTTTGATTGACCTTTGCAAATATGACCTTTTAGCTATTTACTTTAATTTAATTTGGCTAATTGTATACCAGTGAGTGAATACAGGTAATAATGAATAGTATTTCCTTATCTTAACAACAATATCAACGCCAGCATCATTGGAATTTTCCCCACAATATCTGTTGTCTTTAGCAAACAATAGTTTCAACTTAAGCTCTTCCATATGCGCTTAATTCCTTATCACTTTGAGTTCAACGACTGTATTTCAATCTGCTTCCCAGTAAATTGTTTTGTAACCAAATGAGACTTTGTGAACTTAAGTTTTACACTGAAAGATAACTTTTGGCAGTATTTATATATTTAAGATATACACTAAGCCCTGTTTTATGTGTGAGTTTTTGAAATAATCATTCTTTTGGTTCATAGAAATGGTTGTGGTAGAAAAACAAATCCCTCCCTATTTTCTCTATGTATCTTGTGATTTATATGAATGTGTGTACAATATTTGTGCTAAATATTTACTTGTTTGTAGACGTTTACAATGATATTTGGTGGGTTTGGGGTAAATTATATTTTCGTATTTTGGGCTTTGCAGAAAATTCCTGCTACTACATTCATACACACAATTCCTCATTAGTGTGTAAGTGTTGATTCATTATGCTCCCAGTACATTTACATTTCTTAGATAATATAACTAAATTCTATTTATTATTGTTCTATGATTGTATGTGTGCTATACACGAGAATATGGATTTCTTCTCTATGTGAATTTGTGTATATAGAGCTGCTTAAGTGTAGTATATAAGACAAATGAACTCATACATAAACTCTATTGGCGTTAATTACAATTGGTATTCATATTAGGGTGAAGCTCTTAGTTACGGAGGACTTAATCTATTTCGATGGTATATGTTCCAAAGCTATTAAGGCTTTTTTTTTAATTATTAATTTTTTCAACGGGCTTAAGTTCGAATCTGCATGACTGCAAATGATTTTTTATTATTTTATTAATAAATGAATTTGTGAGAATTCTATTTATTATTTTTTTTTATATTAAGATTGGAATATTAAGAATATTTTCAATAATCATCAAACAAGCAAAGCGGATCAGTACTGATTTCGAGGCCGCTACGCCATGTCATCAGCGTTCTTTGTTCAATTTTTCCACTGTTTCAAGTGGTGCTAGTCAGTAGGAATATCAACTATTTAACCAATGTTTTTAACAAAAATTGGATATGAGAAGTTCCCACATTCATATTTCCAAGTTATTACCTTTTTGGTTAGTATGAAATTTTTTTTTTAGGAGTAGGACCAGCACTCAGTGGATGACCCCTACATATGCAGTGCATTGTGCTGGAACTGGGAAAATTGATTTTGGGAAGGAGGATAAAGGGAGTAGTGTCTGTGGATATTCGATTTGAACCCCCTCAAATTGTAAGTGGCGGGGAAGACATCTGCGGGTAGTTTGTTCCACATACGGACTGTTCGGCCAAAAAACGAATTTTCTCTGTAATGCGTAGTGCGATTCGTTGGAATATCGACCACAAACGCATGCGCTCTTGATGAAAAACGCGTTGAGCGTAAGAAAGAATGGGTTTCAGGAACAAGTTCCCTAATTTCACCAGAGCACCTGCCATTATAGTAACGATAAAACAACGATACGCACCCCACATTGCGTCGATGCTCAAGAGAGTCAATAGAGTTGGCTATCCTACTGTCTCCGATGAGTTTCATCGCCCTCTCCTGTAAGTGGTCGAGTAACTTCAAAATAGACTTTGAAGCACCGGCCCAAACATGAGAGTTTTATTCCATCTTCGGTCGGATGTAAGTGGTGTAAATATTAAGAAGATCAGAGGGGGTGAAGTATCTCCTGCACCGTCTTAAGAAGCCAAGGCACTTGAATGCTTCTTTTGCGACTTGAAATACATGTTCCGTCCATCTGACATCACACTGAACTTTCATGCCCAGAACATCAAGAGCCCCTGACTCCATAATACTTACACCACCCATAGAAACAGATGAAGCCGCTTGGTCATACGTACGTCGATGCGTAAGCATACAACACTGGGTCTTACGGGCATTAAAATCGACCCTGTTCACCTGACCCCATTCGGAAAATTCCCCAACCCTGACGATTAATATTCCCAATATTCCAAGTATCTCTTTCGCTTTTTCCAGAGCCATCGGCTGCTGATAGCTAAAGCTTCTTCGTTATTTATGTTCAAGTAATTGAACAATGAACAAGTGGGCGTGCCCCCGCAATGTTTTAAATTATGTATGAATTTATGATTTTTTTTAATTTCAATATAAGTATGCAGATATATTGAAATAAAATATATAATCACATATAAATAATATTTCGATACTTTTAGAATAAGTTTTGTTTACTTGGACCGGCATTCGGGTGATGAACCCTGTATAAGCAATGCATTGGGTCAGGAATGTAATAACAGGAGATATTATTTACAAAATAAAAAATGTATATGCATTGAAAATATTTTGCAAGATAAGTTTGCAAAGTATCGGTGCACAGATGCCAATGTGGTGACTGAGACCATATGCCGCCAATATTGTTAATCCCTATGTTATCCGTTACTGTGACTGACTATACGCGACTTGTATCATCAAATAAAAAGTGTACCAACGAATTTAACCACGAAAAATTCCTCAGAAGAACTATATAACAATACAGCTATCGCAGGTGTTGAAAATAACTAGTGCTAGTGAGACGCTAAACTCTCAAAAGGGAGTAAACGGTCAGTAGTCTGGCTGCACTTAAAAAATAATTGCCAACAAGGCTTGATTTTAATGTTTGACCATCAAAGAAACCGGTGGTTTCAATTGAAATCAAAGATGACACCATAAAATGTTGATCGACTCAGATCTGCTTTGCGACTGATGAAAAATTTTTTATTTTATTATTTGCTAATCTAACGAATTTTTGCTACAGTGCCGGCAAATAAGAGTGCTGTAATACCCTATTTAGTACATGATAGTGTCAATCACTATCGATAATGTTCAGTGACCAGTGCTAAGCGTTTGTCATTGAAACAAGTCAAAAACAGTGCAGATCAGAAAAGTTCAATACCAAGTGCATGATTACGCTTAAAATTGTTCACCCAACGACACCCTCTCAATTAGGGTTCTACAATATGTTTTTAATATATTTTAAACTGCCGTGAAGCCATCTTATGATCATAGAAAAAATATTTAGGCCTACATGCTGCACCTTAATGTATACGTTTGGAAACATGTGCAAAATTTTATTACCTAAGTGATTTTAAAAATACTATTTTTGTTTATAGACTTTAGTTACGAGTGTATATCTTGCCAGTCATAAACAAATAAATTGCTCATGCATTCCGTCTTAAGTGTTAAGTGGGTTTGAATTTTTATATTAAAAGCAAACAAATTTATTCGATAATAATTGGCCACTACAACTGATATGTAAATAGAATACATAATTCTTTTAGTCTATTTTATTAATACAAGAGTAAGTATTTGTAATTCAGTAAACATTAAATTTCAAGTAGCTAATCTACTAAAAGAGGTCAATGTTTTTTTATAAGAACGTAAAAATGTTATGATCTGATGAGCTGCTTAACACAATTTAGAATTTTTCTAAAATTTTCTGTTTTCTTTTTTTATCTTGGACCAGCACTCAGGGGATGACCCCTATATAAGCAATGCATTGCGCCGGAACTGAAAACGAGGGGATAGTATTGAGGAGACAGATTAGGAAAGATGAGAAGATAGACAGTTCTTTTTTGTAGCTATTTCAACCTTTTTTACTTCGCCGGCTAATTTTTGCTACAGGGCCGACGAAGCAGAAAATATTTTTCTTTGAATAGCTATTCCGATGATAATAATTTTTATATTTCAATGTATTTTTCAAATTTCTAATTTGGCAACAGAAATGTTATATGTTGTGTTTTAGAAATTAGTTACCAACTAATGCCATTATAAACAGCCATATATTATGAATAGTTCTTTTATTGTATTGATTTTAACAAACATTTAAGGGCCAACAATGCCCCTTGTTACACACTGAGTTATACCTAAACTACAGAAACGAAACTATGCATTCCCTTCTTTTGGTTCCGCATAAATGGCGAAAGCTAAGAAGAAGGAATTTATATTTAAAACGTTGATTAAGAAGCCGAAGCTCTTGAGATCGATCCCACTGTCGGTCATTGTCGATGTTTTCTGATCTAAATATTATTGCGGGATTGTATTAATTGTTTTCAGCCTCGATGTAAATAAAATTAAAAGGCTGCTACAAGTTCTTGCTCTTTTAGCAAAAACACACACATACACAGCAATATTTCATTCACTTTCCATTCACCATAAGAATTTGTTTTTTGTATTAATCAATTTAATAATAATAAAGGGTGTTTTTATAAGAGCTTGCTGATTTGAAATTAGCAATAAAACACATGCCAAATTATGAAATGGCCAAAAAAAATTTTTTATTTGGTAGATAATTTCTTGTCATTTAACATTTAAATATAATTTCGGGCATATGGTCAGCACGACTATTTTGCACAAAGATCATTCGGGAGGTCCAATTTTTGACCACCTTTTCAAGCATTTGAGGGCGTATTTCAGCAATGACACGTTGAATGCTGGTTTCCAAAACCTTCAATCGTTGCTGGTTTATCCACGTAAACCAATGATTTCAGGTATCCCCACAAAAAATAATCGAGTGGCATCAAATTACACGAACGCGGAGGCCAATTCAGCGGTCCATTTCTCGAAATAATGTTGTCGTTGCAATGTTCTTTCAATAAGTCCATTGTTTCGCCCGCCAGTATGACAAGTGCCACCATCCTGTTGAAACCACATTTCGTTTACATCCATATCTTGAAGTTTTGACACCAAAAATTCAGTGATCATGATTCTGTATCGATTTCCATTCACGGTAACGCGTCGTCCTTCCTCATTTTTAAAGAAATAGGGACCGATGATTCCACCAGCCCATAGACCGCACCAAACAGTACATTTATCGGGATGCATTGGTAATTCTTGAACGGCGTGTGGATTATCTTTGATCCAAATACGGCAATTTTGCTTGTTGACATATCCATTCAACCAAAAATGCGCCTCATCACTGAAGAGAATTTTGCGGTAAAAAAGCGGATAAACATTTTTAATTGAACACTGTTTTTGAAAATAAATTTCCACGATTTGGAAGCGTTGTTCTGGAGTTAACCTGTTCATGATGATTTGCCAAACAATACTGAGTAGAGACGTCACTTTAAACTGTCAAAACAGCTGTCAGACAACAGAGTGATTCGTATAAAAAAAAACTTCACAAAAAAACACCCTTTATAACATAAAATACACACACAATTTCTTTCTATTCTTAAGCTTTAAAATATTACTTGTACAGCAGAAAAACCACATAAAGATAATTAAATTTAAAGGGAAACTTATTGCTTTGAAATTTATACACCAACAACAATAGTGTGCTGTTAAGTCGGAAGCTATGGAATAATGACTATGCCAATCATTGACTGAGAGTTTTCAAATTACAAAGGATGGAATAAATTAATTACTTTTTCTTTGTTCTAGTAAAAAGGGTCTTTATTATTGACTTGGCGTTTAGAAAAATTAATTTTAAAATTGTAAATACATGCAAGTTGTAATATATTCCCTGGTCTGGATGTGCTCGCAAAATTCCCTCTTACAATGAACCTTTGACCAACTACAGACAAGAGTAAGAGTAAACATGAGTACAAATAGTTTTGCAAGGATTTCTTAAATTAAGGAACATCAATTTGGATAATTTTTATAATAAAATATATATATCAATGACTGAATATTAAAGGCTTTTGCTGAATTTTAAAAGGATAAAAATATTCGGTGTAGAATACGCTGTATTTTTTGAACAGACCTAATAGCATTATAAACTGCACATTTAACATTTTATATACATTGGGGTCTAAATACAAACGTTAGAGAGCTCCTTCCTCTTTATCTCCTGGGAATAGTAAATAAGAATAAAATTAAAATTAAGTGTCTGAATATCCGTATGCAAAGTGAAAATCACAACTAAAATCCCTAAACACTGGTTGTGTCACAAAAAAGTTTTGATTTTTTTATTTCATTTCCTTACCTTATCCCTTTGTGTGTGTGTGTGTGTGTGTGTGTGTGTGTATGGTGGTGGGTTGCTCTACCAAATAGTCCTGTTTGCATGCTAGCAAGTGAGTAAGTGCGCCGGCATAAAGAAATTAAATGAATGTGTGATAAACAGTGTTTCAAATTGTTACTTCCGTTTTAGCTTTTGCTTCGTGTATTCTTTTTTAATTTTTTGCTAGACTGGTTTAATAGCAGAAGCATGATTTTTATCTCTTGGAATACAAAATAAGCTTAGGCTTTCAAAAAGCAACAGAAAATAAAAACCCTTTGTTTTAGTTTTTGACTACAACTACAGTTATTCAGTGCCTGAAATGCTTGTACTTCTCATAAGTAAAACGGATGTTACATTCAGTTTAGAGCGTACATTCCATATATGAAATTAAAATGTTAAAAATTTTTGTGATGATGATTTTTGTAGGCAAAGAGCTTTAACAAGCCTTATGAAATCGCCGAAATTGTTATTATTTGGAATCAATCCTTTTGTGCTTTTTTGGATAATTGTTGGTTGCTATCAATCCTTTTAGAACACATCAGAACTTTTTAAAACCCACGGTTTTTGTGTTGATAGCACAGTGCTATTATTTTCTTATCAAGCACTTTAATTTTGATAGCAAACTCTACATATGCTCAGTGTTTCTTTTATATCATTAAATAAAGTGCGTAAGCGAACGCAGTGACATATTCATTAAGTTGATTTTAACTCACTTGAAACTAAGATATTAATAAAAATCCTACAGCGAACTGAGTAAACAGCAAAACAAGCACCCGAAATATCGTAAAATTGGCCAACCTTTTTATAATTTTACTACTGCTGCCTTTTTTTTCTTAAACATCAATATAAAAGGTCTTCTAACAGGGACTTGTGAACTGCGACAAAGAATAAAGGACATACTGTGAAGCTACAACTGGCAAATTGTCTGTCATGTATTCAGTCTCTTTTGCCACATCGTAATAAATAGTTAAAACATTCCACAACACGTGCAATTAATAAAAGTGTTTTAATAAAATCTGAGTTCCCTTTAGACGACGTTCGAAGTCTTATTATAATTGAGGACCATGTGTGGATACTTGAACAAACAAAATTTTCTAATTTTGGTGTAGAATTTGAATTGGCGGCGTCATCGGTACATATTTTGCCGACAACAACGTGTGCCCGGTCATTTTATTTTTGTCCTGAATTAAATGACTTGTCCACCGGCGGTATCTGGTTTTTCAACAGCTCACGCCACATTGAACATTCTGCACTAGCGTTTGGAGAGCATTTTCATCTCCAGTGAAGGCCAGGTGAAGAGGTCCTATAAATTGTGAGATCTAACACCATTAGAATTTTTCGTATGGGGTTTTCTTAAGCCGCAAGTGTATGCGAATAAGCCACAAACCACAGAAATCCTCAAAACCGACATAGCACATGCCATCGGTCAAATTCAGTCTCATTTATTTGCCAGAGTCATGGAAAAATTGATGTTTCGAATACGATCTAACGAGAGAAGCCGTGGTGGATATTTGAATGTTATATTCCACACATAATGACTCTAATAGGGCTTTCAAATGAACAAACAATTTCTATTCTGTCTCACACAGTTTTTTTTTTAATTTTTTTTATCTTGGACCAGCATTCAGGGGAGGACTTTTACACATGCAGTGCATTGCGCCGGAACCAGAAAGGAGGGGATAGTATTGAAGGGACAGATGAAGAAAGATGAGAGGATAGAGAATTATTTGTAGCTATTTCAAACTTTTTACTTAGCCGGCTAATTTTTGCTGCAGGAACCGCTGTTACTCTGCTTTTAAGTAAATGATCGTGTCAGTCGCTGCCAATTATGTTCAGTGCTATGCCTTCATTACTGAAACAGGCTGGCAACAACGAACACAACCACGCACTAATGCTGATCAGAATAATTCAAAACAATATTTCATGACTCAGCTCGGGGTTGAACTCAGGACCCTCCCCTTCATAGTCTCGTGTTCTACTACTGCAGCCAACAGCACACCCTCAGTTTGTCTTGTTGAAATTAAAGAAGATTTAATGAAGAACCCTTTATTTCATGTAGCTAATTTCAAAACGATAACCTTTTGCCAATGTATTTGAATTTAACTAATTTTTGTTATCCTTTTTCCAAGTATATTGGTGGGTATAGTTATGAAACCAATTTAATTTAACTAGTCCCATCTGTGTCAATGTGTGCGTTCACACGCACCCTTTTTGACCTTAAGTGAAGCAAACGAAGCAAAAAATGTTTTTCCGCTTAGTTATGGGTCAAAGATAAGTATTTTACTGCAAGCAAAAAATGTTTTGGATTAAGAAAAAAAAAGAAATATTTAAGTAAAAGATTAAAAATATAATTAAATAAAAAATTGCTAATAATATTGGATTTTTGAAATAAGTGAATTTTTAATTCCGACAAAACTTGAAATTGTGAAAAATAACACACACAATTTAAGCACTCCATATGATTTATTTGACATATTTTCCCAACTAATATATTAAAAAATGTTTTAGTTGTAAAGGCTAACCCCCTTATTCATAAAAATTATGACAGTCTAATAACAGCGTAATAAAACAAAATTTATATGAAATTTGCTCTATTACACTCTTATAAGCCTCCCATAATTTTTTTTTTTTTAGCAGTAGGACCAGCCCTCAGGGGATAACCCCTACATATGCAGTGCATTGCGCTGGAACTAGGAAAATAGATTTTGGGAAGGAGGATAAAGGGAGTATAGTGTCTGTGGATATTCGACTTAAACCCCCTCAAATTGTAAGTGGCGGGGAAGACATCTGCAGGTAGTTTGTTCCAAATACGAACTGTTCGGCCAAAAAACGAATAAGGGGGTTAATATTTAACTCGGCTGATGAAGTTTTGAAATGTAGAAACATTTTAAATCCTTTAGTTTCGTTTTAAATATCTTTAAAAAAAGTTTTCTTTCTTAATATATATATATATTTTTTTTAAATCAGCTGAAATATCTATATTAAAATATTATTGAAAAGCAACTTTTAGTTTTAGTTTTAGCTGAACAAAATTAGCATTTTATTTCACAAGCCCCTTTTAGAAATATATTTTCTCATAAAAAAATAATAATAAAGAATGGAACTAAATATACAGTGGAATTCCCTTAACCCTTGATCCCCCACCCATAATTGGCGTTTAGTTTTCCTACCCTGGGTACTCGAGCACCCAGTAATTTCATTCGTAATATATAAAAAAATTGAAACAAACTTCAGTTTTTTATTTATATAGTTATAAAGGAAATTTAAAGAAAAATTTAATAATATATGCATTAAACACATTTGGCACAAATTTTTATTTGATGCTCCCCACAGATAGGCATTTGGCACTTGTTACAAAAAGGTCCTACTTTTTCTGTCCTTTGAGTAGGGACAGGATCTACAGCGTCCTTGATTTATGGTGCTAGGCAATGGTCTTTCAGGCTCTTCGGGCGTTTTCAGTATGCCATTTATCATTTCACGGATATTTGAAGTCAAAGTGGGCCAAGTTTTACGCTGTTCTAGATGAGGTGTTATGAGCTGTAGAGATAAAGTCTTCAAAAATGTACGTCTATTCGGTGTATTTTCTTTATTTATTGCTCCACTTAAGTTCAACAATATGATCGAGTTGATAGCAACGGTATTTAGTAGCCCGTAGAACATACACAAGGGCCAGCGAGGGGTTTTACGTGACACTGAATAGGTGTGACATAGTTGATCGAAAGTGTCAACTCCCCCTTTTGTTTTATTATAAAAATCAACCAGTTCTGGTAAAGGGCCAGTTATACCTTTATCGGGATGAGAGTGCATTGATGATAATAAATTTACTATGTTTTTGTGGCTACCTTTAGGTCGACAATAGGCTAGTAAACTTAGTTAGAAAAATTAACGTCTTTACTACCCAAGGGTGCTCCAGCACCCAGTACTAATGATTTCAACAACTTTCGTCTTAAGAAACTATTTAATAACTCATGATATGTGAATAGCAGGCAAATACATGAAAATAGGGAAAGCACAAAAAGCTGTGTTTCCGAACTTCAATGTATAATACTACTTTATATATAATGCAGGGTGCTTGAGCACCCTGGGTAGGGTTCTAAGGTTAAGCGAAAATTCAAATTTGCAGGAATTTTGTTGCACTTATCATCTCACATTCGCAATAAATAAATTTCTGTTAAGTGAAATCTGTTTTGGTTGAACTGATTCTGTACTTTTGAAATTGTTCTGGAAAAGCAAGATATATCATCAGATATAGAGCAGATATGATATGATTTTGATTTCAGTTTATTTTTACAAACAGAATAATCCAATTACGTGCAGAAACGGAATCGAATCGTATTTTGATTCCTTAGAAAACAAGATAGGAAAAAGTTTTTCGGAATGACATTTCTTTTTATTTCATTAGCTAATTGCCCTCATGACATCAAAAATAAAAAAATGATCAACGTTTTCTCGAAAGCCAAAATACAAAATGAATTCAATTTCTAAATGAAATTAAACTTTGTGACATGAATGATAGATTGATTGCAATAGTTGCTTCATAGTAGGAGCAATAAATTTTATTGGGAGATCATCAGCACTATATTCCACATTGATCACGTTCTGTGTGACGATATTCTATGACTTTGTAATTATTTCTATCCTACTTTTACTAAATATGCAGTAATTCATTGCAGTGCCAATATAAACGTTAAACCAACATTGGTAGCATTTATGAAGCTGGAAAACAAGGGATTTTTTATTTTACAAATCTGTTTATTGAAAACAAAACTCTAGTCAATGTGTCCTCTTTTGATTTTCTCTTAAGTTTAAGTTTAAGTTGCTAGTGATTTTTTTATATCCACTTAAATAGAGGATAGAAACGAGTGGATTTGACTGTATTTGAGTACAATTTGTTTTTATTGATTTGGCCATTTTCACCCTCAATATGAGAAGGAAATAGTCAATGTTTAACAATTGTTGTGTCTGTTCGTTTCTTCTCTGTATTATTCTTTTCTTTTTTTTTTTGTCATTGTAGTTGCTGTTATTGGTGTCGCTCCGATATGTTGTATTTCGTTTCTATTGCTGTTGCCTATTTATATACCAGATTTAATACACTCAATAAATTCAATATAACAGACAATAGTTTTGCAATGGACGCTTAAGTAATACAGATACACTCACATAAAGATATAAAACGAGAGAGAATTTCAAGTTCAAAAGGAGGTACTTTTGCAGGATCATTGCCCTGGATAAAGGAAACATTACGACAATTTTTATTGTAGTTGCAAAGTGAAATGGTAACGATACTTTATAAATATATTCTACAAGACTAGTTTAATAGAACAAGTGAATTTGTTGGTTGATAAAATATTTTGTATGATAGTTTGAAAGCAATGAAAAATAAATAAATCCTATATAAGAAAAACGTGTAACAGTAATTTATAAATATTTTTATTAAAAAGACATACATGTGATTAATAAAAAAATTTTTCTGTTAATATTGTATCCCGAAGTGTTGTAACTAATGCTGTACAAACCCTTTAAGCTTTGGGAATAATTTAATATAATTCTTACATAAAAATACAATTAAAAGTTATTTCACTTGCTATATATAAAATAATATAAGACTACATTAACCAAATATGTAATTCGAGTTTAAATTAATCCAATAGCACACAATTTCACAACTTAAATATCTAGAATTTCTTCTCATTGCGCTTATTTCAATCCCTTAACTTTCCTCCACCACTTAATAAAAGCGAATGATTTACTAAATCCCTTTTATTCTCATCTGTTATTATTGTGTGTAATAAATCTGGAAATTTATGCGAGAGATTAAACAAATACTTATACAGCAAGTATTTAAGATTTCAGAGAAAGTCAAAATAAGAAAAAAAAGTTTTGCTTATGTCATTGCTATTTTTGCTAAAGGGCGATTCATTCATAATATTTTCTGTTTTGTAAAACCCAATCAGCAAAAAAAAAAGAGGATTTGGCATTTATGTCATAACATGACTTTGTTGATATAAAATAATTTTCAAACTGCTTGATTTTATAAGAATGTAAATATGATAAACTCAGATTATGGAACAAAAGTTTGGTGAATAACAGATTTCGTTGAGTAAACTTTTAGTATACGTTATATCGTAAATATTTTCTTTTTTATTTAAAACTTATTCTTCTTGTAAGATTTTAATCTAAATATGTTGCTAGTAGAATATGAAAAACATTTTTTTTAATATTTTAATTGTCATAAAAATGTTTTGTGTCTCTTAAAGCCTTATTTGGCAAATCTCCCATTCATGGTCACAAACATTTTCCAATTTATTCAAATACTAACCCCGGTATTCATAAAATTTAAGATGAGTTTGAAATGTATTTTAATAAAATTTTTTCATACAAAATTTTCTTAAAACAGTTTTCAAATACGTTTTATTTTTTTATGAATATGGGGGTAAATTTATTTATATTAAAATATACAAAAAATAAAATGGTTATCAATATCAAACATACGCCACAACATCCAGTAGTGTCGCTTGAATAAATACAAGACAAATTTTATTGCATAATTTAGAGGGCAATACTTAATAATTATTAACAGCAACACTCATACGCCATGGTGTCTATATGAAAGTATTCAAAACTAAGATAAAAGGCTTCATGTGAGAAAAGAATTTTACATCACAGCGATATGCGAATATTTATTCTTGATTTATTTGTAAATTTATTATTTAATTTTGTATACGTTTATTGAAGTTGTTAGGAATATGGGTCACCTTGGAGTTTTTGAATGTGACATCGGTAATTCTTTTGCGTATTTTATTTTATATTTAGAATATTTACAAGATCACGGCTATGCTTTGTTTATTGTGGTTTCAGCACGTCTGTCTGTATATCATAATTTAAATTATACATTTTAACTGTGACAAATGCAGTAGTGATTCGTTACTGCCATTACTGCCATTACTGTTAACCCTAGATAGATAATCATATTCTGACATACGTTAAAGATAATCATGCGTAAAATTGACGCATACTTTTCAAAGGACATATTTTCATTATTTTTAAATTAATTTGGGATCGACTTATGTAAATTCTATATCTGCATATAAATGAATCAAAAACAGTTTAAATATATTTATAAATGTTTATTATGAGAAAAATCATGAGCATTAAAACTTCATAAGTAGTAAACTAAACAAAGAAATCAATTTTTTTTTAAACTTATATTAAATCACTCGTCATTTTGACTCATATAGCGCGTATATTTCAAAATGGATTATACGTGCCGTAGCGTTGTATGTGCCTAACGAAAGATCTGCACATTGCACATTTGGACATTGATGTGCAAAGGGCGCAGCGATGAATTCGTTCTATTTAAGAAGAAATTGCAACATTTTAGAAAGGGAATGCGTAAATTTTACGCAAATTATCTTTCTAGGGTTAAATGAGTTCAAGTCATGAGCGAACTCGTGTGTAGTGGCTATAAAATAAAAATCATTAAGCGAGCTAGGAGCTGAAACCCTACTCAGCATACTCATTGGAGTTAAAAATTTGCTAGTCTTATTTCCAGCTTCTTAATTAGAAAAAAAATAAGTAAGATAAAAACTTCTGCGTTATAGAAAAGGATATGTCATCTTCGAAGCCACGTGCGACTTTCGGGTTCTTTAAGTAACTTGTGTTCGTATAGGGAAGAAAACAAAATAGTTTAAATATGCTAAATTATATGTATCATTCTAAAAGTGGACTATGTTGAAAAATTGGAGGCTTTTGGAACGAAAATATATATCCTTCAGATATACTCCTATAATAACAAGCCTATTAGTGCATGTGTGCTCTCAATTTTCATAACATTTTCTTTATAAATCATTTGCAGGTTAGAAACAAATGCACAGGCAGAAAATTAATTTTTTACGCACATATAATCATGCCAAGATACTGATGTAAAAATAAACTCGATAACTTTATGCTCTTATTACTGAAACGTACAGTACTTTATAAATTTAAGTTTAAAAATGCACTTAGACACATTACACATGCATAATTATTTAAAATAAAAACTACTTCATACGCACACATGCATAGTTCCAAAGAGTATACTGTCGAGCATTTAAGGGAATATATTGTTGGTTGTTTCTTTTTTCCACTGAAGTAGTTTATTTTATGTCAATAAAATTTTAAAATTGAATGAATTTCGAAAGTTTGTTGCTGTACTCTTTTTTAGCGGAGCAACTTTTCTAAATAAAATTATTTAAAAGGGTTTAAGCATAATGGGGATGAAATTGCATAGAATAATATCCTATAGGGAATAGAGCAGCATGCAGAAAACGAGTTACTAAAACTCAAATTATATATGTATATTTTTATATATAGATGGATTGGTACTTGATTCATTATCAAGATTTATTTCGTTATCAAGATTAATTTTAACATTTTACATAAAACTGCTGGACGTTGTATAAGCACTCATAGTTTTTAATTCTTGTCCAGCAGACTTCATGGTGTCTGACCATAAACATACTCCACGGGATTTTGTCTATATTATGGCAACTGGGTATTCAAACTAAAATTAACTTGCAGTTGAGTAATTTTATGCTTGTTCATATACTTCTATTTACAACAATGTTTTGTAACAGTTTGTACAGTGGGTGTGTGTGTGTGTGTTACTATTTCCTTGTTCCCTTTAGTAACAGTTTGTATTGCTGTGTACTCGTACCCTCATTCTGGAATTTATGTGCATGTCTGTGAATGTAACACGTTACGAACTGTATTTTTAAATTACAAATACCTACTTAAATGCTTGATTTTATACATGAAGTTAGAATATCTGTTTTTATGCTGTGGATTATTTCAAATTAATTTTAGTTTTAATGAAACCAAAAATATTTATTTTTGCAATGACTATCATCAGTGTTTAGCATCATTGAATAGTAAAAAAGCTACTATTGCTTGCCAAAATTAAAACTATTATAAGTACCGAATCCATGGTCTTACTTCTAAATTACAAGCATGTCATCACGATATAACGGATAAAAATATATAAAATGCAAAAGTTAAAAGATCAGTTTATTTAACAATATAATGCATATTAATAGTTACATTGACAGTGAGTCTAGCAAAAGAAGAAATTCTGAAAAAATTAAATAATAAGCACAAGAAGTCTAAATAATAAATCGCTAAAGAAGCTGAAATTGTTAAAGCATAAGTTCATTTCTTTGTTAGACATCCCTCTCTATTTTAGCTCCAAGGAAACACTGCAAATTTATTTGGACTTAAGCTTGTCTGTTTGATTGTCATTCGATATCAAAAACGCTTCAATTATTTCTCTCATACAACACAATACAATAAAAAAGTTACAACTTGTTGGCAAAATTATGCCAAATATTATAACAAAAAAATAAATGAAAGATTTGTGTGTTTGTGGAAGTCATTTCATTGATTGTTAGAAGCGGCATTGAAGGCATTTATGCCACTTGTTACCCTGCGTAAATGTTTAAACAATCGATGACAAATTTAGCAAACTGTCAGGCCAACTCCTGCTACTTTAGCAACACAATACACGGCAGTATTTACTAAGGTGAAGTCGACACTGATTATGATGTCTTTTTATAGGGTGTGAGTGACATTGATAAACTGGTAAATGAATTAAATAAAGGAAAGAACGGAAGGACAATTTGAGTTGCTTCAATTTAAGCCCGGAGGCATTATTTTTATTGAATGTATGGACATGGTGAGGAAATATTTCGCTGCTTTGTGTTTGTGATATACAAGCGTTTTTTTTTTTTTTTTTGTACACACGTTGAAGTTGATGTATGAAGTGGCGGAAAATGTACAAAATGACAGCAGCACAATTGATCGTTTAGTGAATTGTCACATACAAAATTGAAAAAGGAGAAACAGTAACAACAAAAACCAAAAGCATGCTTACAAGACAATATTTAATGAAAACTATTCACAAACAATGCATAAGTCAAATAAATTGTTTGCTGTCACTTTAATAAATTGTTAAAGTTGTGCTCATTGTACGGCGTATTGGAAGGTTATGCTGAAAACAATGGCAGATAAATTGTTTTGTGTTGCAATGGCATAATTGGTTTGGGTAGCATACAGACTTGATAGAATTTTAAATTTGTAAAATCTGTAGTCATCAATGAAATAAGCCGTTTTGGGGTTGGGAAAAGATATAAAAGCAACAACAGCTGCCAACTGTTGCAAGCACAAAGCAAAAAATATTGCAAATTTTTTGTGACGACGACGGCGGTTGAAATTTTCTGTATGTATTTATTTTCAAACTTGAAATAGATTAAATGCCATAAAAATTACTTAACATTTTTTTGTTGTGACATTTTTGTTTTATCAATAGATAAAATGGTGTGTACTTTTGAATGTATTGGATTTTTGAATTTTAAATACAACCCTGTAGGAAATACAAAAATCGGTTTATAAAAACACTAATTATAAATTAACTATTTTGCAACTGCCTACAAATTGATTTAAATCTTATGCAGATATCAACCAAACAAAAAAAAACCTAAATATTTTGAATTTCATTTTAATTTTAAGTCTTGAAATGTGCTTGAATTTTTATTTAAAATCAGTATCAACGTTGCCAAAAGATATCCTTTTTATTATTTTTTAATAAAAAATTGATTGAAACTTAACTATTTATAAATGAATTAAAAAAAAAGTTTTAAATAATTTAAATTAAACTGACTACAAATTGGTTGAAAAATAAGTAATTAGTAATCAATTAAAAAGTCATGCAGAGATGGCCAATTGACTGTCGCCTATGTCATGCATATGCTAACATAATGAGTCGACGACAAGGAAAAAAGTCACTTTATACACTAGTTTTGCTTATTTAAAAACCAGTTTCAAGTTACTTAAAAATGTGTTTGACTTCCTACAGGGAAATATTAAATTTAATAAATTAATTTTGTATCCGAGTGGGTTTATAAAAAATTTTCTTTGGTTGCTTTGTTACTTTTCCATATATTTAAAAGCTCACGTTGCCAAAAGAATTCTTCAGCGAGAAGACAATTTTTAAAAGCCATTAGTTTAGGGTTGGCAAAGTTAAAAAGGACATGTGAATATGAATAAGAGCAACAAAGAAATGATCACAATTTGTTTGAAGGAAATTTCGATAACATATTATACCACTGATAGAAGAAAACTGACGAAGAGACATTAATAGTTCCTGTGTTGAACTGTGTCAAATAGCATTAATGGCACTCAGGTAGTCTACACTTACTATCTGCATAGTATCTAAGACTTATTGGTCCTCACTTTGCAGTGTTGGAAACACTCAGCTTCCAACACTTGGAAAGAAGTCGTCTGCAGTCCTGGTTGGAGCCATCACGAGTTACTAAATGATATGGCATATGTCTAGGCTTACCCTGCTATGGCCGTAGTAGGACCTGTTTCGCCGAAGAAACCAAAGAGTCTGTAAGACTTCCTGGCTACGCTTGCAATCGGGTTACACATCTAGACTGTCGTTTCCTGCGGGATCTAGACCCCCTGGCAGCCAGTGATGCATGTCATACATGCATCACTGGCTGCCCAAGTGGACTTTGTGAAAAGTACTGGGTGATTCTCAAGAACTGGTATGACTGAATTTCGGCAGGAATGTGTGGGATGGAATCTTATGGGAATTACAGTGAGCCTTGTGGCCTCACAATGTTCTTACTTGTTTACTGGCAGCTTTTCCAAACTAATCTAGCCTAGAAATAATTTCTTCAATATTATTTTTATGTTGAAAATAATTTTGGAAAAATTTTTTTAACTAAAACAAGAATTCAATTTGCATATTCTCTAGCCATTTCTTAAATAAATATTTTATTTTAAAACCACAACCGTTTTTTGAAATTAAAGCCTAGAAAATATTAAATATTGTTTAAAAGATAGATGGAGAAAAATGAATACATAAAAAAGAAACATTTAGCTATTATTCACATATTTATGCAATGCTGCATCATCTTCAGAAAATTAAACAAGTTTTTGGCATGAAATCTTTAATAAGTAACTATTTTTTAAATTTTGAAGTACCCATCATATTTAATAATTCCGTAAAGTATTTGTTGGGCAAGTATATGATGACACAAGCACAATATTAATAACACAAAAATTTCATAAGAAATATTGTAAAAGACAGATTTATAACAATAAAAATGGTCAGCTTTTCATCAATATTTTGCACGAAACACATACAACACAAGCACGCAATTACTGAAAAAAATATATATTTCGTCGCAAGTCCAATCAGTCAATATAATTTAGAAAGACAACGCATTTCACCATAAACAAATTTATTTGTTATATAATTTTGGCCTCGTCAATGTAATCATGTCACGTAATGTTATTATGTGAAAATATATATGAAATTATTGACATAGATTTTATCATCAATTGTGGCATTTATTGGCTTTATAACACTTCCCATGTTTTATTTTATATGACAAATCATTCCTATTATAGGATACAGGAAGATGTAAAAATAATGAGAATTGGAATGGTTGTTATTTAAAGAAGTTTTAATTTAAATAATAATGGTGTTAGCTGAAAAGTAGGTAAAATATAATAATAAATTATAATTGAACATTTTGTGTGGAAAATGTGTCATAAATGATTTTTATATGTTATATTTAATTTATTTATTAGCAAAAAACCAATTTGTGTTGCTTTACGTGTCGGCAGTTGTATGAGTTTATTCAAATGTATGTATTATTTTCAAGGTTTATATTAAGTTTAGCTAATATCTAGTATATAAAAAGTAGACATAGAAATTGCTTCATCCAATTCTTTAATTTTTATTTTCATTAAATAATAACTGAAGTAGTAGAACACGAGGCTATGACACGGATGGTCCTGAGTTCAACCCCGCGCTGAGTCTTGCATATTGTGTTGAATTCTTCTGATCAGCATTAGTGCATGATTGTGTTAGTGCCGGTGAAGTAAATAGCTACAAAGAAAATTCTCTATCTTTTCATCTTTCTTCATCTGTCCCCTCAATACTCTCCCCTCCTTTCTAGTTCCGGCGCAATGCACTGTATATGTGGGGTGAATCCTTAGCATTATGGTGAACTCTCGGTCTGTTCTAAATAAATAATTTAAATATAAATGAAATTTATTTGTTGGTGGTTAAGCAATGTCTATATGCATTTCATAGGTGCTTTACCAAGTAGATTCATATCGAATATAATTTATTTGTTGGTTTAGTTTTGTATGAAAGTTTTTTATTTTTTTAAATTATAATTTAAAAAAATAAAAAACTTTCAATACAATTTAAATGGAAGTTCTGATCGAATGCCGCAATTTGTCTCCTGATTTTTCATAATTTTATAATTTATACTTAAGGAGAAGTGAGCAAGTTGTATATTACGACCGCTCTCCCAGCCATTGCCGCCAGGACAACAACAACACACAAAAAGAGATTTACTGTTATAAAATATGTGCCTAATAGTTATGAGCTTCTCATGCACAATTATACGAACACAATAACTATTACAACTAAGAAATATGAGGGCACTAACATTTGTAAAATCACCAACAACAAAAAAAACATCATATGAACAATTTTCTGTGCTTTTTCTATGCTGAATGAATTTGTAGCCTATGGAAACTAGGAAATTAACTAATTTCCACATAAATTTCTTATGAGCTTCCTTATTATGCGTCGCTGTCGATGATTAACGATTCGCTCATAAATAACCATAAAATGAAGGAAGGCTTCCTGTTGTTTGCTCCTATTGGAAACACTTTAATATCTAAGTAAATGCCAGCAAGTAGACGCATAAACAAGAAAAACGTGAACATTAAGGGAATATTATAATTTTGTAATTAAATTGAAAAAGTTTTAAGATCACGAAAATTATTTGCCTGGAAAATATTATTTTGTTAAATTATTTTTAAAGAATAAATTAAATTAATTATTTGTGTGGCTTTTACATTTATATGTGCACTAGTATATGGTCAACTGTATATGTATGCGTGCATTTCATAAGTGCCAACTCCAAATCATCAGTGCAATGCAGCCATACAGATAAGTTCAGCACACAACAAGTAATTGTTTTAGAAACTTAAAGTGGGTGAGAGCGTCTTAAATAAATTTAATACAAGAATACAACAAAAAAAAATTCTTTTAAGTATATAAGCAATTTTATAAACGGCGGAGTTGTGAGGAAAAAAACGCAAAAAAATCAACAACAGAAATGATTTGTTAACCTTCTCTTGTCTTCCATAAGTCGTTTAACAAATTTCCTAACAATACAACACACAAAAAATTGTATTAGTAATACAATAAAGCAAACCAGAGTACACACCCAATTATTAAGTGAGTTTGTTAAATTTAGACGATTTGATGTGTCTGACATGTCAAACTTAGAAAATACAAAAATGTTGTTTGCACACACAGAACACTTGCCACAACAATTTGCTCAGCATCCTGTTAACTTGACATTGTAGCAATTGTTAACGATTGTTGTGAAAAGAATGAAAAGAGCCCCTCAAACAATAACAAATATGGACGGCATGAATGAAAACTCTGAATCAAAACTACACGCAACCAAAAAAAAAAAAAAACACTAGATTTTAATACACATACATACTTATATTCGAGGGCTAACTTAAAAGTATTTTCATAGTGAAAACAGTACCAGGATTTAAAAAATATTCATTTTAAGTATTTAAGTAAATTTTCGACTACAGCGAAAAATAAGGGAGCGACAAGTGCAAATGAAGAAAAATTTTATAAATGAAATCTTCCTTTAATTTACTTTTTTGTTTAAATACGAGTAGATCTAATAAATTATTTTATTTGTATTTAAGACCTGCGCTTAATAGATTATTCGTCCTCTTGAAATATTGTATTCCGTAACTGCAAAAAGAATGAGATAATATTGCGAGGAAATTCGCCGGCATTAATTTCTGCATAAAAAGTTGATGTATTGTACTTTTTAGTTAAGGAAGTATCAATTGCTATTAAGTGAGCGGGGCGACAATACATAACACAACCATGCACAGAAGACAAAAAGTTCATGACGTACGAAGTAATTGAATCCTCGACTTCGTAGTTTTCATCTTGACTACTCCTGCCATTAGCACTAATTATGCATAAACTATATGGAACGGATTTATAAAATGTCAGCTGAAATAAATTTTCATCCTGCCTTCGAATAAATAATTCCAAGTAGTGGAACACAAGCATTCACTTCAAGTCCATAAAAAAAATATGTACTACCTCTCTCTCACTCTCACACGTCCACTCCCGCAACTTAGTACGGGCCAAGTAGACACGCCATGCAAACATTACAAAATTTTGCTTTAACAAACATTTTCATCACACTTTCTCACAGTATTTACGGTCATTCATCACCGGGTGGGTGTAGGTAACACTCGTAACAACAATAGACAGCAACACATCCAGCAGGATTGCCGTACGTATCCAGTCGCCCAGGTTGTTAATGGTAATTTACAACAAGACACAAGTAGTTGCTATCGGCTTCATTTCCTGCTATTCCCAGTTGGCCATAACTTCAACAGGGGTTTTCAAGATTTAAACGGTTTTAGCTCTTCTTACTTTGAATATTTATTATGTCTTTCTACCGTAATATGTGGTATCTTAGCCTATAAATCTTAATTAAACTTCAGGTTTTACTACATTTAAGGCATCTACAAATTTTATTTAAAATGCAAAAATTTCTTTTTCCCATAAAAAAGTGAATCATTTATTTTCTTATACAAAATAGTTATTAAGAAGTAAATTTTTTATTAAGTATATATTTATTAAGAAATATATTTGTTAGCAGTCGCAGTGAGTTATATCAGAGATAGAAAGGCAAAGTCGTTCATTATTTTATTTGTTTTACTTGGGCCGGAAAACAGGGTATGAATCCTACTATTGTTGGAAATAGTGTCGGAACTATAAAAGAAGAGAATGGCGTTGAAAGCACAGATGCATTTGTTGTAGGTTTTTATTTTTTTTTTCTTTCGCCGGTGAATTTTGGCTAAAGCAGTACGACAAACATTTTTTTTATCTCGTACCAGCACTCTGGGGATGACCCCTACAAATGCAGTGTATTGCTCTGGAACTAGAAAGGAGAAGATAGTATTGAGTGGAAAGATGGAGCAAGATGAGAAAATAGAGAATTTTTTGTAGTTATTTCAATCTTTACACTTTGTCGTCTAATTCTTTTGCTACAGTAACGACGAAGGAGGATGCTTCTGTTACTCTACCTTTTAGTACATGATCGTGTCAGTCGCTGCCTATTATATCCAGTAACCAGTGCACTGAAACAGGTTGGCAACAACTAACACAAGCATGCACTAATACTCATCAGAACAATTCAACACAATATTTCATGACCCAGCGCGTGTTTGAAGTCAGAACCCTCCGCTTCATAGCCTCGTGTTCTACTACTTCAGCCAACAGCACCCACATCTATTGTTAAGAGAATAGAGACAATATTCAACTAACATATTTCTTAGATGGTAGAAAGTTCTTAGAGTTTTTGGTAAGCTTCGAATGGGTTTGAATGATGTTTTCATTTTCGCAAAATATAATGCATAATGAACAAATGAAATCTATTTATTTGCTATTTTTCCCCAATTTTTATAAATTGCTTACGTTTTAAGTGCTCCTATACGAATCAAAGAACTCTTTGGATATCTTGCAATAGGCAATAAGCAAACAAATTGAGTTAGTTAAATGCAATATGTATTTTATCATGTGAAGATTGGTTACGCACAAGCAAAAAAAAAACTTGCTAAAACTTGCTTTTTTTTATTTAGAGTCAAACAGATGAAATCTTAAAACTTCTATAAGTCAAAGACAACCCCGAAAAAACTCTCGTTAAAAAAGTGTCCCATACAAGCAAAAAAAAAAAACAAATTATTCACATGTCACTGTCAAGTGAAAGCAAAAAAAATCTCTTAATAAAACAACCACACGCATATATTTATATAGCAAAAGTAAATGTATAAAAAATTTAACATTGACTTCATTTTATATAAAAAACATTTATTATATTCCATATACACATGAATCCATTCTACTACACATGCACATGAACCTTTCATGACACATACGCTGTTTATGTGTGAACATTAGGGGCACACAAAAATTAACATCGTACCTCGTTTAGCCATAACACTCGGAATTAAAAATTAAAAAAAAAAGTTCTTGAATATTTTTAAATAATATATTAAGCAAAAAAAAAAACATATATATGAAATACTGATCATTATATTTAAAACCTTTGCATAATTTTCAGCGGAAATATTCTCTGCAGGAGGATAAGCGTTAATTGTCTTTAAGCTACTGGTACGATTACTAGTATAGAAAGTGCTAGTTCAAAAGATGATTAGACATATACAGAAAAGTACTAGTACTTCAAGTAGTTCATCTGTAGACTGATTTGACTTGTAGAATTTCATATTACTTTTTGATAATGTTTTAAAGCGAATTGCTAATTCTCTTTTTCATTTATTTTATTTTTAATTGTTACAATTTTTAAACAAATTCAAATTTGAAACAAAGAATAGTATTAGAAGACTTTGCCACCTGCATATCATTTTATTTATTCGACAATTTATATAATTCAGCCGCAGTTTATGTAATTCAGCCGTGTGTTAAAAAAGTGAAATTTTAAAAACTAAATAAGAGGAACTTTTCATTTCCTCTTATATACTAAGAATTGATGAACCAAAAATTGCTTGTGAAGACAAAGACTTAACAAATTTCATTGAGTTTAAAAAACCAATAAATTTTGGGATTTTTTTTATATATGAACCAGTTCTTAATGCAGAACTGATTATACTAGTATCCAACTAGAGGAAATTATACTAGTACTCATCTAGTACTAATAGTACTAGTATCCCCCTAGTTTCCATGTAGTACCAATTGTACTAGTAATTTTCCAAACACACTCAATGTTAATAATGAGCATGAACACGGTATAGGAAAGTTCACAGTTGGGAACTAATACTGGTGATTTTTGTACTAGTGCAATACTAGTTTGATACTAGTTCGATCTCCTGCAGGGTTAATACTCGTACTAGCTGTAATACAATATGGGAATATGTGTGCGTGTTTTTTTGCTGTTTCATGTTAGAGGGATCACTGTTCAAATAATATGTTTCCTATTTATAATAAATAGCACTAAGAGTATACTTGAATTCCCAAAGTAATTTGACAGCAAATTTTATTATATCCAGGGAAAAAAATTAGTTTTTTTTTTGTCAAAAGTAAATAAAAAGTTATTCCCTTATGGACATGTTGAGGAATTTCTTATCAGAGTTTAATAAATGACCATGTATTTGCGCAGAATATTAAGTATATTTTTTACAAATGATCACCAAACTCTCATGTAAGTGGACACACGACAAAGTGAGTTTGGTAAATGCGAGGGGTGTGAGAGGCTTGTTTCTTTAATGCAGCTCCACTACATTTTTCTAAGTGCAAACTGGTTGGTCAATGCATCAATATCAACATATGAAATTTTACTAATGTTATATCAGAATCTTAGAGCTTAGGCAATTATCGGGCTATCGCTTTCTGCAGGCCCTCAAAAGTATAAGGGATACATCAGTGGCTGCTTTTTTTTTTTTTTTTGATGTGTGAAGAATTTCAAATGGATCCCAGAAGTTGTATAGGGTACAGTCATATGGAAATCACTAATTGCTTCTGATTATAATTTTTAGATGGCGGGCGGCCATTCCAAACCAACCTATTCTCCCACAACTCCACGTACATGGGGGAATGTTGTTTATAGTATAGCTCTAGAATTAGTGCCGAGGACTATTACGTGAAAATTAGTCCGGGCAAATGCTTCCTAAGCCATAGTCTTATAATCAAGTGCTTAAAAAATATCGATCTCAGGTAAAGAAGGAACGAATTTACCCAATTATAAATATCTAACCGCAACCCTCATTACACGCAAATTGCTTTTTATTCCTCGTATAATTAACATTCTTATGCCGAAATCTCTGTGTAATCCTCGTACTCGCCGCTGAAACACACCTACTCAATAACTGTTTGTTTAACAACAAAGACCATGACAATGTAAATGACAATGTGAATTGCAGTTATACACGTATGAAAAGATGGCGATGACGGTGTTGTTAAATATATGGTGGTCATACCCTTAATTTCAGTTGACCACATGTGGCGTCGCAGCAGGAATGCTTCGAGGAAAAAAAAAAAAAAGAAAACAGCTTAAGCAGTTCTTTCAGAAATTGCTCTGTACATTTCAATAAAATTTAAGTACAACACAAAAACTGTTAAATGTGGCAAACTCAAAAACTTTTTTCATATAAATAATTAGACAGACAAGTAGGCTACAGTTCAAGAATATGAGACGACAAAATAAAATAAAAAAAGGAAAAGTTAACCAACTCCACAAATGGGATTAATAAAATTTGCTTTTCCTTTTCTTCACTTTCTTTCATGTTTTTCCATTTTATCATTATATTTTGTTACTGTTCAGAGTTTTTTTCTCTTGTTCAGTAAAACTCCTTTCATTAATCTTTGAAATAAAATGGATACACAATTATCTACACCCTTAAAAAAGAAACAATCTGGCCAAAAGTAACATTCTGCGGCCAAAGGCCATTGACAGTATAACATAAATCTCAAAGTCTAATGCTACAACACCCATACAAACGGGCATACATTCATACATACATTCCTTTGTGATTACTAACGTATTTTTTAAACATCTCAAATTGGGATCCATCACAAGTGACACATTAACCCATACACTTGTTGTCATCATTAGAATGTTGTAACAACAACTGAACTGCCAGTTGTAAAATGTGCTGCTTGCGAAGGAATTTTATGTAACATTTTTCAATCATGCGCTGTAGTTTATTGTGTCCTGTACTCTTTTAGGTATGCAACGCTATGCGAAATGTATTCCTTGTGAGTTTTTTGCATGAAACGCGGGAACGTTTCAAACAAGAAACATGTTAGATAACAGAAAAGGTCAGTGGCGGCTTACTAGAATTGGCAATATATAAAATGTTATGCCATCTTCAGGCCTCTTTTTGAGTACAAATAAAATATTGCCGATTTTAATGCCAATCTGATGTTCACTGTTTTGGCATGGCAGCTAGTGTTTTTTTTTTAATTTAAACTAATAGTAACCGCCTAAAGTAAATAAAATTTTGAAAACTTAATAGTTGTTAAACACAAACTTATGCTTCCATAATTAGAAAACTTCTTTTTTAAAAGATGAGTCCTTGCTGCATGATTTTCGGGGAAAATGGCTTCTTTGAATTTTCTAGGCCTTTGGCAGATTACTTATAAATATCAAGTCTTACTACGGAATATCTAAAATAATAAAAGAAGTAGGCCAGCGTACAATTGTTGGAAAGAATGTGAATAGGAGTCATTACTCCACAATCCCAAGTCGATAGAGTTAAGCTCTAGGGGTTTTCTTTAGGGAGTTAATCCATCATAAAGTAGTTTCTGCCAGAGATGACATGACTGTAGTTCCAAGTGAAGTTGCATGATATTTCTTATCTCAATGGACGTGTTGCAATAATTTCCTTTATAAAAATATTTGTGTATGTGCCTGTTCTCTTGTGGAAATATCGTATTGGAGTACTTAATTACTTCCTCAAATGACAAATGGAAAATTCTGTGACCTGATCAACTTCGAGAGTCTATGTGGCTAGAAAAGTCACCAGGAATCTTGTTGAAACTGGACCTGTGCTAGTAGCTATTGGCACTTGGGTTACCCAATAATAGAAGTCACTTCTCGCCGTTGCTACATGAGTGGTGCCTTGGTGCTGTGAAGTCTGGTTTAGTGCTCGACTGTGTGTTAAAGTTGTTTAGTTTTCTGACTTTATCCATGACTGCTGGCTGCATTGCATTATACCTCAATTTTGAGTGGATCGAGAGCATCAGAAAAGTATTTGTGCATGGTGGACTACAAACATACGAGTAGTTTTCACCTGTGGAACTTGTGGCCAGGATAGCTTTCGCCTTCGTTTTGTACACGTTTGTATTGCTGGTTATTCTTTAGTTACTGGCGGCATGACAGATAAGGACTGTTTTTTAGATGGTTTTAAGAATAATTAAATTAAAGCGATTTATAAATATTAATTAGAAGGAAGAGAAGGTTTAGTCTCTTCTAATGACTAAGTCTTTGTGATTTTACCCTGTTTGCTATATGCGTTAGTACAACAGACAAATTTAATATAATACTAATTGCCAGGATTTTAGTCTCAAAAATAAAATTGCTTAAATGTTTCACTTGATGCCCCTAATTTCAAAAATAAAGCCTAACTTTTATATCACCCTCTTCGTTTTATAAAAAAAATAAATTTTTAGAAAACCATTTAAACAATTTCCAAAATTCCAGTAAAATATTATTAACGTCTAAAAAATTTATTCGGATTTTAGTAAAATGAGTCTTGAAATAATAAAAAATCACCCTCTTCGTTTTATAAAAACATAAATTTTCAGAAAACCATTTAAACAATTGCCAAAATTCCAGTATAATGCTATTAACGTCTAAAAAAATTTATTCGGATTTTAGTAAAATAAGTCTTAAAATAATAAAAAAAAAATATATCAGCCAAAATATTTAAAAATAACTCCTGTAATAAATTATAGGCATTTAAAAATGACGTTTGAAGTGCTTGAGGAATTGTTTTATAAAAATAGGAAATTTTAAATTTTTATTGGAAAAACTAATTTTGTGGTAGTGACATTCACTTCCTGTACTCTTTGGTTACCAAAGCTATGACTTTGTTATTAATATATAAAAGAGAAACCAACTTAACCGCGCACTACGGCAGATCAATAAAAGCCATTGCTGAGCAGATCATCAAGCCCACGAACTGCGGAACCGTAGTCTACTACTTCAGCCTACAGAGACCGCTAAAGTCAAATTCTATGTTGTTCACTTTAGAACATCTGCAAGTTAATTTTTATTTAAAACTAATTTTTCTATGGACTTACATTATAAATAAATTAATAATAACTAAATAAAATTTATTAAACCACATGTGTTTGTCAAATGGTTGTTGAAAAGTCTCAAAATGAAGTGAAATTTAGCTGAATTCGTACAAATTGTATATAAAAATGTTAACGTTACAATTAAATCATCCTGAATAACTCTGCAAAGTAAAGCTAAGCCATTTGCGAAGACGCACCTTCCATAGTACACACATACATATTGTGTGCTGTAAAATTGAAATAATTTCTTATAACGACAAATTATTATGAACGACATTGTGCATAATAATTTTTCATTTTGGGGCTATTAAAAAATTATAAGGAAATGTTTAATGAATATGACATTGAAGTGCTAAAAATACAATCATCTTTTATTACTAGACTATAAATATAAAGAAAAACGGCAATGACTTTAAAATTATATTAAAATAAAAAACCTGGAACAACAACTACAAAGACACAATTCACAGAAGAGACACATCCCTAAAATACAATTTGGTGTTTATTTACAAAAAAAAAAACCAAAAATATATAAAAGTTTTTCCCAGCAATTTTGCTAGCGGAAACAAATATTTCAATTCCGTTTTATATCACTTCAAGGGATTCATACACATATTGTTGTCTTTATGTGTTAGAGAGTTCAAAAGAATTTACCATCACTTGGCATATTCAGTACGCTGTGGACTTTAAGCCAGCAAAATAGTTCATAGTAAATATTTCAAATTAGAATTGTTTCTTTTTTCTTCTTCAGCATAAATTCTGTAAAAGTACATGTAATTTAAATTCTCATAAAGCAAACAACGGCATAATATTGGAAATTTTTCGCAGTGACTTTACAAACAATGGCAATAACTTTGCTAAAGTGAAACGCAGTGGAAGAGAAATTTAATAAAAGCCTTTAATAAAGTTTTTTTTGTTTTATATCCCGGAATAATTGTCGATAACAGACTTACGGGCGCTGGCAAAAATAAACACGAGAAATATAAACAACCAGGATTATTGAGCATGAAAATGGGTCGTCAAGAGTACACAAGTAGGGAGAGACAGACAGAGACACTGAGAGACAGAGAGCGAGAGAGAGTTAAACATCAACAGGGCTTTTAAAGGATGCTGTAGTGTTTCATTTCCGGTTGTGCTTAAAGTGTTTCTGATACACATTCCATACCTCTCATTTGAACTAGTTAGTCGTTATTTTTTCTGTACCGTGCTGTTGCAAGTGTGTCGTGGCTTATGGCTGCGTGCCTGTGAATGTTGTGAAAGGACTTACTGACACACTCTTCGGATGCTTTGCTGGCAAACTATTATCTCATACTCTTGCGCCTTTTTGCAAAATTATTTCATAAAACTGAAAACAGGTTACGAAAAATTCCTCCACTTGTTCTCTCATTTATTGCAAACAAGCACTTCGTTTAAGGTCGTCATCAACAGGACTAACGTCGTGGCAGACGTCGTTGTCGTTGCCGTTGCTTTTTAATTTTAGCTCAACACAAATTTTCACATCGTATTTGATGACGATTCGGTTTGTTCCATATTCTATGTTAAGAGTTTGTCTGTTAGCTTGTGTGTAACTTTGTCTTACTCGTATTACGTTTTTGGTAATAAGCCATACGTTAAGTCGTCACTATCTTTAGACTCTTTCAGTCGTCATTGCGTGTTGTAGGTGGTCGGGTGGTGACTCCAGCTTAACAAAAAGAAAAGGAAAACTTGAAAAGTCAGCAATAGCAAATAAAGGGATATTGTACTGGAATCCATTTAAGTCCAATATTTTGGCTTTAATGCAGGACTTTAAAACTAAAAGTTGCATACAAACAGAAGGAAAGAAAAAAAAAGGGAACAATGGCTGCATGCGAATTTTCGCAAACGAATTGTGCAAAGCAAAGTTTCCTTGACCAGTTATAAAACGCGAGTGTTGTGATTCAGATGTGCTATTGCATGTGACCGTAAAAACCTTAAAATAGAAATAAATTCGAACAAAGAAATTTCGCTGCAAATTAATGTGCTGAAATGTGGCTGTGATTGGAGGAAATTGTAAAAAATAGAAAAGTGCCAAATGGAGTGTTGCTAAATAAATAAAAGAAATATTTTTAAACAGTAAATATTTTAAACAAGCCTTGATTCCTTTTTCTCTTTGCTGGGCAAATTTTTTTTATTTTTCTTTTTGAAGTATATAATTACAATAACTAACTTAACTTAATTTGTAAAACTAATTCGTTTGTAGTTTACAAATTTCTAAAACCCTTATTTCAATTCCGCCAATTAAAATGAATTAATAAACTTTTTTCTGCAAATTAAACAACCGCTATAAACTAAATAAATTTATATGAATTTAATATATTGCGGATGCTTTTGTGAAGCAGTTTTAACCGCAACATTTGATTAAAATTTATGCTGGTGGTGAAAATTTTACAAGTAAAAACATTTTGTGTTGTTGTTGTTCGATTCCAATAAAAAAGCCCACGAAGCAGTTCTTATACCGAGTTGAATGCACAAACACCCTGCTGTTGGCATATCATGCATGCTGTTAATTTCATTATACGATTAGTTTTTACTAAAAAAATATTGCTAATCAATTATCGCCATTTAATGCTGTCGCTGTACGGTCGGCGATGTTCATAATCCATTGATGTTCTGTGGTAAGTTGGAAAGTGTTTTGTGTTTAAAATATTAAATGAATTTATATAGTGCAATATTTCAGTCTCACAAAATAATTATGCATGTTCAGTCTACTAAAATAAAATGAAAGAGTTTTGTATGCTACAGCTGCAGATGGAGATAATTAATGACTTTTTTATTTAGTTCAATTGTAGTCTATGGACAATTTTTTTACCGACCATTTAATATAGCAATACAAATTTTATAAATTTTTGTGCAAATGCAAATGTACTTCTCAATTAGTTTTTAAAAATTTTTACATAAGTAAAATTTGTTATTAAGTAGAAGTCTACAAATTGTAGAATTAAGTTATAATTAAGAAATAAGTTCTGGCATATAGTGGGTTGAAACAGAGCAGTGAGTGATATTGAGAAGAACTTTACTTAATAGAAAATCAGAATAAATATTACGATAAATGCATTTTGCCATGAAAGAATTATTTTGATTATTAAACTAAGAGAGATTTGAACTTGACCCTGAATTCCTGACCTATTATTCTAACACTTTTTCTACCAGCAAAGCAATAAGTTTTTTGGTGGCAAAGGCACCATCAACTTCTTTCAACTACTTAAACTGAACAATGTTTGCTATTACATGTAGGAATATTTAAAATTTCATAATCACATCAAACGATGTCCCAGTAACAAGAATATTGAGCTCTTGAAGATTCCACATCTATAACTTTCTTTCACATCTAGTTACAGTAAACATATTTAATACGATTTATAAAATCATTCAAATCCTTCTATAGGTACTAATGATCGACTGGATATTTAATAGTGTAAATAAAAAATATATCATTGAATTCTTTAATAAATTGTGACCAGTAGTTTAGAAAAGCAAGAACCAACTTGGACCCCAAGCTGACTACCTTGGGAAACACCATAATTTACAGACATTTTCCAAGAAATGTCAGCATTAAATTTTGAAGATTGCTTTCGATAAAAAATACACGGTTTAGAAATTATCGGTAGTAGTATAAAATCCTTTTATGTCTCATTCCTTCAATAAGTGTATATGGTTGAGTTTGTCCAATGTCTTACTAAAATCATTGTTAAAAACGTCTGTGAGGTGATCATAGATAAAAGTCCCTATTCACTAAATACGTTCTATTCATTTCTAATTTAATATAATAATAATTTATTTAATTTATTTAATTTAATATATATTTCTAATTTAATATAAAACTACTCGATATATAAGCAAGCGCCTAAAAAGTTGTAGATTGAAATTTTTTCAAGAGCTGTAAATGGTTAACAGGCGTATTAGCAAGTGTGTTTGAATATGGTGTGAATAACCAAATAATGCACAAATGATCAGCAGTTTATTTTATCTTATGGTATTGTGTTTTTATTATAAATAATTAAAAAGTTTATATGACAAATAACATACAACAACAAAAAAAGCACAATATAATAAACATTTTGTAAAAAACATAATTTTGAATCCACTTACAAATTTATTTATCATGAGAAGTAAATTATCATGTTCGAAAGCTAGTTCAGATTTATGTTTTCCAGTTTACATATTTATCTTATCTGTTTTTATTACCTTAATTTGTATAATTTTTTATTTTTCATGAAATTAAAAAAAAAAAAAAAATCAAATGGATTATTGAGGGGTTGTAGCTAGTTCTTATGTGCCACTGCCAGGCAATGGAATAAGAAATTTAAAAAAAAAATTATTTTGCAGTCATGCAGATTCGAACTTAAGCCCGTTGAAAAAATTAACAATTTAAAAAAAATATCACAAGAATTCAATAATCAATTATTCTCTTTTTTATTTTCTTACTTCTTCATGATTGCATTTCATAGGCTCTTACAACACGGTACTGACAACTTATTTTACAAATTATTTTAGATTAGGCACAAACTATCAACAACTAAATGAGAATTACACAGCAAAAAATATAAGAGACTTTTATAAAAATGGCGCACAAATTCTATACGATATTAAATCATTAACTATAGCAATATCTCAAACGAATTTCAATCAAAGCATTACATTCATCCACTGAGTTATCAAGAAATTTCTGATCACTAATGATCAGCGTTATGCTGCGAGTGTCTATGTGCAAAAGAACTATTAAGTACCACACACTAATAACATGGAACAATTAAATATTAATTAATTTGTAATTCTATTTAAACAAATGAAAGTAGAACTTTTGGAACGAAGTTCCTTATGGAACGATGCGGACTGGTACCCTAACCAAGAAAAAATGTCCGTCCGTAACGTAAGATATTTTGTTTCTCAATCTATGTTTGAGACGTATGAGTAATACGATTCCATACAAACAAATATTACTCATACGCAGCCGTGCCGTGACAGAATTCAATTTCGTTTGGGAACAAAATTGATTCTGTATTTTCGTTGGGCGGCGAAAAATTAAAAAAATCATAATAAAAAATGTATACCCGAATAATTATTTTCTTTATACCTCGAATAGAACTTAAAACTAATATTTTTATAATAATTAATTTTGTTCCTATCCGGTGTCTCACGACACCACATATCTTGTTTTTATTTTGATTTAAGTTTTATTTTTTTAAATTACGAACAGTAGCAAGCATGTGAACATTTCTTATGTTTGAATTTTTCAGGAACTAGAATATAATCCCATACTCCAACAAATTTGAAGACTAGAGTGTCACCCATTTCCTAATGGGTATTTGTTGTTTCAATAATACTTTTGGAAGTTTGAGGTCTTTTTATATAAATATTTTTTTTTAATATATGAACAAAGACCTCAACCTTAAAAAACTATTATTTTAATAATATTTATATGTTAAAAATAATTAGACATTTATTGTTTCAAATTCCAAAGTTTGGCTGGCGACAATAAACTGATCTAAGGGTAAAAATTTTACAAGTCCAATACTTTATGCCATTTGTTTGCTTTAGAATTTATTTAATTTTTTTTTTAACACAATTTTTATTTAAAAATTTTAGTAACCCAATTATTTGCAACTTCTGTTCTGTCCAGATAGATAATTTCTCCCCGAAATAATTTTATTATCTACTGCACACAATTTGTGGCTGCTTGGATGAAAAACACGCATGCCGTAACAGAAATTATTTGTACAAAAAATTAACCTCATCATAAATTTAAATGCCATTAAACAAAAATAATGCATGTAATTATATTTTGTATGGAAATGAGATGCGTATATTCGATACGTTTAATTTGTGTGCTTGCCACACTGCCATTGCACTGTGTGACAGCAAATCAGTTTATTGACACATACATGGAATTTAGATTATTACGACCTTTAACACTTATTAGCAAATTGACTGTCAGACTTAAAATAGTGCAGCGAATATCCTTAATAATGGTTTTTCGTTCTTACTAGGACCGATACTCAGGTTATGAACCGTACTGATGCAATGCTGGCTGAAATAGTAGAGTACAATACTATGAAGCGGATGGTCCTGAGTTCAACCACGCGCTGAGTCTTGAGATATTGTGTTGAATTCTTCTGATCAGCATTAGTGCGTGGTTGTGTTAGTTGTTGCCAGCCTGTTTCAATGATGAAGGCAGAGCACTGGTCACTGAACATAATTGGCAACGACTGACACTGTCATGTACTAAAAGCAGAGTAACAGCAGCCTACTTCGTCGGCCCTGTAGCAAAAACTTAACCGGCGAAGTAAAAAGGTTGAAATAGCTACAAAAAAAAAATTGTCCATCTTCCCACCTTTCCTCATCTGTCCCCTTAATACTATCCCCTCATTTTCAGTTCCGACGCAATGCATTGCATAGGTAGGGGTTCTCCCATGAGTGCTGGTAAAACAAACAAAAAAATGCGCTGTGGCGGAACTTTGAAAGCAGAGATAATGTTGAGAGGACAGTTGGAAGAAAAAAATGAGAAGATAGAGAATATGTTGTAGGCATCTTAGTTCGCTACAATTTTTCCTTTACTTCACTTTATGGCCTTGAAATTCCCTATTCTTTTTGACCCACATATTCATGTGCTCATAAAGGACACTGATTTCCTGCTGTTTAGATTACTTTGATATCACTAGCGTGAATGTTGTGTTCACTACATAATTTTCTTCGGGCTGTCAATTTCTCTGATAATCTCAATTAGCTTTAGCTGCAGTTATGCTCTTTGACTTTTTCATTTTTTTATAGTTTATATAAAGTCTTAAGGTGCAATTCATAAAAAATATTTGATTTTTAAAACATCATCATCATTTGACGTCTTTCTAATGGAAAATTTCTTTATAAGAAAGATATGTATATAAAATTAAATTTTTAAATATAAAACAAATTTTCACTATATTTAGTCCCACTGTGGACTTGCACAAGTATAAATAGTTGTCTGTAAATTATCTACATATAATACTTTTTGCGCATTCTAATTCAATAACTTATTATATTTTATCAATGATTTGCATTTTGGTTGCCAAATTTTAATCGAAACATTTTTTTTTGTATTTTCCTTTTGGCGACCTACTCAAATTAATTAAAATTCACTTGTATGTTTAAGGTTTTTTAATTATACATAATTGATCTATTTAATTAAAACTGTGTTCGTATATGGAAAAAATAAATTATTTTGCAATGGAAAAAACTTAAAATAAAATCTGTACAAATTAGCTAAATTATATGCAATAGCAAGGGTAAAATGCTTGATATTTGTGTACCATTATCAATCGATTATGCGGAAATATTTTGTATAATCTGAAAAAAGTGTAAACAAAATAAATACACAAAATAAATACACATAATTAATATATATATATATATATATATATATATATATATATATATATATATATATATATATATATATCCATTCTTTAAAAAAAAAAAATAATTTAAAAAATTTTTCTGTGATTGCAAAATTATTGAAAGGATTAGAATACATAATAAATTATAGAAATAATTTTGAATGCATCAAAATTTCTAATAACGAGAAGTAAAATATTTAATACGTCTTCTTTAATGCACACACTATTAAAGGGCTTTCCACTTCTCCAGTCTAAATAAATCCTACCATATGGATTTTTCTATAGAGTGTAAGATCCAGTTTGTGACCGTAAATTTTTTGGATATATTTATAAAATTAGAAATATCTACCAAAGGATTGATTCGCTGAATCTAAAATCTATCAAACTGAAAAAATGAAAATAAAGTGAAAGTAAAATAAATTGAAAGTAAAGTAATGATATGCAAGAGCATAAAAAATAAAGAAATAAAATATCTTTATATGTTCTCAATAAATACTAATACTAAAGCTAATAATAAAAAATTTAAAATTCCTTCAAATATTTCCGATCAAAGTACTGCATATTTATTGTCTTGGCTGAAAAACATTAATTTCATCCTTTTATACATTGGCAATTTTCAGCTTCTTTTTATGTAAATGTAGAGGTTTTATTAAAAAAAAATCTTTGCAAGTTTAGAATACTACATCACAAATTTTCCATACGCGCATACAAAACGTTTGTTAAAGAAAATCAAAAGTTTGTTTACTTTCATCATATATAAATATTCCCTAAAATTTTTATTATAAAGAAATTTTATATAAAATTGGTATTGTAATTTTTCTAATTAAACAAATTACATCGTAACAACAAAACATTTCGTCTGCCATAAATACTTAAACCAATCTGATGTCATTAAGACAATTTTACGTTTCTTAGCATAAGAAAGAGCTTTTAATTTAGATTAATAGCTTTATACGGCTTAATGTACAAACGTATAAATCGTGTACGCATACAACACATATGCTCTGCTACATGCCGGAATGCCAAATTATCCTTTACCAAAAATCCTAAAGAGATATGAAAACATGATTATAAGACAATACAATTAAGTAACAAGAGTCCCAATTAATTAAGAACCCAAACTAAAGGAACAAAATGTAACATAACGATGGTAACTAATGTATTGAACCTTTTGTGGTTTTTGCAAGGAATCTTTTAGCTTAAAAGGATAAGCGAACACATGTGGGTGAGTATATATTTATAAATAAATATGTATATTTATATACAATATATTTGTTTATATGCTTTTAGTAGAGTTTGCCATTTGCGAATATGGATTGTAGCGCTCCAATCGTGGATCGTCATGATCGATCTAAGCAAGGAATTTTAAGAAATTTCAAGTTGTCTTAAGGGCATAACCAATTTCTAGCACACGAAATTTTTTATTTTGACTAGGTTAATTATGAAATTTGACCAAATTATCATTTCATAATTTACTCGTATGTCATTCATGAAATGGTTTCCTGAAAGAGAAACTATTACCCACAAGAATTGCATAATTGACCAATTAAATAAATCCTCTACTACATATAAGGTTGAATAACCCTGATTAAAACTTCAACTTCTTTGCTAAATAGGCTAATAAAATCAATAATAAGTTTCCGTAGCCATTTAGTATTTGATAAAGGCAGTTGGAAAAGAATCAGAAATCACATAATAAGACCCAACTGATTAAGTTGTTCCCTCTTAATCTACGACGCCAGTACACCACACATAAAAATACACAATGAATGCTCTTTAAATATGTTCTGACATCAAGTGGCAACAATGCCTTAGAAGCTGATAACGAGGACACATATTTATTGTTAGTAAAACTGTATGTACCACATACAAGTATTTATAAATACTTATGCATGTGTGTGTGTGTGTTTATACTCTATATTGAAATGTTTATCCTTGTTATATGAAAATGAGCGTGTGTATGATGAATAAATTAACAAGACAACAATACAAACCAAAAACCATGGCAAGTAATCAAATTCTAATAAAAAGAGCATAACAAACTAAAAAGGAAAAACAACAGCACAGCTTCAACTATATAGGCTGAAGCGAAGGCAACAATAGAAAAAAATCAAAAATGAGACTCATTAAAAATCAACATGAAATGACAGTTCATAAGACAGTCAAAACCCCAAACAACTTAACGAAGCATTCAGTAAAATAAAATCATATGAAAACAAGCATAACAACATAACAACAACAACAAGAAGAAAAACATGTAGTCAGTCAGGCCGGCAGTCTATATGTTAGCTGCGTAGACCAGTCAGTAAGTCTGACATTGCTAAGAGACAGAAATTAATTAATTGGCTCACTCACGATAATAGATTTAAAAGTTCTTAAAATTTATCTGAAAAACATGATATCAAAACAATATAAGAGCAATTTTTTTTTTTTTACAAAAATCAGTTTCTAAAAGGAAACTAATATATTATAATTACATTTTGAAAACTAAAGTCCAACTAGGTTTACTTATCCCATTAAACTTTCGCTTATAAGGTGAAAAAATTCTGATTTATTTAAACTGCGGTAAATCGAATCCAATTTAGGAACTCATGTTAATTATGCTAATGCTTTTCCTAAACTGTATTACATTGCAAGAGAAGAGATCATTCCTTAATTGCCGATCACACCAAAAAGTGCATATTTCTACACTTCTGGAATACTTTGTGTTGTGCTGAAAAAGGTCACTTAACTATTTCGATGCATTAGCATATATATGACTTCTCAAAAAAAGGAAAAAATTAATTTTTATTTGACAATTTTTTAGGACTGGCATGCAGTGCACTTCAATGGAAAATGAGGGGCAAGTATTGAGAAGACATATGGATAAATATGAGAAGAAAGGGAATATTTTTTGAAAATATCTTAATATTTATTTCGAACTCGAAATATTGCATCAGGACCGATGGAGGATTTGATTTAACAAAAAAAATGTTAATTACAAACAGGAGTATAATGAAAAGTTCTTGAATGTGAACAAAAGTCCTTGAATCTGTCGTAAAATTATGGTATTTTTAGTAACTTATAGCCGCGCACTGCTTAACTGGAATATCCACAACAATTATTCCAGATAGCCGCTATCACAAATACCTTCAAAATGTGTTAGAACAAAAATTAGAGACTATTTCAAATTTGTTAGAGACATTTCAAAAACTTGAAAGACCATTTCGAACTACTTCCGTATATACGGCAAACATACATAGGTAATCAAACACATGTGAATATTTTACAAGCACATACAAATAAAAATGGCCAACAACTCACTCTAAGTAAACTTCTTAAAGCATGCTTAAACATGCCTGTTTACGTAATGAGAATTTGTTGACTTTGGCGACATAACTCTCATCTTAGAAGAATTTTCATAATACGAGTAGTTTTCCTTTTGAACATGAGTCTAAATATGAAAGCCTAAAGCAACATGAGGGAAAAACACTTGTGCACTAATAAATACTTGGCAGAATTATTGTAAATGTTTACTTTTAATACATGAGAGTATGGGCTGTGTATCATTACTTGCACATTTGTGTACAAGAAATTGTGGAGTGTGGAAGTATACATTTCTGCATGACTGCTTTAAATAAATATTTGTTACTTTTTCTCATACATCAAAAATCTGTTGGAGCAGATAAAAATTATTATACCTGTAACAACATAAACAGTTGGTGATAAAACTGACGGTAATGAAACTTCTCTATTCGCACTGCAAACGTAAGAAATAATAAAATTTTAACAATTTTCTGTATTGTCGTAAACATTTTATTTATATATGGGTTTTCTGACTTGCTGTTTTTCAGTTTTCACTGACAGTGCTTTAAATATAAAATAAATTAATAAATTATGTATGAATTTTTATTTAGTCGAACTTTCTTATGTAAATTGTTAATTTTTTTTTTCAAAGGGCTTAAGTTCGAATCTGCAAAAAAAAAAAACAAATTAAAAAAAAAAAAAAAAAAAAAAATTAACAATAAATTAATAAAGTAAAGCTTCCATAATAAAGTTTATTTTAGCGATTGGCTCAAGAACTTATCGTGATAGTTGATGACCCCAATGCAATCATATAAGACTAAAACTTGGCATTCACTATTTTATTTAAATATTAACATCACATATTCATTAAAGAGTTCTGTAAAATTTATATTGAATGAAAATCGTATTTTCAGCAATACTTCCAGCCACCATAATTTCCTATGAATAGGATAGTAAAAATCAAATACAAATATTATTTATTATAGATATTCTGAACTAAATCAGTTGAAGCGTAGGCCTGTACTTAGACAACAACACGGGAAACACATATTTCTGATAAAGTTTGATTGTATTAACTGATGTCAGTTCGTATAAATAACCACGGCATAGCAGAGGTCACTAAATAGTACCTACACCGATTGATACTACCAACGATGTGCGAAAATCTTTTTTGGAATGAAATAACTTTTTATATCATGAACGGAATCAGGCAGTGAAATTAAAGAAGATTTTATTTTGAAATATTACTTCCTTCTTTATTTTCTGAGTAATAAAACTGCGGAACCGGTTTCGTTTATAAACAGAGTCGTTTCTACAGTTAAAAATTTCTGGACATAGAAATAATATAAAAAATATGATTTACTAAACATTCCAAACAATAGAACTTCTTGCATTGGCAGTTCAGTGTAAAAATAATGAGAAATTATCCAGATTTCTAGTACTTCTGGGTCAGAAGTTCAGGATCTTGTTGAGTTCCTCGGAAGCTCTGTTTTTACTACTACTTTACTAAAGCTCTCATATCAGTTAAATAGCCCTAAAATAAAATATTTTACAAAAAATTATTGAACCACCCTCGCATATATTGTTAAGAAGTTTTAATTTTTTTAATACGAGTATGCTTTGCTCAGAAATTTATTATCAACTATTCACATAGACATACAGGGAAATGAAATATTCAGAGGATTTCCTTTTTAGATAATATCCAGATATATGCATATATATATACATTATACGTGTATATGTGTTTGTGTGTACCTTTACATAACACTGTTTAGTTCGTGGGTGGTATATGTGACTCTAGATTGTCTATCTAGTTTTATTATGGTAAACTCAACTATTTTATTTTATGTTTTTCTATCTCATCATCCTATAAGTACATAAAACAGGATGAGCATGTAAATAAAAACAGCCTCCTCGTTAATGTATGAGTGAATTAAATATGTTCTAAACATTAATTAAAAATTTTATTGTGTGCAAATTTATAAATGTATATGTCGATTCTGCTTTTGTTGGTGAATATGTGTTATTTAAAGTTTCATGTAGTTTTCTTTCTTTAATCTGAAATCAGGAGATGAACATCAATGTTTATTAATTATTAGAATAGCTTAAACTGTTGCAAGTGTATAAAATTAGTTTCAGATTATTGTTAAAAGCATTATTTTTGAGTGCTTAAAATATACTTACTCGTAAGTACACGATACGTTAAAATATACTTTAAAGTATTTGATCATGCGTAATTGTTGCATTGCAATTACAGTCGAATTTAGCGAGTATAGTTAGCGCGGAAATCAATTAGGGTGAAGAATGTCTTGTAGGCTGTAAATACCCCGAATATTTGCATACTTCTTTTGAGAAATGGAAAATGAAAATAAAACATCACACTGAATTTTTAATAAATAACATCAAAAGCTTCTGATTTCTTAATACCTCTACAATGCGATTCTGGTTCAGTTTAACAAGACTTGTGAAATAAAAATTCGCTCTTAAGGACATGTGTGAGAATGTTACTAATTTAATTATTGCTAACTTCAATTGAGAGTTCTTAGTTTAATTACTTTCTATGAAATACGTTTTTATTCATGTGCGATTATATCAAAGAAAAATAATATAATATTTGCAAATGTAAAAATAATTTCTTTTTAAAAGTTTTTAAGTTATTGGAATTTGTTATTGACAAATTTATGCCATATAAAAAAGAAAATGCCTTTTCTACATGAATGATGTAATGAATTATATATGACAGATTTAATTTTGTGCTGCAGAAATTTAATTAAAATATTTTAAATATATAGCACATTTTGCCTATACAAACAAGTATGTGTGTGTGTGTGTTTATATTAAACGTCTATTGATATTCGAAATATCGGCTTGTACATTCTGGCATGCAAACTGCAAATTGTATGAAATATACTCTGGAGCGTATAATTGATATTCATACAATCTATACAAATTACTAAACACTCATACGCCATGGAGTGCGTACTTTGCCAATGAGGAGTACTTCATCTACATAAGTGCTAAACTTAAGTGCATATTAAACTATTTCTTTTACTATTCACAATATAAATAAATTTAAGGTAATTGAATTTTAAATATGAATGCAGTTTCATATATGTGAATATTTTAATAACGTGAAGAAATATTGGCAAAGATGATAGGCTAATGCTTAGGAAATAGTTTGCATTGCATATTACCAATAAATATTAGTTTAATTTTTTGTAAGAATGCAGTATGTTTATGAGACTCCTTTTTGGTTTGAAAGCTTTAAATATATGCTTTTAACAAGTATCTTCTAAGATTGTGTGTGTTCGATGGAACATCAGGTTGTATCATTCAGGATAAACATTTTCAAATCCTGAACCACCCATGATTATGAATAAAATGCTCATAAACGAAGCGCGTTAATTCTTTGTATTATTGAATACGTGCAAAAGCTTTTACAAGTACCATCTTTCAGGATGCAGCTTACTTAAGGAATGCGGTCTACATGAGCTTTCATGCAACTGGATTCGCTACTGAATTCCACACTTGTTTCACATGACTAATCAAACTTATTTTGTATGAACTTTCATTTATGTTTCAATGCTCTCAATCTGCCCATAACTTACTTCACCTGGCAATACTGTTTTACTTTATGCTATAATTTTTCACTATTTTTCAAAAGTATATTGTGCCTTTCAGATAGTTCATTTAACTTTATTGATGCTTATCCCTAATCCAGCTTGGAACTGGTATGAGTTTGCCTACAGACATCCCATGGTATATTTCAAAGTATGCTGTCTATAAATAAATTTTCCCCGTATTTTCTAAATACTATGTAATAAAATTCAAATAGACGATTTTTTGCAAATTTATTCCGTGGAAGTTTTCTTTGATGCCATTCTGTAGAGTTTTTATCAATTTCTCATTAAATGTACTTATTTTTAATAAACTTATATTGAAAAGAGTTTCAAGAGTAAAGAAGCTTAAATCGATTTCAATTAAGCAACATAAGTTTTTATTATTTTTTTTTGGAAAGGGTTGCCGTTTGCAAATATAAATTTTTTGTATGTAACACAATTTTACGCAAAAAGTGCTGTTTTCTTTTCAAAGAAGTTATCAAAAAAGCATTTTACGGATGCATTTTAGCAAAAAAAACTGTGTTTTAAATTTTTTTTTGTGCAAAAATCTACTATTTGGTTTTTAATACAATTTTACCCAAAGAAGTTATCGAAAAGCCTTATATCGCATGTATTTTAGCAAAAAAGTTTTTTGGCAAATTTTTTTGGAAAGGGGTACCTCTTTGCAAAAAATCAACATTTTGGTTGAAACACAATTTTACCCAAAACGTTTTTATTTCTAATAAATGTCTAATAACCGAATATTGAAAGGAGTTTCAAACGCGAATAAGCTTCCGAAAAAGCTTACATCGTATGCATTTAAGCAAAAAAGTTTTTTGGCCAATTTTTTTGGAAAGGGGTACCTCTTTGCAAAAAATCAATTTTTTGGTTGAAACACAATTTTACCCAAAACGTGTTTATTTCTTATAAATGTCTAATAACTGAGTATTGAAAAGCGTTTCAAATGCGAATAAGCTTCCGAAAAAGCTTACATCGTATGCATTTAAGCAAAAAAGTTTTTTGGCCAATTTTTTTGGAAAGGGGTACCTCTTTGCAAAAAATCAATTTTTTTGGTTGAAACACAATTTTACCCAAAACGTGTTTACTTCTTATAAATGTCTAATAACTGAGTATTGAAAAGCGTTTCAAATGCGAATAAGCTTCCGAAAAAGCTTACATCGTATGCATTTAAGCGAAAAAGTTTTGTGGCCAATTTTTTTGGAAAGGGGTACCTCTTTGCAAAAAATCAATATTTTGGTTGAAACACAATTTTAGCCAAAACGTGTTTATTTCTTATAAATGTCTAATAACTGAATATTGAATAGTGTTTCATATGCGAATAAGCTTCCGAAAAAGCTTACATCGTATGCATTTAAGCAAAAAAGTTTTTTGGCCAATTTTTTTGGAAAGGGGTACCTCTTTGCGAAAAATCAATTTTTTTGGTTGAAACACAATTTTACCCAAAACGTGTTTACTTCTTATAAATGTCTAATAACTGAGTATTGAAAAGCGTTTCAAATGCGAATAAGCTTCCGAAAAAGCTTACATCGTATACATTTAAGCGAAAAAGTTTTGTGGCCAATTTTTTTGGAAAGGGGTACGTACCTCTTTGCAAAAAATCAATATTTTGGTTGAAACACAATTTTAGCCAAAACGTGTTTATTTCTTATAAATGTCTAATAACTGAATATTGAATAGTGTTTCATATGCGAATAAGCTTCCGAAAAAGCTTACATCGTATGCATTTAAGCAAAAAAGTTGTTTGGCCAATTTTTTTGGAAAGGGGTACCTCTTTGCAAAAAATCAATTTTTTTGGTTGAAACACAATTTTACCCAAAACGTGTTTACTTCTTATAAATGTCTAATAACTGAGTATTGAAAAACGTTTCAAATGCGAATAAGCTTCCGAAAAAGCTTACTTCGTATGCATTTAAGCGAAAAAGTTTTGTGGCCAATTTTTTTGGAAAGGGGTACCTCTTTGCAAAAAATCAATATTTTGGTTGAAACACAATTTTAGCCAAAACGTGTTTATTTCTTATAAATGTCTAATAACTGAGTATTGAAACGCGTTTCAAACGCGAATAAGCTTCCGAAAAAGCTTACATCGTATGCATTTAAGCAAAAAAGTTTTTTGACCATTTTTTTTGGAAAGGGTTACCTCTTTGCAAAAAATCAATTTTACGGTTGAAACACAATTTTACCCAAAACGTGTTTATTTCTAATAAATGTCTAATAACTGAGTATTGAAACGCGTTTCAAATGCGAATAAGCTTCCGAAAAAGCTTACATCGTATGCATTTAAGCAAAAAAGTTTTTTGACCAATTTTTTTGGAAAAAATCAATTTTATGGTTGAAACACAATTTTACCCAAAACGTGTTTATTTCTAATAAATGTCTAATAACTGAGTATTGAAACGCGTTTCAAACGCGAATAAGCTTCCGAAAAAGCTTACATCGTATGCATTTAAGCAAAAAAGTTTTTTGGCCAATTTTTTTTGGAAAGGGGTACCTCTTTGCAAAAAATCAATTTTATGGTTGAAACACAATTTTACCCAAAACGTGTTTATTTCTAATAAATGTCTAATAACTGAGTATTGAAACGCGTTTCAAACGCGAATAAGCTTCCGAAAAAGCTTACATCGTATGCATTTAAGCAAAAAAGTTTTTTGGCCAATTTTTTTGGAAAGGGGTACCTCTTTGCAAAAAATCAATTTTATGGTTGAAACACAATTTTACCCAAAACGTGTTTATTTCTAATAAATGTCTAATAACTGAGTATTGAAACGCGTTTCAAACGCGAATAAGCTTCCGAAAAAGCTTACATCGTATGCATTTAAGCAAAAAAGTTTTTTGGCCACTTTTTTTGGAAAGGGGTACCTCTTTGCAAAAAATCAATTTTATGGTTGAAACACAATTTTACCCAAAACGGGTTTATTTCTAATAAATGTCTAATAACTGAGTATTGAAAAGCGTTTCAAAGGCGAATAAGCTCCCGAAAAAGCTTACATCGTATGCATTTAAGCAAAAAAGTTTTTTGGCCAATTTTTTTGGAAAGGGGTACCTCTTTGCAAAAAATCAATTTTATGGTTGAAACACAATTTTACCCAAAACGTGTTTATTTCTAATAAATGTCTAATAACTGAGTATTGAAACGCGTTTCAAACGCGAATAAGCTTCCGAAAAAGCTTACATCGTATGCATTTAAGCAAAAAAGTTTTTTGGCCAATTTTTTTGGAAAGGGGTACCTCTTTGCAAAAAATCAATTTTATGGTTGAAACACAATTTTACCCAAAACGTGTTTATTTCTAATAAATGTCTAATAACTGAGTATTGAAACGCGTTTCAAACGCGAATAAGCTTCCGAAAAAGCTTACATCGTATGCATTTAAGCAAAAAAGTTTTTTGGCCAATTTTTTTGGAAAGGGGTACCTCTTTGCAAAAAATCAATTTTATGGTTGAAACACAATTTTACCCAAAACGTGTTTATTTCTAATAAATGTCTAATAACTGAGTATTGAAACGCGTTTCAAACGCGAATAAGCTTCCGAAAAAGCTTACATCGTATGCATTTAAGCAAAAAAGTTTTTTGGCCAATTTTTTTGGAAAGGGGTACCTCTTTGCAAAAAATCAATTTTATGGTTGAAACACAATTTTACCCAAAACGTGTTTATTTCTAATAAATGTCTAATAACTGAGTATTGAAACGCGTTTCAAACGCGAATAAGCTTCCGAAAAAGCTTACATCGTATGCATTTAAGCAAAAAAGTTTTTTGGCCAATTTTTTTGGAAAGGGGTACCTCTTTGCAAAAAATCAATTTTATGGTTGAAACACAATTTTACCCAAAACGTGTTTATTTCTAATAAATGTCTAATAACTGAGTATTGAAACGCGTTTCAAACGCGAATAAGCTTCCGAAAAAGCTTACATCGTATGCATTTAAGCAAAAAAGTTTTTTGGCCAATTTTTTTGGAAAGGGGTACCTCTTTGCAAAAAATCAATTTTATGGTTGAAACACAATTTTACCCAAAACGTGTTTATTTCTAATAAATGTCTAATAACTGAGTATTGAAACGCGTTTCAAACGCGAATAAGCTTCCGAAAAAGCTTACATCGTATGCATTTAAGCAAAAAAGTTTTTTGGCCAATTTTTTTGGAAAGGGGTACCTCTTTGCAAAAAATCAATTTTATGGTTGAAACACAATTTTACCCAAAACGTGTTTATTTCTAATAAATGTCTAATAACTGAGTATTGAAACGCGTTTCAAACGCGAATAAGCTTCCGAAAAAGCTTACATCGTATGCATTTAAGCAAAAAAGTTTTTTGGCCAATTTTTTTGGAAAGGGGTACCTCTTTGCAAAAAATCAATTTTATGGTTGAAACACAATTTTACCCAAAACGTGTTTATTTCTAATAAATGTCTAATAACTGAGTATTGAAACGCGTTTCAAACGCGAATAAGCTTCCGAAAAAGCTTACATCGTATGCATTTAAGCAAAAAAGTTTTTTGGCCAATTTTTTTGGAAAGGGGTACCTCTTTGCAAAAAATCAATTTTATGGTTGAAACACAATTTTACCCAAAACGTGTTTATTTCTAATAAATGTCTAATAACTGAGTATTGAAACGCGTTTCAAACGCGAATAAGCTTCCGAAAAAGCTTACATCGTATGCATTTAAGCAAAAAAGTTTTTTGGCCAATTTTTTTGGAAAGGGGTACCTCTTTGCAAAAAATCAATTTTATGGTTGAAACACAATTTTACCCAAAACGTGTTTATTTCTAATAAATGTCTAATAACTGAGTATTGAAACGCGTTTCAAACGCGAATAAGCTTCCGAAAAAGCTTACATCGTATGCATTTAAGCAAAAAAGTTTTTTGGCCAATTTTTTTGGAAAGGGGTACCTCTTTGCAAAAAATCAATTTTATGGTTGAAACACAATTTTACCCAAAACGTGTTTATTTCTAATAAATGTCTAATAACTGAGTATTGCAACGCGTTTCAAACGCGAATAAGCTCCCGAAAAAGCTTACATCGTATGCATTTAAGCAAAAAAGTTTTTTGGCCAATTTTTTTGGAAAGGGGTACCTCTTTGCAAAAAATCAATTTTATGGTTGAAACACAATTTTACCCAAAACGTGTTTATTTCTAATAAATGTCTAATAACTGAGTATTGAAACGCGTTTCAAACGCGAATAAGCTTCCGAAAAAGCTTACATCGTATGCATTTAAGCAAAAAAGTTTTTTGGCCAATTTTTTTGGAAAGGGGTACCTCTTTGCAAAAAATCAATTTTATGGTTGAAACACAATTTTACCCAAAACGTGTTTATTTCTAATAAATGTCTAATAACTGAGTATTGAAACGCGTTTCAAACGCGAATAAGCTTCCGAAAAAGCTTACATCGTATGCATTTAAGCAAAAAAGTTTTTTGGCCAATTTTTTTGGAAAGGGGTACCTCTTTGCAAAAAATCAATTTTATGGTTGAAACAAAATTTTACCCAAAACGTGTTTATTTCTAATAAATGTCTAATAACTGAGTATTGAAACGCGTTTCAAACGCGAATAAGCTTCCGAAAAAGCTTACATCGTATGCATTTAAGCAAAAAAGTTTTTTGGCCAATTTTTTTGGAAAGGGGTACCTCTTTGCAAAAAATCAATTTTATGGTTGAAACACAATTTTACCCAAAACGGGTTTATTTCTAATAAATGTCTAATAACTGAGTATTGAAAAGCGTTTCAAAGGCGAATAAGCTCCCGAAAAAGCTTACATCGTATGCATTTAAGCAAAAAAGTTTTTTGGCCAATTTTTTTGGAAAGGGGTACCTCTTTGCAAAAAATCAATTTTATGGTTGAAACACAATTTTACCCAAAACGTGTTTATTTCTAATAAATGTCTAATAACTGAGTATTGAAACGCGTTTCAAACGCGAATAAGCTTCCGAAAAAGCTTACATCGTATGCATTTAAGCAAAAAAGTTTTTTGGCCAATTTTTTTGGAAAGGGGTACCTCTTTGCAAAAAATCAATTTTATGGTTGAAACACAATTTTACCCAAAACGTGTTTATTTCTAATAAATGTCTAATAACTGAGTATTGAAACGCGTTTCAAACGCGAATAAGCTTCCGAAAAAGCTTACATCGTATGCATTTAAGCAAAAAAGTTTTTTGGCCAATTATTTGGAAAGGGGTTCCTCTTTGCAAAAAATCAATTTTTTGGTTGAAACACAATTTTACCCAAAACGTGTTTATTTCTAATAAATGTCTAATAACTGAGTATTGAAACGCGTTTCAAATGCGAATAAGCTTCCGAAAAAGCTTACATCGTATGCATTTAAGCAAAAAAGTTTTTTGACCAATTTTTTTGGAAAGGGGTACCTCTTTGCAAAAAATCAATTTTACGGTTGAAACACAATTTTACCCAAAACGGGTTTATTTATAATAAATGTCTAATAACTGAGTATTGAAAGGCGTTTCAAATGCGAATAAGCTCCCGAAAAAGCTTACATCGTATGCATTTAAGCAAAAAAGTTTTTTGGCCAATATTTTTGGAAAGGGGTACCTCTTTGCAAAAAATCAATTTTATGGTTGAAACACAATTTTACCCAAAACGGGTTTATTTATAATAAATGTCTAATAACTGAGTATTGAAACGCGTTTCAAATGCGAATAAGCTTCCGAAAAAGCTTACATCGTATGCATTTAAGCAAAAAAGTTTTTTGGCCAATTTTTTTGGAAAGGGGTACCTCTTTGCAAAAAATCAATTTTACGGTTGAAACACAATTTTACCCAAAACGGGTTTATTTCTAATAAATGTCTTATAACTGAGTATTGAAACGCGTTTCAAATGCGAATAAGCTTCCGAAAAAGCTTACATCGTATGCATTTAAGCAAAAAAGTTTTTTGGCCAATTTTTTTGGAAAGGGGTACCTCTTTGCAAAAAATCAATTTTACGGTTGAAACACAATTTTACCCAAAACGGGTTTATTTCTAATAAATGTCTAATAACTGAGTATTGAAACGCGTTTCAAACGCGAATAAGCTTCCGAAAAAGCTTACATCGTATGCATTTAAGCAAAAAAGTTTTTTGGCCAATTTTTTTGGAAAGGGGTACCTCTTTGCAAAAAATCAATTTTTTGGTTGAAACACAATTTTACCCAAAAACGGTTTTTTTTATAAATGTCTAATAACTGAGTATTGAAAGGCGTTTCAAATGCGAATAAGCTTCCGAAAAAGCTTACATCGTATGCATTTAAGCAAAAAAGTTTTTGGCCAATTTTTTTGGAAAGGGGTACCTCTTTGCAAAAAGTCAATTTTTTGATTGAAACACAATTTTACAAAAAAAGTGTTGTCTTCTAATAATTATATTTTAAAAGGAGTTTCAAAAGCAAATAAGTTTATATCGAGAATATTTTAGCAAAAACAAGTGTTTCTTTTTGTTTGGAAAGGGGTACCTCTTTGCAAATTTTTTTTTGTGTTTGTAAAATACTTTTACCTGGACGTGTTTATTTTTAATTAATACGCATTTTTTACTTGTTTATTTTTTTATTTATTTTTTTTATTAAAATCTTATAGCACATAAAAATAGAAAAAAAATTCAGATAAACATTTATATTACGTTTAATTACATTAACATTAAGAGGTATAAAAATAACGTTCTACAATTCATTAGTTATTATTAATTCCACGGAATGGATGGGCATTTGAATAATTTTGACGGGAATATTCCAGTAACAGGTATTGCCATTGCCATAAGTAACGCTGTAACGCAGATATCTCTTAAATGCAGCAAGTTTAATTACTCACAGTCTGACTTCATAGGGCGGCAAATTTGATATACGGTGCATTACTTTATGTAATACGGTATACATTATGTAATACGGAGATTAGAAATTGTTTTGCAATACTCCAGAATAGATCTGAAGAGAGAAACGTAAAGATGTCTCGTTACTGAAGGATCATTTAATTCTTCGGCACCAAGATCAAGTGAAAGATCCAATAGATTTGGCTTTTCTGGAAAACTTCATATGTTTACATTTATTGAAAGAAGTTTCTAACATAAAGAAAGATATTTTTAAAATTTTTTTGGTAAGAGGTACATTTTTGCAAAAACAAATTTTTTGATCGTAACTTAATTTTACCCAACATGTATTTATCTTTAGCAAATATTCATTTAAAGGAGTTTCAAAAGCTTTTGAAGAAACTTAAATCAATTTGCATAAAATCTTTTCTAACATGGCCTGATATTGTAAATACTGCTCCAATGATAGTATCTGCAATGCTTAGTTCACTCTCGGCAACTCAGCACTCCACTCCGAGTAACATCCGGATGCTTTTAGTTACGTCGTCCATTATCGTACCGTGGTACTTGGTAAGGTAATATCAGAATAGCAGTTTTTCGTCCACACTATATGACCATGGAACTCAATACAAACATTCGCACAATTCATCAGCAATACAACGAAGTTCAGAAGACATCCTTTCTAAGTTGAAGCTAAATATATTTTATTTTATTTAAAAAGTTAGTCTTTAGATGTTATAAATAAAATTGCTTTTATTTAAATTAATTGATGTCTAACATAATTGTGTGACAAATATGCAAACGCTACAGTCTGAATAAGTCGATTAGTCTTGTTATTTGGTAATACAAATAATGAATGAATAAAAATGACAATGCATTTAATAAAATAATTATGTTTTATTTAAATTTTTTGGAAAGGGATTTTTGCAAATATTATTTTTTTACTCTGAAACAACTTTACCCAAATTGTTATTTTCTAATAAATATGTATTAAAAGGAGTTTCAAAACCAGGGAAGAACTTGAAAAAACTTATATTGGATGCATTTAGGAAAAAAAAATTTTACTCCTTTTACTCATTTTTTACCCAAAACGTCATTATTTCTAATAAATGTCTAATAACTGAGTATTGAAAGGCGTTTCAAACGCGAATAAGCTTCCGAAAAAGCTTACATCGTATGCATTTAAGCAAAAAAGTTTTTTGGCCAATTTTTTTGGAAAGGGGTACCTCTTTGCTAAAAATCAATATTTTGGTTGAAACACAATTTTACCCAAAAACGGTTTTTTTTATAAATGTCTAATAACTGAGTATTGAAAGGCGTTTCAAATGCGAATAAGCTTCCGAAAAAGCTTACATCGTACGCATTTAAGCAAAAAAGTTTTTTGGCCAATTTTTTTGGAAAGGGGTACCTCTTTGCTAAAAATCAATATTTTGGTTGAAACATAATTTTACCCAAAAACGGTTTTTTTTATAAATGTCTAATAACTGAGTATTGAAAGGCGTTTCAAATGCGAATAAGCTTCCGAAAAAGCTTACGTCGTATGCATTTAAGCAAATAAGTTTTTTGGCCAATTTTTTTGGAAAGGGGTACCTCTTTGCTAAAAATCAATATTTTGGTTGAAACACAATTTTACCCAAAAACGGTTTTTTTTTATAAATGTCTAATAACTGAGTATTGAAAGGCGTTTCAAATGCGAATAAGCTTCCGAAAAAGCTTACATCGTATGCATTTAAGCAAATAAGTTTTTTGGCCAATTTTTTTTGAAAGGGGTACCTCTTTGCTAAAAATCAATATTTTGGTCGAAACACAATTTTACCCAAAAACGGTTTTTTGTATAAATGTCTAATAACTGAGTATTGAAAGGCGTTTCAAATGCGAATAAGCTTCCGAAAAAGCTTACATCGTATGCATTTAAGCAAATAAGTTTTTTGGCCAATTTTTTTGGAAAGGGGTACCTCTTTGCTAAAAATCAATATTTTGGTTGAAACACAATTTTACCCAAAAACGGTTTTTTTTTATAAATGTCTAATAACTGAGTATTGAAAGGCGTTTCAAATGCGAATAAGCTTCCGAAAAAGCTTACATCGTATGCATTTAAGCAAAAAAGTTTTTTGGCCAATTTTTTTGGAAAGGGGTACCTCTTTGCTAAAATCAATATTTTGGTTGAAACACAATTTTACCCAAAAACGGTTTTTTTTATAAATGTCTAATAACTGAGTATTGAAAGGCGTTTCAAATGCGAATAAGCTTCCGAAAAAGCTTACATCGTATGCATTTAAGCAAATAAGTTTTTTGGCCAATTTTTTTGGAAAGGGGTACCTCTTTGCTAAAAATCAATATTTTGGTTGAAACACAATTTTACCCAAAAACTTTTTTTTTTATAAATGTCTAATAACTGAGTATTGAAAGGCGTTTCAAATGCGAATAAGCTTCCGAAAAAGCTTACATCGTATGCATTTAAGCAAAAAAGTTTTTTGGCCAATTTTTTTGGAAAGGGGTACCTCTTTGCTAAAAATCAATATTTCGGTTGAAACACAATTTTACCCAAAAAGTGTTTTTTTTTTATAAATGTCTAATAACTGAGTATTGAAAGGCGTTTCAAATGCGAATAAGCTTCCGAAAAAGCTTATATCGTATGCATTTAAGCAAATAAGTTTTTTGGCCAATTTTTTTGGAAAGGGGTACCTCTTTGCTAAAAATCAATATTTTGGTTGAAACACAATTTTACCCAAAAACGGTTTTTTTTATAAATGTCTAATAACTGAGTATTGAAAGGCGTTTCAAATGCGAATAAGCTTCCGAAAAAGCTTACATCGTATGCATTTAAGCAAAAAAGTTTTTTGGCCAATTTTTTTGGCAAGGGGTACCTCTTTGCTAAAAATCAATATTTCGGATGAAACACAATTTTACCCAAAAAGTGTTTTTTTTTTATAAATGTCTAATAACTGAGTATTGAAAGGCGTTTCAAATGCGAATAAGCTTCCGAAAAAGCTTACATCGTATGCATTTAAGCAAAAAAGTTTTTTGGCCATTTTTTTTGGCAAGGGGTACCTCTTTGCTAAAAATCAATATTTCGGTTGAAACACAATTTTACCCAAAAAGTGTTTTTTTTTTATAAATGTCTAATAACTGAGTATAGAAAGGCGTTTCAAATGCGAATAAGCTTCCGAAAAAGCTTACATCGTATGCATTTAAGCAAAAAAGTTTTTTGGCCAATTTTTTTGGCAAGGGGTACCTCTTTGCTAAAAATCAATATTTCGGTTGAAACACAATTTTACCCAAAAAGTGTTTTTTTTTTATAAATGTCTAATAACTGAGTATTGAAAGGCGTTTCAAATGGGAATAAGCTTCCGAAAAAGCTTACATCGTATGCATTTAAGCAAAAAAGTTTTTTGGCCAATTTTTTTGGCAAGGGGTACCTCTTTGCTAAAAATCAATATTTCGGTTGAAACACAATTTTACCCAAAAAGTGTTTTTTTTTTATAAATGTCTAATAACTGAGTATTGAAAGGCGTTTCAAATGCGAATAAGCTTCCGAAAAAGCTTACATCGTATGCATTTAAGCAAAAAAGTTTTTTGGCCATTTTTTTTGGCAAGGGGTACCTCTTTGCTAAAAATCAATATTTCGGTTGAAACACAATTTTACCCAAAAAGTGTTTTTTTTATAAATGTCTAATAACTGAGTATTGAAAGGCGTTTCAAATGCGAATAAGCTTCCGAAAAAGCTTACATCGTATGCATTTAAGCAAAAAAGTTTTTTGGCCAATTTTTTTGGCAAGGGGTACCTCTTTGCTAAAAATCAATATTTCGGTTGAAACACAATTTTACCCAAAAAGTGTTTTTTTTTATAAATGTCTAATAACTGAGTATTGAAAGGCGTTTCAAATGCGAATAAGCTTCCGAAAAAGCTTACATCGTATGCATTTAAGCAAAAAAGTTTTTTGGCCAATTTTTTTGGCAAGGGGTACCTCTTTGCTAAAAATCAATATTTCGGTTGAAACACAATTTTACCCAAAAAGTGTTTTTTTTATAAATGTCTAATAACTGAGTATTGAAAGGCGTTTCAAATGGGAATAAGCTTCCGAAAAAGCTTACATCGTATGCATTTAAGCAAAAAAGTTTTTTGGCCAATTTTTTTGGCAAGGGGTACCTCTTTGCTAAAAATCAATATTTCGGTTGAAACACAATTTTACCCAAAAAGTGTTTTTTTTTTTATAAATGTCTAATAACTGAGTATTGAAAGGCGTTTCAAATGCGAATAAGCTTCCGAAAAAGCTTACATCGTATGCATTTAAGCAAAAAAGTTTTTTGGCCATTTTTTTTGGCAAGGGGTACCTCTTTGCTAAAAATCAATATTTCGGTTGAAACACAATTTTACCCAAAAAGTGTTTTTTTTTTATAAATGTCTAATAACTGAGTATTGAAAGGCGTTTCAAATGCGAATAAGCTTCCGAAAAAGCTTACATCGTATGCATTTAAGCAAAAAAGTTTTTTGGCCAATTTTTTTGGCAAGGGGTACCTCTTTGCTAAAAATCAATATTTCGGTTGAAACACAATTTTACCCAAAAAGTGTTTTTTTTTTATAAATGTCAAATAACTGAGTATTGAAAGGCGTTTCAAATGCGAATAAGCTTCCGAAAAAGCTTACATCGTATGCATTTAAGCAAAAAAGTTTTTTGGCCAATTTTTTTGGCAAGGGGTACCTCTTTGCTAAAAATCAATATTTCGGTTGAAACACAATTTTACCCAAAAAGTGTTTTTTTTTATAAATGTCTAATAACTGAGTATTGAAAGGCGTTTCAAATGGGAATAAGCTTCCGAAAAAGCTTACATCGTATGCATTTAAGCAAAAAAGTTTTTTGGCCAATTTTTTTGGCAAGGGGTACCTCTTTGCTAAAAATCAATATTTCGGTTGAAACACAATTTTACCCAAAAAGTGTTTTTTTTTTTATAAATGTCTAATAACTGAGTATTGAAAGGCGTTTCAAATGCGAATAAGCTTCCGAAAAAGCTTACATCGTATGCATTTAAGCAAAAAAGTTTTTTGGCCATTTGTTTTGGCAAGGGGTACCTCTTTGCTAAAAATCAATATTTCGGTTGAAACACAATTTTACCCAAAAAGTGTTTTTTTTTATAAATGTCTAATAACTGAGTATTGAAAGGCGTTTCAAATGCGAATAAGCTTTCGAAAAAGCTTACATCGTATGCATTTAAGCAAAAAAGTTTTTTGGCCAATTTTTTTGGCAAGGGGTACCTCTTTGCTAAAAATCAATATTTCGGTTGAAACACAATTTTACCCAAAAAGTGTTTTTTTTTTATAAATGTCTAATAACTGAGTATTGAAAGTCGTTTCAAATGCGAATAAGCTTCCGAAAAAGCTTACATCGTATGCATTTAAGCAAAAAAGTTTTTTGGCCAATTTTTTTGGCAAGGGGTACCTCTTTGCTAAAAATCAATATTTCGGTTGAAACACAATTTTACCCAAAAAGTGTTTTTTTTTTTATAAATGTCTAATAACTGAGTATTGAAAGGCGTTTCAAATGCGAATAAGCTTCCGAAAAAGCTTACATCGTATGCATTTAAGCAAAAAAGTTTTTTGGCCAATTTTTTTGGCAAGGGGTACCTCTTTGCTAAAAATCAATATTTCGGTTGAAACACAATTTTACCCAAAAAGTGTTTTTTTTTTATAAATGTCTAATAACTGAGTATTGAAAGGCGTTTCAAATGCGAATAAGCTTTCGAAAAAGCTTACATCGTATGCATTTAAGCAAAAAAGTTTTTTGGCCAATTTTTTTGGCAAGGGGTACCTCTTTGCTAAAAATCAATATTTCGGTTGAAACACAATTTTACCCAAAAAGTGTTTTTTTTTTATAAATGTCTAATAACTGAGTATTGAAAGGCGTTTCAAATGCGAATAAGCTTCCGAAAAAGCTTACATCGTATGCATTTAAGCAAAAAAGTTTTTTGGCCATTTTTTTTGGCAAGGGGTACCTCTTTGCTAAAAATCAATATTTCGGTTGAAACACAATTTTACCCAAAAAGTGTTTTTTTTTTATAAATGTCTAATAACTGAGTATTGAAAGGCGTTTCAAATGCGAATAAGCTTCCGAAAAAGCTTACATCGTATGCATTTAAGCAAAAAAGTTTTTTGGCCAATTTTTTTGGCAAGGGGTACCTCTTTGCTAAAAATCAATATTTCGGTTGAAACACAATTTTACCCAAAAAGTGTTTTTTTTATAAATGTCTAATAACTGAGTATTGAAAGGCGTTTCAAATGCGAATAAGCTTCCGAAAAAGCTTACATCGTATGCATTTAAGCAAAAAAGTTTTTTGGCCAATTTTTTTGGCAAGGGGTACCTCTTTGCTAAAAATCAATATTTCGGTTGAAACACAATTTTACCCAAAAAGTGTTTTTTTTTATAAATGTCTAATAACTGAGTATTGAAAGGCGTTTCAAATGCGAATAAGCTTCCGAAAAAGCTTACATCGTATGCATTTAAGCAAAAAAGTTTTTTGGCCACTTTTTTTGGCAAGGGGTACCTCTTTGCTAAAAATCAATATTTCGGTTGAAACACAATTTTACCCAAAAAGTGTTTTTTTTTATAAATGTCTAATAACTGAGTATTGAAAGGCGTTTCAAATGCGAATAAGCTTCCGAAAAAGCTTACATCGTATGCATTTAAGCAAAAAAGTTTTTTGGCCAATTTTTTTGGCAAGGGGTACGTACCTCTTTGCTAAAAATCAATATTTCGGTTGAAACACAATTTTACCCAAAAAGTGTTTTTTTTTATAAATGTCTAATAACTGAGTATTGAAAGGCGTTTCAAATGCGAATAAGCTTCCGAAAAAGCTTACATCGTATGCATTTAAGCAAAAAAGTTTTTTGGCCAATTTTTTTGGCAAGGGGTACCTCTTTGCTAAAAATCAATATTTTGGTTGAAACACAATTTTACCCAAAAAGTGTTTTTTTTTTATAAATGTCTAATAACTGAGTATTGAAAGGCGTTTCAAATGCGAATAAGCTTCCGAAAAAGCTTACATCGTATGCATTTAAGCAAAAAAGTTTTTTGGCCAATTTTTTTGGCAAGGGGTACCTCTTTGCTAAAAATCAATATTTCGGTTGAAACACAATTTTACCCAAAAAGTGTTTTTTTTTTATAAATGTCTAATAACTGAGTATTGAAAGGCGTTTCAAATGCGAATAAGCTTCCGAAAAAGCTTACATCGTATGCATTTAAGCAAAAAAGTTTTTTGGCCATTTGTTTTGGCAAGGGGTACCTCTTTGCTAAAAATCAATATTTCGGTTGAAACACAATTTTACCCAAAAAGTGTTTTTTTTTTATAAATGTCTAATAACTGAGTATTGAAAGGCGTTTCAAATGCGAATAAGCTTCCGAAAAAGCTTACATCGTATGCATTTAAGCAAAAAAGTTTTTTGGCCAATTTTTTTGGCAAGGGGTACCTCTTTGCTAAAAATCAATATTTCGGTTGAAACACAATTTTACCCAAAAAGTGTTTTTTTTTTATAAATGTCTAATAACTGAGTATTGAAAGGCGTTTCAAATGCGAATAAGCTTTCGAAAAAGCTTACATCGTATGCATTTAAGCAAAAAAGTTTTTTGGCCAATTTTTTTGGCAAGGGGTACCTCTTTGCTAAAAATCAATATTTCGGTTGAAACACAATTTTACCCAAAAAGTGTTTTTTTTTTATAAATGTCTAATAACTGAGTATTGAAAGGCGTTTCAAATGCGAATAAGCTTCCGAAAAAGCTTACATCGTATGCATTTAAGCAAAAAAGTTTTTTGGCCATTTTTTTTGGCAAGGGGTACCTCTTTGCTAAAAATCAATATTTCGGTTGAAACACAATTTTACCCAAAAAGTGTTTTTTTTTTATAAATGTCTAATAACTGAGTATTGAAAGGCGTTTCAAATGCGAATAAGCTTCCGAAAAAGCTTACATCGTATGCATTTAAGCAAAAAAGTTTTTTGGCCAATTTTTTTGGCAAGGGGTACCTCTTTGCTAAAAATCAATATTTCGGTTGAAACACAATTTTACCCAAAAAGTGTTTTTTTTATAAATGTCTAATAACTGAGTATTGAAAGGCGTTTCAAATGCGAATAAGCTTCCGAAAAAGCTTACATCGTATGCATTTAAGCAAAAAAGTTTTTTGGCCAATTTTTTTGGCAAGGGGTACCTCTTTGCTAAAAATCAATATTTCGGTTGAAACACAATTTTACCCAAAAAGTGTTTTTTTTTATAAATGTCTAATAACTGAGTATTGAAAGGCGTTTCAAATGCGAATAAGCTTCCGAAAAAGCTTACATCGTATGCATTTAAGCAAAAAAGTTTTTTGGCCACTTTTTTTGGCAAGGGGTACCTCTTTGCTAAAAATCAATATTTCGGTTGAAACACAATTTTACCCAAAAAGTGTTTTTTTTTATAAATGTCTAATAACTGAGTATTGAAAGGCGTTTCAAATGCGAATAAGCTTCCGAAAAAGCTTACATCGTATGCATTTAAGCAAAAAAGTTTTTTGGCCAATTTTTTTGGCAAGGGGTACCTCTTTGCTAAAAATCAATATTTCGGTTGAAACACAATTTTACCCAAAAAGTGTTTTTTTTTTATAAATGTCTAATAACTGAGTATTGAAAGGCGTTTCAAATGCGAATAAGCTTCCGAAAAAGCTTACATCGTATGCATTTAAGCAAAAAAGTTTTTTGGCCAATTTTTTTGGCAAGGGGTACGTACCTCTTTGCTAAAAATCAATATTTCGGTTGAAACACAATTTTACCCAAAAAGTGTTTTTTTTTATAAATGTCTAATAACTGAGTATTGAAAGGCGTTTCAAATGCGAATAAGCTTCCGAAAAAGCTTACATCGTATGCATTTAAGCAAAAAAGTTTTTTGGCCAATTTTTTTGGCAAGGGGTACGTACCTCTTTGCTAAAAATCAATATTTCGGTTGAAACACAATTTTACCCAAAAAGTGTTTTTTTTTATAAATGTCTAATAACTGAGTATTGAAAGGCGTTTCAAATGCGAATAAGCTTCCGAAAAAGCTTACATCGTATGCATTTAAGCAAAAAAGTTTTTTGGCCAATTTTTTTGGCAAGGGGTACCTCTTTGCTAAAAATCAATATTTTGGTTGAAACACAATTTTACCCAAAAAGTGTTTTTTTTTATAAATGTCTAATAACTGAGTATTGAAAGGCGTTTCAAATGCGAATAAGCTTCCGAAAAAGCTTACATCGTATGCATTTAAGCAAAAAAGTTTTTTGGCCAATTTTTTTGGCAAGGGGTACCTCTTTGCTAAAAATCAATATTTCGGTTGAAACACAATTTTACCCAAAAAGTGTTTTTTTTTTTATAAATGTCTAATAACTGAGTATTGAAAGGCGTTTCAAATGCGAATAAGCTTCCGAAAAAGCTTACATCGTATGCATTTAAGCAAAAAAGTTTTTTGGCCATTTTTTTTGGCAAGGGGTACCTCTTTGCTAAAAATCAATATTTCGGTTGAAACACAATTTTACCCAAAAAGTGTTTTTTTTTATAAATGTCTAATAACTGAGTATTGAAAGGCGTTTCAAATGCGAATAAGCTTCCGAAAAAGCTTACATCGTATGCATTTAAGCAAAAAAGTTTTTTGGCCAATTTTTTTGGCAAGGGGTACCTCTTTGCTAAAAATCAATATTTCGGTTGAAACACAATTTTACCCAAAAAGTGTTTTTTTTATAAATGTCTAATAACTGAGTATTGAAAGGCGTTTCAAATGCGAATAAGCTTCCGAAAAAGCTTACATCGTATGCATTTAAGCAAAAAAGTTTTTTGGCCATTTTTTTTGGCAAGGGGTACCTCTTTGCTAAAAATCAATATTTCGGTTGAAACACAATTTTACCCAAAAAGTGTTTTTTTTTATAAATGTCTAATAACTGAGTAATGAAAGGCGTTTCAAATGCGAATAAGCTTCCGAAAAAGCTTACATCGTATGCATTTAAGCAAAAAAGTTTTTTGGCCAATTTTTTTGGCAAGGGGTACCTCTTTGCTAAAAATCAATATTTCGGTTGAAACACAATTTTACCCAAAAAGTGTTTTTTTTTTTATAAATGTCTAATAACTGAGTAATGAAAGGCGTTTCAAATGCGAATAAGCTTCCGAAAAAGCTTACATCGTATGCATTTAAGCAAAAAAGTTTTTTGGCCAATTTTTTTGGCAAGGGGTACCTCTTTGCTAAAAATCAATATTTCGGTTGAAACACAATTTTACCCAAAAAGTGTTTTTTTTTATAAATGTCTAATAACTGAGTAATGAAAGGCGTTTCAAATGCGAATAAGCTTCCGAAAAAGCTTACATCGTATGCATTTAAGCAAAAAAGTTTTTTGGCCAATTTTTTTGGCAAGGGGTACCTCTTTGCTAAAAATCAATATTTCGGTTGAAACACAATTTTACCCAAAAAGTGTTTTTTTTTATAAATGTCTAATAACTGAGTATTGAAAGGCGTTTCAAATGCGAATAAGCTTCCGAAAAAGCTTACATCGTATGCATTTAAGCAAAAAAGTTTTTTGGCCAATTTTTTTGGAAAAATCAATATTTTGGTTGAAACACAATTTTACCCAAAAACGGTTTTTTTTATAAATGTCTAATAACTGAGTATTGAAAGGCGTTTCAAATGCGAATAAGCTTCCGAAAAAGCTTACATCGTATGCATTTAAGCAAAAAAGTTTTTTGGCCAATTTTTTTGGAAAGGGGTACCTCTTTGCAAAAAATCAGTATTTTGGTTGAAACATAATTTTACCCAAAAACGGTTTTTTTTATAAATGTCTAATAACTGAGTATTGAAAGGCGTTTCAAATGCGAATAAGCTTCCGAAAAAGCTTACATCGTATGCATTTAAGCAAACAAGTTTTTTGGCCAATTTTTTTGGAAAGGGGTACCTCTTTGCTAAAAATCAATATTTTGGTTGAAACACAATTTTACCCAAAAACGGTTTTTTTTTTTATAAATGTCTAATAACTGAGTATTGAAAGGCGTTTCAAATGCGAATAAGCTTCCGAAAAAGCTTACATCGTATGCATTTAAGCAAACAAGTTTTTTGGCCAATTTTTTTGGAAAGGGGTACCTCTTTGCTAAAAATCAATATTTTGGTTGAAACACAATTTTACCCAAAAACGGTTTTTTTTTATAAATGTCTAATAACTGAGTATTGAAAGGCGTTTCAAATGCGAATAAGCTTCCGAAAAAGCTTACATCGTATGCATTTAAGCAAAAAAGTTTTTTGGCCAATTTTTTTGGAAAGGGGTACCTCTTTGCTAAAAATCAATATTTTGGTTGAAACACAATTTTACCCAAAACGGGTTTTTTTTTATAAATGTCTAATAAATGAGTATTGAAAGGCGTTTCAAATGCGAATAAGCTTTCGAAAAAGCTTACATCGTATACATTTAAGCAAAAAAAAGTTTTTTGGCCAATTTCTTTGCAAATAATCAATATTTTGGTTGCAACTCAATTTTACCCAAAACGTGTCTTTTACGATTACATACGTATTGAAAGGAGTTTAAAAATAAAGTAAGCTATTGAAAAAATTGAAGTCGCATGCATTTAGGATAAAAAAAATCGCCAAATTGTGGCCCTTTTGAACTTTATTTTCTGCTATTCATTTAATTTCCCTGCGTGTACGAATGCTGGTAGATTTGAAGTTTTTCATCAACATAATTTAACGGAAAAGCAGACAAATTCAGTTAGTAAATAATTAAATACTCACAATTAGAAGTAATTTGCTTTGAGCTCATTTTGGTTTTCTTCCATACAATGTTTTCTTTTTTTCTAATATCTTTTCTTGGCTTAGAGATGGGTTTTTCTCAACCATAAATGTGTTTATGCTCGTATGTACACTTTCGATTTGCCAGTATATATATATATATATATATATATATATATATATATATATATATATATATATATTTAACGCTAATTTGCTTTTCTACAGTGTTCATGTATTTGTTAATTGTTTCAGTTTTTCCTTGCATCTGTATGCGTACTCGTATATGTGCTGTGCTTAGCAGATTTTTTTTACTGCTGGCACAATTTTATACACTTCATATAATCTAATAATATTCAGCGAAGCATTCATTTACGAGTTTTTATTTGTCTTAACATACAAACGTTCAGCCGTCAGCTGTACAAACATGATATTCTAAACCGTATCCTTTGTATCCTTTTTTTTTTTATTTCTCCATTACAAACATGTTCAAAAACTTATTTCATGTTTCTACACATTTATTTAACTTTTAACGTTTCTCATGTTTTTTTATACATATTTTTTTAAGTAAGTTAATTTTGATTCTACCACGTTCGAAAGTTAATTCTTTTTTTCTTTAAGGTTTTGTAGTTTATTAAACGTTTAAATACTCTGTATAACATTTTCTTCTTTTCATTTTACTTAATATCTCTTTATTTGGTTTAGTTTTATTCTTAGTGGTCCTGTATCTTGAATCTCCTCTCCTTCCATTAGCTTATTAGTGGAAAATAATTGCGTTTGTATTTGCGCAACATTAACTTTTAATTAAAATATATACTTAAAGAGAGAATTGGGGAGCGGTTGAAACTTGCGTATCATTGCGATTTTATTAAATTAGATTTTTGGCCTTCTTTTATTTGTAACTAAATTTGTGTAATTTATTTGGCAACATTTGTTAGTTTGGACCGGTTGTAATAGGTCAGCTTGATAATTACTATGGCTTCAGGAAAGTTTAGTCATTGTATGAAAAACTAATTGGCTTAGTGTTAGATGAACAAGGAAAAGAATAAGAAGTTCACATGAGAGAAATCTAAACTTTCGAATAATTTATTTCCTGTTTTGCTCAATCAATTATCCTTCAATTTCATGGAAAAAGTTGGCATGTTGTGAAATCGAGGAATTGCAGATTGTGCTGAATTCTATATTGTTAATTATTTCGAATGGTTCGAACCCTTTTTCCATACGTGACTTAACTCAGTTCACTTTTTCTGCTTAATTCAAGAAGTCACTGTGTCATCATATGATTATCGATGTTATGATGATGCTCCCTATTATCGATGTAAGTACGTCTATATGCTTGTACTTCATTGCTTCTTATACCAAATTATCTGTAGACTTGATTCCAAGAGAGATCTAAATCAAATTAGTAATTGAAACAAATATTATTTTACTTAAGATATTGGATAAAAAAAAGTAATTTATTAACTAGAAAATATAACACAAAGTAAGCACAATTTGTCTTTTTCTAAATACTAATTCTTGATTTTCGAAATTTTATCATAAAATATAAGTAGATGCAATTGCAAAGCAGTTCTCAGTCAGTCAACTTCAAGCTTCGTTGCCACGTATTTTTTAGGTGCAACCAGACCAAATATCGTTTAGTCACAATGATCGTTAATTCCAACACTTCAGGTAACTGTAGAGATTTATGGTTCTGCTGTGGCATTATTCCGTAATTAACTACTTTGCAAATTCGTATGTGAAAGCATAGTACGTCTAAAGCCAGCTACAGCAAGGGATAAGAATACGGATTAACAAAATCGCCGGCATATGGTCCAAGTCACGCCGGCGGCATCAGCCGACAACAATAACTATTTAACAATATAAATAGTAATATTAATAATGATAATAATATAATTACAAAATTATTGTTTACTTTACTGCTAAATTAACAACAAATGCTACCGAGCCTAATCCTTCTGATTGGTGGATTTCCAACAAAGGAAATTAATTCGTAATACTCGTAATAATAATAATAATAATAATAATAATAATAATAATAATAATAATAATATTAGGTTTTTAAAAAAATAAATGCAAATTTTGTGTTTCCATAATCTTGGACTCCCCTATGCTACAGACGTATGCGTTATATGATTAAATAAAATAAAAAATATATCAATCATACGCCCTCGTTGTAGCAAACCTGTATCTTCTTTATGAATACATTGTATGCACTCCAACCTTTACTTTGGGGAAAAACTACACAGTTTTTATTGATTAATTTTTCGTTTTTTATCAATTTTTAAACTTCATTGATATGTCGATTAAAGCATAAGAAAGAATGAAACTCCTTATAATATTTTCAAAATTTCAAACAGGTTTCGGCACCAAATTCGATATTTTATTTCAGCTCAATTTTTTAAATAATATATATATATATATATATATATATATATATATATATATGTATATATATATATATATATATATATATATATATATAATATATATATATATATATATATATATATATATATATATACATATATATATATATATATATATATATATATATACATATATACTTTTACCGTTATTTCGCAAATTTACTTTACAGAGTATCTTCCAAATGAACAAATTAGCAAGGAAATCACTAAATAAATATACTTATTTTTTAGTGCATAAAGGGGAACATATAATTTTCCAATTCGTAAGCCTCAGACAGAAAAATCAAAAACTTTACCATAATTACGGCCATATTAGATTATAAAAAAAAATAATTCTGAAACATTTATTAAATTTCCATAAAAGATATTGTTCTATTTACATATTTATATTTTATTAAAAATAAAAAATCAATAAGTTTATAACAAAGCTTTATATACTTGGTAATATATGTATCTATCCTACTAACATTGAAACAACTGAACATTTAAATTAATGTTGTCAGAATGCATGCAATTTCATCAAAGTAAATAATTCTATGGCTGAAAGTTACATTTTAATGAAAGCAAAATCTTAAACAATACAACTAACAACAGATATTCATATACAAACATAAACTTGTATTTCACTTCTTTGTATAAATTTACAGCAACAATAATTTGTGATAAAAAAAAAACAAGAACTGTTGTTATTACAAATGAATAATGAAAAGTAAATTCTAAAGAGAGTAAAAAAGAAAAAACATACTCATACAAGCACAAAAATTAACAAAGCAGTACACACACACAATAAAAAACATGTTCGAGACATAAAAATATAAGAAATTTCTTTTTGTGAGTGCATGCACAGTCGTCGACTGTTATGTACATGCAAATAAATTAGACAATGGTATCTGTCTATGTCATTGTCATTGCCCACTACAATCTTCAAGTTGCAGAAAATTATTGTTATGATTGGTATGTAGAAGGTAGGTCAGTGACTCAATTGTTACAGAAACCTTAACTTACATTTCGAGTAAAATGCAGAACTTATATAAGAATCAATGATTTGATTTAAAATGACACTTACAAGGACACAATTATTTTGAACGTCCAGTTGAGCTAGTTAAGGTTGCTCTAAGAAGCAAAATTCGGCTCTGTACTCTGTCATGAATATAGTGCAGAGTTTTGTTTTGATCGCAGTTAGTGCATGGTTGGTACTGCTTCATTGACGAAGGCATATCACGGCATATGTACTGATCCTACAAAAAGAAAAAACAACTCCCGCTTTCATCCATTTTAAGCAGCTCTTAAGCCACGACATACAATTTCACTACATGACAGTGTGTAACTTTCTAAAACTCCATTTTTAATGAAAGTATTTTTTTTTTTTTTTTTTTAGGAGTAGGACCAGCACTCAGGGGATGACCCCTACATATGCAATGCATTGCGCCGGAACTGAAAACGAGGGGATAGTATTAAGGGGAAAGATGAGAAGATAGACAGTTTTTTTGTAGCTATTTCAACCTTTTACTTCGCCGGCCAATTTTTGCTACAGGGCCGACGAAGGTGGGTGCTGTTAGTCTGCTTTTTAGTACATGATAGTGTCAGTCGCCGCCAATTATGTTCAGTGACCAGTGACTATGCCTTCATCATTGAAACAGGCAGGCAACAACTAACACAACCACGAACTAATGCTAATCAGAAGAATTCAACACAATATTTCATGACTCAGCGCGGGCTCGAACTCACGACCCTCCGCTTCATAGTCTCGTGTTCTACTACTTCAGCCAACAGCACCCACAAAATCAAATGATTCATAAATTCAAAATAATATTAATAGAAACAATTTTTTATTTAATCTTCAGTTCAGTCCTCCAATTCAGCACATATTTTAAACACAACGCCTTTTTTGACTTTGCGGTTTTAAGAAATATAATACCATTTCCATGAATTCACATATACATTAATTTTTTCTGAAGTGACACTCTTGCATGTAATTTAGCAATAATTGTTTCAAACTAAAAACTTACTAAAAATTAATATGAATTAGTATATTTGTTCAAATTTGTGAAAAATTAATATTAATTTAAAGTAATTATTTTAAGTATATTTTCCTCAGTTTTAAACAACTTTATGTATCAAATACCATCTTAAAATAATACAAAACTGTAGTGTGTATGTATTTGAGAGCTAAAAAGCTAAAAAGATGAATACTGGATTTAAATATTACTGCGATTGCAATTGTTGTTAAGACTATTCATGACGATGAAAATAATGATAATGATGACAAGGACCATGATGACTACAATAACAGCATTAACAACAAAAGCTACAACGACGACTCAATAATGATTATATTCCTCTCTTGGTATTCATTGTGTTACGACTTCCGTTTAAAGTGTGATTACTTTTAACGTTATTTAAAGACCACCACCACCACCAGCAACAACAACAAAAGCCCTAACAACAACTAAAGCTTAATGGTTATTTACTGTTATACTTGAGCTTCAACTTGCATGGAAATTTTCATCTAAAATAGTGCGATATATTCCTCTTTCTCCAGTGGAATAAATGAATATTTATTTGAGTTAGAGTGAAAGCATCTTGTAGTTGAATGGTAGGAAAAATATAGAAACATAAATATTCTCCCAAAATATTTTAATGGAATGCTTATAATTAAATGTCACTTAAAACAAATATATTTCTCTAATTTATTTGTGTGTTTTAAAGAAAATCATTGTCCACGTGGAACCAAATTAGGGATTCCAATTAGTTTCAGTTTCTTACAATTTTTTTTTTACAATTTTCGAATTTAAGTACAAATTATTTTAAGAAATTTTAAAAGTAATTGGTTCAGACACCAATGCTAATGTGCGAAACCACAGTACACTTGAACACTACTTTTTCAAGAATGCGAGGTCTTCTAAGAAAATTGGAACACTCTCATATTATAGATATATTTATATTATATTTTTGTATGATTTTCTATTTTATATTATGCTATTCAAAAATTCTTAACACTTCACTTTTTAGTGGGTGTTTGAGCTAAAAGGTTTTGGAAAATTAAAAAAGAAGTGGTGTAGGTCTGCCTTCGAATGCGGTATTCGCCTTCTATTGCTCTGTTCTATTTTCAGTATGAATAGCAGAAAATTTGCAGACACCCGGCATTCTCAAGCTATAACAGTTTCTTAAACGAATATCTCTATAGTTATAACCGAAAAAAATAATAATAACAAACATTTTGGAAGATTGCACTTTAATTTCAAAATCGATATCCATATCCTTACTAATATAAGTAAAATATATGAAAGTAACTCTGTCTGTCTGACTGTTAAATTTTCCCGCTTTAGCCGCTAATCCGATTTAAATGAAATTTGGCATAGAGATATTTTGAAATCCGAGGAGATTTTTGTTTCTGGAAATGGACCTATTAAGTGGTCAAGTGTGGTTGAAAATTTGTATAAACATATAAAATTATTACACTGATAACTATGAACATTTTAAACTTCTACATAGTTAAAAACATATTTGATTTTGGGAATGCCTTTGTGAGGTGTCAAGGGTGGTCTAAAGTTTCTAGGGATATAGCAAAGTCGACGGTAGAAGGTACAAACAATAATATAAAAAAAAATCCGACTCTAATACTTCATACACGCTATTATGAGGGCATAAGCTTCCGTTTTCTATAATCAGTTGCACTTTTTATGAGTTGCACTTTTCATACTCAATAGCAGTTTTTATGATGACTTGCATTTTTTATGATAACTTGCAGTTTTTATAATGACTTGCACTATTTGTGATGACTTGCACTTTTTAGGATTACTTGCACTTTTTATGGTGACTTGCACTTTTCATAATGAGTTGCACTTTCTATGATGATTTGCACTTTTCATGATGACTTGCACTTTCTATGATGATTTGCACTTTTCATGATGACTTTCACATTTTATGATGACTATCAATTTTGATGATGACTTGATCTTTTTACAATGACTTGCACTTTTTATGATGACTTGCACTCTTTATGATGACTTGCACTTTTTAGGATTACTTGCACTTTTTATGATGACTTGCACTATACATAATGACTTGCATTTTTAATAATGACTTGCAAATTTTATAATGACTTGCACTATTTATGATGACTTGCACATTTTATGATGACTATCAATTTTGATGATGACTTGCTCTTTTTACAATGACTTGCACTTTTTATGATGACTTGCACTCTTTATGATGACTTGCACTTTTTAGGATTACTTGCACTTTTTAGGATTACTTGCACTTTTTATGATGACTTGCACTATACATAATGACTTTCAATTTTTATAATGACTTGCAAATTTTATAATGACTTGCACTATTTATGATGACTTGCACTTTTTATGATGACTTGCTCTTATTATGATGACTTGCACTTTCTATGATGACTTGCACTTTTTAGGATTACTTGCGCTTTTTATGATGACTTGCACTATACATAATGATTTGCACTTTTTATAATGACGCACATTTTATGATGACTTGCACTTATTATGATGACTTGCACTTTCTATGATGACTTGCACTTTTTTCCTTGCTATTGTAATATATTTATGAAAGTAGTTCTGTGTTTCTGTTTGTCTGTTACCTACTCATGGCGAAAACGCTGAGCTGATTTGAATGAGATTTGGCATAGAGATAGTTTAAGATCCGGGGAATGTGTTTGTCTTTGGAAATGATCGTATTGAGTAGTCAAGGGTGGTCGAAAATTTATATAGATATATGAAATTATTAAACTGATAACTAAGAACGTTTAAAACTTTGATCTAGTAAAAATATAACACATCATTGACATAACATACACATTAGCTAAAATTTCACATGTTCATCGCGGACAAAATATGGGTCAAACTCATGGCAAACTCTCAGGCTTATGTATAATTTTTTTTATTTAGTTTCTTGTCTGTATTTCAATTTTCATTTGGTTTCGAAGTCAGAAGTGACTCTTTTTAAATTGTGCCTTTATAATTGCATCTTTGTACCAATCATGAACAATAGTTAAATTGGAATTTTTCCTTTTTTTACTCTTATTCTTTATAAATATTCCTCAAAAGATGTCCCACATTTCCTGCAATGAAGAATTAGGTAGATATTCCGAAAGTATTTGACTTTAGCTTCTTCTTGAGAAATATAAAACTTTTAAAAGAAGTTTATATAAAATTGTTGGCAATAAGTTTATTAAACTGAATTTAAACACAAGAAAGAATTGTTTTGTTATTAAGTTTATTTATTTTTTGAGCGGTCAGTACTTTGCCTTACGACAGAACTAAATAGGAGACAATAGTTTTGCGAAAAGAAGAGATGATACAGAATTTTTATAACTTTTCTAATATGTATTATTTTGGGCGAAATATATTTCCGTTTACTAAATTTTAAATCTAAATAAAAATCCCAAATTTGTACTTTTAAATAGCGATCCTGTTAAAAGCTAAAGTTGATCTTAGTTTCTAATGAATTCTTTTTAAAATTATTTAAAGATTTAAAAATTCCAATAACTTGCTCACAAAAAGTTAAATAAATAATGAAAATGTTTCACTATGGCTTTAAGTATCTGACAAGAGCATGTGCCACAAAATGGAGAACCAACTTACTTCTTATTAAAAATAATGAAACACTTATACGCCCACGTTTCTCGCCACTTCTCGTCTGCATTTACATAACTTTGTGAGTGTGTGTGTGTGTGTGTGTGTGTGTCTGTGAGTGTATGTTTTAATTTTTGCTTCTTACCATGTATCTGTAACATTGTAAAACATCAACCGTAATTTTAACTAACAGTTTTGGCCGTTGATTTACTCGTCAACGTGCTCAACGTGTTGTATAATGAAATGTGAAAAGCCGCTCAAACACTTATAGCCACTTAAGTGGTTCTATTTCACGAAAAGCAACAGCAGAATTAATAAAAAATAAAAAAAATTAAACACAATATAAAGAAGATCATGAGAGAAGAACACCATGTTGCTCCAGTAGTTGGATTTTTTACTCGCAACCAATTTTCAAGTCGTTATTTTTTTGTAAACTTCTACAGCTTCCTTTGCTTTGCGCTATAATGACAGAAGATGAATATTTGTCTACGGAATATATGTATGTGTGCGTGTGTGTGTGCCTGCAATTTCATATTTGTCTGGGTGAAATGTAGCGCAATGTAACTAAAAATGCCTGGCAGTATAAAATTAATTGCTAAAATATTATAGCATGAAAATTAAAAAAAAAAGGATGCATAGAGAAAACTAGCAAAGAGATGCCGCCGGTAATGATAACAAACGGAGCGAAAACACTGAAGTGGTTTAAGTAGACGCTGATAAAAAGTAAATATTTAAAAAGTGAAAATCTTATGCTGCCTGTTATTTAGATTGTTGGCAAACAAAATGGTTGGAAAAAAATTAAAATAGAGAGATAGAAGAGGATTTATTTAATATAATTATATTTAAAGGTTGAAGAAACTACAAAAAAATATAAATTTCATATAGAATCCGTGTTAAGAAAAATTTTTGTTAAGCTACAAACATTTCAAGGTAATAGAATATCTTAAATTAATTTTATCAGGGCTAAGAAGGCAGCATATGTTCGAAATGACAGACAAAATTCATAATTTCAGTTTATTTTAGAAGTAGTCATAAATTAAAGTTTGTATATTTTTACAGTTCCCATTTGTGTGTAACACAGTTTTATTGTTTTAAATTTTAAAGCACTTCATGAAGATATCCTCTGCGAAATACCACCCAAGGTAAACGTTTTTATATGATATTTGCAACAACAGAGAAAATACGAATTTTGTTTTGTTTTTTTTTATACCCTTCACAAAAAAAGTGAAATGGTATATAGAGGTATACCATTCCGTGTGTAATTTCTTCGATATGCAAATGGGACCCCATAAACTATATATATTCTGGATCCTTATGAATAGCAATGACGATTGAGCGATGTCCGTTTGTCCAACCGTTTGTACGTGAAATCGGGTTTCCCAAGCCCCCCGAAGAGCCAGTGACTTTCTTTTTGGACAGTTGGATTGGAAATGAGCTTAAATAGAGTTGTATTGAAATTCAGAAAGATCCGAAGTACGGTTCCAGAGCTGGGAAGCTTACACCTACTTCTCGACGCAAAATTTATACCAAAAATAAATTATTTTTTTAAATTAAACCTATTTAATGCTTTGGGAAGGTCAATTTTCTATTAAAAACTAAAAAAATAAAAAAACTTTTTCCAGGGATGGAAAATTAAAAAAAAAAAATTCGGCCCATTTCGCATTTTGTAGTACATGTAGTAACTAAAATTGTTAAAAATTTTAAGTTTTCCTTTAACAAAACCTCTTTATACGAAGATTTGTATTGGCCAAAAAAAAAAAAAAAATTAAATTCCAATTTTGCTTCCAGGGGTGGGAAATTGAATTTTTTTATACATGAAAGTTATCAAACAGGCAACTGATGTTGTCTTTTTTTTTGTTTTTTTGCCAACTAAAACTGTCTTAAAATTTAGGAAGAACAAAATTGGTATAAAAATTCAAAAATAAAAAATAAAATTTCGAATCCAGGGATGGACAAGTGCAATATTTATGGTACCAAAAAGTTGAAAAATTTAAATTTTTTTGTCAAGTAAAACTATGTTACATCTTTTAATTAAACCTACTTCCTGTTTTAGCAAGAAGGAAAGAAGAATTAACTCTGTGAAGGGTATTTAAGATTCGGCACAGCCTAATATAGCACTTTTACTTGTTTTTTGTGTATTTTTTTCATGGCAACAATTTTACAAATTAAATTTTTTATTGGTAGGACTAGCTAATGTAAAATAAAATAAATTTGAAATTACAATAATTTTCAACAATATAAACCCCGAGAAAAATTTATGCGACTATACTGGCCTCTTAGAAAAAGAAGTCACTAGTGCTAAGGATTCAAAATAGCATGAGTTTCCTAATTTTGTGTCAAGATTAATTTTGACCTGTAAATGACTAATAATCGCTAGACATTATGGTCACATCTGCCACTTTTATTGGGTTTCCTAATAACAACATTTTTGAAATTTCCCATTTCTAAAGGACTCTGAATTTGAAGCATACACGAGTGTTTCAAAAGCCTTACGGGGCGGTTATGTTCGCCAAAATCAACATTAAGAATGAAAGGCTATAAAATATTTTGCTAAAGCCAAACAATTGATAACTACAGGTTCTGGTCTGATTAAAATGATTTTTATTACGTTTTTATCATTTCCAGCCAAGTCATAAATATCTCACTTATGGCTTTAATACATGAGACTAACCACATGTATGTTTTTTATAAAATATTTTTTTTTGCTTTTAATTATCATACGTTTTTGTTAATAAACATTTTCGTTGGCATAAAAATTAAAAGTTATGGAATATTAAAAATTCCATAATTATGTTTTATGTACTACGAATCGTAGTACATAAACTGCTTTATTATCACATGTTGGTTTTCTCTTTTAATATATTTTACATGCATATTTTCTTTTGTTTGTCTGCTTTTTTTTTTCTTTCAACTATTTTGCATAAATATTTTTTCTTTCATGTGCTGTTCGTGCAAACAAACCAAAAGCAGTAAAAAAAACATACATATAAAATAAACTTTCAGGACATTATAAATATTTGCTGTTGGCAGTTTGTTTACAAACTTTTAATTTGCACAAAAACTCTTTAAAATAAAAAAATATTTGTCCGCGAGTATGTAAATAAAGTTTATTCCAATTACTGCTAAAACCCTATGACAGACTACATAAAAATATGCTGTGAAATATATATATTAAAACTAAATTTTTAAAATCAATTTTCATTTTAGCCATTTAAAGTGATACGCCTGAAGGACCTGTAAGGCTAGAGATTTAAGAGTAAATAAAAATTTCAAAAAATAGTGCTTATACGTGGTACGTTTTATTAATATTGGTGATATTAAAAAAAAGAAAAAAAATAACAAAATGGAACATATGTCATGTGCCAGGCCATGAGGGAATCAATTTATTTTGCTAATATTGCATTTAAATAATTTTTTGTCAGCACAAAATGGAAACATTTCGTGGTAATAAATCATGGCCAACAAAATGTTTGCTTATTGCCGTTTTAGCCATAGTCTTACCGGCAAGGAGAGCCTGATATTTGATAAGCTTTCCAAATTAATGTTCGGTTATATTAAACTCCAGCTGAGCCGGCACATATGAGAATTAAATCGGTAATATTTAGGAAAATATTTAATGCCGTATATTCTGATATGACGCGACCAGCGTGATACAAATAGTCATAAATCAAATACACAGGATTACGTTAATATATAAGTTGCGTTTTTTTTCTTATAAGAAAATCAAGTAAAAACAAGTTTTTGTTAAAAATATACCTGTACATATGGATGTGCATATTTTGTGCAAACTGGTAGTAAATTTTTTTAAGCGGCACTCAAGGCTTGAACTCAACTCATGCGCTACATAGTGGTGGGACTATTAAAGGAGGGTATATATTTGGTAGGGCAGATGAAGAATATAGAGAATTTAGAGTTTTGAATTTATTCTTTTGTTTGAAGGCGAATTATTGCTACTGTACAAGATAGTGTTAATCTAATTTTTTTTAGATAATTTCAATTTTATTTTTTTTGCTACATAAAAGTACCCAAATAAAATACATATTTTTTTCAAATTAATATTGATAGGCTAATTGTTCGAAAAATTTTTTTTAAATTCAAAAATACATGGTAAATATTCCAAGTGAAAGTCACCATAAGTTTTTAATTATTCAACTTACCCAGCAAAGCAGCACAGCTGTTTTCGAAATCCGCTACACTTTTGTCATCACTGCTCATAAGTATTTTTGTGTCACAATTTCTTAGGTGGCCGAGTTTTTTTCAAATTAATATTGATAGGCTAATTGTTCGAAAATTTGTTTTAAATTCAAAAATACCTGGTAAATATTGCAAAGGAAAGTCACCATCAGTTTGTAATTATTTAACTTACCAAGCAAAGCAGCACAGCTGTTTTCGAAATCCGCTATACTTTTGTCATCACTGCTCATAAGTATTTTTGTGTCAGTTGATATGATATTTATATAAATTCGATTAAGAAACTGGATACGAAGTAGTGTATCAAACCGATGGTGACACATTTTTAATACCCATGCTGCTGTTTGACAATCTTCTTGATGTCCCATTTTTGGAATTTTTTTTGCCTTATTATTTATATAATTTTTTCTATTTTTCTTTAGATATTAAAAATATAAAATGGTTTTGAAAGAAATTCATGAATATAAGAATTCATAAAAACGGAAAGGACAGCTAAAGAGCTGGAAAGATTATTATAATATGTTTTTACAAACATATTTTATATTCTAGAAAGAAATATTTCACTATTGAAAATTAGAAAGATCATGAACGTGGCTCCAGGCATGGAATGAAAGTATTGTATGTATATAATCCAGACATACATCGGTGAAGGGTATATAGTATTTCGCACAGCCGGATATCGCACTTTTACCTGTTTTAACATAAAAATAAAATATATTACTAAGTATACTTTTTAGATTAAACAATTTAAATAACTTTTAAATAAATAAATAAAATGACAATATGACTAATAGTACGCTGCTGGAACCTACAAATTTTGAAATTGTGATATACTTATTAAAAACAGCTAAACCGATTAACGCAAAACTCTTATATTAAGTTATACAAAATAGCGTTTGATTTATTTAAGTTAAACTTACAAAAATACTGCAGCTCTTTTCTATATGATGACTAAATGAGTGTATATATTTTTATTATATCCCTATGGATAATTGTGCAGTTTTGAAAAAAAAACATTGTTTTATATAAATCACAGAAGAATATGAACTGAACAATTTTTGCTTTGGGGTCTTTGTCTTAACAAAAAAAAAAAAAAATACATATAGATAATATATTTAAGTGTATGCACATAAATATTTGTTCATATGGCTGGGGAATATTGATTACATTAACTTCAGTTTCTTTTTTTTTACTTCTCCAATGAATATTAATCCTGCAGCATATTTGATATGGCTTGTCATGTTGGAATTTTTTACACTATATCTCACCTGTCAAATGGTTTGCTTAAACTGAATGTGAAATATTTCTATATATTTTTATATGAGTATAATTTAATGCATTCCATATTGTTTTATTAGCTGTAGGTTATGCTGTTAGTTTGATGTTGTTTAAAAAATAGAAATAATAATAGGATTTTTAGCGAGGAATAAGAAAACAGAAAAGCTAAAAATATTTCTCATATATAAATATTATTTCCATATAAAATACAAGCGTCTGGAAACAAATACAAAATTTTAAATTAAAAATTTTAAATTAAATGAGTTTTAGTGTTTTTGCTAAAGCGCTTTTAACTTTACCTTAAGTCCTGTTAATTGTTAAATATATGTTTTACATTATGTATGAATTAAATTATGTATGAATTTTTATTAGTCGAACTTTCTTATGTAAATTGTAAATTTTTTCAACGAGCTTAAGTTCGAATCTGCATGACTGCAAATGATTTTTTTTTATTATTTTATTAATAAATAAATTTGTTCAAATTCTATTTATTATTTTTGATGTGTTAACATCTATACGCGCACCTCTAGGACAGTAAACTATCAGTTTCAATACATACGCAAGTGTAAGTGTAAGACTTTGTTTGTTTGTTGTTGTTGCTTGGCAGTCGGTATTGAAAGTGATTATTGGGCGATTTTCATATAATTTTCCCACGCAATTTTCTCCGGAAATTCATAGCCGATTTTATTAATTTTTGGATTAAAACGCTAGTGCGGGTTTCGACGAAGAGTTTAGGCCAAAAATTAAGGCGATCCGATATCGGCGAGGGGAGATTTAAGTGTTTTAATTCGGAGTATTAATTTGGAGTAATATTAAAAAAGTGTTTTATGTTGATCTTCGGTTTTGTCTTATGCATAGCAAAGAGAATAGTGACGTGGTTATACGTACATATATAAAAATGAGATAGCAAGACTGCAACGTATGTAGCTTATGTACAAACATAACAATGTATGTATGTACATTTGTTTGTTGCTTTGCATTCTCTTTGTTTTTTGTGGGTTTAATATAAAATAAATAAACAAAAAGGTGTTAACACATCGCCCGTGAGTTCGAACACTCATTGATTTTTTTATATTAAGATTGGAATATTAAGAATATTTTCAATAATCATCAAACCAGCAGAACGGATCTGTACTGATTTCAAGACCGCTACGCCATCTCATCAGCGTTCTTTGTTCAAATTCTCCACTTTTGCAAGTGGTGCAAAAGTGCAGTCATGCAGTTTCGAACTTAAGCCCGTTGAAAAAATTAACAATTATGTATGAATTTCTATTTTATTAGTCGAACTTTCTCTATGTAAATTATATTACAACATGTTCATTTTTTCAAAAGGCTCAAGTTCAAATCTACGAAACTGCAAATCATTTTTTATTTTTATTCTAATACATTTTTATGGGAAAATGACTTTGATTGTTGAGCAAAATTAGCAGAAATTGAACACTCGTAGTATGTTGAGATTTAACTGTAATTTGTTTGCGATAACTTTGTTTGTAATTCTCAACTGGTTCTTGAAGGTTTCCGCATTAAGTAAGAGATTTTGTTATTTTGGAATAACTATATTGAATGGTGTGTTGGTTAAATATTTTTTTTCGCATAATAAACACATTCATTGAAATCAAAGTCAAGCTTAATCTAAGGCAATATTTGCTTTATCAATTTCAATGGTAAGGAAATGCTATATAAATAATAAATATTTTTATGGTTGTACTATCGGAAGTCAACAAAACTTTTAAATCACCTAGAGTATGATGAAGTTTAAAGTGGATGAAATTGTACGCATATGACTGTAGACCAGTGATGTGCACTACCACATAAACACAGTTGCGCTTGTGTGTGGCGCAGAGAAAAACCTCTGCTTACTTTTAACAGAGGTGGAAATGTTTCTGAAATTACTTTCTGTTTATCAAAACAACAGAAGACAGAAATCTACAAATTGTATCAATGTTTGGTACCACATTTAATTGTGAAACAGCATTTTCTACCATGAAAATAGTTCAAAGCAAGGTACGCATGAACAGAAGAGTACCCAGGCCATATAGATCTGGATGAGCTAATATATATTTATTTGAAATAGACATTTATTATAAACGAGTTTACAAAATAAATACAATTTTCATCAGTCAGATGCTAATAAATAAAAATATTGTGTTATATACAATAAATACAATTATAAATGCAAAACATACGAATTGTAGCAACAAGCCCTTCAACTCAAAATATAGATAAAATTGAAAAGTACTTGTTATCCATCCCTGCCGTATGTTAAAGACAAGCCAAAACCTAAGGAGAGCGGGAGAAACAAAATTTTTTTTCTTTCGTATACATATTTGTTTGCTGCGAAAGCAGAATTTGTTTTTTTTTATCTTTCCTATAACGCGTTATAGGGCAAGAGAAGCTTGATCATCTATGCTGTAGACTGTTGACTTTCAGAGATCCTACTTGAATGCTTGTGGGTTACAGGCAGCCACGTATACCTAGACTGTTGACTGAAGTAGTTAATATGAGAATATTAACCAGGAAGTTACGACTTCGAATCCGCGCTCAGTCATGAATATGATGTAGAGTTTTACTGACTGGCATTACATTGCATTGTTGTGTCAGTTGTTGTTGGCTTGACGAACACATATCACTGGTCATTGAACACTATTGGCAGCGATTGGCACTATCATGTACTTAAGAGCACATCAACAGCGTCCTCTTAAGTCAGCCCTGTAGCAAAATATTAGCCGGGGAAGTAAAAGCTTGAAACACCTACAAAAAAGTTCTTTATTATCTCTTTTTTTTCTTCATCTGTCTTCTGAATAATATGACAATGCACTGCATATGTAAGTGGCATCCCCTGAGATCTGTTCCTACTTTAAAAAATGTATTAAAATCGTAGCTTCGTATATGTGGTATCCTCAGTGTTTTATTTTCTTAATCTATAGAATCAGTTAAAAGTGGAGAAGCTCTAAAATTTAGATATAGTTTTTATTAATCATTCATTGGCAATGGCAAATCCTTGATGATGGGTATCATGAGATGAAGACATTTGTTACACTATTACAATACACGATGTAGGGAAATTATAAATTTTAGCACCCACGACATGCAGTAAACGTATTAAATAATCACGAGTATAATAATGATATTGTTATTAAAAATATTTTTTCTATAAAATAGAAATATGGTTCCTTTTATTGCTGATATTTACAAGATAAACTAAAAATCCATTTTTTGTTATCATCATTTAGATGACTTTAATTTTCCGGCATTAACTGTTGAATACTTTTGTTCTTAAATACACGTTGGTTCCAGCAACCGTCTGTATCCAAGGGTCTGCGTTTTCTATACACTCTCGTAATATGTATTAATAATTCACATGTTGGTTAGGCATTAAAGCATGTTTTACGTTAAAATATTTGATATATTTTTTTGCACCCACACTCAACATAATAAAATGAAATTCATACATAATATGAACACATTTATTTATGTCATATATTAATGCTAAAATATGAATATATCACATACATATATTTCATTTCATTAAATTAAATGAGAGAACATAAATTATATTTTCATGTCTTCTTTTGCTTTTCCATTTCCAGGTATTTATGGCTGGCTGTTGTGGAGAATTTCAACTCCATGCATGTAAGTATTTGTACCTTGAAGGCAGTGACACAATTAATTATAGAAATAGGATATTTGTGTAGAAATGTATTTTAGCCAAATATACAATTTTCATAAAGGAAAATCCCTAAATCTTTATATAGTTCACATAAATCTAAATTTCTGGAATTTTCTGGCATATCTGTATAAAGCATAGTGATTTGTCCTGAAAGTTCTAATAAATAGTTGTAAGAAACTGCTGCATATTTCAGGGGGCTTATATTGTATAATATTTATTTGTTCGCTAGCAAATACGTAATTATAAAATCAGCCTACAAGACTATACAGAAGTTTCTTTGAAGAATTCAGTTAAAAATACTTTTAGATTTTTAGCGCTAGAGGTTTGGCTCTAGGGAGTTACGGAATATGGCCACAGTACTGACTGCGAGGTCTCTTCATCTCTCTACTTTTGAAAATTGTCCCATCCTCTACTTTTGAAAATTGTAGAAATACCGAGAAGTTAACACAGAGTTTTTGTGAAATCTTTCCATCTTTTATTGTGAAACATCATATACTCGTAGGCAAAATGTTAACAGAAACATTTTTGGGAATTAAATTACCAATATGCAGATAATGAGAATGCCTTAAAATAGAAAGTTGTACAAAGTGCATATTTTGTTTTCCATAAAATATTTACCTCTTGCCTGATGCATATCAATTGTGTTCTTTAAAAATCTCTAGATTTTTCATCTTCATACTACTAAACATTTCAATAAACATCAAAACTATTATTGTGTTGTGGAAGCTCTTCAGCAAATTCACATCATGTATTATTTTAATTAAATTATTTAAATATTCGAAAAATAATTGCAAGAAATTTCTATAAATTACCAAAATAGTTCATGCACATAAAACCTGTTAAATAATTCAAATAGTATTTTGTTTCTTAAGAGCACACAGCCATATGCAAAATATGTATAATTTAAATACCAGTCATACACATGCATGCATGCACAGACATGCTACAGAGATTTGCGTTAAATGCTTGCAATATTCTATTGAACCAACAACTAGAAAAACCTTAAACGAGTATGAAATCAATAAATAGTTTTAAGGAAACGAAAAAAAAAAAACAAATTAAAGATGAAAAAATGTATCTTGACTATCTGGAACATGCAGTTGTGAGTGCTGTTCTCAATTTCATACACAACTACGGATGAGTAAATTAATTTAAAACTTTCGCATCGTTAATTTAAAGTCAAAGCAACTATTGGTGCACTTGCAACATCTGCAAGTGGTGCTGAATTTTACGACTTTCCAAACTTGTAAAAATTACTAGGAAACATTGCTGATGATGATGGTGACGCACGGACCAAATACCCAAAAAAAGTCGTTTAATTACAAATTGTAAAGTAAACTTAAATACAACTGCCTTATAAATTTTAAAGACTTAATTGGAAAGTAATATTGCACAGATTAGTAAAACATATAGGCATTTCCGTTAATAAGAGAGGAAATGAAAATTTTTTAATTTATTTTTTTAATATGGCAAAGAGAGCAAAATACTATCGGCCGTATTTATAAAAAATAATTGTGTCTCTAAGTATTTTTTAAAACATAATTTTCTTACAAAATTTGTTATAAAGGTTATTTCAAGTACAAATTATTTTTTAGAAATACGACAGTAAAATTTTACTATTTTAATATGTAAAAGTGTATAGTTCATAAAAATGGTGTACCTCAGGGTAGCATACTTGCCCCATTATTATTTAACTTATTTATTAACGATATTGGTTGCTGTTTCCTAAAGTCAGATTATCTTTTATATGCTGATGATTTAAAATTTTTTATGAAGTTGGACTCGATTAACGATGTGCATATAATGCATAATGAGCTCAATAATTTAATCAACTGGTGCAGTCTGAATCGTTTACAATTAAATATTAGTAAGTGTTAGCATGTTTCGTATAGCAGGACTCAGAGCCCCGTAGCGGTATCCTTTAATATTAGTGGTATCTCATTGTGCACATTTGATTCAAAACTTGACCCAGGTGTGGTTTTCGATAGCTCGTTATCGTTTGTGGCTCACGTTGAGTATATGCTTCCAAGAGCATACAAGGTGCTTGGCTTTTTGAAGAGAATCTGCTCTGAATTTACTGACCTTCATATACATCCTTCGTACGGTCTAAATTAGAATATGCGGCTGTGATCTGGAATCCTCATGTTTCCAATCTAGTTTTCCGTATCGAGAGACTGCAGCGCGTTTTCATTAAGTTTGCTACACGGTCGCTACCGTATTTATCTACTGTTCCATATGAGTCTAAATGCCTTTTTATAGGGCTTCGCACTCTTTGGAATTTCGTAGAGAATTACAATCAGCCCTCCTGGTGTATGATATTGTTAATGGATGCATTGACTGTCCTGATTTGCTTAGCTCTGTACCGTTTTATATTCCACGTAGGAATCTTAGGTTGGCTAGGCTCTTTGAGGTACCTTTTCATCGAACTAATTATGCTCGCAATGGCACTCTAACACGTGCTTTTGCTCACCTTAATAAAATCAATGTTAATTTGCAAAAATGGAATAATTCTTTTATTGAATTCAGCACGGACAAAGTGCAGTTTAAGCTTCTTATTTCTAGTCTAATAATATAATTACTATAATTTGTAATGTAATCTCTTCGTTTTGTTTTTTGTAATGTATATTGTAAAACATAATTTTGATGTGTTAACATCTATACGCGCGCCTCTAGGGCAGTAAACTATCAGTTTCAATACATACGCAAGTGTAAGGTGTAAGATGTAAGAGTATGTGTTTGTTCGTTGCTTGGCAGTCGGTATTGAAAGTGATTATTGGGCGATTTTCATATAATTTTCCCACGCGATTTTCTCCGGAAATTTATAGCCGATTTTATTAATTTTTGGATTAAAACGCTAGTGCGGGTTTCGACGAAGAGTTTAGGCCAAAAATTAAGGCGATCCGATATCGGCGAACGGAGATTTAAGTGTTTTAATTCGGAGTATTAATTTGGAGTTGTATTAAAAAAGTGTTTTATGTTGATCTTCGGTTTTGTCTTATGCATACCAAAGAGAATAGTGACGTGGTTATACGTACATATATAAAAATGAGATAGCAAGACAGCAACGTATGTAGCTTATGTACAAAAAAAACAATGTATGTATGTTCATTTGGCTGTTGCTTTGCATTCTCTTTGTTTTTTTGTGGGTTTAATACAGGGAAAGGCAACCTATACTATTACATTTTGCGATTGTATTACTTATTACTCTCTGCGCTCTCACCACGAATCGGTATTGCCAATCAACTTTCGTCACTTCTTCCCAATTAAAACTTTAAAATCTCCAAAAACTAACTTAATTTTATTATGGGTATTTGCAATATATTAGAAAATTAGTATCGGCATGGCATTGGGGCAAAATGATGTTTGTGGCTCTGTATGCAGTGATGGTGTGTAAATAAGAAGGTTTTGTAGGACATTTGACAAAGAGTAATGCAAATACACATACGTACATATATATTTTTCATTGCATTATTCACCAACAGGCATTATTTGCAAAAAGTTTGAATGTAATGAACACAATGAATTGTGGTTCAAATTGTTAACAAAACACTAGGTGGTCATAAGGGAATGTCATTCATAATTTTCCGCATCTCTTCATACTTTTCGCCAAAGCATTTGCCTTTCCCTGTACTAGAATCAGCAAACATTTTTTTCGTAAAGATTTCTCAACTGTGATCGGACTCACATTGCTTTCTGCCAACGCTGATTCTTAAAGTATGCGATAAACACAACCTGCCTGTTTTAATGCTGAAACTAGTCTGATTAAAGTTGTTTACAGCTCTACAATGCGTGTACACACGTACGTAACAGAAGAGTAAATGAAAAGGCGCCGCACCCTGCATTTGCCTTTCCCTGGTTTAATATAAAATAAATAAACAAAAAGGTGTTAACACATCGCCCGTGAGTTCGAACACTCACTGATTTTTTTTATTCAACATTTATTTTATAACCACTAGTTTTTAAGTTCTCACGTTAGTCATAGTCTGGAAGGTTTTGTGACCATAGACTGAAACACTTAAATAAGGAAATAAATAAAATGTTCCAAGAGTGATGCACCTGCATATTACTTACTTTCTATGTCACGTAGAATATGCCCATATTTTCCTCGCTATTTTGAACAATAGGGTTGCAAATGTGTTCATTTTTTTTTTTAATATCGTAGCTTCTATATAGAACATAAAGCTAAAATGTTTCAGTTACCCTATTTTTTTGCACATACATTCCATTCCATTTCGTTAGTTCTATTTTAATTTAGTTCTATGTGTTATATTTAGACGGACCTTTTGCAATAATATTTTTATTTCGGTTTATATCACACGCTTGGTTTGATTTACTTACACAAAACTTATATTTCTTACTCAGTACGGACACGAACCCAAAACCTTTTGTTTCGTAGCCTACTCAGTCAAATAAAAATTACTATTATGTGCATAAAAATAAAAACTATTTTTTTTGTCGTGGTAATTTCCAGCACTAGAGATTTTAACTCGTACATCGCATAGTTCCCAGCTCAAGGCTGATAATGCTACACCATCAGAACTATAAAAAAAAATTCTGAGTCATGATATGTAATTAAGTGCTAACAAAATATTTTTTGGAACAATAGCCTTGATTTTTGTCTTGTACTTCTGATTACTTTATTAAAACAAAAACTGAACAGCACTCTAGGAAATTTTTCAAAAATTGCTATTGTGTAGAAGTATATTTTGCCATCTATCACATACACTCTCAAGAAATACAACAAGCAACTTTATCAAGCTAACGCAACAAACGTCACAAATGAAATATCAAAACTTTCTTGTAACTTGTTTTATGCAGTGACATTTAAAATGCGTTAAAATGCCATTTTCCTATGCAATAAGAAATGAACAACAAACAAACCATCTGTGTAATCCAGCTCAAAGTGACACTTTAAAAGCACTAAAACAATAAGGATTTACTTAGAAAACTGAACAACAATAACTTTTATTACCAACAAGATGTGAGTAAACTTTTGCTAGCGCATTAGTTTTACGGCACAGAAGCCTGGTACAGAGAGTAGCTCGGGAAGTTATTTATTAATGAAAAATTAGTTGAAAGAAAATGAGAGCTTTTCTTACTGATATTTTTATTATAATTTATGAAAATATGATATAATTACCCTTATAGTTTGTGCTTCAATACAACTGCACTTTTTCTTTAATGGGATTCTGTGATATGAAAAATAAAAAAAATTTATTTTATAAGTATATTTTAAAAAGGTTCTTTTTTTTCTTAAAAAAAACAATAATAGGAAACTTTTGCTTTTTAAACAGTTTCCAACTAAATGATAATGTACCACTCCACAGCACACATCTTCAACTTGTATAATAATTTTTTTTTAAGTCACTTATAAAGTAAAAATATTTCGAAAAATGCTTTACTAAAAATATATATAGAGCTCCAAAAAATATAAAAATATATGAGCTTCATAGTAGAAAGAAAAGTAGTTTTAAAAATATATATATTTCAATTTGTGATTAGGCGCCATCACCAAGGCAGCATATCATTATAAAAATAGTAAAATCAGCAGAAAAAAAAGTTGCAAGTTGATGCAAAGCATTAAAGAGTTATAAATATTAAATATGTCAGCCAAAGGAAAAGTTTGTGTTGTACGAACTCACATTGAGGAAAACGGCATCAGCATTATAGAAGTTTTTTTTTTGCCGTACTAGTCTGAGCATCATTATAACTTTTGGTGTGTTTGTTAAAGGAAAATAGGAAGAAAATAAGTACGAGTCATATAAATTTTACAATTATGGCATACAAAAATAGAGGCAGGCAACATAAACGACAGCAGTTTATTCGTTAAGGAATAACACCAACATGAATTTTTTTTTTAAATGAATCAAACATTTTGCAACTTCATCAGTTACATCTGTGTGTGATAGCTGCAACTGTTGTTGTATGAAAGGATTTTCTGTAGGACACACTACAAGCAATAACATTAAATTTTTGTAACTTTTTTGCTTATTATAAATTGAAATTAATTTATATTCCTTTTGGCATAATTTTTACAATAATAATCAAACAGCAATTAGCAAAAGCAATTTCATAGCAAACCACTAACGATTGGAATTGTGGACAAACCCTGGTTTAGGGTCATGTCCAGTATCAATTCATTATTTACAATAACTTTCCATCATCGATGAAATTTTTAATTTGTAAAAAGCTAAATACAAATACTGTTGACTTAAATTATCTCCTCATATTCCATTTCTACACAAACTACGAAGCAAAAATCCAAAAAATTATAATTAAAAATATCAATCGATATTATGGCATATCAAAGAGTTCTGTATCCTTTGCCAGCTGCTGTTGGTTTGGTCCTTTGTGTTCACCATATTTTCTGTTTACAAAAGTTCTGTGCACAATTTTGTGTGTTTGTATTGCCTAGTGGCCCTCATTACTTTACAGAATATGTAATAAAAAAATAAAAATAAAAATAAGGGAAAAAGGAAATAGAATCAGAATCCAAGAGGAAATCCTTTTTGCAATTATTTCCATTTTATATCAGAAATTTACGGTTCGTCCAACACAATAATGATTAATCATGACCTTTTTCTTAGCCTGTGCTATTGACAGTTCTTTGCTTTAATTAATATTAACTGCAACAATTTATTTTCAATCCCAATTATAACAAATCGATTGAAGTGTTTTCGTTAAAAGAAGGTTTTCATTTTTTTAGGCAAATTATTGTTGTATTAATTTTCTTTTAAGTATTCATGATATATTTTATCAATTTTTTTTGTATCTTGGATGACCCCTACATGTGCAGTGCATTGCGCCGGAACTAGAAAGGAAAAAAATAGTATTGAGGGGACAGATGAAGAAAGATGAGAAGAGAAGAAGAGAGTTTTTTGTAGCTATTTCAACCTTTTTACTTCGCCGGCTAATTTATGCTACAGGACCGACGAAGGAGGGTGCTTTTTAGTACATGATAGTGTCAGCCACTGCCAATTATGTTAAGTGACCAGTGACTATGCCTTCATCATTGAAAACAGGCTGGCAACAACTAACACAACCATGCACTAATGCTGATCAGAAGAATTCAACACAATATTTCATGACTCAGCGCCGAGTTGAAGTCAGGACCCTCCGCTTCATAGACTCGTGTTCTACTACTTCAGCCAACAGCATCCACAATTAAGTAAATGTTTTGCGATCAATGCAAAAAAAAAATAAAAAATTCTGTCTCTTCTCATTTGAAGAAAATTTAATAAGTTAAACTGCATTCTATGCAATTATCAAGCTAACGAATTGTTGTTTAAGCACAGATGAAAAAATATTAATTGTAGCATTTATTTTGAGCTGAACAAATTAGTTATTTGCTTTAGCCAAGATTTTTCACATACTAAAAAGAATTCTTTTTTTATTCATTTTGACAAAGTTTTTCAAAAGATATAACAAAAAGTGCTTAAAACTAATTAAATTTTACAAATTAATAGCTACAGTAAATACTACACTAATTAAAAGCAATTTGATTATAAAATTTTTTTTATCAGATTATATTAGAATTATTAAATGTTATAAAAACCTGGAATAAGCCACAGCGCTAGCAATATTCAATGAATAAATAATCACGAGGCAAGTGTTAGTTTAGTGTAACTATTGCATAAATAATAAATGTTATTGCAACATATGAGTTTAATAAATATAAAAATTTTAAATGTGCCAAATTTAAAAGAGATATTCGTATACTGATAACCAGGTGTCGGTCGGACTGTCATGGAAAGAGATATAAAAATTATGGGAAAAAAACCCAACAAGGCTACAGTGGATGACAAAAAAAAAGAAATGAAATAAAAATACGAATACGAATACATGAGTACACTATGCAAAAACCTTACAAAATTATCTGGCTGCAGTGTGTATATGAATATGTAAGCATTCCATACAGAAAGAATATATATAGAGTTTCTGCAACTGGGGCGTATGATGGATTTTTTTTTGCATTATTTAAATTGTATAACGTATACGTTTGTAGCACAAAAGTTTCAAAGATTATGAAGCCAGCAACTTTTATGAATTTTCTTTTAAAACACACATGCATCTACATATATTTAATGATAATTAAAAATATAAATATGATCAGAGAATAAATGTGCATCATCAATAAATTCAATTATGATAATTGGAACTTTTCTTGCAAAAGTAATATTGTATTGGTTTATTTTTGATGAAATATTTTCTGTACATGCCTCTGCACAAAAGCATAAAGACAAATGGAAAATATTAAAAATAAAATAAAATTTTTTCTTGTATTCTTACATTTAAAATTGTTTGTAATGTATGTGTAAATGAAAGAAAGCAGATAAACACAAACATGACTTTTGAAAATGTAATCTTTTGAATGAAAATATGTACATATAAAAAATTTTTTAATGAAAGGCCTTTATATGTTGCATCTACTTGTAATGCAGTTTAATTTCCCAGCCGAGGTATCCTCAATCTGTCCAGGTCTGCTTCCTTTGCAATATCGCCACCACTGTAGTCCAATTCGTGCACTTAGGTTTCATACTCTAAGCGCTGCAACGTGAGTATAAGGGCTTCGGATATTCGATGGAAAAGTATAAGTGACACAACGTGAATACGGTTGCAGTAATAATAATACGAACGATATAAATTCTTCGGATATCGTTCGGCTAACTACGGTAATAATAATAACAAGAACCCCCGGATGGAAAACATAATACAATTGTACTTTTTTTGGTACAATTAGACTTTGTTGGTACCGTGGTACTACCACGACTAATTTGGTACAATTTAAATATCTCAATCAAAAGCTTACACCTAGTTCATAAAAACGTTTTATGCTTGAACATTTTTGTTAATTTCTCAGTGAATCAGTTAATAACCATAAAATATTTCTGTGAATTATACAACGATTTTGTGTCAACTTTTTATTACATACAGTATTCCAGTCAGCAGTTCATGAAATTTTCGGATCGTTTCTTACTCCTCTGCTTGTTCTATATATTTATTTTGCCGTTTCTTTTTGAAAATGATTGTTGTTTCGAAAGAAAACGGTTCTTTAGACCGGAATCTTTGAAAATAGTGTCTTATGTCTCATATTTCTGCTAAATTATGACTCATTTAAGTAACAGACTTACAATTATTTGCTATATAATTTTTCGCAACAGAAACATTTTTCATCGTTAGGCTGCCTTATATTTGATTCAAAAACAATCACGTTGAAAAAGTGTATAATAATTGATTTCCAAATACCGAACAAGTTTTCAATCAACGTCTCGTTGCCTCAATTTTAAACTACCAGAAAATTTATTATCTTAAATTGTATGACTTTTTGAATAAAATTTAATCAACTGATTCCTAGATTTTTATGTATATAATATATTTTTGTTGTATACTTGTGTAGAGAAGTTTTTTGAATTTCGATTTATAGAAATATAAAAAATATAAAAAATGGTACCGTCATGGTATGAAAAGTACATTTTATTTAGTTAATTGGTGTAAAACAGGGATTTCCATTTCTTTGCACAATTGTGTACACCACTACTAACACATATTTTTATACTCTTCAATTCAGTCGTCGATGTGACTTCGACAAATGTACATGTCTAGCGGATGCTATATTATTTTGTTTCAGCTTACACTCAAAAAATATTGTGTATACCACTACATCATTCACAATTTTAAAACAAAACTTTTTCTAATATTTTCCCCAATTAAAACCGGTGATTTTTCCAAAAACTTCACTTGTTTATAGAAATCTCGAAATCGACAAAAGATATTAATATGCCGAAATATTTGAAACACTTTTCAATAATTTTCAAAACAGGTTTCAAGATTCTGTTATTTTACAACCGCTATTAGAACTTTTCGAAAACCATTTTCGTTGCGATGTAAGCAACTATGAATTTGATATTCAATCAGAACTAATCATACTACGAAGCGAAGTAAATGCTCCAGACGAAAATAATATTGTAGAGTTCTGGAAAGATTTGGATGGCGAGTTCCATCCTGAACTAAAAAAAATTCATTTAAGTGCCTCTCTTTATTCGGCACCACTTAACTATACGAACAAATTTTTTCGGATTTAAAATTTATTTGTTCCAAGCAACGTAATAAATTAAGTTCATCCCATTTGAAAAGCATTCTACTATTACGAAACTTCCATAAGAGTATAAATTTAGAAGATTTTATTTTATAAGTTGTATAACACAAGGGAACAAAATTAAACATTTTTTGTGTTGATAGAAAATTTGTAGCAGTTCTTTACCAATTCATGTCGCTGATTTTAAAACTGCACTTTTTTTCTATCAACTGTGATTTGAGTGCAATATATAGTTTTTATGAATTTTAAAAACATAAAATTCTTTAAAAAAAAGTGCAGTTTTAAAATCAGCGACATTGAATTGGTAAAGAATTGCTACAAATTTTTTATCAACACAAAAAATTTTTAATTTTATACCTTTGTGTTATACAACTTATAAAATATATTACTAACATTTTATTTCGGCTGTAATGAATGTATTCTCTCATTTTTTTTTACTCTCTGGTACTCACTACTACACAACCAAACATTTTTTGGAAATCCCTGGTATAAAATCAAAATAGCCCTTTTCCATCCCTGCAAGAGCGATATAAATTCTTCGGATATCACTCGCCTAACTACGGTAATAATAATAATAATAATAATAATAATAATAATAATAATAATAATAATAATAATAATAATAATAATAATAATAGTTCGGGTACCCTCTAATATACACACATGCACTAAAGGAAAGAATCGTATTCCAATTCGTTCCTCTCGATAGTGACAAAACCTCGATCACTTATGCACCATAAAATATTAAGCAAATGAGAAGTTTTTCAATTGCTAGTCAACATAATGTATTGTGTGATATTTGTTTGTTGTTTTGTTTATACGGTGTGTGTATGTTATGCTGAGTGTGTATACGGCGTATGCATGAATGTTTTTATTATTATTGTATTTCTTTTATGCGGTGTGTACTTGCTGGTTGTTTTTGAATACTGTGTATGTACGTATGTTATATTGTTGAGGCGGTGTGAAGATGATTTGCTATGTGTATTTATATATGTATGTATGTTTATGTGTTTATTTTATTTATACGGCTGTTTATGATCAGTAGTAAAGGTACGTTCACACTTATCAAATATTTGCCCAAAAAATCGTAACCACTAAACACTAATAAAAAAGTTTTTAATCCAAAAATGTATATATTGAATTAAATAGTCTCCAATAATATTGGATTCATGACACTGTCTATTAATTTGTATGAAATTCTTTTACTAAATAAACACGTATCTGAACAAAAATATTTTTCATTAGTGTTTAGTGGTTACACTTTTCGGGGCAAATATTTGATAAGTGTGAACATACCTTAAGTATTGGGTTAGGGTATAATTTGTAACGTTACGTTACATACTGTAAATAAACAATTCGGTAATTACTGTAAGGGAGTATTCTACTGCTCATGTTGTTTATTATCCTTATCTGTCAGCCCAATGAATCACTTTTGTGCTAATTATATACAATAGTAGAAACTCTATAATTTTCTAGGTATCTTTTCTCATTAGTTACCAATTGTGGGTGCTGTTGGTTAAAGCGGTAGAACATGAGGCTATGAAGCGGAAGGTCCTGACTTCAACCCCGCGCTGAGTCATGAATATTGTATTGAATTCTTTTGATCAGCATTAGTGCGTGGTTGTGTTAGTTGTTGCCAGCCTGTCTGCAACGACGAAGGCATAGCATTGGTCACTGAACATAATTGGCAGCGACTAACTATCATGAACTAAAAGTAGATTAACCCTGTAGCAAAACTTAGCTGGCGAAGTAAAACAGTTTGAAATAGCTACACAAAATTCTCTATCTTCTCATCTTTCTTCACCTGTCCCCTCAATACTATCCCATCCTTTTTGTTCCGGCGCAATGTACTGCGTATGTAGGGATCATCCTCTGAGTGCTGGTCCAAGATAAAAAAAATATCATTCATCTGAGCTGCTTGATCAGCTTTGCTGCGAGTCCTTGTTATACTTAAGAGCAAAAAATTTTGTTTTGGGCGATTTTTCATGCAGCCACTGATAACGCGGATACAATAAGCAATAAGCAAATTTTTTTGTTAATATGCTAATAATTGTTAAAAAAAATCAAAGATTATTTTCTTTTATACGCACAACTCATTTGAATTCCGTTTGTTAAAAAAAAAATTTCTTTTTAATCCAGAATACAAAATTTCGCAATACAAAAACCTTAATATCTAAAAATCAATAAAATTTACATAACTTGTATATATAAAAGTTCTTAACTATTTTGCAAGCCATGCCCCACGTTGGCTGGTTAAAATGTTTGCATTGAAAATTATTAAAAATTAAATTATCGATAATATAAAACGTTTTTCTGCAATTGAACGAGATAAGAATTGTAGTCAACTTCTTCATCATCGCACACCAATGAACACATCCAGCGTATATGTATATGCAACGACTACAATCAAGCAACAACCACAGGCAGCATAACCAGCACACTGACAGTTTGATTGAAAGGCAACTCACTCTTGACAACTAGAGTTGTTAAATTCTATAAAGATATTTTCTCATGCTTTTTTGCCATTTTTTTCTGTTTTATTTTTCCTCAACAGTTTTACACAATTTTTCAACAACTCCTTCAATTTTGCAATTTTCTTTTTTTTTACTCATATTTATTTGGTATTTTTTTTTTTAGTTTTTTGCGTTCATATTCGTGGCTGCAGGAATACTCGTATCTTGCGCATAAGTATACGAGATATAGTAGTTATGTACTGCACAATTGTCTGAGTTTATGAAAAGAAAATATTTTCTTTTTGTTATAGTTACATTTGCATCTTTAATGCAGCAGAAATTGTAGAAAATTGCTAAAAAAAAAATATATAGGAAAATGAAGACACTCACTAACACACTTTCCATTTGATAGAGTTTGAATGTCTGTTTGTCTATTCTGTCTGCCTATTTGCCTGCTAAGACTGTTAGTGCATCTGCCCACATGCCAGTCTGTCTGTCTGTCTGTTAGTTTGTTTAGTTCGCTTGAATTTTATATGCTACGCTTCGGACTTTCCATCTACGGCCAACTGTCAGCAAGTAAAATTATTATTTATTTCTTATAAAAACAAATCTAAAGTGCTTGCATTTCAGGATTTATGTAACTACACATCTACATTCATAGAAAGCTTTAGTTTCAAGTATCTGTGCAGCAAAATGGTTTTATACACTTACAATTTTGCCATATCTTTTCTGATTTTATCTGTTGGCTTTAATGTTATCATAATCCAAATTATATTATTATTCAGTGCTTCATTTGAAACATAACGAATGGAAGTTTTAATTGTTTAAGTTTTGCAGTGTTCCAGCGCACCAAATGATTTTATCTTTCAAAAAGAAGTAGGGAATGTATATTTGACTTTTCGGTTTTATATTTATAATCTAATCATTTTTTTGGTCTAATGGCCTATGATGTCTGTAGGAAAATATGCTCCACTAACGAAATACGATACTGTTTAACGATAAATTATATTTATGTTGTTAATATTGATTTATGAAAACAACAAATACCCTGCGTAAATATATTTATTTATTATTAACAACACGTGCCGCAAAGTGATTTTAGCTCGGGGCAAAGAAAACAATATTGTTGCAGTTAGAGCGAAGAGAGAGAGAAGCCATTACGCTCATGTTCTGGACATACACCTCAGGCAGTGAAGGGCTATTGTTGCAGTTACTGTTTCCTGTTTTCTTTTTAGCAGACTTTTACATCTAAACTTTGTTTTTGTTCTTTTGCTTAGTGTAGCGAAAATTTTTGCAAATAAATTAATGTTTTGCAACTCTCACAATACACTTTGCTTATAGCAATGATTGTGGCAAATTATAGAGTTAATACAGTTTATTAAAAAATTGCTGCTGATAATATTGTTAAATTTTTCCAATATTTTCAACATTGATTTTTATTAACCCATATTCAGCCAAGGATATACAAACGGGAGTTTTTTTCAAAATATGATTTTTATACTGATTTGGGTCTGCTGAATCCAAATCCGTTGTCGCTTTGGCGCTATCGTGTCCATGAGCCCTGTAAATAGGGGTTCGTTGGCGCGAACATTGCCTTCAATTTAACATGAATATCGCATATGAATTAATTTATGTGCATTTATGAAATTTTCATTTATATGTAAAAATGCAAATAATAACTAACGAGAAATGCATATACGGGCCTGTTCTGTAAATCACGTCGGGTTGAAATCGCGTGAATTCAAAATAAATCATGGTCCTGAAAACGTTCTTTAAATTAGATACGACAGTTTTCAGCAATATTGAAAAAGTCTGGAAAAATATTTCTATTAGTGGAGATAATTTTCTAAAATATACTAATAATAATATATTAATTAAAATATAAAAATATTAAAATTTTTTTTTCTGTGATATTTTTCAAAGCATTATGGATGCAAATGCACATTGAATTTTTGGCACATCCACTTGATTGGTTTGCCACACCCTTTGAGTTGGCATCTAAGAGTTTTTCCCTGTGGTTCAACTATTCGAATATGTTCGCTTTGCTGACGCTCACCCTGAAATATTTTTAAGATAATGTTCATTTTCCTTCTGATTTCATGCATTAGCCACTGATGAGCTGAGAACCGAAATAAATAAAGGCCAATAGCACTTCTTTGACTTAATATTTATTCTGTAGTTTGATGCAGCATTGTTGTGAAGGTCAACTCCATCTATAGCTTTGTTATATGAGCTGAGAAGCAGTGGTTGTGGCACATACTCATATCATCGCTTTACGCTGCGCATCGGTTTAATTTGATCGAAGTTTGTAAGAGCTGTCACCTCTTTGTTGTCTGCCCAACGACAAACCAATACCGAATTTGTCCTATTAAATTGGCAATCATTTTCTCCCCGTTTCAGGCGCTTTCCAGTGACTAGTGGGGATTTTGTAATGCGATTTAGGCGAACGGTTCCGTAGCGCAAAACCTTTTCTCACTTAAAAGGCGCATCAAATAATATGATGCAAAAAAGTTGTCAAACTTTTCGCACTTGCGAACAGTTACTTTAACAGCTATAATATGACAGAAATGTTTTGATTTATTTAAGTGATTTTATATTATGTGGTCATTTCAATTGACTACATAAGTACCCTATAATAATATACAACATTTTTGTACAAATAATATATTTTTTTAATTCTAAAAAAACACTCTGAAATCGCGTCCCACGAAATATCCCTTCACTTAAAATATGAGAAAAATTTTACAAATTATTTTTACGGTTAATTAAAGCCTAGAATACTTATTACATAATAGAATCTCTGAGCTTTAAAAAATAAATGCATAAAGCTTTCGAATTGGCGATGAAAACGTGTAATTGCGAACAGTGACCGAAAATGGGTTAAAATCCTTTTTTTTTTTTTTAAATATTGCTATCCTTTACTTTTGTAGATGATAGTTTTTATAAAAGTATGTTTAAGGGTACTATTGGCTGAAGTGGTTAAGGCGTAAACCACTAAGATGAAGAGCAAGTATTCGATTCCGCAGTAAATCATACATATTGTATCGGTATTATATGATCTGTATTAGAGCATTGTTGAATAAGTAATTGTCGGCCTATTTCAATGACGAAAACACTAATTGATAAACATTATGAATGACCACATATCTAAGATTAAGGAATGTGGTGCAGCACCTACTTCGAAGGTACTATGGCGAAAATCCCCAGTGAAGTACATAAAAAAAAGTAAATTTTAATTTAATATATATTTCTTAAAACCAATTCAAAATAAACATGAGCTCTTTTAAAAAAATTACAAATTGGATTTTTTAATTTCGAGAGTCATAAAACTTAATTGTGTAATACCATTTCATACAAATCGTATTTATTTCTAATAAATTCGTATTGAAAGGAGTCTCAAAAGTAAAAGAGCTTTCAAAAAGGCGTAAGTAAATTGCAAGCATTTAAAAAAAATCTTTTTTTTTTTTTTGTAAAGGGATACCTTTTTGCAAAAATCTAACTGTTGGTTGTCACACAATTTTACCCAAAATGTGTTAGTTTCTAATAAATACGTATTGAAAGTGCTTTCAAAAGCAAAAAAAAAAATCTATTGAAAAAGTTTAAATCGCATGCATTTAAAGAAAAAAAAAATTTATTTTCTTTTGGGAAGTTTTACAAAGATTTCCTCTTTTCTTTGTGTTAGTTCTGCTAAATTCTGCTTTTGTAATGATTAGGTTATGATTTCGATCCGACAGCCATATAAACATGAGTTATAACACCTTTTAAGCAAATCGGGATTATCGTTGAATTTATTCACTTACAGTCGCCGTTTCATCCAATACGCAGAAACCCTTAGAACTGTTCTTAATAGTGATATAGTGATTTTTTATAAAAATTGTTTCTACTTTTTCAACATTTTCATCGCTTGTTGAGAGTCTTAATTCGCATTTCTAAGACCAAAAATACTTAACACTTGGCTGAAGTAGTAGAACACGAGACTATGAAGCGGAGGGTCCTGAGTTCAACCCAGCGCTGAGTCATGAATATTGTGTTGAATTCTTCTGATCAGCATTAGTGCATGATTTTGTTAGTTGTTGCCAGCCTGTTTCAATGATGAAGGCATAGTCACTGGTCATTGAATATAATTGGCAGCGACTAACACTATCATGTACTAAAAAAAAGCAGAGTAACAGCACCCACCTTCGTCGGCCCTGTACGAAAAATGTATCCGCCGAAGTAAAAGGTTGAAATAGCTACAAAAAAACTGTCTATCTTCTCATTTTTCCTAATCTGTCCCCGAAATACTATCCCCTCGTTTTCAGTTCCGACGGAATGCATTGCATACATATAGGGATCATCCCCTGAGTGCTGGTCCAAGATAAAAAAAAATGATCCTTACAAACTAACTAAAGCTAAAAATAAGAACGACGACTTTTCCCGACATAAGAAATAATTCTAATCACAAGTACGAGTCCCGTGAAATTTTAAAATTCACAAAATTTTTTTAATAGACTTCTTTCCACGAATCGAGTGTCCGATATTACGCCAAGCAATTACAACAACAATTAATGATGTTGATGGTTGCTCCCACATTGTGGATGTGTGTATTAATTTGCCCAAATAGCATTCAGTGGCAGACCTCGACGAAAAGCGACGCGTAATATAGTTGTTTGCTGTGCGTTCTTCAATAAGAGGCATATAAAGCTCCTCGTTGAACCTCTGCTAAAAGCATTTCCTCTGTATATTTTTGTATGGAGTGGTGGTGTTGTTTTCAGAACACATAATATATTCTGCAAACGCTGAAATAATTATATAATTAAATAGTGAAAGTGGCCATCTATTTGTCGATCTAGCAGTTGGTCCATAACATCTACACCTCTTTTTGTTTTATTATAAAATTTAACAATTTCCGGTTTTTCACCAAGAGTGTTGTCGTTGTGCATTCTGGATGAATATATTGTGACATTGTTCCAAAATCCAAATATAGATGACCCAATAGTTCGTCTTTTATTCTTCATTACGTCTGGAATATGTGGCATGTTTTTCCTCAACGTACCCACTATTGTCAGGTTACATGAAAGAAGATATTCCTCCAGAGCAAGAGTAGTGAAAAAAATTATCAATCGTGATATTGCGTCCACTTCAAAGGAATAGACCTGTTATGTCCTCAAAAACTTTCTCTCCTTGCCTTATCTCATGACCCGTTGCCAGTTTATCGCTTGGAGTGGTTGAGAGTTCTTGGAATTACAAATCCACAAAACCGTACACCATATTTCGCTGGCTTTGAGGGTATATATCACGGTACTCCGTTTCGTCTAATCCGTAAATTACCATTATGTGGCATGAACAAAGTAGTGAAAAATATAGTCAAATACCGTAGCGACAGATGAAAAATGGAAACACAGCGACTTTAAATACAAAATTAACAACGAAATTGTTTTTTTATATGATTTAACAATTACTTAACACAAATATATAATTTTCAATATAAATATGCAAAAAAGTAACTAGGGGTACCGGCGTACCCGGTCATTGACTAACGTATATATTTTTGGTCATTGGCCGTAGGGTTAAGGTGATACAAGAATCAGGAATAACAAGCAAGACAATCGCCTTCAATAGGCAGATGAGATATGGGATCACCTTCCTTAGCACCAACTACACCGTAACACTGAAACAGCTTCTGTTGCAGCAAATAAAGATTACAACTATTGGATTACATAATATTTATTAAATAAATGTACATGGAAAGTAACAACCAAGTTCATTATAATAAGCGTCAGATATTGTGTTACAATACATATTAGCAAATCGAAATTTAAAATAAGTAGATTTTAGGAAAAAAAAACTGTATGATATGGATTAAATATTTTAATTAATACTTCATTAACAAAATATTGATTTAAAACTGTCAATCCATTTTACCTGAGGTGAACTATCAATATAATTTTATCTCTTGTGTGCGCAGTGTGCATGTCTACACAATGATATTATTCACATCAATTATATAGAAAACAAATGTTCAATTTGGAAGTCAATGATGTAAGAAAAGTGTTGAAGCAAAATCAACATTTACTAATAAACCAATGAATACAAAGAGAACATCAATTCATCCTTAATGAAACTAATCAGTAGTTGCAAATCAATAGATATAAACACACACACTTACACTCACTTACATTCGACACAAACATAGACGTATATGTCTGATTGGAATACATGATGACCCCATGAGCAACACTGTCGGATAGTGTAAGCACATCAATCTGCTGCTCCATCAAATATACAAGTCAATAAATTGTATATTAAGCATTTTGCTGGGAAGACGATGTGAGCTGCATTTACTTTGAGATTGAAGGATTTATTGGAAGATTATTTAAGAGACCCAAAAATAAATTCAATTAAGGATTGGTTTAGTTGTAAAGGTATTGCGTGTTATCTTTCACAAACCAATACCTTAGAAATCTTTTGATGGATTATTTTGTATTGAATTGTGGGTATAAAAGATGATAATTAAGATCATGCAAGTGCTTCGTTATTTATTGGTCTTTGTCAGCAAAATATGTGTACGTGTGCTGAGCAAAGGAAAATGGTTGGAAGACTCATTAACAGAAATGAAGTTTTTTTTTTTTTTGCTACAGATTCAATAAAAAAAAGTGTCTTGTGTTTTCTGGCACATTTTATATGTTGAGCAGAAATTTATTGCTGCAATCGCAATATGCACTACAAAATATACAAGAAGTTTGTAGTGGTGGAACGTGGGCAATTGAAGCAAAATCAATCGAGTTTTAAAAGTCTTCCTTTGAAATTTATTTCACAAAGTTATGTTCTTCCTTTGCTTTTGAACATTTTTAGTAAATCGGCAAAGGAAACCATTTAGCTTTAATACATGCTGCAGAGATTCGTACAAAATTATATGGAAAATATTTATGTTGAGTATTTTAACCGTCTTGCAATTCAATATAAGATTATTTTTTATAAAACACGTACAAATCATTCATCATATGAAATCTACGGACCGGCTTCTCGCGGAAAGAACGTTATATCATTCAATATCCAGGCATAATATTCAGATCATATACCACTTCCTCTAAAGTAATCAAGCAGAGCAGTTGCTTTCAGGCCTACGTAGTCAGGCTAAGTTTCCCTTTGTAAAAAAGTAAAACAGTACAATTTTACACTTTTTTACAGCCATACCTAAATACGGGCGGAAAGCGGAACGTTTTTTCCCCCCGTGAGCTTTAACGCTGAAATGCCATACCTAAACAAAAGCGGCAGCCTTCTGTAAAAAAAAAAACAATAAAAACAGGGTTATCAAACAAACAAATTAACCAACCCTGATTATTTTAACAGCTGGACGGACGACATTTGTGATTTTGTTATTGAAATTGTGTACAAATTACAAACGTGCATACATATGTATGTATATAATCATATTGGAAATATTTTCTTACTACCATTTTCTAATACGAAGTGCACAAATTTTTTCTTTTGTTATATATTTCACTTTTGTAAATCTTTGCTCATTTTCTCTGGTTACAATTCTCTTCTTTTGCAGCCAACTTCATTAGAAAACGCTCTGTCAAAATCGGATTTTCCAAAAGCAAAGCGTTGCCGCCGCGTTATTTCGGTATGTTCCATACAAAATGTATGGACATGAGAACTTTTGGCAGCTAAAAAAACGCTTGCCGCCCGTATTTAGGGATGGCAGTACGACATTTTTGATAGAGTAAAATTTTATGAACTAATCAAATCCTTTCATAATCAAACTTTTTCATTCAAATATTTTATAAAGAAGCTAAACAATTTTTTATTATTCTCAACAGTTAAATTTAGAAAATGGGACATGAAGAAAATAATCAAACGGCAACACGAAGATTTAAAGTGTTTTACCATCGCTTTGATACAATTCTCGTATGCTATTTCCTAATATAATCTTTATAAATAAAAACTATTATAGATTTGTTTATATTCTTGACCTCTCAATACTTTTTTTAGTAATAATTCCGTAAGCTTTTATATACATATAAAAATATTTAATATTTTTATATATTTTCAATATTTCGCCACTTTTTTGGGTGGTTTTAAAAAAAGGAATATATAAGCTTTACTTTCCTGATACTGCATTAAAAAAAGGAGTGGCAAAATATTGAAAATAAGCAAATATATTAAAAGTTTTTATATGGAAAGACTTCAAACTTAAATAATTATTACAAAAATAAAAGCTTTTATCACATTCGACTAAGCCAACTAATAAGTGGTGACAAACACAATACACACGAGCACTGATGATGAAAGCGTTGCGGCTTTCGAAAACAGCTGTTCTGCTGTGCTGTGTAAGTTGAATAACTAAAAACTGATGTTGACTTTTCTTTGTGCCTTGAATTGTTTTTCTGAATTTAATACAAATAATCGAAATATTACCCTTTAAATCTTGAATGAATTTATATTGTCCTTTACTATGAAATATTTTTAAGGATCCGAGTTATTCAATTCTTAGTTTTTTTAAAGTATTTTATACAAGTTATTAATAACTTTTACTTAAGAGTGAGACCTGTTTAAATTAGTTTATTGGACAGATTAAAAGTTAATTTTGAGCAACCATAAAATACCGAAAACTGTCGCTTCCACTTGCTTGTCCATTTGAAGTGAAACTTCATATGCCTTTTTTGTCCGTTTGAGCAAAATTTTCGTTTAAGCTTAAACTTTTGAATTTTTCTGTACTGCCTTAAATGTATCAACAATCACTTTACTATTTTTAAATATATTTACTATAAATCTAAAAAAATAAAAACGAGCGTACATTTGCAGAAAGACTGTTCTTGCTGTTTTACTCTACACTACAAAAAATATTTTTTTAACATGTTTCTCCTAAGAAATTTATTTTTCAGCAGCTTCATAATATGAAAGTTTAGAAAAGCGAAGTTATTTTAATAATCTACTACATATGAAAAACAATTTCGTAAAATTCGTAACGTTTTCAATAATAGTATTTCTGGGAGCGATAGATTTGTTAAAACTGGCTATCTCCATAATAATATGGTGATGCATTAGAGACTCGACAAGTTTGTTCAAGTGAAAGCATTTTGATTAGAATATTTTAATTCATAAAAAAAGTTCAATAATTTAGAGCTCTTCACTGTGATCATATAACGAGTCACTTAAAATACCCATAGTAGCACAGAATAGCTGCAGTAAGTACAGCTTTTATAGCCAAACGTTTATAATTTTATATTAAATTGAATATTAAGATTCTATAGGCTAATTGCTCGAAATTTTTTATTTTAAATCTCAGCAAGACATGATAAATATTCCAAGGCACAAAGGCAAGTCAACATCAGTTTTTGTTATTCAACTTACACAGCAGAGCAGGACAGCTGTTTTCAAAAGACGCCACCATTTCATCATCAGTGTTAATCATTTTAATCTCGAATTAGGTAATTCTTTTTATGCTTTCGATACATCATTTTGTTGAGTGTACTTCATAGATACTACTCTCCATATCTACGCGGATACATGTATCATATGCTAAGTAAATATGAACGTTGCATATACGTGGAAGTTAGTATTCAGTTTATGGATCATGATCCCATGCAAAAAATATCTTTCATACATTTTGTTTATTTCTGCAATATAGCATTTTTACTAAAATGGAAAATAAAAATGAAATATCTATTACACATAAGTCGAAACATTTATCTTTATCAATTTATTTGCAGTTAGGGAGATAAAAATATACAAGGAACTTAAAAGGAAGTTTATATTGTGCAGAAAATATTTATTAACCAATATATTGCTAGGGATTTTTTTATGTTTTATTTTTTTACAAGAAACATCTAAATTCAAGTATTATTATTTCTGCTGGATGGCTTTACTAAAGCCAAAAGGTCTGGTATTGGTAGCAATCAAATATATTGTATTTTTTTGAATAAAATAAATATTTATTTCTAAATTGTTTGAAGGAATAAAGTTAAGTTTATTAAAGAAATATATAAAATTAAGAAACGTATTTTTTTTGGCAACTGTATATGGGCATTTCCATTTTGGCGTTACGTTACTTTTGTACGACGATATGTTGAAAAAAACTTTAAAAACCATAATTTAAAAAAGTATTTTTCTCACATTCGAGAACAGATTGGATAGCTCTATATTCAGTAAAAACAATGCAAATAATCGAGCCTAAGGATTTCAAGATATACTCAAAAAAATTACCTGGCGTTACGTTACAAAAAAAGGAAGTGCGATTTGACTTTGATAACAAAATTGTTTAACTCTGCGAATTTTGAGCAAGTCTTCAAATCAAAACTTTTTTGGTAGAACTTGGACTTATATACATTAATTTTCCAAGTTATTAAATGGAAAATTTTTTTTCCTTTTGTTCTTTGAGGGAAAAAAGATCTGGCGTTACGTTACTAAAATTTCCACTTGATATTTATTTTGTTAAAAAAATACGAAAAACACATAAATATTAGAAAATTATATAAAAACTACGATATACTAAATATATTTTTTGCATTTGTTTTATGATTGAATATTTTTGTAGCAACAGTTTTGCAATAAGAGTATTATTATGAAATTGATTTTAGGAATGTTAATTATAAAGAGAAAATGCCCTTGAAGTTAAGAAACACTTACAAAAACGAGAACTTCAAACTTGTAGCTCAGTATTTCACCATCCCAACAAAAGAAAGCTTTAAGCTCCTAAATTTAATTTATTTTAGAAGTTTCTCCTTTATAATACATTAGGAAAATATCTGTTTGTTAAATTTTAATTTTTCGATCAAGGTGGACTTTTTTCTGGAAATGCCCATATGTTTTCTTACAGAAAATGATTAAGGATTTAGCTTTAATATATACTCCTAGATAAGCTTGTAAAAAATAGAATAAAACACTATTTAAATTTCTTTGCGATACAAGTAACTCTAGAAGAATGTACACGTATTTTTTTTAAACTGCACGTCAATTTCATAGTTATATTTTATATGAATATAAAATATTTTGTTTTATTTTTTTTTACATTTAAACCAAACACCTATAAATCATATGGAAGTGTCAAAAAGGTGTGCTGGCAGTAAAACATTAATCTTTTTGTAGCAATTTTTAATGCAGTTTATTTTTCATATTGCAGAGATACTCCATTCAGTTTATTTCTTCATACACATACAAAAGTCTCCTACGTATCATTTTGAAAGTTTGCTTAAAACAATCTGAGAGGTAAATGGTTGCCGTTGTAAAAAATTTCAAAATATTAAAATGAACTGTATTGAAAGAAGAAAAAAAATATAACAAATGAAAACATAGTGCTTGAATATGAAAATGCCAAATAAAAAAAAACAATATCTTGGCAGTAAATGTTATTCTTCTTTTGGCCTCAGATGTTGGCATTGCAAATACTTATGGAAAATTGAACTGGGAAATTAATATAGAGGAAACTATATAAATACGAATAGCAATCATACATATTTTGCTTATATATATTTGCTGATGTTATTTGCTGCTGTTATTTGTGTATTCTTTCTGCATGATGTTAGAAAATAAGTAAAAATTTCTACTGACCTTTTGCAAAGATAAGGCAGAGGAGAAGGAAAATAAATATTTGTTAAAGAAGGGTATTGAAATTAGTATCCGTATACAAAACTTAATCGGTAATAATGAAAACAATATTTCTAATTTATATGCTCCCATAAAATTTTATATTAAAAACTAATCAAAAATTGGCAAATAAATATTCACATGAAATAGCACATCAATTATTTTGAAATTTTATTCAAACATGAATAATAATTAATTATTAGCAATGGGTTAAGCATTTCATTGCGAACATAAATAATTTAAAATTTTTTTCAATGGGCTTAAGTTCGAATCTGCATGACTGCAAATGATTTTCTATTATTTTTATTAATAAATAAATTTGATCAAATTCTATTTATTATTTATTTAAGATTGGAATATTAAGAATATTTCTCAATAATCATCAAACCAGCAGGACGGATCAGTACTGATTTCGAGAAATATTCTTAATATTCACATCTTAATATAAATAATAAATAGAATTTGAACAAATTCATTTATTAATAAAAATAATAGAAAATCATTTGCAGTCATGCAGATTCGAACTTAAGCCCATTGAAAAAAAATAAAAATTACAATTTACAATTTACATAAGAAAGTTCGACTAATAAAATATCATACATAATTTATAAATAATTTTCACAATATTAAAACCATAATATTTAAAAATTTTTTGAAGCCAGTATTTAAGCAAAACTGGCCAAGTGTAAGTTTTATTTTAACAGCTGCTGGCTTTAAGTTTAATGTTATAATTTCCACGTATTATTTTACTTCTGTACAAACAATAGCTTTTTTGTAAGGAAAATAAATTTTTCTATTTTGCATATTTTTAAATAGTGGAACTAATATCTTTAACCTTTATGTCAACAGATACATACCCGGGTATGTTTTGTGTTTTAAAATCGGTGTATCTCAGAAAGCAATTATTGTATTAACCTGAAATTTCATGATATCCTCAGCAGTAGTGTTTTCTACCTTATTCCAGGATATGAAAAAAATTAGGGGATGGAGGGCAAGGATGTGGCTATTTTTTCATTCCTATCCCTTACGTCAACAGTTATATACCTGGGTATGCATAATAAAATATATGACAAAATGTTGATATGGCATGTTTATTGAATAATTAATAAACTAAATAATAAAATAAAATAAAGTTTTTAATAATAAATTAAAATAAAATTCAAATTCAATGAAATATAAGAAAATATAACAAAAATATTAATTACTAATTTTTCTTAAATGCATTTGTTACATTGCGACATATTACTTGAATGTACGGCACACACGGGTTTTTTGCATAACGTGTAGGATTTTTTTTGTGTGTGGAAAATATTTTTGTAGGTCCTCTTTCACCCACATCAGGTATACTTGATCAGTTTTTCTTCAATTTTCTTTCTAATCTGCATTTAATATATTACGGATGATAAAACAAAAGAAAATATAAAAACTGACTAGTACCGTCAAGTCTGTACCCCTTTTCACGCTCTTCACCGCTCTCTCCTAAAAGATCAAGACTTGACGAGTCAAACCTGATGTGTGTGAAAGGGGTCTAACGTGTTTATTTTGTGCTCTGTTATCTATTTCGGGCTTCGCCAGTTGTTCGCTGAGGGTGTGCAGGAGCATCCTATGGCGGCTTGTGAAAGCTCTTAACTGTGGATTATATTCATAGTAAATTATATATGCTGCAAGGGCAGCAACGTTTGCATATTATAAAGAAGAAAGCCAAGGGCCATCTCTTTGTTCGTCGCTTTGTTGAATATTCTCCTAAAAACTTGTCCATATTATCGACGCCACCTTTAGATTTGTTGTAATCTAAGATCATGAGTGACTTTTTCTTCGGACCTTGCACTTTGCATGAATAATGCATTGTGGAAAGAAGTACAACCGACTTGTTTTTTTGGATATAAGAACACAAAGTTGTTGTTGAAACTAAATGTAGTGGACTCTACTTCCCTTCCTTTCGGTAAAGATAAATATGGTGGTACAAACACTCTTCTTCTATTCACGGTGCCTAACATTGATAAACCGCTGTTTATCATTAAACTTTTCGCTAAGCTATAACTAGTGAAGAAATTGTCACAAACAATATTTCGTCCGTTTCCACGAAAAAGATTGACGCACAAGTCTTTCACTACTCTCTCTCTACGGTTTTTCCCGTTCGCCCGATGCCGGCAATACTGTATAAATTTGTCCTTTGATTGGATAGGTCGAGATGGAGTCTCTATTCAATAGCATTTATATGATATTTGAAATTCTAAAAATTTCATTTCACACTGTCACAGAGCATGACGCAGTAAATTTGGTTTTTACACAATATTTTCTAACTGTACGAAATTCAAGCACAGCCAAGAGTAGAACGATTTTCTCTAGCCGTAAAAGAAATAATTTAATTAATATGTTTTGGCATATTTGCGCAAACTGTTATTTTTTGTCATTAATATCGTTACGACCAAACATACAAACTTTTTGCTGGCGAGTTTTTATTTGTGTTCTTTTTAAAAATAACTAAACTAGCTAAAAATATATGTGCTTTTAACAGCAATTAGATATAGAAAAGTTAGCAAACCAATTGAATAAAAATATTCAAAAAAATACTTACACAAATGCACTTAAGTATTTATGCATGTATGTATGTCTGTAGGTATGTAAATACGAAGGTCTGCTATTTAAAAAAGATTTTTTCGTGAAAAATAAATGGCTCATCCTTCAATATAGTCTGCTTTATGTTTTATTCATATTAGTTACGGCCAAGTATGTAACTGGCAAAACGATTTTTCCCACATTTTATAAAATCACAATTTTTTGTTATAAATATAACCGTTAGATTTTTGAAGCCTTTAAAAGTTCTGAATTATTATTAATGATTACCTGTTAGCTTGATACAATTAGACCACTGCACTGTGAGAAATAAATTGCTTGTCCGTTATCGCCACGCATGGACACAATTTCGCTTTATCTACTTATTCTAGCAGAGTGTGTTCCACTCGCAGGCAAGACGTAATCATTTGTCAGATGTAATCATTTGAAAATTTTATTAAATTAATAAATTGAATTAAGATTCGTAGGCTAATTGTTCGAAATTTGTTTTTAAATCTCAAAAAGACATGATAAATATTCCAAGGCACAAAGGATAGTCAACATCAGTTTTATTCAACTTACACAGCAGAGCAGAACAGCTATTTTCGAAACAGCTGATGATGAAAGGGTTGCTTTCATCATCAGTGTTCATGTGTATTGTGTTTGTCACCACTTATTAGGTGGCTTAGTTGAATGTGATAACAGTTCCTATTTACACAAATTTTATTGTGAACAAGAATCCGAGAACTGTATCAACCTGTTGTTAACATATTATTGTTATAATATCCGTGTTACCGTTGGATTATTTTTCTTCATGTTCCATTTTTCTGAATTTTTTGTTCCATCATACCTAAGTCAAACTTTTTTGGTTTGAATTTTATACTTAAGTACATGTGAACGTTTTTCCAATTTTTATTATTTATTATTGGTGCTGTGTAAGTTGAATAAAACTGATGTTGACCTTTGTGCCTTGGAATATTTATCATGTATTTAGGAAATATAACAACAAATTTCGAACAATTAGCCTATGAATCTTAATTCAATTTAATATAGCAATATAAGTGTTCGTTAAAATCTTACTACATTTATAAAATTAAGTTATTAATATTTCAGTATTGTTCAGTACAAATTAATTTTTCTTGCTTTAATATGTTTTTGATATTTCTCGTTTTATTCCACTAGCAGAGCTAATAATTAAAAAATCTTATTCAAAGATTGTTTGTTGTTGTAAAAAAAAAAAAAAAACAAATATGCTAGATGTTACTTAATAGAGAACAAAAGTAGCAAAAGTCAATAAATAAAATTAATATTTTGCTCATTTGTTCAATATTATTTTTAATATGCATTGAAACAAAAAAGTTAGCAATCAAACATCAATTCCCAATACAAATACACAGCTCTCTCAGACGCAGTCATGCATTCATTTGCTCAAGTCATTCATCAAGTCATTCATTCATTATTGTTCAAATATTAATGTTGAAATAACCGGAAAACAACAGCTGCAGCAAATATGGTCGTACATCTGTCCGCCTCCTAGTTTTTCTAGTTTAAATAAAACAATAAAACAAATACTTAGAAAGCCATCTCAAATGCCATAATAAAGCTATAATGAAAAAAGAAATAAAGCAAAAAATAATGCTGCAGAAGATTAAAAATTGGTAGAGTGACAAGTTAGAAAATGTATTCGACTTATTTTAATTGTGTGAGTCTGTAGTTATAATATTTTGTTTATTCCCAGAATCTGGTACGTTTAATATCAAAGAGTATTTATGGCTTAAGCCTGGTTGCTTGATATTAAAATTCGAAGTTTAGCGTTAATTAGGACACGAAAATATAATGGCTTAAGAATTTGTGGCGAATTTTTCTTATGCAATTAATTAATCATTTTAGTTTCCAAGATGAAAATCTAAAAGAGTGGGTTACAAGGATGGAAATATAAAATTGTAATTAATATGTAAAATTATCAAATTGTTAATTTTTTCAAAGGGCTTAAGTTCGAATCTGCATGACTGCAAATGATTTGTTTCATTATTTTATTAATAAATGAATTGCTTAAAATTCTATTTATTATTTTTTATATTAAGATTAGAATATTAAGAATATTTTCAATAATCATCAAACCAGCAGAACGGATCAGTAATGATATCGAGGCCGCTGCGCCATCTCATCAGCGTTCTTTTGTTCAATTTTTCCACTTTTTGCAAGTGGTGCTAGTTATCAGGAATATCAACTATTTAACCAATCTTATTAACGAAAATTGAATATGAGAAGTTCCCACATTCATATATTTAAGTTATTACCTTTTTGTTTCGTACGAAATTCCCCAACCCTGACGATTAATATTCCCCGAACTTAAGCCCGTTGAAAAAATTAACAATTTACATAAGAAAGTTCGACTAATAAAACTTCATACATAATGTAAAATTATCTTTATATTCTAAATTGTTAATTAAAAATATATTTATCTGTAGTTTTATTTAAATATTGCAGTAATAATTAACGTTGTTTGGTATTCAGAAAAATTATATAGTTATATAAAATATGGTATAAAAATGGCTGAAATATGCAAAACAATAGCCTAAACGGGATAAAATATTTGATAAAATTTACGATACACTGGCAACACTGGTGCTATATAACATTTTTCTAAGACACCATTTTCATACCTAGTGGATAGTACTTGCCCTTTAAAATTCACCATACGCCACCATACGCTTTCTGTTAAATTGCGAGTATTAGCAAAAACCGTTGCATACTTTAGAGAATTATACTAAATATTAGATTTGTTATATTACTCATACGTATGAAGACCTAAATTTGCACATGGGAAACGAATCGAACAATTTTCTTTTTTTTTATCAGGCTTGGTCCTATTTTTGTTTCTTCATTATTTGTCGATTAACTGTTATATGTAAAATATAATAAATCTCCTGAACTTGCATTGTCTGTTTCGATCATAGCAGGTATTGGATATACACCCTCAATATATATATTAATTAAATTTAATTCTTATAATATACACACATATATATATATATATATATATATATATATATATATATATATATATAAAGGGTGTTTTTATAAGAGCTTGCTGATTTGAAATTTTAATAAAACACTTGCCAAATTATGAAATGGCCAAAAAAAATTTTTTATTTGGTAGATAATTTCTTGTCATTTAACATATAAATATAATTTCGGGCATATGGCCACCACGACTATTTTGCACAAAGGTCATTCTGGAGGTCCAATTTTCGACTACTTTTTCAAGCATTTGAGGGCGTATTTCAGCAATGACACGTTGAATACTGGTTTCCAAAGCGTCAATCGTTGCTGGTTTATCCACGTAAACGAATTATTTCAGGTATACCCACAACAAATAATCGAGTGGCGTCAAATCACAAGAACGGGGAGGCCAATTCACCGGTCCATTTCTCGAAATAATGTTGTCGTTGAAATGTTCTTTCAATAAGTCCATTGTTTCGCCCGCCAGTATGACAAGTGCCACCAAAATTCATTGATCATGATTCTGTATCGATTTCCATTCACGGTAACGCGTCGTCCTTCCTCATTTTTAAAGAAATAAGGACCGATGATTCCACTAGCCCATAGACCGCACCAAACAGTACATTTATCGGAATGCATTGGTACTTCTTGAACGGCGTGTGGATTATCTTTGCTCCAAATGCGGCAATTTTGCTTGTTGACATATCCATTCAAAAAAAATTCGCCTCATCACTGAAGAGAATTTTGCGGTAAAAAAGCGCAACATCAGTTATTTCAGTTTCAGTTTTTTTCCATTTTTAATTGAAATTATGTTTTCCATTTTCAATGAAAAAATGTTTACTTTCAAAAAATTATCGTACGAAATAAATAACATTCATATTATTTCACATGTTTTCCATAATTAAATCAGAGTACTAGTTTAACAACATTTTTCAATAAATATTTCGATTGAATATTTTTTGTATGTGTTCTGTCAGAATTCCACATGAAATTTTAAACAGAGTACTAGGCTTAATGGAAAAAAATTTTCAATAAATTCTAAAAGTATTTTTGTAACATTTTGCAAACTATTTTAAGAGCATACAGAATCTTAATTTGTTTCAAAAACTATTCTTTATGATTGCCATATAATAGCTGACATGTATTTTCTAACGATGCATTGATGATGCTAAGAAAATTTGTTTTCCTAAGCAACATCTAAGTTTAATGCTCAATAAAAACGTTTTATATATATAAGGGTGCCGCAAACATATAGTCTGATGATGACAACATCTGCTGCATGACGGAAATTGAATTTTTATTGAAGGAAAACACTTTTCTTTTATGCTACAAACTCGTTGTTTTCCTTTCTTTTTGCAAAACGTACACATCGCCGTTTGTCTTCTTTTTTATATTTCTACTGATTGAATTTCCTTTTACTGTTCAAAGATTAAAAAATATATTTTATTTCTTATACCCTTTTTTTATCTATTTGTCGTAGGGCGAATACAATTTTTTTTTATTGTTGATTATAGCAAATAAAAAACTTGAGAGTTTACATGCTTGTCTATGCATTTCCTTTATTTGTTTTTCTTGCCCTTCCTTAGATGTTGCTGTTCCTTCGATCTATTTGCTAGCAATAAATGTCTTTTTGTTTGAGTTTTTCTTTCATTTAATTATATTTTGGGTGGCCATAAAAATTGGCATCATTGGTATGCGGGTAATTAAATGTTCTTTAATTGTTTACTTGTTTTCCCATTTAAGCTTCAAAGTAATTTTGAACAATCGTTAGAAAGTTAAAGAAAAAAAAAAAAGGTTTATGTTTTATGTGGAAAAATTGTTCATCCGTTAGAGCTGTAATTTTTGTTTTTTTTTTTGTTTTTTTTTTTTTTGCTTTCTTGCGTTGGCAAATGTGCTGCCAAAGATTTAATTGTCTGTAACAATTTGTAATTGAAAAAGTATTTTTTATGTAACTGGTATTTATTTATATAAAAGCAATAAAATCGCTATAGAATGTTAACATTTATTTTTATGCGATATCAGATGTCTAGTAATAAAAAAATAAACAGAATACTAAAACACTAATAACAGCTTTCTCATTAGAAACTTAAGCTCGCCTGGAATGCAAGATGTACAAAAAATTAATTTCATTTAGCAAACTTATGGTTGCATAGATAGTGAATATTATTTTGCAACTGGATAAGAAATAAAATTCGTTTCCAGTAATCTTTTAAAATTCTTCCTAATAACTTGAACTGACAAGCTGTTTGCTTAACAACATATTTTCTTTACAAAATAAGGAAAATATTGCAATAAGATGTGGCCAAAGACAAGTAAAATTGTCAATTGACTCCTTTTCACTATACAAGAGAAAAAGAAAAATCATTGCCATAAATTCGAAAAAGTGTTTAAGTAAAAAAAATATAGCAAAAGGGAGAATGTAAGAATATAAAAACATGAATGATTTTCAAAGTAACAGTCCAAGTAAATATGATGTGATGTATGAGACGAAAATTATTAAAAAGTAAATATATTCTTGGGGGTGGTACATCACAAATAAAGGATTTGTACTATGAAAGATTTATGACAGCATACGTTATATCCTTCGATGTTTATATAATTTCATTCCGTTGTTCTTCAGCAATTTATTTTATTTTCATTTTTTCATATAAAATAGTTTATTGTATAATTTTTCATTTGATTTTGCCCATTTTTTGTTTATGCAAAGAAATAGGGAAAACAATTCTAAACAAAAATCTCACCATGTCAAACTAACAACCAAATCACGCTAACCATATTTTTGTTATTCCGAGTAACTGCCGCGGTACTTTTCAGCAGACGAATATTTTGCAATATAATTTTAGCTATTCCTGGCATTGCTCAAGATACGTAATAGTACTACGGCATCATAAATAATGTTGGTGCCGTAAATACCAAAATCGAACACAGGAAACCACAATTTTATAAAGAAATATGGTATTTACGGTCTACATAAATTTTGCTAGTATTGCAATATGTAGACAAATAAATGACTTTTATGGACAAAGTTTTTTGGCGCCTTTAAAAATATTTCTTGTTAGCAAGTGTGTCAGAATTTTAGGAAAAAAATATACATTTGTATAAGTATATCACAAAATTTTACACAATTATAAATGGTTTTGACACCTCTACCACAGCATAAAAAAAAGTCTGTTTACTTTGTTAACCAAAAACGAAGTTAAATAAAAGATCAAACAAAAATTCAAAATGCTTTAGCAAAATAGAGTACAGTTTTATAATTTTAAATAAGAAATTATAAACTTTTACGGTTTTGTGGCAAGAAATATTTTAATATAATTAGATGTCACAAACAAGAGAATAAAACTAACACTCTGACAGCCAAGTTAAATGGTAAAAACTAATATGTTTAACAAACTTTTTTGGCCTTCCTTTTCCTTTTTGTGTTTAGTTTTTGGCAAGCATTTAACACAAAATACCTTAAGGTTTTTGCTTTAAAGTTATTAGAAAGCAACTGGAGAAAAGCAAATATTTAGTCCCAAAATCCCTCAGATAAACTTAAGCTAACGAAATTTTTCAGAGCGGAAACAGAACCAAAAACAAACTTTTCATTATTAATTTTCTTTTATCAACTTCAGTCCAAGTTTGTTTATAGACTGTGTAATACAATTGTAAGTATTGCTAAGTTTGCTATTATTTTTTAATCAATTAAGGCTGTCAAAATACACAAAAGTAAACTAAAGTTAGCAAACAACACACGACACGCACTTATAGATTTACACAAAAAACTATTTCATATAAATAAGAGAAGCATAAAATTTAATAATAATGTAATAAAGTAGATATTTGTGTGCCTTGAGGCAACAGAAAAGGTCGGCCAGTGAGTACGTGACTTCTTACGGTCTGTTGGCCAACGAGAATAATATAAATGCACAAGACCAAAACGTGATGCTGTTGCTGTTAAACAAACTTGGAATACTTTTAGGCTTGATTGTGGTTTAGGTATTTCTGACAGCCATAAGCTCTTAGCATTAACAGGCCTCACATGCCAGGCATGTGGAATTTGTTGTGCCGGATACACAAAATAAACGATATTTATGGTAATTTTTTTTTTTTTTTACAGTAAACAGATACTTTCGATTGCTAAGAAACAAATTTATGTATAAAGAGAATTTAAATCTTTTTAATGCCCATTTTCAAGAAAAGAGTAGTAGAGTAGGGAGAATGTAGCAATTTGGGAAGTAAAAAATATAGCCATCAGTCATCTAAATTAAACAGAGCAGAAAAAATTATTATATATAGAATTGCTGTTTACCAGGGATAGAATGTTACATTTGAAAGAAATTGATAATATTGTTAAGGAAATTTCCATAGGGATGTCTGCTCTCAAAGTCATTTAAAAAGTAAACCTTCTACCAGGATAGAACACATCTTTTGCACTGAAATTATTAGTATTGAAAACTTAAGTCCTAAAAGTATTTGTTGGCAAAAGAAAACATGCAAGTGAAATATTTTATACAAGGGTTCTAAGAAATTAAACTGCTTTAGCACGCAGAATGCATGATTTTAACACAGTAATATCCTTGAAGATATAGCAACGCATCTTATAACGGAATTGAGGCCCTCAGACCAAAGAAAGTATTGTTTTGTATGGGATCAGGAAATAAATTCAAATAATTATTTAAGTATAAAAACAAGTAAAAACGTTATATTCGACCGGGTCGAATGTTAAATACCCTCCAAATATTTAGTAAGTGAATTTAAAATGTTTAACTTGGTGGGACAGAGTTCCTTTATACAATATCGTACGTCAACGCCCACTAAAGTGGGCGGGGTTCAAAAATAGACAATATTATGTTTTCCACAGACGAACGTATGGAAATTGCTAGACCGTCTTAGACTTCATCACTAATCAGGAATATACATATTTACTTTATAGGGTCCAATTCTCTTTGGAGGGTATAAAAACTGTATTTTGGCGGGGTCGCTCTGGCAAGGGCTGTTGGGGGAAACATTTCACCTTTGTCATAAAACTCTAAAAATAAATGCTTGGGATAATTGTATACAATATTTAATTTTTTTGGTAGGGTCATTTAGGGGTCAAAAAGGGGGGAGGGGGTGGAGCAGAAATCGGCAGTCATAAAACTCTAAAAATAAATGCTTGGGATAATTGTATACAAAATTATAATTTTTTTTTTGTACGGTAATTTTGGGGGTGGTGGGGAAGGAGAGGGTAGGGCAGAGTAGTACCAGGTTTCGTCTCAGCTCCGTCATTAAAGTTTAAAAATGTTGTTTTGAAGGAATGTAGGCTTAAGTAAAACAATTTGTTAAATTTTTATGCTATTTTTGCATATGATAACTCCCACTAAAGTGGGCGGGGTCCACAAATAATTGTTTATTATTTTATGGCTCCAGTTTAAGGCGTTGTACCGTATTTGACATAAAAATATATTATTTGCTTAACAAAATAACCAAAAAACTTTAAAAATTGTGTTGTTTTTCTGGGTTGGTTTAGTTCTTCTTAGGGGAACTTTTTTCCCCCTTGCCCGATTTAGCCCATCTTTGAACTTAACCTGCTTTAATCTTTAAAATATATTTATTCCAAATTTCAAGAGTCTAGCTCTTTCCGTTTGGACTGAATCGTGATTTACATAGACGTAAGGACGGGCATGCTCAGATCGTCTTAGATTTCATCACTGATGGGGCGTGAGATGGATATTTCCATGCGTTACAAACGGAATGACAAAGTGAATATGCCCTCCAAATTCTTTTTTGGAGGGTATAATAATATACATAGTATAACTTTTTAATATTTGTTTTTTATGCTGTGGCCAGGTAGATGGATAAGAAATAAAATATCAGATCTAGAGACCAACAGAAAATGTATCTTTTGTGCTATAGATCACTTTTTAGTCAAAGTGTTATATGACACTCTTAATGAGTGTCAGTACAGACTTTGAAGACATCCGTGTGATGTCATCAGATACCGAAAGCTGAGAATTGAAAACTCGTCTCCTACAACCTGATGAAATAATACAATCACATAGAACTGAGCCGCAGACAAACAGTAAAGTGTTGACTGAAAAAGTTTACTCTGCCACACTCTTCCACAGGGAATAATTCAAGACAATATGATCAGTAAGAAAATTATTAAATAGTTGCAGATCGTAACTACAAAATTCAAGGGCACTGTTAGATGAAAAGAGCTCCAACAACGGTTTGATTTTTTTTTATAACTGCAGAAGCAATCCTTGCTGCCATAGTCTTATCTATAATCTTTTATCTTAAAAAAAACTCGCTGTCCAGTCTATTTTACAAAATGGCTTTTTGGCTCATAAGTGGAATAGTGACCATTCCAATTGTTTTGCCAGATAATTACCCTAGTGTCCACTGTGACCCTGTTTTCAAATTAAAAAAAAAATTTAATTGTTAATTTTGGGCTTAAGTTCGAATCTGCATGACTGCAAATGATTTTTGTTATTTTTTTTATTAATAAATGAATTTGTTCAAATTCTATTTATTATTATTTTTTTTATATTAAGATTGGAATATTAAGAATATTTTCAATAATCATCAAACCAGCAGAACGGATCAGTAATAAAAAAAATAATAAATAGAATTTGAACAAATTCATTTATTAATAAAAAAAAATAACAAAAATCATTCGCAGTCATGAAGATTCGAAGTTAAGCCCAAAATTAACAATTTACATTACAAAGTTCGAGTAATAAAAATTCATACATAATTTAAAAAAAAAATTAAGTTCTTTTCCATTGTCTCCGCAAAGTGAGTAAAAATATTTCAATAACGAACACAAGTTGAGAATGAGAGTCGCACCTTCAGAGCTGTCTTACTATCTGAGGAGATATCTAAAGCTTCCTAAGATTTAAGAGAGCACTTATATTGATTGAATCTCGGCCTGGAAGTCCGAGGGTCCAGGCTTCCGAAATTTCTGACCTATCCGTATACCACCTTAAAATCCTATACCCTATAGAATTACTAATATCCTACTAAGTAGATCTGAGTGGAATGGCAATGCTTTGCTTTCAAAGTTGAATATGAAATTGATATTGATTGTCCCATTTTCCTTGGAATAATTGCTCATGTCCTTCTCCATTTAAGCTTAGCTTTGAATTTTTATCATTTGTTTTTTTTTTTGGACTGGTAAATGTTGTGGGTGCTGTTGGCTGAAGTAGTAGAACACGACACTATGAAGCGGAGGGTCGTGAGTTCCCGCCCTCGCTGAGTCATGAAATATTTTGTTGAATTCTTCTAAACAGCATTAGGGCGTGGTTGTGTTAGTTGTTGCCAGCCTGTTTCAATGATGAAGGCAGAGCACTGGTCACTGAACACAATTGGCAGCTACTGACACTATCATGTACTAAGAAGCAAAGTAACAGAGTAACGGTCCTGTAGCAAAAATTAGCTGGCGAAGTAAAAAGAATGAAATAGCTACAAAAACAATTGTCTATCTTCTCATCCTTCCTAATCTGTCTCCTCAATACTATCCCCTCGTTTTCAGTTCCGGCGCAACGCATTGCATATATAGGGGTCAACCCCTGAGTGCTGGTCCAAGATAAAAAAAAATTAATTTTTTGTTGCTTTTTACTTTGCTAACAATAAAAACGCTAAGTATCTTTTAATCACACAAGCTTTACTGGAATGCTATTGTAATACCTCTTATAAGATTTAAGCATTTTTTATATGAAAATACTAAATAGTTTTTATGCAATAAAATAATAATACATTTCATTATTTAGTATTATGAACACAATGCCAAATATACTTCTATGCACAAATAAGAGAATGAAAAAAGAATTCAAATATACATACGAGTTGGATTCTCTAAGGCCGAATAGAATAATTTTATTAATTTAGTCCAATTTAAATACTCTAACCTGAAATTCCAATTTCAAATGGTAAATCTAAATTGTCAAACACACTTCTTTGGCTATTTCAAAGTTGAATATTTTGAAATAATCCTATCGCATTCCCTTATATGGTATTTATTTCGTATATCAACTTTATTGCAAATTAAAATTCAAATGAAGTTACAAGCAGCCATAAAATGCAATTTTAATATTTCAAATGTGTTACGTATAGCAAATATTACTACTCCGTGTCATAAATGTCAGTGAAATAAATGTGAGTGTGTGTGTGCATGTGTGTATGTATTATATGTTCACACTAAATCGTCCATCAATTATTTTATATGTATGTGTGTATAGGTGTGTCGTATGCTTATGCTGCTGCTGAATGTGTGTGCAATATTGAAAATAATATTTATTTTTTTGCAACTCATATTAAAGTCTGTATGAGTATAAAAAATGGTTATAAATACAGATGACTTTTTCTACAGTGTGCAACAATTTTAGGCAAACAATTTGCCATGTTTAGTTTGAAATTATTAGTTAAGGTCACATATATTAATGGGCACATAAAAATTAAACTAAAAATAATATTAATATATTAACTAAGATATTTTTTTTAGGTTTTGTGTTACTAACCAGTACTAGCCGAAAACTTAGTAACTTTTGTGGTTGTCTTACATCTTTCTTGTGTGGATTAGAATAAGAGTTTTCCTTCGAAAATAATTCTTATTGCGTTTAATTATTTGGAAACTTTTAAAATTTTTACTCTGAGCTATATATTCTGTTAAAAGGTGTTAAACACTATAATTTTACCCCCTTATTCATAAAAATTATGAGAGTCTAATAACAAAATTTCATATGAAATTTGCTCTATTACACTCTTATAAGCCTGTCATAATTTTTATGAATAAGGGGGTTAAAACTTAATTTTAATAAACAATTTGGTTTTTTTTTCTTAAATGTTCTGGGAAAAACTAGTCATCAGTATTAAAAGAAATTTTTTAATGTTAAAAAATTTTTCAAACGCATAAAATTTTCAATACTTTAAATTGTTATTTTTACAAAAAGTTATTTTTAGCTGTCGTTGTTTGGTAGTGCTTACAAGTTCAATTAGAGTTAGAAAAAAAGCTAGCTGCTCATGCAAAATAATAAAACAAAAATAACAAGTAAAAGCAATATATTCGACCGGGTCGAATCTAAGATACCCTCCAAATTAGTAAGTAAAATTAAAATGTTTAACTGGGTGGGACAGAGGTCCTTTATATAATATCGTACGTCAATGCCCACTGAAGGGGGCGGAGTCTAAAAAAAAGACTACATCATGTTTTGCACAGACGAACGTAGGGGCATTGCTAGACCATCTTAGACTTCATCACTGATCAAGAATATGTATAATTTATGGGGTCCAATTCTTTTTGGAGAGCATTAAATCTGTATTTTTGGGGTGTCCCTGGCAAGGGCCGTGGGGGAGACATTTCACCTTTGCCATAAGACTCAAAAAATAAATATTTGGGATAATTAAATGTAAAATTTATAATGTGAGTGAAGCTAAATATGCCGAATTAAACATGTTTTGACGTAAGCAGTTACGAAACAACGTCTTGAAGTTAAATATGTTATGACGTAACGAAATGGCAGACAGTGAAGTTGTTCTTTATGAAAATCCATATTTAATAACTTTTTTAAGCATTTTGTAAAAATATTTACAGGCCATGAGAGGTCAACTTACAGGCCATGAGGGTGTGTGTGATCGTGGAGGGATTTTGCCCCTAGTGGCCAAATAAGGAGTTGGCATGCATTGCCAGTATATACAAAATGATGTATGGGATAGAAGACACTCCCATAACCATTTTGTATATAAATGTGAATTTTCATAAAAAAAATTCACTGATTGCCATTTCGTTACGTCATAACATATTTAACCTCACTTCGTAACTGCTTGCGTCAAGATATATTTAACTCGGCATAATTATCTTCACACACATATTTTTATTTAATTTTTTTTAAACGGTCATGTAGGAGGCAAAGGAGAGAAGGGTGGTGTAGTAACAGGTTACGTCTCAGCTTCGTCATTAAAGCTTAAAAATATTATTTTCAAGGAATGTAGGCTTAAGTAAAACAATTTGTTAAATTTTTACACTATTTTGCATATAATGACGCCCACTAAAAGGGCGGGGTCCAAAATATGTCTTTTAAATTTGACTCGTTGTACCTTCTTTAATATAAAAATATATCATTTGTTTAACAAAATTACAAAAAAAACTTTGAAAATTATGTTGTTTTTTGGGGGTTGGTTTGGTTCTTCTTAATGAAACTTTTTCCCCTCTTGCCCGATTTAGCCCATTTTCGAACTTTAACTGTGCTATACTTCAGGATGTATTCGTACCAAATTTCAAGAGTCTAGCTCTATTCTTTTAGACTGAAACGTGATTTCCACAGACGGACGGACGGACGGACATGCTCAGATCGTCTTAGATTTTATCACTGATCAAGAATATATATACTTTATGGGGCGCAGATGGATATTTCGCTACGTTAAAAGCGGAATGAGAAAGTGAATATACGCTCTATATTCTTTTTTGGAGAATACAAAAAGGTGTGTAATAAAAATTCTTGTTTTATATTCATTTAATCTTTTTATAGACCCAAATTTTAGGCAATTGTTCCTTGATGATCTGCCTTACTTCCAGTGAAAAGCACAGAGGAACTGGCCAAAAACCCCCCAATAATCACATTAAACATTTTGAAATTTTTCGAAAAAACTAATCAGAATTTTTAAAATAAAATTGCAATTTTACAAAACAACTCCCAAATTTATAAATACATTAATTTCATTATCAATTAGATTGACTCAATATCATCAAAAAGCAATTTCTTTTGTGAACATTTTCAAATTATACAACACAACGTACGGCCTTTTCCACGAATAATAATGCATTGGGAAAACTGATCCCTTGAATAAAATTATCTATCTCTCAGTAGCCATATTTGCCTTTTGCTGTACATTTAATATATACGAACAGTATTACTCTTAATGTTCACTGGACGAGAAAATTTATTACTCTGGGCAGTTATATGAAAACAAAATTTACTACCAGCAACAAATACATACATATTACGCTAAATGCTACACGAATTTATACTTTTACAGTAACGACAACCATAAACACTTACACACATACTGGCGTAAGTGTTAATACATATTTTGTATCCTTATAAAATTTGCAACAAATGCAAGTTAGTGTTACAACGAAAAATGCAACAAGCTAAAAACGTGTACAACGTAACATTCATTTTATTTGACGTACGAGGAGTAAGACAACAAAATTACTTGGATGTAACAAAAACACTCATGTGCATATATGCAGACATGCACATACATACATACATATACATTTATTTATATGTATGTATATGTGCGTATGAATATGTTTAGTTCAACTCTATACATAAATATTTTACTTGTTAGAGTCAGTGTTGATGCAACATATGATACATAAAATAGAATAAGATTAAAAAGCACACTCCCGCAGAAACAGACACCGAAGCACACACACACACACACACACAAACACACACACACACACTGACACTACAAAACCAACAGCAATTTCATATTCTGCGTTTAAGGAGAGGAACTCACATCTATTACTTTAAGCAACATATAAAGGGTCCGCCATCTAACGTTTTTTTTTTCAAACTAGTGCTTATTTCGTGAATGGTAACACTTAGCGAATGTCTAATTTGACAGATAAATAATTTTATCGTTCCGCTGAACGAATATGGTTGTGTATAGGCTTGAACAACGCTGGGAAATATAGCGGCATTACTTTAAAAATCATGGTAGTGTTGCAGAATGTGTGCGAAAATTACGTACGAATTTTAGAAGAAGAGAAGCACCGACAGATCCGTATTTTCGTTATCTTGTGAAAAAAGTGAAAGAAACTGCCATCCTCATCGATAAACCAAAGCGCGAAAAGCCAAAAACAGTGCGTACACCCGAGAATATCAGCCCAATTATGAATAACAACTCCCCGGGAATTTTCTCTCGTTTCCCTTTTCCCTTATTCTAAATAGAATCTCCCCGGGAGATTTTTCCCTTCTCCCTTTTCCCTTATTCTAAATAAACTTCGAAAATGGGAGACTCTTCCCCGGGAAAAAAGTAGGTATTATGAATGTAAATTAAAGGGAGAATTTGATAATAAATTTAGAAAATAATTCCTTCAAAAAATTGCAAGGGAGTTGTGCTGAAAAAAATATTTTTCACTTTTTAAGTCAAAACAAAACAACTTAAAGCAAAACAGTTGACTGCGAAAATTCGAAATTCCCTTTCCCATAATACTGTTCTCCCCGTCTGTTTAGAATAAGGGAGTTTTATTCCCGGGAAAATGAATCCCCCGGCAACTCTTTTCCACGGGAATATTTATAATTGGGCTGTATTGCTGCTGTGGCAGAAATTGTGCGTGAAGCGCCATCAACCTCAATTTAGCGTCGTTCTCAACAATTGAACATTTCGGAGACGTCATTGAGACGAATTTTGCATGAAGACCTTGGCATGACGCCATACAAAATCCAATTGGTACAGGAATTGAAGCCAACTGGCCATCCAATGCGTTTTCGCTTCGCTAAGTGGGCCTGCGATCGACTTACAGAAGATGCCGATTTTGCCAAAAAAAATCATTTTTCCAGATGAAACTCATTTTGATCTTGGCGGGTATGTAAACAAGCAAAATTGAAAAGCTGACGCACCCAAAACGAGTCACTGTTTGGTGCGGATTTTGATCCAGAGGCATAATTGGGCCATTTTTCTTCGAAAATGAGCGAGGAGTGGCCGTTACAGTCAATGGTGATCGTTATCGGGCCATGATGAACTAATTTTTGTTCACAAAAATTGAAGAGGAGGATATTGGCAACATTTGGTTTCAACAGGACGGCGCTGCGTGCCACACAGCCGAAGCTACACTCGATGTTTTGCACCCTGTTTTTGAAGATCGCATTAACAGCCGCAGAGATGATGTCGTTTGGCCACCTCGAGCTGCGATTTGACACCGTTGCACTATTATTTCTGGGATTCCGTCAATGATAAGTGTTACGCCGACCAGCCAGAGACAATTGACGCTTTAAAAGACAATATTCGTGAAGCCATTGGTGAAATACAGCTGCACGCAATCTTTAATGTGCTTAAAAATTGGACCGATCGTGTAGGCCACTGTATGGCCAGCCGAGGCAGCCATTTGCATGAAATTATTTTTCATTATAAAGCGGAAGGATTGTACCTACTTTCAAATAAAAAAAGAAATTTGAGAAAATATTCAGTAGTTTTTTTATACCATTTTCAAAAAAAAAAAAATTATTTGGCGGACCCTGTACATCAGCAACTCAATGACATGTACTCCATGGGGAATATGTTTTAACAATATTTTATGACAATGAGGATGACATTGATGATACTGAATGTCGGGGTAATTTTCGACAATTTTTATGAGCATCAATAAACGACAATAAATGCGAAAGCAAAATGTGTGTATTAAATTTATTTATAACCCTATTATCGCTTATAAATGTGTTCGCAGAGAATAATAAATTAATAGACAAGTTTTTTTTTATTTTATTTTTTTTTTTTGGAAATATTAAAATTTGCTTGTAAAAGTTTCCCATAAAATTGAGTGCAATAAATAAAGTGTTAAGTGATATTAAATATTAATCAAAACACCTCGCTAATGTTGTTTTATAAACGTTGTAGCAGTCAATCACTTTGTGTTTAAAGGTAAAACTTACTCCTGGCTTTAGCTTTGCCATACATAAGCATCAATACTTTAGTATTAAAATAAGAACGAAAAAGTTTAACTTGAGAACAACAATATGAATAAGTTTGAGATGAAGAATAATAACCTATTAAGAGTTTTGTAATGAAAGCAGAACTAGTGTTGGCGTATAGTAGCACATTCACTTCTAGGTTCTAGTCTTAGTGCGATAATCTATTGTAATTTAAAATCAAAAGTAGTTGGATATATAAGTAAGATAAAATATACAACAAAATCTACCTGTAAAATTTTTTTTCTATCAAAATAATTATTCTTGAACTACAACTTTGAAGCTTAAATCGATGAATTTTGAGTACATCTTCTCGGCTATTGAATCGAATCGTTCTAACACACACATTGCAGTCGGCAGCCGTAGTATTAGAGAAGATAAAATATTTTTCAAGTCCTCGCTGTTTTACAGGATATTAAGTCTATCCACAGCGACTAATTTTTTTTTTGTAGGAGCAGCACTCAGAGGATATGCTGTGTCTATGCAGAGATCAGCCGGAACTTAGACAGGAGTTGGTATTTTAATTTTTTCTTTGCCAGCGAAATTTTGCTACAGTGTGGACTAAGGAGGACGCTGTAATGCGCTCTTTAGTACATGCCAAAGTCACTAGCTGTCGGTAATGTTCAACAATTAAAACTATGGCAGGCACCCAGGCTCTGTTGCAGATTAGAAAAATTCAATGCCATATTCATGACTGAGTGTGAAATTGCACACGGGATTTTCGGACTCATAGTCTGGCATTAACTATTCCAGCCAATAGCAACATCATGCAAGAATTTAGATTTGAAACGTTTAAAAGTCAAGTCATTCATTAAATAAAGCCAGCGAGTTTGGAATTCTCTTTACTGCAACTTTATCCGCTCTCATCTTGCTGGAGACCCTTTGATGCTGCACTATTCGAATTGGCTCAGGACAGGTGGTTCAGAGAACCAACTTGCGAGATATCAAGTGTCTTATGGCCCCGCCTAGACTCTAGGAGGACGAGGGATCTTTTGAACTTCGCAAGAGGTCATCTACGCAATATGGTGGCCACACTTACTGGTCACTGCACCTTTGGGATCCATGCCAGGCGCATGGGGCTCCCCTATAACGACTACTGCTCCAGTTGCAATGACGAGGAGGAGGAGGAAAGCATTGCACACCTCCTCTGCTTCTGTCCTGCTCTGGAGGAGCAGCGCCTACAGTCTCTGGGCAAGGCACGCTTTGGAGACATTTCGGAGATATCGGAGATAGGACTGAGATATCTGAGTGTCCTTATTAGGAGCAGTGACTGGTTCAGCAGCTGACACCCCTGGGGCGTGCATGCACGACCATAACTCTTGGTTTATATATCCCATCTTCTTTACTATCCTTCTTACCTTAACTTCGACTATCCCTACTTCTTCCTCATTTCTTATCTTTTCAATCCTCTTTAATGCAGGTGTCACAAAGAGATCAAATAATTGGACCCAAGTGGGCTGATCTCTTGTTTTCCTTTCACCAGCAACCTGCGAACCTAACCTAATCTAACTTTATCCAAATAATTTCCGAGCCAAGACAGAAGGTTTCTGAAAAAAACAATATATCAGATGAAGGTTATTTTATTTATTTTTTTTTACAGAGTTTCCTTAAAAAAATATTCACACATTTTATGTTTAACTTCGATAAAATTGTATAAAAAAAAAGAATTGGAGGTTATATTCACTTTGTCATTCCCTTTGTAATGCAGCGAAAAATCCATCCGAGACACCATATAGTATATATATTCTTGATCAGTGACGAAATCTAGGACGTTGTGAGCATGTGCGTCTGCTTATCCTTCTGTGGAAATCATGATTCAGTACAAACGAAAAGAGCCAGACTCTTGAAATTTGGTATAAATATATTTTAAAGGACAGCACAGGTCAAATTAATAAATGGGCTATATCGGGCCTAAGAAGAACTGAAAAGTTGCCCAAGAAGAACTAAACCAACATCTAAAAAAACAACATAATTTTTAACAATTTTTTTTTTAATTTTGTTAAGCAAATGATAGATTTGTATGTCAAAGCAGGTCCAATGCGTTACACTTGGAGCCATAAAATAAAATGACAAATATTTTTTAGACCCCGCCTCCTTTAGAGGGCTTTAGTATATGCAAAAATATTGTAAACATTTAACAAATTGTTTTACTTAAACCTACATTCCTAGAAAATAACATTTTTAAGCTTTAATGACGAAGCTGAGACGTCACCTGATACTCCTCTGCGCTATCGATAAGAATCAGACTGGGCCATTCAAACTCATCCCATTGTCATGAATAGATATCACCATTCAAATGGTCAATAATTGAGGTCCTGCACATCTGCTGCTGTAGCTTATTAACTCTTTACCAAATAAGTAATTAATCATTCCTACACCACAATACTTTTTCTTTGTTGTATAAAAAAATAATTTAAACGATGTATGTGTGTTAAAACACCAAAATAAATAAACAATTTTAATACTTCGATTTACTGTTTCAAACTCAATATTTTACATCAACTCGTGTGGCCTTCCTTATAAATTGCTTCATATACATATATTTGCTCAATTAAAACATTTTAAATATTTAAGCATGTGTTTAAGTCAGTAGCTCGTCCATATACATATACATACATACATTTAATGCACTTGTGCACGTAGACGTGGAATCAACATAAATACGCTTCATTTATAACGCATACGCAACACTGGTTAAACTTCAATTAATACCATGAATTTTTAATTTGTCTACAGAGAAATAAAACAAGCTGAACCATCAATGAAAGTGCAGAAAAAAAAACTTTGTATGTTCTCGTGGAAAAAGGAAGCTTAATAAAAGGGGATATTTTTTTACTCTTTTAAATTTAAATGTTTCCATTAAATGGAAACTGTAGTATAAAAGTTTTACTTTTTATTTTTTTTTTTTGTTCTATTTTATTTTGCTTGCAAAACTTGCAGGTAGCTATTGTATTGCTGGGGAAAAATTAAATGAAATAGGGAAAAGAAAAATATTTTAAACGGTTAAAACGTTTACTCAAGCTGATGATGGTTAGTGCCAATATGTTTTTACTAACTGCTTGTTGTAACAGTTGGAAAACAGCGGCAGACAGCAGTAGTGCATGAAAATATAGCAAGGTAGCACACTATATTAAAAGAAACAGAATTAAAACTAAATAAACAATTTTTTGCAGGATATAATTTCAGCCTTTTTTTCTGGTTAAACGTTAGTTTTATCTTTTATTTCATTTCTCAGAAACCCAAAACTGTCCATCAGTCTTTCATAACATTATAAAAACATTCATGAAAAAAAATTTTAAATTTTACAATATTTCTAAAATTTATACAAAGTATTCGATTCCTAATTCTTTTACCCTAATGTGGAAAAAAAGGTGTTGATTGATTTTAAAGTCACTTTCTTTAACACTCCAACCCATATCACGTAGGTCAAAGTCGAATTTGTTACTACGACGAATTGTCATAGAATAAAGAATAATTTTAATTATTTTCTTTATTCTATTACAGTTCACAGTATTTACAAATTCGACTACGAAGTACATAATACGGACGATTATAATCAATAATAAGGCACTATCTGGAAATTTTTGCCACTTATGGCCTAAGGAATTTAAGTTGAGCGCATATACTCGTATGTAACAGTAAAAATTAACGGGAATATTGTTTTCTTGCGCAAATCAATCAGCCGATTTACAATAAAAAGCACTCCAGTTTCCAACAGTTATTTTAGCGCCCATTGTTAGCATGTAAGCTGTAATCCTTTTTCATACACACACACACACACACAGCCATGCATGCAAGGTATGATTAAAATAATACCTTGAAATCGTTTTGCGGCATAGGTACGAGTATGGAACTGCATTAAAAAAAAAAATATATATATATATATATATATATATATATTTTTTTTTTATTTTTTTTTGTATGTGTGTCAGCATTTAAGGTTGCTTGTTAAATATCTGTTATAAGTACTTGATATATATGAAATATATAAAATTTTTAACATCAGCTGCAAGTTTGTATTGCAGTAGCAGATTAAAAAAAATTATAACACATACACTGGAAGAAAAAACTACGTATATGTAATAATCGTTAATGCAGTGGTTTAACAAGTTTTCTTCAATAGCGTTAATGTTTCATTCATATAATGAAAAGTATTTCATTACAAGTAAATATGCCATTAAGGCAATGAAATATTTTTAGATTCAAATACGTCTAGATATTATTTTAGATGGTTATAGCGAGATAAATACTAAGGATTCATAAAGTTGTTCATAAATGGAACATATTTTTTTATCAATAACATACACAATTCCATCATGCATCGAAATCCTTAATTAAAACCTGATATATCGGGAGTTTTTCTTAAGCTCCTTACGAACTTGAAATAGTAATACAATAAAGAAATATGGCTGATAAATGTTCTTATAGCATTTATTTATTAAACATGATATCCGACGTGGCTACGAGTTACACGGCACACTCGGTCAGTGGAAATTATTCATATGCTTTCCAATAAAGCTGTTTTACATCAATGGTAACATAAATAATGACATTCAAAAGATGCTGATTTGTCGGCATTAGCCAATGTTTTACCCTATCATCCAATAAAAAGTAGTCCAAAGGCCTTAAACCACAGGATCGATTTACTTTCGCAATAAAAAATTGTGTATAGATATTTTGCCCGCCTTGTTGGAACCAAATATCGCTGAGGCTTAAGTGGTCAATTTTCTGCAAAAGAAAATCTATAATTTGAATGATCCCGCCATCGAAATAGGCAATACTAGTGTAAATGATAAAGATCGTTAACAACTTAAGGATTAGCTTCGCTCCGAAAACTTTCTTTTTATTTATTGACGTATCCATTTAACCAGATATATGTCTCATAGTGTTTGTGGGTGCTGTTGGCTGAAATAGTAGAACACGAGACTATGAAGCGGAAGGTCCTGAGTTCGAGCCCGCGCTGAGTCATGAAATATTGTGTTGAATTCTTCTGATCAGCATTAGTGCGTGGTTGTGTTAGTTGTTGCCAGCCTGTTTCAATGATGAAGGCATAGTCACTGGTCACTGAACATAATTGGCGGCGACTGACACTATCATGTACTAAAAGCAGAGTAACAGCAGCATCCTCCTTCATCGGCCCTGTAGCAAAAATTAGGCGGCGAAGTAAAAAAGGTTGAAATAGCTACAAAAAAACTGTCTATCTTCTCATCTTTCCTAATCTGTCCCTTCAATACTAACCCCTCGTTTTCAGTTCCGGCGCAATGCATTGCATATGTAGGGGTCATCCCCTGAGTGCTGGTCCTACTCTTAAAAAAAAAAAAATAAATGGACGAAGTGCTTTTTGAATTTCGCATTAAAATTTATATATTTCAAAATAAACTCATACAACTTGAAAGTGTTATATTGGGTGTTAAACGATTCAATGAAATTCTCACCTATTATTTCGTAGTTATTGACATCCACAGTTCTTACGACAGTTCTTATGTCCAGTAATTTTTTTGTAATGGTATCAAAGAAAGAGGCATTCATAATTTATAAGTTAATGCCTGTTTTTATTATTGTCATTTTAAGGATGGTATTGGCTGAAGTAATTAATACGAGACTAAGAAGCGGAGGTTGGCAGAGTTTGGCTCCTCGCCCAGTCATAAATATTTGCTAGGATTCTTCTGATCAGCGTTAGCGCATGATTGTGTTGGTTGTAGTTTTCAGCCTGTTTCAGTGAAGAAGGCATATCCAGCGAAGTAAAAGCTTGAGTGTGATACACTACGCTCTAGCCGGCGAAGTAAAAGGTTGAAATAGCAAAACAAATAAATAAATCCCTCATCTTTCTTCTTCTGTCCTCTCAAGACTATCCCATTCCTTTCTAGTTCCGGCACAGTGCGCTGCATATGAAGAATTCATCTCCTAAATGCTCGTCCGATCGTACTTCTTTTTAAACTTCTGCTGTTGGCTGATCACATTTGCGTTTCTCCATGCTGACAATAGCGATGAGATTCCTAAAGAGCTGTAAGGAATTTCAGCGATCTATTCCACGAAATATTCACTATTTTTGGCGTCACCAGAATATATGCAGTTGCCTATATTCTAGCAGCCATTACATGAAGAAATATGGCTGGTGGAATATATGGTATGATATCTTATAACAAACAAAATATTACTGAGATCTCAAAGTGGTGAATAATTAAGTCACCACTTCCTTATAAAAGTGTGCTACGGGGCTATAAAAAAAATCAATAATTTTATTTCTTTACTTAAAATGCATGTACAGTTTGAACCCTAATATATACGAATAAACTGATTTTATGTATTTAAGTTTTTTTTTGGCAACAGCTTATTAATGTTACACGGGCAAGCATGATTGCATGTGCAGAAACTTTTTTCCATAAAACGATTCAATACATTTTACATTTATTTAAGTTATTGACATTGTAAGCTCTTTTTATATATTTTTATGCAAATTTTTTTATCTCAACTTACGGTTCGAATGTGAATAATGCTGGATGTAAATTATGAAATATGTTACAAATGTAATTTTCTACAAAATTAATGGAAGCAATTTTTTGCTGTGGAAAATAATTGAAAAGTCTGCAGTGATTACACTCACTTTTGTAAATAGAATCAATCTGAATTATAATTTTCTAAAAATATAATTGTAAATGATGCGATATGTTTTCAATACAACGAACTAATGTGAGCTGTTTAGTGTAATTTACGTTTTTAAATGGCAGAAAAAAAATATATATAAAAACTGCACACGTTCATGGCCTTATAAATTCAGTTACACAACAAACTTTTAAGCCATGTGCCACAAAGTAACACAATAGGAAGTCATAAACATTATTTTTAAAATGAAATATGTTTTTTCTTTTGTACATTTATCTATATTATATAAAAATAAATAATGAAATATGCCCATTACAATAAACACATTATTGTACGTTTGCTATTTTATCGTTTTGATTTCCGTTTCCGTTAAAACAATTGTTTTAAACAAAAGTTAAACGTGATTTACAAAAAGGATGTAATCAAATTGTGTTAAACCTTAATGTCACTGGCATATCTAAAACATTGTGTTTTATATAATTTATTCAATAATATATATTTATTATTAACAATAAATAAAGTTATTGTTTTTACATGGGAAGCATATAAGTATTTAAACTTTAAAGTATGTCCTTATATATATAGCATGCAGAAGCATTGCAAGATTGCAGTTGTCTTAAGCTTTGATCTATATTTTTAAAAATTTCCCATATATCTGCCATTTTCATTTTTGATTTTATATTGAAAGCAATAACAAGTTAAAACTTTTTTTTTGCTATTGTTTCAGCATAAAACAGGCCTGAAATTTCAAGTAAGCGAAATAAAAAGAATCTAACGGAAATAATTTCTCTGAGGCCCCCAAAGATATGCTATAATATTGATATCGAATGATACAACGGATGCACTAGATCTCTCTTTAGGTAGATTTGATATAAGAACTGGCGTATATAAAGAGTGTTTTTATAAGAGCTTGCTGATTTGAAATTTAAATAAAACACATGCGAAATTATGAAATGGCCAAAAAAAATTTTTTATTTGGTAGATAATTTCTTGTCATTTAACATTTAAATATAATTTCGGGCATATGGCCACCACGACTATTTTGCACAAAGGTCATTCGGGAGGTCCAATTTTCGACCACCTTTTCAAGCATTTGCGGGCGTATTTCAGCCACGACACGTTGAATGCTGGTTTCCAAAACGTCAATCGTTGCTGGTTTATCCACGTAAACCAATGATTTCCGGTATCCCCCCAAAAAATAATCGAGTGGCGTCAAATCACACCAACGCGGAGGCCAATTCACCGGTCCATTTCTCGAAATAATGTGTTGTCGTTGAAATGTTCTTTCAATAAGTCCATTGTTTCGCCCGCAGTATGACAAGTGGCACCATCCTGTTGAAACCACATTTCGTTTACATCCATATCTTGAAGTTTTGGCACCAAAAATTCATTGATCATGATTCTGTATCGATTTCCATTAACGGTAACGCGTCGTCCTTCCTCATTTTTAAAGAAATAAGGACCGATGATTCTATCAGCCCATAGACCGCACCAAACAGTACATTTAACGGGATGCATTGGTAATTCTTGAACGGCGTGTGGATTATCTTTGCTCCAAATAGGGCAATTTTCCTTGTTGACATATCCATTCAACCAAAAATGCGCCTCATCACTGAAGAGAATTTTGCGGTAAAAAAGCGGATAAACATTTTTAATTGGACACTGTTTTTGAAAATAAATTTCCACGATTTGGAAGCGTTGTTCTGGAGTTAACCTGTTCATGATGTCTTGCCAAACAATACTGAGTAGAGACGTCACTTTAAACTGTCAAAACAGCTGTCAGACAACAGAGTGATTCGTATAAAAAAAACTTCATAAAAAACACCCTTTATTTTCAAAGCTTAATTTCAATAATGTCTCCTTGCCTTAACATTTATTTTTTCTTTGAAGGTGCTGAATGAAGAATTCACAAACTTAATGCTTTTGACCCAAATTTAGGCCTATAATCATTTTGCTATTTTTATAAATTTCTCTTGTACTCTAACATCCGCTAAAAAACTTTTCGCTTTTGTGCCTGTGTGACACTTAAATAAAAATATTTCCTGCAGTAGTTGTTTGTGTTGTAACAAGATTGTTCAGTTGCAAAGAATCGTTGCACAATATTGTTTTGCTAGTTTGTTTGAAAAGTTGTTATTAAAATTACTTTTCTATATTCTTGTTGTTTCTTTATTTTCGATTTTCTTTTCTCTACTTCTTTATTCTTATAATTCCACTAATATCAGTAGTTTTGTGTTTGCCGTAATTACTTTGAAATTAGTTTCGTCACAAAACTTTTTGAATATTAAAGTTAAGAGGAAAAACATCTTGTTTTCTAGTTGATATCTCCTGATATCCAAATAAATATGTACTCGTACGTATAAAGAATAAACACACCCATTTCAATACCCAGCAAACATATTGACTTAAAATTTAGAAATATTTTTTTTTTTTCATTTTCGTTTGTTGTGGTTGAAATCGTGAAAGAATAACCACGATGCCGTATTCCGCCAAGTAAAAATGTGGAATGCAGTTTTTCTATTATGAAGTAGTACCTGCTTGTTGGTCATTTCATGTCAATTATGAAGGCATAACACGGGTCACTCAACAGTATCGACAGCTTATGACAATATCATGCACTTAAGATCATATTACTGCACAATCTTTCATCGCTACTGCAGCAAAAATTCGTAGTCTCTATTTAAATATTTTCTGTCCTCTCAACACACTTCCTTTCATAGTTCTAGCCCAGAGGCCTATTCATGACCTGAACACCGGTTAGAGTTATAACAATTCTATGTTATTTAAGACGATACGCAAATGTGATAATTTAAATGGTAAAATAACAGAATTATCCTGATTGTCCTTAAAGTGACATGGAGTCACTTTAATCTACGTGTCCTTCAGTAGCTCAAAGTCCAAAGGATGATTATGGTTATTAAATTTTAAAAGACACTTTTCAATGAACTTTAATGCATCCTGCACGCACTGAAGACATTTAGAAAAATTTGTTATTAACCCTAGAACCCTACCCAGAGTGCTCAAGCGCCCTGCATTATATTTAAACTAGTATTATACAATGAAGTTCGGCAACGCCGCTTTTTGTGCTTTGCCTATTTTCATGTATTTGCGTGCTATTCACATATCATCAGTTATTAAATAGTTTCTTAAGACGAAAATTGTTGAAATCATTAGTACTGGATGCTGGAGCACCCTTGGGCATTAAAGACGTTAATTTTTCTAACTAAGTTTACTAGCCTATTGTCCACCTAAAGGTAGCCACAAAAAGATAGTAAATTTATTATCATCAATGCATTCTCATCCCGATTAAGATAAAACTGGCCCTTTACCAGAAATGGTTGATTTTTATAATAAAACAAAAGGGGGAGTCACACCTATTCAGTGTCACGTAAAACCCGTCGCTGGCCCTTGTGTATGTTCTACGGGCTACTAAATACCGTTGCTATCAACTCGATCATATTGTTGAACTTAAGTGGAGCAATAAATAAAGAAAATACACCGAATAGACGTACATTTTTGAAGACTTTATCTCTACAGCTCATAATACCTCATCTAGAACAGCGTAAAACTTGGCCCACTTTGACTTCAAATATCCGTGAAATGATAAATGGCATACTGAAAACGCCACAAGAGCCTGAAAGACCATTGCCTAGCACCATAAATCAAGGACGCTATAGATTATGTCCCTACTCAAAGGACAGAAAAAGTAGGACCTTTTTGTAACAAGTGCCAAATGCCTGTCTGTGGGGAGCATCAAATAAAAATTTGTGCCTAATGTGTTTAATGCATATATTATTAAATTTTTCTATAAATTTCCTTTATAACTATGCAAGAAATAAATAAAAAACTGAAAATTGTTTCCATTTTTTTATATATTACGAATGAAATTAGGTAGGAAAAGTCAACGCCAATTATGGGTAGAGATCAAGGGTTAAACAAAAATTTAATATTTTTTTATATTTCTTAAGTCCAACATCACGTGAAGGCAACATCAAAAAAATAGAACTCGCCTGTACTTCTTGCTTTTCTGCAGCAATTAGCAATTTCTAACAGCCTCTTCCTATAACGAAAGCCTATCGGGAGTACATCACAGTCCTAATTTAGAAATTATCTTTGGTGACTTTGACAAAAAAAAAATATATATAAATACAGATTAATTTTAGAAATATATTTAGTGCCTTTTTTTATTTTTTTTTTTTTTTTTTTTTTAGGAGTAGGACCAGCACTCAGGGGATAACCCCTATATAAGCAATGCATTGCGCCGGAACTGAAAACGAGGGGATAGTATTGGGACAGATTAGGAAAGATGAGAAGATAGACAGTTTTTTTTTCGCTATTTCAACCTTTTTACTTCGCCGGCTAATTTTTGCTACAGGGCCGACGAAGGTGGGTGCTGTTACTCTGCTTTTTAGTACATGATAGTGTCAGTCGCTGCCAATTATGTCCAGTGACCAGTGACTATGCCTTCATCATTGAAACAGGCTGGCAACAACTAACACAACCACGCACTAATGCTGATCAGAAGAATTCAAAACAATATTTCATGACTCAGAGCGGGCTCGAACTCACGACCCTCCGTTTCATAGTCTCGTGTTCTACTACTTCAGCCCTTTTTTTATTTATTTCAGCATACAGGCTGTATTACTTTGAAGCATAACAGATAAAATAAATTAAAAATTTTTATGAAACCTTTATGAATAATTTTCTAGTGCAAATAAATAACATATTCATCCACGACCTCTAGAAGAGTTTGTAAAATATTACAAACGAATTTAGGATATCAAACGCCTATAACATTTCAGACCTTTAATATAGTGTTTGTTGGGTGCATGTGTTCAAATGTACACAAGAGTGCTGCAAATAGAGCCATAATAGTTGTGTGTTTACTTTTGCCTTTATGTAATATTTTCAAGTTTTCCCATAAAGATTTTCCGTTAAGCAAACTTTATGCCTCGCAGCGGTATTTTGCCCTAAAAAGGCAAAAGAAAACTTTAGTGAAACTCAAACATACTTCAATTAACTACTGTTATAAACATACACATACACACACATGTGTGTCTTAATAACTGAACATACAATTTGTAATACACATAAACACGCCTATGTATCCCTACATACATACAAAACTTTATACTGGTATATAAATCTGTATGTTTGTGTATTTCATGGTACTAGTCAACGAAATATTCAAGCAACAAAGGAGTTGTAAAACAAAAGGTTGATTACTATTTAATTTGCAATTGTGTGTCTGAAAGGTTAGATATTATCTATCTGTAGTTTGCACGTTACTCGTACACTTAAATTAATTTTTTAATATCTCTTTGCGTACAAATAACTTCAAATTACACTTTATTAATAATTAATGAAATAAAAGATGTAAATTATTATAAAATCGACATTTTACTTAATATTTATTCCCAGAAGAAAAATACATTTTATGAGAAAGAATTTACTAGCAACATATTTTTCATACACACAAATTGAGGACACAGGAGAAGGTAAGAAACAAGATTCAATTAGGAGCATCAATGTTTCATTAGAAACCAACAACTTGTTGTTGGCTACCAATCACGCAAATAACAGCAATAATTCAACAGCTTTCATTAATAGAAAATTTTCAATTAAATATATTTTATACAAGGCCGTTTCATAGAGTTTAACGTCGTGGGGAAAAGGAAGTCAAGCAGTTTTTATTAAATTTTTTTGCAGCCTCAGAAAACAAAGTACGTATACGTTTTTGTTAATGAAATAATTTTAAATATCATGCACTGAATAAGCATATGAAATTAAAAAAGATTTCTATATCAAAGTCAGTTAATTGCACGGGTTTTGGCTGTTGGCTGAAGTGGTAGAACACGAGACTATGAAGCGGAGGGTCGTGAGTTCGAACCCGCGCTGAGTCATGAAATATTGTGTTGAATTCTTCTGATCAGCATCAGTGCGTGGTTGTGTTAGTTATTGCCAGCCTGTTTCAATGATGAAGGCATAGTCACTGGTCGCTGAATAAAATTGGCAGCGACTGACACCATCATGTACTAAAAAAAAGCAGAATAACAGCACCCACCTTAGTCGGCCCTGTAGCAAAAATTGGCCGGCGAAGTAAAAATTTGAAAAAGATAAAAAAAAAACTGTCTATCTTCTCATCTTTCCTAATCTGTCCCCTCAATACTATCCCCTCGTTTTCAGTTCCGGCGCAATGCATTGCATATATAGGGGTCATCCCCTGAGTGCTGGTCCAAGATAAAAATAAAAAAAAATTGTATTTTTGAAATAATTCTCGTATGAAATTTCCTAATAAAATTTACATAAACAAAGACAGTTATTACATTTACCTAAGCCACCTGATAACTCCTGACCAAGAAAATGCAAAAAAGTACTGGTGATGAAAGTGTAGCGGCCTTTGAAAATAGCCGTTCTGCTCTGCTGTGTAAGTGGGATTACTAAAACTGGTGTTGACTTTCCGTTGTGTCTTGGAATATTTATCAAGTCATCCAACGCTTTTTAACACATCTCGCGCCAAGCCCCAAAATCTCAATTCACTCATTCGGGTCAAAAATTTTTTATCCCGAAAACATTTTGTTTAGGTCTGCTTATTGTATATTTGAAAACAACAAGTGAAAATGTTTACTTTTTCCATGGTTTTTCAGCAATTTTCCGCGTGTGCACCGCTGAACACGCTGCCCCAGGAAGTAATTTTACTTTCTGGAGCCAGCGTGATCACCGGTGCATACGCAAAATTTTTTTTTTTTACTGTTTCAGACGAGTTAATTCAGCTAATTTGAAAAAGAAATAAAACATATTAACGCAAAAACTTGGTTTTGAAAAAATGAATGAAACTTTGAATGCTGATCTCACCGATCTGTCAGATTTAAGTGGCTCAGAAGATGATAATGACAGGGATTATATTTCTTCTAGTGGTTGTGATAAAGAGTCAGAAAATTGTTTTGTTATGGTAAAAAACAGTTTATTCCAATATAAAAATGAAAAAAGAGTAGTATTAATAAAATCCATCCAACTGTTCTCATTGCAAATCCGCAGCGGCGGACAAAATTTAGGAGTATGTGCGTTGTGCGTATGCAAAGTGCTCGGGCCAAGCACAAAGCCACGTTGTACTGAGGCCACAGACTTATTCCATGTATATAAACCCAATGTAAATCGTGTGCACTATGCCACATTCACGTTTAAAGATATCAAACCTGCGTGTGGATATTTGCACACGCGGCCCGAACGAGTAGTCAGGTCGTGTGCACCGGTGCCGCACGAGGCGCTTAATGTGTTAAAGGCTGCAACATCTCAAGCTGTATTTACAGTCAGAGTAACATAAAGAGTAACATTTCATTTTGGGTCAAGCGAAATTCCGAAATAAATAAATGAATCCTTCAACTCCACCTGATTCTTGTTTTTAATTACATGAGTAATGTAATTTCCAATTCCCACTGGGGAACATGTTATTAAACACAAAGAAAAAACAAAATAACTTATTTAGCATTATTTTCCCTCGCTGCCCGCAATAATTTTAATAATCAACATCATTTCATACTTCATGGCTTTTGAACAGAGCATGAAATATATTTTTTATATTTCTTTTGTATTTTAATTAAAACACATAATTGTCATAATTGGCCTAATGTAAATTAATGTGTGTTTTGGGATTAATTTTCAGCACATAATTACAAGCGTGCATCATTATTATAAAGCAATAACAAGCATTTTGTTGTACTATAAACTAAACAGAGTAAGTCATTTGTGGTATGGAAAATTACAAAAAAAAGAAAAAGAAATATGTTTTGTTATACACAAGTATAATAAAAACTCAAATTCTCCATAAAAAGTGCATATGTATAGGCAAAAATAATATATTGGATTTACTGAAGAAAATTATTTCTATAATTGCAGTCGACTCCCAATTTTTTTTCTTTCACTTATCCGATTTTTTCTCTAAAACGAAGTTCGGATTCTTGAAATTTGTTACAATTAAGCGTACTGCTTTAAATCAGTAAAACGAATTCGTCGAAAATGTCTAGCCACTTGCATTGGCAATATAATAGAAAAATACAATAAAGTATATAAAAGCGAAAAGGACAAATGCATTCTGCCATGTAATTTTTTAACGGACAAAACATGCACAATTTTTTCCGCCTTAAGCTATGCAATCGATTTCTAATAAATAAATTTGTCATTGTATATTTTTCACTAAAGCGAAGTAAGTGGGTGCTGTTGGCTGAAGTAGTAGAACACGAGACTATGAAGCGGAGAATCCTGAGTTCAACCCAGCGCTGATTCATGAAATATTGTGTTGAATTCTTTTGATCTGCATTAGCGCATGGTTGTGTTAGTAGTTGCCAGCCTGTTTCAATGATGAAGGCATAGTCACTGGTCACTGAACATAATTGGCAGCGACTGACACTATCATGTACTAAAAGCAGAGTAACAGCACCCACCTTCGTCGGCCCTGTAGCAAAAATTAGCCGGCGAAGTAAAAGGTTGAAATAGCTACAAAAACAACTGTCTATCTTCTCATCTTTCCTAAGCTGTCCCCTTAATACTATCCCCTCGTTTTCAGGTCCGGCGCAGTGCATTGCATATATAGGGGTCATCCCCTGAGTGCTGGTCCAAGATAAAAAAAAATTAAAAATAAAGTTTCATATAAAACGTAGTTGTGGGATCGCTTTTGTTTTTCAGTAATACGATATTTTCAGTAAAGCGATGTTTCGCTAAAGCGAAGTGAATAATAAGACCAGCTGCGTTTACAATCAGTGCGGGGATTTGTATCGCTTTCAGTATTCCGATTTTTTTTCAATTAAGTGTGTTGCGCTAAAGCGGATTCGGCTGTATACTACAGAATGCATTTCCGCCCGTAAACGAAATAGATTCTATATTTTAATTGCCCAGAAAACACAAAAATAAAAATAAGATTTAAAATAAAATCTCTGTTCGCTTCATTAGCTAATTTTGTTTAAGATATTAAAAAAGATTTGGTTCCAAAAAAAAAATATTTTTCGTCTATTGTCCACTGATCAAGTAAACTTCCGTTTCGGAACGGAAGTGATCTCTATGATATGGCTCACAATATAGATTTTATGTGAATAGCCAATTGATGCCAAAGCGATCACATATCTGCCAATATTTGCCATGCACTCCCGCATGGCAAATATTGGAGATACACATACACTGTCATCTGTTAATGCATTAGTGGTTGTAAAAGACTTAATATATGAGAACTCTTTTTTTTAGCAAATTTGCATTGGTTTTTATTTATCTTATTAAGTTCAATCTATTTAACAAATGACAGCTTCTTGCCACCATTTACTTTTATTTAATTAATACTAAATATCCTTCAGCCATAGACATAATGATGGTAATCATATAAATGTTTTTTATTTATAAAATTATCTGTGCAAAGCAATCAGTATCTCTGCTAGACATTTATGCATTAATTATGTGGTCATTTAAAATATGTACAGATAGACAAGAATGCATGTACTTGCAAATGTTCATACAAGTAAAAAAAACATACTTGATGTCTTTTTTGTCCCATGCAATTATAATTATATTATAATAATGTAGTGGTTAAACTGACATGAAAGGAACAATTAGGCATAATTAAATTGCTGTGCATTTAATTGGAAATAAAATTACCCGAAACTATTAAATAACTGAACTATCGTGAACTATGTGAGTTCTTAGATAATTAACTTGCCCAGTAAAAAATCATTTAACAATTTGACCCAATTTAATTTGATCAGCCTTAAGTAAAATACAGTTTTTATCTCATTCACATTCACTAGCACAAAACAATGTTAGCATATGCTGGCTAATTTATAAAGGCCTGTTAAGACCATGTAAACATTTTGTAGATAAATGGTGAAGGCAAAATACGCATCTAGAATAAATGCAAAATACATAAATTCTCGTGCATGCATTAACTACCGAAGTTTATTGTAATTGCAGAGAAACCAAAATAAATATTAAAAAAATATTAAAACATTTTTTCTTACCCTCAACCTCACATTACAAACATCTGTCGACAGCATGTGACATGAACTTTTATTTCTCATACAACGACATGTTCTTTTGCCTTGAAAGAAGGACAAAAAATAGCAAAAAAAAAGGAAAAAATATTGTTGTTCCTGCAACAGCACAAAGTGGATAATATTTGCTTGTTACTCAGGCATGCTTAAACAAAAAGCAACAATTGTAACAGAAATGCAACAACCAGAAAACTGAAGAGAACAACAAGAGCAGTAGATGGAGGAAAAAATACAAGGATATGAAGCAAGAAATATGCATGAACCACAACATGTCACACATAAAATTTCCATTTTTATCCTCGTTGGAGAAAAGCAACATTATCTTTTTCTGTTTTCCTCTTTGGTAGCCTACTTTTTATTGTTACATTTAATAAACTGCCACCTACATGGGCGCTGCCTGGTTGCACTTGAGGTCATGCAACTATCAGTTGGCCCATACGGAATGCTTGAGCAAAATTTTTATCATATTCGTTATCCTACCAAAGGGGTCAACTATTAAGTCTTACTTTTATTATCATGACTTTTTGTGTTGGGTGCAAAAATATATTCACTCAGCTATGAAAATGAAAGCTCATGAGTGTTGCACTTACACGTGTATGTATGTGTAATAAATACAGTCAGTTGCAGTAAAATACTCGTGCATAAATAAATGCTGTTGAAAGTTTTTTTTTTTTTTATTTACAATTTTGCCGATATAAAAGCTACCAGGATTAGGGTAATCCATATTGGTGACATTGACTTTATTAATTTAATTTGGGAGTGACTTAGAAAAATATTTAACTAGTCTTTAGACAAAAATTAGGTGAATTGGAAAAGTTTTATATAGACATATTAAGTAATTCTCGTATGTTAACAAATTCCTATTTTTATTCCAGGTCTCTTGCTAACTTCAACAACTTTATAAGGTAAGCTTAACAATTTAATTTTACTTTTAATAAAATTGTTTATATGTCATGATAACTAAATACTTAAAAATAACACGAAGTCTGTTTAAGAAACTAGGTGAAACTTCAAGGGCAACGTACATTCCTTTAATAGATTTTTTTATGCTTGTACACTGAAGCACATAAAAAATATTGCATTCAATTTTTTTTTAACAAAATTAAATTAAAAGTTGAAAAGTACCTGATATGCAGTCGTACGCTGATTGTACATGTCCTGGACATCCCATCACATCAACAACCGCTAAAAAATTTATGGAAATTGTTGTGGGAGATCCACGAATTCTTTTACAGAAGTGACAGCAACGATTCATACCAACAATTTTTAATTTTTATTAATTTTTTTTTTTAGAATTTGGGAATGAAACCGCCCACATTTTATCTAAAATAGCACTGAAAAAAAAACACGGCGATTGAGAATATGAAAACTGAATCGTTGAGAGTGCATAACAGAACTGCATACAGCATTGAAAAACAAAATTCTGACACAAACGTATTATATCCCAGGTGAACTAAAGGGTCTTTGAACAGATACTTGCAAACTTTGACAATTCATAACGGTCATCTAGTTAAAGCTAAATCGGTTAAAGTTGTGGGTGCTGTTGGCTGAAGTAGTAGAACACGAGACTATGAAGCGGAGAGTCCTGAGTCATGAAATATTGTGTTGAATTCTTCTGATCAGCACTAGTGCCTGGTTGTGTTAGTTGTTGCCAGTCTGTTTCAATGATGAAGGCATAGTCACTGGTCGCTGAACATAATTGGCAGCGACTGACACGATCATGTACTAAAAAGCAGAGTAACAGAGTCACGGTCCTGTAGCAAAAATTGGCCGGCGAAGTAAAAAGAATGAAATAGCTACAAAAAAGTCTCCATCTTCTCATCTTTCTTCATCTGTTCCCTCAATACTATCCCCTTCTGTATCCAGTTCCGGCGCAATGCACTGCATATGTAGGGGTCATCCCCTGAGTGCTGGTCCAAGATAAAAAAAATAATTAAAACTTTACGGTCATGTGATGGAAATCGCTTATCGCATGAAATAAAGCGTTTTCGATTTCAAGTCACAAAATTGGTGTGCTGGAGGTCGCAATCGCTCAAAATCGTTCAAAAGGAAGTGGCTTTTTTCAAGGCGCATGTGATTCGAAAATCGTGCAATTCACAGCACATACATGTTAGTCTGTTTGGCGTGATCACCACGGGGCGGACGGTTAAATAATTTAAAAATATGTGTAAATAGTAAAAATTCTTTTTTTAACAAAAATCAGTTGGCAAATGACCACAATTTTTATTGAAAAATCGTGTTCAGGAATGAGACCTATTTATGGATGAGTGGACACGCAAACAAATAAAATTGTGGACAAACTGTTCAAATGATGGCAGTGTAGCGGCTTTCGAAAACTGATCTTCTGCTCTGCTGTGTAAGTTTAATAATTAAAAACTGATGTTGATTTTCCTTTGTTCTTTGTAATTTAAAACAATCTGAAGTTAAAACAAATTTTCGAACAATTAGTCACTAAATCTCACGCATGCAAGTGAATTCACAGATCTAAGAAATTTGATTAACCCTAGAAAGGTAACGCTATTTTATTATACGTTAATACTAACGGCACGTACATTTTACGTACTATCGAATTTTTCCTAAGGCGTTTCAATTAATGTAGTAAGATCTGTATTTTTTTATTTTTTACTTTTTGTTTATTAAATAACTCACATTAAATTCATATTAAGCCAAACAAAAATATAAGAAGATAAACAAAAACATTTCTTAAGGATAAATATAATTAATGTTTGAGATCAAATTATAAGTGCAATAAAATAAATGATTATATGAATGTCATCAGTCATTGTTGATCCGACAATCCATGCAAATTTTTATCTTTTGCTCTCCACATAGTGCCGCAGTTTTTACAAATATGACAGTATGTGGCTGTCATGCGCTTTTTTGAATAGTGACTATATTTGCAAAATGTTCTCCTTCCCTTTTCTTGAGAAGGTTCTTCGGAAGCCGGTTTGATGTGAACAATATTTTTTATACTTTCTTTCAAGGCTTTTAATTCCACCAAATTTGTATCTGAAATTGTGGAATTTTGCAACTTATATTTCTGTCTCAGCTGAGAAATTTTGAAATTTGTCTGATTCACAATAGTTTCCAATATATCTTCAGTCAGGAATAAATCAAATATGACCTTTGGCTCTATAGTATCCTTTGCTGTGGTCGTTGGGCCTAATTGAAGATAAAAATAAAAACAAAACCAATACACTTGTTATTTTCCTACCTGGCCGGATATATATAACATTTCTTGAAGCACATTTACCGCCTTCACGGTGCAGTGGAAAGTTATTCCAAACGTAGCCGTTCTTTCCTAAAATTTCACTTTTTTCTACTTCCGCACTAGCTACAGGAGATTGTTCTCTTAGGTTTATTCTTTGTCGCTTATTATTTCTATGTAAATACGAAGTGTTTCTTGATGAATCGAATGCTTCAGCCAACTCTTTTTCAACGTCATTTTCATCCTCTGCTGCGGGATAACAGTTTTTATCAGCAAAACTGTCA